>OX421480.1:4623701-9623701 GCA_949126895.1 Eilema caniola
TGCCGCTCTAGTACCGCAATTTTTTGCTCGACTTTGCGGTGGCACTGCCCTGCCACCAGATCTTACTTGCAAATACTCAGAATAATCATATAATAATATGTAAATAATTGATCTTACTATACTCACTAACATTGAGTGACGGAACGACACTGTAAAGGATATTTAATGACTGATAAAATAGATTTTAACTGAATGCAAATAAATATCAAATTTAAATGATGTACATACGGCAACTCTCCATGAATGCACACGATGATAATTAATGAAGTTTCAACTTTATCTTCTCCTCTGTATGGATTATTTTTATTTGTGAGACTTCTTTGCCACCAGTTCGCAAAGAATCTAAGAGACGTGAAGCTGCAGTAGTGTGATTCTTAATTTAGTACCGGAAAACTTTGATTGCATTCACTCGAAGTTCCAACATCGTGACGTTTACATACTTCCTACGATAATATTAAAAGCAAACACGTAAGTTGAGCTAAGAAACTTGGTCCAACTACCATGATGTAATATGATGAGTTCTCAGGAACGGTTTCATGTTCTATTAATCCAGTTTGTGGTATAATTTTAATTGGAAACGTATCTAATCAGTTTTAGCACATGTTTAGTTTGGTAAATATCAAAATGATTTAGCTATATTTTTTAACTACCAAATATTAGTAAGCGAAGTTACTTATATTCCCTATGACCCCTCCAACTAACTAAATTGCTTGTGCTAGGAGTGGATTCACGACGTAGCGGTATGGCCAGGATTGGAACCCGGGACCTCTCGATCGTAGGGCCGATTACTTATCCACTAAGCTACGATGCTTAATCTTACTATTTAGAAACTGGTGAATAACTTTGTTTTCATCATCATTATCGACCTAAGTTTTGCTATCTTCTTTTTTCTTCTTATTCTTTAAATTTAGATTATGCAATTTTTATCAGAAAGGCTGCTATCTGACATGCGCTTTAGCTTCCTCCGTGATTTTTAAATGGTAATGTGAATTGTTATTTTTTTTTTAGTTAAATTCATTTCATTTCATGGAGAGTCCATAACAGTATGATATGAAGTAAGTTCAGTGCATGGAGGCACTACACATTGCTATTAGTGTTTGCTATTAGAGCATTTTCACATTCGTCCGATATCCGATATCCGATATCGGTGTCGGACGCTGATAGCCGACATCCGATAGCCAACACCTTGTGCTGTTTTCACATTTATCCGATAATATCGGTCCGATACGGCCATTTGCTCGAAAGAACAGACAAGTTAGGGATGCTACGGATGAAAAAAAAATGAAAAAAAACGGTGCAAGCAATTTTCGACCTTTTTGACAAAACACGGTATGAGTTTTTTTTCACACATGACAGCTAAATAATGGTAGCACTTCACGTGGCTATTTGTGTTTTCTATTGCGCGTTTGTTGTATTTGTCGTTCACATAGACATGCAAAAACATACTAATACAATCTACTTCACCAAAAAGTATTCACTACAAAGAGGTGTCACATGTGAAATATTACATGTCTATCGATAAAAAATATTAAGTAGGCCGTAAAGAATTTAAAAAAACTTCTCAATTGTACGTATTTGGTATTCGCCATATTTGTCAAATAATCAATAAGGCCAATGCTTTGTCAAAAACACTGTCCTCATATGGTAATTGTATGTCAAATGTGTCAAATACGTAAATACCAATAACCATGTGAAGTGAAACCATAAGAAACACCATAAACATTTGACAGCAGCCTTCAGCACATTCTGGTATTGGCATATTTGTCAAATATGACATACAAGGCCAATACTTTATCAAATATACCGTCCACACATGGTAATTGTTTAACAAAAATGTCAAAATATGACATTTGGATGTGCCACCGTCAAAAATATATATCCCGTTAGTACGCGCAGTTTCTTATGTGTCGTTAAGCACAAGCACGTATTAAATTTAATAGATATAGTACAACGTTACACAACAAAGACGAAACGAAAGAAACATGAGGGATCGTGGCACAAATGTTTGCACTGAACGGGGATCGAACCTGAACTACTTCGTACTAAGACTGAAAGCCGTCCGTAACTGAGATCTTAAAAAAAAAGTAAATCCTTCTTTATTCAAAATATTAGCAGAATGATTTAAAATTTGCCATATTACATTTTGTACAGAGAGATATTGTTGTATGGTCAAATAAAAATTATGTAGAATTTGTCCTGTAATAATTGTTAGTCCCGTGGGTAACACAGCGTACCTGAAATTTTATTGTTGAAATAGTAAGCTTTGTGGAATAAGTCTTGTTAAATATGGTATTCACGTCCCTAATTAATGTATTGACCTAATTATTCGTGTAAACGCGTTCAATTAATTATTTTCTACCTAATGCATTATTTTGTTTGTGGTTGGTAATATAAATTGTAAAATAAATTATTGGTAATATAAGTCGTAATGTGAATGTAATGAATTATTATTACATTTAATATGAACTATTCCATGAATTGGAGCATATTCAACCTTACAAAAGTTCAATAGCTGAAAGAAAGGCAATAAGTGACTATTCACGCCTGACAGAACTTGTACTATTGTAAACGTTACAATTAAACCTCTGATCTGCTTCTAAATATAATTACAAGTTTTACCTAACCGGGAACAAGTCTATTCCCGCTCTAAACAGTGACAGTACATAGGCGATCAAATCAAATCAAATCAAATCATTTATTGCTCACTAAGTGTACATTGGTGTTACAAGTATTAGTAGTGCTTAAGACTTAGCGCCATCTTCAGGCATTGCAATATTACACATTAAAAATATTTCAAATTAAAAAGAAAAAAATAATGTCAATATACAATAATTAATTGTTGAGTCCTTAGGAATTTATTACAACCTTTTATATTTAATTCAATGGATGTCGAATGTCAAATACAATAATATAATCAATAATATAATAAGTCCTCACAATTATTGTTAGTCAAGAGTAAAAATTATTGTTACACTTATTAAATTCAAATTCAAATTAATTTATTTGCAGATATGTGGTCATGATGAGCAGCATGACATTGAGCTATAATTAACATCATCGCCTTATGCGGTCCTATCCGAGGCTTCCATCTCAGAACTGGGGGTCCATTTATTCCTCGTAATATTTTTGATTCAGCTTATACGGCGTTTACGGAAGCGGCCACTGTCTAACCTCCCTACTCCTTTGCCATTTTTAGCCTCTAAGAGCTAAAAATGGCGTAAATAGCGGATGGTTTGTAAAATTAGCTTTTGTATCTAATTTTTTTTTTTAACTTGGTCTTTGTAAAAATGAGTGTCGTGACCTGTGGCAGATAGGGTCTAATGTACATGACATGTAAGTCAAAAATAAGGGTCATTCATTATCATTTATATTTTTAACAAAGACGGTAGCGTGGTTTATTATTTAAGCATTTTTTTATGAAATCTCTGGCAGACAATATGAGGCGGGCCGTTGCGGACGATACCGAATGACAAATGGTGTGAGGTGAATGCGGAGCGTTAAAATGAAACCCTTGTATTTAGATGTCCGAGCTACGCTAGACCCACTTTGAGATTACCTCTTGGATTTTCGCATGTGACAACACTGAATGCCTACCGTAAAACGACCCCCCACGCACCTACCCCCCTCTCACAGTCGCCATGTTGCGCCGGGCGCGTCGTATCGTCGCTTGGCTTGTCAGTACGTCTTGGATTATCGAAGTGAACACTTGATCCGTCTAAAATATCTACTTGTGCTTACACATCATTATAAGAACGAAAAGGTAAGTGCTACCGTAATTTCATTAAGCATTTTTATTATTCCAGTTTTACAAACAGGAAAGCCCTGTTTACGATTAACTTGTCGCTCTCCGGACGACAAACGACATCAGTATAGGTACATACGCAGCTAAGGAAAGCCCTTAGCTTACTGTATCTACGATCTTTACTTGGCCAGTCGGTCTTTAACCGCAGGTCATAAACTGTCGTATACGACGCAGCCGACATGTTGTCAGCTGCGCAGCCGACAGTCGGCTAGGCATGCACACGACGTCGTCTGCGCGCAGACGACGTCGCCTGCGCGTCGATGGCTGTGTCCAACGGCCAGACATCATTTTAATGAATAGCTGCGTGCTTTCAGCACCAGTACACTGGAATACAATATTAACAAATGCTTCCAGATGGAGCAAACAACGCTGGGCACACTGACCGAGTGGAGACCTCCCGCAAAAGAAGAAAAATTCTTCGACAAAATAGTCGCCGTCTTGGAAGACGTATACCCAGACAATTGGCGAGCCTGGGTTATTAACTCACCTAGCCAGCAAGACCTCTTTGGAGACGGCATATCCTCAGATGTGGAATGCAGACTGCGCTTCGCGATCCCTACCACCAAGCTAGCAAAGGCCCATAGCGATGATTCCACACTGAGTGAGCGCCGATATAAGAAAATCAAAAGAATCCTCTTAAGCTGGCCATTAGGACGCGCACTAATATATGCTCTGCTATCGATCATGGCAAAAATTCACCCGGTGCAAGCCTACAATAAATTTAGCGAAACCATCAATATAATCAAACTTGAGCTAATTTCACTCCACGAAGCCTCTGAAATTTTAAAGAGGGAAGACAGGGAAGGTATAAATTATACGGATAGCTCTCGTTCGAGCCAGTCACGGGCGTCCAAAAGAAGCCACAGCCCTAGTCCCTCGGGAACTATGAAAGTGCCTAAAATGAGTGATTTTATGGCACAGCAAAACCTCATGTTAGAAAAGCTGTGCACATTAGCACAAACAACTAATGAAAGCGTAAGCTTAATGCTCAACATGCGGGACCGACCCTACTCGCTAGCCTCATCTCAGGGCACACTATCCCCGAGAAGATATTGTTTTACCAGCACTGAGGAGGGACGACCAACACAGCTCCCATACTCCGGCCAGGGCGAAGGCCCTAACCAAAACATCGAACATGAATGGAGGCCTCCTTCCTTGCATATTGAAACGACGCAGAACGAGAATACAGATGGCCCAGACGATGGTGAAGAACCATTACAAGACTTTATGCCAGGGACGCGAGAGTCAGAGAGTAAAATCACCAAAGCCGACGCTGTACTTGTGAAACAAGGAATCGACTGTCAGCGGTTTAACTCAGAAAACTGGCAAAATATACGTTATGCCGAAGTTCAGAAGTTGTTTCAAGCGTCACCGGCTTTTACTGCACTAAAGACTAATAGTAACCGTGCTACAGTTACCCCTAATTGGCAGCTTGTATCAGTACTCGAAAAAATGGATCTTTGTCTAGGAGCTATTACGCATGGTCTACTGCAACAACGACACACATTCCAGAATATCTATCAAGAGGCACCTACACCAGTAAAGGCTTACATAAGTAAGCACTTCCTAAACCCTGACTCTACATTCAGGAAGATATCGGACTCCCTGTTACAATACTCTTGTGGCAAGAGGGCTGAGGTTATTCAGCAAAGAAGGGGATTGTATAAACCACAGAACAAAGTTCTTAACGACCTTCTTCACACCATACCACCATCGGAAAATCACCTCTTTGCTGAACCTCAATTATCAGACTTGGTAAAAGGGCAGGGTGGTATAATAAAGCTTTTTCCCGGTAAGTTTCGGAAACCTACACCTGCAGCAGCGACGTCGAATCGAACAACATTCAGAGAAAGGCGGACGAATACTATGTCAGAAACAAGGGACAGACCACGTCAGATCAACCAATTTAATAAAAGCTCAACTAGCCGAAAGCAGGAAAGACCTCGTTTTTAAACAAAACGAGCCCCACCTAGGCATAGCAGAAACAAAAAGTTCTAAATTTCGCGCAGGACAGGTCAGTAAGAAATTATATGTGTGGGAAAGTTTAGGGGCACCAAGGAATATTTTGGCCATCTTGAATGGGTATCGGATACCATTTGTCAGTACCCCACCGTCATACAGATTTAACAAGGAGACTTGTCAACGTTTTCAAACAAGGGAATCTGAAGATATGTCCCAAGAGCTACAGAAAATGCTCTCCTCAGGGGCAATTCGAAAATGTTGTAGTAAGTCAGGCTTCCTGTCTAGCATGTTTCTGCGAAAGAAGTCAGATGGATCTAACCGTCCGATATTCGATTTAAGAAACCTGAATTGCTTTTTAAAACCACCAAAATTCAGCTTGCTTAATCATTTCAAAATCCCACTTTGCTTAAGCACAGCAGATTTCATGACGAAACTAGACTTATCACAAGCTTATTTTCACATTCCAATAGCAAATGCACATCGCAGATACCTAGCTTTTAGTTATAAAAACAATATTTATGAAATGACTTGCTTACCCTTCGGACTCGCTACCGCACCATGTACTTTCGCAAACATCTCTCATTGGTTGGCAAATTATTTCAGGAAAGAAGGCATCCGGATCATTGTGTACCTAGACGATTTTTTGCTAATGCATTCAGACCAGTACGTTCTGTCACAACAAACCCAACAAGTATTAAGATGTCTTCAGGAGTTTGGCTGGTGTGTCAATCTAGAGAAATCAATTATAACACCTACCAAAATAATAGAATACTTAGGGGTCACATGGAACACAGAACAAAACTTAAAATACCTTCCGAAACTAAAATTGCAAAAAATCGTCATGCTGCTAAAAGACACATTAAGGAAAAATTGGTGGACGTGGTACTCAGCCAAGATAATTTTAGGAAACATCAACTTCGCATCATTCGTCGTTCCCCTGGGCAGACTCCACAACAGAATAATTCAAATACAAGCAAATCTACTTCCCGAAGACGACAGAAACAAAAAATTCAAAATCCCCGAATGTGTCATAAGCGAACTTCAGTGGTGGCTGCACCATGTCAACTAAACATCACCGATTCTCCACAAGGATCCCACCATATTTATTACCACAGATGCATGAGACCAAGGATGGGGAGCCACAATAGACGATACGAACATAAGTGGTACCTGGACCACCAGACAGCAGCGCTGGCACAGCAACAGAAAGGAATTGTGGACATTAAAAAAGGCTATTCAACATATCATATGCGATCACAAAAACCTAACAGTATTGGCTCAAACAGAAAACAGGTCTGTGGCTGCATACATGACCAAAGAAGGAGGGACGAAGTCCACAACATTGCTTCAGTTAACGAAGGACATTCTCGAAGCAGCACATCAACACCAGATACACTTCAAGGTACGCTACCTGCCAGGAAGGTACAACTTACTTGCCGACAGCCTTTCGAGATGTCGTCAAGCACCAGAATGGAAGTTGTCCAAAACTATAACACAAACCATATTCAAATAATTGGGCAAGCCCTCAATAGACCTCTTCGCAAGCTCTCGAACGGCGGTCGTGAAACAATATGTGAGCGAAGATGCGCGCGATTTAGGATGTGTATTTGTAAATGCCTTCAGCAAAACTTGGCATTACAGCCTCGGTTGGCTCTTTCCCCCTCCCCCACTTATACCAAGGGTATTACGTCACCTAGAAAGGAGTTCGGGGGTATACCTATTCGTAGCTCCGAATTGGGAGAAGACTTTTTGGAAAGTGGAGCTAAAACAAAGAGCACTGAGCCCTCCCTTCACAGTTCACAACCTAGACCGGCATCTGATAGACGTACAAACGGGGAAGCCTCCTCCAGCAGTGGAAAACCTGCTTTTGCAGGTTTGGAGGGTTCGGGCTGGGCCCATCTAATACAGAACTGGCAGCAAGACGACATAACACTTCTTGAATCTGCATGGCGTAAGTCAACCCTGACGACCTATAAACATGCGTGGAAAAAATGGTGCACATGGTCTAGAGGTAAATGCCAGATTGACAAACCCGACCCCAGTGATTTGTCGAAGTTTATGTGCTACCTACACAGTAAAGCTAAATTAGCACCCAGCACTATCGCCGTGCATAAATCGGTAGTAGCCACATTTGCTGACCCAGAAAATTCAGAGACTTTATCTAGTCATCCACTTGTAAAACATATGATGAAGGCCATAACCTTGACTAAGCCCCCACCTCGAAAACCTTCGACCTGGGAGGTTGGTAGTTTAATTGGATATCTACAACATTATAATATCGATGTTGATAGTATATTCCAAGTGTCGCGACACGTTGCGGCAATTTTACTATTATGCACTGGAAGGCGAGTGCACGATCTCACGTTACTGGGCATTAGCCCAGAATGTTTAGAAACTAAAAACGATCACGTGATATTTTGGCCCAAATTCGGCTCCAAGACAAACTCGGGAACCCACCGTCAGAGCGGATGGCGTTTATCAGATGAGGGCCCAGAAACGCTCAACCCGGTGCTGTGGATTAAGAGACTCATCAATATAACACAAAGTCGAAGAGCAGCTAAACGAAACCCAGATAATCTTTTTATTACAACCAGAGGAAAAGTGAGCGCGGCCTCACAAACAGTTATCGCCAGCTGGTTGAGGACACTCCTCCGAGCGGCTAACATTCAAGATTCACCGGGTAGCTTTAGATCCGCGGTAAACTCGGACATTTGGCTTAATAAGAACACAAATATTGATGAACTATTGGGAAGAGGTAACTGGAAGAGTAGAGACACATTTTTAAAATATTACTTTAAAGAGACACGCAAAGAATTAATAGCTGATGTTGCCTCGAATCTGACGGATTTATTTTTACCGGTATGATTTATTAGTTACATACATTATATTATATAAATATGGACCTAAATATTACTTTATTACTATGATTAGAGATACAGAACACGCAATCATCGAAGAGCAATGATTGCCATTCTTTTTCTGTTATACAAAAATAAATATATAGTCAATCATTAAACCATATCTATCATTCCGCCTCGAATACTCCCACAGTTCAACTGAGCCACATCACAGTACGTCATGTAGCGCCAGCAGAAAATAAACACGACTCAAAGTGGGTCTAGCGTAGCTCGGACACCTAAATAACACCGTTTTCCCCCCGAAGGGAAGAAAACGTATATTGAGGTTCCAGCGTAGCTAGACCCACTGACCTTAAGGCCTTGCCGGCGCCGGTTTGAGAGTACTGACAAGCCAAGCGACGATACGACGCACCCGGCGCAACATGGCGACTGTGAGAGGGGGGGTAGGTGCGTGGGGGGTCGCTTTACGGTAGGAATTCAGTGTTGTCACATGCGAAAATCCAAGAGGTAATCTCAAAGTGGGTCTAGCTACGCTGGAACCTAAATATACGTTTTGTTCCCTTCGGGGGGAAAACGGTGTTATTTATTGTGGTACAAGACATAAACTTGTTAATAAGATTTTTAAAATTTGGTAACGGACAGAAGGAAAACGAAGTAGCTCCAGGTGCATTGTTCTACTTCAATAAGTTCTAAACTCAGTCGTATTATAATTGATTATTAGAGAATATAAAACTGGTATAAAACTATAACAACTTTAATATGACGGCTAATACGAATTCGTGTGGTAACGTTACAGTTGATCAAGCCTAATAAAGGCCCATGGTTGGAACCTTAAAAATTTATTAGGATAAAACGGCCATGTATGCGGAAAACGCATGATAACTTTTTAGTCAATTCCTGTTCTATAAAATAGGATCTTTTGATCTCTTACTCGGCACTGTTAAGACTAGCTTGTAATAACGTCGTTAAAAATATTGTGTATATGCCATATCGTGCTATTTCCAATTTTATAATAAATACATTTATCTCGTGTGGGTATTCATCCTGTCTGCAAACGTCAGGAGTGAATAGTTTGTTCGGCTGTAAATATTGTAGCTGCTGTAAACAGTTATATTAACCATTGCGGGCGCGGCGCGATGAGCGAGAGAGTCTCGCTGACATCGCTGCACGCGCTCGTAGGTGGCTCGGGAATCGGACAGCAGAGACCGACCTCCACCCCCCATGAGCGCGGGCCTGAGGGTGACGGGCGGTTCGCCTCACCACACCGGGGATGAGTCGGGGACCGCGTGGTCCCGAGGAGGGCCAGACCGAGAGGGATGGCCCTGGGTCAGCCGGGTTGCGAGGGATATGTCGCATGACAACCTCACCTTCGGCCTAGCACTACGACCCACAGACGGCGTGCGGTTTAGTCGGTTCGAGTCCGACATAACTTCCTCCTCCGCCTGCGGATAATCCGTGGGGATTTCCAGTACGTAAAAAAAAAGTTATATTAACCACTCATTACCGTGGCCGTGTGTTGATTTTGCTATCTTCATTATCTTTAAGCCCGAGATACCCTACTCCTACTCTCCTTTTACATGAGCCTTTCCCCAACTCTTTCCACGGGTCTCCAGTCCAACTATGATGCGGCTAGACTTTATTATTTTTCGTGAAGCGACTGCCATCTGAATTGTACAACCAATTGGCGATATCGAAGACTTTGAGGCTCTAACCACCTGTAACAACTTATATAGATGTTCGTATGGTAACCGGGATGGCTTGATGGCTTAACGTGCTCTCCGAGGCACGGGAATACTTACTAAAATTTACTAAAAATATCCCATAAACAATCAAACACTACAGCTCGTATCATGTTATCATTTAAAACAACCCGAAAGGAATAACGATGAACTCTCCAGATTCAGACGTACTGTGATCAGATGGACGGATTAAATATTTAGTCCTTGACATCGTTACGACACGTGAGCGTGTGTTTTAAACGAGGGTATCTGCACGTTTGTTTGAACTGTAATGTAGGCCAGGGGATAAATGAAATTATTGAGGAATTGAGTGATGAAAGCCATTCAGGAAACATTCGCAGTGAAAATATATAGTGTAATTTTTTTTTGGTTCATCGCTGCAATATGTAAAAGCTTGAAGTTATATAAACGTTGACAGCCTGTGTGTGATGTTGTGGTAGTGAAAGCGACTGCTACGAAGGGGTTCGATTCCCGCTCTGTGTAAATATTAGTATGCATGAAATTGCATTGGTCTGGTCGTGCCTCGGAGATTACGTTAAGCCGTTGGTTCCAGTTGTCATACGGATATTTATGTCAGTCGTTACAGGTAGTTGGAAACCTAAAAAGTCCAACAACTGATTTAACTACAATACTTCAATATCGCTAATAGGTTGTGAAGTTAGATGGCAGTCGGTTCACGGGAAATATCGAAGGCCAGTCAAATCCACAGCCTGGTAAAGCGGGCACCAGACTCCGAGGTGAAGGCTTCGGATGCGACTGGGTTTAAGGCCGCGTCCAGACGACTCTGCGATGAGCGAGGGAAGTGGCGAGACAAGTGGGTAGGGACGTGGTGTGAATGGTATATTCGTTATGCCGCGAATGTTACCGCGAGTGTCGGCTCCACGGCGCGAGTCACCCATACGTTTACGTCCATCTCCATTGTTAGGCGAATACTCTAATATACTACATAACATACATAATAATACATTTCTCGCGCGAATATTTCCGGTAACACGAGAAGCAACGCGAGGAGAATGTGTGTGGACGAGAGGTAGCCCCAGGATTAAGAGAAGATACGTTAGCGTGTAGTTTGATTCTGGGTAAGTTGCCTTGGTCCAGTAAAGAAATGTGTATGCAATAGGTGGGTAGCAGCTGCTCCACCCGCGTGGAGTTTTGATCCTGTGCTCACAATCCATGGGCACCTATTCCAAGGATCACGTTAACCTGTTTTTTTTTTTAAATATAGGACACGTCAATTTCACTTCACCTCGCCTAATGGTAAGCTGAAAACAAAAACGACAAACGACAAACGATCAGATGCTTTTTCACGTCCCGCTTAAAGGACCCGGGACTTTAGGTGCGACAAAGAAAAGAATCATCGAATCGCTTGGTTCTTGAAGGAATATTCTGCACCGTATGCGGTTGACATCTAAGCCCTGCACGTATGTTATTCCAAACTACATATAATCTACCCTTGTATCAACTTCAGTCCATCCATTCAGCCGTTTTAAGCGTGATTGAATAACAAACATCAAAACGACACAATTATTGTTGTACTAACTCTGTATAGTATTTCATTATCAAGTTTAATAGTTTAAGGGAAATCTCATAAGTTCCATTGAACAAATGCAGTGGTACTAATGTGGTATGTTTTATAATTTTCGTTTACCATATATACCATAGGTAGAGAAACCATGATCCTTTTCTTAAATAGCATTGGTAACATAGAGTTTCAGATGAATACTCTGCGAGCTAAAGAGCTAAAACTGCATCTAGTTATTTTCACCAGAGCGAGGTTGAATTCCACTCACATAATATTAAAAGTGAAGTGAATACGAGTATAATTTGTATAAATAAACTCATTAGTAGTGATACGTCGAGCCGAGAGTAGCACTCCAACAGAATGCTAAAAAGCTAAGCCGTGCCTACACTGCTTTACAACACGTTATTGAATATTGCCGGCCAGTATGTGAAAAACAACTGTAGGATACCTAAATATTAATGTAGATTATAGTCTAGTCTAGTCAGTTTTGTAGCAATTGCCTGGCCGGGGATAATGTTTTTCTGGCCATGACACTTTCGTGTGGACACATGCAGGACGGGCCAATCAATAAGTGCTAGTTTACGATAGTAGAGCAAATTGAATAATTCTACTTGATTTTCTGGTGATATCATAATATATGAACCCAGTGCCATTTAGCAATAGCAACCTGATTTACCTCATTATAGCCATAGAACTGGATATCCCGCATTGCTAAAGTCTCGCAATGGTATATCATACGAGTATGTTAAATACGAGTATGTTGTGTTCCCCAGCGACGAACGCTGGCGATTTTTATATAGAGCAAGTCAACTTGATTCACTTCGCCTGATGGTAAGCTGAAGGCAAAGTTTCAGAAAAGAGGGTCGCCATAAAAATCAGCTTGACTGCCTTATCCTTTTTACACGCCCCGCTTAAAGGACCCGGGATAATAGGAAGAAGGAAACACATGAGCTGGCACGGAATTCCAGGTCTTAATCGTGCGGCAAAGAAAAGAATCACCGAACCGTTTGATTCTTGATGGAATGTTCTGCACCATATGCTGGTGACATTTTAGCCTTGTAAGTGTTGTACTGTGTAGGAAAGGAGAGGGTGAGACTTATTGGAAGAGCTGGTGGTTGGTAGAGGCTTACCTAGCTGGCCACAACTCAACGGTTGTTATGCAGTGCAATTCTAAAAATCGAACAGTCAGAGATGCTATATGCAAAGAAATGAAACCCGAAAGCTACCGTGACGCAGCGCTAAGGTGATGATGATACAAGTTTTTTTTAATACATGTGAGGTGGCAGACAAGCGCCTACCTGATGGTAAGTGGTTACTGTGGCCTATGGACGTTTACAACACCAGGGGACTCACACTCGTGCTGCCGACCCAGTAAACACAGATTTTCTGTGCCTTCAGTGTAGAAGACAAAGCAGGAATAGCCTTTGGTCTTCCCACTGACAGCAAAAAACTTCTCCATTGAGCTCTAGCTAACCTACGCACCGCTGGGAACATAACACGAGGTTATTATGGCCGCGGTTTTCTGTAGGGTGGAGGTCCTTCCCCAGTCGGACTGCTTAATTGGATGGGAATAACGTCATGTCCTCCCTCCTACCTCCTAAAATAATATAAGTACATTATTTTATCGACTCCATTATTTTGGTGTTAAAATGTGGATTAAATTGTTTTAGTAAGTGAGTATTATAATCATGTAGACGAATCTTTATATTCACTGTCTCTCTCGCACTGAGTGCCTGTCATCTAAACTTGAGATGCAGGAGATTGAAATTGAGTTTTTATCGTACAACAGATGGTTATGTTATGAGCATAATTTGTTTTAAGCTAGGAGATGAATTCTGCAATGGCCCTCTTTTTACCCGACTTCCAAGAAGGGTTGTGTTTTTCGCGCGTATCTTGTATGTACGTATGTCTGTAATATTTTTATTACCTCATATATTCTAAACCATTATTTATGGATTTCATTGATTGATATCTCAAATGAAAGGTACTGTTCTCCCAATGATTCTTGGGCATTTAAAATGTGAACCAAAGGTAATTGTTAGATTCATTATCGAGTACGTTATCAAAATGAAGGAAATCAGAAGGCGATTACAAAAATATAATATCTTATAAAATAATATTCATCATAATGAACGTCATAACTAGAAAGGATACAATAAAACTAGTCATTAAAAATAAAAAACCCGATTGATGATCAAAAGAACAAGTTTAATAGCAGGCGGTACCTGTAAATCATAATTGGATAAAAATAAATGGGTATCGCCTGCTATCAAACTTGTTTCGATCTTTTCAGCATTAGTCGTGTTTTTTTTATTTTATTATAATTGATAGATGTGTGCTATAATGTAATATACCGATGGCCGTTGGAGCAGACGAGTCCTACAGTGGAGACCGCGAGAAGGCAAACGAAGGGTAGGGCGCCCCCTAGCCAGATGGACCGATGACCTGAAAAAGGTGGCTGGGACGGACTGGATGCGGAAGGCGGAGGATCGTACAAAATGGCGCACATTGGGGGAGGCCTATGTCCAGCAGTGGACTGCAGTGGGCTAATTGATTGATTGATTGACATGGTGCGTAAACTGTATTTCAAAAGATTTGTGAGAGTCTCGAAAAGTCTATTTTTTCCGTTATCTTTTTCCATCACCACATTTCCTCTCGGGATGTGGGGGAACAGTAAACGCTTACCATAACAAAATCTTGTGTTTCTATCTGAACATAGTTATGTGAACCTGAAAAACAATGACAACAATCTTTTCCAAAGTTTTCAATCCTATCTGTAACTTGCATATCACAGGAAGTTTGATTACGAAAATGCATATCTACTCCAAAGGTTTACGGCAATTTCGGAGAATGCTCCATCTGCGAGCCCGGCTCGTGCATAATAAATGGATCAAATAAATCAGCCGAATCAAATCTTGAAATATGTGCGGCCGACGAAAGCATTTTCGAAGTAATTTTTCACTGTGTAAGAAATATAACGATGGCATTTTGTTTACCCTTGTAAGTAGTACATGTCAATGTGTAGAAGATTTTTTAGTTTTTGGCACAGAATAGATAATAGCTTTTGGTAAGGTAATAGTCCATTCGGAGAAGTTGAGAGGAGGAACCCGATTCGCATACGAAAATTGGGTTGACGATGACACAGAACTGAAAATTAGAAAATAATTTAGAGAACTCGAAAGACTTATAAATAGTCATTTTCAGCAAATAGCCATGGTCAAATGAGTTAAATCAAGACTGTCTGACTGTGAGGTATGTCTAAAATACAGACAAGGCAAATCCCATTTTATCCTTCGTTAAGCACACTCAGAGAAGCACGAGGTATATTTATGTACAATACTCGATTTGATGGCGTTGGATTGAATTAAGGATGTACTTTTCCATCAACATCTCTCCTACCTTCTGCGAGATAACGTTCTCGCAGAACGATACGATGGCGGTAAAAGTACTCTCACTGCGGGGGATTTAATGGCATATAGTTAGAAGTGATAGATCGATTAAAACAATTACACCCACTTTAACCTTTAAGCTTGTATTGTTTGATTTAAAAATTGAGTTTCCCAACTTGTGTATGTTAAGTTTTTTTAGTATTTTCAAAGTTTGTTATTTTAAATTTTACACACAGATATTAGAATCACAAAAGGTCTATGATATTTTTAATGGAATAGAATTAATGCTATTCATATTCAGCAGGTTCATGAAAGTTATTGGGTAAACAGATTTCAAGTCTTGGCTTAATAACAGAACTAAATAGTTGCAAAATTTTGTTAGCTTTTTATTTTTACCCTACGGCCAAGAAGGGTAATTTTTATTTTTATACCAATTAGGTGGAAGATAAGCACACGGCCCACCTGTTGGAAAGTGGTTACCGTGACTTATGGACGTGTGCAACACCAGGGGCGTCACACTCGCGCTGCCTACCCTGCTAGAACAGAGAGTTTTTGTGCCGTCAGTGTAGAAGATAAAGCAGATCAAGCTTTAGGTCTTCCCACTGAGAGCACAGAAACTCTCCAGTGAGCTCTGGCTACCCTACTTACCACCGGAAACACAACATGAGGTTATTATGGTCTTGGTATTCTGTAGGGCGGAGGTACTACCCCAGTCGGATTGTTCAATACCGTCGTGTCTTTTGATGGATAGAACTTATTAAATTTGCTAAATATAGTATTGCTCAACCTTACAATGTGCTCATAATTATAAAACTATTCGGGACTTTTCGTAAAATAAATTATATATATAAGAGTATCCGGGCGAGGACGTCGCCGCGCCCGGATACTCTGCTCATGAATAAGGACTCCGGTCGGGTCCGAAACTAGTCGGGCGCATCCTGACGAGTGACGTGAGTATAGCCGTAGTAAAGTTATCGAATCTCTAACTAGTCTGTGCTATCGAGCAAATAGCTGTATCGGTCCGATTTTTTTAATTAAAATAGCAAAAGGCGTCGGCTATCGGAGGTCAGTTTTCTGCGTCCGACACCGATATCGGATATCTGATGAATGTGAAAACTCTAACGCTGTGATGGTGATGACATTTCCAACTTTTGAAGATGATGATCATTAATGTTATGAAGCACTTACTTGATGACTGCGACCGCAGAAGTATATTAGGATAGAACGCCCATACTCAGTGTTCACCTGCATGTCGCGCGTGGTGCCTTTTTATTGTAAATACATACAACAGATAAGAAATCCCTTTATTTTTCAAATTTTCTTCCACATTTTTATTCTACAGTTGCAAATAGCACAATATGTCATATCCACGGTTTCATCGATGTTATTACAAGCTAGCCTTAACTGTGTCGAGTAAGTGATCGAGAGTTCGTGTTTTGTAGGATAGGAATTGTCTAAAAAGTTATCCTAATATATTTCTGTGATCGCGACGCGATCTTTGGTCATATCTCCAGTTTATCTCAAACAGGTGAGCCGTGTGCTTGTTTGCCACCTAAGTGGTAATAAAAAAACAAACATAAGATTTTAACCTAACTTTTAAACTCTCTCGTTCCATGATATATAATTTAGAAAACGGGAATTAACGCGATCATGGTATAGGTACTTACATACCTTTGATTGCCTGACGTTTCGACCAGGTTACACCGGCCGTGGTCACAGGCTGACTGGCTCAGCGGTGGAAGCCCGCCGTCTTCGAATCCGTGAGGTAGTAGGTTCTTCATCTACCCGCACATTTTCAATATTTTCTTTTCGTCATGTACCGTCACATACCACACTCACAGTGTCCCTATTACGTAAGCAAACTGTTCGGTGTCTATCCGACTGCGTAGAAAAGCGAGGTTGCATGTTTTTCATCACTGGATCCCATGTTGCAGATAATTTAAAACCATCTTCCCGATTGAATTTTTTATGTTTTTTGATTTCAATCGCTTCACGTACAGCTCTTGTGTAAAAGTGACGTTCGTTGGAGAGGACTTGCGTATGGTGAAATTCAATCCAGTGATTGGTGCCTGCTTCTAGCAGGTGCTCTGCAATCGCCGATTTACTCGTCTGGCGCTTCTTTACAGCTGCGATGTGTTCTTTGACCCGTTCAGCAATGGTTCGCTTCGTTTGGCCTATATAGGAACTACCACAGCTGCAATCTATCTTATAGACACCTGGACACTGTAACGGTAAGACATCCTTCGGTGTGCCCACGATGTTGTTTACCCTTATGCCTGGGGTGTAAACTGTCGGGATGGAGTATGTTTTTAACACTAAGCCGACTTTGTCCGTTACTCCCTTGACATAGGGCATATAGGCTGGCGTCTTAAGCACCAAAATGTCTGGGTTATCCCTAATGTCGTTTAGTGCTTGACGCTCTTTCATAGTGACGTTACTCGCCGGGAGCTTCGATCGTCGTAATATCACCGCAACATCCTGTCTGAGTGTATCGGCATCGCTGGGTGGCACCTTATTACGTAAAATCGATTCCTCAACACTACTGATTATTTTCTCAAACGGTATTCGCTTAGGCGTTGGAGCGAAATTCATACCTTTGGCCAGGATGGTTACCGTAGTTTCATCTAACTTCACATTTGACAGGTTAATCACGGTATCCTTAGTTTGGTCCGGTACCTTAGGTGACGTTTTATTTTCTGCATACCGCCGGTTGTATTGTTTCAACAGGAAGTGGATCAATATATACAAGATACAGATACCTACACGCCACGTCTCATCACCATCCCCGACACCTACAATCCGTTGTGACCTCACTCAGGAATAGAGCGTATGATCTCTGTGACCCTGAACATGTGGAGCGAGAGCTGGATCATGTTCAGGAGGTACTCAAGAACAACGGATATGAAGTGAACGGACGACGGAAGCAACATGCAGTGAGGCGTAGACGTCCAGAGGTGAGCAGACAGCCAGCCTATATGCCCTATGTCAAGGGAGTAACGGACAAAGTCGGCTCAGTGTTAAAAACATACTCCATCCCGACAGTTTACACCCCAGGCATAAGGGTAAACAACATCGTGGGCACACCGAAGGATGTCTTACCGTTACAGTGTCCAGGTGTCTATAAGATAGATTGCAGCTGTGGTAGTTCCTATATAGGCCAAACGAAGCGAACTATTGCTGAACGGGTCAAAGAACACATCGCAGCTGTAAAGAAGCGCCAGACGAGCAAATCGGCGATTGCAGAGCACCTGCTAGAAGCAGGCACCAATCACTGGATTGAATTTCACCATACGCAAGTCCTCTCCAACGAACGTCACTTTTACTCAAGAGCTGTACGTGAAGCGATTGAAATCAAAAAACATAAAAAATTCAATCGGGAAGATGGTTTTAAATTATCTGCAACATGGGATCCAGTGATGAAAAACATGCAACCTCGCTTTTCTACGCAGTCGGATAGACACCGAACAGTTTGCTTACGTAATAGGGACACTGTGAGTGTGGTATGTGACGGTACATGGCGAAAAGAAAATATTGAAAATGTGCAGGTAGATGAAGAACTTACTACCTCACGGATTCGAAGACGGCGGGCTTCCACCGCTGAGCCAGTCAGCCTGTGGCCACGGCCGGTGTAACCTGGTCGAAACGTCAGGCAATCAAAGGTATGTAAGTACCTACACCATGATCGCGTTAATTCCCGTTTTCTAAATTATATAAGATTTTAAGTCTGACTTAGACCTGACCAGCAATTTGAATTGGTTACGGCGAGGTCTGGTAGCTTAGTGGTCAAAGCATTGCTCCTGTACGGCAAAACCGCGGGTTCGATCCCCGCCTAGACCAATTCCAGTTTTCCAATTTAAATCGACTTAACAATAATATAGCATTCACATCAGAATAACAGGACACACACAATAGGAAATAGGCTATAAATAATAATAACCGACATCCACGCGGGCGGAGCCGTGGCCAAAAGCTACTCGTTAATATAACACAACCCAAGTACCTATTTATATTTTTTAAATATCTCCAATGTACTGAAACACAACTATATACTAGAAAAGATAGGTAGATGTTGTAGGTACACTCAGTAACCAGATATCCCCATTACGACAACAGACATTTTTCTTGATATTTTACCATTATAATGCTGTAGATAAAAAAAAAACATTTTTAGACACCAGGGTTATACTTAAGAAGATAGACACTAACTGTATTTTTTCGTTAAGGAAAAACTATCTTGATATTGCCTATAAATAAGTAAAAAAGAAACGGTCAGCTCCTCTTGTTCGTGCCGTAATAGCTCATAAACTAAATGTTATAAAGTTGATAATAGATTGTATTGCAAGAACTCTATTCCACAACATATTAAGTACAATATTTTCTGGACCAGTGAACTAGTGTAGTCAACATTATTAATATTGAGAGATCCATTTGCCTTCTCCCGTTGATATGTAAGCAGTTTTTTGTTAATGTCTAAGATTTCACTGTACATTTTCATATTTTACAAGTCCCATATAGTACTTAGTATTAGGGAGAGATGGACTAAGTAACCTTTAAGTTTTGAGGACACGAATGTCTACAGTGTGTAATTTTTTGGGGATGAGTCGGCTCTGCCCCTCTAGACAAAAGTGGTGATTCGCTAGCCGGCGTTTGATGGAATAGAATGATGAATGTATAGGATTTGACATATTTGACATGCGTTAACGACTGTCATATACGTCAAATCCCATACATTCGTCATTCTATTCCACCAAACGCCCACTAACGAATTACCACTTGACTAGAGGGGCTGAGCCGCAAATAGTATAACTATGAACTACATTAATAACGCTAAAGGAAACAAATTACTGTTTAATAAGTCAAAGTATGTACCTTGATTGAAAATCTACCAAAGTAAGTTGTAATTGTATGCATTCATATGTTCTTGCGTGCTCTCATTGAGAGCACTGTTTTAGCAAATTCTGCTATTATTTTTTTACATGATAAAACCACTGCGGTACCACAGACACTGTTACCAATGCCATTTAATTTTAGACATTACGTCTATATTTTTAGTGTCTAAAATTAAATGACAATCTTGTGGAGTGAATGAAAAATGTTATTAACTCTTCCTCTTTTCATTTTGGACTTTAACACTCAGATATAGAGTCTAAAATTTAATGACATTTAATGCAATGTCAGTGGTATGATAGTGATTATGTTATGTCATTAAATTAGCAGAATCGGGGGCCTAGTCTTTCTGGCTAGAAGAATTGCTAGAATTCTCTAGAGACGTATTGGTAATCGGATTTCTATTTACTATTTTAAATGGCCGGCTTGCCACCAGTCGGCCTGTTTACTTATTTGCATCTTTAATAAGGTTATACCACTAAGGTGGCTGATAAACATGCCGCCTATCTAATGGAAAGCGGTTACCCTGGCCGACCCTGTAAGAACCTTCTCAAAGAACCCCATATTGGACTCGGTTGGAAAAACCATAGCAGGTGTTAGCCAATAGTAGTTAATCGTGATTATGGTGCAGTTAATTAGCTTAATCGGCCGTTCTATTAACCGCCTATGCTCTTCACTAAACGGCGCCGTTCAATTAGTGGCCTGAATGGTTTTCAGCCATTTGATTAAACGGCTAGTCAAATAGCTTGGATCGATGACGTTTAATTACTTGCCTATTTAATCAAACAGCGAGAAAAATGTCTTATTTCTGCATGGTTATACAAAAACAAACTCGAAGGCTAAGCCTTCTAACCTAACCTGTCCAAGTCGGATTGCGCAGCTTTCTTATTAACTTATTACTTATTTTCTGTGAATACACCTCTGCCTTCCCCCTAGGGGATTTACAGGTGCGCCATCTTAAGCGGAGAATTCATTACCAGACTGCTCGCGGGCTGACCAGCCCTGACCCAAGTCTGTCGCTTGTCAGTATTGAGAACACACATAGCGGACCATCATTAGTAGTCTTTCGGAGAGCTGCAGCTCGGTCTACTGTACAACACGATGGTAGAACGAAGACGGAGACTTGCTATAGTTGGAGGTGTAATTGCAATGGAAGAAAGATAAGGGAAAAGAGCATGGTGCAAGAACTGGTACCTGGGTAGAAACAATGGAGGCATTTGAAAATATTCGAAAGAAACATGCGCTCTCATCGAACTCTGACGCGTGAATGTAGGCGGGCTGCTCGCTGCGAACATTCACGTTCAGACTTGCCTGTGCCCGCGTAGACAAAATGAAATTCCCCGGGCAGGCGGCTGGCACTGGCCGGTGCGCGTTACCTAGCATTCTCGTGCAGATATGGGGCAGACTTGCCCGTCACAGGCAGTCTGGTAGTGAAATCCCCGCTTTACGAATGGCCTAAGACGACGCACCTGGTGTTGCACACGTCCATAGGCCACGGTAACCACTTTCCTTAAGGTGCCGTGTGCTTGTCTGCCACCTAAGTGGTATAAAAAAATACTCCCGAGAGAGTAGTCTTGATTTCGGACACATATGTTGTTCACGACTCTCCTCCACTTCGGACTGAGGGATGTTTACACGTCCCGTGTAACATGCGTCTCCAGTACTGTCGTCTGCATAACAATGAATGGAGTCGTCTGACAGCATGTCATTGATATGCGGCAGAAACAGGGTCGGACACAACACGGAACCTTGTGGGACACCAGCGTTTATGTCCATGCGGTCCGAGCGGCTGCCGTCTACAACGGCTTGGATGCTTCTGTTGGACAAAAAGTTGGCAACCCAATCACACAATCCGTCAGGGACTCCCTAGGATGGTAGCTTCGTGGGAAAATCTCTGTGCTAGACACGATCGAAGGCCTTCGTTATATCAAGGCTGACCGCCAGTGCCTCAGCTTGAGTCTCGATGGCTCGCGCCCACCGGTTTGCGAGATACACAAGAAGGTCACCGGTTGAGCGACGGTGGCGGAAGCCGTCACGCTCCATTACCTTCGACAGAAGGGAGGTGATAGCGATAGGCCTGTAATTGGACGGGTTTGTCCTGTCACCTTTGTTAGGCACAGGATGCGCGTATGCGGTCTTCCACGAAGCCGGAACACGTCCCGCGGAGAATGAAATAACTGTTGTAATAAACGTTAAGCCTGAATATCATTCAGGCCGTTCATTGAATAGCGCCGTTTTTTTACAAGCTTAGGCAATTAATTAAATGGCTGATTAAGTTAGTTGGCTGCGACATATAAACCACTATTGTCTCAAGATATCCAGATAAATGTCCGTTTAAATACCATAAACAATGTACAAAGAGAGACGAATTGTTATCCCTTGCATGCAGGCTCGATTACAAGCTGAATAAAATACCCGTTTCCTGAAATTGCGTCATAAATAACAGCTATTGTAGGTAAATTTTGTTAGTTTTTATTTTATATACATATATATTCATGCCTGTAAATCCCCGAAGGAGTAGGTAGAGGTGTATTAACATCTAAATTTCGCGAACTATAATTTTCGATCTCATGTAATAGTGGTCAAGCCTATATATTGCCGAGAAGTGGGTACTGTTATGGGCTGTATGTTGTCTGCCGGGTAGAGAACAGTCCCACCCCTTCCACGAGTCACCTTCTACGATAGTCACAGGAAGAAATGAGGTGGCTCTTTACGCCATCAGGGACCTATACGGCATGGTGTATATGTCACCGCCAACTAGCTTAATCAGCCGTCCAATTAACTGCCTAGGCAGTTAACTAAACGGCGCCATTCAATTAACAGCCTGAATGATATTCAGCCATCTCGTTAATTTTTATTAACCTGGCTGGCTAATGCTTAGGCCAATCGTAAGATGGGGCACTATCTCGAAATAAGATAGAGAATTACATACACACATATAGAGAATTACATGTAAATCCCCGAGGGGGTAGCCAGAGGTCTATTCACAGAAAATTAGTGATAGTTTTATTGTGATAGGTAGGGGAAGGTTAGGTTAGAAGGCTATTGCGCTGGGTGCGGAGCGAAGTGCAGCTCCCGCATTAAGCTTTCGTGGTTTTTTTTATAACCATGCAGAAATAAGTAATTTTTCTAACTGTTTAATTAAATGGCTAGGCAAGTAGTTAAACGTCATCGATCCAAGCTATTTGCCTAGCCGTTTAGTTAAATGGCTGAACACCATTCAGGCCGTTAATTGAATGGCGCCGTTTAGTTAACTGCCTAGGCAGTTAATTGGACGGCTGATTAGGCTAGTTGGCGGCGACATATATACTATGTGGTATATTGTCACTGCATTCAAATAGATCTTTATAGTGGGCCTAATGTGGTATACAGAGACCTGCGAACTTCTGAGAGGCCCAAGCCAAAACATACTTTATTCAAGTAAATTTTGATCTTACCAACGAGTCTTACGAATAACGCTGAAATGTTATATCAGTATAATACATTTCTAAGTTATTCCTAAACTAACGCAAATGTTTTTTCGCAATGTTTATCCAAAACAACCGAAAATTTGCGGTTGATTTATACACGACAGAATTCAGAAGACGAATGGGTCATTACGCGAAGACAAAACATCAGCTTATCATAATTATCCGGCTTTCCTTCTCTCACTTGACTTTAATACTCACTGTCGAGTTTCGGTAATAGCTGTCATAAATTTGGAACACTGACACACTTTTAAAGTAGTCCTATTGACATTTTATTGGAGAGCATAGCGTTAATGAAAATCTCTAGATAATTAATGACTGCCTCAATAGACATGTGGCAATTCGTTGTTTAGCGTATTGTAAATAAAATAGAATGATGACAGTCGTCAATCCCATACATTGATCCTCATTGGTCAATCTGTTCTATTCTACAAACGTATTGCCACTTTTCTAGAGAGGCTGGTGGCGATTCCTTTGTGGAATTACATCTCGGAAAAATTATGAACTATTGATATATCAGGTGTAGATTCCTCCCACAGCAAGATAAATTAGGTGCTTGAATCAAGTTAACAGAAATGCTTCGAGTACTTAGTTATGTTGCTTCATCCTACTATTCTACTTCCTGCTCATAAACTTTCACATTTATAACATATAAATGTGAAAACTTGTGAAGAACGTTTAAGATGGGAAAAATATTGAATCGGTCTAGGCGGTGTTTAAATCCGCGATCTTTGCTTTGGACAGGGGCAATGCTTTGACCACTAAGCTGCCAGACCTCGCCCGAACCAAACCAAATTTCTCCTTTATATCTGTCTGTCCTCTGTAAGGCAAAGACCGCAGGTTCAAATCCCACATAGACCGATTCAATGTTTTTCATATCTTAATCAATTTGAATATTAAACTGTAAACTGCTTCAAAAATTTCATTCAAAAAGTTTGTCAAGATATTTAGACGTACATTTATTTTCGGCTGAACGACTCCGGCTCAAATTTGGTACAGAGATAGATTGCAGTCTGGATATTTGAATTGGTCTGGTCGTGCCTCGGAGATTATGTTAAGCCGTTGGTCCCCGTTTGTCATACGGACATCTATGGCAGTCGTTACGGGGTAGTTGGAGACCTCAAAAGTCCAACAACTGGTCTAACTGCAATGCTTCGGTATCGGCTGTGGGTTATGGAGGTCAGATGGCAGTCACTTCACGGAAAATGTCGAAGTTTAGCCAAATCCGCAGTTGCACTGGTAAAATCGGACCCCAGACTCCAAGTTGATAGCTTCGAATGCGACTGAAATTAACGCTACGATGAAGAAGATAGATTGTAGTCTGGAATAACATATAGACAAATTTTTCGTACCGGGTATAGATTCCGATGGTGAGTGGGAACAGGAAAAAAAGTCCACGGGTGTGAAGTTCTGGTTTTACAAATCAGATTATGCGATATATAAATATACATAAACAGATTAGTTGCTAATTCTACTTCTGAAGTATTCCTTTTCCTTTACACGCACGATTCTTTAGATTACAAATAACTGAGTGTGAATGTTTAAACAAATTGGAAGATATTCGTGTCGATCCAATGTTACTTACTAGGTAGGTTCTGTTTTTTCTTCATTCCATGATGTGTTCAACGGGCTTTACATACAAAAATAATAAGTTGCTATGTGTTCGCTACAAAATCTCAAAAAATCTGCATTTTTGAGCGCAAATTTTAACACAATCTACGATCCGCTTCTTTTTTTACACTACATAAGTGAACTCTGGCACCCTACTCACCGCCGGGAACACAACACGAGGCTATTATGGCCACTTCTGAAGTGGTACTTAGCTTTTTTGTGGTTTTACCAAGTATTTTTGTAGCTGTAGATATTTTGTACATGACGGCGCGTGGCATAATTTATGTTTGTTTATTACAATAATGTGAATATTTTTATTTTATTTTACAGTCTGTTCATTGGAGTTCAGAATACAACCTTCAAACTAATGTTAGGGTTTTTATGAAAAATCAATATAGTTCCCTTAGAAATGATTTATCTATGAAAAGAAAATTACTTCAAGTAAAGTTATCAATAAAGCTATTATTAAATACACAAATATCTGGATGATAAACAAATTTTAACTGTTTTTTTAACGAGGCTGCTCAACCAAAACATTATAATTAGTTTAAATCAACTTGTTTATGAATGGACAGTAATGAAAACAGTCCACTGAATTTCTTTGTGGTGTCTTCTCATGGATGGGACCTCGTTAGAAATTGGTTTGGAATAGTATACAATGAAATTTCATTTAACTTTTATACATACCGTTATCCCCGGAGAATTAGGCAGAGGTGAATTAACACCCACATTTCACCGATCATTGTATTCTGTGCCATGTAAGTGGAGTGAGTCTATTGCCGAATTCCAGGCCCTATTGTTGACTCAAGCCGAGCATCTGAGGCTGAGTCTGGGCTGTATATCTGTCTGATGTTAAAAATCACTATCCCTTATTCACCTAGTAAGAAACCGCATAGGAAGAGATTATAATCAAGTTTATTATAAGATCCATCTTCATATCGGTTTAAAAATACTTGAATTATGTTAAATCAATCATTCTGAACCCTTAAATATATGTTGTGGATTTTTTACCTGTTTATCTGTCAGATTTTTTTTTGTACCACTGAGTTGGCAGACAGTCACACGGTCCACGGTCCACCTGATGGAAAGTAGTTACCATGGCCAATGGGCGTGTGTAAGACCAGGGGAGTCACACTTGTACTGTCGACCCTGTAAACACATTGAGTTTCTGTGCAGTCTGTGTCGAAGAAGAAGCAGGAATAGCCTTTGGTCTTCCCACTGACAGCACAAAAACTCTCCAGTGAGTTCTGGCTACCCTACTCACCGCTGGCAACACAACACGAGGTTATTACGAGTATGAGTGGTATTCTGAAGTGCGGAGGTACTTCCCCAGTCGGACTGCTCAATTGGACGGAAATACCGTCGTGTCGTTTAAATTTGTCATATTTGATCGGATAAATAAAGACGGAGATATGATACAAAGTCTTCATAAAAGATATCGAGTCCGGCAGTACCAGCTACTATAATATTAAAAGTGTTTTAATACCATCGAGTCCCACACTCACTTCTTCAGATAACATCTCAAGCAATCGTTCCCATGATTTATGTCGACAAAGAAATCACACAGCTATGATATATAACGGCAGTCGAACACAAAAACTGGCAGCCGTAACAGAATATCGCCGGAACTGACGTCATTTATCATTACAACGATCCTGTCACTCATATGATAGCCTGGAAAGTTTGAAAAAGGAAGACGTTCCGAAAGAAATTGTAATGTATGGTAGTGCTACCGGATGGATGCTTTTTCAAGTATTTACAAAAGTGAGTTCTCCGTAAACCAGAGAAAAGCTTTAAAAGGAAAGCCGGTAGGTATCAGAATATAGGAGCCCCTCGCATATTACATATACAGTGTTTACCTACTGATAAGCTTTTAGCCATCGTTCCTGGGTGAGGTGGAATTCATATTCTGTCCTCCGTGGGTAGAATGAATAGAAATGAATTTTGAATTTGGAACGGGGCGTAGAAACCAAGTTTTAACACCTTTCTGTATATTTTCCATTCTCTCCTTTCAATTTTATATATTTATGCAATAATTTTTTGGTTATACAAGACAAAAAATCAAAATCGCGAGAGCCCAGACCTTTGGCTTAGCCGTAGTCGGGTAAAAAGGTGCGCTTTGCATGTACAGATAGGTATCAAAATTCAATAACCCATTTATTTATTTTCTGTGGCTTGTTCCAAATTCAAAAATCATTCCCACTTCACTCAGACTATTTGTCAAAACAGCTCATTATAGGTTTATTTCTGTTCATCGTTTGATAATGTTCGTGTATTGTTATATATTTATATGTAAAATTTTTCTCTCGACATATTATTATTAAATGGTACAAAGCATTCAGCACCTCCAACACGCTTTTCATTTTACGAATGTATTTTTCGCAAAGCAAAATACTACAAACAAAATAAAGCCTCCATTTGTATCGGTAAAGCGGCTTCCGAGAAATATATGTTTTTTTTTACACAAGTAAGTAGAGTAATGGCTGTGTCGATCTTTCATTTTCACATAGTTATTTTCTTTTTAGTTTGTTTATATAAACGGCGACATTTTCTTCCAATAAATAATGGTCCTAGCCCTATGCTTATGATAATGAGAAACTGGGGTCCACTCTTCTACTGCTGTTTTTTGATTTGGTTGGCTTTGACGGGAGCGACTGCCATCTGACCCTCCAACCCAGAGAGGAGCCTGCACTATCTATAGGTTCGTCATACAAGAGGTGTACCGACATACTATTAAGGTTGATTTAGACCTCATACGCATTATTTAAATCTGTAAAAACAGAAGGACAACAATGTAATTTCACTGCTGTGGTTTTGCCAAGAGATCATTACGAGTATATGGAGTGCTTTAAGAGTACTTCTATTAGGAGAATTACAGGGTTGGCAGCACAAGTTTAACCCTCCTAGTGCGGGTATTACCCCCAGAACACCTAGTAAATGGATACTTGGATGTTGCACTGTAACTTTTTATTTTCTTTATATCACTTGGAAGTTTTTGAAGTGAAAACTTCTTTAGCGGCGTTGGATGGGTAAAAATTGTTAAACTCGCGCGTCAGGATCACTTGACCTTTGGACCGTAACCGACGACTGACGTCATACAATATTAGCTATAGACTGTCCATTTTGCATATACGACAAATAGCTTCGCAGCATAGCGGTAAACGCTTCGACTGTACGTCCTTATGGTTTCAGATAGTACCGGGTTCAAACCTGACCTTCTGACACTTTTTGTGATTATTTTTTTCTTTTCGTAATTTATTACTTTTTGTGATTATTTTATCTTGTTGTAATTTATTAATCTCTTCTGATAGAAAATTAGCAGAAAATTAGTTATAGAGTCTATGATTGGCGCTATATTATATGGTATGGTATGTTATGTTTTTTTATCTTTTTCTATGTATATAACGAAGAAAGGAAGAAAGAGAAAGTTTTCACTTCTGTCGGCACTCCCAGAGTGCAAGCAGTCTTTTTTTTTATATTACTTAAGTGGCAGATCAACACACGGCCCACTTGATGGAAAGTGGTTACCATAGCCTATGGATATGTGCAACACCAGGGGCGTCACAATCACGCTGCCGGCCCTGTTAGAACAGAGTTTCTGTGCCATCAGTGTAGAAGATAAAATTGGACAAGCCTTAGGTCTTCCCACTCACAGCAAAACTCTCCAGTGAGCTCTGGCTACCCTACTCACCGCCGGGAACACAACTCGAGGTTATTATGACCGCGGTATTCTGTAGGGCGGAGGTACTTTCCCAGTCGGACTGTTCAATTAGACGGAATTGGACGTCCATAGACTGCGGTTGCTACCGTTTTCGCAGTGAGTTATGTGTGCTTGTTTACCATATAAGTGGTATCAAAATGTCCCCTGGTTCACACACTTATCTTCTAGTAAGTACTCTCCGCAATATCATACGCCATTCCACATCGACCCCTCCTTGAGCAGCCAACGTCGACAAGTCGTAAAAGCGAACCCATAAAATACGATGACAAAAGTAAATTTTTCTTTTTTCCCATCTACTACAAGTTCCTAATATTTTATTCGAGCGGTTATTTTGGGTAAAATTATAGAAAACTTTTATTACGGTTAATGGATGTAATAAAAATGTATTCAGATTGTAACACTGGTTCATATCGGTTCATTGTCTGTCGTTTATCATTTGAGAGAGTGAATAACGCACGTACTTTATTATAATCGTTATATTATCGGTAGGTGGAAAAGAAATGACGAAATTCAGAATTTAATAGGCCAGAGAATCAGCATTGTCATTTAATGTGGCAATGCTGCCAGTCTTCTCGGAACGCTACCACAAGAAGCATGTGATGAATTTCATAACGCATTTTAATTGTTATTTTTAGCTATAATATTTCTTTTAGATTTAGTTTAATTTTTATTTTTATTATAGTAATATATCTATCTATACTCCTGGTATTAAAATCCTGGTATAAAAAGTGGCATATACTCGTATGTATTGTGGTATTCCAGTGTACCATTGTGCCAAATTTCATTTCAATCCATTTAACTATTTAATTATAAACCTGAAAGTTTGTGAAAATGGATGGTCATTCTCACTAACTCAAACATTTTGTATTCACTATTTTAGTAAGTAGTTAGATACCTTCTTTTCATAATTATAATCTACCTATTTCTTCACTGCAAGCACCTAATTATTTGGATTAAAAATCATCAAAATCATTATCTTAATAAATATACATAATTAAAAAATGAGATCTAGGTCACACGCTCGCATTAATTGTTTCATTGCAGAAACATATATAATTACTATATAACCATTATTGTAGCCTTCAAATCAAGTCTATTATAGAGAAAATATATCTCAAGATACTAGGCAAACAGTCACATCAAACAGGTCTTTAGGGAAATCAACGCATTGAATGTCCACTGTGCGCTACGGAAGCTACTCAAAGAGATTACCGACTTCATTGTGCTACATCAGTTCACTCGGCAGTGAGATTTCGACAATTACGAACAGTGCTCGATGGCTATCCAACACGTGAGTGCTTATCGATACTCTCTCACATTATGTGGCCCTGGTATTTGAATTTGAATAGAGCGTATCCTTCACGCTTCCTTTGTATGGATTCTCTGATAGCTACAGGTTTTATTAATATTTTTGGCAATTATTGAACAGTAGTTTCGACGACAAAATCTAGAAAATAATTTCTAAAATCACCTAAATTTTACCTTCCTTTGGAATTGCTTGCTTGCTTCAATAAAATTGGCAAATTTCCCATATGGCCAATTCGAGGTAGACCGGATATTTATTTGGAATAGACTTTCCATTCATTGAATATGTCAACTTGGAAGGAAGGCCTTTGAAGAAAAATATTTGCATGCACGAATTATGTCTATTTACATTAGTATAGATTATGTTTAATACTAGTTGTAACCCGCAGCTTCGCCTGCATGGACCCACAACCTATTCCCAATATGAAAAGTACCCTATGTGTTGTTCTAAACTGTAATCTAGAACCCTGTGCAATTTTCAATGTTCAGTCATGAGAGAGTGACACCACACATTTTTCACAAACATTTAAATTTATCTTAAATGGGACCCTCATACGCCCAAACTAAAAAAAATATCTTAATACGTTTATCCGCAATCTAGAACTCATTTTACAAGCTATACTATCGTATAAATAAAGACAACAATATTACATTTGTGTAATTCAGCCTCCGTGGCGTGGCGGTAGTGAACGCGGCCGCTACGCAGGAGGCGCGGGTTCGATCCCCGCTCAGTGCAAATATTTGTATGCATGAATATGGATATTTGCATTGGTCTGGGTGTTTCTATGTATAATATGTATGTATTTACAACAAAAAGTATCTAAGTATGTATATCCGCATTCTAGATTCCATAACACAAGCTAGTTAAGCTATGCTTACCATGGATCTAGACAGCGTTGTGTGAAATGTTGTGGAATATTTGAATATTTATTTATGTAGTAAAAATATTTTACAATTGGTAGAAGAAAGAGTAACATTGAATTGCAAATATGAATAGTTGAATAATTTACATAAATGAACACGTAAAACGGACCGAGTTACCTTTGAGTACCTGGTTTATAATATTTCAGCTGAATATTGTAAAGTATTCGCGAAGTCGAAAATCCACAATCCCAGCCCAGAGAGAATGATTATATTTGACTCTCGCTTTTCAATTCTCGAACGTTTGACATTAACGGTGGGTATATTAAAAGTAATTAAAGTGTCAAATCGAAATTACGAACTCTTGATATTCGAAATTCGGATTATGAATTCAAGCATACGAATAGTTTCACGAAGAAACTTTAAAATTAGAAAATGTTAATAATCAAATGGCCAACTTTAAGTTTTTTAGACAACTTTTAGTTTAACCATTTAATGGTTGACTATTCGGAGGGATACTTTATTACGGATAATAGCAATTTTCTGCGATAATGGATTTCAATGCAAGCAATTTGTATTGTGTGTCGCCTGATCGTCGTATGATCTTAGAAATACTGGGAAGTCGGCAGGATTTGGATTATAGGGACATCTCCCCACAGACAGATAATTTTATAAGAGATTATTAACTTTAAAAAAGAAATCTTTAAGCATCAAACTTTATAAGATTTGGCAATTATTGTTCCACATGTTAAGTCTAGTAAGTCTGGGCATTTGTAGAAAGTCAGAGTAACGTATAACTGTACCATAATTGATATCTAGACATTTACCAGATAAAATTCTCGTTTCTGTGAAGAAAAAGTTCTGAGAACCAATTTGATAACTGAAGAACGAATGAGTAAAACTCGACCAAGTAAAAATAGAATATCGCGGCGAACGGAGCGAAGTTTTTTAACAATTTGTCAACATTACTCAGTTCTAGTAAGTAGTATGTATAGGCACCTACTGGATTTTATTGGTCGTTTTTAGGTATATCACAAAACGCGTTTAAAGGCTTCCGCTATGTAGAACATGACACATGCGTTTTCATGCATAATATCTGATGTTTCGTCGCATCAGTGTGAGGATGGGCCGCTTTATGAAGGTCAGTTCAGTAAATATTAGTTAATCTAACTCTGTTTTTACGGACGTTTTAATAAATTATTTTTATCTATCAGCAGTACTATTATTTGTTCTGTGGTAAAGCCATGTTTTTCCCAGAATGGATGGTGAAAAAGTTATTTAGTATTATTAATTTAGTTTTTATCTCAAAATAAACACACGTTGTAAAAGATCACTTGTTATAGTTCGCCACAGCTCCGCTCCGCTTCTCTTTGCTACTATAACCTCACCCTTAACTTTATGCGGTGAGAAAACAAATGGTGCCATTTGTCTGTAAGGATCAAAATGTGTCGTAGTCCAGTCTTTTAGTCTGATTACTCCGCGAAGTTAATGTCGGATTGCAGGACTGTTTAAAATCTCGTTAATCATTCAGGTCTTTTACGATTGCTGTAATTATAGGGTTAAATTACTTCAAGAACAGGGATTTTAACTTCTTTTTTAATGTTTGGGGTTCGTGTGAATGAATATGGTTGGGCTTTTGTAGTTTGAAATATTTAAATCACGTAAGTACAAGTTCGGAAGGATAAGAAGAGTATAATGTATTAGTAGTTTTTAACACACAAATTTCGGCAGGTATGTTTGCCGGTTTCTGAAATAAGGAGGGACCCTTCGCATTTCTGCGTGGGTTGAAGTCATATATTGATGAGTACCATATATCAAGGGAATATTATCCTTATGGCCCCATTTCTTTGAATATAATTCTTGCCTTTTCTATAAAGTACTTACTTACTTTAAATATCGTTTCTCTTAATATACTCATATATGTCCAAATTACTGTCCACCTAATATATTTACTTACGTTTAAAATATTTAAAATATACATTTATAGCTGAAAAGAAATATAATTTTTAGCGATGAGTAATTGAAGACGCAGGGCTGTCACACGCGCTTAGTATAAAAGCAAATGTTAGTCGTCGCAGGTATCGTTTTTACTACCAAAATATTGTGATAATATTAAACAAAATTTTCACATGGTTGGCTAGAGGGACACCTCGAAACAGAACATGAGGACTGCTAAGGCATTCTCCCACCCGGTATCTGTATCCCTAGCACGAACAACTAGCGTAATCGTATTGTAAACGTATTGAGAGAACGGAGCATTGCGATTGGCCGGCTTCACAGACACACAGGTTCACACTAGGCAGCCGGCCAATCATAATGCTTCGTTCTCTCAATACGATTACGATAGTTATTCGTGCTAGGGGTACTGAAGTCGCAAGGCAGCACTTGGTGTTAGTCAGTTCGAGATCGACATAATCGCAATCATCATTCATCGTCATCATTATCATCAATATCAACATCATCAACAATTAAGATAACAATAGAACAGAGCTCGCTGAGTTTCTTGCCGGAATCTTCTCAGATCGGGGCCGCGTTTCAAACCGGTGGTCCATTTTCTAAACTAGTCTAGATTTTTTTAAACTTGACGTTTTGCAAGTTCCGTTTTAATGGTCTATGCAGAATAAATGATTTTTGACTTTGACTTCGACTTTGACAAAACAAGACCACGCTTAAAGATCTTTTTAAAAAATTAGATCACTAATACTCAAAAAATGCAATTAAAAATGTAATCTGTTGTTTGTCAACCCTAGAAAATTCTGTCACCCTATATTATAAATCTTGAGATATTATCATCTACCCATAGACACTCCATTAAGGTTATTTGGTAGAATTGTGCCGAGAAGAGGAAAAACCGACTCAGAACCAATTTCGATGGCATGCTCTGGGAATATCAAAATTAGTTGGAAGGTTTCGAATGTAGGCCATGACAGGATATCTCGTTGAAATTCGGAACAGTGTGGGAAGGTGGATTATTGTTTTTTTCTTTATGCTGTTGCTAATCATACGAAAATAATTAATTATTAAATAATAACTATCTGATGTCGAATATTGCGAGTTTTTGTGACATCTCCATTTCTATTCAACCGATTGCGTTCAAACTTACGAAAAATGTTAAATCTGACAAAGATCTTCCTAACAAAAACCACATCAAAATCTATTCAGTAGTTTTTGCGTCCATCATGGATAAACACATGAATATAGAATTCCAAAAAAAGCAGACTATTATTATAAACATAATATAATCTATGAATTTTTAAATATATCTAATGTACAGACTTTCTTTTGGTGTGATCAAATCTCCCGTAGCACAGGGAACAGGATCTGACGCCACGCGGGCGGAAAAATACTGGCGGTACGAAGTTCGCATCGTTGGCTCCTTGTGGCATACTGTTCTCATGTCTGGGACGGCTTTACGCAGCACTTATTAGATGCAATAGATAAGATTGTAGTGGCATGTCTTAGTAGTCTTCAAGTTACTATCATTTTAGAATCTCTGCTCAAATTTAGAATCACTGCAGTCGCGTAGAGACGTTGCATCTTTGGCTGTATTAAACCATTTAGTAGTCATGTACAGACATTTTTTTTTGTATGGTCTATAGCGCCTAGTATGACCGCTATAAGTAGCATACAATAACATGGTAGCAATATACTTACATAAATTTTCAATTCAACCCCGGGTCGGTCACGTGTCAGGCGTTGCTGTCATTTATTGTACTCTCCGCTTCGGATTTCACATGCTTGTAAAGATCTATATACATATAAAAGCCAATCATAGGAGTTTTGGGATGTATTATGAAGACACTTCAGTTCAAATAGGATCGTGTTTAAATTGAACACGTTCATGCAAACAACGTATATAATATGTCAAAAATTGGTAACGTGACTCCCTAGCCGTATGTTTATTCAAAAGTTCGTTTACTCAAAACTCTATTAGTACACCGTATCGAATTATATCCATCTTCGGTGGCATGCTGTTTTAATTTTAAGTGCCTATTTGTGAGCGCACACAGCGTGATGGTACGTCGCGATCCTACGTCAGTGTAATATATTCTAATACATAAATCCTAAGCAATTTTTCATATGATGATAAGTGCTAATCATTGAAAAACCATTGAAACCTTAGCTATTTGCACAACGACATTAGACGTCGCTAACTGGTTTGGGAAAATGGAGTGCTCTGTCGCATACAGACGTATTTATACGTTGACATGAACGTGTTAAAGTTATTTTATTATTAATTAATTTAATCCCATATTATATATAATAATAACCCAATTTAATCATCGAGTAGCTTATTGGGTCAGGAGATGGACTTGCGATCGACCGGCCCCGGGTTTGTATTCTGGATATTACATTACCGACGTGAGTTCACTACTAAATGAAGCAATTAACCATAACGGCAATTAGTAATTTTTGGTTTTAAACATGGAAACAGCCGTGTTACATGTATTTTTATTATGTATTATTACTTTCCATCATACAAGCCAACTAAAATTTAAAACAGAATAGGTAAAAACATGTTTCACTATGGTGTTCCTTCGAAAATACTCCGCACTTCTTTTAAAGTAAATAAGCTACGAAACCCATTAAAGCCTTTTGAGTTCTTTGTCCCAACCTTAAGTACCTTTGAAGGTTTTCCTTTGAAACTCAAAGACACTAATTTTTTTGTCCACAACCGGGTTTTTTGATTCAATGATACTTTAAAACATTGTGAAATATTTATTTGAAAACTAGCTGTTGTCCGTGACTTCGCCCGTGTGGAATTTTTATCCTGTTGCCGCTACTCATGAGAGCCCATTCGCGGAATATCCCGCGAATGGGCTTTCATGAGCTGGCTCTCATGGCTCCTATGTGTTATTTCAGACTGTAATATATATTTGTATGAAAAACCAGATCTGATCAGGTATTAGAGTGTGATTGAATAACAAACATCTTTTTTTATTGAATAACAAACTTTATCACATTCTTTTAAATTTATAATACTACATAGCTGATACCCGTGGCTTTTTACGCGTTGAATTTTGCAACCCATAACAATTATTGCCGAAATACAGCTATGTGTTAGCCCAGACTATGAATTGTCCCTGTACCAATTTTTAGCCAGATCCGTTTAACCGCGCAAATTAATAACGAATATCGAAACATACAAATATCCTAGCAAATGATCACATTTATAATATTAGTAGGATAGGATAAATCTGACCCTACTAATGCTATCCTACTAAGGATATAATTAGTAGGGTACAATTTTATAATACCTCTTTGTGTGATATCTGAACTGCAATAAAAATGCTGCCTATTTTTTTCCCATTTATTTGTATTAGCATTTTAATCTGTTTGGGTTCAAAAGGCTGTGTTTCATGGTTTTTCTCTGTGATAACATTGAAGAAACAAAACGCTAGTTGCTGAGATGCTAAGTCAGAGGTTTTTTTGTTTTTTAATTTTTTTTGTACAAGGATTGGATTTACTTTGAATTTTAAGGGCTAATTTTCTTTACTATTCAAGGTTTTGTTCAAAAGGCTTTGTTTTTGTTTTAGGGTTCTGTACTTACCTTAAAATAAAAATAAAAAACAATCTTCAAAGAGGCAACGTCTTGCAACTGTGAAATAACCAAACTGCCAAGTCAACGTAATCAAACGATACAATTTTTTATAAATTTTATCATAATATTGTTGCCGACAGAGTCTGTGGCGTAGAGATAGTGAACGCAGCCGCTATGCAGGAGGTGCGCGTTCGATCCCCGCTCAATGCAAATATTTGTATGCGTGAATATGGCTATTTCCAATGGTCCGGTCGTGCCTCGAAGAACACGTTAAGCCGTCGGTCCCGGTTGCCATATGGACGTCTATGGCAGTCGTTACGGGTAGTTGGAACCCTCAAAAATCCAACAACTGGTCTAATTGCGATGTTTCGATAACGCCTTTGGGTTGTGGAGGTCAGATAGCAGTAGCCTCACAGAAAATATCGAAGTTCAGTGAAATCCGCAGTAAGACTGGCAAAAGCAGACACGAAAAAAAAAAACTTCAGTTGGGTTGTTTGTCTGAAGTTTTTTTTTTTTTTTTTTTTTTTTTTATAAACAGGACACGTCAATTTGACTTTACCTCGCCTGATGGTAAGCTGAAGGCAAAGTCTCAAGAAAGAGGGTCACCATTATATGCACGTGCCATGTTAATAATGGTGGCACTCAGCTTGACGGCCTCATCAGATGCTTTTTCACGCCCCGCTTAAAGGACCCGGGACTGTAGGAAGAGGGAAACACGTGAGCTGGCAAGGAATTCCAGGTCTTAATGGTGCGACAAAGGAAAGAGTCACCGAACCGCTTGGTTCTTGAAGGAATGTTCTGCACCGTATAGGGGTGACATCTAAGTCCTGCACGTGTCGTCCTGTATAGGAAGGGGGAGGGTGGGACTAATTGGAATAGCTCTTCAGAACATTCACCATGGTAGAGACGGTAAAAAACTGCCAAGGAAGCAACATCTCTACGCATCTGCAGAGACTCGAGGGTACTCGTGACCTCAGGATTTCCGATACTGCGGACCGCACGTCGCTGCAACCTGTCGAGAGCATCTAATAAGTACTTTGCGGATCCATCCCAGAGATGTGAGCAGTACTCCACGCAGGAACGAATTTGTGTCTTGTAAAGAAGACACCGTTGCTCCGGCGTGAAAAACCGTCTCACTCTGTTCAGGACTCCGAGTTTACGCGAGGCTGCTTTGATGATACTCTCGATGTAGTTTTTGTTGTTCAGTTTGCAGCGAACATCCATACCGAGGATATTGAGGTTGTCCTGCAGTGGCAGTGGCGTGCTCTGAAGAGTGGGAAGGGGAAGGAAAGAAGATACCTTTGCTGTGAACGCACATGCCTGCGTCTTCTTGGCATTGAACTCGACCATGTTCTCAGAGCCCCATTGGGAAATGTGATTCAGGATCCGGTCAAGCTCAGTGACAAGAAGCTGCCTTTTTTCCGCAATATGCGTCTGCTTATCCGCAGGACGTCCATGATAACTCCCGTGTAGGGTGCTATCATCCGCATAGCAATGAATGCTGCCGGTCGACAGCATGTCATTGATATGCAGAAGAAAGAGAGTTGGCGATAGGACAGATCCCTGCGGTACGCCGGCATTTACCTGCAAGAACTCCGAGGCTCGTCCATCACAAAGGACGCGAATACGGCGCTCCTGCAAGAAGCCGGCAACCCAGTCGCACAGTCTAGGAGGTAGACCAAAGGCTGGTAACTTGGAAAGAAGCGACTTGTGCCAAACTCTATCGAAAGCTTTGGCGATGTCAAGGCTAATTGCCAATGACTCGCCGTGCTTGTCCATAGCCTCACCCCAAATATGGTTAACATACGCCAGAAGATCACCCGCTGACCGTTTCGGCCTGAAGCCATATTGCCGGTCATTAATTAGGGAGTGATCTTCAAGGTGACGCATGAGCTGTTTGTTAATAATGTGCTCGAACACCTTGCACAGCACTGAGGTGACGGCTATGGGTCGATAGTTGTTTGGGTCTGAGCGATCCCCCTTCTTGGGGATCGGCTGTACATTCGCCTCTTTCCAAGCCGAAGGCACTGTACCAGAGCTGTAGGACAGCCGGTACAGCCGCGCAAGCATTGGAGACAACTCCGCTGCACATTTTTGCAGAACCACCGCTGGAATACCGTCCGGACCACTGGCTTTCCGGACATCGAGTGATTGCAACACTGCTCGGATATCGCGTTGCCTGATACGAATATCAGGCATTGCATGGTCACTGACGGGCAGTGTCGGCGGCTCCATACCACAATCATCGACTCGGGAGTTGGCCGCAAAGAGATTAACCAGCAAATTTGCTTTCTCTTGCGGCTCATGGGCCAGGGATCCATCGGGATTGCGCAGCGGGGGCAGCGAAGGCTGGCAGAAGTTGGCTTGCACGGCTTTGGCCAGTCGCCAGTAGCCACGGCTGCCCGTGGGATGCTCTACTAGCTCCTGACCAAGCCGCGCTATGCGCTGGGCATCCGCTCTGACATAAGCCCTCTTGCAGGCCTTTGTGGCTCTGTTGTACGCCGCCTTGAAGTGGCCCACGTTGGGATCGCACGTAGCGCGCGCCCTGATCCAAGCGCGGTACGCAGACTGTTTATGATTAACAGCCTCCGCGCACTCGCGCCCGAACCAGGGGCGCGCCCTGCGGACACCGGCGACATCAGTGTAGGGGATATAATATTCCATACCCAGACTGATCTCACCGGCGACAGCAGTTGCGGCCTCAGATGGGTTCTTACCTTCAAAGCAGCGTTCAACCCACGGGATGGACGCAAAATAATCACGCAGTCCATCCCAGTCCGCTGACGAGTAGTGCCAGAGACGCCGCTTCCCCTGCACGGGACGTGGGGGCGCTAAAATGGGCACCTCGGAACGGACCAGACAATGGTCGGATTCACCTAAAGCGGCGCTCACCGAAACACTGTACTGGTCCGGGCGACTCGTCAGCAGAAGGTCTAGCAGAGAGGGCTCATGGTCCGACCTTTTTGGTATCCTAGTGACCTCGTGTACCAATTGGGTCAGGCCATGCGCCAGAGCAAATGCATGGGCGGCTCTTCCCGCGTGGGTTGTTTTGGCGGAGCCCAACCAGATCTCGTGGTGGGCGTTAAAATCCCCCAAAAACACCAGTTCAGCGTTCGGAAACCGCTCCTGCGCATCATCTGCCGCCTGACTCAGGTATTCAAAGAGTCGAGTTGTCTCGGCATCTCCTGTATGGGAGCGGTAGAGGCACACATAGATCTGACTCGTAGAGCCATGGTCTATGTGTACCCAAAGGGTGGAAAAGGATGGGTCCTCTAGGCAGCGCAAACGGCGACAACAAACATCCGCCCTAACAAACACGCACACCCCGGCTTTTGCGCGGAAATTCTCCTCAAGGACATAGCCGGGGTAGAGTAAGTAGGTCGTGTCATCAGGGCGGCGTATTTGTGTCTCCGTAAGAAACAGCATTGCTGGTTTCGCCGTCTCCAGGTGTTGGTGGACGGCGTTGAGGTTTGTATGGAGCCCACAGATGTTCGTGGACTCCACCTCAAATAGCGAGCTCGAGGGAGAGTTTCTTGCCGCTGTGTAGACCAATCTGTTATTATGCGCTGCCATGAGAATGAAGAGGAGGGAAGGCGTGAAAAAGAGGCGATTGTTGTCGCAGCACAGCGTGACAAAGCGTGCGATATTGGTTTTATCTATGAATGTGAGGTATGGCGAGAGCCGACGCGCCGAACGGAAGGGCCCCCGTACCCCCCCGAGTATGGTCGCCGGGCTCCCTCGTCCGGTCACCAACCGGCACGACGAGCCATATCGGGATTATGCGCGACCTGGTGGGGCAGCCTCCCAGGGTGGTTAGTCCCGGTTGGGCCCCTGTACTATGCCGCGGGCGGCCAGCGGCACCACCGTTTCTACAGGTCTCCCTGTTCGGCGCGTCGCCCCGCGCCACCCCCCACTAGACTACGCCAAGACCCACCGGTCCCACTCGTGCTGCGACCTCAATCCCCCCTGCCCGGCTATGCACTTGCTGACCCCTGAACGCAATCCAACCGAGATTGGATTACTATGGAGGATTTTTCGCAAAAGTGCACGGTGGTACTCACCCGGTCGAAATTTGTGACAAATTTGTGCCATCAAATTTCTACCACCCAAAGAAGTCTGGGATTAACGCTAGGAAGAAGAATATTATCCTATAAATAAACTTCTTTTTATCTTTTCAGCATAAACTCACTCGTTAGTCGTACAACTACCATAAAAAAAGACCGGTTGCACTCTGGGAGTGCCGGCAGAAGTGAAAACTTTTAGAAAAAATAATCACAAAAAGTACCTAATAAATTACAAAAAGAAAAAATAATCACAAAAAGTAATAAATTACAAAAAGTAAAAATAAACACAAAAAGTGTCAGATGTTCAGGTTTGAACCCGGTTCTATCTGAAACGATAAGGACTTACAGTCGGAGCGTTTACCGCTATGCTGCGAAGCTATTTATCGTATCTAGCAAAATAGATAGTCTGTAGCCAATATTTTATGACGTCAGTCGTTGGTTACGGTTCAAAGGTCAAGCGATCCTGACGCGAGTGAAACATTTTTTACCCATCCAATGCCGCTAAAGAAGTTTTCACTTCAAAAACGTCAGCACCATTATATTGTGTTCTAGCTACTCTTTCGTTTATTCTAAATATTTTATTGTTTGTTGCAGGTAAACTCATTATTCATTGACCTCATTTTCTCACTCGGAATTAATATAAAGGTGGGTATTATAGAAATGATTAACTCTGAAATTTGGTACAGGTATACATTATGGTTTGGAGTAACCCTTAGGCCGATTGTCCTTGGAATACCTTCCCGGTGGTTGCGACAACGGTATCAGCGTTCCACTAGGGCGGAGCTGCGGTCAAAAGCTAGTCTGATATAAGCAAGAACCTAGATCTCTTGAAAAAAACTCTGACGTACACGATTATAATACGAGACATAAAAATAAACTTGTAGTGCCAAAACTCAGACCTCATAAGGTTGATATTCGTTTGTAGGTAACAGTATTAAAATATTAACAAAATTCCTCAGTATCTGGTTGACATGCCACTAAATAAGTTTATAATAGAAGTAAATAAGTGTTTAATGAAAAAAAGATATTACAAAGTAGACGAATACCTCAACGATAAAAATGCATGGTCATCCTAATCTTTTTGCTTGCTCGCACAATATAAATCTGTTTAAAAAAAATCACATTTTATAAAAATGAAACGATAATATTGTTCACTAAGTTTCTTGCTGGTATCTTCTCAGTAGAACCAACTTACCGAAATAGCGAAACAATCATTTTCAAATGATTTATTTACTTTATTTAATATTATATTTATAATTTCTTGACATGACTGTAAAATTTTGACGTTCATATGTGCTGATACTGAATAAATGAAATTGATTCTTCGATTATTTGATTCTTTGAGTCTTATATACATAACAGTAACGTATTTATACAAGAATACACAAATTATACAACAATATTCAACGAAGATGTGATTAGTTAACTTTTCATTGATAAACTATCAGTTTCGAGGAAGACATCTAGTTGGTAAACTTCCTTTGAAATCGAACGAGATCTTCATAAACTTGAATTAATTAGTTGAAATTTTACGAAGTTCTTGCTCAATCAATTAGCCCACTGCAGTCACTGCTGGACATAGGCCTCCCCCAATGTGCGCCATTTCGTACGATCCTCCGCCTTCCGCATCCAGTCCGTCCCAGCCACCTTTATCAGGTCATCGATCCATCTGGCCAGGGGGCGCTCTACTTTTCATTCTAGCTCAAAAACTATTAAACAAAGACCTAGTTTTACTATACTTAATGGGGTATATTGATATTTACCCGATATGCTCATAAAAGGCGAATAAATAACAAAATAAATAATAAATGACTTTTGAAGAAGATATAAATAGACATGATAGCTACCAACTCGTCACCATGGCTGCAGAAAAATGGCCCTCAGGATAAAAGTTAATAATAATTAATAAATCGCGAAAGAACCCGTTAAAAAAGTGGTTTTATTTCAATATTCACTTTATATTTTACATGAGCATGCCACTCGAGATTCGTAATATGAAGAGGGGCACTCTCTAGGGCCTAACAGACTCAGTGTCGAGCACTTTAGTATGCCTGAGATGCAGTTGCCTGTTAATCTTTAGATGCCTGTGTCAGACTAATCCCTAGAGCAAATGAACAGTTACTGACCCCATCGTGAAGATAAAATATGTCTAAAATCCGACAAATCAAAACCGAGTAAGATAGTATCGAGAAAACTGGAACACTATCGCATTCTATTTTGATTTGCATAATAAAGTGATAAACAAAGAGTCGGTCTCCCTATTGACAGGTCTCGGGTTCAAATCCTGGATATCGAACCGAATACCGAATTAATCTCACTCCCAACACAAGTAAATGAAATTCAATTTCTATATAACTAATATATGTACTAGTAGTTTCAGTTGTTAGTACTTAAAAATATTAAATCAGAATTATTATTTATTCTATTTATTTTATTTGAGTTTCTAAAGCAGAGGGATATTCTACTTTAGGATAATATCTCATATGAGATGAATACAAACTGAAGCTATAACGACCTTTCTAAATCTTTTGATCGGGGAGCTTATGGTATGTTTTGGGAAAAGGTTCATAAAAGCAACCATACTTAAGAAAATAATAGGGAAACGGTACATTTGATACAATGTAATTTAATCCTACTATCTGCTGCCCTACTTATATTATAAATTGTGAAAGTTTGTTAACACGTTCATAGGGCACGCCGTCATTGCGGCGGTAAGGCCCATCATGGGGGAGTGGCTAGAGAGGCAACACGGTAGCCTCTCGTACCGTCAGACGCAGATTATCACCGGGCACGGTAGCTTCGGGCGGTATCTGCATCTGATGGGTATAGAGCCAACGCCCGAGTGCCATCACTGCGACGCGAGCGTGGACTCGGGGCTGCACACGCTCACCGAGTGCCCGGCGTTTCAGACGCCGAGGCGGGAGCTTGTGGCGGCCCTGGGGGTGAGAGTGCTCACGCTCTCCACCCTGCTCGCGGCGATGGTCCGCTGCGCGGATGCGTGGGCGGCCAGCGCCTCCTTCTGCGAGCAGGTCATGCTCGCGAAGGAGACAGCAGAGCGGGCGCGGCGCGATGAGCGAGAAAGGCTCGCTGACATCGCTGCACGCGCCCGAAGGCGGCTCGGGCGTCGGAGGGCGCAAACTGACCTCCGCCCCCCATGAGCGCGGGCCTGAGGGTGACGGGTGGAGCCGCCCGTCATCCTAGCAGAAGCAGGCCACGGCGGCGGCGAGCATCGTAGGACGATGCGCGCCTCCCCACACCGGGGTAGAGTCGGGGACCGCGTGGTCCCCCCCTTCCCGAGGAGGGCCAGACCGAAAGGGATGGCCCTGGGTCAGCCGGGGTGCGAGGGATATGTCGCATGACAACCTCACCTTCGGCCTAGCACTACGACCCAGAGACGGCGTGCGGTTTAGTCGGTTCGAGTCCGACATAACCTCCCCCTCCGGCCCCGCAGGGGTGGGTATCCGAGGGGATTTCCCGCACGTAAAAAAAAAAAAAAAACACGTTCATACGTCTATATGCGATAGAGCAGTCCATTTATCCATAGAAAATCAAGCGACGTCTAATGTCGTTGTGATTATGTAGGTATATATGAATCAATTTAAATAGATAAAAAATAATCGGTCTAGACGGGGTTTGAACCCGCGATCTTTGCCTTACAGGGGCAATGCTTTGACCACTGAGCTACCAGACTTCGCCCTAATCAATTCAAATTTCTCCTTCTATATCTGCCTTTGAGGCGACGTGGAGTGTGTCTTTCAATATTCTTACGAACTATCGGAACCAATGAATGATTTTTCAATCATTTTTAAACATTGATTTTGACAACTTCGCTAATACAATTTGAATTAATTTTTTAGGCATTTTTCATGCCATCCAATCGATTTAAATAGAGAAAATTTAATCGGTCTAGGTGGGGTTTGAACCCGCGATCGATCAATTTGAATATTTAGCCTGAAAATGCTTAACATTTTAATTCAAAAAGAATATAATATGACTCTGACGTCCAAAGACGTCGACGTTCATATAGCGAAGCGACGAACCATCACGTTAAAAGTCACGCAAAGTATGTACTTAGAATCAAAAAGCAACGCCACTGAAGATGTAAATAATTTGATACGGTGTAGCACTAGAGTTTTGAGAGCTTGATGTGATGTGCCACATTAAACGAACGTTTAAATAATGGTATTGCCCAAAGGCCGTAGTAGTATATTGTGCTCTATATATTTATTGTATTGTATATTGTATTGTATTGTATTGAATTGTATATTGTATTGTATGAATTGTTTTCTATGAATTTTATTGTATGAGTTGCTATCTGCCGCATTGGGGTAACCTGTAATGGCAGTTAGTAGATTAATATAAATAAAAATAAATAAATAAATCGAGTTTTTGATGGCCGTGATTATACCAATCTAACGTCACCAATGTTTTTCGCATGAACGTGTTAAGATATTTGGACGGCTGTACCTTTGGGGCTGTAATTTTACTGTTTATGTCTAGAACTTGTCTAGAATAGGTTCCTATGGTTGGAATGAAGCAATCGTGGGCACACACATGCTAACACTTGAGGAGAGGAGGAGAACCCTGCCATTTAAATCGGTTTTGGTTGGCTCTAATGAACTGAGCATGAAGTAAAAACGTAAAAAGATGATGTTACACCTACAAATACTCAAATAACTAGAATTTGTTCAAGTCGAAATTCTTAACAGGAAATATATTTTTCATCCCCCCAACTCGGGAAGGGGAGGACCACGCGGTCCCCGACTCAACCCCGGTGTGGGGAGGCGCGCATCGTCCTACGATGCGCGCCGCCGCCGTGGCCTGCTTCTGCTAGGGTGACGGGCGGCTCCACCCGTCACCCTCGGGCCCGCGCTCATGGGGGGCGGAGGTCAGTTTGCGCCCTCCGACGCCCGAGCCGCCTTCGGGCGCGTGCAGCGATGTCAGCGAGACTTTCTCGCTCATCGCGCCGCGCCCACTCTGCTGTCTCCTTCGCGAGCATTGAATTTAGAACATCGTATGCACTAAGTTAGTGAATTCGAAACATCATTAAACCTATTTACTTCTACCTCCATGGTGCCGAATTTATCATACAACTTTTTTTAATTTCTTAAAAACTCAAATTCGGAACCTTCTTGGTGCACTTTTTTTAAAATTTGCTATGCGCGCACCCTACGAACGAAGAGGAGGCTGTATGGGTGGGCATAGTTACCTTTGCCTGCTGAATAGAGGGCGACCAAACAAAAAGAAAATTGTGCGCGCCCTTTTTATTTTCACGTACAGCTAATAATTAAACTTGAGAAACTTGAAAACAAGTGAAAAACCTAAAATTAGTGATTCTAGCGACGATGAAGTTTATTTAACGCCAACAGAAATGACTGAAACTGTGAATGATGCGCAAATGAGCTTTCTCCCTCAACAATCACACGAGAAGTATTTAAAACAGTACGATATGTTTAATACGTGGCGACTAGCTAAAGGAGCTAAAACTTTCTCAGAAAACGTTTTGCTGGCATATCTTATTGAATTATTCGAGACCAAGAAATCAAGCACTCTATGGAGTATGTATTCAACGCTAAAAGTAACAATAAAAATGAAAAAAGAGAGTTTCATCTTGTCATCAACAAAAAAATCGAAGGTTTTCACTGCATCTGAAATTGAAAAGTTTCGTAACGAAGCACCTGATTCCGTATATTTGGCGGCAAAAGTATGCACATTCAGTATTTATGCATGCAATTTTATTAATTTATCTTATATCTACAACAATACTCTTTACGTTACAGGTTGTTCTTATTATTGGTATAAACGGAGCATGTTGAACTAATGAACTAACACACCGTCAAAAATAATGAAAAACATTCAGATGACTTACTGATGATTAATTTACCTAATACGAAGACAAAAAGAGACCGCAACTTCGTCATTCGTAAGGAATACGTAAAAATTGTTCAGAAATATCAAGCCTTACGCCTGCCTAACACTCCAATCAATCGATCGTGTGATTGTAAATGTTTTTTTTTGCATTTAGTAATTTCCTCGCTGAGGTGGGATGAAAAGTTACGTGTTGCACTCGAGTGCAAAGATTTTTCACCTCGTGAAATTATATCTTAATATAATATAATAATTTTAGAATCCTTCGCTTGCTCGGTCTTCAAAATTGAGCACGCGGTTAAAAAGCAACTTTGCACTCTTGTTTAACAAATAACTATTTAGTACTCAAAAATCTTAGATTTGCCAAATATGTGAGATCTGTCGCCAAATATATCAATTATTGCACTTAGAATTTGACATTGCGCGCCCCTGCATGGCTATAAGCCCTGTACTTTTAGCAACAGCTTAAATCACATCCATTCTTAACTGGGCATCGTTTTAGAATACGGACTTTATACACATTCCACAATATTCAGTGCACAATATTGACACTTCAATCCTCTCTAGAGCACAGGATTGGTACACATTGTTATTGAGATAAATACATATAAATAAATAAATAGAAATTGCAATAGCAGCAGCAGTATTTGCATTTAGTATTGGAGCGTTTTCGCAATCATTGCAAGCGTTACGTACCACGTTTCAATCTGTGAGGATCAATGCTAAGAATAGAATGCTCAGAGGTCTTGTATTGTCTTAGTTTATTTTCATTTTGTATTCGTTGCTTTGGAAAATAAACTAGAAGACATGATTGTTTGTATATTTCACGTTTAAAATGAACTGCAGTGTTGATTTGAGCTCTGTGCCGCTCGCAAGGCATTCTGGTCTCGTTTCTGTTATCCCCAGGAACTTATTTCAAAGAAAGAAGTAGCCTTATGTATTATTTCAGATTATACAATCAGTCCTTATATCAAATTTCAGCTAGACCCGTTCTACTGTTTCAAAACTAAAAAGAATTTCGTGTAATAATCAATCAATAAATTATTAGCTTTTCGCATTCTACTGCTGGATATAGGCCTCTTCCAATGTGCACCATAGCTCCTGTTCCTCCACCTTCCGCATTCATTCTGAGCTAGCTATCTAAAAAGAATAACAAACGAAAATAATGACCAATCACTGCATTTAGACTGTTTATACTGGAGATTGATGGCATTTGGTGGAATCTAATACACATATTGAATAATGATAGCACTTGTACTTTTCCACACTTTATTTTGTTTTTATTTTTAACCTGACCGGTTTACTAAATACATAATAATGGTTTTAAACAACTGCATTTAGATTTTTTATTATTGTATATTGGTACATTATTATTTTTTAAATTACTAGTTTACACACTAACAAGATACAATAGTACTTCCTGTCAACTTTGTATTTTGTATTTAAAACCACGAGCATGTTTAGCGACTTTCATGGTGGGTCTCCTTTTTATAGGCGTAAAAAGAGAACTTATCAATGAAAAAAAGACATCAAAGAAATTTATGCTAGGTAAAATACCCGGTAATGTTGACAACTTTGTCATAAAAATCCGGTTTACCCCCGTTAATAGGTATTGTATGTCGAAAATATTGTAAAGCCTGTCTGTAAACTTTCTTTTTTATACAATGAAACGAGTTTTATCGACTTGTGGCCAAGTTGCTGGGTTTGGGACAAGTTTGTTTTGTTCCTGTCAAATCTTATTGGGTTACAACTTTTGGGTGTCACAATACCGGGCAAATATTTCAGTTTTATGTTTAACTTTTAAGTATAGAATTAAATATTTTATTTCAAAGGGGCTTAGCAAACAACAAAATTGGATTTGTAGCAATAAAAGGGTTGAAAATGTAGAAAAATGTGTATATAATATGTGGTTTTAGAAATTGCTTTGTTGACAGAAGAAACTTGACGGGTGCTCTCTTATTTCTTAGTAGTCTATTGAGAAGTATTTCTCGCATCAATTGGTCAATCCTTTATCCAGTCACAGTTTACTGCTGAACATAGATCTCTTTCAATGTTGGGAGGTTCAGGCCTACTGTATCCACGCTGGCCCGACGGATTGGTACAGGATTTTATTTCGAGTTTTCATTCCCTTGCAATGATATCGTATTTTTGAAGTGAAAACTTCTTTAGCAGCGTTGGATGGGTAAAAATTGTTAAACTCGCGCGGATCACTTGACCTTTGAACCGTAACCGGCGACTGACGTCATACAACATTAGCTATAGACTATTTATTTTGCAAGATACGATAAGAAACTCTGTAGCTTAACGGTGAGCGCTTCGACTGTAATTACTTATGGTTTCAGATAGTACCGGGTTCGAACCTGGGCTTCTGACACTTTTTGTGATTATTTTTCTTTTTGTAATTTATTACTTTTTGTGATAATTTTTTCTGGTTGTAATATATTTCTGTTTGTAATTTATTAATTTCTTCTGACAGAAAATTAGTAGAGAATTAGTGATAGGTTCTATGATTGGCGTTATATTATAGGTATGGTATGGTATGGTATTTTCTGTTTATTTTTTTCTCTGTGTATAACGAAGAAACAAAGAGAGAAAATGTTTTCACTTCTGCCGGCACTCCCGGAGTGCAACCCGTCTTTTTTTTGTTAGTCACCTCTTCGACAGCCTTCAGATGAGATGGGATGGTGATACTTGTATTCCTAAGACATTAAAAATAACTTTATAAAGGACGTACCTATATTGACGTACGCAAAGCCACAGGCAAATCTATCCTACCATAAATTAAACCATATCTATTTGGCAGGCTCTCGCTCATAAGTCACAGTTGTATTGGAAGCCCCGGCTGTCTGAGACCTTGAGATTGGAACTCCAGCAAGTTTTGATTTATCTCGTCGAATCTTCGCCAGATGTTCACTCGGCTATTGATTAGGATTCGCGATATTAATGTATTATTGATGAGTCTATATTTTACTTTAATACGTAAACAAAATTCTCATTTATTCATAGCAACATTTAATGGAATTAAATGTGTTGTACCAAATTGTAACACGTCTATAGCTGGCCCATTTGCACCGAGGATATCGGCGTAAATGGGCCACCGACCACCGTCACCGGTGACTGGCGACAAGCGACAAGCAATTCACACGAGTTTTCGCACATTTTCTTATAACGCGGCGCACACGTGTGGCCACGCTCTACAGTAGTGTTCACGTACGCACCACTGTCGCGCTTGTTCCAAGAGAGCGGGTTATAAATAGTGGTGGCTTCCCAATACCAGACACTGCTAGAAAATTATACAGATGTAGCGGTAATGCGCCACCGGTGGCAGTTGGTGACCCGTTTGCGCCGAGCCTTAGGGTTATTAGTAGTTAGGTAGGCGGGGTCCTACCAATAGTACCTTTGGTACCCAAGCCAAGCTTACTATGAAATCAGTGTACTTGCTAAGCAACCGGCGAGGTTCTGGTACAGGATTTCCTAGAAGGATTGGGTCATTCGATGGCAAAACCAACATTTCAATCAAATATTTATTTTCTGTTAGAAAATCCTCAGTAAGATTCAAAGATGATTGATACGTTCTACTAAATATTTGAAACCAACAAAATAACTGATAACATTTAAGTGCCAAACCCCCCGATGCTACACAAGAAGCATAAGGAAAATAATTAAATTATCAACTCAAAGAAAGTTGAATATGAGTTTATTACGAATGAATTTCTTCTCGGACCTTTCATTTCTCATGAGGATTTCGATTTATCTCTATCAAGCACATAAGTGGTATCGGCAGGCTTGTCACTTGACGTGGGTAGCAGGTAGCCGTCTGACTGATCTTGTCACTATGGGGACTATGTGCCATTGCAAATTCAGTTTTATTGCCACAATAAATTCTTATCTCAGAATATTATGAATGGGTTTATTGAGCAAGCTGATATTATAATACTCAAAATTAAATGATGCAAGGATATCGATCTAACAACGACAAAACAGAGTTAGCTATGTTCACGATTAAAAGGGTATTAGGAGAATACCGTCTACCCAAACTCTTCGATATTGAACTCCAACTGTCAAAAGAGGTTAAATACGGCATGACAGTGAATTAAAATGGAGTAACCACCATGACAGCAAATTAGAAAATGTCGGAATCACCTTCTGGCATTATAGAAGAATGATCGGTAAAAAATGAGGGCTAGGACCAAAAATATAATACCGATCCCCTTTGCATTATGAACCATCGTAAACAAACGAACGAGAGATCAACACAACAGAAACTGGAAAAACCTGTTAGTATGCAGACAGGCCAAGGAAGCACTCCCTGTGCTTGAATATAGACTGATCAGGTGTCTTCGACAACTGTCAAAACAGCAAGTACGCACGGCTACAGCTGTCGTCACAGGGGCATGGCATGGCTCCTTCAATAAACAACTTTTTATTTGAGAGCCTGCAAGAGAGATATAGAAACAGCGACGCATGTGCTCCTACACTGTCCTGCAACCGCCACATACCGGGCTAAGTACTTCAATAATGCAGGTACGATCCGGGAGATCACCAGCAGTGTGAATAGCCTGCTGGCGTTCATCAATGAGTTGGAATTGAGTGAAATGCCCACCCTCACGCGAAAACCGCGACTTGACGTGGACTTGCGGATACTAGCCCGTGATACCACACCATATTTAAAAATAGATCTTTTAACTCTCACAGAACAAACGTAGTTTTCCGCAGTCGCAACTCAGTTAGAATTAACGTTTTTATACTATCATGGTCACTAACATTAGTAAGTATTAGAGCTATCGGGATATAGTTCCTTCATGATCATGTTGGTGGTTCGGATAAAGTTTTAATAAGACGCCTATAATATCCCTTACTCGACTATATTCTTAATGTTCATTAGTTAGTGTTGAACGACAGTAATGTAGGTTATTGATTCAGTTGCTAAGTATAGTTAAATTAGACGGTCATAGCTATGTTTACTGTGGGAGTACGCCCCGTATTTCCCAATACAGTTTGGGTAACCTAGGGTGCTTACATAGAGAAGCAGGTTTAACCCCGCGAGCCCGCGCAATCTTCGATTGTTCACCATGATTCACCACGCAAACTCATTTACACACATGCTATTAAGTTTAAACAATCGACGATCGCCCGGGCTCGCGCGGGCCTACCTGCTTCTCTATGTAAGCACCCTTAGAGCGTTTTCACACTCATCCGATATCGGTGTTGGACGCCGATAGCCGACATCCGATAGCCGATACCATGTGCTGTTTTCACATATATCCGATAAAATCGGCCCGATACGGCCATTTGCTCGATAGCCCAGACTAGTTAGGGATGCTAGGAGTAAAAAAAAGTGCAAGCAATTTTCGACCTTATTAACATGACATGGTATCGATTTTTTTCTTATATTCGTGATCAGCGTCATCAATTAAAGCGAAAAGACATGTAACTCAGAAATCTATATCTATATATATATATCATTAAGGTCGAAAATTGCTTGCAGTCGCTGTTTTAGTTTCTTTGTGTTCCGATATCGGGCCAAAACAGTGGTGTTGGCTCCGATAACCGATATCGGGCCGGACAATGTGAAAGAAAGATTCATATTACATTTGAGGTCCTCCGATATCGGATATCGGATGTCGGATATCGGATGTCGGATATCGGATGTTGGATATCGGATGTCGGATATCGGATGTCGGATATCGGATATCGGATGAGTGTGAAAACGCTCTTACACTTCAAACCATGTTGAGATAATCACCATCTATCAGTCTTCCTATGACAATGGACAAAAAGCAACGAAAATGTCGGGTTCAATGTAAGTAATATAATAACACCAAATAAATCGCAATCTAATTTCTTAAAACTTATTTTATTTCAATGTAATATTCGCGTGAACTTCTTACAATATCAAGTTTTACAAAATATGTCTTGGACACAACAGCTATATTCACAACAGCTACATTGACTCCACATAACTCATGTAAACTGGAATTGTTTGCCACAAACACATTTGGAACCAATAAATGGAATTGAAACTTACAAACAGATAGCTGTATGCCGAAAATAAAAATTGGAAAATCACTTGGCACAGTTGGCACAGACATTGTTCAAACTAATAAAATTGTAAAATGAGAAAATGAAACTTTACGTACAATTGGCTTCATGTAGTTTCTGCAGACGTATCGTTTCATCATTGAACTAAAGTGTTACTTTATCTTCAATTCATTTAAATTTATGTGGTAAAACACTACCTGAAATTTCAAAAGAAACATTTAAAACAGATTTTATTAGTTATGAGCTTGTAAAGTGGTGTCGGGTAAACTGGACGTCAGTAGTACTGTAAAATTTTGGGCACCTCAGTCGCTGAGTGTTCATTCTCAAAAGTTTTCAGTTATGATACTTTCTAAAGTTTACGCGAATGTCACTCGTTGAAATAAAATTACTTTTTAAGGGATTCTATCGCGATATATGTGTTATGATTTACTTTTAGACCGACGTTTCGGCTACTTTCCAGCGGCCATGTTCGCGGTTTGACTATGTTTATTTCAATGAGGTTTCAGTTTTGCTGTGTTTCGTACAGGACTACGTTATTTACATAAATAAGCTAGCTTACTACACTAAAGTTCGAAGGAAACCGCACACATGTAATAATATTGATAATAACACGGGTCATGTACGAAGTCAGACTTGCGCTCAAAGTGTTCTGTAGTATTATTTATTTTTAGTATTTCTTGTTACAGTGGCAACAGAAATACATCATGTGAAAATTTCAATTGTCTAGCCATCACGGCTGAACAGATCCGGCAGAGACAGACAGACAGCGCGCGCCAGAGTTTCAGTACTATGGTTGCGTTTTTACCCTTTGTGTACGGAACCCTAATAAAATATATACTACCAATTTTTTTACTGTGATGAATTAATTCAAATTTTTGTAGTTTAGCATGACTTAAAAGACAAAGACCTTCACGTAAAGTGAAGATGTGGCGTAATCTGAAGACCTAATAGCTACCATTAGTGTGGGTTTCATATTGATCTCTTAAGGTCGGTCATTCATCAAGTTCAATTCCTTTATACCGTAACCATTATTGAGCATTCGACATTTTTCATAATGGTCATGTCAATATGATGTTATCTCGCATGGTGGTAAACTAAAGGTCTGATGAATGAGGGTCACCATTATAAATACTGATATTACAATGATGACTTTCTGCTTGATTACCCCACATCAGATGCTTTTACCACACCACGTTTAGAGGACCCGTTATTGTAGGCAGAAAAAAGTGTATAAAGTGTTTCAAGTCTTTATGCCCGACAAAGAAACGAAGTGACGAATATAATATTTAATAAGCTTCTTTTATATAAGTATCTCAACATTGTTTAGATTTTTTAAGAACTCCCTTTCAAAAAACAAAGTTTTAAAATGTCCCCACATATAAAACAAAACTTCTGCTAACAATTCTCAATGTAGTGTCCGAGTATAAGCACTTGGACACCTAAACACCCAGACATAAAGCCTGTATTCACACCCCACTTGCTCAGCTTTTAGTTTTTCTTTTAGCGGATTCAGGACCAGATACCGGCCAAACCGAGCGGTACGATTTAAAAGTTTTGCTTTAACAGCTTTCAGAGTTTGTAAATTGAATAGTTAAAATCTAATATATAAAATTCTCGTGTCACAGTTTTCGTTGCCAAACTCCTCCGAAACGGCTCGACCGATTCTCATGAAATTTTGTGGGCATATCGGGTAGGTCTGAGAATCGGCCAACATCTATTTTTCATACCCCGATTCGCGATAACCGACATCCACGCGGGCGGAGCCGCGGGCGACAGCTAGTATAATATATTGGCGGGAAACGTGATTATACGTTTTAATAAAACTATTTTAACCAATTCGAGTTTACAGGCTGACTCTTGCGTATCAGCAAGCCTATGTAACCAGAGCAAAACGTCAGGTAATTTAAAAGTATGTAAGACTCACCTATAACATGACCGCGTTTATTTCCGTTAATATTATTATAAACCTTTGTTTGTGCAGAAATGTCCACGGCCACGCCCCGCCGCCATGTCAGGTTTGAACCGACTTACCCCACACCGCGCCGTCTCGGGTCTCATATGACAGGAGTAAGGGTATAATGAGTCTACTTTTTCACTTGCTACCCGGCGATATTGTTTTATACTGACAACCTACAGGTCCAAAACATAACCCTCTTTTTAAAATACAAAAAATACGGCAAACGCTTAGTGAAAATCTAAGTTAACCCTGAGTTACCCCACAGCAAATAAAAAAGTGAAAAAGACATACTGTAGATAAGTTTACCCCGAGAAAGAAGATAATTGATTACATTTCCCGTTTTTGTCAGCGCCGGGAAGGGAGCAAGAGTGACGTGTGACATGGTGGCATATTCTCTATCTCGGCAGCATTCCACAAATACTCGCACAGTTCAATGAAACGAATTATATGTGTTATTGACGAATAGATAAAAAATAATATCGAGTATCTAAACTGACATTATAATGCGAAAGTAAGTCTAGCTGTCTATTACTTTTGACGATTGCAGAAAATATTTAGTATAGATGGGTATAATTTTTTGGTATAGATAGAGTTCATAAACTTGAAATAATCTTAGAATGGTGGTCAATGGCCTTTGGACTTCATCTTAGCCTTTTACGAGCCAGTGGGCTGCAGTCAGGTCTCGTATACTTATATTACAAAAAAGACAGGGGTCTTTTTTGGTTGTTCAATCAGCTGTTGTTTATTATAATGCATGACGATAGATCAGTGAAACGCTGCCCCTATCAGAAACCAATCATACAACAATCAACATCTTTACCACTGTGTTTTATGTGAATAATTTTTTTTATCAATATAGAAAATAACTGAATCTACCTATCAAGTATTAGACTCTAGTACTACAAAAACTTAAATAGACTTTCTATTTAACTTTTAGAAGTACTGGAGTCTAAAGTCCAGAGCTAAATATTCATCAACTTTGAAAGTATTGATTGATTGGGTGGCTCATCCATAGAGCCTCAGTAAAAGCTTTTGTACCGTCTGCGGAACAACTATTACTCAGGACGCGGTCGACAGCTCAGACATTCGCCCGCAATGACGTCTCAGCACTCCATCAACATTAAGTAAATCGATGTCCATAATCTTCCTAAAGATAACGTTAGTGATGAAGTATATTCAGCTTTAGTAGCCAATAAGGTATACAAAAGATAGTATTTGGGTGTCATTCCTTTGACCGTTGTTAACTCTCTTGATAAAGGTTCGTGGAGTATGTCCCCTATGGAATTACTTTTTTTATTTGCATTTTTGCATGAAAGTGAACGATGAAAGTGTTCAATTTATTAAACAAAAACCAAGTCAGCTTTGCATTAAGTTTGGTATTTGTATATAACAGAATAATTGAACACGATTATAGAGAATTTCAAAACGTGAGATTGATTTAATCTTTAATTATACACAATAACACAGTTGTATATAGATACAACTTACCTGATGAAAAGTAGTTACCGCGATCTATGGACGTGTGCAAGTCAGGGGCGTCACACATGCGTCGCCCTTTTGTAGATAGCTATTATTTCAGTCGCTTTCCGTTTCAAAACCTAGTTAAAAAAGCTGGAGCGTGTGCGGAATGAATTTTCACACACTTCCAAAAACTAGCGAAATAATAATGTAACACTGAAAATAAACGAAACACAACAAAATTAAATATAAAGGAATATTTTGCACTTTGGACCTGTTCTTAAACTACACTTGTGCACAACTGGTGCATATCAATTAATCTTCAAAAGATCATCAATCACAAAAGATCTTGTCTTACTGCGAGTGAGACGCTCCAACTCAGTTACTTGGAACTTACTTGTCGGATGCTACTATAATTATTTCTTTCTTCAACTAAGAAGTAACTGTTAAATGTCTTCTTAGTTTTTTGTACGGTCCTTTTTATTAATGTCTCTATAATAAAGTAACATTATTTCATTAGGTACGTGATAAGTAAATTAGTTGTATGAATGTTTGTTAATCATATCAAGCCAGAATGGTTGAATAGATGAAGATGGGTATATAGATAGAAATGCCTGGAATAGCTCTAGGTTTACATAGGTCCATAGGCCACTTTGCAACCTGTGAGCTGTGTACTTGTCTACCATCTAATTGGTATAAAAAGCCATTTTCTCAGGAATACGTTTCTGTTAGTGGTGGTTCCTACTTATTATCAGTTAGACAGCTAGCTCAGATTGACTTTACGTTTGTGCAAACCTGCATTTTTATGTACTAATGGCCACTACATTTTTAAGAGGTTGTGGCGATACCACATTTACCTAGCGCTATCTAGCGACATCAAGCCGAAGTACTACGATACTACAAATCCTGCATCGCGAAAGTGAAGTTCCCGTGCTGGTACAATACATATACAACATCCCAACGACAATCACTGGGCCGCAGCCCGCCAGGCGTGATCACCTTGCCTGGTCGGAGGATCCTCCCTTTGTGTTGGAGAAACATCACACCGCGTTCCTCCACAAGGTGTTAATTGGCAAACTAATAAGATTATATGAATAAATGAAAAATACATCTATTTATTCATGAATAAATCATTGCAATATGTATGATATTTAGGTTTCGTCGATATAACCTTTGACGCCCTCCGTCTATTTTCGTATATTGAGATCCTATCACACTCCTGTCTGTCACGATCGTTAGTGGTCGACTATTTTTGTTTTTTCATAACCGTATACACGAAATATATTCAGTAACAATCGTAATGTTATTGTTCTACATATTTATTTACGAAAAAGCTCAGTTAGTCAATCAAATGATATAAAACTAGTGAAATCGAACTAGGTGAGTTGAATTCGGGTGAAAAAGATAAAATCAATATTACCCGCGGGTGGATCCGTGTGTCATCCGTAAAGTATAAAAAATTCGTAGTCTAGTATAACTGTTTATTTAAAATTTCGCAAGTGGACTAATCCGTGCGCATTAAGTTAAGCTCGGGTCGTCCGTTCACTTAATTTTGGTTAAAAGTTGTGTTTATTTTTGGTAGCGTACATTTTTGATGAAATAAACCAAGTTTTAAAAGGGTTCTTGGGTCATGAATTGTATTGATTTTAACGGTTGACTCACATCTGATTGAAGAATATGAATTTGTGCCGTTTGGAATCGAAACGTTTGGGCCTTGGGGTCCGAGCGCCCGTAATCTCTTCAGGGAGATTGCAAAGCGTATGGTCAACGCTTCTCGTGACCAGAAGGCTGACCTTTTTTTAGATTAGAGATTAAGCATTGCCATACAACGTGGCAATGCTGCCAATCTTCTGGGAACACTTCCACAAGAGGCATGCGATGCGGATGAATTCCACGACGTAATTTAACTTTTAGTTTTCTTTTTAGTATTGTGTAATTATTTAGAAATGTAGTTTCAATCTCAAAGCCATTCTTATGTAAATATTTGTAATTGTTTGAATAAAAATATTTTGACTACATTTGATATCTAAAAAAAAGTTTCTCATCTGATTTTGATTTACTCTATTATTAAGCATGATTAATTTGAACTTCATTAATAAGTTAATTACTTTTCATAACAGAATGAAGTCAATTAATTGAAATACATATATTGTTACGAAAAAGTAAGTAAGTATATAATTTATTGCTTGAAACACGGTATTTTACAATGGTGTTTCAAAATCAAAAAATGTCTGACATGTTTCGCAGATCTTTTGCATGCGAAGTTAAATTAACTTATTTAATAGAATTTAAAATGTCACATATTTAATGTTTAATCATTGTAATAAGATTAAAATAATTAGAATGCAAATAAAATGTCCATTAATGTCAATATTTAGTCAAGAATGCATGTAAGAATAAATTTGTAATGTCAGAATATCCAGTACTATCAATAATCAATAATTATACAAGCAGTAATCATGTCATAAGAACAATCAATCACACACATAATTTGATTTACACTTCAATGTTATTATCAACTATGATCATTTATCTTCAAGTGTTTTTTAGACATCCTATTTAGACTATTATATTAAACATATACAGGCAAAGAACATATACATTTTATTATATTTTGCATAAAAAGTTGTAGACATATTCATGCTCACTATTTATCCTCACCTCGTTTTCTTCTCGTCCAGTCTAGTTTTTTTCTGCTGATCTAATTCGAGAAGTGCACACGAAGTACAACTGCCATGTTCACTACACAATATGTTTATGTTCTAAAGAAAATGGTGTAGAAATACAATTAAAGTTCGTCATATTTCTCCGGTGTTCAAACTCCGACCTACGCTGGACCAACTTCTAATAGAGTTACCGACTACTACCTTGGAAGCGTTTAGGAGCCTGCGTTAGGAGCCTATTGAGAACTACGAGTAATAAGTTAATGTTTCATAAATTCATTTATTTATATGGCTGTGACGGACTGGTTGTGGAAGTCGAAGGATCGTACGAAATGGCGCACATTAGGAGAGGTCTATGTCCAGCTGTGGACTGCAGTGGGATTATGAACAAGCAGCTATAAGTTGATGTGTTCACTTCTAGTGATAAAATAAAATAGTGCTTTTTTATCAATCCGTCATTTAAGAAAAACTTAATTTATGTTTATTTAGTACCTACATTATAAAAACTGTACGGTTAATGAAGTTTTGGTGCTGGCTTCCTCGTTCTTCAGTTTGGTACTAATATTAGTTTCTTCAGTTATCTAGCTATTACGATAAATATATTTCTTTTAGTTTTATTAGGCTTTTTTATTCCATTTGGTAGGTTTCATTAGGTAAAATTTCGTAGAACTAATTCGTAAGTGAATTAGTTTTACGAAATTTTCCGTTCGAAACGGAGCTATGTGTCAGCTAGTATAATATCTAGAAGCTTTTCTTCTTTCTTGACAAATAGATTTATGCAGCAAAATTGCTGTGGTTTTGCCAATGTCAAATAAAATATAAATTCCTATATTTTTTTATCAACGATACTAAAAATCATAAAAGAGATATAAGTAGCTAAAAACTTTTTAAGCAGCCCAACTGGACTGGCATCTAGACTTCAATGGGACATATTAGTATTGTCGTAAATTAGGACATCTAAAAACCATTAAGTTCAGCGGACCGTGAGATAATATACTGGGGTCGAGAGGACGGGAGGCAAGGTGCTACCGAGAGCGGGTAATAAATATAGAAGAAATAAATCTTGTTTTCTTCTGAAATCTACTCGGATAAGTCAAATTTAGAATTAAAAGTCTTTGAATCATAATTTTGTTTTTTGAGTTTAACCCTTAGAAAACTGTATATTCGGATAAATATAAAATTATACAACTTAATTTTAGGACTAAAATTCTAACATATAAAATGATAAAAACATGCTTCTGCAACTTCGAAACAGTAATAGGTCAACTTGACTACGAAAATACTACCTCTGTTCTAATTTTCTTAAGTGGCACGTATTTAATATTGCCGTTGAGTAGCGTAATACTCCATTCTGTCTTTCTGACTGATATAAAATTACAATAAAGCTTGCCTCTAGAATAGTTTTAGAGTTATTCATTAAATCGCTATACGCTTGCATTGGCGCCTGATCTGATATCCTAAAAATATAAGACTTCTGTTTCCCACTACATACGCTCCTTTAGTGAATTTGTGTACTGTCGTGTATATTTTAGAGATTTCGAATGGAGCATTTTATTTGTTCTGTAACATTTTTTTATGGCCGAAGACAGTGTTCAATTGTATTATGTTTACATCCTAATATTCATATTGAATATTCACGAATGACATTATTTCAGGTACCCTGTATTGTTGACATTGAGTTAACGGGTTATGAACTGCTCACTGTTCGGTAAAGGATCAGTGAGTAGCTACCTTGGCGTGGTTGTCATTTAGATGGATGACCGCTTAGAGGTCATCCATCCAAAGTCGGTCCCGTCAAGTCCAAGTCAAAGGTCATTAACCACAACAGGCTCGGAGGTCTTCGGTCGACATCAACGGAAGTATGGTGATGATGTTGATGTGTATTATTTGGGTAGCAGTCAAGAACTTCTGTCATCAGGAGTGGTTACTGTGGTTTTGTATCAGATTGCCTATTTTTTCTACTTGCGGGAATTCCCCATGGATACCGTTATGTTTGACTCGAACCGACTAAACCGCACACCGTCTGTGGGTCGTTGTGGTAGGCCGAAGGTGAGGTTGTCAACGACATATCCCTCGCACCCCCGGCTGACCCAGGGCCATCCCTGTCGGTCTTGCCCACCTCGGGAGAGGGGACCAAGCAGGCCCCAAGGTATCACATTGCCTCTTACATATTATCTGAAAAATGCGAATTACAAAACCCAATTATTAGAAAAGATGAAATACGTCTGGCACTTTAAAAAAAAATACGGCAATCTTCTACTAACATCGATTAGTGTAAGCCCTACAATACACCTCTTCGCTCCTGAACTGTGGTACCATCAGACTACACTAGAACTAGTACAGTCAGCAATGTATCGCACTAAATGTGTCACTTCCAATTAACATAACGCTTCCATTATTTTGCATTATTTCACCAACGTGTTCAGAAGCGGTTCGATTCTATTGTTGGTTAAAATGTTTATTGTAGTACAAAAACTTGTCTGAAACTGAGATAAGTGCAAGCGGTGAGTGGTTAATTAAGATAAGGCTTGGAAACAAACGGCGACAATTTAACAACCTAATTGGTGCCGAACCAAACAATGGTATACAAAATAGAACAGTGTTGTCGAATAGAAAGGAAATTCAAGCGGCGTTTGAAAATTTTCTTTATAAATATACTTTGTTTAAAAGCTTTTGAAATCTATTCACCAACTCTTTAGAAATCCATTTAGCTATTTTAGTCTGCTTTAAACTGTTTACATATAAACATAAACTCACGCCTTTATCCCCGAAGGGGTAGGCAGAGGTGCTAGCACCCACATTTCGCCGGTTTATGTTTAGGTACCACTGTAATAGGTGGCGAGCCTATTGCCATTAACCAGGCACTTATAAACCTGCGATAAATACACACATAACTTCGAAAAGCATTGAAAGGTCATTGGTGTGTGCCATGGTGAAACCTGGGATCGAACCCGAGACCTCGTCTCAGCAGTCCATTACCCATACCACTAGGCTACCGCGGTTAAACTGTTTACTGGTTTTTTTTTTATATTGGTCACTTCTATTTAACTTCTTTTTGTTTTGATGAGATAAAGTCTCGGGTCACCATTACAGACATCAGTAATGTTACAATAGTTGCAATACAATGGTTGCAAAAATAAACCGATTCAATTTAGTATTTGAGTAATCCGACTGTGAAAGTACCTCCGCTTTACAGAATACCGCGGCCAAAATAGCCTCGCGTTGTGTTCCCGGCGTTGAGTAGGGTAGCCAGAGCTCACTGGAGAGTTTTTGTGCTGTCAGTGGGAAGACCAAAGGCTTGTCCTGCTTCATCTTCTACACTGACGGTACAGAAACTCTGGCTTCTAACTGGGTCGGCAGCGCGAATGTAACGCTCCTGATGTTGCATACGTCCATAAGCCACGGTAACTACTTTCCGTCAGGTGGGTAGTGTGCTTGTCTGCCACCTAAGTGGTATAAAAATGATAAATGGCGTAAAAAGTAATAAGTTTAATGAAGTTTCTATAATAAGTGTTTCTGCTATTAAATGTCCTACTTGAAGGACCCTTAGCAAATGCCATGATACCATTTAGTTTAGAACATTGATAACAATAATCTCTCTTTCCAAAACTTTGGATCGTGATTGGAATATTTCAGACTCGCTGTTGCCCGGGGCTTGCCAATGATCCCAAGGTACATGTACTCAACACACACATTTAATAATAGAAAGTCTGTCTAATCTCAAAATAATACTAGACAAATGAATAGAACAAACACATACATCTTAAATATAAACTCTTACGCTCCTTAGATCTACACATACAAACACGATGACTTAACCATAAGCATCAGACTCGTAGTTGGGGTTCGCTATTTCCATCCATAAAACCGACAACCCGGAAAAAGAAATAAATTTGTGCATCGAAATGTTAACACTTTCTCGAACGAATTTTCTCTCGGAGTTGAGGTCAGACAGCAGTAACTCCCGCAAAAGCCAAGATAATAAACTAAATCAAGAGATAGAGGAGAGTGAACTTTGAATGTAATCGGAACTTAATGATTAATTTGGTATTAAAAAAGTTACTTAAAATACACAATGTGAATAAAATAAATTATTAAAAGCAAAAAACCCGACTCATGCTAAAAAGATTGAAATAAGCTTTATAGCAGGTGGTACCAATTAATTTTCATCTGGTTTGAAATTTGCAAATGGGTACCGCCTGCTATAAAGCTTGTTTCAATCTTTTTATCATCAGTTGTTTTTTTTTTTGTAATAATTTATTTTATTTTATGCTTTTAGTTTTGACATATATCATATTTTTGTAATCGTCTTCCAATTGCCTTTATTTTGATACCCCACTCGATAAATTTGAGTGAATTGTTTTTTTACTACATATATTTTGGCGTCAAAAACCCAACATTTAGCTTTTGTTCATATTTTATTTGGCAAATTTATTATTTTGCTGATCTACCCTTGATGATGTCTTAAATCATACCCATAAAGAAACACTTCATTGCCCTAACTGATTATGCTTAACGCGACAGGGCACAAACTTAATTAGTTAATGTAACACGACAAAAACAACACCACTCACTCTAGTATTAGTTCTAAAGTAGGCTGTTTAAGGATAAACTTCAGGCCTAATTTTAGCTTGTTACAGTAAACTTAAATTAATAGTCTACTTCATTAGACGCGATTAATTTTCAACGAGGGAATTATGGAGATAAATTGTACGTTGTCTAAGAATACACTCGAACAATAAGGCATGTAGGACCGCATAAATTATTATAGAGGTCCATGATAATATCGATAATATTGTTTTATGAATGTAGGTCACGTAGATGCTCAACTGCCCTCACTTCATGTAATATATTAATAAATTCGTAACGAGGTAAAAACTATACATAAATAGTGTTTGTTTTTAATAACACTAGTTTACAAAAAAAAACTTTTTGTCGAACGCAAAGATTACATTAATTGTTTTTGATACATTACTACCCTACATAAATAAATTTAGTATTCATAAATTTCTATCACGTCAAACTTTTTAGTTAAACATAACATTTTACGACTACCCGCGCATAAGTTGGATTGTGTAAAAAGTGAAATAATTTGTTAAAAAGTGTCTTAATAATAATTTTGTGTTCTAAAATGTCATCGAGGGTTTGTAAAACTAATCCAGACCATTTTTGTTACATTTGTGGCAAGATTGTGTTGTCAAAAGACAGAAGAAACATCACGGACTCAGTGAAAAGAGCTTATTTTCATTATTTTGGTTTTTCGATTGGAAACCTGGACAAACCATGGGTCCCTCATGTAGTTTGTGTGAGCTGTCAAAGCATTTTAACCAACTGGGAAGCAGGCAAAAATAAATATTTGCAGTTTGGAGTACCAATGATGTGGAGAATGCCAACAAATCACCATACAGATTGCTATTTTTGTTTAACAAAATCATTTGGTTTCAACCGCAAAAACAAAAGTAAGGTTCGATATCCTGAAGTTTCTTCTGTGACAATGCCTATTTTACACACTGATGGCATTCCATTCCCATCACCACCAGGCTCATCTTCTGGGGTAACTGAAGAAAGCAGGCTAATAAGTCAGAGTGACTTGCAGATTGAAAACACCAAAGAGGAGATCAGTTCTGATGAAGACGAGACTGACAACAAGGAACCACAACTTATAACACAGTCAAGGTTGAATGACCTTGTACGAGACCTACAACTGTCAAAGAGCAAAGCAGAGTTATTAGGTTCACGATTACAGCAATGGAATTTGTTAGCATATGAGACTAGAGTCAGTATTTATCGCAGCAGAAGTGAACGTTTCTCAAAATATTTTCAGCGGCATGATGAATTTGTGTACTGTTCGGACATTAATGGCTTATTCGTGTGTATGGAACAGGTCTATGATTCCAACGAATGGCGTTTATTTATTGATTCATCCAAAGCAAGTTTGAAAGCTGTGCTTCTACATAACGGAAATCTCAAACCGTCTATTCCTATTGGCCACGCTGTAAATACAAAGGAATCTTACGAAACGATGTCAACGTTAATCAAACTTATAAAGTATCATGAGCATAACTGGAAAGTATGTGGCGATTTAAAAGTGGTAGGCTTACTCTTAGGTATGCAAAGCGGTTACACTAAGCATTGTTGCTTTTTGTGTCTTTGGGACTCGAGAGCAAAGGATCAACATTATGTTGTGAAGGAATGGCCTAAAAGATACGAATATTTGCCAGGTACCAAGAATATAAAATACAATCCGTTAATTAATCCGAATAATGTTATTTTGCCACCCCTCCACATCAAACTAGGTTTGATAAAAAATTTCATTAAAGCCCTTGACAAGAATGGTCCTGCTTTTACATACTTAAAAGCTATTTTTCCTGCTCTTTCTGAAGCAAAATTGAAGGAAGGCATCTTCATAGGCCCTCAAATACGAAAATTGTTAAAGGACGATACATTTTCGTCACATTTGACTCAAATTGAAAATGCTGCCTGGATATCTTTTAAAACAGTGGTTCAGAAATTCCTCGGAAATAAGAAAAGTGTTAACTACGAAAGTATTGTTGCTGAATTATTACAGAATTACCAAAAAATGGGAGTAAACATGTCTTTAAAAATACATTTTCTTCACTCGCAGGGCAATTTAGTGATGAACATGGTGAACGTTTTCACCAGGATCTGAAAATGTTTGAAGAAAGATACCAAGGATACTGGGACCAAAACATGTTGGCAGACTATTGCTGGTCAATTATAAGGGAAACTGAGCAGTCTGATTACAAAAAAAAGGCGAAAATAAGTCACTTTTAATTTTTTTGTCGACAATTTTCTATAGAAGTGAAGTATTTTTGTAAATTTCAATTTTATTAAATATTTTTGAAACTAGACGTGCTACATTTTTTTAAGTCACAGATTCGTAACCAGCATAAAAAATTCTATTTAGGCACATGTATCTCATCTCTGCGTTTTTTTTCTTGTAAACTAGTGTAATTGCTATTCTTTTTATTGCTATTTTGGCTTTTGTATTTGTACTCAAGTTATTGTTAATGTTCAAGCAAATTGCTGAAAAGATTCAGTAGAAATTTTAGGTGAAGATTTTTCTTGAATGTCATGAGCATTATGAATTTTAGTCATGAGCTTCACTAATGATAATCATGATAAATATTATAGATATAATAGAAGCAAATCAATATACATTATACATTACTATTTTTAAATGATTTATTTACTTTGTTTAATATTATTGTAATTATCTCTTGACATAGTTGTAAAATTTTGACGTATGTACATATGTGCTCTTTATGTGCCTAAACTGAATAAACAAAATTAATTATTCTTTATTTTTAATGATTAAAACTTGAATAATACTAGGCAGAGTTTTACGAAATTTTACAGTTTTGTGGAATTTTGAACGTGGTCAACATATGAATTACAAACATCTCACTTTAGTTAATAGGTGTCGAGGAATAAAAAATATAGAATCAAGAAACTCTACAGTCTCCGTATAAAAGTAGATTAGTTATTCATAAACCTTTCATAATCAATGCCATCACATAATTTTCCACGATACGGGGCAAAAGACAGTGTTGTGTTAAAACTATAAGCTAGATACGTTTTAACCAGTAACTAGATATGTCATATACCCGATTCTGTACTCCAAAAAGTATCTACCCAATAAACTCCATTCTCATGTTCATTATAAAAAAGTGTTTATGAACACTTTAAGTACTTACAATTACGTTCATCTGTCTCCAACATTGCGTACACTACGTGACGACTTATACAAACTTTGTTCCTACCAAAAAATTGTTACACATTTCTCTTCCAGATGATTAATGAATTATAATATTACGAAAAATCCCGAAGGGGCCCGACTGACTTCGGGAACTTTAACAAATGACCTTAATGAGCTTTTTAAAAAGTTTTGGGATGAGGTTGTTGACATCTTACATTTCTGAATGGCGCCGATTTTTTGTAATAAAAGTGTTTTTAGATACCTATTTAAAGGTTTGGTATATATTTGTGCTATATTTTACTGTTTTGGGAATATTCTTTAATAAAAAAAAACGGGTTGCACTCCGGGAGTGCCGGCAGAAGTGAAAACTTTTTCTTTCTTTCTTTCTTCGTTATATACAGAGAAAAAGAAAAAGAACACACCATGCCATACCATACCTATAATAAAGCGCCAATCATAGAACCTATCACTAATTTTCTGTCAGAAGAAATTAATGAATTACAAAAAGAAAAAATAATCACAAAAAGCAATAAATTACAAAAAGAAAAAATAACCACAAAATATAATAAATTACAAAAAAAACCAAACGTAATAAATTACAAAAAGAAAAAATAAACACAAAAAAATTCAGAAGCCTAGTTCCGAACCCGGTACTATCTGAAACCATATGGACTTACAGTCGAAGCGCTAACCGCTCAGTCGAGAAGCTTCTTGACGCACCTAACAAAATGAACAATCTGTAGCTGTTGTAATGTTCTATGACGTCAGTCGTCGGTTACGGTTCAAAGGTCAACTAATCCTGACGCGCGTTTAACATTTTTAACCCATCCAACGCCGCTAAAGAAGTTTTCATTTCAAAATTTTACTAATTATTCAAAATTTTGAGTACACATTACTTCAAAATTTTATAAATCTTTATAATTTTTGAAGTAAAAACTTCTTTAGCGGCGTTGGATGGGTAAAAATTGTTAAACTTTCGTCAGGATCGTTTGAGCTTTGAACCGTAACCGACGACTGACGTCATACAACATTACCTAAAGAGAAAGACTGACTATTTTGCAAGATACGATATATAGCATCGTGGCTTAATAGTTAGCGGTTCGACTGTAAGTCCTTGTGGTCCTTTTTGTGATTATTTTTCTTTTTGTAATGTATTACTTTTTGTGTTTATTTTTTCTTTTTGTAATTTATTACTTTTTGTGATTATTTTTTCTTTTTGTAATTTATTACTTTTTGTGATTGATTATTTTTTTCTTTTTGTAATTGATTAATTTCTTCTGACAGAAAATTAGCAGAAAATTAGTGACAGGTTTTTAGGCTATGATTGGCTCTATATTAGAGGTATGGTATGGAATGGAATGGTATGGTATGGTAGGGAATGGTATGTTCTTTTTATCTTTTTCTATATATATAACGAAGAAAGAAAGAAAGAAAGTTTTCACTTCTGCCGGCACTCCCAGAGTGCAACCCGTATTTTTTTTATACTACTTAGGTATCAGACAAGCACACAGTCCTCCTATGCATACCAAGGTGTGCAATACAAGCACACTCTCGTGCCGATCCTGTAGGAAAGAGAAAATAATATTAGGACAAATGAAAAAAAAAATTGAAACCTGAATAACCTGTCGCTGTTTGCTATCCTTAATCAAGTACACTCCAACGCCCTATGCGGTTTCAAACTAATTCAAAACTAATTGAACACAAAGAAATAATTGCATGTTTGTTTAAGGGTTTGTTTACAATGAGTGTTAGGCCGCACACAATGACACTAGAGCCTTCTCGAGCCTCCGGTGCCTTAACACTAATGAACCTTGCGTCAGTGAAGAGGCTGCCTTGCTTATACGACGATTTTATGCGCCAAGGACTTTGTGTACTACCAGTTTTTTATTAGGACGCGCTAGTGACGTCACGAAAGTGTGAGGATTTCTTCATGCAAGTGTTGTTGAGGTGTAGTGCTACGGCGTAGCACTATCTACGAATAATCGTAGCACTGTAGAGACTAGACACGGTTGGGTACGAATCTTTTTCTGTGCCCATGTTGAAATTATAGTATAATGAATTATTTTTCGATTAGCCTCGTGCAGTCTACTGCTGGACATAAGCTTCTCCCTTCTCCCATACATATAATAATATTTATCTGCATTCTAGAACCTATAATAATAAGGGTTATATCTAACGTAACGCTCATGGTGCTGCATAGTGACGTCGTATACACTGAGAGTGAAGTCTTTAACGAAATGAACGTAATAATACGCTGTGGAGTTTACAGACTATGGATCGATTATTATGCGGATCTCATATCAACAGGGGTGAATTTCTGTACGTACAGGCGTTTTCGTAATATATATTCATTGGAATTGAAACAAGCGGCGGTAGCTTAGTGGTTAAGGAGTCGGCCTTACGATCGAGAGGTCCCGGGTTCGAATCCTGGACATTACACTACCGACGTGAATCCACTCCTAGCACAAGCAATTTAGCTTCGTTGGAGGGGTTAGAGGGAATAATAGTAATTTCGATAATTTCGGGTGCTAATATTCTTAACTAAAATAGGCATATAATATTGTGCATTTGGGATTCATAGTTGTTTACATTTTTACTGTTACCTCAAGGGATTGGTAGGTTAGACGGCCGTTGCTCGCATATTAGTCGAAAAAGCTAATTCAAAAGAAGGTGAATGTATAAGTTGATAGTGGGCTCCAACTTGGAAGATTAATAATGATGAAAACTAAAAAAATATCACCCCAGCCGAATTACAAGCCAAAACACAACATATCGCACGGTGCGTTTCATTATTGCATAAAAATGTAAATGCCGTGTTTGTTCCCGGTAAAGCAGAATAATACCTCAACTCATCCCTTCCCATGGCTATCGAAGAAGATGACTACGAGCCTTTCCACATTGTCCGATATCAGATATTCGACATCCGATATCAGAGGAAGTCAAACGTATGACATATGTACCTCTCTTTCACATTGTCCGAACCGATATCACAAAGAGACTAAACCAGCGACTGCAAGCAATTTTCGACCTTAATGATGTTTTCTTAGTTACATATCATGCCAATAAGGTCGAAAATTTCTTTTTTTTTCCGTTTCAAGAGTGTTTAGTTAGGGTTACTAGATCCCTAATTAAACACTCTTAGAGCGTTTTCACATTCGTCTGATATCCGATATCCGATGTCGGTGTCGGACGCCGATAGACGACATCCGATAGCCGACGTCTTGTGCTGTTTTCACATTTTATCCGATAAAATCGGCCTGATACGGCCATTTACTCGAAAGCACAGACTAGGGAAGTTAGAGATGAAAAAAAAAGAAAGAAAAATGCAAGCCATTAGCGACCTTATTGACATTAGTTCTGTGCATACCTAATCGGGGCATTTACAAGCGTGAATATATGTATATTGGAAGTCAAGGTACCAGAGTTACATGAATAAAAAGCGTCACAGTGGGTACTATAAATCTCAGAACAGCCAGAGAGCAGCACATTGTGGCGGCGTCCGTCACCGCCGCCAATTTATTGCGTCGATATATTGACATAATGGACGGGAGATAATAGTCTTTTGTTGGCTATGCTACCCTGGTACCGCGCACTTGTCTCGTTCTAAGGAATTATTAAAGCACTAAGCTTTTCCTGTGATTTATTTTTTTCAATGTTCTAATATAAAGTATATTGGTATGTTTCATTAGGGGCTTGTGAAAGGTGTCAAAGGAAAAAACAATGGGTTTATACAGTAAATTAGGTTTTATACGATAACATGAGGTTTTATAAAAATCTGTGTACTTATTTTCAAGAGGAAAAACTTTGATGTCGGATTCGAACCAACTACAACCTCACGGCGTTTCCTTGCAACCGCAAACCGTTGTGGTACCTTGGCAACACAAGCCATAATGGTTATTAACCGCTTGTGTTGCTGAGTTAACAGGTTTGCTTGAGAAAGTTTACCCTCAATGGGTTATTCAAAACCCCTTCCCCCACTCCAACAGAAGGAAATCGAGGGTTTAGCACGTAAATTAAAAAATATACTAGTAAGTGCACTTGCAAAGGATCACTATCTATTTATCTGTCCTGGTTTTCTACTTCTTGTCTTTCATTTAAACAACAAAACTGTCAAAGTTTATCAATGTATTCCGTCTCAATATATTGACATAACAGGTCAACGATAATGGATGTGCTGTCTTTATTGAATGCCTGGCATAACTCGCGCCTCACGTGTGCTGGGCATTCCGAAAGGTCACTGGTGTATATTATTATGCTTATGATGAAGGAAATGTAGAATTATTCACATTGAATTATTACTGATTTTGTTTATTGCATTCTATTGCGATTTATAATGTTGTACTTTATAATTTACAATGTTTCCCACTTTTACGCAATGTTCCATTCTCACATATGTAAAATGTTCCATTCGTACAATATCATATTCACACAATCCCTTATTCATAAAATGCTCTATTCACGCAATTTCTATTCGCACAATAACTACCTCAATCACATATTGTCTCATGGATTTTGACTAGCATAGTACTCAAAATGATCTTAATACCTACTAATGATGTTAACACTAAACTATTTTCTTTACTTAAATTGTATTATCGTCCGATCTAAAGGTATACCAAATAGCCGAAAAAATTGTCAACATAAAGGGGTGAATATTAAGGCAAATATCAGTTATTTTCTGGTAATTTTCTTTGAAAAATGGTTCTTGGTTGAAAATCTGTAAACGATTGCGTAATCAACAAGATGTTAACATTTTTATCCGACGCTCTGACACTTTCCGCCATTTTTCATCGATAAGCATGGCTTGAAAGATGATTTTCGTGTTGTGTTATGTCATTGCATCAAAAACTTGCAATTCATCATAATGAATCATCGCTTTCGCTTTCATCTCTGCCATTAAATAAACATGTTCTTGTGAAAATATATTCCTCGGAAGAGTATTCTTTTTGCGATTTATATGAGTCACTTAATGACCAGTTAGTCACTTTCCACTCCTTTTCTCGCTATAATCTTCTTTCACACTTTTCATGTATCTTTTTTAGGTCTACCTCTGCTCCTGCTATCCACCATCACTGTGTTAGCATTAGTTCCAGTCTTTTTAAAAAGATTTAGGGCGTTTTCACAATTGATATCCGATAGCCAACACCTTGCACTGTTTTCACATTTATCTGATGAAATCGGCCCGATACGGCCATTTGCTCGAAAGCCTAGTTAGGGATGCTAGGAATAAAAAAAAAGAAAAAGTGCCAGCCATTTTCGACCTTATTGACATGGCATGGTATCGAGTTTTTTTATTATATTCGTGATCAGCGTCATGAATTACCACGAAAAAACACGTAACTTCTTAGTTAATTGCGTGCAGTTGCTGTTTGAGTCTCTTTGTGGTCCGATATCGGACCAAAACAGTGGTGTTGGCTCCGATAACCGATATTGGACCGGACAATGTGAAAGAGAGATGCATATGTCATACATTTGACTTCCTCCGATATCGGATATTGTGAAAACGCTCTTGCCCCTCTACTTTGCACGGTAGTGAAAACATTAGCGCACGCACATCTTCCCTCCTATCGGGCTCAACGGAGGCGGCATGGTCAGACATTTTTGTCATCTATAATATAGTCCCGCAGTCATTGCATCATGACCGCACCAGTGAAGGTGCTCCGGTTTATTATTATAAGTACTGCTAAGTAAGCGGAGATAAATAGACCAGTACATAAAGCTACTGATCACGCCATAATGAATTTCTATTTACCAGTATAAAAGGAAAACAGTAAGGATGCTTTCAACAAATAAATAAAGCGATAGAAAATAGGATTATTCGGTAAATTATAAAACAATCTGGCTCCCTCTCCGGTTTCAACAAGTAAGCCGGGATTAAGTGAACTTAAATTTTATCCAGGGGCTATGACGCTATCAAGTATCACTGGAGTTTTATTATACACCGCGATAAGACTGTTTTGTTATGCTTTTATTGAGCTATTTATTTATTTAGTGCCTTCATTTTTTCGTTATTCGTTTTGTCGATGAAGATCCGTAATAAAATTATGTCCTGTAATTAGGTACTCGTGAATGAAGAAAAATCTGTAAGGGGTATACCTTTTGTATATCCTCATATTATTAAGACTTGACATTAATGTATGTAAGATTTTGCATTTCTCATTGGATTGCAATTCCACTGTATACTCCCGGATTTGCTGGAAGAGAACTCAACCTGAGTTAAGATCACCTTCGTACATAATATTTCACTTGTTTGTTTAAAGGCAATCTAAGTGTACATTCATACTAATATCATATACGTGAAAGTGTGTTTGTGTGTGTGTGTGTGTGTGTGTGTGTGTGTGTATGTGTGGGTGGGTGAGTGTGTGTGTATGTGTGTGTGTGTATGTCTGTTTGTCCGTCTTTCACGCCTAAACCACTGAAGCGATTATGATGAAATTTGGTATTGGTGTTATTGGGGTAGATTAGACCTTTAGAAAGGACATAGGTTATGTTTGGTTGCGATGCGGGTGGAGCCGCGGGCAAAAGCTAGTAAAAATAAAAACTTTGCTGTGTAAATATTTTATTATTGCTCTGTTTTCAGTTATATTTACCATTGGCTAAACTAGTAAGTTACCTGCTACATAATGGTAAACGGTTCCCATAGCCTACGACCGCCATTAATAATAAACCTTCTGTACTAGAAACGGTTAGCATATAAACATATGTATTTATGCTCTGTTATACAGATGACATTATAAAAAGGTGTATTCAGATAGGTGTCAAAATTCATTAATTCATTTTAACTAATCTCTGCGTCACATAGCCCTCTTCAATTCCTGCGTCACCCCCAATCCTTGACATCTATTTTTACCCGGCTGCCAAGAAGAGTAATGTCTTTCGCTCGTATCTTGTATGTACATGTATGTATGGTTGTAATATTCTTTATTACCTCAAGTCTTCTGAACCGCCGTACAGATTTCAATAATTCATGTCTCAAATGAAAGGTATTTATTGCCCAAGTGTTCTTGAGTACATAAAATATGAAAAAAAGCTATATGTTTGTTTTTTGGCCCCAAAATTAATGTGGTAGAGAAATTTGATTCAAAATGAAGATTGATGAAGATTGTATCAAAATGAAGGAAATAAGAAAAAGATTACCGACCCTTTATTCTATAAAATCATACAAATCTAAAATACATACCTAAAAAGTATAAAATAAATAAATTATTAAGAATAAAAAACCCGACTGATGCTAAAAATATCGAAACATTCTTTAAAGCAGGCGGAACCCATTTGCAAATCTCAAACCAGATGGAAATTAATGGGTACCGCCTGCTATAAAGCTGTTTTCGATCTTTTTAGCATCGGTCGGTTTTTTTATTCTTAACAATTTATTTTATATCCTAAACAGCTTGTATCTATATCCATCCTAAAACAATAAATGAATAACTCTGTCTGTCTATCGTTCTATCTATAACGCTTTCACGTCTAAACCACTGACCCAATTTAGATAAAATTCGGTACAGAGATAGTTTAGACCTTGAGAAAGGACATATACTCTGTTTGGTCGCTATAACCGACCATCCACGTGATTACATAAAAGTCATTACATTAACAATTTGTTATATTTACCAAGCAAAGTGATTCTCTACGTCTAAATATAATCTTGCCACAATTTACAGCTCAAATAATTTCGTTCAGAAATCCAATTGTGTGGGGCAGATCAATTCCATACCCATATAAGTGTCGAACGTTCGACGGTACATTCGTTCCGTCTCGCTCCGTTCTCCTGTGCTAGAGAGAGACGGCGACCAATAAATGTTATAGGTGATAGGATTTAAGAATAGAGGATTTAGGGGGAATCTGTTGACATTTTGTTCAGCGTTTCTGGGATTTTATAGAGGTTTAGTAAGAAATATTCTAAGTCAAACTACGAGACAGTATTTAGACCCAAAGTTTAGTTTAACTAGCATGTGTAATGGGTCTTAGAATGTGGATAAATATGCTTCGTTTTTCTTAGAAATATAAAACACAGAACTACTCGGAACAATGCAATAGTCCAATTATTGCATTATTCTGAGCGGGAGTCAAACCCGCAACCTCTTCTTTAGCAGTCAAACACTCTGCTACGTCACAGATGTCATGTTAACGCAATATGTGTATGTTTTATATGGTCAGAACCTTGGGATTAGCAGAGCTTCTATCCGCTATAAAGACAAATTTTCAAGTTCAAATAAATGTGTCAACTACTAAATGTTCAAAAAGTTGGACAGTACTACAAAAGTCTGCAACAACTTATTCATTTTGCCAGCTCAAAAATATTTTCCACGTCTGGAAAACAAAACAAAAATACCTGTACCTGTTGTACTTTTGTTTTGTTTTTGTGTAAAACAACAACCAGACCCTCGATTTCGCTAAAGCAAAACCACTGTCATAACACAGCCACTGCAAAATATGGCATAAAATTTTAGACTTTATGCTAAAATTATATGGAATATTTTGGCAGTGTTGTGAAAATTAAGGCTGGCAGACTGACAGATGGAAGAAGAATTAATTCTATAAAGGTTTCGTCATTTTTTTTTGTGTCACGGAACCCTAAAGTGCGATTGCCCTACGAGGAAGCCGCGGTATCAAAATGACCAGAATTTCAATTTATCAAGGAGATAACCACATTAAACAATGAACGGGAAACAAAATTTGTTTCGTACACACACCGGCAGAATTAGCGGAACACAAAAAAGGAGAGTATAAAATAGTTAGCTTTATTTTTAAACAAAAAATAATTAAACATGAAACAACAACAACATGTTTAATGACGAGTGTTTTCCTCTCGTGCCTGATTAAGGTTTCCATCCGTCTGGGCATGCTGCGAATGATGTTGTCAATGATTTCTTGGGTAACCTCTGCCATTCTTCAACTAATGTGTTTCGCAGGTCGCCCAGATTGTTAGGAGGTGCTATTGTTGATTGGCACTCCTCTTTAGCAAGTCCCAAACGTGTTCAATCGGATTAATATCCGGGGACCGTGCTGGCCACTCCATCACCGTAACACCATCATGGTTTAGGTATGCCTGTACTGAGCGAGCACTGTGAGCCCGAGCATTCTCCCGTATTAAAATGAAATCGTTACCAATAAATGGGGCAAATGTTCCTCTAAAATCTCCCTGATATACCGATCAGCAGTCAGATTTCCACCGTCTACTACCACTAACTCCGTGAGAACTCCTAAAGATATCTTTCCCCAGACCATAATTTTGTGTTCCGCTCATTACCGGTGTATATATTAAGTGTCTAGTAGGAACATCTTGTTCTATTGCAAAAAAAAAATCAGTAAAAGGTTTATAGAGACTATAAGGTCATATTATATATCATAAGCTTACCATCAGGCGAAGCGAAGTCAACTTGACGTGTCCTTTATAGAATAAAATAAATAAATAAAATAAATTTCACAGTGTGAAGCTAAAAATTAAATATAATTATGAAGGTGAGATAAAACCGTGATTAACAAATACTATAGCGATTTATTGGATGTTATTTTACTTTAAACTGGTCCTTACATTTCAGTTGCTTTTCAGCTATAAATATCACGGGGAATATAAATCGAGATAGAATCTACGTGTAACGGTAGTTTTACTTCAATACTAATGTTGGCTTATGAAACTTGTACCTTGAGATTCGCGGTTCATTTTCCGTTTTATACCTTACTCATCTACCAGGGCAATAGAAGTTCACAAAACTTTGACAAAACTTGACTTCAAGCTGTCTCTAGTGGTTACAATATATCACTTTAGAATACGTCACGCGTGTGTTATATGCTAAAGCACCATTTTATCTTTCAAAAGGTCTGAGCGAATCACCATCAATTCACCGTGATATGACCCGGGGGACAGTACCTGGTCGGGTGGACACATCGTAACAAATAATTTCCTACATATTATGGTTAACGTTTTAACTTACACTAGAGTAAAATACAATTTAAGACCTAAAATAAAATTGATGAAAAACACACTGCTTTTGGTGGTATTTTGTAGGGACGTTATTTCGGTCATTTTTCCGGTAATCAAACACATATTATAGAAAGCGGAGAGTGTTAATAGATGCATAGATGTTGAGGAATCGTGCCCAGCTCCCCAAGCACTAGCTTACTGCGCAGAATAAGACCACATATTATTGATGTCCGATGTAAACAAAACAACAAAAATCACATCAAGAGTAAAATTAAAATAGTTTCATTTAAACTCAGGTTACTTTATAGGTTGCGCATCACCCAAGGTTTTCATGCCGGGAGCAGGGCTTAGTTGTGATTGCATATTTGCTGCCGTAGCAGTATAATATACATTTTTTTTATTTATTTATAAAACTTCATGCACAAATGTACTTGTGCATGAAGTTTTATAAATAAATAAAAAAAGGCGAACTTTATGCCACAGGCATTCTCTACTAATCAACCAAAGGTGTTGCAGAGAAAGACTCAGTAGGAGCATTATCAAAAGTAAATCTGATACAGATACTCAGATACATTAAAGCAGTGTACATACATATATAACTATAAGGAAAATCAAGAAATGTTTTGTTAGAAACTAAGACAATACATTCAGCCTGCTTTCATATTTTTGTGACAAAGTTTCAATAGGAATGCTACAGAAATTATGTCAAGAGACATTTATATTTATATCACAATACGGAAAATGAATAAAATAAGCGAAAATATAACATTTTACGTCGAGTTGTATTCTGTAAAAATATTTTCATCACTTTTATGAATTTATGTAGTAGTACTTAGCTGTTGCCCATTTCCGCATGGAATTCTGAGGGATAAACCGTAGCCTACGTGATCCACTAGGCTAGGATATCCCTGTACTAAATTTAAGATGGACGTTATTGAGCAACAAACATCCGAAATCCTTTACATACTTACACAAGCAACAAGCGCCACTTTAAAACAGCGGTTTAAAAAATCTCCAACGTCGTCACTGCATAACGCCCTGTCACCCAGACAGGTTTCCAACAATAAAAAAAGGTCCCAAATCTGTTTAAACGATGTTGACTATTAGTACGCCTGTTGAAATACATTCAGAATGATTAAAAATATTTATTTTACATCCTTTCTCATGCACCCTATTTCAGTTACAGCACATCATTTAGTATATCGTTCAAACTTCCAATTTATCGGTTGGAAATACGATATCCCCTTTAACACGTCATAAGTTACAACTGCGACATTTGGTATCGGTCACAATTTAATTTTTAACCGCAGCGTCGAATAGCGAGCGACCAAATCGATTTCAACCGTTTACCTATAGGACGCTTGCAATTACGACACGAAACAATATTAACCCTTTCGCTGTGGTAATTCACAACGGTTTTTATTTGCCAATAAAATTATTAAACCAATAAAGTAAAATGCGGTAGGGTATTTTTTTATTTTTAAAATTCCATAAAGGGTGACTTCTTTTATCTTTTTGTAAAATAATTTGTGTTTTGTTTTAAATATTAGTAACCGGCATATTACTAGTTCTCCCCCTAATTCCTCGAAATAAGTTAAAATACATGAGAAAGCAGTGAGCTTACATCGGTAGTGTAATGGCCCAGGTACGAACCCGGGACCACAGATTCGTAAGGCCGATTCCTTAACACAAACTAACGGCGCCATGTCTAAATAAAATCTGCATAAAATAGGCATGCAATATAATTTCGTAAGTATTTTTAACGTCTCTATGACGGTTGGTTGGGCCACAACGCAAACGTGGAGATACAATTAACCAATCATAGATAACAATACACCAATTACTGGCTGAAAAGGCTCTCGTCATTGGTTGGATGTGTTCTTGTTTTTAATTGTTCCATATAGTGCACATGCTCAAACATCTCATGTTTTTTTTCAAGATATTTGCTGGTATTAGTAAGAGTTAGCATGGGTCTACAAGAGCATACTGTATTAATAACACCGTCAGCACCGTGCCTGCAGGACTTCCCGTTGGGTGATTTTAATTTCCGGTTTGTAATGGCCAAGAAGTGGAAAAAAATTGCTGTTTTCTAAAAATAAGCGCGTCATTAGATGGCATTAAATGGCATTGCTAAGATTTTGTTATAAATATGTTTATCAATTTATTTTAGTCAAGTAAATATCAAGAACTTAGCGCAAGAACAAGGTCTGTGGAGTTCAGGTGTTGATGCCCAAACTAAGCAGATCTTATGGTTTCTAGAATATGTATAATTAAATATTACTTAAAATGTGTTTTTTGTAATTAAAACACGTGTAAATAAGTTTACTCTAACACATAGTATTCATAGTGATGATTGATTATTTTTCTATGATATTTAATAGAATCTGACCGGTTTTACCTTAAGGTATTCTCAAAGGTTTATATGTATGGTATAAGGCGAAACCGGTTAGGTTAGCATTATCAATATATTTTACACATTCTATAAAAAGATAATATGATTATATTAGACGGCGCGTCGCTTATTTTGTGCTTTATGTTTAACCGTACTATTAATTCCTACGTAAGTTAGTTGGTTGGGAGTATTTTGTGAATTAAGATCATAGTCTAGTTTTATTTAATTGTTATTTTATATGAAAGGTCTTTGTTTTAAGAGCGGGTGCACCCACCTGAAGAGTGTGACCACCAGGATCTCCTAACCCGATCCTCCAGGGGATCCCAGTGAACTCGTCGATCCACCAGAATCCCCTTGAAATGAAAATAAGTTAAAAGATGTTTTCACACCGTAAGAAATTATGCTACATTTATGTCATTGTTTAATAACTGCAATTGTGTTTCTTGAATTAACTTATCAATGGATATTTTATCTACGTGACGTTTTTTTGGCGGTTGCCTTCGCTTTTGTTCAGCATCTCTTTTTAAGCCATTCAATAACTGTAGTATGTTGGGGCGTTTTCTTTTTTGTGGTCGGGTTTCAGCGAAAGTTGGGACTCGGGTTTTAATCAAAATGATTATTACAGTTATTAAATGCATTAAAATCGGGCATCGGGTTATGGGATCCTGGTGGCCACACCCCACCTGAATGGTGTAGTTATACGTGTGTCAGATGCAATGCAACTTTTGCAGTCGAGAGCGAGAGCCAACCATTGCAATAGCCGGACGTGTGTTATTGCTATTGGCTCTTAATCGAGTTTGTTTCTATGTATAACGTTTGATTTTATACTAAAGTGTAAAATGTACAAATGGATTGTCTATCAATGTGAACATTGCTTTACTGGAAAGTTACAGCCAATAGTACGCTCGCGAAGCTGAACGATAACCAATGTTGTATCTAAGGACCTTCATGTACTCCGACATACTTATCTAAGCAACTAATATCGTAATTTAATAGTAAAACACTCGCCGGAATATTTACCATGTTTTATACTTATATCGAGTATCTGATATTTAGTTCATTCGTGCTCATGGCGCTTGCAACAGTGCTGAAATATCAGATAATCGATAAAACTAAAAAACATGGTAAACATCCCGGCGAGAGTTTTACTATCAATGTAAATGACCATGCGAATCTCAAATATATCTTACTCTTTGTATAAAAGATTTCTACATCAGTCACAGGAAGTATTTTATCGTTAATCATTATCATCAACAGCCCATTAAAGTCCGTCTCGTCGAGAAATTCGTCACACCACTCAATCTCAATTGCCTTGACACTCCCGTCAACAATACAGGGCTTTGGTCTCGAGTTCAGAGACTGAACGAATGAATGAGTGATTTTAGCAAGCTGACATTCTGACAACATGTGAACAACTTTATTTGAGAGAGTTCCATTGCAATCGGGTTGACTGGTAGAAATACTGTAGTGTTTTTGACATAAGAAAATTCTACTTTACTGAAATATTGTACTTAAACTATGTATCTTAAAATTAAGATACAAACAAGAGACACATACAACATACTTGATAAAGTGATCCCTGTAGACATACATACATACATGTATGTAATCACGCCTTTATGCCCGGAGGGTTAGGCAGAGGTGAATTAACACCCACATTTCACCAATCTGTATTCGGTCCCACGTAAGCCAACGCCCCCTAGTGAGCCTATTGCCGTATTCTGGGCACTATTCTTGATTCGAGCCATGCATCTGAGGCTGATTCTGGGCTGTACATATCTGTCTGATGTTAAAGTTAATCAGCCCTATCCCTTAGTCGCCTTGTACGACACCACATGGGAAGAGAAGGGGTGGCACATATTCTACTTTGCCGGGAACTACGCGGCATCGTTAAAGGCAACAACACGTCGGTGTCAGCTATAGAGGTCTTAGCCCTTCCGAAGATTCACCTATCATTTATGCCGATAAGACCAAAATACAATGTGGATTTAAGTTGAGCCCGCCACAAAATAGGAGCATAAGATTTTTTTATACCACCTAGGTGGCAGACAAGCCCACGGCTCACCTGAAGGGAAGTGGCTACCGTGGCCTTTTGACGTATGCAACACCAGGGGCGTTACATTCGTGCTACTGACCCTGAAGAAACCTTCTAATGCCCTTGTTGAAGAATCCCATATGGGCGCGAAGCCTACACCGACAGTAATATACAGGGTGTATTTTTAGAGGCAGCTACCCTTAATGCCTCATTTCAAAAATACACGCTGTATAAATACGAGTATGTTAAAAGTAATTAAACTTATTAAACTGCACAGATTTTCCGATGGTACAGTCGCGAATTGCTAAAAGTAGATAATTAACTTCGTCATCAGCTGCCGCCTCGTCGACTGTTTGTTTGAGCTTCACATAGTACAATCATTAACCTAATTTGCGGATAATTGTTCAAAGTCTGCGTACGTTTCGTTCTGTTGCTAATTGTATCAACATTTAAAAGGTAAAAGGGTGCAAGCGACATTAATTATCAAAGAGAAAAGATGTTAAATGACATCAAAAACACTGTACAGTGAAGTGAATTTTCTATAAGCTGTTGCAGTTAGGTACGCTTTTGAGGCTATCAACCTTCTTGGTATGTTTGTAAAGAAAATGTATTTAAGTTAAAATAATAGTTTTAGTCATTTTACAAACATATTATTATAATCACGCCTGTAAATCCCCGAAAGGGTATACACAGGTGTATTAACACCCATATTTCGCCAACTATGATTTTCGTTTCTACGTAATAGGGGGCGAGCCCATTGTCGTCAAGCGAGCATTTAGTGAAGGGATGGATGTTTACTGTCCGATGGTTCACATTGCCCTATCTCTTAGTCGCCTTCTACTACTAACACCGACAGGAAGAGATGGGATGGTCCTAATTCACTTCACTGGGAACTAATACGGCGAAGACATTTAACACTTTATGTGTTTTTTGAAGTGAAAACTTCTTTAGCGGCGTTGGATGGGTGTAAAATGTTAAGTAAGCGTCAGGATTAGTTGACCTTTGAACCGTAACCGACGACTGACGTCATACAAGATTAGGTACAAACTATCTATTTTGCAAGTTACGATAGATAGCGTCGTAGCTTAAACGGTAAGCACTTCGACTGTAGGTCCTTATAGTTTCAGGTAGTATCGGGTTCAAACCACCTGGCCTTCAGGGATTTTTTGTGATTATTATTTTCCTTTTTGTAATTTATTACTTATTGTGATTATCTTTTCTTTTTGTAATTTATTAATTTCTTCTGACAGAAAATTAGCAGAAAATTAGTGATAGGTTCTATGATTGGCGCTATATTATAGGTATGGTATGGTCTGTTCTTTTTATCTTTTTCTATGTATATAACGAAGAAAGAAATAAAGAAAATGTTTTCACTTCTGCCGGCACTCCCAGAGTGCAACCCGTCTTTTTTTTTTATTTTAATACTTGGCTGTAACTAAATTTATTTGCTCATAGGTAAAAAACTGTTAAATGTACATACGTACAACGATAATTTTACATAATCTACTTAATATCTAAATAAATCCTGTGTAACCTATTTCTTAATTATCTTTTATTTAAAGGATACGTCAATTTGAGTTCACCTCCCCTGATGGTAAGCTGAAAGTAAAGTCTTAGGAAAGAGAGTCAGCATTACAAACACGTACCATGTTAAAAATTGTGGCACTCAGCTTGACGGCCGCTTCAAAAGAGGATTATCGTCGCAGCACCGCGTGACAAAGCGCGGGTGATTGGTTTTGTCCATGAATGTGGGGTATGGCGAGAGCCAACGCGCCGAACGGAAGGGCCCCGGTATCCCCCGAGTATGGTCGCTGGGCTCCCAGGTCCGGTCACCAACCGGCACGTTGAGCCTTATCGGGATTATGCGCGAACTGGTGGGCGGCTTCCCATGGTGGTTAGTCCCGCTTGGGTCCCTGTACTATGCCGCAGGCGGCCAGTGGCACCACCGTTTCAACAGGTCTCATTGTTTGGCGCGTCGCCCCACGCCACCTCCCACTAGACTACGCCAAGACCCACCGGTCCCGCCAGTGCTGCGAACAAACCCCCCTGCCCGGCCATGCACTTGCTGACTCCTGAACGCAATCCAACCGAGATTAAATTACTATGGAGGGTTTTTTGCAATCGTGCTCGGTGGTATCCACCCGGCCGAAATTTATGACAAATTTGTGCCAATAATTTTCTATCATCATTTTCATCAATGTCCAATTTAAATACTATGAATAAATGAGTATACGAAATCAACCTTTGCCCGTAGGCTTCACCAAAAGAGATTTTTAATATTAGCGTGTATATTGCAAAATAATATATAGTACTTACAATGATTTACCCGAGAGGGTGGTTGAAATTGGCCCTTTTTTTGTTAAAACGTTGCTGGGCTTGTTTTGATTTCGATTGGAAAAGGCTGGACTCAAATATGCAACTAGTCTCCTCAAGGGAGAATGTTCTGGCCAACTGAACTACATTATCTAAATTCAATCAATCAATCAATTAGCCCACTGCAGTCCACTGTTGGACAAAGGCCTCTCCCATTATTCAAATTAATAAATAAGAAATATTCTACATCATTTTCTACAACGCTATCAAGACCCACGGTAAGCATAGCTTAACTAGCTTGTGTTCTCTCTTGTCCAGAATGCGAATAAACATAGATAGATACTTTTTTGTTGTAAGTACGTACATAGTATACCATAGTATACCTAGAGACACCCAGACCAATGCATACAAATATTTGCAATGAGCGGGCATCGAAACCGCGCCCCCTGCGCAGCAGTCGAACGTTTTACCGCTACACTACAGAGGTCGTTTGATGACTGATAATGTCTTTCGTCTATATTAACAAATATCACTCCAAATCAATTTAATGAAATTATAAACGAATTAGTATGCTAATCCTATCGTTAGTTCCCGTCTTGGAAGTTTAATTTTTCCATTCTTAATCGATAGTTAGCATTCTAATGATTTTAAAATTTAATTAAACTGAGTTTGTTTCTATCAGAGACTAGCTGAACTGCCTTGGCTTCACCCGTGGCCTATTTCAACCTCTAAGCGATTATGTGTCACTCAATTGTTTTAAATACCCGGAACTTATACAATAAGAGCGTTTTCATACTCATCCGATATCCGATATCGGAGGAAGTCAAATGTATGAGATATGTATCTCTCTTTCACATAGTCTGGCCCGATATCGGTTATCGAAGCCGACACCACTGTTTTGGCCCGATATCAGAACACAAAGAAACCAAAACAGCGATAACATTTTCTGAGTAACATGTCTTTTCGCTTTAATTGATGACACTGATCACGGATATAAGAAAAAAAATCGATACCATGTCATGTCAAGAAGGTCGAAAATTGCTTGCACATTTGTACCATCGTATGTATGCATATTTTTATGACCGTATCGGGCCGATTTTATCGGATAAATGTGAATACAGCACAAGGTGTCGGCTATTGGATGTCGGCTATCGACGTCCGACATCGATATCGGATATCGGATGAAATAATGTGAAAACGCTCTAACACTCGAAATTTATGATATAGAGTTTAAAGTTCGAGTTGACTTTTAAATATTATTACGAACTTTTAACCATCCTCTTACTGCAAGGAATATTCAAAAAAAAATAATTACGTAGATAAATCGGTTCAGATGTTCTCGAGATTTACGCTTAGCAACACATTCAGCGATTCATTTTTATATTATTGATTAACAATATGAATGTACACGATCGACCACCTGCAGGTCTAAAAAGGCCACATTGCATATTGATGTTCATTTACAGATAAGTAGGAGACAAATGAAGACCATAAAATGGTGACTTGTTCAATATTTCATTCATATTTCATCTGCAACATGTTTATTACTAATGTTGCCACAACAACAAAAATATATAGAGACGAGCCGAATCGTACTCGTGCGGTATTGACTAAAATAAGATTTTGCCAATAATACAGCGTTAATCGGTAGTTATGATGTTCTATATTACCGATAGTTCATGATTCCTATATAATAAACCTGAATTTGGAGCTAAATAAAGCGAAAACTACAAAAATACGTTTTCTATTTTTCATTGTGGAAATTTTGTCTGACATGATTTTATAAAACTGAGTTGTGAGTGTTAGTTGTAAAGTTTGTTTGAATGTTTCTGTAGGTTCTGGCACGAAGGTTTAATAGTACAACATTGAGAATGAAAACACTACAATGAACGCAAAATGTTAGTCCCCCTTTTTTTTTTTTTTTACGTGCGGGAAATCCCCTCGGATACCCACCCCTCCGGAGCCGGAGGGGGAGGTTATGTCGGACTCGAACCGACTAAACCGCACGCCGTCTCTGGGTCGTAGTGCTAGGCCGAAGGTGAGGTTGTCATGCGACATATCCCTCGCACCCCGGCTGACCCAGGGCCATCCCTCTCGGTCTGGCCCTCCTCGGGAAGGGGGGGACCACGCGGTCCCCGACTCTACCCCGGTGTGGGGAGGCGCGCATCGTCCTACGATGCGCGCCGCCGCCGTGGCCTGCTTCTGCTAGGATGACGGGCGGCTCCACCCGTCACCCTCAGGCCCGCGCTCATGGGGGGCGGAGGTCAGTTTGCGCCCTCCGACGCCCGAGCCGCCTTCGGGCGCGTGCAGCGATGTCAGCGAGCCTTTCTCGCTCATCGCGCCGCGCCCGCTCTGCTGTCTCCTCCGCGAGCATGACCTGCTCACAGAAGGAGGCGCTGGCCGCCCACGCATCCGCGCAGCGGACCATCGCCGCGAGCAGGGTGGAGAGCGTGAGCACTCTCACCCCCAGGGCCACCACAAGCTCCCGCCTCGGCGTCTCAAACGCCGGGCACTCGGTGAGCGTGTGCAGCCCCGAGTCCACGCTCGCGTCGCAGTGATGGCACTCGGGCGTTGGCTCTATACCCATCAGATGCAGATACCGCCCGAAGCTACCGTGCCCGGTGATAATCTGCGTCTGACGGTACGAGAGGCTACCGTGTTGCCTCTCTAGCCACTCCCCCATGATGGGCCTTACCGCCGCAATGACGGCGTGCCCTGCGCGTGGTTGCTCAAGTCGTCGCTCCCACTCGGCCACCATGACCTGGTGGAGCCGGGATTTCTCGGCCCAAATATCCTCGGGCTCGGGATCGAATCCCCGCTCCCGCGCCTCCTTTCGGAACTTATATAGTGCCGAAAGGGCCCTCGCTTCCAGGATCCACGGTGGCGATCCGGCCAGGAGACTCGCCGCTTCGAAGGATATCGTGCGGTATCCCCTGATGGCCCTGGAGGCCATCGTGCTCTGTGCCGTACGGAGCAGAGGCAGGAATCTGGCCTCCAGGGTGTCCGCCCACACGGGGCACCCGTATAGGGCCATGGACCGCACGACACCCGCGTAGAGTCTCCTGCAGGAGGACTCTGGGCCCTTCAAGTTGGGCAACAACCGGCCTAAGGCATTCGCCGTGAGCACCAACTTGGGGCGCAGACTTCGGAAATGCTGTCCGAAGTCCCATCGACCATCAAGCACGAGCCCCAGGTATTTCAACCGGGGCTTGATGTCGATGTACTCTAACATCCAATACGTCACGAATTTGATATAAAATCAATGTTTACAAATGATTGAAAAATCATTCATTGGTTCCGATAGTTCGTAAGAATGTTGGTAGACCCTCCACTGTCGCCTCAAAGACAGAATTGAATTGATTAGGGCGAGGTCTGGTAGTTTAGTGGTTAAAGCATTGCCCTTGTAAGTCAAAGATCGCGGGTTCAAAACCCGCCTAGACCGATTAAATTTTTTCTCTTTATTCGATTTAAATATTGAGCATGAAAAATGCTTAAAGATTTAATTCAAATTATAAATGGCTCATAAATTGTAACCATTTTACGTATTTTCATACAAAACTGTCAAATGAGATGATTTTCACAAATGACGCTTCATTTTATGATAGTCAAAAAGTGACCATATTACAATTATTTGTGAAATAGCACAAATGAATAACGTGGATAACATGGCTCTGCTAGAATTTCTTGAAAATTTGACAATGGTGATATTGGTAATTTTGCTTTCTTCTATATCTATATTATGCATGTCTGTGTTTTTGTCAGTTTCAGGCTACAGGGCGCATTTCTTAACTAATATCACTAAACTGGTACACCTTTTGTTTGATTATCGTCGAGAGCTTTTTGATAGTAGGGGAAATGGTTGAAAAGCGGAGATCTTTGCTATCGCATTATTTATGAACGGGTTTTCATGATTTTCGCCCAAAACATCAAGAAAATTATTCCTCATATGAAGATGTGAAAAAAACCTAGTAATCTACTAGTAATATATTTTTTTAAAGAACTAAATTCACATGACTTGATTGAATACTAATTTGTATGAAGTACAGTTGTTGGAATGGATTGTAATATGTATTTCAACCATAACTCTCTCTGTCGGGACTTTATCTAGGGAGATTTGTCGCTTCGCAGTCTACCAAGTCTATGTTGCGTATGACACTTGGTGCTGATCTTGCTACCATACAGTCTTCACTATTTCACACTTTGTACTTTTTTTAAAGCCTGGCTTAAAGCCTGAAAACCTCGATGAGCTGAATTTACTTTTCGAGTTTTCTTTGTAAATGTACAGTTGTAAAGGTGCAACTGTAATTCCTTTGTCGATTGTACACATTTTTGGTAAGCAATTGGTTCGTGTACCATGGTAGCAGTCGATAGTACTATTGATGGTACTGTGGCCATTTTCATTTACCGTGGTAATATGGAATTTTTTTATCTGTCTTGGCACCATTAATGGCAATAGTGATTTTTTATTTGCCGTGGTACCACGGCAAATAAATAATGTCACAGTACCATCAAGGGTACTGTCTAATGGTACCACGGTAAACAAACGAATCAATTTAGTTTTATAGTCAAAGAAAACCGAGCCATAGCAACATTAGTTTTATAAACAGGAGGTCTTCAGTTCCTTAACCACGAAGCTGTACCCACAAGCAGTTATTGTAAAGACAGTTGTTCCTATTTCGAAATTCAAATTCCTTATTTAGAGGTCCGTAACCAAAGGGTAAAAACTGAACCCTTTTACTAAGACTACGCTGTCGGTTGCCAGGCCATATCTCATGAATCATAGTAGCTAGACAGTTGAAATTTTCACAGTCGATATATTTCTGTTACCGCTCTGACAACACATACTAAAATCAGTTTTTATATTCAACCTCTCCACTCCAGTCCACCATCGCCCAAGACGAATGTATTTATAGACGAACTTCAAACATACTAGACGTATTGATGTCGCTCAGTTGATCATAGCAATCTCTCTGTAAGGGATTAGTCGCACGGAGAAATCCTGACTTGGATGTTTACTTTTTCTAATCTAAATTTATAAGATGGAATATTGCCATTGGCTCGAAGTAGAAGCATGATTTCGCCTCAACATATCATAACCCATCTCAGATATAACGTTAAATTTAAGTGCCAAAGATCTCGCTACTATCGCTTCCGATTCTGGCACTATTCTATAAGTAGTAATAAAATGTCTCGTAAAAATATTGATACGTGGGGCGTAAAACAATGTCTGTGTCGTAAATGGTGAATGTCAGGAATGCTTCTATGTGGAAAGGTAACTAGATACGTGACAGGGATTGATGCATAGAAATATACCAGGATAGAACGGCCATGTGTGTGGGAAAAGCGTGGCAACTTTTTGGTTAATTCTTGTCCTGTGAGACAGGAACTTTCGAACGTTTACTCGGTACTGTTAAGACTAGCTTGTAATATTGTTAAAAATATCATAAGGAATATGCCATATTGTGCTATTTACAACTTTAGAATAAAAATAGACAAGTAAATCTGATAAATAAAGGTGTTTCTTATCTTGTTATAGTAAGTTATTTACTGTTAGAAAACGCCACGCGCGACATATGGCCGTTCTATTCTAATATATTTATGTGAATTAATGTCTGGATAGAGAACTATGTGTTAGTTTAGTAACTAAACGTAACGTAACAGTAACAGGTATTAAAGTGATCATTGAAAAATTTAACTTTACATACAAAGTAATCATTTCATTTCATTTACAACTTTAGAATAAAAATAGACAAGTTAATCTGATAAATAAAGGTGTTTCTTATCTTGTTATAGTAAGTTATTTACTGTTAGAAAGTCGCCACGCGCGACATGCAGGTGAACACTGCGTATGGCCGTTCTATTCTAATATATTTATGTGAATTGATGTCTGGATAGAGAACTATGTGTTAGTTTAGTAACTAAACGTAACGTAACAGTAACAGGTATTAAAGTGATCATTGAAAAATATAACTTTACATACAAAGTAACCAGGGTCTTCATTAGGCTTGACCAACTATAATGAAACTACCGAGCGTGCGTAATTGATTTAGTTCTACGTCAGTTTTATCTTCAATACTAAACAATTGAAATATACTGACTATTCACTTGATTGCGTTCGAAAGTCATTGTCAAGAAAAATAATATCCCGGCTCAAAACTTTACATTTTATATTTTACTAATAAATTGAATGCGAAAGTTTCTGAAGTTTTTTGAATGTTTGGTACTCAATCACACTCAAAGGGCTAAATGGATCTGGCTGAATTTTGGTACAGTCTGGGTTAGTACATGCCTTTTCCCTGAAACATGATGGAAGGTATAATATGGGCAGCTAGTCCCGTTCTCATAGTGATCTATGCAGCGCGAGTGTAACGCCCCTGGTGTTGCAAACGTCCATAGGCCACGGTAACCACTTTCTATCAGGTGGGCCGTGTGCTTGTCTGCCACCTAAGGGGTATAAAAAAACGGGATTAGTTTTCCTCGCGGGCGGAGGTATGTATTCCGGTATGCCGTCTCTTTTCATAAATTTTAGTACTTATTCATGCGTATATTTTTCTTTCATAACAACAAACTTCGTAATCATCAAATCAAACAATCTCTGTATCTTCGGGACTTCAAAGGGAGAACAAATATACAACCATAATTTAGGGTTTAACCACCCACACCAAACTAAATAGCTCGCGTAACTCTGTGAAATTATGTTTACTACTTAACATTACTTACATTGATAATCATACCAGTGTTTTATTACTTGCAGGTACGTTCCGGACCCAAGATACGTGAGAGTAAGTAGCGAGTCAAGCGCTAGTCACCATCCTCCTGCCCTTATTCCAAGTTTATTTGGGGTCGGCGCAACATGTGTGTTTCTTCCATTTCATCTCTAGTTGCAGTCACCTCAACATTCACTCCTACCTTAACCATATCATCTTTCGCATAGTCCATCCAACTCCTTTTATATCTTGCTCTCCCCTTGCAGCCATCCACTTCCATAGGTAATGCCTTTCTTGCGACATTACTTTCTTCACTCATCCCTACGCATTACATGTCTTAACCAGGACAAAGCAGTAGTTGCTCGTTAAAACCATTGAAACAAAATCTCAGAAATGAGGAGTCTTTTTTCCTATCCTTCTTTTTTGTACACGGACATTGTAACTTACAGATGTGATCAAAACCAGGGGACACTCTAAAAACCATCCTTCTTGACAAAATATAGTGAGATATGTGATTCCAGAACCTATAAGCTTCCTATTAAGCTGTAAGCATATAAAGATAGTAATAGATGTTGGCCTGTTGACTCTGCTTACCCCGGAGGGAAATAGGCCTGACTTACGAATATATGACGACCCTAAGCGTTTATCCTTTCTTTGAATACCACGCACGTTTCGCTCAAACGTAAACACTATTTTGTATTCCACAACACATCTCTAAGCCTGCGAATATAGCAGTTAGTGATTACCATAAGTTTATATCTCAGTGAGTGTGAATCGTGATTCTTAACTGTGCCAATTTGTAAGGATATTTTCCAGCACCTCAAGATTTATTGACTGAAGTGTTGCTCGTTTTAAGTCTCTCATATCAAGAGTGAATAAAAATTGAGAGTAATCTTATATTCAAAGAAATCTGACTGTTTTAATATTACTGTGAATGTACAAAATGAATGAAACTTGACCATTTGAATTAAAAAATGAAAGATGGGTACGCGGTAAAATGGAATAATCATTATTCTTTTAAATCAGGTATAGAGTTGGAATGGAACACGTCATTTTAACTTTCACAAAGGAGGGGGTTCTCAATTAGATTATTTTTAATAAAATACGCTGTAGTTTAAATTCCAGTAAAGCGTATATATTTATTACCGGTACCTACAGAAACAAGCTCAGACAAAGGTATAGCATTGAATTTAATAAAATCGCACACAATTAGAACTTATTCATAATTATATTTCTTCGAATTTCATATTCGTCACATTATTATCTATTATTACTATTTACTATATTATCATCACAATAATTTTGTGAGCGCCAGTTGAATAAAAAAATATTCAAGGAAATGAATGATTATTTGGAAGAGAAATATTTTATCTATACAGTAAAACATGTTCTTTTGTATGTCTAAGCGTGCGTGAACGAACTGAATAAGTTGCCTATGTACTCTCAAGAGCTCTTATACAATATACTGGAACAATTGTAAGCATCCTACTATTGTTATGAGCTTTCTTTTATACCACTTAGGTGGTTCTCAAGCACACGGACCACCTGATGGAATGTGGCTACTGTGGCTTATTGGACGTATGCAACACCAGGGGCCTTATAGTCGCGCTGCCGACCATTCAATCATTAAGTAACATACAATCAATAAGTAACATACATTTCAATATTAATTCATGTAAAAAGTCTAAAATTTAGCACATAGATAAATATTAAAAATTAACTGTATTTCTATTCTAGAATTAAATTCTTGTGAGTTGTGCGCAACCGTTTGTTTGCAATTGACTCGCCCCCGGTGTGGGGGGGGGGGGCATCGTCCCACGATGCGCGCCGCCGCCGTGGCCTGCTTCTGCTAGGGTGACGAGCGGCTTCACCCGTCACCCTCAGGCCCGCGCTCATGGGGGGCGGAGGTCGGTTTGCGCCCTCCGACGCCCGAGCCGCCTTCGAACGCGGCCAGCGATGTCCGCGAGTCTTTCTCGCTCACTGCGCCGCGCCCGCTCTGCTGTCTCCTTCACGAGCATGACCTGCTCGCAGAAGGAGGCGCTGGCCGCCCACGCATCCGCGCAGCGGACCATCGCCGCGAGCAGGGTGGAGAGCGTGAGCACTCTCACCCCCAGGGCCGTCACAAGCTCCCGCCTCGGCGTTTCAAACGCCGGACACTCGGTGAGCGTGTGCAGCCCCGAGTCCACGCTCTCGTCGCAGTGATGGCACTCGGGCGTTGGCTCTATGCCCATCAGATGCAGGTACCGCCCGAAGTTACCGTGTCCGGTAATGACCTGCGTCTGACGGTATGAGAGGCCACCGTGCGGCCTCTCTAGCCACTCCCCCATGATGGGTCTTACCGCCGCAATCACGGCGTGCCCTGCGCGTGGTTGCTCAAGTCTTAGCTCCCACTCGGTCACCATGGCCCTGTGGAGCCGGGATTTCTCGGCCCGAATTTCTTCGGGCTCGGGATCGAATCCCCGCCCCCGCGCCTCCTTTCGAAACCGATAGAGTGCCGAAAGGGTCCTCGCTTCCAGGATCCACGGTGGCGATCCGGCCAGGAGACTCGCCGCTTCAAAGGATATCGTGCGGTACCCCCTGATGGTCCTGGAGGCAACGTAGGTCACTACTCTTTTTATGAACAGGTTTCTGTGTATTTCAAGCATAGGCTAGTCTCACAGTGTCCCAATAGCAAGCTAGCATATTTCAATTATTTATGCATACTTCAGGAATATTACGCTAATTTAAGAAAAAAAAAAACAGTGTGTACTATATTTATCATATATGTATGTGTATTAGTCGAAATATGTAGGCGCAAGACGGAAGTGGTTTACTAAGGTAATGTACATTTTTGTCGCTAATTGTTATTTAATTAGCTATGTCTACCTACACATTGTGTGTAAAACACAGTCATATTTCTTTATAAAGAAAATTCTAGGAAATAAATAAAAATCTTAATTAATAAAAACCACATTTATTAATTTATAAATAATATTTCTTTTAAAATAATTAAGTACAAAAACAGGATCTATACATCAATTATGTATAATAATAGTATAAACTTAAGAGTTTGTTTGTTTGGTTGAACGCGGTAATCTCAGAAACTACTGGTTCGTTTATGGTTGCTAGAAATTACCTCATGAATATTGTCCCGTTAGCATGTTCTAGTCAAGACATTGGGCGTCTGTGACGAACTTACTCGTCAGTACAAAATCCCCTTTGTAACGTTGAGCTTTATACAATCGCATAACTTTGGGAGATTTACCCCATTTGTGGGTAGTTCTCATATTACGCTTTCTGAATCAAATAATTCGCAAAATGCCGGGAACTGTAAGCATTATTCGGTGGCAGTAATAATGTGAGTTCGTAGATTAACGTTTTGGATTAGACTTTATTTTGAACATCATTGGGGCGTGCTCGATTTAACTGTTATATTAATTATATAATTAAGAAAGGTAGAATTGAGTGGAGTTTGGTTCATTTTCGTGGAATTGCTGCTTTTGCAATGTATTCATTATGTAATAATATTAAAAATGTTTATAAGTATATTACTTACAAGCTATGTTTAGTTTTAATTTAGATTGCGCTGTGTGTCCAAGACACATAACATTTTTTTAATATAAAACTAGCTTGCTTGCGTGGATATCAGTTATCGCGACAAAACATAGCCTATGTCCTTTCTCAGGGTCTAATCTACCTCGATACCAAATTTCATTAAAATCGGTTCAGTAGTTTAGGTGTGAAAGCGTAACATACAGACAGACAGGAGTTACTTTCGCATTTATAATATTAGTATGGATTCTTATTAGGACTTGGGCAAAGACATTCCTTTCGGGGTCGGAGGTTCAGACAGTTGTTGTTTCCGTAAAAGTCAAAATAAACTATTCAAGGAAAGGAGGTAGGAAACGACGGTATTTCCGTCTAATTGAGCAGTCTGACTAGGGAAGTAACTCCGCCCTACAGAATATAGCGGTCATAATAACCTCGTGTTGTGTTCCCGGCGGTGAGTACGGTAGCCAGAGCTCACTGGAGAGTATTTTTGTTGACAGTGGGAAGACCTAAAGACTGTTGTTGTCTTCTACACTGGCGGCATAGAAACTCTGTGTTTACAAAGTCGGCAGCACGAGTGTGACCCCCCTAGTGTTGCACACGTCCATAGGCCACGGTAACCACTTTCCATCAGGTGGGCAGTTTACTTATCTGCCATCTCAGTTGTATAAAAAGTACAGAGTAGGAGAGCGAACCCCGTTCTCCACGGTGCAAGCATGCGGTCGGCATTTTTTAAAGTATTTTTACCACAATTACTAGTATTCCTATAAACCTCTTCAGGTAAGCTTAACTGCTTGAGTTAGGACGGGATGATGATGTTGACACATTCCCTATACAGTCAACTAATGCTGGAGTAATGAAATCGTTCAATTACCTTAAACGGGACCCAGTTAACTGAACAATACTAATCAGGAACAAAGTTTAAATGCAGAATTTTTTTTTGCAGTTAACCTTTAGAGAAATGCTTTAAAAGCTGTCCGTACGAAATAATTATAGCTTTTTGGCATGACAATACAAATGAACAATAATTGCTGGATACTGTACTATAAATGCCGCAGTCCAGAGTTAGCAATAGTGATATTCTTCATTCTTCCAGTTTGTAGTAAGACGTGATGGCAGATCTTTTGAAGGCTACGTAAGCTGGTTCGTTTTGCACTTAGTATAAATACGTGTATGCATAAAAATGACTAAGTTAATCGGTATTTTTTTTGAATATATACCTATAGTACTCTATAATTTGACTTCACCTCGCCTGATGATAAGCTTAATGCGTCACTATTACTTACACGTACCATAATAATAATGGTGGCACTCAGCTTGATGGCCTCATCAAAAGAGGATGGTTGTCGCAGAACCGCGTGACACCCACCGGTCCCAATAGTGCTGTAACCACAATCCCCCTGCCCGGCTATGTACTTGCTGACCCCTGAACGCAATTCAACTGAGATTGGATTACTATGGATGGTTTTTCGCAATCGTGCACACGGTAGTACCCACCCGTACGAAATTTGTGGACACAAGGACACGACGGTATTTCTGTCCAAATGAGCAGTCCGACTGGGGAAGTACTACCGCGGCCATAAGAAAACCTCGTGTTGTGTTCCCGGCAGTCAGTAAGGTAGCCAGAGCTCACTGGAGAGTTTTTGTGCTGTCAGTGGAAAGACCAAATGCTATTCTTGCTTTATCTTCTACATTGATGGCACAGAAACTCTCTGTGTTTATAGGGTCGGCAGCACGAGAAAAGACACCAATCTATATAGAAATGCAAGGTTTGTCTTGAAGTATGTAAGGATAGAAGCAGATGAAGGCCTGTTATATCTGCCTACCCTGGAAGAAAATAGGCGTGACGGTATGCTTGTATAATGTAGTGTAGATCATTAAATCGGAACTTAACTACGCTTAACTTACACTTGTATTTGCATAGAGCAGGCATTGAATGCCACCAAACTTATTTCAACTGTATACTTTAGTAATGGTAGAAAAGGGAAGTAAATTATAACAGTTAAATGGCCGCCGGACGTTTCAATCACAGTTTGAAGTACCTTCCGTAATGGGAGATTGGCCGTAATGAGCGCGTCTTGTTCAAACACGAAGCGCACTGTTACACAATTGGATATGGGGGAGCGAGTACCTACGGTGTACAAATATTTACAATTTCTACATATAAATGGACATATAATGGACATATTATGAGACTTACAGGTTTCATAAAATGGCCTTTATTACATCCATTTAAGTACATTATATTTTAATTCATACGAATTTATCATGAGTCTATGTATATTTTATCATAATTCTAGCTGACCCGGCGAACTTCGCACCGCCAATATTTTCCGCTCGCGTGGCTTCAGATCCCGTTCCGGCTGCACCCTTTGCTATACTAAACATGTATTGTACATATAAACCTTCCTCATGAATCACTCTATCTACTAAAAAACCGCATCAAAATCCGTTGCGTATTTTTAACGATTTAAGCATACAAAGGGACATAGGGACAGAGAAAGCGACTTTGTTTTATACTATGTAGTGATGATACACAGGCTCTTTTAAAAGCATATGCCAAAATAAGATGAGAACTCAATAATATTTTCGCAGTTTCAGACGTACTGCATGAAAAAATCACTATCAATATTATTGTTGCTTGGTCATAATGCTTTTGCGATCTACAATTAGTTTTGCGTCGGCACCCCCATTGTTGAATTAGTTTTCTAAGTAACAACCTTTAAATTCACAGAAATCTATTAGGATAGAACGGCCATGCGAGCGGAAAACGCGTGGCAACTTTTTTGACAATTCCTGCCCTATGAGACACAAAATTTTCGAACGCTTACTCAGTACTGCCCCTCTAGATAAGTGACAAATCGCTTGCCAGCGTTTGATGGAATAGAAAGACGAATATGTATGGGATTTGACGTTTATGTATGACATGCGTTAACGACTGTCACAAACGTCAAATCCAATATATTCGTCATTCTATTCCATAATACGCTGGCAAGCGAATTGCCACTTGTCTAGAGGGGCTGTTAGGACTAATTTGGAATAGTATAGTAAAAATACCGTGAATATGCTACGGTATTTTTCACGATGCTATTCTCCACTGTAGAATAAAAATGGAGAAGTAAATTTGAAAAATAAATGTATTTCTTATCTCTCCTGAGTATTTATGAATAGTTAAAAAGTCGCCACATGCAAGTGAATACAGCTAATGGCTGTGCTATCCTAATATATTACTGTGAATTTACAGGTTGCTACTTAGAAAACTAATTCAACAATGGGGTGCCGACGCAAAACTAATTGTAGATGGCAGCAGCATATGACCAAGCAACAATAACCCTCTGTTCTGTGACAATAACAAACTCATAGCTGTCAGATTTGAAGACATAAATAATGAAATCTACGTAGATAACAGCTAACATTGGCCATTGCGAGGCGCCCTCTGTAGAGATAAAAGCGCAAGCGGCATCGCCATAGAAAGGTTTTTTTTTATAGTGCAGAAATCTACTTGGACAGCTCCCGTCGGGTACCAGCGGGGGTAATTATATCGGACTCGAACCAACTAAAATCGCACGCCTTGCCGAGGTTTACATATGCCTCTCGCAATATGGCAAAAAATGGCACCCTCGGGTAAGGGAGTACTGTGTCCCCAGCAATATTAGACAGGCTGGTTTTGCAAAAAAATGTACATATTTAGTTTTGTATTGAGTTTCTCTTGTTTTTAAGATTTTTTACAAAAAGAATAATAGTAAGTTGTCGAAATCACTAGTATGTCCCCTAATCTGACTAAGCTAAATTGCATGTAAGGCGGATTCCTAACTACATAGCTGCCCAGGCTGTAAATTATCAATAATATTAATTTATAGGGACGTATTTTGTAATTACATATTTTATGTATATAGGTATAAGAAAAATATACACAGTTAACCTATATTGTTGAAGAACTCGAGGAAAATTACATTCACAACTCTAACCGTACAATTCATAAACTTAAACAAATATACGATATATATAATGTGAAAATAAGTTCGCAATCTGATGATGCCATAAAAATAAATGGACTTTTTATTTAAACCCCGAGGGCACGTCTCTAGACGGAGTGTATTTTTCGCGCCTGCAATTTGTACTGTCAGAGCTTCGGAGAGCTGTTTGCACCTAATTTTATGGATATAAAGAATTTAGTTTAGACATCTGTAGTTTGTATAGAAAATTATACAGCGGTCAGGACACACAATGAAAGGCAGCCATTACGAAACTGACATTTATTCAATAATAGGGTTGGAACACACATATTAGGGTTGGGACACATATTAACGTTTTACCCATAAATCCAGATATATACCATTCTTCCCCCCCTATTACAAACATATATTTAAAGTATACAAAAACATCAACAAACCCCCTTAGCTTAATAGTTAAACTTAAAACACTAAACACAAGAAGAAAGACATTACATTTTGACATGCAATGGATGAGCAATTTTTATTTGAATTAACTTGTTATAATTATTAAATATATTATGTTTGTTATATTTTAGCGGAAGTGAGAGAAGCTCTTATTTTCTATAACAACTGACGATGTGTGCTTAAACAAAAATACGTTACGTACACAAAATAATGCAACTCGTCTATTCCCAGCCCTACGATAACTTGTATCTTGGGATCGGTGTACACCACTAGGAATAGATGAGTTTGTATTCTGTACCCAGAAAGTTTTAAAACTATTTTACAAATAAACATCTTAGTCTATTTCAAATCCATATCTCAATACAGGGCGTCGAGTACGCTTTAGATGCGGCGCGGGCGACTCAGCCGGTTGCGCGGCGATGGCCGCGGGTTCGACACTGGGCGAAACACACTCGTCACTGGGGCTACTAGTTTGAGAGACGTTTTCATGTGTACTATCTGCTTGAGTAGTGTATTCTGTATTAAATTGATCGTAATCATGTAAAGCTAAATGTTCCTGGGGGGTTTTATTTATTTGATCGATATGTTTTTTGTAATGTTTATCGTTATATAAAATATAGTATGTTAATGGACCGATACGATCTGTTACAATTCCCTTTTCCCACGTAAACGAGTTGTTTTTAAACATTTTAAAATATACTATGTCCCCTATATTTACTTCTCTGTATGTACCCGATTTGTACTCAATTTGTTTCGTTTGTTTATTTTTTACACGATCGCTCGTACTTGGACGTAGCAGATCGAGGGGAATGCGTATATCTCTGCCGAGCAGTAAGGCGGCCGGCGTTTTACCAGTAATACTATGGGGTGTGGCCCTGTAAATAAATAAAAAATTATCTAATGCCAATTCCCAGTCCATTTTATCATGAATTGCTTTCTTGATAGCACTTTTAACGATTTTAACTGCATTTTCTGCCGCGCCGTTACTACTAGGTTTGTATGGTGTTGTTGTTATGTGATGTATACCTAGTGTGTTAAGAAAATCTTTAAAATCCTTACTTGTAAACGGGGGTCCGTTGTCCGAGATCAATTCGTGCGGCAGCCCAAATTGTGAGAAAACTTGTCTTAGCTTACAAATTGTATGTTTTGCTGAGGTATTTGGCACCTTGAAGCACTCGATCCACTTCGAATGCGAATCAATAATTACCAAGTAATAAATAGAATTACCTGACAAGGAAAAGAAGTCGACATGTAGTCGATACCAAGGCTCCTGCGGCCAGAGCCAGGGGTGCAGCGGCGCGGCTGGGGGCGCGGGGCGCTCTCGCGCGCAGCTCTCACAGGCGCCGCACGCGCGCTCGATGTCAGCGTCGATTCCGGGCCAATACACGTAATTACGTGCTAAGTTTTTACATTTAACTATACCTTGATGGGTTTCATGAATAAGTTGCAGGACGTTACCTCGAAGCTTCTCTGGAATAATAACTCGATGTCCATACAGTACATAACCCTGCTCGACGCTAAGTGAATTTTTTAATTTGAAATATTTATTTAAATCATTAGATGTGCAATACTGCCAGTTCGTTTTTATGGCTTTGATTAATTTTTGCAATGTATTATCCCTGGCTGTGTATTTAGCCACCTCTTTGAAGTCTAATATAGTTGTCTTTTCGAGAAAATTTATATACCCATCGACGCGGGAATTATTTTCACTTTCAATAACTGGAATCCTGGACGAACAGTCGGCTACACAGTTATGTTCTGACTTAACACATTTGACAACGTAATCATATGCACCCAATATTACTGACCATCGCTGAAGACGGCTCGCTGCCATCAATGGAACCCCTTTTTTTTCACTAAATATTGCCGATAATGGTTTGCAGTCTGTTACTAAGGTGAACTTCCTACCGTAAATATAGTCATGGAATTTTGTAACCCCAAAAATGACAGCGAGACCCTCTCGGCAGATCTGTGCGTAATTGGCCTCGGCCGCTGAGAGCGTGCGCGAGGCGTGCAGCACGGGGCGCTCGCGGCCGTCCGCGCCGCGCTGAGACAGCACAGCGCCCACGCCGCGCGGGGACGCGTCCACTGTCACCGTCGTGGGCAGCGCCGGGGCGAAATGCGCTAAAACATCGCTTTTCCAAAGAGCCAATTTTACCTTAACGAACGCTCGCTCACACTCATCACTCCATTTAAATTCTGTACCTTTTTTTAATAGTTCGTAAAGTGGACCTAATAAATCGCTCAAATTCTTTAAAAATTTCCCGTATAGTTTATTAATCCCAGGAAAGCCTTTAATTCTTTCACATTTGTGGGTCTTGGAGTGTTATTGATTGCGTCTACTTTTGATAAATCTGTATGCAAACCTTTGGCATCGATCACATAACCCAAATAAGATATAGATTTTCGAAAGAAATTACATTTGTTTGGAGCCACTCTCAAACCACAGTCAGATAAAATTTGAAATACTTTTAATAGTCTTTCCCATAAATCTTGATTGTTTTTCCCACATATGGTTAAATCATCTAAATAACAGGCCACGTTGGGCATTTGAAATAAGGTTTCCATTATTCGTTGGAATTTATTAGGTGCACACTTTACCCCAAAAGGAAGTCTATTGAAACAAAACATACCTTTATGTGTGACCAGTGTACACAACTTTTTTGATGACTCATCTAGCAAAAATTGTAGGTACGCGTTGCTAAGGTCGATTTTAGCAAACACTTTACCTCCTTGCAGCGAAGCGAACACGTCCTCGATGCGTGGTATGGGATACTTGTCATCGATTATAACGGAATTTATGGTCGTTTTAAAATCGCCACATAAACGTACCTGGCCGTTCTTCTTGATGACGGGTACCACGGGCGTGCCCCACTCGCTCCATTCGACGGGTGAGATGATGCCCTCGGCCTGCAGCCGCGCCAGCTCCGCGTCCACGGCGGGGCGCAGCGCGTGCGGCACGGGGCGCGCGCGCCGCCACACCGGCCTCGATGTGTCGCTCACTTCCAGCTTGATCTCGCATTTGTTGAATGTACCTATACCTTCCTCGAATACATTTGGAAAACGCTTCTTTAACTCGAGTAGCGCCTTGTCAGACCCAGTAGGCGGGACTTGTACACAATTAACAGAGGGATAATTAATTTCAAATGATCGCATCCAATCTCGCCCCAACAGCGACGTACTAAACTCGTTATCGATTACAACCAGATTTAAGTTTGATATTTTTTGTTTATTTAATTCTACAGTACATACTAATTTACCACGTGGTTTTACTTTCTGACCGCTATACATTTTTAAATTAGACGTATAAGGGTGTAACTCCAAATTATGTAAATATTTCTTATAAGTCCCATAGGATATAACACTTACAGCCGATCCCGTGTCTCCTTCAAACGTGATCGGCACTCCGTTAATGACGGCCTTAATGTTCCACCGCTCGTCACTATCGTTCTCGCCCAGCTGATACACCGTCAGCGCTCCACAGTCATCAGACGCCGATGACTCCGTTTCCGACTTATCTGCCAGTCCATGAACCGGTTTCTGTTTACGCATACGACACACTTTCGCGATATGACCCTTTTTACCGCACACGTAACATTCACTATTTATGAATGAACGCTTATCCGCTCGATGCCCTCCGCCGCCGCAACGATAGCACGGCTGTGCCGGGCCGCCACCGCCGCCGCTGGCCTCGCCCGGGCCGCGCTGCCCAGGCCGGCGCGTGCGCGGGCACGCGCGTGCTCCGCCGCCGCCGACCGCGTTCACCGCCTCGCCGGCGCCGCTGCCGCGAGGCTGCCCGGCCTCCAGTGCCGAGCCTGAGTCTCGTACCGCCGCCTCCAACGACAAGGCGAGCTCCGACACGCGTACAAAACTTAAATCTGCGTCCTTCTCCGTTAGAATGCGTTGACGTGTCCTCTCGCTGAGGAGGCCATGGACGAACTGGTCGCGCAAATTCTCTTTCAGACTGTCGCTCGAGGTAAATATGCACGCCTTGCTTAGATTTTTTAATTGCACGAGATATTCGCTCACCGTTTGTCCTTCCTTTTGTTTACAAGATCGAAATAGCATTCTTTCTGCAATGATCGATCTTTTCGGTGACAAGTGTTCTTCGACCAGTTTTTCGATTTTATCGATAGACACTCTCGACGGATTATCCGGGTAGCAGAGGTCTATAATTAAATCCAAAGCTTCTGTACCTACAATCGCTATTAAATAATTCGATTGCTCCGCCACTTTGACGTCGTTGATAGCAAACCACGCCTTGAGCCTGCTGATGTACGTCGACCACCTGTCCACGTGGGGCTTGAACTCTTTCAAACCGCTAATATTGGGAACTGCCGATTTGCTTTCTTCCATATTTATTTTTATGCACAATAACGTCAATAACACAATAAGAAATCACTGCAACTGGGTTCTTCGTCGCCAAATAGTTTGTATAGAAAATTATACAGCGGTCAGGACACACAATGAAAGGCAGCCATTACGAAACTGACATTTATTCAATAATAGGGTTGGAACACACATATTAGGGTTGGGACACATATTAACGTTTTACCCATAAATCCAGATATATACCAATCTGTATGAGGGGCTGTCTCTAAGTGAGCGACTCGTGGCTAATTGAGGGGCTACTGGCTGAAGGAGAGGCTTGTGGTTAACAGCGATTTTGACCAATCGAACAGCTTCATTGGTTTTTTTCCTAGCTTCATTTGGTCTAGTATGTGGATAAACAATATAAATAAATAACTAGCTTATGTTATGGAATCTCGAATGCGGATAAACATACTTAGATACTTTTTTTTAGTAAATATATTCATATTATACATAGAAACACCCAGACCAATGCAAATATACATATTCATACATACAAATATTTGCACTGAGCGGGGATCGAACCCGCGCCTCCTGCACAGCGACCGCGTTACAGGAATATTTTACATTGGAACAATCATTGTATGCAATTATTTGTACTGAGCGAGAATTGAATCCGCAATCTCTGGCGTGGAGCTATATAATCCTTTACTGCAATAGCATACAAGTCATCAAATAATATTACCTCATGTATTATATTCCCGTACAGATATCTAATTACATTATTAAATTACTATCATAATAGTAAGCCAATAGAATTCTGTTTACTATGCTCAGCTGCCGTCGCAGTCCACAAACAAGCAAATATTTGGGAATCATGCAAATATTGGTCGTATCATATAATTTGATAATACGCCAGATTAGCATTAGATATTGCCTTGAGTTTAGAACTCAACTACTTGATTACTGTTCGTAGTTACTGGTTAAAAGAATCCTTTGTAATTTGGGCAATAATAAAATGAAGACATTCTAATAAGCACACTCATCTGCTACATCTGTAGATTTAACTTAAAATATTTACAAGTTATGGATCACAGTTGCTTCGAGACCTTTTGCACACGGGTTTCAGCTACGTCTGTAATAGATATTTTGCATCTTTTGTGATTGACTATTAGCTAATACACAATTGGTCAATATAAGTTTGAACGGTAATATCCTTATTCTACACGATATTTTAAAATCACCGCTTAGGCGTTTTGAACACTATAAGGGGCCGTCCATTAATCACGGGACTTTTTTATCATTTTTAACCCCCCTCGGTATTACGTGATGAGGTGTAAGACTACTTCTCTCCTCTCCCCAACATCACGTGTATTTTTAGTACCTACAAATAATCTTAATTTTTTTTGAATATTATCTTTAAAATTGTTGTAAGATTTGACGCAAGCGTTTGTCGAAAAAATAAATACACGTGATACCTTACTACACCCTCCCCTGCCCTAATGTGATTTTTATCAAACCCCTCCTACAACCTTTCAAGCCTCACATGATAAATGGATGACCCCTAAGAGACTTTGCTTTTGAATACCGGCCAGATGAAGTCATATTAATGTGTTCTATGAAAGATAGAAGTTTACTAAAATGTTACACATTGGAAGAAAACTATTTTTCTTAAACATGCTTGGAAATTTGAACATTATTTTGACAACCTTCTTCGAGATAAATCGAAATTGCTGTACACGCGAGCAGCGGCCGGCAAAAGTTGTATGAAAATCCATATCTGTCGTGTTTTAGCGGCCAAATAAATGACTATGTAAACTTATATCTGTCGTGTAATTTAAAAATGGAACAATCTTTTACTCCGAATCATGGCATCCAAGGAGGTAACTTATCGCAGGCATTATTAAATACAGAACTGGCTTGCAAATAGAAAGCTGTTTATTCAGAAAAAAAAAACAAATGAACATTTTGCCACGTGAAAAATTGCTGTTGTTCGTTCATCATTGATTTTTAAAAGTAGGTAACTAATTGTACTTTCAATAACTGTATTTTCAAATAAAAAGTTCTGCCTAGATACAACTTAATTTTAATTTCCGCGCATTGTTTGAGAAAAGCACTATACAAGCCTTGGACACAACTGAGCGTTGCCGGACTCCGTAATGCGTGCCGAGGCGCACGGCAACACTACACTTGACGGCCGCGGCAGTAATGTACTATTACCAAGTTCTATCATGATTTATGTATTGATATTATTTTATTACTTACCCAGATCCTGACGTCTCGACTATGTCACATCCAGTGGTGCTATATCTCGGTCATTTTGTTTGCGTGAGCGCCTTCATCGCGCTGAGTGTATGTTTTATTCACGAGTCTCTTCGCTGATGTGCCTAGATGCCATTCACTATTTGCACAATCATGCCAGTTAAATCTAACGTGTTCATTGAGTACTCCACTGTCATAATAATTTATGACTGTAATAGCTCACCTGTAATCAATGTGCACTTACAGCGCAGTGGTAAAATAATGACGATGCTAATTAGCCGCAGTCGAATTAGAATAATATACATGGATTACAATATTTACGCCTGTGAAGCCCCGGGGAAGCCCGCAGAGGTGTATTACAAATGACACCCAAATTTCGCCAACTATGAGTTTCGGTCCCACAAAATACCCGCTAAGAGGACACTTTGTCAGGGGCTGTGTTTAGGATTGATATGAAACTTGAAGACAATTTAGAAACGTTATATATTCTTTATTGTGCAGCCGGAGGGCGTGCGGTTATGTCGGACTCGAACCGACTAAACCGCACGCCGTCTCTGGGTCGTAGTGCTAGGCCGAAGGTGAGGTTGACATGCGACATATCCCTCGCACCCCGGCTGACCCAGGGCCATCCCTCTCGGTCTGGCCCTCCTCGGGAGGGGGAATACTCAGGTACCAGTACTAGGGACCTGTCGTAAGAATGATCTCAATCTAGTGACAGTCGGCAATATGGGAAACCTCTCGCTTAAGGCCTAAATTACTGAGGTGACAGAGGAGGTGGTCAGTGTCGCTGTGTTTTGGGTTGGACGCATCCACATATTTTAAATTGTTGCCACTGACACGAGAAGAAGAAGACCTATATTACTTATTTTGTGCCTAAGATTGTGTTACCATTATATGGCGGCAGAACCTGTGTGATCAAGCCGCCTCGTTTCGCAAGATGTACGCAAAAAGGTGATGGAATGGGAACGGACGAACGAATAATTTTAGCAATCTTACGTTTAAGTAGAACGCTTTCAATTTAAGATAGATTAAAAACGTTCGCATAATATTTTTAACCTGGGCCTTAAGCCAAATTTCAGGTAAATTTTAAGGTAGATGTGAGATCAATTATATTTACCTCGAAAAACGAGAATTTTATCGTATATTTCGGTTTAAATTACTTGCTATGATTCAAACCAATTTGTTTTTTGATTTTTCGACGAATTTTACTATTACTTGATATGCATTATCATAATGTCTTTGTGATACTTAGATATTTTTAATTTCTTTTCTTTTTTGAATAGAATATTAGCAACCGAAATTATCGATATTACTAATATTCTCTCTCTCTCTAACCCCTCCAAATAAGCTAAACTGCTTGTGCTAGGAGTGGGTTCACGTTGGTAGTGCAATGGCCAGGATTCGAACCCGGGGCCTCTCGATTGTAAGGCCGACTCCTTAACCACTAAGCTATCGAGTTTCGGTTAGGCGAGCATGTGCTCGTTGAGCTACTGTGGTATACATACAAACCGATATTTCAACGTCATATCAATCTCAAATCATACATATACTGCTCTACTTCATTAGGTAGTAGCATGATGATATTAGCCTTCCTCAATAATATAGGACATATATATTATAAAGGCAGAAATGAAATAAAACCCACATCTCACATGTCGTAATTATTATGTTTGCAATATATAATTACAAGATTGCCTCGTACAGTCGTACACGCTGCTGCAATCTAACTAACACGTTAGAGCGTTTTCACACTGTCCGATATCTGAAATCCGACATTCGATATCGGAGTAAGTCAATTGTATGACATATTATGTATCTCTCTTTCACATTGTCTGGCCAGATATCGGTTATCATAGCCAACATTAATGTTTCCCGATATCGGATCACGAAGAGACTAAAACAGCGACTGCAAGCAATAGTTCGACCTTAATGATATTTCCATAGTGACGTCTCTTTTCGCGTTAATTGATGACGCTGATCACAAATATATGAACAAAAAAAGACGTGTGGCTCTCGGGGACTGCCGCGGTAAAGCTATTGCATAGCATTTTGTATCAACTTATGCAATTATGATAATATGCCTACTTGACTTGCATTAGTTTTTTCTTCTTTTTAGCTCTTTACGCTTTTCTTCTCTATAAAACGAAAATATCTAGGTGTAAATAATAGGTATAAATAATTAGGTATAAATAATGTAATGACACACCAAAACAAAATTATTCATTTAAAAAAAAATAACGATATTAAGAAGTGATTATCGACAAATTTTACAAGTACAGCTATTCACTGTTGTACATAAATACCTATACACCTATATACTTTCTCATAAACAGCTGCTTATGTATTCGTCCGATTTCGGAGCAGCTCGTCTCGATTCGTGCGAGCTTCATAGAGTCTTACAATACGGCTAGTCGCACACGAACACCGTATCGAAGACTGCCGAAAAGAAACGAGCGTGAGGTTTTTCGTTACGGAATTTCTGGATTCGGTCAAGACCCTCGATAGAAGCTATGCAATAGCTTAAAAAACTCGATATCGGGTCCTTCGCCCCCCATGAGCGCGGGCCTGAGGGTGACGGGTGGAGCCGCTCGTCACCCTAGCAGAAGCAGGCCACAGCAGCGGCGCGCCATATCATGTCAATAAGGTAGAAAATTGCTTGCGCTTCATTGTTTTTTCATCCCTAGCATCCCTAACTAGTCTAATATGCAAATGGCCGTACATTTGCTACATAGAACATGGGCCGATTTTATCGGATAAAATGTGAAAACAGCACAAGGTGACGATATCCGCTATCGGATGTTGGCTATCGGCGTCCGACACCGATATCGGATATCGGATGAATGTGAAAACGCTCTTAGGTTAATCGTAGGAAAATCCCGTAATTATGTTCTACGCAAGTATTACCTAAGTAGTGACGTGAAATCCAATTGTCTAGTAGTTCTTACATTCAAAGGGCGTCAAGTTACAGGCGTCGCGTAAACTTAGCTCGTCCTATGTCACCCTGCTAATTGGATTTAGTATGTAATATTGTTTACGTGGTTTTGTTGTAGAAGGAAGGACAGAAGTCGTTATATTCGATCGGCCTAGAAGGTGCATTACTAACATAGCCAGCTAAAGTGCTTATAACCTTTATATACCACTTACGTGGCAGACAAGCTCTTCGCTCACTTGATGGAAAATGGTTACCGTGGCCTATGGACGAATGTAACACCAGGGGCGTTACCCTGAAAGTCCTCACAACGTGAAGAATCCTTCTAATATCTATCTTGAAGAACCCCATATTGTAGTCGCTTGGGGAAACCTCAGCAAGGAGTTCATTCCACAGCTTCAGCGTGTGTGGGATGGAGTTCCTTCATACTGCACAGTGCGCACCGTTTCCGGTCGCAATCTACCTGATAGTTTTCAATTATTCATGTCAATTTTTTGTTTCGTACAGACAGACAATAGCATACGACATTACCATTTTAATTTATAAATTCTACCAAAAAAGTTACTCCACATAATCTTTCAATTTTAATACGGGTCATGATTCTCCACGTGTACCTAATCTATTTTGTGAGCTAACAAACTGGAAAGCCCGTAAAATGTGGAGCTACGTCAACTCGTTAGCCTCCGTTATGCTAAGCTTTTGTGAGGCTATTCAATCGCTCGATAAAAAGGGATTACTTGGTACATTGAGCGCTTAGCGTCAATGCATTTTATTGATGAAAAGTAATTGGCGTGCCTCGGTTTCACAGTGGTACGCAAGAAGAAATGTCTGCCTGTAGCGCTAGATGATGTGAACGAGAAAAAATGGTAAGTGCGAGAAGGACTTGCGTCCGAAGCGTTCTGTACCATAACGTTTTCTTTCTGACAAAACATTAGTATTTATCAAAAGTAAACAACAAAATATTGTTTTTTTTTATGGTAGCAATGTATTATCTGTGAAAATTTCGACTAACTAGCTATTATTGCTCATGCGATAGCGATACAGCCTGGTGACAGACAGCGTAGTTTTGTTAGTAGAGTTCCGTTTTTACCATGTAGAAGGAACTAATCATATTCTGTCCTCCAAGGGTTTTTTTTTACCTTTGAGTAAAGAAAATAGTCGGACCTTGGGTACCGAGATTAAAGCCTCGGCAACTAGCAAAAACGTGTAAATGATGATAGTGATGGTGGTGGAGCAGAAGTAAACCTGATTGCTATTCTTGAAGTTCCAAGTTCTCAAAGACATACGAGTACTTTATGACATTGGTTTTGTAGATACGAAACCAATGTCATCATGTTTTATTGAGGGAAGTAACCAGAATGATTAATATATTTCTCTAACTCTTTCAGCTTATCTTAATTTGCTTTAGGCTTGTTTTACGGTTATTTTATAATTACTAGAATTCGAACCAGAATAACTCGCCGAAGAAGAAGGAGAATAAAGGCCATCTTAACCATCTTAACTTAAACAATTTTTCTACATAGATTTTAATAAAAACATGTTCTTACCGTAGACAGGTAATTAACTAGCTTTGAAACACAGCTTCGTTTGTAACTGATGGCAGTCTATGTTACTTTTAATTAATTTTATAACCGGTACCCTTTATAACCGGTAAGGTATTTTCTGAGCAATCTTTTTCTTTGTCTTAAACAAAATGTTAAGGTAATTTCTTTAATATGAATTGAAAACCGAAAGCGCTCAAGTGCACCAGCCCCTCTAGACAAGTGGCAATTCGCTAGCAGGCGTTTGATGGAATAGAATGACAAATGTATAGGATTTGACATATTTGACATGCGTTAACGACTGTCATTTACGTCAAATCCCATACATTCGTCATTCTATTCCACCAAACGCCGGCTAGCGAATTGCCACTTGTCTAGAGGGGCAGGGCACTAACTGTTTGCTAAACGATCAGTGAATGAAGCTAACTTAGTGCAATTGCAATTTGGATCGGTGATGGCTAGGCGGTATTTCGTCTGAGCACTTCCGTGCTTCGGGGAGCACATTAAAAGTACCAGCTCTCAATTGTTAGAGGTCCAGACTGTCAATACCTATTCGTTAGGTCAAGATATGTGGCCTGTATAGGTAACCTAATCAACTCTGTCAGAGATTGGTCACTAACTACAACTCAGCCTGAGAGGCTGGAAAGCGTACCCTAGACTCCGAGGTGAAAATCTTAAAAAATCTACATTTCAGACAATACTTGAACACAGGATAGAACATTTACTGAATCAGCGAAAATTTAAGCGGTAAAATTTCGACCTTGAAGCGCTATATTGAAACTTTAATTTTATTGTATTTATGCTTTTGGTTTTGACTGGATTAAACAAAATTATTGCAATTTTGTCTAGTTTATAGCTATACAATAAAGGATATCGGGAATTAACGCGATCATGGTGTAGGTACTTACAGACCTTTGATTGCCTGAAGTTTTGACCAGGTTATACCGGCCGTGGTCACGGACTGACTGTCAAAGGTATGTATGTACCTACCTATACCACGATCGCGTTAATTTTCGTTATAACATGGAACGCGAGAGTTAAAAAAACAGTTTAGTGTAGAGTTTATTAAAGCAGAGTTGATAACAATATTCATATAATACAATACAGGAAGGTAAATCGATATCAAATTGCGAAAATTCGTGGACGTTTTCCCAGAAGGCTTAATTAGATCAAGCCGAGTCTCTGTACAGATTTATAAACACTTGTTTATGACCACTGAATGCCTAAATAATTGGAGCAGACTTTAACAATTTATTTACTGCTTAGCTTAGTTGGACTTAGTAGCTCTAACGATTTCGGCAGTATTATTATTCGACCGTAGCTATTAACAAAGTCGGAACTACAAAAACACTACTTTTCAGTACGGCCAAATAAAGTTTTGAACTTGCACCAAATTCACAAATGCCCATATATTGAAACCAAATTTCGCGCATTGCTACAGTTTTGAAAGATAATGAAGGTCGTAATGTGAATAACAAAAATAAATCTAGGATATTCTAGAAAAAGCAGTTGTTACATTGTTAACCGAAACCGATACTAGCACACTTGTCGTAAGTGACATATCCTACAATGTTTCACGTACTATGAAAGTCGTAAGTGGCACATCCTACAATATTTCACGTAATAGGGAAGTCGGAAGTGTCACATCCAACAATTTTTCACGGTACGTAATTACAAGGTTATGTCGGATGTGGGGGTGTTCATAGGCCTTATGTATTAAAAGAAGGTTTTAAAACGGATAATATGTTTTATTAATATCCAATTAAATGTAAATTAAATCAAGATAGTGTACGGTTAGTACATCGAACAGGTTAAAAATTCACAAAAGTAATGGAAAGTACAAGTAATTACAGTCCAGAACCACTGACGACGAAGGGGTGATGTGCTATTTCTATTGCCGTGTGGGATGCCAGTCCCTCCTGTGGCTGAGTGGCTCCACAGCGCCTGCGAGTATGGGATTGTCGGCGAGCCTCAACGCACGTTTTTGTATCGATTCGAAGGGGTCAAGCTGGTATGCAGATGCTCCGGCAAAAGGTGACAGCAGTACTCCATATGGGGCCGGACTTTTGCCTTATAAAGAAGGAGTCGTTGCCCCGCAGTGAAGTACTGCTTCGCCCTGTTAAACACTCCAAGTTTCTTCAATGCCAGCTAGGCCTTATCCTCCAAATGGCTGCGGTACTGGACGTCGCTTGAGATGTCGACGCCTAGGATCCCGATACTCGAGAATGGTACGCGGTGTACCCAGGAATTGCGGCGTTACAACAAATGGGGTTTTCTTAGAGGTGAATACACACTTGCGTCTTAGTGGGATTGAATTGGACTAGGTTTAGTCGACCCCAATCGGATACTTCCGATTTTGGTCGCAAGTTGTTAGCGACTCTCCTTCACCTTAGACTGAGAGATATTTGCACGGCCCGTGTAACACGTGTCCCCGGTACTGTCTTCCGCATAGCAATGGATGGAGTCATCAGACAGCATATCATTTATGTGCAGCAGAAACAGGGTCGGATACAGCACGGAGCCCTGTGGCACACCAGCGTTTGTGTCCATGGGGTCCGAGCAGCTGCCATCGACGACGGCTTGGATACTGTCGGACGCTCAGTACATCGCTTCCTTCAAGGTATCTCAGGAACTGTGTATTAATCACACCCTTCATAACCTTCGAGAGAAGGGATGTTATAGCAATAGGCCTGTAATTGGACGGGTCTGTCCTGTCTCCTTTCTTTAGCACAGGATGCACGAACTCAATCTTCCACGAGGCAGAGCAAGAGAGCGCGAAAAGCTGCGTAAGTACTGGGCACAATTAGGGGGCACAGCGCCTGAGCACCATCGCCATATATACCATCCGGCCCATTCGACTTCCTAACATCTAGGGACTTGAGTTCCCGCCGGACCACCCGTTGCGTGATTTTAACTTCAGGCATGGAAACACCACAGCTGGGGAGAATGGTTGGCTCGGCATTCCCGTCATTCATTGTCGAGTTTGACGCAAAGAGGTTACCCAAAAGATCGGCTTTCTCCTTAGCGCCATGGGCAAGGCTACCGTCGAGTTTCTGCGGCGGCGGAAGGCAAGAGTGGCAGAAGTTTGGCCGTTTGCTCGCTCCTGATGCGATCCAGCGGTTGGGAATATAGCATTCCATACCCGTTAGAATCGCTTCAGCGACTGCTCTTGCACAAGAGCTTGAATCGTTTGAAGTGACGCAAAGCCGCCTCCACGGGTACGACGAGAAGAATTCTCGCAGTCCGTTCCAGTCTACCGACTTGTAGTGCCAGACATGCCACCACTGAGGTGGCCGCGGTGGTTCTGGCCACGCGAGAGTCACTTGCGCCCAGACGACGCTGTGGTACGAAGTACCGAGTGGTGCCTCCACTCGGTACGTAGTCAGCAGAGGGTCCAATAAAGACTCTCTGTGGGTCTCGATATCTGGTTTTCTAGTGATAGAATGCACCAGTTGCGAGAACCCATAGGTCAGGGCGTAGTGAGCAGCCCTTCCCGTAAAATCAGTTCTGTGCGACCCAACCACTCCACATGGTGAGCGTGAAAGTTCCCCAAGAATACCAAGTCCGCGGCAGGATACTGCTCAATTACTCTGTCCACCGACCGCTGTAAGTGCTCAAACAGTTGAGCCGTGCCCAGGTCACCGCTATGGGACCTGTAGACGCACGCATAGATACGGGTAGGGCCACCATGATCCATACGTACCCATAGAGTGGACAGGTCCCTGTCTTCAAGGCCGTTTAGACAGCGACAGCAAACGTCATCCCGGACGTATATGCATAACCCGGCTTTACTCAGGAAGTTATGCTCGGGTTTGTACCCGGGGTACATAAGGTAGGCTGTATTGGCCTGGCATGATATTTGGGTCTCCTTCAGAAAGAATAAAGTCGGCTTTGCTGTCTCAAGATGGTGATGGACCTCGTTAAGATTGGTGTGGAGGCCCCTGATGTTACAGAAGTCAACTTTCATTGTGGATGAAGGTGCCGCTGTAGAACGTCTATTCTTATTTTTCTTGGCCATAATAAAAATGGGAGGGGGAGGTATAGAGAGGCTCTATGCCGTCAGTGTAGAAGACAAAGTAAGGTTTCTCGCCACCGCAAACGAGCTAGGGTTGTGTGATTGGCTGGTGCGGTGGGCGGACGGGCCCCGGGTCCCCTCCCAGATACTGCCAAGTCTACTCCGGTTTCCTTCTCCGGCACGACAACTGCACCGGGAACTTTACACAGGCTGCTGGTTCAGCCTCCTGGAACGGAGATTGTGATCCCCGGGTTCGGGAACCGTACAGCCTGCGGGCGGCCAGCGGTTAACCGTTTCACCGGGTCTCCCTGACCGCCGCACCAAAATTTCACTCCCGCACTAGTCAGTGGTGACATCCAAAGCCTTTGGTCTTCCCACTGACGACACAGAGCCTCTCCAGTGAGCTCTGGCTACCCTGCTCACCGTCTGGAACACAACACAAGGATACTATAACCGCGGTATTCTGTAGGACGAAGGTACTTCCCCAGTCGGACTGCTCAGTTGTAACGGGAGGTACCGTCGTGTTCTACCTTCTAAAATAACATACCTATCAGTTGTAACGGGAGGTACCGTCGTGTTTTACCTTGTAAAATAACATACCTATAATTAAAAATGTCACATGAGGCAATAGAAAACCAGTCAACTCTTCCTAATTTTAGCACTATATACCATATCCAACCTACATTATTGTATAACTGTTTTAGAAATAAAGTCGATACTAACACATCCAACATCTAAATTTAGTAATGTACAATTAAAAATGGTGGTAGTACCATATATGACAAATACTTTCATTATAAGAACGAATAACAAAGTCGGTAGTGCCATATCTGACAAAAACGTTTAAAAGAAGAACGAGTAACAAAGTCGACAGTACCATAACCGACAAAAACGGGAATGTTAGGTACAAGAAACAAAGTCGGTAGTGCCATATCCAACAAAAATGAACGAACTCAAAGCGCACAATAATGTAGAATGTGGTACATTCGACACAGGTAATAAAATAATAATCCGTTAACAATGTGGGATTTGACACATATTACAATCTTAACCGTTGAAGTACGTCTAGATCAAGACATTGTTATTTTATACTATATACTGCACATTTACGTAAAACAATAATATAAAAATATAAAACACGCACGCGCAGTCGCCCCGCTAACAATGAGCGAACTGGCAGAACCGCCCGTTGCGCGCGCGCCCCTTCCCCTTGTTAGCCGCGCGAACTTTGTAGTAACATACTTACCTACATTATTATTCGTACGCTCCTATAAAATCCGACTTTGTTAATTTAGAAATACTATGATAGCATTAAGTTTCAAATTTGAAACTTTGCGAGAACATAATTATAGACGTTTGAAGACCTCAGGAGCAATAAAACGAAAATCGCCAAAATGTAGTTCCGACTTTGTTAATAGCTGCAGTCGTATTATACTTACCTGTGTGAGATTTTGAGTAGCTAATTCGATCTCCCACATACCTACATATAAACACGCGGACGACACGCTACGCACCACGAGGCGACCCTGAGGGCCACGACCGCGGTTGCTCAGGTCGTGGAACGGATCCGGCGGCTGGGTCTCGAGGTAGCTCTGCACAAGTCCGAGCCCATGTGCTTTCATGGCCCTCGGCGCAGGTCAGACCCGAGAGCCAGCCTTACAGTGGGAGGCACTTCCATCGACATCAAGCCCCGGTTGAAATACCTGGGGCTCGTGCTTGATGGGCCATGGGACTTAGGAGAACATCTCCGAAGTCTGCGCCCCAAGTTGGTGACAACGGTGAATGCCTTGGGCAGGCTGTTGCCTAACTTGAGGACTCCTGCAAGAGACTCTACGCGAGTGTCGTGCGGTCCATGGCCATATACGGGTGCCCCGTATGGGCGGACACCCTGGAGGCCAGATTCCTGCCTCTGCCGCGGTGCAGAGGACGGTGGCCTCCAGGACCTTCAGGGAGTACCGCACGATATCCTTTGAAGCGGCGAGTCTCCTGGCCGGATCGCCACCGTGGATCCTGGAAGCGAGGACCCTTTCGGCACTGTATCCGTTCCGAAGGGAGGCGCGGGGGCGGGGATTCGATCCCGAGCCCGAAGAAATTCGGGCCGAGAAATCCCGGCTCCACAGGGCCATGGTGACCGAGTGGGAGTTACGACTTAAGCAACCACGCGCAGGGCACGCCGTGATTGCGGTGGTAAGACCCATCATGGGGGAGTGGCTAGAGAGGCCACACGGTGGCCTTTCGTACCGTCAGACGCAGGTCATTACCGGACACGGTAACTTCGGGCGGTACCTGCATCTGATGGACATAGAGCCAACGCCCGAGTGCCATCACTGCGACGCGAGCGTGGACTCGGGGCTGCACACGCTGTCCGGCGTTCGAATCTCCGAGGCGGGAGCTTGTGACGGTCCTGGGGGTGAGAGTGCTCACGCTCTCCACCCTGCTCATGGCGATGGCCTCCTGCGAGCAGGTCATGTTCGTGAAGGAGACAACAGAGCGGGCGCGGTGCAGCGAACGAGAGAGACTCGCGGACATCCTTGCCCGCGTTCGAAGGCGGCTCTGATGTATTTTACTGTTCATTTTCTTCTTCCTCTTCTTATTTTTCATCCTAGTGTTAATCCCAGTCGCATCCGAAGCTATCAATTTTATCAGTCTGGGGTCCGCTTTTACCAATCCAACTGCGGATTCGGCTAAACAGTTAGGCTTTTCCATAGTCACAAGTGCCATCACAAGGGCTGACTGCATTTTATAGTCTTTTCTAAAATCTTTCAAACAGTATGGACGTGGTCTCGAGAAGGCATATGACCTGGTACCTAGAACGGTTTCGTGGTCGGCTCTGAAAGAGAAAAGTGTACCTAGGAAGTACATAGAGTTGATATGTGCGATGTACTACCGATCAAGAACCTATGTACGATCCGCTGCTGGCAACACCGACGAGTTCAGTGTGGCGGTAGACTTGCATCAGGGCTCGGCGCTAAGCCCCTACCTCTTCCTGTTGATAATGGATGCCTTGATATCGGAGAACAGGAAGAGAGCCCCTGTTGTTTGCTGTTCGCTGACGATATTGTCCTCGTTGGTGAAGATGGGCTGGAGGTACAGAGCAGATTGGAGAAATGGCAGTGTACACTGGAGAGTGCAGGCTTGAAAATTGGTAGTACTAAGACTGAAGACATATTCTGCGATTTCGGTGAGCTCTCCAGTGTTACACTCACGGTATAGATAGTGCGCCAATACCAGCCTGCTCCAATTTCCGTTACCTCGGCTCTTTTATTCAGGTGGATGGAGAAATTGATCGAGCAGTGAAGCACAGAATAGATGCAGGGTGGATTAAATGGCGGCAGGTCAGAGCCACAGTATGTGATCCCCAATTTCACCTCAAGCTTAAAGGGAAAATATATAATTCCATGTACGGATCGTCATGTTTGGCCTTAAAAGCAACAAATAAATGACAACTGCATGTCGCGGAGATGCAAATGTTGAGATGGTTAAGTGGTGTGACGAAAATGGATAAAATAAGGAACAACAAACAACAAACAAAAAGCAACCCTACGTTGTTTCTTCACATTTACTTTGATCGCCAGAGGCTGAAAACCAAATTACCACAGGCGAACCGTCCCAGAATCAGTACAATAATGCTATATTAAGCTGGGTCTGAATGAGTGTAACGCGTAAAATGTAATCTTTTGTGTAATGAAGCACTAATCCTCTCGCTTACATTACCTACAGAAATAGACTTATATACAGATTGGTGTCCTAATTCATTAACACATTATCTAGTTTCCGCGTACCGTTCCAAATTCAAAATTTAACATTCATTCTCATCTCATTCAAGAACCGTAACCCAATCACAGAATAACAGAATAGATAAATAGTACAGTCAGCGTTAGAACGATCTTGAAGACAAAGTGTTAAAATGGTCTGCAAAGCAAGGTACTAAGAGCAAATTCAAACTATTTTATTGGTTTAAACTGTATTATTGTCCGAACTAAAGGGGTTTACCAAATATCAGAACAATCAGTCAAAACGAAGGGGGGAAACCAAGGCATTGAGATCATTTTGAACACTTTGTTCATCAAGATCGATCGGATGCTGACTGTACATACTGAGTATATAAATAAATAAAATAAAAATAAAAAGCCTTTTATTTCTCGCTTTCCAAGTTGCATGCAGTACAATGACGATTTTTAATCTTAAACATTTAATATTACCTATCCAATTTATTTAACTTTATTTAGAAATAAATGATACTAATACAAATTTCTTAGTTTTTATACATAATGCAAATTCATTCTAATTCATTTTAATAGATTAATATAAATATAATATAAAAAATAAAAATTAACATTTCAATAAATAATAAAATTAATAACATGATTAAACAAATCCATAATCATAATTTTAAATTAATTGTAATAATTGTTGATTCTATTAATAAGATATCGTGGGCATAATGGCAGAACTAAATAACTCAATATTTCAAGTTTCGAGATAATCGCGATTTACTGTTTTTTTGGCACTTTTTTGACATCATTAACAAAGGGAGAACAATTTTAGTGTCGGCAATTTTATATGTTATAAGCATGTTTGCTGTCGATTCAATGCTTAATCAAACTAATTTCTTTCATGAACCAAAATAAAAATAAAAATCAAAAACCAAGTTATCCAATTTTGCCACACCAAGATGTTGCAAACATACCGTAGTTACCTAATTCTTTATGGTAGTTATTCAGTTTTCTCACACATAAGATGGATGTGAATACATGAAATTGGGTCAACAAGTTCACTTGTCGAGTTCTGAACCTAATGAAATATTTAAACATGAAAGTTAGGCATTCTTAGTGAAAGTTAATTTGTTTAATTTTATCACCTGATTATTGATCTCACATGAAATAAAAAACCTGGGTTGGAAGAAGAAACATCGTTTATTTAAAAATAAATAAACGTAAAAGTACAAAAATCAAAATCAACATAATTAGGTATGGCAATCTAATAAAATCAAATAAATTACTTATTATAAATCTTCTTCTCGTAAAATCAACTAGAACAAAAAATACTTTGCTTTACATTAAAACATAATTGTAATTTTAAACATAAAAAGCGACCATGGTTTATCAAACAAACTTTTTGTAGGTAATAAACTATTATAAATCTTCTAAAATCAACTAAACGCAACACCAGGGGCGGACGTTTGCAACACTAGGGGCGTCACAATCGTGCTACCGACCTGTAGATACCTTCTAATACCCTTCTTGAAGAACCCCATATTGTAGTCGCTTGGGAAAACCACGGCAGGAAGTTCATTCCACAACCTGAGCGTGCGTGGGATGAAGTTCCTTTCAAAACGCACGGTGTGCAACATTTCCGGTCGCAGTGTGTGAGGATGAATTCCCTGCCTATGGCGAGTGGTGCGATGATAGAATGCAGCGGTGGGCATCATGTCAAACAATTCATCTGAGCACAAACCATTGTATAGGCGATAGAACCACACAGCGAGGCAAAGTCCCTTCTGAGGCTGAGAGGTTCCACATCGCCTGTGAGTATGGGATTGTCGACGAGCCTCAACGCCCGTCTCTGCAATGAGTCGAAGGGGCCAAGCTGGTATGCAGGCGCTCCGGAAAAAGGTGACAGCAGTACTCCATGTGGGGCCGAATTTGTGCCTTATAAAGCAGAAGTCGTTGCCCCGCAGTGAAGTACTGCTTCGCCCTGTTGCGCACTCCAAGTTTCTTTGAGGCCAGCTCCGCAACCATTTGGAGGACAACTCCAAATGGTTGCGGAACTGAACGTCGCTTGAGATGTCGACACCTAGGATCCCAATACTCGAAGAGATGGAAAGTGGTGTGCCCAGGAATTGCGGCGCTACAATAAATGGGGTTTTCTTAGCGGTGAATACACATACTTGTGTCTTAGTGGGGTTAAATTGGACTAGGTTAAGTCGACCCCAATCGGATACTCCCGAGAGAGTAGTCTCGATTTCAGACACAAGTTGTTCGCGTCTCTTCTCCACATCGAATTGAGGGATATTTGCACGACCCGTGTAAAACGTATCCCCGGTACTGTCGTTCGCATAGCAATGAATAGATCCATCAGACAGCATGTCATTGATATGCAGCAGAAACAGCGTCGGGGACAACACACGAGCCTTGTGGGTTGTAGGACACCAGTGTTTACGTCCATGCGGTCCGAGCAGCTGCCATCGACGACGGCTTGGATACTTCTGTTGGACAAAAAGCTGGCAATCCATTCACAAAGTCCCTCGGGGAGTCCGTGGCGTGGCAACTTCGAAAGAAGACCTCTGTGCCAGACCCGATCAAAGGCCTTTGCTATATCGAGGCTGACCGCTAGTGCCTCGCCCCGACTCTCGATAGCTTGCGCCCATCGGTTTGTGAGATACACAAGAAGGTCACCAGTGGAGCGACGGTGACGAAATCCATACTGTCGGTCGCTCAGTAGGTCGTTTCCCTCAAGGTATCCCAGGAGCTGTGCGTTAATCACACGCTCCATTACCTTCGAGAGAAGGGAGGTTATAGCAATAGGCCTGTAATTGGACGGGTCTGTCCTGTCGCCTTTCTTAGGCATAGGATGCACGAATGCAGTCTTCCACGAGGCTGTTACTTGTCTCGCGGAGTAAGAGAGCGCGAAAAGCCGTGTAAGTACTGGGCACAATTCGGGGGCACAGTGCCTGAGCACCATCGCCGGTATACCATGCGGCCCACTCGACTTCCGAACATCCAGGGACTTGAGTTCCCGCCGAACCACCCGTTGTGTGATTTTAATTTCAGATATGAAAGTACCACATTTGGGGACAATAGGTGGCTCGGCATTTCCGTCGTTCATCGTCGAGTTTGACGCAAAGAGATTACCTAAAAGATCGGCTTTCTCATTAGCGCCATGAGCTAGGCTACCGTCGGGTTTTTGCAGCGGCGGAAGGCAGGAATGGCAGAAGTTTCCCACGGCAGCTTTGGCGAGCGACCAAAATGCTCAACTACCGGATGGGTAACAAGTAATCCGCTCGCCAATTCCACCGATGAACTCAAACTTCGCCCTGGCAGTAGCTTTTTTACTGGACCTCGAGGCGGCATTCAATTTCCGCTTCACTTCAGCTATGTTAGGATCCTTGTTGGCAAGTGCCGTGGTCCAAGCCTTATATGCAGATTGCTTGCGGTCTCTAGCTTCTCTGCAAGGCCTATTAAACCACGGCCGTTTGCTCGCTCCTGTTGCGATCCAACGGTTGGGAATATAGCATTCCATGCCTGATAGGATCGTTTCAGCGACTGCTGTTGCACAGGAGCTTGGATCCTTTGAAGTGAAGCAAAGCCGCCTCCACGGGTACAACGAGAAGAATTCTCCCCGTCCGTCCCAGTCTGCCGACTTGTAGTGCCAGACATGCCGCCACTGAGGTGGCCGCGGTGGTTCTGGCCGCGCGAGAGTCACTTGCGCCCGGATGACGCTGTGGTCCGAAGTACCGAGAGGTGCTTCCACAGTTACGGAGTACTCATCCGGGCGCGTAGTCAGCAAAAGGTCCAATAAAGACTCTCTGTGGGTCCCGACATCTGGTTTTCTGGTGATGGAATGCACCAGTTGCGAGAACCCATAGGTCAGGGCAAAGTTGTGAGCAGCCCTTCCCGCAAAATCAGTCCTGTGAGACCCCAGCCACTCCACGTGGTGAGCATTGAAGTCACTCAAGAATACTAAGTCCGCGGCATGGTACTGCTCAATTACTCTGTCCACCGACTGCTGCAGGTGCTCAAACAGTTGAGCCGTGCCCAGGTCACCGCTATGAGACCTGTAGACGCACGCATAGATACGGGTGTGGCCACCGTAATCCATACGTACCCATAGTGTGGACTGGATGCACTAAAATGTGCTCAATCATGTCAGCACGCGTTCACCCTCTCCCGCACCCCAAACTCCACCTTACCGATAGCTCTCATTGATGTTTACATTATTTCGCCCCAATTTGTACAACTGAGTTGTACGATAACTTTGCTTACGTGCGAATACTATAAATAGAAATATTCAATAATTTCACCTACAGACATTTTTTGATTAGAATCTCTTATAAATGTATATTTTCTCGAAGGAGAAATACATAAAAATAATTATTTAAAAACGAAAGAATGCTCATAACTGCCTGAATTAAATAACTCAAATTGTTTAGTTTTCCTTCAACATGCCAGCTTTCATTAGAATATTTTCGTTCGTGGAAGAACTAAACAACTCAATTTAGCTAATTCATTTCATACTCAAGTGATCAGAAGTCACAGTTGTTCATTTATTTATAGAGTTAGTCATTTTTTCTAATAATATTTAGTGTTCAATTAAACATATCTATTTCTTCAATTGAAACACGAAAATGGATTTATTTTTGGATTGGATTGACATATAGGAATGTTTGTTAGACCAAAAGATGCGGCACATTTTAGGGTTCTCGAAAATGGTGAAAGGTCAATTTGGCCAAAATCGGAGTTATTTAATTCTGCCATTATGCCCACGATATAGATTTATTCAAAGGTTTTATTAGCAAGAACCCTCTCAATGAAAGGTAAAGGCCTCCTCCAGAGATGACCAGTGCAAACTCATCGTGTTCTTCAATCGTATTTCCAAGTTTTCTTTTTTCAGAGACCAATAATATCTAAATGTATATTTTTCAAGCTTCCGTTAATTCTAATAGTCGTGAATATGTTGACATAGTTTTGACATTGTAAGTTATAATGTATAAAATTTTCTGATAACTGTTTTTTGTGCAAATTGTTGATATTTTCTCTGGAGGGTTTTGGTCTTGATCTTCCTCGGTGACCAGCCGGCTTGGAAGATGTTTTTTATTCTTTGTTTCTGTTTTTAGTGTGTTTTCCATGTGAGAGAGAGGGGGCGCTAGTTGCTATCGTTTCATGTTTTTATCTAATTGCTCGTTCGGTGAATTTCCAGGATTTTTGTTGGCTATAAAACTAAGTATTCCAGGTTTGAGAGCACCCTCTGATAGACTTGACGTTCTGTGCAGCCTTGTTTGAGTTTTGTTCTTTTTGTTTACTTGAATTCCCTGTTTTGTTCCTGTAGGATCGTTTTCATTAGGTGACGTTGGTAGAAATCTTTTCTTAGTGGCTACTGCGTGTGCATTGTTTGGGCGTATTATTAATTTATCATATCTAATGGTGGCATAGTTACCTTTCTCTCTTTCTATTTTTATTTGTTTTCGTAACTCCTTTCTTTTTTCTAAAATGTTTTGTGGAAAATCTTCATTAATATAATAATCGGTATTTTGTAGCAATTTTTTCTTCTTAATAATTTTTATTTTTGTGCCCAATGTGGTGAATGTTACAGTAATTGGTCGGGGCTTTTCGCCTTTCTTCCCAATTCTTTTCATCCTGTAGATCTTTGCAATCTATTTGCTGAGAAAAATGTTCCTCTATAAAGTTGATCATGTTGTTCTCTAAGTGCGAATAAGAAGTTTCCGTTTCTTTAATTCCAAAAAAGATAATATTATTTTTTCTTTTCTCTTTCTCAAGAAAGTATAATCGTTTTTCTTGGTTTTCAATTTTCTCTTTGACATTTTTGTAATTTTCATCTAATAATTTGAATTTTTCTTCCAAAATGTTATTTAAATTCTGTGTCACTTGTGCTGTAATTTTTTCACAACTTTTTTCTATAGTATTTCTCTGTTCGTCGAGGTCCTTTCGAATTTTCCTTAGTTCGTTCAAAATTTCTTCCATTTTTGGGTTTTTAATTTATATTTATCTTTTCTGGTATTGGTGGTGCCCTCTCGTGGTTTTTTATTGTAAATTACTTGGTGTGATATTAAGGGTAGATCGAAGATGGTTCGGATTTGTCACAGTAGTGCGGTGTACTAGTAACAGATGTCGCTAGTATCCTAGTAAAGGTGAACTGATTATGCAAGTCACAAGTAAAAAGTATGGTTATGTTTTATCACTGGGTTATGGTTTTGATAAACTATTTGTTGTCTTTGTATATTATAGCACTTTAAATTGGTTTATAGCTAGTCTTTCACTTTTAGAATTTTGTTTTTGTCGAAACTGACCGCAGAAAATTGTGGAAAAGGTTACAACACTCCCGATTTATTTTCACTGTTTTCTCAATTGTCACTTATTTTTCGGCAGTATCTGCAATGTCTGATGTTATACACATTATTATCTAGTCACTTTCATTAGATTTTCGATATAAATATACTTATTTCAATTTTAAAACTACAACAAATACGGAGCCGATGTGCACACTAGCACAGTAGCGCCCTCACTACTGTACTGTACAATACTGAGTATACTGACACAATTTTCTACGAGTAGGTAGGTATTACAACTAACACTCGCACCACACAGTTGAAGCTTAATTACACGTAACATTACATTACGTTTCATCTGTCTAGATCCAGCTTTACACACTTCGAGAATATGCTACACTAAATAAATCTGCGTACCCTACATCTTAATCAATACAACAAACTTACTTAGTTAAGACATAATGTCTTATGTAAAATACGCTGAATGCCAATATGCTGCCATTGAACATTAATCATTCTCACACAAAATAATACTCATCCTTCAGAATTCAATATTGACTCATCATAAATATATTTCGTATTCAACTGTTAAGACCTCATTCTAAATGAGGGTATCATTAGATGTATACATCGTAGATTTATGGATGAAACATCTTCAAATGTTAACGTGAATGTTTTTTAAACAGTTTTTTAAACTATTTTTTAATTATTATTATTATTTTCTACTATTTTTTTATCAAATTAGTGTATTGTCATCGGTCCTCGATAAATCTACAAAGTTTGAACGAAATCTTGCCGTTTGAAGTGGGTCAAGTTCGCCCTCAAAGGAGTTGGTTACAAATAAAAAAACATACACTTTTATTTATTTCCTAGTTTTTTTAATCAAATTAGTGTATTGTCTTCGGTCCTCGATCGGCCTTCGGCCTAGCACTACGACCCAGAGACGGCGTGCGGTTTAGTTTGTTCGAGTCTGACATAACCTCCCCTTCCGGCTCCGGAGGGGTGGATATCCGTAGGGATTTGCCGCACGTAACAAAAACACACTTTTATTTATTTCCTACTTTTTTGAAGCTAATAAAAAGCGTATGAAAAAGATTTTTCGATAAGCTAGTTCTTAGCGAACTATACGGTAACTCAGAGCCAAGAAGAAGTGTCCGATGACAGCGATAGGCTCTCTGAAAGTAGTATATTAGTACTGCAAGTATAATTCTTTCATGTCAATATCCCCGAGCCCATAAAATATTACAATCAGTCAATCAGTTAGCCTATTGTCGTCCCCTGCTGTACAATAGTGCCTTCCCTATGTGCCTACTTGCGCCATTGCTCCCGATTTTCCACGTTCAAGTGTGTGTTTAATTTCAAGATAGCGCAGAGTAGTTTTCCATACATGTAATATATGTTTTTAGGTTCCCCTAAATCAGAACTAATTAACGACCTCACATGGGTTCATTCATTTATCATTCATTCACTTGCTATCAGGCTGTTTCGCTCCACCGCGCTCGAGGAAATAGCCACACTTTCCGAGTCAATGGGAACTTATATAGAAATGATTACACTTCAAAGGTCTACATAGCCATAGGTATCCTTAGATTTTACTTATCATGTATAAAAATCGTTTTAACAGAGTTTCCCTTTCCCATGGCTTTCGTATAAATTGGAAGGAAATGTCTACGTGTAGTGGCAATAGAGCACTCGACTGCTAAGGTGGAGGTGATGAATTGGATTCCCGCTCAGTACACATAAATATTTCTATTTGTATGTATTTATAAAATATTCTAAAGCATCGATTAAGATAGGATTCAATGAATATTTTGCAAACAAATTGGTTTTAAATGTCATTAAAAAAAAACTTAATTATGTTAAATTCTTACAAGCTATGCTTGGTTTGGGTCTGGATAGCGCTGAATTTAGAGGCATGATCTATATGGCTATATCAATTAACTCAACCTTACCCGGACCTAACCTTTTTTTCCGGAGCGCCTGCATGCTGGCTTGACCTCTTCCACTCGGTGGAAAGACGGGCGTTGAGGCTCGTCGACAATCCCATAATCACAAACGATGTGGAACCTCTCAGCCTCAGAAGGGACTTTTCGTCTCTGTGTGTGTTCTATCGCCTATAATAATAAGAAATAAATAAATAAACAATAATTTAATTCATAAAAACATAATACAATGTGCCCATCTCTAAGTAGACTGGAGAGTTTTTGTGCTGTCAGTGGGAAGACCTAAGACTTGACCTGCTTTATCTTCTACACTGACGGCATAGAAACTCCCTGTTTTCAGGATTGGCAGTGTGAGTGTGACGCCCCTGGTGTGTTGCACACGTCCATAGGCCACGGTAACCTAAGTGGTATATATAAAAAAGTGATTTGATTATTAAAAAAATATTAGTAAATTATCAGAGACAAAGTGAACGGTAGTATTTGTGCTAGTATTAAATAGGGTTACAGACACTGGCACCTTTCCCTTTCAGATTAGAGCTAATTTGCTAGATTCTAATTAGGGTAGGTAGTGTTATCTGTATCATATAAAGTTCATTTTGGTAAGAAATATAATTTTTGACAATGTTATATATTTAAATTGTACATTGTTTGAATAAAAGGGAAATACAATGTTATCTACATTATGTCCGGGTGATTAAAGTTGTCACCGGGTGATTAAAGTACCTTGTAATTACACATTTGATGCCAAAATAAGTTGTGTCCGTATTTTTGGATGTGTAAGCGTGTGTATATGTGTGCGAGTATTTGTGTGTATTTGTTTGCATGTGTGTGTTTGTAGAGGATGAGTATGAGTTTTACAATGGTTTGTGTTCAGATGAATTGTTTGACATGATGCCCATAGCTACATTCTATTATCGCACCGCTCACCGTAGGCAGGGAATTCACCCTCACACATTGCAACCGGGAACGGTGACTGTGCGGTATGGGCAGTTCTGCATCCGGCAGTAAATACACAGCCCATGACTAAGTGCCCAGTTGACAGCAATAGGCTCGCCCCTATTTACAGGCGTGAGTATATGTATGTATTTCATTAGTATACTTAATGAGATTATTAATGATTTCTGAAGTTTTTACAGCCTCAAGCACACTGTCCACCTTATAAGTAGCAATTTTTAATAGTCTATTAAAGCTTGCAACATCCACATCTTATTACATAACGGAGAAGATGGAGGGAAACGAAGCAAAGAAAGAAAATAAAATAAATTATTAAAACTAAAAAACCCTACCGATACTGAAACGATCGAAACAAGGTTTATAGCAGGTGGTACCCATTAATTTTCATCTGGTTTGAGATTTTCAAATGAGTACCGGATGCTATAAAGCTTGTTCCCAATTTTCAGCATCAGTTGTTTTTTTAATTTTTAATCATTTATTTTATTTAAACTTTTTAGCTATCATATATATATATATATATATATATATATATATATATTGTAATCGGCTTCTAATTTCCTTCATTTTCATATCCCACTCGATAAATTCCAGTTTTTTTTACAACACGCATTTTGGCGCTAAAAACCAACATATAGCTATTGTTCATATTTTATGTACCCAAGAACACTTGGGCAATAAATACCTTTCATTTGAGACATGAATTATTAAAATCCGTACGGTGGTTAAGAAGATATGAGGTAATAAAGAATATTACAAACATACATACAATATACCCGCGAAAAACATAACCCTTCTTGGCAGTCGAATAATTAGACCTTCAACATTCCCACAGTTTATACGAAATGTATGTAACTAAAGAACTCTGTCACTATCAAAATGCATCGATAAATATAACACATCAATTAATTCAACAGCCAAAATTCTATCCCATTATCCATTCTGTTCACTTTTATTTGCCACGTGGTCGTCGTAGTTAGTACTCGAAAATATCAAAAAGGATTGAGGAATGAAATGGACCGAATCTTTTGAACATGGAACAATGTGAACGAACGAATGTGTTCTCTCACTTATTCTGATTGTACTAGCTTTTGATCGAATGGGATTTGATTTCTTTTATAGTATTGTATTGTACTCAAGGGAAACGAAAGTTTATTGAATGCGAAGGTACTTTTTCACCTGCGAGGCGAAGCAATTGGTGTTAGGCTTTATATAAATCATGTACTACTTTCAAATTGAATATTGTATCTTATAAAGCCTGGTGGGACCTATCCGTGTGGTGATGGGAAAAGAATACAAGTATCATATCTCATCCGAATGGTGTCTTAAGAGGCGACTAACGGAAAAATACACAGATGATATCACTGCGAGAGAAGGCAAACTCGAAATAAAACCCTGTACTTCCTACGTACCTGTACGGCTTACTGTTTCAATACGGGTTAGCGTCTGGCCAGCGTTGAAGCAGTAGGCCATAGCCTCTCAACTTTGGGAGAGGCTTACGTCCAACGTTCTGCGATAGGCTAGTTTTTGAAGTGAAAACTTCTTTAGCGGCGTTGGATGGGTAAAAATTGTTAAACTTGCGTCAGGATCGTTTGACCTTTGAACCGTAACCGACGACTGACGTCATACAACATTACCTAAAGATTTTTTGTGATTATTTTGTCTTTTTGAAATTTATAAACTTTTTGTGATTGATTATTTTTTCTTTTTGTTATTTATTAATTTCTTCTGACAGAAAATTAGCAGAAAATTAGTGATAGGTTCTATGATTGGCGCTATATTATAGGTATGGTATGGAATGGTATGGTGTGGTATCGCATGGTATGGTATGGTATGACATGGTATGGTATGTTCTTCTTATCTTTTTCTATATATATAACGAAGAAAGAAAGAAAGAAAAAATTTTCACTTCTGCCGGCACTCCCAGAGTGCAACCCGTCTTTTTTATATAGCATTTAGGTGGCAGACGTACACATAGCATAGCTGATGGAAAGTGGCCTATGGACGTATGCAAAACCAGGGGCGTTACACTCGTGCTGCCAACCCTGAAGAAACCTTCTTGAAGGACCCTATATTATAGTCGCTTGGGAGAACCACAGCGCGGATTTCATTCTACAGCTTAAGCGTGCGTGGGATGAAATTGGTTTCCTTAGCGGCCTTCTAAACCCACATGTAGAGATGGAGTGGTCCTAATCTTCTCCACTAGCAACCAATACATGAAATAAAATAATTCTGAATTTATAATAACTACGTGAATTCGTCTTTAAAGATATCAAAAACGTTCTCACCTCAATTCCCGGTAAGTGACACTCAAGAATTCATGCCCCGCTCGGAATCCCGTCGTTTACCATATCTAGCATCACCAACAATACAACGTCTTTAGAATATATCCAGCATTTATATGTGTTCCTTTTCACACGTGGCAAATGCATTTGAGACGTACACATTTCCAAATCTTTGTGTAGAACCGCGTATATTTATTATTAGGGAGAATCGAAGAGTCAGTTTGGACAGTTAGTTAGGACAAGGATAGGTAAATGATTATGATGATGTTACAGATTAATCAGCTGATCGCAAATTACCATATTTCACTACTAATTTCAGATTAACTTTTTACCAATCTATTTACTCGCAACTTTTGTAAGAAAATGCGTAATTACGTGTTTACTCGAAGTATTTTTTAAATTATCACTTATTATTTAACACGTAAATATATATTTTCTTTTTATAATACGTTTAATGGTCTTCGCAAACGATGCGTTATGGCGTCCTTCTCAAGTGCCCATCTTTTGCTCTCAAATCATTTAATCTATTTACTCTATTTTCAGAGTAATGAGACTTTTATAGTCTCCTAATTACACAAAATCTTCTACAAAATATGAAAATTTCTCGTTTCATGTTTTCCTACGAAGCTTCTAGATTGCTGTCTGAAATCATAAATGTGAATATTTTGAACGGTGACTATTGAAGATGTATACGCCATAAAGACGGCATCTAATATTCTTGTCGAGAAGCAAATGATTTCAATAGGAATACCTACAAGTAAATTAACTTTCTTTTTAAATTAAGCCTTAATGGAATATTATTATAGGTATCTTAGCTTTCGGTGGGGCCCCATGCATAAAAGATTAACTCCCCTATTAGTCGCATAGGGTTTCTTTAAGGGTGGTCAAATGGCAGTCACTCCTGCAAAAATCAATGGTAAATAAGGAAAAGGAACGCGTGCACCTCAGACTCCTAGTTTAAAGCCTCGGTTACAAATTGATTGAATATCAAATAGCAGTGCTTTGACTATATAGCTACCAGACCTCGCCCAAACCAATTCAATTACGTCTTTGAGGCGACGAAATTATACTTAATTCAGTTATTATACTCTCCAGTTTAAAAGTAGATAAGATAAGATATTGTAGAATATACTGCTTCCGGGCTGTTTTATATATAAGATATTCTTTATTGTACACCATAATAGTATTATACTACAACAATTTAATAAAATATTAATATAATGCGTAATGGGCGGCCTTATCGCTAACAGCTATTTCTTCCAGGCAACCTTTGGATGGATAGCAGCTAAAGAGATATCCATATTTTGGCAAAACTAAGCTCAGTACATCTATACCATATCAGCAAATAATAAGAGTACTTAATTTTGAATTTAGGTTAGCGAACTCAGTCTAATTTGCATGGACGTTAAACATTTGGCAGGGGTCCAAGGGACGATTCGAATTAAAACAGTTTCAGCCTATTGTGGCTGCGAAATAATTCAGTTCGGCTTTAAAGTTATGCTCTGAATGATGCCATTATTTTTCTGACCACAATCTGATTTTCAAAGAGTATTGTTTACGTTCAATAAATATAATTATGAAGGAGTAGGTGGGTTGCTCGTGGTTCAGTGGTAACCGATTTATTTAACACAATCCAAAATTAAGGAATACTCACACCCTTAGAGCGCTTTCACACTCATCCGATATCCGATATCCGACATCCGATATTGGAGGAAGTCAAATGTATGAGATATGTATCTATCTTTTACATTGTTCGGCCCGATATGGGTTATCGGAGCCAACACCACTGTTTAGGCCCGATATCGAAACACAAAGAAACTAAAACAGTGACTTTTCGACCTTAATGACATTTTCTTAGTTACGTGTCTTTTCGGCTTAATTGATGACGCTGATCACGAATATAAGAAAAAAAAAGACGGGTTGCACTCCGGGAGTGCCGGCAGAAGTGAAAACTTTTTCTTTCTTTCTTTCTTTCTTTCTTCGTTATATACATAGAAAAAGATAAAAATAACATACCATACCATACTATACCATACCATACCATACCATTTCATACCATACCTATAATATAGCGCCAATCATAAAACCTATCACTAATTTTCTGCTAATTTTCTGTCAGAGGAAATTAATAAATTACAAAAAGAAAAAATAATCAATCACAAAAAGTAATAAATTACAAAAAGTAATAAATTACAAAAAGAAAAAATAATCACAAAAAGTAATAAATTACAAAAAGTAATAAATTACAAAAAGAAAAAATAATCACAAAAAGTAATAAATTACAAAAAGTAATAAATTACAAAAAGAAAAAATAATCACAAAAAGTAATAAATTACAAAAAGAAAAGTAATAACAAAAGTGCCAGGAGCCCAGGTTTGAACCCGGTAATATCTGAAACCATAAGGAGTTACAGTCGAACCGCTAACCGTTAAGCCACGAAGCTATTAATCGTATCTTGCAAAATAGACAGTCTTTCTCTTTAGCTAATGTTGTATGACGTCAGTCGTCGGTTAAGGTTCAAAGGTCAAACGATCCTGACGCAAGTTTAAAAATTTTTACTGTTTTCACTTCAAAAACTCGATGCCTTGTCAGGTTAATAAGGTCGAAAATTGCTTGCACTTTTTTTCTTTTTTTTCTTCCCTAGCATCCCTAACTAGTCTGTGCTTTTGAGCAAATGGCTGTATTGGGCCGATTTAATCGGATAAATGTGAAAACAGCAAAAGGTGTCTTTTTTGTATTTTATCGGATATCGGCTATCGGTGTCCGACATCCGATATCGGATATCGGATATTGGATGAATGTGAAAACGCTCTTAGGATTGGCAGCACGTGTGTGGTGAACCTTTTATTGCACACTTACATAGACCACGGTGGTTACTTTCTAACGGGCAAGCCATGTGTATGTCTGTCAACTCAGTGGTATAAAAAAACTAGCCAAGTTGATCTTAGGACGGATGAAGATATATAAGACATTGAGACCAGTCTGTACATCGGAGGAGCACGTTAAATCATTGGCCTCAGCTGTGAATATCTATAGTAGTCATTGCGGATAGTCGAAACCCTAAAAAGTCTTACTAAGAACTTCGATATCGGCAATGGGTTTTGTAGGCTATATAAAATAAATACAAATAAATTAAAATTCGTTTATTGCCAAATAGTATGTAACAATGTTGAGCATTATACTGTGGACCCACACTAGGCAAAGCCTGTGCTGTGGGTGCCAAATACGTTTAGAATTTACGTGTAATATTGTTTGGTGGGCGACATCAGAGTTTTTCGGCTTAACACAAAAAAAATAGAAATATATCATTCTGTTCACAATGTTATTTTATTAACAACAATTAGATCTATAATCGTACATACTCGTAAACATACATCGATGATGAAATTACTTAGTTATTTATTCAATATTCATTCGTCCATTTAACAATCACTAATGACCACAACATTTATGACACATGAGTACTTAAACTTTCGGTTAGATCGTACGATAGGGAATTGAGCCATATTGTGACTTTCAACCTTTCCTCTTTTATCGAACATAGTTATATCATGTAGTAGTAACACTGTGGTTATATGTCGCAAGCGCTATTTGTCTAATTATTAATGCGGATGTGTTTAAATGGACTTAAGCGTCTGGCGAAGCTTGTGTTGACATAGGGTAGTGGTAATTTATACACTCGTTGTTTAACCAAATCTTTGTTTCTTTTTATGAATGTTCAGCACTGTCTTTAGAATATGTAACTAACGCACATTTAATAATTTACTTTCTTTGTACAAAATTTTTGTAGGATATGGCAGTCGCTTCAAGGAAAATATCAAAATTTTGCTGCGTCGAAAAATTAACGTAAAAAGAATGATGACTAAACAGAATTTCATAACAAAAATATTAACATTTTCCCCATTGAATTTTTGAACCATCAAAGCCGTCCCTTGTAAAATCACAATAAAGTGATTCCTTTACTGTTCTGTAGGATGAACAATACATTCCCCACTTGTCCTGACCTTGACTCTTCGACGTCGAAACAACAAATAAACAGTGCGATAAACGTAAAAAATGTGCCCATAAACAAGAATCAAGCTGTTTTCTTTAAGCGTTCAGAATTAATAGCTCGTATCGAACTTAGGACACGATTGGTAATACAATACACATTAAACATTCGCATAAACTGGTAACGGTAAGGCTAGCTTGAGTACCAAAGTTCCTGGAAACGCAATTGGGAGATAACGAGGTAATAATGGTAATAATGGTACCAAGCATTTAAAGCGTCGGTAGCTTAGTGGTTAAGGAGGCGGCCTTACGATCGAGAGGTCCCGGGTTCGATTCCTGGCCATTACCTACGTGAACCCACTCCTAGCACAAGAAATTAAGCTTAGTTGGAGGGGTTAGAGGGAATATTAGTAATTTCGATAATTTCGGTTGCTAATATTCTTTATAAACAAAAAAAAACTCAGATAAGATCATCAGTTACTATATAAACCTAGTACTTAGTTTTTGGAAGCTGTTTACAGTCAGAATCAATGTAAATGTTACGTTCTTAAATTACGTTTTGAGCAACACTAATTAAAATACGTAGATGATTTCACTGCGAGAGAAGGGAATCTCGAAATAAAACCCTGTACCAACTCGTCTGGCTAGCGTCGAAACAGTGAGCCAATAAAGCCTCACAAAATTTACTATGTCCAGCAGTGGACATAGTACTTTTTTTTATGAGCGACAATTTGCAGCATTTATCTGGGCACAATAAAAACGAAGGTACAGACGTTCAACCGTACATTTCTCATAGGTACCTTAGATTTGAATCGTATTCCATATCTCAGGGTCTAATGCAACACAGTTACAATCTGCTATCACCATATTTAAAGGATACACATTACATAAACGTTTTCAAATCGAAAACGAGATAGTTTGGTTCGCCATCCCTTTCTCTCAAGTACGTTATATCTATCACTGTTGCCGTTATGTGGGTTATCTTGCTCGAAGGGGTTATCAAACTAGTAAGACGTGGGTCTCCTACCTTAATCTTTTTACTATGGATTAAGCTTGTTTATCACATAATAATGGACGCCCTGTGACAGCCTCTGTGGTGTTGCGGTATGAACGCAGCCTCTGTGCAGAAGGCGCGGGTTCGATCCCTGCTCAATGCAAATATTTGCATGCATGAATATGGATATTTGTATTGGTCTGTTCGTGCCCATCCCAGCGACCTTTTTCAGGTCATTCGGTCATTCTGGCTGGGGTGTCCCGTCTTCTCGCGGTCTCCACTCTAGGACTCGTCTGCTGCAACGAGCATTGGTCCTTCGAAAAAACTTGTCAGCTCACTGTCATTTTAGCTTGCTTATTCTGCGAGCTATGTCGATAACTCGCAGGATAAGCAACAATAACAGTTAAGAATAACACAAGCTATTCATATTGCATGCATTTCAGTATTAATTTTACTTTTATTCGGACCCAATATACGTCTTTATGGTTCAATTTATTAATTCCCATAAATATACATATTAGCTGTTTGTAGTTTGCACAACTCCAACTTACATAATATTCAAATTAAATATCGCTGAAAGGTTTCCTTGAGTCACCTAGGTATCTTCCTTGGAGTATTGATTTATGCTCCGAAGGTTCTTGAATATTCATGAAGTACGATTTGGCAGCTGCATCGACAGATTAAAGGAATGATTAGTTTTTGTATTCAATTTTTATTGTATTTCATTCAACATTTTGATTGTAATCTGTGAGGGTCTTCTCAGTAATTAATCATTTGTCTACTAAAATATATATTTAAAAATTCCGTGATAATTCGGATAATTTAGCTGTAATTACTTCAGTTGTATTTGTACCACTTAAAACTCCATCTTTCCTCCAATGCATCTGTAAAGCAGAGCCAAAATAGGGAAAAGCCCTTCATAAAATCAGAGGGATATATATGTAGCTAGAACACTTTTTGAAGCAATAACACAAGCCAACGCTTGACTTTAACAAAGATATCTGCAACAAACGGATATCTGCTTTTAGTTTTTAGCGAAAAAAATTTTTAAAAATATAATTGAATACAGAGTTTTCTCTTCTATGTAGTTTATTTAAATTTAGTCGGTTTTTGCAGCGTATATAATGCCAATTACACACTAAATTTGCGAAGTAACGAAGTACACACGAACATATGACGCATCGCTTGACGTACACAAAGATATCCTGCTGGTTTTTTTGATTATATTCCAAATGCTATTTTAATGATGTAAGTTTTATTGTGCTCTTTTTTGCGTTAAAACTGCTCTCCTGTAAACTAGAGATTTCGAAGATGTCTGTTTGTACTTTGCTGCCATCGATATTATATTAGTATCTGTAGAATAAACAAATCCTAAACATTGGTTCCCGCGACACAGACGTTCTTTCAATTAATTGAATGTTATTGTACAATGTATAATAATTATACAGGTAGTAGATTTCGTTAATTGTGCATTCATGTCGCTTTCCCGCCAAAATGTAGTCATTAAACTTAATTGAATGAGTTTTGGTACAAAATTTAAGAAGGAGCGGATATGATATTTCCATTTTCTTGTTTAAGAAACGTATTCATCGACAATTTAGTTTTTTCTAATTCGCTTCGTTCGCTTTAAATTTTGTGAAAAGCACTCATTCTTTAGTACGATAGATAACTATTTATTCATCATAGTCATAATCATGATCATTTATTTGCGAAAATGGGTACATAAGGTGTGTAAGAAAATATTTAATTTTTGAACAGCCAAATTCAACCTCAAGGCATGCAAATATAGGTACTATTTAAATTATACAATGAAATACATTCAAATTTACACAATCATCTCAACTTTCGTAATTTATTCAATTAAGTGATTAATAACAATGTCAAGAAACAATAAAAACAAACCATAATCAATGTCACAATGAATAAGATTGGAACATAATACAATTGAGTTATACCGAATAGAAAAAAAAAAAACACAATAAATCCAATTTTCATAAAATTAATAACAATGTCAATAAATATGTAATGTCATAATGAATAAAATTTCGATTTATATAATGGTTATTATGTCAAATTTCAAGCAGTAAATAATATCATAATGTCACAACGAAATAAATTTAAGATTTTGTCAGACATTACATACACTTGTCATCTAAATATTCTTGCACACTATAGTATGCCTTTTGTACCAAAATATTCTTCAGCTTATTTTTAAATTCCTACAAATTATCGGTGCAGCACAGTTCAGTCGGCAGTTTATTGAAGATCCTTGACGTCATACATAAGATACTTTTATTCATTAGAGTTGACTTATTTTGAATTATTTTTATCTTATGTTGATGACGAGTGCCACAGAGATGTTCAAACATCCTCTTATTACCTTTGACAAATGAAGCCACCTCCATGATATATAGGCTTGGGACGGTTAATAGCTTATTATATAATTAATGAAATGTGGTTTGCAGCTATCAGTTTTTGAGATTTTACAAACGGATCTGATACATCGCTTTTGGGCTTTGAAGACCATTTCCCAGTCCGTGGAGTTAACCCAAAATATTATGCCGTAGCGTATTACCGATTCCGTGTAGGCATGGTATGCGGTCACTAAAGTAGTTAAGTCTACGAATTTTGCCAGGATGTATAGAGCGTACGAAATTTGATATAACTTAGTGCAAACATTATCAATATGTGGTTTCCAACTAAGGTTACAATCGATCGTTAAACCTAGAAACTTTGTCGTGTCAACTTCTTTTATATTTGTACCCGCGTAGTCAATTGCTACGTCAATTGCGGTCTGACTCTATTTCTAAACACCATTATAGTGGTTTTAGTGAAATTAACTGTAAGGTTATTCGATCTCAGCCAATCAACTAGTACTGTATCATTTAAGGTGTCTTTAAGTATTTTATGATTTTTATTTGAGAATATTAAAGTGCTGTCATCTGCAAAGAAAATCCTTGGCACAATGACTGATTTAGGAAAATCGTTAATGTAAACTAGAAATAATAAGGGACCCAGCACACTGCCTTGAGGGACTCCGTATTCTACCGGTTCATAGTCCGAAGTATAAGTTATTTCTATTCTTTTTGACTCACATATTTGGTTAATGGCTGTAGCTTGTTTTCTATTGTTTAGGAAAGACATAATAATATCCAACACATTACCTCTAATAACCTATCCAACTTAGTTTTTAGAATTTTGTAATCTACACAGTCAAAGGCTTTACTGATATCCATAAAAAGGGCACAAACTGGTGTTTTATTGTCTATATGAACCATAACGTCACTGATAAGTTTATAAATGGCTTTATTTATAGTCACATTTCTTCTAAAACCCGCCTGTGCATCCGTAATTATATTGTATTTTTCTAAATATTTGTAAAGTGCCTCATATATAATCTTTTCCAATATCTTAGATAATACTGGTATCAGAGGTATTGGTCTATAACATGCCATATCCTCACGATCTTGTTTTTTAAAAAGTGGTTTGACAATAGTTGTTTTTAATTTCGAAGGGAAAATACCTTGCAGTATGCATAAATTAAAAATGTGAGACAATACCGGTGAAATAGTTTTACCAACATGCTTTATTACTTTAGTTGTAATACCGTAGTAATACTTTAGTCGTAGGATTCATAAAAATTGAATTATGGTTATTGCAAAATGTCAAAGTTTTATTATATGTCACACTATTTCCGAATGTCTGGTTATTGTTTAATGTCAAGTTATTTATTGATATCCTATTACTATTTAATGTCATATTACTGTTAAATGTCAAATTATTGTTTAAAGGTGAATTATTATCTAATATTTGATTTTTTATAGATGTCAACGATTTGATTTGATTTATGAAAAAATTGTTAAAGTTTTGGGCTATGTTTAATGGGTCAGTTATCACTTTACCATCTATTTTTAGACGCGTAATTGAGTCCTTGGGAATTTCAGGCTTTAAATTATTGATAACATTCCAAATAGCCTTGGGTTTATTTTTAATATAGTAATTCTTATGCGATTTTTTAGTTAATGCAATAATTTTATTCAGCTTAGCTGAATAAGTTTTAAATTTTAATTTATCTCATTTACTTTAACTTTTTCTAAATTGCCATAATAAATGGCATTTCCTTTTCGAACACATCTTAATGCCTTTACCGAGCCATTTTTGCCTTCGTTTAATAGTTTTTTTAATTGATATGATAGGAAAGCACAACACGTATAACAAAGAAAACATGTCGTAAAAATTATTAAACGACGTTGCAGCATCATCACTGCTGTATACGTCGTGAAAAGATAGGGAACTAACGTATTTCTGAAATGTATTCATATTGTATTTACTATAATCTCTTTTTTTTAACATTCCAAGACTTTTTTGCACATACATCTTCCTATTACGTACTTTATATTATAAATGTGCAAGTTTGTGAAGATTTTTGGATGAATCACGCTCTAAAGGGCTGAACAGATCTATCTGAAATTAAGTACAGGGATAGATTATTTTAGAATCAGAAATAACCCATAAGCTTTCATACCGGGAATTCTCATGCAAAACTTCGTACCCGGCGAACTTCGTACCGCCAATATTTTTCCGCCTACCAGGCGTCAGATCCCGTTCCCGCTGCACCCTCTACTATATTAAACATATAATACATCCTGTAGAATCACTCTATCTATTAAAAAAAGACGGGTTGCACTCCGGGAGTGCCGGCAGTAGTGAAAACTTTGTCTTTCTTTTTTCTTCGTTATGTACAGAGAAAAAGATAAAAAGAACACACCATACCATACCTATAAATTCAATCATAGAACCTATCATTAATTTTCTGTCAGAAGAAATTAATGAATTACAAAAAGAAAAAATAATCACAAAACATAATAAATTACAAAAAGGAAAAATAATCACAAAAAGTAATAAATTACAAAAAGAAAAAATAATCACTAAAAGTAATAAATTACAAAAAGTGTCAGGAGCCCAGGTTCGAACCCGGCAATATTTGAAACCATAAGGACTTACAGTCAAAGCGCTTACGGCTAGGCTACGATGCTTCTTAACGCATCTAACAAAATTAACAATCTGTAGCTGTTGTAATGTTGTATGACGTCAGTGGTCGGTTACGGTTCAGAGGTCAAGTAATCCTGACGCGAGTGTAACTCTTTTTACCCATCCAACGCCGCTAAAGAAGTTTTCACTTCGAAAAACCGCATCAACATCTGTTGCTTAGTTTTAAAGATTTAAGCATACAATGGGATATAGGACAGAGAAAGCGAGTTTGTTTTATACTTTGTAGTGATGTATTCCTTCTTATTTGCATCGTCCTGCTTCTCCTATAATTTACACCCCCTATCATCTTAATCAGCAATGATTAATGAACACTATGAATTCGGGATCAACTGCGGCTGTTTGATTTATCAAATTGTAATTGATGTCGTTTGTTGCCTCTTGCTGGCCGTAATTAATTTCTATATAGTCTGGTGAATATATCATTTGAAAGCTAAAAATCAATGGGTATGACATGACAGTAAGTGCCAAAAGATGTTTGTTTTCTATATTCAGCCCGTCAATTGACTACACTCTTCTGGATGGTTAGAAGCTAGGGTCAAGTTCAGTAGATGTGTTTCACCATTCCAGATGTAGACAATCCTAAAATGTTAGTCCCCATTGACAGATGCGTTTTCACACCCAGCTTGAAAATGGAGGGTAGAAAGTAAGCAGAACCATCCCGGTGTATCAAAATGTGTCCGCTGAAAGAAAGCAAATTAAGGTGGCACTATATTAGCAAGTGGATGGATTTTTCACTTTAACAACTTTTTAGAGTAGGATAGATACTAAATTTAAAAAAAAAGACGTATTGCACTCTGGGAGTCCTGGCAGAAGTGAAAACTTTGTCTTTCTTTCTTTCTCCGTTATATACAGAGAAAAAGATAAAAAAACATACCATACCATATCTATAATACAGCGCCAATTATAGAACCTATCACTAATTTTCTGACAGAAGAAATAAATGAATTACAAAAAGAAAAATATATCACAAAAAGTAACAAATTACAAAAAGTAAAATTAATCACAAAATGTAACAAATTACAAAAAGAAAAAATAATCACGAAAAGTGTCAGACGCCCAGTTTCGAACCCGGTACTATCTGAAACAGTCGAAGCGCTTACCGCCAAGCTACGAAGCTTCTTAACATACCTAACAAAATAAACAATCTGTTGCTAATGTTGTATGACGTCAGTCGTCGGTTACGGGTCAAAGGTCAAGTGATCCTGACATGAGTTTAACACATTTTACCCATCCTAAGCCGCTAAAGAAATTTTCACTTCAAAAAGAAAAGAAAGATTTTAATGAACAGTATAATATATTATATATTAAAATATAAATGGAATAAAAATTTATATTTTTAACTATTTTCAATTTAACAATCAACACAGCAAACTTCACTCTGTTTATAAACTGCTAAATTCGCATCATTTCCATTTCCTACACTAGCGCTACTTCGGTGAGAGCTCGAACAATAATTTGCTGTTTACAAGGGGTCAATTTTTCAACAAATCTCACATACAAGATGGTCCTCCTAACTTTGTACCCTCTATAAGCTTGAAGAACCAGGGATTGTACACAGAGAGGAACATGGGAGCGAGCAGATAAAGTTTCAAACCGGTTACTATATTCATTTATGTGGTTGCTTTAAGATTTCAAATTTAAATTTACTGAATTAACTATTTAGCTATTTTATCTAATTCTAAGAAAACTAATTATTAAATGTTTTTTTACAACGGCAACACAGCCCATCATTCCCCACTTTATCTGCAGAGTGCAGCCATGGCCATTGTATGTATGAGATAATACGTACGCATAGGAGAAGTTCAGTTTTCCATAACGCCTATAGGAAGCTCAGTTGATTTGAGTTCCCCCTAAAAAGGATGTTGGCTTTCTTATACTAATTAAGTGGCATAAAAGCACACGGCCCACGTGATGAGAAGCAATTATCGCGGCCTATAGACGTGTGTAACACCTCCGTCACATGTTTTCCGACTTCTAATGAATTTAAAGTATTTATCATATAAACACTCATGTCTAAATTCATGATGTAAACAGAGATAAACAATGCACTTCATGCTATTGCACCTTCTTTTGTCTGTCTCTTGCCTTGGTGTTAACCCTTCTCGTACATAAGTGTTTTTGCGTGTGCGAAGGGTAATCTCATCATTAAATAATAATTTGACTATAATCTCTTGCATTCGGCTCCAGTCCAGGCATAATATTAAGCTTAAGGTCGAACGAGAGATTGTAAGGAGATTAGTGGTGTGGCAACGAAATCAGAGATTTACACATCCTAGCTTCGTGCGGAAAATTGTTAAATATAGCATGGCATATGACTGTACCAGGCCCTATCAACATCTTTGAGGCCCCAACTACTCCGTATGTTTCCCTCTAAGAATTGGTCCGACTGCAGTCATTTCCAGAAAAGTTGACATACCAATTAAAGACAAATAAACGAACTTCGTGCTCCAAAATGGCAATGAGGTTGAGGATGCAAGATGAAATTACCAAAACTTCTATGTTTGCGTTTTTATAATTTATATAATATAAATATATTCTAATTTGTTTTTGCTCATACGCTAGGAGACGGTCTAAAACTACGGCTTGCAATTACAAACCGAATCATTTCATATAAAATAATCATTATCTCGATCAAACAGGGCCCTGATTCTGCAATTTTTTATCATAACAAAACCACGGTAATACCTTAAAATTGAATGACATTTTCTGCAGTATCAGTGGAATGAGTGTGGCAAAATTAACAAAATCGAGCAGAATCAGGACCCAGTCATTTCCAGCTTAAATCTATGTCAATTATTAAGGTTCTAGTAAACTTAAGGGCCCCACATACATACTTAATAAGCTATGCATATATAGACGCACAGCGATTGATGACAGGTGAGTCCGTGACCCAGTTCCGACCCGCGTCGCTCTAGACAGAAATAAAACGGGTCCCAATGACGAGTTCGTTTTTCGTACTTAGAGGGGTGCTTATCTCTCTTATTGGGTACTTTGTCAACGTGCGGGGTGGGGTATCTTCTTTCAAAGGATTGTTAAATGTTAATTAGATTGTTTTTTTAATTACATGGCTGCTCGTAATGTGTATTAAAGTGTACCTACTTATAAGTAGATAGTTTTGAAGTGGGGAACTTATAATCGTTACATGGTGATCGACCGGTCGACTGCTATGTGAAGGGTTGAAATTGTGATAGGTGCAATTATTTGTCTACTAGGGCTTCGCCCACGTGAAATTTTAATCTTATCCTCGCTACCCATGTGTATCTATTTCTGTGAAAAAAAGTGTCTCTGTCATAATCTATATCTGTACCAAAGTTGATCCTGATCCCGTCAGCCGTTAGAACGTGACAGAGTAACAAACATTAATGTTTGCGAACAGGGATTCTTTTCTCGACATACGATTTCAGAAATGCTTTTAGTTGGCTGATTGCGGCAAACTTAGTACACTGCTAGCCCCAGTAGTATCTTTCATTTTATTTTGATTAATTGTAATTAATACAAAACAGTACAAGATCAATAGTAATAGCACGAAAAGCCACTAAGTTTTATACCTGTGCTATTGGCAGTTATCATTATTTAACATAGGTTCATTAAACGTACATACATAATACCTATTCAACGTTCGCAAAATTATAATTTTAAAAGTAAAGTACATAACAAACAAGAAATATGAATATAAATCTTCTTCTACCTACAATGAGTCTAAAAAATATCTCTTGAGTTTAGATTTTATCCAGGATTTAAAAAAAAAATGATAGTTAACCCTCTCAATTTCCTACCAACTAAATACAAAAAGTGCAAACCGACTCGATCCTCGACGTTTCCATGCGAAGGTTAAACCCCACTTCATTACGATTTAATCTCGTTAAAATATCTCCCGGTGCGAATGGAATTCGACGATCGAATCGTTTATTTGTGACGTGAATTTCCCTCTAGTGACATATCGTTATTTTTCTTTTTATATAACATAGCGATTCGTTAGTGAATGATTCTTATTGCATAACATTCGTTTGAGAATGTTTCTAGATTGTTACTTGAATTATTTATAGATACTTTGTGAGTAAGGGACAGAATACATTGTTCCTTGTATGTTTTATAAGGCGACGATTTTCAATTAGCTCTCTCTAGAGCTGCGCTCTTGTCGGTGGAGTAATCGCCACTCTTCTCTCTCCTCCGCCAATCCTTTGACCTCCTGGAATGACACAACTTGTATCTTTTCCTTTATCTGTGCCATAAACGTTCCTCTTGGTCTACCTCTTCCTCTCTTTCCTTCTCCCTTCTATGATGTTTGTTTTAAAATAAGTCGTGTCTTATCAGGTGGCCAATCATCTTTCCTCTTCGGTTCTCGATTATATTCACTATAGATCTTCTTTCTTGTACCTTGTTTAGTACTTTTTTGTTTGTCATTCTTTTTGCCCAGCTTATCCACTCCATCCTTCTCCAGCACCACATTTCAAATGCCTGTATCCTGTCTCTATCACCCTGTGTCATAATTCACGTCTCAGATCCATAGAGTGCATTATAATAAATATATAAAGATCTTTGGGGATCAACTTTACTTGCTCACTGTTACCCTTGCTAAATAAAGGACGCGACTCTAGCTCAGGCTGGTGTTAATGAGACTACGAGAAGACTTCCCAGTTTATCTTTCTATGGCCAAGCGCGCTTCAACATACCCGGAGGACTCAGTGGTCCCCACACCAGATGAGAACTAGCTCGGAACAGAGGGGATTGAGGGGCCAGCGAGGCTAAATTCGTGGATAAGGGTCTTTCTTCCCTTTCTAATCCGTCTTTAATCTATTTTATCTCATTACCCTCGATTTTGCCTCACTGAAGGTAGCAACGCATATGTGACGTCATACGTCTGCTTTTATGTTCGACTGAAGCTTACGTAACGTTTTACAAATTATGCTTACAAACTTATTTGACCTTGACCGTGACCTTAAGTCTAGGTCAAATATCTGTTTGCATTGTACAATTATACTCCCAATATTTTACTTGACCTCAGGAATTGGGGTTATTTGAAATATCTGACCCAAATTCTGTGATTAAACTTTGAGTATTTACAAGCTAATGTTTTAGAAGTGCCATCCTTTCGTTAGAACTGACTTATTCAGTTAAGGAAGTATTGCCTTAGTTGTGGAATTCATATGAAATTGAATTAACACGTTCCTTAGAAATAACGATGATGTGTATTGCTAAATAGTGTGTAATAATGTTGAAATAAAGTTTTTTTTTTAAATGAGTGAGCAACAAAAGTTACGTTAAGTCGTCAAAGGCTTTTATGGAAATCTAAATTCCTACTTAGATTATTACAAAAAGGAAAGCCCAGTGACACTAATGATGTATACGTGCATTAAAAAAATTGCAATCAAACCTTTGACGTATTCGAAAGTTCTATCACTACAACACAGAGGTCGTCAATCTGGCTAGAGAGGCCACTCATGGCGGCCTCTCGTACCGGCTGACACAGATAATAATAATAATAATAATAAATATTCCACAACATTTCACACAACGCTATCTAGAACCATGGTAAGCATAGCTTAACTAGCTTGTGTTACGGAATCTAGAATGCCTAGAATGCGGATAAACATACTTAGATACGTTTTTTTTGTAAACACATACATATTATACATAGAAACACCCAGACCAATGCAAATATACATATTCATGCATACAAATATTTGCACTGAGCGGGGATCGAACCCGCGCCTCCTGCGTAGCGGCCGCGTTCACTACCACTACGCCACGGAGGCTGTCAGATGTTCACTCAACACGGGAGCTTCGGGCGGTATCTGTGTCAGAAGAGGAAAGAGCCAACGCCCGAGTGCCATCACTGCGACGCGAGCGAGGACTCGGGGCTGCACACGCTCACTGAGTATACGTCGTGGGAGGCGCCAAGGCGGGAGCAAGTTGCGCCACTGGGAATGGGAGTGAGAGCTCTCAGGCTCGCCACCTTGCTCCCGGCGATGGTCGGCTGCATGAGCGGGAGCCTGGGGGTGACAGGTGGAGCCGCTTCGTGGTCCCCCCACCCGAAGAGGGCCAGATCGAGAGAGATGGCTCTGGGTCAACCGGGGTGCGAGGGATATACTCTATAGCTACCTCACCTTCGGCCTTGCACTGCAACCCACAGACGGCGTGCGGCTTAGTCAGTTCGGGTCCGACATGACTTCCCCCTCTGGCTCCGGCGGTATCCGTGGGGATTTCCCACATGATTTAAAAAAAAAAAACAAAATTACATATCTATGATATAACGCCTTTAATAGCAAGTAGACAAACAGTATCTATCCAAAACATAATCCAAATTCAACCTCAAACATCAACTATTAGTTTGTAAATGGACAACATAATTACATAAATGATGTCGGTGTGTCGTAGCTAACCACAACATGTAGCGGTGCGTTCACACAAAATGGGACGTATTCACAGTGGCGTTTTAATAGATCTTTTGCTACTATAATTGACCCACCGTGCGAAGCAGGAGAGCTTCTGTTTCAACAAGGTAGCCGATTTCGCTTTTGTCCGTATTTGTCAGTTTGTCAGTAAAGTTTGGCATACATGTTCTTTGATTAAAAACTCAACTTTTGTCGAAAGCTTTTTTTGATGGAAGGTAAAATAGGGGAGAAAAGGGATAAAGATTGGTGTCGCGGTATTTATGAACAGAGCTTGGTGATTTTTAACTGGAACATCAAGGACATGATTACTCTCAGGTTGTTTTGAAAATAAATAATGCAGCGTAAATGTGAGTTTCGTTGTAAAAAAAAAACAGATAAGAAAAAGGGGGGGAAATTTCCGGTAGCGTTATTTTAAGAACAGATCGTCATTATTTTATATTTAAACATCCAGGGCTGTTTAAAATAAAAATGGTTTTTTAAAGATACCAGGTTTGATTAAGTGTGCCAGAATAATGAGGCAAGGGGTCATCGCGAGTTCTACTAGGTATTTTGTCAAAATATGGTTTAGAAAGATAGTATTTGAAGACTCCTATTAAGGAACGAATGCCTATGTGAGGAGCCTACGCTGTTCAATTAAAGAGATTATAATATTAACACAGTGTAATGTTAAGTTAACCTTAAAACTGCGGTTACAGGACCGTTTTACGAAGCCGTCGTTACTGGAGGTGATTTACACACTGCATATGCAATATGCTAAATGTATTGCCAAATTAAAACCGATGAAGTATATATTAGAATTTTTATACTGTAATGTAGGGAACAATTTCGTACAGACATTATTTGAGTATAATACGATAAAATGGACTTTTAAAATTTAATGAATGAAAGCGTAAAACATTGCCCTCACTGGCGCAGTCGGGTAAAAAGGATCACTATATAGAAAGCGATAGATTTATATTTTTCTCTAGGAATGTTTCAACTCTGACATACAATTAAATCTGCCATACCTGCATAAAAACGTATACGACAAAACGGACCTGCAAAATCGCCTGTAAAACGGACAGCAGTGTGAACGTACACTAACTTTGACGCGTATACCATTCAATTTCCATTTACCACCTCGACGGCTGCGAATGAAAATGACATCGCGTTTCAAATAAGCATATTCTAATGTATACAATTCAATGTTATATTAAACTGTTTAAGTATATACTCTGTTTCTGAAGTTATACAGTAGATCTCAAAGTCGGTGAGTAATTTAATGGATTGAAGAACTGTACATATAAGTTGGTTGAGGAAAAATGGTAATTATTGCCAAAAGTGCTTTTTGTGTAAGACATTATAATCAATTTTTTTTTATAAAGAATATTAGCAACCGAAATTGCTAATTTTCTCTCTAATCCCCCAACTAAGCTAAATTGCTTGTGCTAGGAGTGGGTTCACGTCGGTAGTGTAATGGCCAGGATTCGAACCCGGGATCTCTCGATCGTAAGGCCGAATCCTTAACCACTAAGCTACCGACGCTTTTTTTTAGGTATGGATATGTGTTTAAGTACCCCGAGCACGAATAATATACGAATTCGCAACGTAAACGTATCCAGAGAAAGGAAAAATGCTATTGGCCGCCTGCCTACTGTGAACCAATCACAATGCTCCATTCTTTCGATACGTTTACGTTACGAATTCGAATGTTATTCTTGCTCGGGACACAGGTCTATCTTGAGTAGCGAGTATTCAAAATGATCTTAATACTAAGGTATTAGGATGTATATAAGTCTGTCTACACTCCCGGAGTGTCATCATCATCATCATATCAGCTACACACAGTCCACTGCTGAACATAGCCCTCTCCCATAGACTTCCAGAACGATCGATCTAAAGCAACCCGCAGCCAGCGCTTCCCGGCGACCTTGATGAGGTCATCCTTCCACCTGGCCGTTGGGCGTCCTAAACTACGTTTGCTGTTTGTTTTTTTTTTAATAAACATAACATAACATAAACTCACGCCTTTAGCCCCGAAGGGGTAGGCAGAGGTGCTAGCACCCACATTTCGCTGGTTTATGTTTTGGTCCCAATGTAATAGGTGGCGAGCCTATTGCCATTAACTGGGCACTTATAAACCTGCGATAATTAATTTAATATTATACTCATTTCTAATTCCTTAATAAAGTTTAATTATTTCATTAGGATTTGTTTTCAGTCAGAGGTGTACCAGGTTTCATTTAAACAACTCTTAATAACACAAAGTCCCTTGTGTTTACGCTGTACTACTTCGTAAAGTTCGATCCAAATCTCGAGAGACTGCGTTTACAAGTTAGTGTTCGCTGTTAAATAGTAATTTATATCAGACGGATTTAACAATGGGCATTATTTGAATTTAATTTATTGACAGCAAATTTACTTAGTGATCATGAATAAGCGTTTGATTAAGATTAGACTGAGGACGATTTTTGGCCATAAATCTAAATGACCGGTTTCGGAATCTTTCGTAAACTTGAAGTCGGTTTTCTGTCTAACTATGAAACGGCTGAAAATCGATGTTATCCGTGAAGTCACTGCCATCTGACCTCCAATAATCCACGGCCGATATCGAAGTTCTGTAATTAGACTATCGAACTATTTTGGGCTTCAACTCTTCTTCGCTTATGATCCTAGCGTTAATCCCAGTCGCATTCGTAGCTATCAAATTGGAGTCTGGGGTACGCTTTTACCAGTCCAACTGCGGATTTGGTTAAACTTCGATATTTTCCGTGAAGCGACTGCTATCTGACCTCCACAACCGAAAGGTGATATCGAAGCATTGCAGTTAGACCAGTTTTATTGGACTTTTGAGGACTCCAACTAACCGGAACGACTGCTGTAGATGTTTGTTTGGCAACCGAGACCGGCGGCTTAACGTGCTCTCCGAGGCATGACCAGACCAATGCATATACCCCAAATATTTGCACTGAGAGGGGATCGAACCCGCGCCTTCTGCGTAGCGGCCGCGTTTACTACCGTTATGCCACAGAGGCTCTGTGATTTTGGGCTTCAACTACCTGTGACAAATGCCACAGATTATGGATATGATGTTCTATTTAAAAATGTTCTCAAGAGTAAAGAGTAAAAATAAAATTAACCTTTAAACAACGTTAGGAAGTATGATTTTATTAGAACACTTACTGTATTTTTTTAATCAACAAAACGTACGCATTTAGATTTTTCAAGTTGTTAAGATTGCATAGCATTCATGTTATGTCAAAATCAAGTTACTCTCCAGGGAAATTTATGATTGAGATTTGGCCTAAAGTGTTTCGTATGAATTTGACTTTTATTTAAACGTAACTGGAGTGAATTGTAGGTCGGAATATTTGTCGCGGAGTTTTATTATCCATTAAGTAATAACTTGGCTATATTTCAAAACATTTGAGTAAAATATTACCGTATTTATATCATCATAAAAATTTGCACTTGTGTTTGCGTGTGATTTGCTAAATTTATTTTCGATTACCAGAGTTAGTTGAGCAAAATATTATAGTGATGTTGCTTTGGGACAATTTTAGTCGCGATGTTGAGTCTTGAGTTGTGCATCTACATATAACAGTAAGATTATCGTTTCACACTCTTATATCTTTTAACCATAAACCAGTTGACGACTTCACATAGTGGCATCACTTTCATAACTACAAAAATTTATAAAGACAGCATAATTCAGATTTTGTAGTAGATACTCTTAACTGGACTATGGTGCTACGATAAATTCAATATCTGTAGCACCGTAGCACTCGTGCTACGATAGGGCTACGAAAATATTGACAATTATTAATCTGGACGAAGTAAACTTTTAAACTTGCATAAATATAAAAAAAAATTTGAAGGTAACTACATGATTTGCAACTTTATCCTATATACTTCTGCGATAACACGTGCCGTTTACGAGAAAATGGTAAAAACCAATAGATTTGACCTTGAATAAACAAAAAGGCAGAAGTACAATCGATGAGGACTTTTGAAATTTCTTTTATTATAGTGTTTTTAAGATCCATACCAATTTTCAGCGCTATGCCAATTTATGCAAGCTTACCATTTTATTTTGTCTATTGTGACTGAATTGCATAGTTTTGTACTTTATACATACAACAAATTTCATTTACCGCCACCTGTCGCAGAATGTGTAGTAAATATACACACTGATTATATAGTCGTTTCAGAGCGAGAGATTTTGGAGTCAGGCAAAATCGGCTGGATAATTAGGTGAAAAACTAAGAAATATTTTTTTTATAATCTATGGGAATAATGTAGGTATATGTGATATAGAAAACTTTCACTAAATTAACTAATAACTTTTGTTTTACCTGTAAATATTTTAAATTCTTCAATTAGCCGGCGACAAATAAAAAAGTAACCTCTTTTAGTCTATGGCCGATGAAGATGCGCGGGCATAGGAAAATAAATTAATTTTGCCCAAGTTAAAAACTGTAAGGGTAAATATCTATTTTAGAATTATTTTATTCACAAAAGTGTGGAAAAACATTGTATCATACACATGTGTATTGATGATTACCGTCCTCGGCTCTCTTAAGACCCTAACCTAACGCTCAATAGCACTTCGTCGGTAATCACTAACTTTAAACAATGGGAAGAACGCGAGATTTATTATTTATGTTAAAATGTCACGATTGCCTGACGTAACAAAACTGGTAGTCGGAGTTTTTAGGGCTAAAATGGTAACTGAACAGCTGACTATGCTCTGCAGGGGGTCCCAAAGAATTCAGAATGGTCGCCCATCCTAAGGTTGACCTGCCTAGTATATTTATCTCTTGGGTATCACTTCTTAAATCACACTTCGGTCACCCTCCCTCCCTGTTAGTACTCACATCCTCAATGAATGCCATATCGACCACATTCTTCGGACACCATCATATTCTATATACAAACAAACAAACAAGCAACACAAGCAATAAATTAAATACCATTACTCATTCTATATTTCGTGAACAACATCACCATATATTTCAAAACAACATAACAATTATCACGTCATCTGTTTTGTATGAAAATAAATGTTCCGGGGAACAATAGTAATTAATAAATAAACTGTCGCTCTTAAAGTAATTGCTCATGCGAAAACGTTTTCGCTGACAAACATGAATGAGTTTATTATCTTTAGAAATAGCTCTCCTTGCATATTTCATCGGAATCTGACTCAATTTCTATGTATAATAGTAACTCAAGGAGTGGATCACCCAATAAAGATGGCTGGGACAGACTCGATGGGTAAGGTACATAATCGGGTGTAATCTTCTTCTTTTTCTGCAAATCAATGGTTGGATGTGGCATATAGAGACAAAATTTTTAATTTCGGCTCAAAATTTTACTACAGTACCTAATAGTGTTGTCTGTTACTTTAAAAAGGTCGTTGGTAGTACAGGCACAAAGAACAGGAGATTAAATGTGACATGGATGGGGATTGAGCCCCGAAATCGCAGGACTCTTGAGACCGGTCAATAAAACCCCATTTTGCCATGTTTTCTCTAGAGCGGCCGTAGGCGATTTAAAACCCTCCAAGCCGAGGTCCAGGTCGAGGCTCTTTGCTTGGGTGCAATGGAACACATTGAGAGAGGGTTATGTCCAACAGTGGGCTGCAATATGCTAATTAATTGGACTCGATGTTCATTATTATGTTCATAGCGAATCCACAGTTACCTTCAAAGTCAGCACTTTCTAGCCCGAGGTCCACTTGTTGTTTCAAGACCGGCTCCTACACCATTACCGTTTTTTTACCCCCCACGGATATCTCCCCTCCTCCGGAGCCGGAGGGGGAGGTTATGTCGGACTCGAACCGACTAAGCCACACGCCGTCTGTGAGTCGTTTTGCTAGGCTGAAAGTGAGGTTGTCGACAACGTATCCCTCGCACCCGGCTGACCCAAGGCCATCCCTCTCGGTCTGGCCCTCCTCGGGAGGGGGGACCACGCGCCCGACTCGCCCGCAGTATGGTGAGGTACGCCGCCGGGCCGCCGTGGAATGTTAGAGTTGCTTATTACATTATTAGCTGTTGCCCGCTGCTCCGCCTGTCTAGATTCTTCAAAATCGGTTCAGTGGTTTAGGCGTGAAAGCCTGACAGACAGAAAGAGTTTCTCACGTATTCATATGTATGTAGGTATGGATATTATACATAGATTTGTACTTATATTTTAATTGTGTAGTGCTTACGGCGATATAATAACAGCTGGTACAAAAATAAAAATTTAATATTCCTAAGATCTTCTTGATGAATGGCAAACAGTTTCGTTTATATTACATCAGGAAAAACGTAATTCGTTATTATTATTTGTTTAGTTTAATTTAGTTTTACGTGTAGACAATAATATTTTTTAATGATTTTTTCATTCAGTTATAATGAAATGTAGCAGAATATTCCTTTTTTTATTACAATATTCTGAGTAGTCTTCCCCGAGGCCAGGAGCGCTGGCCAGATGAAGATGAATAGACTCAGAAACCTAGTTGAATAGGTGTTTGTTACTAACCTCATCTGCATGGCGGTACACCTGTTGCAGAAACTGGTGCAGACCTATAGAGTCAAGAGGTCAGACAACAATCCCTTCAATAAAAACCGCATAAGCCAAACGAAAGAAGTATATTGAGTGAGCAGATCCCGGACTGCAAGATAAAAGCTTCAGGTGCAACGTGGTGATGCACGAACGTAATGATGATGGTGTTAATTTGGTTTGAAGCAAACAAAACAGCGATATAGGCCTCTTTATATCCCTGTAACATGTCACTATGGGTTGCGAAAATGGAATCAGAGATACACGTGGATTACAACTTAAGGTTTCCTATACATAAATACCACCCACCCAAACCCTCTATAGTAATCCAATTTTGTGGTCGCAGCAGTAGTGGGACCGGTAGGTGTCAAGCGATGTTGCGACAACAATCCTCTTTTGTTGAGGCCGTCAAGCTGAGTGCCACTATTGTTTACATGGTACGTGTGCGTAATGATGACTCTCTTTCCTGAGACATTGCCTTCAGCTTACCATTAGGTGAGGTGAAATCAAATTGACGCGTCCTATATAAAAAAAACCACATGCGTTATGGTGATATTTCTTCTCGGTACATTATGTATTAGAACGACAACTACGAAGACTCACTGCAATAATAACAGCGCAGTGTACCGTGCCTTAATTGTACATGACTTCAAAATACAAACAAATATTTGGTTAGTGACATGAATAGTTATTTCCTTTAGAATTATGTTACGTAAACTATAAGTTATAATGTTACTTGTAGGTTTTCATCGAGTGTATGCCACCTTCGTAATACTCGACCAGCCTCCGTTACGTAAGTATGATACACGTGGTTAAAGTACTCCAAGTTTGCACAACTTAAATGGAAATAAGTTTGAGGAGCACTTTAAGGAACTCCATATTGGATTGTTACATGTTCTTGCACTTTGTATTGTATAAGGTGAGTGAATATATTTGATCTTTTAAATAAGAGTCTTGGAGAATTTAAGCGCTCCTATGGAAGTTGGTGAATCACTTCTGGAGAAGGAGATGTGACAAAATTAAATAACTAAATGTAACAAAAAAATTATGGATTGTCATTTGAGTTTGAAATATGTGTGATAATTGATATACTACGCAGGGAACAAGGTTCTCCATCAAAAAAGGGGGCTTACCAGATATTGGCTAAGACATGTTAAGTTTTGGTGGGTATTCCGCTGACTTTATTTATTTATTTATTACACAACATAATTATTACACAGATTAGGAAATGGTCCTGCATAACTATTTACACAGTTTGACTGCCGGATCAAGTAAGTCAATTTAGTATCACTACTTTATGATTATTGAATGTAATCTTCTTTTTAAATCTATTTTTGTCTCCTTCCCGTCTTATGTCTTCAGGCAAACTGTTTTATAGGGCATGTTTTCATCTATTCTAACACCAAGATAGGTTACAAATTTTACTCTTACAATAGGTATTTTTTTACGTGCGGCAAATTCCAACGCCCCCCCACCCAACCATTTGGAGCCGAAGGGGGAGGTTATGTCGGACTCGGACCGACTAAACCGCACGCCGTCTGTGGGTCGATGTGCTAGGCCGAAGGTGAGGTTGTCTCGCGACATGTCCCTCGCACCCCGGCTGACCCAGGGCCATTCCTCTCGGTCTGGCCCTCCTCGGGAGGGGGGACCACGCGGTTCCCGGTATGAGGGAGGCGCGCATCGTCCTACGATGCGCGCCACCACCGTGGCCTGCTTCTGCTAGGATGACGAGCGGCTCCACCCGTCACCCTGAGGCCCGCGCTCATGGGGGGCGGAGGTCGGTCTGTGCCCTCCGACGCCCGAGCCGCTCTTACAATAGGGTTACATTAACATATAATTAGATCATTATGAATACATGTGAAGCTAGTTAATAGTCTAGTTGATAAAGTTCCGAAATATACGCTTTGACGTCCTCATGGTGATTTGATACTAGGCGGGGTAAAAATAAAACGAAATTTTGTTTACAGGAGATCTTTAGTGTATGTAAAATAAACTTACCGCCATTTTAGTCTTGTCTCATGTGAAGCAACACGGAGCAGTGAGAATGAACGATGAATGAAGTCAGAAAATTAAAAAAAGTAAAGATATCCATCAGATTGGAATCTTTACTTACAGTAGCTTTTTATTTCTCGATTTCTCAGTGCAATCAGGTAGATTAGCAATTACCCCACCGCGTTTTGTATCTTTCATTAAGTCCTTAATTTTCATCAGTAATTATCGTCTATAATTATCTTTTTGTTTCATCTTGCAAACTGTTCTTAAGTGGGACGTAATTCATCAACGTTCAAAACATAATCTTATTAATGTCATCAGCCTTTTACTGAAATCACAAAATGTGAAGGAATTTACCAATGGGGATAGGTTGGAATAATTTTCAAAAACGCTGTGTATGGAAATGAAATTTAAAAAAAATCAATTAATATTAGTGTTGAAGGGATATTTGTCTTATGTTGTTTTGACCGGTGACCTATGGACATATGCATGACCAGGGTCGTGTCACACTCGTGCTGCTGATCCTGTAGGAAACTTCTAATGCCATTATAGTCGCTTAGAAAAACTTGAATAAGATTGAGAAGATTGAAGAGTGAGATTGAGATTGAGAAGTTAATATTGGGAAATCATTCATTGGTTCCGATAGTTCGTAAGAATGTCGGTAGATGCTCCACTGTCGCCTCAAAGACGCATATAAAAGGGCAAAATTTGGATTGGTTACGGCGAGGTCTGGTAGCTTAGTGGTCAAAGCATTGCCCCTGTAAGGCAAAGATTGCGGGCTGAAACCCCGCCTAGACCGATTCAATTTTTTCTATTAAAATCGATTTGAAAATTTAGCATGAAAAACGCGTAAAAAATTAATTCAAATTGAATAAAATGGTAAAGTTGGAAGTGCCTGCCACTGGTATAGCTCTGTATACCGTTCATGTCAGTATGATACCGTGGTGATGTGTGACAAGCAGTTGATCTGTGACAAGCAGTTAATGTGTGACATTGCTAGTCAAAACCGATCTGATGCTTCCTGTACAGTTGTTAACAATACTATAAGTCTTCAGGCTTTCACGGCCGGCGTTGCATGTAGAATATACTGCTTCCGGGCTGTTTCATTCAAGATGATGCGAAATCAGTCGCAACTCAGCCGCCGACGAGGCAAGGTCTCCGAAGTCGTCGCCCGGCCCTGCGCCACTGAGGATGTCGACCGCTGTGATCGACGAAACGTCTGGAACGCAAGTTTCACATAGACCACGGCCAAACAGCCCGGAAGCAGTATATTCTAAAAGTTAACAATACTGTCTGATGAATAAAAACTATTTCTTTCTTTCTGTAGACGCATAAGCTTTTAAATTGTTGAACATAAATTAGCTAATAATGCCCGGTACAATATTACTAGACGTCCCTACATCGACAAATAGATATTGATCGTTTCCGTGGCCTATCTTCATATCGCAGAGCATAACCGCTTTGACTAACTATCAAAAGAGCTTGTTAGGAAAATTATTTAAAGTCGATGTTAATTTATTTAAAAAAAATCTAGAAATTAGAAGAGAGGAAGAAAAATGGGTTTCATTAACCACTGGATTACGATTTTAAAGAAATGTACCCATCCCATGTAATATCGAGACAAGTCAGCTAGCAAAATATAAGAATAGATTATTAAAGAAACAAAAGGAAAGAACAAAAATTTCCGTTGCAAGAAAGGGACCAATCGACATGTTCCGCGAAGCAGAAATTTATATTTCCTTTTGGCACAAAATTACACAATAGCGAACTAATTGCAAAAAAAAAAATTTCCTCTACGCTCTCGCAGGTACTATTTTATTTTCCTTCAATTCACTTTATGCATTGTACACATTTTAATTTTTTGATTCATTAGGTTTTTATTTCACACCATTTCGAGACAAAGCTATTATTACTATCAATTAAACTCATTTTCCAAAGGTATTTTTTCAAGTGGCATATTTGTTAATTTTTGTGTATTAAGTCAAAGTCAAAATCGTTAGTTCTGTACCTGAATAATTAAAATTTAAGTTATTGATCATTGAAATTATTAATCATTTAAATTAAAATATTTTTTTCACAAATGGATTGCAAGTTCATAAAGTGGTTCCATCTTGAGTATACACCGGCCCCATATCCCTAAGATCTTTCGGGTCAAAAGTCTACCCTACCTATAAGCCCGGTACACACGCTGAGGGTAAAACGAGACTTTGGTACTGCTCTCAAGATTGGTAGATCAGACGGCAGTCGAGCCCTCAAATTCCGAGAAATAGAAAGAGCAGATCCCGGAGTCCAAAGTGGATTCAATTTTTGGATGTAACCAGAACCCAGGACTAACGCTATGATAATGATGAATCATCCTAGAAATTCAATCACGAAATAATAAAAAAATCCTTACATAACTATATTTCTTAGAATGTAAAAATTCTAAGAATATAACATAAAAGAACACTGAGTAAAGCTCTTAAAAAAGCAATCTCAATATCAATTGCCTCATTTTATAATAAAAATACTTCATATTCTTAGTAGCGGGGCACAAATAAATATTTTATTTCCAGCAAAGAGCCACGTGATACAATTGCATAAGCCTCTTATCAGCCCACACGACATGAAACCAATTAGACGGTATTAACGAACGGAGGAAGGTATTATTAGTTATGAAAGTACTTTTATGTTTTTTATGTAACTACGCCTCAATATCGTTGATATTAAATAACATGATTAGATTTTAAATTAAATGAATTTTTAAGGCGTTTTAGTATGCTACCTTTTTTTATAGATTTAGATCGGAAAAAGTGAACATTTCAAACTTAAACCCGTGATTATTATTGTTATTCCTGTAAAGTGATCACGTTTTTCAATGTACGTAGTTTGAGTTTTATTATAAGGATTGTGACTTTCTAGATTTTATACCTCTTTTTTGACTACTGCTACTTTCTCTAACGTTTTGCCTGGAATAAAAACCAGAGTGCACTTGAGCAGTTGCACTACCTACCGATCAATCAATCAATCAATTAGCCCACCGAAGTCCACTGCTGGATATAGACTTCTCCCAATGAGGACCTATGAACTCCTGCATAGGTACGTGTTATTATTGCTTAGTGGTCAATTTACAACAATTTTCTCGAAGATAGTCCCAAATCACCCTGTATAAAATACTCCAATAAAAATAGGATTTGACATAGAAATAATGCCTAGTAGCGGCAGTCTAAATATAGTTTTGCGTGGTATTCGGATCATTACGTTATCCGCAACCTTGAATTTATAGCAAATTTTGATTGAGGTATTTAATAAATCGATTATTTTTACAATGCTCACAAAGCTTCAGCATCTTTAGGAATATAAATTAAAGAGACTGATATTCTTAGCAATCCATGGATTCTCCGTGCGGGTGCCGTGTCCATCTCGTCGCTGAGTTGGGAACTCGGGACAGTGCCTGGACTTGCGACCCAAGTGTAGGTTTAGAAGGGGCCCCTTTTTTTGATGTACATCAACACTCACCTTCACTACCCAAGTTCCCCTATATATAATTAAAAAAAACCGACTTCAAAACCAAATTGATAAAAAAAGTTTAAAATAACTGAATTTAGAGAGAGAATTTAGAAATTTTCGATCTGTTAGAAATCGGTGCCAACATTGTTTGCTGTACCTGAACTACCATGACGCAATCAAATCATATATCGATCAATTAAATACAGAAAACGGTAAGTCAAACAGGTAAAAGATATAACTAAGTACGATAGGCCAGCCCTAACTCATCAAGTTATCTTACGTAAATTGATGGCATTATAGCAGGCCAGAACAGCTACCAAAGTTGGCACTGACTTCTAACAGACAGATCGAAAATCTGTAAATTCTGTCTCTAAATTCAGTTACCTATTGTAAACTTTTTTTACCAATTTGGTTTTGAAGTCAGTTTTTTTTTTATTAATTATTTTTCCCGTTTTAGTAGGCCAAGATTTGCCTTCGTATTCCAAGTTTAATCCAGTCCAGCAAGCCATCAACGACAGTTTTCAACTTTTAGGACCATAATACACCAAATGCTAAACGAAATAATAACGCCCTCCATCCCCTACCAGAGAAAGGAGGTTACAGCAATAGGCCTGTAATTTGACGGGTCTGTTCTGTCGCCTTTCTTAGGCACAGGATGAACGAACGCAGTCCTTTACAAGGCCGGGACTTGTCTCGCAGAATAAGAGAGGGCGAAAAGGCTTGTAAGTACTGGGCACAACTCGGAGGTACAGTGCCTGAGCACCATTGTTGGTATACCGTCCGGCCCACTCGACTTCCGAACATCTAGGGGATTTAAGTTCCCCCCAGATCACCAGTTGCGTGATTTTTACCTCAGGTATAGATGCACCACAGCTGGGAAGAATAGGTGCCTCGGCATTCCCATCGTTTATAGTCGAGTTTGACGCAAAGAGATTACCCAAGAGATCGGCTTTCTCCTTAGGCCATAGGCCAGACCACCGTCAGGTTTTTGCAGCTCCGGGAGGCAAGACTGACAGAAGTTTTCCTCGGCAGCTTTAGCGAGCGACCAAAACGCACAGCTGCCAGATGGGTACCCTGCAAGCCGCTCGTCAATTCTACCGATGAACTTGAACTTAGGCCTGGCCGTTGCTTTTTTACTGGACCTTCACTTCAACGATGTTTGGATCCTGATTGGCAAGTGCCATGGTCCAAGCCATATACGCAGATTGCTTGCGGCCCCTAGCATCTCTGCACGGCTTATTAAACCGCGGGTATTTGCCCGCTCCTATCGCGATCCAGCGGTTGGGAATATAGCATTCCATGCCCGCTAGGATCGCATCAGCGACTGCTGTTGCACAGGAGCTTGGATCATCTGAAGTGAAGCAAAGCCGCCTCCAAGGGTACGACGCGAAAAATTCTCGCAGTCCGTCCCAGCCAACTTGTAGTGCCAAACATACCGCCACTGTGGTGGCCTGAAACACCGCCTACTAATGACACAACATATATTGATTAATATGTATGTGCTGTAAAATATCGTTAAAATTTTCAGTATGAAAATTTATAAAATACAACCCATTTTATAAATTTTCATACTGAAAATTTTTAAGTAGGTGCATTTTCATGTAATTTTGAGGTTGTCCCTCAATTTCTCCAGGATCTCAGCATCAGATCCGGACTACTGGGATGGTCCCACCACTCTGACAGTATACCCTATCCAACGCCGCAAAAATAATAAAATTATGTTCAAATCTGGCTTAGATATCGCGTAAAAAACATACATAAAAAAAAAGTCCCATAGGCGACGAACATACAACCTCCTCGTTTTTTGAAGTCGGTTAAAAATTTCGACGCCAGGGAAACATTATGAATACCAAAATGAAGGATATCTAATTCTAAACTAATTTTGTAATTTGTCATTTCAGAAATTGCTGGCGGACTGTTAATGAGTGAGAGTAGCTATTTGATGAATGATGAAAGTGAAATAGACGGAAAAGAAGGAAAAGAAATTAGACGAGTAAGAAAAAGTCTATTTGGAACCCTATTACCCTATTCTGTTCACCACCAGTAACAATAATTAGTATGCAAGCACCGTCGCTATGAACAAGCGACACGTATCGCAGGGAAGTATACTGGTACGCTAAACCATGTACGTTCAATAAAAGTATTAAGGATAAATTTTTGGAGCATACACTATGATCACTTTTTCATGTAAATTTTAATGAGTGAGCTTTCTGAAAACGTATACTAGCTTGTTGGAATTTCTCCACATAGTTATAGGATGATGCATGCGATGGCAAAGAGAGAATTAGCTTAATTAGGGACTACGTGATGTTGGGATGTTGCAAAAAGTTAATCAGAGTCTGTACTTTGATTGCGCGATGCAGGAATAGCAGTTTTAAAGTAGTTTAGCTCTAATGCGCTAGATGACGCTGCATGTATGTATCAGTTTTTTTAATTATTTTTTATTCTACGACAGCGTGTGAAATATGTTGTGATAATAAAATATATATTTTATAGTGTCTGAAGTTTACGCGAATATCGCTCACTGAAACAAACTCATTATAATTCGGGTACTATGAGATAACTTACACTTCAAACCATGTGACCATGGCTGCTGAAACCGCCCAAACCAAGTAGCCGAAACGTCGGGCGAAATGTAAATTATACTAAATAAATCGCGATAACATTCGTTAAAAAGTTGTTTTACTAACTTTCAAGGGTATGTAAGTACCTATACCATGATCGCGTTAATTCCCGTTCTCTTTATAATATAAAAAGTTGTTTAATTAAAACACGGGTTGCACTCCGGGAGTGCCGGCAGAAGTGAAAACTTTTTCTTTCTTTCTTTCTTCGTTATATACAGAGAAGAAAATAAAAAGCACCATATATATAACATACCATACCATACCTATAATATAGCGCCAATCATAGAACCCATCAATAATTTTCTGCTAAAAAAGAAATAAATTACAAACAGAAAAAATAATCACAAAAAGTTATAAATTACAAAAAGAAAAATAATCACCAAAAAATTCAGAAGCCTAGGTTCGAACCCGGTACTATCTGAAACCATAAGTACTTACAGTCGCAGCTGTCACTGCTTAACTACGAAGCCTCTTATCGTATCTTGCAAAATAAACAGTCTGCTAATGTTGTATGACGTCAGTCGTCAGTTACGGTTCAAAGGTCAAGTGATCCTGACGCGCGAGTTTAACAATTTTTACCCAACGCCGCTAAAGAAGTTTTCACTTCAAAAATATATAAAAATGGAGGCATTTTAGTTTCTTACATAATTATCTAAATACGAAATACAGGGACTTAGATATTTTATTTTAGGTGACTGTGGATGAATAAAAAATAATTGAGACTATACCAATTATTCGTACATTTTATGAAGTGTACGAGCGACAATATCTACCTACTGTATTTTACAGCGAAATGGAAATTTCACAGCACGTGCACTGTCCTATTTGAATACGTCCATGCAGATTAGTCGTCAGAGTAGGAACGAATTGCGTTTACGATCAATGAAGAGAAAGACATAAGTATATAAATAAAATAGGGGTATCTGTTTGTAACTTGGGACCGCTTGGGAAATCTTATTTCGAGGTAGTGCCCCGTCTTTCGATTAGCCGCGTGGTTCCCGGCAGAGTAGAATTTGGGTCACCCCGTCTCTTCCCATGTGGTGTCCTACAAGGCGACTAAGAGATAGTGCTGATCAACTTTAATATCAGGCAGATATGTACAGCCTAGACTCAACCTCAGATGCATGGCTCGAGTAAACAATAGTGCCCGGAATACGGCAATAGGCTCACCCCCTATTACGTGGGACCGAATACAGATTGGTGAAATGTGGATGCTAATTCACCTCTGCCTAACCCTCCGGGGATAAAGGCGTGATAATATGTATGTATGTGTGTATTTTTAGACCTTTTTCCCATTTTATATTATAAAAGATAAATTCTGTTCGGAATATCTGTATCTTCACCTCGGAGGCCGGGGTATGCAAATTAAGGTGTACTGTGGCTATATTGTACTATAATTTTGTCGAAAGTGCGAAAAATTTCCCCAGAAAATGTGTAAAAAAAAAGTATTTATTAGGGCTGGTTACGATTGAAAAATCTACTCTAAGCACTACACATAGTTACGCTATCTACCGTTCTTTTAACGATAACGTGTATATTAAGCGTCTATAGATAGGGCGAGCCGTAATAGCGGCGGTAAGCTCCATCATGGGGGAGTGTCTAGAGAGGCCACCCGGCAGCATCTCGTGCCGGCTGCCACAGATGATCATCGAGCACGAGAGTTTCTGGCGGTATCTATGTCAGAAAAGGAAAGAGCCAACGCCCGAGTACCATCACTGCGACGCGAGCATGGACACGGGGCTGTACACGCTCACCGAGTGTCTGGCGTGGGAGACGCCGAGACGGGAGCTGGTGGCGGTCCTGGGAGAGAAGGCTCTCGCGCTCACTACCTTGCTCGCGGCGAAATAATGCTCGTAAAAGAGGTAGCGGGGCATGAGCGGGACCTGGAGCAAAGGAGACTCGCGACCCGCACTGCCTGCCAACTGAGGCATCTCGAGCGTCGGAGGTTGATGAATGACTTCTGTCCCCCATGAGCGCGGGCCTGGAGGTGACGGGTAGAGCCACCTGTTACCCTAGCAGAAGCAGGCCCCGGCGGTGGAACGCGTTGCACGCTTCCCTCCCTTCCTACCCCCCACACCGTGGACGAGTTGGGGACTCAGTGGTCACCCCACCCGAGGAGGGCTAGATCAATAGAGATGGCACTGGGTCAGCCTGGGTGCGAGGGATATAAACTATCAACCTCACCATCTGTCTTAGCCTGTTTGAGACCGACATAAGCGGGGCTAACCGCGGTGATATAGCGCACGTAAAAAAAGCATCTATACATGGTTAGTATCATGTAGTGACCCTGTATATACACGCAGGTACATTTATATACAACCATTCTGTCAACACCCCACTATCCTTTCACATGGATAGTCCATGTAAAAGGACAGTGCGGTCATTATGGTCATTAGAACCATTCGCTAGTAATTAATTGAGCGCGGACGTGAATACGATCGCAGCATTTACTAATTGCTAATAGTTATACATTTCGACAGTAGTTAATTAACCCTTTTAATGTTTTGCACCTGCTAGTTAAGTTTGCGTTATTTCTGTTAGTACTACTAGCTGATGCCCGAAGCTACGCCTGCGTGGAATTCTGTTCCCTTTCCCGTGAGTAATGGAAACCTTCTTAAAACCTTCAGTGGAACGTTGAACATACCTACGTTCTCGAGTCATACTCGTAGCTGGCTGATTATTTTATAATATTTCAAATTTAATTTTTTACAAGTATTGTGTGTTATTTCCCCCCACAAATATATACCACCGATATGCCACCTTAATATTGTACTCGAATTGAATGCAAAAGCGTGCAATATGGTTGTTATTTAATATTAAATTGATCATATTGTAGCACCTATAGCAGGCTGTATAGAATAATATTGTTGGTATTCAATTTTGCTGCGCTAAATGACATGCACCTATTATTTCACTAATATAGCTGTTTCTCGTAGTTTCGCCTGCGTTGAATTTTGAACAACCTGACCTACGAAAAGTAAGCTATGTGTCATTTCAGACTAAAATCTGTTCCTGTACCAAATCAGGTAGATCCGATCAGCCTTTAGAGCGTGATTGAATAACATACATCAAAAAATATCTTCACAAACTTACTACCATAATTTTTGAAGTGAAAACTTCTTTAGCGGCGTTCGATGGGTAAAAAGTGTTAAACTCGCGTCAGGATCACGTGACATTTGACCCGTAGCCGACGACTTTGAAGAACGACATGACGTCATACAAAGTCCTAGCTACAGAGTGTTTATTTTGCTAGGTACGCTAAGAAGCTTCGTAGCTTAACGGTAAGCGCTTCGACTGTAAGTCCTTATGGTTTCAGATAGTACCGGGTTCGAACCTGGGCTTCTGACACTTTTTTGATTATTTTTTCTTTTTGTAAATTAGTGATAGATTCTATGATTGGCGCTATATTATAGGTATGGTTTGGTATGATCTTTTTATCTTTTTCTCTGTATATAACGAAGAAAGAAAGAAAGAAAAAGTTTTCACTTCTGCCGGCACTCCCGGAGTGCAACCCGTCTTTTTTATATATATAAGACACGTCAATTTGTCTTCACCTCGCCTAATGGTAAGCTGAAGGTAAGGTCACAAGAAAGAGGGTCACCCTTTCCTACACGTACCATGTTAAGAATGGTGGCACTTAGCTTGACGGCCTCATCAAAAGAGCATTGTCTTCGGAGCAGTGCGTGGCACCCACAGGTCCCACTAGTGCTGCGACCACAATTTCCCCTGCCCGGCTATGTACTTGCTGACCCTGAACGCAATACAACCGAGATTGGATTACTATGGAGGGTTTTTCGCATAGTGCACGGTGGTACCCATCCGGCCGAAATTTGTGACAAATTTGTGCCATCAACTTCGTCACAAATTGATACAACAGCCCACCTTCTTTTTCAGTCACTACACACTTCATGCGCTTTATCTACGTTCATGAACCGTTTCATGCAAGTCCATAGGTTACAAGTGCTTTTGTCCTACCCTGGCCAGCCACCAGCCCACATCATTAATTTAATCAGCCTATATTATGTAAGGTTGCCCACAATCTTCTTGTCCACATACATAAACTATTCATATTTAGTATGGACCATAATTCAAAACTAATAATTAGGAAACTGCCCTCTTCATTTGTCTCTAGTTTCATTCAAAATGTAGTTGGTTATTTATTTTCTTTGACTTTCTCCATCCCATGGTTGCCTGTCTTTCAGGCAACCATGGGATGGAGAAAGTCAATTTGCCTTGTGCGATAAGGCCGCCAATTGTATGTATGCTACGAAACTGTACCTACCATATATTGTAATATGTTCTTTCTTTGTGTACCATACAATACAGAGATTTTCATTTATTCATTCTTTCATACTGTGATGGTTAGTTCACTGTTCAATTCATAGGTGAGCAAGGTTTATTGCATTTTGATTACCTGTGTAATTTGCGAATTTTTATGTTATACATGTACTGCTGTGCGTGACAAGACAAGTGTTGTCAGGCTTCGTTTCTGTGTGTGGGCTTAAATTTCAAGCTGCCCAAATTGATTGATGCCTTACATCATTTTTGTATATCATTTACTTAATGTTAAAAATTTAACAAACGCATCTTTCGTACTGCTGCTTGATACCGGTCTACGATAAAATTAAATATAATTTCCTTACAGAACAATATTTTAATAAAGACCTACAAATGATTATTTCTCATAATAAAACAACCAGAGCGTAACCAATAAAAAAATAATAACTCCAACATTTAATAATCTTCACGGTAAACGTACATTGAATTATATTGTCCCGGAATTCATAAACCAGTTCCTAAAGTAATAAAAAATAAAATAAATAGCAAAAGTGTAAAAAGCACACTAAAAGTACATTTAATAAATGCATTAAAAATAGTTAACATCAAACAAAACACTTTTAATTCTGTACGGAATGAATATCCTGAATGCGGTTCAACAGTTAGCTGCCACCAACTAGTTTTTAGTCTAACATTGCAAAACTAGAATGTATTGGAGATAAAAAAAAATTCAAACTACCCTCGGAAGCAAAAATAAGTTTTACTCTCACCGCAAACAAAAAGAAAAACATATCTAGTATTACATCTTACCATCTTACCGACATGAGACACTTTGTCTGAGGATTGTATTGGCTTGCTTCTATACATTTATTGCAAAATAAAATATGTATATAAAATGTATGTAAGTATTATGTTCGAATACAATGAACGTAGAGTACGAACAAATCTTTCTGGTTTTGGTTATACTACTAGTGCATAAAAAAATTGTAAACTTTATATTGACATAAATAAATCTAACTATACATTTAGCCTTTCGCCCGCATGGATCTCTTATCTTCGGTTCTACTCAACCGATTGCAATCAAACAAACATAAGATTTCAAGTCTGACTAACATTAACTTAACTTAAGATTAACTTTCTAGCAAGGTTAGAGGGAATATTAGTAATGTCGTTAATTTCGGTTGCTAATATTCTTAAAAAAAAACCGTATCAAAATCCGTTCATTACTTTATGCGTCCATTGCGAACTAACACTTCCAATATGCCATATAATAGTATAAAGAAGATAAAAAAAATATAAACAAAATAAATACATGTTTATTGCAAAGCTTCAGAATAGTATTTTCCTTCTATACATTGCACCCACAAAATATTAATATTAATAGCACGTACATGAAGGTCAGTATTACAGTTACTACCAACTTAGTTAAACGTCTACGAAAAAGCGAGATCGCCTCTAAACTTGTAAGATATGAGAATCGAGTTCAGGTTTCGGCATTAGCGAGATCAATAATCGCGTCTTGTTGACTCGCCCACCGTCACTCAGGCTCTCTCGACACAGTGGCGCCTATCCGTTCAGATGGGGGAGAATGTGCTGAAAATGGGTGTATTATTGATTGAAATTTGAAATTGTACTTATTTTAATTATATTTCAGACTTGAAGCTTGTGGGTAAGTGGTAACTAAGTAGAGTAACATGTTGTAAGAGCGTTTTCGGTGTCGGACGCCGATAGCTGACACCATGTGCTGTTTTCACATATATCCAATAAAATCGGCCCGATACAGTTATTTGCTCCAAAACACAGACTAGATGGGATGCTAGTAATGAAAAAGAAATGAAAAAAGTGATGAGACTAAAATAGCGAATTTTTTTTGACCTTATTGACATGACTTGGTATTAATTTTTTTCTTATATTCGTGATCAGCGTGGTCTGTTTACGCGAAAAGACACTTTTCTAAGAAAATGTAATTAAAAACGAAAAATTGCTTGTAGTCGCTGTTTTAATCTCTTTGCGATCCGATATTGGGCCAACACAATGGTGTCGGCTCCAATAACCAATATCGGGCCGGACAATATGAAAGATAGATACATATGTCATACATTTGACTTGCTCCGATATCGGGTATCGGATAGTGTGAAAACGTTCTAAGGTTGAGTATAACTAGCCAGATCAGTTTTGACATGGTTAACCATTCTAAACAAAAACATACTTTCATGCTTCAAAGAGCACGTCAAGCCGTCAGTTCTGGGTGCTATATAAAACATCTATTGTAGCCCTTAAAAGTTCGACATTCCAGTATTGTGCAGGTCAGGTTACAGTGGTTTCACGAAAAAATATCGTAGCCTGAAAATTTCGTGATTAGACTGGAAGCTGGCCCTAAATTATTTAGGAGAAGGCCCACAGAAGGATTCTAGCTACTAATTAAAATGTAATAAATTTATACATCATACAACACAACAAGTAAGCATAGGATAACAGCTTGCATTATAGGTCCTATCATGCGAATGAACATACTTAGATTCATTTTAAGGGTACCGTTGCCCTGGATTCGTCATGTCTGTCCGTCTATCTGTCCGTATGTAACAGCCACTTTTTTCCGAAACTATGCTGTTGAAGCTTCGTAAGTAAATGTAGTCTGTGACCTGCATTAAGATTTTCACACAGAAATAGAAAAAAAAATCCAAATAATTTTGAAGGTCCCAATTTTTTGAATTTCAGTTATAAGTTAACTGAAACCCAAATTTTTTTTTTTTCTTCAAACCCATACGCGTGGGGGCGCGGTATCTATGTATAGGTCTTCAAAAACGATATTGAGGTTTTCTTAAATAATTTTTTTCTTAACTGTTAATTTGCGCGTCTTAGTTTGGGCGAGAGACATAACCTCCCCCTCCGGCTCCTGCGGAGATGGTATAAGTGGGGATATCCCGCAAGTAAAAAAAAAAAAAAAAAACCACATGTTAATAAATAATTAACTAATAATATCACATGCTATAAAATTATCATGGCTAATAATTTATAATCATCATGGTAGTTAAGCAAATAATATGCCACTTGTAGTTCTAATGGTGGGGTAAATGGGCTGTACCAAGTTAATGTGTCTGCCAATGACGTGTACTACAAGTATAAGTTATAGGTCGTTTTGAAGAGTAAATGTACCAAGTGATAATGAAAGGGACCTTCTTGACTTTTTAATTCTCAGAAAAAAATACTTCTTTCTAAAATAAACGGAAAAATAAGCAGATAAATATGTCAAGAATAGTATGTCAAAAAATATTTTTGGATTACAAATCGTTAATATAACACAACCTATTTTTTTTAAATATTTTCAATGTATAGACACGACTAATATTCAATTTCATAAAATTCTTAAAACTGGTTTAACTGTAATGCTTCGATATCGCCTTTGGGTTGTGGAGTTCAGATGGCAGTCGCTTCATGGAAAATGTCGAAGTTCAGCCAAATTCACAGTTAGACTTGTAAAAGCGGACCCCAGACTCCCAAGTAAAAAGCTTCGGATGCGACTGGAATTAACGCTAGGTTGGAGAAGAAGAATAATTATGCAACACAAAATAGTCATAAAGAAAACCTTAAACATAAGAGTTTAACACCAACCTTGAAGTCTCAAGCGCCTTCATAAAATTCAACAGCTTAAATTATGAGAGCCTTCACCGTTTATCAGGGAAATAAATTAATTTGCAAATTTAATTAAGCGCTTAAATCTTCAGCGGGCTCTTTAATTATGTACTTAGTTCCAAAATGTTGATAATTTACGCGAGTATCAGAGACTTATTGTTATCTTGGATACAAATTTTGTGTTTATTTGGGTAAACGTTTACTACGATGGAGCACTATTGGAATCCGCTTACAAAATAACATACTTAAACTATATACAAACTCTATAGATGCAGTAAGCGTCACTTAAACGCGGCGTAAATTAGGTACTATTTTAGCACAACTTAACATATTCATACATAAATCATGACATGCACCCATTGACGATTTAAAGAACAATATTGACATACATAACGCGTATTTCATGACATTTCTTTGCGATGTATTATCTTAGCAAACTGTGTTTAAGATTACAACATTTCGACCGATCCTACGCCTTTCGAATCCAGTTCGTCTCAGTCACCTTAACGTCGAACGTCGAACGTCGAGTAACTCCAAACATAGCTCGCTCCATAGTCCTCTGTGCGATTTTTAGTTTATGGAGTACTTCTTCTGTCAGTGTCCACGTTTCGGCACCGTAAGTCAGAAGGGGTAGGACGCACTGGTCATAAACTTTTGTTTTGTGACATTCCGGTTGGGGAGAAGAGAAGACTCTACGTTGTTTGCGAAATGCTGCCCAACCCAGCTAGTTCTTGCTCGAAATTACTTTTACCTAGCTGAATAATCTGGCCCAAGTACACATATTTTTGGACGACTTGGAATGTTGCCCTTTCGATAGCAATCGGTCTCGGTTAAACATTCCGTCATAACCAGGGCACCTGTTGTTCTTGGGTTGCCTGAGAGCCGCCCCTATCCAGCCCTGCTCGATGTCGAGTATCTCCTCGGTGTTATGACGCGTGAGTTTGGGGTTCTATGGTCTTCATCGCTGTATCCCGGAGATCCCGTCGTATCAGATTTTTATTTGTTTGTTTAAGGCGCTCTCATCTGATGCAGACGACTGTGTGGATGATTGTACACCCCTCTTTCTCATGAGTTCGAGAGTGTCAGGAGAGAGCTTGAACTCCTGCTGTTTGCGTTTTCCGTGAAATAACTTTCGAGACACTTCCTGCAATGATTTGACTACTGCGTCGGTTCACTCTTCAATGCCACGAGTGGCATTGACAAGTGAGTGAACCGACGCATTTCCAGCATCGTGAAACGATTTTGAAGATGAAACTTTTCGGACCCTAGAGCTACTAGGAGCGGCATAGGTCGAAGAGTAGACCGTATCATTCGAAATTCATAAGCTCCGATTCTCGTCTCGCCGCGCTCTTGTACTGCCACTTTAGCATTGAAGTCCCCCATAACAACGTTGTAACTGGCCTTGGCGGTGTGATTCATTGCCTTGACAACGTCCTCGTATATGGCCTCGCTTTCATCAGGGTGAAGTAAGGTCAGCGCATATAAGGTACACTACCCGGTTCGATACTGATTATGATGTGTGTGAATCTTCGGAATCTTAACTTTTGCTGATTGATAGGTCACATCTTTCCACCCATGAATGAAACAAAGGCGGTGGTGTGAGAGGATAACCGTGTGATTTCTGCATAAAATAAAAAGGAGGTTAGAATGTCACCACTCTCATCAAAGTCTATTGAAAATATTCAACCGACCGCAGGTTCTAAAGTGTGTAAACTTTGGATGCAACAGGGAAATCACTATGAGGGTGATAATTTCTCGACACGCACATGATAGGTATATCACGCTCAACAAAATACGTGAATACGGTATCCACTTCAATCTATTTTATTTTCTTCAATCACTCCCTTGAGTTCATGCCTATAAGATGTACTCGTACAAGTAAATCTCATCTCGACACGCTCGTTCAGTTTTATTTTTAGACTTCAGCTTCTCGGCTCGAGTTTGCTTTCCTACTTGTTGTGAACACAAAATCTCATTTACGTTGCACCGTTATGAAATATTGGGCTAGCATTTAGCTGATATGTCCCGTCTGGACGAGGAATAATAGAAATCCTGGGATTTTGATACGATAACGATACAATAATGTTATAAGATTATACCGTTATTGTAGCATACAATAATGTAATCCTTTGAATTGCCTGAAGTTTTGAAAAGTTAAAATTCCTCATCATCTTAATGTTCCTCCACCTCGCAGTCTGGGGTCCGCTTCACCAATCTAACTGTGGATTTGGCTGAATTTAAATATTTTTCCGTGCAGCAACTGCCTCATGACCTCCACAATCCAAAGGCGATATCGAAGCATTGCAGTTAGACCAGGTCTTAGACTTTTTAGTGCTCCAACTACCCGTAACGACCGCCACAGGTATTCGAATGGCAACCGGGACCGACGCGCGACGGCTTAACGTGCTTTCCGAGGCACGACCAGACCAACGCAACAAAACCATTATCAAGCATATAGATATTTGCACTAAGCAGGGATCAAAACCGCCCCTCCTGCGTAACGGCCGTAAAAAGTCAAAAAGTTTAAATTGTAACCTTAAACCTTTTGGCTAAGTTCACTTGCGTAAAGTTTTATCGTAATTGGATGAAAGGCATGTTATTCCGAACTACAATCTCTCCCTGTTTTGAATTTCAGCGTTCAGTTATTCAGCGTGATTAATTAACAAACATTCAAACATAAGTCGTTTAGTAGAAATATTTAAGGCATCAATCGTGTATTACGTTCACCACAAACATAAAGAGCTTACCCTAAGCTCCCTGCATGATATATACGACACTGAACTGTCATGAAGAGTGACTGAAGGGATTCGAGCCGCAGTCGGATCGAGATTAAAGTCAAACTAGTGGGTTATACCCAGATTTGTTGTATATCATTTGACATTTATACGCTGTAATGTAGAAACAAGTCTCGATTTATAGCTTATAAAATAGTTTTGTGAATTTACATGTACCAATAAGGCAGTAAGCTGTCACAGTGGTCAGTGTAATCAGTCAATTTATTTTTTAGTATAAGACACGTCTATTTAACTTCACCTCGCTTATGGTAAGCTGAAGCCAAAATCTCAGGAAAGAGGGTCACGATTACATACACGTACCATGTTAAGTATTCGGGCACTCAGCTTGACGGTGGCATCAGATGCTTTTTCACGCCCCACTCAAAGGAAATTTATAAATATCAATTGCAGTAAACTACTGGATGGATCACGAATTATTCATTACTCTTCAAAAAAACTCCAAGCAGAGTTAGCTCTATAGCCAGTGAGTCGTAGCTCTATAGTGTGAGATTCTGTGGGTCTAGCAGTACGTGCTATAAATTTTCTTTTTTCTGTGCGAGAAATATGGCCCCTATACACCCAAACATGATTTGACTGATCTGCAGAAAGAAATGCGTGTTGAAACTTGTGTTGCCTTGATGAATCGATACAGAAATGAAGGAATATTGGATTGAATTGTGACATGTGATGAAAAGTGGATTCTTTACGATAACCGTAAGCGAAAAATGCAATGGCTGACCCCAGGTGAAACGCCACAACAGTGTCCTAAAGCAAAGCTTCCCAATAAAAAGGTAATGGTAACTGTTTGGTGGTCTCAGCATGGTGTTATTCACTATAGCTTTCTACGATCTGGCCAAGCAATAACGGCAGATGTCTACTGTGCCGAACTCCGAACAATGATAGCAAAACTAGCAGTGAAACAGCCCCGACTCATGAATCGATCTTCACCATTATTGCTCCATGATAACGCGAGACCTCATACAGCACGAGAAACCGTTTTAACTCTACAGGAACTGCAATTAGAAACTATCCGTCACCCTCCGTATTCGCCAGACCTTGCTCCAACAGACTACCATTTTTTTCGTGATTTGGACAATTTTCTATGTGATAAAAAGTTTTCTTCTCAGGAGGCAGTACAAAATGCTTTCACACAATCTAGATCACCAGAGTTCTATCGCAAAGGCATAAATGACCTTCCTACTAGATGGCAACAATGTATAGATAATAATGGTAATTATTTTGATTAAATAAATACGTTAAATTTAAAAAGCGGCAATTTCATACTTTAACCCCTAATATTATAACAGTGAAAGTGGGTGTGTAGGTGTGTCTGTTTGTCCGTCTTTCACACCTAAACCATTGAACCGATTCTGATGAAATTTGATATAAGGGTAGATTAGACCTTGAGAAAGGACATAGGCTATGTTTGGTCACGATAACCGACATCCACGCCGGTGGAGCGGCGGGCAAAAGCTAGTGGGTTTACATAGGGGCTAAAAATTCACTCGACCAACAGGAATTTATTACCGGAATAGTAAGTAGCAAACGCGCTAGTCCAGAGCAGACTCATCTAGCTCTGTACCAAATTTTATCCAGCCAACAGGGAAGATCTTTACAAAACTTAATGCCTATGTTTCTTAATACATTCAATGATAACTATTCCTTACTAAATCTTCTAACATTACGCTCATGATTTTTTTCTTTATTGTTACAGATGGAAATATCAATATTAAAAGTTGAAAAGTTCCGTGTTTAAAGATTGAAGAAAAAAAAGCAAAACGTATCAAAAAGTGTTATAGTAAGCAAATTTTATAAGATTCGACCTAAATAGTGAAGTGTTAAAGTTTAAGTTCGTTATGAAGTTAAGTGTGAGTGCATACCGCGCTCACGCGTCCGCGCATAAGAAAATCCTGACGTCATCATACCAGCAACACTATGGGAGCACCGCGGCGCCTCCTGCTGTTGCGACCAACTTTACACCTCAGGTTAGTACACAATGTTCATGTGTAGTGATGATGCTACCTTTTTAATGCATCTATTTTGTCATTCTCTGCATCTTATATGGTTGAAATCCGCTTGTGTACGGTTAGCAAAAGAGATACGGTTACACTTTTTCACATAAAGTTGTATGCAAAAGTGTATCCGTATCTCCTTTGTCCGACTGTACATGTGCGCTGAAGGTTTAATTAATACATTAAAATGTACATAATGTACTTATTTCATAGGTTAACTTAATAATATTCTTCTTTTATTTAGTTAATTTAAATGATCTTTAATATTCTTTTATATAATCTTATTTTTACTATGCGATCATTCCCGAAGGATTCAATTTAATATACAGAACCTATAAATCTTATACACCTCGACACGTAATTATGATGGAACAACACTATTTGGCCTAAGGTGTGATGATGGGCTGAATAAAACACAACTCTTCAACTCCAATACACCTCGTATGCGACACGTAGTCAACTCTCAGACCATCTTGTTTGAAGCTCTTTGCTCAAAATGCCTCCTATACATTAGTCCTATAAACCAAACCATAGTGACTAATAAATACCATCTGTCGATCCTCCTATCAAGAGATCTGACATTTTTGTAGTTTCACTTACTTAACTCCAGTCTTAATATCAATAAAATGAGATACTTAACATTCAACGACTGAGAAAAGGAAAAGGTTTTAAAACTATTGGCGATATATTTTTTCACTATATAGCGAAGGTGACTACAGTATTAGACAGACGACAAAAGTTGTACGAAGCAGTATGTGCCAAGTTCCCACTGAGCTGTACGTGATAGAATTATATTCGAGCGTTATTGAATTTTCTCCCGCATTGTGTATTGGATATTTATTTGCTTCCACAAGTTTGCTGATGCCGACCGAAGATAAAGGGCTTCACAGTGTTTTAAGGTTTAATATTTTATTTATAGGATCTGAAAAATATTCCTAAATAGTTGTTTTCTAAGTACTAAATCTGTTATATAAAAATGAATCGTTTAGTGTGTTGTTAAGCGTAAATCTTGAGAACAGCTGAACCGATTACGCTAATTATTTTTTTAGAATATTTCTTGCAGTACGAGGATGGTACTTACGAAGAGAAAAATTGCCTGAACACGTCTAAAAAACAACACTTATCTATACTCTCATACAAACGATTAGTAATAATACTTAAAAGTTAATTTGAACTTTAATACCATGTCATAAAATTCAAGTGTTAGCGGAGAGGTTCCGGGAAAGCAAAACAATTGTCGACGCATAATGGCTTAGGGGTGCTACGGGGTTAAAGAATGCCACGGGCGAAGTCGTGGCGGGCAGTTAGTTATAAATACAAAAGTCAGTTTTGTATATGTACGTACTTATGTAAAATGTAGGGAATAGCAGGATGCACCCGCGGTCAATTTTGGCCGAGGTGGGAGTGCTCTATAAAGGGCTGCTGAAGCTCACCATGTGGTCCTCTGATTAGCTGAGGGCACAGTATAAAGCAACGGGTGGGCAGGTTCTCTCAGCGCAGGCGTGGGGGTGACATAATGCTTATCATCCTACAGTCGCGGGTGATATTCGCGGGGAATTCCGAATAACAAAAGGGTTATAACAGGATGAATAAACCTGGAACTTTGTATACAAATTACTGGAACATAACACTTTGTTTTTGTACTCAGGTAGAATATAACGCATTTATAAGGTGTAGACAAACAAACACACTTTTTTACAAGCTTTTATATAACTTGGCTTGTTAGTATGGATTACAACTAGCGACCTACTATTAATCCGATTATACCCAACCGCCGAACTTTTGCAAACATGTATGGATGACAATGTATATTAGTTTAGTGGAATCATCGTGAATCGAACATGACAACATTGATGGTGGACGAACTGATTTTTATGGACCTCAATGAGATATGGGTATCGAAAAGCTTTACAGTGAAATATGTTATAATTTATTTCTTTTAAGTATGGAAATGTTAGAGCAATTGCAGCTAGCAGCTAGTAGCAGAAAAAAGCTGATTGATCATCTAAGAGTTTGATGTCTGTAGTAACATAAGTCATTCTAAGCAAATAGGTTAGAAAAAAAAACGAAAGAAAAACAATCACGCCGGAAACACTTAAAAATACAAAAATACGAGAATATCGTTGCTAAAAAAGTATATTAAATTAATCAATTCAACTCTCATCAGTACATCCTAAATTAATTTTGATATTATAACAAAGACTTATTAATTTATAACAGTTGTTATACAGTTGTTTGTTAAGAAAATAGTAGTCTATCCAAAGCTCACAATAATATTGATCTATGTTATACGGCTTTGTCTGAAAATAAACCAGAGCACGAAAAGGGTTTCGGTATGATTTACTCCGGAATACGTACAATTTATTGAAATTTTATTACTATCTATTTATAGATTGTAATAAAACCTATTTTTAGATACTAATAGACCTTTCTATCAATACTTATACTTTTATTAGATAATTTTTTTTTAGAAAGCATTTAATGAAGATTTTATAAAGTACTTAAGAGTCGTAATAAAGTTTGTACTCTTCACAAACATAGGCTTTAAGATCCGCAATGGGCAAAGATATGTGTGAACAAATAATTCTAATTATTTTCTTTTAGTGCTATGGTTGGGAATTTATTATTTTTGTGTCTAGCAGTCTACCTTTTTTATAATGTATAAACTATGACGATGTGTTTACAAACACAACCTGGACAAAACAAACAATTCCTTTATGTTAGTGATACAAGAAGTTGACAAAAAACTACATTTTAACTTGTAAGTATTCTATTTTTTTATAACCGGCCAAGTGCGAGTCGGACTCGCGCACGAAGAGTTCCGTACCAGAAAAAAGGCTAAAAGGCTTAAACCCACAGAAAAGGGCTAAAATATCACGTTTTCTGTATGGGAGCCCCCTTTAATTAGTATTATTATTTTGTTTTTAGTATTCGTCGTAATAGCGGCAACAGAAATACATAATATGTGAAAATCTACTGTACAAGTCAGCACTTTCACCTTTTTTGTCTATCTGTACTCAAAATCCAGATTTAATGACGTCTTTCCTTCATTAACCCTCACAATGAAGGGTCAGCACACACAATAGTAGTTGGTAGACCAACGTTATTATCTCCAACAGTGCTATTCCACGTAAACTGCCAGATAAACCACAATTATGCACGGTTTTACAAGAGATCATAAAAATTATGACAAAGGTAGTCTGGTCTGAATTATAAATTATTTTGAAATTTAAAACTTTAGCAGTTCTGGGGTCGGTAGGTACTAACGTTATATTATCATTGAATAAGAACGTTAATTGTTGAGTTTGTCTGAACTAATGTATTGAAATAAAACTATTTTAACAGATATGTTCATAAAAGTTTTATTTCAATCCGTGATTTGCAAAATTTACCTATATATTTTCTTTCTTCTTTAAATTAGCATGAGAATGATCTTGACTAGTCTCAAAACGATCTTATTACTAAGGGATTAAGAGCAAGTCAAACTGTTTTATCGATTTAAATTATATTTTTGTCAGTACAGTACTGTAGGGCCCGGGGCGTTGGGCTTTACACTTTTTCTATAATACTACAAATTATACACTATTATGCTGGAATATTGTTGTTTATTTAGAAATATAGCATTCCTATACGAGTTTTGGGGGATTTGCACGAGGTTTTTTGAAGTGAAAACTTCTTTAGCGGCGTTGGATGGGTAAAAAGTGTTAAGCTCGCGTCAGGATTATTTGACCTTTGAACCATAACCGACGATTGGCGTCATACAACATTAGGCTACAGATTGTTTATTTTGTTATGTACGCCATGAAGCTTCTTAGTTTAGCAGCAAACGCTTCGACGGTAAGTCCTTATTTATGGTTTCAGAGAGTACCGGGTTCGAACCTGGGCTTCTGACACTTTTAGTGATTATTTTTTCTTTTTGTAATTTATTACTTTTTGTGATTATTTTTTCTTTTTGTAATTTATTACGTTTTGTGATTATTTTTCCTTTTTGTAATTTATTACTTTTTGTGATATTTTTTTATTTTTATAATTCAATAATTTCTTCTGAGGTTCTATGATTGGCGCTATACTATAGGTGGTATGGTAAGGTACGGTATGTTCTTTTTATCTTTTTCTCTGTATATAACGAAGAAAGAAAGAATGAAAAAGTTTTCACTTCTGCCGGCACTCTCGGAGTGCAACCCGTCTTTTTTTTTTATATGTATTACTACTGCGTGTTAGAGGATCGCGGGATCTAATGCACTTTTTTCATATCTTCAATCTTCCATTCGGAGAACTCTCGCTGATTCCTCTATCAGCTCCTTGTCGCGAACTGTCTTCACTCAGATGTTTTCTCCGATCTCCTTTTTTAAATCTTTTATATTTTATAGTTTTATTTGAATACCATTGACGCGTAAAGGCTCGGTACAATTAAGTAGGTTCGTCATATGGGACGGACGCTACAGAACTAAAGGTGTGTACAAAATATTAGAATAATAAGTCAACAGGAACGGAGGAAAACCAAGGCATTAAGATCATTTTAGTATATTATCCGTCAAGATTGATCTGATGCTGACCGTACTAAAAGTTCTCATCGACTTAACAACATCGACACTACAATCTAGCAAATTAATAGTCCACTCCGAGTTAGTTTGCGAGGAAATCAACAGCTTATTCCGTGCTAGGACCATACATACAGTACAAGACGGTAGCATAGTGGTTAAGGAGTCGGCCTTACGATTGAGAGGTCCCGGGCTCGAATCCTGGCCACTACACTACCGACGTGAACCCTCTCCTAGCACAAGCAATTTAGCTTAGTTGGAGGGGTTAGAGGGAATATTAGTAATTTCGATAATTTCGGTTGCTAATATTCTTTACAAAAAAAAAGACGGAGAATTCATGCCCTTTGTGGAAGATTTGATTAAAGGTTAAAAATCTAACCCTTCCTATACATTCATTATTAACCTAGCCTGTGGTAAGCGCTTACAAAAACAAAATTTCAATATGCTCTGTTTACTTATACGAAAAAGGTTGTAAGATATTGAGGATTAAGGCGCCTATAGTCAAGTGCCAAGGGAACTTATATAACGTAAGTAATTCGAGATTCGTACTCTCGGATAAAAGATCAATCAACACACAATAGGCGTTCAACGAACTCCCAAATGGTTCAAATGAAGCCTGATTTCGACAAGGGGTGTTTAAGTTCTATTGTAAATGTATAGAACTATTTTGGAGAAATTGTATGCCTATAATACTATTATGTTACTGTAATCCGAGACACAGGCTTGTCCTAGTTCGGCTGCAGATGTTGCCTATGCTTATTAATGCGTAATTTTACGATATACTTATCCATGTATAATTTTAAGCGAAAATTTAACTGTGGAATGATAAAATAAATGAAAAATAAGACTGAAAAAAAAGACCAGCTGTTTAGGACGAAAATTATGTCAATATAAGGTGTGAATGGAGGAGACCGGAACGCAGAGACTAGATAAGTACATTTATTGATATATATGCATATAGTGTGCCTTTATGTAGTAATATGTATCTTTATAGTTACCAGCATATACCATTGCTTCTAATTTTATTGTGACACCATTGAGACCTTGGCTTATGCGGATTGGTTCGATATAATCTATGATTGGTGAAATTGAGCTTCTTCGCCACTATAGCAGCCCGTGTTTTCTTCAAAAAACACACAAGTAATAAGTACTGCGTTTTTAGAGCATATATTGTGACATGGCCAATATTTAAACCGCCGGTGGCTACAAAAAATTACGCGTTAATCAATGAAAATTTGTCAAATACTATGGTGTCGACTTTTTTACTATATCGTGCTACTAATTTAGACTAGTCATGCACAAACGCAGTCGAAAAAAAACAACATACACTCTATCTTTATTTTTTATAAATTTGATAAAAGTAAAAGTGCCCAATGTAAAATCCTTTTAGAAGAGATAAAAATACAAATAAATGACTTTAAGCTTTTAGGTTACTAAACAGATGCATTTCTAATATTGCATTTAGCTGTAGTATTGCTGAGTAGCCCGTCTGCAAGACTTCAAAGCCATGAGGATTATAACAAGACCCTTGGGGGCAATTATACTATTGAGTCCAAACTTTCGGTAGCTTTAATATTGGCGTATTAAAAATTCGACAATATCATGAAGGAGCTGATTTTTTATACACATAAATATAAATCGAATAAAGAGAAAAAATTGAATCGGTCTAGGCGGGATTTGAACCTACGATCTTTGCCTTACAAGGGCAATGCTTTGACCACTAAGCTACCAGACCTCGCCCTCATTTATTGGTTCCGATAGTTCATAAGAATGTTGGTAGACGCTCGACTGTCGCCTCAAAGACAGATATAGAAGGAGAAATTGGAATTGGTTCGGGCGAGGTCTGGTAGTGTTTCATTAAATAGCTTAGTGGTCAAAGCATTGCCCTTGTAAGGCAAAGATCGCGGGTTCAAACCCCGCCTAGACCGATTCAATTTTTTCTCTGTATTCTATTTAAATATTTAGTATGAAAAATGCTTATAGATTTTATTCAAACATAAAAGTATGGTATGGTCGACTGGTAGAGAATGCCTTTGGCATTAAGTCCGCCATTGTACGCGTTTGTACAGAAAGTTTAAATAAATAAATAAATAAATAAAAGTAACCTAATAAGTGTACCAAATTGTAACCCCGTGTCATATTAATCTGGATCCCGATAATTGCCGATAATGGTTGCTTAGAAGAGATTGATACTATACGCTAATAAAAACACATAATAGTTTGTTTATATCGAATTCATGATGGTTTTGGTGCACAATAAAGAGATATATCTATCTATAATAAGATTTTAATATAAAGGCAAGTATATCTATGCACTAACACTCAGCTTTGACGACCGCAGTGAACCCACTAGCTTGTACAAACACGTTAGTCCCAAAAGGGCATTACAAGAGAAAATCAAACATTCGACGCGTGGTACTTAGCTTTAAAACACTCTTGCGTTACACTAATACTATAAGTGCAAGGACTTTGAGGGCTACACTTTTACTTAGGTTTTGAGTAAATATGGATACTACTTATACTTACAAGTGATAACAGAACACTGTCTGAATGAGATGACACTCATAATCAGAGCGTTTTCACACTCATCCTATATCCGATATCGGACATCTGATATCGGAGGAAGTGAAATGTATGAGATGTGTCTATATTTCACATTGTCCGGCCCGATATCGGTTACCGGAGCCAACACTACGGTGTTGCCCCGATATCGGATCATTAAAAGACTAAAACAGCGACTGCAAGCAATTTTCGACCTTAATGACATTTTCTTAGTTACGTGTCTTTTCGCGTTAATTGATGACGCTGATCACGAATATAAGAAAAAAAAGACGGGTTGCACTCCGCGAGTGCCGACAGAAGTGATAACTTTTTCTTTCTTTCTTTCTTTCTTCGTTATATACAGAGAAAAAGATAAAAAGAACATACCATACCATATCATACCTAAAATATAGCGCTAATCATAGAACCTATAACTAATTTTCTGCTAATTTTCTGTCAGAAGAAATTATTGAATTACAAAAAGAAAAAATAATCACGAAAAGTAATAAATTATAAAAAGAAAACATAATCACAAAAAGTGACAGAAGCCCAGGTTCGAACCCGGTAATATCTGAAACCATAAGGAATTAGTTCAAAAATTGCTTGCACTACTTGTTCTTTTTTTCATTCCTAGCATCCCTAACTAGTGTGGTCCCAAATGGCCGATTTTATCGGATAAATGTGAAAACAGCATAAGGTGTCGGATATCGAATGAGTGTGAAAACGCTCTCATTCTCAGAGCCTTGTCCCAACTCTGTTGGCGTCTGCTTTTCAGTCTAACTGTGAGGCGGCTGAACTGCCCCTCTAGAAATGACTGATGATGAATAGAATGACGAATGTATGGGATTTCAATAGCCTTTGGTCTTCCCACTGACAGCACAAAAACTCTCCAGTGAGCTCTGGCTACCCTACTCACCAACACGAGGTTATTATGGCCGCGGTATTCTGTAGGGCGGCGGTACTTCCCCAGTCGGACTGTTCAATTAGACGGAAACACCGTCGTGTCCTACCTCCTATCAAATATCTTCCACAAAAGGTAGAATGAGGGTAAGAAATAAAATGAAATCTGGTAATAAAAACTGATTAACTACCATACATTGTAATCATTTCTCAAGAAACCTGTAACAATTTCTCAAGAAACTTCAAACAGACCCATGCTTCAAGTGTATTTGTATTGTTAAATAATTGGAATAGTTTGGTTTGCGGAAGCAGTTAATTATGACCTCGATTCGAGTGGCAGTAGCGTAGTCGATAACGTGTTTTACTTGCGATGGACAGATTAGAAGTTCAAACCTCGATCATTACAAAATTGTACTATAATAATGTAATGTTTTATGTTAAACATTGTCACATTTTGTGGTTAAGACGCGTGTTATTAGATATCTACTGTTGTTAAGTTAAATAAAAAAAAGACGGGTTGCACTCCAGGAATGCCGGCAGAAGTAAAACTTTTTCTTTCTTTCTTCGTTATATACAGAGAAAAAGATAAAAAGAACATACCATACCTTACAATAATCTAGCGCCAATCATAGAACCTATCACCAATTTTCTGTCAGAAGGAATAAATGAATTACAAAAAGAAAAAATAATCACAAAAAGTGTCGGAAGCCCAGGTTCGAACCCGGTACTATCTGAAACCATAAGGACTTACAGTCGAAGCACTTACCGCTAATACAAATAAACAATCTGTAGCTAATGTAGCTAATGTTGTATGACGTCAGTCATCGGTTACGGTTCAAAGGTCAAGTAATCCTGACGCGAGTTTAACACTTCTTACCCATCCAACGCCGCTAAAGAAGTTTTCACTTCAAAAATAAAATTAAAAAATAACACCAATTACAAGAAAATACGTAGGTGTTTGCTGTTATAGTTTGGCGTATTTAGGTCACATCAACCTCTTTTAAGTGTTTCGTGTCGGAAGAATAACCAACGGTAGGCCATTATTTAGACTTATCTATCCGTCCGCGTGTCAACGGTCTGGTTCTCATAAACTACAATATACTGTACCTATGGTTGGACAGCTGAAGCTTCAACACAATTTGTGCTTTACAAACAAGTGTTAAAATTACAAAAGTAAGGAATTTAGATTTATTTATTTGTTGCAGCCACATTTGCTATGACTATGCAATGAATGAAAAAAAAAAACTGTATTCATCCGTCAATACAGAATTTAGGATACAAGATTTTTATGTTACTTTACAAGATTTTTTATGCCTTTCTAATTTCTGTCACAAAACAAACAAAAACAAAAGTATTTAAAATAGACACAGACTTATAGAGGATAAGGCTTAGAGCTAGGCTATAAATTTGAAGTCACGCAGTGGGCTTCAGAGCGAGCTATGCTTGAAGTTCCTCTGAAGGATAGAATTCAAAACGAGGTCATCCGACAAAGAACCAAAGCTATCGACATAGCTCGCAGAATAAGCAAGCTGAAGTGGCAATGGGCTGGCCGTTGGAGTAGACGAGTCCTAGAGTGGAGAACGCGAGAATGCAAACGGAGGGTAGGACAACCCCTAGCTGAATGAAGAGGCGGAGATGGCGGAGGTTCGGATGAAATGGGGCACATTGGTCGAGGCTTACGTCCAGCAGTGGACTGCAGTGGGCCAATTGATTGATTGATAGATGATGCTACGGAACCCCCCATGTGCAAGCTCAACTCGCATTTGATCACTTTTTTCCTCTTCAGGTTTTGCTATGAAAATTAAAGAAGACTATGGCTTCATAGTATTCACAGAGCGCCGCCATATTGTGCAAAAGTTGGCGGAACTTTATGAAAATGTTCGGTATAGAAATATACCTCCTCTTGTAATGTACTAAGGATTCCTTGTTTAACTTCAAATGAGAATTGTTGGATATCAAACTGTCGTAAGTCCACTGTATGTAAGTTAATGTAAATTAACCTTTTTGACTTCAATGAAAACACTTGTACTATTCCACATTATTTATTATTATCCTGACCGTTTCACCTTACGGCATTATCAAAGGTTGATACATGTTTTTTGAATATCAGATGTCATTTAAAGTAATATGTTGACTGTGTGGGTAGACAAAAATAGTGAGATACCACTTTATAAATTTCCCAAAATTTAGGGAGTATTACAATATGAGACTATTACCACAAATCAAGTCATATTTGAAGTATTATTACAAATAAATGTCAAATTAATACATAACTTAAGCCGGTCAGGATAATAATAAATAATGTGGAATAGTACAAGTGTTTTCTTTGAAGATGTGTAGAAAGTTCCACCAAGTGCCATCAATCAACCTTTTTGTGTTTTAAATTCGAGACAATGGATATGATGTTACAACAATGTTAAATAGTAAATTGCGTACAGAAGTTTATCAACATCTTAAAATTATAAACACACTAACACTTTTCAATATAAAATAATTTATGGAATTTAAACGAACTGGGATTGAGCTTTCCTTTGACTTTCATCAAGCTAGGTGTAGTCAAATTTAGGCCGACAACCAAATATAAAAAAATCCATAAGAATTAATGGTACTACTATTTTCACAAAATGACTGAAGTGATAACAATTTGGCAAACAGGCCGATTTATACTTTGAACAGCAAATAAACTAGAGTCGATTCCCCGCTCCGACCGTGCCTATAAATACACCCGTGATTCAAGACTTTGCATCAGTCGCAACTCGGCCGCCGGCGAGGCAAGGTCTCCGAAGTCGTCGTCGCCCGGCCTTGCGCCACTGAAGATGTCGACCGCAGCGATCGACGAAACGTCTGGCACGCAAGTTTCACATAGACCACGGCCAGACAGCCCGGAAGCAGTATATTCTACATGCAACGCCGGCCGTGAAAGCCTGAAGACTTATAAACTAGAGAACGTTCCTGTAGATCCTTAGCAACAAATCCTATGCAGTCACGGGTAACAGATATTTAAAAATAAATTACAGGTAAAAATCAATCAAATAATAACTGAAACAATATAACTAAGTAAAATAAACAAATATATTCAATACTATTCTTGTCGAAAGTGCGAACTTTAGTACATAGGTACGCTATCGACCTCGGTTCAGTAAGCTTAATCCTTTGGGCCTTATTCACCTCCAAGTTATTCAGCTGTAAGTATAACCTAGCAAAAGACCAATGAGGATAGACTTTATAAGAGCCAATCCACACTGAGCGTTTTGTCTGCACGGTGTTAATAGTCGACAAAATAATGAAAGGCTCATCAGTTCGTTGACAGTACAGACTAGTATTTAGATGACTAAAATATTTTTTAAGCTAATGAAATGCAAAATGATTTTTTTATATATTTCAATTTTTGTATATTTTTTGGTCTTTCAATTGACTGCGTCACGCTAGATGGTAAAAAATTGCGGTGCAGTGCAGAAGATACAGAGGTATTGTGCGAAGCCATCCCAGAAATGTGAAAAATATTTGCTATGAATCATAGTAAATATAGGTAGATTTTTATCAGACTCGTCATCGTCTAGCGATGATTGTGTCTACAACCGAGGTTTTCAGCTCAGAACCTGGGATGTACTTAAACCTTCTCCTATTTTTTTATAGGTTTCTTATGCAATTATAACAGCCGTTTGATCATTCAACTTCATGAAAAAAACCTACACCAGACGTCATCTGTCAATCACCACCAACTTGCAAGTACTAACTTGCAAGTAAGGCCACAAAGATCTTGATACGCCCAACATTTGTAACAGAAAGCCCTGAAAGCACTACGTTGCCGTCGCTGCGTCGACAGAACGTTGACGCAACGCACCGTGTGTAAGGTTCTTAAGGTATTATCAGATCTCGCGCTGCTTTATTTGGTTTAACGAGTTATTGCTGTAGTTTCCAATTTAAGTTAGCCGCTGGGGTCAAATAAATATGATGTAATCGTTTATTTATTTATAATAGAGTTTATTGTTCGCAATAGTTCGCGGCATTGTAATCGTCTTTGTGTAAAGTTTGTTTATTTAAGAATAGGTCGAATAGTTTATTTATGTTCAAAATTGAGTATTTTATAATATGATGATGAATATGATGATAAATGATGTAGATAATGATGTTATTTTAAATCAAGTCGTCACCGCACGAGAAGGATGTTTTAGAAGAGAAGCCTTGTATTTTCTCCTTGGAAGAAGATGAATATCTTAACAATACATCGCGGTCTCTAAAGTAAGCAGCCAAGGCCAGGCAGGGTTTAAGAGATATCTCAGTTCGTGGGCCACATTACAGATGTGACAAAACATAGTACGGTGTTAGTCTGTGCGGGTCCGAAATAATCATCGTATTTTTAATTCCGATGTGTTGAAGCAACGGGGTCGCTTCCCCATATACAAGAAAGGGTAGAAATAACCTGTGGTTTGAATAATATGTTCTCAGTATCAAAGGTCCATTTTTTCCCTAACGAAAGTCATATACATTGATATGATAAAGTATGCAATAATTTACTGACATCTTTAAAAAGGTGGTTACGTGGGTGAACTTCTAAAGTTAGTATCTTCTAATCAAATTGATTGAACCCATCCATCTTATATTAAGCTTATAGGCTTGGGTAAGAAAGAAGAAGAATAAAAAAGATTTATTTTTGATTCAATACAAGAACTCCGGTCAAGTGCGTATCGTAATCACACACTGAGGATTCCTTACATAACAAACTTATTATTACTGTAAGAATACTGAAGTTCCCAATATTGCTTGGAAAATAAACATTAAAAGATTTTCCAATATGGTTTCTCCATAATCACTTACCATCAGATGGGCCGTATACATGTCTGTCACTAAAGTTGTATAAAAACGAACTCCTGATGATTTAAATGCCCATATCCTGATCGTAAGGACGACTCCCTCGACGCCCGAGGCCGTAACCGGCTTAGAAGGCATCATAATATATCTTGTGTATCCCTGCAGGTGTATAATTTTATACTTAAACTAAGGCGATGATGGGCTGTTCAATGAAAACATCTCCACCCAAGCTCTCTAAAATACTCGTACATAAACTACAAACACACATATTCTCACGCCTATTTGCCTTTCAGGGTTGGCACAGACAGCCCGCCATTTGAATCCATCCTTAATACTTTACGAGCTTCCTCTACTGTTATTAATTCTTTCATGACAGACTATTATAATTATAGTAAAATTATTTTCCAAATAACGTTCTTTGTTGATCAAAACCCTTTGAAATTAAATAAAATCTCCAAATTTGCATGATCCTTTAAAACACCACTCGAACACAAACCCTTTTCCTGTGAAAATGTCTTGGATCCCGTCAACAAACCCCTCAACTGTATAATGAGTCAAATAATTTGATAATTACAACCCCAGCTATGTATAAATTACAAGTAATTTGAGCAAACTCGAGCCTTCAGCGATTTGTTTTGGTATCAGAATATTACTTGGCATCGAAGGGTTAATAGATGAATTTGAATTGTAATTTAATTTTTACTGTTACAACTGTTTAATTTTTTTTATCGATATTCTTAAAAGGGTTCTCAGAAATGTTTATTGAACAATACTCCCCTGCAATTTCAAATTCAAATTATTTATTTAAAATCATCTAACAATATTTTTTTACGTTAAATTCAGCTTAAAGCTAAGTTTAGCAAGATTTTGATGGTGGCTCAGTGGTCAGAGCATTCCCCCTGTAAGGGAAAGATCGTGGGTTTGAGTCCCACCTGGGCATTCACTTTTTCCTATCTTAATCGATTTGAAAAAGTTAGCATAGTAAATGCTTCAAAATTTTCTTTCAATTATTTGGGCGGAGTCATCAAAAAACAATGTTTAAAAATGATTGCAACATCATTCATTGTTTCCGATATTTCGTATGAATGTCGGTAGATGCCTCCCACCTTCGCCCTAAGACGGTAGTATAGGAGAATTTGGATAGCTTCAGGTGTGGCCCGGTGGCTCAGTGGTCAGAGCATTCCCCCTGTAAAGGAAAGATCGTGGGTTCGAGTCCCACCTGGGCATTCACTTTTTCCTATCTTAATCGATTTGAAAAAGATTTTGATGGATGGGACTTTCCAATCAAGAGTTGCAGGATGAGATGGCAGCTGTCCCCATAAACACCCAGATAGACTTATCAGGAGTTAACATACTCAGTTTCTCTTCAAAATATTGATAAATTCCTTGAATTTATAAACTGTGTTAATAACAAACTTAAACAATGTGTTACGTAATCTAAACACTAAACAGTAACAGGAAAACAAAACTGTTGTAAAACTGTGTTGATAACAAATTTGAACAAACTGATTAAAATAGGAAAAGTTTGAATCGGTCTAGGCGGGGTTCGAACCCGCGACCTTTGCATTACAAGCGCAATGCTTTGACCACTAAGCTACTAGACCTTACCCGAACGAATACAAATTTCTCCTTCTATATCTGTGTATGAGGTGTTTTTTTTAACCATTTGTTAAGTAGTCTAGACACGAAAATAACAGGAAAGCAAAATTGTTGTAATCAGATTGCAAAAAAGAGTTACAGTTAACTTTCCCTCCAACTAATGAATAGTTCTCTTTATTATATGTTAGTCTACTTTATCTCGAGCCGCGGACGTGGTTAATTCCTGACTATTTATCTTCTAAACTAATCTAGTAGCTAGTGGCTAGTGGTATCCTTCCTTTACACAGTTGTTTCTAGAGATAGAAATTCCAACGCAAGTTGTATGTGCAGTATTTCAAGTCTGCAGTGGTATTTTCTCAAAGTCAATCAAAGTCTTGAAAAAATCAATTGCTTTCTTATATTATTTTCGATGAATAAGGCAATATTTTTAGCATATTGCAGTCGACTGCTGGACGATATCTTCTCTTAATATACGCCATTACTTCCAATTCTTTGGCTTCTGTATACAAGCCGTCGCAGCCACATTTTTCAGATCACCAGTCCATTTGGCTAGAGGGCTTTTATGTAAAAGCTGTTATAAAATTATTCTGTCTTTCCTCTAAAGTTTAGTAAGTGAGTGGATGGCGCTTTCATAAAGCCGTATTAGTGAAACTACAATGAAAAGTAGGCATAAGGAGCCTAGGCTCTGAGGTGAAATCATCGAATACATCCAGGAACAATATGCCTAGTATAATTCCTATCCCAATAATCATTTACGTCATAAGTGTAAAGTATTACGAAGTTTTTTATGATATCATATCGAAGTTGACTTACTGCTTTGAAATTGCATTGTGGCACCGGATAGAAGCGTCGGCTGTGTCGTCGGAAACATGCATCGGCAACGTTTACTAGTTGTTTACTATGTGTAACATGAGTTGTTACAGACTGTCTTGTATTTATATTTTGATTATATTTTCTTTCTGAGTTAGCGACTGTCTATACAATAATAAAGACGAATAGTTTGTTTGTTCCAACATGCTAATCTCTAACTAAATATGCGATTCGAAAAAATATTTTAAAATGTGATTTTTTTTTAAATTTTTTTACACTTTTCATGTTCTTCATGATTGAAAAATCATTCATTGGTTCCGATAGTTCGTAAGAATATCAGAAGACACACTCCACTGTCGCATCAAAGACAAATATAGAAAGGGAAATTCGAATTGGTTAGGACGAGGGTCTGGTAGCTTAGTGGTCAAAGTATTGCCCCTGTAAGGGAAAGATCGCGGGTTCGATTCCCGCCTAGACCAATTCAACTTTTTCAAATTTAAATCGTTCTTGAGGTAGGTTATAGGATTACTTTCCCCTGAAAGGGAAATTTAGTTTAGAATTGATCTATAGGCTATTTATAATATCATGCTACCGTATTTTGACCAGGTGTGCTGTCACACTACAAATAGTCTCCCTGGGTCAGCCGGGGTGCGAGGAATATGCACTCTAGCTATCTCACCTCCGGCCTTGCACTGCGACCCACATACGGTGTGCGGTTAACACGGTTCGAATCCGACATAACCTCCCCCTCCGACTCCGGCAGAGGTGGTACCCACGGAGAAGACCCGCACGCTAAAAAAAACACTACAAAAAGTCCTCGTATCGCCCTAAAAAATATCACAACTATTAGACGTAGACAAAGACGAAGACTCCTTCTCAGGGTAACTAAAAATTATAACCACCTTTTTGCAATCAGGAAAAATTAAAAAAGACTATCACGTCCATTTACAGTTCAACCTTGCCCTAAAATCTTGTCATACGATCCCGCCGTAGCACATCTGTTCTGAGAGGCAACTCTGCGTGAAATTAAATGTTCCGTATCTGCGAGCTCCGCCTTCAGTCGTGACGCGTGACAATTCGCTTCATACTTACAACCAGTGTGACAATATACGATGGATGAAGTCGCGGTTATATTGGAATTAAAACTAATATTTGTCTTTTAAATGAAAATATTTTCAAATATGTAGATACATACATATAATTATTATACACTAAGAACAACATGATTATACACTAAGAACATATATATATATATATATATGTTCTTAGTGTATTATATATATGTATTATATATATATATATATATATAAGCATGTTAAGCCTTAGGTTCAGGTTGTCATAAGAAGATCTATAGCAGCCGTTATGGTTAGTTGGAGCCCTCAAAAATCCGACAGTCTAACTGCAAACTTATGGAAATTCTGCAGTCGCTTCACAAAGAATTTTGAAGTTCAGCCTCATCGCAGTAAGGCTGGTAAGCCGACCCAAATGAGTCGGGAATAGGCTCAGAGAATGACGATATAAATTGGTAGGCTTATTGCACAATTTCAATCCAATTTCTTCCAGGCAATTCTATCGTGATTTAAGAATACTTTGAAATCTTGAATAGTTGATTCATTCATCCTCCACCTTTTCTGATATCACTTATTATGGTTTTTAATGGTGCAACTGCACTCTGACCCACCAACTCCTAGCCTAGAGGAAAGCCTAAGCAAAAGTTTCATCCATTAGTTGGTAGGTGATTTGCATATGAGGTTGGCTTAGGCCACGAAGATCTTTTTAGGGAAGATCTTCTATTTCTTTATATACAACTGAGGTGGCGGACAGGTACACGGTCCACCTGATGGAAAGTGGTTACCGTGGCCTATGAACGTGTTCAATGCCAGGTGAGTTACACTTGTGCTGCCGACCCTGTAAACCTAGTTTTAAGTTTTTCGTATGTTACTACTACAGAATTAGTAGGTACCTTATTACCGATGATATCAAGTGGCGTAATAATACAGTACCTCTTAGTAGTCATCATACCCTGCCACCTTTACGTCTGTTCTTACTCATTTAAAATTTATGGCGACATTATAGCGTTATTCAGATATATGGATTAGATCTTATTGTCCTGCTCACAATGGCGGTAGCGACTTCCGTATCCGGCAATTTGTCACTTCCGCGAACCCGCCTCGACTCAACTCTTTATAATTGGACGGATTTAAATTAAATTCTGAATAGATTGTGTTTTGATTGGCGGAGGTTTTTTGTTGAAGTGGTTTTGTTTGAATATAAAAATAATTATTTAGGTTTGTCACGTTATCTCTCGTTTTCAATTATTTATGTCAATAATGTACGTTTTTTTTAATGTATTAGTGTCTTTAATAATCACAGATCAAACAAATTCGTTTAATCCAGGGCCTCGTTTCTTTTGCGATTTGGAATTATAACATATAATCTATACTTCGAAAAGTACTGTCATCCAGGTGCCAAATATACTATTTAGACGTTGAATTATAGGGTGAATTTAATAGAGACTGAAAATAAGTGGCTTAAGGAATTATTTTGTTGACGCCTTGTCGCATATTTTACAATATTTTCCTTATAAAGAGCCTCTCGAAGGACGCCTATAACATTGCCGAAGAAATTAAAAAAAAATAATGGTTTCAATTTGGGTTGTGTCAACAAAGTGGGCCTGTTAACCCGCGTATAGTCGCACCGGGTCGAATTGAAACAGAAGTGTTTGAGCCATAATTGCTTTAGTATTATTTCTTTCGTGTTATCACTCTAAGTACCTTCAAGTAATTTTATAGCACACCCCGCCTCAGCCAATTACCCTAAGAAGTTTGGGCATTTAAAGTGAGTATGGGTCGTATCGACCCGTGCGCGACGTGATGTGTAAATATAAAGTAATATTTAATGGCAAATATTTCAGAAAAGGAACAATTTTTTACGTGCGGTAAATCCCCACGGATAACCCCCCCCTCCCCCCCTCCCCCCTCCCCCCTCCGGATATATGTTGGACCCAAACCGACTAAACCGCATGCTGTCTGCGGGTCGTAGTGCTAGGCCGAAGGTGAGGTTGTCATGCGATATATCCCTCACACCCCGGCTGACCCAGGGCCTTGCCTGTCGGTCTGGCCCTCCTCGAGAGTGGAGTCCGACTCGCCCCGGTATGGGGGGCGCGCATCGCACATCCCCACTGCGGCCTGCTTCTGCTAGGGTGACGGGCAGCTCCACCCATCTCCCTCAGGCCCGCGCTCATGGGGGGCGGAGGTACTTGTTAGTACAGTGTAACATTGCGCACTGAAAGTCACACAACAGTTAATTTCGTTTATCGTTCACTTATCGCAATATACGCTCGAGAGCAATGAATACGGGTCACTAAAAATCTTGGAAACTAAGAACGAAATAAATTGTTAATATGTGTTTTATGGTCTAAATTTTGTGCTCTACAAGTCCGATGGAAGACGCAGTATATGAGGTTGTTAAATGGAATAATACATCGTAGGAAAAGTAGCGTGAGCTAAGAATTGCTCTTACATGCAGAGGAATGGGAGGATATTCCTCAAAATCTGATAAGAAACTTGGTGTTAACCGTGTTAACGCAGTAATGGAAGCTCGAGGAGTAATATCGATTAAAGAGTAATATTTCCCCTTTTTGTTTTAAAGTAAGATCAGCAGTTTTTCTCATTGTGTAATTTCTTTTGATTATATATTAAGTTGTAAAATTTCATTCGTTTTATGTAAGGAGTGTTTAATTGTCTATAAAACACAATTTATCTCATTAACCTGGTATTATTAGTTCGCGAGATTTGTAGGATTCTTAAGTGACCCGTATTCATTGCTGTAGAATATAGTTGGTATTCATTATATTGTTATTTTAACCAAATTAACTAAAAGTAAGACGTATTAGAATAAGTACCTATTAAAGGACCTCATATAGAAACGTTATTAAATGGTACCAGAATTTTCTTGTTATTTTTTGTGTCCAAAAAATATTAGCTCCCTAGTCACGACAAGTAATCGATTGCAATCTCTCTAAAAGTTTCGCCAAAGTATAAAAACAAGGTAAAAACATAACATTTTCCTCCTATTCTTTACAAGCTTTGAATGCAAAGCCTTACTAACAAATTGGAAATTATTTGGCTATAAACATTAATAATATATACTGCATATATTCTTTTCAGCGGGAAGATGTGAATGAATCAACATTTTTATTCCCTGTCATCGTCCATTCTGCATTCAACTTACATCTTATTCGATGTATATTAGTACATTTATTAAATTCTTGTGTCACAGTGTTGATCTATACACTGCTTATAAACGGCTTGACCAATTTTTATGAACATTTTTGGTAGGTCTAAGAATGGATCGAAAACCATTTTTGAACTCGTAAGTTATAAGGTTGGTCCTCATGGTGGCAGCCATAGTCGCGGGCAATGGTTGCATTGGATTTTTTTTTTTTAAATCTTGGGTTATGTTGTATTAAAGATACTGAACACAAAAATATGTTTTTTGGAATTGTCATCAGTTTTTCTATTTGTTCGCGATACTACCAAACGGATTTTGATCTAGTTTCTTTTTATTCAAAAAGTCTTAGTCAGATTTAAAATCTACATTACAATACAATTAGTTGAGTAGAACCAGTAATAATACTAAATTTCACGATAGGAAAAATCCTACAGGATAGGCCGCATGAGTGTGATGTCGCTGATGTTGCCACACGTAACCACTTCTCATTAGCCGTATGCTTGTCAGCCACCCAAAAGATATAGAAATAAAAAAGAAAGACGGGTTGCACCCTGGGAGTGCCGGCAGAAGTGAAAACATTTTCTTTTTTTCTTTCTTCGTTATATACATAGAAAAAGATAAAAAAGAACATACCATACCATACCTATATTATAGCGCTAATCATAGAACCTATCACTTATTTTCTGCTAATTTTCTGTCAGAAGAAATTAATAAATTATGAAAAGAAAAAATAATCACAAAAAATAATAAATTACAGAAAGAAAAAATATTCATAAAAATTAATAAATTACAAAAAGAAAAAATAATCACCAAAAGTAGATAATAAATTATAATAAGAAAAAACAATAAAAAAAAATCCCTGAAGGCCAGGGGTTTGAAACCGATACTATCTGAAACTATAAGGACTTACAGTCGAAGTGCTTACCGTTTAAGCTACGACGCTATCTATCGTAACTTGCAAAATAGATAGTCTGTACCTAATCTTGTATGACGTCAGTCATCGGTTACGGTTCAAAGGTCAACTAATCCTGACGCTTCCTTAACATTTTACACCCATCCAACGCCGCTAAAGAAGTTTTCACTTCAAAAATAACGGATATCCACCCAGGCGGAGCCACGGGCATCAGCTTGTTAATAACATGTGGCGTATACTCTCTTCCTTGGAAATATGTGAATGGATCAGCATTTATTCCCTGTCATCGCCCATTTTGCATTCCACTAGATTAATATACTCATACATGCTACGGATGCGGGCTTTCACATATAGCTGAATGCCCTTCTCGGTGGTTTTGAATAAATTCGTCTTATGCGAGATCTAAGTTATCTTGTTTTGTGGTGTACTTTATGCGAAATTTAATACAACATGCTTCGAAATAAAGTGACGAAAGGTTTTTGGCAGAATTTTACTTCATAATCTGTGATTCTATCATCCAACTTTGGATACTGGGGTCTGCCCTTCCAACCTTCCTTATTTAGTTTTTTATCATCTTTACGGTAGTTACTGCCACTTGACTTCCGAATCCCATTCTCGTCCGTCCATCAGTACTTACACCACTTGCACGTGAATACACTTCTTAATTTTTTTCATGTATGACATACCATCCATAACTATCTTTAATAAACTGCTTTCTTTCAATAGAAAAAAGATAAGAGAAATATTTAAATACATTCATAGAAACCTTAATAAACCATAAGTACAATAAGCACTTTGTCTTACCGAAATAAATTGACGCTGTGTCCAATGGCTCCTTCAAGACTATCATTCAATGTGATAAATGTTCTTTATTTAGTACAATGAATCAATATGGATATGGGAAATAACATCTAAGTACTTATATTAGTATATATTTTGTTATTGATCATCCTTCTTACGACAAGCTTGTCAATCCGTGACTTGGAGAACATATATTTGTGAATTGAGCAATTTGCTTTATAATAAAATTTTACAAAGATATCTTTGAGTAAGAAAGTACTAGTTAGAAATTGGTTTATTCTTCTTGTATTCTTTTTGTAGTAATATATCAAGTAGATTCTTCTGCACTAATATTGCAAATTTCTTCATTAAAATGTCGAGTAGGTGAATGATAAACATCTACGACAGTGGTTACGGGTGGTTGAAGCCTTAAAAAGTCCGACATGGGGTCTACGTGGTCGGACTTTAAAAAGTCTTCAACCACCCGTAACGACTATCATAGATGTTGTTCATTTACCTACTTGATATCATAATGAAGAAATTTACAATATTAGTGCAGGAGAACCTACTTGATGTACGTGTGATGAAAGTCTAATGGGAGGTAGTAGACTGTCCTGTTGTTGACTGTTTTTACTAAACTTTAAAACGGTAGGTAATTTGGTAGGTAGGAAACTTGTTTTACAACAATTGTGACGTCATAATTTTTTTCATTGTCAAATAATTTATCTATTACCTATTATAGGTTGGGTGAATGGTTGAGGCGTCGGTAGCTTAGTGGTTAAGGAGGCGGCCTTACGATCGAGAGGTCCCGGGTTCGAATCCTGGCCATTACACTACCGACGTGAACCCACTCCTAGCACAAGCAATTTAGCTTAGTTGGAGGGGTTAGAGGGAATATTAGTAATTTCGATAATTTCGGTTGCTAATATTCTTTTTCTTTTTTAAAGTTAAAAAGGAATTAAAACTCTTACAGCACTTTAACTAATCTCGATTTAATGAGCCCAGTGAAATAATTTCCCATTATGGATTACTAGCTTACCACTATTAACATTTTAGTACCGAGAGAAATTATCATAACTGTGAATGCTCGATCGAGTTCTTACATTTTCAATATTCACAAATCAGTTCTAGAATTGAAATTGAATGAAAATCTCGTTTCGAAGCGATAAATTGAACTAATTTGATTACTTTTCTCAATTTTCGCTACGGAAAATATTTGGTCGACAATTTGATTTTAAATCGGGATTTTTTGTGAATTTTTTTTTTGTTGCTAGTATTATGACTAAAATATTTGACTTAAAAAAATATTATACTTACCTTAGAGACCCGACGGTTCCCCACAAATTTCCGGTAACTTTTGAAGTTAACATGCATTTTGATTTTTTCATTTTTATAGGTAGGTATTATCTGACCTCCTAATCACGAGAGGATACACATAACCTGCGCATATTTGCAAGCAATAAGTTGTCAAAGTTTTCTCACAATCGAATGAACGGTAACATATCTCATAACTTCAAATAACCATTGTTAAGCCCCCTAAAACCCAACCACTTGTCCTGATCGTCCACCTAAATCTCGTGGGGACGAACACGCGGAAACAAGTTTATTGGCGTAACTAACGTGCCTCTGGTACACTTCACATTAGCGGTACGCAATTAATGATTTTGTAATATATTTTATTTGACATTGGCATTGCGTGTTTCCCGGCAGAGTAGAATTTGGGCCACCCATTCTCTTCTCATGTGAATAGGGCTGATTAACTTTAACATCAGACAGATATGTTCAGCCCAGATTCATGGCTCAAGTCAACGATAGTGCCCGAAATACGGCAATAGGCTCACCCCCTATTACGTGGGACCGAATACAGATTCGTGAAATGTGGGTGTTAATTTACCTCTGCCTAACCCTCCGGGGATAAAGGCGTGATTATATGTATGTATGTATGTAAAATTGTGGCGATTTGCTGCAGAGGCCATTTTGAAGAAGTTGAACATTATTAAATCAACTTTCGTATGTGAGATAAACTGCTGAGTACCTATGTTTTGAAATGGTATCAGAAATACCGCACAAGTGAATAACTTGCGTCCATATTTATTACTAGTCGAGCCCTTTACATAACCTAAATCATATGTAACGGAACTTAGGGCCTACGGCCCTACGCTACACGTAGCTGTGATCGTCTAGACTGCTATCGTCGAAACCTACTACACTAATCTATTTACATTCAATATTGACTAATGACCGTATGTATACATTCGTATAACAAATGCTAAAAGCGTCTATTTAAATCGATAGTTCGCTACCTTAGTGGTATATAAAGTGTGACGTTCTATCCCAACTTTTAACTTCAAATGTATGTATGGAATATATTATATAGTCTCACAGTTCATGTGAGCTGTGTGCTTGTTTGCCACCTCAGTGGTATATTTAACTTTACTGTCTGTATGGAATATATATTATGATGACAAGACTGTGGATTTATTTGGAATCAAATGAATTAATATTAAATGCAAAATATAGGTCTGTGATAGTTTGATTTTATGTGTTTGGCCTCTTGGGCATCTTTTTCAGCTGTATTTATATTTTTATAGGCCTTTAATTGTCGTAGATATCATATATGATTTATAATATGTGATCCGGATCAATTATATATTTTTTTGTTGTTGTGTATTGCAATACAATATTATCTCAAGCTCCGAAGAGCGAGATTATCTCAAGCTCCGAAAAGCGAGATTTATATCGATTCCGAAGAATCGATAGCTCTGATCAATAGATCGAGCCCGCCTTCAACTCGTCACAATGAATTTAATTAAGTTTGCAACACCGCCGCTGAAACATCATTGTATACTGTAGATTTCAGTGGTAACGTTCAGCTCCAGTACAAAATGATGAATCCCTTTACCCTCATGACATTACTGATTCGACTGAAGCAATTATGAATATAAAATGATGATGACTGTGAGTCTTTTTTCTTTATTCTAACAACAGTATAGTATACCTTCCAAGTAACGATTGGCTGTCAGTTATTTATTGGATATTTAATTTCTCAGATAGGCTTCAGCAGAAAGACTAATGTCACTACTCGTTACAAACTGGAGCTCGAAATTACTGAACCCAAGTGATTCAGGAGCTAGATGATTTTACCTACAGATGTTTCAACGAGTAAATATACTCTGGTATGGCTATGGTATGATGTAAAGAGTGAGATCCAAAATATGTCGGAGACGTCAATTAGTCTCTCATTAGCAACTGTGTGCTGAATTTAATGATCCCAGTAAACAAAGCCTTTTGTTTAGTCAATGTAGGTATTTTCTTTGTATAATAACATAAAGTTAACCAATGATTTAAGTATATAATTAATATATCAATTTCAATCAAAATATGATTATAATTTACACTTGTCACTATTATTTTGCATAAATCCCGACGGTAAACGCACAAAATCTGCTTATTAGTTTATACCAAAATATAATACGTTAATATAACGTATAATAACCCCAACTTCAATTATTATATTAACACAAAATCAATTCACAACTGAAATCTCCCCCAAACGTAATGAGAGACGATATTCTTAGCAATCCATGGATTCTCCGTGCGGGTGCCGGGTCCATCGCGTTGCTGAGTTGGGAACTCGGAACAGTGCCTGGGACTTGCGACCCAAGTGTAGGTTTAGAAGGGGCCCCTTTTGTTGATGTACATCAACACTCACCTTCACTACCCAAGTTCCCCTCCCTGCCTAACCAAATTTGATACGAACCTACTAGTGCCGCTTTAGACATTCGTCCTAGTAATGAGCTTATTGTAGCTCTCGATAGGCCTAGATCTTTAAGTAGGTTATAGAGAGATTTAGCTGGTATACCTCTAGCTCCCACTTCTACTGCATACAAATTAACCACGTAACCGTTTTTGATTAATTCGTTTGTGAGATCATAGTATTTATTTTTCTTAAGTGTGTGGTCCTTCGGTATATTTGTTTCCCACGGTACAGTAAGTTCCACAAGGACCACATATTTTGTCGTTTTCGAGTATAGAAATATGTCCGGTCTAGATGACGAAACCCCAACATCCTCCGGAATTTTATAGTGCTTTTCATACGTACCAATTCATAATTACCACTATAATTCTCGTAAGAATTCCTAGGTTCTATCGCAATAGAACATGTCTACCTGCACTCTAGTTAGACACCTAGTGTAAAACCTGATGGATTATGAGCCCGTACCAATAGCGCTCACAAGCGTGTGTGATTCTATTGTGTGTGTGTGTATTGCGAATTGTGTAAGGGAATACAAGTCTTACTAGCTACGTGGAATAAGGAATGATCTAGTTTGAAACTTTCCTACAGCTAGATCACGGACCCTAGATGATCAGGAATGATAGGTATTCGATTTGCCTCCAGAAGCCAGTCTCAACTCCCAGACTTACAGTCAATAAATCTACCTATAAGAACTTATCAAATGACGGCAAATCAATGGAATTTTGGTATTGATAGGAAGGTATGATAAATTAATTAGGAACTTCTAAATATCAATTTAGAAGCGCGTTGTGTCTAGACACGACTCGGCACAAAGTCTTATCTCACTTCGTCACTATTTACACTTGCTTAAAACAGCAGAGTTTAAATATATGTCAACGCAAACAGTCAACGTGCCAAACCCGTGATCCCAACACAACTGCCTGTGAAACGTTCGAAATCACTTTTTATCTACACGCAAAGGTCTACCCCCTCGCCGCGCATACCCTTACAGCAGGTAGCTGCCCGCCGGGCGCTATGGTATACAAAGTGTGATAATTGGTTACAGAATCTCTTTGTTAACTGGCAAGCTCATAATTACATTCAAATAATAACATGCTTTTCGTGCAACGTAATTAATTTTATTCTACAGAATATCAAACCATGCAAATTGATACCATATAATATTACAAATAATATACCAACAGTATACACTCAATTTAACCAATATAACCAATTTAACCAGCTGGTCATGCATTTTAATGATATAATTACATAAGTATTATAGTACTATGCGCTTATCTCGGCGAGAGCTCTGATTATTATTTTTTTGATAGAATTCTATTTCATGTATTTTTTTTTATTGCATTTTCGGCCAATTTCCATGGATCAAAATCCCATAAACCTACAGTTATATGGTGCCTATTATGGCATTTACATCAAGTCCACCTACTTAGTCATCATAAATAATATATTCCAACAATATGAATATCATCGTTTCATATTTGCATTCGTTCACGCAAGATAATTTTAGAAATATTATAACATCTGAATATTTTAAACACCATGTGCTTACAATAAAGTATCGTGCCTGTACCCCAAAATCTTCGCTTTGTCCTAAAGAACCTTTTTTTTTATCATTTCTTTTGTTCTTAAAATAGTTTTAAAGTCGTTGGCTATTTTTTTGCACTATGAATCAACACAGGACCGCCAGATGCTTGCAACGCAGTCCGACCTTTTCGTGTCTTTGTGCTCCTAAATGAATGAAATGAAATAGTAATATTAATAAACATATTCTAAATACTTAGGACAGGCGTATATCCCAATATAGACTGTCCCGTCTCACATATACCTACGTCAAAAAATGATAAAGGTACGTACAAAATACGAGCAGTATTTTCAAATTTCGCTAACAAAATAAAATATTCATAGAAACACTGAATTGTCCTACATTATTTCCGAGATTGTATGAAACGACACGGCGTCGTTCCTGACTCACGTTACTGAAAGAAAAGTAAATGAAATTGTTAAGGAGGATCACCCAGAAATTAGTACTTAGCCCGCTTAGGGCGGTTGCACACCGTTGGATATTCATTTTTATTTATACAAATAAAAATGAATATCGATACGTGCAAAACTCAAGAACCGCGCGACATATTCGGCAATTATTTTCCATGTTTCCTTAGGTATACAATGGTTAAAAATTGCTCGCAAGGATCACGGGAACAGGAACAGAATTCTACACGGGCAAACGGCTCCAGAATGCGTCGAGGGTGAAGCCTTTTCGTTAGCTTTTGTTATAAAAAGGAATTCAGATTTAGGCCTGATATATTTGCCAATTCAGACTTTAAATTCCACATTTCCCAACTTTGGTTTTCGTTCTATTGCCTATTGCTTTCAAGCGGACACTGTCTATATATAATGTCAGATGGAAATGGAAAACAGCCTTATTCCATAAGAGGTGAGGCTATTGCTATTTGCTATTAAGCGGGTATTTTGTCATAGGCTCTAATTATAGCTTAATTTTCACCACTGTATCATCAGTCCACATTAGAAAGGGAATTCGGCTTCCCCTTTATTTAGTTAGAACAGCGTCTGCCAGTTGTGTGTGAAGTCGCCCTTATACTGGATTAGTCTATTATGCAGGAATGAAAAGAGGTTCTTTGAACGGAGTTTAGTGTCATTCCTTTGGACGTATGAGGCTTGTATATTGCGGATTTAGTAAGCGTTACCCTCTTTTATATAGGCTGTTTATTTAACTTTATAAAATAACGAAGGAAGTGTATGAAATGAAAATTATACAGTCTGATTTTTTTGTAAAGTGTATGGGGCCCACTATGTTCTACGGAGGCTAAGCCGACTTCACCTATAGGCCTCGTGATTTCGTTCAGTACATAAGTATACCCCTATATTTTTTTTAATTCTACTTGAATTATACATCTTTTATTAAGTTTACATATGATAATTAAAATAACATGTATAATTTAATTTATATATACTAAGCTTAGTATTTATTTTACGAAATAGAAGACAAACTAATAAGCGAACTACATAGGTTACGTATTTATGTAAGCTTTGACGTCATGTTTAAATTTTCTACAGTGAAACATTCCATTCAGTAACATAAACAGTAGAAACTCGATTAACTAGATTAATTTGTTGTTGCCTTACACCACACCACCAAGGCCCACTTCAATGTTGTTATGGGGGACTTTAACGGCAAGGTGGGAACACAGACTGGCAACGAATCCCGTATAGGCCCGCATGGTTATGGAGTTAGGAATCACAGGGGGCAAATGCTTGTCAACTTCCTTGAGAAGGAGGGACTGTTCTTAATGAACTCTTTCTTTAAGAAACAGCCTCAAAGAAAGTGGACATGGAAAAGCCCCGACACTGTGACAAAAAATGAGATCGACTTCATCATGACGGATAGCAAGCACATATTCAGAGATGTCTCAGTGATCAACAGGTTTAATACCGGATCTGATCACCGACTTCTCCGAGGCTCTCTGAATATTAACTTAAAGCTTGAAAGAAGCCTACTGATGAAGTCCACGCTCCGACCTAACCCAATCCATATCATGGCGGGCGGTGAGAAGTTCCAGCAGCTTCTCGGGAACAGATTTGTTGCCTTGGAACCCATCGACGACGTTGACGAGAGCTTACACAATCTGGTCGAAACTCTGAGGGATGAGGGCATCAAGTTCTGTAGAACGCAGCGGACTGGCAGAATATCCAAACTCTCGGCTGAGACTCTCGGGTTGATGACAAAAAGACGGGAAACCACCCAAGCGACTTCGTCGGAGAGGTCAGACCTGAACAAGCAAATTGCGAAGATGGTACGGCGCGACCTTCGGAGCTCCAACACACGCCTTATCGAAGAGGCGATAGAGCGAAACCGAGGGTCTAAAGTATTCACTCAGCAGCTTGGCAGGAGCCACCTGACGAAGCTAAAAACGCACGACGGGAGGACCGTTTTGTCAAAGCCAGGGATCTTCGCCGAGATAGAAGATTTCTACGGCCGATTATACGCTTCACATGCCTCTCTTTCTCGACGAGATGACCACGATTCCAGAGCCACCCTGACACGCCACTACACCGACGAACTGCCTGACATCAGTCAAGACGAGATCGTGTCAGCTCTGAGGCAGCTTAAAAATGGAAAAGCCCCCGGTGAGGACGGAATAACATCAGAGCTTTTGAAAGCTGGAGGAGCCCCTGTTATACAGGAACTACAGAACCTCTTCAACGCCGTCCTTCACAGTGGGAGAACTCCAAAGGCGTGGAGCGGGAGTTTGGTGGTGCTCTTTTTCAAGAAGGGTGATAAAACCCTTCTTAAGAATTACAGACCCATCTCGCTCCTGAGCCATGTCTATAAGCTGTTCTCACGAGTGGTCACGAATCGTCTCGCCAGGAGACTCGACGAGTTCCAGCCGCCGGAACAGGCCGGGTTTCGCGGAGGATATGGCACCATAGACCACATTCACACAGTGAGGCAGATTATACAGAAGTCCGAAGAGTATAATCAGCCCCTGTGTCTGGCCTTTGTGGACTATGAGAAGGCCTTTGACTCTGTCGAAACCTGGGCTGTTCTGGAATCCTTACAGCGATGCCAAGTAGACTTTCGTTATATTGAGGTGCTGAGATGTCTGTACGAAGCCGCCACTATGAGTGTCCAAGTACAGGACCAGCAGTCTAAACCGATCCAGTTGCGCAGAGGAGTGAGACAGGGGGATGCTATATCCCCGAAACTGTTCACCAGCGCGTTGGAGGATATGTTTAAGACGCTGGACTGGAAAGGAAAGGGCATTAACATAAACGGCGACTACATCTCACACCTACGATTCGCAGATGACATAGTCTTAATGGCGGAGTCGCTAGAGGAGCTGAACCAGATGCTGGGCGGACTAGCTTCAGCCTCCCGACGTATCGGTCTTGGCATGAATTTGGACAAAACCAAAGTCATGATCAATGGCCACATTGATCCGATGCCGGTCGTCGTACATGGTCACCCTCTCGAAATCGTTTCTGAGTACACTTACCTCGGGCAGGTTCTGCAGTTAGGTAAAAACAATTTCGAGAGGGAGGCCAAGAGGAGGATCCAGCTGGGCTGGGCAGCGTTTGGGAAACTACGCCGAGTCTTCTCGTCATCTATACCGCAATGCTTGAAAACGAAAGTTTTCAATCAGTGCGTCCTACCCGTCATGACCTACGGAGCCGAGACATGGACACTCACGGCAGGGTTGGTCCATCAGTTCAAAGTCGCTCAGCGAGCTATGGAGAGAGCTATGCTCGGAGTTTCTCTGAAGGATAGAATCCGCAACGAATACATCCGACAGAGAACCAAAGTTATCGACATAGCTCAAAGAATCAGCAAGCTGAAGTGGCAATGGGCTGGCCATATCTCACGAAGAACCGACAACCGTTGGGGTAAACGTGTTCTTGAGTGGAGACCGCGACTCGGCAAGCGTAGTGTAGGACGTCCTCCGACCAGGTGGGATGACGATCTAAGAAAGACTGCAGGCAGATGCTGGATGCGGCAAGCTGAAGACAGGGCGCTATGGCGCTCATTGGGGGAGGGCTATGTCCAGCAGTGGACTAATATAGCCTGATGATGAGGCATTCAGATAATCGAATGAATGATGAAACGTGGTCTTTGTATATACAAGTTGTACACTAGTAATTTAGTGAACAGTAGACCTCGCGAGCACACCACTTTGCCACATTTTCTAGTGCCCTTATATCAAAAAAAAAAAGATAAGGATGTTCTTATTTTAAATAGCCCAGGATGTCAACAAAAAATTATGACGATCTATTCTTAAAAATGCTCCTTTTTTACCTCATCTTTATTGGAACGAAGTGCCTTATGGCGCGTTGCGATTGCGTAAGGGGGCTAGACAGAAAAAATTGGCACGAAACAACTAAAAGTTGTCACGACACTTTTTGCTATAGTTGTAAGCCGATGATGATGATGACGATGATGGTGATTATGATGATGATGATAATGATTTTGATGATAATGATTTTGATGATAATGATTTTGATGATAATGATTTTGATGATGAAAATCGATATGGGTATCGTTTTCGGAGTTTTTGGGGTTGCTGATCACGAATATATCATCCATTAAGCGATCCAAGATGGCGGAATTTTTGAAATCGGCACAGTTGTTTTTGAGTTTATTCATTACCAACATACAAATCTGTCCTCTTTATTATGGTAGTGTAGATGTAGATTATATTTGTTAATAATAAAAAAATATTATTATAAATTAAAAAAATATTACAATTCCTTCACTAATTAATCAGGAAAGGAACTTCTTTTCATCCGGGTGTCCCTTGACACCTCTCAAATTTTTTTTATAACCAAGTTCCCTTTACGTTGCTTTATTTTTTTCCTCCAAAATCTATCAAGAATGATTTTCTTAATGTTTCGGCCAACAATCACCAAGATCCGTTCATAAATAGCGCGACAGCAAATTTACCCCCTTTTGTTCCCCATTGTCCCTCCAGTTTTCAACAAAAGTTGTGTTTTAAAACACAGAACATGTGTGCCAAGTTTGGTGAAAATCGATCAAGAACTGAGCCCTCTTGACCGAAACTGATAAACTGATATAGATACGGACAAGAGCAAAATAGGCCACCTTTTCGAAACATAAATTCTCGTTCGATTCGCTTGCTTGGTCAATAATATTGTGTTTATTAAAAACAACAAATACATATCAACGAAAATCATGAATGTTTATTAAGAAATTATATCGAGATATATTTTCCAACACACAATATGTACACTTTATGTAAATATGTAGGTACATATTTTCTGAGATTACATACCTACATCGAAGACGAAGTCAATCGACGAATCCGACTCGGCTACGTGATGTCTTCTCGTCTGACATACCTCAGTGCCTGAAGACGAAGGTTCTCAATCAGTGTGTTACCAGTCATGACTTACGGAAGTTCCGGATCTGAAACGTGGTCCCTTACTATAATTGTCGTATGTCATAAATGTCACTAAAAAGCTCAAAGTCGTTCAACGAGCTATGGAGAGGGCTATGCTCGGTATTTCCCTATGTGATCGTGTCAGAAATGATGATAACCGTAGGAGAGTAAAAGTAACTGACGTAGTCCAGCGAATTCTGCGAATTAGCTCGTTGAAGTGGCAGTGGGCAGGACACATAGCGCACGGAAAAGATGGCCGATGGAGCAAATAAATTCTGGAATGGCGACCGCGTACGAGTAAACGTGGTGTGGGACGTCCAACGGCCAGGTGGAAGGGTGACCTCATCAAGTTCCCCGGGAAGCGCTGGATGCAGGCTGCTTTAGACCGGTCGCTCTGGAAGTCTACAGGGTGTAATCGTTAAGTGTGTCCAGGCGATTATTCCGTAACTATTACGGATATCAAAAAACTTTAAACTGATATCGAAAGTACGTTACCTAATGAGAAAAATGACATCAATAACTTTTTAAAAATCTAACGAGAGGTATCTAACATTTAGACATTAAACACTCCCATCCATTTAGTATGAGATTAGTGGAAAGGTTTTAGTTTCCTTATTTTAAGTAATCTAATACCCATTTTACCTTAATCATATTTTATGATTACGTATAATATGACAATGAGGATTTTCAAGTAGATACATGTGTAAATTAATTATCTTACCACTTCAAATTAGTAGTAAACCGTGTTTCAATATCGCATTAAGTAATTTGATCCAACTGAAAAGCAACACACTACAAAAAAAAAGATACTCTTTGGTGTTCGTTCTAAATTCAAAACTTTTATCTCGGGTTGTTGTTCCCGCCAATAATTTATCGTTGTTTTTTTAATTCGCGTTAATAATCGTGATTGTTTCATTTATTGATTGCAATATGGGATATTTCAAAAGAGAAAAGAGAGATATGCTAAAAATTTACTACAAATATGATTGTAACAAAAGAGCGGCCATTATCGCCTACAGAAGAGAGTACCCAGATAGAGAAGTCCCTTCTGGTTTCGTACCTAAAACCTTTCTACTAATCTCATACTAAATGTATGGGAGTGTTTAATGTCTAAATGTTAGACACTTCTTGTTTGAATTTTTAAAAGTTATTGATGTCATTTTACTCATTAGGTAACGTACTTTCGATATCAGTTTAAAGTTTTTTGATATCTGTAATAGTTACGGAATAATCGCCTGGACACACTTAACGATTACACCCTGTATAGAAGAGGCCTATGTTCAGCAGTAGACTATGTGCGGCTCATATGATGATGATGACATATCTACATCTACACTACTATTATAAAGAGTAAAGTCAGTGCTTGTTGTATTTTTATATGTTTGTAATGAATAAACTCAAAAACCATTTCGCCGATATCAAAAATTATTACGCCATTGGAAAACTACATTCACCCTGAATAACATAGACTATATTGTATTTCCACGGGACCGTTTTTACCACCCAACCAACGTTTTAACCAGCCGTGGTTAATTTCGAATTCAGGTAACTGAAGGCTAGGTAATCGAGTTTCTACTGTATATCAATGCATGATAGCACTGTTCTGTGATTATAGTAACTTATTAATGCGTTATTTTAGCGCATTCTCAATTTATGGTAAAGAAAATATTTTATTTTCAAAATTCTATATCTTTCTTACTGTCTCCTCTGCAAAATGTTTGATTTAATACTGTTAACTAAACCATAAGCCAGAAGTATTACAGTCGAAGATTGAAGATCACAGTATGCAGCGGTGCTCTGCTCCTCAGGCCATGCAGGCGAAGGAATATGTGCATCCCACTGTGTACTCTCTCGCCTCCATGACCTGAGGAACTGAGCTGATTCATCTGAAGATTTCCATGGAGAAGATGGTGATAAAAGATAGAAGGTAAGCATACGTCCATATCGTTGTTATTGTCAGCTATTTAATTGCAATTAAATCCATACTATTATACACACTGATTTTATATTCGTTTCGGAACGAAAGGTTTTGGGCAGATTCGATAGCAAAATCAGCTGGGGGAGAATAAATTTATTTTTATAATGTATGGGCATAATGTACATGTGAGGTGAAAAATGTATGAGTGTGGTTTTAAAACTGTTTTTTCGCCGAACTGATATTTAAGATTAAGATAAGATTAATTAACTAACTAAGAAAAATTAACTGAATTAAGATTATACTTCCGGACGATTTAGCTATTGAAGCTGTAATCCAAAATATTTCGCTCCGAAACGATTATAAAATCACCTGATATCATTGCAAAGTGGCCGTGTCTATACAGCCATACTAATATTATAAATGCGAAAGTAACTCTGTCTGTATGTATGTTACGTTTTCACGCCTAAACCACACAACCGTATTTGATGATATGTAGCATGGGGGGGGAGGGGGGTTAAACCTTGGGAAAGGATATAGGCTATGTTTGGTAACGATAACCAGCTTCCACGCAAGCGGAGTCGTGGGCAAAAGCTTGTTAGAAATATTTAAAAAAGTACTACAGTTATGTTCTATTGAAGATATTAAACACAATGTTTTCTTTTTAATTCTTGTCTGTTTGTTCGCGCTGTATTTCTTTTGAAATGTCTTAAAATCTTTCGTTTGCTACCGGTTGAGTAGGACCGGAAATACGAGTAAAAGTCACGTTTACCGTCATCTGTCAGCGGAATTGTTAACATAATATAATAAAATAATTACTTTTCTTTAAATTCCATGCTTCGTCAATGTATAGCAAAAACTATTTTAGATCTTAAACATACCTATATATTACCATAAGCAGCTAGTTTTGAGAATTACCGTAATTATAGTAACTTTCCAGGATGCTATTGCTATGTATTGAATGCATGGCAATTTTTTTTCAGTGCACTCGCTTATACATTATTTACATACATACATAAATATTAATAATATACTTTGCGTAAAGTGTCCGATATTGTACAGAATTGCTGATCGCGTATCCGCGTCCACAGACTATGTAGAATGGTCTCAATAGCACCTCAGCGGTAATTACCAACTTTACACACTTGTACCATAATGTCCTATATAATAAATCTATGATTTGTAACGTGTGTGTTACGGAATATTTCTCCATCCCACGGTTGCCTGGAAGCCATCGCATTTAGCGATAAGGCCGTCCATTGTGCATTTAGCTATAATTACTGTAATCCATGCTTGCGATCTCTTGTAATCCAATGTTGGTGTACAATAAACAGTTGTCTATCTATATATCTATGATTTATATGTTCAGATTATGCAATTTGCCTAGCACAAGGTTTGTAATGAATTCGAAAGCGGTGAAAATCTGACTTTTGACGATAGCGGTTTGAAAAGGACACAATATACCTTTTTAAAATCTTATTGAATCTTAAAAATCGAACGCTTAAAGATTTCACATTTTGCCTTTTGACATTCCTGATGGTGACGTTCATTCTGTAGACTTCACTTACATCGCGATTCAGGAAATAAGCATACATATTCTTATAATACATATTTCCTTGGCAGTCTGTACATATTTCTTAAGCCACGTACAGACATCGCAAGGAATGTGCCGCGAATGGTTTGTCTCGCATGTCACGGGTTATGTGGACGGCTGTGCTATTCAGATTCGCGTCATTTGATAATTGCGAACGCTGTCTCAGGGCGAGGCGTGCGCTGCGTGTGGACGGTCATGGGCGTTGCGCTCTCATGCGTCATGAAGGCCGTGCGTTGCTCAGCTTGAGCATGTGTCGTGTAGGTCGCATGCATGAGGCATACGAGACGAACCAATTACGGTGCATGCCTCGCGATGTCTGTACACGGCTTAAGACGAGCACGTAAAATAGTTGTTAATATAACCATTGACTTTATTTACGTTCCCATTTGGCTGACTAGAACTGCATTAAACCCCCGCCTTGGCAAGACGGGTTCACGTATTCCTCACACTTAAGACACAACTCGTAAAAATAGTTCATATGTGTGTGTGTGCGACGCTGTAGTAAAACTATCATGCTGTGGCACAAGTTATAAATGACAGCGGATAAGGTCATTATTATATTTGGTGTACAGTAAAGTTATATTCCAATCCAAAGACCAATACCGGTTGTATATAACGCTTGTTCTTTGGAGCCCAGCTTCCTAGTCACTCCTTTTAACCCGCGGTGGAACAGAGGCGGCAAATGCGCTGGGGTAAGAGGATGTTTGTGCAAAGACATGTTGGCATTTTTTCCAAAACGAATTTATCGATTTTGGTGTAGTTTTCAGTTATAGGTTCGGGTTTGATTGAAGCATTTTCTTAGATAGGTGTTACGGTGACAACTCACCGAGGAGCGCAGCAGTAAACGTTTTTGTGCAAATTAATGTTGCCATTTTTCTCCAAAACTACAGTTCTTATTTTCATGCAGTTTTTTAGTTATAGGTTCGGGTTTGATTGGTGCATGTTCTTTGATAGGTGTTACAGTGATGACTCACCAGGGGATCAACGTTGTAATTTTGTCCAAAACTACTAGTCCCATTTTTTGCAGTTTTCAGCTATGGGGTCGGGTTTCATTAGTGCATGTACATAGACAGGTGTTAACTATTGTAGCAGAGGTGCATCTTCTATAGGGTAAAACGGGTGAATGCCCGGGGTGGCAATTTATGTACAGTCGACAAAATCGATAGTATCCCACATTTACATATAAAGTTGTATGTAAAGGTAGGATACTATCGATTTTGTCGAGTGTACATAATATATGCTCTATATAAATGAAAAAAAAAGAGCAAAAATTTTTTTTTGAAAAACCCACTACGTTTATTTATTATTGAAAAGCATAAAACAATTTAAAGTATCGTGTTAATTAGGCCTTTAACTTTGGTAAAGGTACCTAGTAATATTTTCTATTTTATTTTCTATCGTCGTTGAGTCGGGGAAAACCTAAAATTTAAAGCACTATCACATATTATAGGGACGATCCATGGTCCCCCAGCACGACAACGAAATCAAAATATTAGGAGATATCTGTATCAAAGTTAGACACGGTTTTTTTAATTATTTTATGCTTTTTCAATTACTTCTTAACCGCCGTGGGGTCTTTCAATTTTTTTTAATTTTGCTTTTGTTCTTATGGATTGATTTATCTTGGCTATAACAGAAGTGCTGCCGTTTGATTTCCCAATCCTGAAATAATACGCTAGAGCCTCATCCGTCAATAGGCAGATATACCAGCTTGCAGGTGTGGCTGAATCTGTTGAACCCAAGAAAAACAGACAATGATTTTATAACCCAACCGACTACAATATGGGGTTCTTCAAGAAGGTTTCCACAGGGTCGGCAGCACGATTGTGATGCCCCTGGTGTTGCATACGTCCATAGGCCACGGTAACCACTTCCCATCAGGTGGGCCGGTTTCTTGTCTGCCACCTAAGTGGTATAAAAAAAGAATCAATATCATCTAGGATGGTTACCATAACATTTTAGACTTTACTGAAGTAAAGACTTTGCGGTGATCGAAATTTAAATTTAAGTGTTGCGAAATAGTAAGGTATTTTTTAAACCAAACGATGATAATAATTTATGGTGATGGCCTTTAAGCTGCAAAAACTCCATTAAATACACATACGAGCTGCCTCTTTTCTTAACTTGGACCAAATTCAACACCCGGTGCCATTTTATAAAATCCGTACATGACTTTATTGTTTTTTTTTTTCACGTTTGAAGCGTGAGAACTGAAGTATTGAATTTTTAACATTTCGATATTACGATCAGATTTTTAGTGTGGCATATATTTCTTTATCATGCATTTTTACAACCAAGTTTGTTTAGTTCTTTAATTTTCTCTAAGTAAAGCAACTGGGTTGTGTCTGTTTGTAATATTCTCGTTCGATTGAACACTTTTTAAAATTTTAATGGATAATATCATCTTTATACACACTTATATGAAGACATAGAAGAAATTTCACTTCGTATTACGGTTGAAGCTCTTTTCTCTCCAGACTTAATAACAATGTCACATATACGTAAAATATAAAATTTGCATACAAAATTCTTCGCCAGTTACGCCTTTTGTTAAGCTCCGACCCAAATATAAAGTCTAAGATACGTCTGTCCTTGTCTCACATAACGTTCCGGAAGAAATTACTGGGGCGTATTAAGACGAATTTATGTGTCGGTATGAAAGGGATAGTTTACTATCATAGTGCTTTGTGTTCTGTATACAGGAGTTATGTCCGCTTGTGGGTAAATGCAACGATTAAATCAAATTTCGTGTCATAAAGTAGTCACGTTTACCACAAAATGGTAATCCGGCTCGAAGGACCATACATACGAGCACTTGTCTGCTCATACCCTTCGTTGCACGAAGTTAAATGATACGCTGACGTACTTGAGTACGTTTAATTGCACCATAACCTACTTGCTTACACTAGTGCCACAATTTGAGAACTAACTATGAAATAATTTATTTTGCAGCTAGATACAGTATTAGAAATACTAACGTGGATAATAAATATAAATTTAATGTACGAGTTCTGGCTCGTACATTAAATTTACAGTAATAATTTGAGCCAACGAGTGTGAGAGTCTATGAATCAATGAGTAAACGTAAGGTAAGATGTTATCGAGGCATTGAGGCTGGACCTTCTGTAAGATAAAGGGCTTCTGCAGATCGGGTCACAATTGTATCTGACTGCCTTCTATTAAACTGGCTGTATGGAAAAAAAGGTGAAAGGCTTCAAGTTACTACTATTACCGTGTTGGTTTCCGATGGAGTGGAATAGAGACACCCCATCCCTTCTCACGGTTTCCGTAGTAGGTCACTAAAGGATAGGGCTGTTTCACATTGGACAGGAAACACACAGGTCATGACAAGTGTCCGTTTTACGGAAATAGTAATAATAATAATAATCTTTATTGCAAAACACAGTAAACAAAATAATAATTCAGTAAAAACAGTTACAGCTAAACAAAGGTGAACTAATACTTTTGGTATATTAATTTAAACTAGTCGTTTACAACTTTGGAGTTTAAAGTAGGTAAACCTGTACTATAAGGAACAGTGTTCGGCACTGAATTGTAATTGGATACATCGGCCCACCCCCTATGTAGCGATGACGCGAGTTCCATGATTTTAGTTCACCGATGATAAATTTTTTTAAATAAAAAATACCTAACGCACTTATAGGAAGCATTTGTATCTCAGCAGTCACGACTACGCATGTGACCGGTATGCTGTGTGGCACTTAACTGCCCGGCAGCCGCCGCCGCGCCGTTTGGTTGCGCCCGCACCGCTGTGTATGGATTTCTATGCAATAGCTTCCGACACAAGCGACCGTACAGCGCGACCAAACGGCGCTCCGGGAGCAGTATGGCAGCGCTGCTCACAAGGCCCACTCAGGCGACGTTTACAGATGACGAATTTCTAATAGTAGGTTGGCAGTCGCCGCTCGGGTCGTGACTCCCTAGATCCGAATGCTAGCTCAAAGCTTTCGCAAAGCTGCAACCCGTGCGGCGACTAACAACCTACTACTACTACGAGCGGGAAATCTCCACGGGTAGCCCCCCCCCCCCCTCCGCTCCGGAACGGGGGAGGTTATGCCGGCATCGAACCGACTAAACCGCACGCCGTCTGTGGGTCGTTGTGCTAGGCCGAAGGTAAGGTTGTCAGGAGTCATATCTCTCCACCCCGGCTGACCCAGGGCCTCGGGAGGCCTCGGGAGGGGGGACCAGGCGGTCCCCGACTCGCCCCAGGTGTGGGGAGACGCGCATCGCGTGATATGCGCTGCCGTGGCCTGCTTCTGCTAGGGTGACGGGCGGCTCTACCTATCACCCTCAGGTCCACGCTAATGGGGGCGGAGGTCGGTCTGCGCCCTCCGACACCCAAACCGCCTGCGAACGCGAGCAGCGATGTCCGCGAGTCTGCCTCGCTCATTGCGCCGTGCCCGCTCTGCTGTATCCTTCAGGCCCGCTCGCAGAAGGAGGCGCTGGCCGCCCACGCATCCGCGCAGCAGACCATCGCCGCGAGCAGGGTGGAGAGCGTGAGCACTCTCACCCCCAGGGCCGCCACAAGCTCCCGCATCGGCGTCTCAAACACCGAACACGCGTCGCAGTGATATTACTAACATACTCTATAAGAAAAAATCGGCAATTCGGCTACAATCGAAAGTATTCAGTTCAAAAAAACTTGTCAACCCATACGCTAAACGAAAAATATTTGTACTAAGTAAAAGTAAAATCACTTGTTTGAGTATATGGTAATGACCCAAAAACGTTGCTGTGTTTTTTGAACGTATCCATATTTAGCAGATTGCCCATCTGCCGTCATAATACCGTATTTGCATTTAAAGGGTCTCCGAATGAGAGCAGATTCCGGTATAATGTTGCTAATTTTAATAAATTATTCCTGTTGGCCTTCTTTTTGTAATTTGCGATATTTTTCCACTGTTAAATTAGGTATTTATAGGTTAATGTTTTGTTTGTAGGTTTTTTAGATGATTTTTTATTTCTGTTTTGATATTTACTGACGTGAAAGAAAATATCTTCTACTTATTCATTATTTACGTATAATCATCATTATTTTAGCGCGAACCTGGGAGGTATTCAAAACTTGTATTTGGATCCCGAGGTCCCATCTACTATTTTTTTTTTGGTTTGATTTGTATTGGTTTTTACAAGAGCGACTACCATAGGAATCCTGGGAAGAAGGCCAGTGAAAGAACCCGTTAGCTTATTCCCAAAGGTCATAGTGCGTTATATTTACCATATTATTATTGCGTATTTTTATAATATATATCAAGTACATAACTCACCCGATTGAAATTGGTTACCGTGTCCTATGGACGTGTGCAACACGTTTGACGCACTTGTAAAAGAACCCCATATTGTAGTTGTTGGGAAAACTATAGCAGGGACATCATTTCACAGCTTAAACGTGTGAATTTATAACAAGAAAACAATAAAGAAAAGCCACATCCAATATCGGGAATATATCTGTGAATTCAATTTCCCGTTGATACTTATCTAACAATTTTACGTTCGCCACGCTATAAAATATGAACTCGAGAATCGTATAACTTAAGACCAACAAAGATAGAATCCATTTCTATTGCATTTTAGTGCAGAATATTGTCACAATAATATTACAAATGCAAGTATTTGTGTGGATGTATAGAGGTTTATTACACGTTTACGCAAAAATAACGGATTTAGTTGAAATTTGTCAGAAAGATCTCTCAAATCTAACCTCTAAACCTGAAAAGAAAAACTACGCCAGAACTTCGTACAATCAGCAGGTTCAAAATCGCAGCATATTGTGACGTCACGTAGGTTTACGTAACGTCACAGTATGCAGACCCATCATGGGGGAGTGGCTAGAGAGGCCACACGGTGGCCTCTCGTACCGTCAGACGCAGGTCATTACCGGACACGGTAACTTCGGGCGGCACCTGCATCTGATGGGCATAGAGCCAACGCCCGAGTGCCATTACTGCGACGCAAGCGTGGACTCAGAGCTGCACACGCTCACCGAGTGTCCGGCGTTTGAAACGCCGAGGCGGGAGTTTGTGGCAGCCCTGGGGGTGAGAGTGCTCTCGCTCTCCACCCTGCTCGCAGCGATGGTCCGCTGAAGACAGCAGAGTGAGCGCGGCGCAGCGAGCGAGAAAGACTCGCGGACATCGCTGGCCGCGTTCGAAGGCGGCTCGGGCGTCGGAGGGCGCAAACCGACCTCCGCCCCCCACGAGCGCGGGCCTGAGGGTGACGGGTGGAGCCGCTCGTCACCCTAGCAGAAGCAGACCCCGGCGGCGGCGCGCATCGTAGGACGATGCGCCTCCCCCCCATACTTGGGGGGGGGGGTCGGCGACCGCGTGGTCCCCCCTCCCGAGAAGGGCCAGACCGAGAGGAATGCCCTGGGTCAGCCGAGGTGCGAGGGATATGTCACGAGACAACCTCACCTTCGGCCTAGCACATCGACCCACAGATGGCGTGCGGCTTAGTCGGTTCGAGTCCGACATAACCTCCCCCTTTGGCTCCGAAGGGGGGGTATCCGTGGGGACTTACCGCAAGTAAAAAAAAAAACCTCACAGTATGCTGCTATTTTGTATGGAGCGTTTTGGGCGGCACGAGAAATTGTAATTTGAAAATCAAATATCTTTAAAACTAATATTTATAAAAATATCCATATACATACATGCATGCAAATATTTGCACTGAGCGGGGATCGAACCCGTGCCTACTGCGTAGCGGCCGCATTCACTGCGTGCGGGCTTAGTCTGTTTGAGTCCGCGTTAAATACCCTTTATTTAAATATCGAATTTTATTGTATATATCAGACAAGCCTTTGAGTTAAAGTGCTTTATTTTGTCAAATTTAATTTTTAAGTTTAGATTTCAAGGATTTTATTTCATTTTATTTGCCATATTCATTAGACAAATTTGATCCTTATGATTGATACTATCGAATGATGTCATAATAGTTTTAGTCGTTTCAATTACCGGGTGTGGCAAGCGAGTTTTCAAAAACCTTTGAATGCGGTTTTGTTTCTTTAAAAAAATAAAGGAATGTTTCCTTTGAGTGAAATTCACTATCTCCAGTATTTAGAGTACTTTTCAAATCGATTAAGAATGGAAAAAGTGAATGCTCAGGAGCCACCAGGTGGTTCAGTGGTCAGAGCATTCCCCCTGTAAGGGAAAGATCGTGGGTTCGAGTCCCACCTGAGCATTCACTTTTTCCATTCTTAATCGATTTGAAAAGTTAGCATAGTAAATGCTTCAAAATTTCATTCAATTTAGAGTACTTGCCCTTCAGGTAAAGTCAGTCTTACCCCAAAATTCAAATCTTTTGTATAAACGCTCATAACGGTTACGGTGTTACACTATACATAATTCAAGTACATAAATGCATGTCGGTGCAATGTGCAAAGGATCTTAAAAATCGGACCGTCAGTTCAAATGCACACGTGCCAAGACACCATCATGTTTCATATTACTTCGCCTTACTTAAAAGTAAACTTCAAAACGTATTAACAGGAAATTATTATTACAAGACAATTCACTTGACTCTGCAGTTTTATAACTGCTTAAAAATAACAAGAGCATTAGCGCTTGGAGCATTGCCAAGCGGAAAGAAAATTATGGCCCTTGCTGTCTTCCTGTAAATTATTTTAATATGAAATAGAGATAACATTTTTTTTTTTTTTGGTTGAGTACATTCTTTACTTCTTGATAATGATTACTAGTAATAGACTGGTTGTACAGTACAAAAAGTGAATATCAAAGGGGGATTTGAACCCAAGACCAGTTCCTTCGAGGGGGGAAAGCTATGAGTGCTATGACCGACTGAGCTACTGGCAATATGCTGTACTGAGAAATATGCTGTACCTACTATTCTTAAGATACCATCTCTGTAATCATATTCGACGCAAATAAACAATTGATTTGATTTCAATTTAAACCATTATGGTACGGATGAACCTCAAATGTAGGCTTTCCTCTTGGCATAAGAAGGTCAGATGGCAGGCACTCCTGGATAGCTAACATATCTATTATAAATTAAGTGGATTACAGGTTCCAAAGTGATGAGAAGGAAAGAACGAGAGAGAGAGCAACAACAAACAAAGAGCTAAGAATCAGAATTTTATTTTATATACCTAAAAATATTTCTTTATATAATGCCAGATATTGAAGTCATAATGAAAGTTCATATTCTTTTAAAATTCCATCAAAAAACTATTCCCCAATATCTACTGGGCGGAGATTTTGAAAGGAATGTCGTAAAACTAACTTGATAATCTTGAAACTTAGTGATGAAATGTGCGTCCAAAAGTTTATAGGCGTATGTGTGAAATACTGAAGCGATTTTTCAAGAAACTAGATAGCAATTTCAAAGTTGTGTCAAAAGTTTGTATTTCGGAGACTGGAGTTCGTTTATAATTTTTGATTAGTATTTTCAGCTTTTCTGCGAGTCGGACACGGTGGTATTTCCGTTCGATTGAGCAGTCCCACTGTAGAAGTACCTCCGCCCTACAGAATACTGTGGCCATAATAACCTCGTGTTGTGTTCCCGGTGGTGAGTAGGATAGCCAGAGCTCACTGGAGAATTTTTGTGCTGTCAGTAGGAAGACCAAAGGCTATTCCTGCTTTGTCTTCTACACTGACGGCACAGAAACTTTCTGTGTTTACAGTGTCGTTAGCACGAGTGTGACTCTCTTGGTGTGGCACACGTCCATAGACCACGGTAACTACTTTCCAACAGATGGACTGTGTGCTTGTCTGCCACCTCAGTGGTATAAAAAAAAACCTGTGCCAGGGCTTCGTCCCTCAATCCCTCCCAATCAGGTGTTGTCCAGGCCTGCAGGTGAGCTTCACATGACCCTGAAGATTTTAATTTGACCCAAATACAGCCTTTTATTACTTTCGAACTAGGGGTCGCAAACCGGGATACCGAATTTCGAAAATACCGGAATACTGGGCCAAATTTAGGTCTAATTAATACCGGTATTCATTTCACAAAATCCGGGATATTCGGTATTTTCGGTTTTAGTAAATTAAATAAAAAACAAATACAGATAGAAAAAGTTACGCGCCATTTAATTTAAATTACGCGCGCGCGAGTTCGTTCACATTACGCTCTCTGTCCCGCGCAAGGATTAGCGAATGAGCCAATGGTGTGGCGCGGCGAACGGTGCAAAAGCACAGAATAATGTAGGTAGTTGCGAGTTTGCGACCGACAACTGTCAAATGTTCTATTTCATTCAATTGTTTACATTTCGTCATCGTCATTCGTCATTGCATCGTTTTGTTGGTGTTGTGGTTTGTTTTTGTTATCCACACTCGGAATTTAGAAAGAAAATAGACAAATTGGTAAGTAAATGATTTTAAATTATCATATTGCATGTCGTAAAAGTATATGGGGTTTTTAATTATTTTTGAAAAGAGCTGTTTTTGGAGACAGAAACTTGCAAATTTTTTTCTACATTTGTGTTGTATGTATTGTACTGCAAATAGCTAAGATAGAAATTACGATATAAATGAACGTTTAATTAATGGTTTCTACCGCAATTGTTTTCAACTTTCATTTTATAGCATTGGCCTTTGATTGACCATAATATTTAGTTTTGTAAACAGTCATCGTATAATATAAATGAACTTTCAAACTAGCTGTGTCCGCGACGTTGCGCGCGTGGATTAAAGATATACTTATCGAAAGAAAAGTACCTATCGAAGATAAATAGTATCTCACATCGCAATAAAGTGTATCTTATATTGGAATAAAAAGTAGACAGTGTCCTTTCCGTGAAAGCGTAACAGACAGACAGAGTTACGTTTGCACTTTGCATTATAATATTAAAAGTATGGATTTATTTTATGTTATTTTTATGTTTTGAAATGTGTTTTATGCAGGGTTCAAGTTCAGTGATTTATTTCTTGTAAGTGCAATTTGATATTTTCTTTACAGATTGTTATAAATCGAAAGCGATGGCAGAATTGGCAGATCAAGTTAGAAGTGTATTTTTTTGGTTCGTTTTGTTTATGTTGAGACTGTTGTGATTACCATTTAGATTACCAATATATCAAATATTAAACCTTGTATCAATAAAAAAATTGTTTTATTTAGAAGATAAATTCATTTAGGTTAGGTACCTACTTACTATTCCACCGTAAACTAACTTTATTATACTAAATTTGCTAACTTTAGCTTAATGCCGGAAATATCGAAAATACCGGATTATCGGTATTGGTCTGGAGCCAATACCGAAAATACCGGTTTTGCTTAAATGATTCGGTATTGCGACCCCTATTTCGAACAAATTGACGATGCTTTTAACAGGGTTATATATAAGTAAAGTTGATCTGTACAAAACAGTGAAAAAAGATATAGGTATGTGATCTCTGTAGCGTAACGACTTCAAGTGCTATTCCTGGTTCAGTGCAGTTCTCTCAACCATCGAAAAAACAAAACATGGAGGTGGTTATCAAGTCAACGCGTTTATTTTTTTATGTATGACCAACGCATTACTTTTTACACATTAGTCCGATTTTGATAATTCTTTTTTTATTGGAAAGAGTATACCCTGAAGTTGGTCCCATATAAATTTGAAAATAAACATCCAACCCTAAGGGTAGGAAACCAGGGGATGATTGATTATTCTCTCACATTGCAAGGTATTACCACGCATAACTTTTTACAGAGTAGTCAGATTTTCATAATTATTTTTTTATTGGAAAGAGTATACCCCAAATTTTGGTCCCATATTTAGCCGGTTTAATTTATTGTTGATAAGTTTTATTAAATCTATAAATGTGTCTATTTGCATTTGTATGAATGTTTCTTTGATTAATAATGTGTTAACAAAAGAGGATCTTAAATATTATGTTAATAAGCATTCTACAAACCATATTTCAATTTATTTTTAGTTAAGGTGTAGGAAATTATTGGGATTTTTAATAAAAATGCAGCGAGTAGGTATGTGTTAATGCGTTGAGCTTAAAAGTGACATTGAATTAACTTTATTAAAAGCATAGGTACAAGATCAATGCAGTTGGTATCACGGGGTTCACAAACATTGCTAATGCGAAACTAGCAGCAATTCTCAACATAAGGTGTAAATAGTATTGTGTAGTTTCTCCCAGGATATTTACCTCGCTTTTGCTTATGACTCGGACAAAATCTAATAAAAGCGGGTTTTATTTTGTCGTTGAAATTTGTAGGTTTATGACACTGAGATTGAACCGGAACTATATTAGTGATATATTTCTTGTGGCTTCATTCAGTTTCCTTTAAATTGTCGTTTCAAAATTGTAATACTAAGAGGTGAGGTGGAAAGATACTCCTTACTGCTCGTACTATGACATAGATTCACTTAATAAATTTTGAAGAGAATCAAATAATTCAATATTACAAAAACAGAGAGGTTCTAGAGGCTTCCTATTTGATATATAAATCATTATTATCATGTTAGATTAGATTGTATGAACCCATACAAATAGTTACCGACATTAGTTTTAAACAAAGTTCAAATATCATAGTCGTCACGCAAAAATAATAATGTGTGAACAAAAAGCTGGTAAATACAGAGCGGTAGAATACTCGATGCCAAGGTCTTGTTTCGTAATCGGTGAACCCTCGAAATCGCAGCTCAGCTCGGCTTCGCTCCACGCCATTAGCCGTGGCAAGTTCGCCACCAGTCAAGAATGAAATTCGAGGCCATGGAACCAGCGATACAATAAAAATTCGAAGGATAAGTAAGAGTGAGTGAATGATACCCTTGATATTGTAAAAAGAGATCCTGCTATCCTACTTTATACTATAAAAATGTTTTAATGTTTGTTACTCTATCACGCTTAAAAACCTGAACGGATCTGACTGGTACAAAAATAGATTATAGTATGTGATAATATATAGGCTATTTTTACTTTGGGAACAAGTCCTGATGGGTTGTGGGAAAGGAATCAAAATTTCCAACGGCTAATGATAGGTATTACACATTACGACTAAAAATAAAAAGGTCTTCGACATCGTGGGACGCCTGTAACATTATACCTGTTTGCCGCCCAATATTCCAAATATATCAACTGAAATGGCCACCACTATTCTTTGGACTGTACCTTACGTTACCATTAGATAAGGTGCTGTCATTTTGACGATCCAATTTTTTATGTATTTACTAATAACAGGTGCCTAATAAGCGCATCCACCTGATGGAAAAAGGTTACCGTGGCCTATGGACGTGTGCAACACCAGGGAGTTAAAAAAACTGAATTACCTTACAAACATAACACTCGAACAGCTGGTTTCCTGGCCCGCACCGCCCACGTCATCACTCATCAATTTAATGAGTGACGGCTGGTGGCGGCGGCCATTACTCGCGCACGACGGCCCACGGTGCACATTGTCATGGTAATTAGACTTTTTATGCTTTAATTGTTACCCGACTGCCAAAAAGGGTTATGTTTTTTGCGCGTATCTTGTATGTATGTTTTTATAATATTCTTTATAACCTAAACTGTCGCACACATGCGTTGTTTGAACTTAATTTCCCGCGCTTCCCATACATTTTTTTACCGATCGTGTTTTTGTATTCGGGATTCAAAAAAAGTTTACTAAAATCCTGTAAGTGATTAAAATATGATTTGATAAGAATGTAGTGATGGCGAGCTTTTCACTCCGCCAGATATTCTAGACGCGGCATCGGCGTTAACTGAAAGTCTCCTGCTAGAAAAGTCAAAAAATTTATTCCAGACTATAATCATTTTTTATGCCCATTAGGTGGTAGACAAGCACACGGCCCACCAGATGGAAAGTGATTACTGTGGCCTATGGAAGTATGCAATACCAGGGGCATTGCACTCATGCTGCCGACCCTGAAGACGCCTTAGTATATTTTACCATATATTCTTAGATAATACCTAACACAATTTTCTTCAGCTCACACTAAGAATGACATAAAGATAATGGGGGTTAAAGTATGAAATTGCCGTTTCATTGTAATAGGTACTTCGAATTGACATAGAACCTTCATGGTTTGAGATTTTTGAGTGAAACTTTTTCCACATGGTACCTATGTAGTTCTTCATTTAAAAATGTGCAACATTCGATTATCGACTTTCAGTTGTTTTTTTTATTCAGCTTAGACAAGAAAGATGGATACTTCGAAAATTCGAGTGATTTTTGAATACGAGTTCCGACGCGGAGCTAACGCGGCAGAAACAGCTCGCAATATCAATGTTGCGTTTGGAGAGGGGACTGCTAATGAACGCACCGTGCGATTTTGGTTTAAACGCTTTCGTGATGGAAACTTTGATTTGAAGAACGAGCCACGAGGAAGGCCGTCCACACAGGTGAATAACAATGAATTGAAAGACATGGTGGAAGCCGATCCGAGCCAAACTACCCAGGAATTAGCTGCATGGTTTAACGTTACCTTACCAACAATATTGACTCATTTGCGTCAAATCAATAAAATAAAAAAATGTGAAAAATGGGTACCTCATGATTTGACTGATCTGCAGAAAGAAATGCGTGTTGAAACTTGTGTTGCCTTCTTGAATCGATACAGAAATGAAGGAATATTGGATCGAATTGTGACATGTGATGAAAAGTGGATTCTATACGATAACCGTAAGCGAAAAATGCAATGGCTGACCCCAGGTGAAACGCCACAACAGTGTCCTAAAGCAAAGCTTACCAATAAAAAGGTAATGGTAACTGTTTGGTGGTCTCAGCATGGTGTTATTCACTATAGCTTTCTACGATCTGGTCAAGCAGTAATGGCAGATGTCTACTGTGCCGAACTCCGAACAATGATAGCAAAACTAGCAGTGAAACAGCCCCGACTCATGAATCGATCTTCACCATTATTGCTCCATGATAACGCGAGACCTCATACAGCACGAGAAACCGTTTTAACTCTACAGGAACTGCAATTAGAAACTATCCGTCACCCTACGTATTCGCCAGACCTTGCTCCAACAGACTACCATTTTTTTCGTGATTTGGACAATTTTCTATGTGATAAAAAGTTTTCTTCTCAGGAGGCAGTACAAAATGCTTTCACACAGTTTGTCGAATCTAGATCACCAGAGTTCTATCGCAAAGGCATAAATGACCTTCCTACTAGATAGCAGTAATGTATAGATAATAATGGTAACAAGCAATGGTAGCAAGCAAGGAGAAAATTTTAAGTAATAATAGCACTAACATTCATGCCAAGTCTGGTAGTCACCGACAACCAACCACACCCAGTTCACGGTTCACTACTACTAGTGCCCAACCAGCAGCGGCCAGGAGTAATGTTGACCACCAGCAAGAGAACCGGGGGCCGCTGAGACAGACACAGACACCGAAACCCTCAAATAGCTACGCGGCTGTGGCCAGTAAACCAGCAGAAACTACACAGAATGAAAATACTTGGATAGAAGTTAAAAAAACCAGGAGGGTGAACCCTGTAAGGAAAGGGGGTAGTGCGTCGTCCGATCTTCTGAAAGCAGTGGAAAGGAAGAAGTTTTTACATGTGTGGAGATTAGAGAAAAGCACAACCGAAGATATGTTGAGGAAATACATACATAATGTGTTGAAAAATGACTCAGAAATTATTATTGAAAAATTAAAACCCAAAACTGAACGGGACTACTCGTCGTTTAAGATCGGGGTTACAGAAGTTAACTACGAGAAGCTATGCGATCCGGCGGTATGGCCCTTAAATGTTGAGTTCAGTGAATGGGTCTTTTTTCGTCGAGCAAGCAAACCAATCCAACTGCAAACCCAGTAGGAACCTTAGCATGCTGTATCAAAACGTGAGTGGACTCAGAACAAAGACTACGCGATTCTTATCATTCGTAGAATCTTCAGAGGCCGATATATTCGCCATCGCAGAAACAAGCTTGAATGAATCAATTCAAAACGCCGAATTAGTGCTCCCAGGATACCACATACTGCGCTGTGACCGAGCGGATGGGCGTAAGCAGGGTGGTGTGCTTTTAATGACCACACCACGATACGAGCTGCGTCGAGTGCCAGTTCCAGACGGTACGGACATAGACAGTCGCAGGTTTGAATTTATTTGTGGCGCAGTTTATAATACACACAATCATTTTTTAGTAGCCTGCTGCGTAGTATATATTCCACCGAGTACAGATGACAGCGAATATATGTTAATGTTTAGTTTATTAGAAAAATTACACCCCACCTCCACTCCTCCCGTACAGCGCTCTCAAGGCTCGATAACATGTAAACATTGGAACTTTAACGAAGCTGACTTTAGTTACTTATATTATTTACTTGCTACTATGGATTGGAATGAATTGTACAGTTTGAGCAATCCGGAACTTATTTTAAATCTGTTTTACAATAAAATTTATGAGTCTTTTGATCTTTGTGTCCCTCCTAGGCAAATTAGTACAAATAGTAGTCGTGGGTACACATATCCGGTATGGTATACGCCAAATATAATTGAGGAAATAAGACTGAAACACACATTACATAAAAAATACAAACGTAGTAATTCCCGCAGTGATTACGAAGCGTTTAGTAGGGTCAGGGCGAAGGTAAAAGCAGAAACAGCGCGAGCGCACGATCTGTACTACGAACGCATCCAAGCCCATCTAGCTAGTGATCCACGAGCGTTTTGGGAATACATGAGGTCTAGGAAAGGCAACACCAGTAAATATAAACTCATAAAAGAGGGGCGCACGTTGTCGGGCTGCGAATGCGCCAGTGAGTTTGCTCACTTCTTTCACTCGGTGTATAGTCAGGAACCCGCAGAGCTGAACGTGGAGGCGGCGAGCGCGGCGCGGGCGCCGGCGCCCGGGGCTCGGGTGTCACTCACCCGCTTGCGTGGGCGCGACGTCATCGCCGCGCTGGAGCGCCTGCCACCCAAGCGATCCATGGGTCCAGATGGTATACCTGCGTTTGTTTTCAGGGATGCTCGGATGGTATTAGCTGAACCGTTGCTGCATTTATACAATGCCTGTATCGACACCGCAACGTTTCCAGCACGCTGGAAGCTCACACGAGTCGTACCTGTACCGAAGGGTGGTGGGGGTCCCGATCCTAGTAATTACAGACCAGTGGCAATTCTTAGTACTCCAGCCAAAGTATTCGAAGCCACCATTCATAGCAGTCTCTATAGACAGGTTAGTGCGCAACTATCGGACGCACAGCACGGCTTTCGCGCTGGACGGGGAACGACAGGAAATCTTCTTCATCTGATGACGTGTTTGGTGCCTGCGGTGGACGCTGGGCTACAGGTGGATGTAGCCTACTTCGATTTCAGGAAAGCTTTCGATATGGTCGATAATGACATCCTTCTAAAGCGTTTGGCTGCAGTGGGCTGCACACCGCATGCGCTGGAGTTCTTCGCGGGTTATCTGCGGGACAGATGTCAATACGTGGACTGTGGGGGATGCCTCTCCGAACCCTACTTCACGAGGTCGGGTGTAAGTCAAGGGAGCAATTTAGGTCCTCTTCTCTTCATCTTAATGATTAACAGCTTACCGGAAGTAGTTGCTAACTCGACGCCGTTACTGTTTGCAGACGACCTTAAATTGGTTAGGGAAATTTCGCAGAGTGATGATTATAGCATGCTCCAGGATGATATAAATAGTGTAGTAAAGTGGAGCCAGGACAATAAACTTTACTTCAATGTATCTAAGTGCTCTGTTCTATCATTCAGCCGATCGCGCAACCCTGGCCACTACCAGTACCAAATGGAGGGGGCGCCTTTACAACGGATAACTGGGATCAGAGATTTGGGTGTTCGCTTCTGCGCTGATTTAAGGTTTAGTGAACATATTCTTGAGGTATGTAAAAAAGCATACCGTAATCTAGGTTTTCTTTTGAGACACGCAAACAGGTTCACAAATATCGCAGCTTTGAGAGCGTTATACGAGGCAATAGTAAAAAGTCACCTGGAATGCAGCGCTGGCATCTGGTCTCCATACGAGGCGAAATATAAACTGATGTTAGAACGGATACAAAATAAATTTATTAGATTTTTATATAGTAAATTGTTCGGTGTATATCCAGGATATCCACTGTTGTATCCAACACTGTTTATTTTGGGCATGGTGGGATACTACAAGTTGGAAGTGAGAAGGGAGGTAGCTCTAGCCACGTACGTATTCAAGGTGCTCCGTGGCAATATCCATAACCCAGCCATCCTGGAAGGGATCGGCCTGTGCGCGCCGAACGAGTGCGTGTGGCGGCGGCGGCGCCCGCGCCTGCTGGCGGTAGCGAACGCGCGTACCAACCTGCTACAGCAGGCGCCGCTCGTCCGCGCGACAAGGGCGCTCAATATGGTGGCGGACCGCATCGATTTGTTTTCGTGCACGCTGAATGAGTTCACAAAGGCCACTTATTGCCTAATGACGTTAGATATGAATGTTATTATTTGATTATACTATTACCTATTTTTTGTTTATATCAATATTGTTATTGCCTATTTGTTGTAAATTTTTGATTATTTGACTTATAGATCGATTATTTGATTATTATGGATTGACATTGTATCGGTGAATTATTTGACTATTATTTATTGACATATTATTTGATTATTTCAATATTATTGATTGACATATTATTTGATTATTTGAATATTATTGATTGACATATTATTTGATTTAAAATTTGAATATTATTGATTGACATATTATCTGGTACATTGGCGGATTATTTGACTATTTTGTGTTGACATTTTATCTGGTTTATTGATGGATTATTTGATTTTAGAAATTGATTGTTGTATTGTTATTATTGTTTTATTTTGATTAGTATTTTATTGCCAACGTTTTTTAGAATTCAAATTGTATTTTTTAAAATTTAGTTTATATATCCTGCACTATTGTATTGGTCTCGACTGTGATGATGGTGTAATGTATGAAAATAAATAAATAAATAAAAAAAAAAAATTATTTTGATTAAATAAATACGTTAAATTAAAAAAAACTAATTTCAATTTGTCAGTACAAATCGGCAATTTCATACTTTAACCCCTAATATTAGCACCAAATTCGAAAATAGTAGGTAAAAATGTTTTATTTACTTTTCGGTGTACCCTACCCGAGCATTTTTTTTTTACACGACCATACTCTAATTGAGCATGTCCCAGAAGTTTACCATTAATTTTATGGAGAAATGAAAGATAATTTATTATGACGTGGCGATAGTGAAAATATTTAATATTTAATGTATCCGAAACACATCAAATTATGTGAATAATTTATTGATGACTATGAAATTATACTAAATATAATTTTGAATACCCATGATTTTACTATGTCCCACATTGACCGGCCTAGTTTCGAGTTAAGTTTATTCATGAATTTCCTTCAGTGGCAAGGGTAAAGAAGTGTAGGCGCACAGTACATTAACATCATCCTTGTGTTAATCGCAACCGCATCCGACCTTACCGGGAGCGACCACCGTCGGACCTCCCAACCTCTGTTGTGGTTTATGTTTTATATTTTATGTTGAACCTAGACATATTACATAACCACACTGTATACGATATATATATAATATTACAATATGTATGTAAACCTTAAATATTGTCTAAGTTGTAAGTAGTTATTTTTATTCAAGTAATATCTATGTATGGAATGTTATTGTATAGGCGCGGGCTTTGGTCCAGCGCGCGTCGCATGCGCCGACCGCGCCCCAGTCGTGTAGATGCACCGACGTCGTCTGCATGTCCGCCGCGTCGTGATTGCCAAAAGTTTAGTATAGTTTCCTATCCTAGTGCTATCTATTATCTATCGCTCAATTCGCATTCTGTTCTATCTACTCTTAGCTCTTACGAACTGTACCTACCTTCCTACTGTGTCTGTGCTCAAATAAACTTTCTTTTCTTCTATAAGTGAGTTGCTTATTTCATAAGCCCAATCACTACAGAAGAATGAATGGTATCGAAAAATGATCATATTATCAGAACACTACTTTAATAAAATAAACTATCTTTCGTAACATTATATTATGTCTCACAATTCCGGCCGTGCATGGAATTCCACTTTGTAACCGTAATTTGATAGGCTTTGTCGCCAAAAATATACCACTGGCTAACAAATTTCTTCCCTGGTAACAATACTTCAGACTTCGCCATTTTGTAAAGCAGTCAGAGCATGACCATTTTGACGTATTTCGTGTCGAAACTTGTTGAGCGTTACCTTGCCGGATTTTTCATCCACTTTGTAATCGTGACTTTTACTGGTAAGTTTGGTTTTTTGTTTATAGAAATATAATAATGATAAACTACAAACGCATTATAAGCTATTAAAATAGTTTCATCTTTATTAAAGTTAATTTACAAGCAATCTTAGGTCGGCGATTGGAGATGCGTTACTTCCATTTTGTTTGGTTACATATAACGTGGAATAAAAATGTTACAAAATGGAAATATAAAGGCGAGTACAAATGCATGCAGGTATGTGTTTACTTATCGTTTTAGTGGATATATGATGATATCTTGGAACAATAACTATTTTAGTGCAATAATTATTGTCGGTTACTTGTTGGTCTTTCAATTAATTAATAATTTACAAAGTGTTGGTATTTTTAGACGCTTTTATTTAACTCGCAATATTCATATTGTAACTTTGCTAAAGTCTTGCAAGTCATTTTTCGACCATCATTTTTCGATTATCCGATTGATCTGAAGTTTGGCATGCCACGTGACAATATAATATTATGACAACATGGAGCTAATCTGATGCTGGAGGAGGAAGGTAGCTTTAATAACTACTCAATAAAACGACTCAACCACATCGAGTTTGGAATCGTTTGAATGGTATTAACGAGTACTATTCTCCTGTATGGTAGATTTAAAGATGAATAGAGCTGATATTATTATGATTGATTAAATTATTTGTTCAGAATTTTATCATTAATTTGATCATACGGGTCATTTGTGCTTAATTGTTTTTTAGTTAGTATTGTTTCTTTAGTATGTTTGGTTCAATAGTAATATTTATGTCATTGTTATAAAATAACTTTAAATTGAATACCTTAAGGCAGTTTTTACATAGATTGATTTTTGAGACTGAACTGAATTAAAAGGCTGAATAGAAATAAAAGGCGTTGATTACTAAAATAGCATAGTTTTATTTTCTTTTATAAATTACCGTCGTTCCTTCCTATTTCAGTACTGATTTACAGTATTTTTTTATCAGGGTAAACTAAGCTTTACCTTTTCAATTTTGTAACTGAAGCTTTCCATTTTGTTATTGTCTTATGTTTTACTGTTACCATTTCTTTAAATTTAACTGATTTTGAAAGTGAATACCTTATTTCATTTTACTTTACGTTGAATTAAAAAAAAGAGATAATCATAAAAAAATAATTACCATCGTTGGATGATTGTTACACGATATAAATCGGAAGTTAAGTTGGCAAAATTACCAAATAGTTACAAAATGGTTACATTTTTGCAAAATACTAAAAATATTATGGGTTAAAGTATGAAATTGCCGATTTGTACTGACAAATTAAAATTCGTTTTTTTTTAATTTAACGTATTTATTTAATCAAAATAATTACCATTATTATCTATACATTGCTGCCATCTAGTAGGAAGGTCATTTATGCCTTTGCGATAGAACTCTGGTGATCTAGATTCGACAAACTGTGTGAAAGCATTTTGTACTGCCTCCTGAGAAGAAAACTTTTTATCACATAGAAAATTGTCCAAATCACGAAAAAAATGGTAGTCTGTTGGAGCAAGGTCTGGCGAATACGGAGGGTGACGGATAGTTTCTAATTGCAGTTCCTGTAGAGTTAAAACGGTTTCTCGTGCTGTATGAGGTCTCGCGTTATCATGGAGCAATAATGGTGAAGATCGATTCATGAGTCGGGGCTGTTTCACTGCTTGTTTTGCTATCATTGTTCGGAGTTCGGCACAGTAGACATCTGCCGTTATTGCTTGACCAGGTCGTAGAAAGCTATAGTGAATAACACCATACTGAGACCACCAAACAGTTACCATTACTTTTTTATTGGTAAGCTTTGCTTTAGGACACTGTTGTGGCGTTTCACCTGGGGTCAGCCATTGCATTTTTCGCTTACGGTTATCGTAAAGAATCCATTTTTCATCACATGTCACAATTCGATCCAATATTCCTTCATTTCTGTATCGATTCAACAAGGCAACACAAGTTTCAACACGCATTTCTTTCTGCAGATCAGTCAAATCATGAGGTACCCATTTTTCACATTTTTTTATTTTATTGATTTGACGCAAATGAGTCAATATTATTGGTAAGGTAACGTTAAACCATGCAGCTAATTCCTGGGTAGTTTAGCTCGGATCGGCTTCCACCATGTCTTTCAATTCATTGTTATTCACCTGTGTGGACGGCCTTCCTCGTGGTTCGTTCTTCAAATCAAAGTTTCCATCACGAAAGCGTTTAAACCAAAATCGCACGGTGCGTTCATTAGCAGTCCCCTCTCCAAACGCAACATTGATATTGCGAGCTGTTTCTGCCGCGTTAGTTCCGCGTCGGAACTCGTATTCAAAAATCACTCGAATTTTCGAAGTATCCATCTTTCTTGTCTAAGCTGAATAAAAAAAACAACTGAAAGTCGATAATCGAATGTTGCACATTTTTAAATGAAGAACTACATAGGTACCATGTGGAAAAAGTTTCACTCAAAAATCTCAAACCATGAAGGTTCTATGTCAATTCGAAGTACCTATTACAATGAAACGGCAATTTCATACTTTAACCCCTATTATATGGCTTATTTCACTTATGCTGTAATATTATTTTAAAGAATATTATATTTATAACCAAATAAACAAAACTATTTCATTAAGAATATAGTGTATATATTTATTAATTTTACTTTTAAAAGTTACAACGTGGATGTCTAAACCACTCTTGTGTCCAAAGAAAGTATTATTATTTTCCAAACGTGTATATTTATAGGGTACCTGTAGCTATTTTAATACATTGTCAAGAATAGCGAATCATTCTATAAATTTTGTTATGCATTACCAATTTTTTTTATTCTTTCATTCCATTTTGTAACCTGGACACGTATTAAAAAAATGCCCACTCACTTCCCACTCAAAAAAAGGTTGGCCATTGTAGAAATTTAATTCTCTATTGAAATGCATGGAAAACGTTTTGGCTATTTCTGTCTTTCTTAGATTTTTTTTTTATCCCTACATGAAATAAGATCGATTGTTAATTTTTTTTGACTTTTAGCATTTGCTGTCTGTACTACTTTACCAAAATTTGTGAATGCAGTTCAAAATATCTCAAAAAGTTATGAAAGGTCTCGTAAGAATATTTTGCTGTGAAGTAGATACCTTAAGTAAGGGCCGGTACCTTAACCATTGTGTCTGGTATTTACCGTATTCATGTTATGCCAGTCACAAACTCTTAAACATTTTAAAATCTGTTGCCTTACCAACATACATTGGCTTTTTTATTAACTTTTCTCGGAGGGAGACTCAGTACAATTGTTGGAAAATACAACAGTCGGCCTGGAAAATATACCTGTTCATAGAAAACTGTTTCTACTGTTCCCAGATAATACTTTTATAGTGCCTGCCTTTTCAATGACAATTCCATGAACGCACAGCAATAAAACACGTTAATGCCCCTTGTAACTTTAATTACAGCGCTGTCGCCATCTGTCGGGAATGTTAAGCACTTTACGAACCCAGTATAGTTAACGATAAAAGTAGCTTCGCAAATTCTAATTTATTGATCACAATGGACTCTAAAAATGCATATATACATGTACTCACACCTAAATTATATTAAGTAACGAAAGAAATTATTAACATGCTAGGTCTAGGCGGGGTTTGGACCACCAAGATGCTCCACTGTCGCCTCAAAGACAGATATAGAAGGAGAAATTTGAATTGGTTAAGGCGAGGTCGGGTAGCTTAGTGGTTAAAGCATTGCCCTTGTAAGGCAAAGATCGCGGGTTCAAAACCCGCCTAGACCGATTAGTTTTTTTCTTTCTTTTTAAATCAATTTTAATATTTAGCATGAAAAATGCTTAAAAATTTTATTTAAAAAAATGTTAATAAATAAAATAATAAAAATAATATTTTGGTGTTAATTATTTTTTCGTCATTTACTGTATGAGGATAATGATATCACTGTTGGTCTCTTCTTTGGATTGTTTAACTAAAAAATAATATAATTTTAGTTTCTATGAGAACAGCTGCTCTCAGATGTTGTGGATGATGGATTCAGGACACACATAAGCTTAGATAAATAATAAGTATATACTTATTAAAAATTCGATTCCATTAAGGTTTTAGGAAAAGGATTTGTCCATAACTGACGAATCATGTGAAGCAGTATAACATCGGTCATCACAATTATGTAGGTAATGTTTAAAGTTGGCGTGAGGTGCATATTAAGTGTTCATTATGTTGCACCAAAGCGTTATGACTTCTTTTTGTCGTTCCACTATCCTTAATTAAGGTTAGGTGTCAAACACTTACTATTAGAAATAAGAAATCGCACAGGTTTGTCATAGTTCCAATTCTTTAACTTAAAACTTCGATAGTCGCGCATTTTTTTAGATGTGAAAAAACAATATACCTTTGCCTACCCCTTTGGGGACTTACAGGTGCGAGTATATTATGTATGTAGATGTCACCGCCAACTAGCTTAATCTACCAATCAATTAACTGCCTAGGCTCTTTACTGAAGCATTAGTCAGTCAGGTTTTTAAATGATGTAATAAACGAGACGTTTTAAAATCATTCAGGCCGTTAATTAAATGGCGCCGTTCAGTTAACCGCCTAGGCAGTTAAATGGACGGCTGATTATGCTCATAATCACGGAAATATTGCGTTTACCGTTACCAAGACTTCTGTATATAAGCCAATAATAGGTCATAGTACTAACGTAATATAAGTGGCCAAATTTTCACTTTCAAGGATTGAAAATATTTACTAAATGCAATATTTAGGACATGTTTTCTCAAATACATGGTATACTTCTACAGGACCCACGAACATATTTGAGGCCCAAGCCAACTTTACCTGCAAATCGGTGCAGCTGCCAAACATTGGATAAGTAGTGAGGGCTTTTCTCTCAGAGCTCAGAGGTCAGAAAGTTGTCGCTCCCGAAAATGTCAGCATCATAATCAAAAACAATAATGGTGCAAATTTTGAACACCACGAAGATGATGTAGTCGTATAGGTAGGTATTATAAAAAGGAAATTATTACCTTATTCGGTCAAAATACGAGTTAAAACTTAAACCCTCGACTTCTTTTGAAGATAGAGTTTTTAAATTACTCTCAGCTCAAACTTCATAAAAGTAGTTGAAAAGTGTTAAGAGAGAAAATTTTATTAAAAAACTTGTTCTTAGGACGAACGAGGCGATTATCTATCCATACTATTATACAAGTAATTGTATAGTAGTCGTGTCTGTACATTGGAGATATTTAAAAATAAAATTTGAGTTATTTTAGTTTATATTCTGAAACTTTCATCAATTCTTTTTTTGAAAATCTTGTCTTCTTATCCGCGATGAATGCAAAAATGCGGTGATTTTAATAAGAATGGTCTAAGTCACACTTAAAAACCTTTTGTTAGTTTGATCGCAATTAGTTGAGTACTACTAGATATCACTAAAAGACGCGATAATGAAATCTTCACGGGCTGAGCCGCAGGCATAGGCTAGGGCTGAATATAATTTCATTGTTATATTTTCTATATCTATTTTTACTTATTTGAATTAAAACTACAACGAAGTGTGTCACAATGTCTATGTTATTCAATTATTTGGACCTGAAATTTAAGATGCTTTTCAGCATATATTTTGAAGGCTTCATATTTGAAACAGAAAGTTGGAAATAACTAGATCACATTGAAAGATGTTTACTAGACCAGACTAACTTCATTATAAAGTTAGTTCACACTAATAACTTATGAGTTAAACTCCTTAGATATCAGCTTACTTACTCTGACGTATCATTATTAACATAAATCAACATAATTATATTCAGAGACGCCAAGATATTATCAATAGTCTAGTACAATCGCAAACAGTCTTAAGACTGCCAAACTGTCAACAGCCTGGAAGCCGCCCCGTGATGACAAAGCTGTATACGTCCTATGCAAACTTGACCCGTAGTTAAACTATACGCAAACTCGATAAACTTATAATCGGTTGAAAACTTCTGAAGGTTGGAGGCTGGCGAGCTTCTTTTGTGCGTGATTGTTTAACTACAGAAAGAAAAATTTGGGCACCTGACCTTTGTGTATTATTGTACAGTCAAGTAGCTTATCATATATTAAGCAATAGATTGCGTTAGTTCCAAAAAAACATTAAATTATAAACAAATGATAAAATTACACTTGTCCTCTGAAGATTACCAAATACATGTTATTAGTCAATTTATTTTTATTTTTTTAAAAGATGAGACCGATATTCTTGTCAATCCATAAATTCGCCGTGCGGGTGCCGGGTCCATCACGTTGAGTTGGGAACTTGGGACAGTGCTTGGGACTTGCGACCCAAGAGTAGATTTAGAAGGAGCCCTTGATGTACATCAACACTCACCTTCACTACCCAAGTTCCCCTCCATCCGCACCCTACATCCTACTAATATGTGCCTAGTCGTCCCTATTGCCTCGCCTCATGTATAACATTGTTTTCCTGTGGCCTTCCCCCACCTTACTAGGTTACTCTGCTCTGGGGTCATCTGAAAGGCGTTATTACAGAATTTTAACAGGGCCGGCGACCACTCGTAAATAAAGATGCGCCACTTTAAGGCCATCGGTATGGAGAACTCTCCCATTATTGTCAACCATTCATGTTGGATTTCAAAATTCATCGCGTGCACTCGATATTTATCATTGTATTACACATGCATACTATACATATTATGTATTATTAATAACCGAAATTACTAGTAGGTTTTACCTCTTCATGCCCGCAGTTAAGCTAAATTTCTTGTGTAAGGAGTTCCGTTATATTACCTTGTGATAGTCAGGTCAGGATTTGAACATAAGATAAGTTCAAAATATGAAGCTTCGTAACCTGAGAATATGTTCTTACACGCAATGTTGCTCTCTTGGCACCATTCATATCAAACTGCGTTATATCTTTGACTTGAAAAAGCTAGTTCAGGTTAGTACTTACACATTTATAGTAGCTTGCTGCATTACTTACAGTATGACAATACAAACGACATATACAAAACGCCTTCTATTGAGAAAATAGAGATACACTCACCGTTCAACTTTGAAACTTGGTACTACCTAAAAATTCGTAAAACCAGAAATAGATGGCGCTGTTACCAAAATTGTACAACTGAAGTAGACTGTTCCGGTTTATTGGAGAGAAGAAGAGAAGTGATTCTGTTTCCTGAAATATTTTCGATTTAATAAATAAGACGGGCCTTTTTTGAACATAAATATTCTCGAAAGATCTCTCCTTTTTTATTTTTATGTTAAAAATAAACAACAAACTCATGAAGCCCTTCAAAATCTTTCCCAATGTGTGTTTAATACGGCCTACTCTTGTTCTATTCTTAGCAAATATTCGTGTTGGGTATTATTTCTACAATTTTTATTGGCTTCACTCGAAATAAAATTTCAGCCTTTACGCCAGTTGAATTCTATACGAATTATATTCATAGTCAATATTAATAAATACACAATAAGAATTCTTTTGATTATATCAAATGAATTGGTATTTCGTTATTAATTCCTATTCGTATTTCGAACTTATTTGACAAAAGAATCAAAATATTTGTAGGTAAACTATATAAGAATTACAGTGGCGCCCAACGTGGGGCATAGGATGTCATTGGATCTACAAAATGATAATTACTTAGTTTTAAACTCACCCGAACAATAAATCTCGTAAACATGATTGTATAATCTTTAAAAAAGGTTTTAAAGTCGTGACTTTTTACATTTTATTTCTATTTCACATTTAAATGGCGCCACTTAAACAATCTAATGAAATGAAACGTAACAATTCAAGCTTAACTCATAGTAAAATTACTACAATTACTTATTTGATGGGTGATAAATAATCTATTTTTTATTGCCTAGTAAATAAATTTTTAGCTAGTAGGTATACTAAAATTTTGCAATAAAAACAAAAGCAATTATTCTTCATTACTTCAATTACCATTATATTACTTTGTAAACAACGTAATTCCAAGACTCCATCAATTTTTGTGGCTCGTTACTTAAATTAATTAATAGTTTATGATGACAGGCACAATATCGTAAATTGAAGTGCAATGCATTGTAAACGGCGTCCATTTTACGTTAACAAATTCTGGCCAACAGATTGACATAATCAATTTAAGTGAGTGTATTAATCACCACCAAAACCTTTGCAAGTACCCAAGCCAATACACTTTCTTTTGACGTACGAGACTCTTCTCTGGCTTTCGTTTCAGGGTTGATTGGGTTTCCGGACCGCAGTCCTCTAGACCACAGTAACCACTTCTCATCACGTAGACCGTGTATATTCCTGGTACCTAAGTCATATAAAAATGTCCTTACTACAGTAATAAACTACCACAAACTTAATTTTCAACACGTAGTTTAGAACGCGCACGTTACAGTGTGTGATAAATTACTTGTATTTGGCTTTTCGAGCAACTATGCAACTATTAACAGTACTACATTGTTTCAGAACCGCGAGATTAATTAATTAGTTAAGTTAGACACATCGAACACCTCAGGCTATAGTAATCGTTACTATCCATACTAATATTATAAATGTGTGTGTGTTTGTGTGTGTGTGTGTGTGTGTGTGTGTGTGTGTGTGTGTGTGTGTGTGTGTGTGTGTGTTTGTGTGTGTCTGTGTCTGTTTGTCCTTCTTTCACGCCTAAAGCACTGAACCGATTTTGATGAAATTCGGTATAGGGATAGATTGGACCTTGAGAAAGGACATAGGCAATGTTTGGTCACGATAACCGACATCCACGCGGGCGGAGCCGCGGGCAAAAGCTAGTAAAATATATTATGGATTCGTAATTACATAAACCGATGCTTTTGCCGGGCACTTACTACTAGCGGTAAATTCTTCAATTGTAAAGTCCAAAGAAGCGGGTTTCATTCCTGCTCAGTGTTACCATTTGTGTCTGTGAGCACCATCATCTCTTGAGTCTTTAGCCAAGTCGGGTTGTTAGAATTTTCGGGCTTCAACTACCCGTAACAGATGTCACAGATGTTTGTATGGCAAAATTGGCATTGGTACTTACATACCTTTGATTGCCTGACTTTGACAACGGCCGGTGTAACCTTGTCGAAACGTCAACGTCAATGATCGCGTTAATTCCCGTTCTCTTAATTAATCATGGACCGCAAAAGTTTAAAAGTTTATTTACCATTGGCATTAGCAACCAGCCGCGTGGTTCCCGGCAGAGTAGAATTTGGGCCTCCCCTTCTCTTTCCATGTGGTGCCGTACAAGGCGACTAAGGGATAGAGCTGATTAACTTTAGCATCAGAAAGATATGTACAGCCCAGACTCAGCCTCAGATGCATGGCTCTAGTCAACAATAGTGCCCGGAATACGGCAATAGGCTCACCCTCCTATTACATGAGACCGAATACAGATTGGTGAAATATGGGTGTTAATTCACCTCTGCCTAACCCTCCGGGGATTAGGCGTGATTTTATGTGTGTATGTATTGGCAACCAAAATAAACGAGTTAAATACAAGTTATAAAAAACAAGGAATTGTTATTTTATGTTATTAAAAAAACATTTGCTGTCCCTAGAATGGCGTTAGAGACAGCATCTGTAATGGCGTGGACTGTACTTCAGCTTACCATAAGACAAGATGCAGAAAATGTTACTGCTTAAATATTTAAAAAAATCATTTCAGAAATCAAGAAGGCAGAGCCGTGGGCAATAGCTAATAAAATATAAATGGGAATCTTAGATACAATAATGGCTGTCCAAACTCAATTGAGGAACAAGAACCTTTGAATATTGAGACAGACTGCTCATAAAATATTCAGTTACAATGTTGGCAGGGTAAAAAATACAATTTTGATAACATTTTTTTTTTAATTTCGATGCAAAAAGGTCTCATTAAAGGCTTTCATCGCACCAGTAGAGCCGGAAGAGACATTAAAGTGAAAATATAAGTGATTGGGTGAAATCTCATTTACATTTATTCCATTTGAAAATAAGTTTTAAATTTGCATTTTTTTTTAACGTTATATTGTAAAGAATGATTTTTAATTAACGTCCTTTTTAAGTTTTTTAAACTGATTATTTAACAAAAATGATTAGATCTTTGGGTACTTAAATAATAATTTTAAACTACTAAATGGTGGTCGTTTTTGTAGCGACCGTTGGAAATAAGATACTTTTTTTACGTGCATGAAATCCCCACGGATAAACCCCCTCCCGGAGTCGGAGGGGGGGGGGGGTTATGTCGGAGTCGAACCGACTAAACCGCACGCCGTCTGTAGGTCGTTGTGCTAGGCTGAAGGTGAGGTGTCCTTGCGACATATCCCTCACGCCATTACTATCGGTCTAACCGGTACTATAACTATGTAAGATACTATTTGCAAATGATATGAAACTACTCGCGACGTAGCTATTTTGTAGCACACATGCTACGGCGCTACATTATTTGTAGACATGGCGTAGCACATACAATGAATAGAGAAATTTTGTATTTATGAGCGAACTAATTCTCCACTTAATAACATAATGTGCTGATTTTTATTTTCTAATATATTTGAGTTATACGATATAATTTATTAAATTAAAACCAGAAATCTATACTATACTAGTTTATAGTTTATTATAAAGTAGATGTGTCTGTACATTCTTCTTCTTATTCTTCATCCTAGCGTTAATCCCAGTCGCATCCGAAGCTATCAACTTGGAGTCTGAGGTCTGCTTTTACTAGTCCAACTGCAGATTTAACTAAGCTTCGAAATTTTGCTTGAAGCGACTGCCATCTGAGCTCCAAACCCAAAGACGATATCGAAGCATTGCAGTTAGACAAGTTGTTGGAGTTTTAAGGGCTCACACTACCCGTAACGACTGCCATAGATGTTCATATGGCAACCAGGACCGACGGCTTAACGTGCTCTCTGAGGCATGAGCAGACCAATGCAAATACCCTTATTCATGCATATAAATATTTGCACTGAGCGGGAATCAAACCCGCACCTCCTGCGTGGCAGCCGCGTTCACTACCGCCACGCCACGGAGGCTGTCATGGTGTGTCTGTAAATTGTGGACGCGTAGGACCTCAAATGTGAAGAAAAGTAATGTAGCATATTCAGCAGAATAAATTAAACGTCCTATATTATTTATCCACACGATTATAAGCAAACATTTCAAATTAATGTTTACAGTTCATCGCTGGGAACATTGAACTGTAAATTTAATATGTGAACTCAAACAGCTTATTGTCGATCCTTTTGTTATATTCTCTTTTGTTTTCGTCGTATTTGTGATGGTAATTATTATTTTTTGTTTGAATTCGTCATTGTTTTGTTCTGAACAAAAATTATGAAGTGGTTTCTGAACAGTTTCGCAATTTTTATTACTGTAGCCTCCATCATCATCGACATTTAGACGTTATCCTGATTGCATCCGAGGCCGAGATGCCCTCAGAGCTCAGAGTCCACCGTTCCGTTTAAATGTATTAGTGGTTTTTGTTGCTGACAGTACCTATTGCTGTACCTAGGTCTTTTCTTGGGAGGAGAATCTTGCAGAAATCCCTTCAGTTCCCCCTCCCCTCCCCAACGGAGCCAGCAGGGGTGGTTAAGTCTAACTCGAACCGACAAAAACCGCACCGTTGCCGGAGGTGAGGCTCGTTCCTGGGGCAAAGGCTGGCCATTACGATTCAATGAGGCAACGCGGCCGGCATCGTGGGCACCTTTGCTCCGAGAACGATACGGGGGTAGTCTTTGGCGTATCCTTAACGCATCCCGACTGACCCAGGGCTAAAGAAGGCACTCTCGGGTGTGGGATTACGATGTCAACATCTTTCACGGACCCCCGAACACGGACGGTTCAGCGACCTCCGACGCAGCAAACTCAGTCGCCTACGCGCAATGTGCGTTAACAGCTGAGTTACAGATCTGTACAGATGACACATATTGAATACACTGCTTCCGGGCTGTTTGGCCGTGGTCCATATGAAACTTGCGTTCCAGACATCGACATCTTCAGTGGCGCAGGTGCGGGCGGCGACGAGTGCGTAGACCTCTTCTCGTCGGCGACTTTTCTGCGAATGTCAATCGCATATTCTATATGTCATGCGTATATTCTACATGCAACGCCCTGATAGACGCCCTTAGATGACGCATAGTTACGAAGTTTCACATCGATACATTATTTGAAATTCGAATTCGAAGATAGGCAGAACATCAAATACTAACAGGTAAAGTTTTAAAAAATGTGTTAAAAATAAAGAAAGAAATAATATTGTCACCTCACTAACATTCCATTCGAAACACAACATTTGTTCAAAATGCGCTGTCAGTATAATTCGCGACACCGATCTTATTTATGCAGTCGCCACTACCCACCGTCTAGACTGAGCCCATCTTTCGTCTGTGGCTTATCCGTACTGATGGATAGTCTAAAACCCAGTTAAAATTCAAATTTATTCGTGATATCAATTTTTTGGGTATAAATTGTGCTCATTGTAAATTATTTTTGGTTTCTTCGTACCGTAGTACTGTGGTAGTGTCTATGTTGGCTGTGAGACAGGGAACAACTGGAGCTTGCAAATTGTATTAATTTATCCGTAATCATAATCAAGTTAAGCCGAGGCACGGTCACCCCTATTATTTAAAAAAACGATAATATTATAATTAGCAGAGCCACTCTGGCTTCGCCCGTTGCTCACTTCAAAAATGAGTTTGACAAAAGGTTTCTGAACAGAAACCTTTGAGCTGAGCTATAAATGGCCGCAATATATTAATTTCCAGTTATCATGTGAAAACTGTCGCCTTTGTTGATTATTGCTCCAGACTAAAAGCATGATGATATTGTAACCTCCTCGATAAACGGACTATTTAATACAGAAATAATATTTTTTAATTCGAACCAGTAGTTCTTTAATGCAATTGAGGTGGCAGACAAGCACACGGTGCACCTGATCGAAAGTGCTTATCGTGGCCTATGGACGTGTGTAACACCAGGGGAGTCACACTAGTGCTGCCAACCCTGTAAACGCAGAGAGTTTCTATGCCGTCAGTATAGAAGACAAAGCAGGAAAAGCCTTAGGTCATCCCACTGACAGCACACAAACTCTCCACTTTCACAAACTCGTAACCTTTTTCACGTAACCAATCATTTTTTCGTATCCTATAGCTTTGTAACACAAAATAAACAAAAAAAGTTAATTAATAAATTTAAAAATAAAAATACAACGATTGAGATAATTACAGAAGGCTGCTTTAATATTGAAGAATACTTCACAGTATCAAGTATTTGCTAATTAAGCTCGACTAGGGAAATATTCGCTTACTCAATATTTACGGACAAGGGCCATTGAAACGTATAAGGTAGAAGATTTTTAATGAAGCGACTTATAAATAACGTCAGTATTAGCTTGCGATGTTTTTTCGTAATGTCTTAAGATATAATCACTTCTGTAAAAGTCATGTAAACCAAATTATGGAGAGTCGGAATAGAAACCATGGGCTTTATAAACAAAAATCTTGCATTTTAAATCCCAAGAATTTTGTGCCATCTGACCCCCAAATCCTGGATAACCCGTGCCAGATCCTCGTTATCAACAGGTTAACCTTACAGGTGAGGTTGGCTTGGAATCCAAAAATCGTATTGGAGCCGCATTACCCCATGGACTAATAAAACACTTAATTATTAATTTATAAGCACAAATGAACAAAAGTAAGAAAAAGAAGCTTAGTGGTTAAGGAGTTGGCCTTGCGATCGAAAGGTCCTGGGTTCGATCCTGGCCACTAGCCACTCCTAGCACAATTAATTTAGCTTATTTGGAAGGGTTAGAGGGAATATTAGTAATTTCGATAATTTCGGTTGCTAATAGATATTCTTTGAAAAAAAATAGAAAAAAAATACTTAATATTCGTTATTCGAAAGTCACTTTTAAAGACACTCCAGAATGATAAAACTCATTCCATGAGATCATGCCAGCAGTGCAGAGTTTAAGATAGTGACAATAAATTTTGTTTAGTGCTTTAAAAATTTATGAACCACTGTTTAAATTTCAGAACAAAAACAAATAATAGAATTGGAAACGGAACCGTTTTTATTTTTCAGTGGCTGCTCCTGACGTGTTTATGGCCTGTGGCAATTGATGCCGACGATAAAATAATTATCCTACAGTAAATCGAGTGAACTTTTATCTTTTCAGTTCACTGGAGGATTTTTGTGCTGTCAGTGGGAAGACCAAAGGCTAGTCATGCTTTGTTTTCTACATTGACGGTACAGAAACTCTCTGTTTTTACAGGATCGGCCACACGAGTGATACTCCCACCATACGTCACACGTCAATAGGCCACAGTAACACCTTTCCATCAGGTGGGCTGTCTGCTGTCACCTAAGCGGTTTAATAAACTTTGTGTGAAAAAAAAAATATTTCGATTGTTTGCTTATAAATTATATGGGTAGACTTACAATTTTTACCGGACTGCCAAAAAGAGTTATGTTTTTCACGCGTATCTTGTATGTATGTATGTATGTTTGTAATATTCTTTATTACCTCATATCTTCTCACAAAAACTCTCCAATGAGCTTGATTACATAAAGATAGATTATATTTTAGTCGGGAATAGCATATAATTAGGTTGTATATTGTACCGGGTGTATTGTTGAGACGAGGCAGTGGGGTAGGTAGCTATTTTTACCATTATAGTTACGGCAAAATGTTCCTAGAAAACTATCCTTAAGATAATAATCTGCTTCATGGTAGCGCTACAGGGCTAACGCTATGAACTTATAATTTTAAAACGGTTCACAACTTATCGCGATTATTATTATTAGAGGTATCGGGATTCCACTTCGAGATTCCACTATTTCGACGCAATTGCAAGCACCATGATTATAGTGATTATGGTGCTCGCAACAGCACCAAAATTTCGATGATCATGGTTCTTGTAACAGCGCCGAAATATCGATGATCATGGTTCTTGCAACAGCGTCGAAATATCGATGATCATGCTTCTTGCAACAGCGCCGAAATATCGAAAACTCAAGACAATACAACATGGAAAATATCCCGATAGATCCCGAGAGACCATGATGGTTTGAATACCTCTAGTTTAGTTTAATTTAGTTTACCTGGGCTATTCCGCACTTAGCCTCTTGATTGGGCCATTGTGCGTACCATCTTAAATACCTCTAATTTCGCGATTAAATAATGGAACTTACTTTTACCGATATTTGCAATGCACCAGCCGTGGTTACGATTTGATACTATGAAGATAATAAGGTCTTATTACTATTAGATATATCACGAAAATTTCCATATTGATTGCGAGCACGTGATCAGATTTTAAACGAGTGGTAAACTTATAAAAATGTTATCGTCAGCCGCTGAAAGAGGATATAAAGCGTAAATCTTGCTTTATTTTCACCTTGTTACCTTCATAACATACATGTAAGTAGAACGTTGTGACCTTTGACCTCTTTAAAAATAACCCTGCGACCCGATTCATGAATCCGTGATCCGGGATGAAACGTGCTACTATTTGCTATATTTTGTTTAGCTAGATTCGTTGTTGTTTGTTTTGTATTGTAAATTAATGGAATGAATAATTTATTACAACAAACAATAAATTGTTAACCCTTTCTTAGAATTTACGGTGATGCTTAAATTTGATCCTAGTGTTAATCCCAGTCTCATTCCAGTCTAACTACGGATTTGGCTGATCTTCGAAATTATTGAAGGGACTCCCTTCACAACCAAATCGCGATATCAAACTATTATAGTTACACTTTCGTTCAATCGTGTTCAATAACAAAATATGCGAAGTCAGCGAAGGTAGCTTAGTGGTTAAGGAGTCGGCCTTACTATCAAGAGGTCCCAGGTTCGAATCCTGGCCATTACACTACTGACGTGGACCCACTCCTAGCACAAGCAATTTAGCTTAGTTGGAGGGGTTAGAGGGAATATTAGTGATTTCGATAATTTCGGTTGCTAATATTCTTTAAAAAAAAAACAACCTACAACCACAACAACACAACAAGTATATATGAGTATTTAAAATTTTGTTTGCGTTACTACACAAACAACTTATACCCTCTGGAGAAGGTAGGTTAACTTTCTGCTTACATGTTTTTTTTTTAAATGGCGTACTAAATAAGATTTTGTAGCATACATATAATGGACACCTAAGTAACAACTAAGGTGTCCATTAAGCGTCGGTAGCTTTGTGGTTAAGGAGTCGACCTTACGATCGAGAGGTCTCGGGTTCGAATCCTGTCCATTACACTACTGACGTGAACCCACTCCTAACACAAGCAATTTAGCTTAGTTGGAGGGATTTCGGTTCATAGTATTCTTTTTTTTTTAAATACCATTAAATGGGCTATATAATCATTTATCTACTCAGTAGTGTGAAAAACCGTTTGGTGATAAGTACACAAGTTTTATATAAATGAAATAGTAGTTTATGAAACTTTTGCATAACCAGGGTGCTGAAAATATGAGTGTGAGTTAAAAAAATGAGCCATGGGAGAATTTTTTATAGTATCACACGACTGTAACGGTTAATATAATTTGCTTAAAATAAAAGGAAAGTGGTGTGCCATAATTCATTAGAGCGCGTTGCACCGCTTTCACAGATGATATAGGAAAACTTCAATGATACCTCCTTGTGTCCAACTGAAACCGAGTCATAATGGAAAAAAAGTTAAATCCCATAAAAATAACAATACCTGTCAAAAATACCAAGTCTCGCAACTCTGATCTACCGTAAATAATAAAATTAAAAAAAGTTGTGACATCCATGTATGTAATACCAAGTCGGTTATTAATTTATTTAGTTGCTACTTAAGGTCTTGAGTTGTTACGTTATTATCTAAACTAACAACATCTTATAGTGAACATATCAAAATGATATTTTTTAACGTTAATTGATATTACAGCAATTAAGATAACCGTGCGTAAAGACTGTCATTTAAGGTTTGTTTTCAATTACTTAATGTTAACATTTTAGATAAAATAAATTACGTAATGTTCAAATCCAGCTACTTACAGATCAAACGATCTCATCAGGCGAGCACGTGTAATCTATTTAAATAAGAACCTGAGCCCAAATTAGTTTTGAAAAAGGCTCCGTAGTGTATGCATACGTTATGAGACTCCAGGATATTCAATTATCTGGCGTAAACTAAGGTCGATATTATTGTATAGGATGGCAGAAATTTTCATAAAAAAGCTATAACTCGATTGTTGCGCCATCTATAGCGTTTAAATTGTATCATGTACAGTCGACAAAGGATATAAGTAGACCCTTTTTCGTATAAAGTTGTATGAAAAGGAACTTATATTCTTCGTCGATGGTACTACCTTCACGCAAGTGCAAGAGTAGGACAAAGATGGCCCTGGGTCAGCCGGGGTGCGAGGGAAATAGCTTCCTCACCTTCGGCCTTGTACTGCGACCCACAGACAGCGTGCGGTTTAGTCGGTTCGAGTCCGACATACCCCCCCCCCCCCCTCCGGCTCCGGCGGGGGTGATATCCGTGGGGATTTCCCGCAGTAGGACAAACTTTTATCGTAATCGAATCCAGGATCAAACGGTTTCATACCTCTATTCTTTGTCGCACAATTTGATGAGACTGTCAAACTGAGGACTACCACTATAGCAGTATTTGCAACTAAAAATGCAATGGTGGGCATTTTAACGTGTGATATTAGGTCAATAGTGAGACCTCTTCCACTATCGAAGGTGACTGTAACTCCTATAAAAGTTAAATTGAATTAATATTATATTATAACGTGGAGTGGCTGGGGTCTCACAGGACTGATTTTGCGGGAAAGGCTGCTCACAACTTTGCCCTGACCTATAGGTTCTCGCAACTGGTGCATTCCATCACCAGAAAACCAGATTTCGGGACCCACAGAGAGTCTTTATTGGACCTTCTGCTGACTACGCGCCCGAATGAGTACTCCGTAACTGTGGTAGCACCTCTCGGTACTTCGGACCACAGCGTCATCCGGGCGCAAGTGACTCTCGCGCGGCCAGAACCACCGCGGCCACCTCAGTAGCGGCATGTCTGGCACTACAAGTCGGCAGACTGGGACGGACTGCGAGAATTCTTCTCGTCGTACTCGTAGAGGCAGCTTTGCTTCACTTCAAAGGATCCAAGCTCCTGTGCAACAGCAGTCGCTGAAACGATACTATCGGGCATGGAATGCTATATACCCAACCGTTGGATCGCAACAGGAGCGAGCAAACGGCCGTGGTTTAATAGGCCTTGCAGAGAAGCTAGAGACCGCAAGCATTCTGCATATAAGCCTTGGACCACGGCACTTGCCAATAAGGATCCTAACATAGCTGAAGTGAAGCGGAAATTGAATGCCGCCTCGAGGTCCAGTAAAATAGCTACTGCCAGGGCGAAGTTTGAGTTCATCGGTGGAATTGGCGAGCGGCTTACTCGTTACCCATCCGGTAGTCGAGCATTTTGGTCACTCGCCAAAGCTGCCGAGGGAAACTTCTGCCATTCCTGCCTTCCGCCGCTGCAAAAACCCGACGTTAACCTAGCTCATGGCGCTAAGGAGAAAGCCGATCTTTTAGGTAATCTCTTTGCGTCAAACTCGACGATGAACGACGGGAATGCCGAGCCACCTATTGTCCTCAACTGTGGTACTTTCATGTCTGAAATTAAAATCACACAACGGGTGGTTTGGCGGGAACTCAAGTCCCTGGATGTTCGGAAGTCAAGTGGGCCGGATGGTATCCCGGCGATGGTGCTCAGGCACTGTGCCCCCGAATTGTGCCCAGTACTTACACAGCTTTTCGCGCTCTCTTACTCCGCAAGACAAGTCCCAGCCTCGTGGAAGACTGCATTCGTGCATCCTTTGCCTAAGAAAGGCGACAGGACAGACCCGTCCAATTATAGGCCTATTGCTATAACCTCCCTTCTCTCGAAGGTAATGGAACGTGTGATTAACGCTCAGCTCCTGGGATACCTTGAGGGAAACGACCTACTGAGCGACCGACAGTATGGCTTTCGCCACCGTCGCTCCACTGGTGACCTTCTTGTGTATCTCACAAACCGATGGGCATAAGCTATCGAGAGTCGGGGCGAGGCACTAGCGGTCAGCCTCGATATAGCAAAGGCCTTTGACCGGGTCTGGCACAGAGGTCTTCTTTCGAAGTTGCCACGCTACGGACTCCCAGAGGGACTTTGCGAATGGATTGCCAGCTTTTTGTCCAACAGAAGTATCCAAGCCGTCGTCGATGGCAGCTGCTCGGACCGCATGGACATAAACGCTGGTGTCCCACAAGGCTCCGTGTTGTCCCCGACGCTGTTTCTGCTGCATATCAATGACATGCTGTCTGATGGATCTATTCATTGCTATGCGGACGACAGTACCGGGGATACGTGTTACACGGGTCGTGCAAACATCCCTCAATTCGAGGTGGAGAAGAGACGCGAACAACTTGTGTCTGAAATCGAGACTACTCTCTCGGGAGTATCCGATTGGGGTCGACTTAACCTAGTCCAATTTAACCCCACTAAGACACAAGTATGTGTATTCACCGCTAAGAAAACCCCATGGGCGCACCACTTTCCATCTCTTCGAGTATTGGGATCCTAGGTGTCGACATCTCAAGCGACGTTCAGTTCCGCAACCATTTGGAGGACAAGGTCAAGCTGGCCTCATAGAAACGTGGAGTGCTCAACAGGGCGAAGCAGTACTTCACTGCGGGGCAACGAACAAGGCACAAATTCGGCCCCACATGGAGTACTGCTGTCACCTTTTTGCCGGAGCGCCTGCATACCAGCTTGGCCCCTTCGACTCATTGCAAATACGGGCGTAGAGGCTCGTCGACAATTCCATACTCACAGGCGATGTGGAACCTCTCAGCCTCATAAGGGACTATCTCGCTGTGTATGTTCTACCGCCTATACAATGGTTTGTGCTCAGATGAATTGTTTGACATGATGCCCACCGCTGCATTCCATCATCGCACCACTCGCCATAGGCAGGGAATTCATCTTCACACACTGCGACCGGAAATGGTGCGCACCGTGCGTTTTGAAAGGAACTTCATCCCACGCACGCTCAGGTTGTGGAATGAACTTCCTGCCGTGGTTTTCCCAAGCGACTACAATATGGGGTTCTTCAAGAAGGGTATTAGAAGGTATCTTCAGGGTCAGTAGCACAATTGTGACGCCCCTGGTGTTGCAAACGTCCATAGGCCACGGTAACCACTTCCCATCAGGTGAGCCGTGAGCTTGTCTGCTACCTAAGTGGCATAAAAAAAATACATTAAACATTAAAAAAAATCCCGTCACCAAAGAACCTGCAAAAACTTAGTAAGTAAAAAAAAATTGTTGGTTAGTCCATTAACTTTGATACATCTAGTTCAATTTTGATTCCAGCGTTGCTATGTCGTAGGGACCCACGGATAAAGAACTTCGTCATCGGAACGACCCAAGGTCCACATGGCAACGCCAGAACCAAATGTTTTAAATTTTTATTTTGCTCTTTTTAAATTAATCTACTAGTAATCTATTTAATATACTATTAATTTTAAAATGTGCACTTGATGCGCTTTCATTTGAGACCCCACTCGAGTATATTTGCAGATATTCGGATATTCTTTCCCAATTTCAAGCCCCACAACTTTTAAATGGCTCAACCGATTTTCATCAAACATGTCTAAGAACACCCGCACATAAGTCAAGTTGAATAAAAAAAAAACTAAATTGAAATCGCTTCATTCGTTCAGGAGCTTTGATGCCAGAAACAGACAGACACGTCAAACTGATTACTCCACTCTTTTTCGTCGGAGGTGAAAAAAGGAAAGAAACAGTAGGTCATAGCTGAAAATATTCGAATAGGTATTTTTCATTTGAATTTGATTAAAAAGAGTGAAGAATGAGACTTATATGAACCAATATTTGTTATTTAAACAACTCATTTGAAAGTAGAGGTAAAAAATAATTATACAAAGTAGAGAAAACGGTCATACTGGCCGTATAAATATAAATCAAGTAACATAGACAAATGCATAGAAATAACACTGACTTATTTACAAAGCTGAGTTCAATATTCTTTCCCAGGGATCTTGGCCAATATTAATTTATCGTTTACTATACAGGTTATGTGGGCAGGAAGTAATTTCGGGAATTCCCACGAAAAGGGCCGACGGGCCCTTAGGTTACCGATATTTGATACACACGGGAGGAAAAAATGGAAAACAGATATTTAAATTGTATCATCCTATGCCAAATATATTCCTAAAAATATTAATTTCGGTTGAAACTATAACATGCATATTTTTTTCAAATAAAACACCAACAAATAATTAGGTAGGTCTAAGGCACTTATCAACACGTTACTCATATATCTAGGGCATCGATCAAACAAAAAATACAAATATTTGCACTGAGCGGGAATCGAAGCAGCAACCTCTGACTTAATAGTCAAACATTCTACAACTACACCACAGAGCTTGCCTGTTTATGTAGCTGGTTATAAATCCATACTAATATTATAAATGTGAAAGTACGTGTGTGAAATTTGGGACAGGGGTAGATTAAACTTTGAGAAAGGACATAAGCTATATTTGGTTGCGATAACCGACATCCGCGCGGACGGAGCCGCGGGCAAAAGCTAGTTTAATAATATAATAGCTACATAGAAAAAGATGAAATCGTAATATTAAAATAGAATCCATGATACGTTATTGAGCCCTATCATTTACCTAATTATTAAATGAAAAGCTTATTGGGTAATGGGCCGTTTCACACCGCAAGCGGTTCCGACCGCGGCATGAAATGCAGAGCTCTTTTTGAATGAACCATTGCACACCGCGGTTCGAATTGCCCCAGATCTTTTTGGAATAGGTTAATTCAGAACGTATTTAGAAACGGTTGAGATAGAAAAATATCTGGTAGTCATTCAAAAAAACTCCATTCATATAATTGCATAGTTTCTTTTATTGTGGTACTGTTGAGATAAATGCATACTGTATTTAATTCACAAAGTTTTCACTGAGTAATATTAAGTGCTTTCTGTATAGCTTTATTATCTTATTGCCAACGACTCTCATTTACATTCAAAGCGCAATGTAGTTGTGGCAAATTATTATATTTAAAATAAATTTAATGCAGTTCAATTTGTTTTATTGCGTTATGCTAATAATGATATACGATGCGTAAAGATATATTACAAGTATACATTTAGGTTCCATCGTATTTCTGCTATATTGGCATGCAATAACATCATATTATATTATCTAATTTATAAAATTCTCGTGTCACAGTTTCCGTTGCCATACTCCTCCGAAACGGCTCGACCGATCCTCATGAAATTTTGTGGGCATATCGGGTAGCTCTGAGAATCGGCCAACATCTATTTTTCATACCCCGATTCGCGATAACCGACATCCACGCGGGCGGAGCCGCGGGCGACAGCTAGTTATGATAATAAGAATAGGAATTGACCAATTATTTGTGCCGTTTGGAGTCGAAAATTTGGGTCTTGGGGTCCAAGCGCCCGCAATCTCTTCAGGGAGATTGCGAAGCGTATGGTCGACGCTTCTCGTGACCAGAAGGCTGGCCTCTTTTAGGTCAGAGATTAAGCATTGCCATACAACGTGGCAATGCTGCCAGTCTTCTGGGAACATTGTATGGGTATGACATTTGTACAGCGCCCCTACCGTGCGTAAAAGTAACTAAATATGGTAGCACGAACTACTTTCGTAATGTTATTGTATCGAACTATTCGATGGTCATTCGATACGTGACATCTTGTGAGTAAAATTGGTAGCATGAATTTTTTTTTGACATGCGGTAATATAAATTGCGAAGGCTGGCTATCGAGTTTTACGAATCTTTTGTCACTGAATTTTTGACGCTGACAAAAGTTTCGTAACCCTATAAACTACAATAAAAATTATTGTTTCAAGTATTAAGTGCATATTTTGAGTTTAATAATACTATCTAAGACCGCCGCTTCACCGAAATAGTAATAAGGGTTATATTTTTGCTGTAAGTTTAAGTTTTGAAAATAATAGAATTCAACTTCGAGGTTCAAGGTAAGGAGATTTTGATCTAAATAAATCTATATAATAATAAAGGAAGTCATTTTGATATTTTTACGCCAAATAAAGATAAAGAAATGAATATTATTAAAGAATGAATATATAATACTAGCTTATTGTTGTGGAAAAACTAAAAACTGCCATAACTTATATACTGTTGTAACTGAATTGTGATCATACTTACCAAATAAAAAACCTTAACCATCTAGAAGGTTGCAGGTGCTTATATCACAGAATTAGCAACAACTGCATAATATGTTTGATAAAAAATGCACTAGTACTGAATGACTGCTATATTGTAGAGTGGTTTTTCATCCAATAAAGACGCTCGTCTTAAATGGTGAACTACCTATGTAATCGCTATACTTTACCTTTATTTTAGGTGATTGTGGCTATCCACAACGTTCCTGGTTAATGTTAAAAACAACACCACTTCCGGATGATGCATCAGCAGAGACATACACAAATATTCTTGGAAAGACCCAGATGTCAATAGAAATAACTTTTGGGCAATTGAAAAGTTATTGCCGTGTTTTATGAGAAAAATGTGTGAACATTTTAACAGCTTGCTGAGAGCTACATAACCTGACATACCACAACACCACTCATCATTCTCATAATTTTATATCAAAGATGACTTACGGGAAGGACGATTAACATGTGTTAGTAAATACAATGAATAAACTAAACTCATAATTTAAATGTTTAATATTGATTAACAATAAAAATAAATGATAAAAATTTAAAATATTCTCTTCTTTCTTCATTTTCCTATGTAGTCTTTTTTTTAGTCATGAGGTTGTGATATTGACTTTGACCGCTAGCGGAGGACTACGATCATGGTAGGCGGTCAGATTGAATTTATAGTCTCAACAGTGATCTCGGTTTTCGGAGGCTGCGTGGCGGAAATGTACGATGAAGCCGTGGTTATTTCGGGTGCGTTTTGGATTAACGGTTTGAGTTTCACAATAGTTAACACTTATTCTTCTTTTTTGATTGTTGTATGTATATTTATTGTTTTATATCCATCTGTCATGCCACAAATATTCGTATTGTATGTTTAAAAAAAATTAAGCTTTTATTGCAAAATTCATTGTAATTTTCTTTACGCTCGTATTTATTTGCTTTCATCATCCCAGTCTTCTCCATCCTAGCGTTAATTCCAGTCGCACCCGAAGCTTTCAACTTTACCAGTCTATTTGCGGATTTGTCTGAACTTCGGTATTTTCCGTGAAACGACTGACACACACACAAGGCGATATCGAAGCATTGCTTTCAAAAACACAGTATCACTGTATATTTCAATTATTTATTCATTTTTTCATAAACAACGTTATTATAAGCACAATGTTCTTATTTACTAACTTTGACAGGACGATATCTCATGCCAATATGCGTTATGTCAATTGGAACCATGTTGTTCAGAAACCAAAGAAAATGTTTCAAAATGAATATATTTTTATTAATTTTTTTTCGAAGCTTCTGCTTTTCGTAATCTTCCATACCTTATTTAAGAATTTTACTTCATTTATAAGACTGTATTTTGCCTTATTTGCTAATAAATAGGACATTTAGTCAAAGATAACAACAACAGCGTTGTTTCATTTACTTTTCGAACGCATTGTTCATTCAATACCAAGTTGATTTCGCTCCCAATGTCTCTTCTCTATTTACATTAGGATGACGTCACTACGGTAATCGTATCGAGTTCTCGATACCTTATGATTTGTGTTTGTGCTGTCTCCTAACGTAATACTCCGTTATCGTATCGAGGTGTCGATACCGTCACGTTACGAATTCGAATATTATTCGTGCTCGGGGTACAGAACGCATTTTAACTTTTAGTTTTCTTTATTAGTATTGTGTAATTATTTAGAAATGTAATTTCAATCTCAAAACCATTGTTATGTAAATATTTGTAATTGTTTGAACAAAATTTTATTTCCAATTATTTCAAAATTAAAAATAGATAAAACTTACATGTCTAAATACAACATTTTAGTTTACGTTGCCACTACAGACTTTAGGAGCTGAGCATTTACAGCAAAGACAAAAGAATCGAGTACAGTGGGTGAAACTGTGAGGCACATAATACTTTATACATAATTAACATCCGGAGCTTATAACAAAACACACCTGAGAACCTCCTTCTTTGAAATCGTTTAACAAAGAACTCTGTTGGCCTTTCCATGTAACTTTGTGTCACAGCGTAGCAAAGAAAATTCTTACCAATAGTATATAGCAGATCACCCTGTAGTTTATAGTGCCATGAACCTTAGGATCAAGAACCGACTGCTTTATGTTCGACAACTTTTATTTTGAAGACTCTAGTTTCTTTTATGAGCTTGTGGTAAGGCTCGCATCTCTGGAATGGCTCCGCAAAGTACGTATTAGATGCTCTCGACAGGTTGCAGCGACGTGCGATCCGCATTATGTGGAATGCCGAGGTCACAAGCACCATTGAGCCTTTGCAGATGCGTAGAGATGTTGCATCCTTTGCAGTATTTTACCGTCTCTACCATGGTGAATGTTCTGATGAGCTCTTCTAATGGGTCCCGCCCTCTCCTTTCCTACATAGGACAACACGAGCAGGTTTTAGATGTCACCCGTATACGGTGCAGAATATTCCTTCAAGAACCAAGCGGTTTGGTGACGCCTTTATTAGGCGCACCATTAAGACCTGGAACTCCTTGCCAGCTCACGTGTTTCCTTCTTCCTACAGACCCGGGTCCTTTAAGCGGGGCGTGAAAAAGCATCTGATGAGGCCGTTAAGCTGAGTGCCACCATTGTTAACATTGTACGTGTATGTAATGGTGACCCTCTTTTCTGAGACTTTGCCTTCAGCTTATTATCACGCGAGGTGAAGTCAAATTGACGTGTCCTACATTAAAAAAAATACAAGTAAATTTGGTTAGCATTCAAAGGAATGTTTTCCTTTAGCATTTATACATTCACGCCTGTAAATGCCTAAAGGTGTCTAAGGGGGTACAGGCCAATGGTTGTGGATGTCAAATGGCAGTCGGACGTCACGGAAAGTATCGAACTTTGGCCGAGTAGTTAGATTGGTAAAAAAGACCCTAGATTCAGAAGTGATGGCCTGGGATGCGATCGGAAATTACACTTGTGTGAATATATTAAAAAGCTGATATTTTAACATTACCGTTGGCCGTTGAAGCAGACGAGTCCTAGAGTGGAGACCGCGAGAAGGCAAACGAAGGGTAGGACGCCCCCTAGCCAGATGGACCGATGACCTGAAAAAGGTGGCTGGGACGGACTAGATGCGGAAGGCGGAGGATCGTACGAAATGGCGCACATTGGGGGAGGGTTATGTCCAGCAGTGGACTGCAGTGGGCTAATTGATTGACAAACAGATATTTCAATTTTATTTATTTTTGTTGATCGATAAGAATGATATAGACGTACATTACTGTATATAGATAAATAAATAAAAATAACAACTCCCCAACAACCATAGATAATGAAAACAGTACATCACATCAGAGTTGTCGCGCCATCTGCTGGCTCACAATCGCTGCTGAGCGAAATACCTACATTATTTATGTCCCTGAGAACATTATCGTGTTCCAACTTGAATTCGGAACAATTTGGAACAATTGTGAATTTTGTATGGTCCTATTGTTTTCGTCGGTTAAAATGTTGTTTTTATTTTAGATAGATTTTATTTGAAAATATTAACGGATAGAGTAGAAAGTGGAATACAGATTTATTTAATCATACGTTTTTAAAAGATTAAAAGAAAGTAAAAGCTATTTCTTACGTACATGCACGCAAAAACAGATCAATAACAACAATATGGGTAATTATCAGTGGTCAGCGGTCCCAAAACCCGACTCCTGGTGGCTTTCCTTTGCAAAGTTGGTAGAATTTTTTCTACCGGCTTCCTTTTCACAAAAATTAAATAGATAGATAATACTTTATTATACACCATAAAATTTACCCTACAGACAAATCGGTAGCATGTATTCATTGAAAGTACAATGGGCGACCTTATCGCTTAAACCGATTTGCCACTTGTCTAGGGGTGCTAATTATTAATGGACGAGGCTCTAGCTCAGACTTTTTGTATATCAGATGCCAATAGTACAAAACATCATATTAGCGAGGCAAGACCCTTTTTCTACCTAGGTCATACTTTTTAAATATCAGTCAGATGACAATAGTCCGAAATCGCCACTTGTTCTAGACGATGGCAGGTGTACCTTCGAACCAAAGATATTAGCGAAGTTCTATTCACCCAAAATTGTCACTATAAAAAAAAAGACGGGTTGCACTCTGGGAGTGCTGGCAGAAGTGAAAACATTTTCTTTTTTTCTTTCTTCGTTATATACATAGAAAAAGATAAAAAAGAACATACCATACCATACCTATAATATAGCGCTAATCATAGAACCTATCACTTATTTTCTGCTAATTTTCTGTCAGAAGAAATTAATAAATTATGAAAAGAAAAAATAATCACAAAAAACAATAAATTACAGAAAGAAAAAATAATTATAATAAGTAATAAATTACAAAAAGAAAAAATAATCACCAAAAGTAATAAATTATAATAAGAAAAAACAATCACAAAAAATCCCTGAAGGCCAGGTGGTTTGAACCCGATACTATCTGAAACTATAAGCACTTACAGTCGACGTGCTTACCGTTTAAGCTACGACGCTATCTATCGTAACTCGCAAAATAGATAGTCTGTACCTAATCTTGTATGACGTCAGTCGTCGGTTACGGTTCAAAGGTCAACTAATCCTGACGCTTCCTTAACATTTTACACCCATCCAACGCCGCTAAAGAAGTTGTCACTTCAAAAACACCCCAAATGTATAGTAGACAGTTAATTTTAAATTCTACTAGTTCTCTACGAATTCGTCGGACGCTTATAGACCGGCCGCTATAAATGTCAAGGTTTAAGTGAATATTTGATTGTGGCCAGCCGTATCTAGACTTTCTAGGGCTTCTATAACAACTAAAGGTTAAGTAATTATAGGATTGTGTATATATAACCAAGAATTTCACTGTTATTTTGAGAGTATCTGCTTTATTATTGGATAGTTGATTTCTATACTACATAGGTAGTAGACGAGCACTTGATAGACAATTGTTATCGTAGCCCATGGACCTATGCAACACGTCTAAATTGGCTAAAGGGAAACCAAGTTAGGATATATTATATTATAATATAATATATTAAGACTGATGCCTCGGAGAGCACGTTAAGCCTTTGTTTTTGATTATCATACTATACATCTTCTATACATATAAATAAAATTGTAGTTTCTGTTTGTAATATTGAAATAATCGTTTTTTACTACATGCATATGAATATAATACGGTACATACACCCTGTCTGTCTGTTTGTTCCGGCTAATCTCTGAAACGGCTGGACCTATTATGACGGGACTTTTATTAGCAGCTAGATGATGTAATAAGGAGTAACTTAGGCTACATTTATTTTTAATAAATAGCTTTTACTCAACATTAAGCGATAACCGACATCCACGTGGGCGGAGCCGCGGGCAACAGCTAGTATATGAATATTTATGGTATTCCTTACGGGTATTTGGTACCCTAAAGAATCCAACAAGCTAGATTTACTATAGAATTTTGATAGAACTTTGACCATGGATAGTGGGCGATTTTGCGCACATATAAAAAAGGTGGTTAGATCGCAGCCTCTCCATGGAAAATATCTAAGCTCATTCGTTTTATAGTTAGACTAAAGTTCTACTCCAACTAAGTAGAGAAAAGCTTAAAGGATGACGACTATCGATTCAAATGAGTTAAAAAATAATCGAGAAATTTATGTCAAAGCCTCAGTCATTGTTAACCCAGGCTTGACTTGGGTTCCGAATATGTTACTAGGGCCCCACACACTCAACATGATAAATATATAAATCTGTATTAAGTTGCCCAACAAAACTTTTGCACGACCTCTGTTTTCAGATCACGTTCAATCAACATGAAGAATAAGTTTTGTTACCCACTCATTCGGGTAATTCATCCCTTCAAACGTCCCTTGTCTGTCAATTATTTAAACTAAGTTATACACTAAAGCTGCGAGGTACATCATTCAGCTAGTACACACAAGCAATATGTTCCACTCGCTCCAGCTGGGCGTAACGACGCCGCGTCCCACAGCGAACAAAACGATACGTGTAGACAAGTTCTTACAATTAGGACAGGGCCATTAGTTCAGCGAGAAAAAATGTTGGTTTATTTATCAAACACAATATAAAATTGAAAGACGACTGAGAGATCAAACCTGTATGAGAACTAAGGGGGTACATACCAGCAGTGAACGAGTATGCCATTATACCGCGTGTTAAATTAAATGTGAACAAACTAACATAGAAACGCACAAAAATTTACAACCAATCTAAGACAAATAAAAGTTAATAACATAACATAAAATCACGCCTGTATCCCTAAAGGGGTAGGCAGAGGTGCTAGCACCCACATTTCGCCACTTTTTGTTTAGGTCCCAATGTAGTAGGTAGTAGGTGGTGAGACTATTGCCATTAACCGGGCACTTATAAACCTGCGATAAATACACACATAACTTCGAAAAGCATCACAAAGTCATTGGTGTGTGCCATGGTAAAACCTGGGATCGAACCCGAGACCTCGTCTCACCAGTCCATTGCCCATACCACTAGTCATAACAAATGAGGAATATATACTAAATTATATTATATTCTTCATGATGATAATATTTTCAAATCACTGTTATTACGTCGCGATTTATTTCAAATGTAGACAAGCATACGGCTCCCCTGATTACCGTGGCATATAGACGTAATTTAACACTAATCCACTAACTTTATGGCCGCACCATCTGCAGCGTTAGCGTCTGCTAATAATTATCTCTAAGGGGCCGGTAATAAAGCGCACTTGTTTTGTCTACACCTAACGCAAATATTTCAGACGTTGTCAAATCATTTCTTCTCTCTGTAGGTCTTTGGTCTTGTTTATTCGTTTAATGATGTTTGTTTGTTACCTATTGCAAGGGTTTTTCGTATAGAAACTATCGTGAGCCATTTTTCAATTCGATAAATTTATTACGGCTGTACTCACGTCAATCGAGTGAGCTGAGATGAGCAGAGCATCCAGGCGCGGCGACGTTAGAACTCCGGTCGGGTCCGAAACTAGTCGGGCGCATCCTGACGATTGACGTGAGTACAGCCGTAATAAATTTATTGTATTGCAAGGGTGCCTGGAAGAAATCGCTTCGAGCAATAAGGCCGCCCATTTTTATTAAATTGTATACATGCTACCTACTTGTCTTACTGCAAATGTATAGGTTTACATTAAAAAAATATCTATCTATCTATCCTTCTAAGAGCTTCATACATAAAAACTCATCTTCATCCGAGCGCAAATTCCGGTTGCATCCAAAGAAATGTACTTAGGAACATAGTTGTCTATATTTCTTCTTCCTTCTCTCTTTTTAGTACCTTTCCACTACATTTTCCCCCTAATGTAGCTTGGTGTGACCCTTCAACCTCAAGCTGAAAGTCTGCGTCAGAGTGTTATCTATCAATCGGTGAGTATACCGGACTGGTTGGCATGCCTTTCAAAGATCTAAGTATGATCGTATCACATTCCTGAAACTACCTTTATATATATGAAAAAACACACTATACATGTTCCACACAACTATATTTAGTTTTATCACTGTTTAGTATTCAATTTATAACTAAACAATGATAAACCTAAATATAATTGTGTGGAACTTGTATAGTGTGTTTTTTCATATATATAAAGGTAGTAAAATGAAGTTCCATCAAGAAGTTTTAACAAATTAAATCAACTACATTACTGAAAAGCAATGAATGTTTAAAGATACTTGTATATAAAACAATACTTCACTTTCTTAGAATAAATAATGTACCAATCCAGTCAGTAATCGGTAGCTTAATAAACACTTAGATATTTTAGTGTGATGAGTACGGCATAATAAAATTTAAGGCTCTTCTAACATCGTAAATATTTTTATAACTACTTAAGCATTAGAAGCTGTGTAATATACTGTGGTACGATGTTTTTTTTTTCAAAATTTGCACTTTGGAGCCCGCTTTGTTTTATCACTTCGCTATACTACTATTCAATCTGACCAGCCCCGAGAACAATTCTACGCCAGCTTGCTGGTAAGGTTGGCTTGTAACAGAAGATCTTGGTGATGCTACGTCGTTTATAGATAATCTTTTGCTCTTTTGCCCGCGTGGATGTTGGTTATCGCGACCAAACATAGCTCATGTACTTTCTCAAAGTCTAATTATACCAAATTCCTTCCTTCCCCTGATACCAAATTTCATCAAAATCGGTTCAGTATTTTATGCGTGCGGGCGTACGTATAAACGGACAAACAAACATACAAACATATACATATTCCTATTTATAATATTAGTATGGATGATGTCAAGTCTATTGTATGTTCACAATTTAATCTGTATATTTGATATGGCAATAAAATTGGGAATACTTGTCATTCGAGTGTTTGATTTGGTTAGGTTAGTACTTTCTTGTCTTCGTTTTATTACATACTTCCACGGAACGTATTTAAGGGGTCCTTAAACTAGTGTCGTCGAACTCTCACATATGGTGACACGTTTTATAATGTTCAACTGAGTTCAAAACTAATAATGAATTTGATGTCAGTTAGTCTGTTAGTTTTGAGAGTTATGTTGACCTTTTTCCCAGCATTTTATTTCCCGTACTTTACTTCTATATTTCAATATGTTATAATTTGCTAAGCACGTTTCTAAGTAATCGAATAGGTTAACACATTGCAAGGTTTAGTAATCTAGCCAATTCAGTCCTAGGTTCGTTTATTTTCACTTCCAAATTCCACAATAATAAGGTCATCACTAGTCTCAATGACTTTAAAATTGTTTTTGCCTCGGAGAGCTTTGACAAGCTGAACTAACTGCAGAACTATAATATCACCAGAGCGTGTGAAATTCAGGAGGTCTAAAAAGGCCACATTATATTTTTATACACTGATCACCATGTGTGTCATTTCACTAATACTTATAAGTTTGCCACTTTTTGAGTATCATAAAATGAAGCTTATTGATGTTTCATTTGAGTTTATATCATTTGACAGTTTTGTATGATAATGCGTAAAATGTTTTCAAAATATGAGCTATTCATAATGTCAAATTCGACACGTATTCGATGTTTGTAGGGACTTACATTTTGCGTTAATTTAGGTGTTCTTATTATCATTGTTGTATTACTAGGCTAGTTTCGTGCCTGAACCTTTGGTGATAAACTTGACAACTGACACTGACAACACAGATTTTTAAAAATTATTTCAGAAAAAAATTGCCCCACTGAAAAAAAATAAAAATAGCATTTTTGCTTTGTTCATCCTCATTCAAGTTTATTACCGACCGTTTTGCACTGTATTAGTAGCAAAATCTAGATTTAGTAAATACCGGACACGTATGATTCGGTGCGTCTCTATAGAAATTTATTTTGTTGTAGCAACGTCATTAACGAATGTCACTAGAATATGAACATATTGCAGGTGAAATATGAATGAAATAATGAAAATTTTACCATTTTATGGTCTTAATATGTCTCCTCATAATCTTTAAATGAACATCAACTTGCAATCGGACTTTTTAGAGCTGTATATGTCAGTTATTTCACAGTAATAATAGGGGTTAAAGTATGCAATTGCCGTTTCATTGTAATAGGTACTTCGAATTGACATAGAACCTTCATGGTTTGAGATTTTTGAGTGAAACTTTTTCCACATGGTACCTATGTAGTTCTTCATTTAAAAATGTGCAACTTTCGATTATGGACTTTCAGTTGTTTTTTTTATTCAGCTTAGACAAGAAAGATGGATACTTCGAAAATTCGAGTGATTTTTGAATACGAGTTCCGACGCGGAACTAATGCGGCAGAAACAGCTCGCAATATCAATGTTGCGTTTGGAGAGGGGACTGCTAATGAACGAACCGTGCGATTTTGATTTAAACGCTTTCGTGATGGAAACTTTGATTTGAAGAACGAACCACGAGGAAGGCCGTCCACACAGGTGAATAACAATGAATTGAAAGACATGGTGGAAGCCGATCCGAGCCAAACTACCCAGGAATTAGCTGCATGGTTTAACGTTACCTTACCAACAATATTGACTCATTTGCGTCAAATCAATAAAATAAAAAAATGTGAAAAATGGGTACCTCATGATTTGACTGATCTGCAGAAAGAAATGCGTGTTGAAACTTGTGTTGCCTTGATGAATCGATACAGAAATGAAGGAATATTGGATCGAATTGTGACATGTGATGAAAAGTGGATTCTTTACGATAACCGTAAGTGAAAAATGCAATGGCTGACCCCAGGTGAAACGCCACAACAGTGTCCTAAAGCAAAGCTTACCAATAAAAAGGTAATGGTAACTGTTTGGTGGTCTCAGCATGGTGTTATTCACTATAGCTTTCTACGATCTGGTCAAGCAATAACGGCAGATGTCTACTGTGCCGAACTCCGAACAATGATAGCAAAACTAGCAGTGAAACAGCCCCGACTCATGAATCGATCTTCACCATTATTGCTCCATGATAACGCGAGACCTCATACAGCACGAGAAACCGTTTTAACTCTACAGGAACTGCAATTAGAAACTATCCGTCACCCTCCGTATTCGCCAGACCTTGCTCCAACAGACTACCATTTTTTTCGTGATTTGGACAATTTTCTATGTGATAAAAAGTTTTCTTCTCAGGAGGCAGTACAAAATGCTTTCACACAGTTTGTCGAATCTAGATCACCAGAGTTCTATCGCAAAGGCATAAATGACCTTCCTACTAGATGGCAGCAATGTATAGATAATAATGGTAATTATTTTGATTAAATAAATACGTTAAATTAAAAAAAAACGAATTTCAATTTGTCAGTACAAATCGGCAATTTCATACTTTAACCCCTAATATATCTTATATCAGCACACTGAGGCTGTAGATCACAATTTGATCTGAAAAGTTTATAAAACTGAATTCTTTTAAATTAAAATATATTTTTTGCGTTTTTATTTTTCAACAAGGAGTCCTGAGTATCAATTTATATAGCCTCGCCCTCGTAAAGAACTCGCCTCTCGGAGCCAAATTTTCTTTATATAAACCCGTTTACTGAAGAAGAAATTGTACCCTTTTTATTTAGATTGAAAATGTACATATTTCACATGTGGGTCTACTACATTTAAAATGTTTATATTTATGTGTATTTATTTACCTATTTTTCTGTATAGTTGTTGTCTCTTTCTGTAGTTTGAAGCAAATTCTTTTTAAGAATATGTGTTCAATCTAAGAATATTCAAGACTCTGTGTACCTCTGCGTTATAACTGATCCATTGTTCGTTCTGTTATTATTATGCAATAATGGATCTATCTTAAATACCCGTCTCTGCATACTGTTCTCTGCACTCTGCACACATGAGTCACATATAAAACTTGTGGGGATACCGTTTTAAAACGGATCTTATGGCTAGGCGAAGTGAATACAGATTTCAACGTTGTTGATCAGCGTTAGTGCTACCTTTTTTGTTTTTATTTTTTTTACTGTACGCAACATCTCCAGGAGCCGTTAAGGGAGGTTATGTCGTAATTGAACCGACTAAGGCGCACGCTATCTGTGGGTCGTTAACCTACAGTTTAATTGCTATTCGTGACGTCACCACAAATCTTAATTTGAATTTTGATTACCAAACACGCTGATGTAAGCCAAAGGACGGCAGCCAGCAAAAAAAGGTACACAACTAAGATTTATCACCTCCATCCTCCCGTTATGCATAAAATTATTGAAGATTTATTCACAGACAGCACCGCAGCTGTCTGTGGCCTGACTGAGAGTGGGCCATTAAGTAATACGATTAAAATTTATGAAGAAACTAGACTAATGTTAAAACTTCATTTCAGTGTACATCCTTCGTCTAAATTTCCAAAGTTTATAACTGAACGGTTGTCTTTTTGGTTTCAGGAAAAAATAATGTATTAATTTGAATTTGTCACGCAACGGATCTTTTTTTATTTAATATACATTTTATTATTACAACCTAAATAGATACATGAAAATGTTAAACAATATAAGCAAACTTAAAATTTTAAGCATCAAAAAATTCCTCTCCATCGAAGTCAATTAATTTTCTTCTAAAAAACACTATACCTTATATTAATTTAATCGCTATTTATTCAATACACACCCTTCTGTGAAGCATTAATATTAATTCTATCCTGAAGATATTTTAATTTTCACTGGCTCTAGTGACTTTTTACTACTCCCCTCTCTAGCGTCATAAGCTTTCCGTTTTTAATTGCCTTCAAAAGAGGCTAAATTTCAGAATTCGATGATATTTTTGCTCAGTACATCAATTGCTGTACTTTTTCAAATAGGTTATATTTAATTGTGTTTCAAGCAAGCACGTTTTAACCACACCTGCCTTCCATATCAGTTACATATTTATCAATTAACTATATTTGTAGTTTATTGAATATGTTGTGTGTAAATTTGTATAATTAAAAAAAAAAATACCTGTTCAGTTGTCGTTAAAATGAATAAAACGGTCGCTGAATAAGTAATTTTACTGCTATTATTTCGTGTGTGTTATGTTTGAGCTCCTTGGTTCTTTAACTGCTAATTGTAATCCGGTTACTAAATGTGAAGTATATTTCCTGAACCCCGCTCTATATAAAATAACAAAATATACCTACCTTATATGTTCAAACTATTTCAAGTGTCTCTCGTGAGAAACTTGACTCATGGATGGTTTTACAGCCAATTCAACACAAAACCCATTCGTACCTTTATTTTATTTAAGTACTATCGAATAGAGTATTTAGGTAAACTTTACTTAACACTTTAGAGTACATGACCCCACTTTCAGCCAATTCAAATATTAGTTTATTTCGTTGGCTTTCAACTAAAACAAAGTCTCAATATTTCAGAAAATGTTGAAATTTGAAATGTTGAAACCGAATCCTAATTGGATAACTTCGTTGTCCGTTTGTTATTCTAGACCTTTTCCGACAATGTCTGAAGGTATCAACTTCAAACTTTTACCAAAAATTTAAATCACCAATACCACCGCCACCAAAGGTCCACTTTAACCAGTCCAACTCCGGATTTGGGTAAACTTCGAAATTTTCTGTGAAGCGATTGTCACTAACCTCCACAACCGAAAGGCGTTATCGAAGCATTGCAGTTAGACCAGTTGTTGGACTTTTGAGGGCTTCAACTACCCGTAACGACTGTCATAGATGTTTGTATGGCAACTGAGACCAACAGCTTAACGTGCTCTCTAAAGCACGACCAGATCAATGTAAATACCCATATTCTTGCATACAAATATTTGAACTGAGCAGGAATCGAACCCGCGCTTCCTACGCAGCGGCCGCGTTCACTACCGCTACGCCACGGAGGCTCAAAGTCAAACATTTTTAATCAATCTAGAACAACATTATTGTTTCTTATTGACGTCAATTTGGCTGTTATTTCACTTCCCGTTTAACTAGAACTATGAAATTTGGCATGAGATAACATCTTATAGCACAAGTAAAATAAATAATTCCAAAACTGTAAATATGCATCACAAAATCTGTATAGATGTCTATCAAGACCCTTCCCTCAAGAACGCGTGCAGATATCAAGTAATGAATACTAAACACCTATTTCCCTACTTCCTATTCCACATAGGAGTCGTCGGCTTCTCGCTCTGATAAATAAAATAGATATAAACGTACAGAAACAGTCCATGAGACTGCAAACGGACGTACTTCGTCAAGCGAGGCGTGATAAGGAAACAAGAACTCATAAACGACTGTGAAACTTTCCACACGAGTTAGTGCCTGCCCCTCTTGACAAGAAGCAATTTTTTGGCCGGCGTTAGATGGAATAGAATAACGAAAGTATGGGATTTGATGCATTTGACATGCGTTAACGACTGTCATTTACGTCGAATCGCCGAGTTGCCACTTGTCAAGAGGTGTTATGAAATAGATTTTGATATATGGCTTCGACTTGACGTTAAAGACACAGTATTTTGAGCTAAGAGAGCTCGAAATATACGTTTTGTGAGTAATCTAACGTTAATAATATCTTTAAACTATCAACGCGTGCATATTATTTGATGTTTGTATATTTCATACTTGTACCAAAGTAGTGACTATTTTTTCGCGGCGTTAAAATACTACCAATAACTCTGTCTATAGAGTTCATATTATTATATATAGTCCAAGATATAAGATGATTTACTATGAATGAAACGCTTCTGATCCTCTAGACAAGTGACAATTCGTTGGCCGGCGCCAACGAATTGCCACTTACTTAGAGGGGCTGGTCAGGCAAGGGCACTCACTGTTTGGTAAACGATCCCTGGGTTAAGTTACCTAGGCGTGATTACCATTTGAATATGTGATTATTTAGCGATTAGTTTTAAGTATTTCATCTGAACGCTTCCATGCTTCGGAGGGACTAAAAGTTGGTCCCAACTGACAATGGTCGTTAGGTCAAGACTGGGGACCGTGAAACGTGTTCGCCCACTACCCACTTCTCAGGCTGGAAGGTTAGAAACCAAGCCTCATGATATTCAAGCGCCAATTTTGATTATCTATACTACCTAACTGGGGACGAGACTATTATTTTCAAGCAATTTGCAGATAGATATCATTGTTTAATCTGAGAATATTATTCCTAGAGTAGAAGATTATTTGGATACAGAAACTCACAATTCTAATTGCAAATTAAACTTTCAAGTTTATTTACAAGTAAGTTAAGAAGAGATAATTATGTTCAATACTTAATTGAGTATCGATATCGTTTCGAAGTAATATCGTAAATAACAAAACCAATCTAAACTTTATCTTTCTTATTCAGCGAAACAATCAATGCTGAAGTTATCGAGCACAGTAGGTACTAAATATAAAGGTGAAAATATTTTCTACTAAACTCAAGATGTCTATTCACAATGTATTGTTGAATTAATTTTATTGTGATTGAATTTCTAAACAGAACTCAACCTGAGATTCAGGCAAGGAAAGTTAAATAAAGTCAATATAACCAGGTTAGTCATATGTTCTTAACACATTGGCGACCCCTGCGTGCCTCAAAGAGCGCGTTAAGCCGTTGATGCGAATTACCACACGAACATCTGTGGCATTCTACAGGGGTAGTTCGTACTTTAAAAAATGGGGACCTGATCTACCTATAAAACTTTGATATTGCTAATGGATTGTTAAAGTCAAATGGCAGTCGCTTCACGGAAAATATCGTAGTTAGGCTGAAAACAGATTCTAAATGATTTAAGAAAATGCAAGAACGAGTAAACATTCTAGGTCAATGACCTTATCATTTCTATATCATCCCAAAAATGAATGCTACAAAAACAAACTCTTATATTTTTCTCTCTATTGTGCCAATTCTAAGAGACTCTTCTATACTGTTATACTGTAAAGTGGTCGTATATATACATTGAAATTGTTTAAAAAATATTTAAGTTATGATAAATTGGGAAATTGTGGAAATCCTTGGGGGAGGCATTTGTCCAGCAGTGGACGTCTTTCGGCTGCAATGATGATGATGATAAATTAGTTTTTGCCCGCGGCTCTGGATGTCGGTTATCGCTACCAAACGTAGCCTATGTCCTTTCTCAAGGTCTAATGTACCCCTATACTGAATTTCATCAATATTGATGCAGTAGTTTAGCCGTGAAAGCGTAATATACAGACAGACAGACAGACCGAGTTACTTCCGCATTTATATGTAATATTAGTATGAATAAACGATACAGAACAAAAAAAAAATTTATTCTCTGTCTATCTGTTTATTAGCAACGTCAAAACTACTGAATGTATTTGAATGCGGCATTTTATTGTTTTAAAGAACTGTCTTAAAATCTTAGGGTTTTTTATAGCTATTGGTTGATTAGAACTGGAAATATGAGCCACACGTGACTCGTGACAGAACAGTCACGATTACCGACACCCGTGCGAGTGAAGCCGAAAAATATATATATATGGAAAAATATAATACTATAATTGAATTTTGTAACATTAAAATACATTTATAAAATTAAATTCTATATTTTTTTAATATTCTAATCTTTTCAGCAATTTTAGTAGGAAAATATTCGCAAATGTATTTCAAAAAACAAGATAAGCAAATTACTTTTTTCATATAAAGGAAATATGTCCAAAATGCCCGGGGCTTCAAAGAAACACGGCCAATGAAAATGTATTATGACTCGTTAAGAAAGTATTTCAATATTATTCTGCGTGCAAAATACCTTCTTTGGCCACACCACACTGGCGTAATGTTTCCTCTCTACAGGAGAAGATAGCATTATCTTATAAGGCTCAATTCAAATCAGGCAGTAAAATGGTCGACCACTTTTAAAGTGTTAAAAAGTGTTAAATTAAATGTCATGAAAATGAAAATAAAATTAAAGGGTTAATTGCGGTTCTCCCGAAAATTTATAGTTTTAAAATGGCGTTTTATTAGGCGGGTGGAATTGAGAAAGGCGGAAATAGCGACTAACCATTTAGTCAAGTCAAAATAGTATCCAGCAATAAATCTTCAGGTAAGACAGTAGCGCGTTGTTGCTTACTACTTTAAACTTTGTTTTAATGAGTTTAATATTTGGTAACCACTTCCAAACGACTCGAGTATTTGTTCACTTGATTTAAATTGACCCGAATTTTTCAGCTTTGTTTTCGAATTAATTTGTGTTGTAGATTTTTACTTTTGAAGAGATTCCTATAATCTGGCTTTCGATTATATCTGCTTTGCAATAATTGAAATTACGATTCATTTTGCCTTGTTTGACGGATTTGACGCTATTTAAATAATAATAAATTAGTACCTATGTAATTATTAAATAGTTTAAGTAGTAGTTCATTGGAATATGTTTTTAGAGTACGCGCATAGGCAAAAGTCAGGGAAAGGTAATTTTATTCTTTAGATATTAAGAGTGATTAGTGTAAATGTAAAATTAAGACAGATAGATAGATAATTCTTTATTGTACACCAATAAATTTACATTAGGATAAGCATTTAGCATGTGTGTCATGGAGGAACTGGTATTACACAATACATTATATAACAACGTTAGAATATAAACATTCTTGCGAAGCCAAATTAGGAGCCAATTGAGTTGTGTACGGAAATCGAAATCTGACACGTAGACTTGCGTAGACCAAATATGAATCTTATGCAAACATTCCGCCACCAAGCCACCATCTTGTAAAAATGGCCGTGAATTTTGGTGTTTTGTTGTAATATATAGGGCAAAATATTCGATAATGTTTGGTAATTAATATATTGATAAAATTGTCGGTTTATATCTATAAGAGCACTACGCTTTCCCACACATTCATGGGAATATAGAAGACAAGGATTACTCAACTCTCATTTATTGCTTGCAGTAGTATAATAGGCGTAAAATAAATCGTAAAATAAGCTTAAGCCAATTTACTGCTGCAGAACCAATAAATCTGGACTTCAATGAGTGCATGCATTTAAATTTTAATTGTACAATTGTACTGCAATTTAACTTAAATACTTCTGAAAGTAGTTTATTACTACAACAGTGTAGGACATTACCACGGATTCCGGCACATATTTCTCTTTAAAGCAGTTAATCTGCTACAACCGTAGCAAGTAGCTACGGATTTCGGCTACGGTGTAGCAGTTCGTAGCTGCTTAATGACTTAAGAATAACTTGGCGTTAATACGTAAATGTTAATTTTATAGCGTAGTATGATAAGATACTATAAATATATTATTTTATTACAGGTAATTCAACGATTAAGTGGCGAGCAATACAATATGCTGTGTAAGTTTTAAATTTTATTCTAATTTTAATTTCGTTCTTGATTCTAGTATAAATTATATGTTGTTGTTGTGTTGTTGGCCACTTTTTGTTATAGTAAATCATTTCATACAATTATCTAAATCACTGGTTGGAACTATATACAGCCGGTTCCCACTCATAGGTGGTTAAATTTAAATCTATCCTATTTATATTCGGTTAAAACTATATTCAGTCTCCATGACATTTAGAACTAGGTTAAGGAAAGTTTAAATAGAGCTTATGCGAGACATTGTGCGTTCTGACATCGATAGATTAGGTTAGAAAGGTAAGGCGGAGATCTATTCGAGCTTACTTGTGAATTTGCATAAAGTCATAGCAGCACCTCTGAGCCAGTCCGCCTGTAACGACAGCCAGTATTACATTTCGTAAGTCATGCAATTTATAGTTATGTATATGTTAGTTAGGTATAGATTACCCTGATCGCGTTATTTCCTACTTACACCATTGTATATTTTATGATAATCAGGCTGCGATGAGAACTCAATTAAGTGAAGGACTTGTGGTCGTATGACAGCGTGAAAGGTTCAAGCTGGTGCTTTCAAAATGGAGCTAACGAAACACCTGCATGGGCTACTCACCGGAATATTGGTGTACCGTATTGGATTAATTCCTCGATATAAGTAAAATGGAAAATATTGGATCGACGATTCTCAAATTCCCTAATTTGAGAATTGTCTTCTAAAAACGAGAAGGGCATGTAAGGGTTCTTACAGGGTCGGCAGCGTGAGTGTATCACCCCTGGTGTAGTACATGTACACGAAAATGCTTCCCATCAGGTGGATCGTGCTTGTCTGCCATGTAAGTGGTATAAAGAACCTACAAAAAAGCAATAATGGAAACAATTTAAACAATGTTAAAAAAAATATTGTAACATTGTCTATTTAAACATTTGCAGTTATGATAAAAGTAGTAAGTTATAAAATTGTAAATGAGTTGTGTCTGTACATTGAGTTTAATTAAAAATTTAGGTTATGTTATGTTAAGCATTCTGAATTCAATAATAGTGTACAGTCAAAATATAAAATTTCAAGTAAAATATTAGAATTTAATTTTTTAGAATTAAATTCGGATTTGCAGTAAAATTGTAGGGAGTTTTATTCCTCAAAGGTTTTCTTTTTCGTAAACATAACCACATCTAGTGTACCAGCTACTTTATGAAATATATTTATCACTAGCTAATACCCGCGGTTCTGCTCATTAAGGCCGGATTGCAGTGCGACATCTGTACTCTTCGCACTGCTAATATAAAATTCACGAGACAGAGGGAGAGAGAGAGAGATGGCCGCAAGAGCTTGAACGAAGTGATTTAGAAGATATTTATGTTTAACTTTACCAATCCCTAGATATTTTTATGCTCTATTTTTAATATAAACTTCGACATTAACTGATAATGGAGCTTTAGCTTAAAACGTGTTTGAAATAGCTATTTGGAGCATTTTAAAGCCATGTTTGACGCTAATTGCTATCGAGGCAAATATTATGAATCGTGTTTCTGCCTTGACACGGCCCTAGATGGCGATTTTATTTGGCGAAATTTGCTATATAACTTGATGATAAATGTGTTTAAAAATGTTAATAGTAGATTCAACAAGGGACTAAAACAAGCCATAATGATACGAGATGTATACTGACTAATAGTTTGAGTGTCATTATGGTTGTTTAGTCCCACGTTAAACACTCTACTTCTCACTTTAAATGCGAGGAAAAAAACGACGTTCTATGTAAAATTATAATATTCACAATATCAAAGTTTCTTAAAATTACGTATTAATCGTTAATCTGACCTAAGAAAAGTTATATTCAAAATTCAAATTGCAAAGAAATTTGTGCCGCGGTTTTTTTTGTTAAGTGACGTACGCTTTAAATGCTTGCATATATAGCCAACAGATTCAAACTTGAAAAATAATTTGAAACTAATTGGAAATGTATAATAAAATGAATAAATCCTTAATAATTAAATAATAATTAATTAAATTAATGTCATTAATCGTGTTTCACGAAATTGAATGGGCTTTTTAGATTTTTTCAAATGTCATTTTGAGGTTATTTCTATACACAATCACTAAAAAGGTGATAATCATCCCATTCAGAGACACCGTGATTGGCTGTTTAGGAGGCTTCAAACTAAATTTTTTTTAAATACTTTTATCTCTAGAGATTATAACGAAATTTAGTCCCGATATGCAGAGACTAAAGTAACATTTTAAGAGCATGAGAAGTGAAAAAAGGACTGCAACCCGCTCTTAAGTATGAAATAGGATAGGATATAAAAATGCTATGAATAAAATATTAAAACACAAGTAACCTGATTGTGAAACATATACATTAGTTATTATAAAAGCTTGTAGCGTATGGCTTATCCCAGAGGCTTGTAATTACCGAACACGGCTCAGAAATGATATACGGGTTTCTAAGAGCCAATTATACTTCATAAATTGGTCAGATATTCAACGTCAATCAGTACGATCCACTTTGTTGTGCGGACAGTACGTCGGTTTCTATTGTCATACGTACGTCTATGGACTACCATAGATTCCCGTAGCCACTAGGCTACGGGTATCTAATTGAAACCTTTTATATTCCAAAATCTGATCTACTTACCTAACTTTGAAATCGCCCATGGGTTATGCAGTTCAGATAGCAGTTGCTTCAAGGAAAATATTGAAGAGCTCACTGGAGAGTTTATTTGCTGTTGGTGGGAAGACCAAAGGCTATTCCTGCTTTGTCTTCTACAATGACGGCACAGAAACACACTGTGTTTACAGTTTTGGCAGCACGAGTGTGACTCACCTGGTGTTGCACACGTCCATAGGCCACGGTTGCCACTTTCCATCAGGTGGGACGTGTGCTTGTCTGCCACCTCAATGGAATGAAAAAAATTGAAGTTCTTTGTAGTTAGATTGAAATGCTGACTCCAACTGAATCCCCTTTATTATCCCCCCTGATTAGTCAGAATATTGATTGTTTGAGATGTTTTCACATAAATAGTAACAAACTGCTATCACTAATCATCATCACCTGTAATCTTACCCTATATACGATTTGCATCTAACCTTCACCTTCCTGTCAGTGTTGGGCATATTTTAATTGCAATTAAACTTGCAATTAACCCGACCGCCACCTAAAAGATCGAAATAACTTCGATAGAAGACATTACCCATTAATTTTTCTTTCGGTTTATGATTGGTAATAGGGTACAAACTGCTGTCAAACTTGCTTGTATCTTGTAGACAGCAGTCGGGTTTATTTATTTCAATTTTTTAGACAGCAGTCCGAATTTTAATTGCCGAATATTTTTTAGTTGCAATTAACATTTGTCCAACCCTGCTTCCTGTCACGTATTGATCGGGAAGCAACTGTAAACTACATTTGGCATCAGCTGTGTTCGCCCTATCTTGCTCATAAAACATCTTTGTACGGTATAGGCGCAAACTAGTCGTAAAGAACTGAGAAAAGTAGGACAGGGTTGATTCACAAGCTATTGCATTTCGGTAACGCCACATTTTGATAACGCGTGTTTTGAATTCGCTTAAAAGGTGATGTATATAAAAAAAAAGACGGGTTGCACTCTGGGAGTGCCGGCAGAAGTGAAAACATTTTTTTTTTCTTTCTTCGTTATATACATAGAAAAAGATAAAAAAGAACATACCATACCATACCTATAATATAGCGCTAATCATAGAACCTATCACTTATTTTCTGCTAATTTTCTGTCAGAAGAAATTAATAAATTATGAAAAGAAAAAATAATCACAAAAAATAATAAATTACAGAAAGAAAAAATAATCATAGAAAATAATAAATTACAAAAAGAAAAAATAATCACCAAAAGTAATAAATTATAATAAGAAAAAACAATCACAAAAAATCCCTGAAGGCCAGGTGGTTTGAACCCGATACTATCTGACACTATAAGGAGTTACAGTCGAAGTGCTTACCGTGTAAGCTACGACGCTATCTGTTGTAAATTGCAAAATAGATAGTCTGTACCAATCTTGTATGACGTCAGTCGTCGGTTACGGTTCAAAGGTCAACTAATCCTGACGCTTCCTTAACATTTTACACCCATCCAACGCCGCTAAAGAAGTTTTCACTTCAAAAAACAATAAGTGGCAGACAAGCAGACGGCCCATCTATTGGAAAGTGGTTACCGCGGCCTATGGACGTGTGCAACACCAGGGGAGTCCAATCGTGCTGCCGACCCTGTAAGCACAGAGAGCTTCTGTGTCGTCAGCGTAGAAGATAAAGCAGGTCAAGCCTTTGGTCTTCCTACTGACAGCATAAAAACTCTTCAGCGAGCTCTGGCTATCCTACTCATCGCCGGGACCACAGCACGAGGTTATTATGGGCCCAAAATTCTGTAGGACGGGGGTACTTCTCCAGTCGGACTGCTCAATTGACCGGAAATACCGTTGTGTCCTAGCATCATTACTGGATACCGATTTTGTTTGTAAGCTTCTTTTCTTTCTTTGTCATAATTAAGGATGAATGTATGTTTGTTGCTCTTTCACGTAAAAAAGACTAAAACAGTCTGGATGAAATTTAGAAGAGGCAGGTTATAGCCATACCATATAGGGTATGACATAATAATAGGGGTTAAAGTATGAAATTGCCGTTTCATTGTAATAGGTACTTCGAATTGACATAGAACCTTCATGGTTTGAGATTTTTGAGTGAAACTTTTTCCACATGGTACCTATGTAGTTCTTCATTTAAAAATGTGCAACATTCGATTATCGACTTTCAGATGTTTTTTTTATTCAGCTTAGACAAGAAAGATGGATACTTCGAAAATTCGAGTGATTTTTGAATACGAGTTCCGACGCGGAACTAACGCGGCAGAAACAGCTCGCAATATCAATGTTGCGTTTGGAGAGGGGACTGCTAATGAACGCATCGTGCGATTTTGGTTTAAACGCTTTCGTGATGGAAACTTTGATTTGAAGAACGAACCACGAGGAAGGCCGTCCACACAGGTGAATAACAATGAATTGAAAGACGTGGTGGAAGCCGATCCGAGCCAAACTACCCAGGAATTAGCTGCATGGTTTAACGTTACCTTACCAACAATATTGACTCATTTGCGTCAAATCAATAAAATAAAAAAATGTGAAAAATGGGTACCTCATGATTTGACTGATCTGCAGAAAGAAATGCGTGTTGAAACTTGTGTTGCCTTGTTGAATCGATACAGAAATGAAAGAATATTGGATCGAATTGTGACATGTGATGAAAAGTGGATTCTTTACGATAACCGTAAGCGAAAAATGCAATGGCTGACCCCAGGTGAAACGCCACAACAGTGTCCTAAAGCAAAGCTTACCAATAAAAAGGTAATGGTAACTGTTTGGTGGTCTCAGCATGGTGTTATTCACTATAGCTTTCTACGATCTGGTCAAGCAATAACGGCAGATGTCTACTGTGCCGAACTCCGAACAATGATAGCAAAACTAGCAGTGAAACAGCCCCGACTCATGAATCGATCTTCACCATTATTGCTCCATGATAACGCGAGACCTCATACAGCACGAGAAACCGTTTTAACTCTACAGGAACTGCAATTAGAAACTATCCGTCACCCTCCGTATTCGCCAGACCTTGCTCCAACAGACTACCATTTTTTTCGTGATTTGGACAATTTTCTATGTGATAAAAAGTTTTCTTCTCAGGAGGCAGTACAAAATGCTTTCACACAGTTTGTCGAATCTAGATCACCAGAGTTCTATCGCAAAGGCATAAATGATCTTCCTACTAGATGGCAGCAATGTATAGATAATAATGGTAATTATTTTGATTAAATAAATACGTTAAATTAAAAAAAAAACGAATTTCAATTTGTCAGTACAAATCGGCAATTCCATACTTTAACCCCTAATACTTAGGGTATGTTATATCTCGAGAATAGGTTCAGTTCTGCAGCAGCTAGTACAGAATAAAAGCGTGTTCACATTGTCCGATATCCGATATCCGTCTTTCACATTTTCCGGCTCGATATCGGTTATCGGAGACAACAGCCTCTGTTTTGGCCCGATATCGGATCACAAAGAGACTAAAACAGCGACTGCAGGCAATTTTGGACCTCAATGTCATTTTCTTAGTTACGTGTGTTTTCGAGTTAATTGATGACGCTGGTCACGAATATAGGAAAAAAACATTGTAACCAATGTTGTGTCACTAAGGTTGAAAAGTACTTGTACATTTTTCTTTTTTTTTTCATCCCTAGCATCCCTAAGTAGTCTGTGCTCTCAAGAAAATAGCCGTATCGGACCGATTTTATCCGATAAATGTGAAAAAGCACAACATGTCGGCTATCGAATGTCTGTGAATGTATGTGCTATCGGCGTCCGACACCTATATCGGATATCGGATGAATGTAAACACGTTCTAAAGTCAAATAATGGTACATAATAGCTGTTTTGTGCGAGAGAGGGACATGCCTTAGGTAATCTCAGACCCAAATATCTGAAGAGTCAACACGACGTGCGGTTTTAATAGGTTCGTGTCCAACACCCCCGATGGCCGACAGGGGAGGTATCCGAAGGGATTTGAAATGGGGAATGAAAATCATAAATAAAAAAGGTACTCGTACCTTAGTTGACTAGAGTTTTCCCCCTAGAGAGAAGCCAGCCATGCACTCAATTTCCATCTGGGAATTTGAAAATTTTCCGATTTCAATTTACAGGAAAAGTTATCATAAATTGCTTCAAAATTTGATTAAAATTAGACATTAGACATGCGAATTTCGAAAGGAACATGATATTCGCTCAAGGCATTCTTACCGAGGATGTTTTCAATATGGTTCAGATATATATATTTTGTGCTGATCATTTGAAAGTATCAACATTAAGTATCAAATTTTAATGTTGCGAAATGTTAGCATTCCGGTTCTACGTCACAGGATGCGGGTTCTTGTTCTGTGCAATATTTGATTATATTATCCTGGGTGAATTTTTGTAGTATAAGCACCTATGTATTTACGCAATCTAGAACCAGAAAATTTTGGGTCAAGGCAGCGCTGTGTAGACTTTTCTTAGAATATTTATGATAATAATAATGCTAGGCAATGGCGCCCCCGCCGGGTCCAGGTAGTAGGGGTAGGCCTAATAAGTCCTGGCTTGACGTCATGCAGAGTGAGATGCGAGCAAATAGTCTCACTACCATAGACGCCCAAGATCGTGCGAAGTGGAGGAGGAAGAGCCGGCAGGCGGATCCTGAGCACCGAGGGCATCTCGGCCTCGGATGCAATCAGGATAACGTCTAAATGTCAATGATGAATAATATGCATATGACAGTCGTTTCACGATTATCGAGGTTCAGCTGCTTCAAAGTTAAACTTGAAAACCGACCACTTTGTGAAAACGTTCAGACAATATATACTAATATCATTAAGAGAAAAGATTTGAATGTTTGTATGGAAAGAATAAACTCAAAAACTGAGAAACATTGGCTATATACTATCACTCTATACTATCAGCAATAAATGGGATAAGAGTTTCAAGCGAGCGGAGCCGCAAGCAACAGCTAGTGAATAATATACTTGCATTGAAACAAAAACTAATTTCACGAAGACAAAGGTTCACGCCAAGATACCAAATCTTTGTTATCTGTGCATGTCTTAAGTCCACAGTCTGGCATTCACTCACGTAAAACTCATTAGTTTAGTGAGTTCAAAGATCTCTTTGTACATTCAAAAAATTAAATGAACGAAGACATAATATTATGGAATATAGTAAATTATAATGGTTAGTAATTATAAGCCAATAGACAGTCTCTGTGGCGTGGTGGTAGTGAACGCGGCCGCTACGTAGGAGGCACGGGATCGATCCCCGCTCAAAGTCAAAGATTTTTATTCAATCTAGAACAACATGATTTTTTTCTTATTGCCGTCAATAATAATTCTACATAAGCTAATTTAACCACCGCCTCCAAGGCGCTGGTGGAGAAGAAACAGCGCAACAAACTCCACTGCGGCATTTTTTAAGACGTCAACTTACAATAGTTATATCCTTAAAACTAAATGTGGACGAACCTACATTTGTCCCGTATCTGAATAAATAATAAGTATATAAAAAAACTTTATAATAAAATAATTAACCAAGTTAAAATATGGCAAAAAATTCACGTTCTAGTACAGTATTATGCCGTAACTACAACATTTTTGGAGGTGCTTGCACCATGCTCTAGCCAGACATTTTTGTCTTTCTGTGCAAATATCTGTATGCAAGAAGGGGTATTTTTGTCTCGGAGAGCATGTCAAGCCATCGGTCCCGGTTTCCATAAAAACACCTATGGTAGTCGTTATTTAGGAGACATGGGTAAAATGGCCAACACAAAAGGGCTGATTAATCGTCCGGTTTAAAAAAGCTTAGACACAAAAAAGAACAAGAAAACTAATGAAACTATCCAGGAAAAACATGAGACTTGTCATAGAAGTGATAACAGGCCACTGCCGACTGAATAGGCACCTGACACTAATAGGAGTGAAGACTGATCCCAGATGCCCGGATTGCATGGATGCCGAGGAAACCAGCATCCACCTGCTGGCCGAATGCCTCATGTACTCGCTGAAAAGATGCGAAATCATGGCAACGGACGAACTAGATCTGAGGGTGGAACAGATTGTAAGTTTTTGCAAGGAAACAGGTAAGTTTGACGAAGCGCCGTGATTGCCGGACACCCCTATTCGGTACAGGAAAAATAGGAGACATGGGTGAAATGGTCCACCCCGAAGGGCAGATCACCCGTCCGGTCAATAACGACCCCACTTGCAGTAGTAGTAATTATACTCGTTGTAAAGTTTGTATTTTGATACTTGGTATTTTAAATGTAACACTTTCTTATGCCTTTTATACATGTCCCACCTACCCAAGGGCTGGGTAACCACATGGTGGTTGCCTTCTCAAAAACAAAACAATATGGGTATAAATCTTACGGTATATTTTCCACTCGTGTTTGGCAGATGCCGGCAGACTATCCCCATTCTGTATTTTTTAATACTTACACAATTCATAATATTGCTCTTATTCATTAGTCAGATTAAATAAAAAAATATCATCGTTGAAGTTTAAATTGAAATAAAAATGTATTATATCGAACGTAAAATTCAATTTTTTGGTAGTATATTAACTTGAGATATATCCTGGATTTAATTTTAAATCTTCAATGAAATCACTTGTAAAATTTGACATCTGATACCCAAAAAACATGTATCAACCTTTGATAATGCCGTAAGGCGAAACCGGTCAGGAAATCAATAAATAATGTGGAACAGTACAAGTGATTTCATTGAAGATGTGTAGCAAGTTCCACCAAGTGCCATCAATCAACAGTATAAGCAGTTAATTTTAAATGTTTTTTTTTTCTGATTTAGTAGACGAAGAAGGACGGAAATAAAGAATGAATAAAAAGTACCCTAGGAACCATCGCCAATAAGTAAATAATAATAAATAAATAAACAAAATTATAAATATTACTTATCTTTCTGCACAGCGCTAACTAGACCCAAAGTGCTGCGTAATGCTGAACTAGCATAAAATTGAATTTAATTGCTACATTATTTTTCATTTCATGCTACTAAAATCATATTAAATACAGCATACTGCTATCTAAACTCTAGACGGACCTAAAAACAAAACCAAATTAAAATTCAAATCTCGTTCAGTTAATTCAGTTCAAATAACTCATTTAGTAATACAAACAAGCCTACAATTTTCCTAATTTAAATATCTGATTTAGCACATATTAACATACATGTTCTCGTCTAAAATGTTAAACAGCTCACCGTTTCTAACTGCCGACAAAATATGTTTGTAGATTTTTGAGGATAAATTAGTTCTCTGTGAGCATCTTCTAAAGATACACTTGGTATGTTCATAGATTCTACTTCTTAATAACTACATGGTATAAAACAAAGTCGCTTTCTCTGTCCCTAAATCCCTTTGTATGCTTAAATCTTTAAAACTACGCAACGGATTTTGATGCGGTTTTTTAATAGATAGAGTGATTCAAGAGGAAGGTTTTCATGTATAATACATGTTTAATATAGTAGAGGGTGCAGCGGGAACGGGATCTGACGCCACGCGGGCGGAAAAATATTGGCGGTACGAAGTTCGCCGGGTCAGCTAGTGATATTATAAATATGAAAGTTAGTGAAGATGTTTGTGTGTTTACATGCTTGTTGCTGAAATTTGCTACAGGAATAGATTTTATCCCAGAAATAGGTTCCCGGTATGTATATTGGATGATTTTATAGTCGTTTCAGAATAAAAGATATTGGTCACAGTTTCTATGATAAAATCAAAGTCAAAGATTTTTTTTTTCTCAATCTAGAACAAGATGGTTGTTTTTTATTGATGTCAATAATAATTCAACTTAACCTAAGTTTACTGCGCAACAAACTCCACTGTGGTATTTTGTAAGACGTCAACTTATAATATTTATACCCTTAAGGCTAAATGTGCACAAATCTACATTTGTCTCGTGTCTGAATGTACAAAAGTATATTTAAAAAAAAAAACTTTATAGAGTAGAATAGAATATAACTTTATTTGTACACCACTTACATAACATTTTAGAATTAAATATAATTTATCATCTACACTTTTTTTACAAAGAGTAATAATAGGCAATATCTTCCAGGCAACCTTTGAAATAAAAAGTAAGTAACCTAAGTTGAAATTTGGCAATTTATTTTGCCAAATTAATACTTTTAGACGATTTTGGTATCAAAACTGTGACCGAATTCTTTTTTTTACGAAACGACCATAAAATTCGGGTGTACCTACAACAGGATCAAAATCATACGCAGGCGAAGCCGCTGGTCTATCTACTAGACCATAATATGATTTAAATGAATATACCTTCAAAGACTGACTTAAATCCATACTAATAATATAAATGTAAAAGTGTGTGTGTTTCTATTTGCCTGTCTTTCACGCCTAAACCACTGAACCGATTTTGATGAAATTTGGTATAGGGGTAGTTAAGACCTTGAAAAAGGACATAGGCTATGTTTGGTTACGATAACCAACATCCACACAGGCGGAGCCGCGGGCAAAAGCTAGTGTTAGATAAGACTGAAAGGGGTTTCATAAATCTCAATAGAGCTTCCGTGTAGAAGAGTTATTAAAATGACCACGCATACCAGACGAACGGCGCCACTCACAGTACTTATCATTATTGAAGCTGATTTTGCTACCAATCTCGTAATATTCGTCTCTGTCGACGTCGTCTACGTCCCCTCAAACCATTAAGGAAGTAATTTAAGGGTACGTGGGATAGTGTACGTGTACATACAAGTATTGTTTTTGAAACATGGCTTGTACAAAATGTACAACTGTTACTAGGCCACAAGAGAGTAGAATTTAAATATTTTATCTTCGCCATAACTAGTTTGTTACATTGGCACATGTCACTAACTGTACTGATATTCTCTTTCACATGGTACACATAAAAAAGACGGGTTGCACTCCGGGAGTGCCGGCAGAAGGGAAACCTTTTTTTTCTTTCCTTCTTCGTTATATACAGAGAAAAAGGTAAAAAGGACATAACATACCTATAATAAAGTGCCAATAATAAATTAATGAATTACAAAAAGAAAAAATAATCGCAAAAAGTGTCAGAAGCCCAGGTTCGAACCCGGTACTATCTGAAACCATAAGGACTTACAGTCGAAGCGCTTACCACTAAGCTACGAAGCTACTTAACGTACATAACAAAATAAAAAATCTGTAGCTAATGTTGTATGACGTCAGCCGTCGGTTACGGTTCAAAGTTCAAGTGATCCTGACACGAGTTTAACACTTTTTACCCATCCAACGCCGCTAAAGAAGTTGTCACTATAAAAAACTCCATTTATTTTGGTAGGGAGTTGATACTATTCTACTGTAATTTATTGGTTTATAGGTAAAACATTTTAATCAAAATCGATGAATAAATTAACTGCCTGCTTAACGAAAATAGACTCGCCTCTCTTTAAGAGACTGTAAATCATCGTTGGCGTGCCACTCCGTCTACTTCTGCAGGAATTCACAGGCGAGATTATTATGTACGTATGTATTCGATCCTCTATACAGTCTACGGGTGCTTACATAAAGAAGCAGATTCGCCCGCGCGAGCCCGCATGGTCGTCGATTGTTCACCACGATACCACACAAACTCGTTTACACACACCCTATCAAGTCTAAACAATTCACGACCGCGCGGTCTCCCGCGGGCAAACCTGCTTCTCTATGTAAGCACCCTACACGAATACAAACTGACAGAGATAAACTGACTAACAAATGATAGCCGGCTTCGATATCGTTCACTCGGTTGAATCAGTTAATTCTATGCTTTTCTAGATATTAATAAAAGTTTATTTTAACTGTGGTTATTATACTACAAAATTCGTTTAAAATAGTTTTATTACGTAAATATGTTGTTGTTAAACTTAGGTTCACTTAAACTAAGGCTTTAAACGACTTATAGTTTCTTGTAACTCAAAATTTAAAGCCAAAAAATCAATTCTAACCAAACATATCATATAAAATATGTACAATATTATGTCATTATTCTCTTTTCAAAATTCATTTTTTTAAATTACCAACTCCAAAGGTTTAATGAAGTAAGGAATTAAAGATTAATATCAGTAAGCGTAAAAGTATATAAAGGCAAGTATTAGGGATGAGTCTCTCTCGAACGGCTAAACCAAATTGACAAAAGGACGGCGCTTAGCTCATTCCTTTGAAACTATATAACTATACTAAATGATTATATATATATGACTCTTTCATTGCCGTAACCTTCAGTAGTGTTGCCAATTTGTTATTAACATTTCCCCAAAATTCATTAAAGTATTTATTCGTTTCCTGTGTTACTTTAAGTACATCTGTAGTAGTAGTTACTGTAGGCTACCTGTAGTAACAGCAATATATTAGTTTATTATTCGAAGTAACATGTATGTCAAATTTATGAATTGACATGGGAAATCCTATCCACAATGTACCAAATTCGTTATTTTAGCACTTTGCGAACACACATAAAATTCAATACCCACGTGATTGCCAACAATAAAAACAAAGAATTGTTACCAATTCGAATTCAGTGCCGTAAAATACAAACTTATTCTAGTAAGTAAGTGGAACCGAAATCTATACATTTAATATGTATGATTTCAATATAAATTTGACTATAGCAAACAAAAGAGACTGATTTCCTTAAAACTATTGACTCAGAAAAGGTTACCAGTCACAAATAATAATCTTTCCTTTTTGGGTATTTACTCGTTCTTTTGTACAGTCACATTCATATTTAACTTCCCAAGTCTTAGTAGATTTCATATCTCAATACAGTCCACAAGAAAATTATTCAAACTTTGTATAAAACAGAAACGGTTTAAAATTTCAAGTGTAAACTTTACTTATAATCAAGGTAAGATAAATATCTCTGCCTAATTAAAACACCTAAAAGATAAATCACTTGAGCACTCGACTGTACAGTTTATAGGTGGTCGCAACTCAGTCGAACGTCGGCGGCGACACAGGGTAGAGTCTTCCGCGACACGCGCTCTCCCCACAAAAACAACACGATAACAATATAGAAATAAAAGTACGACAAACAAAACAATTAAATCGACAACAACAAAAGTGCCAACACTAGTGTCAATAAAAAAATAAGTGTGTTGAAATGTGACAGTGTTCTAAATTCGAAAAGTAAATGCCGCCTTAATGGCAACTAAAAAAAATAATGTAGTTCGATTGCCGTCTGTGGTAAGATAATTTTTAGATGCACAGGATGACATGAGAGTGTTTCATAGTGGCATGGTTACAGGTTTTTACATAATTCCGAGTAGTTAGCACGGCTTAATGTGTTGTTTATTTAATTTGCCCACGTTTTTATGTAATTCGTTTTTTTTTATATACACAATTTGCTAAGTTTTTAAAGAGAACCAATTCTAAAACCACTTTTATAATAACAATGATAAAATTTCTTTTACTGTCACGTTACTTTATAGCTGATCTCACTAATTAATAGTTTTCTGATAGTATTGATTAATTTTGCTACCGATTGGAACTAGACACATTGATTTATAAACTATTATTTTTATATATTACATAATAGATTAAAGATTACTTTTATATTGCTAATAACGATTGCTAAATAGAATAAATATATCTATTTAAATAGGACAAAGTAAGGCACTACCTATCTCTTCGTAATTTAATTAAATTCCGTAACAACAGCCTTATCAAATTAATTTAATCTTTGTTAATCGGTTGTAATCCTCACTCTTGAACTCGATTAAATAAGATTAACTTGATCTTAGATGAGATATTCTTATCAGTCCATATACATATTTTTTTAAATAAGGCTTCATTCTTCGTGCTTGTGAGAGACCCATTATATATATTATGACCTTTTTGAAGCGCAGCCATATTCATTGCCCAGGATGCACCACGTGGAGGTTCCAATCAAGCACCACGGGGAAACCACAGGCATACCGCCACTTACTGTTGAAATTAAGTGAGGATAGTATCAATCAAGCGAATCTATTCGGAAAACCGGTAAAGGTCAAAGTGAGGAATACACTGGAACGTAATTTTTTAGATTAATGATTGCGTTGATGCATAGGATATTACTTCAATTATGCTACCTTTATTTATACCCTAAGCCTTTTCTGTATAATTTAAAAATTCATGAACATAACGCTTGACCCTGACTTTCTGCTGATTGATAGGGTTGCCAGGGTTGAGAGTGGTTCATATTCATAATCCGCAAGTTAGTAAAATATACTTTTTTATTTACGTGCTGGAGATCCCCACGGATACCTCCTCACCCCTCCGGAGCCGGAAGGGGAGGTTATGTCGGACTCGAACCGACTAAACCGCACGCCGTCTCTGAGTCGTAGTGCTAGGGCGAAAGTGAGGTTGTCATGCGACATATCCCTCGCACCCCGGCTGACCCAGGGCCATCCCTCTCAGAGTTTATATTAGTAGAATAGAATAAAATTACCAATGTATGACATTGATATAATATGATTACCTACGTTTTTATTGATATTTTTCATGAAATAAATATCAATAAATATGACCGTCGCTAACATTTATCAATTCCACACATTGATTTGTTATATTCTATTCAACTAACGTTGTGCCGCTAGTCTAGGGAGTAGCTCCGCTTAAGTACCCGTTTCGTAAGACATGACGGTCTTTAGTGACTGTAGAATAATGAGCACTCACTGATATAGCAGTAACAATAGGTAGTTGATTTCTGTCGCGGAACTAGGTACGATCTTCCTACAATACAAGGACGGAACTTTCCAATAAAGCAAGGTTGACGGTATCATGCTTGGCAGGTGAAAGCGTAACAATTAATGCTGAGAGTTATGTTATTATCTATATGGTAATCACCGTAAAAATTTTGATAGTGCGATGTAGGATTGGTTTTAAATCAGAAGTAGTTTAAATTTGGAACGAGCCGCGCTCCTAATTCGATATTCAAAATTCACGCCCGCAGAAATAATGAATTACATTAATTTTGAGTTTCACCTACTGAACACGCGCGTGTCCAGTATCTCGTATTCAGTCTCCCAAACAATTTTGTTCTTAAAAGTTTGTCTAGTATGCACAGAAGTCAATACGCTGCCAGTCGAGAGAATACCAACAATGATAGGAAATGGAAAGCGGAAACTTCCTACTGACAGTGTATTACCTCCCTGAGGGGCTACGCGAACCCTAATCATCCAAAGAACATAAACATAGGTTATTTAGATGTTGATTTTGTGGAGAGTGACCAATCTCCCCGTAGGTACTTTTAGTTTTAGTTTGTAAGACGTTTGGGTGACCGTGTCGGGTTCACAGAAAGTGTCCGGATATTACTTAGACAGTTTTTGTAAAGGTTATATTTATTGAAAAACAAACTAATTAGTATTATAACACTCATCGGGGATGGTGATGGTACACTACTAATGTAAAAGACTATGTTAACCTCAAATATAATTGTTTTAATTTTATTTACTTTCTTTTTTTCTGAATTAAATTAATTATGTATTAACTCAAAATAGCAAAAAAACAATACACACAACAACAAGAATATAATTAAATAAACTGACATGATTCATACAATATTTATTCTTGTATTTTTATTTTATTTGAATTTTTTTGATGATCTTGTCCAGTGACAGGCTTCCTAAATGATGATAACAAACAAAAATGTACACCATATATAACATAAAATATCGTGTTTCAAACTGACGCAATTGAATCGAGATTCTTCTATTGACTGAATTGTTAAAAATATTGTCAGTCCCAGCAGTAGGATAACAGATCTCGAAAATTCGCGACATTATAGTCGAAGAGATTTAAGTGAAAAGAATTTAGAGAGAGAAATCTCTCGAATGGATGAATCGTTTCGGGCACTGAGTCGTGATTTTTCGACGATTTCATTGGTCAAAGAGATCTAATCTTTGACGATTGTAGCCTGAGAGCATTTTCACATTCATTCGATATCCGATATCGGTGTCGGACGCCGATAGCCGACACCTTGAGCTGTTTTCACATTTATCCGATAAAATCGGCCCAATACGGCCATTTGCTCGAAAGCACTGACTAGTTAGGGATGCTAGGGATGAAAAAAAAATGAAAAAGTGCAAGCTATTTTCGGCCTTATTGACATGACATGGTATCGAGTTTTTTTTCTTATATTCGTGTTCAACGTCATCATTTAACGCAATAGACGTAACTAAGAAAATGTCATTAAGGTCGAAAATTGCATGCAGTCGCTGTTTTAGTCTCTTTGTGATCCAATATCGGATATCGGATGTCGGATATCGGATATCGGATACTGTGAAAACGTTCTGATGCTGTGACGACTACTTATGGTTGGCAGGTTTTTTAATATACGAAACCTCTGGGCTAAACTAGTCCGTACACTTTGACTGCTATGAGTTTAGAACACAATTCAAATAGATTTAAATATATTACAACTGACAGCTCTACTTCTCTATTTAAATTTAAAGTTATGTATACAAGCGTTCACTCGTTACATTCAAGGTTCAAAGCCTCCGTCATCCGTCATACAATTCCACATGTGTTCTGCGCCTCAAGCAATCTACCGACCGATAATATCCAAGCCTTATGTCAGAGACGTCGAGTAAATTCAGTCGGTAATGGTTACTTACATAACCAGTGTGCCTCGGGCAATGGGGTACCCAATAGCGCTTCAACTAAAAAAACATTAAGACTGAAGGTTAGATATAATTAAAAAAAAAGACGGGTTGCATTCTGGGAGTGCCGGCAGAAGTGAAAACATTTTCTTTTTTTGTTTCTTCGTTATATACATAGAAAAAGATAAAAAAGAACATACCATACCATACCTATAATATAGCGCTAATCATAGAACCTATCACTTATTTTCTGCTAATTTTCTGTCAGAAGAAATTAATAAATTATGAAAAGAAAAAATAATAACAAAAATAATAAATTACAGAAAGAAAAAATAATCATAAAAGTAATAAATTACAAAAAGAAAAAGTAATCACCAAAAGTAATAAATTATAATAAGAAAAAACAATCACAAAAAATCCCTGAAGTCCAGGTGGTTTGAACCCGATACTATCTGAAACTATAAGGACTTACAGTCGAAGTGCTTACCGTTTAAGCTACGACGCTATCTATCGTAACTTGCAAAGAGATAGTCTGTACCTAATCTTGTATGACGTCAGTCGTCGGTTATGGTTCAAAGGTCAACTAATCCTGACGCTTCCTTAACATTTTACACCCATCCAACGCCGCTAAAGAAGTTTTCACTTCAAAAATATTTTTAACTATTATGCAGATGATTTTCATAACGAGTTTCGAATTTAAATGCACATATACATACAAAGAGATGTATCGATCTCTTCTTCTTCGTAGCGTTAATATCCCAGTCGCATCTGACGCTTTCAGCTTGGGGTCTGGGGTCCGTATTACCAGACTAATAGCGAATTTGGCTGAACTTCAATATTTTCTGTGAAGCGACTGCCATCTGACCTCCATAACCCAAAGGCGATATCGAAGCATTGCAGCTAGACCAGTTGTTGGAGTTTTAGGGGCCCCAACTACCCGTAACGACTACCATAGATGTTCGTATGGCAACCGGAACCGACGGCTGACCGTGCTCTCCGAGGTACGACCAGACCAATGAATATACCCATATACATGCATACAAATATTTGCACTGGGCGGGAATCGAACCTGCGCCTCCTGCGTAACGGCAGCGTTCACTACCGCTACGCCACTGAGGCTGAGGTGTATCAATCTATATATCTATGTATGAATATCGCCCAAGCCAACCTCACCTCCAAATCCTGACTTTGGACGCTACTGGGCATTCGCTTTGAGGATAATGATGACACTTGTCACACAAAGAATAATCCAGATCAATGTAAAACTATATTTATTCATACAATAAATATTATACACTGAGCGGGAAACAAATGCTTTTTCGTTACCCTACACAAGCTTGTCTATAAATGGGTAACTGTGTGTTAAAGGCAACAAGGGTTAGGAATGTTTACAATAAACAGTAAACATTATTGTCAATAATAAAGTTACCTGGCTGACGTACCACCCTCGTCCCCTACAGGACCGATAGTTTCGGACTTTCTCTACAAATGAGTAAAGTTATTTTTGCTGCGAATGCCGACTTAAATAAAATGGCTGCAAGTTTTTACGCAGCGAGAGCTTCCTTTTCATGCTGTCAGATGAAGTAAGCGAAATGTGGGTATTCATAACATCCTGTCAAGAATATTCAGGTTTGAAAAAAAAAACAAACATTCAATAGGACAAATATCATACAATAAGTGTTAGTAGGCAGGATGTATTTCTGTTAGTCGGCCGGTCTCAATCGAACTGTAATTCCGTTATAACCTGATTCTCTTTGGCCCTTCTACCTCACAAGTTGCTATACACTTACGAGCATTTTCACATTCATCCGATATCGGTGTCGGACGCCGACAGCCGACATCCGATAGCCACCAGCCACACCATGTGCTGTTTACACATATATCCGATAAAATCGGCCAGATAAAATAAAGAAAAAGTGCAAACAATTTTCGACCTTATATTGACACGGCATAGTATCGAGTTCTTTTTTCTTATATTCGTGATCACCGTCATTTATTAACGCGAAAAGACACGTAACTAAGAAAATGTCATTCAGGTCGAAAATCGCTGTTTTAGTCTCTTTGTGATCCGATATCGAGCCAACTCAGTTGTGTGGGCTCCGATAACCGATATCACGCCGGACAATGTGAAAGACGGATACATTATGTCAATATATTTGACTTCCTCTGATATCGGATATCGGGTATCGGTTATCGGATAGTGTGAAAACGCTCTACAAATGTGCACACGATAATTATATTGACATAACTTAATGGGCCATTGTTTTTGAAAGGGCAATTAATTAATTTTTTTAGGTTTCCGCGCCCAAATGGTAAAATGTGTAAAAACGAAACCCTGTAACTAAGCCTCGCATATCTGTCCATCCGTCTATCTGTCTATCTGTCTGTCTCCTGAACTGTGACGGCTAGACAGTTTTAATTTTCCCAGATGATATATTTCTATTGCCGCTGTTATAGCGGCAATAAAAATATATAATAAATAATAAAAACAACTTACAAGAAACAAGATTAAAAGAATCTAGATATCGGTACGGAACCCTTTATGCGTGATACCGTCTCAAACAAAGCCGGTTTTGTACCTTTCATTTATTACTTTATGTCAAATCTTAGTGCTAATGTGATCGATAACTTGGAATTTATCAACCAAATATCGCTCCATACACGGCAACTCCTTTATAATCTTCTAAATCTAAATTACTTTCATTCATTTTCAACGCGCGTCCTCTCTAATCGAATGTTCATAAAAGTACCTGTTCAGTTCCCGTTACCTATATTAGTCACATGTTTTCAATTACATTATTGTAATAAAGCTATCCCCGGACCATTTAGATTACGTGACCGAGGACGTTAATGGAATTGGAGTCCATACACAGCCTCTACAGCTAATATATAATTGTTAATCAATGAGGATACTTATGTATAAGGAAATATGCGTATTTATATATCGAATATCGGTTGAAAGGGTATTTGGGTTCCTTTAGTATATTTCTGGTCAAATTTACCCCACCTGTAAGCCTCAACCTCAATCAACTCATTGACAAATAAGTCTCTCACACAGGGTTTCCTCCCAAAATTGAGAGGTAAAACAATAGTCACTCCTATAAAAGCCAAATCTAGGAGAGGAGAAACAGTGAGTTATCGAAAGAGTTATTAGTTGAAAGGGGATAATCATAAAATATACCTCCATATCCGACACTTAGGTCCTGTACGAAACATGAACGAAAAACGTAACTAATAAAGTACCAAGTACCTACTTCAGATTTCTTTCGATAAAGTTAAAACAGAACGAAGTGTCGCATGCCATCTTCAAGCTCGATTGCGGAATAAACGAGATACCAATTGCCCGAAACTTTCGTTTGAAACTTCGGATAAACGTTTTATATCCTGTGTTTGATGAGACGAGTTTTAAAATGTTTGGAGCCATCGACAATTAATGTTGGCATATCGTTATATCGTTATATAATATCGTTTCAATTTTCGGGTGGAACCAGGAACAGGTGGGATCAAGACTAAGCTTTGGTTTCAACTGTATTACCGAAAAAATTTTTTTAGCGTCGGTAGCTTAATGGTTAAGGAGTCGGCCTTACGATCGAGAGGTCCCGGGTTCGAATCCTGGCCATTACACTACCGACGTGAACCCACTCCTAGCACAAGCAATTTAGCTTAGTTGGAGGGGTTAGAGGGAATATTAGTAATTTCGATAATTTCGGTTGCTAATATTCTTTTTACATAAAAAAAAAAAAAAAAAAAAATATTACTGGTGTACTTTTATACAGATACATTTATTGCATTCATATAGTGCTATTAATATTTTCGCTCACAATAAGATTGCATACTATATGAAAATGGAAGACACATTTCGCGTTTAAAGGTGTGTGTTTCCCAAACTAGGTTTTCAGAAGTGGAATTTTACCCTTTTAAGATAATAAGTAAACACCACTGTGGCATAATTTGTAATTTAAAGTTAGATGTAATACAGATAAATATTTTAAGAGGTATGTTTTTTGAGTATATTGGAGTGTTGTATTTGCTAATGTGTATACTGAATGTATTTATGAGTGTGTATTTTAATATTAATTAAACTGTAACCTTAATAATGATATTAATTTTATGATTATAAAGTAGGTTGAAGTGGTTTCTTTAATGGTCCTTTTCCCTTGCCAGTAGGTCATGTTTGCATAATTTCTTTACCATAAGTTTGGAGCGGGTCTACGTCGGCAATGTCACCAGTATTGAATTGAAACCTGGTACCTCTCAAAAAGGTTGAGTCCTTGGCCACTGTTCTACAACGCTTATGTACACAACACTGTCATAAATCAACCTGACATTACAATAATAAGATAACAAAGGTTGATAATTTAGAAATCTGAATACGATTTGGAATAAGAGGACATGCCTAAGGGAATCCATGAGTATTCTGATCCTATAACAAAACATTTGATATAGGAGATGACTGCGCGAATACCGAACGAAGAATCTCCTTTGTCTGTTGGACATAATAAAGGGCCCTTTTTCGACAAAAGATAAATACCTATGATAGACTTATTTTGATAAATAGTTTGAGCTTAGAAATTTTGTTTGGAGGGCTAAAATTGACTAGACGGCTTATATTGCTATAATCTGAATACGAAAGAGATTAATGAGACTAAACGACATAGATGATTATTATTTCTGATATCTGATTTTTATTATTATATATTATTTCAATTTTTAAAAAACACTTTTTTATATTGGATAATATGTTAATATGATTTCACCTCGCCAGATTAAGGAAAATTATCAGGAAAGAGTGTCACCATTACAGAATATTGTTAGCGTCTGTTATGATCTTGGTGGAAACAGCTTGTTGATTTCAACAGATGCCTTTTCACACCCCGCTTAAAGGACTGTCAGAACTACGTATTCTGGTAAAGAATACAAAGATTTTATGGTGCGGCAAAGAGCCAGAAAATCGCTTGATATCTCTGAAATTGACATTAAATCATTATAATTTCTTGTATTTGGGGTTGTCCTCCAATCAGTCGCTCTCGTAAAATCTAAGATAAGTGAGAAAAAATGGGAGGACCTGCACTCTTCGTTAATATTTTCTAATTAATAGTTGTAAACACGAAAAATTTACATACAAGTCAAGACTTTAAACCCGAAACCAGTCTTCTTACAAACTTAGCTGGAAACTATTCAATCAACATTATTGTCATTTCACTGCCTTTCTCTGTTCAGCCACTTTTGTCATTACAACGCCATTTGTAGTTATTATGTCTACCGTTACGACCCAAATTCGCTACGTAGCCTTCCAGAACTTTCCACACCATCGAATGTTCAGCATCAGTAGGGTTGACTGGGTATCCAATTGTAAGGTAAAAACTATTTCCTACTCAACTTTAACGAGTATGGCCATAGCTTGATCATAATATGGATAACAAGTATTGTCCTGCGACTTAACTTGCGTAAATAATTGAGAAAACGGGAATTAACGCGATCATGGTATAGGTACTTACATACCTTTGATTGCCTGACATTTCGACCAGGTTACACCGGCCGTAGTCACCGGCTGACTGGCTCAGAGGTGCACGTCCGCCGTCTTCGAATCCGTGAGGTAGTTCTTCATCTACCCACACATTTTCAATATTTTCTTTTCGCCATGTACCGTCACATACCACACTCACAGTGTCCCTATTCTGTAAGCAAACAGCCCGATGTCTATCCAACTGCGCAGAAAAGCGAGGGTGCATATTTTTCATCACTGGATTCCATGTTGCAGATAATTTAAAACTCTTCCCGATTGAAATTTTTATGTTTCTTGATTTCAATCGCTTCACGTACAGCTCTTTAGTAAAATAACGCGTTAATTCCCGTTTTCTCAATTATACATCATGGAACGCGAGAGTTTAAAAGTTAGTTTAACTTGCGTAAGTTCAGCTCACATCTTTCCTTTCTTCCTACAGTCCCGAGCCCCTTAAGTGGGCGTGAAAAAGCGTCTCATGAGGCCGTCAAACTGAGGAGACAGGTAGCATAATACAATGGTGGCACCATTGTAATATGCTACCTGTCTAAAATGGTAAAATGGTGACCCTCTTTCCTGAGATTTTGCCTTCAGCTTAGCTTCAGGCCAGGTGAAGTGAAATTGACATTCCTTTTATAAAAAAGTTTTAGTCCTGCAGAAAATCGGGGAAAAACTAAGACACTGGTAAAGTAGGTTTTTGCAAGTGGTAGAGAATCTATACTTAATAATATAAATGCGGCAGTTCCATGTCTGTCTGTAACACTTTCACGCCTAAATCAACGAATTTGATGAAATTTTGTACAAATAGATTAGTTTAACCTAACAATTAAGTATTTTTTTGTTTGAAATTATATACCTTTTTATTCAAGTCAAAGTTTTAAAAATCTTGAGGCGTTATCTTTTCATTATGTTGCAAAAGACCCTTGTTGTTTTCTTTGATACTTTGAGTACTGCATCGTATTAAAATGTCTCCTGACTTATATGTAATCGGAAAAGCAATCAAATCTTTGTTTTAATTAAGTTCTTCCTTATATTTTTGACAATCATCAGTGTTTGAGTTTCTATCTGTCAGCCTTGCAAATAAGATCAAGATATCAAACTTCTCAAATTTTATCCATGTCGCTTCTACTTACAAATCCTTGAAGATATTAGTAACTTTAGCTATAGAAACTTTAGCAGTAAGGCCTGAAAACAATCCAACTCATTTTCTCTATGACTACTATTTGCACTTTAGTGATGAAAGTGATAATATTATTGCTTAAAATACTTATTCATGGCGTTCAGTGGACACTATTGTGTGAGGGGAAATACTTATAATAGTATACCCACAAGTGAAGTAAGTAAGTCTATAGGAGAGGCTTATGTTCAGTAGTGGACTGTGTGTGGCTGATATCTTGATGATAATGATGAGTATACCCACTATAACATATACCCACGTAGCTATACAACGCTATCTAGACCCATGGTAAGCATAGCTTAACTAGCTTGTGTTATGGAATCTAGAAATACACAAAAATACTTAGATGCTTTTTTGTTGTAAATACATACATGTTATACATAGAAACACCCAAACCAATGCAAATATACATATTCACACATACAAATATTTGCACTGAGCGGGGATCGAAACTGCATCGCCTGCGTAGCGACTTCGAGGCTAGTTATATGTTAACAATTTTCATCTGCATTAATTTCTGTTATTTTTTTTTATCCCTCGAAGAGCACGTTAAGCCCTCAGCCCGGGTTACCATACGAACTCTATATCAGTCGTTACGAGTAGTTGGAGCCCTAAAAAGTCCAACGAAGTTTAACTAATATTGCCAACTGTATGTGGAGGTCAGATGCAGTCGCTTCCAGTTCAATCACATTATAGTTAGACTGGAAAACCGACCGTATCTTAGCTGGGAAAAAGGCTCATGGAGAAATACTCTCTCGGGAGTATCCGATTGGGGTAGACTAAACCTAGTCCAATTCAACCCCATTAAGACACAAGCATGTGTATTCACCGCTAAAAAAACCCAATTTATTGTAGCACTGCAGTTCCTGATCCACACTGTTTACTATCTCCTCGAGCATCGGGATCCTGGGTGTTAAAATCTCAAGTGATGTCCAGTATCGTAGTCATTTAGAAGACAATGCCAAACTGGCATCAATGAAACTGGGAGTGCTTAACAGGGCGAAGCAGGACTTCACTGTGAGGCAACGACTCCTTCTTTATAAGGCACAGGTTCGGCCCCATATGGAGTACTGTTGCACCTTTTTGCCGGAGCGCCTACATACCAGCTTGACCCCTTCGACTCCATGCAAAGACGGGCGTTGAGCCTCGTCGACAATCCTGTGCTCGAAGGTGACGTGGAACCTGTCAGCCTCAGGAGGGACTTTGCCTCTCTGTGTGTTTTCTACCGCCTATATAATGGCCAGTGCTCAGATGAATTGTTCGACATGATACCCACAGATACATTCTATCATCGCACCACTCGCCATAGGCAGGGAAGTCATCCTCACATATTACGACGGGAAACGGTGCGCACCGTACGGTTTGAAAGGAACTTCGTCCTGTGAACTTCCTGCTGTGGTTTTCCCAAGCGGCTACAATATGGGGTTCTTCAAGAAGTGCATTAGAAGGTTTCTTCAAGGTCGGCAGCGCGAGTGTAACACTCCGGGTGTTGCATACGTCCATAGGCCACGGTAACCACTTTCCATCAGGTGGGCCGTGTGCAAGTCTTCCACCTAAGTGGTATAAAAAATATATTTTATCTACATTCGTACATTGCTCTAGAAAATGTTCAGTAATATTCAATTTAGCCACTTCAACCCGTAGTCTACAAAAGTAAAAGTACATAACGTTCTCAATTAGACAACTCAAGTTTGAATTATAAAAACTGAGGGGTAAAGCTCCAAATTGAATGGCGAAAATCGTCAGCTCTACTTGAAAAATATCTGTGGTGTAACACTCGAGCATCCCTTGTCATTATGTTCCGGTGATATTTTAAGCTGAAGGGTTCGATCTGTCTGTATGAATGTGTGTACATATAATATTAGATACGCCTACAATATCTCTGTATTGGAGGAGTAGCCGTATCATACACTCTTACGTAATAAAGGTAAAGGTACGACAGATGAGAAACAAAATACCAACCGCCTATTTTAGTTCAGGAAACCAATTAAAAGAAATATATCGTCAGATCGTACTGGGGGACATACTTTCAGAAAGGTAGTATGAGCGTGGTATGAGCAAGAGAAATATTAGAGCTCTGTACTTACTGCCTTACGTCATTACTTATTCGGACCTAGAACATCTCGATCATAAGGTCGACTATTTAACCACTGTTACTTCAACTTCAACTTTGCCAATGTCTATTACAAAAGGAGCTCATTTCATAATTTCTGAAACAGACACAAGCTTTCATATTATAAAACACTAGTTACATTTTGATATCAATTGTTCTTCAGCTTAAGCAGTTATTTTTAATTATCTCTCAGTTCTGTTCTTTTATTTAAAACAATGCTACACATTAATTATAAATAAAAGACGAGCGAATCTAATTTTTAAAGGCCTCTAAGTTACTGGCAGATAATGAAAAGACGACAAAGGACATAAACATCACTTTAAATTAGAGTCTGCGTCTACATAAACGATAAAAAAATTGAGTATTGCAGATTTTTCGCAAATTCTTTTTACTTTACTGAAAGGCTAAAATAGTATACTAAGTATGTCGGTCATCATACTATCCTGGGTCTTTAAAACGGGGTGTAAAAATAGTCTATGGAAGCCGTCAAGCTAAATAATGAATTTTTATTTGCCTTCATTCTTTAGACTTTAATTACAGATTACCAGCAGGCGGAGTGAACTTATATGGATGTGCCTTATATAAAAAGTATTTCGTGAGAACTTCTTCCTTGGATATAACGGAACACTACAGCCACTTCATCGATAGATTTCACATCCCCAATCAAATGACTTTCACAAATAGTTGTTTGTTTTGTAGGTTTGTCGATTACCTTAAAGTATAACCCAAAAAAACCCCTATTTCTAACCTAGCAGCGTATAAAAACATCCAAATCTAGTTTTATTACGACCCAACTTTTTCAGGAAGCATCGTTCGTCCTCGATGGCCCTTAGCAGCGAGATCGTCGCACAAAAACTCTGGCACTTGACACAGGAGCCATTGGCTGAATGACATTGGTTAAGTACGAAGTCACGATGACCTCATCAGAATTGTAGGTCTTAATTGTGATTGTGATACTTTAGTTTTTGGTTAACATTGCCTTCTACGTATATAAACAAACTGTTCATGTAACAACAAAAATTAATATTTTTTATTAAATTAATAAATTAAGCGGGACGCAGAAACTAGATAAATGAGTAGGTAAGTGAACTTAGGAAGTTATCTGTATGACAGCAACCATAAATGGCACATTTTTCCTTACGGCCGGTCTTAATATGCGATCTCACTCCAAATATGCCAATCCGAAATCAGAATTTCGATCGATTGGTTGCTCAAAACGTCCATATGTGGGATCGATAGTGCGCCATTTATGGTTGCTGTCATACAGATAACTTCTTAAGTTCACTTACCCACTCATGTATCTAGTTTCTGCGTTCCGCTTAATTTATTAATTTAATAAAAAAATATTAATTGTTGTTGTTACATGAACAATTTGTTAATATACGTAGAAGGCAATGTTAACCAAAAACTAAAGTATCACAATCACAATTAAGACCTACAATTCTGATGAGGTCATCGTGACTTCGTACTTAACCAATGTCATTCAGCCAATGTTTCCTGTGTCAAGTGTGAGAGTTTTTGTGCGACGATCTCGCTGCTAAGGGCCTGTCTGTCTACTCTATAAACCTCGAGACATTCATCTTGGAAACTAAAATGTGCTCAAAATGTGCTCTATCGCGTAGTACACGCGTCTTGGGTGTCCTTTGAGCATAGCTCCTGGTCGTCAATATGAATTCACCTCGCTGGTCACTAGGCCTTTGGACTACCAAAAGCATTGCACTTAAAATTATTAAGCTGATGGTATTATAATGACATAGGCCTTCTGAATGCGTTATACCAGGTGACATCGATACAAATTCAAACACCTAAAATGTAAATAATACCAAATGAATGTTACCTAGCAGAAGTTCACTCTATATAATTTTGTAATACGTACAACCACAAAATATTTTGACCATTCGACACGTCAATTTGACTTTACCTCGCCTGATGGTAAGCTGCAGGCGAAGTTTCAGGAAGAGGGTCAGCATTACATACACGTATCATGTTAACAATGGCGGCACTTAGCTTGACGGCCAAATCATCAAAAGTTAATTGACGTCGCAGCACCGCGTGACACCCATCGGTCCCAATAGTACTGCGACCACAATCCCCCTGCCTGGCTATGCAAATGCTAACCCCTAAACGCAATTCAACCGAGATTGGATTACCATGGAGGGTGTTTCGCAATCGTGCACGGTGGTACCCACCCGGCCGAAATTTGTGATAAAATTATTCCATCAAATTTCTACCAACCAGCAGTAGTACACCCTATTTCAGTTCATACAGACTGAGAAGATATAAAAGGCCCATCTAACTGACACGTGTCAAGGTATGTAGCTTGTTTTGTGTTAGAGAAATTAACACACGAATGGAATATCAACGTTAAGCTTCAGTTAAGTGCGAGGCTAAGAGGGCTCGAGCATGTTCATCCCAGCTGTTGACGCTCAAGGACTGACAGGAAGGGATATTAGTTTCACTGTGAATATTATATGTATTGCCTTAGCATTGTGTTTGCTTAATTCTTTAATTATATGTTGTGATTTATAACTGGGAATACCCCTAAAAGAATCCATGGAAACTATTTTAGTATATAGGCCTGTTTCGTGAAAAACGCTTTAAGTCAAGCATGAGTTTATCAAATGAGTTATTTTAACAATCATTTAGTATTTTTATATCACTTACGTGTTAGACAAGCACATGATTCACCTGATGGAAAGCGACTACCGTAGCAAATGGACGTTTGTAACATCAGGGGAATCGCACTCGCGCTGCCGACCTTATAAAACCTTCGGTATCTAAAAACCTTTAACCTTTTCAGCCCGATTCGTACAGCCCTTAGAGCATGAATGAGTAACAAATTTCTAAACATTGTAGTATAGATCGGATCATGTACAGTGAAAGTTTAAATGTTACCAACGAGAATGTTTGGTATAACATGCACGAATTTTCACAACTACATATACCGTGTTTAATAAGCGCTAAATCTCTCAGACTTACTTGAAACAAAATAATTTTGCTTTGTTTGTGGCAAGCATTTATTTATCATTGCAATGAAACTAAGTTACATCGGATTATCGTGATTTACGACTTGTTATTCTATTGTTATTCTATTATACTCTTTCCGACGTTTTGGTCGGTTTCTGGGAGTTATGATCATACATGTGAATGAATTGGGATATAATATATTAAAATGGGTTCATTTTAATTTGTTATGCTCCAAAACTTATATTGTTTTTACAAAAGCTTTACTATTGTATTTATTAAAATAAACTTCATTTTAGTCCAGTGTATGAAAAGTTGAGAAGCGTGCGACTGTCGTTTTATGGACATATGAGATGAGATGAAAGAAATGTATGATCAAAGTATGAACGTAGAGGGCTTTAGGAGCGACACCGATCCCAAATAAGTGAGAGCAGGGCAGATAGATGATGATAGACCAACAACCTAAAAATACTTGTCAATACATCCTTTGTAAAATAAAAATGGTACAAAGGATGTATTGGCAAGTATTTTACAAGGTTGGTAAGCGCAAGGGTATAGAGGCGGTTCTACCAGTTGTTCGAAAGTTTCCTGTGAACGTTTGAGGTTAATTTCACATGTTGCTAACAGAAAGTCAACTGTTCAGTTTGGGACACGTTTGGCTACATTAAGGCTATGAAGGGACATTGTATGGAAAGAAGGTCTGAATATTATTTTGAAGAAACATGGTAAACATTTACAAATTGATTTTTGTCAGGTGTTAAGTCACTTGTGCTAAGAAAAATATCATTCTCTATACACTCGTATAGAAACTATCGCGAGCCATTTTTCAATTAAATAAATTTATTACGGCTATACTCACGTAATTGGTCTGGATACGCCCGACTAGTTTCGGACCCGACCAGAGTCCTTATTCATGAGCAGAGCACCCTGGCGCGGCGACGTCAGGTGCTTTTTAGGCGCTGTATTATAGGTATCGTATGGTATGTTCTTTTTTATCTTTTTTTATGCATATAACGAAGAAAGAAAAAAGAAAATGTTTTCACTTCTGCCGGCACTCCCAGAGTGCAACCCGTCTTTTTTTATATCACTAAGGTGGGTACACAAGCACACGGCCCTCCTGATGGAAAGTGGCTACCGTGGCCTATGGACGAGTGCAACACCAGGAAAGTCACATTCGTGCTGTCGATCCTGCGAAAACAGAAAGTTTCTGCGCCGTCAGTGCAGAAGACAAAGCAGGACTAGTCTTTGGTCTTCCAACTGACAGCACAAAAGCTCTCCAGTGAGCTCTGGCTACCCTACTCAAATATTTATTTATATCAATGTAAAGATCTTTAGTAAATATGTTACGTAGTATTCAGTGATAGCTAGCTAGCTAGCTAGATCTTATGATAGCGACTGTACAATGCTATGACGTCAGCATGTCATAAACCTGCCTCAAGTTCAGCTCCATCTCCTCCAATTTCAGTTAACTGAGATCGTCAATAAAGATGTTTGTGGCACAGATAAGGACGTTGAACTTTGGGACAGAACCCCACTTGTCTCGCTTTAGCACTTACAGGCTGATTTAGCGGAGAATACCTATACCATATCCTTTAATGTTTTAAGTTATTTTATAATAGTTGTCACGCATGTTCAGAATGATATTGGATAATTGTTTATCGATAATTTGATCGAGATTATTTCACTTATTTTACCCAACGATTACATAACGATGAGTGTATATTTATCTTAGCAAGTAATCGTGTAATTGAAATAAAGGTTCTTTCTCTCTCGTATAAGGAATCACTTTAGCATTTGCCCACACTGAATAAATGAATTGATTCTTTTAAAAAATGTTAACGCGTTGTACTAAATAGGACCTTCAATTTTGATCAAATTGATAATTTTATTGGTAAAGATCATATATGTGACCCTGATCCATGATCTCCTTGAAACTTATTTCTCTATATTTGTTTATTAAAATTTAAGAGCCTCGCTCTTGTCTGTGGAGTAACCTCCATTCATTTCTATCCATCGCCCTATTCTTGACTTCCTGATACGACATGACGTTAACCTTCTCCTTTATTTGGTCCATATAGCTCCTCCTAGGTCTTCCTCTTCCTGTCCTACCCTCAACTTTTCCGTCCATTATATTCTTTATTAACTCATCGTGTCTCATCAGGTGTCTTGTCATTTTCCCTCTCCTATTCTCTATTATTTTTAAGAGTGGTTTATTTTCTTTTATTTCTCTATATAATTAACCCTAATTCATTATAAATATAAATACCTACATAAACTTGTAGGAAACGACCAATAGTAAAACGTTTACACACACCCAAAGCTTAAATACGCTAATTTTTGTAAATAATGGCAAATATTTCGTAAAAAAATACCTTATACGCTTAATATTAAAGTGTGAAAAAGTTGTTCACGTAATCCGTTGTACAGGATAAGGTAATAAGATACTGTAGGATGAAATATAAATTGGATTCCTTCACGCCTGCGATCGTAAATTACATACAAAATCGAGATTAGACTGTGACGTTTAAAATGACTTAAGTATAAGCTACTCAATAAGCTTGTCGTTTGGATCTTGTTAATTATTCCCAAATGATCCCAGTTTGTAAGTGAGATTGGTTCGTTCCCTAAAGATGTAAATAAACCCTAAGCAATACATTTCTACTACTACAAATAATAACATTTAAAAAGTTTCCCCTTTCTGATGTCTATCGGACGTAATGTACGGGATGTGACGATGACGCGACTTCCATGATTCCAGTCACCCAAAATTAATTCTTCTGGCTACGCACCTAAAGAGGTTTTCGCTTCAAAAATCGATGAGACTTTTTCTTTTTAACCCCCGACACAAAATGAGGGGTATTGTATCAAAGTTAATGGGCTAACCAACACAATTTATTTCAACTTTGTGGAGGATTTTTTGTGACGGGTATTTTAAAATTTTAATTTACTTTTTCAACTTATTTTTCTCTCGATAACGTTTGACGTTCAATAATATTTTCATGTGATTCGATTGACCAATTTTTTAACAATGCATATTGCTTGAAGCATATTGACCTAAGAAGAATATAAATAGATAGTCGTAGATTAAGCTTAGTCCCGATAATGGTGACGATAATGTTTATAGGTGCTACCCTATTATCGTCACCATTATTTGGGAAGCTATTCATGGAACTGACATTAACGCAGGCTTGTTTAACATTAACTATAACATTATCCTTTCGATTTCAATTTACCTAAAGGTGGACCCATAAGTGATGGGATAGATAAATACTCTTTATACGTAGTAATAGTCATATCTATGTTTGCTACCCTTTAAAGCCCTGATATATTATTATTATTGTAAATTTCAAATTAATTTCGAGTCAATTTAATTAAATTACAATTTTCATTTTTTTTAAATATAACATGAAATATGGGTTGTAAAAAATGCCTGAAATCAATTTATTTTATTTTATTTTATTATTGGCTTATTTATGAGTGGCTGTGGCACTAAGTAGAGCATTCGACTGCTACGCAGGAGGCGTGTGTTTGATTTCTACTCAGTGTAAATATTAAATTGGTATGCATGAACATGTTATACGATATTTATTTACGTATTTACAAAAAAAAAAATCTAAGTATATTTATTAGCGTTCTAGAATGTTGTATAAAATATATATATATTTATTTGTGATTAAATAACCCTTGGGGACAAAGCAACCTCCCCAGCAAGGACCCCACCTGTTAATTAAAGGATGCGGCTTTGACGCAGTATTTCCTCTCAGAGTTAGTAATTCCAATTATAGTTTCTCCTGTAAAACACGTAGAAGCCGAAAGGAGCAGAAGAAAAGCGAATTGCGTAAAATTAAAAAAAAAATCGATAAGTATTACCCACTCAAAAATTTCAAAATTTCTTTATTTCTGAGTATTTCCCCTCAGATTTAAGAAGTCAAACTATAGTTATTCCCGGAAAACTCATGGAAGCCAAAAGGAGTTAAATAAAAAACTAACTAACTAAATCCAAAAATCTGATTGTTGTTGTTTAATACTTTTAAATATTATCCTGCAAATATTCGAATCTCTGTGCCTCCGAACTCACCGTGCTAACTGCATGAGCGAGATGTTTAAATATCAATAAGGATATATTGCTCTCTCCATAAGTAGAAATACATGTCCCACGTAGATACTTAATTCACAAACCGTGACTGCAAAGCAATAAATGTGTTATAGAACCTTAATCCGATCGTTACGTGAACATTACTCGGCAGCCCTGCCATCACGTCGGATCAAATCGGCCTGAGAAATAACAATGACAATAATATCATTTTCTTTAACACAGACCTTATCATCGTGTTTGTTTTATAGTTTATGGCTTTTTTATACTACAAAAAACAGCCAATAAGCATGGTGTAAACATCGTGTTTGAGAAAATGTTATTGTTTTGCCATGAAGAAATTACGTTGAGCCGAAGGCCGTCTTTTAAAAGTACATTGTAATAGCAATTGGCAGAGTATGAACACATGGTTTGCAAATAAGGTATTACCTATCTGTGTATCTGATCGGCAGTTACCATCATGTTCTGTTTCAGTAGGTAAAATTTAGTTTGGCACGTCGCGTCCACGGAAAGAAAACACTCCTCCTATCTTTATCACATATCCACTACATATATTCATAAAGTCTTATCTTTTTCGTGTTAGTGGCAACAATTTAAAACAGCTAGGTGTGCCCAGCCTAGAATTTGGCAACATTGAGCGCACCTTCCGTCACTTTATTTAGGTCGGCAATTGTGCAGGTGTAGGGCACAGCGGGCTCGACAGGAGGTGGTGCATGGACTACAGAGGTGCACCGCAGTAACACCCACCACACCCCGCGTCTAGGTTAATTAAAACCAGTTCGTTATGCAATATATATAGAACTATAATTCGGGCTTATCAGCTCTAAGCATTTATCAAACTGTATCGATTTTATGCGATTATCAATTCTCAAACCTTAAAATTTAGAACAGTAAAAAAATTCCCATATAGTCTCAAAAATATTAAACAAATCTTTTTCTAAAATCTCGAAGTACGACTTTTAATGCCTTCTCAATGACTCTCAGGTAATAAGAGACCGCAGAAACAATATCGCGCGTGTGTCAAGGGCTACAAAAATTGGAGCTCTTGTCTCTGGTTTTATTATTCTTTTACCTTTTAGCGAATAAATTCGGGTGTTGTTTATCTTTTGCATGGAAATTTTATTCGTGAGAGGAAACCTGCGTCTTTAAAATCCTCTACAAAGGTATTTTTTTATTAGTTCTGTGAGAAAAAAGTTAATTAACTTTTCCTTTCAGTCAGGAATATCTTTTAAATACAATGTATAACAAAATAAGCGGTACGGCCGGATGGCTTCTGAATCTAGAAGAATTCAGATGCCTACTTCCGAAACTCAACATTAGATATTAACAAAATTTTAATGAGATCATTTCGGAATAAATCTATATCGAACAAAATAGGATTTTAACAAATCCAGACGTTATGCCTTCTTGCCCGCTTCATAGTAACAAACCTGCTGTTACGTGGGACCGTGAGAATCATAGTTGCCAAATCTTATTTACCTATTGCTTCGAGGGAATTTACAGATGACAATATTTACACGTATGTATGTGTGTACACAGGGTGTATTTTTTAAACGGGGTAGTATGGATAAGTTCCTGAACCGTTGTAGTTACAGCGAAATGTTCTTAGAAGACCTTCCTTCATATTTTGAACTGTATTTACAGATTTTGGCAAGTCTGTAAGAAAAATGCTATAAGTTCCAAAATATCTTATTTCATGTAGGGATCAAAAAATCTCTAAAGTACCATTTTAGCTTTGAGTACTAGGAAAAATAGAAATCACTAGAAACTTTGCCCAAATATTTTAGCAAAAGAGAATGAAATTACTACAAAGGTTAAACCACAGAATAGATAAAAGTACTAGCGAACTTTTCGTTTTGGGTAGCAAGTAGGATGGTAGAATTGATTCAAAAGAGTAAATAAAAGAAGAAAATTTGCCTACAAATGTCGAATTTGTTGCGAATATTTTTGTCTTTCTCAGAATGAGCTGAGAAAATTCGTGTTCGTTATTATTATATTATAAGTCTTCAGGCTTTCACGGCCGGCGTTGCATGTAGAATATACTGCTTCCGGGCTGTTTGGCTGTGGTCTATGTGAAACTTGCGTTCCAGACGTTTCGTTGATAAATGCGGTCGACATCTTCAGTGGCGCAGGGCCGGGCGACGACGACTTCGGAGACCTTGCCTCGTCAGCGGCTGAGTTGCGACTGATGCGAAGTTTTGAATCACTGGCGTATTTATAGGCGCTGTCGGAGGGGGGAATCGACTCACTCGATTCTTATTGGTCGAGAGCTGTGACACGGACGAACTCGATCCTCATTGGTCGTTTGCACTGTGATACCGAGTGGCTCTCAGTGCTGGGTACCAATCTTTTTGGAGCTGAAATCCCTCGTTTTTTCTGTTGAAGTTGTTGGGATGCTTGAATATTTCGATGGCTTCTCGAAGTATACGTGGGAAAAAATGTGTAGTGGTAGCTAGAACTTTTGTTAAACTAACTTTTAAACTCTCGCGTTCCATGATATATAATTAACGAAACGGGAATTAACGCGATCATGGTATAGGTACTTACATACCTTTGATTGCCTGACGTTTCGACCAGGTTACACCGGCCGTGGTCACAGGCTGACTGGCTCAGCAGTGGACGCCCGCCGTCTTCGAATACGTGAGGTGGTAGGTTCTTCATCTACCCGCACATTTTCAATATTTTCTTGTCGCCATGTACCGTCACATACCACACTCACAGTGTCCCTATTACGTAAGCAAACTGTCCGGTGTCTATCCGACTGCGTAGAAAAGCGAGGTTGCATGTTTTTCATCACTGGATTCCATGTTGCAGATAATTTAAAACCATCTTCCCGATTGAAATTTTTATGTTTTTTGATTTCAATCGCTTCACGTACAGCTCTTGAGTAAAAGTGACGTTCCTTGGAGAGGACTTGCGTATGGTGAAATTCAATCCAGTGATTGGTGCCTGCTTCTAGCAGGTGCTCTGCAATCGCCGATTTGCTCGTCTGGCGATTCTTTACAGCTGCGATGTGTTCTTTGACCCGTTCAGCAATAGTCCGCTTCGTTTGGCCTATATAGGAACTACCACAGCTGCAATCTATCTTATAGACACCTGGACACTGTAACGGTAAGACATCCTTCGGTGTGCCCACGATGTTGTTTACCCTTATGCCTGGGGTGTAAACTGTCGGGATGGAGTATGTTTTTACCAAACCCAAGATAAGGTTCACGTATGAGATGGAGAAAGATAGGTCGTTGTCATTCTTAGACGTCACTTATACTCAAGAGCTGTACGTGAAGCGATTGAAATCAAAAAACATAAAAATTTCAATCGGGAAGATGGTTTTAAATTATCTGCAACATGGAATCCAGTGATGAAAAACATGCAACCTCGCTTTTCTACGCAGTCGGATAGACACCGGACAGTTTGCTTACGTAATAGGGACACTGTGAGTGTGGTATGTGACGGTACATGGCGACAAGAAAATATTGAAAATGTGCGGGTAGATGAAGAACCTACTACCTCACGGATTCGAAGACGGCGGGCGTCCACTGCTGAGCCAGTCAGCCTGTGACCACGGCCGGTGTAACCTGGTCGAAACGTCAGGCAATCAAAGGTATGTAAGTACCTATACCATGATCGCGTTAATTCCCGTTTCGTTAATTATATAGAACTTTTGTGTTCTGAAATTCAATGGTATGATTCCCATCCTCTTGGGTGTGTTCTGCAACCGCTGACTTGTCAAAGTGGCAGAGGCGGCAATTACGTCCATGTTCCGACAGGAGGGTCTTGATGCTTCTTTGAGTGGTGCCCACGTATACCGAGTCACATGAGCAGGGGATTCTGTAAACTCCAGCTGACGACAGTGGATCACAAGGGTCCTTGACCGAACGGTGAAAATTCCGTAGCTGCGTCGTGGGCTTGAAGATCGGCTTGATGTTATAAGCTTCTAGCAGTCTTCCGATCCGATCCGTAATGCCACGAATGTTTGGCAAGAAAGCCTTCCCTATCGGGGAAGGTTTTTCCTCATCCTGGTTCGTTTGCGAAGCTTTCTTTGGGTGAAGAGCACTCCGTATTTCATGTGCAAAGAATCCATTAGCTTGAAAGGCCGAGTCCAAGTGGAGTAACTCGTTTTGTAGGTGTTGAAGTTCACAGATGGTCTTAGCTCGGTGGACCAATGTCTTGATAACTGACAATTTTAGTCTGGGATGGTGGTTGGAGTCCTTGTGTAGGTAACGGTCTGTGTGTGTCGGCTTTCGCAGGCTCCCAAGACCACGAGAGTCTGGTCCAAGTCTGGATAAACGACGTGCAGTAGTGAACCTGTCAGATCACCAACTATCCGAGGAGGAGATGTCAGTCTTAACCAAAGGTGAGAACTTTGCCATTGCCTCAAGATCAGTTCCGGTGGAAGATATCATCGCAAACGTCGAAGCAAGTCTACAAACTCCCCCAAGAACTGGTTGAGAGGGTCTGCCAAGAGTCCACTAGAGTTCTACAGCGGGCCAAGCCAGCGAGTAGCAACATCACAGAGAAAGAACGGAAAGCCTTAAAGTACTTAAGAGCTAATAACCTACAGAATACCGCGACCATAATAACCTCGTGTTGTGTTCCCAGCGGTGAGTAGGGTAGCCAGAGCTCACTGGAGAGTTTTTGTGCTATCAGTGGGAAGACTAAAGACTATTGTTTATAGGGTTGGCAGCTAGAGTGTGACGCCCTAGGTGTTGCACACGTCCACATTAAAAAAATAAAATTAACATGAATTTCTGGTAAAATGTCTTCTAATCTAGGAAAAAAATTACTAAATAGAAGCATATTTGGTCAATAATCGAGCTGCATTATTGTGGTACCGCAAAAAGTACCCATTGCGGCATGTGTCAACTAATTGACATATGGTCAATCGGCAAACCCCTTTTTTAAGTTTCTAATAATATATTATTCACCCAATATTCTCCTATACTCATACTATCGTTCCTACTTAACATCAGATAAATAACAGAAATTCAAAAGTTCATAAAATTCGCCTCGAATTTTCGATATTGCTTATCCTTAGTGATTGATGTAATATCAAAAAGGAACGGTTCAACCTATTGGGAGCCTTTCGATACAATATGACGGTCGTAAACATACTGGAGGACTCATTTTCGATATTAGAACTTATTCAGGAGAAGGGTTTTAGCTTAGAGAAAAAAAGTGAGCATCGTTAACAGTTTCGGGTAGCATTGTATAATATCTTACTTTTAGAAAGTACTTCATAATAGCTTAGACAGTGCTTTTTCGATTCCTACTCAGTACAAATCTATACTAATATTATAAATGCGAAAGTATCTCTGTCTGTCTGTCTATCTATCTGTCTGTCTGTCTGTCTGTCTGTCTGTCTGTCTGTATGTTACGATTTCACACCTAAACCACTGAACCGATCTTAATAAAATTTGGTACAGAGGTAGATTAGAGCTTGGGAACTGACATAGGCTACCTTTTATCGTGAAAAGGGGGGTAGAAAGGGGGGAGGAAGGCCATGGGATGCAAGTTTATATGAAACTTTGATATGCGACTAGAGAAGCCAGTGGAGAAGCGTGTATAGAACCAAATAGAGTGCAGTAGGGAGTCAAGTAGAGAGGCGAATAGTAAGGCAAGTGGAGAGGCGAGTAGAGGGGTGAGTAGATCGGCGAGTGGGGAGAGGCCTATCTTCATTCAACTGTGGCCCAAATTCTACTATGCCGGGAACAACACTTCACTTAACGGAAATCGAACTGCTATCTCGAATTAAGCAGTAATATCATCATGCGTATGTAATATTCTTTTTCGATTTTGACTTTTCGATGAAACGAAAAACCTTACGCATAACATGTCACACATGTATTTTTTTTTTTTTTTTTATATCTTCACAAAACTTAGATTATTCCTAGAGCTCGTCTCCGAACTAACCTTTGCCCCTAGTAAGCCAAGCCTCTCTAATCAAGTCGATATAAATAACGACAGCAAGACTCTAGAGCGGCCTATTTTCATTCAACTGTGACCTCTCTCGCTTGACCATAATGGCCACAGTCACAATCAATACGAGGGATTTTTATGTCTATTTTTATTTAACTCATAGTATATACGAGTCGTATAAAATGGATTCAAGAACCTGAATAAGGTGACTGGGAAGGACTGGATGCGGAAGGCGAAGGATCAGACGGAATGGCGCACATTGGGAGAAGCCTATTTCCAGCAGTGGACTGCAGTGGGTTAATCGATTCATTAATTGGCATACAAGTCGTACATTTCTATTTGTTTAGAGATCATCTGCTTGCATTTCATAGTCGTTCAAAGTTAGGTGAAAGCTATACCCGCCCTGGCCTTGCCTCCTATGGAGTAGTTTGAAATAAACCTGACTTTACAGGTTATTTCGTGTACCTTGCTTTACGCGAATAGCACTTGCCAAAAATTGTGCTGTTCATGGACAAGGCTAGGTGCTATTCGCTTAGGTGCTATTTGGCTGGGGGCTCTAAGTTGATTACACCGATTAAAAGATGTCCAGTTCAATTCTAGCCTACACTACCGACGTAAACCTATCACACAAGCAAATTCAATTCAATCTTCGCATTGGTTAGGAGAAAAAATTGAAATTTCATACCTTGTTCCGTGTTATATGGTAAACGGCTTTACTTTCAAGACTTTATTCATGTTTTATTTTTATAAAATTCACAACCGAAATTATCAAAATGACTAATATTCCCTCTAACCTATCCAACTAAGCTAAATTGCTTGTGCTAGGAGTGGGTTCACATCGGTAGTGTAATGGCCAGGATTCGAAACTGGGACCTTTCGATAATAATACTGACTTCTTAACTCCTAAGCTACCGACGCTTTATGTATGTAGGTATTGTTAGTTAGAGTACTGATATATGCCAAGTTTCATCGGCTTCCAATCAAAAAATATTCATCAATTAATACTGATTTCAGATCTTACTAATGTTTTGTTATAATCTGTTGTTTCTGTCTATTATGTATTGTATGAAAACCATCTGTGTAATGAGGTCAACCCATTGCATTAGGTACATATAGGTACAAATGTCACACGAGTTATGGCCGCGGATAATCCAATTGTACAATTCTTATGGTTTCAAGACAATGTTGCAACGTGTTTGTTTTATTCACATTTTACAAACGTACATGTTGTACAGTCAATCTGATAATATATTTATGAAATGAAATGGCAGCTTTTTGGAATGAAGTGAAACCAAAAATGATAGTTGGCGAAATGTGTGTGTTATACACCTCTGCCTAACCCTTCGAGGATTTACAGGCTTGAGTATATGTGTGATATATGTAGTTTAAAAAATCATGAGGATCTCATGCGCGCCTCTGAGAACGCCATCCAGGAGCACACTGGGAGAACTAAACAGGAGGCGTGGGTTCGATCCTCACTCAGTGCAAATATTTGTATGCATGAATATGCATATTTGCACTGGTCTGGGTGTTTCTATGTATAATATGTATGTATTTACAAAAAAAAAGTATCGAAGTATGTTTATCGACATTCTAGATTCCATAAAACAAGCTAGTTAAGCTACCATGGATACCATTACCATGGATCTAGATAGCGTTGTGTGAAATTTTGTGGAATATTTATTATTTATTTATTTATCATCCGTTGTTTAATAGCTGCACCAGCTAGTAGGTACACACCGTTATACCCGACTGTGCCAACAAGGGTAACGTTTTACGCGGGTGTCTCTATGTAGATTTCTTTGTTCCACTCTACAGACCCAATGGCTTAACAGATTTCGATGACTGGGGTATCAAATGAAAAGTATTGGTAATATATCAACAAAAAGTGTACAGTGGATTTTAGGTGCTTAAATGTGTGTTGGCAAAAATATATTAAAATGAATGGAATCAGTAAGCAATTGCAAATACCTTCAGCTCAAAAGTTTAAAATAAAATAAATTTATAAAAAATAACAAAGCCGACTGCTGTTTAAAACATCCAAAAAAGTTTATCAGGTGTTAATTTTCCATTAATTTTCTTTTATTTTATGATTAGCAAATCGGTACCGATGCTATCAAACTTGTTTGGAGCAGCGCGGTCGGGTTATTATTTTTTAATAATTTATCTACTTATCGAGGTGTATACGTAACAAAATTACCTAGTATGCATGGTGTAACTTTAGACAATGACCGAATTTAGAACATTCAAACTTTTATGCTAAATCACAATCAGTTGCTTTTTTTCTAATTTTCGGACTCGGGGCCAATCTCCTATAGAAACAATCTAGCTAACAAATAGAGAGAAATACAGACGAAATTAATTCAATTTCCTGTTGTTTGTGAACGAAATGCACAGCTTTCAAGAGCCACTCAAGCTGGTATCATTCAATTTAGTGGGCTTTCCCAGAATGCAATTTAACAAGATTTGTGAGACAGCCTTTTTTAGAAAAAGAAGCAATCCAATCTTATCTGTTATTTGTAAGATTGATTGAGATGAAAAAATATTTTAAATAAATTGAAACTCAAGATAAGTAATTAGTTTTTTAAACATTGCAACATTTAATCAACGTGAACTTGAATTTGTTTACGTAACACATTTTGCTGTGGACTATACTTGGTAATAAAAAAATATGTAAGAAACATATTCAACTTTATGCTTAAAATCACAAAATATTAAACCAAGCTTATCATATGTATAAGCTTGATTTAATATTTTGTGATTACTTAAACTCACTTAAACTTTTAATTAAATTAGACTTTTATTATTGCAGCATCATATTACTAATTATTGTGCGAATTGTATATTTAATATGAAATTAATATTTACGATGTTTGTATAAATCATTATACATATAATAACAGTTTGATAGCATCAGGCTGTACAGCCCAGTACAGCCCCTCTAGACAAGTGGCATTTCGTTTGTATGGGACGAATCTATGGGATTTAACGTCTATAACAGTCATTAACGCATGTCATATACGTCCAATCATTCTATGCTACCAAATGCCACATGTCTGTGAGGCAGATATACTTAGTTAGATTTAGAGTTTGGTGTAGAAATAGATTATAGTCTAGAATAACACAACAGCTATTTTTTACTCCCGTCAGAGGCTCCCATGGTGGCGGATCCGAATTCCGCGCGGGTGTAGCCGCAGGCAACAGCTAACAACACATAAAAACAAACCATGAAAGTGTCCCTATCCCTTCGGGACATTCCACATCCATAACTTATGAACACAGAGTAGTCCCGGACTCAAACTGCCAATGAATTACACAAGTAGTTGTCCCATGTGGGAGCCGAAACTTTAACTCGACGCTGTGACAGTCGGCCAGGTAATCGTTTATTCCGCTGCGCCATAAGTATTGCTGAGTACTGTCAGCAATGAAAGAAGTTTGAAACAAAAATTTAATATATCATTATTGTTCCGATATTGTTCGATATTGCTGTCGAATCACCTGGCCGCGCTCACTGTTTGGTAAGCAATCAGTGGGTTAAGTTACCTAGGCGAAGGTTACCATTGGGATGGGTGACCTTTTAGTGGTGTTATATTCGAGCGCTTCCGTGCTTCGGAGGGCATGTTAAAATTCGAGCCCGGCTGTCAATAGTCGTTAGGTAAACACGGAGGCCTAAATGAGCGACCTGAACAACTCTGTTACAGGTTGGCCCCATCAACCACACAAAAAGAAGATGGAATTCGACTGTTTAATCCAAATGAAACATAACGAAGGAAGGGACTTGAAACCATACAAGTGACTTTCTAGAGAGAATACTCTCACTAATCGATTAAGTGTGCTTATTAGGTTTAGGTTTAAAGAATTTATTCTCAAAAAGACACAAAGTCACTTCCATGAGAACATAACAAAAAAGTACTTAAACATAAAGTAAAGGTCACCTAAAATTCAAGGAGGGGTGGTACCCATTTGGCGGTTTCAATCTCAAAAGTATCTTTTTCTGATTTGAGTTTCAATTTAGTATGTAGTCTGACAGTTGAGATTTAAAAGCGCGAAACGAGCTCAAATTTTTTATTTCAGACGGAAGATCATTAAATATTTTTACTCCTTCATTTCCTATATCCTTGATAAATATTTCTTTTTAAGTAATTTGTACGTATTTTTGGCAAAACAAGTAAACTAGGCCGACGAAGACTATGTTTACTTATCATCGATTTCTTTATAAAAGTTATATTGGTGTGAATGGTGAAATGGTGTTATTAGTTATTACAGGGAGGTATTTTCATCTAAACCTCCAATCTCCAGAGGAAGCCAGCGCTAGAGCCTTAGTTGTTCAATCAGCAAGTGTACCGACTAGCAGGTGAAGTGATTTGAATCCTAAAGATCTTGGTGAGAACTTTTTTATAGTGTGGAAATCCCCCGCACCGGAGCTGGTAGGTGGTTATTTCGGACTCAAACCGACTAAAACCGCACGCCATCTTTGGGTGTTCAATTACCGGAGGTGAGATAGTCAGAACCTATCTCTATAAATCTGGGCAATAGTTGTATGTATGTAAATACATTATTCTACTATTTTTTGAATTCGCAGAAGAAATTAAGGGTAAATTTTAGCTTACGCCCACAGAAGGTATTATTTAATTCTGAGTTATTCTTATTAAACCAAACTTTTGTTGCTAACTGTACAATAATCAAATCCATTATTTTCATCTAAAGCTCAATATATTTCGTCACTGTTAGCTTTTCACTTCACATCATCACTTTTATTCTATCCCTCCATGTCTAAAATGTGTCCTTATTCGCTTAGAATTTTATGCAAGACTTTGCTTTGATTTGGCACTTTTATATTAAACGAATTGTTTCGTACTTTATATTTCCTTTTATTTCTTTTTATGTATATACTAGCTGTTGTTCGCGGGTCCGTCCGCGTCGGTTATCGCAATTTAAATGACTCGTGTAAGGGGCCTGGCTCTAACTGGCGAATTAGAGACAAGAGAGCCCAAAAGAATATGCGGAAATGTCGACAAAAATGTTTAGAAATAACAGTAAGCCCAAAAATTGAACAGAGCTGTTTCATGTTTTATTAAGTAGCAAAACATTTTTTTTTCCGGATTTGTTATCCAATACGTTCTTTGTAAAATTGGCTAAAATTTAATTTTAATAAAAAAAGAAAAGGCCTCAGGCTATTTTCTTTGATCACGTAAAATGATTTATGATTATACTATCAGGCTTCACCCCACAATTCTGCCTGAGGTTTTTTGTAGAGATAACTTTTTTAATTCAGTATAAGCTGTCTTCATAACCAATTACATACAAATTAGTCGTTATAGCTTGAAGGAGTAACTACACTAAAAATACACTAGCATTTCATTTACATACATACATACATGCATAAAGCTGTCTTCATTACCAATTACATACAAATTAGTCGTTTTAGCTTGAAGGAGTAACTACATTACAAATACACTAGCATTTCATTTACATACATACATAAAATCACGCCTGTTTGCCATAGGGGTAGGCAGAGATCACGGATCTCTATTTGCTACGATCTTTCCCTACCGACATTTCATTTAATATTGAATAAAGTATTCATAAATCCCTCAAAAGATTATGTCACATTCCATACATTTTCTATGTGGATAAAATGGAGAAAGCACTCCATTGTATCCACAAAATTTCCTAAAGTCAACTTTAACCAAACTCAAGCGTCCCCAAAGACACACTTCAAACTTCCCCAAAACTTCCTCTACATTAAGTTCTATTACTGATTCTTTTCGCCTCCATTTCCTCGTCTATTTGACCTTAACAAACTAGAGAGTGATCGAGGTACATTTGAGGTTCAGAAGTACAACGTAACATAAGTACGCCTGTCACGAAGATTAATGACGTGTCCAGCTGAGGGATAACATGTTCTCACCAATTTCGCACAATTACCATCATTCATTCATCAATATTGCCCAATGGACGTCAATTAATTGATGTCACGTTAGGTATTGAAATAGGTTACGCTTTATTATTAGTGGGAATAAGTTATTACAATATGATGCTTTCGAAATTCACAAAGGTGTTAAAAGATTGATTTGAAATATTTTCTTTAACCGTTTTCATGAATAAGTATCAAATGCTGGCTTATAGCCCGGATCCGCCCACGTGCTTTCCATAAAATAATTTAATATTTTTAATTCTTTATTGCACAGAAATAGTACGGAGGTCATACACAAAAAATACAAAATACATTTAGAAAGGCAAGCTGAACTAAATATGAGTTCTCTGCCAGCAAACCTTTGAGTAGCAGAGAAGTAGTTATAGTAATGAAAGGATGTGAAGTGTTATTACATTAAATATTATTACATACATTAAAAAATATTTCAGATAGTTAAAAAGGGTCTCTGCTTTGCAAAATCTCGGCAGGCAGGTGCTTTAACGTAGGCCATAATCCATCAATCAGTAGGTGGATTGGCTTATCTCTGAGGTCCTATCAACTTCTACCGGGCTCAAATCAGGGCCCCTTTTCTTTTAAGGTGAGGAAAAATCCTTCATGGTTGCTATGCCGCACTCCCGCAAACTCTCACGTAACGCCCAGCAGCCTATGGTTGGGAGCCCCGGGTAAGCCCTCGGAGATCGAGTGCTATCCCGCGTCTATAAGGGGGTTTTCGAGTATCATCCCGCTTCTAAGGAGGGGGCGTGTGTGAATCCCTAAAGTCACGCTGCCGTCATGGGCCTGCTTCTGTAAGGATGGTGAGTAGCCCACTTACCGTCCTCAGGCCCCCGGTCGTCAGGGCCCCTTAGAACTTGGTGGGGCCTCATACACCGATACCGATACCGATAAAAGATAACCCACTCCAATTATTCTACGGCAATAAATAGTATGTCCACTATTAGTCCGTATTTACGGTCAATTCGACAAAAGTCCTGAGAAACTTCATAAAAAAATCAAATATTAAACTATATTAAACGAATCGATGTTGATCAGAAGAAAACTACTACGAATTATTTGATTAGACAGCAAATCTATTTCGGCGCTTCAGCAAACTTTATTTTTAACTCGTAAAAAATGGATTACGAATTTAGTTTCATAAACACATCAGGCTTGTGTCACAATATAACGATTGAATTTTTTGTGAGTACATCATAGTAGTTAAGACGAAATGAAGCCCTTCCCGAGGTCGTAACCTTAATTACAAACCGGCACACGTGGCTAATTAACGAACGTGGCTCTAGCGAAGGCATGCGTCTCACTGAGGAAACGTACACAAGTCCGTAGCTTTGCATCTGATCCGCGACTTCGAAACAAGCCAACATACACCGTGGAAAGCAATTGAGGCGCTGTGAGAAGCAATCCGTAGTTTTATTTAATGTCTGATAAAATTAGCACAAGCTACCTTTACTAGGAGTACTCGCAAGTTTGTAATTGTTTTGCTGTACCGCCATTTAACTTTGATTGTTTGTTAATGATAATATGTTACGTACTTACGATAAATCTTAAAAGACGACACAAACAAACTCAGACATTCTCGAGTTTCTTAATTATAGGAAGTTGGAGGAACGAAATATTGTTGTTATGCCTAAAGCTTTTCTAAAATTTTCAGACGATATTCTGTAGGGGACTACCGATGCCAATCTCGGTTATAATTATGTTTTCTTGGTAACTTTAATTTTATTATCTGATTACAATATTAAATGGATGTTGTGGCCACGTTTGTGATGGAACTCAAGATTTTAATTAGGCTTCTTTCGTTGGCAAGATATTGCTTTGTAAGTAATATATTGGGATACTAGTTGTTATTGGTTGACCCTGGACTTCGAGGTTAGTGTCTTTGATGCGTCTGGAACTAACGTGACGGGGATGATGATGAGATATTGTTGGTATGAAAGAGGCTCCCAAGCTAACTTCATCTGCTCACTGATGGTCCTACTGATTGACGACGGAGCTCTGATGGCGGTTACTGCCGTCAAACCTCCCAGCACTATAAGGAAAGTCTGCCCCAGAGCCCACAGGAAGTAAAACACGACGTTGTTTCCGTCCAATTGAGCAGTCCGTCTGGGGGAGTACCTCCGCCCTACAGAATACCGCGGCCAAAATAAACTCGTGTTGTGTTCCCTGCGGTGAGTAAGGTAGCACACACAGCTCACTGGAGAGCTTTTGTGCTGTCAGTGGGAAGACCAAAGGCTATTCCTGCTATGTCTTCTACACTGATGGCCAAGAAACCCTCTATGTTTAAAGGCTCGAGTGTGCCTCCCCTGGTGTTGTTCACGTCCATAGGCCACGATAATCACTTTGTATCAGGTGGCCCGTTTGCTTGTCTGTCACCTCAGTGGTATAAAAAAAATAAAGACGTGTGGCACTCGGGGACTGCCGCGGTAAAGCTATTGCATAGCATTTTGTATCAACTTATGCAATTATGATAATATGCCTTTGGCGTGCATTAGTTTTTTTTCTTTTTAGCTCTTTACGCTTTTCTTCTCTATAAAACGAAAATATCTAGGTATAAATAATAGGTATAAATAGTTAGGTATAAATAGTGTAATGACACACCAAAACAAAATTATTCACTTAAAAAAAAATAACGATATTAAGAAGTGATTATCGACAAATTTTACAAGTACAGCTATTCACTGTTGTACATAAATACCTATACACCTATATACTTTCTCATAAACAGCTGCTTATGTATTCGTCCGATTTCGGAGCAGCTCGTCTCGATTCGTGCGAGCTTCGTAGAGTCGTACAATAAGGCTAGTTGCACGCACACGAAAACCGTGTCGAAGACTGCCGAAAAGAAACGAGCGTGAGGTTTTTTTCGTTACGGAATTTCTCGATTCGGTCCCCGCGCTCAAGGCCCTCGATAGAAGCTATGCAATAGCTTAAAAACCTTATCCGTCAATCAGCTGCAAACCAGCTAGCAGATAAGGTTATCTTTAAGTTACAGACGTAGGGGTCAGATAAGAACATCCATAAACATTTACGTTCGTAACAGTAGTCAAATGTTATTTAAATTATCGTATATAGTCACTTATATAAAATAACATAAATATGTTATGTTATGTTACAAGAGTAAAATACACTACATTATGGATATTACTATGACAAATTGTTATGAAATATTTTTATATACGACGCAACACAATACTTTACAAACCGTTCAATTTCTCCCTTCCTTCGCAAAATAAGTACCAAAATAAAATTGTATAAAAGATTTATTTCATGATACACGTCACTAATATAATAATGATAACCTATAAATAACTGTGATAAAGTATTTTATATTCCACAATATTGCACAACATTTTACACAACGCTATTTAAATCCATGGTAGGCGTAGCTTAACTAGCTTTGTGTTATGGAATCTAGAATGCGGATAAACATACTAAGATACATTTTTGTTTTTGTAAATACATACATATTATACATAGGAACACCCAGACCAATGCAAATATACATATTCATGCATACGAATATTAACACTGAGCGAGGATCGAACCCGTGCCTTCTACGTAGCGGCCGCGTTCACTACGCCTCCTGTGTAATTGATTTAATGTATGTTTTCTAGACATAATTAGGCACTCGTACACTTAATAGACCAGGATCCGGGCTAACATGGGCTTTCACCCATTTGTTTACCGAATTAAAAAAATATTTCAGCGAATAAAATATTATGCTGAACACATTCCAATATAGTTGCCTAAAATAATATGGAGTGATTTTTTTCTCTAATTTCAATGACAAATTTCATACCTTACAATCACAAAATGTCACCGAATGTCTATCGAAAGTCATTTATAACAGTCAACACGAGAGATTAAAACTTTTTGAAGCAAATGGTAGGGAGTTGAGGTCCACCTATAAATTAGCACTAAGTGTTTTAAATAAGGCCTAAAGTTTATTTAATGGGTTTGAGTTAAAGCGACATCGATCACATTGGTCAAATCCAATTACTTTAGTGCTCTGCTTGCCAGTGGCGAGGTGTGCGAACATTTTCAGAAGGGAAACCGTTGGAAAAATAAACTTAATTCGACCTATTTTGTTTATACCACTTCGGTAGCAGACAAGCACACGGCCCACCTGATGGAAAATAGTTACCGTGACCTATGGACGTGTGCAACACCTGGGGCGTCTCTCCTCTCTCGCGCTGCCGACCCTGTTAGAACAGAGAGTTTCTGTGCGATCAGTGTAGAAGATAAAGCAGGACAAGTCTTTGGTCTTTCCACTGACAGCACAAAATCTTTAAATCTTTCCAGTGAGCTGTGACTACCCTACTCACCGTTGGGAACACAACACGAGGCTATTATGGCCGCAGTATTCTGAAGGGCGAAGGTACTTCCCCAGTCGGACTGCACAATTAGACGGATATACCGTCAAGTCCTACCTCCTATAGAACAACAGTTTGTCATGCACCGTGCGACCTTTGAGAAGCCGGCAGGAGTCTTTAACAGGAATTACACACTAGCCAATAAGCACTCCACATTCTTGGAGGATTATTGAATACATTAGAATTAAAAGGCTTTTCGTTCATTTGAACATTAATTTCTTTTTATAATTATTTTGAATAGAAAAAAAGTAGAGGAAGCTTGTGAAGTATGTAAGGATAGAGTCAAATGGCGGGCTGTTGTCTCTACCTGCCCCTGAGGGAAATAAGCGTGAGCGTATGCATGTATGTACGTTTTGTTAATTTAATTTCTTTAAAATTATCTGAAATCTAATTTTAGTTGCATATAAAACTTTCATTTTGAAACTCAGTTAACGTTCTCCTAGTCGGTGTTACAGGTGTGTACGTTTGTTACAGAGTGACAGCCATCTGACCCCCACCCCTAGAGGAAAACTTGCGCCAGATGGCGACTGTAAACTATTTGGGATTATATCTACCGTGTACATTATCATTGTACCAAAGTGCTAAGGTCTGAAAGAGATAAGCAGACTGTTCGCAGTTACAATAATACATAAGTTAAATCAAAATATTTATTCACCCACTCAACAGTTTAGAGCAAACTCTCATCTCCTTAAAGGCTTTTTACAAATTAGAGCATCTTCAAGGAACACTGCGAATAGATATTCACTCTATTAAACGTTACAATGTTTAAGCAAAATTGTACTTAGTTTATTTGTATAAACTAACTGCTAGTGAATCTTGCTATAAATATTTATTTCATTAACACCTTTCTTTGTTAACAGTACATGTATTGTTGCTTTGTGAAGAAAGTGTTCACATTAAAACAGTTTTGTGTTAGTATAAACTATAGTTTTATAACAAAACATCAATAAAATACTAGATTAGAACTTTCGAGTTTTGCATTATTTTTGATTAAAGGAAAGAGAAGGAGGAAAATAAATAACGACCAATGTGTGAACATATAATAAATACTTAAGAGTTTGTTCCCCTTTGTTTGTATTATAACCAAGTTCGCTAAAACTATTAGTCAAGTAAACGCCGAAATGGGTTATAAATTTCGGCAAAAACTATTTTAACCTCACAAGTAACAGACGCAAGTCCGAGTTATTCAAATTTATTTATTGTTACTAGTGAGTAGTAGTAGATGTTGTCATTTACATTGGTCAAGCATCTCTGTAACATGCCTGGTAAGACGCACAATAAGATATTACGATCAATTTTTTTTTAATTAAACAATATTTCAATTACTATTTGTCTGAATTAAAGTATTTTTTAATTATACATTAACTATGAAATAGACTTGGATATATGACTGACAAGTCAAATTAGTTACATTTTACTAAATATCAAAACGATAAGCTTGAACTTGTATGAATTAATTATTTGTGACGTCATTATATTTAATAGTCACATCATTTACTATTATAGGTTGGATGGATGATTAAAAATAAATAAAAACGATAAAATAAGAACCGATGCAACTGTTATCACCATTCTTCTTTATTACCATTCTTAATTTAATAAGTTCATTTAAATAATTTATTTTTACTACAGGATAATACCCAATTACAAATGTCAAAATGTCGAATGGATGTCAAAATTATAATCCATAATTTAATTATTAGTATAGTTTATACTGATTATTAGTATAGTTTTACGCGTTTAGACAATTATAAATGGGTGCAAGTAGAAAATTTTCAGGGCGACTGGTCGTATAAACTTAATTAAAAGAAAGATATAAGATACCGGTGATGATGTCAATGTTCACTTCAATCGAGCAGACACAAGAAAGTGGAGCAATCAATTATAACAGTGTGAATCCAATTAAAAAAGCATTAATAACTTTGTAAGAAAAGTGAACCAAGCATGATGAGACTTATGGAATTTGGAGCTACAAAAGAAGCGATTGAATGAAGCGTAAAGGTTGAGGACATTCATCTTATGTCAAGATTTTATTAAATTACTTGAATTTTTGTTTGACTTTAATTTCAGTTTCAATTATCGAGGATCTTTTAGACACATTATTGAGAACTAGGTTCTCAATAAAGTTTTAAGGCGCCCACTCACTAACAGTCCGCCTGCAGTCCACCTGCAGTTCCTGATCTGTCCGGCGGCCTGCAGTCCTAAGCCGATAGCGCCCACACACTAAAGCGATTTTGGCCTGCCGGCAATTCCCTGTTGTCAGTTTTGCGACCACACACTAGCAGTTGCGAGTCGTCAGTTTTAGGTCGTACGATCGCCTGCCAGTAATGGTCTGATATCAGTTACATAGACTACGAAAAAGTGCAAGCGATTTTCGACCTTATTGACATTTTCTTAATTACATGTTTTTTCGCATAAATAAATGCTGCTGATCACGAATATAAGAAAAAAACTATATTTGTTGTGATGTCAATAAGGTTGAAACTAGCTTGCACTACGTTATTCTTATATAAGTACGTGCTAATCATTGTGAGAAATAGGTGTTAGCCATTTTGAATCTAATGGACTATGTGCATAAGAAATATAGACGATTATGTACAAAAAATGAATAAAATCTTAGTAAAAAATAGTGATGTAGGTACATGTCATCATAATGTTATTACTTCAGACAAAAGAATAAAATTAATTCACTGTTTTATTCTAAGTTTGTTACGTAAAAAAGCTGACACGAAACGTCGATCGACAGGCCGCCGTTCGACATATGCTCGTTCGCCCTGACGGCCTAGGACTGTCCGGCTTAGAACTGTCCGGAATCGTTCGGCGGCCACACACTATCGGATCGTAGTAGTCGTCAGTCCAAAATCGTTAAGGAAACTGTTAGTGTGTGGGTTATTGCGATTAACTGACAGATTTATATCGTCCGGCCGTCGTCCGGTAAACTGTTAGTGAGTGGGCGCCTTTAGATTCTTAACACAGAAAATGAACAAATACATGTACGCATAATATACTGTCACAACTTTTTCTTCCAAGCCTGGATAACCACTTTCTTTTTCAGTTTTACATCAGTCCTAACAGTTATAGTTACCTGCATGCGGTAGAATCCGATAAAAAATAGTTATTTAGTACTATAAATCTATATCTAAACTTAGTATTATAAAAGTGACGAGTTTATTTGTTTGGTTGAACGCGCTATAATCAAGAACTACTGGGTCGAATTGTAAAATTCTTTTTGTGTCGAATAGCTCGTTACAGGTTATATATCATCACGCTAGTCCTTAAAGGGAGCGGAGCAGTAATCATAGATGTCAACAAATCCAGCCGATTCTCATACATTATCTGAAAATTAAAACCATTTGTAGCTTATGTATGTTTGTTATGTATGCTTATACATTTTTAATCCCTGTACAGCACAACTTTCATATCTTCATGTTATTTATTGAAACTAGGTAAAACTATACATAATGGTAAATCCATTGGCAGGTAGAAAGTCCCATCCAAATGACCTATCTTCTTAAGAATCTTATTTTTTACTTATAATTCATACCCTATTAAAATTTCAAGTCGCCTCAAATACATTTTTTTTTAAATATATTATTATGTACTTTTGTACACATCTGGCAACGGTAAAGCCCCGACCAAGTCGCCTGGCAATATTTTATTATTAATATAATTCTTGAAACATTAAACTATAACATTATAACAATTGTATTTAACCTTAAACATGTTTTTTGGACTTTTATTATAGTAGTTTTGATACTGTTGCATAATAAGGGTTCTTATAACACGAGTGTGTTTTATTATTATCACACGAGTGTCATAAGACCAAGTTATGTACAGTGTCATACACTACTTTATCTACTCTCATACTATAATACATAAACTAATTTATTTTACAAACAAAACCAAACTTTGTTTAATATAAATGTAAAAAAAAAGTTGACGCCAAGCCAAGGCGCAAACATCGATTTCTTCCGAACCGGCCGTTTTTTTTTAAAGTAGAGGTTCAGTCCAGATGGAGGTTGTATAGGTGTATCGTTATGATTAAAAAGTTATTTTATGATATAGGTGTCCATACAAGACCTGTATCGTAATAAAACTTTTTTTTTGGCCTGTGCGTAATGTTTGTCATAAGAGTTTTGATTTCAATTTTATAATCTTTGTATTATAGTATCAGAGTAGATAAAAGTTTTAAAATGTTATAGGTTGACTTAGCCCCGTTACTCACCAGCCAGATCTACATCTTCGTGTTATGGTATAATAGGAGAAGGGTGTGAAAAGTTTTTAGCTTGCCTCAAGCATGTTCCCAAAAATCGTACCAGCTCTCGGATTATAAGCTGTATCAAAAAGCCATCATCTGTACGTTCTATCAAATGGTGGCATTTTTCTAAGACTTAAAGTTTTATACTACAAGGGTTTTATACCATCTCGGGAATCTACTTGCTTTAGTCGTATTTATGTAAGCATATAGCAGCAGCTCAAAACACTATGAGATAATGTGAAAAACTAAAAATACAATGCCAAGTTTCATACAAACTTTACCGTCTAATCGTAGGTGGTAGAAATATTGAGTAAAACCTAGCCTTATTACTTACAAGATCGCAGTCCTAGAAGCTCCATCAAAAATATCTTGACTAAATGATTTAAGTTCTTTTGAGTCTTTGCTTCCAAAAGCTGACAGATTATTACCTATCTAGACTAATATAAAAAGTATTAAACAAAAAATAATAAATTTATTACGGCTATACTCACGTCAATCGTCAGGATGTGCCCGGGTCGGGCTGAAACTGAAATTTTAGTCTCTTGATATAAGTATCAAGATTTATATATCAGTTTTTAAGACAGAACTGATGATTTTTTGGTTGACAAATGGTAATTTAGGAATCTACTTAATTTTTCATGCCCCTTGGGGGGCAGACAAACACAAGGCCCGCCTAATGGAAAGTGATTATCGTGGCCTATGAATTATGGACAATTGTATAATTTAAGATAAATTGAAGTAGTATTTTTTAAGCTATTGCATAGCTTCTATCGAGTGCCTTGAGCGCGAGACCGAATCCAGAAATTCCGTAACGAAAAAACCTCACGCTCGTTTCTTTTCGGCAGTCTTCGACACGGTGTTCGTGTGCGTGCAACTAACCGTATTGTACGACTCTACGAAGCTCGCACGAATCGAGACGAGCTGCTCCGAAATCGGACGAATACATAAGCAGCTGTTTATGAGAAAGTATATAGGTGTATAGGTATTTATGTACAACAGTGAATAGCTGTACTTGTAAAATTTGTCGATAATCACTTCTTAATATAGTTATTTTTTTTAAATGAATAATTTTTTTTCTTGTGTCATTACACTATTTATACCTAATTATTTATATCTATTATTTATACCTAGATATTTTCGTTTTATAGAGAAGAAAAGCGTAAAGAGCTAAAAAGAAAGAAAAAAACTAATGCACGTCAAAGGGCATATTATCATAATTGCATAAGGTGATACAAAATGCTATGCAATAGCTTTACCGCGGCAGTCCCCGAGTGAGACACGTCTTTTTTTTAATTGATTAATTAAATACCAAATTAGGTAGATAATGTCCAAATAATAATTTCTCTAATGAAGCATAATAAATTATCAACAGTATATTGATATTGTTGGTATTCAGTTTCAACTAATGCAATATTAATAATTAAAGAAAACTAAAATATCAATTAAAACTAAAACTAAATTCCAATGAATTAATAAAATCAGAATAACATAACAAATTCAAAATTTGATTTGTATGAGTTTTGAAACGCATCGAGCAAGAAATAGTTGCACATTTTTTTAGTATTTCGCGATTTATTTTTTACCGTACTTCCAGGACATATGAAATACCGTATATTATACAGCATACTAAAATTGTACTCTAAATCAACAGCCACTGCGATGAGAGCAAATATGAGGGTAGTGGACCGTTTCCAAACAGAATAATGTAATATGAAATTCATAATTCAAATAATGAAAACCTGTTTAGCAGAGCTTTGATCGTTTTCGGTATAATGAAAAATAAATAAGCGAATACCGTTGGTTTTAATCCGAAGGTAATCTGTATCGGGATTTATTAAATTTATTCGCAATTTTATATGCTCTACATTTAATTTTTAATTATCAATGTTATTGTTTAACCTAAACCTCTGAATAATTCAACTGGTACGGATATTATTAAATAGCTTTTGCCCGCAGCTCCACTCGCGTCGATGTCGATTAGCGCGACCAAACAATGCCTATGTGTTTTCTCAAGGTCTAAACTAGCCCTATACCAAATTTCATGAAAATCGGTTTTGTGGTTTAGCCGTGAAAGACGGACAAACAGACACACACACACAGACTTTCCCGTTTATAATATTAGAATGGGTTTCTTTTTATGTAGGACACGTCAATTTGACTTCACCTCACCTAATGGTAAGCTGAAGGCAAAGTCTCAGAAAAGAGGGTCACCATTACATACACGTACCATGTTAGCAATGGTGGCACTCAGCTTGACGTCCTCGTCAGATGCTTTTTCACGCCCCGCTTAAATGACCCGGGACTGTAGGAAGAAGGAAACACGTGAGCTGGCAAGGAGTGTGTAGCCCAGTATTCTATTTTGCGCTGCCATAAAGAGGAGGTAAGGGAAGGCGTGAAAAAAGGGGAATATAATATCACCACGTGACAAATCGCGGGTGATTGGTTTTGTCTATGAATGTGAGGAAGGGCGAGAGCCGACACGTCGAACGGAAGGGCCCCCGTGCCCCCCCCCCCCCCCGAGTATGGTCGCCGGGCTCCCTCCGGTCACCAACCGGCACGACGAGCCATATCGGGATTATGCGCGACCTGGTGGGGCAGCCTCCCGGGTGGTTAGTCCCGGTTGGGCCCCTGTACTATGCCGCGGGCGGCCAGCGGCACCACCTTTTCTACAGGTTTCCCTGTTCGGCGCGTCGCCCCGCGCCACCTCCCACTAGACTACGCCAATACCCACCGGTCCCGCAAGTGCTGCGACCACAATCTCCCTGTCTGGCTATCCACTTGCTGACCCCTGTACGCAATCCAACCGAGATTGGATTACTATGGAGGGTTTTTCGCATAGTGCACGGTGGTACCCACGCACGGGTGGAGCCGCCCGTCACCCTAGCAGAAGCAGGCCACGGCGGCGGCGCGCATCGTAGGACGATGCGCGCCTCCCCACACCGGGGTTGAGTCGGGGACCGCGTGGTCCTCCCCTTCCCGAGGAGGGCCAGACCGAGAGTGATGGCCCTGGGTCAGCCGGGGTGCGAGGGATATGTCACATGACAACCTCACCTTCGGCCTAGCACTACAACCCAGAGACGGCGTGCGGTTTAGTCGGTTCGAGTCCGACATAACCTACCCCTCCGGCTCTGGAGGGGTGGGTATCGGTGGCGATTTCCCGCACGTAAAAAAAAAAAAAAAAAGGTTGTACCCACCCGGTCGAAATTTGTGACAGATTTGTGTCATCAAATTTCTACCACCCTATAAACTATAACTTTTAAACCCATGTCGAAAAAGATAGGTACTTTATTCAACTCGTCTTTTAAACTTGACTCACATGAAATAAATATTCCCATTACTCTATTTAAGTAGCCTGTGTGTCAGTAGCAAGGGTTTCCTATAAACCAATTCCTGTCGGCTTTCCCGTAGGTCACATGGTGCATGATTAACGAGATCGAATTAACTAACTGCAAGCTACGTATTCTTGCAATTTCGTCCATATACTGATTGTCTGGAATAAATCGCAGACCGCGATAAGGCCGGCCGATGTACAACTTTCTATTATGTACGTATCCTCTGTAGATATATATTCTATATTAGGTGTGCAATAAAGAGTATTTATCTTATCTTATCTTTTTTCCAGTGGCTTCCTATTGAAAAATTTCACCCTTCGCCACTGTTATGTATTATTCCAGACTAAAATATATCTGTATCAAAAATTTCAGCTACATTTTTAAGTCTTTATTGCGTGAAATTGTAACTAAAGTTACATTAATTACTAACAGATTTTCAAATTAATATAATACCGTTGTAGTAATGAAGTAAGACGATTATAATTACATTTCACATACAATAACATAGCATTCCCGATGGTACCATATCTGTTGAAATCGAAACGTCGGGCAATAGAGTGATACAAAAACACCACAAAATAAATCACGATAGAACCAGTTAAAATTGGTTTTATTTCAATCGGTATGTATCTTTACGAGTGTAAACATATTCTTGCGATGTTTCTTTTTAACAACCCTTTTTCAAAGGTTTCAATTTCCGGTTCGGGCAATATGTTATCTGTTTTTTTTTTCTATTAGGAGTTCCTCTGAAGCAGCGTGATATTCGAAAAAAAGTGTTCGGTTGAGCGCAATAGGCTTGTTCTACCTATGGTACATGAAATCAAACCACTGTTCAAAAATTGATTTCTCTTTGCAGGGGCTCTAGTTTTAAAGTTAGTAGTTAAAATAAAATAATTTAACGTACTCAAATATGTCAAATGCCAGAAATAATAACGAGGTCAATGTTCGATCTTGAAAATTGTATTCCGAGAATAAATACTGCTTTATGATATTTGACAGGTTGAGTTTAGATTGAAACTGAGTTTTGAACAGATTTTTAATTAGCAGTCAGATTCAAATAATGATGAAAAACCCTTAAAACAATATTAACATTCACATATACAAGTATAAATAAATATCCTTACGGTCAAGATTTCAATTCCCACGCAGTTATAATTGGGAAGGTGGCCCCCCTGCCTCATTCATACAGCTGTATGAAATAATCCTATTAGATTTCCTCTCAAAATACAAATCCAGATTACTGTCGAAAGCTGGCTGTTACAGTTCTACAAAAACTGAGTTATAACACTCGTTATTGTAGAGGACATAATGGCAAGTAAGCCGATATTAATCATTGTTATTAGTAAAATAACACCCTGGTTTAAGGTCCTTCGCTGCTTTATGCGTTTGTACGTCGCGGCTCTGTGCAACCTTGCTCTGTGTTTCATACAAATACTGAGCAATACTGCATTAGGTGAGAATCATACAAAAGAAGTAGCGTCGATGGTAGTATTCATTTTATGGTCTTTTACGATTGTTTTTTAGTAAATTAGGAATTATTTTGATAGGATTTGAGAGGATAGAACTTTTTTGATACGGAACGTGTTATTACTGAAGTTCGATGTCAGGCTGCTATATGTGATAATGTTAATTGAGATACTTGCTGGTGGCGTAACATGACGCAGGAGACCGCATTTTAAATCTTTTTGAGCATAATACAGCGTACGACCTAAAAAGCTCCTTCCTACCTATAAACAAAGACGTTATTTGACTCCTGATTTTAGAAAACATCTACGTTTTGTATCGCTTGTCTTGATTTATAACGAGCATTAATAATGCCGTCTTTCTCTCTCGTTAGGGTACAGAGCGAGATGGGAAGGGTGTTAGGCTCGATGAATATTTAGGGCTACGTTTATTGTACGTCATAACTTAGTTCAATTGACCATTAAATTGATCGCTGTGATTAGTCTAACGAGCTTTGATGTGGTAATTTTGCTGATGTAGAACGGTGTAATGATTAATTTATACATAATTCAACACAATTGGGTAAATTTAAGAGTCGGTTCTTATGGTGCGAACGAACATACTTTTGAAAAAGGTCCTACAATGTTCAGCTATTGTTTTTCTAGGCTAGAAAAACAACATTGTAAAAAACAACAGTTAATGTAGATACCTAATTTAGTTGATATGAAACATCTAGTTCGTCCTTCAGCATTTAAATGAATAATTCATTTTAATGAAGAAATTTTGATTAATTTGTTGAGACAAATGAAATATAATCCTGATCGTAAATTACATAGAGGCAATGCAGGCAGGTAATAGTGTACAAGTTTGTTGAAATATTTTAGAGGGACTAAGTGGTTCCGATTTCGATTTCGAAACAACACAAACCCGACAATCAAACGCCTTGTAAACTTGTTTGGTTTCTTGAAATTACATTGCTGCTATTCTCTCCGAGAATACAACATGAAAATTGAATGATTAAACGTCGTCGTCTAAATTATTCTACCGATGTAAACAGTAAATATACGTTGCCATGCCAACTTACAATAACATGCATGCAAGCATGCAGGCAAGCCTGCATGCAGACATGAATGCAGACTAGCATCCAAGCAAGAATGCAGACTAGCATGCAGTCAAGCTTGCAAGCAAGCATGCAAGCTTTAGCAGGCATGCATAAGTTTTGCTCTTCTCTGGCGCTACGGGTAGTGCAGTCCTTCCGCCCTTGCGTAACGAAGCTCGGGCACCCGGGCGAGCTGTAGTGGCTGAGGCTGGTCGTCGAAGGCGACCAGCAAGCCGAAGCTGCAGAGGTGAGCGTGCCTCATGCATGCCATCCCCCCGTGCCTCTGGTTTTTAAATAACAGTTTAGTATAGGGCAGACAAGTACCATGGCAGTAGGAACACGGTAAGTCGCGTTTAGCTGATTTTTATAAGAAGTAATGGAGAGATATTAATTATGTAATTTATAAAATCATTAATTACGTGCTTCTTCATGCATGACGTGACAAATCAATTTAAAACTTTATCTATTTTTCAGAAATTTTGAAATTAGGAATGATGTTTTTCCTATATTAAATTCGGAATTGAATATTTCGGAATTTTTAGATGTTCCCATTGTGAACACTAAACCCAAAGTATCGATTGCTCGTCAGTAGCCATGGTCAATGTGCAATATTTACATAAACATCCGAAAACATCACAAAACATCATATATTGTAGTCTGGAATAACATTTTTATTTTATTCCAGACCATAATCTATTGTGGTAGAAAATTTCAACCAGATCCGAGAAGTAACAAACATCAAGACATTTTCACAAACTCACAGTTTATACAACCATACACTAGAGGTGTCATATTCAACGTTTGCCGTGGTTCTAGCTAAATCTCGTATAGACTTTTATGCCATGTCTCTGCCAACTGCGTGTGGAATAACCCTTAAAAAGTCACGCAAAATTAAGTCCATGTTTCTGTGACTTCTTGTTGTGAATAGAAATGAGCCAATCTACGTGACTGAGTACCTACTCATCAGAGCTCATTGATAATATCAGAGACAGCTATCTTTTTTCTTCATCTTAGAGTTAATCCCAGTCGTATCGGAAACTATCAGTCTGGGGTCTGTGAAGCGACTGCCATATGACCTCCACAACACAAAGGCGATATCGAAGCATTGCAACTAGACCAGTTGTTGGACTTTTTAGGGCTTCAACTTCTCGTAACGACTACCATAGATGTTCGTATGGCAACCGGGACTGACGGCTTAACGTGCTCTCCGAGGCACAGCCAGACCAGTGCAAATACCCATATTTATGCAAACAAATATTTCCACTGAGCGGGGAGCGAACCCGCATCTCCTGCGTAGCGGCCACGTTCACTACCGCTAAGCCACGGAGGCTGATCATAATTTATTTAGGTATTTTAGGCCTTTATATATAAAGGCCAAAAGGGGGGGAGTGATGTGGCAGACCCACAGTTTAAATACATATATTTAAATAAACGTATTTAAACTGTGGGTCTGCCCCATCTATATATATATATATATATATATATATTTGTAATCTTCTTCCGCTTCCCTACATTTTTACATTTTGATATGTTAGCCGAAAATTCTTGTCAACATATTTTAGGAATTAATGTTTTATATACCCTATAACACTCTGGAAATGAATACCTTTCCTTTGAGAACCTATTCATCAAAAATTTCATGGAGACGTATTTTCGTGATTGCATCCAATGCTGGATGCGGCAAGCTGAAGACAGGGCGCTATGGCGCTCATTGGGGGAGGGCTATGTCCAGCAGTGGACTAATATAGCCTGATGATGATGATGATGATGATGATCCAAGGCCTTAACTGGGAGCTCATGGGCCACTTTCCAGTCCAGGTCTGCCTCTTCCATTTCACACGATTTTAGGCGTCCGTGGTATTGAAACTATTGGCACGCATGTCACCCTCTACGATGCGTGCGACGTCAAGCCAAAACTTCTTGGGCCTACCCGTCTTTCCGGGACCCGGGGGGGAGGGGCGTTACCAGGATTAACCTGTCATTACAGTACCAACACCTAATACGAGCATATAGCTTAGCTAAAATGATTTAGGAAATGTCAGTAACTTCACTCCGGTTGCAAATATTAAAGACGGGTTGCACTCTGGGAGTGCCAACAGAAGTGAAAACTTTTTATTTCTTCCTTTCTTCGTTATATACATAGAAAAAGATTTAAAAAAAACATACCATACCATACCATACCTATAATACAGCGCCAATCATAGACCCTATCACTAATTTTCTGCTAATTTTCTATCAGAAAAATTAATAAATTACAAAAAGATAAAATAATCAGAAAAAGTAATATTACAAAAAAAAAAAATAATCACAAATAGTGTCAGAAGGCCAGGTTTGAACCCGTACCGGGTTCAAATCTGAAACCATAAGGACTTACAGTCGAAGCGTTTATCGCTATGCTGCGAAGCTATTTATCGTATATTGCAAAATGGACAGTCTCTAGCTAATATTGCATGACGTCAGTCGTCGGTTACGGTCCAAAGGTCAAGCGATCCTGACGCGCGATTTTAACAATTTTTACCCATCCAACGCCGCTAAAGAAGTTTTCACTTCAAAAACGAGCGCTCATGGTAGGCCTCCAGAGCTCAAAATTCGTGATGACTACTTAAAAGAAATAAGCAAAAACTTAAATGTCCGCATCAGTGGACAAATTTGATGGGATTACCTGTTACTTTACTTTTTCCAACCAAAAAGTTCAGAAGAAGTCCGTTGGAAATAACACGAAACTTTTAATGAGGTGATTTTATTTATTTGTAATCCAAAGTATGAGATTTTACTTTTTAATTAATTTTGTTCTTTTTTGGTTTTGTTATTGTAAATTGATCGTAACTGCTATGTAGCCAATTATGTTACGGATTAAGGACTTATTCTATATTGATTGATTATTTGGACTTTTTCTATATGTTCGTGGCTGGAAGTGGGCAGCACTTCAACTAACCTATGCTTAAGAATTATTCCAGACTATATCTATTCTAAGTTGTCGTGACCTGTGTGACTTTATCTGACAATAAGGATTATTTCTGGAATTAAAGCCAATTCCTTGCAGAAACTTGTTTCTTTATTCTTCCAATTACAATTTTCTTTTTCTTGTTATTGTTCTTATCGTATTCAGAACTGTACTAATTTGTGTCTCAACTGTATCGAATTCCGGACGTGACACGCCTGCTTAGTTATTTAATTTTTCCTTATGCCGCATAGGGATTCAAGGAGCAACCTAAGTTCACAATTTTATTCGCACAAAAATTTTAATCATAGTTGCATTTTCCCATGTACACTTATCTATCCTACTGTCTCATTCTATATAATTTCTTATATCTAGAACTTAAGACTAACACCATTTACACATCATGGATCGTTCTTCAGATGGCGTGGTTCGGCATACTGGACGGATGTACAGGAAAGGCACAATCTACGCACAACCGACTCACGCGATTATAATTTGAAATCGTTTTGATACGTACGCCTTCCTACTTTGACATTGAATGTGCTCCACGCCTTTTCTATATAATTCACACCTTAAATTGATAGAGGACAAAGTAATAAAAGTGTAAGACGCAGTCAAGTGTCCTATGGCGAAAATTATACTCACGCCCTGTTCCGTCACGGGGAATTTATAGCTTGATAATAAATAGCCCTTGGCTGTCCCCATCAAGGCCACTGCCGATATTAATTAATTTCTAACCGATAGCACGGTATTACTATCTATAAGCCTACCAGTAGTTCGATTTCTTTACGCACAGAAAACTCAGTCTAGGGTCGTAGTTGTCACAAAAAAGGGTACCTTCCTACTCCATCATGAGAACAGTTCTACGGTATCATATTAATGCATTGCCATCCAAATTGAAAGTGTTTGCAAAATTTCATCAAAACAGGTTGACGATATCTGCTTCGAAATCGAGTTGCAAGATTTGACCCGAATAAGCCTAGTTACATACATACATACATAGTATACATGAAATACATTGCAAGGTTATAAAAAGCTAAAAAAGCTTCTAAAAAAAGATTCTGACGAATTGAGCACCTTCCTCCTTTTTGAAGTCGGTTTAAAAGGTTTTTGGTAGGCACGTGTTACTGCTGTTTAAGCCATGTGACCACAAATATATTTATTTATTAGAAACTTAACAGCTATTTGACATAAATCATGGGTAAACTTAAGAATTACTTAAGACTCTAAGCCAATAATAAAGTTTTTCAACAAGTGCAGTGCACTGCTTAATAACTAGGTACTCAACACCTGCGAAACAAATGCGTGTAAAATTGAGAGCGCAGTTCTATAAAACCATGATTCATGGCCTGTCTTTTACATGGCTGTGATGCGTGACTGCTTCTAGACTGGCACAAGTAGGCAGCGTGTTGCGGACATGAGTATGCTGCGGAGGATGTGCCGAATCACTCATAAGGATCACGTGAGGAACGCCTGTACCCGCTGCTGTCTTGTCATGACCATGAAATCACCAAATACAGGAAGAGAGAAGGAGAAGCTACTCAGCTTTCGCTTCATTAGGGTTGAAGGGAAAGACCCAAGAAATGCGGGCTTCATCCTAAGGAATTAGATAGATGTCACTGTGTTATGCTCTCACAGAGATGCCAAAGACCGTGCAAAGTACAGGAGGAAAAGCGTTGACCAGCCTCGGTTTCAACCGAGATTCAACGATGATTCAAGGAAGGGTTACCTGTTGCCCTAGCAGATGTAGGCCTGAGTAAGCAGCTTTCTAAACGAAGGGGGAAGTTACCTCCACACTTGTCCATGAAAGCGGTCGGACCACGTTGCCATAGCCGGCATGTGACTACCTGCTGTATGGTAGCTGATCAATATTTGCCAGGATTTCTTGAGGAGTCTAACAACACTAACGATCCACACACGTAAAATCACACATTTTACTCGTTTTACTAATTATTCAAATGTTTAAAAAGAACCAAAAGAAACTACTATAACATATAAGATGACGGATTTAGGTAAAACTCTAAGCGTGTCCCAGAAGCCATCAAAACTTTCACTGAAAAAATAATAACTGAATCATTAAATATGACTACAAAAAAATTGATTGATTGATGGATAAGCAGACGTACGCATAGTACGTACATACGTAGTAGCAAGTACGTAGTACGTAGTAGTTTCTTTTTTCGTGCGGGAAATCCCCACGGATACCCCCCCCCCTCAGAAACCGTAGGGGGAGGTTATGTCGGACTCGAACCGACTTAACCGCACGCCGTTTGTGGGTCGTTGTGCTAGGCCGAAGGTAAGGTTGTCTCGCGACATATCCCTCGCCGCACCCCGGCTGACCCAGGGCCATTCCTCTCGGTCTGGCCCTCATCAGGAGGGGGGAGCACGCGGTCCCCGACTCGAACCCTGGTTTGGGAGCGGCGCGCATCGTCCTACGGTGCGCGCCGACGCCGTGGCCTGCTTCTACTAGGGTGACGAGCGGCTCCACCCGTCACCCTCAGGCCCGCGCTCATGGGGGGCGGAGGTTGGTCTGCGCCCTCCGACGATCGAGCCGCCTACGAACGCGGGCAGTACGTACCAGTAGTCGACCTACTGTAAGAAATAATAAAACTTTGAAAACAAAACATTGGAAGAGGGAAATACGTGTGCGAGTTTTCCTTGATTACTCAAAGATAGCTTAGATAAGACGTACCTAGATATTTGAAGCTGTTGGTCTTCTTAACGTCGCGACATACGTAATGGGGTAAAACCTCAGACGGGACATGGACGCGATGGACACGTGCCTGCCCCGTTAACAACGGGCATGTGACTTATTTACATATGAACCTTGACAGCGATTCGGATTTAACGTAGCAGTGAACAAGGAAAAATTCATTTTTCATTTAAAGAATTGGCTTTATACCTAAATCACCACGTTCCCGTCCGTCCGTGTTTCCGTGATATATGCAATTTCGCAGTATTTTGTATGAAACGATATTTCCAAAACCGTCACGTATACAACGTCCTTATTTGCCACACAAAATGTAATTTATTTTATTTAGTATTGTGTATATATAGTAACTTTATTAATTTATTTTAATTTTTACCAATACATCAGTGTAAATAGGTAACTGCATTGTATATAAATGTAATCTAATTTTAGTTCCACGGCCATACAGACGATATGACGAAACACCGTGCGGCTTTAATCAGATGGAGCGGTAGGCAACAACTTTTATACAATATATGTAAGTAAACCCGAAGCCCAGAGCTCCAGTGGAACTATAAGTACCTCTACCTTTCTCATTTACAATTGCTTTTCCATCCATTCAGTATTATATATAAACTCAGGTGTCTATTACGAGAAAAGGTTGTTATAGGCTTTGGTATTCAGCTGTCAGTTTATATTGCGGAAAGTTCACAATATAAAAGTAAATATAATTGACACTCGTCCTATTTTATGCTTGGTACAGTACATTATTTAGAATGTTCTTTTTGACAGACTCAGTAAAAGGGGAATTCATTTTTCTTATAGAGGTATGTATTTGTATTTCCATATTTGTTTAGCATGTTTTCGATTTCACATTAGTATGTGAAAGTAAAGAATATGGAATACACCACAGGACTATGTGTTTCTCCTATTTGTCAGAGGATTATATATATCTGGTTCTTACACACTATTTCTGACAGTAATTTTGTTAGCTGAAAGTAATTCGGCGTGATGGAATTCTCAATTTTTATGGCTTAATTATTATTGTGAGATCAATTTCATTTTGACTGCCTCACTGTCTTTGTCAACCGCTGCATTTACCGACCGACAAGTTCAATTGGGTGGTCGTCGGGTTTCCTCCCAGATAGATAGATAATACTTTATTGTACACCATAAAATTTACAGTAGAGACAAGTAGGTAGCATGCATACATTGAATGTACAATGGGCGGCCTTATCGCTTGAAGCGATTTCTTCCAGGCAACCTTTTGATGGACAGTAATGTGATAAAACAAAATTATGGTGTAGTTATCATATATTAAACTAGATATAAGGTGTTCTAAAACAAAAAGAAAGAAAGAGAGAGAAAAGTAAAAAATAAGTAGAAAATAAAATAAATATACCGCTATACGTAACGTATTATAAATATATAAATATATGTACCACATAAATAGATATAGGTATAAAAATAAATAGTTGGTACATACCAGTATGAAGGTTTAATAATAGGTGAGCTTATAAATAGTGAGCTATATAGGTGTACACGATGCTAAGTAGTAGTCCTTTACCATACTTTTAAAGTTATTAAGGGTTTTTGCCCGCCTGATGTTCAGTGGCAGTGCATTCCATAAGCGCACAGCCCTGACAGTGAATGACTTGTCTACAAAGTCAGTAGAATGCATTGGCATTTTCAGCCTAAAATTCTCGGATGACCTCAGGCATCTCGTAAGTGTGTCATAAAGGAACTGGAAACGTTCTTTGAGATAATAGGGAGTGGTGATAGATCATATCTAATAATAAATAATAATATAGATCATATCTAAGAATAAATATACTTTTAGTTGGGATTGTTGACGATTCTTAGGCCCGTATTCTAGAATGCGACTCAGGTGAATCTCGATTTAGCTGGGAAAAGATTTTAAACACATTGTCAAATTTGACAGGTTGTCTGGCAGCTTGTCTATACAATTTTTCCTCGTATAAATCGCGATTCAGCTGAATGACATTCTAGAATATGGGCCTAAGAGCGTTTTCACACTCATCTGATATCCGATATCGGTGTCGGACGCCGATAGCCGACATCCGATAGCCGACACCTTGTGCTGTTTTCACATTTATCCGATAAAATCGGCCCGATACGGCCATTTGCTCGATAGCACAGACTAGTTAGGCATGCTAGGAGTAAAAAAAGAAAGAAAAAAAGTGCAAGCAATTTTCGACCTTATTGACATGACATGGTATCGAATTTTTTTCTTATATTCAAAAATAATATAAGGCCTATATTATAGAATGCCACTCAGCTGAAACTCGCTTTATCTGAGGATAGGTTGTATAGAAAATCGGCCTCTGTATACAATGTTTTCTCAGAGAAATCAAGATTCAGCTGAATGGCATGCTACAATAAGGGCCTAAAATTGGATTAGTATTACAGATATTGAAAATACTCTTTTCGTATTGATCACTGGCTCAAATAGTACCTAACTACTTTCAAGGTGGTCAACCATGGAATACGCTTGTCGAAAAGTGACTGTCAAACCAGCGTTTGTTAGCTTAGCTGCATCTCATACCGGAGCCCGGCGGAGGCAGCATTACCTGATTTTCTTTTTTTAAATTAGTAACCGAAGCTATTAATATTCCCGTTCTTCCCCAGCCTTTGCTTGTGGGTGGGTTCACGTCGGTAATGTAATGGCCAGGATTACAACCCGGAACCTTTCAATCGACTCCCTAACCACTAAGCTACCAACATTTCAATATATTTGTAACCCACATAGCCAGGCTATCGCCAAATAATATAGCCCCTTAAACGATGCCGACTTTAATGCATTTTGCCTGTGATGAAATGCCCTACTAATATTGCTATTTAATGTACCCATTGGAAAATAAGTCCCCAAGTATTAAAATGCTGTTTTATTCAGTCATCATTAATTTAAGAGTGTTTACAAAACAAATTGGTCAAAACCTGGTCTAAGCATCACCAGGGAAAACGTTGTCAATTACTTTAAGTAGGTTTTTTTTTTGTAGTATTCGTCCTTCATCATGGTAGCGCTGCTGTATAACAATGAGGCAAACAAAACTATTTGTGTAGCTGAATCGTAAATAGCTTCGACTCTGGTGTTGCCAGCTATATTCATTTTAATATCGTGTCATTTTCATATTACTCTGCTCGGTTTAGATGTTGGAGACGTAAAATTATAATCATAATGTTTAGTTTTAAAGTAGGGCACAAGGGATGTGCTATTCTGTAAGCTTCATGCAAGAAATTGGGAAGTTATTCTTTATTTATATAGGACGCATCAATTTGACTTCACCTCGCCTGATGGTAAGCTGAAGGCAAAGTCTCAGGAAAGAGGGTCACGATTACACACACGTACCATGTTAACAATGGTGGCACTCTATAGACGGCCTCATCAGATGCTTTTTCACGCCCCGCTTAAAGGACCCGATAGACTAAGAAAATTGAAAGTTAGACTCACCTCTTATCACGTGGGACCACCGCTTGAACTCGCTGATCAGGCATCAGCTAGTAATATATAAACGGTTCCGTCCGCGTGGAAGTTGGATCCCGTTACCGCTACCCACGGTAAACTATTCCCGGGATAGCCAATGTGTTATTACAGACTAATGTATTCTAGTACAAAACTTTAGTACAAATCCGTTGAACCATTAGAGCGTGATTAAATAACATACATCCAAACATTGTACCACAACATTTAACATTAAATTTCATCCAACGTACGTAACATTGGATAAAATGGCCCGCAGAAGTCGTGGATGGATCATCCGTCCGGCCATCCGGCGTCCCCACAGTGAACATCATAACGACTTCACAAACTTTCATATTTAAAATAGTATTAGGATGAACCCGGATCCCAGTTTTAGCCGGAAATAAATTCTTAAAATAATTCTATAGTCCGATTGCAACACCATTTGAACTGATTTGAACCATCTTTGAAGCAGTTTGTATTTCTATTTTTGTCAGAGTTCAATGCATGCAGAACTTCGAGTGAACAGAAGAGCATCGGTGGCTTAGTGGTTAAGGAGGCGGGTTTATGATCTAGAGGTCCTGGGTTTGAATCCTGACGATTACACTATCGAAACGTGAAGCCACTCCTAGCACAAGCAATTTAGTTAGTTGGAGGGGTTAGAGGGAATATTAGTAATTTTTGTTGTTAATATTCTTTAAAAAGTACTCGTAAGTTATTATAAAAACCAGGCTTTATGTTATATCAGCACGTTACAATAGTATTGTTTACGTATAACTGATATGTTTGTCTATGAGCAAACACGACAGAGATAAATAGTGGTAAGTTGTAGAGCCTATTCATAGACAAGCTTTCGGAAAACGAAAGAAACACAAAAGAAAGTGCTGAAGAAATTCCACGAATTATTCGAGACATCAGTGTTTTATGTGAGACACGACACTGCTTTGTTGTTACATAATTGTCCAAAATGTTGGGTATTTTTTCGGGGTTCGTATATGTTCAGTATGTACAGTCGGCAAAGCAGATAAGTATACAGCTTTTCATACAACAATGTTATATGAAAAGGTGTATACTTATCTCAGGCTCGGCGACAGGCAAGATACATGGCTCGCGTCAACAATAGTGCCCGGAATTCGGCAATAGGCTCAGCCCCTATTACGCGGTACCGAATACAATGATTAGTGAAATATGGATATTAATTCATCTCAAGCCTTCGAGGAAAAAGGCGTGATTATATTATGTTTAAATGTATGTATTCTTACCTCCTTTGCTGACTGTAAGAACCTTGTGTATTTTTTTTTTCAAAGAGTAAATTTTCAAAATTATAAAAAACTAGTTAAGCAGGCCCCTCAGGTAGGGTGCTTAGTTGATTTTTTTTTTAAATTAAATTTTTCAGTACTGATCATGCCAAATATACAAATCGATTTATATAGAAAAAATTGCCGCAATGTTTGTCTTATAGGGGCAATGCTTTGACCACTAAACTACCAGACCTCGCTCTAACCAACTCAAATTTCTCCTTCTATATCTGTCTTTGAGGCGACAGTGGAGTGTGTCTACCAATATTCTTACGAACTACCGGAACCAATGAATGGTTTTTCAATTATTTTTAAGCATTGATTTTCGAATACTCCGCCCATACAATTTGTATTAAATTTTTAAGCATTTTTCATGCTAAAATATTCTAATCGATTTAAATAGAAACAAATTAAATCGGGCAAGACGAGGTTTGACCCCGTGATGTTTGCCTTACAAGGGCAATGCTTTGAACACTAAGCTACCAGACCTCGCCCTAATCAATTCAATTTCTATTTAAATCGATTTAAATTACTTATGACACGTCGGTGGTGTAATAGCTAGAATTCGAACCTCTCGATCATAATTCGTAAGGACGACTCTGCAACCAATAAACTATCGACGCCAACATTCCACCTGCGGGGCATCAGATCCCTTTCCCGCTGCACCCTCTACTATATTAAACATGAATTATACATATAAATCTTGATCTTGAGTCACTCTATCTATTAAAAAACCCGCATCAAAATTCGTTGCGTAGTTTTAAAGATTTAAGCATACAAATGGCTCCCTATAGGACAGAAAAAGCGACTTTGTTATATACTATGTAGTGAAGACACGGTAAGGTTGTCTCGCGACATATCCCTCGCCGCACCCCGGCTGACCCAGGGCCATTCCTCTCGGTCTGGCCCTCATCAGGAGGGGGGAGCACGCGGTCCCCGACTCGAACCCTGGTTTGGGAGCGGCGCGCATCGTCCTACGGTGCGCGCCGACGCCGTGGCCTGCTTCTACTAGGGTGACGAGCGGCTCCACCCGTCACCCTCAGGCCCGCGCTCATGGGGGGCGGAGGTTGGTCTGCGCCCTCCGACGATCGAGCCGCCTACGAACGCGGGCAGTACGTACCAGTAGTCGACCTACTGTAAGAAATAATAAAACTTTGAAAACAAAACATTGGAAGAGGGAAATACGTGTGCGAGTTTTCCTTGATTACTCAAAGATAGCTTAGATAAGACGTACCTAGATATTTGAAGCTGTTGGTCTTCTTAACGTCGCGACATACGTAATGGGGTAAAACCTCAGACGGGACATGGACGCGACGGACACGTGCCTGCCCCGTTAACAACGGGCATGTGACTTATTTACATATGAACCTTGACAGCGATTCGGATTTAACGTAGCAGTGAACAAGGAAAAATTCATTTTTCATTTAAAGAATTGGCTTTATACCTAAATCACCACGTTCCCGTCCGTCCGTGTTTCCGTGATATATGCAATTTCGCAGCATTTTGTATGAAACGATATTTCCAAAACCGTCACGTATACAACGTCCTTATTTGCCACACAAAATGTAATTTATTTTATTTAGTATTGTGTATATATAGTAACTTTATTAATTTATTTTAATTTTTACCAATACATCAGTGTAAATAGGTAACTGCATTGTATATAAATGTAATCTAATTTTAGTTCCACGGCCATACAGACGATATGACGAAACACCGTGCGGCTTTAATCAGATGGAGCGGTAGGCAACAACTTTTATACAATATATGTAAGTAAACCCCAAGCCCAGAGCTCCAGTGGAACTATAAGTACCTCTACCTTTCTCATTTACAATTGCTTTTCCATCCATTCAGTATTATATATAAACTCAGGTGTCTATTACGAGAAAAGGTTGTTATAGGCTTTGGTATTCAGCTGTCAGTTTATATTGCGGAAAGTTTATTTATTTATTTTATTTATTATTTATGTACACTTAAATGGCATTTATACAAACAAGTGAAATATTATGTACAAAGGCGAGCTTAACTCAGATTGAGTTCTCTTCCAGCAAACCTGGGAGTGCACAGAGGAATCGCAATGCAATGAGAGAGGCAAAGTCTTGTGTACATTTGTCAATACTTAATAGTATGAGTAGGCATACAAAAGGTATACCCCTGACAGAAGGCATTACATATACATATATATATAACCATTATAGACTACATTCACATATATAAAATACTCATGTATACACATAATAAAGACTATATAAATACATACATATAGGCATACATACATATAGGCATACATACATATAGGCATACATACATTTACATACATATAAATACATATTATGTCTGTTATTGTTGAGAAAGGTAATAGTCTCTTGTTCGTTCCTTAAAGATATTTAAAGAAGGGCTATCGCGTATTGAATGAGGAAGAGAATTCCACAGCCGCACTGCAGAAACCGTAAAGGAATTGTCATAGTAAGAGGAACTATGGGAGGGAGTTCGAAGTAATAGAGAAGAAAAAGTACGACAGGGTTTACCCCTGGGAACAAGAAACTCAAATCGCTCACGAAGATAAATAGGAGAGTGAGGATTATGAAGAACAGAAAAGAGTAAGGAAAGAATGTGAATATCTCGACGCCGCCGAATCGGTAACCATTTCAGTTTCTGTCGGAACTCTGAAACGTGATCGTACTTTCTTAGACCAAATATGAACCGGATACATAAATTTTGCAACCGCTCCAGCTTGTTCCAGAGTTCTTCAGTTGCGTCGAGAAAGGTGACATCAGCATAGTCTAAAAGAGGAAGGAGAAGAGATTGAGCAAGACAGATTCTTGTCTTAAAAGGAAGAAAATTCTGAAGGCGCTTAAGAGAATGGTGCGTACCGAAGACTTTTCTGCTGACCTCGGTGATATGCCTAGTCCACGACAGATTACAATCAATATATACCCCTAGATTTTTGACAACAGCGGTATACGGTATCACAGTATTGTTAAAGTAGACAGGAGAAAGAGAGGCATGGTCAAGATTATTGTAGAAGTATCTGCCACCTACAATGAGTGCCTGGGATTTAGCAGGATTGACAAGCAGTCCGAACGATTTTGCCCAAGCACCAATGCTTTTGAGGTCATTATTGATGGCAGTAATGGCCTCATTCCTTTCGTCAGTCCCAAAATGGCGATATAGCTGCAAATCATCTGCGTAGAGATGAAAATTTGAAGATATCACTTTGTTGATAGCATTGATGAAAATCGAGAAAAGAAGAGGAGAGAGGACGGCACCTTGTGGAACGCCCGCAGCAAGGTCACACCAGTCAGAGGATGCCTCGTCAGAGCGAACCCGCTGCGAGCGACCACGAAGATAGGAGTTAAACCATGCGATTACAGAGGACGACATATTTAATGATGATAGGATGCCCAGGAGGATGTCGAAATCAATAGAGTTGAAGGCGCTACTGAAGTCCAGCAAAACCATTACTGTCAGGAGTTTATTCTCCATGGCCAGTCTTATATCATCTGATATTTTAAGTAGTGCCGTGACTGTACTATGGCCTGGACGAAAGCCAGATTGGTATGGACTCAGTAGACCATGAGAGGAAAGGTAAGAAGCTAATTGATTTCGCACTGTGTTCTCGAGGACTTTGGAAAGAATTGGCAGGATTGAAATAGGACGAAACTGGGATGCTAAGGTGGGATTGGTGGTTTTGGGCAACGGAATGACAAGTGCTTTTTTCCAAGCCGAAGGGAAAGCGCTATTCTCAAGTGAAAAATTAATAATATGTGTGATGGTTGGAAGAAGTTCACTTAGAATAGGTAGCAGCATTTGAAGTTGAATGCCATCATTACCCATCGCTTTTGTTGCTATTGATTTTATTTGTTTCCTTATATCGTCCTCTGCAACCGGGTTGAATATAAAGGAAGCACATTCAGGCAGGGGGAGTCTGGAAAGATAACTGAGAGTAGCAGCTTTATCTACTTCATCTACCAAAGTTGGAGGCGTGGCGAAATGTGTGTTCAGCGCATTGAGATCAACATTATCTGCGACGTCGACATTATCTTTACCGATACCGAGAGACCTCAAAAATTGCCATACCTGAGATGTGTTTGAATTATTAATGGAATCGTGAATGTGGCGCCTTTTCGCATCCCTACACAGACGACTGCAGCGATTTCGAAAGATTTTATAGGTAGACCAGTTCTCGTCCGAGGGATAACGATTGTACTGTCTTTTGGCTTTATCTCGTTTAGACATAGCCGTTTTGATATCCTTTGACAGCCAGGGCGCAGGCAAATGCTTCACCCTAATCTTTTTTAGTGGAGCATGTTTATCGTAAATACTTAAGAGTATTTTATTAAAGCTATCTACTTTTATGTCGATGTCATTTATATTGTGCACCAGAGAAAAGTCAGTATCCCTCACATCGGCACTCAAAGTATCCCAGTCAATGTTTTTGAAGCTCCGGAGCAAGAGAAATTTAGGTTTAGGTTTCGGCGCACGAATTTTGTAGGAGAGGTATATTAGATCGTGGTATGAGAAAGGAGCAGATAGTTGACCATGAGTAACAACTTTATCACGGTTGGAAACAATGATAAGGTCTAAGAGAGAAGGAGTACAGTGAGGAGCGCGATGAGTCACATCCAATGGGAGAATATGCATGTTTACCGAGGAGACCAGGGACTGGAGTCTCCGACTGCGCGCATCATCTTTGAGTAGACACGTGTTGAAGTCACCCAAGATTATAGAGTGCTGGTACAAAGCGGATAGATTCTCTAACTTAGATTCGAAGGAAGAGAAATAGTCGATTTTAAGAGAAGGGCTATAATAGACACCCAGAAGGAATTTAACATAATGAAAATCAACTTCAAGAAAAATATGCTCAGTAAAACCAGTGTAAACAGTAGGAGACTGATCTAACACTTTGAAGGCGATATCATCACGAAGGTAAATCCCAACCCCGCCATATCCCACACCCACCCTGTCATTTCTTATAAGCTTATATCCTGGTAAAGTATATTGTTTTGAAGGAAGTGAAGGTTTGAGAAATGTTTCGGAAATAAGGACAGCATGGATGTTCAGAGAATCGAAAGATGAAAGTAAATCAGGATAGTGAGCGTGAACGCTTTGAGCGTTGATATGTACAACATTTAAGAATTTATCTAATGGACCAAATATAGTAAGCAGCTCTTTGTGTAAAAGGACTGCATCCCCTTCGTTATCGCTACCTGCACTGGCGTAGTCGCCATTAGATGTATCAGAAGAACAAGAAATATAACAGTCTTCATAATCGGACATAAGTACGACATATAATAATAAAATAATAATATATAATCATAAATTGTTTAAAATAAATAAGCAAATTAAATAACTTCTCATGTAGTTATCCTCAATGCACTTAGGGAGCCAGAGACAATTACAAAATATTGCAACAACAAAACGCACAGCTGAATGACATATTGTGACACATGACACAACGTCATCTGTCACTCAGTAATATCATATTTATGTAAACAATTCTTTTGTAAATGTGAGGTTGTGAGCAAAATTATTCAAGATACAAAATTGACTGATAATTCAATGCAAGTACGATGCTATTTTCGAAGTTAGAAGGAGACAAAAAATTAACTTACAACTGACCTCAACTGCAGATTGTAAAAAAAAAAACAAGTAACAAAATTCAAGCATTACCCGGTAGTATACAGGAGGTTAAAGTAAATATTGGTGCTACTTGACTTGCTTCCGGGGTCTTTTCTCATTGATGGTGGCTACTCTGGCTGCTGTTTGACCTTGAACAACTGGCTGTGGAGCTTTTGATGTCCCAGGAGGTGGTAATTGTGGGTTTGGGAATTCGATGCACAACTTACGCAGTTCAGATGATGTCTCAATCTTACGACGAAAATTATTTGCGAGTTGTATGACAATCTTTCCATCTGAGGTCCAACACTGCCTTACACCAAAATGCTTGCGGGCGTCCATAAAGACGTCGTGGCGTGGCTTGGTCAGAAATTCAGACAGAGTTACACCCGTACCCTTAAGCCTAGTCTTGCTATTCCATACCTCATTCCGCAGCAGATAGCTTTGAAACCTTATGAGGAGCGGACGGGGTTTAGAAGCATTGCTTCCCAGGCGGTGACAGTTCTCCAGATCGTTGATTGAGATGTGAGGCAACTGCAGTTTCTCCTTTAAAGTATGAAGAGCCAGATTTGTACAGGTGGCTTCTTTTGATTCTTCCAGGCCATGAATCAACAAAACTTTTCTCCGGGAAGCCATCTCATGCCTGTCTAGCCCAGAAAACAATAACTCCATCTGCGCTTTCATCATATTCATAGTCTTCCAAATGAGTGCCTTGAAATCCATAAAGTCCCGTGAGAGGCCAGCTATAGACTTATGGGATGTATCAGTGCCCGCAGCATTCTTCAGGTCTTCCTCATATTGTGCCATACGTGATGTAAATGCGAACGAAAGTTCTTCCATGCTATTTGACAGCTGAGTATACAGATCCATAGTGATAGTTATGATTTTATCAGTGCAAGAGAGATTTTACAGGAGAATCAGTGAGTTGTTATGGTGCACTAAAGGATAACTATTAGTTTTAACTGTTATTTAACATTTAAAATTAAGTTTAAATATATTTAAAAATAAAATAAACACAGAGCTAAAGTTTTGAAGTGTGTACAGTTCAACTACCCCCATACAAAAAATATAAAAGTAAATATAATTGACACTCGTCTTATTTACTCGTCCTATTTTATGCTTGGTACAGTACATTATTTAGAATGTTCTTTTTGACAGACTCAGTAAAAGGGGAATTCATTTTTCTTATAGAGGTATGTATTTGTATTTCCATATTTGTTTAGCATGTTTTCGATTTCACATTAGTATGTGAAAGTAAAGAATATGGAATACACCACAGGACTATGTGTTTCTCCTATTTGTCAGAGGATTATATATATCTGGTTCTTACACACTATTTCTGACAGTAATTTTGTTAGCTGAAAGTAATTCGGCGTGATGGAATTCTCAATTTTTATGGCTTAATTATTATTGTGAGATCAATTTCATTTTGACTGCCTCACTGTCTTTGTCAACCGCTTCATTTACCGACCGACAAGTTCAATTGGGTGGTCGTCGGGTTTCCTCCCAGATAGATAGATAATACTTTATTGTACACCATAAAATTTACAGTAGAGACAAGTAGGTAGCATGCATACATTGAATGTACAATGGGCGGCCTTATCGCTTGAAGCGATTTCTTCCAGGCAACCTTTTGATGGACAGTAATGTGATAAAACAAAATTATGGTGTAGTTATCATATATTAAACTAGATATAAGGTGTTCTAAAACAAAAAGAAAGAAAGAGAGAGAAAAGTAAAAAATAAGTATAAAATAAAATAAATATACCGCTATACGTAACGTATTATAAATATATAAATATATGTACCACATAAATAGATATAGGTATAAAAATAAATAGTTGGTACATACCAGTATGAATTTTTAATAATAGGTGAGCTTATAAATAGTGAGCTATATAGGTGTACACGATGCTAAGTAGTAGTCCTTTACCATACTTTTAAAGTTATTAAGGGTTTTTGCCCGCCTGATGTTCAGTGGCAGTGCATTCCATAAGCGCACAGCCCTGACAGTGAATGACTTGTCTACAAAGTCAGTAGAATGCATTGGCATTTTCAGCCTAAAATTCTCGGATGACCTCAGGCATCTCGTAAGTGTGTCATAAAGGAACTGGAAACGTTCTTTGAGATAATAGGGAGTGGTGATAGATCATATCTAATAATAAATAATAATATAGATCATATCTAAGAATAAATATACTTTTAGTTGGGATTGTTGACGATTCTTAGGCCCGTATTCTAGAATGCGACTCAGGTGAATCTCGATTTAGCTGGGAAAAGATTTTAAACACATTGTCAAATTTGACAGGTTGTCTGGCAATTTTTCCTCGGATAAATCGCGATTCAGCTGAATGACATTTTAGAATATGGGCCTAAGAGCGTTTTCACACTCATTCGAAATCCGATATCCGATATCGGTGTCGGACGCCGATAGCCGACATCCGTTAGCCGACACCTTGTGCTGTTTTCACATTTATCCGATTAAATCGGCCCGATTTTTTTTATTCAAAAATAATATACGTCCTATATTATAGAATGCCACTCAGCTGAATCTCGCCTTATCTGAGGATAGGTTGTATAGAAAACCTGTCAAATATGTCAATCTGTGTATACAATGTTTTCTCAGAGATATCGAGATTCAGCTGAATAGCATGCTACAATAAGGGCCTAAAATTGGATTAGTATTACAGATATTGAAAATACTCTTTTCGTATTGATCACTGGCTCAAATAGTACCTAACTACTTTCAAGGTGGTTAACCATGGAATACGCTTGTCGAAAAGTGACTGTCAAACCAGCGTTTGTTAGCTTAGCTGCATCTCATACCGGAGCCCGGCGGAGGCAGCATTACCTGATTTTCTTTTTTAAAATTAGTAACCGAAGCTATTAATATTCCCGTTCTTCCCCAGCCTTTGCTTGTGGGTGGGTTCACGTCGGTAATGTAATGGCCAGGATTACAACCCGGAACCTTTCAATCGACTCCCTAACCACTAAGCTACCAACATTTCAATATATTTGTAACCCACATAGCCAGGCTATCGCCAAATAATATAGCCCCTTAAACGATGCCGACTTTAATGCATTTTGTCTGTGATGAAATGCCCTACTAATATTGCTGTAGAATTTGCGTACTCCGATAAATTATATCGACAAATTAGTGGACTGTATTATACATATTTTTACACATAATTGTGGGGGAGAAGTAACGATTTGTGCGCTAGAAAAAAGGAATGAATAAAATAGAACTTACAGATGCAGATTCCGCCGACTACCTCCAAACTTACCCAAAGCTTCGTTTACCACTGTTCACCGGCTCACGATCCCCGAATCCCAATGGATAGACTAACAATGGGTGTGAATATAATTTAGAACACGTTACTGCATCTATTTTAACTCTGTTAAATTAATAATTTGAATATAACACTATGATTGAGAGGGGTTACTGTGCGCCTTCCTATTTTACCGGCCGACAACGAACAGAATTATGAACTCAGTGTTGCCATTTCCTAAACTATAAAATCTGCCAGAAAATGACACTAAATGTTACCAGACGAAAACCAAAACTACCAACGAAAGTGAACATTCCGCCCACCTAAATGCGAAGAATTTAAATTATACATACTTTCACAATAAACTAAATATTAATCTAAACTTACAACTAATTTGTAGAGACTGTTCAGATTAATTAAATAGGCAGGGGACAAAGCTTGACAACCGGCCGCTTATATTGACCCGATGTGGTCTTTACTGTAACAACTCTACAAATACCATCGGAACCCGGATGTAAATTAATTATTCGACCTAACTTCCATTGTAAAGGACGAACTAATTCATCAATTAAAAGAACCAAAGTTCCAACTTGTATGTTAGAATTTTGCTTATCCCACTTAGATCGCTGTTGCAGTGTGTGCACATATTCCTGATACCAACGATTCCAGAAATCTTGGTGAATCTTCTGAATTAAACGCCAACGATGAGCAACAGTAATATTACGTCCGGTAGTAAAATCTTCCTCTGGAAGAATCGACAAAGGTTCCAAAGTTAAAAAATGACCCGGAGTTAACGCGTTTAAGTCATTTGCATCACTGCTAACAGGCGTGAGAGGACGCGAATTGAGCATCGCCTCAACTTGAGTCAAGACGGTGTAAAACTCTTCATATGTCAAACGCTGATTACCAATAACACGCGCTAAGTGAGTTTTCACGGACTTGATTCCCGCTTCAGCGAGCCCGTTGAAGTGTGGAGAGCCCGGAGGATTGAACGAGAACTTTATTTCCTCACGTAATGAGGCCATCTCCATTATAGACCCGAGGTAATTACTCGCGCCCACGAAATTTCTACCTTGGTCGGATACGATATTATTGCATCGACCACGGCGAGCAATAAATCGACGCAAAACAGCGAGAAAAGCGTCAGTCGACAACTCGGAAGCCAACTCTAGATGAATTGCCTTCGTAGCGGTACATACAAATACACATATATAACCTTTATAAGTTTTAACACCACGTCCACGACCGAGAGCGATATCGAAAGGGCCACCGTAATCAATCGCAACCGACGAAAAAGGTTTAATTTGCGAGACACGATACGGAGGCAACTCACCCATAAGTGGAGTTGGAGCAGGTCGAGGATTAGCCCGAAAACACTTAACGCAATTCTTAACGACAGCGTTGATAGCCCGTTTTGGCGATAAAATCCAAAATTCATTTGAAATTAAATTATGTAAAGTTTGAGCACCAGGGTGCATGAATTTATTATGAAATTGGTCAATTATTAAAAATGTAAAACGACTATCACGCGGTAAAAGTATAGGGTGTTTAACGTTAAAACTAATGTCAGCGTGAGCCAGGCGACCGCCCACCCTGAGAACACCCACTTTATCGACAAAGGGACATAGTTTACGTAAGTGTTTCGGCAGCAAATCGGCACGATTATTTTTAATGTTAATGATCTCACGACCAAACGACACAATTTGGACGTGTTTTATCAAAACTACAAAGGCATTATTTAATTCCCCATATGTTAATGGACCGATAAATTTATCCTCGAGGGAGGTCTGTCGTGCGTTATGAATAAAACGCAAACAGTAACAAACGACGTGTTTAATGATTGTCAACGATGAAAATTTAATTAAAAGCTTGTCAATGCAGTTAAAATTTAATGGATCTAAGTCAGCTGTAAACAAGCTATGAATCCGTGTTTCTGACTCTACAGTTTCAGCACAAGGTTCAGGCTCAAGGGCTGATGATGAAAATTGAGGCCATTTTTCTTGAGAATCACGAAGCCATATAGGACCGTGCCACCAAATGTTACATTCAGCCAAGTCGGCTGGTAGTAAACCACGCGAGCCACAATCAGCGGGGTTACAAGTTGTACTGACATGATGCCAATAGGCCGACGGAATTTTATTCTGTATGTGGCTAACGCGATTGGCTACGTAAGTTTTCCATCTCGATGGACACGACTTGATCCATGCAAGAGCGACCGTAGAGTCGGACCATGCATGAATGTCTTGAACCTCAAAGAAAGGCTTTAACGCCTCCAAAACCGCGCACATCAAATTAGACAAAAGTACGGCGGCTTCAAGTTCAAGCCTAGGCACTGAAACCCTACGCAAGGGAGCAACCCTAGATTTTGCACAACAAAGTTGAACAAAGGTAGAGCCGTCCGAACCCACAGTACGACAATATATGACTGCACAATAGCCACGCTCGGAAGCATCGCAGAATCCATGCAACTGCAATGACACGAAAGATTTTACTATCATTCGACGAGGTATGATAACCGACAACAACGACGATAATTGTGATTGAAAACGATACCATTCGGACGCGATATGTGATGGTACATCCTCATCCCACGAAACACCTGAGTTCCAAAGAAATTGCATGAGATACTTGGCATAAAATGTCACTGGACCAAGAAATCCCAAAGGGTCATAGATTCGAGCGATATTCGATAAGATAATCCGCTTAGTACATCTGGGACTCTCGTTACTAGCAATTTTAAATTGAAAACAGTCAGATTGAGGACGCCACAAAAGTCCTAATATTTTAAACGACAAATCAGAGGAATCTTTGAAATTTATAAAATCCTCTGAATAAACCTCTGAAGGAGGGAGACCTTCAAAAAAGGCACGATGATTAGAGGTCCATTTCCGTAAATGGAAACCTCCCGACGACGAAATATTAGTAAGTTCCAATCGCAACTTTATAGCCTTCTCCATAGAGTCGGTTCCTGACACGACATCGTCTATGTACAGGTCCCTACGGAGGACAGCTGCACCTTCGGGGTACGTGTTGGCAGAATCTATGGCCAATTGAGCCATAGACCGAAGAGCTAAGTAAGGAGCTGAAGAGACGCCATATGTCACTGTACGCAGACGATAATCTCGTACAGGACCGACGAGGGATGGACGCCATAAGATGCGCTGATAATCTTGATCGTCACGAGTTATCAATATTTGTCTGTACATCTGTTTCACATCACCAGTGAAAACAATTGCATGCCAGCGAAATCTGACTAACAGATCAAAGATATTAGTTTGTAACTTAGGACCAGACAAAAGCGCGTCATTTAACGATTGGCCATTGGCGTCTTTGCAACTTGCATCAAATACGACACGGAGAGGAGTACTAAGGGACTCAGGTCGAAGCACACCATGATGTGGTATGTAATATCTACCAACATCCGACAAAAGAGGGTTATCAACTTCTTCCATGTGGCCACAAGCCTCATAATCTTCCATGAACTTGATGTAATCTTCCTTGAAATCAGGATTGGAGTTAAACTTACGTTCCAACGACAAAAACCGTTTGAGAGCAATCTCACGAGAACACGAAAAGGTAGGTTTATTCATAATATCGACGAAAGGTAAAGGCACTATGAATCTCCCATCACTATCACGACGATAGTTTTCGACAAAGTAATTTTCACACATTTCATCCTCCCTCGACAATATGGGATCACTAGGATTAATGTGTTCTAATTCCCAAAATTTCTTAAGAGAATTATCCAATGACAAATTCGAAAGCGCTAACGATAACGACAAATCAGACTGTTCATTACTCGAAACGAATAAACAGTCTTTATTACGACGACAACGAGAACGAGAAGTATGTGACCGATTGTCACAGCCTCCTAACAGGATCCAACCGAAAACAGTTTGGAGGGCTTTGGGCTGACTCGAATTCCCGGCTCTGATTCCCGGCAGCAGTGATGAAGCGAAAATCTCAACACTCAACAATAAATCCACCGGTCCAGGGGTAGAAAATTCAGGGTCAGCTAACGACAAATTTTCTATATGAGACCACGCTGATATATTTACAATTTGATTAGGTTGATCTGTGCAAATCGAAGGTAAAACTGAGGCATTAAATCTAAAATGTGTTTTCAAGTCCAAAGATTTTAACTCACAATTCAAAGAACCATAAGTTTTGGTAGTGGACTCACCGATGCCACTTACCGATCCTTGACTGTTATCAATCCTCAATCCAAGGCGCTTAGCACATGTCTCCGATATAAAATTACATGCACTGGCAGAGTCCAATAGGGCTCGAACAGGTTGATAATTACCAAAACCGTCTTTTAATAAAACCTTGGCTGTCGAAAACAAAATAGTATTATTATTTGTCAATGAAGTTAAAACAGTATTATTATTGGCAGGATCAACACTACTATCACTCACCAAAGGAGGTGTAACATCAGGAGTCGATTTATAAAAATGAAGTAACGAGTTGTGAGAATATGAACACACACTACAACGCGAAGGGCTATTACATTGTTTCATTTTGTGTTTATTCGAAAAGCAGCAAACACACAATCCTTTACTTTTTACTAACTTGAATCTACTATTAGGATCCAATTTTAAAAAGGATTCACATTGTTCAATGTTATGTTGAGCGTTACAAAGTTCACAACTTTTACTTGAAACTACTAGTGTTGACTTCGGCCTTTTAGAAGTATTATTACTGACACTATGATTCAAAACGACAGATTTAATATTCACAGATGTCAACTCCAAGGCTCGGAAGTGCTTTTCGATAAATAACAGAAGATCTTTATATTTAGGAATCTTATCAGGTTCAGATTGTTCTAATTGGAATGCTTCGCGTGTCGACTTGTCAAGCTTCGACCATATTAAGTAGAATAGCATAAAGTTTTCATCGGGTAATTTATATTTCTTTAATATCGATAAGTTTTCACTAAAGGTTCGAAAGACACGCTCTAATTCAGTGGCCGATTTATTCTTAATACTTTCACATGATAATAATTTCTCATAATAGACTATTGCTATTTGACGCTCTTTGTTATAATATTTTACTAACGTGTTATATGCATCTATATAGCTTTCATCTGAAAGAGGAAAATTTTTAATTAAATTATAAGCCGAACCTTGAACACTCGACAGGAGGTAGTGCAGCTTTTCAACATTAGATATGTTTCTACGATGAATTAAAGAATCATATAACTGTATAAATGATACCCAATTATCAATATTTCCATCGAAAGGCTTTATACTAATTTTAGGTAACTTTGCAATGGCACTACCACTATCTGTATTCACAGGCGGCTTAGTATCACCCGAATCTACTTGCTTCCTAAGTCTCATCTTAATATCTTTCATTAATGCTTCGAAAGTGGCCGACACGGAAAATTCACTTCGACGAAAATGTGGAGATACTGAATTTACCACTTTTAGCTGAGCGGAATGAAAATGATCAGCAATTTCCTTAAGATCAGTTTCCGAATAACCTATCAAATCAGTTTTTGCCATATATTCCAACCTCATTAAAGCATAATCACGGGCTATTCTGTTGGAATCAACGGTCTGATCGCCGGCAGGATCTTCAGTATCACTTTTAGACATCCTTATAGTTAATTAATACACGAAAACTAACGAAAACAAATGTAAACAAACGAATAATTAACTAATTCCTTGCAAAATACAACTTCGAGAATTGTCAAAATCAAATCAACCGAATGTTGACACTTGACATTGACATTCGAATGAATGAACGAAAATATTTACCGGTAAAACCGAAACGAAACTAAGATGGCAACACAACAACCAACCTCAATCAAGTGCATGCAAAACGGAACGCAAATGGCGTCGCGACTCGCGGCAAATCGTTACTTGTCCCTCAACAAAGAAAAGTTTTGCTAACTACCCTACGATAAAATATTAATTGTCGATTTTAAGCAAAATTATCGAAATTACGACAAAAATTATGGCATTTATGCGTTGCCGACGCTGAGACGTAAGATGTTATGTCTCTTGTGCCTGTAATTAAGCTGGTTAACTTGCCCTTCAAAGTATTATTATGAAGAAATGGACAAGTCGGTGGTACCACCCCAGGCGGACTTGCACAATGTCCTACCACTCTGATTATGATAAAAATACGAAACAAACGACAAAATCGACAAAATGAACGAAAATAAAGGCCGCCTATCACGAAATATCCGGCTCGAAGGACCAAATGTAGAATTTGCGTACTCCGATAAATTATATCGACAAATTAGTGGACTGTATTATACATATTTTTACACATAATTGTGGGGGAGAAGTAACGATTTGTGCGCTAGAAAAAAGGAATGAATAAAATAGAACTTACAGATGCAGATTCCGCCGACTACCTCCAAACTTACCCAAAGCTTCGTTTACCACTGTTCACCGGCTCACGATCCCCGAATCCCAATGGATAGACTAACAATGGGTGTGAATATAATTTAGAACACGTTACTGCATCTATTTTAACTCTGTTAAATTAATAATTTGAATATAACACTATGATTGAGAGGGGTTACTGTGCGCCTTCCTATTTTACCGGCCGACAACGAACAGAATTATGAACTCAGTGTTGCCATTTCCTAAACTATAAAATCTGCCAGAAAATGACACTAAATGTTACCAGACGAAAACCAAAACTACCAACGAAAGTGAACAATTGCTATTTAATGTACCTATTGGAAAATAAGTCCCCAAGTATTAAAATGCTGTTTTATTCAGTCATCATTAATTTAAGAGTGTTTACAAAACAAATTGGTCAAAACCTGGTCTAAGCATCACCAGGGAAAACGTTGTCAATTACTTTAAGTAGGTTTTTTTTTTGTAGTATTCGTCCTTCATCATGGTAGCGCTGCTGTATAACAATGAGGCAAACAAAACTATTTGTGTAGCTGAATCGTAAATAGCTTCGACTCTGGTGTTGCCAGCTATATTCATTTTAATATCGTGTCATTTTCATATTATTCTGCTCGGTTTAGATGTTGGAGACTTAGTTTTTAAAGTAGGGCACAAGGGATGTGCTATTCTGTAAGCTTCATGCAAGAAATTGGGCAGTTCTTCTTTTTGTATATAGGCCGCATCAATTTGACCTCACCTCGCCTGATGGTAAGCTGAAGGCAAAGTCTCAGAAAAGAGGGTCACCATTACTCACACTTAGCGTGTTAACAATGGTTGCACTCTATAGACGGCCTCATCAGATGCTTTTTCACGCCCCGCTTAAAGGACCCGATAGACTAAGAAAATTGAAAGTTAGACTCACCTCTTATCACGTGGGACCACCGCTTGAACTCGCTGATCAGGCATCAGCTAGTAATATATAAACGGTTCCGTCCGCGTGGAAGTTGGATCCCGTTACCGCTACCCATGGTGAACTATTCTCAGGATAGCCAATGTGTTATTCCAGATTAATGTATTCCAGTACAAAACTTTAGTTCAGATCCGTTAAATCATTAAAGTGTGATTGAATAACATATATCCAAACATTGTACCACAAAATTTTACATTAAATTTCATCCAGCGTACGTAAGATTGGATAAAATGGCCCGCAGAAGTCGTGGATGGGATCATCCGTCCGGCCATCCGGCGTCCCCACAGTGAACATCGTAACGACTTCACAAACTTTCATATTTAAAATAGTATTAGGATGAACCCGGATCCAGTTTTATCCGGAAATAAATTCTTAAAATAATTCTATAGTCCGATTGCAACACCATTTGAACTGATTTGAACCATCTTTGAAGCAGTTTGTATTTCTATTTTTGTCAGAGTTCAATGCATGCAGAACTTCGAGTGAACAGAAGAGCATCATTGGCTTAGTGGTTAAGGAGGCGGGTTTATGATCTAGAGGTCCTGAGTTCGAATCCTGACGATTACACTATCGACACGTGAAGCCACTCCTAGCACAAGCAATTTAGTTAGTTGGAGTGGTTAGAGGGAATATTAGTAATTTTTGTTGTTAATATTCTTTAAAAAGTACTCGTAAACTTATTATAAAAACCAGGCTTTGATTTATGTTATATCAGTACGTTACAATAGTATTGTTTACGTATAACTGATATCTATGAGCAAACACGACAGAGATAAATAGAGGTAAGTTGTAGAGCCTATTCATAGACAAGCTTTCAGAAAACGAAAGAAACACAAAAGAAAGTACTGAAGAAATTCCACGAAATATTCGAGACATCAGTGTTTTATGTGAGACACGACACTGCTTTGTTGTTACATAATTGTCCAAAATGTTGGGTATTTTTTCGGGGTTCGTATATGTTCAGTATGTACAGTCGGCAAAGCAGATAAGTATACAGCTTTTCATACAACAATGTTATATGAAAAGGTGTATACTTATATCAGGCTCGGCGACAGGCAAGATACATGGCTCGCGTCAACAATAGTGCCCGGAATTCGGCAATAGGCTCAGCCCCTATTACGCGGTACCGAATACAATGATTAGTGAAATATGGATATTAATTCATCTCAACCCTACGAGGAAAAAGGCGTCACTCCGGGAATGCCGGCAGAAATGAAAACTTATTCTTTCTTTCTTTCTTCGTTATATACATAGAAAAAGATAAAAAGAACATACCATACTATACAATACCTATAATATAGCGCCAATCATAGAACCTATCCCTAATTTTCTGTGAGAAGAAATTAATGAATTACAAAAAGAAAAAATAATCACAAAAGTAATAAATTACGAAAAGAAAAAATTATCACAAAAAGTGTCAGAAGCCCAGGTTTGAACCCGGTAAAAATAATTGAAAAATCATTCATTGGTTCCAATAGTTCGTAATAATATTGGTAAACATACTCCACTGCTGTCGCCTCAAAGACATATATAGAAGGAGAAATTTGAGTTGGGAGTGGCCTCACGTGTCGATAGTGTAAAGCATAAGGACTCACAGTCGAAGCGTTTACGGCTTAGCTACGAAGCTTCATATCATACTCGACAAATTAAATAATCTTTTCCTAATGTTGTATGACGTCAGTCGCCGGTTACGGTTCAAAGGTTCGAGCGATCCTGACGCAAGTTTATTATTTTTTACCCATCCAACGCCGCTAAAGAAGTTTTCACTTCAAAAATAGTTAAGCAGGCCCCTCAGGTAGTGTGCTTAGTTAATTTGTTTTTTAAATTAAATTTTTCAGTACTGATCATGCTAAATATACAAAATCGATTTAAATAGAAAAAATTGCCGCAATGTTTGCCTTACAGGGGCAATGCTTTGACCACTAAACTACCAGACCTCGCTCTAACCAACTCAAATTTCTCCTTCTATATCTGTCTTTGAGGCGACTGTGGAGTGTGTCTACCAATATTCTTACGAACTATCGGAACCTATTTGTATTAAACTTTTAAGCATTTTTCATACTAAATATTCAAATCGATTTAAATAGAAAAAAAATAATCGGGCTAGGCGGGGTTTGAACCCGTGATCTTTGCCTTACAGGGGCAATGCCTTGACCACTAAGCTACCAGACCTCGCCCTAATCAATTCAATTTCTATTTAAATCGATTTAAATTACTTATGACACGTCGGTAGTGTAATGGCTAGAATTCGAACCTCTCGATCGTAATTCGTAAGAACGACTCTGCAACCAATAAACTATCACCCATCATGGGGGAGTGGCTAGAGAAGCCACACGGTGGCCTCTCGTACCGTCAGACGCAGGTCATTACCGGACACGGTAACTTCAGGCGGTACCTGCATCTGATGGGCATAGACCCAACGCCCGAGTGCCATCACTGGGACGCGAGCGTGGACTCGGGGCTGCACACGCTCACCGAGTGTCCGGCGTTCGAAACGCCGGGGCGGGAGCTTGTGACGGACCTGCCCCTCTAGACAAGTGGCAGTGACAAGTTTGATGGAATAGAAAGTCGAATATATGCGATTTGACGTATATGACAGTCGTTAACGCATGTCAAATACGATGGTCCGCTCCGCGGATCTGTGGGCGGCCAGCACATCCTTCTGCGAGCAGGTCATGCTCGTGAAGGAGACAGCAGAACGGGTGCGGCGCGATGAGCGAGAGAGACTCGCGGATATCGCTGCCCGCGTTTGTAGGCGGCTCGGGCTTCGAAGGGCGCAGGTTGACCTCCGCCCCTATGAGCGCGGGGGCCTGGAATGGCCCTGGGTCAACCAGGGTGCGAGTGATATGTCGCGAGACAACCTCACCTTAGGCCTAGCACATCGACCCACAGACGGCGTGTGGTTTAGTCGGTTTGAGTTCAACATAACCTCCCCCTCCGTCTCCGAAGGGGAGGGTATCCGTGGGGATTTCCCGCACGTAAGTTTTTTTTTTTTAAAAACCAACAAACTATCGACGCCAATATTTTTCCGCCCGCGGGGCGTCAGATCCCGTTCCCGATGCACCCTCTACTATATTAAACATGTATTATACGTTTAAATCTTCCTCTTGAATCACTCAATCTATTTAAAAAAACTGCATCAAAATCCGTTGCGTAGTTTAAAGATTTAAGCATACAAATGGATATAGGGACAGATAAAGTGACTTTGTTTTATACTATGTAGTGAAACACGCCAATATGACTTCACCTCGCTTGATAGTAAGCTGAAGCTTAAGTCTCAGGTAAGAGGGTTATGATTACAGACACATTTCAATATCTAAGATCAGAAAAGGAATTGCAAAAAACGGCGTGAAATACGCGTTATGTGTAACTAACTAACGACAATATTGTTCTTCAAACTGTCAATGTAGGCATGTCATGGGAGGTGTGTATATAGCCCCCCCAAATCCAACCACACGTCCGGATCGTTCTCCTGAATCTAGAGGGGGGCGGACACACGGAAAAAAATTTACTGGCGTGGCTAACGTGTCTCTGGTACATTTGACATTGGCGACTCGCCATTAATAGTTATATATTACATTTTACTTGACATTGGCAAAATTGCGGCGATTTGCTGCAGAGGCCATTTTGAAGAAGTTGAATTTGGAGTATATATATAGTCATTTATGCGCCGCGTTAGGAGTGACATTCACTGATCGATTAATCTTAAGACTCAATTCCAAATATTTTATATTAATACATGATTACACTAATATGGAGATATTATTATCACTATGTTACCACTTATCTACACTACTATTATAAAGAGAAAAGATTTGTATGTTTGTAATGAATAAACTCAAAAACTATTGTGCCAATTTCAAAAATTCTTTCAGCATTGGAAAGCTACATTCACCCTGAGTAACATAGGCTATATTTGATTTCCACGGGAACGTTCTTACCACCCGTACGAAGCCGGGGTGGATCGCTAGTCTGTAAATATTTTCCTTAAAATAATCAAATGTGATGTGTCATAGGCAGGACACATAGCGCGCAGAACAGATGGCCGATGGAGCAAAAAAGTTCTGGAGTAGCGGCCGCGTACGGGTAAACGTAGTGTAGGACGCCCAACAGCCAGGTGGAAGGACGACCTCACCAAGGTCACAGGGTAGCGCTGGCTGCGGGTTGCTTTAGATCGGTCGTTCTGGAAGTCTATGGGCGAGGCCTATGTTCAACAGTGGACTGTGTGTGGCTGATATGATGATGATGATGAACCGAGCGGAGCGTGTTGATTGTCTTGTAATTACATTGTCGGTAGGCCATTTAGTATTCATGTACAGTCTCCTAACTAACCGACGGACTACTCAGCAGTTATGCAATTTACATACCTACTCCTGGTTGCGTCACTAATTGATGTGACACATCATGTGTAACGTGACCACACATCCTGTTTTTAACAGGACTGTCTTCTTTATCGTTTTTTTTTTCAGCCCGAAATTCAACTAATATTCCCTCTACCTCCTCCAGCCTCTAACTAATCTTCTGTTCTGTGACATTACTGTCCATCCCCAGGTTGCCTGAAAGAAATCGCTGCCAGCGATAAGGCCGCCCATTGTACATTGAACTGTATACATGCTACCTGCTTGTCCTATTGTAAATTTATTGATGTACAATAAAGAATTATCTATCTATCTATCTAACCAACCCAACTTCTACTACTAAACTAACAACCTATCTAAAAATCTGGATGATGAATGACTAGATTTTTGTTATTCAATCACGACAAATGTCGCGTTAGGTGGAGAGGTTAGAGGGAATATTAGTAATTTCGGTTGCTAATTATTTATTTAAAAAAAATGACCTTAATGCATTTGAATGGAATTTGGCATAGAGAAAGACTATGATCTTGGATAGCATAATATACATTTTTCCCAGCAATAGGAGTTTTAAATTGTGTCTTCTATATTTAAATTTGAAATAAGATTGAGTAAGAGCGTGATCAAAGTTGTGATCAAATCGCTAGATCGAGTTAGGAAAATAGGGAAATTTTAAAATAGTATATGTTGAAGACCTATCTAAAAATCTGGATGATGAATGACTAGATTTTTGTTATTCAATCACGACAAATGTCGCGTTAGGTGGAGAGGTTAGAGGGAATATTAGTAATTTCGGTTGCTAATTATTTATTTAAAAAAAATGACCTTAATGCATTTGAATGGAATTTGGCATAGAGAAAGACTATGATCTTGGATAGCATAATATACATTTTTCCCAGCAATAGGAGTTTTAAATTGTGTCTTCTATATTTAAATTTGAAATAAGATTGAGTAAGAGCGTGATCAAAGTTGTGATCAAATCGCTAGATCGAGTTAGGAAAATAGGGAAATTTTAAAATAGTATATGTTGAAGACTTGGAGTTGCTATTATTATTGCAGTTATTATTAAGTTAATTTTTAAGTTTCCTTTTTGTATACAAACTGAGCGCCTGTAATATTGTAGTAACCTTTTGGCTTTTGCTAATATTATCGTTGCATTTACTATGCACATTCTTGTAGGCGTTATGATTCCTATGCATTTATTTCAATACACCTTGTAAGTTCAAACTGCACACATCGTTTAATTTCGTTCCCGAGTTAATCCCCAAACATTGGTCCTGGATACGACCGGATTTTTCAGCAATTGAACCAAGTTGATTAGTACTGCATAAATATTATCAATTAAGCGGAAATTAACGACGGATTAAGTGCAATTATTAAGACAAATACCTGGGTGCAAAGGTCAATTGAAGATTGGACATTATTAAAGTGTGGATTGAGGACATTATTTAATTTATTTCTCTAAATATAACCCATCACTCGCCAGGTATAGTTTTAAGTGTTTATTATAAGGTTAGTATTCAGTGTTAAATAAGTGCTAAATCATTATTAACTTTCACAGAGGTCAAACGGACATTTATATGTCACCGTTACTGAGTAAGATTTGTTACTACATTTTACCCAATTAATGGGATTTGTAGTTATATTTATAGTGGTATGGTTATTATCATTTTAATTGTTTAAATAACCGTTCTTAGAACTCATAACCACAAAATTATTGTAATCAAATCTATACAAGACGCACTCAATTTAATAATCAAAATTAGTCAAAAGGAGTCTTTTCCAGAGTATTCTTTATTATTAAATGAACAAGCCTTACCAAAGAAAAGTCCTTTATTAAAATTTAACATCTTTCTAGACGATGACTATATTATGCGTGTTGGCGGCCGCCTGGACAATTCACAATTTTCGTATGAAAAGAAGCACCCTATTTTAATACAGTCCACACATCAATTTACAAAGCTATTATTTAAATTTGAACATCTTAAATTGAAACATGCAGGGCCACAGCTATTACTGTCTTCCATTCGTGAAACGTACTGGCCAGTTGGTGGTCGTAACTTGGCCAAAGCTTGTTACAGGCAATGTGTACGGTGTGTTCGTATGAGGGGTCAAGTTACCTCACCCATAATGGGTAATTTACAAAGGGATCGCGTATTATCGAATGGATTTCCATTTCAGAACGTGGGGGTAGACTATGCCGGTCCCCTTTATGCTGCTAGTCGACAGGGCCGTGGATGCAGACTGGTAAAAGTCTACATTGCACTTTTTATTTGCTTCGCGACAAAGGCCATTCACATTGAGTTAGTAGGTGATTTGACGAGTAATAATTATTTATTAGCCTTACGTAGGTTTATTGCGCGCAGGGGAAAGCCCACAAATATCTACTCCGACAACGGTTTATCTTTTGTTGGGGCTCATAACGAATTGTCTCAATTTTTAAAAAACAATTGTGATACACTGGCATCAGCAGCAGCCAATGAGCAATTAGATTTCCATTTTATACCGGCATATTCTCCACATTTTGGTGGTCTTTGGGAGGCAGGTGTGAAATCCACCAAATTCCATTTACAACGAGTGTTGGGAAATTGTAACTTAACCTTCGAAGAACTTTACACTGTCCTTGTCCAAATTGAGGCCATTCTCAACTCCCGACCACTCACACCTCTGTCGTCTGAGCCCGAAGACCTCATGCCACTCACGCCAGGACATTTCATCATCGGCAGATCTCTCACTTCCTTGCCAAGTCCAAATTATGAAGATTCGTCATACAATCAGTTGTCCAGGTTCCAGCGAATCGAAAGGTTGAGACAGCACTTTTGGTCCAGGTGGAGTAAAGAGTATATCTCTGAACTTCAACAGAGAGTCAAATGGCGCACTTGCAAGAATGCCTTGGAAATGGATTCCTTGGTTGTCATAAAGGAGGACAATTTACCGCCCTTGAAGTGGAGACTGGGACGCGTTGTGGCTGTTTTTCCTGGCAGTGACGGCGTTAATCGAGTTGCTGACGTTAAGACTTCGACAGGCATTGTTCGGAGGTCTTTTTCCAAGATTTGTCCACTTCCTTTGGTTTCAAGCAAGACTGGTTGAAAGACGAGCTTTCAACGGCCGGGGGAATGTTGAAGACTTGGAGTTGCTATTATTATTGCAGTTATTATTAAGTTAATTTTTAAGTTTCCTTTTTGTATACAAACTGAGCGCCTGTAATATTGTAGTAACCTTTTGGCTTTTGCTAATATTATCGTTGCATTTACTATGCACATTCTTGTAGGCGTTATGATTCCTATGCATTTATTTCAATACACCTTGTAAGTTCAAACTGCACACATCGTTTAATTTCGTTCCCGAGTTAATCCCCAAACAGTATAGATGAAGTAGAAAATGTATTATTTTCTAAATACAGTCGTGATGTCAAAAATTTACGCTTGTTATGTACTTATACACATGCACAGAGAAAGCCTATGATCTTAGATAGCATAATGTAGGTTTTTTCATCGAATCTTTCAATATTATGTAAGCATTGTTCCTGGTTACTCCTTTCCTTTCAATATGGACTTTGTGGCAGTGACTGCCGTCTGTTTTCTCAACTCCGTGAGGAAATCTCTAGATGCTCATTCGTTAGGAATACCTGCTCACAATTGAGAATATTATTCCTAAAAACTAAAACTCTTACAAAAAAAATATACACCGCCAAAATGAAAATCAAATCATTTTTTCCTTTCAGGCATTCCAACCATTCATATTCGAAATTCAAACACATTGAAATTGCGTCACGCTTTGTTAACTTCCAAATTCAATTTCGAAACGGTAATTCCAAGTGCGTCCGGATACATTCATCAGAAATAATCTTCTAACGAATATATCTGGCAGCACTGTCAGTCAGCGTCCCACTTCAAACGTATCCGACCGGATTAGTTTTGTTTCATCGAAGTCCAAAGGGACGCTAGCAAAATACAGCGCAAGCTCAATGTTGCGACATATTGACGGGGGTTTATGGAGTGAAGATTGACAGATGGGTTTCACATTTTATTAATATTGTTATTTATAATTTATTTTATTTTTCGATTACGTAAACTTAATTACAGCTAATTGATCAATGACTCCAATTCCTTTTCTTGTTGTTTTTGCACGTTGATAGTTTAATGATTTTATATATTACACGTATAATAAAATTTATTTAATGAGGTATGGTACCATAGGTACCTACTATGTTTTTCCATTTATTACTTATAATAAAATTAAGGCACGTCAGATCATATCGTTATTTTTTAACCGCACGGCCACGTTTAATTTGTTTGTTATCATATTATTATAATATTATTATACCTACTTACAAAATAATAGCTGCTCTTACCTGATATGGGTTTGGATGCATGATATTTCTGAAATATTTCTACATTTTCTTTGGTATCCTGACATAATATATCATACAATTATTATTTCAAGCCGGGACGAACCCTCAGTGTACCAATAATATCGTACTTCAAACACTTTGTCAAAGACAGATAAATAACAGTCACGACAATAGACATATTTAGTTACTTCTAATTCATAAATTCTAGGTCAATATCTACAACCAATAATTCAATATTCAATTCATCTAACTAGTTTTACTAGCTACTGAATTATGCATACTGTACGAGAATTTATGAACCATCAAATTGAAATAATGAGATAAATGCTGACCCAGTTTGAAACATATTACTTGCAATATCATTTTGAAGTATATGAAGCGTAACCAAGATCTTCGAGGCCACGCAGTCACGCAGTCAAGGAGAAGCTACAAAGGGGTAGATAGTGTAAGATAGCAGATCTTGGGGTCCAAAGTATGTACTTCGGAGTCAAGAGTCTGCCCAGGGACAAGCTTAGAATATGAATGGGACCAACGTTGCGATGATGAAGATGGATCGCAGTAATGATACTGCAAGTTATCATTATCATTAATATGGAAGGCACTGCCATTATAAATAAATTATAAATATTCCATAACAATTCTCACAACACTATCTAGACACATGGTGAGCATAGCATAACTAGCTTATGTTATGGAATCTAGAATGCGGATAAACATATTAGGGGTTAAAGTATGAAATTGCCGATTTGTATTGACAAATTGAAATTCGTTTTTTTTTTTAATTTAACTTATTTATTTAATCAAAATAATTACCATTATTATCTATACATTGCTGCCATCTAATAGGAAGGTCATCGATAGAACTCTGGTGATCTAGATTCGATAAACTGTGTGAAAGCATTTTGTACTGCCTCCTGAGAAGAAAACTTTTTATCATATAGAAAATTGTCCAAATCACGAAAAAAATGGTAGTCTGTTGGAGCAAGGTCTGGCGAATACGGAGGGTGACGGATAGTTTCTAATTGCAGTTCCTGTAGAGTTAAAACGGTTTCTCATGCTGTATGAGGTCTCGCGTTATCATGGAGCAATAATGGTGAAGATCGATTCATGAGTCGGGGCTGTTTCACTGCTAGTTTTGCTATCATTGTTCGGAGTTCGGCACAGTAGACATCTGCCGTTATTGCTTGACCAGATCGTAGAAAGCTATAGTGAATAACACCATGCTGAGACCACCAAACAGTTACCATTACCTTTTTATTGGTAAGCTTTGCTTTAGGACACTGTTGTGGCGTTTCACCTGGGGTCAGCCATTGCATTTTTCGCTTACGGTTATCGTAAAGAATCCACTTTTCATCACATGTCACAATTCGATCCAATATTCCTTCATTTCTGTATCGATTCAACAAGGCAACACAAGTTTCAACACGCATTTCTTTCTGCAGATCAGTCAAATCATGAGGTACCCATTTTAAACATTTTTTTATTTTATTGATTTGACGCAAATAAGTCAATATTGTTGGTAAGGTAACGTTAAACCATGCAGCTAATTCCTGGGTAGTTTGGCTCGGATCGGCTTCCACCATGTCTTTCAATTCATTGTTATTCACCTGTGTGGACGGCCTTCCTCGTGATTCGTTTCTTCAAATCAAAGTTTCCATCACGAAAGCGTTTAAACCAAAATCGCACGGTGCGTTCATTAGCAGTCCCCTCTCCAAACGCAACATTGATATTGCGAGCTGTTTCTGCCTCGTTAGTTCCGCGTCGGAACTCCTATTCAAAAATCACTCGAATTTTCGAAGTATCCATCTTTCTTGTCTAAGCTGAATAAAAAAAACAACTGAAAGTCGATAATCGAATGTTGCACATTTTTAAATGAAGAACTACATAGGTACCATGTGGAAAAAGTTTCACTCAAAAATCTCAAACCATGAAGGTTCTATGTCAATTCGAAGTACCTATTACAATGAAACGGCAATTTCATACTTTAACCCCTATTACTAAGATTTGTAAATATATATTTACAATAATGACAATAAGCTAAAACAGCCTTGGTGGGAAAGAGCGTACTGTGTATGGCACCTAAAATTTATAATAAAATACCTGACACCATAAAGTTATGCAACATGAAAACATTCAAGTTGAAGTTGAAAAAAATCTTAATTGCTAAAGCTTATTATACGGTTGATGATTTTCTAAATGACAATAATTTTATTTTAACCTGACAATTTGGAATATTTATTACCTATGTTTTTTATTTTTTTATTTTATTTGGACATGACTTGACATTTGTTTTATTTGATTTTTTTATACTTGCCAATGATCCTTTTGATTATTTGTTTGATTTGACATTTATTTCATTTTATTGTTATGTTTTTTTCTAAATATTTAATTGACATATATTACTATTGTTATGCAATTATTATTGATTTACCTACGCAATATTTTATTAATTATTCATCCAATGATAAATTATTTATATGCATGCTAAAATAAATATTTACACACCATAATGTAATGGTAGAATGTACATGGGACACCCCTTTTTTTAAGACCATTTTATGTACCTACATTCAAGTAAATAAATGAATTTGATTTGATTTATATTATATATATATATAATTACATTTAGAATTAGAAGCTATTATTTAAATAATCTAAAATCTAATATATATACAATACATACATTTTAGATTATTTAAATAATAGCTTCTAGTTCTGAGTGTAATTATATTTTTCAAAATAAATACATAGAAACATCCAACCAATGTAAATATACAGATTCATGCCTATAAATATTTGCACCGAGTGGGGATCGAATCCGCGTCTCCTACGTAGCGGCCGCTTTCACTACCGCCACGCCACAGAGGCTGTCTTCTCTACCATTGCTCCTGAATCCTGATACTATAAAAACTGTATACCGTCAAAATGAACATCAAATCTGTTATTTTTCTTTCAGGCATATCAACTTTCAGGCAAACCAAAAAATACAACATTCGCAATTCAAATATTTAAATATTTCAAACCAATAAACATCGAATTTTGAAAGTCGATCGAAGAACGATCTTAGTTCCAAATTACTTTTTGACACAGCAGTCAAAAGATTTAAGCTAAAGGAGCATTATACATCAAATATTGCTATGCGAAGTACTATTAAATTAATATGATTACGTTGAAACCTTTTACATACCTACAAAATATGTTTATACGACAGACTTTTAGGCAAATTGACTTCGCAGAAATATGAAAAGAGAGTAATCCAATTTTCTTGATGACTTTATAACAAATCCATAAGTAATTTAACTTTGTGACATATCACCAACTTATTCCTGATTATATTGCCTCCAACTTGTAATTGCCCGTTGAAAAATATTTTTAATAAGCCAAAAACTTTCACTCAATCATGTCATCATGTCTCGTAAGAGAAGTATTGAATAAGTTTATTAGATCGAACTTCACGAAAACGAAATGCAGTCTATACTGAACATAGGGTGATGATTTTCAAATGAAATAATTAAAAAAAAGACATTTTTTAATTAATCTTTGTTGTTTAAAACTACTTTAAATGCATGAATTATTTTGAATAATATTGGAATGAAAGCATGTTATTGAATTTACAGCCAGTATTTCTAGAAGTCGTTGATATATAATTTGCATGAGAACTGTATAGACCGCAAGCCAGCGACAGGTTCTCATGACCAATCGCCTCCTGGGAGATACTTCGTACAGTGGTTAAGGAAGTTAAATAATGAATTTTCGTGGTTGTCAGCTGGCACTTTGTTGGTGGGGTAAGCAGCGGTGACCGCTCAAACATGCAAAAAAATGAAAAAAAATCAGTCATTTCCTCCCGGCTGAAAATTGGCTAAATTACAGTTAAGCCAATGTCTTGAAGGAAAAAAATTGTCAGCTGCTCATATCGCGGTGGAAAACCTGTCAGCTGGTGACCTAAAGTTGTAAAAAAAATTAAAATCGTCAGTCATTTCCTCCCGGCTCAAAATTGGTTAAAATCCAGTTAAGCCAATACCTTGAAGGAAAAAAATTGTCAGCTGGCCATATCGCGGTGGAATACGCGTCAGCTGGTGACCAAAAGTTCAAAAAGTTGTATGAAAAATGAAAATCGTCAGTCATTTCCTCCCGGCTCAAAATTGGCCAAAATATAGTGGAGCCAATACCTTGAAGGAAATAAATTGTCAGCTGCGCATACCGCGGTGGAAAACGCCTCAGCTGGTGACGTGGCCAAAATTTAGTCAATTTCTGCCGGTTTAAAATTGACCAAAATATAGTAAAGCCAATGCCTTGAAGGACAAGAAATGTCAGCTGCAAATGCCCCGGTGGAAAATGCATCAGCTGGTCTCGTGACAAAATTCAGTCATTTCCTCCCGGCTCAAAATTGGCCAAAATATAGCTAAGCTAATACCTCGAAGAAAGTAAATTGTCAGCTGGCCATATCGCGGTGGAATAAGCGTCAGCTGGTGACCAAAAGTTCAAAAAATTTGTATGAAAAATTAAAATCGTCAGTCATTTCCTCCCTGCTCAAAATTGGCCGAAATACAGTTGAACCAATGCCTTAAAGGTAATCAATTGTCAGCTGCCCATATCGCGGCGGAAAACGCCTCAGCTGGTGACGTGGCCAAAATTCAGTCATTTCCTCCCGGCTCAAAATTTTGTACCTTAGTCGCAAGACAAACGAAGAACAGATTTATCGGTAATTGTTAATAACTTATCAATACATTATGCATACATTTACCGTGAATTTTATATGTCAAATTTCAAGTGAAAGGAAACTACTAAGTTCTTTTTTCTGGTTCGTGTCCCTATTTCACATAATATGTCAACTACATTGATGTCAGTTATCGTTTTGTTTCCTTCAATGCATTGGATCACCTTTATTTTGGCCAATTTTGAGCCGGGAGAAAATGACTGAATTGGGTCACGTCACTAGCTGAGGCGTTTTCCACCGCGATATTGGCAGCTGACAATTTATTTCCTTCAAGATACTGGCTTAACTATATTTTGGCCAATTTTGAGCCGGGAGGAAATGACTGAATTTTGTCACGTGACCAGCTGATGCATTTTCCACCGAGGCATTTACAGCTGACATTTCTTGTCCTTCAAGGCATTGGCCTAACTGTATTTTGGTCAATTTTGAACCGGCAGAAAATGACAGAATTTTGGCCACGTCACCAGCTGAGGCGTTTTCCACCGCGGTATGCGCAGCTGACAATTTATTTCCTGCAAGGTATTGGCTCAACTATATTTTAGCCAATTTTGAGCCGGGAGGAAATGATTGACGATTTTCATTTTTCATACAACTTTTTGAACTTTTGGTCACCAGCTGACGCGTATTCCACCGCGATATGGCCAGCTGACATTTTTTTTCCTTCGAGGTATTGGCTTAACTGTATTTTAGCCAATTTTGAGCCAGGAGGAAATGACTGACGCTTTTTACTTTTTTTACAACTTTAGGTCACCAGCTGACAGGTTTTCCACCGCGATATGAGCAGCTGACAATTTTTTTCCTTCAAGACATTGGCTTAACTGTAATTTAGCCAATTTTCAGCCGGGAGGAAATGACTGAATTTTTTTCATTTTTTACATGTTTGAGCAGTCACCGCTGCTTACCCCACCGACAAAGTGCCAGCTGACAACCACGAAAATTCATTATTTAACTTCCTTAACCACTGTACGAAGTATCCCCCAGGAGGAAATCATTGACCAAATTTAAATGTGGCTCGTGGACCAGTATCTATTTGTAATTCATTTATTACTTGTCTTATAACTTACTTATTTACGCTGTATTTTTTTTATAATTAAGTAATAGAATTTGAACTTATATTATACTTAGGTATATTTACCTATATTTAATCAACCTTATATAGTTAGTTATAAATATATTATAGTTTTTATAAGTTGTGGCTATAATTTTTCGTATGGTTTTTAGGTTTTGAGAAGGTCATAAAATAGTTACACATAAATAAACTTGTCCATATTGCCATATGCCTTTATTCATTGTGTTTTTGGTATATTTATAATTCTAACCTCATAAAAGCTTGTTTAGTAAACTGTAAATTAATTATTATAACATTATATAGGTACAATAAACATATACCCGTATTAGATACTTTTCATGGAACACTACATATTATATAACCACCAAATAATAACATATAACTATATTTAGATCCTATAAAATATAGCTTTTTTTGCTTGAATACACTCCATTGCGCAATAGGATTCACACAACACACGTACATTTTAGTAGACAAATTTAGAAGTTATTATGTAAATTCCTGTAAAATAACAATAGACTTATTAAATTAAACAACCAAGTGTATTTATAAACCTGAACACAAATATTATGTACAAAGAGGAGACGATACCACTCATACGGATTCAGGTAAGTTCCGAAATTCCGAAAATAAAAGATTTTTAAAATAAAATGTTCTTTTTTAATTTGTTTCGATTTGATAATTTAAATTATATAGGCAATAATGTAGACAAGTATTATTAGATCATTGTTTATATTAAGTTTACGTTTCTGAACAAACGTATAATTCATGTCAAATCGGACTTATTTCATTTGTTACAAAAAAATGCACAATGTTCAGCTGATATTTACAGTTAATAATTTCTTATTCTAAATATTGTATCATGTATTTTCAAACTTATTAGTAAACATTCAAAATTCGTCTTGTCTTACAGTTTTACCTGTGTCACCAATTAATCCCTTAAGGCATGGCCCTCGATACATATAAAGATATAAACCACTACACATACACGTTTTGATAGTGACTGTTATGTTTTACTTTTTTAAGAATATAATTTTGGTTTTGGATGAAGACTATACACCAGGTTCATAAACACAATGTTTTTTATTACAGATAAAAAATTATGTATACATATTCTAACTTGATAAAACTTTTTTTTATTCGACAGGCAGAAGAAGGTACAAACCGAACATCTGAAGGCGAAGACAACGATGGCAGTGAGGTCAACGCTGGCTCATCCCGGGCACTGTCTGCGGCCACTTCCCGGGAAGAAGACGATGACTCTAGTAACAATGCCAGCAGTGAGAGCAAAAGCCCTGGACAGAGGTTGGTTGACTTTTTAAATAAAGAATACTTTTAGATTAAATTATTTAAAATTAATTGACGGCTACTAAAATATGATACGAGAAAAGTGGGTTCGAATTTTAAATTTATTTTCTGACATTTGACCTTATGTAACATGTAGAAATGATCAGGTCATTTCTACATGTTACCTAAAGCGTACCTATACATGAATGTTGTTATTTCATACTTTCGTATTAGTGATAGATATAAATTGGCTTATAACGGTATAACTTGTGACGCCCCTGGTATTGCACACATCCATAGGCTGCGGTAACCATCACCCATCAGGTGGGCCGTGTGCTTATCAGCTACCTAAATGGCATAAAAAAGACTATGGTAGAATAATTGTGTAATTCAAAACAAAGTACCCTAAAGGTAACCCAAAAGTTTATTACGTTATTAACTGTTATTAAGGCTTGTATTCTATAACGATACTCAGTCCTGAATCTCGATTTATCTGAGCACAGAATAAGAGTCAGGGTAATACTAAACTAAAAATGATTACTCATCATAAGAACGCAATTTTACTCGTATCATTTATTGTAGCTTATTAATACACATAAGTTGGCTAAGTATTATAGCAAAATAAGTACATACAGAAGGTCCACTTCATACATCGTCTATTAAACTAAGCAGTGTCAACTTTTAACAGAAAACAATCCTAATAGTAAATTTCGGTTAGTAGCTAGTCGATAGCTATTTTGCCAGTGACTACTATTTCTAATCATTGCCATTGATAGAGATCTAATCACAGTAGTCAAAAGCGATGTTGCGATTGACTACTGGTTCTAATTCTAGCAGTCAATAGCTACGAGTATATCGCCATTGGCTACTATTTCCATCTCAGCAGTAAATAGCTAGGTCGCCATTGACTACTAGTTCAATCTCAGAAGTCAATAGCTATGTTTACATTGACTATACTAGGTGTAATCCTAGCAGTAAATAGATATGATGCCATTGACTACTATATCTTATCCAAGCAGTGAATAGATATGTTGCCATTGGCTACTAAGTCTAATCCTAGTAATCAATAGCTATGTTGACTACTAAATCTAATCCTAGCAGACAAAAGCTATGTTGCGATTGACTACTAGGTCTAATCTCAGAAATCAATAGCTATGTTGCCATTGACTACTAGTTCTAATCCTAACAGTGAATGGAATATAGTCATTATTGGTAGTCAGTCGCGTTGTAAGCTATGTTTACCATTTTAACTTATTTTTTAGGTATACAATATATTCGATATACGAAGGTACGCTGTTTAATTTTACGTGTTAAATATATTTTACACAATATGCTACTTGCCAACTTAAGTGTACGGTATCGGTAGGGTGCGTACATAAAGAAGCGGTTTTGCCTGCTACAAGCAGCTAGCGGCGATGCGCTCTGGTTTAAAATTAGTAGAATATGTATAACCGCGCTGGTCAATCTGCTTCTCTATGTAAACACCCCTACTTGTAATTTACTGATGAATCTCAACAAGGGTACTCAGTAGCTTCACTGGGACCTATTAAATTGAATCAACCAGATTGCAAAGGTATTCAGTTGTATATAAGCGAGCAAATAATCAAAATTATAAAACATTATAAAGTTATTGCAACTTATCAAAATAAAAAAATGAAAATCATTGAAAAGAAGTGTTTAATATTGGTTAAAATAATTTAATTTTAATTTATGTATTCCTGTTGAGAATTGCCAGTCGTACAATTATTGCCAGCTAAAAATTGATTAAAATGACATCAGTATATGACTTGAAACGAAAGTTGAACGAACTAATATAATCGTAAATAAGAACCTTAATATTATTATACTACTACACCATTTTGAGTGCATTAGCTACAATAACGTAGCGTGACAATACGCACCTATTCAGATTAGTCTCGTCTCGACACATAACTTTAGAACTCGTTAGAATACTTACGAATACCTTCATACTGAAACAAATTATATAGTAATAAGAACTTTTATGGATAGTACTATACTAGCAGAATAGTACTGAAATTGTGTTTAAGTCTGTAGGTGGAGAGATGGGTACAAGGGTTATATACTCGTAAAAAGATCAATTGAATAAAATTATAGCTATAACTAACCGAATTAAACTTCCAAGTGTTCTAAAATCAAACACGTTTTTATCATACATAAATTACGCGTCAATTTCGTACATTACAGTAATTTTATTACATTTAATATTGCTACGCCGGGAGCTTGGCAACTTCAATCGTCATTTTCTCTGTGTTAGAGACGTTTTCAGGAGGCTGAAACCACATTTCGGCACGTTTCAGAAGGTGCTCTTTCACCTCCCGAAGAATCAAAATTTTTACCAAGTTACCGTCTTTTTCAGGCGCCTGAAAACAGTTTTCAGGCCGTTTCAGACCAATCCCCGTCGATCCGCGGCATTACCCTGAGAAACCCTTTTCAGGCATTTTCAGGACCATTTATGGGCCTTTTCAGTCAACATCAATGTATGGCCAAATTCCCATAAGAGTGAACGAGACGGCACTATAGAAAGAGACAGCATGCCTTGACGTCACTGTTCTATATGGAATTGAATGAATAGAACGAGACGTCTGGCTAGAAAGAGACACAAGACCCAATAGAACATTCCAGAACGTTGCTGTCTTTTCGAGAACTTTCGCTACTCGGCCGCGCCGGATATACAAGGCGAGCTAGCAGCCTCCGCTCAGTCAGTCTACGACTAGTATTCGAAGCGATCACAGCGATAAAGTGTGCGAAGCGATACAGTGCGATTATATTATAGTGACTGTGTATTGTGTAAGGAAGAGTTTTCGAATTTCTACGCGCTTTGCTGTAATTTAAGCTGCTTCAGCTAAGCTGAATAAAATTTGGCTTCAACGGCTTGTTCTCGCATTTTCTATTTAAACCGACCCCCACGCTCGTAACAATATTCATTTTATAGCTAATTTATTCCCCTTCGACCACGTACGAAACCAAGTTTCGAAACTAGTTTCTAAATAAGAATAATATTTCTTCTTCTGAAACTTTATTCAGCGCTATTGGTTTAGTAGTGAATAAACTACAAGATTTTAATAGAAATGATAAATATTCGAGTCTTTACGTTGACTGCAAAAGTTTTTAGGCTGGAGTTCATTCAACATGATTTAACACTTTTAGTTTTAATGGTAAATATCTAGGTAAGACTAATCAGAAGGCATTGAAAATGATTAGTCATTTAAATACGTCTTTACGAGTTTCCTTAGCAAAAGGAAACTTTTCTTGAAATGAGGTAGAAATAGCACTGAATTACTTGAAATTAGTGACTCAAATTTAACTTTCAAAGCGTTGATTTAGAAACGAGTCAATAAACTCATCAACGGCAATGTACGACTACGCTATACTGACGGCACAGAAACTCGCTATGTTTACAGGGTGACTCCCCCGTTGCACACGTCCAAAGACCACGGTAACCACTTACGATCAGGTGGGAAATGTGTTTGTCTGCCACCACAGTTTTACAAAAAAAAGCTTTAACTATGGGCTTTAGCTTAGACTATGGCCTAGAGAACTTCTAGAACTTTTCGATTTGAATAGAAAAAAATTAATCGGTCTAGGCGGGGTTTGAACCTGCGGCCTTTGCCTTTCAGGGGCAATGCTTTGACTACTAAGCTACCAGACCTCGCCCTAACCAATTCAAATTTCTACTTCTATGATTATCAGACATTTTAAGCATTAATTTTTACCCGACTGCCAAGAACGTTGTTGTATGTATGTTTGTAATATTCTTTATTACCTCATATCTTCTGAACCATCTTACAGATTTCAATAATTCATATCTCAAATAAAAGGTATTTATTGCCCAAGTGTTCTTGGGTACATGAAACATGAACAAAAGCTATATGTTGGGTTTTTGACGCCAAAATGTATGGGGATATTAAACAAGTTACTTAAATTTATCTAGAGGGATGATAAAGACAATTAGAAGACGATTACAAAAATATATATGTCATGACTAAAAAGAATAAAATAAAATAAATTATTTGTTACAGTTTCAATGTTCTAGATTGATTTTTGTGTGGGCGGAGTAGTCAATAAAATAAATTATTAAAAACAAAAAATCCGACTGATGCTAAAAGATCGAAACAATCTTCAAAGCAGACGGTACCCATTTGCAAATCTCAAACCAGACGAAAATGAAATACAATGCAAGTTAATTAAAAATAAAATAAAAAACATTTCGACGAATTGAGAACCTTCCCCCGTTTTGAAGTCGGTTGAAATGGTTCTTGAGGCAATACACCCCTTTCCGATTAGAGAACACAAACTACCTGAGTTTACGCTCGCGGACCCTGCCGCTCGCTTCCCCTGTACCCCTCATTGTACAGCCGCGCAAGTACCGAGTCGACCGACTGTAAGAAATAATAAGACTGTGGACGAACTATCACTCTTTTCTCTTAGGTTGTAGAAAGCGCGCTTTTAGGTCTCTTTGGTAGAAGGCGCAGGGTGAGACGGATCATCCAATCATAGCTTATATTAGATAAATCACGATCGTACAGACTCACGTCATTGGTTGATGGGTTTTTTGATTGGCCAGTACCCGAAATATTTGACATATGTTCACGTAGTTTACCGATAACTATCTACTTAATGAGTAGAATCGCGATAGTAGTTAGGTACTAACACATATCCATAACACATATACCTACCTCATATTTATACATGAGCATTAAGTTGTAGATAGATAGACCACACTTGATTGTACACCAACATTAGATTACAAGAGATTGGATTACAGTAATTATAGTTAAATGCACAATGGGAGCATTATCGTTAAATACGATCATTTCCTGGAAACCCTGGGATGGAGAAATATTCAGTATATAATGTATTTTACAAACAACTCTATACTGATACAAGAATATTACTAAAGAGTTTATATACCATGAAAATCTATTTCACATTTAATCAGAAATTTAATAATAAGACGATCTTAATACTCTCCCATTAAAACTGGATAATACCGGCTCTTAAATCCGTAACAAACTCATAATTAATTCAGAAATAGGAAACATTTTGTGTATCATATGATAGATAATTATATTTGCGCGCCCTTCTGTTATAACCATAAATACTTTTGACATAATAAACGTTTTTCGCTAAATATAACAATATGCGAAATATTTATGACCCGTGGAAAATGGTGGAGTACCTAAGTGCAATTTCGTTTCCATCACGAGCAAATGATTTTAAAGTTGCAAAAGCATTATTTTTAAAACGCTGTAAAAATGAATATGAAGACATAATATAGGACTATTCCGCATGCACCTTTTATGTAAAAGGTATAATTGCAAAATAGTCCGATATAAAGCATAAAACTTTTGAATCACTTAGTTCTGCATGCCAGCTTGACCCCGTCGGCTCGGTGCAAAGACGGGCGTTGAGAATGTCTGTAGAATCTCAAAACATTCTAGTTAGGGAACAAAAAGGATTTCGCCGAGATAAAACGATAAATCTTGCTATTTATGATTTTTTAGAAATAGTTATATCTCATGTTGATAAACGAATACCAATTTGTGGTTTATTCTTGGACATGACCCAAGCATTTGACTATGTGGATCATGACATTTTGCTGTACAAACTTGAGACTTACGGTATTAGGGGTAACATTTTAAAATTGATTGAATCTTACTTGAGAAATCGCACTCAATATACTCAATTAACAAAAATTAATGTTAAGAAGAAGACGGAGAATACATATCGCTCAAACGATCGTAAAATTCAATATGGCGTACCTCAGGGAAGTGTTCTCGGCCCGCTGTTATTTATAATATACATCAATGATCTCCCGAAGGCGACATCTAACCCAATAACCCTCTTTGCGGATGATAGCACAGTTGCAATCAAATGTAATGACGCAGGGACTTATGAGCGTGATATTAATACTACATTGACCGCCATTGTCGAGTGGTTGGATGCTAATAATTTGAAGGCTAACATTGAAAAGACTCAGTTAATGCACTTTAGCCAACGTGAATCTACTTTGGTACCTGAGGTTAATTACAAAAGCGAGCCAGTTGTTGCAGTACAGTCAACAAAATTCCTTGGTATCCATATAGATAATAAATTAACATGGAAACCGCACATACAACAACTATGCAAAAAAATTAGTAAATCCGTCTACGCGCTTCATGAATTGGCCCAGGTCGTAAATTTAAATACATTGCTGACGGCATATCACGGCCTGGTAGTCTCAGTACTGAGGTATGGCATAATTTATTGGGGAAACTCCACTGATATAGACTTTGTATTTAAGGCTCAGAAACGGTGTATAAGAGCTATGTTTGGGCTGCAGACGACTGAAAGCTGTAGGCCACTATTTGCAAAGCATAAAATTTTGACTCTTACAAGCTTGTATATCTATGAAGTAACACTTTTCGTTAGGCAAAATCCCAACTTATATGAGTTAGCATCACAAAAAAGTAACAGATCGCAGCGAGATATGTATCGATTGTGCATACGTAAGACCAATACAGCTTTAATGCACAAAAGCGTATTCCATATGGCCTCTGTGCTATACAATAAACTGCCTAAAGAAATAAAAGTACAAAATATAAATTTATTTAAAAATAAGCTGAAAATTTTTCTAGCAGATAAATGTTACTACAATATAAAAGATTATCTAAATGACCGTCTAATGTAATTACAATATCATCCATTTATTTCTTTTGACATATTAATTTTTAACCATTATTATTGACAATGTATTTATTTGACTATGACATAACACAATTTGTATCCCACTCTTAGAAATTTTGCATGCCTATTCTAAGGTCGGAACACTTGAAACCAATTTATATTGATAACATCATTGTAACAGTGTTTTCAGCAAAATAATAAATGATTTGATTTGATTTGATTTGATTTGATTTGAGACTCGTCGACAATCCCATACTCGCAGTCGATGTGGAACCGCTCAGCCACCAGAGGGTCTTTGCCTCGATGTGTGTGTTCTACCGGCTATACAATGATCTGTGCTCAGGCAGGTAATTCCTCCTCACACATTGCGACCGAAAACGGTGCGCACTGTACGGTTTGAAAGGAACTTCATCCCTTCCACGCTCAGGTTGTGGAATGAACTTCCCGCTGTGATTTTGCCAAGCGACTACAATATGGGTCTCTTCAAAAAGGGCATTAGAAGGTTTCTTCAGAGTCGACAGCGCAAGTGTAACGTCCCTGGTGTTGCATACGTCCATAGGCCACGGTAACCACTTTCCATCAGGTGGGCGGTGTGCTTGTCTGCCAATTAAGTGGTATGTGTGTAGTTCCACAGTGCGTACCGTTTCTGGCCACAATGTGTGAGGATGAACTCCCTGCCTATGGTGAGCGGTGCGATGATAGAATGTATCAGTGTGCATGATGTCGAACAATTAATCTAAACTCAAGCCATTGTATAGACGATAGAACACACACACACACAGTGAGACGAGTTCTGCGAGTATGGGACTGTCGGCGAGCCTCAACGCCCGTCTTCGCACCGAGTCGAAGGGGTCAAGCTAGTATGCTAGCACTCCGGCAAAAAGGTGACAGCAGTACTACATGTGGGGCCGAACCATACCTTATAAAGAAGGAGTCGTTGCCCCGCAGAGAAGTACTGCTTCGCCTTGTTAAGTAATCCAAGTCGAAGGGGTCAAGCTAGTATGCTAGCACTCCGGCAAAAAGGTGACAGCAGTACTTCATGTGGGGCCGAACCTATACCTTATAAAGAAGGAGTCGTTGCCCCGCAGAGAAGTACTGCTTCGCCTTGTTAAGTAATCCAAGTATCCTCCAAGTTTCTTTCAAGTCAGCTTGAACTCGTCTTCCAAATGACCGCGATATTGAACGTCTATTGAGATGTCGACAGCTAGGATCCCAATACTCGAGGCGGTGTTCCCAGAACCTGCTTCACTACAATAAATGGAGTTTTCTTGTGGTTATGTTGAAATGGTTCATCAATGAAACCCACCGGTTATTTAGCTCTTCACTAATTTAGCATTGAGAAAATGAACCTTGCAAAAATTTCTTTCAGAAATGAGCACGAGATCTATCAGTACCTACTAGGTATGATATCGGAAACACTGCTTAGTTTTGGTTGTTTCAAATCCGATTTGGCACGTTCGTTCGCAACCACAACCAGGTACGACAAGAAAAGGAAATGGTAACTTATATGTTAATCCCAGTCGCATCCGAAGCTATCAGCTTAGAGTCTGGGATCCGCTTTTCCAGTCTAACTGCGTATTTGGCTGAACTTCGATATTTTCTGTGAAGCGACTGCCACCTGACCTCCATAACCCAGAGGTGAATATCGAAGAATTGCAACAAGACCAGTTGTTGAAATTTTTAGGGCTCCCACTACCCGTAACAACTGCCATAGATGTTATAGCAACCGGAACCGACAGCTTAATGAGCTCTCCGAGGCACGACCAGACCAATATTCATGCGTACAAATATTTGCACTGAACGGGGATCGAACCCGCGCCTCCTGTGTAGCGGCCGTGTTCACTGCCGCTACGCCACGGAGGCTGTCAATTGAAATTCAACATGATTAATTGAATATTACTTGACAATTAATAAAAAAATTATACAAATATAAACAAACAAACTACACAAAAACCTTCACGAAAGTCATTCAAATGTTAAATTTGAATCGCAGACGCTTTTTGCAACTAGCGTGCAACAATAAAAGGTTTGTCGGTGAAGTGTACACGAAATGGATCAATAAAATACATCTCTACTTCTATTCTAGGTCATAGACGATATAAAATGCATTGACGCGTGATAACGTGTGAATTTTCTAAGATGGCTGACATTAAAATTATGTCGTAAAACTGTTGTGAAGTGACTGAACTTTATCTGCACGATATTTTGTTAGTTAAGATGGGACCTTCCTGCACATTAAGCAAATTTATGATTAATTTTTAATGCAATTGGTATGCTAACTTGAAGACGCGATCAGTCCTGCAACTTAACGCTAATGTGAGAAAGCATCTGTGCGATTTTTAAATAAATTGTATTTAATAGTCCAGTTTGTAGGCAATATAGATCAGAGCAATCGATCAGAAGGTTTACCATGGAGCTATGCAACCTATATAGCTCCATCCCTCTTTATCACCCGGAACACAATTACTTTAATACGTCATGGTAAGTCCTCACGAATACAGACGTATAGCTACAAGCACACCACCCACAGCTCAACCCGTACATAATCCGTATACAATTGTCGTCTTATATCGTTGTCTAAGTAATTTTCTCGTAAAATCTTGAACATAAAGTTCGCAGCGATTCTTCTAGAGAATTTCATACATTCGTCGTAACGCCTCGAGCACATAAATCCCAGTGTAGGAAACAATCTTTCGCGAGGATTTATTGCTTCTCTTGTAATAGTGGTATTTTTCTTTACTAGTAGAGCAAACGATAGAAGGCTTAAGAATGCCTTCGTGTTTAACATTAAATAATAATTAGTAACATACTTAAGAGAGAAACAACGGGGATTTGATGTTTGTTTTACAGTATGCGAATATTCTGACGGAAGCTTTCGCGCTTAATTGAAGTTGCTTGTTGTCTATCACTGAGGTACGACATTTAAAACATTGCTTCTACCCACATACTGATTTCCCGATTCGAGAGCGCTCTCAAAGCTAGCATTTTTTTTGTTAGCCTAACTTATTGATATGATTTAAAGCTTACGCGAATATCAATTGATATAAAACTCTTTTCAACGGATTCTATCACGATAGAGAGAAGTTTCATTTCAAGACCTTTTTGGCCCAGGATAGCTATAAGCCGGTGCGCCTGCTGATTTAGGTGGGATATCAGTAGCAGTCGCTCCCGTAATAACCAAGATAAACCAAATTAAGAAAAGGAGTACGAAACCGCACAGGCTTCAAAGTGCAACCTTGGATGGAATCGGGAATGGCACTCGAATGATAATGAGAAGAAAATTAAAAGTAATTTAAGAAATCTGTTAAAAAATAGACCTTTCTTTTTAACAAACAATCAAACAAATAGCCTATTGCAGTCCACTGCTGGACATAGGCCTCTCCCAATGTGCACCAATGTTCCCGATCCTCCATATTCCGCATCCAGTCTATTCGAGCAACTTTTTTCAGGTCGTCAACCCATCGGGCTAGGGAGCATACCACCTTCCATCTGCCTTCCATTCTAAGACTCGTTTGCCTGTTAATCGCTAAAACGTACATTAATTCCAAATTAATCTCGGTTCATATAGTACGTCAAATCTGCAAGCAAATATCCAATTTTGCTGTATATTTCCAAATCAGTAGACTACATCATTCGTGTATAGCACGCCCTTAAGTAAACTTTCGTCCAGCCCACTTCAATGCCAGCATGTGTCCTCGCATGCTACTGAAAATCAATACGATGCATAACTAGATTACAAACGTACAAATTGACGACGAAAGTGCCAATCTTTCTTATATTGTAGACCTGTAATTAGATAAGAGATCATTGCCAGGGGAGATAGTGAAGGACATCGTCATTTCTGTGGCAGCTGGCGTACGCTTATTGCTAATAAAGTATTAAGGAATAAGGACTATGTGGAATGGACAGAACGGATGACAATTTATATTTGAGAGAAAGGTAACTTAATGTCAAACAAAGTTTAAGGTTCTATGGCCCTAGCGGTAGAGGCCATCCATAATACGTCATCATTCCTGTTGGTTTTGGGCATCGCGTTTTGTTTCGAACCAGACAGTGGCAATTTGTTGGTCAGTATACTGTAAAATAGAATTATGAATGGATGCGATTGACATGTATTTGGATTGGATTAAGACAGGAAAACATTGAATTGGTCTAGGCGGGGTTCGAACCCGCGATTTTTGCCTTACAGGGGCAATGCTTTGACCACTAAGCTGGTAGCTCAGTGGTCAAAACCTCGCCCGGACCAATCCAATTTTTTTTATATCCTTCTTTGAGGCGACGGTTTCAGATCTACCGATATTCTCACAAACTAACTTTTTAGACCTATTCAATATTTTCCTATCATAATCGATTTTAATATTAAGCATACAAAATGCTTAAACATTTCATTAAAAATGTATTTTGATGTTATATCGTTCATGATCAATTCGCCATCAGTCAAATGTTAACGGGAATTGACGCGATCATAGTATAGGTGCATACATACCTTTGATTTGCCTGACGTTTCGACCCGGTTACAATGGCTGTGTTCACAGGCTGACTGAGGAACGTGATAGTTTAAAAGATACCAATATTCTGAATTTTAGTTTCAGTATGATATCTACCTTATCGCTTATAATACGACTAGCAGATGGTTACGGACGGTTACGGTGGCAGATTATTTTATCTATGTGTAAGCACTAACTGCTAATAAATAAGGTCAAGGCTCTAGTATTTTACGAGCGTTGGGTCACCGAACGTCACCGCTTTACTGACGTCACCAATCCGTCAATTCTTATCTTTGATTGTAGCATTTGCCATTTCACTTTTCTATTCGAATGAAATACAAACAAAAGGTGAATATACTGGTTCACTTTCTCTTATTAAGTCAAAGTTAAGTAAATACAGCCCACCTGATGATAAATGGTTACTGATACACGCAAGCATGGATGGTGATGCTATTTGACGCCAGAAGTTCAATCCTGAACTAGAAATAGCTTCCTGTGGGGCGATACAGTCAATAACAAAAGTTAATTAATAAATTCTAGTTTATTATGTGCCCTAGCTCTTGAATCTTTTATCTTTCTACACTACTATAATAAAGAGAAAAGATTTCTATATTTGTAATGAATAAACTCAAAAGTTACTGTACCGATTTCAAAAATTTTTCACTATTAAAAAGCTATATTCATCCTGAGTAACATAGGGTATATTGGATCGGATCGGATCGCCTGGGCGGATCGTTAGTCTTCTATTTAGTAAAAAGGGATGTTACTAAGCGCATTACTTGAGAACGGTTCAATCAATTCAGCAATTCTTTTTTTCCGTATGTTCAAAACGAAACGTCCCCATAGGCCACAGGAACGAAAACAAAACTAAGCGAGCAGCTATAAAAGTAATAAACTAGACGTTTTGTGGACAGAAGATCTCGCGAGCACCTCACTTTGCTACATTTTCCGGTATCAAATATGAGGAATCAAAAAAAAGAAACAATACGGATTTAGCAACAAAAAATAATAAAGATCCATTCTTAAAAAAAAACTCTATATCAAACTTCCTTCCTTGTACCTCATCTGTTTTGTTTATAACGAAGTTAAAAATACAAGCCTCGTAAGGCTTGTTTTTTCACTACACCCTGTCAGGAATCAGCCTTCATATTTCAGCCAACAATCTGATGATTTTTAGTCGAGATGATCAAGATCCGTTCATAAATAAGCTGAGAATACGTCTCCACTTTTGTCCCCCATTTATCCTCCTACCAAGAAAAGCTATCAACAAAAGTTGTATTTTAATCACAGAACATAGTGTGCTTAGTTTAGTGAAAATCGATAAAAAAATCAGCCTTCTAGATCGAAAACAAAAGCAAAATCGGCAACCTTGTCGAAACAGAGGCTCTCGTTCGCTTCGCTCACTCGGACAGTAAAATTTTAAATGAACTTTAACGTCTTGACACTATGAATCTATTTCAAACAGCTATTTAATGGTACATACATTCCAGTGTACAAAAAGTAAATAAATATTTTTAATGCCAAGCAACTTGGTCGTTGACTGTACTTTTCACACCGAATGTGTACACGTTCGAGCGAGAAATCTTATTAAATCCTAACCGTTGCAAGATCGGATTGCATCCGACGACGATCGGTTGGACATTATTATCAGAAGTCTACTAATGGAAAAGATCACATAATACGAGAAAGTAACGTAATTGTACTTCAGTGCCCCGAGCACGAAAAATATTCAGTCTCGTAACGTATACGTATCAAGAGAATGGAGCATGGCCGCTTGCCTACTATGAACAGGTGTGAGCCAATCACAGTACCTTGTTCTCTCGATACGTTGATGTTACGAATACGAATATTTTTCGCGCTTGGACCACTGTAACTGACTTAAAAAGAAAGAGGTACCCAGTTCATCAGTTATTCTTCACATCATATTTATTTTACAATACCATACTTTTTGCTAGAAAAATTCTTCGTCATCCGATTGCCAATCGCGATTGCATCTAAAGTTTTCACTATGGAGCCCTGGGTGTGCTTTTCTGCTACTCATTTTCATAATTTATTTCAATTTGATATCTACAACAGCGACTGCTGTCTAATTCCCCAACTTCAAAAGGAAACTTGCACGGGATCCTCATCTGCATCAATCAGCAGGTACACTGGATTGTAGTTGACTACAACATCGGCTTGGCCTCGTAAACTCTTCGATTCGGCCGTTGAGTAGTTTGACTAAAGCAAACCCCCCAACTGTATTGGATAAAAAACTCGGAAGATGAAATTAGTTCTTTTTAAATAACAAGTTTAAACAGAACTCACGTACAGAAATCACAATTCTAAGTCAAAACTCATTTATATAAGCTGTCTATAATAAATTACGAAGCCTATATATTTTACCCAAACCATTACAAAACCATTTAGTAAATAGTCTAACCTTCTTTACCGTCAAACAAAGTTGAGTTCTATTTACACTAAATTTCTAAAACTCCTGTCTAAGGATCAGTACACACTGAAAGATTTTTGTGATATTTTTTTCTTTTTGTAATTCGTTAATTTCTTCTGACAGAAAATTAGTGATAGGTTCTATGATTGGCGCTATATTATAGGTATGGTATGGTATGTTCTTTTTGTCTTTTTCTCTGTATATAGAGAAAAAAGAAAGAGAGAAAAAGTTTTCGCTTCTGCCGGCACTCCCGGAGTGCAACCCGTCTTTTTTTTTTGCTAAATATAGTTGCGTGGCCAGGTGCGCACACTGTTTGGTAAGCGATCAATAAATTAAACTACATAAGTGGTTGCCATTTGGATAGTTGACCACTTAGCGGTATTTCATTTGACTGTTTCCTTGCTCGGGCTGTCAATAGTCGTTAGGTCAAGTTAAAGGCCCCTATGAGCAACCTGAAAAACTACGTCTGTGATTCGCTACTAACTACATCTCAGGATAGGAGTTAAACCACAGTCGCACAAGAAATAGCCAAAAAACAAAACTAGCGCACATCATCTTAAAGCGAACCCTAGACTCCGAGGTGGTGGCCTGTACGCGACTAACTAACACAAGGATAAAAATGTTATTGATAATGATGTTTCGGGCAGTCTCATATTTTCTTGCAGTGCCGCGCTACTATTCCTTTACCGTTTAATGACTGTGAATTTTGTCTCCTAAACATAAGATTCACAATGATTTGCAATATTTTACCTCAAAAAGACGCTGTCGGACGCTGCTGTATCAGTGTGGAGAGACCCTAGTCCCTAACTGTAAACTAAACTTTTGGACCCCCAAAAGTAATTGGTTCGGTTAATTTAATTAACTGGTAGGTTGAATTAAATCTATTTGAAGAGGATACAATTCGATGGGATCTCTTTTGTAATGTTTTTATTTTGATTCGATAAATTGAAAGAGAGAGGTTTATTGTGAACAATTACCTTAGAATTACGAGAAGCGATTGCTTTTTGAAACATTTTTGCAGGGTACAGTTTAATACTGTTTTGTCGTTGATAACTTATTTATGTCATTCTGAAGTCAAACTGTAAAAAGGCAAGATTTACGATGTGATTGAAACCATCATTCATCAGTTATTTTTATATGGAAAATTTTTGCCGTGGACAAAATTTGTTTAATTTCTCAACCACTTTAAAACCACTTTGATAAGTGTTATCATCCGTTTGAAGTGTTTTAACTGCTATCATCTTTACGAGGGTTCAGATTTTTTTACCAACAGTCCACCATTTCTTACGGCCCGTTAATAGTGTGATAAGCTGTCCAATGCCTGACCAAGTGACCATCAGAACCATCAGAAACTTTCATCCTAGTCCGTTACAGGTTAGGGTTATCAGTAGGTAGGCATGGCAGACCGAATTCAATTCAAAATCTCGTAACACTCAAAGCGCAAAGCACAAAAATAAGATACTCTCTCATTAGTTGCCAGTGCGAAATTCTAGTCAAGTGGAGATATCACCGTTTCATTATTGCAACCTTTTCAGACCAGAGAGGCAAAAGTCCAATGTTTTGTAGAACATCAATTCTCATGTTAACCATAGATCAACTACGTGAGTGCCTGTAGTCTATGATGTATTGGTGGCAGCACCTTTCATACATTATATACACCTGACACCAGAAACCTGTGCCAGAGTCCCTTCCATCAATCGCCAGGTGTACCGACTCGTAGGTGAAGGTGCTTCCGGCCCTTAAGGTCTTGGTAGGATCTCCCAAAAATAAAAAGCACTAATTGATACACAAATATTTTTTTCGAAAATAGTGACCACAAGATATTTCATCATCATCATCAGGCTATATTAGTCCACTGCTGGACAAAGCCCTCCCCTAATGAGCGCCATAGCAGGGTGCTCAGCTTGCCGCATCCAGCATCTGCCTGCACAAGATATTATTACTATGATATTTTCTCGAAGACTTGTCTTATGCATTGCAAACACAGAGCTACAAGTAGATATAGCTTATGTCCTCCATAAGGGTAGCTTGAAAAATAATATTAATACTTTCACTTTACTCCGTCGACAAAATAATCAAATTACAGTTTTTGCTCAAATATTTGAGGAATAGCAATTACAATCTAACCTAACTTGAACAAAATAAAACCTAACATTAACGATATAATTATATTTTCTGATATCATAGAACATTTATAATTAATATGAAATAGAATTTGATTAAAAACAATTTTCCCAACCTGTTCAGGCTGTTGAGCAAGCTATCTCCATTCACGCCGAATGCGAAGCCTGATGATATGTAAGTGCCTGCAATAAGGCTCATCTTTGGATACGCTTAGCTGCGACCCTAGCAAAAAGCACGATTCAATACCAATGCCGATTACGTATAGGTAGTCAAAAGAGTAGCTGCCAACTGACGTCTAAAACTGGCCTATAAATACTGTCAAAAATGACAGTATGTCAAAAGTGGCATTGTGTGGCAGTGGCATACTAATAGCCATTTTAAACGTCATTGGAAAGCCGCAATAAATCGTTGATTATACGAACGACTGACACGTAATCGGTACCCTGCGCCTCACGAAGATTTGTGCATTGCTATAGAGTATAATTGTTGAAACTAGTTTACAACCCTGCACAGCTCGGCGTATAGACGTCACGTAATGCTAAAATATTGTACAAACACCTAATTTAATTACATTGTACTGTCCGTGAACGAGATTAGCCCGCTGACTTATTTATATGCATGTTATACTTTGTGGAGTCTCGTTGACATGTACCGTATACCGTGAGTACGTGTTGTCCGCTTTGGTGGTAACGACCAAACTAGTTTCTTTAATATTATTGCTCGATAACGCTTCATAGATTTTAGTAACTGTATGATTTAGTGATGAAGCACATAGTTTTAGTTGTGGAATGAAGCACGTGATTAGTGATTGAAATACCCTCGACAGAGAAGACAGTTCGAGACTTACCAACCAAAGCGGCAACACGTTCACTGAGGGCTCCCACTTCCATCGCACACACACACATCACTGGCTCCGTATAACACGAAACATCCCTTTATAGGCGACCGATCATTGCATCGAGTTCGTCAAGCTCTCGCAAGTCCATGCAGGACTCAGAGAAGCCGGGATCAGACACAGACAAACGCGGCCATAAATGGAGGCACGTCCAAGCTGTCATGGCATACTACCAGGCACTCAGGAAAATAAAGAGGTTCGAACACTATCGGACCACCGGTAAAGCCGCATCGTTCTCGTTTTATTTTAATTGTTTGTTTATGATTTCCCACTAATGTGCTATCTTCGTCAGTGTATAGGAACTTCGGGAATGGTACTTTACTCACTGGATTATGTGTGTTTTTCTTGTGGATATTGTGTCTTACTAGTTCACCAAGAGATCCTACTTTCCTACTGTCACTTGGAAGGATGAAACGTGTTCAATATTATTTCATTGCATTATTTATGTTTCGATAGATCTGATAGTTTGAAATTTCTAAACTTAGATGCAACTAGACTAGTTTTAGACGAGTAATAGATTCGACTCACTGATATCTCACTCTACAAACTATTATTACTATGAATTCAACTTTTTGTTTCTATAGTGTGAGTTGCCATGCCGCATGTAGAAATAGAATTATTTGTTTGCACGTCTTTGAGATCTTTCTGTTCACATAACGTTCTAGTGCGTTATAGCATATGATAATGTTAATAGAAATATTTTCTAGATTTAAATAAGATTCCAAAATTGTTGAAATAAATGAACAGAATCTTCCAGAATTAACCTTACTTAGAGAACTAAACAAAATAATCTGTCAAAACTTTCTTGTCTGTCTAACCACTCAAACTTTCTGAAAGCATGGCTACTTTTGCTTATACACTCCCTGTTTTACTTGAGACTGATCGACTAGATATTGACTTGAATGTATGACTGCAGAACAAAGTCGAATCAAAGATGGATGAAGCTGCGGACGACAGTGCAGTTGAGCTCGGCCATACAGAAAAAACCTCCGCTGAAGAGAGAAGACTCCTTCTTAAAAAGATTCTCCACTAGGCAGTCGCCATTGACACAGGAAACTGTAAGTTTATAATTATTAGTATTACATTATTTTATAGTAAGTTCAGAGTGACAAGCAAAAGTAAAAATATTCGATCCTGCAGCATATAATACAGTGAGACGTGGAAACGTAATTGAGGTCTAATGGGAAACTACGTAAACCATTACTATTGGACCCGTTGTTTCGTATTTCAGAACACAGAAGCCATTTTGGTTTTAGGGACAAATTGTCATAGTTGACTGACTGTATATAGTCTAAGGTTACTTCAATGGGTAGGTATAATCTGAAAACCAAAATTCAACAATATATTAAATAGCTTTCCGCGTAAAACATTTAAACATTATATATTAATTCTCTTTTCATATTGGATTGGGGATAAAGTTCAATATCTTTCACAATATTATTGCGCCGTTACAGTCGATTGAATAATTAAGTCCCATCCGTTACACACAATTCCGTGGAACAATGGCAAGTTATAGGGCTTATTATAGACTGTACAAAATGTCATCTTTAGAGCGTTTTCACATTATCCGATATCGGGTGTCGGACACTGATAGTCGACATCCAATAGCCGACAAAATTGTATGCTATGTTATCCATATAAAATAAGAAAATTGATCACAGATACTAGGCAAATCAAAACGAATGAATATGATATGAAGAAAGCTGCTGAAAGAAAGAGTTTTCATACATACATACATACATATGTACATATAATCACGCCTTTATCCCCGGAGGGTTAGGCAGAGGTGAATTAACACCCACATTTCACCAATCTGTATTCGGTCCCACGTAATAGGGGTAAGCCTATTGCCGTATTCCGGGCACTATTGTTGACTCGAGCTGAGTCTGGTCTGTACATATCTGTTTGATGTTAAGGTTAATCAGCCCTATCCCTCAGTTGCCTTGTACGACACCACATGGGAAGAAAAGGTGTGGCCCAAATTTTATTCTGCCGGAAACCACGCGGCTTCGATTTCAGGTACAATTTAAATCTTCTTCTTCGTCATCACTTCTGCGTTGAACCCGGTTGCATCCAAATATTATAGTAGGCGACCGCAATACATTTTCTGACTTCCCCTTCTCGATCTCAGATCTTTGACAGGCAATAAGACCATTGGAAAGCCTGTCATCTTTTACAATGTCAAGCCAGCTTTTATTGCATCTACTCCTAACGCGGTTCGGCAGAAACGGCATAGTCAAACATTTTTTATCCACGTAACCAGTCAAATATGATAATCACCCTTTGTTTTATTTTTAAATGAGATAACAACCATTTTTAGTCTCCCCATGTCCTTAGCTTCTTTTCATCTTAGCGCTAATCCTACCGCTAATCATCTGAAGCTTTCACTTCGTATTCTGTGGTCCGTTTTTTCAGTCTATTCTATCTATTTTTCATAAAACGACTGACATCTGACCCCCCAATCCATTTAGCGATATCGAAGTATTGTAGCTAGACCAGTTGTTGGACTTTTTAGGTTTACAACTATCCGTAACGATTGCCATATTATGTTCGTATGACAACCGGGATCGATGGCTTAACGGGCTCTCCTAGACACGACCAGACCAATACAAATACAGTATTCAATATTCATGCCAAAAAATATTTGCACTGAGCGGGAATCGAACCCGCGCCCCTTGCTTAGCAGATGCGTTTAATTGAATTATTTATTTATATCACTATACATCAAACGAAGTTTTGATACAAATATGAATACCATGTTAAAATGTTATATTAATTAAAAGGTACAAGAAATATAAACCCTGGTACCTAAACTAGGCTCAGGGCCTGTATCTTAGGCAACAGTGTTCGGCCAAGTACGCTATGCTAGAGGCTGTTTGTGCCCGTGACCTTAGCTGCTGAAAAATAATCAAAGTGTTGAAATCTTTAAGGTACAATGTACGTTTTGCTTTCAGCTTTCAGTACACATGCGGCTAAGATATTCCACAGTAAATAATAAAAAAATTACAAATAAATGACGACTAAATCTTTTGTTAAATATGTTATTGCCAAGCATAATATTCGCGTAAAATATCAACAATATCATGTTTTTATACGTTAAAAATTCTGCCGACCTCTTTAAAGGTACTGAAGTATATTATAAAATAAAAATGCAAACCAAGAGGATTCAATTTAAGCCTTCTTACGAACCATGCAGTCATGAACTCCTCAATCATTTGCGCGCGTTGAGTTTGATCTATGATGACAGATGGCGACGTTCCAGATATACAGAAAGCTGTACTGGGTATTACTCCGAGGTGTTACTCGATTATTATATTTATTACTCCAGTTATTAAGTATTGTTTCAATTTGATACTTTCTGAAGTTAACGCGATATAATAAGCGAAAGAATATGCATTTTATTTCAATTCGTTAGCATACTGCTAACGATATTGCAACATGTAGAATCGACGTAGGAGGTCGACATCTTCAGTGGCGCAGGTCCGGACCTACGCGACGAGTGCGTAGTCTCTCCTCGTCGGCGATTTCTCTGCGACTGATGTTGAACAAGTCAAAAAGAGAAATGAGCAGGCAACGAGCCACCCGTCCTATAATTAACATACGACGGACCGGACCGTTGGACCGTTGGAGAGTCTACGTATCTCTTATACATTTAACTTACACTTTACGTTATGTCTAAGAATTAGTCTACATGTGTGGCTGGACCATTGCGTTACAGAATATTTTTATTGACACATAATTAACGACTTGAATTACTTTCTGTTCAAAAGTCATGGAGTTCCTATATTATCCTTATTCGTACAAAAAGCAGGCCACACAGCTCAACTAAGGTGTAGGGTTCGATTCGAACTCCGTAGGGCTAATAAAAATAATATTTTAGATAGAAATTAGGAATAGTACTCTCACAGATAATATAACATATTTGCAAAGTCAGGAACAATAATAGTTCCACTCGTAACTTCCAAAAGCAGTCAGGCAACTTTTGTTGGCAGAAGTTGTAACTAGATGGTGACATTGTTTTGGCAAACTTTTCTAATTTTTACTATTTAACTTATAACTAAATTAACCTATCAAAAATAAAACATACACTAAACACAATATTGAATATGACTGAAGAAACTATAAATATTCTTATCTATATTGATTCTGCCAGATTCTGCGGTAATTGTAAAAGTGACAAACTTAATGCAACATGCCGATAGATGGCAGTTTCCTAAAATAGCACTATTATCACGAAATCTTTATTTATTATATTACCAAGTTTTATATACTAACATACTTACATTATCATGTGTTTATGTTCTGAAATAAATCACGTGATTCTAAATAGGGAAATAAGAGTTTAAAAATTTTATTTCTTGAAATGAGACACTAGTGCTATCTATTGATTTTTGAGCATTTCTAAAGATATTTCCTTAGTATCGGTACCTCATGAAGTAACAAATAAGCTAGGTCATAAATAAACAGCTCAGCACCACCAAAATTTGTAAGCTTAAACAAACAAATAAAGAATTACAAAACCTTTACGCAGATTAAGGGTCAATCCCCACTGGAAAAGCACCGGTAGTGGCTTTTTGCAAAATATTACAAACCATTTTGAATCTTCTCCTGCTGACCACTAATCTTTCAGTAGGGATTGACCCTAAAGCGAGCTGTTGTGTTGACCACGCCATAAACAAGCAAGTTCAAATTACTTTGGATTAACGAGAGAGTATAGATTCCTGAAACTACTAGAGATACCTGCTATATACTTACGGGTGTTTTTGGCGCCCAGACTAATCTTACCAGCAAGTCGGCACAACTGCTAACTGAGCTTCCGCACAGATTTAGGAGATTAAACAGCAATCCCTCTCATAAAAGTGAAAATAACCACACTATAAGGAAGAAAACGATTCACTTGGGCTTCAAAAATCTTTATGGGACTTTTTAAACGTGTAGTTATGGACACGTTTAAAAACAGCAAAATAGCAATCCACGTAGGGTTCCATATTGGTTCAATACTATTATCTATAACCCCTTTAAATATTAATTTTAATCTGATTATAATATTTATAGTTATAGCGGCAACAGAAATACATCATCTATAAAATATTTAACTGCCTGCAGCTAGGCGGTTGAATATTTTAACTCGTTGCTGGTAGTTCATGAGATACAACCTGGTGACAGACAGACAGACAGACAAACGGACAGTGGAGTCTTAATAAAAGAATTGCGTTCTTACCCTTTAGGTATGGAACCCTTAACTGATCAAGATCATGTAACGAAGCTCACCAATTTGAGGTATTGGAAAATAATCAAGTTTTCCAATCAGCCAGTTATTTAAACAACAAACAAGATGAACAAGGTAATTGGATCACTGGATTGATGGATAGACATCATAAACAATAGACATGATTGATGTTGGCAAATGAAATAGAAAACTGAGGGTACACCGTGTAACTAAATATAGTGAGGGTGATAAGTTAGCTGTCTGGGGACTGTGCCCAGAAAGCCAATTTTCTAAATAAAAATCTATTGAAAATTTAGTTTCACTCTAATCTCAAAATCCCTAATGTCAAAAACGATCACGATTACCATGAAAATTCGGGCAATTTTTTCAACATTAAGCTTTGATCTAAAGTGAAAAACTATCAATGTGTCAATGTTTTTTCTTGACAATTGTGATACGGAAGAAATATTTTTGAAATTACATTATATTTTATGTGATTGAGACTTAATTTTAAATAGACTTTTATTAAGATAAGTGGCCTAAAAATGATATTAAGTGCCGTAGCGAGGTGTCAAGATGTCCCTTGCATATACAGGGTGTATTTTTGAAACGGGGCAGTAAGGGCAAGTACCTTAACCGTTGCAGTTACAGCAAAACGTTCTTAGAAGACCTTCCCTAACTTTTTGACATATTTTGAACTGCATTCACAGATTTTGTAAAAAACTTACAGTTGGCAAAAAAAAAAATGCAAAAAGTCCAAAATTTTTTTTTTATGCCAATCGATTCTATTTCATGTGGGGATCAAAAAACTCTATGAGACCATTTTAGCTTTCAGTACTAGGAAAGACAAAAACAAATTTCTACGATGGTCTAACTTTTTGTTATGGCCAGGAAGTGGGTAGAATTGACTGTAAAGTAAATAAAAAGAATTTTTACCCTCAAATTTCGAATTTGATTCGAAAATCTGTGTGTTATTCTTAGTTTCAGCTGAGAAACTTCGTATGAGTTATTAATTAAGGATTTTCGCTAAAATGTCTTCTAATCGTGAAAAAATTGACTTATTAGAAGCGTATTTTGTCAATAATCGAAATGCGGGAGCTGCATTAGTGTGGTACCGCAATAAGTATCCGTTGCGGCATGTGCCAACAAGAAAGGTTATTACAAATCTTTTGAAAAACCTGGAATTGCAGGGTTCTTTCAAAAGAAAGCGGCAGCCTCGTGTGGACATGGACACGGAGATTGCGGTTCTAACTTATGTCGAAGCATATCCAGAGGTATCGTCCAGGCAAGTCGCCCTTGAAGTAGGTGTATCCCACTCCCTTGTGATAAAGATATGGAAGAAATACGGCTACAAGTGCTATCGATATGGGCGCATAGTTCAAGTGTTACATCCGGGTGATGATGTTCGAAGGCTTACTTTTTGCAGATGGCTAAGAGGAAAAATAAGCAGAGATCATGAATTTTTAAATTACATACTGTGGTCAGACGAAACGAATTTTTCCAATAACGGTATGTACCTACAACAGAAAAAATCACCACTATTGGTCCAAAGAAAATCCACTAAGAGTTACGGCAAGTCATAATCAGGTTCGCTTCTCATTCAACTGTTGGTGTGGTATAATGTCCAATCGAGTCATAATGGTGGAATTTTATGAAGGGAAACTGAATTCTGCCATGTATAATGAAGTCATTTTACACCATCTTGAAAACGAGATGGACGAATGGCCCCTGTCGGAATTGCGAAAAGTTCATTTTCAACAAGATGGTGCTCCGCCACATAACAGTCACCTTTCACGTTCCAATTTGAGCCGCCTATTCGGTACACAGTGGATAGGTACACATGGTCCAACACAGTGGCCACCTCGTAGCCCCGATCTAACACCACTTGATTTTTTTTATGGGGCTTCGTGAAAAACGAGGTGTATAAGACGACGTACGCCAGTGTTCAAGGGTTCAAGGATGCATTAATTACCATTTTACATAATATTCATCCCAGAACATTATTAGCCGCCATTCGTTCAGTGCAAAAAAAGATAGACTTATGTATTCGTGAAAATGGAAATCATTTTGAGCAATTTATTTCATAAACCAATTTCTTAAATGTTTAAATGATTTTTTTTATTTAAAAAAGTTCAAAATTTTACCTGACCTATGAGTTTCGAGTTGATTTATCATATTTCCGTACGAAATGTATGGGAAAGGTCTTTGGCGATTTCTGTCTTTTCTAGTACTGAAAGCTAAAATGGTCCCATAGAGTTTTTTGATCCCCACATGAAATAGAATCGATTGGCATTAAAAAAAAATTTGAACTTTTTGCATTTTTTTTGCTAACTGTAAGTTTTTTACAAAATCTGTGAATGCAGTTCAAAATGTCCCAAAAAGTTAGGGAAGGTCTTTTAAGAACGTTTTGCTGTAACTGCAACGGTTAAGGTACTTGCCCTTACTGCCCCGTTTCAAAAATACACCCTGTATGTAGAAAGCAGATGGATAGAAGATAGTAAGACGGGGGAAAAAGGAAAGAACTCTGCTTCATCACATGAATTAAGAATCTCCTTCTCTTTATTCTCGATTCTTGTTTTACAATTCTATGATTCGTGTGTCGTTTCATTTATCTTGGCTTTTGATCCGTAAACAATTAGTAACTTTCGTTAGACCCCTTCCCCGCCCCCCTCCCCATTTTATGTTCTATTTTGACGGGATTAATAAATAATAATAAAAAAATGGTATTTTCTGTATCAGGTAGAAGACACAGGCTCAGAAGGTGCTACAGGCGAACACAGATCCAGTAACCGAACGAGGCGGAGAAAAGTTCGCGCTCCACGAACGGTCGTCAATCCCGACGAGAATTTCTACTTCTATTGGCTGTGGCTCATCACCCTCTGCGTGTTGTACAATCTGTGGACGTTGATTGTCAGGCAGAGCTTCCCCGAATTGCAGGTGAGATATTCTGAATTCAAACTACAAACTATGGGTGCTTACATAGAGGAGCGGTTTGGTCACGCGAGCTTGGACGATCGTCGATTGTTTAAACATTGCAACAATATTGATTGGTGAATCGTGGTACTCATAGACATGTACGATCATGTCAGTCTCAAACTACTGTATACCTCGAGACAGATATCTTAGACCTAAAATAAGCTCAAAGTGCGCTCTATATACGTTTCTTGTGTGTCTTTTAAGGATATCTTGGGCGAGTTCAAAGTCACTATACGATAGTTATTGTAAAACAGTTCACGCGCTCCACGGCCTCGTTTGTCTCGCGACTTAGGTCCAAGATATATTTTCCTAGGTATACCTATATTATCCCAGTAGCCTAGGGATACAGCGTTCAACTACCGCGCAGGGGACAATTGACCGCTCAGTGCCAATAATTGTGTGCATAAATGTACCTTTGATCTGGGTATTTCTATGGATAATATGTATTTACTTATTTACAAAAAATTTATACAAGTATGTTTATCAGCAATAACAGAAGCTATTTAAAGTATGCTGTCTTTGGGTCAGTGCTATTTACAATGTTGTAAAATATTTATTTATTTATTATAAACCAGTAATTTATAGTCAAAGTTTAGTTTTCTGTAAACCGTTGTATATTTAACTTTTGAATTAAACCAAAAGCGGTATATTTTTATATAATCATGACTAATATACAACTAACTTTTAAACTCTCGCGTTCCATGATATATTATATAAATAAGAAAACGGGATTTTTTTTTTGATTTTTGATTTTTTGATTGCCTGATTCAATCAGCCTGTGACCACGGTCGGTGTAACCTGGTCGAAACGTCAGGCAATTAAAGGTATGTAAGTACCTATACCATGATCGCGTTAATTCCCGTTTTCTTATTTATATAATATACAACTACCTAAGATTAAATTCGCACAAAAAGAAAAACACAATATTTGTCTATCTTCGGGGATATGAACCGTAGCCGCAACCCCTTTGTCAACCCTACAGCACTTGAATAAATAACCCATCAAAAGGCACGAACAAATTCGCAATATCCTAAAACTTGAACATAGAACATGTCCGTTTACACGTCACCGGGGAATTACCTGATTTACCTACGACTCCTTGTCCTCGATGAGTTGACCTTCAAGGGGGTTTTCTAGTAAGACACGACGATGTGGCAATTTGTTTTAGACCGACTTTATGGAAGGCAGACGTTTCGATGTGTTCTTTTTTTAAAGTAAATGAATGCAAAATTCGTATGAAATGAGCAGGTCTGTGCCTAATTGAAGATGAAAATGAAATGTATACGTCTTTTATTACTGAGCAGCACGTGAGCCAATGTTTAAAATAACAATTTGAATTTGGAAGTTACAAATTTTTTGAATGTCAAGCAACTCTGAACTGACTTAAATTCATAACATTTAGGGACGGTTTACAAATGTCTGTAAAGTTCGAACTGAATAATGCATGATAAATGATTGAGGGAATATTGACTGTTTTATATTTAGGTACACCTTATGGTCATGTTCAAGTTATATTGCTCGATTCACATATCTTAGATTTAAAATGTACTCAAAATGTGCTACGCGCAAAACACGCTTTTTGAGTGTTTTTGAGGATAACTCGGGATGCTAGTGTAGATTCGGCTACCAAGCATAGAATATTTCAAAATAATCTGCGCGCGCCAGAGCCTTTTGTATCTCGTGATTTAGGTCCAATTTAAGTGAAACAAGCACTATGAGCGCGTGCACACAGAGAGCGTTCTGGAGTTCTGCGTTCCGCGTTCAGCGTTCTACGTTCTATCGTACGTACCGGAATGTATGCGACAATGCACACAGCGGGCAGTCACACCGCGGCGGTCAAAGCAGAACGCCGCGTTCTAGCGTTCTATTCCAGCCGAGACAGAGAACGCCTGAAATCCACGTTGTCTGAGGTTGAAAACACGGAAAAATTAATTGAATTAGTTAGGAAAAGGAGTTTATTATACGATTTGAGTATAAAATGCTATCAATGGTAGAATATATGCGATTTAAATATAAAATCGTTGTTCATTTTAAAGTAAAAAAAAATACTAAATTCGCATTGTTCTTCAAGCGTTGTGTTAATTAAGTGCACCCAATACCTTCTTTTCTTTTAAGTAGCTCCTAAGTTCCACAAAAGCAATAAATTTCATAGAAGATAGTGACATGTTGTACGTACAGAGACACAAACGAAACTAGAACGCTCGATTTTGAACTCTTGAGCGGTCAACTGTCACAGAACGCAGAACGCAAGCTGAACGGTGACTGCTTCCTGTGTGCAAACGCTCTAATATAACAAATTCCATTCCAAATTCATAATTCATTGCCAACTCAGCCAGGAACCGTAACACAATTTATAACAAAAAAGATCTATTATAACCGATTAAAAGTATTCATATAGTATGGTTTTGTAATAGTTATATATCTAAGTATTTGCTCCTTTCTTCTTATCACATCCGAAATCAGAATAAGAGCGTTTCACACTATCCGATACCCGATATCCGATATCGGAGGAAGTCAAATGTATGACATATGTATCTGTCTTTCACATTGCCCGTCGCGATATCGGTTATAGAGCCGACACCATTGTGATGGCCCGATATCGGATCACAAAGATAATAAAACAGCGACTGCAAGCAATTTTCGTCCTTAATGACATTTTCGTAGTTAGGTGTCTTTTCACGTTAATAAATTACGCTGATCACGAATATAAGAAAAAAAACTCGATACTATGTCATGTCAATAAGGTCGAAAAGGGACATATTAGCACATTGCTATATTTGCTTACCAAGAGCAGTAGGTATCTCATATATTTTTATTGATTTCGTCAGCTCACATGAAGTTTTCCGAACCCCGAATTGTCAAAAGCAAATGGCATATCATTTTTCATCGACGGTTTAACTTTTTAATACTGCATATTAAAATAAACCATAAATAAAATAATATTAAGCTTGGAACGCGTCAAAATTTTAACTCACATAATTTATTACTAGCTGCCCGCTTCGGCTTTGCATGAACAATTGTATAACGAACAGCGTCATCATCGGGTCCAAATAATGACTTCTTATTTTTTAATTATTCCTCCCCCCCCCCCCTCTTTTTCTTGTTCTTTATTCTTGAATGGGAACATAACACCGAAATTTAGAAGAAAATCTTGCAAGTTAAAAATCCCGATTAGCAAATATGTTTCATCAGTGTTTGAGGTAATTGTAAGAAAAGGATTTTTCTTTGACTTACGCGGGTATATATACGCTGATATAATAATAATTACAAAGTCAAATCCACCCTATTTTGTTTATAACTGTGAAACAGAATAACGAATTTCATTTTATTTAAACAAACTCTTCAAATCATTAAAGATAACAGATAACAGCAAAACAGAATATGCCTCAACAACATAAAAATGCCGCGAAGAAATAAATCATAGACAAAACAATACTTTTTGCTTTGCAACACTTCGCTCACTACTTCGGTCTACCAAGTTAACCCTTTCGTCTCTAGAGTGCTTTTGTAAACAGAGGTCGCGCCTGGTAAACATCCTCAGAGGTTCATTCCGCCTGATTCTGTTATGGAAGGTGAATCGATTCGCACTCAGTTTGGCTGTTTGTCTTTCCTTTTTATATTTCGCTTTGATATAGGATATTACGTTTTCAATCTAAGCTATGCTTATGTGCTTTTTATTGGTATTAAAAAGCGGTTTATTATACTGCGCTTTTTGTTTTTATTGTTAAAATGGAGTCCGAATGGCGCATGATAGGGTGACTATTAAAAAAGTATAATTTTGAAACAGAATATTTTATAGTGAAATACATTTTAACTGCGAAATAATAACAATAGGTTATTGGGTTAAAGGGTTTTATCATAAGTAGTAGGTAAGTAACATATGGTATTTCAATGTGTCATCAAAACACAACATGAAATTACTAAGTTTTCATCATAGTAAAATCCCTACTTATTAAGAAGTAATCAAAAATCTTTCAATGAAATCAATTCGATATTAACAAGTTATCTATTGAAAAATGCGAAAATATTAAAGAAACTTTAGACAAAATTACTCTGACGTTCAAAACCAAAAAGGTCTTAACCACGGAGGACAGAATATGATTAAGTAGCGGAGATGCCATAGTCAAATTTCTCTTAAGAAAAACGCGTGACCAAATGCGGGTGGGAAGGGAGATGCGGGGGGCATGACGTTATACCTCGTCCCCGTCTCCATCTAGTGTGTTCTAGCGAAACCGAACAGAAACAGACCTTGTCATTTTTGTTATATAGTTTGACTATTCGCCACTAAGCGCTACACAGAATTCTAGAATAATCTATTAAGAGGTAAATAATTTAAAAAACTAAGGCGCCATCTTTCGGATTATAGAAAAATCATTTAGGGGGCTAAATAATTTGGCCTTATACCGACAGATGGCCCAATTTTTTTTACTTTAATTTTCAATTTCAGCTAAATATGCCATTTAATAAATAAAAGAACATTTTTGAAATTGCTAATGAACTCGGGCGAGATTATTGTGATGAAATTTTCATAAAATGAATTGAGTTATTATTACAACTAGTATACATGTAAGACACGGTTACTTATTTCTTCTCTACGCCAGATGGTTCTGTAAAGACATTTTTTTTTCAAAAAAAAATATTAAAATATAGTGGACTTACTGATGAAATGTTATACCCTTAAAATGTTTAAATTGTTTATCTATATACTTCGTGCATGCATCCTTCTACTGCGCACTTCATTCTTAAACCAGGTTAAAGCTATTTTTATCGTTGAACTTTTGACCAAAAATGACAACCGAACGCAAGGACGTTTCACTAGAACTAGATGGTGACGACATAGGCCAATTGAGTCGTTTTGACATATGAAAGGCTCGCGACTCGATTGCCTTGCAACATCTCCGCTATCATTTCCTTTTCCATGATCTTAACCGTAAAATTAAAACGAATTACAATGTATAAAATTGTAATTGATATCCATAAATTTCATAATAAAAGAACTTATTAAGAAAATATTTGTCAATTTATTATGCCAGAAATGTGGCGTGATAAATTGGAACATTCAAGTTTCGAGTCAAGTTAGCCGATCCATTTGATTGGTGCATAGTTAATGAAATTAGTTCGGTATTCGCTCGCAGACGAGTTCTGTTCATAACTTTAAAAATTACTTCAAGCGTAAATGCTGGCCGATTGGAAAATTGTCTAATCATGTATAATTCCCGCCAAGTTTTACTGAGAAATACATTTGAATTGCCTATGGTTATTTTCTTTTGAAAAAAGAATGTTTAAAATTGATGTGTTTTTGTTTTTTTTAGAACCTTTACTTTATTTAATGTTTAAAATTATTACTAAAATAGTGAATCTTTTTGTTGCGTATGTTAGCATATTAAAATCATTTATTTTGTTCAACATGCTTAAATGAAAATGTGATTAAAACGTATTATAACTACCATATTAGTGATGTTTCAAAAAACCAGTGGTCGAATTACTTTTTTTGGGTAAACTCACTATATTTTTTTACATAACCTGTTTTATTTTCTTTTGGTAATTATTAAACATCAATATTTGTCGCCAATTTTTCCATGAAACTTTCATAGAATGTTGTACCACAGATTAAATACATAATAGGTTGTAGGTAGGTATTTTACACAATTTTGACTGATTGACGTGATTCATTTATGTGTTGGTTACTAGTTCTCTTGCCAGCTAGTATAGTAACAATATAATATATTATTTCATTCTTGACACAGCCAACTAGTGGTGACCATCGCCTGTAAATATAATTTTCATCCTGAAACCACACAGAATAAAATGTATTCATATCATCGGGGAATTTGTATCGGTTTCTATACTAAGATAGGTACCGAAAAGTCTACAAACTGACTTAAAGAAAATAATATTTCTTACCGAAGAAAAACTTACAAAAAACAAACGGCAATCGTTTTGATTTATTCTCGATGAAATCGAATCGAGCTAATGATTTATCGCGAAGAGAGCAAAAAATCGGAGAATATTTTTTTCCTTGTTCTGGCGTAAATTTTCCTCTCAGAGTTAGCTAGTCAGACAATAATCACTATCCGCGTCCATAAAAGCCATTAGGTAAATGAAGACCTCGAGTGCTACCAGGATAATGATAATAAAGATGACATACCTATTGATTAATGTTAGATTTCTGCTATCCGATTAGGTATGTATAAAAGACATGGGATTGCTGTATTTTTTCTACAATACAACTATCACTACCCTATCTCACTCAAAGGGTGTCGCATAAGGCGACTATCAGAAAAATACGCAGTGGAAATCACGGTGAGAGACGGAAAACCACCAACTCGTCTGGCCAGCGCAGCATAGAAACAGAAGGCCTAAGCCATAGGCCTCCCAACATTGGGAGAGGCCTATGTCCAGCCGTGGAACACGATAAATTGATTGATATTGTAAGAGTTCTTTGATTTTCTTATAAGATACTTTAAAGCAACTCCTTTGTCCAACAGATCATGTGCCATTACTTCTGGTTGACGTGCGATGGGTTCAGCGACGTGGTCTTCGCGCTGGACTTGGTGGTCCAGCTACGTACGGGATATCTAGAGCAAGGACTTATGGTAAAATATACATATTTATCTATTTAAATTCCGGCCACGGCACAGCCGAATTAAAACTATTGGGATTACTTTGAATCAAAGAGCTAATAAGTGGAAGAAGTTGATTCAAGATCGTCTGCTAATAGGTAATCGATAATATTAACTTCTTGCATAAACGCCGACGCGTTGTAGAAGCGTAAATATCTTCTCATCCTAGGCTTACCCGTATTTATGGAGGAAGTAGATTGTTCGAGTATCTAAAACATGACTCTTCTTTATCTGGCTTCGCTAAAGTCGTGTATTTTTTTTTTATATGAATTAATTGTCTCTACTAATTTATTAAATACTCTGTCCACAGGTATATGATTCTAAGAAGCTAGCAAGGCATTATCTCTCATCACGCCCATTTTTGTTGGACATCGCATCTTTGACGCCCTTAGACCTCATCCAGCTGAAGATTGGCACCAACCCTATTATCCGCTTCCCTAGGTTTCTTAAGGTTAGTATCAATCAATCAATCAATTAACGTCATTACGTCCGATTCTCCACCTTCCGTATCCAGTCTATCGTCAGTCAATCTGGTTAGGGGATGCCCTACCTAGGTTAGTTAAAGTTAATCTTAATTCTAAGCAGATCCAAGAACTAAGATCCAAAATGTATTGGCTTGACGTCATGGAGAGTGACAAGCGTGACAATGGTATCACTACATTGGACGCTCAAGACCGTGTGAACCACGGTGTGAACTGAAAAAGTAAAAGCCATAAGCGTTTCTTTTACACAAAAGTATTAAAAAAGAATGCTCTTAGAATGTTCTTGTTCTAGCTCTAATTCTATGTTCGTTTGGTCTAAATCCACCTCTACAGTATACAGTACACAAGTCCAGATCCAATTCACACTATGAGAGTAAAATAAGATTTAACTAATACTGTTAAAGATAGTAGTAGACCCCTGGCTTCAAATTGCTTGCCGACCGACTAAATTGACTTAACTACAACCAAAGCAGTCCCAAGTGTCTCCTCACTACCCGTTTAATTTCAATGATAATTTGGAAACACTGTCTCGATGTTACCACTACGCTATAAATTATTACTGCATAGTCACAGAGGTGTTCGTCTGCTCGAATATTAAAGCGTACAAATTTAATATTCGTAATTAATTACCGTTATGAAGCAATGAACAGACATCGTTAACTAATTAATTTGTCCATACATTATATAGACCATACTTTTGTGGCAAAAGTTTTGCATAGTGATCGTAAAGTCCTGGCTCGATTCGGATATAATTTCATTTGGTCCTTGCTACTGCCCGCGACGTGGCTCGCGTGTAATTTTAATATCATTCCAGCAATCTATATAGGTATGTTATTCGAGACAACTAAAATATATCCCTGTACCCAATTTCAACCAGATCCGTTCAGCTGTTGAAGAGTGTTTGAGTTACAAACAACCTAAAATTCAAAACAACCAAACATCTAAATACCCACTTCAGTATATGCTAAGTGTCTAGCCCTAATTGCGGACACAGTGTACGTATTTTAGTAGTGAAGTTCTAGTAGTGAAGAATTGTATGTAATACAATAAATATTTACACATTTAGGACATGTGCCACGTAAGATAGACAGCCTCCGTGGCGTAGCGGTAGTGAACGCGGCCGCTACGCAGGAGGCGCGGGTTCGATCCCCGCTCAGTGCAAATATTTGTATGCATGAATATGTATATTTGCATTGGTCTGGGTGTTTCTATTTATAATATGTATGTATTTACAAAAAAAAGTATCTAAGTATGTTTATCCGCCTTCTAGATTCCATAACACAAGCTAGTTAAGCTATGCTTACCATGGGTCTAGATAGCGTTGTGTGAAATGTTGTGGAATATTTATTTATTTTCATTTATTTTATAAGACATGACACGTTGACAATGTCAGTATTGTCAATTATGTCACGTGCATATCCCTCCCCGCGTTGGCTGCCCAGGCGGCGATCACAGATAAGAAAAAAATATCTTTGCCGCATTGTTTTTGGAGTTTGGACATTGTCGCCGCCTTAGTAGCTGTTTATTTATACAACACCGTTGGTAATTTTATTATTGTTGATATTTCATTCTTGTTTCGATTTTCCTGTAATAAATATTATGTGCGTGTGTTCACCCGCAATAAAAATCTTTTTTTTTTTTCATTCTTTCTCCTTTCTTTCTACATCAACTTTCACATTTACAATATTAATAGAATAATAATGATTCAAGCCTTTTTATTAACCTCTAAAGCATTAATACAAATAAGAAGAGTAAATTGAAATATATAGGTTGGGTTTCAAAATGTCACGACTTTATACACGACATATTGAATTCTAAATACGCTTTCCGGTACTAAAGTCTCTCAAAATGCGATGTGTAAGCCATTACTTTTTGTTGGAACCGTTTCCTTAAAGAAAATTTCTTACCCCGCATTGTATTTTGTTCGTTGCTAAACAGCGCGAAAAATCTTCAGTAAATGTGGGATAAGTGTACGGGAATGTTTCCTTAAATTTAACGTCTAAGCTTAGGGGCTCAAATAGTAGGTATATAATATAAGGGTATATATTTTACATGTGCAGACTAGCAATTCGCTTCGGTTACGCATGAGAGCATGTTGATAATTTTACTGGAAAATTATTTATATGACTGCGAAAACATTAGCATGATAGAAGTGCGAAAAAACAGGCATATTCGCACTAAAATGAAACCTTGAATCTACAATTTTGCGTGCGCGGATTGGTTTGATATAATCATTGATTGGTGGATTAATCTCCTCCGTCGCCATAGCACCCCGTTCTATACTCAATAGATACCCAAAAAGCGCATTAGTACCTACTTTTCATACATAGTACATTTTGTGTCACGGGTTCAAGTAATTTTTGAAGTGAAAACTTCTTAAGCGGCGTTGGATGGGTAAAAAGTATTAAACTCGCGTCAGGATCACTTGACCTTTGAACCGTAACCGACGACTGACGTCATACAACATTAGCAAAAGATTGTTTATTTTATCAGGTACGTTATGAAGCTTTGTAGCTGAACCGTAAGCGCTTCGACTGTAAGTCCTTATGGTTTCAGATAGTACCGGGTTCGAACCTGGGCTTCTGACACTTCGTGTGATAATTTTTTCTTTTATATAATTTATTACTTTTTGTGATTAATTTTTCTTTTTGTGATTCATTAATTTCTTCTGTCAGAAAATTAGTGATGGGTTCTATGATTGGCGCTATATTATAGGTATGGTATGTTCTTTTTATCTTTTTCTCCGTATATAACGAAGAAAAAAAGAAAGAATAAGTTTTCACTTCTGCCGGCACACCCGGAGTGCAACCCATCTTTTTTTTTAAATATCATGATCATCATCATATCAGCTACACATAGTCCATTGCTGAACATAGGCCTCTCCTATAGACTTCCAGAACGACCGATCTAAAGCAGCCCGCCTCCAGTGCTTCCCGGCGACCTTGATGAGGTCGTCCTTCCACCTGGCCTTCCTTTTTAAATATAATATCTGCTATTCATTGCACTACGAACAGTTTTTCTGTGAAAATACCTACCCGTGTTAAATAGGAAGTACGATTTACATTGCGTAGGCTCGTTCTTGTCACGAGGAGAGCATTAAGCTGCTAGTCACGTTCACGTTCAAATGTATGTGAGCGCCAATGATAGCCCTTATGAAGGAAAAATACGCTTAAATGGATTCACGAGGAGACCTGTTTTGCGTAAATGGGAACTAATTTCACATATATTCCTAGTATTGTGCATTACAAAAATGCCGTACATGAGAAAAGCTATTCCTCGACTTGGCCTTGCAGTAAAATGGTAGACTAAGGCCGACTAAATGCGAATCGGACTGGCGCACGAAGCGTTACTAGTTATTATACTTTTTTCTGCCTTTAGAAATTGTTATTCAAAATTGAAGCTGTTTAGCTATCACGATTCATAAGATACAACCTGGTAATAGACAGACAGAAGAGTTTTAGTAATAGGGTGCTGTTTTTACCATTTGGGTACGTAACATTCTAATGTCGAGATTACACCTAGTCGTTATAGACACTTATTGCCAGCACTGCAATATAATTGGCCCGAGTGCCCCCACTAGCCAATGGGTAGAATCGGTACACCAAGTAATTGACGGACGGACGGAGTTTTTCTCTCTTTAGATATTTTGAATTTTTCCTCATATGAATTCCAATCAAGCAAATCAAATCATATTCATTTATTGCAGAAACATGGTTAAGTACATAGATATTGCAATTAATGTCGGTCCAACACATATGGCCGTTGTTAGCAGCATGCAAAATTTCTGTTAATAGTGACGTATTTTAAAATATAAAAGAAAGAAAATTCACATTGATGTCAGCGTGTAAACAATAGTCAGTAAAAAAATCCATGAAAATAACAATAACATCACAATAATGTCAAAAACAGATGCTAATATCAAACAGAAGAATTGAAAGAAATAATAATTTTCAAATATATTTTCAGTATTCAGTATATTTATTCATGAACAATTTTTACATTGTGTTTGAACATTTTTACAATATATAGCGATAATAATAACAAAGGGATAATAGTAACAGTAGTATTACATGCAAATTATACACTTTACCATGCACCAATTATATTAATTTTAAATGAATAAGTAAATGCGTAGAGATGTTGCTTCCTTGGCAGTTTTTTACCGTCTCTACCATGGTGAATGTTCTGAAGAGCTATTCCAATTAGTCCCACCCTCCCCCTTCCTATACAGGACGACACGTGCAGGACTTAGATGTCACCCCTATACGGTGCAGAACATTCCTTCAAGAACCAAGCGGTTCGGTGACTCTTTCCTTTGTCGCACCATTAAGACCTGGAATTCCTTGCCAGCTCACGTGTTTCCCTCTTCCTACAGTCCCGGGTCCTTTAAGCGGGGCGTGAAAAAGCATCTGATGAGGCCGTCAAGCTGAGTGCCACCATTGTTAACATGGCACGTGTATATAATGGTGGCCCTCTTTCTTGAGACTTTACCTTCAGCTTACCATCAGGCGAGGTAAAGTCAAATTGACGTGTCCTATTTATAAAAAAAAAAAAACCTATAGCTCTCTTCTGAAGAATGAAAGCCCGCTCTATATTTAAGTCATAGCTTCCTCCCCAGCAAAGAATATAATATAGATTCAACTAATGCATGATAGACCATTTCCAAATGATCCAAACTAACAACATTGCGCAGACTTCTCAAGACATAGCAAGCCGAACTTATAGATTTTTCTAGTTGGCTAAGCTCTGCTTTCCAATTTAGAAACTCATCAACATACACTCCAAGAAACTTCACCACAGTCACCGAGCTCACTTTTACACCTTGTAAAATGCAATCTAGAGAACTTTTGTTTTGAGCTGTTGATTTAAATAGAACAACTTGAGTTTTATTAGAGTTCAACTTATGACTGTTTGCCGAAAACCAATTATAGAATATGTTAAGAGCCCCATTGACTGTTGATCTGAGCACATCCAGGTCGTCAGCAGATATAACTGCATTTGTGTCATCAGCGAACACAACCAGTTTTACTTCGCCAGATGCTGTCTGAGACACATAATTAATGAGATCATTTATAAACGTTATGAATAGAATCGGACCTAGTATAGAGCCTTGGGGAACACCTGTTTTGAATTGTACCATTTTGGACCTATATGGCTTTTCCCACTTATCGTTCCCCTGAGAGTCTTGATCAAGAGTGTTCATAGCTTTTATTTCTACGAACATCTTCCTATTCTCTAGATAGGATTCAAAAATATTTTTAGCCTTTCCTCTTATTTCGTAATGTTCCAACTTTTTTAATAACAATTCGTGGTTTATGGTATCAAAAGCGGCACTAAGCTCTAGAAAAAGACCTGCAACTTTTTTCTTGTCGTTCAATCGACAAGCGATATCATTTATTAGGGTATCTATGCGGTCTTGAGTACTAACATACTTTTTATAACCATACTGCCTCTTATGCAATACATTATTTGAATTCAGATATCGAACGAGTCTTGTTTTCATCAGTTTCTCTAAAACTTTAGATAATGTGATAATGGCTTTATATAACAATTAATAGTCAACGTCAATAAAACAAGTCCTCATAAGTAATCTTTTATCATTTACTACTTCCCATAAATTCATCGATTGAATAAAATGCATTTTCAATTAAATATTGCCTTAATCTATTTTTAAAGTTTAGGTATGGTAACTCTCTTATGTCTTTAGGGCCAAAATAAATTAGTAGTGTCATTTTTCGTAAAATTTTGTTGAAAAGTTAATGTCTTTTGTTTCAACAGTTCCCACCTACTATAATAATATTTTCAACCGACGAAAAAACGGAGGAGGTTTACAAGTCGATGCGTATGTTTTCTTTATGTATGACCACGCATAAATTTTTACAGCGTAATCCGATTGTGATAATTCTTTCTTTATTGGACAGAGTAACTATACCCCAAAATTGGTCCCATATAAAATTTAAAAAAAACTATCCCTAATGGTATGAAAATAGGGGTAATTTATTGTTCACTCACAGATTTTAGTGCTGCTTTGAGTAGAACATTTTTTCAAGCATGTAGTAATGAGAGGATTATAACCACAAAAAAATATGAAATAAACACTTTTTAGCAAAAATTTAAACCGCCGAAAAAACTAACAGGCAACAAATAATAAAGCTATTTTATTTAACCTTAATAACTAACTTCATAAAGCAATGAAACTATATCTAAGTATATATTATATTTTTGTGAATAGTTGAGTTTTAATTAACCCTAATAACTAAGTTCTTAAACTAATGTAAGTATAGCTAAGTAATTTAGAGTCAGCGCTAAACAGTCGATGTACAAAGATCACTAAATTACTTTAAATTTAACGAAATAATGAAATCTAATTCACAATGCAACGTAAAATCTCCAGCGATAAACATAAACATTCCAAAAAATACGCTCTCCGCACGACCACTCGCAACGACGTAAGTATCCGTTCGGGTTGTTGTCTCGCTGACAATAACTTCGTGAAAGCTCGGCATTTGCGTGGCGTGTCGCGCCGCGCCGTCACCGCGCATTACGCTTTACGTTAATAATCAATTACATAGCTTGTTTAGCGCCGACTCAAAATTACTTAGTTATACATATATTACTTTAAGGACTTAGTTCTTAATGTTAATTAAAAACTCAACTATTTACAAAAATATGTACTAAGATATAGTTTCATTACTTTAAGAAGTTAGTTATTAAGGTTAAATTACAAAGGTTTATTATTTTTTGCTTTTCAATTTTTTCAACGGTTAAATTTTCTATTAAAATGTTTTCTAAAACATTCGACATTCTTACAACGTATTTGCAGTAAATACTCTGCCAAGTAAATCGTATATTCGCACTGGATCTTCGTTATAATAAATATGCAGTATTTCTTTTCATTCTGACGGTATGAATAAAACACCAATGTTTTTACGATTTTCTTTTATGTCTTAGTTGAGTATCGTCTCTTTTGTTTATTGAAGTAAGATTTTATAGTTCAATGAGCTTCAAACAAATAAGATGAGTATTACTTTTACAACGAATCTTGTTACCCAACAAATTTCAAAGGAACCATAATGCGTTTTATAGTACCCGAAGCCGTGGCCCGCTACAGCTCAAACCAAAACGGCACGGGCAGTCAGCATTAGAATGATCTCAACTAGCAAAGTACTCAAAAATCACTTTAAACCTTGGTATTCCCCCTTCCAGTTGAATGATTATTCTGATTATTTGGGAAAAAATTAAATAATCTTAATTGATCGTAATACCTTGCTTGGTATTAAGATCCTTATTCATGTGCAGAGGCTCAAAAAGATCGATCTGATGCCGACTGTACCACTTGATTCAACCTAAACCCTTACCGAGAGGAATTAAAACCCCAAAATCAAATAAAATAAATTATTAAAAATAAAAAACCCGACTGATGGTAAAAAGATCGAAACAAGCTTTATAGCAGGCGGTACCCATTAATTTTTTTCTGGTTTGAGATTTGCAAATGGGTTTATTTAGTTTATACTTTTTAGTTATGTTATATAAATATTTGTAATCGACTTATAATTTCCTTCATTTTGATACCCCACTCGATAAATTTGAGTGAAAATGTTATTTTACCAAAAACATTAGTTTTTTTTTTTTGTTATATATTCCACAACATTTCACACAACGCTATCTAGACCCATGGTAAGCATAGCTTAACTACATACTTAGATACTTTTTTTGATTTGTAAATACATACATATTATACATAGAAACACCCAGACCAATGCAAATATACATATTCATGCATACAAATATTTGCACGGAGCGGGGATCGAACCCGCGCCTCCTGCGTAGCGGCCGTGTTCACTACCGCTACGCCACGGAGGCTGTCAGTCCTCCAGTGTCACTCTCACAGTAAATAATATAAGTCTACACCTCTCAAACTAAAATCCATCGAGCCGTTCACGTTGAAGAGCGTGCCAAACAAATTATACATACATACATACACACATGCATACATGGTCTCGAAAAACAACCCATCTTCTGGTGCAGTTGGGTAAAAAGCTCGACTTGGGTCCCGAAAACTTGTAATTTAGTCATTTATATATGTATCAATAAAAGCAATTGATTTCTTGCAGGTATACAGAGCTGTCAGCTGCTACTACATAGTGGAGTCCAGGACTGTGTATCCAAACTTCTGGCGCGTCATCAACCTCATTCATATACTACTTATATTGGCGCACTGGTTCGGCTGCTTCTATTTCTTGCTTTCCGAGGCTGAAAAATTCCAGGTTGGTTAATTTTTTTTAAATACTAGTAATTCTTTAGCTCTGGTAGAAATAATCTTGTTATATACTGTGCTCATCTTCATTTGTTCGCGATTGCATTTCCCTTCGTTACCTAGGGTGTATTTACTCCTGCTCTTCTTTTTATGCAACTATCTGTCGTTTGACCTCGCAACCCTATAAAAAAGTCTCCGTTATGGGCTAGGATACCAGTTAATAGTTAAAATTGTCTGGACTCCCATTTTTTTTTCAGAATATCATATTAAGTAACAACAATTTGTAGCCTAAAATTGTTGAATATAAGTTTACTACCTATAACAACACAATAATGGCGCTGCACAATCTCGCGGAACTTATATTGAGTTTTAATCGTTACGTTCTTATTAAGAAACTTATTCCTCCATCTCTAGGACGACGTAAATGCGAACTGATTCATCGCAAATTGAAACTTGAGATGGTCTTGTTAGTTTCGCTATAGGCAGCTCCTTGTACGGATGGAATTCTGAAAATCCTTTCCACTACGACAGTTTACGTAATGGCCTAGCGTTATGGCAACAGAAAAATATACATACCTGCATACATATTGTGCTCACACCTGTTTGGGGTAGGCAAAGACCTGCCATCTGCTTCTAGCCTTACATACTAGACGACCTTCCTCTACAATAGAAATTAGACGCTTTCTTAGTAGATACTACTACCTAGTTATTGCCTCGGTTTCACACTTGTTCATGAAAAATCAATCCTCCATGCCAAAATTTCCAGTAATTTGTCTGCGGCCGCTCCCGTGAAACCTCGTACTTTGGAAAACCGACGTTAGATGGTCGGGTTTGTTACTGCCGAAGTTCGTCTACCTGGATACTATACGCATAGCGGGTGCTTGCTGTCTCTAGAGACCTAATCACCCGTACCTTGATCCCGTACGGGAGGTATCAAGGGCGGGATCAAGGTACCGGTGATTGGTTAGGAACATTTGGTCTCGTATTTAATTAAAGAAAGTTTTCACGAATAGGTACTACACATTATAATGGCATCGTACGTTGTCATTTCCACTTCGCGGTAATGCCCGGTTCACATAATTCCAGTAGTATTCCAGTCCAGTCCATTCGAGCGAATTCAGTGTGGAATGCTACTGGAATAATTTGAATCATCACTGGAATGTGTACATTCCTATCCAGTGGATTTTTCAAGCGCATTTCAAACACTAGAATAATATGAATACTACAATCCAGTCCAGCACTGGACTGGATTGATTCGCTGGATTACTGGAGTGGAATAATGTTAACCGGGCATTAGATAACATTCGCAGTCTGTGTTACGCCGAGTGTTGAAAGGCTTGTTGCCTACCTACCTATAGTATTTACCCGTGGTGTTTGCTCGAATGTTCACCATGTAAGGGTCATTTCAAATCAGGTGGAAAAATGTTCGAGCAGGTTTAAGTGGTAATAAATATTAAGATTTAGATTAGGAGGAAATAAGATTCCGCCTAATCTAAATTGACGTTAACGTTTTTGTGTTAATCTTGCATATATATAAAATATATATTGCTTAGAGCATTTTCACATTGTAAAAACATATCCGATATCCGATATCGGAGGAAGTTAAATGTATGACATATGTATCTGTCTTTCACATTGTCCTACCCGATATCGGTTATCGGAGCCAACACCTAAAACAGCAACTGCAAGCAATTTTCAACCTTAATGATCTTTGCTTAGTTACGTGTCCTTTCACGTAAATTGATCACGCTGATCACGAATATAAGAAAAAAAACTCGATACCATGTTTTGTCAATAAGGTCAAAAATTGCTTGCACTTTTTCTTTCTTTCTTTTATCCCTAGCAACCCTAACTAGTCTGTGCTTTTAAGCAAATGGCCGTATCGGGCCGATTTTATCGGAAATATGTGAAAACAGCACATGTAATGTTGCCGGCTATCGGAGGTCGGCAATCGGCGTCCGACACCGATATCGAATATTGGATGTAAAAACGCTCTTATAGGAACAAGACGAATAATCAGGATAAAAACCAAATAAAACATATTCTGTAATGAAAACACTTGTACTATTCCACATTATTTACCATGATACCCAAAAAACATATAGAGGAGATGGTGGTAATGTGGCCCCCTACTTTGTTTTTGAGGCCTCATCTAAAAAATACTACACTTACAAATAAAGCAAGTACGTCATAGTGTTCCTTACTCATTGGCTTATGCATGCCTAACTGTAGAATAAATAAAATAACCACAGAATAATCAAAAAACTTATTTATTCTCAAAAGGAAAAATTTTACAACATAACATTAAGTGAGGGTTATATGGCCCCCGGGGGGCCAAATTAAATGTATTGGACTTTAATTAAACTTAACGACAAAAATCACAAATATAATATTCGCCTTCAGGGCCTGCACAGGCTGTATGAGCCCATAAATTGCAAGACTGGCACTGAATCCACTACTCACCATGTCTGTCGCTAAAATAACTGGCTTCACAAAATATGCAGCTCGTATCTAAACTTTCAGGTATCCTATCTGAATGGACATCATGGTCATATTCAGAGTCAGTTTCTACTACTGCGTCACTTTCAGAGCTACCACTGGATGTACTGACTCTCTGGCGTCGTTGATTAGCACTGCCGCCGCTGCCCCTTCCACCTTGACCACGTCCAAGGCCGCGTCCACCGCCTCGTCCACGTCCACGGCCTCGTCCGCGTCCACCTCTACGACCTCCTCCTCGAGCCTCAGATAAGCGCAAAGATTCAGTTAACTGATTTTTATAAGGTGATGATGTGATCACTTTTGCTGTTGTAGCTTTTCTTCCACGATTAGAAGTCCTAGTTTTGGCCCCAGGGATGGGCTGAATGTCTTCTGGTAGAATCAAACCAGTTGGCGTCTCTTGTACCGCTGTACTCGTTCCTGGGGCATCTTGGTCAACAACAACGCTTCCACGTTGATTGTCTAGACTGCGACTTGACAGATCACTGTTTGATGCTTCCGCTATAAAATCAACCTCAGTAAAAACTTGCGGGTTGAATGGGTAAATGCCTGTAGCACGAAAACCATTTATTGCAATTTCCCCCGAGGTGCACTTGAGATATGCCCTATTTTCCAGAAAGAATGAATAAAATTCAGAGCGGTCTTAAATGTTTTCCGTTGCACGTTTCGACTGATTACAAATAACAAAAGAACGTTACGCCATCTCACAGATTTGTTGGTTACTATTCGGTAGCTGTCACAAGAGCTCCGCATTGCACGTAAATTATATTAGATGGCGCTTTTCTAAATTATGAATATGTAAGGGGGCCAATACACCTGCAGGGACCACATAACCACCATCTCCTCTATCAACCTTTGATAATGCCGTAAGGCGAAACCGGTCAGGAATTTAATAAATAAGGTGGAATAGTACAAGTGTTTTCATTGAAGATGTGTAGCAAGTTCCACCAAGTGCCATCAATAAACAGTATAAGCAAATAAAACATTTATTATCATTCCGAAAATGTGTCACCAATCTAGCATATTTTTACTGATTTTGATTAAATTGGAATCCCAATTGGGACTCATTTAAATTATAATACCTACTATAAACGAGACATCAGCTGAATTTAGAAACTAGATTCAACAGACTTTAAAAATTCTGAACCTATTACCTCGCTACACGTCAGGTCATAAAATATTATTGGCACTTTAAAGTGTAATCTTAATATTACTACTTTCGCTTCGCGTCATGTCAAAATACGGTCCTGTCTATCTAGGTTACCCTAAGCATATCATATTTTTTTATTGAAATTGAAAAAGTTTGGGTAGGTACTCATCTAATATTCTGGGTCTCAATCCATTAGCTTCGTGTGAATGTAGAAAATATTTACGTATTCGCTTATTTTTAATGTGTATTGCTGTGAAATTTTCTATTGGAGCGATACCAAGGGACATTTGCTAAGGTATCAATATATGAAAACGTGACAATATTTATTAAATAGGTCATTGTACTATTGCTTCCCGGCGATGATGTAGAGTATAGTCAGCAGAAAAATCTTGACTACAAAATCTCAAATGATCTTCATATCAAGGTATTAAGAGCAAAGGGCATACATTAATTACGTGAGGTGTTCTAGGGGGGAGGGGATCAAGCTAAATTTTTCCAAATCTCACTTAGGGAGGAGGGGGGGTCTTGATATATATTACGTTTTTTTTTTCTCGTAGAAATAGGTGGAAAATTGCGTGAATACTTATTTCTAGACTTTTTTTTTCAATAATCCAACACGTTTATAGTTCAAATAGAAGTTTTGAAAAATCTCGCATGAGATTAGGGGAGGGGAGAGGGAGTTGAGGAAAATCTTACGATATCTCACCAAGGGGGAGGGGGATCGAAAAATTCTCAAAAACATCTCACGTAATTAATGGACGCCCCTAAAGCAAACCGTTTTAATGATTGAAATTGCATTATTATCTGAACTTAAGGTGTTTAGCAAATATTAGAACAATCAGTCAACATAAGGGGGAAACCAAGGCATTAAGATCATTTCGAGATCGATCTGATGCTGACTGTACAGTCAGCATCATTAAAATGTCGCTAAGAAAAGTACTCAAAATAATCCAAATACCAAAATCCCAATTTTATATTAGTTATTAGAGTACTCAAACAGTTGTAAGTATCCAGAGTGGTCCAGCTATCTTAACAATCGGTCTTGCAGAATTATGTCAGTGAGTAGAGCATTCATATTCATATACACAATCACGCCGGTCGATGGTAACCAGTCAAGCATAATTTCAAAAAATCTAGACATTTTGTATCCCTTTCTCACTTGTAAAGCCATCCCTTTCACACAATGGCGGGATGAAAAGGGATGAGTAAGAAAAAGATACAAAATGTGTCAATTGACAATGTCTTTTGTATTTTTTTATAGTTGACAGTTACCTAAGCCATGAACTATCAACTTGCATTAGTAAGAAAAGTATGAATGTCTAGATTTTTTAAAATTATACTTGACTGGATACCATCGACCGGCGTGATTGTGTATATGAATATGAATACTCTACTAACTTACATAATTCTGGAAGGCCGATTGTTAAGATAGTTGGGCCACTCTGGTAACTTACAACTATTTGAGTACTCTAATAACCAACATAAAATAGGGATTTTGGTATTTGGATTATCTTGAGTACTTTAGTTAGCGACATTTTAATGATGCTGACTGTACAAGGACCATATCAAGGGCTTACTGTTTGACAGTTATCAGTGGTAGCACAAGGGTAGGTACACCAACAACAAGGTTAGGTTGTAGTAGGTAGGTCACGACGGTATTTCCATCCAATTGAGCAGTCCGACTGATTACCGCGGTCATAATAACCTCGTGTTGTATTCCCGGCGGTGAGTAGGTTAGCGAGAGCTCACTGGAGAGTTTTTGTACTGTCAGTGGGAAGACTAAAGGCTATTCCTGCTTTGTCTTCTACGCTTATGACACCGAAACTCTCTGTGTTTTACAGGGTCGGCAGCGCGAGTGTAACTCCTGGTGTTGCACACGTCCATAGGCCACGGGAACCACTTTCCATCAGGTGGGCCGTGTGCTTGTCTGCCTTATGTCTAAAAAAAAACGAAGTAGACAGTAGCAGTAGTAGTAGGCATATACAGTGTGAATTGGGAAACAGGCATTATAATCATTAGCATTCAATGCTTGTTGATAGTTGTTCGTTGAGCAAGTAACCCAAGTTGTTTTTATCTGCGAGTATCACTGAACAACAAAGTCTCAGCACAGTGAGTGCTTACGTAATTCTAAAAATATCCAATACTTAGCCCTTGAATTACTTTTATTTTATTCTTGTTTTTTTTCACAAGATTTTACGCTGCGAAAAAACTCTTTTTGTAGAAAACTCGTTCGTATTTTAGTCGGTTCGAAATGTTTATCCAGGTCCAAATTATTCGGCCCGTCAAATATAACAAACATAATAATGAACTTTATTTTCCATAAAGTAATATTTATTCGTACATATATTATCTTTAACCTCAGGTAAACGCAAAACGCATATCGCGATTGTAAAATAATTTACATAAGGATACACGAAATAATACCTCTCGAAAAATATAGAACCTAAGTGACTGAATAGTTAGCATACTAATTGCGTTAAAATTTTAATTAAGTTTTCTTAACTTATTGAAAGGGGCTACAGTACAGTTAGGTATAGGTACATAATGTTCAGAATTAAGACTTTGCAGGTTGAAAGTCTGTGTTATCTCACGAAAACGTAAGCTGGTTTTATTTTGACAGATCATACGACATATTATATATTTTTACGTTTACCTTCCTATCACACTTTTTGAAATCTTGGCACTGTTGCAATGCATATAAAGTTTCCACTTTATGTCCTAGGGTCTATTCTTCTACTCCTTTTCGAAGTAGAATTATTACGTTATCACGTATAGTCAGCATCGTTCGTGAATTGAGTACTCAAAATGATCTTAATGTCTTGATGTTTTCCCCAACACCTTTATTCTCGAATTTTTTTTTATACCACTTAGGTGGCAGACAAGTACACGGCCCACCTGATGGAAAGTGGTTACCGTGGCCTACGGACGTATGCAATACCAAGGGAGTCCCACTCGTGCTGCCAACCCTTTTTGAAGTGAAAACTTCTTTAGCGGCGTTGGATGGGTGTAAAATGTTAAGGAAGCGTCAGGATTAGTTGACCTTTGAACCGTAACCGACGACTGACGTCATACAAGATTAGGTACAGACTATCTATTTTGCAAGTCACAATAGATAGCGTCGTAACTTAAACGGTAAGCACTTCGACTGTAAGTCCTTATAGTTTCAGATAGTATCGGGTTCAAACCACCTGGCCTTCAGGGATTTTTTGTGATTGTTTTTTCTTATTATAATTTATTACTTTTGGTGATTTATTAATTTCTTCTGACAAAAAATTCGCAGAAAATTAGTGATAGGTTCTATGATTGGCGCTATACTGTAGGTATGGTATTGTGTGGTATGTTCTTTTTATCTTTTTCTATGTATATAACGAAGAAAGAAAGAAAGAAAAAGTTTTCACTTCTGCTCTCCCAGAGTGCAACCCGTCTTTTTTTTTTTACGTGCCGGAAATCCCCACGGATTCCCACCCCTCCGGAGCCGGAAGGGAAGGTTATGTCGGACTCGAACCGACTAAACCGCACGCCGTCTCCGGGTCGTAGTGCTAGGCCGAAGGTGAGGTTGTCATGCGACATATCCCTCGCACCCCGGCTGACCCAGGGCCATCCCTTTCGGTCTGGCCCTCCTCGGGAAGGGGGGGATCACGCGGTCCCCGACTCAACCCCGGTGTGGGGACGTGCTGCCAACCCTGTTATTACAGAGAGTTTCTGTGCCGACTGTGTAGAAGATAAAGCAGGACAAGCCTTTGGACTTCCCACTGACAGCACAAAAATTCTTCAATGAGCTCTGGCTACCCTACTCACCGCCGGGAACACAACACGAGGTTATTATGACCACGGTATTCTGTAGGATGCAGGACAGATGACATAGGAGGCAAACGAGCAGACGGATCGCCTGATGGTAAGCGATCACCGCCGCCCATTACACCTGAAACACCAGAAGGGTTCCAGGTGCGTACTTCCCCAGTCGGACTTCACAATTGAACGGAAATACCGTCGTGTCCTATCTCCTATAAAACTAACTGGACATTATACAATAGTTTGATTTGCCCTTAATACCTTGATATTTACATTATTTTGTGACTTTGTAATCGAGATCGTTCCGACGATCACAGGACTATCTAGTTAATCTGCTTACGTATTTTCGTATCATATCTTACTGTCTCTTGAATATCTGAAATATTCAAGAGATTCATATTATTTAGAATTATTTAGAAGGATAACACAGAACATCTAGGAATACAACCTGGCGCTAAAAACATTGTTAGGTACCTACAGAAGAACATACATTGTTGTTTTAAAGTAAATTTACCATATTCCTTCGTTGCTACCATAGTTTTTTATGTTTTTTCTTCCGAAAATACGGCAATATAAAGTTTATTAGGCGTTGGTACGTTTTGTATTAAAAATTTTACAACACAGTACTGACCCGATAGTATAGTTTTATGAACAATTATATGATAATCCCGTGAACTTCGGTAAATGATTTGGTTTTAACGGCAATTTAAAAATAATTTCCCAAAATGAATACCCATGCTGCCCAAATTTCAAGCTTGCAACCCTAGCTCACTTTAGGCTCTACGTTGATTAATCAGTCAGTCGGGACAAACAGTTACACATATATTGTGTACATATGCCTACGTATCTATAGGCCCTTCTAAAATGAATCAATCAGCTGATTTAACTACGTTAATAAACAATCTAAAGTATTATAATATCGAGATTCACAACAATGTCATTGTTGACTCGAAACAAACAAACTTGACTCGATGTAAAAAATTGTTCCATTATTTTGAAACATAGCTATCGTGACCTCACTATCTATATTAAAATAGCTTAAATATGATTTCATACGGTATTTCTTTACCAAACTTTCTGATTCATCTCATTCCTTAAAAAGCTCTCAGCGAAATTAAAAAAATATATCTTCTGATAACTTTTTAAATCAAGCACATACAACAACGCCATTTTGAATTTCTAAACCAACTGTGTTTGTACAATTTGTATTTGAATCATTGCGTATTAGTGTATTCTTATTTGGCTATGTTTGTATTTGTGTATATATGAGCGGCTATATTTTAAAATCCTGGCTGTACACGGGTGCCCTGTGGTACAGAATTATATTTATCGATTGATTATTTTATATCTTTATTGCTTTTAGATTTACTCATAACACTAAGCTAAGTTTCTGTCCGTAGGGAGATTGGGTCTACCCATATAGACCTGGAGAATACGCCACACTCACGAGAAAATACCTCGGCTCCCTCTACTGGTCCACTCTCACGCTCACCACCATAGGAGACCTGCCTACACCCGAAACCAATGCCGAGTAAGTACACTTAGTTTTACCTTAATGCAAACTTTACAACAAAAATGAAAAAAATTCAATTGTTTTTGAATTTTAAAACGAACAAATTATAATTTTTCGTAAGTTTCTTAAAATAGCGGGAGGGTTAACCGGCATTATAAAGAACATTATAATCATTAAAAAACCTAATAAGCATTTATATACATAGTCTCTATTTAAAAATTTATGGCTATTTCTATGGCCTCATATGTACATACCATGCGAAATTATATCATGAAACCGCTTCAGTGATTGAAGTCAAAAGAAGTAAACGTTCTAATTTAATCGACAAAGAAAATTTCATGAGATTCTTTATAAACTAAATTGATTGATAAAAAATTGATTGAATTGAATATAGATTTAGATCGGAAAAATGAACATCCATAACGGTACACCCATGACGAATGTATAGGCGATTATTTAATGTACAAGACGTCCATGGAACATACTTCGTTATAGCCAGAACATATTTCCACTGTAAGGAACTGGCCGCGGGTTCAAATCACGTCTGGGACGTTTACTGTTTCCGATCTAATTCTAAATTGAAAATAAAATCTTTAACACTGTTGTGAGTGTAATTCATCATTGAATAAGGAGTAATGAGAGTTTCTGTGCTGTAAGTGGGAAGACCAAAGGCTATTCCTGTTTTGTCTTCTACACGGACGGCACAGAAACTCTCTGTGCTTACAGGGTCGGCAGCACGAGTGTGATTCCCCTGGCGTTGCACACGTCCATAGGCCACGGTAACCACTTTCCATCAGGTGGACTGTGTGATGGTCTACCAACTCAGTGGTATAAAAAAATTAACCTGCATATGCAGTTTCATTATTATTGTTATAATAAATGAACTTTGACCAAAGGTCTAGAAGTAGGATAGTTAAAATCAATTTGGACCATTTCGTAATTAACATCAATTTCAAGTGAGCCAAGCACGGGTTAATAAACAAAATAAGGGTCACAATACAACGCAATGTCTTTTAAATGATGTCATTAGGAGCAGAAATTCAATTCAAGTTCCCTTAATCATTAGGGCCGATCATTAAAACTTGGAATTTCTTCTTAAAGTGCTTAAGAAGTCTTCAAAATACTCCTAGGCTTTAGAATAACCGGCGGTAATTAAAACGCATATTATAATCGTATTTAGCATGCAGATACTATGGTACAACGATAATTAAAAAAGCAATACTCTACATAAATATCAAATACTTATGAGGTTGCAGCACATTTTTACCTTGGCATTATACACATGCTATTAAAGCCAGTAATTTCATTTTTTATACACAGCTTCATGGCAAATATCGCAATATAGGCATGATGACAGTTGCTAAGAATCATTGAAATTATGATAAGATAGAGATATTTTTAACCAATCGCTTATTTTTAAATTACAAGTGCTAACTGATCGGAATAAATAACACTGATCGGATTAAATGCTAACACTGATCGGAGCTGTCAAGTGTTTACAAAAGCATGAGACAAAGGCATACGCCATTATTATTCTAGCGTTTTAATGCCAAATTTAAAATGTATTTTCAAATAAGATTATTTTTCCTTGTAAACTTTATTCATTTTCGACGCCCTTACTCATAAATTGGTGTTTATCACATGGCTGTTACCCTCATAAACTATGGTATTAAACATTTGTGCTTTTTTTTCTTGATCGCACTAGTGTTTTATTTTATATTCCATCAAATTAAGTTGGTACCTCGCTGAAAGATATTATATATGCATTCTATTTGCTCTTAACTTAACTGGGTTATAGTTTTATTTTTAAATCTCGGAAAAGTTTTGACTTAGATACGCTTCATTTCAACATAAGATTCGTTTCAAAATAACACTATTTTTGTAAAAAATAGTAGTGTACCACCTTGATTATGATAAATTTTCAACAACTTATTTACTTTAATCAAAAATTAAACGTGAACCAAATTTATAGATACATAAAAATTAGATTTTCTGCATTTTGTGTTTTGGCTGTTTAGCGTAATTTTTCGTGCCTACACTCCAATCTGCGCGAGCATATATAACACGCCGCGCGCAGAAACAAAAATCAGCGCGGAGTTTTTAACAAACTTTCCGTCTGTGCTGTGAGCATTGTTTATTGAAGTACGAATAATTGATCAAGAAGTTTAGAATGTCAATCTCTAGTATAGAAGAAGACCGATACGTTGATTTGACGCCGCCGGAAATATTAGGTGTGGCACAAAATGCCAGTGATAGCCTTTTGCCTCCAAAATCCAGGGATACGTACATGGCAGTGTATGAGACCATCATCCATACTATACTTACTAATATTATAAATGCGAAAGTAACTCTGTCTGTCTGTCTGTCGGTCTGTATGTTACGGTTTCACGCCTAAACTACTGAACCGATCTTGATGAAATTTGGTATAGAGGTATATTAAAGCTTGGGAACGGATATAGGCTACCTTTTATCGCGAGAAAGGGGGTTTAAGGGGGGAAATAGGAGATGAAAGTTTGTATGAAAGTTTGTCATTTTTATAGATATCCTAATGAAATTTGATACAGCGGTGGATTAAAGCTTGGGAATGAACATAGGCTACCATTTATCGCGAAAAGGGGGGGAGTAGGGCCATGTGATGAAAGTTTTTATGAAAGTTTGACATTTTTGAAGATATCCTGATGATATTTGGTACAGAGATAGATTAAAGCTTGGAAACGAACATAGGCTACCTTTTGTCGCGAAAAAGGGGGTAGAAGGGGGAGAGTAGGGCCGTGGGATTAAAGTTTATATGAAAGTTTGTCATATTTAATGATATCCTAATGAAATTTGGTACAAAGATAGATTAAAGCTTCGAAACGAACATAGGCTAGCCTTTGTTGTGAAAAAGGGGGTTTAAGGGGGGGGGGGGTTGAATAGGGGATAAAAGTCATATCCTGATGAAATTTGGTACAGGTATAAATTAGAGCTGGGCAACGAACATAGGCTACCCTTTGTTGTAAAAAAGGGGGTTTAAGGGGGGGATAGGGGTTGAAAGATTGTCAGTTTTAAAGATATCCCGATGAAATTTGGTACCGAGATGAATATGAGCTAGGGAACGGACATAGGCTACATTTTATCGTGAAAAAGGGAAGTAGAAGGAGGGGGGTAGGGTTAGGGAATTAAACTTTGTCATTTTTCAATCGCGCAAAAAAGGGGGTGAATAAGGGATAAATAGGAAGAAGTTTTTTTGGAAGATATCTACTTATCTAAGATAGTGAGAGATACTCATGAAATTTGGAACAAAGGTGGATTGGAGTTTCGGAACGGACATACTCGACTATGTCCGTTTTGAGCCAAATATAGAAGCGAGTGAAGAGGCTTATAGAGATCGTTATAGGGGCGAGTGGATAGACGTCTAGAGGTCAAATAGAAAGTCAAGTAGAATCGACAACAGGGGCGAGTAGATATGCGACTAGAGAAGCCAGTGGAGAGGTGAGTATAGAATCAAATAGAGTGCAGTAGACAGTCAAGTAGAGAGGCGAATAGTGAGGCGACTGGAGAGACGAATGTAGAGGCAAGTAGAGATCAACAGAGTTGAGTAGAGATTCGAGGAGAGATGTGAGTAGAGAGGCGGATGGATAGGCGAGTGGGAAGAGTCACGTAGAGAGGCGAAAAGAGAATAAAGTGGATGGGCGAGTAGAGATGCAAGTACAGAGACCAATGGAAAGGCGAGTATAGAGGAGAGTACAAAGTCGAGTAGAGACAGGAGCAGAGAAGTCAGTAGAGAGTCGAGTATAAATTCAAGTATAGAGGCGAGTAAAAAGTCGAGTAGAGAGTCGAATATAATGCTCAATAGTGTCGGCTCAACACTAGCGATAACCGACATCCACGCGGGCGGAGCCGCGGGCAATAGCTAGCTAAATATAAAGTTTCTTTTTTTTACTCGTGTGTCGAAAAACTTCGTATGACACACGTGAGGTTTGGTCATTACACTCTCGGTTTGTTGCTCTGTGCAATATCACCTCGAGTGTAATGACCAACTTACCACACTTGTATCATAAATAACTATTTCAGAATTAGGATGTATTTTGAATAAAGTAGATACGTAATAACATTGTGGAGTAGTTTTCCAAAATCTGTCATCATGCCTAATGTCGAAACTTTTGTCAAGAGATAAAAAGGCACTTTTTGTCGCAACGCATATTTTGTCATAAAAAAGATGAATAACGATTCTACGACATATGAAAAAGTGTTACTATAGCACTGTTACCATATGCGCCACATCAATTGATATCCATGGTGTAAACTTTATTACGATTAGACGAAACTTTGAGCTAGGTATAAAATATTATTCTACTAAAATCATTGTCAGATAGTCATAAAACCACAGGCCCTAAATACTTTAGTGTATATAAAATCCATATCTAGTAATAAAGGTGCAGAATAGACGCAAGTAAACCGTGTATACAGGCTATAAAAATCTCAATGCCCGGTTCTAGACATGAGAATATTGACTCTCTAAGAAATAACTATTTTTATTCATGTTATTATGTGATATTTTAGGCGATACGATTTGTGAAGACGTCACAAAATTTTATTTTTGTCACAACAATGAAATTGCGCTCTTAGTTTCTAGACTAAAGAGCGTATTTAATATAGATTGAGGTTTTTGGCCAGATCGGTGTTTTTGTCATCACAAAAAAAAATTACATACCTATGCTCCTTTCAGTTAAGTACTTTACCAGAATTAAAACATCTTGTAGCAACTTTTATATACACGCATATTAAATATGTTAATGACTAACTTTTGGTTCAATTAACTTTTAAACTCTCGCGTTACATATTATATAATTAAGAGAACGGGTTAATGCGATCACGGTATAGGTACTTACACCGGCCGTGGTCACAGGCAGGTCGAAACGTCAGGCCAATCAAAGGTATGTAAGTACCTATACCATGATCGCGTTAATTCTCGTTCTCTTAATAATATATAATAGTGATTCATTTCGGTTTTTAGTTTATTAAATTAGTTTATAACCAGAAAAAATGTTAATAAACTGAGTTTTTAAATAAAACATAATAAAAAATACATCAAGAGTATTTACGTTATGTCTATCTAAACGGATGGTGTATAGAATTCTAAATTGATATTCACACTGTATCTTAAAATAATATAGGATACGACTATATTATATATTTTTGTTTGTTGTTTAAAATTAAACCTTAGATCTCGCCACTTAAGATTACAATTTACAAAAGCATTAACGACATACGTTTAAATTACTCTACCGTGATTAACCCTCCCGACACGTACGCACTCTACTTTGGGAAAGTAGCATTTCTTTTTCCTATACCGCTCTGTAAAAATACAATTACCCGAGATTGCTTTCCGAGAGCTTTCCTGCGTTCAATCTTTCCCGCAGTAAAGAGCGTATAGAGCCATTGTAGTGTTAAACCCGGCTTTGAAACAAGCGGCATTCGAGACAATGGATTTGCATGTAAAATGAAACTAGAAATGACGCATGTGGTTTATATCCGCGCTTTGCGATTAACATTGCTTTAAAACTATCGTTTAAAACACTTAATGACTTCTATGTATGTACACTAGACGAACTGTTTTTGGAACAACCGGTTCTGGTCGAGGCAAGAATGAATTTTGAATTTCAAAATTTGGAACGAGATGAACTAGAGTTTAACGCAAATAAGCGCGCTATGAATGTAAAGATAAGTAATTTCATAGCGCGCTTCTTTGTGCAGCGTATTTGCCCCTCTAGACAAGTGGCATTTCGTTGGCCGACGTTTGGTAGAATTGGATTGACGAGAATACGGGGACGGGATTTGACGTATGTGACAGTCGTTAACGCATTTCACAAACATCCAATCTCATACATTCATCATAACATTCTATGAAACGCCGCGCGCCGGTCAACGAATTACCATTTGTCTAGGGGGGCTGTGCTACGACAACTGGTATATTCTTTTGAATGAAATATTGAAGCACTTACTATGCTAACTTTTCAAATCGATTAAGATAGGAAAAAGCTCAGTGGTCAGAACATTCCCCCTGTAAGGGAAAGATCGTTGTATATTCTTGCTGGTCAAGTAGACAATCTATTTTTTGTTACATAGAAGTCATTGCTGTCACTTGCTCCAAAGTCGTCGTGTTAAAATTTAAGCCGGTATGCCAGCGACGTTCAGTGTAAAGCTGTGATTAACAGAATTAACATAAAGGTTGTATGCACGGTAGCACGCAAGGAGGCCCTAAATTTCTGCCGCGCCGCGGGCTCAAATCCCGCCTGCTGCAGTTCAAATCAAATCGAGGGTATGTCTCGTTCTATCACGCGATTGGTCAGATCATTTTGAAATTTGAATTTAAGTTCAAAACTCTATTTAAGCTGCTAAACTTAATGATGATCTATTTTCAGTTTTATAATTTAGAAAGTGTATTTATAATTTATTCGCATAAAACCATAAAATTATGAGTTGGTGTTTTGCGTATCTGGTATTATGCGTCAAAAGGTATTAGTTAGCTATATTGAAGTAAAAAAGGAAGGCATTTTTGGTCCTTCGTAACATTTTAAGGTGTCTTGATGTAAAATATTTTACTTCAAGAAAACTCTTTCAGAATACCATCATTTTTATAAAATGCTTAAGTTTTATGAACAAGAAACGCCAAATCGAATTAGCTATTTAAGTTGTCCGTAGAATAATAGCACCTCTTACAAACAATTAAGGTTAGTTAACATCGAAGTATTTTGTACTGCCGATTAAATTAATTGAAACACAAGATTGTATTCTGTTCCATATTTATACAATAACAAATGTTTATTTATTTTTTTATTTATTTAGGTCTACCAACAATTGTTAACATAAAGACTTACAACAAAAACATGTAAAAAAAAACAACAAGTAATAATGTTACAATTAATTAAAGGTAAACACCGCATGTATAATATATAAACAGTAAGCTATCACTACACTACACCATATTATTACATTCAGTAAAAGTAGTAATTAAAAATTAAAAAGCCAAGTTCTTCTAATATTTGAAATGAACAATAAACTACTAAAAACAGTTCAGTCCAAATCGAGTAAGCCCAAGAGGACAGATTTAATTTTTGCCACAGAGTCAAAGTGAAGACCAATTCGATCGCTATTGCTTTCGTTATTTGAATAGCATGAGAAAAATTTATGAAAAACCAGATTCATATTACCAATCAAAATAGTACGTAACCCGATTGAACCCTTGAAGACGGAACAACCCGATTAAACCATATAAGTAAATTGACCAGAGAACACATTACACATTCTCGAGCATGGGAAATTGGCACCTAGAATGTTGTTGAATGTTACGGGCGTTCACAAGGTACTAACATCACTTTCACGAGTAGACCAGCAATAGATACAAGCTAGAATCCATTTATAGAAGGAGAATATGCTTGACGTTAAGATTAATTGTGAAGAGAGTACCAAGTATACTAAGTAAACGATTAAGGTTAAGTATTACATATTGTTAAGTATTTTTACGTATCAAGTAATATAATCATCCACTACTTTTGATACTTAATACTCGTATTATAGCAACTACGGAATCCATAAATCGGTTTTCAGAACACATAAATTCTCCAGCAAAAGATTTTTAATACAGAAAGATCAGCAGAAAGCTGTTCCTTAAATTCGCCGTAGTAACGCTTGATATTCTAACTTTTCCTACAGGAAGAGGTGTTGTATAAGTTTCGAGGAATTATTGAGGAGACTCAACAACCTTATTTACACCTAAGTTGTTACAATTTTGTAACTTTAACCACCACAATTTGTAAAACTTTATAATTGTAGATACTCGCATTGAACTTTTTTAGGAATAAGACCTACAAGGTTTCTGTTCCAAGCTCTGTACTCTCTCTCTGAAATTAGGGGAAGTGTGTGGCCTTTGGTTTGGCCACTTGTCTTGACCACACTCTTTCATTTTGACCAATTTTCTAATTAATTCTAAGAAATTCTTATTCTCCTTTGATCTACTGTGTTATTCTCTATAAGTACAAAATATTCTTAACAATATTTTAAAGTAAAATTTTAATACAATAGCTAAGGTAGCTAGGTATAATTAATTCATGTTAACAAAAAATATTTACATTTATATTTTAAAAAAGCTTATGTTTAAAAATCTTCCTTCCAATACGCCCCAGGCAATACTTCAATTCTAATAAAATATTTTCTTCGTATCCCCATACATACTGTAGTCACTAACAATAGTAGCCAAGATGGGTGGGGATGCTTTTAAATTTACGGACCGAATATTAAAAAGCCAAGAACATGACAGCAGCAAAGGAAACAGGCTAATGGCTAAGGTGTCGTATTTGCAATGCACTTCAGACACCGATTATGGCACTACTGACAGGATTCCACTCCTAACACTACAATTATACATTTCTTGTTTCCCTTTTCCGGTGATTTTCCTACTGACTACCACGATTGCCCAAAAAATTCATGAATGCTTTACGTATCAGTATTCATCCACAATCTTAATGAGGGAAGTCATTCGAATTCGTTACCTCAAACTAGCTCAATGCACCGAAATGCTTCAATTTCCGCCTCGACTGAAACTTCAGCATTCATAGCAATTTTGTTATTTTTATGAGCATTACGCAGGCAATATCATCAAGTAAAATAAACCCAATTTCGTTCAATGTCAATATCAATTCAATTCAGTCAGTCAAGTCAATTCTCAATTTGCCTTCGCATGTCACAGGAGGTGACAAAAATATAAAATATAGTTATAAGATACTCTTGATATATAGATAGGTGGATGTACAGGGTACATGTCAAGATCTTCTATTTTACATGCTGTACCTGTATTTTTTATACTATATACTTGAATTTTATTAAACAATTTAAATTCAAACGATAAACAAATCTTGCTCCGTTTTCCACCATAGTGGCACAGTGGAACGAAAAGTTCGTTAGACTATGGTACATAGTACCATGGAAGGATCACAATAATACAAAAGTACTTTCACCAAAATCCTTATCTAGTATAAAAGTATAAGTGATGTTGTGAAACTTTTTGGTCTACAAGGCAAAAGAGTTTTTATTGTATTTCATCATACATATTTCTTGACAGTACAGTCAGCGTCAGAAATATGTTGGCAACAAAGTCTCAAATTGATCTTAAAACTAAGCTATTAAGAGAAAGTCAAACAGTTTTACTTATATAAATTGTATTATTGTCCGAACTTAAAGTGTAAACAAATATCAGAACAATCGGTCAATAGGAAGGGGAGAAAATCAAGTGATTAGGATCATTTTAAGTACTTTCTTCATCAAGATCGATTTGATGCTGATTGTACTAACTTAAAATGTTTTCTTGACTCTTTTGCATAAGTCCTGGCATCGTTATCAAGTAATTTAATTATGCTATTATTACATTAACCTTTGAGAGTGATTTCAAAACTGATTGTGAGAGTGGATTTTGAAAACTGATTATCTATTGTCTTACTCTTAAAAATCTTTTTCTCGCCAATTTAAATAATAGGTGAGATAGTAGTCAAACAAGAGTCTACATTCCCAGGTTACACGAGTAGTTTTCCAAACATTAAACAAATTTTAAATAAAAATTCAACGGAACATTCAAAACAGCATAAAAATTGTTACAAACAATTTGATATAAAGGAATCCTCCTCTTAATTCACTATAAGTAGCGAAAATAATCAACGCCACAATTTCACTTCAGCCTTAATCAACAATTTTCCTAAATAACTAAATAAGCCACGTCGCAATAAGACTTTTATAGTCACAAAAGCAACCAGTCTCCCAATACCACTTAATGTAACTTCATCTCGTTTGTCCCTGGATATCTACAGGAGAAAAACAATATTAAATTATATTCAAAGACTTTCCTTCAAGACACATTACTTTGTTAGGGACTTATTTTTTCATCTGACAGCTTTCCCTACACGTTCTTGCGTGCATAAACTCGAATACGTAAGTCTTATTTTACAAATTCTATCCAATTTTGCGACCAGATATATGTATTTGTTCTTGCACAAGTATCAGAATTATTTAATTTCAAATCAGTATAAAAACAATCAAATGTGTTTTTTTTGTTGTTTTGGTTTATCTTCTTACCATGTCATGTCGTGCATTACAACACATTCATGGCCATATAATCATATTTATGGTTTGTAGTCAAATTCTATAATAAAAAACAAACATAAACTCACGCCTTTATCCCCGAAGGGGTAGGCAGAGGTGCTAGCACCCACATTTCGCCGGTTTATGTTTAGGTCCCAATGTAATAGGTGGCGAGCCTATTGCCATTAACTGAAAAAAGAAAAGAATAAATATAATCTAAATAAGGTCACATTGTTTATAGAAATAATAAATATGAAGGCACATGGGGTTTACTTCGGGGTCTGGGGCCTCTTAGTAGCCCATTGTAAGCTTGCACTTACAATCCGCGTGGATATGCGGGCAAGGAGATAGGACAACCTAATACACGAATCACCATACTTCAATCACTGACTACACATTTTACAGCTAGACACACTCGCGATCTATAACCAAGTATATTCAACCGAACTAGGAGCGTTCTGCTAGACACGTAGTGCTCGGTCGAGGTTCACGGCGACACTGATCCCGATTCTCCGCGCGCCCCACCAAAGTCAACAATCTGTCAAACTCAAATTGACCGAATGAACGAATGACGTCACACTCGACCATAGAGCACTAGAGTCTTGCATTACGCCAGAGTGAATTTCATTCACCCTAATCACACAATAATTATAACGCGCCGTCACGGCCAGACTGACATGTCGCTCGTCCTCGTGCGACCAATGCCAGAGATCCGTCTGTGAACAAATGTACGAGGCTTTAATTCTTCTCGCACTGACACGCTCGTCCATCACTGACTTCCATCGCCGCATAGGCCTAACATCTCTCGTTGGTGTTCTTCGGCCACAACGAGCAGAACCGGGCAGCCACTCATTGGTGCCCCTTCGACTATGAACTAGTCGGACCGGGCGACCACTCATTGGTGCCCCTGCGACCATAAACCGGTCGGAACCTGGGCGACCACTCATTGGTGCCCCTGCGACCATAAACCAGTCGGAACCCGGGCGACCACTCATTGGTGCCCCCGCGACCATAAACCGGTCGGAACCCGGGCGACCACTCATTGGTGCCCCTGCGACCATAAACCGGTCGGAACCCGGGCGACCACTCATTGGTGCCCCTGCGACCATAAACCGGTCGGACCCCGGGCGACCACTCATTGGTGCCCCTCCGACCATAAATAAGTCGGACTCCGGGCAACCACTCATTGGTGCCCCTACGACTGCAAACCAGTCGGGCCGGGCAACCACTCCTTGGTGCCCCTACAACCACCTACACTGTCCTCCAAAGCTAGCAACATTACATAGTTCGAACATCGACCCTCGTGGAGCCAGTCCAAACATGAATGCGAGTCTAGACCTACGTACAACCACTCGGTGCCCCTACAAACACCTACACTATCCTGCAAGGCTAGCAACAATACATAGTTCGAACATCGACCCTCGAGGAGCCAGTCCGAACATGAAAGTGAGTCTGGACCTACCTACTTACAATATGCATCAAGATCTGTGGAAGGTGGACTAGTAGTAATGATGTGAGAATTAATCGCTGAGAATGTGTCGTTGTCGTGAATTCTTCCTTCGTTCTGACTATAGACCGCCGTCTCGGCCAGCTCGTTGTCAATTTCTGCTACAGTGGTATGACTAATCTCTCGAGATCGGATTGAGGCATTGGGGTTCGAAGCTAGGAGATGAAATGTACTGAAGTCTGCCCAAACACGATGTGTCCCAGCTCTATCCGCCATATTGGAAGCGAGTAGCGTCTACATCCTAGCCCAAGCCGCGGCCAGGCTTTATTTGAATAGGTTTCCAAAGGTAGTAGTAGCAAGTAAAGCAAGACTGGAAACCAATAAACCAACACTGACTATACTCCATTTAGTGCTCTATCCGCATACACTCGAAACCGATTAATTAGAACAAACTTATGGTTCAGAATTAGTTAGGAGCCAATTTTGTTACACTTCGCTTTCCTGTACCAAACTACCATACGCGCTTCGTTTCAAAAGAATATTAGCAACCGAAATCATCGAAATTACTAATATTCCCTCTAACCCCTCCAACCAAGCCAAACTGCCCGAGCCAGGAGTGGGCTCACGTCGGCTGTGCAACGGCCAGGACTCGAACCAGGGACCCCTCGATCGCAAGGCTGACCCCCCAACCACCAAGCCACCGACGCTTCTCTCGCAGAGGCTCTCGTAACCGCTCCATTACCCTGTCTATTAACGAGGGCACGAATCACGACTACGCTTCCCCGGACCATTGGCGGAGTCGCACGGATTGCACATCTACGCTGTTACTTTACATCACTCAATCATTAATATGGAGCGAAATAAGACGCATGGAGGAGCACACCGCCCTCCCACAAACTAGAACGGTTTCATTACCCCCCTGGATATCATCCGTGTGTTGATCCATCGAAGTCACTATTGGATCAACACGATCGGCTGTGGAGCGAACATATCTATCACACTTACGGGGAAGCTGTCATTTTCATCTAGCTCATTGATTGCCTATTAAACAGAGTAGCCCTATAACACCAATACTACCCTGTAAAGTAAGAGAAGTCACCCAAGCACGCGTCTGTTTGAAGTAGTAATCCTCAACCTGGATGTCTCTGCCAATGCTTGTCAGTATCTGGAACTATAGGTCTTCTCCTGTTCTAATCATATAACATAGATAACCCATATCCATGTAGTATTTCGAAATGGCGCACATTGGGAGAGGCCCACGTCGAGCAGTTAACCATAGCAGTTAACCTTGGTTGATTGATTGATCGATGTAGAATTTCGTCTATGTGACCACGTACGACGAGAAACCGTTACTTGAGATAACAATGAAACATTACTTGCTAATAGAACATCTTTCCCTAAATCTTAGGTACGCGAGGGTATTGAAATCAAAGACGTCCTAATTTCACCAAATGAGACATCTCAAAGTAAAGGCACACAGCTTGTGACGACTTTATCACTCATACCCGAGAACACAGTACCAAAGCACTTTATTTTCACTCCTTGTACACCACTTACTGATGTGACGGATTACAGCCCCCTTCATCTGATTATAGTCTGTACGTCAACTTCTGACATCTGATCAATGATTCGTACTTAGACCCAATTTTGCCTGAAATTTCGTAACAGTTTGAAATTTACGTGTTAACGCTTCAGAAGGCATCCCGAGCGGCATACCATCTTGTATCCGCTTCCGGAATGAGTCCGCCATATTGCTCTTACATGTCAGCCACACAAGTCACAAGCACTAGCTAGTTACTTTAAGATTATTGTAAAATATTGCAAACACTGTCCCAACCTTAGAATAAAAGACAGTTAACTAAAGAATCTTGTCTAACTAAAAAAAACCCAAACAACACGAAATCCTCAACATTACGCACCTCACCTTGTGCCCGTGATTGCAGTGAGTCGGGTTCAGTTTTCCTACCACCAGAAACCTTCTACAGTTAATAACCTAGTGTCAATTTGTTAGCACTCAGACAACGCGGAATCAGCTGGTAGCCATCCTGGTGGTGGTGGACCCGTAATTACACACTTTACTCCACTTCATCATAATGGAGGGTATATGACAAATAAATAGCAGCAACCGCCGCTCCTAGCAATCAACTCCAACTCATTCTATCGTCAATCTCCGAACCCTTTTCTCGACCTAGTCGGTCTCGGCTCTCCAGTACAAACGCGGCGCGACTGGATCTCGAGACACCCCGCGAAGCGACCGCCATCCGATCCCCACAACCAAGCGGCGCACCGAAGTTCTGCAGCTACACCAGTCGGACCCCTGTGAGCTCCGATCACCCGCAGCGACCGCCACAGACGCTCGCATGACAACCGGGATATATGACGCAACGGGCCCTCCGTAGCACGTAGACCAGACCAATGCCAGCAGACTCATACGAGCACACAAACACCCGCGCCGATCGGGGATCGAAACCGAGTCCTCGCGCAGCAGCCGCACCGACCACCGCCACGCCACAGAGGCTTTCACCAGAATGTAGATCATATAATCGCCCATTAAGACGAGAGACTACTCGGGGCAGTTTATCGGCCGCAATTCGCCAATTTGGCGACGAGAACTATTCCTTTAGACGACCCGAAATATTTGGTTACCAAACTGTTGGTTCGTGTATTCTTGCTAAGTATCCGCCACGCCTTTTCTACCTAGGTACCTACACAATAGTGTGGCCTCAAAGTGAAGTACACCACGGTGAGTCTACCCACTACCCACTAATGAGAAATATTACACGAACAAAACCCGTTAGAGCTGATACCGCATAGCTCCTCTTTGCTAGAGCTCAGCATCACAGAAATTAAACTGACAAGCCAGCACGCGATTATTAACAGAGTTCAACCTTCTTCATAGGAAGCTAAATCTTACACCGTACAGTTACATTCACCTATCTGTCCACCAACATTTAAACACAGCTTGAGTACTCCGAGGGACCTAAACATCTCAAGACAAGACACACCGGGTCAGTACCTGCTACCGAAAAGATATCGAAACCAAAAAAGCAAACGCAAAAACCAACACGTTTTACATCGTGATATAATCAGAATCGTCCTTCGTTAGTTTTTACTGCAAACTACTCACTTTTACGTAAATTAGGTCACTTAAATAAAAAAAGATTATATCGAGAACTGGTTCCTTTTGTCTCACTACCATCGAGAACTGGTTCCTTCTGTCTCACTACCTCCCCACTCAATGGAAGACGATTTAAAACGAGCCTTTGCACTATGTTGACATGGCATCTGCGTACTGACAATAATGAACTCACCTTTTAATATAGGGTAGTTCGTTAAAACTTATCGTTCTCACTTCTTGGACGTACTGATCGCGTCACCGCATTCTAAGCTAATCTAAGCAATCACAGTAACCTTTTGCAGCGTACCCTACTCAATTCGAATAAGTCTTCTCACCGTATCAACAGCTACAGATAGTATAGAATCTAGCATAGTTAGATATTCGGGATATTTCGAAACTTTCTCGTGTAATGACAACTTAACTTAGCCCCTATATAATTAGGTGCAAACTCCGCTACCTCATAAACCTCTGCTCACGGATTGCCAGAACTGCTATCGTCTCTTCTGGCACTATATGGAATAGTAGAAATAGGATGAGACTTTTTATTCAAACACGAATTTGTACCCACGAGTAATACCTTTACAACAATATCTTTCCCTGGAGGGTGGAATGCGATATTCCGCTACCAGGAAATTATTTGGTTATACCACTTGTTTTAAAAAAATAAACACTCACTATCTACGAAATAAAAAGGAACGGCTCACCGGGTCTTGTAATCGGGATGCAGCCGACAATCAGGACAGTCACCGTTTCACGTTATTTCATGTAAACCCGACTAGCGAGTCTTTTGGTTGCCACTGCTATTCTCCTCAGCTTGTTGCCCTGGTATCCCACTTCTGATGAAGGCACATGGGGTTTACTTCGGGGTCTGGGGCCTCTTAGTAGCCCATTGTAAGCTTGCACTTACAATCCGCGTGGATATGCGGGCAAGGAGATAGGACAACCTAATACACGAATCACCATACTTCAATCACTGACTACACATTTTACAGCTAGACACACTCGCGATCTATAACCAAGTATATTCAACCGAACTAGGAGCGTTCTGCTAGACACGTAGTGCTCGGTCGAGGTTCACGGCGACACTGATCCCGATTCTCCGCGCGCCCCACCAAAGTCAACAATCTGTCAAACTCAAATTGACCGAATGAACGAATGACGTCACACTCGACCATAGAGCACTAGAGTCTTGCATTACGCCAGAGTGAATTTCATTCACCCTAATCACACAATAATTATAACGCGCCGTCAAATAAATAATATCTTTATTGCACAAAACACAGTAAACATAATAATAATTAGGGGTGAACTAGTACTATTGGTATTTATAGATTAAACTAGTTGTTTACAACGTAGAAATGAAGACCCTGTTCCTTAAACTAGGTAAACCTGTACTATAAGGAACAGTGTTCGGCACTAATTAGTAATTCGATACATTATCTTTAGTAAGTGAATGATTGTGTCGCGCGACCGTTTTAGTTACTGCTATGCTTGCCTAGATACAATTATTTCCTGTGTGTGCATAAGTGACAGGATGTGTGTGTGTGTGTGTAATTACTATTATTTATTATTTATTGGCGTGAGTTTAGTAACTGCTAAGCTTGAGCCAATGAATAGTTTACTGCGATTGTAGTCACATCTGAATCGAGATCCATATTGTTGCAATCCACATTTTCCTATTGATTAGGACCATGTCATGGTCTTGACAATGAACACCACTGTGGCGTTACTGACCCCATGCTTAACATTCATTTTTTGATCTATTTTCGACCGAGCGAGCGAAGCGAACGAAAGTCTCTGTTTCGACAAGGTAGCCGATTTTGCATTTGTCTGTACCTATGTCGGTTTGTCAGTACTGGTCTAGAGGGCTCATTTCTAATGATCATAATGATTTTCACCAAACTTGGCACACCCTGTTCTTTAATTTAAAACACTTTTCTTTTCGAGAGCTTTTTGATAGGCGGGAAAAGAAGTTTTCTATCGTCTTATTTATGTACGGATCTTGATAATTTTTGGCTGAAACATCAAGGACATGATTCCTGACATTGTTATGAAAAAAATTATGCCTCGTAAAGGTGAACTTCGTTATAAAAAAACAGATGAGATAAAAGGGGGAAAGTTTGCTGTAGCGTTTTTTAAGAAGGGGTCGTCATTATTATTAGTTAAACATCCAGGGTTTTTTTTTTAAATAAGAAGATCGGTATCGTTCTTCTTTTTTTTTGACCAATTTAGGGCACCAGAAAATGTGACAAAGTATGGTGCTCGCGAGGTCTACTATTCACAGAACTACTAGTATTATTAGATATATAAAAACACTCTAAAACAAAATAATCTACAAAATATAGAATAAGTTTCATAAACTCTATGAGAGAGTTTTACTTACATTATTCGAAGCGAACCGAAATACATATTTTTGTAAGGAAATATGCGTTTTCCTCAAGCACCTACCCTCCATTTGTCCTATAAAATTCGAAACTACATAGTCCACCGATTTGTCCCCTGCACAATCTTATGCCGTAAAAAGTGAATATCTTTGTGTTTGTGTGTTTGATTAAAACAAAGTTTTCCAGTTCCATCGTTCCACAAATGTTTGTGTGAATGTTATTAAAAATTTAAATGCAGAATACATTTTTTTTTTACTAATAGATAACTGAAAGGACTTTATGAGAATTACATGTTGCGCCGACCCCAAATAATTGGGAATAAGGGCATGTAGGCACTCATTTGACCACTATCTCATCCGTTGGTGAAGGATGATGTTATCAATGATGGAGCACTCTAGAAGTAAGCGGTTCACTATAGACTGGAAGACAGAGAGTAATACCATTTTCGAAAACAATCAAATACATTAATTGGTACAAACTGACTTTGTTTTTCGCATCAACGCTCTTTTGAAAGATAATAACGAAAAATAATAGAATTTAATTATTGAAGTCCTTAAAATCAATGAAATACCCTAAGTTAGATATTCAGTGAGCATCTCATAGTTTGGATAGTTCGCAGATAAGAAATAAATAGTTCTGTAAATTGAAACTTATAAATATGCTAGCGATCTATTCTCAATTCAAAAAAAAGTGTAAGTTTTGTCGATGTTTTCACTAATTTTAAAACCTGCACATTCTTGCGTATTAACCTCCAAGTAAATAGTATTATTAACTTAGATTTTTATGCAGACAGTTTATGAATTATTATTCCTTTCGAAACTAGATTAAATGAAGCTACCCTCAGTTAAATTCTAGATATAGTTGTGTATTATTTCTATTATTTTAGGTTACAATAATAACCAAAATTGAAACACAAATCATAGTAAGCACCTAATGTTTGATCGATTCGGAAATTTTAAGCGGACAAATGCAGAAAAAAAGGTACGTTTTTTATACAACCCCGTCCAAGATGACATAGAACCAAGTAGCGAAACGCTAGAATATATGTATGTATCAACATTCATTGGCTCGGAAACGTTGAATGACAGTCGATTATTAGAAAGGATTCGTTGAGCGTATAACGGAAATATCAGATCACGCCAAAATAGATGGAAAATATTTGTAAGATTGAATTAAAAGAAGTATATGAGGCCCCGCTAAGACCTTCAGTATCCAAGCCAACGATATAAGAAAGGAGTTACAACTACTGATTGACGGGTAAGGCTCTGGCGTAAGCTTTCCTCTCGTGGTTCCTCTATGGGTCTAATAGCGGTGACTCGCGTAAGTGTTAAGGTAGACCATAGAAAGAAGAAATAAGGAAGCCGGATACTGCCAGCTCTCATATTGGGATGATGACGATGGTGTAATAATAAAACGACTGAAGGCTGATTTTCGATCTCACCAGGTTCTTCTTATTGAAAATAACTTATTGAAGAACCAGCAATTCTAGTTCAAGTAGAAATAAAAGAGATGATCAATATAATCTTTATAGAAGCTACGTGTAATGCTAAAATAACAACGACTCCGTGATCACTATTTGGTAATTCGATCACAATATCGTTAAATCAAAGATATTTTGACAGCCTCTGTGGCGTGGCAGTAGTGGCACACACTAACAGTTTCATTTACGGTTTTGGACTGACGACTAATACGATCCGATAGTGTGTGGCCGCCGAATGATTCCGGCCAGCGCCGACAGTTCTCAGGCGGACAGTATTTGGCAGTCAGGACGAACAAGCACACATTAGCAGGCAGTCGGCTGTCGGAATGACGACCGCAGAAGAAGAAGATTGCATTGGTCTGGGTGTTTATATGTAAAAAAAAAATTCGCCGCCCATTCTAGAGCCCATAACACAAGCTAGTTAGGCTATGCTTACTTAGGGTCTAGATATCGCTGTGTAGAATGTCCTAAAATGATATTAGGGGTTAAAGTATGAAATTGCCGATTTGTACTGACAAATTGAAATTAGTTTTTTTTTAATTTAACGTATTTATTTAATCAAAATAATTACCATTATTATCTATACATTGCTGCCATCTAGTAGGAAGGTCATTTATGCCTTTGCGATAGAACTCTGGTGATCTAGATTCGACAAACTGTGTGAAAGCATTTTGTACTGCCTCCTGAGAAGAAAACTTTTTATCACATAGAAAATTGTCCAAATCACGAAAAAAATGGTAGTCTGTTGGACAGTTCCTGTAGAGTTAAAACGGTTTCTCGTGCTGTATGAGGTCTCGCGTTATCATGGAGCAATAATGGTGAAGATCGATTCATGAGTCGGGGCTGTTTCACTGCTAGTTTTGCTATCATTGTTCGGAGTTCGGCACAGTAGACATCTGCCGTTATTGCTTGACCAGATCGTAGAAAGCTATAGTGAATAACACCATGCTGAGACCACCAAACAGTTACCATTACCTTTTTATTGGTAAGCTTTGCTTTAGGACACTGTTGTGGCGTTTCACCTGGGGTCAGCCATTGCATTTTTCGCTTACGGTTATCGTAAAGAATCCACTTTTCATCACATGTCACAATTCGATCCAATATTCCTTCATTTCTGTATCGATTCAACAAGGCAACACAAGTTTCAACACGCATTTCTTTCTGCAGATCAGTCAAATCATGAGGTACCCATTTTTCACATTTTTTTATTTTATTGATTTGACGCAAATGAGTCAATATTGTTGGTAAGGTAACGTTAAACCATGCAGCTAATTCCTGGGTAGTTTGGCTCGGATCGGCTTCCACCATGTCTTTCAATTCATTGTTATTCACCTGTGTGGACGGCCTTCCTCGTGGTTCGTTCTTCAAATCAAAGTTTCCATCACGAAAGCGTTTAAACCAAAATCGCACGTTTAAACCAAACGCAACATTGATATTGCGAGCTGTTTCTGCCGCGTTAGTTCCGCGTCGGAACTCGTATTCAAAAATCACTCGAATTTTCGAAGTATCCATCTTTCTTGTCTAAGCTGAATAAAAAAAACAACTGAAAGTCGATAATCGAATGTTGCACATTTTTAAATGAAGAACTACATAGGTACCATGTGGAAAAAGTTTCACTCAAAAATCTCAAACCATGAAGGTTCTATGTCAATTCGAAGTACCTATTACAATGAAACGGCAATTTCATACTTTAACCCCTATTATTAATATTTATTTATTATTTTACCTCAAGTTCTAAAAAATATTTAGAAACGTTATCAATTTTAGATGTGTACAAATCGTCACAATTTATAACCTACATATTCAAATGGTAGCCAGAGGATGTAGGGCATATCTAATTTTCCTGCTCGAATTTGGAACCGCCAAATCAGTAAGTGTGCCACTAGCTCTGAGAGAACCGCTATTAATCAGCACTTACACAATGTGTTTCTACCCTTTCGGTCTCTTAGGCCCACTTCCTGTTAGGTCCAGTTTAATCTTAAGTCCATTTCTTCGAACGTCTATTCCCTGAACTGTTTCTTCGAACGTCAATTCCCTGAACGTCTTCGTCCGGGTCCTGCATTCAGAAATTGAAATTTAATTTTATCTACACTTACTTCATGTTTTTTATTTATTGAATATGGTACAAAAGTGACGTCTAGATTAGAATTTTCGAATTCATACATTTTAATTCAATTAAATAATTATCAAAACATGCATAAAATATTTCGTACAGTGCACTGTGGCATTGATAGACACAACAGCAATTTCTCAATTCAGAAACTGGTCATTTGGCAATTGCAAATAAAGGGGATTGCCCATTAGTTAATGGGAAGCCCCTTAAAATGTAACCACACATCCTGATCGACTACCTAATCTCGAGGAGACCGGACTCGTGTAAATTATTTTACTGGCGTGCCTAATGTAGCTCTAGTATAATTTCTTGAAAATCTTGACAATAGCGTCTCGCCATAAAAATTACGTTGATTCTACAGCAGAAGACTTTAAAAAGAAGGAGAACTGATAGGACATTTTTTTTTATATTTCGTGACGATTAGTAAAATCAACATCTAGAAAAACAACATACACAAAATATACTTCGAGTGATCTAGTGAAGATCAGTCAAACCTCTTCGCAACGACTGACTCTGCATTGTGACATGAATTTTCATACGCTGATTTGAATACATTTGACATCGCAAACATCTACGGTTGGGCAGTGGTTGACTTTCAAATACAAACTTTCAAACCTTTTTCCATGTTGTGAGACGAGAAGATTTACGTTGGCGCCCAAATGAAAAACTTAATGCTATATTTTGTGTTACCTACTATCTGACAATATTTGCAATCAGATTTGACGTATACAAACAACGTAAGTTATTCATATGAAAAGGCACCGAAAGTAAGGTAATTAGGCACAGTAGGGCGTCCAAAGAACCTACCATCTTTATATAGGTTATATTCCTAGGGCAATTTACACACTGGTCTAAATTGCCCTAGGAATATTACCTATCTAAGTTCTTTGACTGCAACATCAGGAAAAAAACAATCACTGCGCTGAGGTTGTAATATACTAATACAAATTCGATGGATCTTGTAACAGAGAGAGGAGTGGGGTATCAAATTTTTCGGGTGATACTTCCACAGCGCTATAGATTCGGTAGAAGGTCTTAGTAGGTTAAAATAAAACAAAACAAATTATAGATCAAAAACAAACATCATTGAAATCTGAAATGCAAAAAAAAAACTAATGCTGTTCTGCAAATTGGAGACCATAACATACAGGAACATCGATAAATCTTCCAAAATGAATGAGGAGTCTGGCCATAAATAACCACGGGGCAAACACTAGCCTCTCCTATATGTCTGATTTATGACGTCCCAAGACAACCTTTACATTGACTATAAACCACCCACTTTTAAAGGTTAGGCGGGAAAGGCTTGCTCCAAGAAAACCACAACTTTCCAACTTAGTAAGGTGATTGAAGACGCTTTGTTTCCACAAAATCGTTTCTTTTGAAGGTAAAATGTCGTAGGGATTACGTCAGCTGGTCATTATGGCCCGCCCAATACTATAAAAACTGAGACTTCGGTCGCTAGACAAAGTATTCTGTGTAAATAGACAGTTATCAATAGCGATCTACTTAGTATGCTCCGCTGAACGATTGTAATACTGTTTCTAGCTCAAAACAATCCTGTATTAAGCACAAAGAATATTAGGTTAAACATTGACAATACAACGCCTTTTAATAAAGCATTGACCACAACAATCTTTAGTAAACTATTGTAAACAAAAGTAGTCAAAGAACATTTCGCTAATTTTAATCTGCAGCCGTAATTATGATAAAAAAACATAGGTACTTAATAAGTAAGCCGCAATATTAACTTGTTGTAGTTGGTTAAAAATTGAATAATAAATATTAATTAATTAATAATATATCGAGTGAAAAGTTCCCACAAGTGACGCAACTTGTTTAATGGTTCGGCAAATAATACAAAACACAAGTATTTACCATCTGAAGTTGTTGAACGACGCAGCTAACAGCAGATACAATCCGGCACAAGTTAGAATTAGTTCATTTCACGAACCGTTGTACTGGAAAATTGGTTCGGCGAATCGCAACCTACGTCTACACATCGTAAAACTATACGTTAACTTGCATAATTATATTATTGTAATACTTTCATAAATAATGAATGAATAACACTTTTATAATTTAATATTATAATGTTTCTGTTCAATGGATTCTCATAAAAGGTACAGAAAGTAACACAAACATTTTTACAGACCTCGATAGATATTATAAAATAATAAACTTTTCATAAAATAAAACAAAAAACATGAAAACCATTGAATCCTCTTGATTTGAAGGTACATCACTGAATGGATTATGATATAATGTTCTGTATTGTATCTTAAATTTGTGTCCAGCATAATAAACAAGGAAATATTTTTCTCAGCACGAAAGTTGCCTGTAAGTAATCGCTTGTAGCGATAAAGCCGCCACTTTTACATATTTCTTCTCTATACATTTGGTTTATTTCTTATGAGTGTACAATAAAGATTTTTCTAATATAATCTAATTTATCGCGTACCTGCTTATTAATTTTAGTTATTAAATACATTATAACTAATCCGCAACCATAAAGTCACATCACTGATTAAACATAATTATGTAAATTTAATATAATTATGTAAATATCGGTAGTATAATTAGAGCCGAAACGCCTAAGTACTCTAAGCATTAAGGTCTCACGTTAGCCGATCTAATTCGATCTTCGATCCAGCACATTTCTTCTATAAGTTCACCATTATCTATATTATGTAGATATTTATTAATAGCGTTTAAAACTAATTAGACAATAACCCCAAAATCTATATTTTCTACAAGTTTTAGTAATTACAACTTGTTTTAGAAATTTAGACAAATTTTATCATACATGCGTCTACTTGCAAATAATACTTCTCATGTAAAACTTCCGTCTGAACAAAGAGAAAACATTACACGTCTATGACAAGTTTTATGTTTGCATAAAATTTGTATTCAACTTGTTTTTTTGTGTGAACGAGGGGTAGGAATCCAAGAAAGGGAGAAATGTAAATGATTGCCCAATATATTATGTATATTGCATGTGTAGTCTGGTGCAAAAAGTGGATGACAACTGCAAATGATTAAAACGATCAAATTTCCTTTGAAAAAATCAAGGAGTCAGTAAAAACGAATACATTGAGTCCACCTTCCAATTTCTTTTTTGTACCTCGTTAACAATTTAGCTAACGTCAGTGGATCGCGTATATTCAATCTGGTATAGGTAAAGTACATTTTAGATCAAATTCAAGTTTCGAACATCCAGTTAACTCTCGTTACAGCTTGCTAAGAGTTCCTCTTAAATTCTATGATTTTTTTTGACAATCCCTTACATTATCGAATTTTGCACCGGGGTTATCGCTAATAGAACATCACTTTGTCCAGTGTCTCTATTCCTAAATCATCTCGAGTAATACCCCCCGGCAAGAAATGAAGTGAAATTTTAACTTCAAATATTTTAGAAACGACTACAGGTTAAGATAACGTTTCCCTACACCATTATATCAAAAAGCTATTAGTCCATTGCCTTTGAAATGTTTACACATTTTCAAAAAGAATATTCTCGACTAACAGTGAGCCAAACAGTAAATTAAGCTTTCAAATAATTTTGTCTTTGAAAAATATCGCAGCATATTCGTAATCTGTGTACTGTTACAAATAAAAGTTATTAAAGATATAAGTTGCAAAGACGGCGCGAATATGCAATTTACTGATAGAAAAGTTGAAATAAAAAATACAACACGAATGAGAATCTGGACAAAAGCAATACATTGACATGGCCTGCTAGCAATGATAATTATATATATATAAATAGCGTAATGACCGGTTCACATTATTGTAGTCCAGTAATCCTGCGAATCAATCCAGTCTGGACTGGATTGTTGTGTTCACATTACTCCAATGTTCTACGTGCTTGAACTGATTGACAATCCAGTGACTGGACTGGAACATTCACTGGAATGGACACATTCTAATGCTACTGGAATAATGTGAACCGGGCTTAAATTAACACCGGGGCATTAAAACATTATTTATTTATTATAATATACTTAGTAAATTGTCACTTAGGTACACTTTCTGACAACCTGCTCCTCTAGACAAGTGGCAATTCGTTGGCCGGCTTTTGAAGGAATAGAATGACGAATGTATGGGATTTGACGTATATGACATGCGTTAACCACTGCCATAACCCTATACATTCGTCATTCTATTCCATCAAACGACCAACAAATTGCGATTTGTCTAGAGGGGCTGTAAAACATAGATTAATGTCTATGTTAATAATATTTTTTAGGGATAATACTTGGTTAGTTTTATGACCACATATTAAAAGAAGACACTTTCCTTAAGCAACCAGTCTAAAAAGAGTTTTGAATGATTTACGAGCTTTTATTTACTTAATAAAGCACCTCCATGATGTTACTATGCTAATGTTATTAATACCAATATATTTAAGAGAACATCGTTATGATTTGACCAATCGTAAATTTTCTACATAAACACTTAAGAATTACACCTTCATTTTTGTATATAACTATCCACTAAAATATGTTGGATTCCTTCGACATTTGTTGAGCAGTGTTATTTGCAATTACAGCACGTATTTCGAAGTAAATAGTACACTGAAAATTGCAGATGAACATTTGCAATAATACTAAATTGCAAAGAGAGTTACAGCTTTTCCACAATAGGTTTATCCTACTCGAACCTAGCAAAAGTTCACATTTTCTTTTGCTTGGCTTTTCACATGCAATTTTAGGAAAAAACTGATGTGTTTATTATTTTGTGGAATTTTGTAGTTTTATATTTAGATTCTTATGTAAATGATAAAATATTTACTTTGAAAACTGTACAGTTAACAAGTTGAGAAGGAACACGTGAAAATGGTTCTAAAATTGAAAACATATAGGAATGTTGTCAATACCACTCAGCTGGAATGATTTTACATTATTTTCAATCACAGATGAAAATGAATAAGCTCTTCATTGTATACTGACTAAGGGTGCTTACATACAGAACCTGGTTCGCCCGCTTCGACCAGCCGGCGGCGATACGCTTTTGTTTAAACTAGTTGAGTGTTAAATGAGCTTTCATGGTGGATAGTCTTGTTGACTTCTTTTCAAATCTATACCTACTGAGAGTTTACTTGAGAGTTTACCTGAAGAGTTTACTTGTTTATTTATTTGGTTTGGTGCTCATCGCTGACATTCTCCCATACGTTGTAAACAAAGTCGCCTCCCGCTGTCTGTCCCTATATGTACTCTGAGATCTTTAAAATTACTTGTTCAACCATACAAACAAACAAACTGCATCATTATAATATTAATATAGTATACATAGCATAGATTTCAACAAGAAAGGAAATCCACAATACAGATGTACCATAAAGAAATATAAAAACTGTCCACAACGCAAACTCATTTATACACACCCTACTAAGTTTAAACAAGCGCGCCGGCTCGCGCTGGCTAACCTGCGTGTCTATGTGAGCATCCTTAGGTAAGTGTTGAAAAGCAAATTAATCACTCAACATGCACATACATTGGTTAGAAAACAGAGCGACATTTACAAAAACGCTAAATATTCTAATATCCGCGGTAACACAGCTGTATATTTCTCCCGTTTTAAACACTGTCTCAAACATTTTGTTGGAGGAAAACAGCCAGTGTGGAGAATACTAAAAACTAAATGGCGGCGGCAGAAATTTGGAGGCTGTTCGCTTCGTACTGCGAACTTCGGGTAACGACAATAAATGTGACTAGTTACTTCATCATAAACTGTATTTATTTTGTTTGTTACTTTTGTTTATCACTCATCGATGTCGAATACAACGGATTTAGAAAGTTTTCGAACAGCCTTCACTGATTGAAACCGCCATTTTGTCATGTCGCTCATTTTGTTCTTTATTATGTAATAGCTTTGGGGTGTTTTGTATTATCGCAACTGTTCGAAAACTTTGCACTATTTATGTTTTTTTTGTTTGTTTTTATTTTCATTGTAGTTTAGCTGATCTTATAAAGTTTTGTATTTATTTTGTAGTAGCAAGTAATAATTTTAAAACACCTCACGTTGATAATAAATTACGTCAAAATATAGAATAAAGAATTTACCTTGCTTTTATCACTATAAATACCTCGTTTGTAAGTATGTGACTGACTAAAGATTTGAAGTTGACAGCCAACCAATTACTGGGAAGAGGCCAACTGCCAGGTAAATGTATGCGAGATACGACACCCTCGCGTCTGACAGAATATACAATTGAAAGGCGATATTCTGTATGCTTTGTACTACCTCCTAGTTATTTTTGACTTTTGACTATCATAATCTGGTCAAGATAAATAAAATGATGTATTTTTCCACAGGTATGTGTTCACTATTGTGAGCTATTTGATAGGCGTGTTCATATTCGCCACGATAGTCGGTCAAGTTGGTAATGTGATTACTAACAGAAACGCCAATAGATTGGAATTTGAAAGACTGTTAGATGGAGCCAAAACTTACATGAGGCATCATAAGGTAGGTAACAATAATTTAATTACGTTCTTGGAATCACAAGTGTGCCTAGAATTTGATCTACATCAGCTTTTCTCAAATTATCGTATGTCATTTGATCTTGAAGGTACGCGACATAATTTACCTAATGACCTTACTTTACCTATGAAAATTAAAACTAAACTTTCACGTAGAATGGCATGCATTCGTGATTTCTTAAAGGGGCCGTTTACTTCTGGTCCTGATAAGAAACGAATACGCCAAATATTACCAATCAATCCTACAACCATAATAACCATGCAAAGGTTGTTTGGCAAAAATCGCTTATAGCTATAATGCTGCCTATTGTAGGTACAGTACCTTACCTCAGTTCCGTAGTTTATAGATGTTTTACTTATGTATTTTTACCTGGTGTACTGACTGTTGTCTCGACTGAATATTGTCCTGAAAAGCCGTGTTGAGCTCAAAGTTTGAAAAAGCCTAATCTACAGGCATCCTTAGTGTCGCGCACATTCACAGGTCACATATTTTACAGGTGCCAGGTGGTATGAAACGTCGGGTACTGCGATGGTACGACTATTCTTGGTCGCGAGGGCGTATTCAAGGTGGTGGGGACATCAATACAGCTTTGGGGTTGCTGCCCGATAAACTGAAGACCGAATTGGCACTACATGTCAATCTCAGTGTTTTAAAGAAGGTTTGTTGATTGGGAAATACTATTATTTGTTCGTTGTAGTTTTGGTGATAAATTGAAAGAAGTTGCAACTGTACTAAATAGCAAAATTGAAGAATGTTTATCAGTATTATGGAGAATACTGTGACCAATTGACCGACAGGAATTCCTTTTGTCTCAGGAAGATGTCTTGGGGTGATGTTCCAAATTCTGAATGTTGAATTTTTCGATTTAATATTTGGTTATCCTTTTTTTCGTTCTGACACACTGCACGGCAGCCAAATAACTTTTTACTTGGCTTTTCTTGTTGGTTAAGGATTAAAAATTGTTCAAGTGAGAGAGTAAAAGCAAAAACATATATGTAAACATAAGTAGATAGTCAAAGTTAAAGGAAAACCGAAATAAAGCTAAATAATTTATTTTCTTCTGTTAGAACTTCAACAAACTCCTAACTAGATAAACCTTTGCAACTTTGTTGTAGTTCGTTAAGTAAGTTTTAATACACAACACGGATAAATACTTCATCTTGTGCTGTAACAGCCGTTACAAATAAATTTAAAGCTTGATTAAAATAAGATTGAATCTTGTGAGAAGGAATTGCGTGGTGACCTGCTGCAATTAAGAGTGGGATAGTTCTACGAGTCGGGCTGGCTACATGTCGAAGGACTAGTGGCCGTTGGAGCAAACGAGTCCTTAAATGGAGGACACAAGAAGGCAAATGGAAGGTGGGATATCCCCTAGCCATTGTGCCCCAAAGATTCATTTTATGTAGCGTGTTACCGATGACACATGCCGTCTGTAAATAATGGTATCCAAATACCGTGCAACGGTGAATCATGCTTCGTGTAGACAATTGTTTTTTTTCAAGGGTAATTCGATAAACCGAACGAGTTCCCCTATCATTGATGAAATCCGCTCTAAGTCACATAAAAGTCACGTTATTCGCCTATTTAAGTCACGTTAATAGATATACTTAGTCAGAACTTCACTAAGCAGTAAGTAAGGTGACCTATTTCCACTTTATATCCGCTGTAAGGCCACTGTGGCTCAGATCTTCTACCTTCAGGCCACTATAAAACGACTCTTTCATGTGCTGTCTAATTGAAATTCTTGGAAGTTGAATGTTAATGCCTGACTAACTGTTGTAAGCAGTTTAATAATTCGTAAAATTGAATCGGTAACTAGGTATAAGTTCCTTATACAATTCGGATTGAAATAGAAGTTAACTAGAGTTTCTAACTGATACAAAACCTGACATGGAGCTTAAAAAGTAGGGTTATTAGTTTGTTCTAAATGTATTATAAGTAATGAATGATTAAACGTTTTGGGAGGAATTTTAATAGATTTTTCTACAGGAATTACTCAGTATGAAAAAAAAATTGTAAATGTGCCCATGAAGGACTCATTGGGATCACTTTATTACTTTTCATCAATTATTATATTACTCTTCGCAGGTGACGATATTCCAAGAATGCCAACCAGAATTCCTGCACGACTTAGTATTGAAAATGAAAGCATACATATTCACACCGGGAGATTCCATTTGTAGGAAAGGTAAGCTATACAAATTGTCTACCTGGGTATGCCCAATTTCTTTTGTTGCAAAAATAATTGGCCGGAGGATTTGCGTATCTGTGGTAAAATAAATGTGTTAAAAATGTGTTTGGAGTTATGCTGTCGTAAGATATCTTGCTGATAAAGTAAGCTATAATGAAAAATTTAGATTTGATTGATATTTATAAGTTTTATTTTGAACTGTGAATAAATGTGAAAGCTATTTGCATTTAAATTAATACGTGATTGTATGAACTAGCTTCAATTCAGTGTGAGACCGGAATCCAAAGAAAATTATAAGTTTTTATGCTTCGCGGTCGTTGAACGCGTCCAAGCGCAAGCAACTCCTTTATTTTCTTTTCGCATTGCTGGATGCGGCAAGCCGAAGACAGGGCGCTATGGCGCTCATTAGGGGAGGGCTATGTCCAGCAGTGGACTAATATAGCTTGATGATGATTCACGACTAGTCAATCTAAATGATCAACTATCCAGATTGATCCAATCATTTCGCAAAAACAATTGTAATACAAAATTGAATGGAAATATATGCAATACAACAACGCCCAACATCATTTATAATCTCGAAAATATAACAGTTATATACAATGAGACATATCTCTTGAAACATAAACCAGCTTTATTAATAATAAAAAAAATGGATATTTAGACAGCTTCATTGTTTCCGAATAATTTAAACCTAATGTTTTATGGGTTCTCGTTTTGTAATAAAAGGTAAATAACGTTATTCCAGGTGAAGTAGCCCGTGAGATGTTTATAATAGCGGACGGTATTTTAGAAGTAATTTCAGAACAAGGAAGAGTATTAACTACTATGAAAGCTGGAGATTTCTTTGGTGAAATCGGGATATTAAATCTTGACGGACTTAACAAGTAAGTTTGTCTTCTTCTGCATCCTGCTTTATCCTAGTTTCAGATGCGACTGGTGAGTCTAATTATCTTTCACCTCGGTTCAAATCTGCAGTTGGACTGGAAAAAGCTAAGTTTCCAGTTCAACTGCGGATTTGGCTGATCTTTGATATTTATGTGAAGGTCAGATGGCAGACCTAACCTATACAACCCATTAGCGATATCGAAGTATAGTATCAATAATCCTCTATATCAGGTAACAGGAATATTTGTAAGTAAACCTACTGTTACGAATGATCGTTCTTATATGTTACACATTGTGAGGATCATAAATAAAATATTAACTTTCTTTCTTCTTTCTTTGTATAGGTACAATTTCTTTTGTTTAATTGCTAGGATATCGATTTCTAGTAGTATACTTCTGTTCTAAAACTTCAGCTTCTTATAATTTTCATTGTATCATTCATCAGTATGTGAAGTGATTGAGTTGTAACTATTGAAACTATTCTATAACTATATTATTTTCAGACGTACAGCGGACGTCCGATCTGTTGGTTACTCTGAATTGTTTTCACTATCCCGTGAAGATGTGTTAGCAGCAATGAAAGACTATCCAGAAGCTCAGGATATATTACAAACTTTAGGCAGAAAGAGATTGCAGGAAGCCAAAAATATGTCCCGTAAATGTGCCAAAGGTAAAACAAAAAACGACTATTGCTATTATTGCTTTTTAAAGTCAAGGATATGAAAATCTATTGGCAGAATATTAGCTGAAGCTTTTAGAGTAGTATGTATATTTAGATGGAAAAGAAATAATTGTTTTCTGATACCCTTAAATTTTTTACTTAGGTCCAAAAAAAGCCAAAGGTGAGTGTCTATGAAAGCATAAATTGGGACGTTTTCGAAACCTCTTTAAGCATTCAAATAAGTTACTAATATCTTGAATTGTATATTTAATCCTAATGATTTTATCCTAATGCGCAAATATATTCTGTAGGTGAAATAAGCCCAGACAAAGCGTCTGGAGACGACAGTGCATCTAAAAGGATCGTACATAAACTTCGAAGCGATGTTAAGGTAAACATGGTCTTTAAGCTACTTGGTTAGTACTACAAATTTAGAGCAAGGTAAAGTATTATGTATGGTACATTCAAATCTATCAGCAGTAAAATCTTTTACTCGTACAAAATATTTTGGACTATAATATTCGTTGATACGTGGAAGATATATCAAAAACTAACACATAATGTAAATTTTTAGGGTATTCGTAACGCAATTCGCAGCAGGTCTAGGGTAGGTCGCCGTTCTGGAGAATCTTTAGAGCTACAAGCCCTCGCTGGAGCTGAAAGGGTTACTAATACAGAGGGAAAAGTATTAAGAAGAATGCCAAGAGTCGAAAGTGATGACTCTCAACCGCATAATCAAGAGGTAAGTAACAACAAAGAAAAATATGAATACCGTTTATGAGTAACTTTTTGGTATCTTCTGGGTTCAAAATCAAATTTTTGAATAGATTTCAATCACGTAACGCCTAATCCGATTAAGTAAGTTCGCTCATATTTTAGGATGTCAATGGAGAAATAACATCGGGCAGTAAAGATGGCGAAAAATGTATATCACCGATAGGAGCAGGACTACCACTTTTATCCCGGTTGAAGCTACTCAAAGAAAAACAGGTATGTATATCCGACCAAGCAAGTTTATATTTTTGAAAGTTTAAATGAATCATTTTAAAGAATTATACAGATGGACATAAATAAATCAGTGGTGCGCTAATTTGTAGGTCACTACACTTTTTTGATTGCAGGATCGTGAAGAAAAAGTTGCCAAACAAAGACATTCAACGTCTTCAGTAGTATCATTACCTTCACAGCCAATACCTTCAACTAGTTCAGCACCAGATGTAGACCCCGAGGTTATAGGAGCTGGTCTACCATTAATTCAAAGACTTCTCTTGCTGAAAGCCAAAGAGGAAAGAGAAAAGAACCAATTAACCCCAACTATTAGTAACCAACCATCCAGCTCTGATACAATTAGCCCCAGCTCCATCAAAAGTCCTTTAAGTCCTACGATTAAAAATTTAAGCCCTATACGAAAAGGCTCAGAATCTAGTTCACCTGGCAAACTTCAAAGCCCAACTACCAAAACCTCTAGAAAAAATTCTTCAGGTTCTAGTGATGGAAATTCCCGACCAAAAGTTAGCTTCAGGGATAAGATATTACAAGTTCAAAGTGATGGTACTGCTGTGTGTCAACCTCTTATTAAGGATGCCATTGAAAAACCTGCAGCTGTGGTGGAACCGACCCCGAAAACAGAGAGTAACTTAATATCCATTCCCCATTCTGTAGTTAGCAAAATTAAATCACCTGCTAAGATCGTTGGAACAACATTTCGAGATAAATTGAAACTATTGCAAAGTGGCAAAGATTCTGACAATTCATCATCAGAAAAAAATAAAACATCCACAGACAAAGCTCCTGTAGAAATAAGTCCTGTACCGGTGATTGAAGTAAAAGAAGAAACCAAAACTAAAAAACCTTGGAGTAAACTTAAAAAAGCTGCTATATTAGGTGAGACTAAAAGTCAAAGTAAGTCTAGCATAGAAGAGAAAAAAGATACTGAAACTACTAGTGAAATAAAACAGGATAGTAAACCAGAGGTAATTGTAAATATATGTATACCTTCGGTGACCACAGCGGAGCTTGTTAAAATAGACAATAATAATATTGAAGTTTCTTGTGATAATGATAAAGATAAATCTAAGCTTTGCTTAACAGGCCCTTTGGAACCCGTCCAACAAAAATCATTAGATTTACTAACGTTATCTCCAAAGAAAAGTAATGAAAATGGAACAAAAATTGCTGAAGTTAAGACGACATATATGACACCAGGAATGTTGCTACCACGAGTCAAAAAATATAGATCTATAGACGATTTATCACCAGAATACGGTGGACTCCCATTTGTTAAAAAGTTAAAAATACTAAATGAAAGACAAAAACTAGCAGAGCTGGAGAAGGTAGTAAAAACTCGCAGTTCAAGCTTAGATTGTACTAGTTCATCAGAAGATTTACTTTGTGATACTTTAACTAGGAGTCATTCAGAAGGTAGCACTATGGACAAAAGGAAATTCAAAAGAAAATCCATAGATTCTGTTGGAAGTCATGAATCAAACGAAACACTTGAGCGCCGAACACTAAAATCCATTTTGAAAAAATTATCAGAAGATGTTACACCTGTTGAAAGTCCTGAACGGAGTAATGAATTAAAAAGGCTCATTCGAGCGCCAACATTAGAAGGATATGCTGCTCGACATTCAAAATTTGCCAAAAGCGTTACATTTAATCGTCATACGTTACCGTCACCTCCTGCTAGCGCTGCTGCTGATAGTGAAAATGATGACGTTTTCAGCATGCCTGAACCGATCATAGAACCTACGCTACAAATATCATCCCCTGATGTACCAGAAGCACTATCCATAGAAACTCCTAGTAATCAAATAGTACCTAGTGAAAATATAACTCAAGACTATGGTCTGAACATTAGAGCAGAATATGAACTACAAAAAAATATGGATCCCATGTATGATTTAAAATCACTAAGACCGGAAGAAATCAAAGTGCCTTCAGAGAAACCGAAACTCACTTTGATATCAGCTGTAGCAAATCAGAGAAAATTACTACGGGGTAAATATATTTCCTTCCTTATGTGTATGTATAACATTTTAATTTTTTCAACGCTTTATTGTGTAAACGAAGAAGATTTATATTCTTTGACAGGTTCACTTGAAGAACAAGAGTATTTCGGCGAAGTATTATTAGGCATTAAACAAGTAATACAAGGTCATTTGCATGAAGTGCAAGGGAAATTTCAAGAAAGGTAAGCTTATAATATGATCAATTAAAGTAGTTTTTTTTTCACTTGAAATCCACCCAAGCACCGCCTACTTTGGCTTTACTAGTCAAAAAACCTTGTATTGGCATTTAAGGTTCAACAGTCTAGAAAATGAGGTCCGCAAACGAGATGAAATCATAAGCCAGCTACAAAAACGTATTCAAGAGCTTGAGCGTCTTGGCTTAGCTGGCATGGGTAATTCACAACAACCACCGGAGCTAGAGAAAGTAATGTCAGAAGATCCCATTGATGATGTTGCAACCAGCCAGCCGATGTCTAAGAGTGGTAGCTCCGGAAGTGATGACGTTTCTGGAACGGAGGAAGGATTTATGGTTGGTTAATTTATTTTTCGATAGGTATAAAGTAGCAATTTTTGCCGTTTAAATTCCATTATATTAATAAAATATAATTTTCAGAGAGGTGACTCCCTAGATACCGTATTTGCAACATCGCCACCAACTGTAAGTGCTGATGAGGCAGAAAAAGATAGAACGCCTGAAATAGAAATCGCTGCCCCACAAGTGGCCCTATCAAGTTCAGAAATCACTGAAGAAAGACTAACTGAACTAACGCAAGGAATTGAACTAGGAAAACTATCCTATTCTGAATTACAAAGCTTAGCTGTTTCTCTATCAAGACATGATAAAAAATCTTCTAGTAAAGAAGAGTGGACAGTAAGCAAATCGAAAAGATTAGATTTGAATCTAGATGGAAAAGCTGGAACTTATTCGAGAAAAAGAGCCGCAAAGTTAAGACAAAGAAAGTCATGGGAGGACCAAAGTGATCAAGAAAGTATGGAGATGCAAGACTTAACAAGGTATATATTATAATAATATTTTCATTTTCAGTTTTTATTTTTTATTTTAATAATGATTGGTAGAAATAGATTTTTTAGGGTCAGGTTGGAGTTTTTTGCTATAAGTTGTCTCTTTTTTACTTTAGTTGGTCAAAGAAGCATTTATAACATAATTTTATATAGTGCACTTACATAATTTATTATTTCAGTACATCATGTATGTATATCAATGACAGCTATATAGCTAAGCTCTCTTGATCTCAATTAAACTATTGAAAGGTTTTATGAGATTCTAAATTTGAAAATAGGTCGTAACTTCTGGCCTTTTAGTACAAATAAATTACAAAAAATGTTAAATTAAGAAATGCTGTATGCGAATTAATATTTTTTCATTTAGTTACGAGGGTCAAACTGAAAGTTCTTAGAACTGGCTACTTATAAACAATATAATAAAAAAATAATTCTAAAATTTGAAAATAGAACTCTTTGCCAATATTACTGAGTATATATTTCATTCATTTGTCATTTATTTTACGATTTGGCGGCAAATTGAAAATTGTCTGTGTCACGTCAACATGAATTTAACACGAGAAAATTTTCGTGCAATGATTTTTTATGACTTTCGATGTCATTTAAGTCAACAAGAAAGTTATGATAGACTACGATTGGCAGGGCACGCCGTGATTGCGGCGGTAAGACCCATCATGGGGGAGTGGCTAGAGAGGCCACACGGTGGCCTCTCGTACCGTCAGACGCAGGTCATTACCGGACACGGTAACTTCGGGCGGTACCTGCATCTGATGGGCATAGAGCCAACGCCCGAGTGCCATCACTGCGACGCGAGCGTGGACTCGGGGCTGCACACGCTCACCGAGTGTCCGGCGTTTGAAGCGCCGAGGCGGGAGCTTGTGACGGCCCTGGGGGTGAGAGTGCTCACGCTCTCCACCCTGCTCGCGGCGATGGTCCGCTGCGCGGATGCGTGGGCGGCCAGCGCCTCCTTCTGCGAGCAGGTCATGCTCGTGAAGGAGACAGCAGAGCGGGCGCGGCGCAGCGAGCGAGAAAGACTCGCGGACATCGCTCGCCGCGTTCGAAGGCGGCTCGGGCGTCGGAGGGCGCAAACCGACCTCCGCCCCCCATGAGCGCGGGCCTGAGGGTGACGAGTGGAGCCGCTCGTCACCCTAGCAGAAGCAGGCCACGGCGGCGGCGCGCATCGTAGGACGATGCGCGCCCCCCCCATACCGGGGGCGAGTCGGGGACCGCGTGGTCCCCCCTCCCGAGGAGGGCCAGACCGAGAGGAATGGCCCTGGGTCAGCCGGGGTGCGAGGGATATGTCAAAAGACAACCTCACCTCCGGCCTAGCACATCGACCCACAGACGGCGTGCGGTTTAGTCGGTTCGAGTCCGACATAACCTACCCCTCCGGTTCCGGAGGGGTGGGTATCCGTGGGGATTTCCCGCACGTAAAAAAAAAAAAAAAAAAAAAAAAAACTACGATTGGCCTTTCACGATGAAGCCCCATCTCGTGCGACTGTTTACAACTGGTTTAATGAGTTTAAACGTGGTCGCACTGATCTCACTGATGATTTACGTGAGGGACGGCCTTCTACGGCGACGACTGAAGATAACATCTGTGTTGTGCGGCGTATGATAGAGACTGACAAAAGAGTGACCTATCAGCAGATTCGGACAAGCTTAGGCATCGGTATGAGTCAAGTGCACAAAATCCTCCACGAACATTTAGCGGTCAGGAAGCTTTGCGCCCGGTGGATACCTCATAATTTGACTGAGGCTCAAAAACTCCATCGTGTGGATTGGTGCCGTAAAATGATTGAAAGATTTAACGGAGGTGGCTCAAATGCTGTGTTCGACATACTAACAGGTGACGAAAGCTGGATTTACTGTTATGATCCTGAAACCAAAAGACAATCTGCTCAGTGGGTGTTTCCTTTCGAGGAGTTGCCAACTAAAGTGAAGAGAGATCGAAGTGCGGGAAAAAAAATGGTGGCCTCGTTCTTTGGAAGGATAGGTCATTTCGCAACAATTGTGTTAGAGGATCAAAAAACAGTTTCTGCAGAATGGTACACTACCAATTGTTTGCCACTTGTCTTGGAAAAAGTTCGAGAGAAACGACCTCGCAGTAGGATCCTCCTTCACCACGACAACGCGTCGTCGCACACCGCCAAGCGAACGATCGACTATTTGGCGACATCAAACGTTGAATTACTGGGTCACCCGCCGTATAGCCCCGACCTCGCGCCTTGTGATTTTTATTTATTTCCAAAAATTAAAGAAAAACTTAAAGGAAAGCGGTTTATGAATGCTGAAGAAGCGGTGGCTGCGTATCGCGATGCCATTGAAGAGACCCCTAAGGACGAGTGGGCAAAGTGCTTTTCCCAGTGGTTCCATCGCATGCAGCGGTGTATTGACGTGAATGGACAATATTTTGAAAAGATATAATAAAACTAATAACTGGCTAATGTAATCAGTTTTTGATTTTCTAAGAACTTTCAGTTTGACCCTCGTACAATAGCAAAAGTTACGATATGTAACTATTATTTATTTTTGATTTCTTTTTTCAGGCCTATATCACCACACACCACATCTGAAGACCGTTCCTTGCTCTCTCCGGAGCAGTCAAGTCTCCGTACCACTCGGCGTGCTATGCATCCATTCCACTTCTTCGGCAGTCATCTAGACAATACCAAGTCTAAAATTAAGAAGACTCTCTCCGTAGATACCGGGATGCATCACACTGGGAAGAATGACAGGAGTGAGTTTTTCTGGTTCGATCGTTGTTTTGGAAGCAAATAATTGTGATTGAATTAATCTGTCAGTTTTTGAAGTCTAGCCATAACCTATTTATTTGCACAGTAAAAATTAAAATTTAACATAATTAATTTTTATATTTTACATAGCAACGGCAACCCGTTATTATACCTTGTTTCTTAATACCATAAAATTCTGAGTTCTGTACCAACACACTGGTTGCAGTCCCTTAGACGGGGCCTGAAAAAGTAATTTCATCGAAGCTGAGGATCTCCATTTTATAAAGTAACTGACCAAAGTTGACATAATGTATTTATGATAGCCATTATCATTTATTCTTAGACTTCACTTCCAGCTAGATCGATGGTGAAGTCAATTTGACGAGTTACCTATGTATCTCAAACTTATGCTAAAATATATTACTTTCCTACAAATCTACATTCAATACTATACAACATTAATCGAATTAGGTCCGTTTCCAGAACAAGGTCGCGCTCGCCAGCCACGTAAGTTCAGCTTAGGTTCGTTCTTCGGCTACCATCGGGGTCCCACACACAAAACCACGAATAACTGCAGCGAGGTTGTGCTTGATATGGGCAGTGATTACAGCTGGAGCGATACGTAAGTAGACCTTCTTATCATTATACTTATACATAATCACAATCGAATTACAATAGTATCGTTGATTTCAAGTATAGCCGTGAAATTATGCTCATGTTGACGATCAAAATGTCCTCACCGGAAAGACCAGACCTCATCGACCAAACTTCATTGACCAGATCATGTCGAAATACTTCACTCATGCGAACCAAAAACATTTTGATTTTGATTCTCTCCTATAACGCTTCCACTGAACAAATTAACTGTTTCATAATTGCTTTTTATTATACATAATCAAGGGTAAGTAGCTTAAATAAAAGTAACTTAATTTTCATTTCAATCATTAAAATAACAATCATTACGAAACTTAAATATTGCTTGTATTCATAACTTGTAATTAACGCCAAACATCAACTTATCACTTGATTGTATTACGGCAGGACGTCAACGTCATCAAGCAGTGACTCAGAGTCTTTGCCTCGCACGCCTATGTTCGAAGAGTTCGTGGAGAACAGCTCACGACGCGGCCGCGCCAGTAGCTCTAGTCATGGGAGCATGTCACCGATCAGAGGTATAATCACTTATGATGTAACTTAGTTCTATCATTACTTGCTCGTGTTTTGTAATCTGTTAGTAGCTTCGCTCCATGTACTATGTCTGCACCAGATATTCAAATACATATGAATACATGCACGCGAACGTATTTACGTTCAAGTATAATCGACTATACTCGAGAATAGTCAACTGCACTTCAAAATATTGGACAACATTCAAGAAACCTCTCAAATGTTCTTTATAGTCGTTTCATTAGTTACAGCATGAGCCGCTGCAGTTCATGACATAACAGTTTTTAGAAATCTCTAGTGAATATTCAACCAAACATTCGAACAACAAAATGGTCAATAATCTTCCAATTTATAAAATGTTTTTGAGTAAATTTTCTTTCTTATTATTAATAGCTCTGCCTGGGAGCGGAGGCGACTGGGAAGTTATGATGCTAGCAGATGAGCTGGAAAAGAGGGAGAGGGAAAAAGAGCGTGAAGAATCCCGGCGACATCACTACCCCACCACGCTCAGGGACTTGGAAGAGGTGAGACTAAGCTTACGGGAAAATTATGATATTAAATAATAATAATAATAGGATTTATGCCAAAACTAATTAAAGTCAACAAAAAAGATAAGTATACATATATACCTTTGTATATACCTTTTCATAAAACTTTATATTATTATGAAAAAGTAATGCAAACTTATCCCCTTTGACGAGTGTACCCGCCGTACCCGGATATTTATTTGGTACGCCTGGAAAAAGACTGCGAGTCAAGCTTCAGTTTTGTAAAGCGCTAAGAGGCACAGATATCGCTCAGTACATTATCACAGCTGTATATTATCTTTCTTGCATAATTTTAACCGAAGTGTTAAAACTACAGTTTCGGTAACAACTACTCTAGAATGAATCAAAAAAGTAATATCAATAACCACTATATAAAGGAACCAAACTGTCATGTAACAATCGAGAAAACGCTCTAAAAAAGCAAAAGATATAGATCTTAACTGTAATCTCACTCTTCTTCTTAATGTGGCAAGTCCTAAGCCGAGTATTGTTTCCGACCCCGCCCATTCCGCGTCCATATCCCTATCCCTAACCTCATATATTGCTGAAAAAACATCCAAGATTGTGCAATACAGTTTACCTTTTCCCAGGAATCAGATACCCCTCAACGCGACGAAAGCCCTGATGACTTTTCGAACATTGAAGACTCGAACTCCTCATCTACAACACACCTCCTCTCTCAGTCCATCAGCGACGCATCGCACAAGTCCTTAGAGACGTCCTTCATGGAGCAGTCTCCACAACAGCCTCGCCAGTTGCGAGTGGGATCTGTAGGGGAACCGGTAAGTAAACCTGAAAGTATTTTCTCCGAATGAAAATACCGGATAGATTTATTGAAAAGGGGAATTTAAGGATTAGATTTTTAGACGTTTTTGGCCTCAAGTAGCAGTAGATGCTTATTTTTTTTACTGCATTTAACCGAACTTGCTACAAAAGAGTAACAATATAGTCCAATACTTTTTAACAACGAATCTAATGCAACAAAAGAGTTGCAGTAGTTCGATCAACTGGTCAGCTGCTACTAGAGGATTTTTGGGTCAAGCTTTCGTCTGTAGATTATAGACTTGCCCATAAAAGCTAAATCAAGAAAAAGAATAGGAGACCTAACCCCAGAAGCCAAAATAGTGCAAGCTATAGATGAAACCGGGATTAGAGGGACATGCTGTGATAATGGTAATATAATAAATGAAAAGAAAAAGGTAGATTTTAAAATCTAACTACTTTAAGAATATCGGAATCAAATCAACAATTTTCTTATGACACTTTTCAGGTGCGGCCAGACAGCTCTCTCCGACAATCCCGCGGTCTCATCCTCCGAGCAGCGAGTCTAGACCGAGAAACAAACCCCGCAAGGTCTCAACCACGTCGCTTCGGATCCCTCAAGAGTGCCAGCACCGATTCCCATAAGAGACTCTGATCCGCTTGGCCGAGCGGACTCACCCAGTCCGGGGACGCTGTCGTAGAAAGAGGTCCAAAAACTATTGTGATAGGAGATGCGGCTCAAAATACTCAGGTAATTAAGGAAAGTAAAAGTAAGGTTAAACGAGAGAGTGGTAAACAAATAAATAAAAAATGTAAAGGTAAAATGAATGAAAAATGTAAAACTGAACATTTAGATGATAATGAACGTAGGGCTGACGCAAACAGAAATCAAGGAAACGGAAGTAACGATAGAGAGAATAGAAATAAAACTGTAAACCAACGAGAGAATGAAACAAACATATTCGATCGAATAGGCAACGGTCAATTAATGATCGTTATAATTTTGTTCTACGATGACTATATTATTTTGTTAGTACTACAATAAGATCATGTGATTTGTTTAATGTCAACTTTCTATCTTACTATCTTGGATGTTGTCCTATCTTAGATATATTGTAGATAATTTAGCCCTTAGTCATTAGTGTATAGATTCATTATTGACTATTTAACTTTTAAATTTTAGCTGTGTTGTTTTAATTGTGTTGACTGTGCACAAATAAATTCTTATTTCTATTTATGATTTCTGTTGTATATTTAAAATGTTCTATGATGGTTCCTCCTGTTTCATTAATTCTAAGTTTATTTAATGTGAACTTTATTCATCTAGTCAAATAAATCTAATCGTTATGTTCTAAGTAATAACAAATTATTTTAAAATTGAAGTCACTAATAAAATATCTCAGATTATGATGACTTTAGTATACTTTTTCATTCAAAAAACTACATGTATCTATGGAGTGGCGGTATCGTATTATTACCTTCACAAAAATTAGCACAATATAAACATATTATTATTATTAACAATTGATATTTAATAAAAAGGTCCTATTAATTTATGAACTCTTGACATTAAGTAGATAGGTAGTCGTATGAAATATTTAATTTTAAACAAAATACGTATTTATGTTGAATAATAGTGCCAAAACTATTTACTTAAAATCTTTTTAAATGAAATAATTTCATAAATGTTACGATTATTGTAAATAATAGGTATATTAGGTAAAAACCCTTTATTCAAATATTATTGTACATTAGATAAATTATTACTCCAGATATGAGTAATAGATAAAATCTAGAAGATATCGATCTATCAATTATGTTAAACTGAGGTTATTTAATAATAAATTATTTTTAATTCTTAAATTTGTAAGAAACTAGAGAGATGAATAATTATATCGATACAAAATAAATTATATAACACATATTCTGTGACTCAAATGTAGGTATATAGGTAAGCAGTTCTTCAACCAAAATATAAAATGTATGCTCGCCAAGAAAAATAATAATAGATATAAATTGAAGATTACTCTCAGAGCTAAATGAGCTATCTTCATACTTTAACTTTTTTGTTAAATTTTTTAAACTACGATTGTACTCAGGTGCTACGTAAGTCGTGGACTGTAAACATTGTGATGTGGCTTTTAAGTATACCTACTGTCCCGATCCTGCTTGTATTGATCATCTTAATCTGTAACACAGTGTATATTTATTTATATTTATGTGCAATTGATCAATTGATTGATTCTTTGTCTAAAGTGTGTCTGTATAGCCTCTTTTGTTATGAAGCCTCAGCATGATGGGGAACCATAGCATTGCAGAGACTCCCAATTCTGTGCAGTGAACACTCGTGTCTTTAACAATAGATACAGTTAGATCTACTGATTGTTGATCATAAAGGATTAATTAATAAAAGATTTATAAATGATCATAAATGAAATCATTATGCACTTACAAAAGAGCCAAAGACTAAAAAGTTATCGCTCAGTGTAAAGTAAATGTATAAATACCAAATTTATCAGACACTGACCGGATTCATTTCATTCATTTTTCGCTGTAATTTTTCCCTACACACCTTCCAGATATATATAAATAATCCGAATTTCGATATAACATAATCTAAACATATACAGATGACTAATATTGGGTACAATTTTACATTTTATAAGCAAGGTACTAAATATACCAAATTGTTTTGTACCGTAGCACAAGCTTTGATGGTCTCGATTCTCGATGTAAATAAAATCATAATCACAATACCCAATTACTATAAGACAATGGTTACTATGAATGTACGAGAGTGTAATAGGTCTTTTTTGCTATTTCTACAAGTATTGGTGCAACCATATACCAAACATAGTTTTTATGCATATAATTGGGTACTTTTCTCATAAAATCAAGAATGGCTAAAGAGCGGGAAAAGTTACGTCTATTGTTATTTAACATTTTTCTTTATAATCATTCAAATAGAAAATATTTGACAATAAAAAATTATTAAGTCACAATTTTATTGTTTATTTACTAATTTCCATATAACTTCTTTTTGACCGTTTTGTCCGTTTTTTCTTTAATGAAATACCCAATTTCAGTTTAATTTCAATTATTTCTTCTTTGTGATTTTGTGCTGCCAAACTATTTTAATTGTCAGTTGGTGCAGCATTCGAGTCACTTGTTCATTTGCCAAACATGAGTAATTTCTTTTATGCTTACCAAATTTCGCAGTTACAGCTCAAATGTAGCCAACAGTTCGACGTGGGGATTGAAACTTCACGCATATTAATCGATGTTTCTTGCTGCAACTTTTTGTTGCTGAAATGTCAGTTAATATGCGTGAGTTTTTATTTGTTTCATTCAACGACCTATTACACTCACTTGTAAGAAATATTCTAATCAGAATCACTCTAGCAAGATAGATCATATTTATGACGAATGAATATTTTTAATTAAACTTAAATTATTAGTTTTAGGTGTAACCTCATATGAAAACAATGAAAATAAAATAAAATATTGAAAATTAACTATGTTCTTTTTTCGAAATCCTTTTTCCCTTTTTTAATTTTTTTTAAGTTGCTTCCTTAAAAGACTCTGGCACTCCGGGAATACCAACAGAAGTGAAAATACCTAGTCTTTGTAAAAAGTATTTACTTACATCATAAAAAAGTGCTTCTGTTTCCCGAGATGTGCCCGAGATGTCCGAATCCAATATGAGTTACGCGCGATTCGCCTGAATCTCAAAATGTCTTCATCCCACAGTGACAAATTCATAATGCCTTATTCACAAAATGACTGATTTTTTATTTTTTTGATGTGACGACTATAATGTAAAAGACTTTAGTCGCCGAACACCTTTTTCCTTCAGTCTAATATCGACTTATAATATCATAATTATTTTCTTCACACGCGTAAACTTAGTGATTACGCTATTTTGGAATGCCGCGATGAAAGAAAGATCGAAAAACAAGCATTTTTAATATTTTGAATATTGGTATTATTATTTGATAATAATTTGTAACTATTTAAGTTAAAGTTTACGGTACATAGCGATTATAATTCCCAATTCCCAATAATTTTTTTATTAAATATAATTTTACAATTCCATCTAATTGGACTGATTGTCAGGACACCAAATTCAACCATGTCGCTATTCGGTTATTTTGGGGTTCAGTGATTCACTCTATTAGGGACTAAGTTTAATACATCATCGGCAATTTGCTTTTCACAATTTGGACTTCAGGTGTTTTTAATGTAGATTGTTAATTAACCGAGGGTGGAAAGTGACCCTGTCACCCTCACCTGTAATTTTCATTTCGAGTATAAGGAAAGTAAAATTGGTACCTAGCTTTTTAATTTCTTTTCTGTTCGTTCAATACTTCATAAAATCATTGTAGTTACCTATATTTTCCAGTTATCCAAATTTTCCAATTAACCGAATCTGGGTTCAACATTTTAGAATCGCTTGAACTCATTTTTAAACGAATATTATTCTAAAAAACCGAGATTTGTCATTTCGGCACAGCCTATATTATTAATATCCCGCCAAAATTATATGCTTTTTTTACCTTTAAAACTGACCAGTGGCTATATTAAAGGACGCCACTTTTTTTGAAAATTTTAATTGATTTTTTTCTGTTAGTATAATGAGTGGTATAAATGTAAATTAGTTTTCTAGCAGATGACATAAATCAAATTTAGTTATATTTTTAAAGTTAATTCCCGTCCTAGGAGGGAAGCAATTAGGTTCCACCGTTCCATAAGTCCATGCCACCCCACGTTTTCCACCTGACTCGGTACGTGGGTTAGATATTAGATAGGTATAGAGTATGAAAAATTACCTAACAATTAAGAAATAGGAAATAAAAATAAAGACGTTTTGGGTGAGTGTTTAAAACGCGTGACGTCTCCGGATACTCACCTTGGTTTAACGACGTTAATTTCATACATTATGTGGGCCGATCCCGGCGGCACTGCAATGCCGGGCCGACCCGCGACGGGAGTGGAGCGAGCCCCGAACATCCCGTCAGTTTTCAAAAATCAGTTTAATATACTGGTCCCTCAGTGAGGGAACTTTCAGATATTAAGCTGAAAAGAACAGATACTACACTTTGATCTTAGCCAAAAGGCCGAGAAGCGATACTGTACTGACAGATAGAAGGGGAGGTGATTCGGTTGAGGAGAATCTCTACACCGCAGTACAGAAAGTGACGTCATTAACATAGCGCCCTCTAGTATTGGAAGTACGGAAGTGATTTGCAACTACAAAAAAATAATATTGCGCCATCTATGGATATTTTAGCATGCTACACAGAACTAATCTTGTGCCTAATCGGACCTTTTCGGTACGCACCGTCTAGTACAATTCGTACGACGTACTAGTACACCTTATTAGTACTATTAGTACTTTAGTACAGCTAATCTTGGCATATAATAATTAGATTCTCCTTCATACATTCAACTGGTGTAGGACTGTCAGTCTAGAAATTCGTGATGAATTTATGCATAATGAAGTTATAAGCTTAGTTTTATCTTATTAAACTTCAAATTACTCTTATTATGAACTATAGGTACCTATATCCTACACGTGTAAATGCAACGGAGACCGAGATAATTCATAATATTATAATCCATATTCTCTAGCACCCGATATATTTTTGCTGTTTGCACTATATTAATCTACAAAAAACATATCTGTGGAAGATTCTACATCCTGCATCATGCTCGTGCAATGGTTGTTTGTTATTGAAAATAAAGAACTCTTTGCTAATGAACAAATGGGATTTAGGAAAAATAAATCAATAAATATGGCATTATACAATTTTTGCAATAAAGTCTTAACGAACATGGACAAGAGGGGTCCTACCGTTGCTCTATTTATGGATTTGACTAAAGCATTTGACCACGTAAAATTAGACATTCTGTTAGACAAATTAAATAGATATGGTGTTAGAGGTAACATTCTTCAATTAATCGAATCATATTTAACGGACAGACAACAAAGGACTGATATAAGTAAGATATGTCATAAAACAAACACTTTGACGAATTACTCATCGGACATAAGACATATTCAATGCGGGGTGCCCCAAGGAAGTGTTTTGGGGCCATTACTGTTTTTAATATATATTAATGACTTTCCAACAGTAACAACTAATTCTATGACTCTTTTTGCTGATGACAGTACTATTCTTTTTGACAAATGTAACATTAATGACATTCATGACAATATTAATCTGACATTAGAAAATACAATTAATTGGTTAAATGGTAATGATTTAAAATTAAACATTGGCAAGACAAAAGCTATTCAATTTAGGCAGAAACAATCACCCCTAAACTTGAATATAAACTATAAAGATGAAGTTATAGAAGAAGTGCAATGTACAAAGTTTTTAGGTATTTACATTGACAATAAAATGTCATGGAAACAACACACGGATCATGTATGTAAAAAATTAAACAGTTATTCCTTTGCTCTTAGGAATCTTATTAGAGTTGTCAATATTGATACAGCGTTAACATCGTACCATGGATACGTATCGTCGACTCTTCGCTACGGTATTATATTCTGGGGTAACTCCACCAATGTGGACTGTGTGTTTAGAGCACAAAAACGGTGCGTTAGAGCTATTTCCTGCCTAAAGCAAAAAGAGTCGTGCAAACCACTTTTTAAAAAATTAAATCTTCTAACTTTACCATCTATATATATTTACGAAACAGCTCTTTTTGTAAAATGCAATCTACATTTGTTTGAGCATTGCACAAGACAGCGTCACATAGGCAAATTATGCATTAGACCCTCTAAAACTGCTTTACTTCATAAAAGTGTCTTCTGCATGGGTCCTAAAATATACAATAAGCTTCCACTGAGCTTAAGAAATGAAACTCACTTAAATTTATTTAAAAAGAAATTACGTGCCATCCTGGTTGAAAGGACGTACTATTCGGTGAAGGAATACTTGGAGGAATCTGAAAGCATAGTATATAGAATGGAATAATTAATTAATTACATGTGTGACATAAGCTGTATTATTATTTAAAATTATTTGACATTAGATATTATTATTGTATAACTTAATATTTCTACACCTATTATGGTAGAATATGTATGAACAATGTAATAACATTAAGACCTCGATGTACCATATTCGGAGAAATAAATTCATTCATTCATTCATTCATTTTATTCATTCATATCATTATCATTCATTCAATCATTCTCATTCAATGCAGAAAGAAAGTAGCTGTCAGTGTCAGTCAGTCATTAATCGATAATAAATAATAGAAATTCATGGCAATAAGAAAAATACAAGTTAAAAAATAGTTTTACTGGATAGGGTTATTTTTATATAATTATATATTTTTAAGTTGCCAGCTGGAGTGCTTAGGACAATAGTTATGTCGCCTCCTAAGCAGCCCTATAGTTTGTTTAAATTGTGTGTCAAAAGTAGTATTAGTCTAATTAATTCCGCCTGTTATGTTATTGAAAAGAGTTATCCTGAGAGTAAGTTTAACGAGTGTGAGAAAGAGGCATTCCAGTTGAAATGCCACTTGATGTCTATGCTTCCAGCCAGGTAATTATTTGTACTACTTTATAACAAAGGTAATAAAATATCGATAAGCAAGAATGAACTCATTTCACGGTCATAAGAACAAGTATTTTTCTAGTTAGAATCTTTTATCCAATGTTATTCGGTGGTGGGGAATCACAATGACTTTAAAATTGTAACAAAATGGGAACAAGTCATACGATATGTAAGCATTATTATCATGAATGTTTTCTTGATTCCATATCTTATAGGATCCTCTCTATAATATATCAAACTATAGTTTGGCATATAGCATAGTTTGATGTTAGTTTTTGAAATATTAATTTGTTTATGAAGGCATGGTCTATATATTGTAACCATACATATTTTCTAACTAGACAAAGTTACAAAACATTTATTTACCCAATCAAACAAAATTTAAAATTATTTATTAGACTTGTTTCTGAATACATTGAATACAGAAACAAATATAACAATCAGTGTCTTAACAGAGTTAATGATTTTTTAATTGGCCGACTTCCAAACTCTGACATAAAGAGTTTGGAAGTCGGCCAAAAAGAAAGAGTTTGAAAGAGTTACAGAAATATAAATACATCAATGATTTTCAGTTAGCCTATTATGTGATTTTTTTTTCTGGGTAATGTGTATCTCATCCCTTTTGTATCACTCAGGATGGATTTGGCCAGTGAACATCTACTTTTAAACAGAGTTGGCACATTTTACTCAATGAAACTCATTCTATAAAGTGCTAATCCAGCCTAAGACAGGATTCTACATGCATTTAAAGATCTAAACTGAGTTCTCACATTTTACCAGATCAAATGCAGTTTACTTTACTTTACCTTGTTCTCAGTTCTTTGATCTCAGTCCTGGTTGCTTCATGTATAATAATTATTATCAATTTTTGGCTGTTTTATAGTTCGAAAATTGAATCCAAATTAATTGGGAATAGGGTAGGAGGAGTATATGGACCTGTTGCAGAGCAAAAACTGTAACATTATATTAGCAAGAATTTTAGACCCCGTACCTAATATAGACAGAAGTAATAAACTGTTTGGGACATCTTTTCACTAGGGGTTGGAAGGTCAGACCACGGCCGTTAAACCTCTACCCCTATGAATATCGGTCTCATATCGGTCGCGTCTGTTCCCTGGAACCGATTGCGCAAAATTTCGATTCACAACTGCAGTTGTTCCATAAACTACTGACTTCGGGCTTCTAGGCGCAAGCCTTGGCCGGTTGGACGCAACCGAGATTGACGCTCGAGTGAAGAAGACTCACCTCACCTTCCAGAACTCACCTCAGAACCAGTAAGGTGCGGTTTAGCCATTTCGGAAGCAAATTAGCCGCGGCTACTACAAACGAATATCGTTACGCCTTTCTATGGTTACGCCTGTGTACAATAGAGACGCAGTGGGATTAATGTAATAAGGTCCTCGTAATAAGCAATTAGACTAATATACAGTTGATGAAACGAGAAGAAATGCTTTGAAGATGTTCCAAATAATTCGCAACCCGAGCTATAACTAACGTTTGTCCTGCGGGGAAATATAATCCAATCACACTAGTCACAACACCTGACACTAATTACACGTTATACTTACGACGGCTTAAGACGTTCAAGGGCTTTTCCACTTGACTATGTTGATTCAACTTCAACTGTGCCTTATCATTAAGCTTTATAGAAAAAATGCTAAACACTATCAATCAAAACTAGTATATATAATCAATTTGATATGAATATTAACTTTACATTTTATTTTTCAGGTTATTCGATGTCCTCTGTTCAGAAAGAACTTGCTGCCAGTACCGCGGTGACCCTCGCGTTCAACTCCACGTATTGACTCATCCCAACATGACCGTCTTCCGCAAATGCGACCTCGATAACAGCATACCACAACGGTTCTGGATTAATACTCTCTGCAACTTCAGCCGCTTAGTCGTTCTCGACCTTAAATTCATATGTACTGACGAAATTCTCCAAGTCGTCGGCGTTAATTGCCCCCTACTCGAAGAGATCAATATCGTCTCTAGAGTAGACATCTGTAAATCCCTTTTCAATGCTTCAGTCTTAATAAGGAATGTCTCCGATGCTGGTCTTTGCTCAATCACCAATTTGAAACAGTTAAGGATTTTGGCAATGGATCCTCCGCGAAACGAACGCGCTACTCGTATCGGTCGTTGTGTCTCTCAAGCAGGCATTATCATGTTGATCAGAAAACTCCCATATTTAGAAGAGTTAAGGATCGAGTCCTGCGATATTGGCTCCACGTTGATTGGAACAGCTATGGAAATAGGTCCGTTGAGTCTCAGAAAAATCAATTGTCATTTCGCCTCTGCTGAAGGCATTAGGAAACTCATCAAAATATGTCCGTATCTTCGTGAGTTGTCTGTGACACACTTGTCCGAACATAACAAAGACGCAATATTAGAACAGATCTCTATTAGTGAACTGAGGTTGAATAAACTCGATTTGTCCTTCTTTTCGTATTCGGATTCGATGCAGCAATTGTTGACCGTCAAGGGAAGTTACCTCACACACTTTACTCTGTGGGAGATTGACCATTCTCTGACCTTAGACGCAGTTTTATCTCTAGGGATGTGTTGTCCTAACCTAACATCTTTATGCATTATGACACAATCAAAATGTTTGACCATACCGCGATATTTTCGCCGACCAAAGAAAATTTTCTCAGAACTCCGAAATCTGACTCTTGGTAACGAAAACTTTAGCATAGATCATTTGTTGTCATTTTTCTTAGAGTGTACGGACAATTTGCAAAAGTTAGTATTGAAATATCAAACTAAAACTAATATAGATCACACGTTATTGCATTTATTAAAAAAGGGACATTTAAGAAATATTAATTATTTGTGGTTAGACTGCACATTGGAGGTGTCAAAGAATGTGGTGAAAGAAATCATACAAATGTGCGACAGGCTTCAAATGTTCACTGTCGATTTCTCAGAAGAAATGTGTGATGTACATAAATACATATATGATAATAATCTAGACCTAAAGCTGGGTGGTTACTAGTTTCACTCATTTTAATATTTTATTGTAATTATCTAATAATAAATTAATTATTTTTACAAATTTTAGTTTTATTTTAGTACCTCTATCAAGGATGAAGAAAAGATGATATGAAATGCAGAAAATATTTTATTATAGTTAATTCATCAACGCAAAAAACCATGCGCAAGATAATAATTTAGGATATTCTTTTAAATACCTTACCGTATTTATATTAAATTATTAAATCCCCGAAGCGGCGAGTTTTAGGCTGTGTCCAGGTGGTTAGACTGAGCCCGACATAACAAACTGTGCAAACACCAATGTATATGTCGCCGTCAACTAGCTTATCAGCCGTTCAATTATTAGTAGTGCCAAGCAGTAGTGTAACGGGCAATAAAAGAATTAACTGCCTAGGCTAGTAACTATGATATTCAGCCGTAACGTTTATTACAACATTTAATAAACTGGCTAGGTAATGCTCCTTTAGGTTGATAACGACAACTTTCATTAAATGATCACTTTCCAAAAATGGCTGCTTTCCTGGAAGGACCACTTTCTTGAAACTACCACTAACCGTAGGCTTGTTTGCCGCTTTTGTTGTATACATAAAAACCGACCTATTCAATCTATCCCTACTAACTTACCCCTACTGGTAGGGGAGACTTGTGACTGGACGTAATAGGACACTAGACATGGACATTTTAGGAGACTAGACAATGTCGGCCAGAGCAGACTGGTAGGGATAGTTTTCTACCTATCTCCACTAGTAAGATTATGGCATACTAGCTGTTGTCCACGGCGCCCACGCGTGGATGTCGGTTATCGCTTAGTGCTGAGCCGAGGCTATTGAGCAATAAACTCGCATCTATATTTATTTTATAAAAGTGGTGATTTCAGAACCTAAGCTAACCTAAAGGCTAATGCTTAGGCAATTCGTAAGATGGGGCACCACTCCAAAATAAGATAGAAAATTACATACATACATGCATATACTCACGCCTGTAAATCCCCTATGGGGTAAATAGAGGTGTATTCACAGAAAATTTGTGATAGGTTTATTGAAATAGCTACGCACTCCGATTTGGTTAGGTTAAGATAGTTATATTAAACCTTCGTGTTTTTTTTTTATAACTATGCAGAAATATATCATTTTCTTAGCTGTTTGATTAAATGGCTAGGCAAGTAATTAAACTTCATCAATCCAAGCCATTTGCCTAGCCGTTTAATCAACTGGCTGAACATCATTCAGGCCGCTAATTGAACGGCGCCGTTCAGTAACGAGCCTATAGGCAGTTAATTGAACTGCTGATTAAACTAGTTGGCGGCGACATGTACACCAGGTCAACGAATGGGTTTCATTGGCGTCCATTTCATTCGTTCTATCTACGGTGACTTAGGGTCAATCCGCACTGAAACAGCAGCGGCCGACGGCGGCCAGACTTTAGTACTAGAAATGAACGCGGCCCCTCCTGCGCCTTCAAATGACTATGTTCTATATCTCCCGAGTCCCGTAGATAAGATTCAAAATGGTTTGTAATATTTTGCCTCGAAAAGCCACTAAGAGCTGTTGCTCTTTCAGTGGGGATTGGCCTTTAGCAAACACCTTTTTTTACTGTTTAATTATCATGCAAAGAATACAAGTTATGTCAGCATTCCATAAACCACAAAGGACCTGCGACCGTCCGTTGGTATATTCCTGCGATCTGCCGCTCTTGCAGTGGGGAATGGCCTTTATCGTATATCAACGACCGTCAGTTAGCACATTCCTGTGATCCGCCGCGTGGCGATAGTATCAACGCAATCGAACCATTACATCGAATTCATAGTGGACCAGAGTACAGTCTATTATACTATGGTGTAGAGTCATCTAAGACCAACGAATAAAACGAGCAGTGCAAGCGACAGAGTGAGTGAAGAAGTTAGAGAATCGTCCTAAAAAACCTCAAATATCCGATTTTTTTTTTAAAGAAAATTAGCAACCGATATTATCGAATCGAAATTACTAAAATTCCCTCTAACCCCTCCAACTAAGCCAAATTGCTTGTGCTAGGAGTGGGTTTACGTCGATAGTGTAATGGCCAGGATTCGAACCCGGGACCTCTCGATTGTAAGACCGCCTCCTTAACCACTAAGCTACCGACGCTCGATACCGATATCGATAGCGGGTTGTGGAGATCAGTGCGCCGAGCAGGAATAATATTGGAATTAGTAACATTAATGTATGGAGAGAACGAAGCATTTTGATTGGCCCCCTACCTACTGTGAACCAATCGCAACGCTCCATTCTTTTGATATGTTTACGTTACCAATTTGAATATTATTCGTGCTCGAGGCACAGGTACTTAAACTAAAAACCAACTTTAGGGCATTTCCTTTTGATTTTATATTCTATGTACTTAATGCTTATGTGTATAGGTACAGTCATGAAGCCATCACAATGTATTATTTTAATTATATTTTTTTAGCATGCTTTAATTTTGCATTCCTGAAAAACATCTACTAAATCCTATGCATATTTTCTAACTATTCTACAATGTTAAGCTTATAAGTTTAATACAAAAATTACGAAAATAATTTACAACATTAATAAATTTCTGGTTCAAGAAAAAAATTAGGCAAGTGACAATGAAATTAATCACTTTGTCAGTCAGTCAGTCACATTGTTTTGACAATTTTTATTATGACTGGACAGTATCCAGCATGTCCAGATTCTACTTGGAATGACGTGAAAATAAAACATTTTAAAACCCCCACCACATAAGTTCAACATTTTCCAGATTCAATTAATAAAATCTTCAAAGTGATAACTGTGTGCTACTTGCCTAACTTATTCTTCAACCAACATGATTTTCCAGCACAATTAAATTTACAATAATTAAATTGTCTTTCACATAACTAAACACTTAAGTCACGCACACAGCGCCGCATAATACAGTCACACACAGTGAGTCGTAAAACGCTTATGTCGCCCGCGCAGTGATTTAAAAGGCGCGGTTTATACAGAAGTGACGTGGCGGGGACATATGACGGTTTAAATAACACAATATGAATCTTATGTAGTGAACAATAACGTCGTTTTTGTTTTAGAGGAGAAATGCGCCCTCGCCTCCAGGCGAGGTACCACCACTAAATGATGACGCAATTCTCATCTTAAACAAAAAACGACGTTAATGTACACTACATAAGGTTTATATTGTATTCGTCCCCGCCACGTCTCTTCTGTATAAACCGCGCCTAAAACATTTATGTCGCGCACACACTGACTCATTAAACACTTAACAGTTCATGAAGCACTTAAGTCACACACAAAGTTTACAGAAAGCTTCTGTATCTCTTGTAACCCTTTCCGTGTCAAATGGCCAGCGGGTCAGTCAGGCCATTCGTATGCTATGGCAGGAACTCCGGCTCCGGTTCCTTGTCGTTATCTTTCTCATCATCGAAGAACTCGTTTTTGGGTTCTACCATCTTGTCGGCCTCTTCTTGGCTGATACGCACATCTGGGTCAGGTTCTTCCTTGATTCTGTATTCGTCAGGGAAGAAATCACCTGTGGGAGATTTGAAGAATTTAGGACAGTTAGGATACGACGGTATTTCTGTCCAACTGAGCAGTCCGACTGGGGAAGTCGCCCTACAGAATACCGCGGCCATAATAACCTCATGTTGTGTTCCCGGCAGTAGGGTCGCCAGAGCTCACTGGAGAGTTTTTGTGCTGTCAGTGGGAAGACCAAAGGCTTATCCTGCTTTATCTTCTACACTGACGGCACAGAAACTCTGTTCTAACTGGGTCTGCAGCGCGAGTGTGACACCCCTGGTATAGCACACTTCCATAGTCCACGGTAACCACTTTCCATTAGGTGGGCCGTGTGCTTGTCTGCCACCTAAGTGGTATAAAAAAAAAGTTGAGAAAATCGAAGACTCGACAAATACCCAGACCAAGCTACCTCGAGCCGCTAGTCATGTTAGGAAAACGTGACAGGATATACAAAAATCTACTTCTATATCGGTTTTTTTACGAGTCGGTAGATAGCGCTGCGATCTAGAGTTTCTAGGTTTTCTTAGTAAAAATATAAGAGGTACCTGGAACGTGTGACATCTGTACCGCAGGGGAGTGCTGACACATCTTCAGGTTATCGTAAACGTGTTTTGTGATCGCCTCCAAGTACTGCTTGCTGTTTGCATTGTTCGAACTGCAATCATATTAAAATAAGATGAAATTTAGCTAGTTGATGTGGACGACTGAGCTTCGCACGGCATTTCCTTTTTAGATTGCGTTTTTTTTTTGCATTTTTACAGATAAAACACGCCGACCGCTTTTATCTGTACAAATCTGTGATTAGTCAAAAGCCAGAGATGTTGCCGGATCGAGTGCATTCTTTCCCCATATTAAGTACAATATATTTTTGCATGCAAAACGCTATTGAGAGTATCGTTTCAGTCATTTTCTGCATTTATTTTTAGAAACCTGCATTTCATTGGGGGACATTCGGGAGAATTGAACCTTCTACAAACAAAGGCTTCCCACTTCTACCCCGAAGGAAATCAAAGTCAGAGGTTGGTCATTCCTAGGTTGAGCAATCCCACCTACATAATTATGTAACTCAAACTCGCCTGTTAATCTCTGGGTGCAACTGGAAGTCAGGAGCGAAGAACTCCAAGTATTCGGTGTAGGGCAGCTCATTGGAGATGTACTCATCCACCAGCAGAGACGTCTCGTAGGTCCAGCATCGAGCCACATTCCGTAACGTATAACTAGAATAAACAAATAAAATGTACCCTACTTATATTAATACTAGCTGTTCCCCGCGGGTCCGCCCGCGTGGATGTCGGTTATCGCTTAGTGTTGAGTCATCGATATTGAGCGTTAAATTGTTCTAAAATAAAAGTAGCCTAAGTTACTCCACTCCTTATTACATCAGCTACCTGTCAATAAAAGTCCCGTCAAAATCGGTCCAGCCGTTTACAGATTAGCCGGAACAGACAGACAGACAAAATATGTAAAAAAAAAAATATTTTGATGTATGTATCGTATTATATTCATATGCATGTAGTAAAAAACGTATATTTCAATATTACAAACAGATACTCCAATTGTATAGATGTGAAGATTTCCGAAAATGTTTGATGTTTATTGATCAGTTGAACAGATCAGGCTGAAATTTGGCACAGGGATAGATTATACTCTGGAATAACACTTAGGCTATCCTAGGAATATTAAATTTTTCTTTTCACTCTGCCATCACAAGCTGGGATTAATACTATAGTTAGAAATGTTCTTGCAGTTTTCCCATGATTCAATGCCCACCATTTAGTCTCAAAATGTCCAATTCTCAAAATGTCAAAAGCATTTAAATGAAAACCACCGGGTGTAAGGGGAACGTTTGTAATAAACAAGATTTTAAATCAAAATCGAAAAAAAATGCCAATATGTAGTATACTACCACGGGCCTTCGGCTTCGGGAGCGTTCCCCTTACATCCGGTAGTTTTCATTTGAATGCTTTTGACATTTTGAGACTTGGACATTTTGAGACTAAACAATGCCCACTAACTAAAATTTCACTTTATATCCATCATCAGTGCCCTCCTGGTTCCATACAAAGCAGTGGCGAAGTGTCCTTATAACCCGATTCCTGCCGGTTTGCCAGTGGGTCGCATGGTACATGAGAAACTAGATTGGAGTACGTTTACCAGCATACCTTTAGAAATCCCTTTGCCACTGATACAAAGCTTGTACTTTTGAGCCCGAGGTCCACTCTTGGTCCTTACCCTTAAATTAGGTCATTCGAATTTCGGAAGCAATTGCAGTTTAGCCTAGAGAGGAAAGTCTACGCCAAAGCCTCATCTGTTAATCAGCAGGTATACCCGCTACCATCTACTTGGGTCCTAAAGACCTTGGTAGGACCCCATACTTGCTATAATTCTGCAGGTTATACTAACCCTCCACCTCCCACAACTAATGTGGGCACGTTGAGGTTCTTGACAAACTTGACACATTCGCCATGCCCCCTGGTAGACAGAGAGAAGCATCCGAGCCGGTCTCCTGCGAGTGAGTCCGCACCGCATTGCAGTACAATGGCTGTGGGGCGGTAGAACTCCATCACATTTGATATCACAGGCTTGAAAACCTGGAAAATGTTATTTAAAAAATTACAAAAAATACTAGAAGAAAATTCACTGATATCGAGAGACGTTTAGTTCTACATGTTTTTTTTTTAATTTATTTTTTATTTAAACTTCATACACACATGTACACAGGCGGACTTTTGGTACTTGAGTAAATTAACATATTCGAAAAGTGAACCAGGTCAATCTGCGAATGAGTGACCATTCTTAATACATTCAAGCCTTCAGTCCCAGATGCTATACAGTAAATTTTGACATTTGTTATGGGTAGTTACAAAACCTAAAAAATCTAACAACCTGCAGAGCTTCAATATCGCTAGGGGGCTATACAGATCTTGGTAGTCTCTTCATGGAGAATATCGATAATGTCCACAATTAAATTGGGAAAAAGCTGGATGATTAAGCTAAATCATGGTTTACAGTGGTTAGAATTTTTGATTTTTTCAGGATAAGTGGGGCCGTAAACTTTTATTTATACCTCTATCTACATTCTTACCTGAACATAACTCTGATCGTCTATCCCCTCTTTCAACGGAACATTCACCGAGTAGTACCTCCCACTCTCCGCTCCAATCTCATACATATCTCCAGTTCCCGGGAAGAAATAGTTTCCATATTTATGGAAGCTGACGGTCATGACCCTGTCAGTGAGGTAGAAGGCTTCTTGTACGCCATCACCGTGGTGAACGTCGATGTCAATGTATAGGACCCGAGGGTTGTACTTTAATAGCTCCAGCACAGCAATTACTATATCATTGACATAACAGAACCCTGAAAAGTTGTGTTATTTATGTATTAACAGCTGCTTTGGATGCAAATAAAATCATGAAAATTTAAGGCCTATTTAGTAACATAGTTAAATTGACAATTTAGTTACATACTGTTTATACATTTTATGGCACCTTGTCATGTGGTATAAAAAACACATCCAACAAAATTGCATGTTAAACAAATTTATTTAGTTTGGCTTCGTTGTTGGATGAAATTCAGAAGTTAAAATTTTATCCCCTCTCTGTTGATTGATTGATCTGAATTTAGTACACATCTCAAGTTCAGATGAAAATACAATTTAAAACGGTTTATTTCCAAAAAAAGGTTAAATTCATAGAGTTTCATACAACTCTATGAATTTATGGTGTGTGTGATCTCTTATAACATAGTCTTCTTACTTCTTTGTCAGAATGCTTTAGATTATGGATATGTACAAGTCAATTCTGTTACACATTCAGAATGTTTAAAATTGGCAATAATTTCATTTAAATTTTTGAAATATTTTCAATGTTACAGAAGAGTTTTAAATGAGACATAACATATCTTCTTTTTGAGACTAATTTCTGTTTAGATTTTACATATTCATTTTTAATTATTTGGGCAAATAAACAGTCACACAAATGATTTCAAAGCAGAACTAACAATAAAGGAGGAATACCGTTGTGGGACCAACTTCAGGTTCCACAGAATATAATGTGTAACAAAATGGACTTACAGAGGTTTCTGAGATTACTTGATATCGGAAAAAATGTGTCAAAAATTCTATATGGGAAATAAATCTATTATGCGAAAACCTACTAAACATCAAGTCCATTATCCAATCTGAACTGCATCCTGCTGTTTATGATACTGTAGCTGTCCTTCGCAACTTTGAAAAACTTAGGTAACATGTCTGATAAAACTTATACCTACCACTTCTAAACTGAACATTTGATATTTCAACACTAACCTGATGGTTCAAACTTCTTAGCATGATGCAGCCCTCCAGACCAATTGATAGCAATGTCGCAAGCATTATTGTTGAGTTTCATAGCACCTTCCAATGATGCACCAGTGTACATCGAACAGAAGTCAAATAGACCTTCGAATACAGGGCAGTCATCACCGACATTGTAGTGTAACAAATCCTTAGAATAGGCTGAAATTTATAAATAGGACATATAAATTATTCTATTACAACTTTACTATTAGGTTAAAGGAGACAGATTGATTGATTGATTGGGGAACTGAGTGAAGTGGCCCACGCAAATGGGCAGACCACATACCCAGTGACTGGCATACCCTGTTGAAGACAAGTAAGTGATGGAGGCTGAATGTGAAAAAGTAGACGTTGAAAGAATAGTAATTGTGCAGAGGTGTAATTTCTTATAGATGTGGTTCTGGCACTAGCTATTCTCTGGGGTGCTAGAGGGTCAGTCAAACCAAGATAAGTCAAATCAAAAGTAAGAATAGATGAATGGACCCAATGACATATCATTATATTTAGACATGGCATGCCCAATTGTTCCTAATTGGGTTTCAAATATGATGCAATATTAGTGTGTTTAACTATTTTAGAGTGTGATAATACATCTAGTAATTTATAATTTATATCATTAAGTGGGCCTCAAGTTGTTTGTTTTGATGCAACTAAAACAAACACTATGATGGTGGTGTGCTCTCAAACGTAACATAATTATGTCATAAAAAATCATTATCAAATAACAAAAATCTCACTTTGAATGTTCTGTGGAGTGACACTTTGTAAGAATTCTATGTAGTCCTCGCTATGGAAGCGACACATATCGTGAGCGCTTGCTCTATACGGTTTGTATATCTGCATTTTTTTATGGAGCCCGTAATTCAGCACCAAGCTGTGTGTCACAGATAGCCTATGAGGTTTCATAGGATGACCAGGTCCGTAGTGGAAATTACCTACGTCCGCATTATAAAAATATGCCACTTTTCGTTGAGTCATAGTGGATAAACAAATACGTATTCCTTCAAAATCAAAATGATGCTAAGAACCAAAGCAATAATCAACAAACGTTTGGTTAATTGAATATCACCAAGCATTTTATGACATAAATTGAAGCATTAGGTAGGCATGATTATTTTTATTCTGAACTTTATACAGATAAATCCTTGAAATTCTTATGAATTCAAGAAAAGAAAATCAAAATAACGCGTTGTATCCCGCAGTGACTGTGACTGTGACGTTCTTTGAATGACAGTTGACATTGCTTGACAATGGACATGGACAAATTGACATAATTGAGATTTGATGATATGGTTACTTGTACCTTTAAGTAAATTTTTTTGTAAATATAATTGAGAATCTTTTATTTTTCAAAATATGTACAATAAAACATAAATGATACTAAATTAAATTTAAAACTAAAACAAGCTTAACTAAATAAATGAAATATTTACATAATGCTTCGTGAAATTTCTCCGCATCATAATAGTTACATACATTCCCAGAAAGCTGGCAGCATTACCACGTTGAATGGCAATGCTTCTCATCTGTGCAATGGTCACGCTTAGCGTGGATCGGTCACTTTGACAAATCATTGTATAGAAAGCTGGCATTTGCACCACATTTCCCTAATGTTTTTTAACCCCAAACGGCTCAAATACATAATCACCAGATATGTTACAGTATTTGCGCCGTTTGAGGTGTTCCACAGATGCTGCAGCAGCACCGGCACAGCCTGCTGTGCTTGGAAGATATGAAGGCGCAAGGGTATCGATGCACGCGTTGCGTCACACACCAAAGGCCTACCCATCTTCCAAGACAGCAACTACATACCATCCGGTCTTTTGCCATCTTCACGCACCAGCCCATTAGGTTCACGAATGGCAGGCACACCAGCGGTGGCAAGAGCACGGTAGATAAAGTCATTGATGCGTGTCTTTATATACGCCAAGCGCTGTCAACAGCTTCACCGCGGTGGCAATTTAAGGCAAAAAGTAGTATCGCCCAACATAGTACCTATTTTGGGATTGCTTGAATATGAAGGTCTGACTCCCATTCCCTCACAGCCAAAAACCGCTCACGCTCTGAAACATGGGAAAATGTTTTTATTAAACTATCTCTTACCAGCGTGCAGAGCGGCGCATCCCATTATCTTTTGGAGAATAGATTACCAGGTAACTCAGTGTTGGGACAAGCAACCTTTCAGGTCAGTTTAAAAGAATTTTCCTGGTTAACTCCTCAATGCCGTGGACTGACGACAGAAATGCTAGAAGACTAACGTCTGAAATTTTGCGAACGCCGAGACCACCCAAGCGAATTGGCATGGACGCTAGAGAGCCAAGCTCGGTCGTTCAATGCCACATTTAAAATATGGCTGAGAGTATTTTGCACAATATTATACATTTTTGCCAAAAGTGTCAAATGTTGCCAAAACTGGGATGAACGAAGTGCATTATTAAATTTAGGAACAAAAAGGCAAAACCAAAGTATAGTAAAGGCTGAATGAACACCTATTTTTGTAAATGATCTGTAAAATTTTCAAATTTTTTTTTTTTTTCAATAAACGAACTGGAGACCCCAGGAGGCGTGGAGATCCTGAGAGAACCAGTACAATAAAATGACGATAACATGCCTTTCCAACATCTTCATCCTGGGTCTGGTCTCTAGGTTGATGGAGACCTAACACTTCATCCAAGTAGTCTGCGACCATTACAAGCCGCAAACACCGTGAAATGTTAAGTGTTTGCTGTTTGTGATGGTGATCAAATGGTGATCGTTGTAGGCATTTTGATGCCATATAATTTTATTTACCACATTCCTACCTTCAATATTGATTTTTGTTTCGTTATCAATTTTTCATTTTATCTGTGTACAGTACAGAATAGATAAAAAATAACTGATAACGTTGCCGGTTGTACTTGTCGCTTGTCGCTATTTTTAGAACTTTTGGAACTTTACCGGCGCGAGGTGCATTTTGGGAACTTTTTACTTTCGCATTCCATCAATATTTATTATTAATTTCAGGTAAGATCATAAACTGTCTTCAAAAAATGTTAACGTGCCACTATCCGTATTAATCATCTGAACAATTTGACAGCCAAGTACCGAATCGTATTTGTTTTTAACTTCTACGACTTTGTACTTCTCTACTCAGTATTATCCAATATACAAGAGATTGTTTATTTGACAAGATTACATAACTTTACTAGTCGGCTGCGACATGTTTGGGACAACCTTTTTAAAATGTATCTTTCTATGTGTGTAGGTATGTGTAAAGAACTAACCAAATCAGAACTAAATTTAAAAAAAAAGTCCCTAAGTTTTTAAACTGAAGTTCCAGAGGTTTACTGAATTTTGTAGTCTGTGTACCATGTACCATAGTCGCTCGGTCAGATTGAGATAGGTACAATTATAATAGCCATCTTATCACAGGTCATAAAAATTACAATTAGATTTACTTACTTGTACTAGCCGATCCACCCTGACTTTCAGTGGCATACTTTGAAACCCCTTATAACCCCTTCTAACTGTACCTATATGCCTCCTGATACCTAACTAATTTTCAAATAATTTATGGGAATTTATAATTTTTTTTGGCATTTATCCACCCCTTGAATAGTAGTGTATTGATATATATACCTCAGATGATACCTTTGATAAATGACTAAGTATTGATATTGAAAACATAAAGAATGTTTCAATTTGTATTTGTAGTACCTGAGATTAGCGGGTTATGCCAAACAATCAAACAAATTCTTCTTTTTTTTATACCACTTTGGTGACAAACAAACACAGCCCACCTGATAATATTAGTATAGATTACCTATTTTTACTATGATATATCTAATACTTTACCCGTAAGTATCACATGATAGGCATTAAGTATACTTACAATATAATTTTTTCAAGCCAAATCTATTTTATCATACCTACTGACCCATGTTTTCATATCTTAGGTAATGAATATATTTACTAAGTTTTTCATAAAGGTATATTTTTATAAGTAGACTGGCTGACCTGGTTGAAAAAGTTGCTATTTCCCATATTTTCTCACCGTTTCAACCTTCAACCTTAACATTTCAAGACTAAAATTAGCCAAATCCATTTAGCCGTTCTCGAGTTTTTTTAGACTAACGAAATTGCAATTCATTTTTATATAAGTAGATAAAAAGTGTTTCAAAGTCACAGAACCCTATTCCATTTTTTTAAATATGAAGGTAATTTAAGTTACACCTTACAAACATTATTATCTGTATTAAAAATCTCACTCTCTCACTATTATTAATTTACCCAAACTATTTCATATTTAATTAATTGTAAACTTAAATTAAATAAAAAATATTGAATAAACTGAATTAATTATGGTTTAATTAATGTTTCCGAGCCTTTTGTCTAACTGGAGCCCGGCTCTGAGTCTGACTACGATAGTCTAAGAGAGTCTAACTTTGATATTTTCTTTGAAGCAACTGCCATCTGACATCCACTAACCACTTGTTGAAGGTTGAAGTTCAAACAGGCCTCGATTCTCCTAAAGCAAAACCACTCATACCACATGGCACTGCAAAAAATGGCATTAAATTTTAGACTTTATTGCTATTGTTTTAAAGTCCATTTAATCAAATGAAAACAGTTATATTATAATTTTTCATTCCCTCTACAAAAAAATTATTTAATGTTAGACTTTTACAGCATTACTTTAAAATCTAAAATAAAATTTAATATTTTTGCAGTGTCCGTGGTATGACAATAGCCTACCGCCAATAACTTTAGAACCCCCAACTCACTGACCTCAATAACTAACTGGACTGGCTATTCCATTAAAATTGGCAGCTTACTTTTTGTGTCAATTTGAAGCACTATCATGAGTGCACTGAGAACTGATTAGTTTGCAAATGGAAGTTGTACATTGTTTTTATTTACCATAAAAAATTACTAAAATGCGCATATTGTTAATTTGATTTATAAGACCCACAGTTTATATTAAATCATCGATACCAAGACAATCATTGTTCATCATTAGTATTAGTTCCAAGTACACTAACTACTGCGTGCCGCAACTATCAGCGCAATGAAATGAAAGAAAATAGCTGCTAAAAATCTGTAGTGTCTTCACTGTTTTCCTTGAATACATCATGGTTCTTAAGGCTTGGACTTGACTGTGTTAGCAACACAAGAGAGGTACCACAATGGTGTTGATACAGACAGACTGACTTCCACTACCTACATCAATTATACTAATGTGTAACCTTAGTACAGTTGTGAAGAGAGGTGGTCAGACATTAGTGAAAAATCTCAGTCTTTAATTTAGTTAAGAAATTCATGTTTTTAAGAATAATGCAAACTTATTATATGGTAGAATTTGTACCTGATGGGTGCAACGCACGCTACATTAAATTGTTATACCCGGTTCTCATTATTCCAGAAGCATTCCAATCCAGTGAACCATCACTGGAATATGCCCGTTTCAGTGTGTGATAAGTGTGATTCCAGTTCAGTAGATTGTTCAAACATGCTTAAAACACTGGAATAATATGAAATTACTGCTAGCATAGGACGCCGCGCCCGGACGTGTGATCTGGCCCTTTGCTGTCGGCCATTTCATCCATTTCTCATAAGAATAATGTGAACACTACAATCCAATCCAGTGATGGACTGGATTGATTCGCTGGATTACTGGACTGGGATTACGGTCGCACTATATATCGTTGAAACAAAAGTTTCGATAAATAAATGCAGGGTGAGAAGAAACTAGAGATTTAAAAAAAAAACAAGCTGTGTGCTTGAAACTGTCTAGTTATCTCGCTGGAGAGTTTTCGTGCTGTCAGTGGGAAGATTAAAGGTTTGATTTACTTTGTCTTCTACACTGACGGCACAGAAACTCTGTACTAACAGAGGGCAGCACGAGTGTGACTCCCCTGGTGTCGCACACGTTCATAGCCCACGGTAACCACTTTCCATCAGGTGGAGCGTGTGATTATCTGCCACCTAAGTGGTAAATTTTTAAAATGGAAGCCGGTAGAGAAAAAATCTTCGATGTAGTAGTTTGTCATGCTCCATGGGACCCACTGGCAAGCCGACAGGAATCGGGTTATAGGGAAGAGCCCTCGCCCCTGATAAACAAAGATAAACTACCTATATCAGATTATACGTGTTGGCAGCATGAGTGTAAGGCCCCTGATGTTGCATACGTCCTTAGTCTAACGTACTTTCAATCAGGTGGCCGTGTGCTTATGGTATAAAAAAAGTTTTAAATTCAATGTAAACCATTCTCTTCACAACTGTACTCCACACTGCGACAAATGTAGGTTTGTAGCAACTTATATAACGGTACACGCCAAAACCCAGTCACTCGCTGCACGCCGCTTGAATGCGTCGTCAGTCTTAATTTTTTTTTTTTAAGAAATCTGTCCCTGCCAAGAAAATGGCGCGAATTTTGAGATTATTGAGATGTGCTATTGTTTTGTTAATAGCAGACAGCACTATGGTAAATTTTAGGGTGCTTGCGAGAGCGATGTCTACGGTTGCGAAGAGTTTTGAGACCCACCAGGTGGTTCCTGACGTCGTGTCGAAGGCCCCCGGCGCCGTTGCTACTGTGAGTACCTTTTTAATTATTTTTCTTTTCGCAGCCATGCTACACTTTTTTTGGGGGGATTTGGTCCAGTAAGGATATATCAACCCCCATCGTAGGTATTTTTACACAAATAGTCTACCTAACTAGTGCTAACTTGAACATTAACGACCTATTATAAGCAGGCGACACCATTTTTTGTTGCTTCTTAACTAAGTCTACTTATCTCTCTACACTCTGCATTGAATCCAAGTTTAGTGTTGGGCAAATTTTAATTGCAATTAAACTTGCAATTACTCGACTGCTGTCTAAAAAATCGTAATAAGTTTGACAGCAAGCGGTAACCATAAATTTTCCTTTCGGTTTATCTTTATGATTGGCTATAAGGTATGTACAGCCTGCTGTCAAACTTATTTCGAACTTTTAGATTGCAGTCGGGTTTATTTGTTTCGATCTTTTAGACAGCAGTCTGGATTTTTAGTTCTTAATTTTTTTAATTGCATTGAACATTTATCCCAATATGCCCACGTTAAATAAACTTTATTTGCAGTTCACTTTCAGTTTTATTTCGGTCATTATCCAGTTTTGTGTCACACTAACTGCTTCGCAAGGTCACTTGCCTTGCTTGATTCTATGCGACCATTTCTTTCGCATCGCCTGCCCGTCCCCGGCTAGTCAACCTTTTTCGTTATAGCTAGGCTTTCTAAGGGTCATAGCATGATGTTGCACCTTACTCAAAAGTTAGGCTATCAAACGCAATTTCAATCAAATACTTATTTTTTTTAAAACCACATTATGTTTCTTAGTTTAATGAACGTTCCATTCCAAACAAACGAACAAATTCTTCAGCTTCATTATTTTTTCTAGTACCTATAAATATAGATATCTAGACGGACTGTTAGCTGGGTAATTTCGTTGGATAGTATGCAAGTTTTCTCAAGCTAGTTTTATGTAACGTATACTTAATCTCACGTCATCAAACTATGCAAATTGAAATGATAGTTATCGATACTACTTCATTACAGAAAATTAATTCTCTGTAAACTACTATTGCAAGCGATATACTCGTAACAGTGCATTTGTTCATGTGGCTTGTTAGATTGCCTATTACCTAGTGTTATCATCGCTCTTTGATTAAAGATCCGGTTATCTACACAATTCTCCTTATATTACAATATTTCCTGTGCTTTTGAATTTTGTCTGTTATTTCTATACTTACTGTAGTATCATAGATAATTGTCCATGCAACATTGTATGGAGTGCTCTCTATATAGGGAGGAGGCGTCGATGGTCAAGAACAAGATGGCCGACCTGTGGAGTTACGATTGATTAAGTGTGATTTATACCAATAAAAGTGTACAATAATCACAAGTGGTTGTTACTCATTAATTGCTACATGGCGCAGTCGTTATAACGAACAATGCAGTGCTATCTCCCAGAAAAACTGGTTCTGACAGGGAACCTGGCCGAAAATTGGCGCGTGTTCAGACAAGCTCTGGACATCTACATTGTTGCTGCTGATTTAGAGGACAAGAGTGATAAGAGGAAACTCGCTATATTGTTAAACCTAGTTGGCGAAGAAGGTTTAAAAATTTACAACAATTTTAACCTAGAAGACGAAAGTAAATCTTATACGAATGTGCTGGATGAGTTCCAAAAGTATTGTGAACCAAAAAAAAATGTTCTGTACAGTCGATATTTATTTTATAAAAGAAAACAAATGGATGGAGAACCATTTGACATTTTTTTGACAGAGGTTACCAACTTAGTAAGAAGCTGTGGTTTTGCCTCAGAGCAAGAAGCATTACGGGACAAATTGGTCCTAGGGACAGTTGATGTAAAGACACAAAGTAAATTATTGGTGGAAGGCGACATCTCTTTGGATGATGTTATCAAGAGATTGAGAGTAGCTGAGCTTGACAAGAGACACATTGAAGAGGTCCAGTTGAAGGAATCAGTGTGTGAGGTAGACGCAGTAAATAAAAACAGTAATCCTGAAAAGAAAATCATTGTGTGCAAATGGTGTGGTTTGGAGCATGTGGCCATACTTGAAAAATGTCCTGCGAGGGGTAAAGAATGCACTAAGTGCAAGAAACTCAATCACTTTGCCAAAGTATGCCGAACCAGGTCGCGCACTGTGAGAGCAGTGTCAGACAATAACTCCAGCGCTGAGGAGGAATTATACTGTGGGTCAGTATCTCAAAATATTTGTTGGGATGAAAAGCTCTTATTGGAAAACTGCTGTTACATTAGATTCAAACTTGATACTGGGTCTGAGGTTAATTTGATCCCATTTGATGTGTTCGAGAGATTAAAGAAGTCAAGAAAATTAAATTTAAATACATGTAGAGTAAAATTAAGTGCTTACAATAAGTCGAAGATAGTTGTTCATGGGTCTGTATTGTTAGAGGTTAAGTTGGGCTCAAAAAAGTGTTTTATTGAATTTATTGTTACAGAGTCAGGGTACCTGCCAACATTAGGCAAAGATATGTGTGTTATGTTAGGGCTTGTTGAGCGTAAGCAAGTAAATGTGATCAAAAATGACAGTGAAATTTGTACTGATAGACAAGAAATAATTGATAAATATTCTGATGTTTTTGCAGGTTCAGGCAGGTTTCCTGAGCATTATGAAATTAAATTAAAAAACGGTTCTGTACCAGTATCTAAACCTCCTCATAGGGTACCTATTAAACTAAAAGAAAAATTGAAAGTAGAGCTGGATCGATTATGTAACTTGGGGGTTATTAGTAAACAAGAAGAACCTACAGAGTGGATAAACAGGATTGTTATTGTAGAAAAAGATGAAAATTCAATTCGTGTATGCTTAGATCCAAAACCTTTAAATAAATGTGTATTAAAAAAGTATTATGAGATACCTACAATTAATGACTTAAAGACTAAGATTGGTAAGGCAAAATATTTCTCAGTACTAGATCTTAAGGAATCGTTTTGGCAGATTGGCTTATCCAGTGATAGTAAAAAATTGTGTACATTTTCAACTGTCTTTGGAACATATTTTTTTAATGTTTTACCCTTTGGCCTTGACATATCGGCTGAGATTTTTCAAGAAAACTGTGAGAAGTACTTTGGTGACATACCTAATATATTTATTTACATAGATGATTTTTTAGTGTTTGGAAATACAAAGGCTGAGCATGATATAGCTTTGGACAAAGTTTTGGCACGTGCAAGGGAATTGAATGTTAAATTTAATGTAAATAAATTTCAGTACTTACAAAAAACCATTAGATATTTTGGTCATGAGATTGTTGAGGGTTGTTTGTTACCAGATAACAAAAAGATAGAAGCAATATCTAACTATGACATGCCAGATGATAAAAGAAGTTTGCAACGGTTTTTAGGGATGGTAAATTATTTAAGGGACTTTATTCCAAATTTGTCAGATGTTACAGGTCCATTAAGGGAACTCTTGAAAAAGGGTGTTATTTTTCAGTGGAATCAAGCTCACACTAATTGTGTTGATAAAATAAAACAATTGCTTATTAGTCCTCCTGTCCTGCAAAATTTCAATTCCAACTTACCCATTATTATACAGACAGATAGCTCACAAAATGCTGTAGGTAGTGTGCTTATTCAGGATAACCATCCTATAGCATTTGCATCAAAGAGTTTAAGTACAACAGAATGTGAATATGGCCAGATAGACAAGGAGTTTTTGGCAGTTCTGTTTGCATGCCAGAAGTTCCACTATTATGTATATGGTAGGCATATTACAATCCAAACTGATCATCAACCATTGGTGGCTTTGATGAATAAGGAATTACATGAAATTACTTCACAGAGATTACGGAAAATTAGGATTAAACTATCAATGTATGATTTTGAATTGCAATATATAAAAGGTTCAGAAATGCTAATTGCTGATGCAATAAGTAGAGCATCTAGTAAGGCAAAGAGTGATAGTTGTGACAAATCTTTAGACAAAGCGGTACACACAGTGAACGTCAGTAATGAATATATGAAAGACATTCAAATAGAAACAGCTAAAGATTTTACCTTGCAAAAATTAATTTATTATTGCAAAAATGGTTGGCCAAACCACATAGATAAAGTACCAGATTTGGTGAAGCCATTTTTCAAATTGAGAAAGGATATTTATTATGAGAATTATGTTGTGTTTTTTGGCCATAAGATTGTAATCCCATTAGTACTTAGAGACAGAATATTAAGAGAAGTTCATAAATCACATTTTGGTGTAAATAAAACACAAGCTCGTGCTGCTTCTTTGTTCTATTGGCCAAAAATAAATTTAGACATCTTGAATATGGTTTCGGATTGTGGTCTATGCCAAAAATATAGCATTAAGAAAGCCAAAGAGAATATGATTCTAAATAGTAGGCCAAATTTGCCTTTTGAAATCATAGGTTGTGATTTTTTGAATTTTGCTGGTTGTAATTTCTTAGTGGTAGCAGATTACTACTCTAAATGGTATGAATTGGTAAAAGTGTCTGCATTAACCGCTAGTACAGTCATAAATATTCTCAAGGGACTTTTTGCTACACATGGTATACCTAGAATATTAAGAGCTGATAATATGCCATTTAATTCTTGGGAATTCAAGTGTTTTGCTAAAGAATGGAGTTTTGATATTATTACTTCAAGTCCATTGTATCCAAAATCCAATGGCTTTATAGAGAGAATTGTAGGCATTTCAAAGAACATGTTAAAAAAATGTAAAGAAAAGAAACTTGATATAGAATATATGTTGTTAGAGTATAGAAATACTCCTGTAATTGGTTCTCCATACTCACCTTCACAGTTGTTATTTAGCAGGTTGACTAGGTCTAGGTTACCAATGCATGAAGAATTGTTTCTTCCCAAAGTTGTGAAGAATTTTGATGAGTACCAAGCTAAGAAAGATATATCTAATAAATATTGTTATGATAAGAATGCTAGGGAATCTAACCATAAATTTTATATAGGGCAAGATATTTTATATTTAAACAACAATGTTTGGTTGCCAGGAAAAATTGTTAACTTTCATAAAACTCCAAGATCCATTATCATTAAAGATGCAAATGGTAGAATTTTAAGGAGGAATACATCACATTTAAAGCCTTCTAAACAAAGAAATTTGGTGGGAAGGAAAAGATATGACTGTAAACAATCTGTTAAAAGGGAACAAAGGTTGGTGGTAGTTCCTGTTCCTGAATTGATCTTGAATAATAATGGATCTAGTTTTAATTTTGATTCTACGGATAGCTCTGATAGGGTTGAAGCAAATGAAGGTGACATCTCTGCAAACTCTACTAACATAAATACAGAGACTGTTACTACGGATAGTTCTGATAGGGTTGAGGCAAATGAAGGTGACATTTCTGCAAACTCTACTAATATAAGTACAGGGAGACCAAAAAGAAATGTAAGAGCCCCAAACTATTTTAAGGATTATGTAATGTTATCTGAAGGAGAGTTTAAAGGGGAAGATGTAGTATCATAGATAATTGTCCATGCAACATTGTATGGAGTGCTCTCTATATAGGGAGGAGGCGTCGATGGTCAAGAACAAGATGGCCGACCTGTGGAGTTACGATTGATTAAGTGTGATTTATACCAATAAAAGTGTACAATAATCACAAGTGGTTGTTACTCATTAATTGCTACACTTACCTTTCATAAAAAATACTATGTTCCGTCGACAAAGGACATATCTCCTTTGTCGACGGAACATAGTCGCACTCTATCGTACCTATAAAGTTTTATGTAAAGGTCGCATCTGTCTGGGGTCCGCTTTTTACAAGTCTAACTGCGGATTTAGCTAAACTTCGATATTTTCCGTGAAGCCACTGCCACTGACCTCCACAACCCAAATGCGATATCGAAGTATTGCAGCTAGACCAGTTGTTAGATTTTTGAGGGCTCCAACTACCCGTAACGACTGCCATAGATGTTTGTATGATAACCGGGACCGACGGCTTAACGTGCTCTCCGAGGCACGACCAGACCAATGCAAATATCCATATTCATGCATACAAATAATTGCGCTGAGTGGAGATCGAACCTGCGCCTCTTGCGCAGCGGACGCGTTCACTACCGCTACGCCTCGGAGGCTGTCGTAACCGTATCTCCTTTGTTAAGTGTAAGTACTTAATTGTGAAAGTTGTTAAAAATCCATCTTGTTCATCTTTTATTTTTATATTCGACTAGCTGACCCTCCCCGGCTTCGTTCTTGACACATTTCGAGCCCCCGTGGGATTCTACCCTATTTGTTGACGAACAAACAAACCTCTTCAGCTTGATAAGATTAGTAGCGATATTATATTATCATCCTCATATCGATTTCATTTGATCTACTTATAATATCTAAAAAAATCATAACCCTCCTTTGACTTGGCTGTGGTCGGGTGAAAATAGAAATTTGTTGAACACATTGCAGAAAGTAAATTTCAGATTTTAGTAGTAGAGTTAAAACAAACTTTTACTGTAAATAAGTGTACGTAGATATGAAAAGCAGTAAAAATATGATAACCAATTTCCTACGTACCTACCATTTTATAACTGGCTAACAATTATTTTGTTTCCATTGGGATTATATAACATTCTTGAAGTTGGTGTAATTTATCAACCCTTCATCATCGTCATCATCATGGAAATGTATTGTCCTAATTGCCTCCGAGGCCAAAGTGATCTCGGAGCTCAAGGTCCGCCTTCCGGGTCGTTCTCCTCCACTTCGCAAGATCTTGGAAATCCAACCATTACATAATTATCACTACGTTATTCGTAAATGCAAACAAAGCTTGTACTTTGGTGCTGGTGGTCCTCTAACTTACACTGTCTTCCAAAATCTGGTTTATCTTGGATATGACGGAACCTCAACCCCAAAAAGAAAGCCTCTGTCAGTTTTATTCGTTAATCGGTGTTTCTGATATTTGGTGCACACGTTTAGTTCTTACAATAATACAATTTAAATCAATAAAACAGTTAGATTTACTCTCAATACCTTGGTAATCAGATCATTTTAAGACTTATTTAAGATGTACGTGATGTTGGCCATTGGCCTTAGTCCCGATATTCTTTATGGGGAAGTATTTGACGCAAATAAGAAGTGGTTTTTTTTTTAAATATTGTGAAATTTTATTGTATAATTTTGATGATAATTAATGTTAGTATTATATTTATAACAATTATAGTATTTAATTATTAGCTTTAATCTTGCTTAGTGGAATATACAACTTTAATTAATTTTATGTGCGTTTAGTTTACCACCAATGTCGATACTAAAATTATGTGAATAAATTATTTTAATAAACAGATATTTACGAATAAATAAAAGATTAAAAATTTGTCGGTTTCCTATTTCAGTCAATATAATAATGAAATGAGTCTTTTTTATTTTGGTACGAGTGATGAAAATAATATAATAATGAAACGCGTATACAATACGACACACAATTACACCTTTGTCAGTTTGCAGATCTTGTTCATAATTGTTTTCGTCACGACGACGGGTCATTTTATTAGATACCATAATCCTATCTTTAAACGAGAAATTCTTGTACACACACACACACACACACACACACACACACACATATTTTCATGAAATTTTGTATACAGGGGACTTCGAGGGCGATAAATCGATCTAGCTAGGATTCATTTTAAGAAAATGTTATTTTTTTTTTTTTTAATGTAAAAGAAATATGACTCTTCCTGACATCTATTGGCGATGTGACCAACTAATCTGCTTTAACGACACAATAACACTAAAGCTTCCAACAGATGGCGTAGTTACAAAAAAATACCGAGCGAGGCTCGGTCACCCAGGTACTGCAGTACTTAACTGATATCATCTTGAAATTGTTTATTTCTACCGTAACTAGTGCATATAATCATCATTCTCTGAGCATTTACCCAACAGAGTTGGGGTAGGCTTTCTGGTCTAAAATATGTTAAACTCATGAAATTAACTGGTTACGAACCTGGGACTCGATTCTGCTAAAGCAAAACTATTGTAATACCACGGAAACTGCACAAATATTTACATTCACATTTAATTTTAGAGATAGATAGATAGACAACACTTTATTATACATCAACATTACATTACAAGAGATGATAGTATGGATTACAATAGATAATAGTATTGATTACAGTAATTATAGTTAAGTGCACAATGGGCGGCCTTATCGCTAAATGCGATATCTTTCAGGCAACCGTGGGATGGAAAAATTGTGGTGTAGCGATCACAAATGGCGGTCTCAAAATTGTCAAAAAATCATTACGGGTAGGTATCTTTTTCGAGGTTTTCCGGCTTGCTAATAAGAACATAATATTCATTTCACGAATTAAAATTCAGATTTAAAATATAACGTTTGTTGAATATAATTGGTTGAGTAGAACCAACAGTCGCCATTACCGACATCCACGCGAGTTAACTAGTTATTTATATTAGCGTGAGTTAAGCGTGAGTGTGCCTTAAGAGTACATAGATACTAAACAGGGTTCAAAATAAATATTGCAGAAATTAAATTAAATGTAGGTACAAACTAATGTGAGAACATGATATTTTATAAAGTTTACGTAAATATCACTCATTGAAATTCGGTGGTAGTAGTCACAATTACCACCCTTAGTCAAACCGCGAGCATGGCTGCTGAAAAGTAGCCGAAACGTCGGTCTGAAAATAAATAATAACAAATAAATCGCAATAGACTCCGTTAAAAAGTAGTTTTATTTCAATAATGTGACAACCCTGTCAAAATTTCCGCAAACATCAAAGGCGACGAACTACTGCAAGATTACTCGATATTTTTGGACTTTAAGCCTATAGTAATAAAGTCCAAAATTTAATGCCATTTTTTCAGTTCCCATAGTATGCCAGAGGTTTGCTAACACGGCCGAAGGGTTAAGAACTCATTTTTATCCGAATGCGCCAGAAGGAGGGTTATTATCTAACTATAGAAGGAAGATATGGCAAGAAAAAAGAGTGATAACTGAATTAACTATATTTAAGATGTGTAGGTACCCACGCTTACATTCAAGACCGTGTATTAGTTATAATAAGCTATTATTTAATGTGGCCTTATTGGTAGAAATAATGTCATATTAGTGGTTGATGAATTTAATGATATATACTTTGTCATGTCAACCGTGTCGCACAATACTGCGACAAGTGACAAAATCACTATTTACTCTAATAAAGCAATAACTCTCGTTACAGGGTACTATACTTAACTTCATTAAATTTTTGTTGTGTCATTAGTACAGTCAGCATCTAATCGATCTTGACGAACAAAGTACTTACAAAAGGGGGGGGGGGGGGGGGTTAAGATCATTTATCTTATTATGTTAGTTATTTGAATAATTGTAGATTATTTCCTAAAGAACTGTTAACACTTACAGGTGCAATATCCCACCGGCGTGTCTGTCGACCACGGCAATGTACTGACGCCCACACTGGTGAAAGACAAGCCCACCGTCTCGTGGCCGGTAGAACCGAACAGTCTCTACACACTGGCTATGACGGGTAAGTAAGGAATCAATCAATTAGCATATCAAGTCCACTCCTGCCCCTCTAGACAAGTGACAATTCGCTAGCCGGCGTTTGGCGGAATACAATGACGAATGTATGGGATTTGACGTATATGACAGTCGTTAACGCATGTCAACTCCTTAAAACAGGGGATGGTATTTCGTATAAAAGTCTTACTCACTCCACGCGTATGAAGTCGCAGGCACCCGCAGGCAATCTCTTAGAAACATGCTAAGAAACATGATTTGAATTTAGCATGCAAATAGCTTTAAAATTTCAATCAAATTGTTTGGGCGGCGTAGTCAAATGTTTAAAGATTGAAAAATCATTCATTGGTTCCGATAGGCCGTAAGAATATCGGTAGACCCTCCACTGTCACCTCAAAGACGGACATAGAAGAGAAATTTGGATTGCTTCGGGCGAGGTCTGGAAGCTTAGTGGTCAAAGCATTGCCCTTGTGAGGCAAATATCGCGAGTTCAAACCTCGCCTAGACTTATTAAAAAAATCCTATTTTAATCGATGCTTGTTAAGTTTTATTACTTAGCCTGTGACGAGTAGGACCATACTGGCCTGAGGGTGACGGGTGGAGCCGGTTGTCACCCTAGCAGAAGCAGGCCACGGCGGCGGCGCGCATCGTAGGACGATGCGCGCGCCCCCCCCCCCCCCATACCGGGGGCGAGTCGGGGACCGCGTGGTCCCCCCTCTCGAGGAGGGCCAGACCAAGAGGAATGGCCCTGGGTCAGCCGGGGTGCGAGAGATATGACACGAGACAACCTCACCTCCGGCCTAGCACATCGACCCAGAGACGGCGTGCGGTTTAGTCGGTTCGAGTCCGACATTACCTCCCCCTTCGGCTCCGAAGTGGGTCGGTGGTTCGGGGTCATGTTAACCTCACCTGCCGGCAGATACAGTTACCTACTGATGGATTATTGAGGTTCTAGCGTAGGCTTTTCTTTGGGAGGTCTTCGTGAATTAAACGGACTATATAAGCCTAATCGTAACATTTAGTCAATGCTTAACATTGACAAAATATGTTATTTCATTGCTGAATTGTTCGTTGTAGGGGTTACTAGGTGATAGGAATTCACTGAAACAGGGAAAAATTTAACATGGTTAAGAATTTAGATGAAAACAAAAGTTTGACTTCATCACTGAATTGATTAAATTTTTCGAGATTCCGTGTCATTTTCCCCCAAGCGTAAAGTAAACATTAGGTAGGTACATTAGTTCCGATAGCAGGTGGAAAATCATTTAACTCTTGTTTCCACAATCTTCTTGTAATGTACTCATAACAGGAAACTTTTGACGTTGATATTTTGTCAACACGTCATGCTGTGTACCGTTGAGATTTTATTAGTTCTCTAGTAGCCCAGTCGAATTGACCTAGCAAAAGATTCCAGTTGCAATTTTCTTTCGGAATTATTTAAATTTAGTTTTGCGTTACCCGCCATTTTGTCTTTGTGAATTTAAATTTATCGAATTATTATTAACTAGCGATCCGCCCGGCTTGGTAAAAACGTTCCCGTGGAAAATCCTATATAGCCTATGTTACTCAGGGTGAATGAAGCTTTCCAATGGTGAAAGAATTTTTGAAATCGGCACAGTAGTTTTTGAGTTTATTCATTACAAACATACAAATCATTCCTCTATTTAATAGTAGGTAGTGTAGATTATACATGAAAAATGAAAATTTTACAACAGTTCTGGATTTCATCATTTTTTCCTAATAAATAAAAAAGTTTTGCCACTTTTTAAGCATATTCGAATCGTTACCCGCCATTTTGAATTTAAGGCTGAATTTTTATTTATCGAATTATTGGTAATTTTTGCAAAGTTTACAATTAAATTGCCAACTATTTTAGTTTTCATCATGTTTTTCCTAATAAATAAAAATAAAATCATACCTCCATACCATGGTGGTTTTCTAGGTTTGCCCCTTATTGAGGTAATTCGACAAGGCTATAATATAACCACAGCTTGCAGGAACACTGTTCCGTTCTCACGGCTCCCTAGGAATGCAATTTGTTTTAATACATAAAACAATGCAAACAATTTTGTACATTTTGTTTATGAACAAACTAGGTATGTTCTTGTCAGGTTCGGGCTCATGACTACGTGGGGACCGAGTAGGTTGACACAGGTTGCACAATACTAACCAGGTCAATCTAACAATGAGTGACAATTTTATTCTAAACACATTGAGACCTCTCCGCGCCTTGAAGGGCACGTGAGCCAACGTCATAAGAATATCTGTGGCATTTTTTACGGGTTACTACAACCCTAAAATGTTTGACAATCTATGCACCGAGCACGAATAACATTTGAATTCGTAACGTAAACGTACCTAAAACGGGGTGAATAGAAATCGATGGATGAATAGAAATAAAATGGTCGTTAGATTTTCTTAAATAATTATTTTGACTAATTTTTAAGTATTTTACCGTGGTGTGGCGGTAGTGTACGCGGCCGCTACGCAGGAGGCGCGGGTTCGATCCCCGCTCAGTGCAAATATTTGTATGCATGAATATGTATATTTGCATTGCTCTGGATGTTTCTATGTATAATATGTATGTATTTACAAAAAAAAACGTATCTAAGTATGTTTATCCGCATTCTAGATTCCATAACACGAGCTAGTTAAGCTATGCTTACCATGGGTCTAGATAGCGTTGTGTGAAATGTTGTGGGATATTTATTTATTTATTTATATCTAGTATGTCTGTCCATTATAACATTGGACTGGTCCATAGCTTTACTTGAAAGATAATAACTACAGAATTTCGCAGACCATTTTATTTCTATTCACCCATCGATATCTATTGACCCCGTTTTACCCTATCAAAAGAATGGAGCATTGCGATTGGTTCACAGTAAGCAGGTGGCCAATCGTATTGCTCCGTTCTCGGAATACGTTACTAATTCGAATATTATTCGTTACTATAGAACTTCGATATCGCTAGTAAGTTGTGGAGGTCGGGCGACTGAGGCTTCGCGGACAATATCGAAATTCGGTCGAACACAAAATAAACAACTTTCTATCTGTGACTTGTTTCTCTCTCTTATATAATATGCTGGTATGGTAGTATTGAATATGCGGAAGTTCAAATATGTTTTTATTATTTTTATATATAATTATGACAGGCTGTAAATCCCCAAAGCTGTGTGCTGTGTATTAATACGCAAATTTTACAAACCCACAGGTTTGAACCGTGGATCATTTATCAGTAAGATAAGATAAGCTAGGGACTTAACTGAAGAGATTAACGAGAAATTTTGGTTACTAATATATATTGTATTGGTATATTTTATTTAAGCTACATAATAGGTAGTATTAAATAGTATGGGAGTTAACCCAGAAACTCTGTTTAAAAATAAAAGTGTGTGTATACGTTAGAAGTTTTACTTCTATTGAAAAACTAAATTTTGTCTATGTCTAACTTCAGGGTGTCGGTATTTCGTGGGTTTTTTTTAAAGAATATTAGCAACCGAAATTATCGAAGTTACTAATATTCAATTCAAAAAATCATTTATTCCATAAAAATATTAAATTTGTTTGGAATCGTTATTATTTTTTCCCCTACCGTGCAGCGCGTGACATGGCAACTACTGAGAAACACTGCCAAAAAACTCAGTAGGAATCCTTTTTTTTAAAAAAACGTCATCATGTATGTACATTCATTTTCTTGTGTTGACTTAGAGCTACTTAATCCCAAGCATTTTTGTCATTCAAATACTCTGAAATGTTATAATATGCTCTGCTACACAATTTGGCCTTAATTGTTGTTTTAAATTTATTTATGGACAATGTTCTAATTTCATTGGGAAGTTTATTGTAGAATCTAATACATTGCCCCATAAAACAGTTGCTTATTTTTTGGAGACGAGTAGTATGTAACACAAGATTACTTTTATGTCTAGTATTTATACCATGTATATCACTCTTTTTAGTAAATGAGTCCATATTTTTATGCACATAAAGCAAATTTTCATAAATAAATTGCGAAATAACCGTAAGAATATTTATTTCTTTGAACTTTTCTCTTAGAGACATTCTAGGACCAAGTTGGTATATTGCTCTTACAGCTCTCTTTTGCAATACAAAGATGGTATTAATGTCCGCAGAATTACCCCAGAGAAGAATTCCATATGACATAACACTATGGAAATAACTAAAATAAACTATTCTAGCTGTCTCAATATCAGTAAGCCGTCTAATTGTTTTTACTGCATATGCTGCAGAACTTAATTTGCCTGATAATTTTTCAATCTGCGGTCCCCACTGCAGTTTTGAGTCAATAGTGATACCCAAAAATACAGCAGTCCCTACAGGGTCCAACCCAGATCCATTAAGTTGTACATTGGTAGCTACCTGCCTTACATAAAATATTCCCTCTAACCCCTCCAACTAAGCTAAATTGCTTGTGCTAGGAGTGGGTTCACGTCGGTAGTGTAATGGCCAGGATTCGAACCGGGGACCTGTCGATCGTGAGGCCGACTCTTTAACTACTAATAATATGCTAATAATAATAGCTATATGTGCGCGCGCATCGTAAAAAATTACTTTCGTAATTTTTCCCTAACGCGCAAACTTCAAAAACTCAAAATCTATCAACCCTTCTCCGTAATCGTATAATTTTATTGCCTTTATATGTATTTTTCTAGATCCTGATGCACCATCTCGTGCTGAACCCAAGTTCCGTGAATGGCACCACTGGCTAGTCGGCAACGTCCCCGGCACTAACGTGGCTTCTGGTGAAGTACTCTCAGACTACATCGGCTCCGGACCACCACCCGGCACCGGCCTCCACAGATACGTGTTCTTGGTGTACAAGCAGCCCGGCAAACTTAACTTCGATGAGCCTAGATTGACCAACAGGTAATGGAAATTCCCCCCACCCGAAGAGGGCCAGATCAAGAGAGACGGCCCTGGGTCAGCCGGGGTGCGAGGGATAGGCTCTGATGCTCTGTGGTTACGTCACCTTCGGCCTTGCACTTCGACCCATTGACGGCGTGCGGTTTAGTCGGTTCGAGTCCGACATAACCTCCGGCTCCGGCGGGGGAGGTTTCGGTGAAGATTTCCCGCAAGGTAAAAAAATGTAATGGAATTTGTAACATTAGCTTTGTATGTTGCTGACTATACAACAAAGTCGTTGTGACTACAGGCATAGCTATTTCGACTCCACACAGTTGGTGTAACTTCACAAAATAGCATTGCCTTTTTTATAAGAAACTAGCTGACCCGCCTCGGCTTCGCTCGTGGCATACTTCAACCCCGTAGCACCCCTACGCCATTATGCGTCACTCAATTGTTTTGCCATCCCGGAATCTCTGCACATTTTTCTCTGCGTAAGAACCATCCTCGTATAGCAAGGAATATTCTAAAAAAAGAATTAGCGCAATCGGTTCAGCTGTTCTCGAGATTTGCGCTTAGCAACACATTTAGCGATTCATTTTTATATAATAACTAGCTGTTGCCCGCGGCTCCGCCCGCGCGGATGTCGGTTATCGCTTAGTGTAGATCCGACGCTATTGAGCATTAAATTCGCCTCTCTACTCAACTTTGTCCTCAACTATGTACTCACTTCTGTTCTCGACTCTATATTCGACTGTCTACTCGCCTCTATACTTGAATTTATACTCGACTCTCTACTGACTTCTCTGTTCCTCTCTCTACTCGACTTTGTACTCTTCTCTATACTCGATTTTCCATTGGCCTCTCTACTTGCCCATCCATTCGATTCTCTTTTCGCTTCTCTACTTGACTCTCCCCACTCGCCTATCTACTCGCACCTCTACTCAACTCTCTATTTGATCTCTACTCGCCACTACATTCATCTTTGCACTCGCCTCCCTATTCGCCTCCCTACTCAACATTTGATTCTATACTCGCCTCTCCACAGGCTCTCTAGTCGCATATCTACTCGCGCCTGTAGTCGATTCAACTCGACTTTCGATCTTTACACGCCTATCCACTCGTCCCTATAACAATCTCTACTCGCCTCTCCACTCGCTTCTATAGTTGGTTCGCTACTCGACTATGTCCGTTCCGAAGCTCTAATTCACCTTTGTACCAAATTTCATGAGGACATCTTCAAAGAAATTCTTACTATGTATGCCATATTCACCCCCTTTTTTGTGCCATCTAAAAATGACAATCTTTCATCCCAAGGCCCTAGTCCCCCCTTCTATCCCCCTTTTTGCGATAAAAGGTAGTCTATGTCCATTCCCAAGCTCTAAACTATCTCTGGACCAAATTTCATCAGGAAATCTTCTAAAACGATAAACTTTTATCCCAAGGCCCTGGTCCCCACCCTTCTTCCCCCCTTTTTGCGATAAAAGGTAGCCTATGTCCGTTCCCAAGCTCTAAACTATCTCTGTACCAAATTTCATTAAGAAATCTTCAAAAATCACAAACTTTCATACCAAGGCCCTAGTCCGCCCCCCCTTCTATCCCCCTTTTCGCGATAAAAGGTAGTCTATATCCGTTCCCAAGCTCTAAACTATCTCTGTACCAAATTTCATCAGAAAATCTGCAAAAATGACATACTTTCATTCCAAGGCCCTAGTCCCTCCCCCTTCTCCCCCCTTTTCGCGATCAAAGATAGCCTATTTCCGTTCCCAAGCTCTAATCTACCTCTGTACCAAATTTCATTAAGATATCTTCAGAAATGACAAACTTTCATAAAAACTTTCATCCCCTATTTCCCCCCCCTAAACCCCCTTTCTCGTGATAAAAGGTAGCCTATGTCCGTTCTCAAGTTCTAATATACCACTGTACCAAATTTCATCAAGATCGGTTCAGTGGTTTAGGCGTGAAAGCGTAACATACAGACAGACAGACAGACAGACAGACAGACAGAGTTACTTTCGCATTTATAATATTAATATGGATAAGAAATTTAGCAACCGAAATTCCTTATATTGCCTCTAACCCCTCAAACTAAGCTAAATCGCTTGTGCTAGGAGTGGGTTTACGTCGGTAGTGTAATAGCCAGGATTCGAACCCGGGACCTCTCGATCTTAAGGCCGACTTCTTAACCGCTAAGCTACCGACGCATCAAATCTAAACTATAAACTTTAAATGCTTAATGATACGATTCCGAAGCCGCATATATATAACAATTTGCCGGATCAATCTCCCCAGAATTTAAACCCTTATGACTCTACAGTGGGTTCCATTAATCCAGTTGTAGAATGCTTTAACTCGGAAATGTTCCAGTATCACCATAACTAAAACACAAGAAATAATTCTCCTAACAAAATAACTTTCTATTTCCAGGTCCGGCGCTAACCGTGGCAAGTTCTCCATCGCAAATTTCGCCAAGAAATACAACCTGGGCGATCCCATTGCGGGCAATTTCTACCAAGCTGAGTACGACGATTACGTACCCAAGCTTTACCAGCAACTCGGCGAATAAGCTATCCAATCATTCTACTTCCTTTATACGACCTATAACTTCTATGTCGGAAACAATGGTCAGGCATTCTTTACGAACCGTATATGTTAGAGAGGGTGATATGTTGTTGTTCTAAGGCTAAAAATCTTCCTTTTTTTCAAATCGATTATTTAAAAAACAAGTGATCGAAATCACAGATGGGAAATCGACTATAATACGGAGACACTGCACACGTATTTATTTTAACTCTTAAAGAGGTTAAGTCGTTTTGACTCTAAAATAAATTTTGATGACCCAACAACAGGATGACTTTCTCCTCTTAACAGAGTTACAGCGACACCACATTGGCACATCATGTCAATTAAGACCAAACTGAATAGCTATTTACGCAGCAAGTTCTTTTAAGAAACAATTTAACTATAGTGGAGTCCATAGGGAGTAATAGACCTATTACTGGGTCAAACTCAGTAGTGGAATCTTTTGATTCTTGTGCGTTGCAGCAGGACTGTAAAGCCACGTACAGACGTCGCGAAGCATGCGCCGCGAATCATTCGTCTTGCATACCTCAACCTGAGGCAGACGACATTTATGCATGCGACCCACTCGACACATGCTCAAGCTGAGCACGCAAACAACCACGCACGGTCTCCATGATGCATGAGAGCGCAACCATGTACGTCCGTCCACACGAAGCACACGCCTCGTCCAGAGGTAGCATTCGCAAAGAACGAATGACGCGAACGCTCAGTGTGAGCACACCCGTCCACACAGTCCAAGGCATGTTATACGAACTCGCGACGTCTGTACGCGGCTCAAGGATTGTATTAGCGACATTCAATCTCTGTGTGCGGGTCAGCTTATAACAGAATTCATTCAATTTTCTGATCAGAGTTTACACATAATGTTATAGGTTTATTTTTATTCCAATCTTTTTCTTTTGGTAAGCACTTTTTAAACTATTGTTTGTATATATGCATAGAATGTATATCTTGTGTATTTATATTTTATACTTTGTCTCGAAATCCAAAACAATCACAGAATACATTAAATGTATTTTTTTTTTATAATTTTATCTAAAAGGCATTTTAAATCAGCTAATAGGTATTTAGGATTGTAAGAGAAAATGTTAAAGGCTTGATAAATAATAGTGTGATGTTTATAAAAGTTTATTAAATCAATGCTTCCTAATTTATTGTTTTATTGGAAACTACCCTTAACTTCGCTAGTACTATTATCTATTCTGTGCCTTAACCCTTAATAGGACGGCCTATACAAAGTGGCCAGGATACTGGAAAATCAATTAGGTCTATAATTTATAGACTTTTATAACAATATTGAATCTAATGGTTATAGACGATGGTTAATAGAGCACACTAGTATATTAGCTAACCAGTGTTCGAGGACATTGTACGGAATTATAAATATGCGCCATTTTTACACTGGCCTCTGTGCCCACCTACTCGTACTAGTATTTACCGTCATTGCAAGCAGAGATCACATATTTATTAGTGTGATGCAATGGAAAAAGGTAATTTCGTATAAAAGATATGTATAAAATATGATAATGTTATATATATGATAATGATATATATATGATAATGATATATAATAGACTTTTCATTTCACTTGCTCATAATATGGATCTAATCCCATCAAAATTAGGCACATAATAATACCTTTTATCAAACTTATATTTTTATTGTTATTAAATCACGAGTGGGATAATAGTAGAGTATGGTACAAGTGTGTAGGATTGGTTATTAGTGATTACCGCCACGGCCTTAAAGAGAGCCGAAGACGGTAATCAAAAATACACACGTGTATCATACGACGTTTTTCATTCTACTTGTGGATAAAATAATACTAAAATGGATATTTACCCTTGCAGTTTTCAGATAGTAAATATTCCATAACGCTTAGGACTTCACATCATATATCGGACGTTGTACATTATATGTGTATATATCGGGCGGTGTACTAGGTACATAAATCGTTTTCTTCATGACTAGTAGATACATACTTATAGACATTTTAATTAATAAATAAGTAACTATAATTTCACCAGTGAAAACGATTGCGGAACTTTTTGGTACTGACGGACTGAAGACAATAATACAAAAATACTGGCCGCAGACTAAACAGAATGAGGTTTCTTTTTTCTGTGTAAAAAATGGCGAATTTACTTAAAGTTTTTATTAGAGCGAAAGCAAAACTAAAATTGAGTAAAAGTTTTGTTTATTATACACGTACAAAATTAAATTATCTATTTGAATACAAAGTTGCCTGAAATGAACAATCAATAAGTAAGTATATTAATTTAGTTGTTCTATTGAACATGGTCTATTTGTATCTTTATTTTTTAAGAATAATGCAGCTCAGCCATTATATTTAAAAAGAGACCTAAACTCAATAACGGCTCAGCGGTAATCACTAATCACTAACTTTATACACTTGTACCATAATCTACTATTATTATTGTGTGCAAATCGAATACCGTAAATAAAACATGTATTATTTTTTGTTAAAAGCAGACTGGTGTGTCGAAAAAACTTAGTTGAGAAATTAGACATGTGAACTGGAGGTACTCTCATAAGTTTAAATTTTGACTAATACATATCATTTTACATGTTATATATGGTCCATTTTTGGATATAATAAAATAAATAGCACACATATACCGGTACGGTAGTTATACGGTATCATTACAATAGTTCACGTAGTTTTTCATATAGAATTATGTACATTTGGGGGTATGTAAAAAAATTCATAGTTAATGATTCTCATTCTTATTTTTCCGTTGTTTTAGAGTAACTTAGGTTCTGGAGATAAGTACTGTGGAGTCCGGGGGAAGAGACTCCGCAGATGTTTTAAATTAAACAATATTTTGCCGTAATATTGTTATTTATTAAAAATAACACTTCAATCCTATGCGAGCTTTTTTAAATGGGATTTACGCGAGGTTTTTTTTATATTTTATATAATACTCGTTTCAGAGGACCACGGAAACTATATCACTTGTCTTCAAATCTGGAGTTTCCGGTGTCTTGCTGGCTTCCACCGAAACCCTCGCGTCAACTCTCTGGAACTGTCTCGCTTCTCAGTTTTTTTACCTATCGTCTATATTTTTGAATTAAATTTTATATTCGTATGATTTATTTTTAAATCGTTGACACATGATGTCCAGGCAAACAACTAGTAATATCTGCCACGGAGGGCGGATATCACAGTACTGACTAATAGTCATAAATTAAGGGCATTACTGATGACTAGGCCATTATACTGACCACTGACCGTAAACTCACCCGTGAACATTTTTAGACTGCAGTAGAAAAATACTGTCCTTTTTAGAAATGACATACCAACTATGTAATGTTTCGAGGCTACTTAAAAACTGATTACGAAATATGCAATGATTTTATTTTATTGTGTTATTTATACCTAAAATAACTGGTTTATTTGCATGTCCAGTTTGCAGGCCAGTGATTATACAGGGATAGTTACTGATGCATAACGGTCGGTGGTTAATTTGCTGGCTCCTAGTTTTTGGATTTTCTCGGAATATAAGATTTACCGATAAAATTATAAATGCAGATTATATGTAATCAATAGCACTATAGAATTAATTAAATAAATTAATTAAAAATATTGTAAATTAAAATATAAGTTAGGGTGGGCGTTTACATACATATAATCATGCCTTTATCCCCGGAGGGTTATGCAGAGGTCGGTCCCACGTAATAGGGGGTGAGCCTGTTGCCGTATTCCGGGCACTATTGTTGACTCGAGCCATGCATCTGAGGCTGAGTCTGGGCTGTACATATCTGTCTGTTGTTGAAGTTAATCAGCCCTATCCCTTAGTCGCCTTGTAGGTACGACACCACATGGGAAGAGAAGGGGTGGCCCAAATTCTACTCTGCCGAGGACCACCATGAACAAATATTGCAGCACATACCACACAATGCTATCTAAACCAGAAGTAAGCATAGGTTAACCAGCTTGTTTTAGGTTCTAGAATGTGGATACATGTTGATGATACATATTTGCTATGTAGGTACAGTCGGCGAAGTAAATACGGTCGCATTTGTGCAATTTGTGCGACCGTATGTCCTTTATCAACTGTGCATACAAATGCAGTATATGCATACAAGTACAAATATTTATACATGACATCCAGACCAAGGTGATAAGAAGAACAATATTCATGCATATAAATATTTGTACTGACCAGGAGCAGAACCACTCTTTATTAGTGGTCAAAAATATCCTAATTCGGATCGGATGATACAACGAATATATTATGTCTCAACAAACAATGAGTTTGTACTTCAGTATTGTATTGTAATATTTGTATTTGTTCGTACTGTATTGCTTGTGTGGGAGCACCCACTCAATGTAGAGCAAGGCCAATACATGAACAATTTGGGGACCATCTTAAAATTATCAAACATTATAAATCAAAAAGTTTATGGATGTTTGTTAATCAATAACGCTTTAACGGCTGAATGGATCTGGTTGTTTGGTAGGTACATGGATAGATTACTTTAATATGGAAAATCAAATAGGCTTGTTTTTATACCGAGAATAGTTTCCCATGGGTTCCAAGAACGGTATCAAAATTTCACGTGGGCAACAGGTAGCCTACATATCTATAAATCAACTAACAATAAATCGTGCGTGGCTAGTTTAAGTACTTACAATACAAATCTCTAACAAATAATGGCTCACAGCCGACCCGAGATGAGATGACGGATATATCCAATTATCTAAAAACTAGTCGTGTACTAAAACATCACAATATATCTCGGGACACATGTCTTGGACCTAAAAAGAACTCAAGATATGTTCTGTAGTCGCAGTACACGTTGCTTGGATGTCTTTTGAGGATTGTGCTGGGTGCTCTGGCGGTGGAAGAGCTCAGATTCATTAAGCACAGATTATAACAAACCAATTCGCGCGCATCAATACCTCATTCGTGTCCAAAGTGTGTGTCTCGAGGTACACAAACATGTAAGGATGTTTTTTAACCAGTACCTCGCTATATGCAGCGCGAGAAGCGTGTCGAGGCAGTCACTCCTCACAATAATAAAATTTATTTGTCTGTGCCAATAAAATGATACAATTTTTGAGGTTATTTAGATGTGCAATTGTTTTGTTTATATTAGACGGGTCTATAGTTAACTTTAGGATGTATTCAAGTGCAATGTCTAAGGCTGAAAAGAGTTTCGAGGGTAATCAGGTGGTGCCAGACGTGGTACCGAAGGCCCCAAACTTCATTGCTAATGTAAGTATTTTACATCCTCTTGTCAATCGAATGGGGTTCTTCAAGAAGGTTTTTACACGGTCGGCAGCGTGAGTGTGACGTTCCTGGTATTGCACACGTCAATAGGCCCCGGTAATCATATGCCATCAGGTGGGCTGTGGGCTTGTCTGCCACCTAAGTGGTATAAAAAAAGTTAGGATCGTTAAAATAATTAAATATATCCGCCGTGAAGAGGTTGAGGTTGTGTGAGGAGGTTGAGGTTGTGTGAGGAGTTTGTAGTGATAAGAGGCTGTCCGTTAATCACGTGAGACTCAACAGGAGGCTTTGGGTTAGGCAACAATCATGGAATATCACCAGGGAGAGGTGGGGGGTATAGTGAGATATCACGTGTATTTATTTTTTCTTATAACGCACGAAGAAGTGAATACTGTTTTTTTTAATTGGGTAACGGGGGAGGGGTAAACTGAAACCTCACCACATATCACTTTGGGGAGTGGGGGTTAAAAAATTGCTAAGAAAATATCACGCGATTTATGAAAGCCGCCACTTGTACATTTTTAATATATGTTGTCTACCTAGATAGTATATATTTCTTTGGTGTACAATAAAGATTTATCTCATCTTATTTTATATTCCACTCGTTTTATTATATCATCAAGAGAGGGGGGAATATGTGAGTAGACATCGGGCTCGAGAATACGAGATTTTCAAGATTGTGTCTATTGAAAGAAACGTTGTTCTCTTGCGCAATATTGCGATAACTCCACATCCGCGTCCGCAACTAGGTACTTACGTACCTACGCCTACCAATGTCATTCACGTAGAAATATAGTCCAGGTGAGCGAAAAACGAGGAAACGGGAGCCAATGAGATAGGAACATTCGGCTTACTTCATGCTGTCAAGAATAGCATGAAATAACGTCGTTAAAAATATCGTAAATATTATAGTTTATTTAGGGACCATCCATTAATCACGTGAGGCTTGAAAGTCTTTTTAGGGTTCCGTACTCAAATGGTAAAAACGGGACCCTATTACTAAGACTTCGCTGTCCGTCCGTCTGTCACCAGGCTGTATCTTAAGAACCGTAATAGCTAGACAGTTGAAATTTTCACAGATTGTGTATTTCCGTTACCGCTATAACAACAGATACTAAATTCAAAATAATAATAATAATTAAGGGGGGCTCCCATACAAAAAAACGTGATATTTTAGCCCTTTTTCATGGCTTTAGCCTTTTAGCCTATTTTCTGGTACGGGACCCTTCGTGCGCGAGTCTGACTCGCACATGGCCGGATTTTTCCTTTTTAATTAGTCCATTTATCGGCGCGTTTACAAAGGATATTTGGCTGGATACATATTGGAATCTTTTTATTAGTATGCATGTACTATGTACCAATTAGATCCGCGAATAAATAAATTTTTACCCGCGAAAAAAGGAATTGGGTCACAATTTTTTAATCCGCGAATAGTGAAAATGCGAATGAAGGAAGCGCGAATAAGGAGCTTCTAATGTATTCATTGTTTCGTCAAACGCGCGATTACTAAACCAAAGACCAAAGTAAAGAATAAAAATGGAGAAGTAATTTTGAAAAATAATGGTATTTTTACTAGTAAGTATTTATTTATAGTGAAAAAGTCACCAAGCGCAACATGCGGGTGAATACTGCGTATAGTTATTCTATCCTAATATAATTCTGTGGCACTTTCATACGTACCTATGCCTACCAATGTCATCCATGTCCTGTACCATTTTGGTTACTCAGGGAAATTCTCTGCATGGCTTGTGTCAACCTGTACACAGTGTACACTTAACACTACGACTTTGTCGCACTGAATTTCTCTTCCTCTTGCTAGGAACCACTGTTTCGAAGCAATTCCTGGGTGCACCAATTACAATAGTAGGTATTAACTTTATCTCATAGCATTATGGAATAGTTTTGGTGCGATTTAAAACTGGTTCCTTCGCTAAATTAAACGGTCTTTTCTTTTCTTCATATCTACTGACTTTTGTTAAAGTACTAGAGGGACTTTTTTGGTGTAACTGCAATAACTTTATACCACTTAGGTGGTAGACAAGCAAACGGCCCACCTGATGGTAAGTGATTAACGTGGCCTATGAACGTATGCAACACTAGGGGAGTTACATTCGTGCTGCCGACCCTGTTATTACAGACAGTTTCTGTGCCGTCAGTGTAGAAGATAAAGCACTCTCTTTATAGGCAGAAGTTGACTTTTTTGGTCTAACTGCAATAACACTACCAATTAGTTTTGGACGTCAGATGGCAGTATGTAAAGATATGCACCTATCCCGTCTCCGGGTCAAGACCTCGGAAACGACCGGTATCATCGCAAAGAGGATAATGAATAAGGGATCTCTTTAGGAAGCTACATACAAGCAGATTTAAAAAAACATTAAGTACCCGAGATTTAACCATCTATTTATATTTAGTGACCTTGTACTTTGGCACGTGTATTCGAGGTTAACCAGTTGTACAATATGAGGTAATGACCTGATATAATATACCGACTTGCTTACCAGTCTTTCTGGCGAAGGGAGAAACGCCGTTGACTAGGTTCTAACTATAAGTATAGCAATGGATTTATGCAGAAACAAGTTTCTTGGCGATGCACACTTGTAAATGTATGCCATAGATTCACCCCTTATTTTACACCTTTACCTAGAGGTGAATTTCCCAAAAATCCTTCCTTGGAGAAATCTTAGGTAGAGATCTCCTTTTTTTTTCAAATAAATCAGAAATCATGACTAGGCTGATCTTTGATTATTTTCCGTGGCGCGAATTCCAGCTGACCTTCACAAACCATCGTCGATATCGAAGTACTTATTGCAGTTAGACCAGTTGTTGAAATCTTTAGAGCTCCAACCACCAAACTATGTGTTAACTGTTCCTAACTATTGAATATTTCAGATCCAATATCCAAGCGGCGTGTTCGTGAACGAGGGCGCTGTGCTGACACCCACACAAGTGAAGGATCCGCCAAGGGTCAAGTGGGATGCAGAGCCCAACCATTTCTACACACTCGCCATGACTGGTAAGAGTCACATACTTACTTCAGATACTTGGATACTTAATTTTATTTTATAACACTTTGGTGGCACACCAGCAATCCTGATGGAAAGTGGTTATTGAGACCTATGGACGTCTGCGAAACCAGGGGCGTTACACTCGCGCTGCCTTCTTCCAGTTCTGGATTATTTTTGGGAATAAATGACTTTTCTTAAGAAAAGTATTTGTAGTTCAATCAGTTCAATGTTCTATCCAAGCAAAAGTTATCGTAATCAGTATAGCATTATTCCCGGTTACATCGAAAGTTTTGCGTTATGGAGCACGGATTCCGCTCTTCTTATTTTTCTCTAGATTTGACTGGTATGCTAAATTTGGATCTAGATTTGATTAGTATCTATATTGACTATTCAATTCGATTTTAATACCTTGACTTAGAATTCAGAGCATGTACCTGTGACTAAACGACGGTAGCTTAGTGGTTAAGGAGTTGGCCTTACGAACGAGAGGTTCCGGGTTCGAATCCTGATCATTACACTACCGACGTAAAACCACTCCTAGCACAAGCAATTTAGCTTATTTGTAGGGGTTACAGCGAATATTAGTAATTTCGGTTGCTAATATTCTTTAATATGAAAAAATCAAATAAAACTGTAAGTGACAGTTCGCAGGTTCAACTCTCGTCTTGAGCATTTAACTTTTTACGATCTACTATAGACATGAGTAAACAGTTGTATGTATAAATTGTGCATGGACGTCCTTATTGCTAACAGTGATTTCTTCCACACAACCTTAGGATGGACAGGAAATTACCGAAAAAATAAAATCCATAACGAAGTTACAACAGTCTTTCTTGCCTTTCTTACCTTATCGAGGCAATTTTTGGCCTTTTTTGTACCTTCCTTCGGATTAAGTATCTAGTGTTTAATGTTCCTTGTTTCATAGTTATGTTATGTGTGTGTTTACGGAGAAAGAATACAAAGTATAGCAACCCCATCTCATCTGATGGGATTTTTTTTTACGTGTAGGAAATCCCCACGTATACAACCCCCCCCCGCCCTTCGGAGCCGCAGGGGGAGGTTATGTCGGACTCGAACCGACTAAACCGCACGCCGTCTGACCCAGGGCCATTCCTCTCGGTCTGGCCCTCCTCGGGAGGGGGGACGACGCGGTCCCCGACTCTCGCCCGGTATGGGGGGGGGGGGGGGCGCATCGTAGGACGATGCCCGAGCCGCCTTCGAACGCGGTCAGCGATGTCCGCGAGTCTCATCTGATGGGTGTCGTATAGACGATTAACGGAAACATACGCACATGATATCACTGCGAGAGAAGGAATACTCGAAATAAAACCCTGTACCTACCCATCTGACCGGCATGGAAACAATAATCCAAAGCTTCCTAACATTGGCAAAGGCCTACGTCCATCAGTCGACTGGGATAGTTTATTAATTGATTGATGTTATGGTTCTAGATGCCGACGTTCCATCGCGAATAGACCCCAACATCCACCAGTGGCACCACTGGCTAGTGGTCAACATTCCCGGTGCCAACGTGGGAGGGGGGGACGAACTCTACGACTACGTGGGAGCTGGTCCTCCTCCAGAAACCGGCCTCCACAGATACGTGTTCTTGGTGTACAAGCAACCTGGCAAACTGACTTTCGATGAGCCGATACTGACTAACGCGTAAGTTTTCTATACTAATAATATACACATACGAAAGTAACCATATACACTTGTGGACACATCTATTGGCCCACCTTGATTTTAAGATTCGTTTAGTCCTAGTTAAAAAATTATATTAGCTCGAGCAAAAAGTTTTTATGCAGTTTTGAACCAGGCACATTCATAATTTTATTCAATAGTTTTATTTTGAATTTCGAACACAGAACTTAAAGAAACAAAAAACAATTTGGAGCCTGTTCGTTGATATTAAACAATCGAATACTAAGAAAACTTGAGTTTATTCGCTTACTTGGATTTAATTATCGAAAGTGTGATTTTTCTCTTTGGTTTTGCAACAAACATTACTTATTCTTAGCATTAAGGTGAGGTTCTATCAATAATCTATGGATACTTCGCCTGAAGTCGCCGCCCAAGCTGTAGCACTTATCCAGGCCGGATACAGCCAAAGAAATGTGAGTGCTCAACTTAATTTAAGTCGATCTGCGGTCCGAAATGTTTATCATAGGTACCTAGAGACTGCCGACTTTGTTCGTCGCCAAGGGAGGCCACGATCTCGGGTCACAACTGAAAGGCAGGATCGATTCATCGTGACGAACAGCTTGAGAAATCGTCACCTTACCTCCTTTGTGATACAAAAACAACTTCACGACTTTCACGGAGTAGCTGTTCGGAGAAGGTTAGAAGAACGCGATATGGTAGCACACAAACCAGCTAATGGCCCCAAACTAACGCGAACCCACCGAACAGAGCGCCTTCTTTTCGCGCGCACTCATTTAAATTGGACTCAGCAGCATTGGAGCCGTGTACTCTTTTCTGATGAGTCTAAAATTGCGTTACATGGCAATGATGGAAGGAAGATGGTCTACCGACGTAAGGGAGAGCGTTTTGCACAATGCTGCTTTCAAGAGAGGGTTGCTTATGGCGGTGGCTCATGGACTATCTGGGGTGGTATATCCGCGAGCGGCAAAAATCAACTTGAGGTTGTTACGGGACCACGGTTGCCAACATTAAATGCTGAAAAGGTCCATTCGTGAGTGCTTAGAACCTCACGTGATGTCATACGTGGACTGTGTGGGCCCAAATTTCCTTTTTATGTATGATAATGCAAGAGACCATACGGCCGGCATCGTCAGGGAATATCTTCGGGATAGGAACATCACAGTTATGGACTGGCCAGCCAGAAGCCCAGACATGAACCCGATTGAGCAAATGTGGGACGAGCTAAAAAGACGTGTTAGGGCTCGTCAGCCAGTTGCCCAGACGATGCCGTAGTTGAAAACTGCCATAGAAGAGGAATGGGAGATGATCCCTCAAAATTTCATAGAACGGTTGATAAACTCTATGCCTAATCGTATGAGAGCTCATAGATGCCCATGGAGGCACCACGCGTTATTAAATTAAACCTTTATTTGATAATTAAACCTTTATTTGATAATTAAACCTTTATTTTGATAAAACATGTTTTTTATTCAAAAAATCAACAGCACTCATCAAGGCGCATACATCTAGGCGTAGCTCCATGTTCTGTGGTATTCTGATTCAAATTTAAAACGATACGATCGAAAAAAATGGTAAAATGTATCAGGTTTAAAACTGCATCAATAGGGCCATCGAAACCTAAACTCTAAGGTGGGCCAATAGATGTGTCCACAAGTGTATATCTCTCTGTCTGTCTTTCGGCCGTCATTAAGTTGTGTATCAAGGATTTATGATCTTCAATCATAGCTGATTGCCATGAAACACCAAAGAAATCATCGTAGACAACTGGTTGTGAAACAAAGTTGCAATGACAGACGAAGACCCTAAACCACTGAACCGATTTTGATGGACCTTGGGAGAGGACATTTGCTCGTGATATCGACATTCACGGAGCCGCGAGCTACAGCTAGTAAGTTACAAAAAAGAAGCATATCATGTCATAATATAAGAGCTGTACCTATTCCTAAAGAATACTTAATAGTTGATAAAATTTAAATATGTATTTTATGATAACTTCGGACAGCCAAAATAAACGTGCCTTGATTTTATAGATACTTTTTGGAATCATTACCTAGTGCTAGAAAACAAAACGGCCAACGTGTTACCACCCATGTATTGTGTGAACTGATTTACCAAATGAAAATCTTATAAAATATAAGCAGGTTAGATACATAAGTACACCATAAACATATAACATCATAAATTGACCTGCACGATCTAAACAAAACAGTCATATAATAATAATCCAACCGAAGGTCAACAATTATTCAATTGGCTTAACAGTCGTGACCCCATGACAAACACTCGTAATAAATAACCCTTGTAGTGCTATTCCGTAATGTCCAAATTCAATCTCGTTTCGCCTAGACGACGAGTTCACTTCGCTTATGTTTGTGGAGCCCGCTGTGTATCGAACTAGCTTCCTATTTTGAAAGAAAGCTGTTTTAACCGGGAATCTTCAAGTTTCAATGAATGGTCTACGGCTCACTATCCCCGAGACAAATAGCAATTCATTGGCCTATGTATTATAGAATAGAATTATGTATGCATGGGATTGATATTAATTTTGACGTGTGACGTGTGAATTGTGTAGGTAGAGTTTGCCTTTTGAAATCAATGGTAAGCTCTACGAACATAGTCAAAGTGAGGTGAGGGGTCCTGCGAGTGATAACTCGATATCGAATTTATTATGCCTGTTACAGAATAGCGCTACAGAACTGAATCTTTGTAATTCTTAAAAAACAAAGTTCAATTGTTTTATTGTTTGAAATTGTATTATCTTACGAATTAAAAGTGTGTAGGTACCTAATATTAGATCAATCAGTCAACAGGAAGAAATTTCATAGACTAATTTTGAGCCAAAAGCCAAACTAAATACTTAATACCGTTTAAAAGCATACCTACATCAATAAATTGATTCTTAACACACACAAGAAGTCAAAAATTTCTAACTCGTCTTCATCACTGCATCTGGGCTTTCGCCTTGGAGCTAAGGTTTCGCTTACTTCTTCTTCTTCTCTTGGTATGACCTTTCCAACTCTGGATTTGAGTTCCAAAGATCTTCGTGGGAGGCCCATACACACAACTATTGTACCTATCTGTCTTCTGTTTCCAGAACCCTCGTGAACCGAGGCAAGTTTTACATCGATGACTTCGCAAAGAAGCATCACCTTGGTGATCCAGTAGCAGGCAACTTCTTCCAGGCGGAGTATGACGACTACGTGCCCGAACTGTACAGCCAACTAAAGAAGAAATACAATCTCTGAGTTATAAGCTATCTGACTTAATATTTCGTGAAGAAATACATTATTCAAATTAAGAGATTTGGTTTTGTTATATTATCCTAAAACACGGAAAAGGTAGGCACGTACAAAAAAAAAATTATGAACAAGCTCGTGAAAAAAAACAAATTTTTTTTTTTTTCCTTTTTTCTAAATTTGAAAAAAAGAGCTGTTCAGGAGTTGTCGAAACCGGTCTTATTGCATGAAAGGATTAAGACAGTAGATGGAGCTCGTGAAGTATGTACAGGATAGAGTCAAATGGCGTGCTGTAGTCTCTGCCTACACCGGAGGGAAATGGGCATAAGCGTATGTGTGTATGAAATCAATATCATCATCTTTGCGATTATCGTGGTCGCATCTGCCCCCCTAGACAAGTGGCAATTCAGTGGCCGGCGTTTGATAGAATATAATGACAAATGTATGGGATTTGACGTCTCTGATAGTCGTTAACGCATGTCATAAACTTCAAATCCCATACATTCGTATTCTATTCTACCAAACGCTGGCCAACAAAATGCCTATTGTCAGCTTGGGGCTGATCTGAGGCGTTCGCCTCGGAGCTCCTTTCCAGCTTTTAAGCGCTCATTCACCAAGTCCTGCTACCATCCGATTTGTAAAGAAGCAAGTATAATTAAAATAAAAGAAATCTCCTTTATACAAAGCTTTATAATAAATAACTATGTATAATGCCGTAATACAACAGCAATTAACAATTTAAACACCCAGGCTCTTGTACAAGAGAGGGACGTATTCGTCGAACTGCGCGCGGTAGAAGTTACCCGCGACAGGCGACCCCAGGTTGTATTTCTCGGCGAATTTTTTCGTGGAGAAAGCAGCGCGGCCGTCGATTGACCTGTGAAAATATTTATAAATATTGAAGTTACTGTGGAAGACATTTTTTGGGAGATTTTCGGAAAATGTGTCGACATCACATATACCTAATGCCATCTAGCGATAGCAAGCTGGACTACTACCTTACTTTAGATTCTGCATCACACAATAAAAGTTCTCAACTTGGCATAACATATTATAACACCCCGATGTCATTCATTGGGCTGCAACCCGCCAGGTGTGATTGCCTGGCTGGAGGGATGCGAGGATCCCACTTGTGTCGTATTCCTGCGACACAACCTGTCACATAGTTCATCCACAGACTTTCCAGGTACTAAAGTAAATTGCTAACCCTACGTTAAGAATGGGGGAAGCGAAGTAGAAAATAGAAATTGATTCTGGGGTTGATACAGCCGAAATTCTAAGATGATGATAATTGAAAATTACTTGTCTAGAAATTAGTTTACGCCCCATTGTGTTAACCCTCATTTTCACAACCTCTTCATTATAGGTCCAAAGCCTTAGGTAGCTATTATAGAGAGTTACCGGCGACCTTGATGAGGTCGTCCTTCCACCTGGCCGTTGGGTGTCCTACACTACGTTTGCCCGTTTCAAGATCGCCGGGAAGCGCTGAATGCGGGCTGCTTTAGAGATACTGATATAATTATATCTTGACATCAGAAACGTCACAAGATATACTCCATATGCGCAGTACGCGTTTTTAGGTATCTTTTCAGATAGCACAAGGGCTACGGCGACAGAGGAACTCTAATCCACCAGTCATAAACCACAAACCAATTTGCGCACTCCGCGGCTTCGTTTGTCTCGCGACTTGGCGTCAAAATATATGAAGTTATGCTACTAGCTCTCTTAATACTACAATTGAAAAGGTGTCTAATACATACTTGTTGTCCAGCTTCTTCTCGTCAAATTTCAGCTTCCCAGGTTGTTTGTACACGATGTACACGTATCTGTGGATGCCAGTGCCCTCAGGGGGCCCTGAGCCGATGTACCCGGAAAGGACCTCCCCCTTCGACACGTCGCTTCCAGGGATATTCACCACCAGCCAGTGATGCCACTCACGGTACACTTTTTCGGGGCCATCGTAGTTATCAGGATCTAGTGGAGGCAAAAATGAATATAATTATAAATTAAAAAGCTCATAGGATGACGTGTTGGTTCAAAATGGAGTAGAATATAGCCAATGCATCTCATCCTGGGGGTCTCGTTAGAAGACAACTAAGGCTATCCCTTTGTCAGAGCTGTTCTTATTGATGTCAATAATAATTCTACTTTAGCGTAAGCATTGTCATCATCATCTCCTTAGAGTTAAGTATTCGGAGACCGGGTTCGGCAACTCCTTTTCAATTATTACTGCTGACCCGACGAACTTACCGACGCGCGACGTACCGCCAATATTTTTCCGCCCGCGTGGCGTCAGATTCCGTTCCCACTGCACCCTCTACTATATTAAACATATATTATACATATAAACCTTCCTCTTGAATCACTCTATCTAAGAAATAAAACCGCATCAAAATCCGTTGCGTAGTTTTAAAGATTTAAGCATACAAAGGATATAGGGACCGAGAAAGCGACTTTGTTTTATACTATGCAGTGATTTGGCTTAGAGCCTATGCACACCACGTTTTTTTTACGCTTGAGTTCGCGTATTAGCGCGTCCTCTGTACGTTTCCAACGCGTTTAAAATGCAAGGATCGTGTGCAAAGGTATCACGTAACGTCAGTCTTGCGTTTGCAGAACGTCTTGATAGTTCTACGAGCGTACAAAAAACGTCGTGTGCAAATACCCTTAGGTATACTGCTGTTTTGTTATAGTAGCGCTCACTGCTATCTGACCTCTGATTTCACAACTCCGAGATGGAAGCCTGTCAGCTGAATCAGCAGTGTATTTTAGTGGTATACGCCACAATTCTGGAGTATGTACTCTTAATAACGCTAAGCCTATTGGTGGATAATCTGGCCGTAACAAATTCTCGACATCATTTTTCCAATGTACGATGCGAGTGAATACATCCATACTAATATCATAAATGTGAAAGTGTGTATGTGGGTGTCCGTTTGTCCGTCTTTCACGCCTAAACCACTGAATCGATTTTGATGAAATTTGGTACAGAGGTAGATTACATCTTGAGAAAGGACATGGGCTATGTTTGGTCGTGATAACTGATATCCACGCGGGTGCACATAAAGGAATGAAAATTAATAGTACTTCAATAGTAAAACCCGACTACTGAAAATCACGCTCTAAAAAATATCAAACAAAAAAATATCAAGGATAGCCGTGGTTGTATGCCACTTTTTCATCAACCGACGTAAAAACGGAGGAGGTTCTCAAGTTGACGCGTATATTTTTTTATGTATGACCACGCATAATAAAATGTATTGTTTTGTTAGAGTAGACGTGGCACATGACCACGGTTGTCCTCCCGAGGAGGGCCAGGCCGAGAGAGATGGCCCTGGGTCAGTCGGCCTGCGAGGGATATGTCGCACGACAACCTCACCTTCGGCCTAGCACTACGACCCACAGACGGCGTGCGGTTTGGTCGGTTCGAGTCCGACATAACCTCCCCCTCTGGCTCCTGAGGGAGGGGTATCCGTGGTAAAAAAAACCACGATTGTCGTTGATAACGGCTATACTTTGGCTTTGCCTTAGTCGGATAAAAATATAGACCTGTGAAGACGAGTGTATAGTACGAATTGGCATCTGCTGCAAAAGATACGCTGGGCTGGTCCTTGACTTGCGTCGGAGTCAGCTCGTTGCCTTGAGACGCGATCGCGCCGCTCGGGTACTTCAACTGAAAGGAAAATTTGTTAAAATTTTATCGTTTACAGCCATTGCCACGCTATCCATTCTGAAAGTGTTGGGTAAATGTCCTTTATGTATACAAAGGCCTGTATTCTAGAACAACGCTCAGTCCTGAATGTGGATTTACCTGAGGAAAATTGTCTAAACAGATTTGACAGACTCTCTATACAATTTGTCCTCAGATAAATGAAGAATCAAAACTGAGTAAATACTAACGGGCCATGACACAATTTTTATTCTAAACATTTTAAGAATGAAAATTGTCATCGTCATCATCATCGACATTTAGACGTTATCCTGATTTCATCCGAGGCTGAGATGCCCTCGAATCAAATCAAATTAAATCAAATCATATTTATTTGTATTGAACATGTCTTATACATACATGTGTGCATGCAAGATGTAATTTAGTAATTATGTCCAACATGTTTAGCCACGTGTGTGGCGGCTTACAAACGTTATTAATATTTATATCCAAAAAAAAAAACAATAATTCAAATAATACATATGAGTCAAAATGGAAATATCAAGTAAGGTAATCAATTAAAATATTTCATTGCTTTAAATGTAAGTATGTCAGAAAATGTCAAAATAATTTTAATAATGGTACAGTGATGTTCTAATGTCAATACATTTATATACGCAAAATGTCAAATCTCATGTCACAACCTTGTCATCTAGAAATTCTTCAACATTGTAGTATGCTTTTTGCAGTAAGAATTTTTTCAATATTATTTTAAATGCGTTGCAACTCATCTCCTTCCAATCTTTAGGCAATTTATTAAATATTATAGGCGCCATACAAATAATGCTATTGCGCAAAAAGGCCGTCTTTGCCCTGTGCAAACGAAGCTTTGTGTTATCCTTCCTGTTTCGGGAAACTGTTGCTTGCAAGGACGGAAATAAATGCAGGTTACATTTAACAGACATAGCAACTTCAAAAATATACAGACTAGGTAGTGTTAAAATTTTGTAGTCCTGAAAGTAAGCCCTGCAACTATCTGTAGTTTTCAATTTAAACATTGATCTATGCATCTCTTTTGTGCCTTGAAAACCACTTCTTTATCTGTGGAGTTACCCCAGAATATAATTCCATATCTTAACAGAGGTGCAGCTAGACCATGATAGGCTATTATTAGAGCATCTCTATTAACAATGCTGGAGAGCGTATGTAAAGCATAGACAGAACTACATATTCTCTTACAGAGCTGATCTATGTGTGATTTCCAGTTAATCTATTCATCAATTGTCAATCATAGAAATTTTGTCGTGCTAACGTTTTCAATTATATTATTCTGATATTTTATATCTATTCCATGTGAAGTTACTCTTTGGTTAAAATGCATAATTTTAGTGTTTTGTAGGTTATTTTTGAAATTGTTAATGTCCACCCATTTAATTATAGAAGTCAAAGTATTATATATATGTCAGTTTTATATTTAATTGTGTCATTATTATCATTAGAAATTGTCAAAGTACTGTCATCTGCAAATAATATAATGTGATGTCGAGTAGATTTTGGTAAGTCATTTATATAGAATGTAAAGAGCAACGGGCCCAGTACACTGCCCTGAGGAACGCCATAAATGACATTTCTCTGTTCTGACTAATTTATTTCTTCATGTTTTGTTACAGTTTTTATTCTAGCTTCCGCCTTCCTGAGATCATTTGCACGCATGTCACCCTCCACGATTTCAAGCCAAGTGTTTTGGACCTACCCCTTCTAGCGGGACCCGGCGTGGGTGCCTTAGAATATAAATTGTGTCACCGTTCATATGTGCGGCGAGAATGAGTTTTCATGAGCCTCTTCACGTTCATGCCAATCCTGATCATTATAATGTCTTACTAAGACCTTTAGGGCAAAGTCAACCTCACTAGCGAGTCGATACACCTGTAAATTGACGGACGTAGTCTGGCGGAAACTTCTCTCCTGGAGTAGGAGACAGATGTCAGTACAACACTCCCGCAAAGTCAAGAGGAAGTAGTAAGTAAGGGAGCAAAACCAAGGCTTTAGGTGCAACCGAGTTTGGAACTCAGATACCTAAATAAGAATATAGGTATTATAATTTATTCTATCTTAAACATGAGGGATCTATCAATAATAGAAATAAATTAAAATTCATTGATAACATAGAAGGCCGTACAATTATGTAATTAGCACAGATTGTAATTGTTTTTGCGTAACAATCACGCAGGGGCACAGAATAATTAATAGTACGCAGGGGCGATAACAGTTGTACGAATGTAACGTAATAGCTAGCTGCTCATAAATACTATTTTGACATGAATAAGCAAAAAAGAGAAGCAACGCTATAATGGTATTTTAGGACAATAATAAATTAATAATTGGTAACTGGCAACCGGGACCGAAGACGACGTGTGCTCTCTGTGGCACATTTCGGGGAGCACGTAGAGCCAAAGGCTAGTTACCGGTGGCTATACCAATATCTGTGTCATTCTTTATGAAGATTTGGAGCCTTAAAAGGTCCGAAGACTTCGTCTAAATACAGAACTTCGATACCGCTAATGGATTGTAGAGGTCAGATGGACTTTTGAAGCAGGAAATAATATTTGGCACGTCCACACTGTAATGCGCTATTTCTTCTCTATTGATATATTCCTTTTCATCCTAAGGTTGTTAAGGATATTTTTTTTATATTTCATTAAGCTGGCAGACAGGCACACGGCCCTCATGATGGAAAGTGATCACAATCGCCTATGGACGTGTGCAACACCAGGGGCGATACACTCGCGCTGCCGACCCTGTTAGAATAGAGAGTTTCTGTACAGTCAGTGTAGAAAGTAAAGCAGGACAAGCCTTAGGTCTTCCCGCTGACAGCACAAAAACTATCCTTTGAGCTCTGACTACCCTACTCACCGCCAGGAACGCAATATGAGGTTAATATGACCGCGGTATTCTAGTACTTCCACAGTCGGACTGCTCAATTGGACATCCTATAATTGCTTTTAGCAATAAGCATATTCGATCTAAAACTTTCTAACTGAATTCGGAAAAGTTCTATACCTGTCCAGTAGTTCCTTCTGAAGTTCCTCTAACTTCAAAGGACCAACGAGACATGGAATATACGCGTTTAATTAAGTCTAGCTAGAATGAGTTTTCAATAAAGTTGCTCCATTTTCTTACTCTGAGAGAGATGTGTTACTTGCTTTGTTTTGATTTTATTGTCGTTATGCGAATTGTATTTACATTCTCAATAATCAATACAGAATCGTATAAAATTTAACGACAGTTTCTAGACCTCTGCTTAATATTTGCAAGTAATGTTTCGCCAACTTATAACCTCGTTGAAGGCCAAATTTAAAGTCAATTCGTATCGATGAAAAAGCATCACCGTCCTATAGATTCGATACAATTTTTATTGTTAAATGTCTCGCAATCCTCGCGTTATACTTTTAATTTATGGGATTTATTTTCGCTTTATATGCTCAAGAATAATTAGCAAGACGGAAATATCAGACCGATATCGGGCATAAAATAACATTTAACATAATGAAATTTAAATTAGATAGCAGATTTAGACAGCGCTATCACGGACGGATTAAATTTTACGTTGAACGTTACAGGGAAGAAATGAATATATAAGTAAAAATTGTACTATCTCGCGTGGGTATACCGACGTGCAGGAGAGACTTAAAGTTCTTGGTGTCCTTATATCATACAAATTTTATGAACTACCTGTAATCATGCCAACAGCCACGAACTCAAGCCTTGTTAGATTCATCGGGTAATATATTGTTTAGAGCATACATTTGCTATCATCATTTTCTCTCTAAAAGCCTCGAGTGCCACGAATCAGATTCTTAGATAATAATATAGATTCTAACCTCAACGTTGACGGTGGGTGGTGACGGGATGACGTCAGGTACGATCTTGCTGGACGTGAAGGCTTGCGCTACCAGCGACATGGCGACTGCACATACCATTACACAACATAAGATTATCATGTACTTATCAATATCAAATTATCATAGTCGAATAGTAATCATCATTCTCTACAGTCTACTAAAGGTACCCATGTCTTTGGGGCTTACGCTGACTTCGCCTGCAAAATCTATACACCTGCTGATTGACGCACGACCCTACGAGCGTTTACACACTATCCGATACTCGATATCCGATATCGGAGGAAGTCAAATGTATGACATTGGTATATGTCTGTCTTTCACATTTTCCGGCGCGATATCGATTATCGGAGCCGACATATTGGACATATCGGAGTCAAACCGCACTGAATGGGCAGAGGCCCGGCATGCGACCGACTACCTCACCTCCGGCCTAATACAACGACTCACAGACGGCGTGCTTTTTAGTCGGTTCGAGTCCGACATAACCTCCCCCTCCGGCTCCGTAGAGGGCGGGGGGGGGTTTTGGGGTTTCAGTGGGGTTTTACCGCACATAAAAAAAAAATGATTGCATAGACTTGTGCAGCCGCTGGACATCTCGCAACGCTGCGCTGTCATTTCTTCGCTTTCAAAAGACTATGATCTTTTTGTCCCGTAGGAAAGATTCAAAATGTTTTGAAAATATTTTGCCTATGTAAGCCAATGCCGGCCGTTGCGCTTTCAATGGGGATTGACTCTTAAAGTTATGGTAAACCTATTCAAAAGAAAGAGTAGAAGAGCACAGGTATCTCGGGGTCCAGGGTGACAGCTATAGATCTTAATCAGCCGTTCACTTAACTGCCGGCCAACGGCCTGAATTATATTCAGCCGTAACGTTTATTACGACATTTAACAACCTGGCTGGCTAATGCTTACAACAACCATTCAGCGGCTGATTAAACTAGTTGGCTGCGACATAACTATGTTCTGAGGGTGATGACAGATTTCTCTCTTAAATAATTTCTGAAATCAATCCTTCAGTTCAACAACCTTAAAAAAGTTCGCACAGCATATCAGCTATCAGTGGTTTAGTTAGCATGTGAATCAATAGGTAATCTATAAGTAGCTTTGTTTAGTAGTTTTGCTAAATATAATTATTATTCATTGCACTCACCTTTCAATACAACCACAGCTACAATAGAACTGAACAAAAACTCATGAAATTCAAAACACGATAATCTTTATGTGTACGTGAACCATGCATGTAATGTTGCATCTCTTTCTAATCATTTGGGTAAGGTGAGACGGAGAACACATTGGCTGCAAAAGAATAATTGTTTAGTAATAAGATTGCTGTGATGTGATAACCCTGACATTCATTTTGGGATAATGATTATATTGTGTTAGGTAATGGGTAAAGGTGAGACCACAGTGCGAGGCGCGGGTTCGTTGCTATAAAAGGACCAGGACACAACTTTTGTTCATAATAGCTTTTCTAGGAGTTGAGTACCTATCTACTATTATATCGTGCGATTTTTTTTATACAACTGAGGTGGCAGATAAACACACGGTCCAACTGATGGAAAGTGGTCATCGCGGCTTATGGACGTGTGTAACGCCAGGGGAGTCACACTCGTGCTGCCGATCCTGTAAACACAGAGAGATTGCGGATTGCATTAATTACCAGATTCTTAACATATAAAAAGTAAAAACCGAATATTGGCGATCAGAAGAAATAGAAGATGTAGCCATTTTTCATAATTTTGTTAGATTTTTATTATAGACGCTAGTGTGTTTAATTAAATTCAAATACTGTAATAACATATATTATATTATGTACTTAATGCAATTACACACCTTAATACACAGATAATAATTATAAAAAAAATTAAGCTTCTAATAGTCAGCGATTTCAGCCATCTATATTGATAAATATTTCATAAAGTAGATAAAAGCGTCATATTCATTCAATTTCAATGTAATTAATTCATTATAGTTATGTTGTAATAGTCACAATAATATAATTATCAATCATAATTAATTTATAATTTGCAAATCTCATGCACTTTGAATTGATAAATTTCACAACACAGATTACCTCAAAACGTAAAGAATAAAAAAATGTGCATCCGAACATTTTTACCCAAATTGTCCTTTTAATAGTTCCCAATTATGTGGTAACATTCTGCTATTAGGTGATTGTGTTGTGTATAGTTGTGGGCATACTTATATTCTAACCACATTCACGTCACAAAATGTACTCACTGTGCGAAGTATCTACCTACGCGATTTTTTTGGTGTCTTTACTACAGGCTACAGCGGTTAAGAAACTCAGATCTACTAATCATTAATAATATCGAACCGTGGTGGCCGAGGGCTCATTTCTATCACGAGTTGTATCAAGATATTTGCTGGTAGGTAGCTATGTTATCTATTGTTACTTTTTTGGTTTATGCCCTCCGTGTGTTGCCTGATATACTAATTCATTAAAATAAGTATCCAAGAGATCATCAGCATCGCTATTTTAGCGCAGGTTTCGGACCCTTTTACTCCTCCTCCTTGTGGTTTGATTTATACGGCTTTCATGGGAGCGATGGCAATTTAAATTAGGACAAAAACTATTATGGCAAAAGATGGAATCCCTGGTTCAAACCCCGCCTAGACCGATTTACAGTCAGACTACCAAATACATCTGTCAATGCCATACATAAGATTGGACGAAGTGGGAAAGAAAAAGCAGGAAAGCGGACCCGGGCTCCGAGGAGAAGTCTTATTTCTTCATGCGTAAATCGTTCTGGATATTCCCCCCGCAGCAAGGGGATACAGACTAAAACCTCACGCCGTCTCGTGACTTTAGATGCCTAAAGCATATTTTTCGTCGAAGTCAATGCCTTGGATTGGATGCAATCGGTATACAAAACTAAGATGATGCTGACGATAATGATAGATTTCTCGAAATGATTCCAAAATACATGATGATGAAAAAATACAAATAAAATTTCATAAACAAACATTTTATTATTTTTCAAAACAAATCCTAAACTGAAACAAGTTATAACAACAAAAATAAATCAAACAGTTACTATTAATGGACACTGAATAATCTTATTCGAAAAATTCTACGCGAATAATTATTATCCGAAATAATTATGACTTTTAATATTATTTAGAACATATTTTACAAGTTTTTATAATATTTACGTTACTCTATTTAGATACTTACGGAACTATGAAAAGTAGAAATCAAACACTTTCAAAAATTATTACACATATTCATGGAATTACTAACTATGCACATTACAGATTACAGTTATGTTCTAAAGAATTAGTTTTTTAGACAAAGTATACATTTTGTAAGAAAGTTAAGCACACACTTTTAGCGCGACATTAAAAAAATATACAAATTTTGACGACTAGGTTACCACATTTAAATATATATCAATCAATCGATCAATCTCAATACTATCTCAATATACATTCGACCTAATGGTTGTGTGAAATTTAAATAATACAAATTTGATTGAAATCCTATAATACATTTCATTTTATCTAATATAGAGGCTGCCTTTCCACCAGAGATCTGCGAGGAAGGCACGCGGTGATCGAGATGATGTATATTTCCAGTAAATAGCAAATACAATACAATATAAGTAGTAATGTAAGGCTGTGAATTTATATACATATAATATCTAGCTACTATATTAATGGAGATATGATTGATATCTGTTATTATGACGATGGTGATAAAAATATTGATATGTCTTAACACACTTGTATTGTGTGGAATGACGGGCTCAAGGATGAATCGGATCTGTACTAACCTAAGCGAGCTAGATATGCTTTGTGCGATTTAGAATACTAGAATGCTAGTAGCTGCTCCTCTAGAGCATAAATAAAATAAAAAATATAAGGTAAGCTGTGGAGATCTCTCTATGAAGTAGGCATATCTTTGGTGGAAAAGAAGCCTAAAATTTGCCATTTCTAAATTTATACTGCAATGACCCGACAATATATAATAAAAATGAAATGAAAAGTACACAAGAGATTTATATAAATACGGATAAAAGCAATACAATAAAACAATACAAGCGAAAAGATATCATAACGTATAAAATCCGTATTAAAATACATTTCAAATTGCGAGCTATTGAAGCCTTTACTGTTGCTACAGTATAAATATATATTCGTTGAGAATAAATAATTAACAACATAAATACTTTGTCGAATTTCCATTTTTACCTGAAACTGACCGACAACAATCTCTCACACAAAGATTGGTGGCATTTCATAACAACATCAAGATAGGGGACCACAAACTTCAAGGTTTATATTGTCAAATTACGACAAAACTATTTAGGATATAATACACCAATATCAGAGAATAAGATATATAAAATATAGAATTAATTTTGACCTCATTTTTAATTGCCATATGATTAAAACACAAATGTTTGGCTATTACTCGTAAATGTATAATCAAGACTGTCTTATAAAAATTTTGGCTTTACATTTTTCACTAGTCAGATCAGAATCAAAATACTTAATAGAAATTGAATAGATGAATATCATGGAGACACTAAACAAACTAAGGTTAGTAATGAATAACATTATTATTTCGAATAAATAAAAAATATAATAAACTACAGAACAGTTATAGACAGAAATACAAGACTTGATTCATAAGAAGAATTTGATTCAAGCAGAATTAATGAAGATTCTTATTATTGGCCTAACAAACAGGAAAAAAATCTTTCTCTTAAATGAAACTAAACATATATTACGCGTTCTTGACAACGTCATTATAAAATAAACTCGTATTTACACAGAATTCCCGGCCTGACGCCTTTACACATAAAGTTTACAGTACATGTAATGTTGCCCAACTTATTTACAATCTATCCTTGCAAAATATTTCTTAAATCAGTCAGTCCTCGGATTAGTGTGTTAGATATAATCAAAGAACTACATCTGATCTCACTAATTTCCATCAATATGATTAAAATGGCGAGAAACTTACTATAACACCATGAATACTATTATGTAGACGAAACTTAGATAAACTTTAATAATGAAACTTAAGTCCAAGCCATCGTTGAAAGCAAATAAGTCTTTGCTTATTACACGATTTCCATTTTATACAACTTGGACAGTAGCAAATGCGCTAAACGTGACTTTCTTTGGTGGTTCAGCACTACAAGTTCTTACAACAGACCTTTTTGCTCCATCTTGACCTGTCTTCAATACTGGCTTTAAATTAGCTACGTCACCATGAGACTGAGCTTTGAATCTGCCGATAGTATTACTTGGATTACCTAAATCCCTGAGTTTATTCGTCAAGCCGGTTATTCTGTTAGAGATATTTGAATAGTTCTTCTTAGGATCCATCTGTTTCTTCGGTTCACTTAACTTCTTAGGCATTTCCAGGCTCTGTAATGATGTAAATTTCCGATGGTCTGTGTTTAGTAAGTTCCTTTTCATGTCTGTATTCGGCCGCGGTAGCCGAGGTGGTCTTTGGATGAAATTGTTAGGTCGGAATGGCATCGGCGTCAGTTTTGGTTTCTGTTCAGGCGGTAGTCGGTAGTACTGAGGCACCGGCTCCAATCTTTGGGGTTTTCGTAGAGTGAGTGCCATTGCCATTTTCGTTGGTCTTGCAAGGCTGTCGAAGGCTGTCGTTGAGAACTGAGATCGGCTGCTTTTCCACTCTTCACGGTCTGACTCGTAGCCGGTCACTGAAATGAAAAATAAAGAAAACCTTACTTTATATTTTTCTTTATATCAGCGATCATTTAGATGTAGAAGTTATGGCAATACATTTTGAAACTGTTAAGGTGTCAAACTGATTCTAAAACGATGTTGAATTTATGAATGTGCACACACTTCATGTTCCCTCATCTTATTATTTACCTACATATATTTTAAATGGAACGTATAGTCTCTGATCTACGTTTACATGTTTATTACATGCTCTTGCCATGCAATTTGTTGGCATATAAATTTAACAGAATCGGTTACACGCAGTTACATCAAAATGATTATTGTATTCAGAACACGCGGTATATTCTGAGCTTTTCGCATACGAATTGCAAGTTTTAGGACTTGAGTTATGTTGACGATACAGCTGATGTTTGCCGGTCATAGTTTACAGCATAATGTTGATGTATGATATGACGTCATTGACGATTATTGTTTGTTAGTCTTAAAATGTTGCTTTTTTCGTTAGGTTAATTTCAGTCCGCTTGGCGAAAATTCACCGCTGCGGTTTTTATTGGTGGTGTTTAATCCGCAAATGATTATTTTACCACGTAGTAACTGCGTTGGATAAAATTATACGCAATGTTCAATGGCATGTAGTAAAAATAAATATGAAAACCATTGAAACAAAATAAAGTTAATTTTCATATATTAATTTAATTTTTTAATTTAACTTCTATATAATTATTTAGCTATTCATAACTATGTTGATTGAAAATTAACTAACTAATGCACTTCATGTTGATGAAATAATCCAAAGACCCCTTTAAATTAAGTGTTGTATGTTCAAGAGAACAAATTCACAATTCATACATTTTATGTCCAAAACTTCAATAGCTGTTAGAGCCTGTTCTATCTTTTTTCGGCACATTTGAATTTGGCAAAATGAAAGGACCTCATCATTTTTTAAATTTTAAATAAAGTTTTAGAGCAAAAAGTTGGTTAATAACATGGGATGTGTTAGGCTTATACCGTAGGTGACTGTACCATTATCTAGGTATATGGGGAGAGATGGCTAGGCTAACTTTCTAATCACATAAGAAGATGCACGTTTAGTACGACTACGTGCTCAGCATTTATAGTAGCACTATTACTTATTTAACTTAGTCATCTTCATAATAAGGTTAATTGAAAGCAGTAAATTATCTCTTTTTTATCAGAGTCACACCCAAATGATTCAAAGCTTGAAATTTGGACCCTGAGGTCCGCTCTTTATCACTTATCATAGTTTGGTTTGAGTACTTCCAATTTGCCCCACCAAGCGTCCCCACGGGTTTTCTTACCTCCTCCTTAAACTGGTTTAATTTCCCCAATCAGAATAAATTTAGTTTTTTTTTATACAGGACAAATCAATCTGACTTCACCTCGCCTGATGGTAAGCTGAAGGCATAGTCTCAGGAAAGAGGGTCACCATTACATACACGTTGCATGTTAACAATGGTGGCACTCAGGTTGACGGCCTCATCAAAAGGGGATTATCGTCGTAGCACCGCGTGACACCCACCGGTCCTACTAGTGCTGCGACCACAATCCCCCTGCACAGTTATGCACTTGCTAACCTCTGAAAGAAATCCAACCGAGATTGGATTACTATAGAGGGTTTTTCGCAATCGTGCACAGTGATACCCATTCGGCCGAGATTGATGACAAATTTGTGCTATCAAATTTCTAACCCGGCAAAGTGGATATACATTTTCTTAACATTCCACTTTGCCCCAAGTGGCGACGCATGGCGGGGCAAACTGGAAGTACCCTTTGGTTTACTTTTATGAAATCGTCTGCTGTCTAACTCTCTAACCCCGAGAGCAGAATCTGAGTCTTTTCTGTTAACCGGATGTGCGGGCTTACGTACAGGTTAATCTGGTTTTATATACCACTGAGGTGGCACAAGCACACGGTCCACCTGCGGGCCTAGCATGGGCGCGGGACAAATATCTCTCTCCACCGCTTATGTCAAATAGACAGGGGACAAAGGTGTTTCTCCCCGGTAGCTAGCATGGCGTCAAAGGAGATAGCTTATGTCCCTCGCTGTGACGTAGACAAGAGACTATTTCTCCACTTGCTTAGCACGGCGGCCGTAAAGTGGAGATAATTTGTCTCTTTTGACAGATGCTAGAGAGAAATTAGTCTCCGAACTATTGAGGTGGGGACAAGATTGCTTAATACACAATTCAAAATGTCTCGCGGCTTTTTCTTTCTCAGTGAACTACGATAGGTACAACAAACGCAACAACGAAAAATGCAGCGGCGTATGCTGCGGGATCAAATAAACGTGTTCGAATTACCAGAGAGTGAATTCATATTGAATTTATAAGATTTCTAAAGATATGGCCCTATAGGCCCTATATGTATACAATGCATTGAACAACGCATTCTTTTATAATATTATCAACCGAAATTATCGAAATTACTAATATTCCCTCTAACCCATCTAACTAAGCTAAATGGCTTGTGCTAGGAGTGGGTTCACGTCGGTAGTGTAATGGCCAGGATTCGAACCCGGGACCTCTCGATCGTAAGGCAGACTCCTTAACCACTAAGCTACCGACGCAACGCTTAAATGAATCAGATGGCTTGCCAGTACATTATAAGGTAAATAATGTTGCGTTTCATAATCGACTAAAACTCTTATTTGAGGTGCTTAGCTCCTAATCCTAATATTCTTTGTAAGAAATTGTTTAGAGCGAATTCGCAGTATTCACACATTCATTCACAATAACATACTTATATAACATTTTTTCACTCATTTTATTAATATTACAATAAATACTACAATAAAGCTAATATTAATAAAGAATATACGATTGAGTTATGTACCGGGTAAAGGGGGTAAATAAATAAACAGAAAATAAACATGTAAAAAAAACGTTACATGACAGATTGTCTTTCATTTTTTTCAATATGGCGCACTCTTTAGTCAAATATAATATTCTGCAGCATAATACTGATAATTTTAAAAGTCACTATACTCTTATAAAATATGCACGTTGCCAGGTTTTGTTAATTTTGTCGAATATTACGAGTCGAATATTTTTTCGTATATTGGTAGCATTGAGTGGAGAAACGTTGTCCACGGTGAGAAACTAGTCTTTCCTCGACGCCGTGCTAGCCAAAGGGACAAAAACAGAGGGAAAGACAAATTTTTCTCCACTCCCCGGGGACTTTTTGTCTTCGTGCCATGCTAGCCCTGCTGATGGAAAGTGGTGACGTGTGCGAGGGGACTTACACTCGTGCTGCAAACCCCGTAAACACAGAGAGTTTCTGTGCCGTCAGTGTAGAAGACAAAACAGGAATAGCCTTTGGTCTTTCTACTGACAGTACAAAAACACTCCAGTGAGCTCTGGCTACCCTACTCACCGACGGGAACACAACACGAGGTTATTATGGCTGCGGTATACTGTAGGGCGGAGGTACATCCTCAGTCGGACTGCTCAATTGGACGATAATACCGTCGTGTCCTACCTCCTAGAAATCCTGGTTAGATCGCCATTGGCCCCCGAGGTCTTGGAATGGCAGTACAAGTATACTGAATTCTAATTTGAATTTGTTATATTGAATTTTATAACACACATCATTCGTCACTTCTATAGACACGGCATAATTATTAGTCTTGAGGCATAATATATTTTGATTCCTATAAATATTTCGAATAGTAAAGCTACCGGGCTCTTGGTATTACCTTCACGTATGCATTATGCAATAACATTAACTGAGCTGTCATTATTCAAATCACAAGTACCTACATATATCTTGTGTTATTGCTTTATTATGAGAGACAAGCCTAACAAGGCTTGTGGTACTAAAACTTAGCTACAAAACGGCTGAAGTTAGATAATATCTGAATAAAAACGGTGAAGAGAATACGTTGTTTTGTTTGATAGAGATGTTTTGATTATATTACTTCATTGTGTACACAATGTTGTAAGATAGAAAGTTTCGTATTCAGCTTACGAATATTTTCAAAATAGATGGACTCGCTGAATACAAAATCAATCGATTCATCAGATATAAGGAGTTGCACAGACGACGATGCGGTGTACACAGAATGCCTTTTTTATTTACTTTCGTATATAATACTAGCTTTTCACGCGGTTACGGTAAGAATGTCAGTAATCGTTACAAAAACATATCCTATGTCCTTTTCCAAGATTTGGTCTATCTCTGTACCAAATTTCTTTAAAATCGGCACATTGGTTTTGACGTTAAAACGTAGACACTGACAGACAGAGTTAAATCGCTATAGAATATGAAATAATCGATGGCCGTTGGAGCAAACAAGTCCTAGATGAGAGACCGCTAGAAGGTACACGGAAGGTAGGACACGACGCCTCATAGCCTGATGGACTGTTGACCTGAAAATGGTGACTGGGATGTATTGGGCGCAGAAAGTAGAGGATCGGGACCAACTGTGCACTTTGGGAGAAACCTATGTCCAGTAGTGAACTTCGATAGGCTAGTTGATTGATTGATTTTGAAACATTTATTGAAAATCAGTTTACGTGACATTTGAAAATATTTGACCACTAATCTTTGCACTATGATTCTCCAGCAGACAGTCCGACCAGTCTTCTTTCGCTAGACACAATAGATTTAACTTTGACTGATGGATATGATGTCATATTTCATCTAATAATAAATTATGACCAAAAATAAGCTTATTAATAAAGAGGTGTTCTTCAAGGAGCTAATCCAAGTCTGCCACCGAAACGACCTTTGGTTAATGAAATTTGGCGGTATTTAGCACTTAATTACGAGCTCAAGAGAACATCTCTTTCGCAAACCTCTCGAGAGCTGCATATATTTTGACCTTAATTTTAATTAATGAATTTCAAATTGATGTATGGCTATGAGCTTCACTTAAGAATCAAAATTCAAACCTTGATATTTTAAATAGGTATTGTATTATTAGATACCATGTTAAATGATGTTAACTCCGTCAACTAGTTCGACAGTTGTAATTGTAGCTTTTTTGTAATTGTAGCTTTTTATCATCGCTCCCCTCGCCATAGGCAGGGAATTCATCCTCACACACTGCGACCGGAAATGGTGCGGACCGTGCGTTTTGAAAGGAAGTTCATCCCACGCACGCTCAGGTTGTGGAATGAACTTCCTGCCGTGGTTTTCCCAAGCGACTACAATATGGGGTTCTTCAAGAAGGGTATTAGAAGGTATCTACAGGGTCGGTAGCACGATTGTGGTGCCCCTGGTATTGCAAACGTCCATAGGCCACGGTAACCACTTCCCATCAGGTGGGCCGTGTGCTTGTCTGCCACCTAAGTGGTATAAAAAAAAGCTGAAATTTTTGCTTTTTTTATACTGTTTATGAAGTACATGTAGTAACATATGTTACGTTAATCTTTCCTGACTGACAAACCAGAATAGATTGCAGTTACAACCTGCTGATACAACAGACAATTTGTGAATTTAGCAGAATAAATTTATATACCTACATCTCATTCAAATGGTATTAATTATATTGGAACTAGATACATGCTAATTATATAATTATTTTATGCATTTTATCTTCTGACATTCTATTTAATTTATTGTATTCTTTATGACTGTAGAATTTCCTTGCATGTGCTGCAAATAATAAAAATATTGTTGTGTGCCTAAATATAATATTGATACCTCATGTATAATTATAATGTTTGCATGCCATAAAATGGTAAAAGTGCTACAAAAACGATAATTATAACACCTGTATAACCACATTTAAGCAAATAAAATGAATTTGAATTTGAATTTGAATTTAAAACCATTTGAAATTTAATACCTAAATAAAATGAATATATTGACAGAAATAAGGAAACCGTGAAAGGAAATCTTATCGAGTTCGTTCAGTTGGAGCTCAGGACATAAAATACGGCAGTAGATGTTTACAATCGGCATGTTTATAGAGAATGTCCCAATTAGTAGAATACTTAAAGGGTTGAATTATTTAGACCATAATATTCTTAAACATCCGTTTGCCAATTGCTGAATGCCTGGGAATCAAATTAGACCATACCACTTTCAATACATCCCCGTCGGAAGGGGTGACTCTAGGGTGCGGTTTAACAGAAGACGTGGGGGGACGTATGGCCGTGGCGGACACTTTAAGTGACACAATATAAACCTTATTTCGTCTATAATAACGTCGTTTTTATCTTACAGGAGAATCACGATTAAATTGACCGCCACCGCCACATGTCCCCGCCACATCTCTTCTGTATAAACCGCGCGTGATAATGGTTTCCCTGCCATGGATGCTAAAGAGGGAAAAGCAGGAAAGTGGATTTCGGGCTCTAAAATGAAGACCTCGAATACAATCAGAAGGTCACAACGTTGCTGATGTTTTAAAGAAGATTGTGTCTATGCTTATTGTTGTGTGTGTCTGTGTGGGAGTCTATTGTTTTCTCTGCTAAGTCCAGAGAAGAAAGGCGAGAGTATATCACTTAACTATATAGTATAAAACAAAGTCGCTTTCTCTGTCCATATATCACTTTGTATGCTTAAATCTTTAAAACTACGCAACGGATTTTGATGCGGATTTTTAATAGATGATTCGAGAGGAAGGTTTATATGTATAATACATGTTTAAGAAAGTAGAGGGTGCAGCGGGAACGGGATCTCACGCCACGCGGGTAGAAAAATATTGGCGGTACGAAGTTCGCTGGGTCAGCTAGTGTAATAATAAGTAGCACGAACACACGGTATACTGATCTCATGTAAGTACATTTGTTTCATCTGATCATACCTAAAAAAATATGACTTAAAATATGACTTCAAAAATGACAGTTAGACAATAAAAGTCATGTCTATTTTCAAAATAAGGACAAACATGATAAGTAACGCGAGCCCAGGGTTACAGTAATCGTATATGTTACACTATCCGAGCATGAAGGGCAGGTTTGATTCCCGCGCGTGTCGACTTACGTAACGCTTCCGTAACAAGCTACTGTTGCATGACAGATTTAATACGGGTTTTATGTTTTCATTCACTCATCGTCATAATCGATTAATATAGGAAAAATATTGAATTGGTCCAAGCGGGGTGCGAATCCACGATCTTTGCCTTACGCTTATGAGTATATTTCCCAAAAACGGCACGGAAACGACAACAGAAATGCAGGACCGGACCCCATCTTCGGACATGGAGACCTTCCGGACCTCCTACAAAGAGAGCTCGGCCGCAAATGAAACTAGCAGATCTTCGTGTAACAGGTGTAGATGGTTATGCAGGGGCAACAGCAGCTCCCGCAGCAGCCTCCACAGCTTCCCGCGCAACACATTTTGTAGAATAGGTATTGGAAGTCCTAGAAAAGTCGAAAAAAAAGACGGGTTGCACTCCGGGAGTGCCGGCAGAAGTGAAAACTTTTTCTTTCTTTCTTTCTTCGTTATATACATAGAAAAAGATAAAAAGAACATACCATACCATACCATATCATACCGTTCCATACCATACCTATAATATAGCGCCAATCATAGAACCTATCACTAATTTTCTGTCAGAGGAAATTAATAAATTACAAAAAGAAAAAATAATCAATCACAAAAAGTAATAAATTATAAAAAAGAAAAATAATCACAAAAAGTGCCAGAAACCCAGGTTTGAACCTGGTAATATCTGAAATTATGGTTTCAGTTACAGTCGAACCGCTAACCGCTAAGCCACGAAGCTATTTATCGTAGCTTGCAAAATAGACAGTCTTTTTCTTTAGCTAATGTTGTATGACGTCAGCCGGTCGGTTACGGTTCAAAGGTCAAACGATCCTGACGCAAGTTTAACAATTTTTACCCATCCCACGCTGCTAAAGAAGTTTTCACTTCAATAATTCTAGAGGATTCTAGAGGTTGTGGAAAATCAACTAGATGTCTTATTAGTCTTTGTAAAAAAAAAATTAAGCCTTTTATATAATTTATTACACTTTCCTCGGGCAATTTGTGAGTACTTACAGTGACAATGCTTCGACCATTAAGCTACCAGACCTCGCCCTAACCATTAAATTGCTCCAGGCGGTTTAAACCCGCGATCTTTGCCTTATAGGGGCAATGCCTTCACCACTGAGCTACCGGACTTCGATCGAACCATACCCATATTCTCCTTTATATTCTTTTTGAGACGACAGTGAAGACTTCTACAGACATTCTCAAGAACTATCAGAACCAATGAATGATTTTTCAATAATTTTTAAACATTTTACCTATCATATTCGATTTGAACATTTAACATGCAAAATGCTTTATGCATCATCATAATGCCAATCCCTGTTGCATACAAAGCTTACGGAGCTTCGGATTTCGTAGTCCGCTCTCTTACTCTTTCTCCTGCTTTTAATATTTTTGAAGTGAAAGTTTCTTTGGAAGATGAAGAAAAAAGCAGATGAACTCGCAACACTGTTACCGTTACCGACACTTTCGTTTTGAAGTTTAGTATAGCGCCACCTAGTAGAGGGTTTGGCAACTATTATACATTGAAGTTGTGTTGCATTTTATATATCTTTTGTTTTCGGTAAATGGCGAGACCACGTTGCTTCACTTGCTACGATTGCTTGGACTTGTTTTGACGTAACATACGTATTTGCTTCTTTTACTTTTATTATTATTCCTAGTTGCTTACAGTTTGCAGTTCTCTTGACCCCGTCTTTTATTTAAATGACCTCGATCTGACGTATGCCTGCTTAGGTCGAAATAATCAACAATATTGACCGACCTATCAACTCGATCAATGCGCTACTTCAGATTAAATTTGCTCAGAGTCATATTTAATGAGATGGAAATATAAAAAGTTCACATATTTATTATGTAGAGATTACATAAAATCATTACTTAGATGCTGTTGGATTTGTCAATTCAATTCGATTACCATAATGAAATATGGCAAACGATTGCTATTATCTATACATATAAATAAATTGGAGTGTCTGTTTGTAATATTGAAATAACCGTTTTTTACGGTACATACACCAAAATAACATTTTTTTTAAAAATCTGTCAGTCTGTCTGTCTGTTTGTTCCGGCTAATCTCTGAAATGGCTGAACCGATTTTAACGGGACTTTTACTAGCACGTAGCTGATGTAATAAGGAGTAACTTAAGGCTGCTTTTATTTTAGAAAAATAGCGTTGACTCAACACTAAGCGATAACCGACATCCACGTGGGCGGAGCTGGGGGCAACAGCTATTTATATTTATACCAGCTGTTGCCCGCGGCTTCACCCGCGTGGTTGTCAGTTATCGCGGATCGGGTTTTGAAAAATAGATACCTAGCAGCCGATTTTCAGACCTACCCGAGATGCAAGCAAAACGTCATGATAATAGGTCCAGTAGTTTCGGGAAGCATAGGAACGAACATTGTCACACGAGATTTTTGCCACTGTAAATCAATCGTGCGATGGACGCTGAGCTTTTTGAGTTTTAACAATTCGTGATGTATTGAACAAGGGTAGATCGAAAGCACTTGGAGCCAGCGGGGTTCCATAAAATGTTTACTGGCAGTAAAGGAATCTCACGAAGTGTTTATGGACAGAAGTAGATATTGGACTGTATCTCTATTGCAATAAGGCTTACTCGCTAAAGGACCATAGACAACAGTTTGCATATAGAAATAAGTTCAGCCAAATCCGCAGTTAGATTGGTAAAGTGAACTTTAGACTCCGAGCTAAAAGGTTCGGATGCGACTGAGGTTAACGCTGTCTGACTAAGGTGAAGAAGAAGACAACAGGCCCTCGATTCTGCTAAAGCCAAATCTATTGTCATACCACGGACACTGCAATAAATGGCATTAAATTTTAGACTTTATTGCTATAAGCTTAAAGTCCAAAATTAAATGAAGAGCGTCATATTTCACTTTTTCAATCACTCTACAAAAAGCCATTTAATATTAGACTTAAAAAACATTACTTTAAAGTTTACAATTAAATGGGTAATTCTTACAGTGTCTGTGGTATGACAATGGTTTTTCTTTAGTGGAATCGAGGCCCAGTTTGCCATTACTATCAGTAGATATTCACACATCTCATGAATCTTATCATTCCATCCGAACTTTTGGCAAAACTTCAACAATTTGAACGGTGTATGTCGTTCAAGGTTGAAGCTGACCAACTAGCAAACGCACATTATTTACGGATGACCTGAAGACCGTAGCTGAGATAGACTGGATGGTCATAATGTTTTATTTTTAACTTCTTCTTTTTCTTTATCTTTACGTTAATCCCAGATGCATCCGAAGCTTTAATCTCGAAGTCTGAGGCCAATTTCGATATTCAAGTCAGCTTTAGCAGTCCAATTGCGAATTTGGCTGAATTTCGATTTTCCGTGAAGCGACTGCCATTTGAGCTCCACAACCAACAAACCAACCAAGAAATGGATTTTTCTCAAACATGCTTGGAAATGTGAGCATTATTTTGACAACCTTGTTGCTTTTTTTTTTTTGCTGTTTTTTGTATTTTTTTATTGCTGTACATGCGAGCAGCGGCCAGCAAAAGTTGTATGAAAATCCATATCTGTCGTGTTTTAGCGGCCAAATAAATTACTATGTAAACTCATATCTGTCGTGTAATTTAAAATGGAACCAACTTTTACTCGGAACCATGGCAACCAAGGAGGTAACTTATCCAAGGCGTTATTTAAATATAGAACTGGCTTGCAAATAGAATGCTGTTTATTAAGAAAAATAAAAACCAATGAACATTTCGCCGCGTGACTTGTTCCTTGTTCGTCATTGATTTTGTAAAGTAGGTAACTAAAAAAATTCTGCCTAGATACTACTTAGTTTTAATTTCCGCGCGTTGTTTGAGAAAAGCACTATACAAGCCTTGGCCACAACTGAGCGTTGCCGGACTCCGTAATGCGTGCCTCGGCTGCGCCTCGGCCCGCATAGTTCACGATCGTCCGGCAACACTACAATTGGTGGCCGCGGCAGTAATGTACTATATTTTCAACACGAAACAATATTGTTTTTTATTGGCGTCAATAATGATTCTACTAATACTAAATTTACTGCAGTTTCCAAGGCGCTGATGAGGAAGAAACGGCATAACAAACAAGGCGCTGGCAAGGCGAGGTAGGACAATGTGCTATGGCGCATATTAGGAAAGGTCTATGTCCAGTAGGGGATTGCAATAGGCTAATTTGATTTATTTATGTATACGTACAGTCCCCGGATAAGATTTAAAAAGATACAAAATAAAGAAAAAATAATATGTTTCTGATAGTTTACTGTAGGTTTCTTATTATTTCCTTACTGTAGGTATTTTGTGAATCGTTCACTACTCAATCGTTCTACAACCAAACCAGCTTAAAAATCAAATTAAAGTTCTAAGTATTGAAAGCCATTCAAAAATCATTGTCTATTTAAATCATTTCTTACGTAAAAAGACCTCATTAAACAGATTTCAAGGTTTATTTTAATTAAAATATTTGACATTTGAAATTAACTGTTCCCCGTTGTGATAGGATGAGGCAATTGCTTTTGTTGCAGTTGCGTAAAAACCTCTATATCATATTTTGACAACCTGTTCAAGTATGTAAAGATGTATAAAAAGTAATAAGGCACATTAATTAATGGAAAAAAACACTGATTCGAAATTATACGTTCAGTTTCAATCCCCCGGTTATGAAAGTAGTTACCTATAATTTATTTGAATACTTTTTAGTCATCCTAAATATACCGTGTTTATTACAATGCCTGTTTGGTTGCCCAAAATCAGGCAGGCTTCTAGTTTTATCCACAACGAAGTTATAGGGGGTCGAAAGTAGTCTGAATTGCTTCGACAAGAGAATGGTAGGTACGCCCGTGCTGTTTTTTTTGCTCGACTTGGCGATGATGTATTCCCCGTGTGATAAAATATCTATAATATGATAAGCAACTAATGTCCCAAATGTCCCAAAGAATCTCAATTTTGCTAAGAAATATATATAAATCCCCGAAGAGGCAGGCAAAAGTGTGTTACAAAAAGATATTTCTTAGAAATACATAGAAATCATCAGTAATGTCCCAGTGACTTCGTTTATCTAAACTCCAAATCCCGCGTTTCTCGCAATGAAATTCATCGATTAGAATGTAGTATCGCAGTTTAATTCGTCCAATCACTTCTATTATCGGTGAATTTCATTCTTTGCTTTCAGGTGTCTTATTTCAGTTCTATATGTGTAATGTGTATGTATGTTACTGACGAATGGTTTTCTACCTTTTTGCAATATCAATGCTCTATTGTCAATTGTTGGTTCTACTGTTGAGGTTTTACTTTATTTAGAAACAGTATTGTTGTTCGCACTTTAAGTTCAAACGATAGATTTGTATAGAAGACATGTTTATTTTTATTTGTGATCGAGTTTCAAAATGATGTTGTGTTTCGTCTGTAACTTGTAACTTATGTGTTTTTTGAAGTGAAAACTTCTTTAGCGGCGTTGGATGGGTAAAAAGTATTAAACTCGCGTCAGGATCACGTGTTAAACTAGCGTCAGGATCACGTGACCTTTGACCCGTAACCAACGACTTTGTAGGACGTCATGACATCATACAATATTCCTAGCTACAGAGTGTTTATTTTGCTAGGTACGCTAAGAAGCTTCGTAGCTTAGCGGTAATCACTTCGACTGTAAGTTCTTATGGTTTCGGATAGTACCGGGCTCGAACTTGGGTTTCTGACACTTTTTGTGTTTTTCTTTTCTTTTTGTAATTTATTAATTTCTTCTGACAAAAAATTAGCAGAAAATTAGCGATAGGTTCTATGATTGGCACTATAATTATTATAGGTATGGTATGGCATGGTATGTTCTTTTATCTTTTTCTCTGTATATAACGAAGAAAAAAAAAGAAATAAAACGTTTTCACTTCTGCCGGCACTCCCGGAGTGCAACCCGTCTTTTTTTTCATGTCTGCTTTCTATGTTTATGAGTTACTGGCTGTCTGTTGCTTCTATTTCTCTATTCTCTCTATCTATTTCAGATCAAAATCTATCTCTATTTCAAATTTCATTCAGATCTAACTGTTTTTGCGTGACATTCACACATCCAAACAAACTTTCGCGTTTGTAATATTTGTGTGATTTTCATTCATTCAGTAAAACTTCAACTCCGGTCGTCCCGCTAATTTCTCACTTTATTTATTATTTTGGTATAAATAAATTGTAACTATATATTAATATTTTCTTTCTATTCGCTTTCATTCCGTTGGTACCCAGTATCACATAAAAGCAAGCCCTGCACAAAACAGTTAACTTAAAGTGCATGTGCACTATGTATCGTCTACTTGACACAGAAACGTTATCTGTGCCCAGTTTATGAATGTCTGTGGTTCTACATGTTTACTTAGGTCACAACAGTACCTAAGTGTTTTGCATTGTTTGTCTACAATGTTCGAACAAAGCCTACTAGGCAAATGTACAGAATAAAATTTTTTAAATAACCGCGGTAGCCTAGTGTTATGGGTAATGGACTGCTGAGACGAGGTATCGGGTTCGATCCCAGGTTTTCCATGGCACATACCAATGACTTTAAGATGCTTTTCGAAGTTACGTGTGTATTTATCGCAGGTTTATAAGTGCCCAGTTAATGGCAATAGGCTCGCCACCTATTGCCATTAACTAACACATTGTGACCTAAACATAAACCGGCGAAATGTGGGTGTTAGCACCTCTGCCTACCCCTTCGGGGATAAAGGCGTGAGTTTATGTTATGTTAAAAAATTTAGTATCGCGAAAGACGTTTAAATAAGATACCCCTAGCACGAACAACTATCGTATTCGTATTGAGAGAACGAAGCAATGCGATTGGCTGCCTCCCTACTGTGAACGTGTGTGTATGTGAAGCCGACCAATCGCAGTGCTCCATTCTCTCAATACGTTTACGACACGATTACGATACTTGTTCGTGCTAGGGGTACAGATGATAGAAAGTTACAAAAAGGCTCAAAGAAGATAGGTGTAAACATTCATTCACTCATTCATTTAGTTTCCGCAACCCGTTCCAAATTTGAAATTAAAAAAATCATTCCCGCCTCTCCCAAGAACCGTGTTATATAAACATCTTGAGTCGTTTGTAGTAGAACCTATCAGTTTAAAGAATTGACAGTAGGGTAAAAACAGAAAATGAATAAGCACCACTTCATCTAATATACAGAATTCTCATGTCACAAATCACAATGTTCGTTCCCATATTACTCCGATACTACTGGACCTATTTTCATGAAGTTTTGTGTGCATATCGGTTAGGTCTGAGAATCGGCTACTGTCTATTTTTCATACCCCGATTCGCTATAACTGACATCCACGCGGGTGGAACCGCGGGCAACAATAGTAATAATATAGAATTTATTGATATTACAGAACCACAACGGCGTGTAATATTTTATTACACCTTTTGCTTTACCATTAGATTCTTGATAGTTAACCAATAACATTAAGTACTTATCAAATCATTTAATTCAGGATTATAAATCAATACTTATTGACTGTACTTACAGTACCTATGACCACAGTCGCGTGCATTAACATCTAAATATACACTAACAATATTTTAAACATGTCATTATAAGTTATAACATCTTGCAGAGCTACCCGGTACTCGTTAGTTTAGAATTGTGCTATCACTGATTTGATGTATACTGAGATGAACACGGTGCAGATAATGTTAACATACTAGCTGCAACCCGCGACATCGTCCGCGTAGAAAATCTTTTATTTACAATTTCATGGCTTTTATTGTAATTAGTAAAAATCATTTCTTTTGTTGTGTTAACTCCCTCTACAGTGGAATAAGACTACCCCAGCTCTTACTGTGGGTGTCCTAAAAGGCGCCTTAGGGGTAGGGCCTTTTTTTATTCAACAGTAAACACATAGCCCTAGGCAAAGTTCTCGTTAGACGGCAATTGGCGTGCCCACTATTACGTGGTACCGAAATTAATAGTTGGCGAAACTTGGTTGTTAATACATCTCTGTCTACCCCTTCAGGGATTTACAGGCGTGAGTATATGTATGTGTGTTAGGTACTCGTACACGTGTACGCATATTTTTCGCCATTTCTTGGTCCCACGTGATAGGGGCGAGTCCATTACTGCTAGTGATTAAGGTTATATAAATACCTATTACTGGTACACAAACAATATGAATACCGCCGGTACAAAGCTAATAGATTAGTCTCTGACCTTATGTAAATAAAGCGTATTTAAAGCGTATGTAAAGCTGTATTTAAAGCGCAAACATACAATTGCTTAATTTCACCAAACGTCAAGATTTTAAAGACGCACGCGTAAGCCGTAAAATGTTCAAGATTGCAACTAGAAATTGCCTGAGGCATTTACTTATTCTATGTACTTAGGTACTGCAAGACCTACTGTACCCATCTAAAACCTATTACCTACTAAAAATATATTTACACGTCTCGTCTTTATTAAGCTTAGAGTTGCACCTTTATTTTAAATGTTCTGTGTGTTAACGCACACACAAAAATCGAAAAAATGTCGATGATCCCCATCCATGAGCCCTCTCCTTTCCTACATAGGACAACACGAGCAGGGCTTAGATGTCACCCGTATACGGTGCAGAATATTCCTTCAAGAGCCAAGAGGTTTGGTGACTCCTTTCTTTGTCGCACCATTAAGACCTGGAACTCCTTGCCAGTTCACGTGTTTCCTTCTTCCTACAGTCCTGGGTCCTTTAAGTGGGGCGTGAAAAAGCATCTGATGAGGCCGTCAAGCTGAGTGCCACCATTGTTAACATGGTACGTGTTTGTAATGGTGACCCTCTTGTGTCCTACATTAAAAAAAACACTCGCAATATAATAATATTTCAATTGCAATTTCAAAGTATTTCATTAGTGTAGTGTAGTTACTTATTTAATGCTTAGATCAATGACTTCTATTTATGTATGCCTAATACTAAATTATCAGTAGAAAAAAAAGTGAAGAGGAAATAAATTTTTGGATTTCGAATTTAGATCACAGAAACTAGATAAATAAAATACTAGCGGCCCTAGGAGAAGGTAGTCCTACTAATATTATAATCGCAAAAGTTTGTTGGATGAATGGATGTTTGTTACTCTTTCACGTAAAACTACTGAATGTACTTTAATGAAACTTTACAATAATATAGCTTATAGATCCGAATAACATATATAGGCTACAATGTATAACAATAAACGATATTATAGCGATAACTGACATCCAGGCAGACGGAGCCGCAGGCTAAAGCTAGTTTCTAATTAAAAATCAAGAGTTAAATTTAGTTTGGCAAAGTGAATGCGAAACGCTATGTTGTAATTCACTCCACATTGTTTGTCGTGAAGATGACGGGTTAACCACTGTAATTACGCCAGACGTGGTTACATTTGTTTGGCGCAGCTTCCTCCTCGACCGCAGCCGTTCTGTTTCAGTAATTAATATAATAATGTAATTTCTGAAACGATCTCCATTGGAAAGTTTAAAGACCTAATGCAATACGAGACTGACTGTACAGAACAAAAAATTGGAGTCGTTGAAGACCACTACTGGGAACATCTAGTAGTTCATCATTCATCTAGTTCTACAGTTACTTTCTTAGGTCATGGTTCTCCTAGGTGTTCTACAGTTACTTTCTTAGACCATGGTTCACCTAGGTGTTCCACAGTTACTTTCTTAGACCATGGTTCACCTAGGTGTTTCACAGTTACTTTCTTAGGTCATGGTTCTCCTAGGTGTTCTACAGTTACTTTCTTAGACCATGGTTCACCTAGGTGTTCCACAGTTACTTTCTTAGACCATGGTTCACCTAGGTGTTCCACAGTTACTTTCTTAGACCATAGTTCAACTAGGTATTCCATGGCTACTTTCTTGGACCAGAGATTCACCTTCTGCTCCACGATTAATTTTTTAGACCCCTGGTTTACTTGCTTGGTTTTGTACCCGTAGTTTGCTTAGGTGTTAAATTTCATTTGCTATGTCTACTTATCTGTATAGATATGAATCAAAACTCATCAAATTATTTATCCCGTATGAATGCAAAAATTACTGAACGGATTTTGATGCGGTATTTTGGTAGAAAGGTCTTTGACAAACTTAAAATCTTACGTAAGTTCTAAGGCCATCGGAGTAGAACCGAAGATATGACCAAAACTAGCGGTAACCAACCTCGATGTGGACGCAACTGCGGGCATAGGAAAGTACATTTAGAAATTTATCTGAATGTTTAACTACACATTGCGGAATTCGTGTAGAAGCAAGCAAAGCTATAAAATATTCGGACAGTCAGTTAAATTACAGTCTTTACACAAATTACTGGACAACGATAGATCACGACCCGTTTCGTTTTCGTTCCGTGATCGTGTCGTGTCGTCTTTCCCCCATTGTTAGTATTCAGCAATTCAATATTGCCGAACACTAGACTGGCCATTTGCAAAATAATTCTTTTGCAACTAACGATCAAAGTGTTACGAAAGTGTTGAAATGTGGAATTTTGATCGAATGTCAAAATTGAATAAGTTGTTGGCGAGTTTAAAGATGAGTTATTTATGTATATCAGTTCAGTTTCATCTAGATAATGATTTTTTCTGTATAGATTAATTTCAGTCCGCAAAGGCGGGCCGCGATTCAAACCGCGACCAATATACAGGGGCCTTACCTGGAGGGAAACTGCTTGAAATACTGGAGATAGCCAATTCCATTCAAACGAATTGCATTCAAAGAGTTTTGAAAACTCACTTACTTCAACCTGTATAGCAAATGGGCCATCATTTGTTGCTTGACAGTAGTTACGTTCTACCTCTACGAAATCATTACTCTATCGTCTAAACACATAATAAACCTATGCCTGGACATTTATGCAAATATGTTTTTACGATCATAGGTGCTAACGATTAGAAACCACATTCGTACGCATAGGAGTTGAATCTAGGACATAATATAATTGTACGTATGTTGACAGTTTGACCTACATATATATTACCTAGTATAAAAATATGAAAACTTAAAAATTGTAAAGGCCGCATTACACGAAACGGTAACTCGGTATCTTCTTAATTCTAGCGATAATCCCAGTCACATCCGAAGCTTTTACCTCGGAGTTTGGAGTCCGTTTTTTCCATTCTAACTGCACTTGAAGAGACTGCCATATGGCCTCCAAAACCCATTGGCAATATCGAAGCATTGCAGTTAAGCCAGTTAGGGCTCCGCGTTTAACGGAAAATATCGAAAGCGGGCCTCAGGCTCCGAGTTGAAAGCTGCGGGTGCAATTGGGATTAAAGTTATGACGAAGAAGATCGATGAATGTCATTTAATTGGTTTAATTTCTTCAATTCTATTGGGAAATGGTACCTAGATTCTCTTCACGAATAAGACCACACCTAAGCTATTCAATAATGAAATATATTCCTCCATTTCCTACCTTGAATACATTATGTATAATGTCTAATTAACATACACTTAGAGATCTGTGCCGACCCTACGTGTCGCAACAATGACATCACACCTTGATAAATTGGTTCCGCCAATCACAGCAATTCTATTTAATTTACCTCCGTGAATAATCCTAACGCAACCGCTTGCATATTTGAATTTCGAACTGATATTTCGTAGGGGTGACAGAATCGATTTTATATTGAATTAATATACCGGAGCGGATTCCAGTTCTCTTTTTTTTATTGGTAGAAGTTGTGTTTGGTTGCAATAGCCGTAGCAGTGACGGGGTGCTTGCGTAGTGGTACCGCCAATTAACCGTCATTTTAATAAGAGATTATTTTCTATGGTAGCTAAAAAAGGAGGTACGCGTAAGGTACGTATGTATACATTTATACAGGTTTATGTTTTCAACCACTAAGGTGGCAGACAAGCACACGGCTCATCTGATCGAAAGTGGTTACCATGGCTTATTGGCATGTGCAACACCAAAGAGTTAGAACAGAGAGTTTCTATGCAGCCAGTGTAGAAGATAAGCCAGGACAAGCCCTAGGTCTTCCCACTAACAGCACAAAAACTCTCCAGTGAGCTCTGGCCGCGGTATTCTGTAGAGCGGAGGTACTTCCCCAGTCGTACTGCTCAATTAGACGGAAATACCGTTGAGTCCTACCTCCTTCAGGTATACATAATAAATATACCATATAGGATGTGAATTTTAAGGTGAAAATGTAGTGTGACGAGAATGGACAGAATGAGGAATTCCTATATTAGAGGAAGTTTGAAAGTGGCACCAGTGAATGAAATATCGAGTAGCGAGCGACTGTCTAGGTATGGACATATTATGAGAAGGGAGAAAATAATGTTGTAAGGATCAAAGTATGAATGTAGAGGGTGTTAGGAATAGTGGTAAAACCAAGAAAAGATGGATGGATTACTTGATGAGTTGTATGGATGATATGGCAAAAAAGGGAGTAACTGGAGATATGACATCTGACCGGAAGTTATGGAGGAGAATGACATGTAGCGCCGACCACAAATGATTGGGACCAGGGCAAGTAGATGATGATGACATAATAACTATTTTAACAAATGGTTTCCCTGCACATTGTATTTTTGAACTCTGCAGTGGTAAAAGGCTGGTCATTTCTGTTATTAACAGTCATAGATAGGTTAAAACCGCTTACCATCACGTTAATCAGTTTACCCATTAGGTGATATTAAACAACAATTATTAGATACAATAGGTAGGTATATTAGGTCGTTAAATATGAAATTGCCGAAATTTTCTTACAGATTCATGAGTTCGTTATTCCTGTAATTAATAAGCTATTATTTCCATTATTTATACTTTGTTTGAAAGTTGATTTCAAGATTTTACAACTCTGTAATAAATTTTATTTTTATTGGCCGCTTGATAAATTAAATTCGATCTTCAAAAACAGTACTTCCTAAATGCTATCCATTTTGATGATAAATTCCATATTACTTTTATACAGCTGCCACTTTTCAAATATGTATTAAAAGTTGCTGTTAGCTTAATGTTCTTTCATACACAAAAAGCATAAAATTTGAATTTGTCATACCTAAAAAAATGCAAAAATGTGAGTACTGCAAATTTCATATGTACCGACCTATTATTTAAAATTTCTATAATATACTAAACATATCAAGGAATGAACCAGTTAGTCTAGTCTAGCTGATCTTAATCTAAAATGCTGCCGGGGACTTCCAGATTAGGTCGGTCGTGATGAGATTCTGAATACTAGTTACGTATCTATAGCTACTGATCATGTAGTTCCATTATAGTAAGAGTAAGATCACATATATGCAAATTCTACATTTGTAAGCAAGTACAATGCGCTACAGAAGTTCGTATACAATGTGAAACTAAAATTGTATGAAGTGACATCACATGCCAACCCGCAATCAGTCCTTTATTTCTTGGACACATTGATACATGGACACGTCAATTCTCGTACGGATGACAATTCTAACTGCGCACGCATATGAAGTATCGCATTTGTTTATATATAGGAGTAGCAGGAATACCTCTAAAACTACCGTAGCACATAGACGAGTGCCTACTTATCGTAGTGAAGCGTCTTGCAAGAATACCGCACAATTAACTAACTAAAAGATAAAAGAATCGAATAAATCGAATTTAAGTATAAAAATTTCAATAAAAATATAATAGTTTAAGCATCATTATGATTTTTTGCGTTTGAACCTAAAGGCCCTTCATCAACATTTTCAAAAACGATTTGGACTTGAGTGGATTCTACTAAAATTGGTTGATTACCAACTGAAAATGCCCAGCATTGGGAAATCGTACTCGTGAGAGGGGTTTTACTGTTAATTATACAATTATTTATGAAATTATATTTACCTAATTAGTTACCTAAAATAGTAAAAAATAAACTTTTTTGTAACTATCAATTCTAAATTCTACGGGAACGATAATAATCGAATATCGAGTAAATTCCATAACAATTATACACTACAGAGTATCCTACTTAGAACATAAACTCACGCCTTTATCCCCGAAGGTGTAGGCAGAGGTGCTAGCACCCACATTTTGCCAGGTTATGTTTAGGTTCCAATGTAATAGGTGGCGAGCCTATTGCCATTAACCAGGCACTTATAAACCTGCGAGAAATACACACATAACTTCGAAAAGCATCGAAAAGTCATTGGTGTGTGACACTACCGACGTGAACCCACTCCTAGCACAAGCAATTTCAATAATTTCGGTTGCTAATATTTCTGATAAAGCAAAAAAAAAAAAAACAATTTTATTGGCTATATAGAAATTCTGTTTTGTTTTTGAGGGCTTAATTATTATCATGAATAATTCAATCGAATCCCTTCTCGTCCCAATAGTTGCTATGCACTCACAACCTTTTATACAAGTCACTGTTTACAAAATCACTTAACAGTTTTAATATGTGACACAGCACGCACAGTGTTTCGTTATCCATATAAATGGCGTACCACTGTGTCAGTAGTGTCTTCAGAGTAAAAGTTGAATGACCGCTTACGTCACTAGATCCATCCGTGGCCTTGGGTCGCTCACGTAAGAAGACAGGCCAATTAGTGTTAAGGGTGACGAATTAACAGCGCCCTCGACAAATGGCGGATCGTTGGCCGGCGTTTTGTAAATTAGAACTATGAATGTATGGGATTGACAAGTACTTTGACGTTTATGAAATACATCAGCGTATCTTGACACTTGTCGAGAGGGGCAGGTGGCTTAGAGATTTTATTTTGTGTGAATAATGAAATAACTTATATTCTTCTTTGATTAACTGGTTGTCAATTGATACACGTTTAGACTATCAATCCCACGTAGGGTTGAGAAATGATAGCATGTCATGATGTTATGTTTGAACATGAGATTAAGGATACTTTTTGTTGCTGGAATTGGAATCCCTAACAGAGTTTCTTTTTTGCAGTTTTGACGAACCATGAATCGAAAAAGAGTCCATATCTGATCATATTATATAGGTACTCAAGTGCAGCAGTACCTAAGTGTTTTGCATTGTTTTGTCTACAATGTTCGAACAAAGCCTACTAGGCAAATGAACAGAATAAAAAAATTAAAATAACCGCGGTAGCCTAGTGGTATGGGTAATGGACTGCTGAGACGAGGTCTCGGGTTCGATCCCAGGTTTTCCATGGCACACACCAATGACTTTTCGATGCTTTTCGAAGTTATGTGTGTATTTATCGCAGGTTTATAAGTGCCCAGTTAATGGCAATAGGCTCGCCACCTATTACATTGGGACCTAAACATAAACCGGCGAAATGTGGGTGCTAGTACCTCTGCCTACCCCTTCGGGGATAAAGGCGTGAGTTTATGTAATGTATATATATATATGTATGATACGACTTTAAAGCAGGCCCCCGATTTAGCTAATTTTATGACATAACAACACCACTGTCAAATCGCTGATATTGCATAAAATGTCATTAAATTTTAGACTTTATTTGAAGAAGTTTAAGGTCCAAAGTGAAAAGAGAAAAAGTTCATAACATTTTTCATTCACTCTACAAGGTTGTCATTTAATTAAAGACTTTAATAGTATCACTGTAAAGTCTAAAGTTAAATAGCATTTTTTACAGTGTCTGTGATTCGGAAGTGGTTTTGCTATGAGAAAAATAATAGCAGAATCATGGTTTCAAAGCAAAAGGAGAAATCTCAGGAATGAGGGTCACTATTCTATATTACAATAATTGCCAAAAATTTCAACCTTTTAAGGGTACCGTAGCCAAATGGTAAAAAGCAGAACCCTTATGGATTCGTTATGTCTGTCTGTCTATTTGTCTGTCTGTATGTCACAGTCACTTTTTTCCGAAACTATAAGAACAATGCTGTTAAAATTTAGTAAGTAGACGTATTTTCACACAAAAGTAGAAAAAGAAACAACAGGTTTCCCCATACTTAGAACAGAAACTCAAAATATTTTTTTCATCAATGTATCTATGGATAGGTCTTAAAATATTTGAATTAATGTTTGTAAATACTATGAACAATATGAACTTAGATAGGTACTTACGTCAAAATGCCTTCATATTGAAGTATCGATTATCTCTGCATCGAATCTCATCTCTCTAACATAATTTAACGGATGGACCTTGTGTAGTGCGTCCGTCAAAGATAATAATCACAATGCGTACCGATTACTATCTTTATTTTTAATAAAATGCTCTATAGAAAACATCTTACTATTCAAAGTAATTTTATAAATGTGATAGTGTGTGTGTCTGTTTATCTGTCTTTGACGTCTAAACCACTGCACCGATTTTGATGAAATTTGGTATAGGGTTAGATTAGACTTTAAGAAAGGACATAGGTTATGTTTAGTCGCGATAACCGAATCCACGCGGGCGGAGTCTCGGGCAAAAGCTAGTTATTTATAAATGTGAAAGTTTGAATGGATGGATTTTTAACAATTAAACAGAACGGATCTGCTGAGCAATTCTCTAAGTATACAGCATCGAGCTCAGCGCCGTGACAGCCTTGATAAAGATTCTCATTGGTCGGACTACCTGACATCACAAGAGATAGACCAATGACAATCTCAATCAAGGCAGTCACACAGCGCTGTGCACAACGCTTATATTCTTTGCACAGCTGAATGCTTGGCTCAGACATAGATTTTATTCAGGAATTAGCTGTTGCTTGGATTTCGGCTATGGCTTAGTGTTGAGTCAACGCTATTTTTCTAAAATAAAAGTAGCATAAGTTACTCCTTATTACATCAGCTACCTGCCAATAAAATTTCCGTCAAAATCGGGCCAACCATTGTAGAGATTAGCCGAAACAGACAGACAGACAGACAAAAATTGTAAAAAAAATATTTTGGTATAGGTATGTACCGTATTATATTCATATCCATGTAGTAAAAACGGTTATTTCAATATAACAGACACTCCAATTTTATTTATATGTATAGATGTATAGATATATAGATGCATAGATATATAGATGCATATATATATAGATGTATAGATAACTCATATACTAGATACTATATTTATATCCCACTAGAAACCCCAGTCTCTTAAATAATAAAAAATAAATTAAATTTATTTAAAGACATTCAAATTTGTAATACCTACCTATTGTGAACATTATTAATGTATTTATTTTGGACATTGTGAATTATCTTGGACATTATGACTATTTTATTATTATTGCTATGTTGACATCTTGTATATATGACATTTTATATTGTAATCTTATTCTTTTAATAATTGTAATTAAATTTTGTTTTGAATGAAAGAATTTAAATAGAATTAAGGTAATATTTGCATGCCATTGAATGGTAGATGTGCGGAACTGTATTATATTTATGTAACATCATGTATGACCACATTTCTGCAAATAAATGAAAAAAAAAAAAAGTTGAAAGCTTCAGACGCGACTGGGACGCTAGGATGAAAAAGAAGATTATTTGCACAGTGAAAAGTCATCAGATTCTACAAACAGCCAACTTTACATGCTCTAACCGCTCGTTCTGCATGAATCCCCATTTTGAGTTCTAAATCCTGCAACTTAGTCAAGATTGACGCAGACACTCCAATGGGCTAACCAGAAAGTAACTAGTTTTTATGCAAATCCTTGATCCTAGTGTAACTAAAAGGTCCAACCACACGTTTTGAGTGTGAGTTACAGGAACGGCCGCAGGCTAGCTAATAAATATACCTACGACCAATTTGTCGGTTCTAATGTGTTATGTCTCTGTAGTTAATGATAGCGTTCACACTTTAAGACAGATGTGTTACGATGCATGTTGCGCAATAACCTCATTAGTGTGTATCACCGATGAACATCGAAGACGAGTGCGTTCGGCGAAAGTTTTCGGCAATGTTCGGACTGCGTGTAAAGTTAGATTACTTAGATTGTTACATACATATAATTACGCCTTTATCCCCGGAGGGTTAGGCAGAGGTGAATTAACACCCACATTTCACCAATCTGTATTCGGTCCCACGTAATAGGGGGTGAGCTTATGCCGTATTCCGGGCACTATTGTTGACTCGAGCCATGCATCTGAGGCTGAGTCTGGGCTGTACATATCTGTCTGATGTTGAAGTTAATCAGCCCTATCCCTTAGTCGCCTTGTACGACACCACATGGGAAGAGAAGGGGTGGCCCAAATTCTACTCCGCCGGGAACCACGCGGCTCCTTAGATTGTTAACATTATCGTATTTTGTTCATAATCCATACTAATTCCATACGAATATTATAAATGCGAAAGTAATTATCTGTTTATTTGTCTCTGTTTGTCGGTCTATTATGCTTTTACGTTCAAACCAATTTCAATTAAATATATAACTCGGGTAGATTAGAGCTTGGGATAGGACTATGATTGGTCGTTATAATCAACATCGACATTACGAGCGGAATAGTGGGCCACAGCTAGTAGACTTAAAGGATAAGCTCACACTGTCATACACATCTAAATCTAGGCCTTTATTGAATCAAAGTACTTTTTTATTCGAAAAAGGTAAGCTATGTAACCGAAGTCATGTGTTTTAATTGGTTTAAACACACTGAGAAGGATATTAATATTTTTGTCTTTTCAATCTGGATACATATATATATGTCGCCGTCGACTAGCTTAATCTGCCATTAAATTAACTGCCTAGGCAGTTTACTAAACAGCGCCATGATATTCAGCCATCTCGTTCATTACATCATTTAATAACCTGGCTGGCTAATGCTTAGGCCAGGACACTACCTCGAAATAACATAGAAAATTACATACATACATACATATACTTACACCTGTAAATCTCCGAGGGGGTAGACAGAGGTGTATTCATAGAAAATTAGTGATAGGTTTATTGTGATAGCTGCGCAATCCGACTTGATTAGGTTAGGTTCCGTGTTTTTTTGTTTTTTTAAAGTTTTTGACACACTTGACAGGTTAGCCTTCGTGGTTTTTTTTTATAACTATGCAGAAATAAGTAGTTAAACGTCATCGATCCAAGCTATTTGCGTTTAATTAAATGGCTGAACACTAACTAGTCAGGCCGTTAATTGAATGGCGCCGTTTAGTTAACTGCCTGTCTGCTGTCTGCTGTTTGCCTGCCTGTCTACTAATTTCATTTTCAGTTTTCGCTAGACAAATACTCAAACAAATTTTAAAGCAATTACTGTTGTTTCTATGCAAGTAAGTTTTGTTGCTCAGTTTTGTTCGTTACGTTTGAAGTCAACGTCGATGTTGAGAAACTCAATGATTATATTTATCTATTGATACGTAAGCTTTAACATTTCCTAGTTACATAATGTTATGTGTTAATCGATGTTTTCTATTCATCCTTCGTAACGATGTGCTGTCGTATTTTCATAGAAGTGCTACCTATGAAGAAAGAAGATGAGTACCTAGTTAGATAAACTACACTTCTAGGTAACTCCTGACCGAAACTTGGTACAATGTGTATACAAAGAAATCAGTGTACCTACAATTTTACTAAGAAACCACAATAGCGGACATAATTCGTACTATTTTGTAAGCACTCTTTTTATAAAGTTTGAGAGGACACAGCTTCTAACCTCGCCATTACACCACCGACATAAACAAATTAAAAATGGTGGGAGAAATATCATTGTGCTCTTTTATGAAGATATCTGAAATAATCTTTTAATTCGTACATATTTAATTTATATTACAAGCGATACTCAATGAACGTTTTTTGTCATCCGCTTACATTCTGATGAATAGGCTACAGGGAGAAAACTACTATTAAATTAATGAAAGCACTTACCTTTATTATTGGATGGCCAAACATTAGTCGTCCCGTTCTTCTTATTCTTATTCTCTCTAAACAAGAGAATATCTGGTACCCTACTCAGTTTATTATCCTTCGGAATTATATCTGGCACTCGATCTACATTAACCCGCACGAATTCCCCTTTCAACACTTTGGGCTGACTATCTTTCAAAGAGGGAGGTTGTGGAGCTTTAGGTTTTTTATTAAATAATCTCTTCCTATCAGATTTTATAGGTATTTCTATATCTGTATATATTATACTGTCTATTTCTCCGATATCGTTAATATCATTTCTTATTCCAATCAGACTCATCGGCTGATCGAATCTGGTGTTTAAATTTTTCTGTTGTACTGATATATGAGTTATTCCATCATTATCAGTAGTTTGCATTAAGTCATACTCATTCTTTCCCTTATCAAATAGACTGTAGTCATCGATACTATTTTTTCTACACTTGAATATATCGTAGGTTTTCTTTTTTGAAAACAAATTTTCACTGCTTGAGTAGTTGTTTGTATTCTTCGTCAATCTGTTTCGCATCTTAAAGTATTTGTATGTGAAATATATCCTTTTAAAGTCCTGTTCATTTTCGAACTTCAATGCGATTGCTTCTTTATTCGCGTTTTTGGCTACGTAAAAGACTAGAGTGTTGTCACAATTAGGATAGTTCTCGATATTCACACAGTTAGATATATCATCTATTGATATATTTTCCCATTTAGTTGTTTTTAGTTCTGAATAATCTTTGATAAGTTTTTTTTCTTCATCGCTTATGTCTTCTTTTGTAAGCAATTGGAGTTGATCTTTCTCGTTGAAGCCTACGACGATGTTGTAGTTTTGGTGTGATGATGTTTTAGAAAGTGCTAGGATGTCAAGTTGTTGGTTTGTGTTGTGTAGTTTCTGCCGTGCAACAATGGCCGCGAAGCCACCGGTCCGCGCTGTTTTTTTCACAGTCATTTTCTGTAACAAGGAGAATATACGTTGTATATTACTTTGAATTAAATAATAATATTGCTGAAGATATTTGGTAGTGCTACTGTTGGAAGGTTACGCCACTATCACAAATTGAAATAAAACTACCCTTTAACGAATTCTATCGTGCAGCAGCCAAGATCGCCAGTGGCCGGTTTTTTTTTACGTGCGGGAAATCCCCACGGACCCCCCCCCCCCTTTGGAGCCGAAGGGGGAGGTTATGTCGGACTCGAACCGACTAAACCGCACGCCGTCTGTGGGTCGATGTGCTAGGCCGAAGGTGAGGTTGTCTCGTGACATATTCCTCGCACCCCGGCTGATCGCACCCCGGCTGATCGCACCCCGGCTGATCCAGTGGCCGGTTGAAGTTTAAGTTACCGAATCTTAAAGTAGATACCCGAACTATGTTGAATTGTTGCTGTTACTATTTACACAGAATGAGCTCACAATGTCGTATAATATAGTTTACCTTGTTTAATTACCAAAATATCCCTAGACAGTTTTAAGGTGTTCACCTACTAAAGCGCCGTGCATTGCTAAGTAACGATAGTAAACATTCACGAGAGTCGTTATAACAACTATTGAAACTACAGCTGTAAATACAGGCATTAAACTTCTATAAGCGTTGCTTAATATCTTAAATAACTAAAGACATGATTGATTATATCTTCCTATTTCCTTAAAAATGAACGGGACATCCCGTTAAGTCCTATCTCCATCACTTAGAGGTTCCGTACCATGCAGGTTTAACCCTTTTTGGTTAGTTTAATTTTAGGACAACAAGCTGTTACTTTGATAGCTAATAAGAGGTAATAAATTAATGTAATTAACTAGTGATTTAACTACAAATAAATTCCAGTGTTTAAGATCGTAATTTAACGAACCTTGACCAGTCGAGCTGTCGACCCCGGTTGTCGTCAAAGTACTTGTTCATACATCATTGGGTACAGGAAGTCAATGCCCTCAAGCGATTTGAATTGACCGTTCGTTTTGCCAATAGGCGCAATTCTCTAATCAAGCCGTTGGCATGCTCTCCAGTCAAGAAATAAATATCACTATGCAATATAGTGATTCGGTGTCAAAATAGGGATGAATTGAACTTCACCTTCTATGATGGTAAGTTGAAGTCTCAGGAAAATATATATTTTTTTCAATTCAATCTATGAAAAGACTGTCTGTAAGTGTCAACGATTGTTTCAAGGTTTTTTTTATGTAAAGATCACGTCAATTTGACTTCACCTCGCCTGATGGTATACTGAAGAAAAAGTCTCACAATCGTCTAACCTTCACCATTACATACACGTACGATGTTAACAATGGTGGCACGCAGCTTGACGGCCTCATCAAAAGAGGATTGTCGCCGCAGCACCGCGTGCCACCCATCGGTCCAACTAGTGCTGCGACCACACCCCCCTGCCCGGCTAAACAATTGCTGACCTCTGAACGCAATCCAACCGAGATTGGAATACTATGGAGGGTTTTTCGCAATCGTGCACAGTGGTAACCACCCGGCCGAAATTAATGACAAATTTTTTGTACCATCAGTAAATTACGCTAAATTAGGCTAATAGTAAATTACGTAGCGGGCGCGGCGCGGTGAGCGAGAAAGACTCGCTGACATCGCTGCTCGCGCCCGAAGGCGGCTCGGGCGTCGGAGGGCGCTTACAGACCTCCGCCCCCCATGAGCGCGGGCCTGAGGGTGACGGGTGGAGCCACCCGTCACCCTAGCAGAAGCAGGCCACGGCGGCGGCGCGCATCGTAGGACGATGCGCGCCTCCCCACACCGGGGTTGAGTCGGGGACGGCGTGGTCCCCACCTCCCGAGGAGGGCCAGACCGAAAGGGATGGCCCCGGGTCAGCCGGGGTGCGAGGGATATGTCGCAAGACAACCTCACCTTCGGCCTAGCACCACGACCCACAGACGGCGTGCGGTTTAGTCGGTTCGAGTCCGACATAACCCACCCCTCCGGCTCCGGAGGGGCGGGTATACGTGGGGATTTCCCGCACGAAAAAAAAAAAAAAAAAAATAGTAAATTACGATTAGAATTGTATTTAATACAGTAAATAAACCTACTTCTTGTATTTTCGACTTGTGTGATTGTTTTCAAACTAAATTAGCTATACAATAACCTCGTAAACTTTACAGAAACAAAATAATCTATCTAAAAAATAATAATAAATTCGTAACTGCATTCAAAGTGCAGTTAGAAAGCTATTTTGAATATAAAAGAACTACTGACATGTTAAACTCTAAGAAAATCGAATAAAACAATACAGAAACAGTATAACAACATCGATGTTATAAATAAATCGATGTTCAAATAATTGCAGTCAATTAACACTCGATATATCAATCGAGTCGATTCGATACTCATGAAAACGCATTGGTAATCTATATCGAATCGATTCAGCCAGCCAACAATGTTCATATCTGTTAAATTTACAATGTAATCGAATAATTGGTATTATCATTTAAACTTTCACTTACTTTCTTTCAATATATACAAAAATATTAAATTGGTTGCAACTGCTAAATAACTAGTCGGATATAATTACGTATCTACAATTATGTACCTACCAAAATATAACTATTTAGGCAAGTGAAATCACAAGTACTTTTCTGTGAAATCGCATGTACTTTTACTTTTTTTTACGTTACTTTTCTTTAGCATTGATTTGAAGATACACCTTTGCTTGTATGAATAATTCGCCACACCACCACACACCACATCCACACACCCCGCTATTAATACCTCTTATTTCTTTTTAGCCCCCATTCGCAACATGAAGAGTGCTATCAAAAAATAGAATTTGGTGAGAAAACAAAACGCGCACGTAAATAGATTCTTATTGATGTGAAAAATTGGTCATAATAATTGTCCCTTCATTCGTAAGTGCTTATCAGTTTAGTACCTACAAGATGAAGGAGAATCGAGCTAAAAGGGAAAATAGATTTCAAGATTATTTAATAAAAATTTACAAAAATGAGAACCGATAGTTAGACCACTTTGAGCGAAAAGGTTCCAGTAAAAAATCATATACTTAATACATTCTTATAACGAGAATTCGCCTTCTTTTCATTGAAATCTTGATCGTTTTTGACATTTGAGAGATTAAGAGTATATCTAGACTTAATTTTGAACATCATTGTATTAGGAGAATTGGTCATCTGTACTTCTCCATCAAATTCTATCCTACCTGTTATTTCATTATTGGTATTTCCATCCATGGAACGTTTGTATAGCATACAATACTAAACATCATAATAGCATTCACTGTTTTAAAACTCATTAAATACGGTATTGGGCTTTTTAACCTTTTTTAACCAAAAACTCATTTAGTTTTTTTTTTTGTGGGTTACTAGGTTGAATGCCACCGCAAATAACACTAGCAAAATCAGTTTAAAACTGCGTAATATTTAATTGAAAGATTACTGTTTTCAAGATAAATATCATTAAGTTTAGTAAATTCAATATATTTTAGATATTTTTTTAGGTAAAACCCATTTTTTTTTCATATCCCACCGAGTTATCTGATGCCTTCTATAGGTACCTATCTAATATTCTACAATAATAATAATAATAATTATTATTATTAATTAACTGATACACTAGCAGCCTAAGCTGATGGGTGTATATAAATGCACTTGTGTTTTAAGTTTGTACACTATTGCTTAGTCTATTTAAAAAAATGTTAACGTGAGGAGCACTATTACACTTGCCGGTAGGGAGTTCTACATTTGCCACATTTTCAGTGGCATTATATTAGTCTTATCGGCGGTGTAAAAATTTATCGATACTCTACCAAAAAATTCTGGGTCAGCCGGGGTGCCCTGGGTCAGCCGGGGTGCGAGAGATATGTCGTAAGACAACCTCACCTTTTCGGCCTAGCACATCGACCCACAGACGGCGTGCGGTTTAGTCAGTTCGAGTCCGACATAACCTCCAAAACTACTGGATGGATTTTAACGAAACCTTTACAATATTATAGCTTATACTTACATCAGAATAACGCATAGGCTATATATCATTATAGATGGCCCTGGGTCAGCCGGGGTGCGAAAGATATGCTCTATAGCTACCTCACTCTTCAAAAAAAACTTTACCAAAAATAATAATTATATACAAAAGAAGGCTCGAACGTCTGTCATAATAACATACTTAGTACTTATACCTTTACTCGTTAGTTACCAAGTTACATCACTTCACTAGTCATTACTTCACATCACAACTCATTTATCATTAAACACATTTCTTCCTTAAACCTTCTAACATTTATATAACATACATTTTCTACTGATGGTACAGTCAACGATATAAAACTTTACAACAAAAAAATTTACCGCCCAAATATGGGACCAACTTTGGGGTATACTTTTTCTATTAAAAAAATAATTACGAAAATCAGACTACTCTGTAAAAAGTTATGCGTGGTAATACCTTGCAATCTGAGTGAATAATCAATCATTCCCTGTTTTCCTACCCTTAGGGTGGGAGTTTTATTTCCAAATTTATATGGGACCAATTTCGGGGTATACGCTTTCCAATAAAAAACAAATTATCAACATCGGAATACTCTGTAAAAAGTTATGCGTGGTCATACATAAAAAAATATACGCGTCGACTTGAGAACCTCCTCCGTGTTATGTTTTTCGTCGTTTGAAAAGACGATTAACACAAAAATATTACAAAACCTTTTTTTTTACATTGCAATACTCGTACATTTATCAGTAAGGTATAAATAATTTTATAATTCCTAATTATTATATATCTCCTATTATTTTAATATTGTATTAAAGTAGATACATACATATACTCACATCCGTAAATCCCCAAAGGGGTAGGCAGAGGTGTATTAACACCCACATTTCGCCAACTATGATTGGATGTCCCATGTAATAGGGGGCGAGCCTATTGCCAACAAGTGGGCACTTATATGTTACCTGTCGGATGGAGAACAAACCTATCCCTAAAATAGCATAAAGTTTTTTTTTCATACCACTTAGGTGGCAGACAAGCACACGGCCCACCTGATGGAAAGGGGATACCGTGGCCTATGGACGTGTGTAACACCAGGGCAGGGGCGTCACACTCGCGCTGCCGACCCTAGTAGAACAGAGTTTCTATGCCCTCAGTCTAGAAGATAAAGCAGGCCAAGCCTTTGGTCTTCCCACTGATAGCACAAAAACTCTCCACTGAGCTCTGGCTACCTTACTCACCGCCGGGAACACAACACGAGGATATTATGGCCGCGGTATATTTTAGGGCGGAGGTACTTCCCCAGTCGGACTGCTCAATTGGACAGAAATACCGTCGTGTCCCACCTCCTCAAGTTATCAATAAAATAGAATTGGTTGAGCTACATTTATCGTTGACTGTACCAACAGGAAATTCTAGTAAATATAACATGTAGAGAAAGCTAATAAACATATGATTGACTGAAGACAATAGTTCGTCGCGAGCGTGTGACACTTTAAACAAAAAAAGCTTCCTGCTAAAGATAGGCAATGAATTAGTTAAGCGATTATCTTTTGGTATTAGCACAGGCGTGGCTAGGTTTTAATTTCTATTTTTAATTTTGGGCAGAAGTTTTGTTTTGAAAATTATCAGACGGTGCATGTGCGTTATATGTTGTTATCTGATATGAAAAAAAATAAGAAGGGGATCATTATTACGTAATTATGTAAGAAAATAAAATAACATGTGTATCCCGTGAAATTAGCAGAAAGTTAAAGGACAATCCTTAGCGAGCGATTACAATATGGAGTTTTTAAAGAAGGGCATTAAAATGTTTCATCAGGTTCGGCAGCGCGAGTGTGACGCCCCTGGAGTTGCACACGTCCATAGGCCACGGTAACCACTTTCCATCACGTGGGCCGTGTGCTTGTCTGGCACATAAGTGGTATTAAAAAATGTGTAGCGGACACGTCCTCAGAAATACAGGCAGAAATAAAATAAAATTTATTTATTTTTAGCAGTCGTTACGGGTAGTTGGAGCCCTCAAAAATCCAATAACTGCCCTAACCACAATGCTTCGGTATCGCCTTTGGGTCGTAGAGGTCATATGACAGTCGCTTCACGGAAAATATCAACTAGCCCCCGGATCGAAGCGGCGCCGGGGGCGTCTCCATACCGGGCACTCAGTGAGTGGGGTTTTCTTAATCGTTTAGCATTCACGCCACATACTAGCGCATTTCAAATGTAATTTAATTTAATCCGCAGTTAGAATGGTACAAGCGGACCCTAGACTCCTTGAAAGTTGAAAGACTGGGATTAACGATTAATTAAAGACTCGCAGCATTAATATAATTGGCAGTATGTCAATCATCTATATAAATAATAGTTCTGACGCCAAACAAACGCGAGTGTAGGTAATGCCAATACGTCCAATAGCATGTTTCTAACGACATGCCTACACTTTATGAATTCAACCGATGACACAATATTTATGTCTGTGTGCCTGACAAAGTAATTAACACAATTTTTGCTGATGACCTAATGAAAATAAATAAATGTGTGTCAAATTAATTAACATTATTTTGACTAAGAGAATATTATGAAGTCATGCAACTAATTTGTTTCATATCCACTTCTGGTTTCAAATGAAACCCAGGCCGCGAGAATGAGACCCAAATTATTATGAAGCGAATGGGAGACAATACAATATTATAACCTGGTTTTATGTAATTAATAGATAACCTACATATAGTGACCTAGCGTATGTGATTCTGAGGTGTTTTGTTCAAGAAGTATGTACTTAATCATCTATTTAAATAATGGGCAATTGTGTGATGGGCCACACGCAATGTAGGGTTCAGTATTTGCCCATCATAATATGTGAATAAGGAGAGAGCTTTTTGTTATGTCCTTATGTCATACATATAAGTTTGAAAGAATATTAGTAACTGTAGGTCTAAAAAGTGTGCTATTTCACTAATAATTGTAAAATGGTCACTTTTTGACTATCATAAAATGAAGCTGCATTTGAGTGTATATCATCTCATTTGACAGTTTTATATGAAAATGCGTAAAATAGTGTCAATTTATGAGCCATTCATATTATCAATTTCGTGACGTATTGGATGTTAGTAGGGCCTTAAATTTTGCTTTCATTTCGGTGTTTTCATTGTCATTGTTGTATTATTAAGCCTTCGTCCTACGACCTATTGAAAAAAAGGACTGTTATCTCTTTTTTTTATACCATATAGGTGGCAGATAAGCACACCTGATGGTAAGTGGTTATGGAAGAGTGCCTATGGAAGAATGCAACACCAGGGGGGTTTTTCCTCCGGAGCCGGAGGGGGAGGTAATGTCGAACTCGAACCGACTACCCCGCACGCCGTCTGTGGGTCGTTGTGCTAGGCCGAAGGTGAGGTTGTCTCGCGACATATCCCTCGCATCCCGGCTGACCTAGGGCCATTCCTCTCGGTCTGGCCCTCCTCGGACCGCGTCTTCCCGCGATGCGCGCCGCCGCCGCCGTGGGCACCAGGGGGGTCATACTCGTGATGCATTCTCTGTCTAGTCTTAAGTGACAACGGCGTGAATATAACGAACGATCCGTCTACAACTTGTACCACACAACCAGGTGTTTCCACAACAATGGTACGTTCCGTGAGAAATCATTTTACATAATATGTAGTGCACTTCCGAATGGCGGCAATGTGGGTGAACTTGCGGCTCATTTGGTACCAACGTTTACTACTTATTATAATTATGACCGATTAACATCAAAGGCTTTAATGTGAAACGTTGAATTAAAAATACTGGCCAAGTGCGAATTACAAGGAGCGTTTTTTTATACCACTCAGACGGCAGACATGAACATGGCCAACCTGCAGGCAAGCATGGTTACAGTTGCTTATGGATATGTGCGACAACCGGAGAGTCACACTTGTGCTGCCGATCCTGTAAGACCAGAGAGTTTCTGTGCCGTCAGTGTAGAAGACAAAGCAGGACAAGCCTTTGGTCTTCCCACTGACAACATCACAAAAACTCTCCATTGAGCTCTGGCTTACCATACTCATCGCCGGGAACACAACACGAGATTATTATGGCCGCGGTATTCTGTAGGGCGGAGGTACTTCCCCAGTCGGACTGCTCAATTGGACGGAAATATCGTCATGACCTACCTCCTTCAGGTATGTACCCAAGATGCCGTCAAATGATGCTATACCTACTAATTAATTTAAAATTAAAATACTAATATTATAAATGCGAAAATAATTCTGTCTGTCTGTCTGTTACGCTTTCACGCTTAAACCGCTGATCTGATTTTGATGAAATTTGGTATAGGGTAGTCTTTGTTTAGTCACGATAACTGACATCCATGTGGGCGGAGCCGCGGGCAACAGCCAGTAATAAATAAATAAAAAATCTAATCATATCATTTATAACAATAATAACTAGAGATGCAACGGATATTCGGTTGCTATCCGGTATCCGGCCTATCCAGCCATTATTTTACTATCCGGCCGAATACCGGATAGATGCGCACTATCCGGCCGGATACCGAATAGTGATTCTGTTTGGTATTTAAATTAATAACATAAAACACATTTTTTTTTTCAATATTTTAAAAAGTTTTCTTGGACATTCTACAAATCGCTCTCTAGAACCAAAGTAAACGTTGGTTCTCCTTCATCATCCTATCCTAGCGTTAATCTCGGCACACCCGAAGCTTTTACCTCGGAATATGGGGTCCGCTACACAAGACGTGCGTTTTACCCTCCAAGGTAAAAAGTAAGCATTGACTGTTGATAAATAAAATAAAGACACTTGTACGCTTTTTTATTCATCACCGAGAAGAATGGCCCTGGGTCAGCCGGGGTGCGAGGGATATGTCACAAGACAACCTCACCTTCGGCCTAGCACATCGACCCGAGTGTGCGGTTTAGTCGGTTCGAGTACGACTCCCACACGTAAAAAAAAACTACCTACTAGCAAATATTTTTTTTTATGTATAATGTTTCCTTTTCCTCCTAATTAAAAAAAAAAGATAAAAAAGAACATACCATACCATACCTATAATATAGCGCTAATCATAGAACCTATCACTTATTTTCTGCTAATTTTCTGTCAGAAGAAATTAATAAATTGTGAAAAGAAAAAATAATCACAAAAAGTAATAAATTACAGAAAGAAAAAATAATCATAAAAAGTAATCAATTACAAAAAGAAAAAATAATCACAAAAAGTTTCGGAAGGCCAGGTGGTTTGAACCCGATACTATCTGAAACTATAAGGACTTACAGTCGAAGTGCTTACCGTTTAAGCTACGACGCTATCTCTTTAACTTGCAAAATAGATGTCTGTACCTAATCTTGTATGACGTCAGTGGTCGGTTACGGTGCAAAGGTCAACTAATCCTGACGCTTCCTTAACATTTTACACCCATCCAACGTCGCTAAAGAAGTTTTCACTTCAAAACTAAAGTATATTATGGAAACTAAGTTTGCCAGTATGCAAAATTACAACAACCCAATTGATTGAAAAAAATATTAAAATCCATTAAATCGTAGTGATTTCCTAGTTATAACTTGTGTATATCTCGTGACACATATCTTGAACCTAAGGCGCGAGAGAAACGAGGCCCTGGCGCACGCGAATTGTTTTGTAATAATCTATGCTTTTGGAGAATTTGAGTTAGTCTACTGCCGTAACACCCCGCGCTATCCCCAAAAGACACCCAAGAAACGTGTACTGCGCGTATACAACATATTTTGAGCACATTTCAGGTCCAAGAAATATGTGCCGAGGTGTAGGTACTCTGGTTTATTAATATAATAGCGTATTAAAATTCAGAGATTAGGCCGGTTTATGTTTCCTTTGCCTATAAGGTTTGTGTAAAAAAAAACACATTTTTTAGAAATGTATAGTGGGCAGTGAGTCATGATTAGTCTGTCTGTAGCTTTGTATACCTCAGGACATATATTTTGTACCTAAATTGTGCTCTTAACGCGCAATAGGTGCACGGCAAGTCTGTTTACTCTGTAAACGTCGAGACTTTAATCTTGGAAACTAAAATATGCTCAAAATGTGCTCTATCGCGTAGTACACATGTCTTGGGTGTCCTTTGAGGATAGTTCCAGGTGATACAATGGTGGACGAACTCAAATTCTTAAAGGTGTCATTTGTCTCGCGACCTAGGTCCGAGATAATTATCTCATGTGTCCCTAGGTATACAAATGTCGATATACATACTACACACACACACAGCAGCATTAGCGGAACACAAAAGAGTATAAAATCGTTAGCTTTATTTTTAAACAAATAATAATTATACATGAAACAACAACAACATGTTTAATAACGAGTGTTTCCCCCTCGTGCCCTGATTAAGGTTTCCATCCGTCATGGGCATGCTGCGAATGATGTTGTCAATGATTTCTTGGGGCAACCTCTGCCATTCTTCAACTAATGTGTTTCGCAGCTCGCCCAGATTGTTAGGAGGTGGCATTCTTGGTTTGACACTTCTCTTTAGCAAGTCCCAAACGTGGCCACTCCATCACCTTAACACCAATATGGTTTAGGTATGCCTGTACTGAGCGACCACTATGAGCCTGAACATTATCCTGCATTAAAATGAAGTCGTTACCAAATGGGGCAAGTGGCACAACATGTTCCTCTAAAATCTCCCTGATAAACGGATCAGCAGCCAGATTGCCGCCTTCGACTACCACTAACTCCATGCGGGCTCCTAAATATATCCCTCCCCAGATCATAATTTTGTGTTCCGCTACTTCTGCCGGTGTGTGTTTTGTCACAGTAAGCTGTTAACACTATTAGCGTACAGTTTTATTGATACTATTTATTGTCCAGTTTGTCCTCACTATCAGCGAATGCGAATCACATATTGAAGCCCTATATATTAATAATAATGACATGTACAAGGAAATAATTTTCACAAAGCACTACCACATGCAACGGTTTCTCACGCATCATGTTTTCACTATGACAATGCCTTTTCTCATAATTATACTGTTTTATTACACGCACTATTATACAGAAAGTGTATATTTGTTTTATTTCTATGTAATATTAATAATTATTTATGCATTTATAAGACTGTGTATTTAAGACCTCTGAATAGCAAAAGGTTAATGTATATTTATTTAAGTGTAACGCGCACGGCGGCTAAGTGACGGTTGAAAAGAGATTTCCTGTAAGAAAATAAGGAATTTGAAATTGGAATCGAATTATGTTTGATTGTCAGATGCTTTATCCGTCAACTCCGACATCTATGACGGAGAAATCGATAGAAGGTACATTTCGATGAATTCTAGTTACGTTCAATATATAACCTCCCCGTTTTTGGAAGTCGGTTAAAATAAATTTCTTCATTTGTCAAAGAATTTGTTTTTTTGAAGTGAAAACTTCTTTAGCGGCGTTGGATGGGTGTAAAATGTTAAGGATGCGTCAGGATTAGTTGACCTTTGAACCGTAACCGACGACTGACGTCATACAAGATTAGGTACAGACTATGTATTTTGCAACTTACAATAGATATCGTCGTAGCTTAAACGGTAAGCACGTCGACTGTAAGTCCTTATAGTTTCAGATAGTATCGGGTTCAAACCACCTGGCCTTCAGGGATTTTTTGTGATTGTTTTTTCTTATTATAATTTATTACTTTTGGTGATTAATTTTTTCTTTTTGTAATTTATTACTTTTTATGATAATTTTTTCTTTTTGTAATTTATTATTTTTTGTGATTATTTTTTCTTTTTAGACATTATTAATTTCTTCTGACAGAAAATTAGCAGAAAATAAGTGATAGGTTCTATGATTAGCGCTATATTATAGGTATGGTATGGTATGTTCTTTTCTATGTATATAACGAAGAAAGAAAAAAAGAAAATGTTTTCACTTCTGCCGGCACTCCCAGAGCGCAACCCGTCTTTTTTTTATGGTATTTCAAAAGGTGACTTAACATCAATTTTCGGATTGACGGCATCTCAGTGACTTACAAAACTTGCACTTTTCCACGCTTCGATATACCTAAGCTTTTTCTCTTTTTCGAATGCTGTAATCACACAGTGAACATGTTTCCTTTGTCTTATCTTTACTGCCGCCTGATCCCCAAACCCCCACCCCGAGAGGAAAGCTTGCCAGAAATTCGTCCAATAATCAACAGATGTAAGGTTGAAATTGGCTATAAAAAAGAATATGTCAACATATGACCCGATTATGACTCGATACTACACGTTGGCCTTGAATCTGTTTACAGAACTACCAATAAGTCAATGTAATATCACACTTACTATATTGCAGACTGGAACTTCGTTACACACATATTATTCTCGATACTGTCAGGCCTAGGGTCGATATATTGAAAAGTCGATAATATCGATACTATATTTTTCTCATCGGCTAGAATTATTGATTTAGAAGCATTGATTGATTTTGTCATTCATAGGTATTATTTTGCGACCTAAGGTAATACCTAAACATATTTAAATTTGAATTCGTAGCATAATTATCGATATTTGAATACTATCCATTTTCGATATGTGATTGAGAAAATTATCGTCTATAATGGGATTTTCAAAAATAAGATTGTGGAGCAGGAGAAAAGAAATAGAACCTAATTTACTTCTTTGATTGCAAATAAATAAACTAATTGAAAGAAATTTTAAAGCATTTATCGTGTTAGCTATTCAAATCCTTTCCAATCTTAATCGAAAGAAACCAATAATATCTTTCATCTATGTATTTTCAAAATGTGTAGAAACCTAATCAAATAAATATTAGATATTTACACATTTTAAACATATATAGTCTCTTTCCAATAGTAGGATTAAAGAACATTATACGAGACTGTGTAAATAAAGAATACTATACTATGCGCGCAGAACAGATGGCCGATGAAGCAAAAAAGTTCTGGAGTGGCGACCGCGTACGGGCAAACGTAGTGTAGGACGCCCAACGGCCAGGTGGAAGGACGACCTCATCAAGCTCGCCGGGAAGCGCTGGATGCGGGCTGCCTTAGATCGGTCGTTCTGGAAGTCTATGGGAGAGGCCTATGTTCAGCAGTGGACTTTGTGTGGCTGATATAATATGATGATGATAAGATAGACGTCTCTCCATTTACTACGAACCTGACATAGCCTCACGCTTCTTCCACTTTCATAATTATTTCACTACATACTAGCCGGTTGCTCTATAATGTACTCAAGACCCGACGTCCTTAATTATCTTCAAAAAATATCGATGACATCCATATCTCACAGATATCGATATACATATTAACATTGAACTTCACATCCCTAGACAGGACTCACCCATATAAGGTTTAAACCATACGTACATAGCGTGTACTTTACTAGGTTACAGGCTATTAATACTCGCAGCATATGTGGACTAGACCTTCTGCATCTCTTCCGAGACGTATAAGGGCGTATAAGCTTGTAGACCTCGACTTGTAAGGTAGACCGACCCCTACGGTCATAGGGCTATCACAATATGGGCATGATTAATAATATAAACGAGATTACCTTGACTTCTATAAGCATCTAATGATGAATTAATGTTGATGTTTTCTGAAGTTTATGCGAATGTTACTCATTCAAATAAAAAAAAGACGGGTTGCACTCCGGGAGTGCCGGCAGAAGTGAAAACTTTTTCTTTCTTTGTTTCTTTGTTATATACAGAGAAAAAGATAAAAATAACATACCATACCATACCTATAATATAGCGTCAATCATAGAACCACCTGACGTCGCCGCGCCTGGATGCTCTGCTCATGATTAAGGACTCCGGTCGGGTCCGAAACTAGTCGGGCGCATCCTGACGATTGACGTGAGTAGGTATAGCCGTAATAAATTTATCGAATTGAAAAATGGCTCACGATAGTTTCTATACGAAAATCATAGAACCTATCACTAATTTTCTACTAATTTTCTGTCAGAAGAAATTAATAAATTACAAACAGAAAAAATAATCAGTAAAAGTAATAAATTACAAAAAGAAAAATAATCACAAAAAGTGTTAGAAGCCCAGGTTCGAACCCGGTACTATCTGAACCACAACTACTTACAGTCGAAGCGCTCACCGTTAAGCTACGGAGTGTCTTATCGTATTTTGCAAAATAAACAGTCTATAGCTAATGTTGTATGACGTCAGTCGTCGGTTACGGTTCAAAGGTCAAGTGATCCTGACGCGATTTTAACACTTTTTACCCATCCAACGCCGCTTAAGAAGTTTTCACTTCAAAAAGTGGGCCAAACCCTTCCAACATTGGAGGGGCCAGCGCTGGACTGCGATTGACCTACTAGCCTACGCCCAGGGTTCCGCTCCGCCAGTACCGCGACTTTTGATCATATCTCCATTCTACTCAACTGATTACGTTCAAACAAACGTTAAATTTAAAACTGACCAATACCTTTCAAATAAAGAATATCGCATCGAAATGCGGTCAGTAGGTAGTCCATACATCGCGAACAAACAGATAAAAAGTCCGAAAAAGAAATTTGAATTCATTGCGATTAAGATAAGACAAGTTTGTATCTATCGGTCTAGGCGGGGTTTGAACCCGAACTTTGCCTCACAGACCATCAATGTCATCTTGACCACTAAGCTACTAGACCTCACCCGAACCAATCTAAATTTCTCCGTTTTATATCTGTCTTTGTGGCGACAGTGAAGCATCTACCGATTTTAATCAACCATTTAATAACTGATGTTTTTACTACCGGCGAAATATAGTCACAACTAATTTACAATCTTATAATAATATAGACAAGTAGTAGAAAAACCTTTGTAGCGTGGCGGTAGTGAACGCGTTCGCTACGCAGGAGGCTCGGATTCGATCCCCACTCTTTGCAAATATCTGTAGGTATGCATGACGGGTATTTGCGTTGGTCTACTCATACCTCGGAGAGCACGTTAAGCCGTGGGTCCCAATTGTCATACGCACATGTATGGTTGTCGTTACTGGTAGGTAGTTTGAGAACTAAAAAGCCAAAACGTCTAACTGCAATGCTTCGATGTTACCTTTGGGTTGTGAAGATCAGATGGTGGTCGCGTCGCAGAAAATATTGGGGTTTGGCCAAATCCACAGTTTTACTGGAAAAGCGGACTCCAGAACTCCAGGCGAAAGCTTTGTATGAGACTGGAATTAACGCTGAGATGAAGGAAACGAAGAAGAAGACAAGAAGTAGATAATAGTATAGAAAAATTGCAACTCTAACCAGCAAGCCAAGGGGTCAACATGTCATACAGAAGCGATCAACTCGCAATGAACTGTGAAATTAATTTGCAGCGGTGCTATGCGACCACCCAATTTTTGTATCCCTCCATGACAATCCTAAGAGCGTTTTCACACTCATCCGATATCCGATATCGGTGTCGGACGCCGATAGCCGACATCCGATAGCCGACACCATGTGCTGTTTTCACATTTCTCATTCTCATTCTCATTTGCTCGATAGCACAGACTAGTTAGGGATGCTAGGAGTAAAAAAAAAACCTTATTGACATGACATGGTATCAATTTTTTTTTCTTATATTCGTGATCAGCGTCATCAATTAAAGCGAAAAGACATGTAACTCAGAAAATGTCATTAAGGTCGAAAATTGCTTGCAGTCGCTGTTTTAGTTTCTTTGTGTTCCGATATCGGGCCAAAACAGTGGTGTTGGCTCCGATAACCGATATCGGGCCGGACAATGTGAAAGAGAGATACATATCTCATACATTTGAGTTCCTCCAATATCGGATGTCAGATATCGGATATCGGATGAGTGTGAAAACGCTGCCGGAGAGAAATCTATGTTGTCACTCTGAAAGTGTACGATACTATCGGACCCTGTAGAGCTTCATAGTGTGAAATATTACCTTTTGTACTGGGGTAAGTTTGTCTATAATACTTCTACAGCGAGCTCATGTTTATGATGAGTGCAACCCTAACCGGCAAGCGCAAGGCCTCAGTATGTCTTACGGAAGCAATCAACTCGCAATGAACTGTGAAATTAATTTGCAGCGGTGCTACGCGACTACCCAATATTTGTATCTCTCCATGACAATTCTAAGGGCAAAAAATCATGCCGGAGAGAAATCTATGTTGTCACTTTGAAAGTGTACGATCCTATCGGACCCTGTAGAGCTTCATGGTGTGAAATATTACCTTTTGTACTGGGATAAGTTTATCTATAATACTTCTACAGCGAGCTCATGTTTGCAACCCTAACCGGCAAGCGCAAGGCCTCAGTATGTCATACGGAAGCGATCAACTCGCAATGAACTGTGAAATTAATTAGCAGCTGTGCTACGCGAATCTTTAATTAAGTATTAAACCTCATCAGAAGGCCAATCTTCATAATTAAATGCAGACATATTACTACAATCTCGATTCCATTGAAGCCTACCCGATGTTACAAAGTACTCAAAATAGTATGCTCCCTTCCTTTTAACTTATTGTTTTGATAGAACACATCTGTAGTTTGGAAGACAAGTACAATTTAAGTCAATAAAACACTTTGATATTATCATTATTAATAGGTATTAAGGTCATTTTGAGTAATTTACTAGTCAAGATTGTTCTGATGCTGACTGTACTTGTAGATATATTTATAAGCTAGAAATCCATACTAATATCATAAATGGGAATGTATATATATTTGTGTCTGTGTGTCCGTCTTTCACGACTAAACCATTGAAGCGATTTTAGTGAAATTTGATATAGGAGTAGATTAGACCTTGAGAAAGGACATAGACTATGTTTGGTCGCGATAACCGACATCCACGCGGTCGAAGCCGCGGGCAAATGCCAGTTTCTCATACAAGGTGGCAAAATTAAGGCAGTGGTTTCCCTTGCGATCGTTACCCACCTTGACCGTCATCGTAACTTTTTAATTTGGACTGTGCTCAAGAACATGTTACAAATAAAATCTTTTATAAAATCGTTTTTTGATTTGATGATTTGTAAAAAAAAATGGAGAAAAGAGACAGGAGGAAAATGAGAAAAATGAAATTATAATAGCAGTTACAATCAACCAGCCCGGGGTCTAAGTGGGGGCAAACCGGGGCACTTGCCCCGGGGCGGTAGTTTCATGAAGGCGCCAAATCCTTGCGAGAAGAATTCAATATCAAACCAATGAAGCCTCTTTTGAAACAATCTCATAGGTTTTTATCAAGTAATCGAATCTTAATATTATATAATGATTATTATGTGTAACAGAGACAACGTTAGATTACGTTCCGTATCTCACAAAAAAACAACTGTTTTATTTACATAGAACACATTCTAAGTGATTTATGAACGCATCTTAACAGATCAAGTTAATTTTTTTTGAACGCGTGCCTTGTGTGCGTGATATTTCTACTAGGGGAATCCTGAGGGAAAACTACCTAGGCGTTGGACTTTGAGGAAAGGAAAGCACGCCGTGTAAAGTTGTATCTACTCTTTCTTGGTTTTATATATTTTCTGTGTTATTGTAAATATTTACACAACATAATGTACTGGTAGAATATAGGTACATGGGACGCCCATTTTTTAAGACCATTTTATGTACCTAAATTCATATCAATGTAGTTGATTTGTTGTGTTTCTGTTTTATGTTACAAATGAAAGTTATTAGTTATTAGATAATAAAGAGTTTAATTTTATTAAAGGATTATTATTTTCACAAATGGTTACACATAATGCTACTCATTGGCAGTTTTAACAGTTTTTCTCAAAAACTGAAGAAAGGGGGCGCCATTTTCAAGGTCTTGCCCCGGTTCGAAAAAATCGTAGATCCTCGGCTACAATCAACCATTGAAATAAAACGGTTTTTAAGGATTATTAACTTACATTTTTCCCAACATTTCCGTAGGCCACCTCATTTTTGTATTTCTCCGTGACAATCCTATGGGCAAGACCATGACCAGTGTGAAACCTATATTGCCACAAAGTGTACAGTCCTATCGGACCCTGTAGAGCTTCATGGTGTGAAATATTATCTTTGTATTGTGGTAGTTTATCTCCAATATTACTACAACGAGCCCTTGTTTGTGCAGACTGGGATAATGTTACTCAACCTTCATAAGCGGGAAATCCCCACGGATACCCCCCCCCCTTCGGAGCCGAAGGGGGAGGTTATGTCGGACTCGAACCGACTAAACCGCACGCCGTCTGTGGGTCGATGTGCTAGGCCGAAGATGAGGTTGTCTAGTGACATATCCCTCGCACCCCGGCTGACCCAGGGCCATTCCTCTCAGTCTGGGCCTCCTCGGGAGGGGGGACCACGCGGTCCCCGAGATTTTTGATAACCAGCTACGAACATGGATATTTTACTCTTAATTTGATAACCAGTTACGTGAGAAGAATTAAATTGTCATTTTCACCAGCTACGAAAGATGAGCAAGAATGTGCATACTACCGGAATCCATCGCTTTACAAACATCTATTAGGGACTTTATTCGGTTCAAAAGTTTTCCGATTCTTCAGTTCCGTTAGTGCTCAAGTCTAGACTGTTATTAAATTATGAAAAATATGAAACACAAATTCAAACCCGTTATTGCGACAGTAATTCGCAGTCATACGCGGAAGTAATCTTTTAGACAATTCGAAACTAATTGTGGCTAATCTTGTGCTACAATTAAATACAGAACCGCCATCTGCATCTGAAATCTCCACAAGAAAAGAGACTTTCTCGATGTTCTCTGGAAACTGCGATATCTCCCTGAGAATAGTACACAATACCTTTATTGTGTTACAAACAAGCTGATCTTTGCTACCCATAAAACTGTAATGATTTGAATGTTCTAGTAAATAGAGTGTACTTTGGAATAGCTAACAAAATTTGATTGTGGTTGAACTGAGTTTTGTGTTAGATTGTTAGTACAGTGACAAGTGATACTGTAAATATTATTTTATGGTGGGTTTTTAATTGTGTCGTGGGTTATAAAGTACTAGTTTCTGTCCGCAGTTTTGCCCGCGCGGAGATATTTTATCGCGGGTAATAAATCAATTTCCGGAAAACAAATTCTATCCTTCTAATATTATAAATGCGAAAGTTTGTAATTGTGGATGGATTTGTTACTCTTTCACCTAACAACTATCGAAAGTATTTTAATTAAACTTTACAATAATACAGTTTACTAGCTTTTGCCCGCGGCTCCGCCTGCGTGAATATCGATTATCGCGACCAAACATAACCTATATGTCCTTTCTCAAGGTCTAATCTACCCCTATACCAAATTTCATCATAATCGGTTTAGTGGTTTAGGTATCAAAGCGTAACATACAGACAGACAGACAGAGTTACTTTCGCATTTATAATATTAGTATGAATACATCAGAATAACTTTTTTTTTTTTTTTTTACATGCGGAAAATCGCCTCGGATACCCACCCCTCCGGAGCCGGAGGGGGAGGTTATGTCGGACTCGAACCGACTAAACCGCACGCCGTCTCTGGGTCGTAGTGCTAGGCCGAAGGTGAGGTTGTCATGCGACATATCCCTCGCACCCCGGCTGACCCAGGGCCATCCCTCTCGGTCTGGCCCGAATAATAGAATAACACATAGGCTACAATTTATAACGATAACCGATATCAACGCAGGCGGAGCCGCGGGCGAAAGCTAGTAGCTTATAAGCTCCATGCTAATATAGGAATCACAAATCGTTATCATAAATCAATTTAATAAATCGTTTTACAGTTACATAACATCAACAACCCGTATATCTGTAAGAAAGTGCTCATAATTATTGAGATATGGAAAACATTGACAGGTCAATCAATACTTTCTCTTTCGATAATAAACTTTAGACTGTTGGCACGTAAATTAATACTAAATACCTACTTACTACGATATCACTGCGCGAGAAGGAAAATTTTGAATAAAACACTGGACCAACCCATCTGGACAGCGCGCAACCCATCTGGCCAGCGCGCAACCCATCTGGCCAGCGCGCAACCCATCTGGCCAGCGCGCAACCCATCTGGCCAGCGCGCGGCGTGGCAATAGCAGGCCAAAGCGTCAGGCCTTTGTTCGCCTAGGACCAAGTATGTTCAGCAGTGGACAGCCATATAGTCTGTTTTTCAATTTTAGATAGTAAGATAATCTAAAGTTGTCGATAAATAAATTTAGTACCTACAGATTTTTGTTGGTTATTTTATAGTTAGCTTATACGGATAGTGTACGAAACTAAAAAAAAAAAAAAAAAAAAATTTTTTTTCTTTCTTAAAATATAATAAAGATAAACCACTTGACACTAAGCACTAAAAGCTGGTATCATTATTTCACAATTTGACATTTGCAGTTGTCAATTTACTATCTGAAAATAAAAAAGCCGACTATAGGCTAATTTATATTGATAAACGTAATTACTTATGGACAAAGGTTTAATAATCATTTCTTTTGAAAATTATCGCCAGTTATATCTCTGACGGGAAGGGCAGAGGTTTATTAACAACTAGCTGTTGCACGCGGCTCCGCCTGCGTGAATGTCGAACATGGAGAACTTAAACATATTTACTTTATATTATTATTTTCAAGAGTTTCTGACAGGCATAATATTATTTTCACTTCTCATGCTCTTAAAATGTTACTTTAGTCCCTGCATATCGGGACTAAAGTTCATTATTAATCTCTAGGGACTAAAGTAATTTTTTTTAAATTTACTTTGATAACTTCTAAACAGCCAATCACGGTGTTTGTGAATGGGAGGATTATCACCTTTTTAGTGATTGTGTATAGAAATAACCTCAAAATGACATTTGAAAAAATCAAAATATCCCATTTAATTTCGTGAAACACGATTAATGATATTAATTTAATTAATTATTTTGTAAGTATTAGGGATAAGTTCATTTTATTATCCATTTCCAATTAGTTTTAAATTATTTTTCAAGTTTTAATCTGTTGGCTAAATATATATGCAAGCATATAAACCGTACGTCATTTAACAACAAAAAAAACCGCGGGACAAAATTTCTTTGCAATTTGAATTTTGAATAGATTATTCGTAATAAGCTTGCGTTGTAATCACCAATTACTTACACCAATTAATTGTGAAACTTAGAAACTTTGTTATTATAAATAAATTAAAATAAATAAATATTCCACAACATTTCACACAACGCTGTCTAGATCCATGGTAAGCATAGCTTTACTACCTTGTATTATGGAATCTAGAATACGGATAAACATACTTAGATTTTTTTTTGTAAATGCATACATATTATACATAGAAACACCCAGACCAATGCAAATACCCATATCCATGCATACAAATATTTGCACTGAGCGGGGATCGAACCCGCGCCTCCTGCGTAGTGACCGCGTTCACTACCGCCACGCCACGGAGGCTTTACCCCGTTATCGATATGATAAATTAATATATTTAGTTTGGAAAAGATATTTGCCTATTTCTTAATTTTTTTTTAAATATTATAATTTTGTACAAACTTCGCTTTTTTTTCCTCGCATTCAAAGTGAAAAGTAGAGTGTTTAACGTGGGACTAAACAACCATAATGACACTCGAACTATTAGCCACCCTCGCTTCGCTCGGGTGGCTAAAACATCTCGTGTCATTATGGCTTGTTTTAGTCCCTTGTTGAACAATCTACTAGGATGGTTGACCCTTTAGTTGACCATGCTCCGGTTGTTGACCACTTGCGGCTTTGAGTATTAATATTAAGCTTTCCCGCCATTAAGCGTTTCATTTTATGTTGGCTACATGTCGTCGGTACTAATAAAAATTAACCAATCACATTACGACTAGAAAGAGACAACCAGTGACCCTACAATTTAGTTTCGTTTTGACTTATCGCTGACAGTTGCCATTCGGCCGCCATTACAATAAGGACAGTGTTTAGAAAGGTAAGAACACTTTAAATTTATTTTGTATTGTTTTTGAATGAACTTGCTCTGATGATTGTTTTTTGTATTCATTTTATGTTTATTTTGAGGATTTTCAATGAATTTCAAATGCAAGCGATATATTTCATGAGTTATTTTACTGGTTAACAAAAGGTACATGATTTGATTAGGTGCTCCTGTGGTTGACCAATTGGTCAACGACTAGTACACTGAAGTAGTCTCTTTTTTTTACTTTTTTTAACTGTTTCGTGTCCAGAATATGATTTGTAACTCGACAATCAATTATAATGAAGTAAATTATTTTCGTTTCCATTAGTTGACCAGTGGTTTGACATTGGTACTGCATACAAAAAATAAGCTCCTATGATTGACCAAACTCTCTTGATATGAGTTTTGTTTTCTTGTTTTAGATACAATATGCCACCAAAAAAGAAATTCTTTCGGTACAGTGAGGACGATATTTATGAAGCGCTTAAAGAAATACAGTCGGGAAATAAAATAAGAGAAACATGTCGGAAATATAACATCCCCCATTCTACAATGATAAATAAATTAAAAATGAGACATCCCATTCAACGAAAAATGGGCCCAGCTACAATTTTGACACCTGATGAGGAACGATTGCTAAGTCGGTGGATAAATGCAATGGCTAAAAAGGGAATCCCTATTAAAAAAGAGCAGTTAATAGAGACAGTCACTAAGATAATCAAAACCGACAATCGACCGACTCCATTCAAGGAAGGAATTCCAGGACGGAAATGGTTTGATAATTTCATGAAAAGAAATCCAGATGTTGCTAAGCGACATGCAGAAGCTATAAACTCTGCAAGAAGTACAGTAACCGAGAAGGGGATAAGAAAATGGCATGCAGAACTAGAAGAGTTTCTAAAGACTGAAAACGCAAGAGATATTTTAGACGATCCTGATAGAATTCTAAACGCTGACGAATCTGGTTTTCAGGTATGTCCTTCCTCGGGTATTGTACTGGGGCCTAGAGGGATGGAAAATTTTTACGAAATCAAAGATAAGGAGAAGGAAAGTATAACAGTGTTAGGAACTTTCACTGCATCTGGTAAAGTTATGCCGGTGATGATTATTTACCCCTATGAACGAATACCAGCAGAAATTGCAAGAAACGTTCCTGAAAATTGGTGCCTCGGAAAGTCACCTAAAGGATGGATGACATCTCGTGTGTTCTTTGGGTATATAGGCAATTCATTGCTACCAGCTTTACGTAAGGCAAATGTGAAATTTCCTGTACTTCTATTAATCGACGGTCATAAATCACACATTACATACGAAGTCAGTCAACTGTGCATTGAGAATCAGATTATTTTGTATGCCCTACATCCCAACGCAACACATATTATACAACCTGCCGACGTATCAGTGTTTCGTCCACTTAAAAATGCATGGAAGAAAATAGTTCAGAATTGGAAAGTAACTACAGGACATAGAGTCGTCACAAGAGCTCAATTTGCTCCTCTTTTAAAATCTGCAATAGGGTCTGCTACTGAAGAAATAATTAAAAATGGATTTCGCAAATGCGGATTGTTTCCCTTTGATGCTAATAATATTGACTACACCAAATGTATGAATCATGATAGCAGACATACAATTGCTGATAAACCAACAGATATAAGTACGGAACACTTACTGTACTTTGAGTCTCTAATGTCTCGAAATAGAATTTTGGAATTCCGAGCCATTCCACATACCGAATATTGGACTGGAGATGAATCGGCAAAAGAGCTTTTTTATGTTTGGCGAAAAATTTGTAATAAAGTTAATAACGCTTGCTCGTCAGACCCTCAATCGACAGGAAATATACATAATGAACGGGACTTTAATTTGGAAAAAGAATGCACAACGCCTGCATTTCTCGAAGACGCTATTATGCCTAACTTACCGATTGACTCTACTGATTTCATGGAAACATCTCCCTCTTTACTACAACTTGAGTTTCCAGGATCTGAGCAAATAGATCAGCAAATATTACAAACTGTCTCGTCGGTAAGTCCATCTTTAATGAACGTAATTGATAATGATATAACACCAGATCTTTCAGAAAACCAAGAAAAGACACCTACTAAATCTTCAAAGTCTAGAGACCCTGTAATAGAAACTTCAAAATTTACAGTCAGCCCTGCTTTTGCGTCTTCTTTAGTTTGGCCTACAGAATCACCACTGAAAAAAGGTGGTAAGAAAAGGTTGAATAGAAAGCGATTGCCAGATGCAGTTACATCAGTAGAGTGGATGCAATACTGGAATGAAAAATCTAAGGAACAAGAAGAAAAAGAAAATAGGAGAGTAGCAAGAGAAGAAAAAAAGAAGTTACTTGAGTTGAAAAAAGTTGAGAAATCTAAAGCAAAACGAGTAATAAAGAGAGTACAAAATAGAATTGATTCTGATTCCGAAGAGGATAACTTACCTTTGATCGATCACATTAATAAAGGTAGATCAGACGAGGAAATAGGATCATATGTGATAGTAAACTACGAGGGAGAGTATTTTCCCGGGATTGTCAAAAATATTGACCAAAAGAGTAAAGAAGTTAGTACGATGGTGCTATCAACTCCAAACACTTTTAAATGGCCAGATAAAGAAGATAAAATTTGGTATGCTAATGACAGCATAGTGGAGAAAATAAATGCTCCTGTGTCAATTAATAGTAGAGGTTCGTATAAAGTACCAGAAATGGCCAAGTATCTTTTTTGGGTCTGATCCATTTTATCTGCAGTTTTTACATTCTAATCATTCCGTCCAATAGTTAGAAATTTTATTCAAGTTGGATTTTAACAAAGGATTAACCAAAAACTTAGGTTGCTCACGAAGTTTAAAGTTTAAGTGAAGTTTGAAAATGTGCCATTTAGATTTAAGAATTACTATTGTGATTGTTAAGACTGAACTTAATTTAGTGTAATAAAGTTGATTATAAAATACTTACGTCTGCTTTTGTGAATGTAGTTTTTATTTCACTTTCTTTATAAATGGTCAACATCTGGTACAAATCTTGACAACAACTGGGGCCTTCTGGTCAAAGTAGGGTACATCCCAGTTTTATACCGATTATATTGAATAATAAAATAAACAAAAAGAAATCAAATATTTTCCTTCCCAATTACAACTTATAACTAGATAACCTACAATATAAAAACAAAACTAGCAATAAATATCGCTATTAGGCTATATAGCAACATTTTAAAGTTAATAATTTCCTTTAAATGGTTTGAGACCGGTACATCCATCCTATATAAACACAAGACATAAAAAACAATTTTGTAGCTTGTGATAGTAGACTCCATAAAATTAGTAATTCTTTCCGGGGCAATTGTATACGCCTTTTCAACAAGCTCCCTAATGAAATTAGAGATTTACCTGTAAATAAATTTAAAAATGTAATTAAGACTAAACTGTGCCAAAAAGGCTATTATAAAATCCAAGAATATTTAGATGATAAACAAACTTGGAAATGAGCTGTTCCATCAAATATGCTACTCAAGTAAACTATTGTATTTAGACTCAGTAGACTAAGCAAATGTTTGTAAATAGACGAGAAAATGCCCGCTGAGTTTCTTGCCGGATTCTTCTCAGGTCGGGGCCGCGTTCGAACCGGTGGTCTATTTGCTAAACTAGTCTAGATTTTGTTTTAAACTTGACGTTTTGTAAGTACCGTTTCAATGGTCTATGCAAAATAAATGATTTTTGATTTTGACTTTGACTTTGTCCTCCATGATGTCGGTTATCGCTTAGTGTTGAGCCGACGCTATAAAGCATTTAATTGACCTCTCTACTCAACTTTGTCTTCGCCTATTTTTACATTAATGATCACTGCTCCACTCCCTTGAGTAGTAGCGCGATGATATATAGACTTATTTTTTAACGTGCGGGAAATCCCTACGGATACCTCCCCCGTCGGAGCCGGAGGGGAGGTTATATCGGACTCGAACCTACTAAACCGCACGCCGTCTGTGGGTCGCAGTGCAAGGCCGGAGGTGAGGTAGCCACAGAGCATATCCCTCGCACCCCGGCTGACCCAGAGCCATCTATAATGATATAATATAGCCTATGATATTGACAGCCTCCGTGGCGTGGCGGTAGTGAACGCGGCCGCTACGCAGGAGGCGCGGGTTCGATCCCCGCTCAGTGCAAATATTTGTATGCATGAATATGGGTATTTGCGTTGGTCTGGGTGTTTCTATGTATAATATGTATGCATTTACAAAAAAAAATATCTAAGTATGTTTATCCGCATTCTAGATTCCATAACACAAGCTAGTTAAGCTATGCTTACCATGGATTTAGATAGCGTTGTGTGAAATGTTGTGGAATATTTATTTATTTATTTATGGGTTATTCTGATGTATAGCTATATTATTGCGAAGTTTCATTAAAATCCATTGAGTGGTTTTTACGTGAAAGAGTAACAAACATCCATCCAGTTCACTGCAGGTATATTTAAATTTCTCTCAGTGTGCCCTGAAACACCCGGTCCTCTCTATGCAAAATAATCAACGGTCGCCGAGCTCCAAAATTTAAACTTTATACTCAACTGGGAAATTGCTAATAGTGATGGTTCCCGGCAGAGTGGAGCCCCCCCCCCCCCCCCCTCCACCTCTTCCCATACAGTGTCGTGCAAGGCGACTAAGGCCCACTGTGCACTGAGGTGTAGCTTCATATTATGCTTCAAAATATACTGTATTGTTTATGTAGCCCAACGTATCTACTGAACACTGTCTAGGAGGCGTATTGCACGCGTAAGTTTACATTCATTTGTGACAATACCGTCGATCGACGAATAGTTATTTTGGCTTATTGTTACATTGGAAGTCGTCGAAGACAATTATATTGGGAGCATCCATAAATAGAAAAAATATCAACGGCAGATAGTTGTAGCGGCAAGAGAATTTAATTAGAACATGATAGTGTATTTCACTCATTTTATAGTATGAGTTAAACTACTATCCAGAACATATTTTTACTATTTGTACAAATATCGTAGCTAATTGTCGCCATTTTCAACCGACGAAAAACAAAAAACGGAGGATGTTCTCAAGTCGACGCGTATTTTTTTTTTTTTTGTATGACTACGCATAACTTTTTCAGAGTAGTTCGATTTTGATAATTCTTTTTTTATTGGCAAGAGTATACCCGAATCTTAGTCCCATATAAATTTGAAAATAAAAATTCATCCCTAAGGGTATGAAAACTGGGTATGATTGATTATTCCCTCAGTTTTCAAGGTATTAACACACATAATTTTTTACAGAGTTAGTCTGATTTCCATAATTCTTATTTTATTGGAAAAACTATACCCCAAATTTAGTCCCATATTTCAGCGGTTTAATTTATTGTTAAAAGTTTTATTATGAAATGAAACACGTGCGACCACTCGATGTGCGCCTGGGCGTATAACATTCGGTACGGCAGGCGTCAAGAAACCTGCATGCAGCGACGCGAGCGCGACGCTGACACTCCATCGACAGACTTCCGTTGTTTAATCTGAAAGCTGCAAGCAACCGTACATCAAACTCATAGTGAGGAATACGCGCCTATGAAACTACGCCTCCGTGGACAGTAGGCCTAAGAGATAGGGCTAAGATAAATACAGCCCAGACTCCGCCTCAGATGCATGGCTCGAGTCAATGTGCCCGGAATGCGGCAATAGGCTCCTCTATTACACGTGACCGAATACAATGATTGGTGAAATGTGGGTGTTAATTCGCCTCTGCCTTACCATGCGACGATAAAGACGTGATTATTAGATGATGATGAATGAATTATATCTACATGAAATATTCAAACTCATACACATAGAATTTAAGTCTATCTGCATACAAATATTCACACTGAGCGGGGATTAAATCCCCGCTTCCTGTGTAGCATTAGAAAGTTCTATCACTACGCAATAGACGTTGCCAATACACGCAGTCCACTTTTTTCCTTTTTTTATCGTGCGGGAAATCCCCACGTATGTCAACCCCGCTGGAGCCGGAGGGGGAGGGTATGTCGGACTCGAACCGACTAAGCCGCACGCCGTCTGAGGGTCGCAGTGCAAGGCCGAAAGTGAGGTAGCTATAGAGCAAATCCCTCGCACGCAGTCTACTGCTTGATATAGGCAGTGCGTACTAAAGCACCCAGTCCTCACTATCAGAAACTCCGAATTGCATGTACTTTGGACTCAAACTGGGCAATCGCTTTGACAATGATAATGATGACTCAACTAAATCTTCTAAAGTATGCCAAAACGTCCTCTGAATGTCGTTCTAGTTCATATAACTAAACCACATTCGCGTAAAGTGTATCAACGACCTTTAAGCACCGCAGCCGGCGTTTTTAATGTATGTAAATGGATTCATTAAAAGTGAAATTCGATGTACTCGTGTATCTGACGAGTTTCTCATTATTTAGATAAGATATTATTATATTTTCTTTCTTGTGAACATGAATCTATGATTGCATTTCTTGGAAAATCATTTCTATGCAAATGGCAGGTTCCTATTGAAACGTTACCAGCTTGCTCCTCTAGACCGTATCCAACGACGAGATTTTCTATCGCATGTACAACGGGGAGTGCTCTGAGGAATTGTTCCCCTATCCGCCATCGCCCTACGCGACAACATTTTCATCCTCATCACTTGGATGGTCCTCAACTGTGCGTTTCTCCAGAAACTTCCTGCCTCGCACAGCTAAACTGTCAAATGAACTGTCACCTGTGGTATTTCCGGACCGATACGATCTCCAAACCTTCAATAAAAGGGCGTACTCCCACCTTAAAGGCCGGCAGCGCACCTAGAACCCTTCTGGTGTTCCAGGTGTCCATGGGCGGCGGTGATCGCTTACTATCAGGCGATCCGTCTGCTCGCTTGCCTCCTATGTCATAAAAAAAGTAGTATGTACTGAAAATTGCAGAAATTTTTAAGCTTTAAAATTTAAAATACAAGTAAGAATACAATCGAAATCTATCGCGCTTTGTCTTGGGTTTTTGAAGTGAAAACTTCTTTAGCGGCGTTGGATGGGTGTAAAATCACAGAATAATTAATAGTACTAACGTACAGAAGGATCACTGCGCAAGAAGATTTAATTAATTCCAGTCTTGCTCCGACGCAATACGGTGGAATTCAGCTCGCACAACATTAGGTACCTATAATTTTATTCACCTACTACTTCGTCTCTTTCTATCGCGTACCTCTTATCTCTTCTTACGCCTGTTAGGGTTGCCTTCTTGTGAAGAAATGAATATTTGATTACCAGTCCAGTTATGTACCTGTTACTATTTTTCTACTTATGTGAAAATGACAACTTTAAACATACCTACCTAGTATTAGATGAAAAAAGTATTTTATTACAATGTCCGCATATTTTAACATAAGACGATAAGCATAGAAAAATACTACATCTATGATAAGCATACTACTACATTTAGTATTCTTTGCTACTACACTTTAGTGTATTTGCTAAATTGAACATACCATTTAAGTGTTTAGTTACAGGCCGTACGACGCAAACACGAAACGGCTTAAACTAGTCCGAGAGCCGACACCCAAAAATCATGTTGGTAAATTATTTTGATTTGCGCCAGCTAAATTGAATGCGCTTTGAAAGCAGTTCGTATTTGAATTTATATTATTGTTAGGAACTCGGTTCTCGGATACTATAAGCTTTGTTGGAACTGTATTTGGTTTCAGTTGTTTGATTTTCCTGATTGCAGAATCTTCAAAATGATGGGAGCAGACTTCGTAGCTTTTAGCTCTCAAATTTTCTTTGCTTAGTAAGTCCTCTCGTCTTATTAAAATCAGCCACTCTCGGCGACTAAAATAAAATAGACAAATGGTAGTCAGTACGGAGCAAACACACATGTGCTTATGGTCTTTGGTTAGAGTGAAGCAAACGGGGCACTGAGGAGCACAGTCACCGTAGTAGTCGCTCGTCGCCGTCACAGGAACAGTCCCCGTTGCAGTCGCCATAGTCCAGTCTCTATACAATGAAAATTTTTCTAAGTGTTTGATAATCGCCACGCCGAGAAAGGTTAGGTGCGCCAAAAGTAGTATAACTTCAAAAATCGTATCTCCTAAGCTAGTAAAAATCACTGGACATACATGGGGGTGGCTCAAATACTCCTCAATATGGGGCGCCAAATTTTTTGGCCAGGAGAGCTGGCCACCATGTATTGTCAAACTTAACCTTAGCTCTCGGTCTATATACCCGTCAGACTAGCCAAAGTGCGCCAAAGTATCTAATTATCATGTTCAGGTGAATAATATTAAATATTATGCTATTCATTTGTATACCTATTAAATTTATTACTTCAGCTCTCGGACTATAAACAAAGAATACTAAATATTACCTATAAGCTATAAGGTAGCTTTCGAGCGCGAAGGTTCATATATTATGTAGTTAAGAACTAATAAATGACGGCGTTATGAAGGGACAAACATAAGAAATTAAAAAAATCGAATAGAGACCCTCCTCCTTTTTTTAAGTTGTTTAAAAAGAAGGAACTTGGAACTGCAGAAATTACGTAGGGTAGGTATCGTCAGTGGTACCTACCTACCTATAGTCAACGCGCAATGCCCGTCAAGGACACTCGAAATAAGAAAAATACGTCGAGGCGGGTGACAGCGGAGTACGTTGACCCCGATGGGTCCGATCCAATAACCCTCCCAGTTCAAAAATCTAGCTGGCTAGGTACCTACCTACTTCGTGGTCTACCTATAAAATAAGTAGTTTTAGTCTAGTTACGCATTTTGAACAGTAGTAGTGGTAGGTTGGGTTATGGGTAGGTAGGTAAGTACCTTAAAATTTAAAAATTGATTAATTTGGCAAAATTACCTTACAGCATCTTTGGGAAGCGAGAAAAAAGATAAATCCGGCATATTTCTATTCGAATTCAAACAGCCGAACGCCACACAATATCGTCTGTCATATTTTCTTTTCTTGTCCATTCTAAGGTAGGTACCAGTAGTAGGCACGATCAAGAGAGAAAAAAAATGTTTTTATAAAATCCCAGCCGAGCGCGAGCATAGAAAACACCTCAAGCGTTCACACGAGCGCGCGCGTGACACTCGACTAATTTTTAATCCGCTCGGCCGGCTACTTCGTTGTAGGTATATAACGGATGTACTGCGCGGAGTGAACCACGCCTGGTAAAATGGCAAGCGTCAGAATTTGTTGACCTTTGAACCGTAACCGACGTCTGACGTCATACAAGATTAGGTACAGACTATCTATTTTGCAATTTACAACAGATAGCGTCGTAGCTTAAACGGTAAGCACTTCGACTGTAAGTCCTTATAGTTTCAGATAGTATCGGGTTCAAACCACCTGGCCTTCAGGAATTTTTTGTGATTGTTTATTCTTATTATAATTTATTACTTTTGGTGATTATTTTTTCTTTTTGTAATTTATTACTTTTTATGATTACTTTTCTTTCTGTAATTTATTATTTTTTGTGATTATTTTTTCTTTTCATAATTTATTAATTTCTTCTGACAGAAAATTAGCAGAAAATAAATGATAGGTTCTATGATTAGCGCTATATTATAGGTATGGTATGGTATGTTCTTTTTATCTTTTTCTATGTATATAACGAAGAAAGCCTGCCGGCACTCCCAGAGTGCAACCCGTCTTTTTTTATTGTATAATTAAGACTGTTCCAAGTTTACACTGCTCCGATTATTTACGTCCATCGGCACTCTACTTTAATAGTTGGTAGGTAGGTCATCCTCTTAGCGTTAATTCCAGTCGTATCCGAAGCTTTCAGTTCGAAGTCTGGGGTCCGCTTTTACCAGTCTAACTGCGAATTTGGCTGAACTTCGACATTTCCGTCCATCCGGCCTCCACAACCCAAAGGCGATATCGAAGCATTGCAGTTAGACCAGTTGTTAGATTTTTAAGGGCTCTAAATACCCGTAACGACTGCCATAGATGTTTGTATGACAACCGAGGCCTACGGCTTAACTTGCTCTCCGAGGCACGACCAGACCAATGCAAATATCCATATTCATGCATACAAATATTTGAATTGAGCGGAGATCGAACTCGCGCCTCCTGCGTAGTTGCCGCGTTCACTACCGCTACGTCACAGAGGCTGCCTGTAGGTACGTAGATAGTTAGGTACCTAAACATAATAATTTTATTTCAGTGAAGTATCTAGTATAGAATCATCTCTTACTTTTCAATCCTTTTGCTTTACAAAATACTGAACAATCGAAAATAAAGAAAGAATGTATTTTGAAAGAAAGTTTCTGACTATATTTTCTTCTTTCTTTTCGATTTTCCTAAAAATATATTTACCAAGTACCTATACTACCTGTGATAAAAAATTTCCTGTTTCGTAATAATTTTTAAATTACTGTGTTTACTCTCCAATGGTGAGAGACCAGCCCCTCTACCCCTCTAGACAAGTGTCAATTCGTTGGTCGGTGTTTGATAGAATAGGAAGACGAATGTATGGGTTTTGACGTATTTGACAGTCGTTAACGCACGTCATAAATGTCAAATCCCATACATTCGTCTTTCTATTCCATCAAAAACCGAACAACGAATTGCCACTTGTCTAGCTAGAGGGGCTGGACAAGTGGCAATTCGTTTGATGGAATGAAAATTCAACTTTAACTTCTTCAAAATGGCCTCGCAACAAATCGCTACAATTTTGCCAATGTCAAGTATAATGTATAATAAAGACGCTAATATCAAGTGTACCAGAGCCACGTTAGCCACGCCAGTAAATTTATTTTCGTGTTACCGCCCCCCACGAGATTCAGGTGGTCGATCAGAACGTGTGTTTGGATTTCAGGGGAATATAGAATGTCGAATGTATGGGATTTGACATATTTGACATGTCATAAACGTCAATTCCCATACATTTGCCATTCTATTCTACCAAAAGCCGGCCGACTAATTGTCGCTTGTCTAAAGGGGCTTAGACACGGAAGCTTATGTGAAATGGAAGAGTAAAGGTCGAGAAGCGGTCCCTGTGCTTCGAGACGAAGCCCTTAGATGCAACCGAGACCGTGAGATGATACTATTTATGGCCCTTAACACCATCATTACACGTTACACACATAATGCGATAGCGTGGCTAATGTATGATGTATAGATAATAATATAGTAGAGCTATGTTTACAGATATTAATGCGATTAAGGTATGGATCATCACGAGCGACGAACTCAACCGGACGGATTGAGTAATACTAAGAATTAAATTATACTAGCTGATACCCACGGCTTCCCCCGAGTGGAATTCTGTTCCCGTTCCCGTGACAGCTTAACCCTTTTTAAATTTTTCTCTGCGCTAGAACCATCTTCGGAGTGCAAGGAATATTTAAAAAAAAAATAAGGGCAAGGGCAATAGGGATTAATTTATGTATATACAGATTATCTTTGATAATACCTACACGCTGATTTTATAGATTGGCGTTTCGAAGCAAAATCATCTGGATTTATAACCAAAAAACACAATTTTTAACATACATACATTATTACGTTCACCTGTACCATATTACTAATTACTATACCATCCATCGACACTGTGGCCAAGATCTTTGCTATAATTTGACAAATGTACTTTAGCTACGCAGAATGCGTTTTTAAGCTATAATTGGAGGTTGTGTGGGGAGCAATGACCGAGGCGGACTAATTTACCAATTATAGATTTTATTACAGACAGAGTAATAGACAGACAGATAGAGTTTCTTCCGCATTAGACTCGTAAAAGTGAACCTCGAACTCTAATTTGATAGCTGCGGATACGACTGGGATACGACTGGGATAAATAAAGGTACTTTTTAAAACATTTTATATTTTAAGTCCTTTAATAATTTCCTTCTGCAAGCGAACTTCAAGTGATACAAGGTATTACGATAATTAACGACAAAAATTTACCATATACGTATGACGACGTAACCACCGTATTAAATCAATATAAATTAAAAAATATATAATCAAATATACATTAATTATACACTTAATCAAAGACATTCACTAATACCAGAATATTTTTTAGAAGTTTACGTAACAAAATTTATGAATTGATACAGATATCGGCGTATATCTTGACCCCCAGTCGCGAGAGACGCGAGATCCTGGCGTGTGCGGATCGGTTTGATATAATTTATGCTTGGTGAATTTGAGCTCCTTCGCCGCCGTAGCACCCCGTACTATCCTCAAAACTCACCCAAAAACGCGTTTTGTGACGTCACTGGGGTCAAGATAATATGACTGGTATATACTATTAAACACAACATCAGAAGCAAAAACACCTTAATTTATTATCTAAACATCAATCTATGAACTAATCTTAGGGACTTCTTAACGATCTATCATCGTAATCAGAAGGTAACATTAAACAGTAATCTCAGAGAATAATCAACTTTGTAGTTATAGAGTTTAAAGTCATAAATAAATTGATGGTGTGGATGAGACATGGGTGCCGTGTTAAGTTTATCACTCGCTACTTTCTCGTCATAATACAAAGTAAAAGTAGAAGAACGCTTCATGTCTGATCACGAGCAAGTTATCACACTAATGCGTAATACCATTATGTGTGGGTCATTTATCAACCCGCTAATTACTCGCTAACGCGCGCGAGTTCCTTTAGATTTTTTAAAAAATTTTGTCATCAAGTCCACGGTCATATCACACTTCTACCAGTTTTTTTTGTTCTGATATTAACTCGCTCGATTGGATGATAGTATTATCAATATTATCATACTTGCATTAATCCAGTCGCTTTCAAAGCTTTGATACCTTATAATAAATAATGATATTTTTATGAGAGTTATCTGGAAATCTCTATAGCCTACCTATACCTATTAACCTACCTTTCGACGACCTGTCACGACACATGCGTAGCGAGTAGCGAGTTCAATGCTCTGTGAAAATATTTGAATGCATTGATGTTTGTCATCATTCATTATAATATAGTACTCAAGATCGATCTCAGAAGGTATTGAGAGCAATTTTTTAATACGGGTCTTAATTCCTTACTATGCATATGTGATTTCTTTACGCTATATATGGGTATGTTTGTCTGTCTGCCCTCGAATTCCGGTTTCAAGTATCTCCGTACATAAATACAGATTATTTAATATCGTACACAATACAACAATATTTTGGCAGTAGCTACATTCCAATAAATTGTATTTTTTCAGTAATTTTTAATACTGAATCCGTACTACACAAATCTTTCCGGGTTGAAAGTGACACGAGACCGACGACTCACAAGCACATATGAAATTTGAGTTTTTTTTATTTACGTAAATCAATTTTAGTTTAGTTTAAATTAATTTATTCACCGCTAATTAGCTACTTAACTCTTCAGTCAGATGTAAGTCTCAGTATTAATATCCTACTTGTAGTCGTCCCATAAATATATTTGAATAATATTGTTAGTGTGCAGCGCAGTCCTGTACAACCTCTACAATTTCCAGGACTAACTATCGTTTTAACTAAGCACCACTGGCGTAATAAAATGCGGATTTGTCATTAAATGGCCGGCTCCAACAATGTAAAATTTATTGTTTTATAAACAGCATTACCAGGAAGCCAAGAAGGCGAGGAATTGTTGGTACAACAATAACTGCTGACAAGCCACTTGCGTGAGATTGCGCGCGCCTGTGCTCCCACGGGCACTAGATGCCCGCGCCCGCTGTTACACGATTATTTACGACGCAAACCGAACGGAATGCACTTGCTTGTTTATTGGCGGGTTTGAATTTAGAATTCTATTTATTTGCAAAGTTCGAGCGGGTCAAGTGGTGAAAACTATTTAGAATTATGCACAGACTAATTAGTATTTTGTAGGCTGTAATAGAGTTATACCACAGATTACTCAATAGTTACGACGAGCATCAATCAAAATATTTAAATGACATTGCTTCCATCAATACCAACGAGGATACTTCTTTAATCAATAAGGAAATGTTAAAGGAGGTTGAGTTTTCTGTCTGAACTTTAAGTTACTCAACTGAACTAAGGAAATCTATGAGTGTCATTGCCGTGCCCGCTGTACCCCAACACTTGTACAATTGGAGACCTCAACGCAACGGAAGCATCGGTAAAAGTCGCCGAGATTTGGGCTGGTCATATTTAATACTACAGATATTGCCATCGACATGATAAAGAAGAAGAATTAAGACCTGTTCGTACAGTCCCGGGTCCCTGGGGAAATAGATGTTCGTATGGCAACCGGAACAGACGGCTTAACGAGCTCTCCGATGATCTCCGAGAACCAAAGTAAATACCCATATTCATGAATACAAATATTAACATTGAGCGGGGATCGAACCCGCGCCTCCTGCGTAGCGGCCGCGTTCACTACCGCTAAGCCACAGAGGCTGTCTAAACTCTTGGTCCTTGGCTATAAGATAGAAATAACATTTTGTTTTCAACTTTTCCTGCTGATAAGACGATACAATTAGGTGGTCGTAGGACCCTATAGAGGCCCGGGTCAAACTCTAGGAAGGAAGTCTACCTAGCTATCGATGGTCGCCTAGATGCATATCGTTGATTTATATTACATACATCGACGTCCAAAGTTACATAATGTACAAACACACCTGACAATTTACGCAGTGTTGAATAATAACCTACAATTATGGACCAATTAACAAAGATTTGGTGTTTGTTAGATATAATCGAACCAATGTGGAGATCTGGTTTTAATTGAAAATAGAAGAACTCTTTTTTTTATATAATCTGACATAGACGGAGTTTCTTCTAAGCCTTCATGTCATTTGTGAGTCTAGAATAAGATCCTGAACTGGAAGTGGATGCAAAATCTACGGATTATAACATCCTCCTTTTACCGCTTTAGTAATCTCCAAACTCGACAATATATTTCGCGGGAAATCGAATCTTCTTGGAGTCGAAAGCATTCAATTACCCGCGCACCTAATTCCCTCTTTCTAATCTACGTAAAATGAACACTACATCAGTCTCAATAGATTTTAAGTGCATTACTACTCATGCCTGTAAATCCCTGAAGGGTTAGGCAGACGTGTAATAACATCCAGATTTCGTCAACTATGATTTTCGGTCTTTAATAGAAGGCGAGCCTATTACCGGCAAGCGAGCGCTTAGTCATATTATATTTTATGTGAAGGTCAGAAAAAATTATGTAGCACTAAGGAAGAACATAACTCGAGACCACACACAAACTTAAGCACAGAAGTCATGGGACAAATGAAATAACAACATAACATTGCCAACGGTGAACTTCAGGAAATGTCCGGCTGCAGGCAAATGAGTTGAAAATGTCCGCACGATCTCCCACAGGTGCTAAGTGCTAATGCGTCACAGTGAAAGTCTAATGTTATGTAATGTGAAGATGATTTTGACATTTATAGGAGTCGGGAAGTGCGATAAGTGCTTTTATGACGGACGGGAGATTTAGAAGCGTGGGAATATCGGGTTACTGTAACGGTTTTCTTGATTTAGATGGTTGAATTGTACAAAATTGCACGTAGATTTTGTGCGAAGCGAATCTTTTCAAAATTAATGGTTATGTTTATTGGACAAGCTAATAAGCAAGCGGTAAACTTGCTGATTAGGCTTTCCTTTCACTGAGCAAGAGTAATATGATGGTTGTCACGATTTTTTTAAACATATTATTGTAGGGAAGAAATGGAAGATGTGGGTGACTGTTTTATTCGGTACCTATTAAGTTTCATCTAACAAAATATACCTAGTCCAAGACTTCCGTAACAAAAACATCCGTAGATACAATAATTGCATTCTTAATATTTCCGTTCGAAAATAACTAATATTCACTAACATTCGATATTACATAATTGACTTGAATATTTCGTACACAGACATTAGGAAGTGATCACCAATGTCTACGTGGGAAAGTATTAGTGTTGCCGAATTTAAATTCTTGAGAGTATAAGATGAGACTGATGAGCTTTCGACATTTGGCTTTATTGTATTAATTTCCGTGGTTACACAATTGCTTCTCTATAAAAAAAAAAGTTTACACACTGACATAGTTTGATGATGTTTGGTCCCACGAAACAATGAGTTGCAATTTGAATTTAGAACAATTAATATCTGTACGCAGATTATGAAGTTATTCTTCCGGCTTTTGATTGCAACCTAAGGCCTAAATTCTACAGAAAAGGCAATACGAAATAAATGAGGTGAGCTTAAAGCATGCCTAAGACGTGGGTTTTCAAAGAGCAAATATATGTAAATCTGTTCAAAATCCAGTCTCCATCTAATTTCAATCTCCAAAATACCAGAAACTAAGACATGGTGTATATGAAAATTGTGTTACGAGAATATTGTGTTTGACAATTAGAAGATTGACATTAGATCGAGATTGTATTTTGACCAGATTTATATTGAGAGAATTTAATCCCTAGGACATTCAATCAGTCAGTAGATAATGAAAACCCAAGCAATAGATTATGTGACAAGCCATTGACCATTAAACTTCATTGAAATGACTTTCAAACAAACCGGCCCTTTCATTCTGAAATAACAGCACAAATGAATTTGAGTACAAATTAGCCATGGCGAATTAAGTACAGAATAATAATATATTATACCAGAGATAATGTCCTTTTGACATTGTTTTAATGCCATAGACTAGATTTATTATATTGAATGAATGTGAATAGCATTCATTCATTGTTACAATATAATCTGTAGTCCACACTACAGGTAAAGTAAAATCTATATAATACTAGCTGTTGCCAACGGCTCCGCCCGCGTGGAATTCAGATTGCGGTTATACATTTAGATGTTAGCTATCATATCTTTTAAGTTGGACCATTATTATAAATGGTTACAAAATTTTATCAAAATCCGTTCAGTAGTTTCGGAGTTTATCGCGAACATACATCGTGACACGAAATTTTTATATATTTATAAGATACATACACAATATTTAGTCTAAATAAAATAAGTATCGCTCGGGACATTTATCTTAGACTAAAAAATGTAATCAAAATGTGCTCTATACGCGCAGTACACATTTCTTGGATGTTTTTTAAAGACAGCACAGCGTGCTTCGGCGGTGGACGAGCTCAAATTCACTAAACATCGATTATTACACCAATCCCCGTGCGCCAGGGTCTCGCTTGTCTCGAAAATTAGGTCCCAGATACGTGTCCTGAGATAAACCCAATATTTTAAGGACATACAAAACTAGATGGCCAATGGGTGTATGCTAATGGGGTTGGCTTGACTCCACCGAGAATTTCGAGGCCAAGGTTACCTTACGAAAAAGCCGGTACATGAGACTGTGGTACACACTCTACCAGAGTTGGGTCTGGTACACTCTCTACCAGACTCTACTCAGGCTACACACTCAGGGTTGGGAAGTCAGCAATACGCGCTGCTGCAAAAGCATTAACTATGATTTTTTTACAATACCTATAGGAATAAAATGTTTTTGTTTTATTACTTTTCATACTTGCTATTTACCTTTGCACTCTTTACAGAATTATAATCTATTGTATTTCAAGAAGAATCTCACAAAAAATCCTGTAGGTAGTAAAAAAGCGACCCGATTGCTATTAATTTGACAATATCAGTAATATCTTGCATTAGAAGTCAAACATAAAGTTTAAAAAAAGAATTACTTAAGTAGCAATACTTGTAACCATAGTAATAATAAATGCACATTACTTTGGCACAATGGACTAATTTCTTTGCCTCTTTGGACGTTCCCGCGCAGATAATAAAGACTAGTTTTTCAATGTGATGAGAAGAATAAGATAAAAAAATACATTTTGATTGCATAGTTTTTGTTATAATTCAGTTTCATTAGGACTAGATTGATTAAGAGATGTAATCTTATTATGTGGTGACCTGATTAATAAAGGATTTGATTTTGATGACTGTGTATTTAGACTGAAAAATTGTGACATGGGGTTCCAAGAGGGTAACCTTGATTCCCTCCGATATTTTTGCCTTAAATAGTGTGATAAAACGATCCTTTTTCCGTAGAAATCCAGAACAGGGGGAATGGACGAACCTTACAAAATGTTAACGGGAGGGGAATCTACCGTTCGCAGCGGCTAGATATGTACCTTTACCATGTTACAATTAGCTAGTAGCTACAACGCGATGCATGTTGATGGTTTTTTATGGCTTCAAAAATGTCCTTTTTTACAACAGCCAAAAAAATCCCATAATTTTTTTAAATTCATCAGCCTATTGCTTTGATCCTCTCGCAATGAGTGCCACTTCATCCGAACCTACGCCTGCCATATCGAGCCAATTACCCTTTCGGGCCGTCAGGACATCTATCTGGTAGGCATGTTATACAGTTTTCGAGAAAAGTGTATAGCATATCTGCCATGCACAAAACCAATTTTCGAGATACACTTCAGCTTCAGCATGGTACAGTCGAACAAGGGGATACGGCTGCACCTTTACATACAATTTTATGAAAAAGTGTAACCGTATCTGCTTTGTCGAATGTTCTAACAAAGCATGTCAAAGCCACACGCACTGTCGTAGGTGGCGTTTATAAATAATTCTCAACAGCAATAATTTAATTGTATACAATTTTACACAGTACATAACAATCTTGTTTAAGAGAGAGCTGCATAATTAAGATGTTTGTACTACAAAGCTACCAGAGATCATTTTTGTTAATGTAATTTTGCTTGTCTTGTATTTTAAATCGTTTTATAATAAAATTAGACATAATATAAATTCGAAAAGCTTTAAATATTGTGCAAGTACAAATTTTATGTCTCACGTTATATTTTCCAGTAGAGCAAGACCGTGAAGTCTGTAAGTATAGGAGCAGATGGTGATCTCTGCCTATCTGGGAGGGAACTATAGGTGTGAGCATTTATAGATATGTATGTATAATACTTAAGTAATTAAAGAAGTATCTATTTAGTTTGATATACCTAGAACCCGGCGGAGTAGAATTTGGGCCACCCTATCTCTTCCCATGTGGTGTCGTACAAGGCGACTAAGGGATAGGGCTGATTAACTTTAACATCAGACAGATATTTTTTACAGCCCAGACTCAGCCTCAGATGCATGGCTCGAGTCAACAATAGTGCCCGCAATACGGCAATAGGCTCACCCCCTATTACGTGGGACCGCATACAAATTGGTGAAATGTGGGTGTTAATTCACCTCTGCCTAACCCTCCGGGGATAAAGGCGTGATTATATGTATGTATGTATGTTAACGCAAATGCTACACATTAAGTATTTTCAATGAATACTATCGTTATTTACTTAGTTTTATTTAAATATTACACTGATCCTGTAGGTTTGCTTGCTTTTCAGCAGCCATGGTTAAAGTGACTCATGGCAACTGATAGTTTTAATTCAAAATATTGGGTTCCGTTACCCATCATATTAACAGACATAATCCTTCTGTACCTAAAAGAATTTTCCTTAGAGCGTTTTCACACTCATCCGATATCTGAAATCCGACATCCGATATCGGAGGAAGTCCAATGTATGAGATATTATTATGTATCTTTCTTTCACATTGTCCGGCCCGATATCGGTTATCGGAGCCAAAACAGTGGTGTTGATTCCTATAACCGATATCGGGCCGGACAATGTGAAAGAAAGATACATATCTCATACATTTGACTTCCTCCGATATCGGATGTCGGATATCGGATATCGAATGAGTGTGAAAACGCTCTTATAGTTCAGGAAATTAAAGTTTTACTTAAGAGGCAAACATTACTCATACTTATTTCAAGAGTAACATTGAATCAAACCTTCAGAAAGATAGTAAATTATTAATTTGCGATGTCCTTTACGGTGTAATGATAATATCGCGGAAATAATTGTCTTCCTTAATATATAATCATCATACAGGATGACACGCGTACTAATGGTTCATTGTCATAGATACCTAAGATTGTGCTGATTGGAGGAGGAAAGGTCTGTGAAGGCCTCGGGTGCAAAACACAACGTAAAGATGATGGAATATGCCACCATCGAACGGGAAGATACCACCGATACATGTATGATATTCCACTCGTACCCAATAAAAGGTGCAGCGATACATTCATTATGCGAATTGCTAAAGAGTGGAATGTCCTGCCTTGCACTGTGTGTTTCTGGCTTATATTTATTCTTCTACTAGCTGACCCGGCGAACTTCGTACCGACAATATTTTTCCGCCCGCGTGGTGTCTGACCCCTATCCCGCTGTACCCTCTATTATATTAAACATGCATTATACATATAAACCTTCCTCTTGAATTACTCTATCTATTTAAAAAACCGCATCAAAATCCGTTGCGTAGTTTTAAAGATTTAAGCATACAAAGGGATATAGGGATAGAGAAAGTGACTTTGTTTTATACTATGTAGTGATATACAGGGTGTAATCGTTAAGTGTGTCCAGGCGATTATTCCGTAACTATCACAGATATCAAAAAACTTTAAACTGATATCGAAAGTACGTTACCTAATGAATAAAATGACATCAATAACTTTTTAAAAATCAAACGAGAGGTATCTAATATTTTGACATTAAACACTCCCATACATTTAGTATGAGATTAGTAGAAAGGTTTTAGGTACGTACACCAGAAGGGACTTCTCTGTCTGGGTACTCTCTTCTGTAGACGATAATAGCCGCTCTTTTGTTACAATCATATTTGTAGTCAATTTTTAGTATATCTCTCTTTTCTCTTTTGGAATATGCCATTTTGCAATCAATAAATGAAACAATCACGATTATAAACGCAAATTAAAAAAAACAACGATAAATTGGTGGGAACAACAACCCGAGATAAAAGTTTTGAATTTAGAACGAACACCAAAGAGTATCTTTTTTTTTTGTAGTGCTTTTCAGTTAGCTCAAATTACTTAATGCGATATTAAAACACGGTTTATTACTAATTTCAAGTGGTACCTAAGATAATTATTTTACACATGTATCTATTTGAAAATCATCATTGTCATATTATACGTAATCATAAAATATGATTAAGGTAAAATGGGTACTAGATCACTTAAAATAAGGAAACTAAAACCTTTCTACTAATCTCATACTAAATGTATGGGAGTGTTTAATGTCAAAATTTTAGATACCTCTCGTTTGATTTTTAAAAAGTTATTGATGTCATTTTACTCATTAGGTAACGTACTTTCGATATCAGTTTAAAGTTTTTTGATATCTGTAATAGTTACGGAATAATCGCCTGGACACACTTAACGATTACACCCTGTATATATAAATCAATTGCTGTTCGTTAGTCCCGCTTAAACTCGAGAACGGCTGAACGGATTTATTTTATCTTGGTCTTGAAATGTTCGTGGAGGTCTAGGGAAGGTTTAAACGGTGAGAAAATATGGGAAATTGCAACGTTTTTTTACGAAGTTTGCCGGGTCCACAACATTTCATACAACGCTATCTAGATCCACGATAAGCCTAGCCTAACTAGCTTGTGATATTGAATCTAGAATGCAGATAAACATACCTACATGCTTTTTTTGTAAATACATACCTATTATACATAAGAACACCCAGACCAATGCCAATAAACAAATTCATCCATACAAATATTTGCAATAAGCGGGGATCGAACCCGCGTCTCTTGCGTAGCGGCCGCGTTCACTACTGCCACACCACGGAGGCTTGTGTGTATGTGACCTGTGAGTCTTCAAGTCTAGGGTGGATAGATTACTTCTAGACAAGTGAGCTCCACCGACGGCTATTTCATCACGTGAGATAGTGGTCTCAGGAGAAAGGGTCATCATCACAGACAGCGACAATGGTATGATGGTGGCCCTCATCAGATGCCCACATCTTGACGGCCCACTTAGATACTTTATCACGTCCCGCTTAAAGGACTCGAGATTGTTCACGACTGTGTCCTGTTTAAGTTATTCCAAGATTTTATGTTTTATGTAAAGTAATTGTCATTCAGGCTATAAAACAAGGAAGTAACCTAAACAATTTTATCTGCGAAAAATCCTTTGATCTAAGAATAAAGTTAGCTCGAATGTAATTTGTTATGCAGATGCATCGGGCCAAAAGAGGTTGTATACAATAGACCGCAGCGGGACAATCTGCCATAAAGCAGAGTGATTCACTGCTCATTGTCTATGCACAATACATCATGGCGGATTCAAGGGCACGATGACTACATTTTCTAGTACAATATGTTTGTGTGGCCATATAATATTGTAGTAAATTGTATATAAAATTAAGTGACTAGATGCGCAGAAATATAACGTAATCGAGAATTGTTTGTGAAACTATAAAGTTATTAAACAATATTTTGAACTGTAGTTCTTTTAAAAGTAAAAGTGTAAAAGAAACTAAATTTAACGTGCTCTCCGAGGTACGACCAGACCAAAGCATATAGCCATATTTATGCATGCCAATATCGGAATCGAACCTGTGCCTCCTGCGTAAGAGTCTCGGTCAATACCGCCACGTCATAGAGGCTGCCACCATCTATGCTAGATATAGATAATATATATTTTCATACATGTACAATATACATTAAAAGATGTGAAACGTTTAATCTACGAGTAGAAATGGATGAAAGTGTGAGATCATGAGATAATCGTGTGAACTGTTACTTACAATTAAACTTTTTTTAAATAATTAACGTATGTACGTTTACGGCATGCCATTACAGACCACAGACTACTTATAAATCTTTTGACGTTTGCTTAACAACGAAACGGGTCAAGTGCGAACCTGTGCGAACTGTAAGTCCTTATGGTTTCAGATAGTATCGTGTTTGAACCTGGCCTTCTGACACTTTTTGTGACTTTTTTTCTTTTTGTAATTCATTAATTTCTTCTGACAGAAAATTAGTGATAGGTTCTATGATTGGCGCTATATTATAGGCATGGTATGGTATGGTACCTATGGTATGTTCTTTTTATCTTTTTCTCTGTATATAACGAAGAAAGAAAAAGTTTTCACTTCTGCCGGCACTCCCGGAGTGCAACCCATCTTTTCTTTACTTGTTTTTTATTTCTTTTTTTAAACAGAATATTAGCAAGCAAATTACTAATATTCCCTCTGATCCGCCCAAATCAGCTTAAATGCTTGTGCTAGAAGTGGGTTCACGTCGGTAGTGTAATGGCCAGGATTTGAACCCGGGACCTCTCGATCGTAAGGCAGAATCCTTAACCACTAAGCTAACCGACGACGCTTCAATAAAATAATTGACGTTTTTGTGGGGGCGTCATTTCAGTATAGATAACCTATAAATAACTACATAAGAATTTGATATAAATTTATTTAATTTCAGCTTTGTTATGTTTTGAGAAATCGCATAAAAATATTCATATGAGTAGGTATTTATATATATGTTGTTATTTTGACAACCATATTGTATAACATCAATATCATTTTTTATATGTAAACAATTACTTAAATATCGAATGAAACAAAATAGAACCGGTGTCATTGTGACATAATGGCGTATAAAATTGTTTCTTTAGCAAATCAAACAAAACACGATTCCGAAGCGTTACTACATTGAATGCAATTAGCGATTGTTACAACTTGGTAAGGTAACCCTTGGCGGACAAATGTTCCGCTTGTTGTAACAGTAATTAGAACATTGGATATAATTGATTATTGTACGACGAATGAACGACCGATTAAATGACTGAAAGACCGGGTAGGTACCTTTACCACCAAAGAACTGATTCTGGTGTAAATATCGCTAAACTATTCTATCTCTAAAATTTTTATTTGATTTTCGAAATTTCATTTTATTTGGTATCGGAGAAACTTGATTCTCGTATGTAAAAACATTTATTTATTTTATTTATTTTTTGTCTTATTTATTTATGAACAAACTTGCAGCCATCATTACACCATATAAGTACATAATGCAATGGTAGAAGTACTGACGAGCATGGGCTTGAAGGGTGATATTGAGCTGAAAATTAAGATATAATTAACGCACCTAGAAAGATTTCTAAGGTTCCTTTTCACAACCATTAGCAATATTCAAATCAGTTAAATCCTGCATCGATTGTAATGCCCCTATGCCCACCACAATCGATGCAATCGAATTAAGTTTGACATTATTTGTAACAAAAATGCATTATTTGAAAGATTTGGCTATTGCCTATGTGAGTAACATTTAGATGAGACAATCAGGGAATGTGAAAGATTTTTTATAAGTGGATTAAGGCTGGATTTGTAGAATTCGTCAGGCCCATAAATGGCTTTATGCTTGGGACTTTTGAGTCATATCATTAAACGTCAGATAATATGATATAGATTGATAATAATTTATTGATTTAATTGTTTAATTGTTGACATATTTCATACTAACCATAGAGTTAAGACGAATTGTTACTAACAAATGGGGCCCAGTTGCCATGAATAAAATGATATTTAATTTAATTTAATTTATTAAAGGTAAATATTTTTATGCCTCTACTTTATTGCTTACACATGACATAACATGACTAAACAAAACCTTAACAATGTCAGGCCTCCTTCACTCCATATACTTGCGCGCTATAATTACCTACCGCCCGGCCGAGCGGCCTCGGGCCGTTTGCGGACCAAAATTCAGTGCGGTTTTCGCAAGCGAAGCGCACGCACGCTGTTTAATTTTAATCGCTCCGTTCGTTCGTTCGCGTACCTACGATGCCATCTGGTGCCTTATGTGCTGTAGATGGGTGCAAATCATGTAAAAGAAGGGATAAATACCTAACATTTTTCCATTTACCTGTCAATTTAATTTAATAAGCGAGAATTTAGAAAGGGCAAATCGAAATAATTTACCAACATCATTTTTGGGTGTCGGCTCTCGGATTAGTTTAAGCCGTTTCGTGTTTGCGTCGTACGGCATTCCAGATTTGATAGGCATGTAACTAAACACCTAAATGATAATGTTCAATTTAGCAAATACACTAAAGTGTAGTAGCAAAGAATACTAAATGTAGTAGTATGCTTATCTTCTTATGTTAAAATATGCGGACATTGTAATAAAATACTTTTTTCATCTAAATAAAAAATGTCAACTTTCAAACATACCTACCTAGTAGGTGTGTTTGAAAGTTGTAATTTTTCACATAAGTAGAAAAATAGTAATAGGTACATAACTGGTCTGTTAATCAAATATTCAGATCTTCACAAGAAGGCAACCCTAACAGCGTAAGAAGAGATAAGAGGTACGCGATAGAAGGAGACGCAAGTTGTAGTTGAATAAAATTATAGGTACTTAATGTTGTGCAAGCTGAATTCCACCGTATTGCGTCGAAGCAAGACTGGAATTAATTTCAATCTTCTTGCACAGTGATTCTTCTGTACGTTAGTACTATTAATTATTCTGTGACAATGTTTAATTCCGTTTAGAGAGTTTAGTAACAGCAGAATCAACACCATTGCTGTCCGTGCTCGATGATTTGCATGTTGCACGAAATAAAATTTAATGCTAACATTGCAATTTCACACAACTATTTCCAATTGGCAAATTGAATTACTAACAAGTTCTCTGCTACTACTATTAGCTGCCGAGTGTATAATTTAAAATCACTTTTGTGGAAGAGGAAATCGTTTAGTTTAATTGCTTAAAAAAAATTATGTAGTTATTAAAAAAAAAAAAACAGTCTAAGTTGAACTTGCAACAAACTTTCTTTTTCTTTCTTACGTAAACACGTACGGTGTTCCTGTTTGCATACGAAGTTTTTATAGCCATAGCTCATAGCCCAGGGTCTGCTTAAACTGTTCCTTCTTTTCAATTTGGTTTAAGTTACCTTTATAAGAGCAACATCCGTCTGACCGTTCAACTCCGAGAAGGAAACCTTCGCTGGAGAGTTTGGCTCCGTACTGTGGTTTTTCCAAACGATAACGATATGGGGTTCTTCAAGAAGGGCCTTAAAAGTTTCTTACAGGTTCGGCAGCGTAAGTGTGACGCCTCTGGTGTTGTACACGTCTATAATAAGCAGTAAGTTACTAATTCACATCAGGTGGCATTGAAAAATATGATCATGGTGAGCCCATATACACGCTTTTTATTCTTACGTAGTAAAAACATTTTGATATTAAAAACAATTCATTGGGACATAAGAACTTTCTAAGCTCTGCTCTAAGAATTTGTGACCTTGCTGTGATAAAAATCGATCAATTGCGAGTTCGATTCGAAATCTAAAGACTTCATACTATTAAATTCTGGGCTTTCATACATGTAACAAAGTGTGCATCCTATCATAAAGGGGTAAAAGATTTATACTTTCTCCTCCGAGATAATAAGTCTCCATCGTTTTGGAAAACGAACAAGATAACATTTTTCCAAATTCAGTCATAAAAGTGTTCGATTATATTTGCAATACACAGTATTGTCAAAATATCAGCTATCTAGCCATTACTGTTTCTAGGAAATAGCACCTTATATTTATAGTACGGAAATCCACTTGGATACGACCGCTAGGGCGGTTAAGTTCGACTTTAACCAACTGAAATCACTAGCCGCCTTGGGTTTTCATGTGGCGTAGGTGAAGTTACCAATGGCAATGAATCGCACCCGGATTGACCTAGGACCATCTTCGTTTTCATTTCAGGTTTGGTAACCACGGTACTCCATCTTTCCTAGGATATTTGGAGGCAGACGCTTTTTAGGGATCAGTAGAGGGACCTATGGTACGGAACCTTAAAATCGATAGGCAGAACGTGTACTCGGATATCCTGATCGAATATTTAATATCCATTTTTGTAATCGTGATACGTGATGATAACTACACTACGCAGGCATCACGCGCGATTGAGGAATCATTGTCAATTGTAATGTGTATATCGTAATAGCTATTGTGTGCTATAGATACATAATGTGAGGTAATTTGTTCATGAGTTCATGAGTAGGTACAGTCGCGGACAGAAGTTACTAAACAGTAACAAATCTGCAAACTGCAAATTGAAACATATCGATAAATTCAGCATTTTTTTTTCTTTTTTTAAAGGGATTTCTTACTGCTACAAAAACATGAATAGCGTTGGATTAGGCAATAGAAAGCCAATAACAAGATTTCGCTTATCATCGCTGCGTAGGTAAAACATTGTGAGCACAAACGCGCATTGCACAAACCTCATCGAAAGAAAAAAGAAAACTACACAAAAATATATGTCGCCGCCAACTAGCTTAATCAGCCGTTTAATTAACTGCCTAGGCGGCATACACAATTTTGACGTTCATATGTTACTCTTTATGTGCTTAAAATGAATAAGCGAAATTAAAAAAAAATATGACAGTATAACGACTCGTACGTTATACTGTGCTAATACTGTTAGCGACTGTACCTAACCACGACCGACTTGTCATAAGAGAGTGCAAAGAATTGCAATACAGATTATTATTATCGTAATTTAAGCATAATTTTATGTTATTGCCGACTTCGTCTTTATAGACATTTAAATATACAATTGTTTGAGTCATTAAAACTTTATTTTTACATTGAACTCTTTACCTTGCAATGTTTGAACTTTGTCTTGCAATGCAATGTTTATCACTGCGACGCGAGAATGGACTCGGGGCTGCATACGCTCACTGAGTGTCCGGCTTGTGTATGTGTTTAGAACACTTCGGTTAATTTAATGAATTTAGTGACACGCGATTAGTCATTATTATTATTCCTCTTTATTTTTTTTTTAATTTTCCTTTAATCACTAGTTATACCGGTTTGCAAGTGAGATTGGCTTCTAATGGGGTGAAACGCACCAAGTCAACCAAACAAAGTAATTCTAACAGATTTATACGTCGGTAGCTTAGTGGTTAAGGAGTCGGCCTTACGATCGAGAGGTCTCGGGTTCGAATCCTGGCCAGTACACTACCGACGTGAACCCACTCCTAGCACAAGCAATTTAGCTTAATTGGAGGGGTTAGAGGGAATATTAGTAATTTCGATAATTTCGGTTGCTAATATTCTTTAAAAAAAAAAAAAAAAAAAAAAAAAGATCGATTACTAACCTACAAAACAGTGTTAAGCAATCACTAATCTTGTTCTTGATTTCTCAAACACTTGCATAAGAACGCATTTGATGGACAAACAACAGTACGCATGTCAATGCATGTCATTATATGACCGCAGACCGCACCACATTTTGTTTATATGCGTAGATTATGTTACGTTTCACTTATAGTACAGTCAGTGTCACTACAATCTGCATTGCTAAGTCTCAAAATGATAATCTTTTTTTTTTACGTGTGGAAACCCCCACTGGCTTCACCCTATCGGTGTGGGCGTGTCGGAATCGGACCTACCAAAACCACACGGTGTCCTTCTCAAGTGTCCATTGCCGGGCATCCCGGGTAAGCCCTCGAAAGGATAACCCCAGGGTTACCGGCGGAATTTGGCCGCCGCCGCGGCCTCGCCTGGTGGGGTCGGGTTTTATCCCGCGTCGGTGAGTTGGCAGGCATCTTAAAACGATCTTAGCCTAATACTAAGGTATTAAGAGCTAATCAAACTGTTTTATTGATTAAAATTGTATTATTATCCGGACTACTGTGTGTAATAAATATCAGAAAAATCAGTTAACAGGATGGGGGAAAACCAGGGTATTAAGATATTTCAAGTACTTCGTTCGGCAAGATTGATCTGATGCACACCTACAAAAGACTAATCACTACATATCACTACATAGTATAAAACAAAGTCGCTTTCTCTGTCCCTATATCCCTTTGTATGCTTAAATCCTTAAAACTACGCATCAGATTTTGATGCAGTTTTTTAAATAGATACCTAGAGTGATTCAAGAGGAAGTTTTATTATGTATCATACATGTTTAATATAGTAGAGGGTGCAGCGGGAATAGGATCTGACGCCACGCGGGCGGAAAAATATTGGCGGTACGAAGTTCGCCGGGTCAGCTAGTGTAGTATATAACAAAGTAGCTTTCTCTGTCTTTATATCCCTATGTTTGCTTAAATCTTTAAAACTACGCTACTGATTTTGATGCGGTTTATCTTAATAGATAGAGTGATTCAAGAGGTAGGTTTATATGTATAATACATATTTAATATAGTATATGGCACAGCGGGAACGGGATCTGACGCCACGCGGGCGGAAAAATATTGGCGGCACGAAGTTCGCCGGGTCGGCTAGTAACTTATAAATCAGGCTGACCCGACTCGTTTCTATCGGTTAAAGTTCATTGGCAAAGACTACATCTATGTTTACTTCTTTTAAAAGTATTATGTAAGCTTATATAGCACTGTTATCTCTGCCCTGTGTACCTTTGATCACAATATGATACTAAAGTCCATTTACCTCTGTAAAGTACATTCTCTAAACAAAATTATAAGATTAATTAATAATTACTTTTAGCCCGACGTTTTGGTTACTTTTCAGCAGCCATGGTTACAGGGTGACTAAAGATGGTAGTTGCCACATAGTTTAGAACGTAATTTATCTCAAAGTACCCGAATTATGTTGAATTGTTGGTACTCTAAAATCTTTTCAACTTAATTCCATTTTCGGTGCGTACTTAGAACTTTGATGTGTTTTAAAAACAATTGACAAATAATTTCCCGCCATTTTTTTATTACTAAGAAAGTAGCAACGTTAAAGAAAAGATGGGTTGCACTCCGGGAGTGCCAGCAGAAGTGAAAACGTTTTCTTTTTTTCTTTCTTCGTTACATACAGAGAAAAAGATAAAAAGAACATACCATACCATACCTATAATATAGCGCCAATCATAGAACCAGGGGCGCAGAGTTTTTAAAATTCTCGTGGGGCTCCAGCTTTTTTAATGACATAACTAGCTACTTATATATATTTTTGTTATCTATTTAATAGACACAAGCAAATACAAGATATTTAGAAAAGATAATTTATTATATTACACGTTAATATTTATCTTATTTTATATCCTTTAGCGAGAAATTCTTAAATATATACCGGATGTTAGAGGGTCCCGAAGCCGAAAACATATTGCATATTGGCATACATTTTTTTTCGATTTGAAAATGGAATAGTAAAAAAAAACTTGATGAATTCTGGTATTATATCTTTGATAGATTCGCAATGAGTAGTTTAATTATAAATAAAACAACATCCCCTACACTATGTATTTAGTTTGTAATTTTTTGTTTGCGCAATAAGTATCTAAAGGCATGTTAGATTTAGTTAAAAGATGAGAAAGAGAATTATTTTAGATATTCATAATCGTGGGTGCTCGGCACCCACTATTTACCTCTCGTGGGTGCTGGAGCACCCGAGCACCCACGGAGTCGGCGCCCCTGCATAGAACCTATCCGAAGAAATTAATGAATTACAAAAAGAAAAAATAATCACAAAATGGAATAAATTACAAAAAGAAAAAATAATCACAAAAAGTGTCAGAAGCCCAGGTTCGAACCTGACACTATCTGAAACCATAGGGACTTACAGTCGAAGCGCTTACCGCTAAGCTACGAAGCTTCTTAGCGTACCAAACAAAGAAAACAATCTGTAGCTAATGTTGTATGACATCAGTCGTCGGTTACGGTTCAAAGGTCAAGTGATCCTGACGCGAGTTTAACACTTTTTACCCATCCAACGCCGCTAAAGAAGTTTTCACTTCAAAAAAATTACATTTGAAATCCAAATAGTTCCGATTAGCTAGAAGTGCAAAGCTTTTAGTGTGCCCCATGTATTTGCACCGAATGAACTCTTAACAACGCAGTGAGCAGACAGTATCAAATAAATAGACTGATTTGTCTCTATCTGCACTGTTTACCTTTGACCTGCAATGCGTATCAACAGGGTTAATAGAATTCACATTTAGTTTCTATCAATGGGAAAATTAAACATGAAAATGCATGAAGTTAAATTTTACTATTCGAAACGCAACTACTTAATGCAAGTAAGCGAAATTTGGTGAATTTATTAGGAATAAGGGGACATGAATAGTAACAATAGGCACATATTAATAGTCACGGCTGTTTTTCCAAAGGTATTAGAAAGAGAAATGTATAAACGCCTACATTTAACTAAAGGGTGGTGCCTATTACCGCGTATGACAAAAGGTAATTTACTTTATAGGTACCAACCAGCAGACTTTGAATTTTAATTTTAAGATTTATCAATCATGAACAACTCAAGATGATGAAGGTGAGAAGTTGCAAAGAAAATTATGGTTTTTTATGACATGTTTTTTAGTATATTTATACCTTCATAAATAGTGCATAGCTATATTCTATCCATATTTATACACCTTCACACAATGTGTGTGTTTAGGACTGTGACGCTCTTTATATTTAAGGTGTAAATAATAAGTTCGTGCCACAAGAACACGACTTTCATCTTATTAGAATCCACTTGTAAATATTTTTTTAAACAACTGAGATGTCAGACAAGCTCACGATCCACTTGATAGAAAGTGTTTACCGTGACCTATGGACGTGTGCAACACCACGGACGTCACACACGTACTGTCGGCCCCGTAAACCCAGAGTTTCAGTGCAGAAAACGAAGCAGGAATAGCTTTTGGTCTTCCCACTGACAGCACAAAAACTCTCAAGTGAGCTCTGGCTACCGTACTCACCGCTGGGAACCAACACGAGGTTATTATGGCCGCGGTATTCTGTAAGTACTTTCCCAGTCGGACTTCTCAATTGAAGAAGAGAGCGAACCCCAGTCTCCAATGTGCAAATTTTGGATGCAATCAGGATGTATAAACATCTAAGGATGTTATGATGAAGAGTGCGTTTAAAAACCCCATTAGTTTTCAGATAATAAATGAACATCAATTGAAATCGGTAGGTAAATAATTTCTAACGGCTTCTTTCAGCTTTTGAAAAATATTATACAATATTATCTAGACCCATGGTAAGTGTTCGCGACAGACAGAACAATACGATTTGTGATTGTGTATAGTTAATTACAATTATTTACAAAACAATCGAAATAAACAGTGCTTTTGCGTAAAGTTGATTAAACAGTGTGAATCGCGTTAGAATAGTGCAAAACGGCTTCTGATTGGCCACTGTATGGACCAGTCACGCCCTCTACAATTAGAGATGGAACTTTTTAGATTTTAAGATTCTAAAACCATTGTTATTGATATTGTTTATGTTTGTTAATTTAGATGATAAATGTTAAATAAGCGTGTATAAAAAATATATGTAATAGAAATAAAAAACCGTACCTTACATTCAACAACATTTTTTGTAAACCATAGTTTTATAAGAATTAAATAAATAACAATTAAAACTCAAAAATAGACGCCAAACACTGTAATCTCTGCATTTATTTGTTAATTTTAGAGTAAATATGTTATTATTGTGATTTAATTATTAATAAACAAGTAGATGATTATGTTGCACAGCCCTAAAAATAATAGATGTTAAAGAATTGGTACAAATTGTATAGAAAATTGTAATTATTCGATGTCCTTAATAGTAAAAATTATTGTGCAAATAAAGTGAAATTCCGGCCGAAACTAGAGGCCCACATCAGGGTAAAACCCTTAAATATAAAAGCACAGGCGACAAAACCATCAGTGCGATCTTCTCAGCCGAGTCGCCAGCAATATCTTAGAGCTCTGCTCAGATTTGCACATGAATGGGTCACTAGTTTCAGGACGATTTTGTTCTAACAGAATAGAATTGTTTCATTTACTGGGTATCCCTTCAGAACTAATTCAGAACCTGGCCTTCCTGGCTGGTTCAGTTATCGTCAGAGACACACGGGGAAACCTTCGCTTTCCTGTTCTCGCATACGATAGTTACAGTCCACCTTATCCTCAGGGCAGGAAAGTGTGTAAACTGAACCACCCCATATACATATGGGCGACAGCCGATCAAGCGGTGAACGGACTCGTGTTCTATAACCGGGTTCGCTCGTCCACGTGAGGCCCGTCCAGTACAGTAAGCATAGCTTAGCTAGCTTGTTATGGAATCTAGAATGCGGATAAAAATATTTAAATACTTTTTATGTTGTTGTAAATACATACATTATACAACACCCAGACCAATGCAAATATATTCATGCATTCGAAAAATATTTGCACTGAGCGGGAATCCGACCCGTAACAAAATCGTAACATTATTGCAAAGCTAATACAATAAACACGAAAAGGCATAATCAACTTACGATGTTCAAATTCCTCTGCCAATTTCACCTGAAAGCAAAAAAAAATCAGATAAGTATATAATTGTGTGATACTCAACATTCACATAATAATCTAACAATGTTTCTTTCCCAGTTCTTCATTAAACTAAGTCGTACGTAACATAAAACCAGAAAAAAAAGATTTGTTCTCTTGATATTCGCGCCATATCTAGTTGACGCAACAATTATCAATTTGTTTTACACCCGTTATATTAAATAGCAGTTATATCATCGTTATATAACCTCGTGTTAATAAATTATAACGTGCTGTAAGAACAACGGAAATGCTATTTAAACGAACTTCTCTTCCCATGCTTTAAAAGCGTAGATTTTTAATAATGAGCTGTATAGATAAGACGATATCACTGTGAGAGATGAAGGACTCGGAATTAAAACTCTGTACCAACCGTCTGGCCAGCGTGGAAACTGTAGGCGAAAGCTCCCAACATTGGGAGAGGCCTTGTCCAGCAGAGGAATGTGATAGGTTAATTGATTGATGATTAATTGTACAGATGAGGTTCAGAAAATGCATTTTATACTCTAAGTATTTCATTGAACTTTTATATAACCTGAAACATTATTTTGTTTTGAACGTAAATATTTATGTAAGCCTTGAAGAAGAAAAGAAATAACTAGGGTACGGTCAGCGTCAGAACGATGTTTATGATCGGTACCCTAAGTTGTGTCCAATCGAAAATCGCCATATTGGCGCTGATAGTTGCGGCACGCAGTAGTGAATGCACTTGGAACTAATAATACTAATGTAACATAACATAACATAAACTCACGCCTTTATCCCCGAAGGGGTAGGCAGAGATGCTAGCACCCACGTTTCGCCAGTTTATGTTTAGGTCCCAATGTAATAGGTGGCGAGCCTATTGCCATTAACTGGGTACTTATAAACCTGCGATAAATACACACATAACTTCGCAAACCATCGAAAAGTCATTGGTGTGTGCCATGGAAAACCTGGGATCGAACCCGAGAACTCGTCTCAGCATTAGGGACTTGGGATTGGGAATTGTCTTGGGATCAAAAAAACAATATAAACGATGTGTCCTATGTATCAAATTAACAATATGGCCATTTTAGACATTTTTTATTGTAAACGCGTAAAGAAAAACAACGAACAACGTCCATTTGCGAACTAATTAGTTCTCAGGACACTCACGGTGGCGCTTCAAATCGACACAAAAAGTAAACTGTAATTTGTAGAATATACTGCTTCGACTGTAATTTTCTATGGAATAGCCAGTCCAGCTAGTTATAAAGGTCAGTGAGTAAACTATACAAGCTATTCTTTAGCGGACTATACGTGTATTACCCGTGCATTCTGTGGTTATACAATCGTGTCGTTCTGTCAAAGTCTAAGTTTACTAGCTGAGTGAAAGCATCTGTCAGATACGAACGTACATCTGATTGATGATACAATTCATTTAATTGTTTTTATTATTGTATTGTATGACACTTGCGTTAATTTATTCTGACAGTTTATTATATTGCGGATTGATATTGATGTGTCAATTTTGAGAATAGAATTTTTAGAAGATAGTGAATTGCTTTTTTTATTTGATTGACAGTCTTTTGTTGCGAATAATATCTTGTTGTGGTTATTAATTCCCGTCGCAGTTCAGACTGTGTTTTTGTTATTCATTTCAATAGAATAGAATAGATTTTATTTGTTCATAAACGCGGTAACAAATGTAAAAAGAGTCTTAAAGTACAAGTACAGCATGTTGAGCCGCGAACTATTATAATAATGAATATCTAAAAAAAATATAATGATGAAACGTCATCGACGTTTCGGTAATACCTGTTATTGTTTGTCAGATGAAAAATCCAATATATTATTATCATAATGACTGTCATATTGATATTATTGTAGGTATAGTGACGTTAGATGCTAAGTACCTTTATGTATAGGTACAGGCGTTATATACCTACCTATTAGTACCTACATGGATTGACCATATTCACATATTGACGAACAACACTGTCAAAGTAGACTTACCTACATCCCACTGATAAATTTTCAAATCAAATATCACAATTCACAATTCAGAAGTCACGACTGCTTTCCAACACACACAAACACAAGTAAATCCAATTGACACTCGCACACTTACGCAACCGCTTTCATAGTGTATTCTGACGTCACAGTATGTGACAAGGAAAGCTCTCCCATCTATCAGAAACACGACAACCGCAAGATGAACACGAACTGTATGATACATCGTGCTTTTGTATTATATACATATCACATTTTATGGAAAACCGCCTTTCTCTATGAACACAATTGGATGCAATTGAAGTGCAGGAGATATGTTTTAGTAAACAATAATTCGCCTCGAATTTACTCTTTGGAAAATATTGTTTTATGTGGTATACCGGTGATACCGGTGACTATACCTGTTACCGGTAGGTATACATATTAAGTCGTTAAGGAGACGAGGAATTGGCGCGGGGATTGGTTTACTCTTCCGCAGTGAAAGAGTTCAGATCCACCAATCATCTATGTTAATATTATAAATGTGAAATTGTATATGTGACTCGGCAAGCGTAGTGTAGGACGCCCTCCGACCAGGTGGGATGACGATCTAAGAAGGACTGCAGGCAGATGCTGGATGCGGCAAGCTGAAGACAGGGCGCTATGGCGCTCATTGGGGGAGGGCTATGTCCAGCAGTGGACTAATATAGCCTGATGATGATGATGATGTGTGAGTTTGTTTATTTTGTCCGTCTTTTACAGCAAAACGGAGCGACGAATTGGCGTTATATTTTTTATTTGGGGGGTGGCAGTTTGTATGGAGCAATCCAGAATTTTCAAGGTAGAAAGCTAAAACTTGATATGCAGACTATTTGTGACTAACAAAAAAAAATGTTTCTGAAATGATTTTTTTTTTTGGAAATCTGCCCCCAACCCCTTAACAGAGGGGGTAAAATTTTATATGGGACTTTTCTAAGTTTGGTCGCGATAACCGACATCCACGCGGGCGGAGCCACGGGAAAAAGCTAGTAGACTATATAGCAGCCCATGGTACCCTCAAAAGACGCAAATCGAGAGAGATGGCCCTGGGTCGTTGCACGGCGACCCACAGATGGCGTGCGGTTGAGTCGGTTCGAGTCCGGCTCCGGCGGGGTGGTATCTGTGGGGATTTCCTGCACATTAAAAAAACCCCCATCTCTTCCGTGGGTCCTAGAAAGCGACTAAGGAATAGGGCTGTTCTCTATCTGAGAATAACTATACGGCACATTACTTAGTGCCTCCTTAACAGTAAGAGGCTCGCTCCCTACCTATCACCCAATCATAAAATCAAGGTTGGCGAAATGTGGATGCTAATACAACTCTGCCTACCCCTTCAGAGCTTAACAGGTGTGATTATATGTTGGCAATACATACATGAATAGTATAAACCACTGAAACTTGTTTAATTTTAGCGTGTATAGCCATAAATATTCGCAAAATTAACAGTTTATTCAACCGTATGAAACTGGATATTTTAAGGAATCGACGACCGGCACCCTTCCGAATTGCAACGACGTACTTATATAACATGCAATCATCGATTACTTTCACATCGAAAGTACCAACAAAATATAGAATTGAAAAAACAAGCAGCTATCCATACTAATATTATAAATGCGAAAGTAACTCTGTCTGTCTGTCTGTCTGTCTGTCTGTCTGTCTGTCTGTATGTTACGCTTTCACGCCTAAACCGCTGAACCGATCTTGATGAAATTTGGAACAGAGGTATATTAGAGCTTGAGAACGGACATAGGCTACCTTTTATCACGAGAAAGGGGGTTTAAGGGGGGGAAATAGGGGATGAAAGTTTTTATGAAAGTTTGTCATTTCTGAAGATATCTTAATGAAATTTGGTACAGAGGTAGATTAGAGCTTAGGAACGGACATAGGCTACCTTTTATCGCGAAAAGGGGGGTGGAAAGGGGGGGGGACTAGGGCATTGGGAGGAAAGTTTGGCATTTTTGAAGATTTCTTGATGAAATTTTGTACAGAGATAGTTTAGAGCTTGGAAACGGAAGTAGGCTACCTTTTATCGCGAAAAGGGGGGTAAAAGGGGGGCGGACTAGGGCCTTGGTATGAAAGTTTGTCATTTTTGAAGATTTCTTGATGAAATTTGGTACAGAGACAGTTTAGAGCTTGGGAACGGACATAGACTACCTTTTATCCCAAAAAGGGGGGTAGTAGGGGGGGGGACCAGGGCCTTGGGATAAAAGTTTATCGTTTTAGAAGATTTCCCGATGACATTTGGTACAGAGATAGTTTAGAGCTTGGGAACGGACATAGACTACCTTTTATTGCGAAAAGGGGGGTAGCAGGGGGAGCACTAGGGCCTTGGGAGGAAAGTTTATCATTTTTGAAGATTTCTTGATGAAATTTGGTACAGAGATAGTTTAGAGCTTGGAAACAGATATAGGCTACCTTTTATCGCGAAAAGGGGGGTAGAAGGGGGGCGGACTAGGGCCTTGGTATGAAAGTTTGTCATTTTTGAAGATTTCTTGATGAAATTTGGTACAGAGATAGTTTAGAGCTTGGGAACGAACATAAGCTACCTTTTATCGCGAAAAGGGGGGAAGAAGGGGGGGGGACCAGGGCCTTGCGATAAAAGTATATCGTTTTAGAAGATTTCCTGATGAAATTTGGTACAGAGATAGTTTAGAGCTTGGGAACGGACATAGACTACCTTTTATCACAAAAAAGGGGGTAGAAGGGGGGGACTAAGGCCTTGGGATGAAAGTTTGTCATTTTTGAAGATTTCCTGATGAAATTTGGTACAACGATAGTTCAGAGCTTGGGAACGAACATAGGCTACCTATTGACGCGAAAATGGAGGCATGGGGGGGGGGGGGGTAATAAGGGATTAAAGTTTGACAGTTTTGAAGATGATGAAATTTTGGTTGGTTTAATTAGAGCTTGGTAACGGACATTATGCTACCTTTGATCGCGAATAATGTGGTAAAAGGGGGGGGATAAGGACTAGATAGTAAAAATGAAAGTTTGTAATTTTTGATGATATCCTGGTGAAATTTGGTACAGAGATGGATTAGAGCTCGAAAATGGACATAGGCTACCTTTTATTGCGAAAAAGGGAGTTGAAGGGGTGGAATAGGGCAAGGGTATGTAAGTTTGACAATTTTGAAGATATCTTGATGAAATTGGTATAGAGATGGATTAGAGGTTGGAAATGGACATAGGCTACCCCTTATCGCGAATAAAGGGATAGAAGGGGGAGGGGGGGATATGAATAGGGCGTTGGGATTAAAGTTTCAAATTTTTCAATGGCACAAAAAAGGGGGTGAATATTGCATAAATAGTAAGAATTTCTTTTAAGATGTCCTCATGAATATGGTACAAAGGTGGATTAGAGCTTCGGAACGGATATAGTCGAGTAGCGAACCAAATATAGAAGCGAGTGGAGAGGCGAGTAGAGATTGTTATAGGGACGAGTGAATAGGCGTGTAAAGATTGAGACAGAGGAGGAAGTCGAGTAGAGTCGACTACAGGGGCGAGTAGATATGCGACTAGAGAGCCAGTGGAGAGGCGAGTATAGAATCAAATAGAATGCTGTAGATGTATGTAGTGGCGAGTAGAGATCGAATAGAGAGTTGAGTAGAGGTGCGAGTAGATAGGCAAGTGTGGAGAGTCAAGTAGACAGGCGAAAAGAAAATCGAATGGATGGGCAAGTAGAGAGGCCAATGGAAAGGCGAGTATAGAGAAAAGTACAAAGTCGAGTAGAGAGGGGAACAGAGAAGTCAGTAGAGAGTCAAGTATAAATTCAAATACAGAGGCATGTAGAAAGTCGAGTAGAGAGTCGAATATAGAGGCGAGTAGAAATTCGAGAACAGAGGTGAGTACATAGTCGAGGACAAGTTGAGTAGAGAGGCGAATTTAATGCTCAATAGCGTCGGATCAACACTAAACGATAACCGACATCCACGCGGGCGGAGCCGCGGGCAACAGCTAGTTATTCTATAAGCGTTGGTAATCGATTGTAAACTTTATACTCCATAGGTATCGAGTATTCGAATCGATTGAAAATCACATACAGTCAGCATCAAATCGATCTTGACAAACAAAGTACTCAAAATGATCTTAATTCCTTAGTTTTCCCCCATTCCTGTTGACTGAGTGTTTTGATATTTGGTACACATCTTTAGTTTGGAAAATAATACAATTTAAATAAATAAAATAGTTTGATTTGCTCTTTTTTTTTAATCTAGCACCTCTTGGCTGTACCGAAGCCTACTCTAGACAATGCTACTCGTATTCTCCTCCTAGTATTCTATTCCTTTTACAAAAATCCCACTCAGGCTTCAGTAACTAATAGTACGCTAGTACTATTATCTATTCTGTGCTAATAGGTATTATAAATGACTTATCTCGCTTTCATTCTAGTCCTCTAGTACCATACCAGTTTTCGCATGTATACCTTTGATTTGCTTTTTAAACTTTGGTCGCCGAGGAGGGCCAGACCCCGAGGAGGATCAGACCGAGAGAGATGGCCCTGGATCAGCCGGGGTGCGAGAGTATGTCGTCTGCCAACCTCACCTTCGGCCTAGCACAACGACCCACAGTCAGGTCAGACAGGTCAGAGACGGCGTGCGATTTAGTCGGTTCGAGTCCGACATAACCTCCCCCTCCGGCCCCGTAGGAGATGGGGTGGGGGGTATCCGTGGTTATTTCCCGCACGTAAAAAAAAGGAATTAAGATCTTTTTGATACTTCGTAGTCGAGATAGTTTAAACGCTGACTGTACAGTCCACAGTCATTATGGAGGCGTGTATTGGCGCGAAAGTGAAGACCACCAATGAGTGAGGTGCATGATATAATATGGCTGATGGTATACTTGATAACTTCTTTTGAATTGATTGTAAATGACATGTCTAGAGATAAGATACCGTTCAGCGAACGATATCTATTTTAGTAAATTGTTGGGTGCAAGATTGCACGATTTGACAGCTATAGATTATAAATATGTTACCTACCTAACTTCAAAGTAATTTATTTATTTTTTCTTGATTTATACTACTTAGGGGGCTGACAAGCACACGGTTTACCTTATAGAAAGTTATTACCGTGGCCTATGGACGTGTACAACACCAGGGGAGTCTCACTCGTGCTGCTGACCCTATAATAATAAAGAGATTATATGCCGTCAGTGCAGAAGACAAAGCAACACAAGGCTTTGGTCTTCCCACTGACAGCATAAAAACTCTCCAGGTAACAAGAATGAGGTACAGTCTTAAAAAGTTAAAAAATAACAAATTTAGCAAATCATGCTATACCTAATGTTCAATTCGAAAATTAATAAATCTGTGGTGCCCACCTACTAAGATAAAATTATACTGCAATGAAAAAGAACTAAAAAGCAAAATGGGTCGGTTTCGATTATATAATCTCAACTTACGAATTAATTGGCGCGAGTTAAAACCAAACAGCGCTCCACTACAACATTCTAATTTTGAAAATTCGTTTGTAAACAAATTGCTGGCCGGTAGCCGGCGTGGTGTGACCGGTGTTGCCAGTGTTGTTAGTAGTTCCGTGTGGAGCGGAAGCATTGATTGTCGTTATGATAGTCTGTGTATCAGCTTTCATTTCTCCGAAGAGCCCGAAGCGGCAAAAAGTTGCGGAACAAGCTGTTCGATCGTCGTGGCGGGTCGCGCGCCTTTTATAAAAGCAAGTTTCCAATATCCGACCAAATGAGATATCATTGACAACTAATAATTAAAAAAAGACATTGTCTATTTGAATTTTGAATTCTAAAATTCAAAGTTCAAGCTATGCAGAGTACTTACAATTATATCACACTCTTTCGTTTTTATTATATACTAGCTGTTGCCCGCGGCTCCGCCCGCGTGGATGTCGGTTATCGCTTAGTGTTGATCCGACGCTATTGAGCATTAAATTCGCCTCTCTACTCAACTTTGTCCTCGACTATATACTCACCTCTGTTCTCGACTTTCTATACTCGCCTCTATATTCGACTGTCTACTCGACTTTCTACTCGCCTCTATACTTGAATTTATACTCGACTCTCTATGGACTTCTCTGTTCCCCTCTCTACTCGACTTTGTACTCTTCTCTAAACTCGCCTTTCCATTGGCCTCTACTTGCCCATGCATTCGATTCTCTTTTCGCCTCTCTACTTGACTCTCCCCACTCGCCCATCTACTCGCACCACTACTCAACTCTCTATTCGATCTCTACTCGCCACTACATTCATCTTTCCACTTGCCTACCTATTCGCCTCTCTACTCTACCTTTTACTGCATTCTTTTTGGCTCTCTAGTCGCATATTTACTCTCCCCTGTAGTCGACTCTACTCGACTTTCGATCTTTACACGCCTGTCCACTCGTCCCTATAACAATCTCTTCTCGCCTCTCCACTCGCTTCTATATTTAGTTCGTTACTCGACTATGTCCGTTCCGAAGCTCTAATTCACCTTTTTACCAAATTTCATGAGGACATCATAAAAGAAATTTTTACTATTTATGCCATATTCACCCCCTTTTTGTGCCAATGAAACATTAGAAACTTTAATCCCATAACCCTATTCCCCTTCCCCTCCCCCTTCTATCCCTTTTTTCGCGATAAATGGGGGTAGAATATGTCCATTTCCAACCTCTAATCCATTTCTATACCAATTTCATCAAGACATCTTCAAAATTGTCAAACTTACATAACACTTGCCCTATTCCACCCCTTCAACTCCCTTTTTCGCAATAAAAGGTAACCTGTGTCCATTAACCAGCTCTAATCCATCTCAGTACCAAATTTCACCATTTCATACTAACTATCCAGTCCTTATCCCTCCCCCACCCTTTTACCACATTATTCGCGATAAAAGGTACCATATGTCCGTTACCAAGCTCTAATTAATCCCTGTACCAAATTTCATCAGGATATCTTCAAAACTGTCAAACTTTCAAACCTTATTCCCCCCCCCCCCCACCATGCCTCCATTTTCGCGTCAATACATAGCCTATGTTCGTTTCCAAGCTTCAATCCATCTCTGTACCAAATATATCATCAGGATGTCTTCAAAACTGGCAAACTTTCAACCCCTATAACTCCCTCCCCCCCCCCCTTTATCCTCGTCTTTCGCGATAAAAGGTAGCTTATGTTCGTTCCCAAGCTTTAATCTATATGTGTACCAAATTTCATCAGGATATCTTCAAAAAAGACAAACTTTCATCCCCCCTTCTACCCCTTTTTGCGATAAAAGGTAGCCTATGTCCGTTTCCAAGCTCTAAACTATCTCTGTACCAAATTTCATCAGGAAATCTTCAAAAATGACAAACTTTCATCCCAAGGCCCTAGTCCCCCTCTTCTACCCCCCTTTTCGCGATAAAAGGTAGCCTATGACCGTTTCCAAGCTCTAAACTATCTCTGTACCAAATTTCATCAGGAAATCTTCTAAAACGATAAACTTTTATCCCAAGGCCCTGGTCCCCCCCTTCTTCCCCCCTTTTCGCGATAAAAGGTAGCTTATGTCCGTTCCCAAGCTCTAAACTATCTCTGTACCAAATTTCGTCAAGAAATCTTCAAAAATGACAAACTTTCAAACCAAGGTCCTAGTCCGCCCCCCTTCTACCCCCCTTTTCGCAATAAAAGGTAGTCTATGTCCGTTCCCAAGCTCTGATCTACCTCTGTACCAAATTTCATTAAGATATCTTCAGAAATGACAAACTTTCATCAAAACTTTCATCCCCTATTTCCCCCCCTTAAACCCCCTTTCTCGTGATAAAAGGTAGCCTATGTCCGTTCTCAAACTCTAATATACCCCTGTACCAAATTTCATCAAGATCGGTTCAGTGGTTTAGGCGTGAAAGCGTAACATACAGACAGACAGACAGACAGACAGACAGACAGACAGACAGACAGACAGAGTTACTTTCGCATTTATAATATTAGTATGGATTCTGTGGTCTAGTTAGCGCGAAGTAGTATTTCTTAGAATATTTTAATCAGAATTATTATTAATGAATTACAATTACTTGGCAAATAGACATATCGAAGTTCAGCCAAAACCCGCAGTTAGATTGGACAAAGCGGACTCTAGACTCCGATGAAAGCTTCCGATGTGACTGGAATTAACGCTAGAATAAAAATGAAGAAGAAGGAGAGAATCTCTTGGCAAATATAAATATTATGAAATTATACAACACTGTTATAGAATCTAATGACTAAAATAGATTCAGATAGGAAAAATACAAAATCTAAGACAGGACTCGAACCCACTACTAGTCCCTTACAGGGGGCATAGGTACTCTGACCAATTGGACCTTAGACTAATAACGCATAGACGGATAGTCCCTTACAATATGAACGATGCCAGTGAAGCCAAATTAATATCTTTGTTGATGTAACCTATACGTTCTTACACTCAGTGACACTTACACAAGCGTACCGATATACAATTTATATTTAAGTTCCACAGATGTTTTTCGTAAAAATATAATAGGTTTTGAAATACTAACAAGTGAAATGTGATGTTCAAATGATTTGGTTATTAAATGAGATGAATTGTGGCACCCTTTCATTGCACAAACCGTCATTTTTAAATAAAAAACGTGCAAGCTGGGCCTAGGCTAAGTTGAAATGGTTTCACTTCGCTCGCGCGTATTGCGCTTCTGTGCGTTATTATTCTAAGAACTGGACTACTTAGACACGTCTTGGATACTTGAAAGTGTCCTTTACATTTATCTACATAAAATAATAACAATCACAGAAATATATTAGGATGCACGGCCATGTGAGCGGGAAATACGTGGCAACATTTTAGTCCATTCCTGTCCAACGAGACAAGAACTTTCAAACGACTACCTCATAATAACATCTTTAAAAATATCGTGAACAGAAAGAAATGTATTATTTCTAACTGTAGTATAAAAATGGAGAAGTAAAAAAACTAAAGGTATGATTTATCTATCGTGAGTATTTATTTACAGTAAAAAGGTCGCCACGCGCGACATGCAGATGAATATTGCGTATGGCCTTTATATCCTGATATATTTCTGTGATACCTATAAAGAAATCATTGACAGAAACAACAGGCAATTAATTACAGTATCTGAAACTTTCAGAACTTCAACTAAGTATCCAAATCGTCGTCTTCATTATAATTAAAAGTATTAAACAATAGACGAGAACAACCATAAACACGATCTTGATATGATTAATATTTATGATTCAATTCACTTCTGTTTTTCTCCCATCTCGTTAAACAATGGCTAACTGCTCGAGAAAGTGAAAGGGTATTGGATTCACTGTCGGAGTGGCGGTCCGGGTGTACCATCACGGCGCGGCGGGCCTTTGATCACTGAGCGACGAATGATGTGCTTTATTGTTAAATAATATGAATATTTGCGGATACAGATGCGGATTTTACGGATACGGTACGGTATTTAAATCGGATTTGATTGTTTAAAGTCGGTGATAATTGACTTAAGTGTTTAAAATAGTTAATGAAGTTGAATGGGCCGATTTGATATGTCTTGGCGTGGTTTTATATGTAACTAGCTGTTGCCCGCGGCTCAACCCGCGCGCCCGCGGCTCCACCCGCGTGAATGTCGGTTATCGCTTTGTGTTCAGTCAATATATATAAAAGTAGCCTAAGTTACCCATTATTACATCAGCTACCCGCCAATAAAAGTCCCGTCAAAATCGGTCAAACCATTTCAGAGATTAACCGGAACAAACAAACAGACAGACAGGCAGACAAAATTGCAAAAAATAATATTTTGGTGTATGTACCGTATTATATTTATATGCATGCACTGTATGCATGTAGTAAAAAAACGGTTACTTCAATATTACAAACAGACTCTCCAATTTTATTAACATGCATGTATGTATGTATGTATGTATAGACAAAGGTACGTAAATAGAAGTAGTGTAGTGTAGCGGTAGATCGTTCGCCTGGGACATCGTAGACCATAGGTTCGATACCAGAGAATTGTATACTCTAAAATTCTGTGTTCTATATCACCCACTCTGTTAATATTGGTATGTCTGAGTGTCTATTTACATTTGTCAGGCGATAGTCACTTCCAGAAAAATCTATAGGTATACCAATCAGAAATAATAGCCGGTGCCAGATTCAAAAACTGTTCCAAAACTGTAAACTTTAGATGAAAACTGGAAATATCGTTATGAAGTTGATAACAACGTTAAATGTCTATGGTCTTAATTTAAATTATTAAAGCGTCGCTAGCTTTAAGGTTAAGGAGTCGGCCTTACGATCGAGAGGTCCCGGGTTCGAATCCTGACCATTACACTACCGACGTGAACCCACTTCTAGCACAAGCAATTTAGCTTAATTGGAGAGGTTAAAGGGAATATTAGTAATTTCGATAACTTCGGTTGCTAATAATCTTTAAAAAAAAATGACCTATTATTAGAAAAAAAGTGTTATAAAAAAAAAACAACCCCTAAATGACTTCAAAAAAGACCTGTTCTGATCACGCTCTTTTATCGGGCCCGTTCTGATCACGCTCTTTCATCAGGCCCATTCAGATCAGGCTCAGATATTTGCGGATACACCGGAATACATATCACGGTACATCTCTATCGGCACAGTAAAGTGCTATAGGTGTACGTTCACCGGTATGCACCGTGCGAACCTCACTGATTGCTTGACCCCAAACAGTGATACAACATGCATTTACCACCTGTCAGATTATGAAGTTTATGTGAGGACTGAGGACCCCGATGTGGTTTCTGCGATGAGTACTGAACGCGAATGTGGAGCTTCTATAAGTCTAAAAGAACGTTTTAGATAAATTAGGTATGTTTAATAGTGGTATCTGTGGTTAAAATAAATTATTTAACCGAGCTTATCAAATTTATAATGGTAAAAGAGTGGTAAAAATTGCGACGGTTCATAATTAATCGTTTTTATTTGTTTTTAATCATCCACCCTACGTATAAAAGTAGATGATTTGACTATTAAATATTATGACGTCACAATAATTTATTTCATACAAGGTACCGTTTTTACGTTTAAATTAAAATTAACTAATATGACTAGTATGTCAAATATCCGTGGCATAATCCTATCTCATAAACGTAGCGTAGGTACCTACCCAATAAATATGTATCTACCATCATAAGTCACAGATATTTTTTTGTTATAAATTATAATTCATTCAATTAAGATTGCGTGAACTTAACCACAGATAAATATCAAAATAAGTTTTAAATTACAGAGTATAAACCTTGAAGATATGAGAAATAATTTAGGTAGATATAGTTAAGGTAAACAGAATTATGTCCTTGTTATAATAATGTTCATCATTTAATTTGATAGTTCAATGATACTGTTTACGGTTTACTGTGAGAATATAAAAATAATTAGATACTGGGATTTTTTCGTGCGGAAACCCCTCGGGCTCATCGAAATTAACGATAAGTGGGTCATGCATGTTAGACATGAACTGATTAAAACTGCGCGTTTGGTGTTACAGGACATCTGCCAGACAGGCTATCGCCCATGACGTACAATCTACTGCCCCTCTAGACAAGTGGCAATTCGCTAGCCGGCGTTTGGTGGAATAGAATGACGAAAGTATGGGATTTGACGTAAATGACAGGCGTTATGGCATGTCAAAGACGTCAAATCCTATACATTCGTCATTCGATTCCATCAAACGCTTGCTAGCGAATTTCCACTTGTCTAAAGGGGCTGCTGGACATATGCCTCACCCAATGTACGCCGTGATTACAGTTTGTCCTAGCTACTTTTATCAGGTCGTCAGTCCATCTGGCTAGGGGACGTCCTACCTTTCCTTTGCCTTCTCATGATCTCCACTCTAGGACTCGTTTGCTCCAACGGCCAATCACCCTATATTTTGGTATAAGATATCCAGGTAATCAATGATAGCCTAGGAAAATTACGATGGCGAAATATCTACTTTGTCAAAACATTGGGAACTTGTTGCAGGATCAGAAAATTGCCTATGAAACTGGGTGATTCATAAAAAAGTGGGCTCGTATCTATTTTCAAAAATAAATAACTTTTTAATTAGACTTACCAATATTGTGAATAAATTTAGCAATTTAACAGTCAGTGTTTTAAAATAATAATTATTTCACTTACTTACTTCGTGTCTTGCTGGTAAAAATTATTGGCTGAATATTATTTTTTTAGAAGACGAAGCCCTACAGAATGCTTCGGCCATCATAGCCTTGTGTATCTTTCCAGCGCTGACTAGGGTAGCCAGAGCACACTAAGAAAATTTTCTTCATTGCTGCCAGTGGAAAGACAAGAGGCTTGTCCCGCTTTGTCTTCTACACAAGACGGCACAGAAACTCTATATGCTTACAGGATCGGTAGCACGAGTGTGATTCCCCTGGCGTTGCAGACTTCCAAAGACCACGGCTACTACTTTCCAGGAAGTGGGCCGTATGGATGTCTGACACCTGCGTTGTATAAAAAAATATAGACAAGAATCAGACATCATTCAAGCTTCATCTTCTCAATGAGCGATGTTCTGGCACACATTAACATCACGCCATGACAAAAGACTCAAGGTTGGTGAAGGGCACATAATGAGGGTAACCTTGAGTATCCTAAATCATAGTTATTTGTGAGTTTATCCTTACATGTACAGACACGACCGAAACTGTATGTGACTAGTTCTTATCTTATAGATGAACCTAAACGTGATCCCACGTACAAATCTAAACATCTCAGGTACGCAGCTAGTAATTTAGTTATTTCTTAATAACTATATAAATATGATAGCTAACAGAGACATGGCCGATCTCTGAAAAAATGATATTTCATTGAAATAAAACAACGTATTCTATCGCAATTTATTTGGTATGTTACGTTCAGCCCGACTTTTGAGCTACCTACCTTTCAGAAGCTATGGTTGCAGCAGCAGGAGCGCTGAAAAGTAACCGAAACGTCGGGCTAAACGTAAAAACATACATAGGTACACCCGAAGGTTAATAAAGATTTAACAAGATTGTCCTAATATTAATTGATTTATATTACTTACTAGCTTTTGCCCGCGGCTCCGCCCACGTGGATGTCGGTTATCGCGACCAAACATAGCCTATGTCCTCTCTCAAGGTCTAATCTACACCTAAACCAAATTTCATCAAAATCGGATCAGTGGTTTAGACGTGAAAGCGTGACATACAGACAGACAGACAGACAGAGCTACTTTCTCATTTATAATATTATTATGGATCTATAATCTTTCTTAAATTATGTAAATATAGCATGGTCTATGAATCAATGTCAGATGAAAGTCACTACATGACATAGACAATAGAGCAGTACTTGTCATCTACTGTGTTGTTGGTGAACAAGTCAATTAGCATTTATTAGATTTTACCTGTTAATCATTTGTTTATGACACTAATTGTGGTGTGCCTTTTTATACAATGGACTCTGGGTGGGTGTTAAAACATCTCTGCCTACCCCTTCAGGGATTTCCAGGCATGATTAGGTTAAGTTTAGATGTACAATGGACTTTATATGACGTATAAGCAAGCTTTGTGAGATTAAGTGGGGACTGAAAACTGCATAGAATGACTAAAGACTCTCTCTTCTCTAACTCTCTGTTCTTAAAGGTTCTGCAGCACGAGTGTGACTCCCTGTCGTCCTTAGGCCACGGTAACCACTTTCCATCAGGTAGCCCGTGTGATCGAGTATCCAATAGCGCACCAATGACAACAGTGACAAACTGTGAATTAGTGACGAACTCTGAATCAGTGACGAACTGTGAAATGAACCAGTGACAAACAGTGAACCAAAGACAAGTAGTGAACTAGTGACAAACAGCGATTCAATTACAAACAGTGAACCAGTAACAAAACTCAAAACCAATGAAAACCAAAAAGATAAACAGAAAAACCAGTGACAAACCGCAAAACCAGTAATAAAAAATTTCCTTATTTAAGTTTATCTAAGACGAAATTCGAACAGAAATTTGTCACACCTCTCTAAAACATTAGTCTAAGTAAACTTGCATCGCGTGTCTCCGCATTGGGACATTACTTTTTATTAGCTGCATACACTTGCATAGTGATGAAACTGTTACGGCATGCAAGGACGAGCTGCAATGAGTTCCCGCTCACTATCCTCGGAGCTCGAAGGGACTGTATAGAAAATATCCTAGCGCGATAAGTGCGACGGACATTCGGAGATCGATAGCAAAATAGATGAAATCACAGGTGAAATAAAGTACTACATAATTGGTGGTTGCATATTTCAATAAATAAATGTAAATATTTATGTTATCACTCGTACATATTTATTCATATCACCAGCCTATCTCATCCGAAGCCGAAGACGGAAAACTGGACGTAAAACCCGTCTGGCCAGCGTGGAAACCGAAAGCTAAAACCTCCCATCATTGAAACAGGACAATGTGCAACAGCGAACTGCGATCGGTTAATTGCTGGTCAACCAAAAGTCATATGGTGATAAACATAGCACTGTACTGACACAAACAACGATCGATTAGAATGAGGTTAATTCGCCTTCCATGAAGTAAGTGACGGAGAAAGAATACGAGTATCATCAAGGGTGTCGTAAGAAGCGACTATGAGCGTTTTCACATTCATCCTATATCCGACATACGGAATTGGAGGATGTCAAATGTACATATATTATATATATATTTTTTACATTCTCTGGCCCGATATCGGTTATTAGAGCAAACACCACTGTTTTGGTCCGATATCGGATCACAAAGAGCGAATCTAAAACAGCGACTGCAAGCAATTCTCAACCTTAATCACATTTTCTTGGTTACGTGTCTTTTCGGCTTAATTGATGTCGCTGATCACGAATATAAGAAAAAAAAACTCGATGGCATGTCCTGTCAATAAGGTCGAAAATTGCTTGCACTTTTTTTCATCTCTAGCATCTCTAACTAGTCTGTGCTTTCGAGCAAATGGCCGTATCGGCCCGATTTTATCGGATAAATGTGAAAACAGCACAAGATGTCGGCTATCGGATGTCGGCCATCGGCGTCCAACACCGATATCGGATATCGGATGAATGTGAAAAAGCTCTAACTAGTCTGTGCTTACGAGCAAATGGCCGTATCCGCCCGATTTTATCGAATAAATATGAAAACAGCACAAGGTGTCGGCTATCGGATGTCGGCCATCGGCGTCCGACACCGATATTGGATATCGGATGAATGTGAAAATGCTAAAACGGACACGGAACTGCGAGAGAAGCAAAACTCAAAATGTACCAATCCGTCTAGCTAGCGACGAAACAGTAGCCAAAGCCTCTTAACATTGGAGGAGGCCTGTGTATAGCATTGGACCGCGATAGTCTAAGTGATTGATTTATATAATATTACATACATACATACATATAATCACGCCTTTATCCCCGTAGGGTTAGGCAGAGGTGAATTAATACCCACATTTCACCAATCTGTATTCGGTCCCACGTAATAGGGGGTGAGCCTGTTGCCGGATTCCGAGCACTATTGTTGACTCGAGCCCTGCACCTGAGGCTGAGTCTGGGCTGTACATATCTGTCTGATGTTAAAGTTAATCAGCCCTCTCCCTTAGTCGCCTTGTACGGCACCACATGGGAAGAGAAGGGGTGGCTCAAATTCTACTCTGCCGGGAACCGGATAAAATGTTCTAAAACATTCTACACAGCCCTATCTAGACTCAAAAATCCCTTACCGTCCGTTTATCAGTTTGAATTAGGCAATTTCTCGAACGGCTAGGTCGATTTTGACGGAACTTCAATCACCTTAAAGCTTATTGTAAGATAGGGTACTTTCATTAAAATCAAAACCCAGATCTATGTCCACGCGGACAAAATAACAGACTTAGCTAGTTTGAAATACATGCGCATTGCGCAGAGTTTGAACCAAACGCGGTAAATAGTAAGGAAATATTTTACATGCATAGTACTGCTGTATATGTCGTGAGTTATTTGAAGTATATGGTGCGAAGGTGCCCTAGTTCCGACAAGTTTCCAGCAACGAAATTAACTCGTACCTACCTAATAGCAATCTAAAGTTATAAGTGCCTATATACAGTACATATTGCCCCGCAAAACGACGATTTTCGGGTTGAAAACTACAGAAAGCTATACTTTGGTGTATATTTTCTACTTATTGAGGGGATTTTTAATCTACAGTACGCTTCCAAATTTCATGGGTTTCTAAAACTTTTTTATTTTTTTATACAACTGAGGTGGTAGACAAATACACGGCCCACCTGATGGAAAATGGCTACCGTAGCCTATGGACGTGTGCAACACCAGAAGAGTCACACTCGTGCTTCCGACCCTGTAAACACAGAGAGTTCCTGTGCCGTCAGTACAAAAGCAGGAATACCCTTTGGTCTTTCAACTGACAGCACAAAAACTCCAGTGAGCTTTGGCTGCCCTATTCACCACCGGGAACACAACACGAGGTTATTATAGCTGCGTTATTCTATCGTAATGCTCATTTGGACGGAAATATCTCTATCCTCTTCTAATGACATGTATACTTCTAGAGCTACACAAGCACGTATTGAACGGAGATGAATATGCCGCGGAGTCACGAGTAAATATCGCGTTAGGAAGTCCCGCAGCCACGGTAGTGTCCGTGATATCACAGATAAAATGCAAGAGAGTCGTCTCACGTTGTATGGCAAGAGCTTAGCTACGTGAGTAACAATGGGGAAGACTGAAGAAATGCTGAATAAGACGTCGTAAGGGATGACATGCATATAGTTTCCGGCATATATCTTGATCCCAAGCCCGCGAGAATACAAGGCCTTATCGCGAGCGCATTGGTTTGATAATATAATCTATGATTGATTTGATTTGAGCTTCTCCGCAGCTGAAGCACCCAGTGCTATCCTCAAACGACACCCAATGAAATGAGTACTACGCGTAAAAAGTACATGTTGTGACGTAATTAGGGTCAAGATTATTATGCTGGTAATATCAATGGTCTTACTGCCACTGATGCCGAAAGCTATATGAAGTGGGAGAGTATTTAAAAGCTGAAAAACTCAACAACAGTGCTCGACCAAATCATCTAGGAAATCTTAGGTAGTAATTTGCATGACCAATGACTAGTCGATTAATTTGAATTGAAAAAGGTAAGCTATGCTGCAGGTGTTATTATCTGCGTTTTATTTCCTCGCAGTCTGGACCGACTTGTTATGGTTTATTAATCGGCATATCTGTATTTATAAGCTAGGTTCATAATGTACTTACATAAAGTCATGCCTCTTTCTCATTGGGGCAAGCAGAGACTAACACCTTTCCACTTGTTACAATTTCGGCATACATCTTTCGCTTTTTAACTTTCATAATTTGTTTTCATAAATGCGCGCTGGGTACTCTTACTGGCTCTTTCTTTAAAAGGTCTTTGATCTATTCTACATACCTATGTCAGCCTGGGTCTACTTGTGCCGGATTCACCTTCGCCTCAAAAGTCTATTTCGTCAATCTTCTTTCATCCATATCGTCTCTAAGTATCCACCTATTCATTTATTTCTCTATCTTGGTCGCTTAAGCACAACTCACATGTTTTTATTACTGTTTATGCATTATGCCAGGCACGCTGTCTACAAACGCATTTGGAGAAATTTAATGTTGATGTTGTGTTTTAATTATATACTAGTAACAATTAATTAGTGGAGTAAGAACATCGTTAAACCTGACCTACTAGCATAGTACAAAACAGTGCTTAGCACAGACTTAAAATTTTATTCGAAATTTGAATTCACGAAATGAAAAAGAAACAAAAAGAGGTGTTAAACCGTTGAAGATTGAAATTATGAATTTAGTTTCATGACACTTCATACTATTAGAACATATTACATATTTTATCTTTGGTGCTATGGACATTATTCAAGATGGACGCTGCTGTGGTACTTTACCGCCATTTTTAGTAAGATTATTCATTTTAATTACATAATTATTCCTTTGTCTACAATTCATAGAGAGTAGGTATATTATTTTATGCACTAAGTTAGACTATTTATAAATCAATGATTTTATGTTAATTTCCAAAATAAGTGTGCCGCTTGATGAAAAAGTTAATGTTAACTTATATAAACAAAATTACTTGCTAGATTTTTACAATGCAGTATTAGATATATAGCGAGGTATAATTCATTGCCAATCGGTGGTGCACTGACTTTAACCGATTTACGTTGGCATGAAGAAACTGTTTGAATCGTTTAAATTTTCGACATCGCGTTGCAGACAATATAGACCTTAGGTATTCAGTTGTAATAACGGCACTTGGTATTTAGCTATTTTATAAAATAATCATTATCACCACATGGGTGGTCCTGGTTACATCCAAAGCTTGAACCTTCACCATATAAATATACTTTGTAACTTGGTGTTTGTTCTCCTGTTTTTTCTCTTGCTTTTCTACCATTGATTTAGTTTATTGTTCACTTTTTCGGTAAGGACTGCCTTCAACAGTATTTCACCTCGCCTAAAAGATCGTAACCCTCAGTATGAAGGCATTATCAGCAGATTTTACACGCTCGTTTAAAGTACTCGGGACTATAGGAAGAAAGAAACACGGGAGCTGCTATTCTTTGTTTGTCAACTGTGTCCATCTAGTACAATGTTTCATCGTACCTTGTCCGTTGTACAATTATTACACTTTAATAATATGGCGTTTGCCCGTTTATGACTTTTAGCTTTTACCCTGTGCCCGAATTTTATGGTAGGTACGGCAAAGGAAAGAGGAACCGAACTGCTTGGATTTCGACGGAATTGTTTGCATCGCGTGAGTCCTGTACGTGTTGTCCGGTATAGAATAAGAGAGGAAGTAACCAATTGGAACAGTTGAAATAGTGTATAATTCAGTACAATTCGTTTTATTCTAACGCTAGAAGCTCTTTTTAGTACCTACATCAAGTTAACCCGTAAAATTCTACGTCAAACTTTATTGAAGCCAACTTGACATTGAATCTAAATCTAAACACCATTTGCTCGAATATGGCGGCAAATCGCGTGACCACAGACTATATATAAGTGTTGTCTGCTACATGTTTATGGCGCGAACTATCACCTTGACTTTTAAGAAAGCTAATAGCACTGAAATGGAACTGACAAGGCCTGTTTGGATTAGATTATTTGTTTGCGGCTAACTTTTAAAGAGGGGGAGGTTTGATTAGATGGGTGGTTCAAAAATATAACAAGTATTTAGAATTTATATAAGTTGTATATGCATTAAATTTGTCTTTTTGCGTGAGGGACCGGACGGACGTTAATTGCAGTCAGAACTGTAACTTTGTAGAAAAAAATAGACTCAATTGATTTGGACAATCAATTTATTTTAATTCAGGAACTACTCATTGCCATATTTTGAATCAAAATTAAGTTTTAAAAAGAATCTTTCACCTTTTCGTCCTCAAAACATACCGTAAGCTGGGGCTGAGGGCCAATTAATTTTTTTTCTATTTTTTTTTTTCAAAATCAGCAGACATAGAAATAAATGAATGACAGAAATAGCATTTCCGCATCTAAAGAAAGTAACGATAATTATTAACAAAAAAAAATTGTCACACGGAAATTCCAGTTTACGCTACTTTCTAATAATAACCCGCAAAATGATTGGCTCAATATCGTCACTATAATAACATATTTACATAATTACACCAATTTCAGCTATGTCATCATTACATAACGCTGTCTACCCACACACTTTAACTCCTAATGGTGTAATGGGTGGTGTCAAGCCGAATGTTGAGTTGGCACCCTCCCTTGTCGAAGGTGCACGCTATAACTAACAATAGCTATCTAACTGTGGATATAGAATGGTGTTTGATTGGCGCCCAAAATTTGAATGACACCTAAATTATTGTAACGGTGTATGAGGGCAAAATGGATATCAAAGACCACGGACTACGGTCTTACGCAGGACTTTCTCTAATGCTACTCTATGACCATTTTACTAAAACGATAAAAGAAAAACCTGCAGCAGCGTTGGAACTTGACAGCTGAATCTGCTGTAAGATTTCAATTTCGCATGCTGTAAATTTGGTGACGTCCTGCTAGACCTCGTCCGCTAATCATATCTCATCCATTTTTCGTACGGGAATACCCATGGATAGCCGGCCGCCCAGTGTCAGACTCGAACCTACTGAAACCGTACGCCGTCAGGTCTTCAGATATGCCCGCACCCTGGCTGACCGAAGAGTTCAAATAATACTCAAAATCTCCTCTTAATATAGGTAGTTATCGGCATATATATTGACCACTACTTGTGAGAGAAAAGAAGCCCTGGCGCAAAAAGATCCGTTTGATATAATGACTGGTAAATTTGAGCTCCTCCAACGTACCCAAAAAAATGTGTATCTACTACCTATAAAGAGCATATTTTGCGACGTGACGTCAATATATAAATGTATATATACGTAACTATACATGAAGATTGTACGGCCGATGAAATGCAAAGTGCGTCGGTGTGGGCGGAGGCTTTGACCGTCCAAAATTGGTGTAGTGAGGGTAACGGTCAGGGTCATACGCCTCTACTGCGTCTTATCTACGGAGGTGCCACCGTCGTGTGTGTGGGCTGAAAAACCGCCGAGCGGAAGATGAAGCTTCGCGCAGACAGTCGGCCTCCGGCTGAGGATGTAAGCGGACGGTGTGATATCAATCACCAAGTTAGTACAATTCCCTGGATCGTACATCTTGATTAAAAACTTATATTTATTACGCATATGGTACCGGTTTAGAGCTGCTTCTGCATATTAGTTGCACTAAACAGCTACCTGAAGGCAAACGCTTTTTTTATACCATTTAGGTGGCAGACAAGCACACGGCCCAACTGATGGCAAGTGGTTACCGTGGCCTATGGACGTATGCAACACCAGGGGCATTACAATCGTGCTGCCGACCCTGTAGAAACCTTCGAATTCCCTTCTTGAAAAACCCTTACATTATATTCTATCATCACACCTCTCGCCACAGGCAGGGAAACCATCCTCACATGTTGCGACTTGAAACAGTATGCACAATCAGGTATGATAGGAACTTCATTCCCCGCACGCTTAAACTATGGAATGAACTCCTTGCCGTAGTTTTTCCAAGCTACTACAATATGGGGTTTTTCAAGAAGAGCATTAGATGGTTCTCACAGGCATAGCAGCACGAGTGTGTCACCCCTGGAGTTGCACAAGTCCTTAGGCCACGGTAACCACCTTCCATCAAGTGAGCCGTGTGCTTGTCTGCCACCTAGGTGTAAAAAGAAAACGTAACATAGGTGTTTTAGTCACTTTAACAAGTTACTTAATGGAAAATAACATCACGAGTATTACCAATTTCTGTAAAAGAAAAATTGTTTACACTCTGGTCACTGAACTGTGACCTACAGGGTCCATGCTTACTTATTGTACCACTGACCGCTTCGTGACTTTAAGAACTTTCGTGATCGTCTTACATAAGACTCCGTTAAACATGGCCGAAAACAAAAATGCGTTTCAGCACGATTTGTTTCAATTACACAAAGCCTTTTGTTTATATTAGTAGAGCCATCACAAATAAACATTGAATTATTGTTACTATGTATTGAGGACTATGAAGTAAGATGTTGCACTAAGCGATCGAGCACAGATTAGATAATAGTGCCGTTCTCACGTACAGTTTTAACCGCGCATCGGGACTGTGTTCCAAACCGCCGCGCCGGTTCGTTCTTCGCCGGCGTTTGAGGGAATAGAATGACGAATATATGTGATTTGACGTTTCTAACAGTCGTTAACGCATGTAAAATGTGTCAAATCTCATACATTCGTCATTCTATTCCATCAAACGCCGTCCAACGAAATGCCACTTGTCTAGAGGGGCAGACTGCAAATCGAACTGTGGTGATATATTGCGACTAAAATATGTCCACAGTTCGGAACTGTAGATCTTTAACGTTCCTGTTGTTTTAAAATGGAATCCTTTACACATGAGTGCGAATAAAACTGTGGAGCTATGCGTGCGCGCTGACCGCCAGATCGATCTGTCGTTCCCGGTGCGTCGCTAGCGTTTACGCTTACGTTCCGAACTGACATTTGAACTGGGCGCGTTGTTAATCCTTCGTTCCGATCGGCACGTGTAAATGCAGCTTATGATAGAGTTGCTTAGGGTAAACGGTAGGTATTTATTATGTGTATAATTCGAAACTTAAAATTACTTTCATACAATATTTTAAGAACTATACATAAGAAAGTACCTTTCTTTCGGGAATTCCTACGGATATCCCCCGTCGGTTGGTGAAAAAAAACCACATGCCCCTCGGGTTTGGGAACTACGGAAACTCACCAACGCACGTCCCGCTCTGCCTCTGCTAGGGTGACAAGCGTCTCCTCCTATCACCCCCAGGCCCACACTCAGGGAGAACGGAGTAGCGGAATCGCCTCCGCTGCTAACTCAAGAAAGTACCTAAAGTAAATTAACGTCATGGGATCGGAAATAGGCACTTTTCATTGGTCCTTCCCATGCATTAACTCATCAACAATGTGTCAACAGCTATTTTTGTACCTGCAGAGTTTGTTACGAGATACCTACTTATTTAGGAGGTACATTATATTCTAATGCAATTAACTGACATTTACGTTCAGCTACTGTTGCTCACTACCCATATGTAAGTATGTATTTGCCTTCAGTCGCACCATATCGATACTATCTTTATTGAGCAATCCACAAGGTTCCAGGAAAAATGAGAACTCTTAACTCAAAATATTATTCAACGGAATAATAAACTTACAAAATATCACCAGCCATAACTCGCATCCATCAGTCGCGACATGTGCAAACACTGGTCAAGTGCGAGTCGTACTCGCGCACAAAGGGTTCCGTAACATTATGTATACCACGTTAAACCTGTCCCATATTAATATAGAGAAAAAAAACGGCAGATTCATGTTTGTTGTATCGGAGCCCCCTTAAATATTTATTTTATTCAGTTTTTTGTATTCTTTGTTATAGCGGCAACAAAATACATATGCGAAAATTCCAACTGCCTAGCTCTTTTGGTTCATGAAATACGGCTTGGTGACAGACCGACATCGGAGTCTTAGTAACAAGGCTTCGTTTTTACCCTTAGACTACGGTACCCTAAAGGAAGATTGAATAAACAAATTAATAAATCTCGCTAGCAGACTCCCTCTATAAAAGAGCCTTTCAGATTATTTCTCTTTAGATATGACTCGATCACACGTCGTAAAGTCTTACGAGTGCCACATACAAATAAATAACATAAATAAAAAGTAAAAAGCAAACACTGTCACTTTCTCTATGCGATTGAACATAAAACCTGTTTTGATATGAAGTTAAGGAAAATGTTATGTATTGAGATAGGTGTATAGCTAGTGTATAGCCTCTAATGCGTGGCAGTAGTAAACGCGGCCACTACGGAAGAGGCGCGGGTTCGATTCCCGCTCAATGCAAATATTTGTATGCATGAATATCGAAATATGAATTAGTCCGGTCGTGCCTCGGAGAGCACGTTAAGCTGTCGGTCCCGGTTGCCATACGAATATGTATAACAGTCGTTATATACGGGGAATGGTTGAAATGGGCCCACTCAGAAGTGCTGATCACCCGTTCGATCGAATCGAATAGTTTAAAAGAATACTAATTAAACTCCAATTGTTTAGGTTTATCAGCCCCTCTTGTCAAGTGGTAATTCGTTGTCCGGCGTTTGGTAGAATAGAATGACGAATGTATGGGATTTGACGTATTTGACAGTCGTTAACACATGTCATAAACGTCAAATCCCATACATTTACAGGTGTACACGTACGTACATAAATGTGATTGGTATATTATATGTGAAGACAAAATATATAATAATCTTTTCAATTTTTGTTTATTTTAATAACCGAAATTACTAATATTCCCTCCAACCACTCCAACTAACTTAAATTTCTTGTGCTAGGAGTGGGTTCACGTCGTCGGTAGTATAATGGCCAGGATTCAAATCCGAATCCCCATCGTAATGATTGAATTTATTTTAAATAAGCTAAATCCCTCTATAACTTACTTAAAGACCTAAAGTAAATACCAATGGCGACTGTACCTACTATTTGTAAGCGCCCTACATACACAGTCCAAACAAGACTTAGAAAAACACTCGGTACTCTACAAACGGCATCTACACATAAACCTTCACAGCCCTGAATGTATTTTCTATTTACTGTCTTAATAAGTAAGTCATTACACACTTTCTTTCCGTATAATGTTTGTGTGTCATGGAAATGTCGATAGAGATGAATATGGAAGATTTTCTCTTCAGTTCGCACAAATGCATCCTCTTTGCTAGTTATGCGTGCTAATTTATATGTAACCTAGATGTCTTGTCACTTTGTAAACCTCAGTTACATATTATCCGATTTGAACATAACTTCGTCGACAACGACACAACCATAGATATACCTAGTAGTTTTTTTTTTGGAAAGAAATAATTCTATATCTATGGACACAACGGTCTTTTTAGTGCCAACGCGGCTTTATTTCATTTTCTTACATTGGTGTACCTAATTTGAGATTTTATGTGTTAAAATTAAAATGTTGGATTTCTAGACAGTGTCTTTAACAACGCACACAAGAGTCAAATCAAATTCATGACAATACATAGTTACAGGTAGAGTAGAGAACTAGCATTACCGTGAATTAGGTTTTCGTTTTAATTATTAAAATTTGTTTCCAAAACTTAACAGTAGCCCTTATTATCATTCCTTGCCATTTGATACTCAAAAATTGAGGCTATATTGAGAAATGACTCCTATGTATGACTTATTGTAGAACGCTCAACTGCTACGTCAGAGGTAGCGGGTTCGATTACGACTATTGGTAAATATTTCACTTTAATACGTGTTAAATTGTATGTAAATATTCAAAAAAGAGGTCAGGCTATGCTCCCATCAGATAGCGTTGTGTAGTACCTAAGTCGTAGATTTTTTTTATTATTTATCTATTATTTAACCAATATTAGGAACCACTTTAAAATTTAACTTAACTAGGTTAAAACCCAGCACCCAAAAACCCAGTTTAGTTGAACTTCTACGTAATTATTTTCTCAAGTGAAATCACACCTCATTTACCTAAGATACTACGATTAAAGCAGATTTGTTATCTTAATTTGTTTTATATTTTTTGTAATTCACTTTTAATTTTTTACCGCTATAATGTGGAATACAATGCGCTCGAATTGGAGAAAATATTCACCGGTAGGAAAATATATTATCGGTTAAATGTTGAAGGACCCATATCGGTTGAACCGATTTGAAGCGGAAGGGAAAATACTAGTAACTTACATTGACATACAGGATGGAAGATTTTGACCTTACCTGGAGGGGAAGTACCTACGCTAAATACTGGGGATAGCGAGTGAAAGGCAACATTTCTTTATTTTTGAAAAGAAACAAATTTGCATTCAAATATTTTTTTTAACCTCTTTCGCCACTCCCAGTCATCAAACTGATTAAAATAAAAAATAAAATAAAAATTCCCACATTTTCATGGCTTCAATCGATTGTCTCAATCACAAGGATCAACTCTCTTTAACAAACATTGTAAATTAAATGGAGGTAAGTCCATGATGTCTGCAGTTGAGGCCTGAAGTCGATAGACCTACAGATGTACCGTTTGCAGTTGAAGTTTACTTATGCCTTTGAGATCCACATACATCCTCTTGCAAGATTGGCAGTACGTTGTCAAAATTCCCGCTATTTCACATAACTGAATAGGTATAATAAATAGCAACAGTGGTTGCTTTTTACGAGGTATAAAGTCAAAGACCTGAAGTCACTTCTTACGCATGTCTATGTCACGAAGGTCATAATATTCACAACTTTACGTTTTGCAGCGACAATTTACATATATAACAGTACAAAAGTTAAAAGAGAGTGTCTAGACAATATAATGTGATATTTGGACGAAAACAACTCTATAACGATACTTCAGAAACTGGTAAAATAAGAAGATATCTTTTTCACCTACATGGCACTATTAGGTAAGAATATTGTGCTCGTAACTTCTTCCGCGGAGACTTAGATCTGCACGCACATACAGTAAGAACATTTCGAACGATCGACCGAACTCGACAGCTGAATCCACGGTGAGATATCAATTTCGTATGCTCTAAATTTGGTGACGCAACGTTGTCAAGCACAAGGCGACAGTGATGTATGTTTATGTGCTCCAGAACGTGACGTCACCAGATTCAGCTGTCGAGTGCGGTCGATCGTTCGAAACTTTATGTGCCTGCTGGTTTAATTTTTACGCGGAAACCTAATAGCTTTTATTAAATAAATGCAGCCTAAGAGAATGCTTTTAATCATTTCTACCTGCTTAATACAGGACATGACAATTTAATAACTTCTTATGTAATTACAAGGTTTATAAATCCTAATAAGTTTTGTAAGAAAATGTTACTATCTCGTTTTCTTCATCGTTGCGTTAATCCCAGTGGTATCTGAAGCTTTCAGCTTGGAGTCTAGGGTCCACTTTACCAGTGTAACTACGGATTTGGCTAAAAATTTGATATTTTCCGAGAACCAGTTATGGATTTTTCAGGGCTCCAGTTACCCATAACGACTGCCATAGATGTTACTATCTATTGATTACTAAATATATGTCCTAAAACCCGTAATTACTATTGAATTCCCTCCTTCCACCTTTCCGTTCGAAATGTCATGTATGACATAATGTCAAATATGATATACTTGACATTATGTGATTATTTGACATTTACATACAATAAACAATTTACCTTGAAATTGGGTATTTGACTGACTAGTCAAATTAGTTACTCTTTACTAAACATCAAAACGGTAAGTTATAAGGAAGTTTGTAAGAAATAATTTATTGTGACGTCATAATATTTAATAGTCAAATCACTTTCTTTTATAGGTTTGGTGGATGATTAAAAATTACGAAAATATGCAACTACCATTATTTTTTGTTTTTTTTTTTTTAATATTAGTAACCAAATAATAGAAATTACTAATAATCCCTCTAACACCTCCAACCACTTTTAATTTAATAAACTCAGTTTTTTTTAAACGAAAATGTCTATATTATAAACTATTAAAGATTGGTCATGTAGAAAACTGAAAGATGAAGCATGACGTCATTTCTTACTATTACCCACTTTAAAGTGCCCATAAATTACATTTCTGATTGGGGAAAAAAGAAACTAGAACGTTATAATGAGAACGGAAATTATTTTGAGTTTCTAAGCTATTCTATTGCCAGACTACTATAAAATAATTTATCAAAATAGAAAACTACCCAATTGTTTCATTAAAATTCATAACACAAAGAAAGTCATATTATTTCAGACTGTTTTATTGCTGAATGGTATAGTCTATGCCTGAAACTGACATTTTTTTTCAAAGCACACCGGACTTTCGCGCTCTTTTACTTAGGTATACTATTTTTTTTTAATATGGCCATGTTAGTACTGATGAATAAGGATGAATATGAGTGTAATCAAGTAACACACTCTTAGGCCGGCATTCTAAAATGGTAAGAACTAGATATGTTAAAAATATCTATCTATATATCTGAGGAATATGTCAATACATATACAAACTGTCCTCAGATAAATCCAGATTAAAAACTACTTAATTCTGAATCTGAGGTTCTGTAGTTCTAGAATGTACGGGCCTAAGACTGCAATTTGTTAATCTTTAACGTTTTAAATATTATTAGGTGTCTGGAACTCCTAAATCAGACATTCCCTGCAAAATGAAAATCTTATTGCCATTTTGCAGGGCATCTTCGCATCAATTCAGGATACACATTCCACCGGATGCCACAAAAACCGATAAAGAATCAAAAAAGCAATTACTTAGCCGTCCATCATCGATGCATGAGTCGGCAGTAATGGAAAAATATTCTTTTGTAGGAACATTCAGTAGCCAATTTTAGCAATTCACGTATGCATTTAGTGAAGTTTCTTAAATTTTCTTAAATACCTTCCAACACGCGTATATTACTAATTGCCGAAAGATAAAAAGTACTTTAGATTATTAATAATTTCTTGGCCGTAAAATAATTATGATAATTCATGTACTACAAATTTAACAGTACATGAAACTGTGTGATACTTTATAAAAGTCAAAAGTAGATTCTTTATCAAACTGCTATCAATTAAAGATAATGTTAAGAGATTTAACAATAATGCTTGAGAGCAGCTTTTTAAATATAATTAGTTTGTTATCGTATTTACTATGAGACTAAGAATATATAAACGCGCTACATTCCCTAAGGGAAGAGGGAATGTTTTAGGGTGTTTGGAGCGTCACCACGATGTTTAGGCCCAAGCCAACTTTACCTGCAAGATGATACCCCTGCTGCCCTAAGGACTATTGCCGCAGGCTTTTTCTGAAGGTTAGGGACCCCAACGGCAGTGGTAACCTTTAAAGGCAAGATCCCAAACCCAAGACCATTTTTCGTACTGCCAAGTCTAGTAGCATATCAACATATATATTTGAGGTGTTTTTTTGCAGAAGGCGAAACTCGTAGGCCTTATACAGAAGAAACCATTTTCCTACCTTTGACTTTCCACTAGAGTGATATCCCAACCGTCAATGGATTAAGGTTTTTTTTTTTTAGAAGGCGAAACTCTTAGGCCAAATGCGGAACAAACCGTTTTCCTAACTTAGACTTTCCACTAGAATGATACCCCAACCGTCAATTGTTTAAGGATTTTTTTGCAGAAGGCGAAACTCCTAGGCCTTACGAAACAAACCATTTTCCTAGCTTTGACTTTCCACTAGAATAGTACAATCAGTATCAGATCTATTTTGACTAGCAAAGTACTCAAAATGACCTTATTACCTACTAATAATGTTAATACCAAACTGCTTTATAGCTTTATAGTTTTACTAGCTGTTGCCCGCGGCTCCGCCCGTCGGTTATCGCGACCAGACATAGCCTATGTCCTTTCTTAAGTTTCTAATCTAATTACAACAAAATTGGTTCAGTGGTTTAGACGTGAAAGACGCACACACACACACTTTCCCATTTAAAATATTTTTATGTATAATGTATTATAGTCCGAACTAAAGGTATGTATCAAATATCAGAAAATTCAGTCAACAGGAAGAGAGGGAAACAAGTTTAAGATCGTTTTTAGTACTTTTGCGGATGAGTGTACGAACTCGCCCCAACCGTCAGTGTAGATACTACAAACACATCTCAGCTTTCTCCGTGTGAGAACCAGGCATAATGTGATGGAACGTCAACTCACGCGCAGCGACACGTCACCCGCACTCTTCGAGACATTAATTAATTACATTCTTCCACGTGCGAAAACTAATGTGGCTCTAATTACTCTGTACTTTTGTGTGAATTAGAAAATTTTCGTTTGTAACTAGTACAGTCAGCATCAGATTGATTTTGACTAGTAAAGTATTCAAAAACAGCTTAATACCTTAGTATTCCCCTTTTCATGTTGAGCAATTGTTCTGATTTTTGGTTCACATCTTTAGTTTAGACGATAATACGATTTCAATCAATAAAACAGTTTGGCATCAACATAATTAGTAGGCATTGACAGCAAATAAAACTATTCTATTGATTTACATTGTTTAATTTTCCGAACTAAAGATGCCTTCCCATACCGGGGGCGAGCTCCTCCTGAGGAGGGCCAGACCGAGAGGGATGATCCTAAGTCAGCCGGGGTGCGAGGGATAAGTCGAAGGCAACCTCACCTTCGGTCTAGCATAACGACTAACAGACGCCGTGCGGTTGAGTAGGTTCGGGTAGGAGGGGTATCCGTGGGAATTACCCGTAAGTAAAAAAAAGGTGTGTTACCAATATCTAAACACTCAGTCAACAAGAGGAGGGGGGGGAACCAAGGCGTTAAGATGATTTTGAGTATTTTGCTCGTCGAGATCGTTCTGATGCTGACTGTACTTTAATTAGTTTTTTGTAATACGTTTCCACCGTTTGTGGGTTCAATGGAGTAATCTGTGCGTACATAACAGGTATTTTACGTTTTTTTTTCTGCCATTGTATTTCGAGAAAGTCTAGCCTTTCTAGAGGCTTATGGTTACTGTCACTTAAAATGATGACTCTTTATACGTAACTATCTTTTGGCCGCTTTTGACCGATTTTGTGCAAACTTCACATGAACCATCCAATAAATAGTCCAAACAAAGCCCAAACATTTGGTTTGTATAGGTGAGCCCGTTCTTCTATCTACACTTACTATTATAAAGAGAAAATAATTGTATGTTTGTAATGAATAAACTCAAAAACAACTGTGCCGATTTCAAAAATTTATTCACCATTGGAAAGCTACATTCACCCTGAGTAACATAGGCTATATTGGATTTCCACGGGAACGTTTTACCACCAGTGCGAAACCGGGGCGGATCGCTAGTGAGTTATAAAATTACAACAAAAAGTGGCATTAATTTTTATAGATTCTGTTATTCTATTATGTTGGTAAATGCGCCTGCAGATTTCGAGGAGTTAATAATACACATGCGGTTTCAACATCTGCATTTCTTCCACTTCACTCAAGCAATTTTGTGATAATGCTAGCCGTGCTTTAAAATGGGCATATAAAGCCCTACCAAGTTCTTTAGGGCCAAGTCAGCCTGGTCTTCAACACTCTGTCATATCTCTCAAATCTCTTCGAACAATGCAAATTATAGAAGATAAAAGAAAAATGAAAATAAAAAAGCATGCAATAAAAATGTACAAATATAGGTACATATAATCAAAGAAATAACAACAGGCATATGCAGTAAGAAATTCGACAGCTGAATCCGCGATGACATTTCAATTTCGCATGCTGTTAATTTGGTGACGTCGATCACAAGTCGATAGTGACGTATGTTTACGTGCTCGATAACGTGACGTCACAAAAAAGGGTCACTCACTAGAGTTCCTTCGAAAAGGCATAGATGTACGAGGTGTTGCGATCTTATACAACTGTCTTGAATCTTGAAATATTACTTTCGTTCTTAATAGCACTATCAGCATCCTCCCAACAACTGTTAGTAAAATATTTCACAATAAGCTATAACCCGCGACTCCGCCCGCGTGGATCGCGAGTCGTGACCAAATATAGCCTAGGTCCTTTCCCAAGGGCTAATCTATCTCTATACCAAATTTCATCAAAATCGGTTCAGTGGTTTAGGCGTGAAAGACTAACAAACGGATAGAGTTACTTTCGCATTTGTAATAATAGTATGGATATAAATAACGGAGAGGACGTTGTTAATCCTTACGTATTTCATTGAAATTTCTATAGAAGAATTCGAAGCGTAATAAAAATAAATCGATTTGACGTTAGTAAAGTCAAAATTAATTTCTTTATATCTACTTGACTGTAGAGTCACTTATATTTGCCGCTTTGGAAAATATTTTCAAATATACGCATGTAATTTAATTTTTCTTAATGGCAATATCTATGTAGGTACGAGTCTGTAGGTATATTTTTTATTTTATTTGTACTCGTCAAGAAATAGAATAAATACTTCAGAAAGCACAGATTTCGCGGTATTCAGAGCGATAAATGACGTTCTCGTTTTGAAGACCGTAAAAAAAGCAACATAATGATACGTCTTTGTTGAGAAGAGGCTTCGAGTGTTGCGACCTTGACCAACGAAAGTAAAATGAGTAATATAAGACAGAAACAATTATTTTTAATTTTAAACTATTGTAACTGGTTATTAATTGAATGTAGACTTATAATTGAAATAAAACTATTTTAACGGATTCTATTGTAATTTGTTTGGTGTTGTTTTAGTATTGACACTGGTCGGTTTCAGTTGGTTTTAAGTAGTCATTGTCAAGAAGGAAAAGCAACCGAAACGTCGGGATCAGTGTAAATAAAAATAACACCAAATAAATCGCGATATAATCAATTACAACAGTTTCATTTCATTAGTCGTGTAAACATCCGACAACACCAAGTAGACTCAGAAAAAAAAATGTGCAGCAAAATTCTATAAATTCTCCAATTTTTTGCAGTTAGTGTGAAATGGATAAAAATATTTTCAAAGAAATTTAGCGTTCAGTCACATAATAAGTAATGATATTTCACATTTCACAGTTCATGCGTTGACTTCTATGTATAAGTATGTATATGTCGCCGCCAATTAGCTTAATCAGCCGTTTAACACACAGGCTGCATCAAGCCGTTGAACACCATTCAGGCCGTTAATTAAACGGTGCCGTTCAGTAAAGAGCCTAGGCAGTTGATTTACCGGCTGTTGAAACTAGTTGGCGGCGACATATATACTATGAGACAAACTGTTTAGAACAAAAATAGTTTTCCGATGCCAGGTTCTTTTTTTAAATTATAGTTACTGTCACACAGATGAAATTGAATAAAAAAGGCACGTTATGTTTTCACAGATAGGTACCTACTGATATGCCTGCGCATTCTTGCGCAAGTTCCATTACAGAAATATATACAAGAGTTTTTTGGCGAGCATTCTCGCGAAAGTACAGTGCGTCGACTAGAGCGTTTCCTAGAACAATCATGCAAATGTTCGTAACGTTCATTGTTCAGTTTGACAAATTTAAAACGATGAATCCTCGATCTTCTGTTACAAGTGAATGCTCAAGTCTTTCAGCACCTGATAGGTGTCAAAATTCATTCATTCATTTATTATATCTGCGTCCCGTTCCACAATCGAAATTTAAAATTGATTCCCGCCTTACACAACCGTGACACTTTTTTTTGTGTCTAATCTCAGAAGGCACTGAAAACAACCACCCATGTCCAATCATTGGAATCCTTTATATTCACCTGCTCCTCCATTTCCTAATGCACAAATATGTTGATCGGAGTAAAAGGACACATTCATTGCGCCTGCGTCGGCCGACCGACGCCGCGACCACGCATGCGCGGAATGCGGTCAACCGGTGTAAACATTTCGTTTGAATTACACTAACTAGAGTAAGTCCTTTAAACTACGATCAGAGCTAATAAATTTAGCAATAAACCCAAATCAGGGAGTGTTTTGGGGCCTCACCAAGATCTGCAAGCCTGTACGTCTGTTGATTGACGGATGAGGCTTTTTCACATTTTTTCCTCTTGCGATTGAGAGGTTTGATGGCTATCGCTCCCGGAAAGCCGACATACCGATCAATATCAAGCGGACCTCGGGCTCCAAAGGAAAAAATATAGTCGCATCTGGGAAATAATATTAGAAGATATTTTTTATATCACTTAGGTGACACTTAAATAGCATTTGTAAAATAAAATATGTTGTACATACAAGGATGAAATTTTAACTGTCATTATTTTTGCTGTCAGTCATATGTCACAATTAAGTTTTTACGTTCATACATTCACACGTTCCTCGGTCTTTCCTAAAGGGAAATGTTCACTCAATACTAGACGGAAACAAGTTGGAACCAGCAACAGCCCATAAAAGCCAATACTTAATGAGAAGATGATAGTAATTTTCTCTAAACCTTTTACAAATAAGGTTTCATTACAGTATACGATGGATATAATAATAATAGCCTTTCATGTAATTATGCGAAGTTAACGATTTTTTATTGCGTTAACACATTTAAATAAAACTATTCTTAGCGAATTAATCTTAGGGGATATTTTTGGTGTTATTTACTAGCTGATGCACGTGTCTCCGCCTGTGCGAATGTCGGCTGTGGATTTGATAATATCCTCGGTTCTACTCAACCAATTGCAATCAAACATCCTTAAGATTTTAAGTCTGACTTATAATAAAAAATCATGCGTTGCTTAACACACCTCTATCAATTTCATAATAATATAGACACATACACTGATCCCGACGTTTCAGTTGCTGTTCAGCAGCCATGGTCATAGGGGGATTACATATCCCATAAAATCGGCCCGAAACGGTAATTTACTCGAAAGCACAGACGAGTTAGGGATGCTAGGGATGAAAAAAAACCTTATTGACATAACATAGTATTGAGATTTTTTTCTTATATTCGTGATCAGCATATTTATTAACGCGAAAAGACATGTAACTGAAAAAATGTCATTGTGCTCGAAAATTGCTTGCGGACGCTGTTTTAGTCTCTTTGTGATACGATACGCCTACACAGTGTTTTTGGCTCCGATAACCGATATCGGGCCGGACAATGTGAAAGACAGATACATATGTCATACATTTGAGTTCCTCCGATATCGAATATCGGGTATTGGGTATCGGATACTGTGAAAACGCTCTAACGCTTACACGCTTGGCAAGCCTCGACGGCACAATTCACACATATGCATGCAACTGGGTATTTGGCTTAGCTTGCGTAAGCTTGTCACAAATCCGAGCTGGTATCGGTTTTTGAAGACAGATCAAAGGAAAGTTGTGGCAAGGGCTTGCGGCTTATGGACGCTTGCCAAGCTTCGGCAAGCGTGGTGTAAACGTAGCTTTAGTCAATCAGCAGGTGTAACAGCTTCCAGGTGAGGTTGGGCCTCTAAGATCTTGGTGGGGCCCCCGTACCGGTGTCGGTAATTAAAGCTTTAAAAATAAAAAACATATGGTTAATCTATACAATACCTTATCCCAGCATTCCGCTTTTTCCAATAGTCCAAAATATTTACCTGCAATAAAAAAATATAAATTGAATATTGTGAAGATGTATGGATTTAATTTTATATATTAGGATAGATGTACACTTTACGTAACAAAAAAGTAGTACCTCGATATTAAACCTCAAACACACGGCGTGTTTCTATCGTTCGATAATACCTAACGCGATATTGCGATAATCCGTCCCGATGATTTACACCCTACTGAGTCTTCTAATTTTATTGCGTATTAGTACATAATGTACAGCAGGCGGGGGATAGTCGACAGTAGACAGTTACTTATATCGGAATATCACAGGACGCAGAAACGCAAGCGTCCTACTTCTTTGGATCCCAATACAAATGTTCTAAGAACTTATTTTCAAATAGGACTATCGCAGCAGAATGTCATTGTAGGCGCGTCCTTATACATAATGTACTAAAACACATATCGCAATAACGCGTGCAGTTTTATCAAACGATAATAACGCGCCTGTGTGTCCGCGGCTTTAACGACTGTACATTAATATAGGTTGTACTAATGATCTATAAATAAATTATTTCATTTGTCTATAGATTGAGATCTCCTTTCCGCTATTGATCAGTAACTAAATAAACGTCAAGTCAAGCTAGTTTCTTATGTGGGTAATTAGATTAATATGTTTTAATTGTAAATAACTGGCTTGTGCGTTGCCATGATACTATATTATTACCTCATTCATTGATGTGAATACATTTATTGTATCTACCTATTAGATGTACTATTCATATTTAAAACGAATATTTGAAATGAGCAACATCAAAACTATGATTGTCACTGTCAAAAGCATAGTGTTTTATTATTGCACAATCAATTTACAGACAAATCAACAATTCCATGACCTAAAGGAGACCGGCACTGTCCGTTCAATATTGTCAAATTGTGCTAAATTGACTTTGATGTGCAATAAAACGGTTTTAGCCTTTTAGAATATAGAATAGAATATATTTATTTGTTTGCATGGAATGTAGGTATTACATGAGGTGTTACATTAATTTTTACGGAATCTTTGGCACAACTAGTACTTTTAGGACGCTCAAGCAACTCAGATCGCTCAGTTAGTTCTTAAGTGAGAAATCATTACTTACGCACTGGCTCTTTTCTAGAACCTCCCTAAAACACAATTCGCCTGAATTTACATATGAATCTAATCTCGGGTGGAGCATACTGGCAGGTGGATAGTTCTTATGTACTTAATTGTGAGGCAGATTCTCAACTGAGCGTTGTTGGTCAGGAATAAGAATGGATCCAGGCGATTGGCGATCATAATATCTCCATGCAAGCATAGTTCTAGAATATTTACAATCTATCCTGAATCGAAGTTCAGGTCAATCCTGGAATATGAGCCTAGTGTCACTACTTTGATATGTCACTCTGCATTTTAACATGTCACATTTTACTATTCGTAATGATTTTCTTCTTGCTTATACATATAATTGTGACACTTGAAAAAATGCCACTTTGGAATCAAATTCAATTCAATTCAATTCAATTCAATTCAATTCAATTCAATTCAATTCAAATTTATTTGTTAACAATCTTTACATTGTGTTGAAATTTTACTATTGTCTACTACTACTATTGCTATTGTCTAACTTATTCTAAACACGAATAAGACAAGATGTAACAAACATTAATCAATTAATCAACCCATCCGGAGCAAATTTACATAATAATAATAATAATAAGTACAATACATTAACTGTCAAAATTATAAAATTCTAAATCTAGACTAAATATAAAGAATAAAATAAAACTTAAATACAAAAAATAAAATAACAGATGTCAATTAAATTGTCATTGATGTAAAAAAAATCATATTTGTTTACACATGTCATCCCATGTCATTCCATGAAATCCCCAATTGAGTAAAAGCTCCCATCAATAAGAAATGCCTTCAAAGTTGATAGGAATTTAGGTGTATACAAGCAGGCTCCTTATTTCTGAAGCTCGTATCTTCAAGTTAACATGTTGTACTATCAGAAGAGACTTTCATCGTGGACTGTACCTGCATAATTGTCCATAAAATTGCATTTTAATTAAAAACCAGACGGATGTAGAAATCATGTCATCAGACATCGAGTGATAGACAAGTTTTGAATTGATTAAGAATGGAAAAAGTGAATGCTCAGGTGGGACTCGAACCCACGATCTTGCCCTTACAGGGTGCTTCAGGTGTGGCTCGGTGGCTCAGTGGTCAGAGCATTCCCCCTGTAAGGGAAAGATCGTGGGTTCGAGACCCACCTGAGCATTCACTTTTTCCATTCTTAATCGATTTGAAAAGTTAGCATAGTAAATGCTTCAAAATTTCATTCAAGTTTTGAATTGTCTACACGTGTGTTTATTGTACAGCTAATTGTCAATAGTTTTTTTTTACATACCTACTTAATTATAATTGAGTTCGTCTATTGACTCCACCCTACTGAATGATATTTCTTTTTTTTATAGATATAGGACACGCCCATTTGACTTCACCTCGCCTGGTGGTAGGCTGAAAGCAAAGTCTCAGGAAAGAGGGTCACCATTACATACACGTACCATGTTAACAATGGTGGCACTCAGCTTGGCGGCCTCACCTAAAGAGGATTGTGCCACTAGTGCTGCGACCACAATCCCTCTCGCCCGGCTATGGACTTGCTGACCCTTGAACGCAATCCAACCGAGATTGGATTACTATGAAAAAGTTTGTGACAAATTTATGGAATCAAATTTCTACTACAAGTTTTTTTTTTACCAGAATTTATAAGCTAAAGGCTGTAATCAAGGAGATACGGGTTAAATAGAGTTAAAAGAAAATACTAAGAAAATTAGAGTCAATCTGGATAAAGGGACCAGTGCAAGAGAAGGCAGGTCTCTCGAGGGCAAGCCTCTTGGGTCACCTTACACCCCAGCATCTGGAGACCCAAGAGTGCGTGGGGTATAGGTCGGTTCGAGTCTGTCAGAAACTCATAAGCTGGCCCTCGATTCTGCTAAAGCAAAAACAGCTATCATATCTCAGACACTGAAATAAATAGCATTATATTTTTGACTTTATTGCTAAAGCCCAAAATTAAATGAAGAGTGTCCCATTTAATTTTTTCATTCACTCTACAAAAAGCCATTTAATGCCATTTATTAGACTTTAAATGCTTGCATGCTTTATAAATTAAATGAGTAATTTTTGCAGTGTCTGTGGTATGACAATGGTTTTACTTTAGTAGAATCGAGGTCCTGCACCGACGTCAGTTTCATAGGCTTTTGAGCTTTGCTAATTAAATCCCATTGTATGTGACGAGAGTCGCCTGGTCACATTTCTTAGTATGTCCGCTGAGAATACCGTTCTAGGAGTCGCTTGAGCGCCGGAGACGACTACAATACATCTAATTATATAATTTAGGTACAGTAAGCAAAGAAAGAATGACGAAAATGAGATTTTTCAAATAAATCGTTATTAGTATATGTATATTAGCTATACCGTTATAATAGAAATGTTTTATCATCATTAAAGCCAGAGCTCACTGACGAGGTTTTGTGCTGTCAGTGGGAAGACCAAAGGCTATTCCTGCTTTGTCTTCTATAATGACAGAACACGAACTCTCTGTGTTTACAGGGTCAAAAGCACAAGTGTGAAATGGTGTAGCACACGGCCATAGTCCACGGTAACCACTTATCATCAGGGGGGTCGTGTGCTTTTCTGCCACCTCAGTTGTATAAAAAAGACTCGAATACTCATTCGCAGTCAAATACCTACTCGCTGTTTTCAAGATGATAAGTAACCTTGCTCAAACATGCTTGGAAATGTGAACATTATTTTGACAACCTTCTTCGAGATAAATCGAAATTGCTGTACATGCGAGCAGCGGCCAGCAAAAGTTGTATGAAAATCCATATCTGTCGTGTTTTAGCGGCCAAATAAATTACTATGTAAACTCATATCTGTCCAAGGAGGTAACTTATCCAAGGCGTTATTTAAATATAGAACTGACTTGCAAATAGACTGCTGTTTATTAAGAAAAATAAAAAACAAATGAACATTTCGCCGCGTGAAAAATTACTGTTGTTAGTTGTTCGTCATTAATTTTGAAAAGTAGGTAACTAAAAAATTCTGCCTAAATTGATTTGATTGATTGATTGCAAATTGTTTGAGAAAAGCACTATACAAGCCTTGGCCACAACTGAGCGTTGCCGGACTCCGTAATGCGTGCCTCGGCCGCTTCTCGGCCCGCATACTTCACGATCGTCTGGCAACACTACACTTGGTGGCTGCGGCAGTAATGTACTATTTATGTACTTACATTGTCTTATAATATCACAATTCTATTATTGAACCGTTTCGAATATTTTGAAAACGTATTTCCATAGTGTTATTTACTTATAGAATTTACGTCATGATGTTCAAGTAAATATTTTTATTTTGATTTTGAGAGCGAATTCTGTAAACATTTTCAAGCTCTCCATACATTCGAATATTTTCGTAAAACAAGTCTTAAAGATGATAGAAATATACCTACACTGATAGTAGGTATATAATTTTTACTAAAGTTTAGGTTAATTAACTCGTGCTGCTGACTGTACCAAGTCCTTTAATAGAATCTGCATAAACATGTCCACTTTAAATTGTAGGTTGCTGTCGAAACGGTTACTAAGTTATCAGAAAACTCAAACTAGGCATACCAATGTTAATTTTATTTGGTTTGCAACAGTTAAGAGCGCAATTTATACACAACTTAAACATCAAATAGAATAAAGTTACATTTGATTATGAAAACTGTGTCACTTCATTTCCCTAAACAGTCCCAGATAGGATACATAGGTACCTGAGACCCCGATAGTCATGTCCTAAAACTTTTAAAAGTAAAACAGTCTCTGGGTATATGCGTCCTTCAGTCATATAATATTCTGTGCTCTGAATGAAGCGGGCATCAATAAAATTTTGAATTTCGAATTTGGTAGGTACCGGACGCAGACTAGATGAACGAGTTATGGAATTTTGACACCTATCTCTATAATCATACGGCACTTTTCTTTATTCTGCATAACAACTACGCATTTTTGGTTGCATTTTTGGCGCGATTTTTTGTGGTTTCTTTATATTCTCTTACGATAACATTTTTTTGTTTCGTACAGTCAGCCTATTAACATATTAATAATAAATAGAAATCATTAGTGTCAGTAGTTAGTAGAAGTTTACGTACTTATTAATTTTTATTCAAATATGTTCTAGTTAGTGTTCGGAATGCGTAGCAATGCCACTTTTTTCACGCTTTTTTTAGTCAAAAGCCTTCGCGGGCATGCGCGTAACATCGTTCTAAAATTTGATTACAATCAACATTAATGGTTTTAGCACGAGTAACGGACAGATAGACAAAGAAATAACAATATTAATCTATACTAACATTATGAAGCTGAAAAGATGATCGTTTAATTGTTTGTTTGTTCGTTTCGCGCTAATCTAATCTCAGAAACTACTAGTTCTAAATTAAAAATTGTAAACTTGAGCTTGTGGTTGAGGTTATAGGCTATATAACATCACGCTCCTATTCTAGGGGAGCAGAGTAGTAATCATAAAGATCAACAATCCGACAGATTCCTATACACTATTAGAAAATTAATAAATTGCGTGCATACTCATATGGCTTAAAAGTATGCTTAATGTTTCAAAGTATGTCGACGGCGAAGCGGGCTAGTATACGATATGGGTCATCATTATCATCAGTTCAGTGACAATTTCTGTTTCATTCAAGGCTGCCCTTTGGAGCAAAGATTAAATTCTGATCAAGAGTACATTCTGTTAAGGCTTTTATTCGTTTTTACGGAAGAGAATCCCATCTTGACAGAAAGTCCTTACATTCTCTCTCTTACATCCCTTGGACTCGCCAAGCCAAAAACAACCTTATCTGCCAGCCAGTGAAGCTGACAGAAGAATGAGGTTCTAACGTACCTAAGCTATAGGAATAGAAGTCATGGAGAAAATGAAGAAGAGCGTATCCGGGGCTGTAAAGTACAAGCTGTAGTGGGTCTAAAACAGGGGCCACATTGAGCGAGTAACTAAAGGAGTAACTTTGTGAATGTCCAGTAGATCTCAATAGATTCCTATAAAATTCGTTAAATAGTCGCTCATATGAGTAGAATCACAACAATTCTTTTATGAAGCAGATTCTATTTTCGTGCAAATATTGCCGCCAAACAAAATATTAACCTAATATGATTCCAATAAAGTAACCTTTTTAGACCAGCTGATTCTTGAATTTCGAGAAGAAAGCCTGCACCAGAGCGTCATTAATCAGCGGTTCTTTATACTGACTTGGAGGTGAAGTTGGATTGGCGCTGAAGATTTTGTCGACAAGAGCGTAGTGTTGCCGACGTTTCACTCAAGAAGTCGCGACGTTTGGCACGGCGGCGATGAATAAACTAAAGATACGTCATGCATGAATATGGCGGCTTTCAAAAATGGCGCAAACACTAAATATAGATAAATTTATAACTAATGCTGATAATAAATCAATAATAATATTATCATTACGAATTTATTGTCATTTTTTTCCGCAGCTCACCTACGCGGTGCGCGGGTCTGATTGGTGCGTAAAATGATGGCCAGTCATATTTTTTTTGTCACCATTTAAGAGTCTGGACAACTCATCTACAGTTTATTATACATCATTGGTACACGGCAGGTTGTTTTAGTGTGATGAGAGCCCCACATACCGATTTTTTCCTGCCTAAACAAAAAACAGGGCCTAGAATTCTTGATTGGATCCCATTTAATATATCTATAGGCAGTTATTATAAATGAAGTCAATAATAACACACCTAAACAATTTGACAGCGCGAAATTGGCTAATTGAGGTGCCAATCACAGTGTTTCAAATTTTTTCTCGTTTTTCTTCGCGACGTTCTTTGACGAGAAATTTGTTATTGTGACAGTCGGAAGTATTGATTTTTTTTCGACTCGAGTGAAAATTTTCACTATAAGTCAATGACTCTCTTGGTCGTCGCGGATAGTTTTACCTCGATTAGTTTTTGAAATGACAAGTGCCTAATTTAGTTAATTTTATGCACATATTATTTTTATTTATTTTTAGTCCTCCATCCATCCTAAAATAATAAATTATTTAACTGTATGAAGAAGTAAGTATATACTTTTTTTATTTCATAGAAGTTTCCTTAGAACTTATGGTTTTTACATTTAATTAAAAGTAACTTATTTGACCATACACTCAAATACCCAATTGCAATCAAACATGCGGTAGTTTTAAAGTCTGACCGAGATCTTTCTTATAAAAACAATAATTTTTCGATGTCTAAAGTTGCAGTCTCTCCCCCTCTTTTATGTTATTTTTGTATGTATTATATAGCATAATTTTTATTATTTATTATTATTCTTTAATATACTTGTAAACTAAAATATAAATGCAATGAGAAGTAAGTAAGTACCTATTCTAACTTTTTATTCACTTTTTTACTGACTTTTAACTTAAAAATTCTAAGAATGCGGTGGTCCGTGATATACTCGAGTTACACATACTTTTAGTATTACGTTTGTTTAGATATTTCAAACTCTGCTAGCTTCTTAAGAAATATTTTTTATTTCTATATTTCTAAACGGATGTGTTAATGAAACTCTATTAATAAAATTGCAATATTATATACTGTCTTGCCGTGGACTACAATACTATAAAAATGATAGATTGACACAGAGTGAAGCCTTATGTTTCCCATCGGGCGGAGTGGACAATGCGCGCCTCCCCACACCGGGATTAGTCGGGGACCCCCTCCCGAGGAGGGCAGACCTAGAGGGACGGCCCTGGGTCAGCCGGGGTGCGAGGGATATGTCGCATGACAACCTCACCTTCGGCATAGCACTACGACCCAGAGACGGCGTGCGGCTTAGTCGATTCGAGTCCGACATAACCTCCCTCTCCGGCTCCGGAGGGGTGGGTATCCGTGAGGATTTCCCGCACGTAAAAAAATAGCCATCGGGCGGAGTAAAGTTATATTTGAAATGTCTACTTATAAAAAAGTAGGAACTTATTTCGTTAACTTACCAGGACTTCTAAAAACACACGTTGAAAGATTTACTTTTACAAGAACCTCTTGCATAGGAGTCTACGCACAAAGGGATTCTTTCCCTACCCTCCCTACCTACTACTAGAGTGTCCACTGGCAAGTATTTTCTGCAATTTCTTGCACAGGACTGTTCTTACTGCTGACTGCAATTACTCTCTATGCACATTATAAAAGACTTGTATGAAGTGTAATTGCAGTCAGTGGAAACAGTTCCTCTACAAGAAATTGCGGAAAATATTTGCCAGTGGTCACTCTGCATTACAGTAAAACCTACCTAGTCGTTTCAGTGTCAGTTGGAGGTAGGAGGTTTCATGAAACCAAGCAATTTCAATATTAGATTGAAATAAACTGCTTTGTTTCACGAAACCTCGTTTAATGTTGGTCCTATCAAGCTGATTTTAATTATTGCTATGTATGAAACAATTCCTCGCACAGAAGTATCAGATAAAATCTGACGACTATAAAAACAAACTAACAGTTAAAACAAAACAAATTCACGGAAATACCTGTGTTGCGTAAAACTCATGCAAACAATTTATATTATGGAAATTTATTAGTTTATATTATCTATGTAAATGAACGAAAAAGACTGAACTAATATAAGTAGGTTAATTTCAAGATTGTTTATGAAAATATACTTGTTAATCATCTACTTTCAGGTATATAGATACATCATGTTTCTGTAGATGGACAACAGCGGTGATAAACTTTGGTTAAGTAGAATTTGTTATTGAGGGCAATAAGAAACAATCGTGTTGTTCTAGATTGAATAAAATCTTTGACTTTGAATCGTATTTTGTCAAACGGCGATATTTAAACAAAATTAGAATTTGCTCAGTAAATAACTTATTTTGATTCTGCAGATATGAGTACACATAGCGAATTTTATCGGAATCTATAAAGTTCTACTGAAAATTCATAAAGTTACTTGTTTTTAGTGATAACGTTAAATGTGGCCTTTTGGTGCAGAATTCGGTTGCAAAATCTCAGAATATCGCTACATAAAATGCTAAATGTTGAATGATTTGCGAGATATTTGAGCGTGTCACCGCTCGCAGCGCTCGACGTGAATGCTCAGCTTCCTGCGTTCCCGCGCCGAGTCGAGACACTCGAGACAGGCGAGATTGCGAAGCGAGGTTAGGGTTAGCAATCGTATATAAATAGCAGATAAAATATAGAATTTTGCAAAAAATAAAAATGGGATGTTTTCTACTTTTAACCGAATCCGAAAAGAGGTGCTCATGAATTCATGTACCTAAAGTCATCGTCTGTGACAGGTTCTATATTCATTGCTTCTGAAAAAGTTGAAAGTTGAAAATGAACCATTTTTAATCATGTTGATCATGTTGTCTTCTAATACTATTGTAGGACACTCTATTGCCTACTAATTCATAAGTTGTATATGTAGGTACTTATTATAAATAAATAAATAAATAGCTCAGAGTGCTCGAGGTTTTTCGTGTAGGGACGACGCGCACAATCCAGTTTAATGCATACTTCGAATGAACAACCCTAAATGCCAAAGCTATGCACCTGTTTCGTAGTCTCTATCTAGATTTCATTAAGAGAACGATACTTCCTATAGAATTTGTATTCATTAAATATACGTCTACCTACATACATTTAATATTCTTATTGAGAGAAGTTGAAATTATTTACCAGTTTTAAAACTTTTAAACCTGTTAAGACAGAGGTAAGCACATCTTCTAACCTACGTTTGAGCGTAATATTCCCATAGTTATTTTATGGAAAAGCTTCGCGACCACACAACCTACTTACTAAATAATATACAGTTTCATTTATACCTAATAGTGACGTATCTACATATTAATAACCTTTATAAAAAATATAAATGTTCTAGGACATTGTACACATCAAAACATAAGCCCGATGTACATGCGTAGAAAGGCTCTATACAAAATGTTCTCTACATTTTTAAATGAATATTTTATAGCTTGCTTACAAGACCTTTAAGCCATGTCTTCATTTGTTTGTATCTTTATGTGTTGATGATGAAGACAATGAGTTAATGATGTTGATGATAATGACGACGGTGACGATGACGATGAATGATGATTGCTGCCTCAGTAAAGTTGTCGGGACTTTACTAAAAGCTCCCTAGGCTGATTCAGAACGAACACGAAAAGCCACAACTCACTGTAATATACTACTTTATTAATCTTGTATGAGTTGTCCAAGACGTAATGTCTAAAAATCCACTATTTTTATACATAAAAACTTGAATTCACAACAATTTCGGAAAATAAAATACTACCACGATGCACACTTTCTTACGTTCACGCCAAAACTCCTGTTCTCACATGCCAAGTGAAACGTTGGGGCGGCGACGTGATTCGCGCGCCACTTCTCCTGGGGCAAGATGGGGTACACCGTAGTTCCCATATTTGAGGGAGCTAACTCGAAACCAGAGATGGTTCTGGATCAGCGGGGGCAAGAGAAGAGCTTTATTTATTTATGGATAAACTTACCTACTCCCCAACATCAGAAGACCCAAGACGAGCGTGGAGTTTTAGTATAGTTGTAACTTCTTCACGCCTCTATAGCTAATATTATGTATCTTATATTTTGAAATAAGCATTGATTTTATTTGTAAATACGATTTTAAGATATCACGAATAATCGATCGCAAAGCGTGCCTGTTTTTTATGTAAATGTTATAAATTAGAGATAATTCCTAATCAAAATACGACGACTCATATTATGCACAATAATTTATTACTAATCATTAAATATTTACGCTATATTAACATTTGAGTACGAATATTTGCAATAAATAAATTATTTCATAAATAATCAAATAACTAAACTAAAAAGCCAAGGACATTGCACTAAGAACGCATCCATTTTGACATCTGTGGTTTGCGTTCATTTTTTTATTATTGCGGGAGGCAATAGAAACCAATAACAATGCATACTCATCTACTAAATAAGGTGTCTAGAAGAAAAAAAAAGGCTCATGTCTGCCGAGTGAGGTAGGAATGAATTTTGAATTTCGAATAAGGAGGGACACAGAATATAGATAAGCGAATAAATGAATGTTACACCGGCCTGTCCTATCTGTGTACGAATATTGCGCATTTTTGTATAATCTGTATGATTGCAACAAAAAAAATAGGCATTGTGGCTGGTTAAACCGTGGTCTTATATTTCCGTAGATACAGCCAGTCTAGTAGCATACATACGGCATTGTTAGATACAGAATCAATCGACTAACCTATCACTGTCCACTGCTGGTCATAGGCCTCTCCCAATCTACGCCATTGCTCCCGATCCTCCGCCTTCCACATTCAGTCTATCCCAGCAAACTTTTCAATACAAAATTTATTTTATTTGGGAATAACTCCACACACCAATCGTTATATCAATTACTCAATGTACAACGAGGTCAATGTAATACAATTTTAAAATAAAAAGATATCCACACATTTTTACATCCATTGAATACATCCGCAAACATGAATATACATCATACATATTTTATTTACTAGAAGCTAGATATGAAAGGTTTTTGAAGCAGTAGGTATAAGTACTTACGTAATAGAACAAATCATGTCTATAAGTGTAATAAGAAGTAGTTGAAGTTTCTGGCACTTCTTCAGACAATAATCATTCTTCATTCGTTCATGAATCTGATCATTCAATTATAATTTTGCATAGAACGTCTTTTTTTCCTCGCATTCAATGTGAAAAGTAGAGTGTTTAACGTGGGCCTAAACAACCATAATGACACTAGAACTATTAGCCAATTTTTTATTATTATTATTAAACATCTAGTGTCATTATGGCTTGTTTTAATCCCGTCTTGAACAATCTACTATTTTATTGTGGCTGCCTGCTGTGGGTCACATATTTCAAGTATTCTACGAATCCCACATCTGATCTAACAGCTCAGCAGTGGGATTGTGGAAACAGTCAAAGTTCACAGTTCAATGACTAATTTAATGTACAGTCAAGGACACGATGATATTTTGATCTATAAATTTTTGTATATAAATCATAATCGCATGTTTGGCATACAATTAACAAGCTTAGAAAAGTATCGAGAGTATGTACAGTCAGCATCAGATCGATGTTGATGAACTAAGTGCTCAAAATGATCTTAATTCCTTGGATTTCCCCCATCCCTGTTGACGGATTCTGATATTTGATACACATCTTTAGTTCGGACAAAAATATAATTCAAATCAATAAAACAGTTCGATTTGCTTTTAATATCTACCTTGGTTTCAAGATCATATTGATACTTCGTAGTCAAAACATTTCTGAAAGCTCTTAAACTTTGTAAACAATATAAACAAAACATAAAATATGATAACTCGGTCCTCAAGAGATTATAAAACTGATTTTAATAAATAACTTCCTACGAATATTGTCGATTATAGATCGAGATATAGGTTACACAATTTATTTTATACCACTGAGGTGGCCGACAAGCACACGGCCCACCTGATGGAAAGTGGTTACCGTGGTCTATGGACGTGTGCAACACCAGGGGAGTGACACTCGTGCTGCCGATCCTGTAAACACAGAGAGTTTCTATGCTATCAGCGTGGGAAACAAAGCAGGAATAGCCTTTTATCTTTCCACTGATACCACAAAACTGCCTTACATACCACCGGGAACATAACATAAGGTTATGATATATTATATAGTTTCCCCATTCGGGCTGCTCAATGGGGATGCCGACGCAAAACTAATTGTAGATGGCAGCAGCATATAACCAAACGACAATAACCATCTGTTCTGTGACAATAACAAACTCATAGCTGTCGATTTGAAGAGACAAACAATGAAATTTACGTAGATGACAGCTAACATTAGCCATTTAGAGGTGCCCTCTCTAGGGATAAAAGCGCAGGTGGCATCCCCATTGGCCAGAAATACCATCGTGTCCTTGACTGTACATTAAATTAGTCATTGAACTTTGACCTTGACCACGATCCCACTTCTGAGCTGTTTAGATCAGACGTGGGCTTCGTAGAATACTTAAAATATGAGACCCACAGCAGGCAGCCACAATAAAAAAAATGTGAAGTAGGTCTATAATAATTGAAGGTATTATGAACCGAACCTTATTGTCCACGTATCAGTTTCCAAACACCAAAATCAAAGTCTCACTGGCAACAATACACAATTCGCAATCGTCTTGCAAAAATACAAAAATAAGTGACATAACAATATAAATTACGACACAAATCACCTATAATCGAGACACGTATCTTGGACCTATGTCGTGAGACAAAAGAGGCCTTGACGAGCAGATTGTCTTGAAATAATCTAGCTTGGTGAATTTGAGCTCGTCCCTAGTATCCCATGCGTTTCTCAAAAGACACCCGAAAAAATGTACCTACTACGCGTATAAAACACATTATAACCAATTTAGGTCTAAGATATATAATATATACGTACATACATATATTCACGTTCGTAAATCGCCGAAGGAGTAGGTGCATTAACACCCACGTAATAGGGCCCACCCACGACAAAGAACCAATGTAACCAAAATAGCTCGCAGAATAAGTAAGCTGAAGTGGCAATGAGCTGGCTACGTCTGTCGAAGGACCGATGGCCGTTGGAGCAGACGAGTCCTAGAGTGGAGACTGCGAGAAGGCAAATGTAGGGTAGGACGCCCTCTAACTAGATGTACTGATGACCTGAAAAAGATGGCTAGGACGGACTGGATTCGGAAGGCGGAGGATCGTACAAAATGGCACACATTGAAAGAGGGCCATGTCCAGCAGTGGGCTGATTGATTGATTGATGGAATAGGGGGTGAGCCCATTGCCGTCTAGATGGCCCTATCCCTCAGTCGCCTTTTACGACACCCACAAGAAGAGCTGGGTTGGTCCTATTCTTCTCCACCGGGAACCAACACGGCAAAGATATATGGTGATACCACATATATCCAGCGCCATCTAGCGACATCAAGCCGAACTACTACGATACTACAAATCCTGTATCACGAAAGTGAAGGTCCCGTACAATACATATACAACATCCCAATCTTCAATTTCAATTTCAATTTCAATTTCAATTTATTTATTTAATAATCGTTGTACAGTAATTTACATGTTTTCTTAATCTAGTGTGCGTTAGTACATCGTGCATGTAGGGTAATCTTAGATATGTAAAATATATTTATGCTCAGTTAGGTGTCTTACATAGCTTTTATCTATGTTAGGGATAATCTAAGTTATGCCTGAACTAGGTAGTCCTGTGCTTCAGGCGTCATGTGCAGATAAATAATAATCCTATAATACAATTACAAATACAATAACAATTATAATTACTTTGAATAATATAAAGCCAAAGTTGTTACTACTGTTAACTAAAGTAATATCTTAAATATGCAACTTATCATTAATTATACCTATTTTAACACAGACAACAACTCCTCTGTGTCATCGTAGGACAAGCTTTGGAGGTAATTCTTCACCACTTGCTTACAACAAACATAATTTAGAGAATAAATGCTAGATAAAGCATTTATCCTTTTGTACAGAAGCGGTCCTAAAAACAAGTAAAATTTGCCTGTGTACTCGTGTTTTATCGCAATTCTTTCAGTACATACAATATCTTTCCGTCTTTTGTTAGTACTTTCGGTGCTGTATGGAAGTGCTGCGTGTTGTTTTAGTACTGTGTTTAATATAAATAACTGGCGGACTGTTAGTACTTTGCAGGATTTGTATAGGAGATCGGTGGGAGATAAGAAGGAGCGGAACGTTGCTATCTTGAGGATCGCTCTCTGAGCTCGCTCGACGGGCAGTAGCAATGTCCTACCCCCTCCCCCCCAAGTTGTTATGCAATATGTTAATATTGACTGACAAAGGGCATAGTAAACTTGTTTAATCAATTGTGGTTCACTGATATATCTTATTCTCTTAAATACAAACATCAACTTGCGTAATCGATTAACTAGTGTTTCGCAATGCTCTTTAAACGAAAGGGTTTCATCTATTAAAATACCTAGGTATTTTATCTTATGGGTTACAGTTATAGCCGGGCAAGTACACTTATCCTTATTATTATTTGGTTCTATACAGTGATGCGCATACAGTAAGTGCTTGGGCTGTGTTGTAGATGGTCTTTTGCGCATCGAGAAAGTAACGTATTTAGTTTTGTCTGCATTCAGTGTTAATAAATTATATTGAAGCCATTTGCTTACAATGTTAAATCCCCGCTGCGCACGCCCGTACACTTCTGTTTCTGCATCAGCAGAAAAAAGGAGGGCAGTGTCATCGGCGTATGATATAATCGTACCGTGTTCTAGTTTTATATTACAAAGTTCGTTTATATAAATTAAGAAAAGTGTACTTCCTAATACGCTTCCTTGGGGAATACCAAAAGAGGTGTTCTCCATTTCCTCACTGAGAACACTCCCTATCTTTACGCATTGGGTACGTTCTTTCAAGTAGCTCTTGAGAAGTTCCAGCTGTAGGCCTCTTATTCCCATATTATCAAGCTTACTCAACAGTTTGGGAACAGAGACCGTATCATACGCTTTAGCGAGGTCCAGAAATATTCCCATTGTATGATTACCCTTATCAAGCTCTTGCGCTATATAATCCGTCAGATGATGCACTGCATCGGCCGTAGACCTCTTAGCTCTAAATCCAAACTGTGTATTTGATAAGAGCGAATTATCCTCTAAATATTTAATCAACCTCTTATTTATGATTTTCTCAAGTATTTTTGAGATTGCTGGGAGTATGGATATAGGCCTATAATTTGATACTTGGTCTTTCCTTCCGGATTTATATACAGGAACAACTACAGCTTTTTTAAGGCACCTAGGGAAAACGCCTATCGCTAAACATTTTCGGAATATGTTAGTTAAAGGTTCTACCAGTATATGCCTGAATTTTTTAAGGATTTTATTTGATATGAGGTCTACGCCAATAGCACAGTCGTCTTTTAGGTTGGCGATTATACTGTCAACTTCGTTTTCGTCGGTGTCCAATAGTACAAAAGATGACAGGGTAGTCCTATTCGGGAAGGGGGGGCCTGAGGGAAACTGCGTGTCCGCTTGCGTTTGCTGTGCGAGCCGCTTACCAACATTTATAAAGAACTTATTTACTATGTTAGCAGATTCCTCCTGTGATGGATGGGTGTTTAATAAACTTGAAGGCGATTCCTTTTGCTTCTTAGTGTAAGTTATATTTTTAATATGTTGCCAGATCTTTTTACTATTCGTCCCCGCCCTCTCCAGCTCTAGTTTTTCGTGATTTATTTTGACTTTTCTTAACAGGTTATTGCAAAAATTTCGATATCTTTTATAAGATACCCGTAAAGTTAGGTTGTCAGGGTTACGTTTACATTTCAAGTGAAGCTGATCCCTGTGTTTCATACAGCGGATGAGACCTGGTGTAATCCACGGTTTGATGTTGTTGTTTTTGTTATGCAATCGTGTTACCCTTGTATTTTTATGTATTGCATTCTTTACATTTTCGATAATGTATTGCATGCAAAATTGCGGGTCATATATGCCGTAAGGCGAAACCGGTCAGGATTTTAATAAATAATGTGGAATAGTACAAGTAATTTCATTGAAGATATGTAGCAAGTTCCACCAAGTGCCATCCATCAACAGTATAAACATCCCAATCGTTGGGCAGCGACCCGCCAGGCGTGATTACCTGGTCGGACGATCCTCCCTTTGTGTTGGACGAACATCACTCCTCGTTCCTCCACAGATATATGTCCCTAGGGTTACATTGATTTGATTGGGCACCTTTAATTTGAGATTGTTTCCGTTAAAAACATGGACAAATTGACGTCACTATGTATAAATAAGCATCGATTTGTACAGATGTGCAAACGTGAGTAAGTTAGAGTTGGTATTTCATAAACTGTTCAAATTGCGCCATTGTTTAACTAATACAAAGTAAACTTGTCGATTTTATGGACACGTGTGAAGGATTCGCCCTGCGACCTACAAAGTATGGTTACTGGTTTAGTATGACAACGATTGATATTAATATTCATTCTGTTCATTAATATTATATGAAAAAGCATATATATAAGGATAACTCACAGTCCTAAACCTTCGCCTGTAGCTTACCATTAGCTGAGGTGGAAGTGGAAGAATATTAACGTAATCCGTGATTGACAAACAAAGAAATAAATATCTCACCAAAAACATTTTCAAGTAAAAATATTGCCAAGACGAGTTTACCTACGTAGCTTAACCCTGTGAAAAAGTTATCAGATCTTGTATAAAGCCAAGCTTTAAAGACTGCACGCTCTAAACCTAAGGTGTAGTGTAGAGCTTGTTGGTTCGTCTTGGCAACATTTTAACATGAAAATTGGTGGGATATCATTTATTTTTGTAAGTTGTTTAAAAATTATAACGTACGTATTTTTTTTATTTCTTATAAGAAATATTTTAATTAATTTTGACTTATGTAGATGTAGCACAAACTGAAGTGCAAGTCACATATACAAACTTCCACCGTAGTAGATAATCTGTGCTTCAACCTCTTATTCCCTGGGGATAGGTTAGGTTAAGGTTTTTAATTTTTTTGTTGTCTTGTAATATTAGCTTACATACCAAATTTCAGCTTTCTGGGACTTCAGGAAATACCCTAACAATTTGATGACCAAATGAGGGGTTTGGGACATTGATAAAATCTAAAGTAATAGCTACGACATTCAAACTTTGTATGTTTAATGACTGTACCGATGGCATTCTATCTTGAAAAAATTAACTATTTAGCATTATGCATAGCAAAGTTATGAAGGTTCAAAAAAACGACGAAGCGTTGCGAGAAAAGGTAGGTAGTCCTTGCGCTTCGCTTAGCTCGTCTTGGCGGAGGCACTACCGTGGCCCCAGATTTTTTATTGAGCTTATAAAGATGAAACCACAGGCCTAGTTCAACGAAATAATTTATCATCAAATCATTATCAATTAGTGGAATTAGGCTTCTAGTTTTATCTTAATTATGATACGATTTTGATTCGATTGGCTGACAAAATCAATTTAAATGTCAGACGATCAAGATTACAATGAAGTATGAGTTATAATCGAAACTGAATTTAACTGCCTTATAAATTAGCAGAAATAGGCTTCAGCAGGTCTAAAAATGTCACTTTACTAGAATCGTATTAGAATAATATTTTGCCACGCGGCAATATTCATACGAAATTAGAATCTACTTAGGATATAAAGTGTTGTGATTCTTGTCATATTATTGACCATTGTACGAATTCTATGGGAATCGATGGAACGATCTACTGGAAATTCATAAAGTTACTCGGCTTAACGGAATTGCTCAATGTATGATCTGTGCTCACAGGTTTGCAACAACAAAAGCCTAGTACAAAAGAGTGAAACTAAAGTGTTACAAAACTGCAAAGAATCACGTAATTATGCATTATAATATTAAGAACTAAATCAGCAAACCTAAAATTGCGTTAAAATTGAATACATAATTAAGAGTGGCTTAATTATGACCTATTTCATCAGTAAAAAGACATATTTGATTGCATTTACTGTAATACAACATTTTATATATACTTACATAATTACTAGATATATAACCTAAACAAAAAAATATAAGTAAGTATATTTTAGTGCCACTTGTTAGTACTGTCGTATGTGTAATAAATAAGTACCAGTTTTTATCAATAATTATGGTAGTGCTACACTAGAGGTGAGCGACTTTAAACGAAAATTTGTAACAGGGTAAATTATAGGCTTCTGTCCTATTTTTTATTTTATATGAACTATTAAAGTGAAATACTCTTAAGGCGATTAATTTTAAGTTATGTTTAGTTTTAAAGATATTGCTACGCCCGGCGCTTGGCCACTTCAATATATGGCCAAATTTCCATAGGAGTGAGCGAGACGGCACTATAGAAAGAGACAGCATGCCTTGACGTCACTGTTCTAGAAGGAATGGAATGAATAGAACGAGACGTCAGGCTAGAAAGAGACAGCATGCCTTGACGTCACTGTTCTAGAAGGAATGGAACGAATAGAAAGAGACACAAGACCTAATAGAACCTCCCAGAAAGTTCCTGTCTTTTTCAGAACGTACCTGTCTTTTCTCGATCTTTCGCTACTCGGCCGCCCCTTATATAAAAGGCGAGCTAACAGCCGCTGCTCAAGTTAGTCTAAGACTAGTATTCGAAGCGAACAAAGCGATAAAGTGTGTGAAGCTATACAGTGCGATTATACAAGTGACGGAGTGTTGTGTAAGGAAGAGTTTTCGAATTTCTACGCGCTTTGCTGTAATTGAAGTGAAGCTGAATAAAGCCTGCCTTCAACGGTTGTCCTCGCATTTTCTATTTAAACCGATCCCCACGCTCGTAACAACTGGTGTCAGAAGCGGGATAGAAAATGCCGATAACGCCGAGAGACGACAGGGAGGGTGTTAAAACCAGAAGCCAGGCCGCGGAAGAGGCTGCGGGTACTCCGAGTACGTCGACGGGTGCTTCAAGATCATCATCGGAAATTAACCTGAACGCGATTATGACCTTATTGAAGGAGCAGGCTCGTCACCAGGCAGATCAGGCCCGTCGCCAGGAAGAGCAGGCCCGTCGCCAGGAAGAGCAGGCCCGTCGCCAGGAAGAGCAGGCCCGTCGCCAGGAAGAGCAGACTCTACAATTGAAGGCACAGCTCCAGCAACAACAGGAGGAGCTGATCTGTCGCCAGGAAGAGCAGGCCCGTCACCAGGCAGAGCAGGCCCGTCACCAGGCAGAGCAGGCCCGTCGCCAGGAAGAGCAGGCCCGTCGCCAGGAAGAGCAGGCCTTGCAACTAAAGGTTCAGCTCCGGGAACAACAAGAAGATCTATTTGCCTTCTTGAAAGAGTCTAAAGCAGAATGGCAAAGAGAAATTCATTCAGTGCAAGACAAAATAGAAAGCCACGACGAAAAATTAAGAAGCATCGACGAGAAATTTAAGAGTTATGAGGAACGGCTGCAGTCTGTGGCTCAAAACGTAAAAAAATTGGAGACGAAAATAGCTTGCGGAACAGCTGGCTCTGTAACCATTCCATCTGTACAGACTGTCGGAAAGTTCAAAGTACCGCCATTTGACGGGACCTCCTCGTGGACTGCATACAAACTGCAGTTCGAGTCTGTGGCAAAGGCGAACGGTTGGGATAAGGAGCAAGCCAAAACAGCATTAACATTGGGGTTACGAGACCAAGCACTCAGTGTTTTAGAGGCGCTTGGAGGTGAAGTGACTTACGACCGCCTTCTTGAAGCGTTGGAATCACGTTACGGTGATAGTCACTTGGAACATGTCTACCGTGCCCAATTGAAGGACAGAAACCAGTGTCTTAGTGAGTCTCTGCAGCAGTGGGCTTTGGAAATAGAAAAGCTGGTGAGAAAAGCTTACCAAGGAGCTTCTTCGTCATTTGTTGACAGCATTTTGGTGCAAGCTTTTATTGACGGGATCAGAGACTTGGAGGTGAGAGCTGCCGTCCGTCTGGGTCACCATGCAACCCTTAAAGATGCTGTTGCTCACGCCCTTGAAGTGGAAGCTGTACGACATGACCCTCGAGCACATAGATTGCGTGAGATCTCAACAAATGAGCAACGTGTGTACCGTCGGAAATTCGCCCCCAGGTGTTATTTCTGCAAAGAACAAGGACATATTCGGCCTAGCTGCCCGAAACGGACTCAATATGGTAATGGCCAAGAACAAGCGGCGCGACAGATTGAAGAGCCAGGAATACGAGAGCATCGGAGTGGGAAAGCGCATGGAAATGTAGATGCGCTCTCTCGAAGACCTTGTCCGGTGGAACGTAACCATTGTGGCAGGCAAGAAGCTAAGGACAGTGTGGCTGTTAGAACGATTAGGACTGTTACTGTCAGCGATGAATGGAGTAGCGAAGCCATGCAGCAAGCACAGCAAGAGGATCGAGACATCAAGCCTATTCTCGATTGGATAAGGACAGGAACACCTAAGCCGAAATGGAGTGATGTCTCCCAAATGAGTGCAGCTACGAAGAGCTACTGGGCACAATGGAAAAGCCTCGTGATACACAATGGAGTCCTGTGTAGAAAATGGGAGTCTGCAAACGGGAAAGACTCACATCTGCAGTTGGTTGTCCCAAAGATTAAAATTAATGAGGTTTTGAGATCATTTCATGACGGAACTTCAGGCGGCCATCTTGGTGTGAAGAAGACGTTAATGAAGGTTCGTCAACGATTCTATTGGATCCATTGCCGTGAGGATGTTGAAGATTGGTGTAGGAAATGTACATGCTGCGCATCGGTAAAAGGGCCTCATACAAGGAGCAGGGGAGCATTGAAGCTATACAATGTTGGAGCGCCTTGGGAAAGGATTGCATTAGATGTTGCAGGGCCATTTCCTGCATCGGAGTCTGGAAACAAATACATCCTAGTAGTAATGGACTACTTTACTAAATGGCCGGAGGCTTTTGCCATACCTAACCAGGAAGCAACTACAGTCGCGGAAAGACTAGTCACGGAAGTGTTTTGCCGATATGGAGTTCCTCTGGAAATACACAGTGACCAGGGAAGGAATTTTGAATCACAGGTATTTCAAGAAATCTGTAGGATAATGGGTATTCATAAAACCAGGACCACCCCATATCATCCGCAGTCTGACGGAATGGTTGAAAGATTTAACCAAACCTTGGAAAGGCATTTGGCTAAGGTTGTTGAGAGCCACCAGAAGGACTGGGATAGTCATATTCCTTTGTTCTTGTTGTCTTATAGAACAGCGATACATGAAAACACAACGGTGACGCCTGCGTGTGCAAACTTTGGCAGAGAACTGAGACTACCGGCTGATCTACTGACTGGACGTCCTCCAGATTCACTGCAAGAAATCACGGAATATGCTAGTGCATTGCGCGATAGACTAAATGACGTTCACACCCACGTCCGTGAATCTGGGCTCCAGGCAAGCGAAAGAATGAAAACCCGATACGACCGCAACTCTCATCAAGCCGGGTTCGATGAAGGCTCGTTCGTATGGCTACACAATCCGATGCGTCGCAAAGGCAAATCTCCGAAGTTGTCTCCAACCTGGGAAGGGCCGTATAAAGTTGTCACCAGGATCAATGACGTTAATACAACGCAACCAGCGAAGCCCCTTGAAGGTTGTACATGTTGACCGACTGGCGAGATACTACGGATCTAATAATGCTCGGGACGAGCATGTCTAAGAAGGGGGTAGTGCTACGCCCGGCGCTTGGCCACTTCAATATATGGCCAAATTTCCATAGGAGTGAGCGAGACGGCACTATAGAAAGAGACAGCATGCCTTGACGTCACTGTTCTAGAAGGAATGGAATGAATAGAACGAGACGTCAGGCTAGAAAGAGACAGCATGCCTTGACGTCACTGTTCTAGAAGGAATGGAACGAATAGAAAGAGACACAAGACCTAATAGAACCTCCCAGAAAGTTCCTGTCTTTTTCAGAACGTACCTGTCTTTTCTCGATCTTTCGCTACTCGGCCGCCCCTTATATAAAAGGCGAGCTAACAGCCGCTGCTCAAGTTAGTCTAAGACTAGTATTCGAAGCGAACAAAGCGATAAAGTGTGTGAAGCTATACAGTGCGATTATACAAGTGACGGAGTGTTGTGTAAGGAAGAGTTTTCGAATTTCTACGCGCTTTGCTGTAATTGAGGTGAAGCTGAATAAAGCCTGCCTTCAACGGTTGTCCTCGCATTTTCTATTTAAACCGATCCCCACGCTCGTAACAATATTTTATTTTGAAATTTCATTTTCTCGACCCGCCCGAAAACGCTCCATTCAAAATCGCAGCACACTGTGCCGTCGCAGTGTGCTGGCGCGTATGCAATAGGGTATAGCATTTATGTCAGTCAACGTTGCGTTTAGACATTGTACAATGCATAATAAGATTGATTTGAAATTGAATAAGGAATCTAAAACGTTATAAATTTTGTCTTATTTCAATTGTTTACATTTAGACCTATTTTGGGAATTCAAAATAATGAAAAGTTATAGTTTCAGTTTAGTTAGGCAACATCTTAGTTTACTATGCATATTTGTTGACAAAAACCCACGACATTAAGCAGTATTGCTGATGATCCGTTGACTCTGGACACTACCCTATAATGCTCAGTTTGGATCTAGGTATTGCTGTGAGAACTGAGAGATATATAAGGACATTATCATTCATATTGAATAATGATAGCACTTGTACTTTTCCACACTTTGATTTGTTTTTATTTTTAACCTGACCGGTTCCACCTCACGGCATTATCAAAGGTTTACTAAATACATAATAATGGTTTTAAACAATTTCATTTCTAAATACTACATTTTAATATGAAAAATTTCATATAAAAAATGTAGTAATTAAAGTATGAAAAATTATTTATAAAATTGTGGAAAATAGTGTGGAAAAATACAAGTGCTATCATTATTCAATATGTGTAGTAGATTCCACCAAGTGCCACCCGTCTCAAGTATAAACATTATTATTCGTTTGAAAATTAACAAATGCAAGTGATAGGTTTAGTTTTAATAAAAAGTTTCGACTCAGAGAGCAATAAATGCCCATTTTACGCCAATTGGCTCACACTCTAACATCTAGCTTAAACTAAACAAGCTAACCTACTCTAAACCGGCTGTCTTACTTGAATGATTTAATGACAATCGAAGAAGCTGGTGAAGTATGCAAGGACGGAGAAGATGCGCGCCGTGGCCTGCTGGTTCTGACTACCCCGCAGGAAATTCAGTACGTCAGTTCGCCTAAGTGGTAGACGAAATTTAAACCTGTAACCTCTTGAATACATTAATCGTTGAAGTTATTCCTTAAAAACTATATAGTGATCTAAAAACTTACATAATAGAATAGGTCTCGAAGCCTCCTTCCAATGCCAGTTAATTTAGAACTTCACAAATTGCTAAACCGAATGAAATTTGATTTCTAAATCACTATTTAATTGTTGAAACTTCGTACGTGCGTGGCTGTACCTACCGTGCCTTAAAGGCTTGAGAAAATGGCGCTCGATTAATTTCATATCTAACGTAAAATTTGCAATGCTTCGTTATCAAAATAGACTCAAAATAATAATGAATTAGGCATGGATTTATTTATACATGCCAACATTCTATATCCGGTTATATGCTCAGATAATACAGAAAAAAAAAACAGATGAAAGGACAATTAAGTATGTCTGATAATATGAAAAAAAAATTGCCAGTTCGGAAAACTTCGGCCAATGAGGAAAAACGCAGATAAAACGCCTATGCCTAGGTATATCATACACCACATTAACTATAAGCGTATAGCATGAAGTGAGCTCGTCTGATAGGTTGCGAAATATTTACAGTTGGCCTTCAAGAATGAAAGAATCAATGAAAGAACCAATATTTTTAATTGATTGTTTTTATATCAGTTAATTAGCCTTTCGCTGTCCACAGCTGGACATAGGCCTCTCCCAATGTTGGGAGGCTATGACCTGCTGTGTACAGGGTTTTATTTTGATCTTTCCCTTCTGTTTGTTGTTTTTATAACTATTGCGCTATCCGATTTTTTTTTTCTTATCCGAGAAGTATGAATGTTTGGTTATACTGAAGTTTTACACCAATAGGGTGAGTGATACAGGAATTAAATGAATCAAAGTATCATATCACAAAGAAAAAAGAAATCAATCGTCAAATTTCACTGTTCCGTCTTGCGCAATTGTATCGACTACCGACTTTGAGTGCAATATGCAATTTGTTGCGTCATTACTCTTTTATTGACGTCCGTAGGGATGGCAAAAAATATTATAAAATAAATTTAAATTTGAAGTACACATAAATAATTTTCTCATAAATAAGCAATTCAATCAAAATACACAACCAAAGAATTACTATTTCAATTGAAGATGTCTTGCTTTCACGGCAAATTTAACAAGTGATATACGTTTGTAAAATAAAATAGAATAGATTTCGTCAGCGTATGTCAATCACAATAGCATTATTGTGATTGACATACGCTGACGACTGTCAAAAACGTCAAAATAATGTCAATATCATACATCATTCTTTCATCGTCTTCGCCGGCAAACTTATCTTGGGGGGGCTAGTCATTTTACTTTTAATACTTTAAAATAATATGAGCATAAAATATTGGTTATAATATTCTTTTCTACTGTTAATCGTCCAGAAAGATTAAGCTGCTGAAAAGCAATCGAAATATCGAGATTAGTGTAATTAGTGTAAATCACAAGATCAAAATCTGTATCAATCGCTACTGTTAGTCAACACAGTGCCAGCCCTGTTTTATTGAATTGTATTCTATTGTCACGCCTTTCCACTATACAATACAAATAACTACAATGCCCAAATACACAGTGATTGAACATGACATTGTGATGTTTTTTGGAATGGCTTGTGGGTAACTGAGTATGTTGCGATGTTAAGCAAATATTAGATAAATTATTCTTAGGATGGGTGGCCTATAACACACTGAGACCGCTCCCTAATTTGGAAAGCTGTCGACGGTCCCTGTTGCCATACAAAGATCAGTAGCATAACTGTCCGACGACAGAATTCCGACATCGCCACTCGGTTGGAGATGTCTATTGGTAGTTGTTTGACGAAAAATATTGGATTGTTTTTTAACCGACTGCCAAAAAGGGTTATTATCAATTGAACTATATTTTTACAATACAGACCAATGCCTAGCTAAAATTTTTGAGAAGCATTTCTTAAATGCTTTTTTTTTATATAGGACACGTCAATTTGACTTTACCTTGCCTGATGGTAAGCTGAAGGCAAAGTCTGAGGAGAGAGGGCCACCATTATGCACACGTGCCATGTTAACAATGGTGGCACTCAGCTTGACGGCCTCATCAGATGCTTTTTCACGCCCCGCTTAAAGGACCCGGGACTGTAGGAAGAGGGAAACACGTGAGCTGGCAAGGAATTCCAGGTCTTAATTGTGCGACAAAGGAAAGAGTCACCGAACCGCTTGGTACTTGAAGGAATGTTCTGCACCGTATGCGGGTGACATCTAAAGGTGCTTTTCCACCAGAGGGGCGAGACGAGACGAGGCGAGAAGAGAATTGAAATCGCACTGACCCTTTTCCACTGAAAATTGCCATCGCGAGCTCGCGCGTGACCGCCGCGCCCCGCCGCCGCCCGTATGCTTCATATATAAATGTATTTTAGACAGCTCACACACAATGCTCGATATAACTTTATTCTAGCGTCAATGCCGAAAACTCCGAACAAAATTAGGCGTCAATATTCTCGTCAATCCACACAGTTTCCACCAAAGATGCACAGGGAGAGGATGGAAAATTGTTATACAAATTTCAATTCTCTCCTCGCCTCGCCCCGCCTAGCCACTCTGGTGGAAAATCACCTTGAAGGTGATTTATACTCTATATCGGAAGCAACACGGTTCATTTTTGCACAAACAAATATTTCAATTCACGCCTCGCATATTCTCGTCAATCCACACTGTTTCCACCAAAGATACGCTGGGAGAGGATTGAAAATTTGCCATACAAATTTCAATTCTCTCCTCGCCTCGTCTCGTCTCGCCCCTCTGGTGGAAAATCACCTTAAGTCCTGCACGTGTCGTCCTGTGTAGGAAAGGAGAGGGTGGGAATAATAGCTCTTCAGAACATTCACCATGGTAGAGACGGTAAAATACTGCAACTCTTCTTCATTCAAGTGCCTATCCTGGGTTGCATATGAGCATTTAATTTGGGTCCCGGGGTACGTCCCCCTACTCCTTATTAATTTAATTTGATTAACTTTGGCTTTTATAGGAGCTCTTTTTTTATATGTTGCTGCTAGTAAGCATCCATAAACTGCGCATAAGCACTGATACGATACGATCGTAATCATCGTTGCTTGTCAGGCATCCAGCCGGCATCTTTCATAGTTTAAATAGAGCTTCGGTCGCAAGTAGCATGCTAGCAATGACGATCTAGAACAACGCTTGTTTTAGCCTGAGGGGCAAACAGAAATAGCTGTCATGTGCGACCCACATTGCCAGTAATTATAAAAAAAAGACACTTAAAATTGCAAATATCAAAGAGTTTATTACTTCCGCATAATGTTTCACAAACTATAGTCTTAATGTGTGGGTGTCTCAATAGAGAATAAGTATAACTAATGATCTTATTAAAATGAGGTAAATATAGCAAAGCACTGACACTAACAACGGTCGCTTAGAATGAGGTTAATTCGCCTTCCTTAAAGCAAGAACAAGTGCAACAGCTCCCCAGTGGTAATTCGTGAGCCGGCGTAGAATAAAATGATGAATGCGATTGACAAGTATTTTAACGTTTAGAACGTTAATGACAGTCTTTTACGTATGTCAATCCCATACATTTATCAATCTATTTTTTTAAGAATATTAGCAACCGAAATTATATCGAAATTATAATCGTATGACAAATATTCCCTCTTACCCCTCAAACTAAGCTAAATCGCTAGTGCTAGGAGTGGGTTCACGTCGGTAGTGTAATGGCCAGGATTCGAACCCTGGACCTCTCGATCGTAAGGCCGATCCCTTAACCACTAAGCTACCGACGCTTAATTTATCTATTCTAGTCAACTTTATAAATGTAGGTATTGCCACATGTCTAGAGGGGAAAGGAACTGCCATCTGACATTCCAATCTCAAAATGACAGCCTCCGCCAGAGTCATCCAATAATCAGCATAATCAGCAGGTTTACCTGCTCTGCTAGCAGGTAAACCTGCTGATCGCTCCCCGAAGATTTTATTGAGCCTTCTATACTATGACTTTTCCATAAACTATTATAATGTAGAATTTCAGCCAAATTCATCCAGCCGTTTTGCGTGATAAAGATCAAACAAATAATGTAGGCTATTCGTGCGCTACCGTCCGCAATAAATAAGGTTCTCACGTGTCGCGTTCCATAGATGGTATACATTTTCCCGGACGCATAAAGTTCATTACCTAAGATAAAAAAAAAAACGCTAGTTCACCGTTCCCTTGCTATATGAAACCAATACAAACCAATAAAAATACTTTACTTTTTATAACATTCAAAGGGTTTTAACCTTATTGGAGTCAATGATATAAAAGACGGAACAATCAATGAGTTCTATATTGACTTAAAATGTGTTCAAAATGTGCTCTCTACGCTAAGTACACGTGTTTTAAATGTCTTTGAGGATAGCACGGGGCGTTGCGACGGTTAACCTATCAGTGTTATGGCAGTATTATATAATCTGTGGTGGTGGTACCAATATTTAAATTTCATTATGTTGGCAATGCATAAATACCTAAATGGTGTTTAAATTGCAAGGCACCAAGTAAGTAGGCTGTGAGTTTGCATTTATTTACATTACACAAATATTACAATAAAGTGCTGAACCGTATTATAAGAATCAAATATTGCCATTTAACGTTTATTGTTAATGCAAGTTAAATATTACGAAACATATTCTTCGTAAGCCAATTTCAAAATTAGTATTGCAAAACAAGCCATTTACAAAAGCGTTCAATTTGTTCCCTTGTTTACTAAGATTTTTTTAAACAAAATATTTGGCACACACACACGCAAGAATGTAGATTCTTGCTGAAGCGTGTCTTAGTAAACTATAGATGAGTAAAAAGTAGTTTCAATTGTTAGTTGTGCCAATAATTCCGTGATTGTTTTATGCGCACGCGACGCTGACGGTTGGGAATACAATATGGCGTCACAGATAAGTTTCAAGCTCGTTCGAATAATCACTATGTGACTTACCTAGTTACGGTTTCTAAATCACTGTGTTTATTATTGTTATGATCATTTTTAAATTGAATAATAGCTAATGACACACACTTAACATGGATAGTACTTTTTTTCAGTACTGAGGTAGTAGATAAGCATACAAGCCAGGCAATGGCGCCCCCATTACTTTGACATAACTTGGCATAACAACACCACTGTCATACCGCTGCCATTGCATAAAATGTCATTAAATTTTAGACTTTATGACTGAGCATTAAAGTCCGAAATGAAAAGAGAAAGAGTTTATAATATTTTTTATTCACTCTCCAAGATTGTCATTCAATTTTAGACTTTAACTGTGTAAAAGTAAAGTGTAAAGTTAAATGGCATTGATTACTGTGTCTGTGGTACCGCAGTGGTTTTGCCAAATAATAGCAGAATCAGGGCCCTGGTAGAAGGGGTAGACCCAAGAAGTCCTAGTTTGACGTCATGGAGGATGGAGGAGGAGGAGCCGGAAGGCGGACCATGAGCTCCGAGTGCACCTTGGCCTCGGTTGCAATCAGGAAAATGAGTCTCGAAGCAGACCATCTAATTGAAAACAGTTGCCGTAGGCTTTGGCCTGTTACCGTAAGCGTTAGTCACAATAGGTAGATACTACAATACTTTTCGGGGTCCGATGGGGACTTGTGCTTCCCACACCCAAGAGAGATCATCTAAGAACCGTAGATGGTACTTTTTGAAGTTTACGCAAATGTCACTCATTGAAATAAAACCACTTTTAGTCCAATGACGTTTCGGGTACCTTTCAGCAGCCGTGCGGGGTGACTAAAGATGGTCGTTGTCACATAGTTTGAACCATACATAGTCCAGGTTAGGGTGAAAGGGACATGCCTTATCGGGTAAGTTTACACCCTGGTTGACCTGAGTTTTAACTACTGCACAATAATTTCAATCAATCAATCACATAATTAACCTACTGCAGAATTTTATCAGGAAATCACAATGATGTATCTAACGGAATTGAAAGTGGGTATTTTTCCTAAGTGTAACTACGAGGAAACTATTTCTACAGGAAAATAAACCATTATAAGTAGGTAAATATGTTTTAATCAATTTCTTAGTTACTGTTGTATTTTTTTAAGCAGCAACGCTTATTTTGACGTTTATTGAATTGAAACGAATATAAAAAAATCTAATGTCACCCATCGTTTGTCACTATCGGTAAGTAGTTGGTGTTTTATTTAACTATTTTCCTATTTATTACAGCTTTGTAGTTTTTATTGACTAGTTTGGCTTTACAATTGAGAGAACGGGAATTAAAGCGATCATGGTACAGGTACTTACATACCTTTGATTGCCTGCCCGTTCTCTTAATTATCATGGAACGCGAGGGTTTAAAAGTTAGTTTAGTTTGGCTTTGTTTCATGGTTACAGTCTCAATGTTGACTATCCACGATGACTTTATAAAAAGTAACGAATCCGTGAAATGTCAAATATCAGAACTACAGTTGTCACTATCAAATGCATAGCACAATTTGACAACGTTGAAGGGATAGCGGCACCTACCTACTATCTTTCAGTTCATATATTTATTGGTTATTAGGTCGTTTTAGACGTCAGTAGCCAAAGAAAAATAAATAGCAACGCGGCAATTTAAAAACAAATTGAGCCATAGATTATTTTGAACGGTGGCCGGATATCAGACGGGTAACTTTGTCTACATCAGTTGACACATTTGATCACAATAAAATTAAACTATTATTATACTATAAAACATTTTACCACTTTCCCTTTCGTCATATGTTCATCAGCGATTGCATCATCAAGCAACATAGTATTTTCTCGGTCTATCATGTGTTTAGTCAAACGGCGTGGAACAAGTTACGAGTCTCTAAAGACAGCGTGATATTGTGTAATACGGAAGATTCGCCCTCGATCTTTTTTTATAATGCGTTGTGTTGCCAGTTTTTCGTGTTTAATAAAAAGGAGCAATAGTTTTCTAAACCGGTTTCAGAACGAGCACAACTTCTGAACTAATATTAGTATTTGAATCAAGTGCTGCCAAGCATGTTGTTTTTTTTCATACTACTTATATGACTTACAGGTATAGTTACGACCTCTTTCATAGTAAGCATGTGTGCTTACTGACTATTTGATTAAGATATCTTTAATGGTATGTAGATACATAATATGAGAATAGATAAAAGTAATGCTGTAAAAAAAGGTTGAATGTATGAATGTAGAGGGCTTTACGAGCTGAGGTAAGCCCAAGAAAAGATGGATGCATTGCGAGAAAGATTATATGGCATGAAGTACAAAATGAATCTTGTAATTGCACTGGTAGCGCTTTTAAAAGACAATACAGGTTCAGGGTAATGGCTAAAGGCGTAGAAGTGTAAATGCCCTATTAATAAGGTTCAAGGTAGGTACAAATGATGAAGAAGTAAAAAACGACGAAGCATAGCACTGGATGGGCACAGTTGAAAAACAAATAAAAATGCAAATTACATACATGCATACTTATACTCACACCGATAAATCTCCGAAGGGGTAGGCAAACGTGTATTTTAATACAATCACAGTAATTGAAAGAATGCAAAGCAGGCGCTTTTTATTCAAAATATTATTATCACAGTCTGTTTAAAATCTACTTAAACATTTGCAATTATTATTATAACACAGCTCAGTGCCCTTGCGGTTTTAAAAATGTATAAATATTTACATTTTATTAGTTTAACAACAAACATACGTGTTAATTTAAGATATGAGCTCTCTTCATTCTGCATTTCATTCAAATTCGTTGAGCCATTAGAGCTGGAAGCAGTAACAAACAAACACTCATTAAGGGTTTAGGGCTAAAGAAAATTTATTTAAATGACTTACAGAAAGCTAGAATGCATCAATTCTGTCGCCATAGTAAACATAACTTCGAACCAAAGATGATTGTGTACCTGAAAAGGAAAACATTGTTTATTTGTTTATCTTTTATTTACATAGAACATAGAACTGAAAAAAATAAAATTCGTCCAAATATAGAGTGTTTTTTATAATCAGAAAAGCTAAAGGAATTGGTTGGGATTTTCATAGAGACTTTTCTAAGCAAACAAACCCTAGTGAACTATCCCAACTATATAGGTAATCTGTGCTTTCAATAAATGGACTTCGAAATTCAAAATTTATTTTCGACAATTCGCCATTCGAAATGTTTCCTTTACCCAGGAACCGAGACATATTTGTTCCGGGTGTCATTTTGGGTGTCTATCCATCAATACTATAGATTACATTAAACCAATCCGCATGCACCATGGCTTCCTTCCTATCTCGATTTGAGGTCATGATATATGCAGGTATGTAACTATACAACAGAAATCATTGCTTTAAGTTAACAATTTGAAATAGGAATTAGTTCACGACTGTATTGTACGTGCCTACTTTTTGATGTCTGATCCGGTTACGGCATTACTACGTAGCAAATTAAAAACCCACAAAAATAAAATTCCCAGCATTAAATTTAATTAACAGTGTTACTTTTACTTTTATATTCCTATTAAGTACCTACCAATGTCATATTTCTTAATATTTATTTTTCCTTTGATTTCATTTCCATGGAGAGCAGGCCGGATCTGCCTGTGCATCTACCAACCTATCAGCTCTTTAAAAAAAGACAATGACTCCGCCATTTTGTAATTTGCTTAGCGATCCATTCTTAATTTGAACGTCTTGTCATGACGGAATGTAAAGCCAGGTTTGCAATTGCGAATCAAACGCGTGCACCACACGCCTTGTCTCGCGTGTCAATATGTAATTATACCGAATGCTTACTTTTATAACCAGCCATGCGTACTTCTTTCATCCACGTAATTCCGTAAGTGACAATCAAATAAGTGCATAGTTTGCAATTGAGTCTATTTCGAAAATTAATATCTTTATGAGAACATGCATGACTAATAAATGCAATGAATACTTTGTATTATTGTTATAATTACGTAATTTAATTACTACGGGTCATTTTGTATAAACAACAATAAAATAATGGGTACTTAGCATAAAAATAACTAACATAATAAAACTGACAGAGTAAAAATTGTAGGTACTTAACCTCTTTTCATGTTATAAAAAGCAATCGCGTTTCTATGCATGAAATCGTTTCGACTTTGACTAAGAAGTTTGTTCTAAAGTACATCATTTTTTTTTGCTAAAACCAGCTCTTCTACAACTTACTCGTTAGCCGACATATCATAATAGCGTATGTTTTTTGCTAATCGTTGTTTTAATGCAACAGTTAGCAGCACACGCCCTCAAATTATTTCAACCCACTTTCACCGAGACAACTATCAAGTTCAGTATAACTCGCAACATTTGACAATTTGATCTGTCCGTCGCATGCGTGTTTCGTAACAATTCGAAAAACAAACTTACATACACATGTGAAGATTCATTACATATTCTTGTAATCGATTGGAAGTCGATTATGAAGTGTGTAACCACAGCTTTAGAATTTTTAATATGTCACGTTTTGGTCGTGTGTTTCTTTGTTGCTGTATCGATTATGGAGTTCTGTCAATGTAATTGAAATGAGTATATGCGTAACATGTCCACACAGCCATTCAATATTCATATTCCTCCGAGCCGTTTAAAAAATCTGTTCGGGTCAATTTTCAGTCTAATAACGAAACGGCCGAACTAAGACATTTTTTGTGACGCTACTTCTTGTCTTCACATTCGCAACCCAGTTAAAAATTTTCCAGTTAACCCTGAACCAACCATCCTAAGAGTGACCTGGGACTTATTCCATTACCACTCAGCCACGATTTTTTTTCGACTATTTCACATCCATTCAATATTATTATAATATGATTAAGTCGAGTCTCAATGCCTTCGAAACATAATCCAGACAAAATAAACTTTTGAGTTTGCATGAATTCGTATAGAGCTAAAAATTGGTAGAGGTTTTAAATACCCGTAATAAAAGAAAAATCAAAAGTCTCCATCGATTGGACTTCTGCATTTTTTTTTTATTCAAGGTTTTACATATTGGATTCTTGCATTTTTCTCGTAAACAGCGACTCTCATCACAAATTTAATTACACTTCATATTTCTTACCTTTGACCTTGAAAAAAAAAACAGAAGTCCAATCAATGGGAATTTTTGATATTTCTTTCGTTATGGTGTACTTAAGACCACCACCAATGTCCAGCTCTTTGCAAATCTATGCAAGCTTATTATTTTATTTCGTTTATTTTGACTGCATTAACAACTTCCCAATTCAAATATATATTGTGAAAGGAAATTCCTTGTTATAATAACGACATAAAAATCAAGATATATTGTTCAGGCATTTAAAAGTATTATGGAATAAAGAAACCCGCATAGATAGATATAGACTCTTACATTCTTTTTAGGGTAGTCGTGTAAAGTTTAAAGAGCGCCCTGCCAATACATGCCGGATACGAAAACCGAAATACCTACCGAGTCTTTTAACGAACTAGATCGCAGTATTTCCTGAAATAATACCGTCACACACGATACACGACACGAATACCATGCTACAGCACTACACATGAAAAAAAAACGGTGAGCTGTAAGTCGGACTGACTTACTGAAGGTTCCGTACAGAACTAGATTAAGAGACAAACGTGCTTTTGGAAAATTGCAGTTAACAATACGTCAGCAAACTGAAATAACAATGGCTTGTCCACATTTTAGGTTTATGATAAATATGGAAATATGAAGGCAGATGATCGAGTGAGTTGTGGTGCAAGCCAATGTCCAAATGTAGTTTTTAATCGTATTTCAATTTTTTATGCAGAAGGTAGCTACTGATTTACGGTATTCTGATTTTCTCTGTACTTCTGCTGTAGAAGATAGGAAGATAGAGATTGCCTAAATATGCTGCTTATGCTTATACGTCTGTACCTTTTGATTGCGTTGACTTAGAAGTTTGATTTTCACAACTGCAAGAAGTTGCAAGCCTGAGTACTTAGTACCTACTAATTTCAACTTAATTAGACAGATAGACGGACAATCAAGTGATATTACAAGAGTCTCGTTTTTCCTTTTGAGGTGCGGAACCCAAAAAAAATGCTCTAATGAAAACGTACGTGCTCTAGTCTCTGAGTTTATGAATAGTAATTTTTCTAGTCTAATTTCTTAGGAAATTGTAGAAAAGTGAAAGCATGCTTGGCGCTTATCATCCCGTTCAAGTCGCGTGGGTAATTGGGGGAGACGGCTCACCGCGGTACAGAAATTGAAAGGTTTTTATATACATTACTAGCTTTTGCCCGCGGGGCCACTCGCGTGTAACACTGAGCCATAGGTATTAGAAGACAGACAGAACAAACATAGAGAAACATGGGTGAAAATAGTAGTACTGAGGCTTTAATTGTTTCTATTAGAAATCTCTGCCAGCAACCTGCGAAATGAGAGAGCGAGAAGCAGAGGACTTGGTGATAAGTGTGAAGGATATCCAGTCATACTCTTGTGCCAAGTATCAGCAAAATTATTGCTTTTTTGTATGAATGAGTCACAAACAAACTTGCTTTTGTTCTATATAATATTTATCTACGCATGCGTGCTGCATCAACGACCACGTCATCACTTATGACCAACAGGTTTCTTCTATTTTTCGTATCAATGGCAGAAATTTAAAATGTCTGGATGCGTGCTCCTTGCCAGCTCACGTGTTTCCTACTTCCTACAGTCCCGCGTGTAAATCAGGCGAGGTGAAGTCAAATTGACATGTCCTACATTTAAAAAAAACCTATAGTCAATAGGCCCGCGCCTATTCACTATTATGTAAAACGGTTAAAAATGTTATTAGGAAAATTACACGATAAATTTATTTGTGACCTCATAATATTTAATAGTCAAATCATTTACTATTAAAGCTTGAGTGGATGATTATTGAAATAAGAGCCGACACAACTGTTTTCACTCTTTTTAATTTAACAAGTTCAGCTAAATAATTTACTCTACAAAAAATATCGAATTCTGCTTTTATCAGCGTGACAGGGTCGGCTTTACCGAAAATGTACCATCAGTAGATACCATTGTTCTCATTATTTTAAACTAGAAAACCCTTAAAGAATATAAACAACTTGAGTCCCCATTTAGACCCCGAGTTTGGGGAGGCGCGCATGCTGCTTCTGCTTAGGTGACAGGCAGCTCCATCCGTCACCCTCAGACCCGCACTCATGGGGGCGGGGGGCATTCGGCGACCTCCGACGCCATAGTTGCCTTCACTCGTCGCGGGTTGTGTTGTTGACGAGTCTCCTCCGTTCCCGCTCCATCGTCTCCTTCACATGTTTTACTTTCTCGCAGAAGGAGGCAGCAGCAGCCCACACATCCACGGGTACGAATTTATTTATTTATTTATTAGGGACAAAAAACAGTTTCATGATAAAGTCTTAAACAAATTAATTTGAAAACTAATACAAATTATCCACCACGTAACCAACACAATTGTCCACGATCTGACCATAGAGATGTACACAGATTTTTGAGTTTACACTATACTATAGCATTAGCTGCTTATTAAACAAAAATTAAAAAAAAACATTATTACAAATAGATTTAAACTGAGAACCAAAAGGGAAACTAATAGTAAAAATTAAAAGTAAAGTTACTGATCTGACCAATAAATAAATTAAACAAATTAATATTGCGACTGCAAGTTGGTAAAATTTCATTAAATTCACTCCTTAAGCTTAGGTACAGACTTGTTTTAACAAGTTTATGATATTATGCAACTGTTGATGCGTAAACGATTACTTACCACCCCCCATGGGAAAAATACATACAAAATTAAATATTCACGGCGGCGATTGTTACATACAATTGTATGTATATATTCATGTCCGTATAATTAAAGACTTAATTATTTGATTAAACGACGCAATCGTCCGGCGCGTTCCCAATGCGGCAACAACGGTTGCGTGCGATTGTTTCTGTGATAAATACTTACTAGTTATGAAGTAACATACTATCAGACATTTTTCCTGAAGTCTGACTGCCGTAGGTGCCTATAATTACTGGGGAATAAGATTACAAGAGACAAGTGAAGTATTTTTGTTTCCGACATCAGCTTAACGGCGTCCCTCTTAGCATTCGGAAGTTTTTAACTTTGAACCGGTTTCGTCAATTTTTATATGGGGACCCTCTCAAACCTGAAGCCGGTGCCCAATTCGTTGTCTTCTGATAGTAATCCATGAAAAAGACGAAAAGCAGAATTTTTGTGGTTAGGTAGTTTTTTCAAAAGTTAACTACCCCTTTTCTACCTTCTGAATCTGATAGCTTAGTGGTCAAAGCATTGCCCTTGTAAGGCAAAGATCGCGGGTTCATACCCCGCCTAGACTGATTCAATTTGTTTTCTTTAAAGAGAATTTAGCATGAAAAATGCTTATAATTTAATTCAAGTATATTCTCTTTAATTCGATTATCTGCCCGTATTTTTTATTTAATTTTTCGGATTTTATAAGTGTAGGAATGCAATAAACATAATTTTATTTTCTTTCTTTTCTTTCCTAGGACGGGAATAGCTATAGAGAAAGAATGCATAAGGCACGAGGCATTATGTACGGTAGGAGGTGCTGCAATCGAATGCAAGGAATTACTTTATTATTTATTTTTAAATGGGATGGGACCTGGGAATTAGACTCACAGAAGGCTCTGCAATGTGAATGTATACTTACTTTTTTTTTAATTTTCCCATGTGAAGCTCAAACAGGCCGTTAGTCACCCATAAAACAAGTATTAATGTGTTATTTATTCAAAACACATAATTCTGACGGTAAAATGTGCCTTTGATCCTGTTCCCTGGGCTATGAATAGCTCACATTGCTTAGAATGGTGTGAAAGTTCACTAACTTATTGGTCAGACAACCGACCGAAGGGTCAGCGCACGCATTACTTTCTGCCCACGCAGGTTTTGCATTGATTAATTTTATTCTTACATAGCTCAGTGGTCTGACATGTGCGGTCCAAGAGGGGTCGCAGGGGACGAGACCCTTCCCTCCAAAAAAAGTCTTCTTATCGACCCTTTTACCCATCGATAGCGCTGCATCATAGGGATCAGACATCCCTTTAAATATTGTTAACAGTTAGGTCGATTTTGCGATTTCAAAAGTACGAAAGGATAATAAATAATAATAATAATAAATATTCCACAACATTTCACACAACGCTATCTAGACCCATGGTAAGCATAGCTTAACTAGCTTGTGTTATGAAATCTAGAATGCGGATAAACATATTTAGATACGTTTTTTTTTTGTAAATACATACATATTATACATAGAAACACCCAGACCAATGCAAGTATACATATTCATGCATACAAATATTTGCACTGAGCGGGGATCGAACCCGCGCCTCCTGCATGGCGGCCGCGTTCACTACCGCCACGCCACGGAGGCTGTCAGCAACAAAGCAACCGACCGACGTAAATCCACTAAGACTTGAATACTTGCCTAGATTTTGTGAACATCTGATTGTTAAAATATTTGATTGAAGAGAATGCGGTGCAGGCATTCCTTTCAGAATCCGAAGATCAGATGGATGGATAGACGATAAAGGAGAAGAGAAATAAACCGCGCTCCGAAGCAAGCTTTGGTTGCAACCGGGATTGGCATTTGAATGATAATAATGCTGATAAACAAATATTAACTCTTCAAGTTACAATCAAAATAAACTGAACCTATATTGTCGTTTAACCACATTAAATTCAAAAATGAACGCCAAAGTGACCAGCACAAAACACGATTAACCAAACAATAGGGAGTTCAACTTATACTGGCAACATTTCGTTCTATTTGTCATCAAACATCGCATTGTACAGAGCTATTCAAATCTTTACGGCTGTCAGTTCTCAACTGTCATCGTTATCGATTGAATGTAATCGATAATCGGTTCGGTTCCACAATCGAATTCAAGGGCGTGTCATCGGTTTCCCATGATGAATTTCGACATTACGTTTCCGGTTCGATGGACTTCCGTTTATTTAGAATTCGAATGAAAAGGCTAGGTGGTCAACTTTTAGTTACGTAAATATTGCCGTGTTGGTTCCCATCTCTACCTGTGGGTGTCGTAGAAAGTTACTAAGGGATAGGGATCTCCATCCGACAATAAAAATGCAGCCCATGACTAAGTGCTGGCTTGACGGTAATAGGTGCGCCCCTTATTACGTGGGATCTAAAATCATAGTTCACTCACAACAATCACTTCTGCCTATCCCTTCGGGGTTTTACAGGTGTGATTACATTTATGTATGTCCTAGGCATGTATGCATGCACGTATGCACGCAGGTATGCATGCATGCATGGATGTATGCGAGCGTGCGTGCGTGCGTGCATTTAAGTCTTTCGTTTCTGATAGCGTCAGGATTTTATATGAGCAGCCTGATGATATCCTCCGCTGGTAGACTGGCGCAGATTGATGCGATGAGCGTCGATATGAGAAGACATGGCAAGACTGTTGCCTGAATTCAAACGCTTTAGATCCCACACCATGTGTGTACCCAGGGGGGGAGAGCCAAGTGGAGCGACCGACCCACCGTGTTCTGCTCGGCTCATCTAAAAAAAACACGACAACAAACCACACGGAACCGATTTCACTTTTGCCCCATCCCTTAAAGAAAGCTGGGTGCTCCTATGTCCCACACCCGTTCGAATAAGTGAAGACTTTGACAAGCGCACAAATCAAGTCAGATATGTACTCCACGAGACTTAATTATAGTTATTTGACACATAGTTTGATAAAGATAAGTTAGTCTAATACTTCGGTTTTTACATTTTGTAAGGGCCGTTTGTAAGGTCTCCACAGTATAAAGTATTCTTCACTTTGACATTTGTAATTTACTAAGTACTACCTATAACGGGTGAACGCTCCCAAAGCCGAAGCGCTTGGCACCTTTTGTTTTTTTTTTAATGAAATTACGTTTCATCAAGCTTTCCTAATACGATGAAGAATAAATTATGCTAATGAAATGGAAAGAAAATCACCAAATAAAAAAAATAAGGCCAATATGTAGTGTACCCGGAGTACTACCAGGGGCCTTCGGCTTCGGGACCCTCTGTCGTTTTGTGGGTATCCTGTCCTGTACATATTAACGTTTGACTATACCTAATCTGAATTCTTTATAAAGTTATTAGCATTTTAAAAGTAGTTATTTGTCATTGGAATCTCAGTTATTCTGTTAACATAGATCTGTTTAGCATTTCGTTAGTGCTGAACAATAATGGCCTTTATTTTAATACTGATAAGAGATTTCACAGAAAGCATAAGTGACACGAAGGTAAGACTGCCATTACTTAATATTTTATAATATTAATAATAATAAAGGCGACGTGTAACAAGTTTTCGCAAATGTCAATGATTCTGTTTTGATTGTGATGTCATTTATAATAGAGTTATAGATACGGTGATAAGTATGAAATATCTTTCATACTTATCACCTCTATCGATACGTTTAAGAATATTTACTTTGGCAGGTGCTTCCTCCAGTCCTTGTGAATTCCCAGTTACCACTGAAAACTTATCGGGACTGCCGGTATACGTGGGAATTCCCGCACGAACTATTGCCTTCAGTAGTTATAAAAATATCTAAAAATATACCTACTAATTTAAATAAATTAAAATGTCTACATTCGGTAACAGATACAGACCTTTGAATAAAATTATTTGTGGTAGGTATAAAAATAACATTAACTTATTAAACAATGTTTTAATTTATAATTTAAATATATTTACAATTGAATTTAAATTCCAACATAAGTAAATGATTCTACCGCGTCTGAGATAGGTACTATTATTATGATACAAAAGTTCTAACCACGGGTCTAACTCTACCTAATCTAAGAAGATAAAACATTTTGCTAAAGATTTTGTGGATGTTTGGAATCCAAAAATAACTTACGTATTTCTCTAATTAAACAGAAAGCAATGGTAACCACGTTATGCAGCCTACTCAAACCACACATAAAATTAGAAATTTCTATTATGCAACGCCAATAAGTTGTATTAATAGTTACGAGTATCTACCGTAATATGCCGATGTGGCAGCCATTTGAAATGCCAAAGTAAGGTCAAACAACTAAAACATTGGCGATCACTTAGTACACGAATATATTAATATTTATTGAACAAGTTTAGATACCTACGCGAGTGATAAGTTTTACGTTTGAATTACAATCTGGTATGATACCGGCTAATAAAGTGCCCTTGCGTCGAAAAATATCTTTAGCCAGTCCGCATCAGAAATAACTTGAATACAAAGTCTCATGATCTTCAAACTGTCCAAACTAAATATGTGTACCAAACCAACTCCTACTACGAACAGTATTGAAACTGAAAACAAATCGAATCTTTTTTATTGCACTATTTGATAATGCGTATTAGATCCAATAAAATATTTTTTTGAAAAAGTCCATATTTAAGCTAATTTTGAGTCGAATACAAGAGATAACATAACATAACATAAACTCACGCCTTTATCCCCGAAGGGGTAGGCAGAGGTGCTAGCACCCACATTTCGCCGGTTTATGTTTTGGTCTCAATGTAATAGGTGGCGAGCCTATTGCCATTAACTGGCCACTTATAAACCTACGATAAATACACACATAACTTCGAAAAGCATCGAAAAGTCATTGGTGTGTGCCATGGAAAACCTGGGATCGAACCCGAGACCTCGTCTCAGCAGTCCATTACCCATACCACTAGGCTACCGCGGTTATATATATGGAATACAAGAGATACTGCACACATTGAGCAACGAACATAATCGATTGTGACACGTTCGATGATATTCATGCGAATCGATAGCGATACGCACACACACACCCCATAACTGACTGATTCGTGAAAGCTCGCTGTAGTTTCAGCGAATGTGGTAGATCCGATGTTAGTGTAACTGTAACTATACTTGACAAGTATGGAAAGTGGCACTTTCGACAGTATACCTACGTGTACAGAATCGGTAAGATTTTTGTTCGAAACTGGTAGACGACATGCCTTATGATTTTATTAAAACCGTAAATACGATCAACTCTGGCACTTTCGATGAAATTGGCAGATTCGATTCCATCGAAAGTCAAATATTTATTAAATACGAATCAAATACTTTATTCATGTGTAGCCCAAAAAAATCAAAAAAATATATCATTCATTAAATTCGCTTCAAAGCAAGGGTATAACTTTTACAGCATCATTAGAATTGACCGTTACAGGTCAAAATATTACTTTAAACTACTCTCCTGAAAAGTCAGTATTTTGCAATTTCGATACTGTTCGTAGCAGCAGTCGAAATATCAGAACATGCAGTCAACAGGAAGGGGGGAATACCAATGCATTAAGATCATTTTGAGTTCTTTGTTCTTCAACCTAAGGCAGTGCGCGCACCAGTGATTTTTATCTCCGTGACTGTTGCGCCACTGTCGCCGCATTTGAACACGTGACAAATGATGACAGGATGATGTACGCGGTGACCGTGACTCAACAGTCACGGTGACTAAAATCACTATAAGTGCACGCACTGCCTAATTGATTTTTGTTTTCGCAAATAGGTAACGTCTATGGGTTTACTTCCTTTTTTTTATATCACTGGTTGGCAGCCAACACATGGCCCACCTGACGGAAAGTGGTTGCTGTGGCCTATGGACGTGCGCAACACCAGGAGAATCACACTCGTGTTGCCAACCCCGTAAGTACAGAGAGTTTCTTTGCCGTCAGTGCAAAAGACAAATCAGGACAAGCGTTTGATCTTCCCACTGACAGCACAAAAGCTCTCCAGTGAGCTCTGGCTACCCTATTCATCGCCAGGAACACAACCCTTGACATGGGCTCCTACCAAGCCAACCTCACCTGCGAGTCTGTAAGCACAAGTTTCTCACTCAAGATTGGGGGGACGACAGCTATTCATCTGCCACCGAAAATCTCGTCAAAATTGGCCCAGGCATTTCAGACATTAGTCAGAATGAACAGAAAAAATTACAGACAGACGGACAGCATTTATGAAATAGCTGTGTTTATCATTATTCAATATCACGAATAGGTAGACACTTCAATTTTATTTATTTGACGGTTAAGATTCTCGTGGTCAAAAGTTATGTGACGGCTGGCATGTAAACAATATGTGACATTCTGCATCTTACATAAAACACTTCAATATATTCCGAGTAAGTACGAGTATGTACCTAATACTTAAATAAGACCTTAAAAAGTGACGAAGCAACTGTTTTGCAATCGATTCTTAGTAGAACTAGTTGCTGAATGCGGCTTCGTGTTGATGTCGGTTGTGCGATTTTTTGGTCAGGTCTCCTGTTCGATTCAATCAAAGTCAAAAAATATAAGTCAGATTTTAAATATGTCCAAAAAAAATATTATTTTCAATTCTTTGCTAGTTTGTATGTTTGTCCGCGATGGATGTAAAACTACTGAACGGATTTTTGACACGTATAGTACTTTTACAGAAACAACTAATTTAAAATTTTATATAAGAATAGACTGTCTGCTCCTGCGATTTCGCTCTATCTTAGAGTGAATTTCACAAATAAACCAAACTGATCGTTATCGAGTTCTTCTAAGTTGCCTAAGTCTCTAAAATTAATTTTATCTACCTCCTAAACAGTGCATAAAGAGCAAATTACGGTAAAAAATATGCAAACTATCTAAAATAAATTCGAAAGTAGGTAAGCTTTTCAAAAAATATTAGACGTAAATACGAAAATGATCTTAATACCCATTAAAAGCAAATCAAAGAGTTTTACTAAGGTGTTTATCAAATATCAGAATATTCAGTCAACAGGAAAGGAGGAATACCAAGGCATTAAGATCATTTTGACTACTTTGTTCGTCAAGATTGATCTGATGCTGACTATACCTGTGATTTTGCGTAAGGGTGTTTACATAAAGAAGCATGTCTACCCGCGAGAGCCCGCGCGATCGTCGATTGTTTAAACTTAACAGGGTGTGTGTGAATGAGTTTGCATGGTATCGTGGTGAATAATCGACGATCGCGCGTGGTAGCAGCTCGCGCAGGCTCACCTGCTTCTCTATGTAAGTGTCACCGCACGATAGCTTAATCAGCCGTTCAATTAACTAACTAGGCAGTAATATAAATGGCGCCATTCAATTAATGGCCTGAACGGTGTTCAGCCATTTAATTAAACAGCTAGGCAAATAGCTTGGATCGATGACGTGTAACTAATTGCCTAGCCATTTAATTAAACAGTTAGAAAAATGACTTATTTGTACATGGTTATAAAGTTAAAATAACCACGAAGGCTTAAGGCTTTAGCCTAAACTAACCAAGTCGAATTGCGCAGCTATCACAATAAACCTATCACTAATTTTCTGTGAATACACCTCTGTCTACCCCCTCAGGGATTTACAGGTGTAAGTATATGTATGTATGTATGTAATTTTCTATATTATTTCGAGGTAGTGCCCTATCTTACGATTGGCCTAAGCATTAGCCAGCCAGGTTATTAAATGATGAATAAACGAGGCGGCTGAATATCATTTAGGCCGTTAATTGAATGGCGCCGCTTAGTTAAATGCCTAGGCAATTAAGTGCGACTAAATTACGATACGTCACAACAATATCAAGTCAAATTATTTAAACAAAAATCAAATTACACAATGGATTACCTATACCTAACTGAACTTTCAGCTTGGAACGTCGAGTAAATACTCTGTTTGGTCGTAATTTAGATGCTGCAACCAATTATATGTATGTGTGTTACTGAAGTGGCTGTAAATGATCTTAATACCAAGTAATTAACCAGTAAGCTACTGACGCTCCTTTGTGTACTGCATTGCGCTAATTGTGCCGCTTCACTTGATGTTCCGTTATTAATTTGTAGTTAGCACGCTATTCTGAATGTTATTTCAGTATGTACCGACACAGTTTCAGATCGTTATTGACTCACAAAATACTCGAAATTATCTTAATACCTTGGTTTTCACCTCTTCTAATTGACTGATTACTTTAGTTCACCACACCAACATCTACTTATAGTGGAGCATCAACAATCTGTTTTTTTAGAAAATCTAGCAAATACAGACCTTTGCATCTAAATATATATAACTCAAAGGTGACTGACTGACATAGTGATTTATCAACACACAACCCAAACCACTGGACGGATCGGGCTGAAATTTGGCATGCAGGTAGATTTTATGACGTAGGCATCCGCTAAGAAAGGATTTTGAATAATTCTACCCCCAAGGGGATAAAATAGGGGATGAAACTTTGTATGAAACTTTGTCAATTTTAAACCATTCGGGCTGAGAATTTGCATGCATTAAGCTACTATGTTGACTCAACCAACACTAAGCGATAACCGACATACACGCGGGCGGAGACGCGGGCAACAGCTAGTTGTTATATAAACCCCTTTATTCCGTGTATCGCACGGCAGCGCCAAAAAGAGGTATTTGTACAAAAAAAAATTAAGTCTACATCTCTCATCTATTAATATAAAAATACAAAACATTGATCTATAGACACAATCTCAATACTACAGATTGGACAATAGTTAGGTACTACGTGCAATATTCTATTACTTGGTCTATTATATTCTATTCTACACAATAAAAAAAAGCCTCGCATTTATAAAAGAGTTGACACTTTGCTCAATATTACCTGTGCCTATATCACGTAGATTTCAATGCTAGTAACATTGAACTATTTTCCTTAGATTTTTTTTGGCCATGGCCAAGGGCGCATTGTACATATATTTATCCTGTATTTTTTTCTTCATAATACTGTGTGATGTGACAACATGAATAATAATAATATGTATTTTATTTAAGTACTAGCTTTTGCCAGCGGCTCCGCCCGCGAGGATGTGTGATGTTGGTAATCGTGACCAAACATAGCCTATGTACTTTCTGAAGGTCTAATCTACCCTAAACCAAATTTTAATCAAAATCTGTTCAGTGGTTTAGGCGTGAAAGACGGACAAACAGGTACACACACCCCAAACATTCCCCATTTATAATATTCGTATGAATTTTTCGCAATGGGTTTGATAACGACACAAGGGTCTGAATTTAGTACAGGCTCTGAAAACATAATTTTTGATGCGCCACTATATAAGTAGATATTTAGTGACCTCAGATAATATCACCTGATTATGACCTGTAGGTTCATTTAAAATGCAATTTATGATGCGGGCGTATGAAACTCCAACCTAATCTTCGAGCTTCGTTTGTGAACCAGCTTGAATCCTAAGCTGGTTCACGAACGAAGCTCGAGCGTAGTAGATTCTACGCATACAATTCCAGCCAAAGTCAAAGTTACATTGGAAAAATCGGACTCCAGACTCCGAAGTGAAAGCTTTGGATGCGACTTGGATTTACGCTAGGATGAAGAAGAAGGAAAAATAATACATGATATTATAAATGCGAAAGTAACTCTGTCTGTCTGTATGTTACGCTTTCACGCCTAAACCACTGAACCGATTTTGATGAAATTTGGTATAGGTGTAGATTAGACCTTGAGAAAGGACATAGGCTATGTTTGGTCGCGATGGCCGACATTCACGCGGGCGGAGCCGCGGGCATAAGCTAGTACAATATATGATGTCACCTCAGAATAACCATCATGAAAATATGAACCGTATTTCACAAGTATTAGGTGATATCAGCTAATGTGCAGTAATAATAAATATGCTGTATGATAGAGCACGCTTGCCTGATAGTCGTCCATTCGTGTTTCGACTGCATCGTTTAAATACAAGTAGCGCTATGTTATCCATATTGTAGCGATAATATGTTAATGCATTTCCTTATCTGTGCACTTCAAAATTTAATATGCAATTTGTTCAGTACAGTATACCTACAATGTTTAAGTAGACTAGCAAGCTGGGGAAACATTACACTGGTCACATTGATAAATGTATTGAAAAAAAGACAATTCAAAAGCACTTGAAACTGATGGTAATATTCAGTAGAGGTAGCTCGTAAAGTAAGTATAAGGATAGAAACAGTCAGCTGTATTTGCTACCTACCCTTTTTCTGTTTTTATCGTGCGAATAACCGCGGATACCACCCCCGCCGGAGCGGGTGGGGGAGGTTATGTCGAATCGAACTGACTAAACCGCACGCCGTCTGTGGGTCGCAGTGCAAGGCCGAAGATGAGGTAGCTATAGAGCAAATCCCTCGCACCCCGGCTGACCCAGGGCCATCTCTCTCGATCTGGCCTTCTTCGGGTAGGAGAGGCCAGAGGGTCCCCTTGCTACCTATCCAAGAGGGAAAAAGACGTTACCCCGTTAAGAAAATTTTGTTTTTGTTTGTTAGCTAAAACTGTTTTATATTAATTTCATCATATTTAATTTATACTTATGATAAATCTGTAGCAAGCCCGAGTATGTACATTGAACGAATCGACACCTGAAACTTGTTTGTATGTCTTTGTGGAGACCACGCATTACGTCGAAACGACTGAATTGATTCGAACGAAACTTGGCACGTTTAGAGTTCATATACCAAGGAGGACTCTTAATGCTTGGCTTACATTATTACAGTAGCATTCGAGTCCAGCGATTGAATCCAATGCTGGAATGTTACTGGATTAATTTGAACCATCACTGGAATATGCCCATTCCAGTGAGCTAATATAATCCGGTGGATTGTTTAAGCGCGTTTAAGACACTGGAATAATACAATTCAGTCCACTGCTGGATTCCCCAGGTTACAGGTCTGGAGTAATGTAAACCGGACTATAAATAGCTTTAATCCCGAAATTCAGCAAGGTTTCCTTGGGAATGAATAATTTCTATTAACCAAAAATAATTTCACTTATAACGTTAATATGTATTTTATTAGAGACAATGTGTTCACAATTTCTCCCACAACGCGTAAGAAGGTCAAACTCAACCATAGACAGTAGATGTAAAGTCATAGACCATGTGTCGCGAACATGGCGCGCATAATATGATCACGGCCGTGAAATTTGGAGCGAAAAACTAGATTTTTACCATTAAAACATTGTATGCACCGTTAATGTGCAGTACAAATAAGAAAATAATGGGTTCGCTTCTTATTGTTAGTGGACTGACGTGACGTATGAGTGTCGTCTTGTGTTTATTTATACAGTTAACGCCATCTCTAAAGTAAGGCGAATGCCAAGTGCTTTACCCACCTACCTACTTACTTATCAATTGATCGGGTTACTAGCTTTTGGATAGCGGTTATTGCGACAAAACATAGCCTATTTCCTTTCTCAAGGTCTAATCTACACCTATACCAAATTGCATCGAAATCGGCTTAGTGGTTTAGGCGTGGAAGATGGACAAACAGACACATACACACATACTTTCACATTTATAATATTAGTATGAATTCGCGGTTAATCCTATTTCCAATTCCCCTCTTAAATATAGGTTTATTCACGTTCGTAACCATTTATTATTTTTAAAAAATCATCTTCGTAGGCCAGCTTTTTTTTTGCTTTGATATCCAGCTACAAAATTAAAAAGAAGGCCTTTTCATAACAAAGTGTCATAACCATTTAATCAGTCACGGAAGAAGATATTGTTTTCCATTTCGGTAACTGGTTATAACAGCGTGATATTTAAATAAATTTGAAGTAGGTATAAGTAAATGGAAAAGCAAAATGCCAAATGCACTCGAAATGAAATCGCAGTCTTACATGAAAGTTTTAATGACCGTATAGGAACTATGGGAAACTCGTGAAGTGTTTATAGAACGCAGGCAGTTTTGTCTGCTTTCCCCTGAGGGAAGAGGTGTAAGTATCTGTATTTGTATGTGACTGTGTTTATAAATATAAAAGGTTCATAAGACCCATCATGACCCACTCGGCTAGAGAGGCCACACGGCGGCCTACCGACTGACACAGATGTTCACCGAGCACGAGATCTTCGTGCGGTATCTGTGTCAGAAGAGGAAGGAGCCAACGCCCGAGTGCCATCACTGCGACGCGAGCGAGGACTCTGGGCTGCAGGTGGGAGCTAGTGGCAGCTCTGGAAGTGGCAGTGAGAGCTCTCACGCTCGCCACCTTGTTCGCAAAGATGGTCCACTGCGCGGATGCGTGGGCGGCCGGCGCCTTCTTCTGCGAACAAGTTATGCTCGTGAAGGAGGCGGCGGGGCGAGAGCGGCATCGTGAGCGAAGAAGACTCGCGGCCCTAGCTGCTTGCCAACTGAGGCAACGGCCCCATTGTTCCCTCCACCCGAATAGGGCCATATCCAGAGAGATGGCCCTGGGTCAGCCGGGATGCGAGGGATATGCTCTATAGCTACCTCACCTTCGGCCTTGCTCTGCAACCCACAGACGGCGTGCGGTTTAGTCGGTTCGATTCCGACATAACCTCCCCCTGGTGGTATGCGTGGGGATTTCACGCACGTTAAAAAAATGTATAGAAGTACAGTGTCTGCAGGATGAGTGTGTTGCATACATCCAATGGCCACGGTAACTATTACTTATTAGAGGAGATAGGACACGACAGAATTACCGTCCAATTGAACAACGACTGAGGAAGTACCTCCTCCCTACAGAATACCGTGGTCATAATAACCTCGTGTTGTGTAAGTAGTCACAGTTCACTAGAGAGTTTTTGTGCTGGCAATTGGAAGACCAAAGGCTATTCCTGCTTTCCCTTCTACACTGACGTCACTGAAACTCTTTGTGTTTACAGGGTCGGCAGCACTAGTATGACTTCTGTGATGTTACACACGTCCATAGGCCACGGTTACTACTTTCCATTAGGTGGACCGTGTGCTTGACTGTCTTGACGGAAAAAAAAGGGGCCGTATGCCTGTCTGCCACTTAAGTGGCATAAAAAAAATAGTTACTTATGTAAGTACGTGATCTACTCTTCATAATTTTGTATCCGAACATGATTATTTATGGACAGTTACTATAATAGTTACTTTTTTTTTTCTTTTTTTTTTTACGTGCGGGAAATCCCCACGGATACCCGCCCCTCCGGAGCCGGAGGGGTGGGTTATGTCGGACTCGAACCGACTAAACCGCACGCCGTCTGTGGGTCGTGGTGCTAGGCCGAAGGTGAGGTTGTCTTGCGACATATCCCTCGCACCCCGGCTGACCCAGGGCCATCCTTTTCGGTCTGGCCCTCCTCGGGAAACTATAATAGTTACTATCCAAATCTAGAAATAACAACAACACAACTTGTGTTTATGGTTCAAAAATGGCCGCTGACATTTTATTTATAACCTATTGATATTAACATTTACATACATAATAAAATGTAAATAATAGCGATCAGTTGATCACATTTTGATAGTTTTGTTATTAACACTTCAGATATCAAAATATGGTGGGGCCCGGCATAAATTAACACGAGTAAGTGCGCATTAGCAAAGATGGTAAGGTAACTTGTTATGTCATGGCTTAAAATACCCATCACTGTGTTTGATCATTCAATAATTCATGAATGTGCCACACTTGTTGCCAAAAAGCGTCATTGGTTTACCTTGTAACACGAAAGTAAATACTCTCGGAGTGAAGAGCAGTGGGTAGGCACTTGTACAGTTAGCATTGGATCGATCTTGACTAGCCAAGTACCTACCCTAAATGATCAGCCCCTGTAGACAAGTGGCAATTCGCTAACCAGCGTTTGATGGAAAAGAATGACGAATATGGGATTTGACGTATTTGACACGCGTTAAAGACTGTCATATACGTCAAATCCCATATATTTGTGATTCTATTTCACCAAACGCCAGCTGGCGAACTGCCACTTGTCTAGAGGGGCTGATACTGACTGTACAATGTGTAGTCAACAAAGGAGATACGGATAGACTGGTGGTAGAAATTTGTCACAAATTTTGACCGGGTGGGTACCACCGTGCACTATTGCGAAGAACCCTCCATAGTAATCTAATCTCGGTTGGATTGCGTTCAGGGGTCAGCAAGTGCATAGCCGGGCAGGGGGTATTGTGGTCGCAGCACTAGTGGGACCGATGGGTGTCACGCGGTGTGCAGACGACAATCCTCTTCGAAGAGGCCTTCAAGCTGAGTACCACCATTGTTAACATGGTACGTGTATGTAATGGTGACCCTCTTTCCTGAGACGTTGCCTTCAGCTTACCATCAGGCGAGGTGAAGTCAAATTAGTTAGGTAGTATTATTAGTTAGGTAGTATTATTAGTTAGTTGATGTATGAGAAAAAGTACTCAAAATTATGTTAAGGAGTCGGCCTTACTATCGAGAGGTCCCGGGTTCGATTCCTGGTGATTACACCACCGAAGTGAATCCACTCCTACCACAAGCAATTTAGGTTAGCGGGAGACGTTAACAGGAATACTAGTAATTAAGGTCAATACTCTTTAAAAAATAGCAGGTTTCGGTTTTTGTAGTATTTTTTAAAAGAGTCTTGTAAGTACTTAAATCTTCTACTCCAGAGGCCCTACCGCAAAGTATACCCGTGCCTCAACAATATAAACGTAGGTTAGGCCGTATGCTCACCGCCTTTGCCGCTACAGTCGCGACGAAAGTGAAATGAAGCACAACCTTGTTTTTTACATTTTTTCGGCGCGAAGCTCGGCGGACGTGCTTGACACACTTAAATAACTTACACTTGTTGGCCGCTGCTTTTACAATAACAAATAATATGTTTCGGTCTATATTATTAATATACATCGATAAATTATGAAGCTGATTTGAAAAATCTATTATTTTTCATGTAGGATTCATCATTATGATTACTTCTTCTGAGGGTCCCATTACTGACACTAATGTCACAATGGTAACCCTCAGCGTGGCGGCCTCATCAGATGCTTTTTCACGCCCCGCTTAAAGGACCCAGGAGCGTAGGAATAAGAAAACACGTGTGCAGGCGAAGAATTCTTAGACCTGGTGTACCTAATTCAATTACTGGATACAACGATTCTGTAACTGTAACCTAGGAAGGTCACCGGGACCAGGAAATAAAAAAAAGAATAACTTTCTAGTATATCTTTATTGCCTGACCCTCAATTAGGATCTCAGGGGTGGGAAGTGTCGAAGTGCCATTGCTATTTCACTGCTGCCAGAGAACTGGCTGGTCACTTAGCTCGGCGTGGAAGCCGTTGTAGAGATCTGGCACGCCCCAGGTGACCCCGCACTCGGCTGGCTCTTGCCGCAGGTGTTCGTAGGACGGACGAACCGTGCATATGTCTTTTCGGGTAGGTGGTCGCCACAGCCCTCTGTGAGCAGGCGTGGAAGCAGCTGCAACTATGCTGGTGCATTTCACTCGTAGGGTAGGTAGGTGAAGACGGCCCGAGATCTCTGCACCGTAGAGACGGGGTTCTAAACCGTATTCTAGGTATTTCTTGAAATGTGAGACCCCACTAGCAGCTTCGGGGCCAAAGCAACCTCACCTATGAGCCGGTCACAATCGTCACGCATTAGTCCAGCCTACGGTGTACAGTGGCGTCAGGCGATCTGGACTACAATGTCTCAAAAGGATCTAAATACGAGTACCAAGCCGTTATAAGGAAATCAAACTGTTTTATTGATTTAAATTGTATTATTGTCCAAACTAAAGGTATGTACGAAATATCAGAATAATTCACAGTATTAAGATTATTTCGAGTATAAACCCCAAGACCGATCTGATGCTGACTGTACCACGTACTGGCTTGCAGGTGAAGTTAACCAGAACACCTGTTAGGTACATCTGCTGACTGACGGACGAGGTTACTGCAGGTTTTTTTCTCGTGGTTCTATTTATAAAATAATATATAAGTAATCGTCGTGACTTCGTTGGTGTTCAGCAATTTCTGAGCGCGACTGTACCGCTTTCTTGCATTGCAAGTGACAATCGTTTTTCTTTTTCGATCTTTTTTTTCTATGTGCGGAAATGATATTAAACCCGGGCGGTCTCGGCTCTTCAGATGCTGAGGTGTTAGATTGACTAATCCATATCCCCAAGGCCACCTGCCCCTTCGGGTGTGAAAACCACTTTGTCTGCTCTTGCCCTTGGAAAGGGGGTGCACATCTTGCCTCCACCCGGTTTTATTTCCCCCACATAAAACCCGATCTATTTCATCGACTTCCTTCTCAAAATGCCTACTAATATCCGGCATCATTATCGTGTCATAAATTAATACGAAAAGTATTGCTCTTTAATCACCTATCGGAATAACAGCCAGAGCCAATGACCTCTTGTGCAACCGAATATGCTCAGCCCGCACGCCTTCGCCAATACAACACAATTGGATTGCGAACACAGATTTTATTGTTATCGCTATAGTGTATACCTCGAGACATATATATATCTTTGACCTAAATGACCTCAAAATATGCTCTATATTGGAGTACGCGTTTCTTGGACGTCTTTGGGTAAGCACGAACACAGTGGTGAACCAGCTTAAATTTACCAAATATCGATAATTATAAAACAATCGACGCGCTAGGGCATCGAGTGTCTCAAAACTTAGGCATAAAATATGTGTCCCGAGGTATATATCTATACACTCTTGCCATGTTGTAATTCTGCGATATAGTTAAGTCTAGAAAATTTAAATCGTCAGTTACATGGAACATTAATTGATTTAACATGATGATGGCAACGAATGATGATGAAAAAACAAACATAAAAATTGCCAATTTATAGGTTTGATATTACCGTGAACTGTGATTTTACTTGTTGATTACAAAACTCCATAGAAGCCTCTAGTAAATTCTTTATTACTTCACTGAGGTAGAAAACGGACTTTGACGTCATAAATGACGAAAACGCTGCATAATGTTGAATTCATAATGCAATTAACTACATTTTTCAAATCACTTGATACTGTCATACCTATACTCAAAGAGTGAGTCCAAATTGAAGAAAACAATCCAATGAAATTCAAATACTTGGTTTTCCCGCGTCAATTGGATAAACGCATTCACTAATGATGTCCTTTAATGTCTCTTAAACCTAGTAATAACGTAATACTAACTTTTGGTTGTAAGTACAAACATTATAACAAGATAGGTAAGTATAGAAAATTCAAAGCAGTTCTAAGGATAGGAATTGCAAATTGCTTTGCTTGTGACCTTATACTTCGTGACTGGTATACTCGCTGCCCACATCCTACTTTATGCGAGTACCAAGATCGTTATTATTAATTTGCTCCTAATAATTACAGAGAAATTTAACAACCATTGACCTTATTTAGACCTTCGAATAAAAAAAGAATTTACGATAAACCTAGGTATTTAAGCAAATTTCCGTTATAAATAGAAGGTTTCCAAAAAAGGGCTTGTTTGATTTTGTGACGTCTTAGACAGTGCACACAAAACTAAGAAAGTGGCATAATACAGTAAATGGTGAATTGTAGTGTTGGTGCCAAAACTCCATAAAAGGCTCTAGTAAAGTCTTCGCAGTTATGACAGTGTCTTATACAAAAAAGTCTTAGCCTAAAGGTTCCTGGTCCCAGTAACCAGGTGATAAAATCCGAAAAAGCGGTCAATCATAAACTGATTCATTAGTTACGTCGTCCCGTTCCAAATTCATAATTCCCACCTCATCCAGGGACCAGGAACCGTGACACTTTTTTTTTCTAAACGACTTGTCTAGAAATTCCACAGAGAAGTAAGTCAACAGTGTTTACCTCCGAATAATAAAACAGTCAATAGCAAGTGTTGCAATAATGATCACCTGATTAAATAATTCCGATTTGTACGAAAGCTTTTGTGTCCATTGCCTAAACCTCGCAGTAAGTACGTTCGTCGCCTGAATAAGTAAACAGTGAGGCAATACCGATCCTAAACGAGAGATTTCGCGGACGTTCAAATATTTGACGATTGATGTTGTAATTATTGGTGATCGAGTTGATATTGGTAATCAAATTATGTACTAATCAGTAATCGTAATCGTAGAAAACTCAGTCAAAGATATACTCATTATTGACGTGACTGAGGTAAAAAATTGAGACTCGATAGTAAAATATTTATATTACAAATTGTAATTTAAACTAAGAAACAACTACAAAGGTATTTTATTTTATTTTATTTATTAAAATATTAGGGAGCCATATCACTAGAATTGGCTGAAGTCACTCAACTGACTCGACTACTCTGGAGCTACTGACTTTCCTGATCGAGTCGACAAATTCGTGACAGGAAAAGTGAAGTTCTGACATCACTTATTTTCGTGGATGTTACTCAAACATTCCTTCATAGGTTAGATTACCGAATTTGCAAAATAGATTGCAACCTATAAATATTATAGTGAGCGATAAAGTAATAGCATGAACTGAAGGGAGCCGCCACCATCCCTACAATATTCAAATCATCATCAGTCAAATCGTGCCAAATTGTTTTTATTTAGCAATGAAACAGTGACAATTGTAGTTCCAATTTTAACCATTTGTTGAAATCATAGATTCATTTCTATGTACACACATTACAACACGACTCATTTTTATTTACACAGATAACTCTTTTCCTTAACTGTTGCAATCACGCAAATACTGATATTCTCGTCAATCTCAATACCTAACCGTATAATGGCGGACGCTTTGTTAAAAGACCGATCGTTCGCGTGAAGAGACGCTATCGTTACAGAGCCGTGTTCAACGGCGATTAGGCTTTATTGCTCCATTTGTGATGCAACTGGCACCTTGAACTTTGCCGCTGTTTGCACATTAACAAACAATATCTGTATGAAAGTGCAGCAATCGGCCATCTTGGACAAAGATTGCTGACCAACGATTACATGAATTTTGTTAAATAGTTATGTTGTTATGGGAGTTAAAAGGTTCAATTTGATAACTAGCGTGGAATATATAGTATCTAAAACGATATTACTTCTTTTTCCTAGTGACGTCCAAATTTTCCACAGCCCAAGGTAAACTTTAATTTTTAAAGAAATAAAAATATTGATTTATTGCGGATCACTGACATGCACGCATAGCTAAGCATGAAGAATATTAATATTAATATTCGTAAAAAAAAGTTAAAACGATTCTGAAATGTTGACCCCAGATTCGGTTAGAGACGAGGCAAATACACTAGTCGAAAATCTTTTGCCAGAAATTTCAAGGGAAAGATATCTACATAAAAATTATACTAAGTATACAATAATTTTATATGAAGTGGCGAACAGACAAGAAAATAAAAAACTACTAATTTTACTTTCCTAATATTCGAAATTAAAAGTAACTACAGTGTTTAACTCGGGTGAAATTGCTCATTTCACCCTTGAACTATTGGTCAAAATATCTCGGGTGAAATGGGTCACTCTCCCCTTGGTTAACAATGTACTGTTTGATTGGTATTTCGACTATTTTGGAAGCGACGGCAGTCTGATTTCCCAATCACTAGAGAAAAACCTGCGTTAAAGCTTAAAGCATCGTCCATTTGTTGGCAGGTGTACCGACTAGAAGGTGTGAGAGGTTTGGTCTGCAAAGGTGTTGGTAGGACCCTGCACACCCAATAAAACCGTTGAGTCAATATTTTGTTACTTACGAGTCACAACCGATGTCAAATTAATATATCTTATTTATGTAGGTACATAATTATTATAATATCAATAATGTTCCTACACGCTTATTGTAATAAAACATGGATCAAAACATAAGTATACATAATAATATATTATAAAAACGAGTATTTAATAAATTAGCGTATTATGAGAGGTTTCACGCTCAAGTCGGATGCGCTAAATGTCAAGGCGAGTCGCAAGATGGCGCTTTTAAAACAATAATGGCCTACAAATACGGAGATCGGAGGTGGGAAAGGATTTTTGGATTCTGCTGACCATTTACATTTTTCTTATTTTAAAATGCTATTGGTTGATTAATCGTCATTCTGTGAGCCTTTTTCCCTTTGTTGGGGTTGGTTTTCAGTGTTTAATTAATAAGAACCTACCTAATAATAAAGGCCTAAAAGTATTTAACCCCATCAATATTGCCCTGAATACCCGTAGTTTCAATGTAGGTAGGTAGCTAAGTACCTACCTACATCTGGACATGACATAGTAAAATAAGAAAAGAAACGGAAAAATGGACTAAGGAAAAGATCCCAAACGGAAAAATGAACAAAGAAAAGACCCCAAACCAAAAAAATGGACTATGAAAAGAATACAAATGGACTAAAAAAATAATCCAAACAGAATAATTTACTGAGGAAAGACCTCAAATAATCTTACAATAAAGAAATATTTCTTATTCAATTTTTCAGTTTGGGTACCACACCCTGTACCAAGTATTGTGTACAACAGACAACCCGTCAAAAGCGACTACAATATGGTGTTTTTCAAGAAGGCCATTAGAATATTTTTGCAGGGTCGGCAGCTCAAGTGTGATGCACCTGGTGTAGCACATAGACCACGTGAACCACTTTCCATCAGATGGGCCTTATGCTTGGCCGCCACCTGAATGGCATATATAAACGTGTAGTGTCCATAGTAACCAAAACATTCCTAACAAAACAAAATTGAAGTGCCAACACACGTATTAATGTCAAGGAACCCGATTTGGTTCCAAATCTTTTCCAAGACCATCTTATGAAATACAGCAATGCCCCTAAAACGCACATATAAGATGTTATTTGAAGATATTTGCTGTACAAATTAAACATTAACGAAGTCAATAGCCAGTTGAATATTAACGATAATAATCAAACTACAGTTCAAAGACAAGAAGCTACAAGTGAATCGACTTTTCAAAGAAAAAAGGATTTAAACAACATCATAAACAGTCAATAGGATGGTGATTTTCCTGTCAATCGTTGTTGCCGCTTGCATCTTTTGGCTTGTCTACTGGTTATACTGCAATATTTAGTTTCATTGCCCATGCCATTGCTGATAGGGCAACTGTTTCGCTTGACAAAATAATTGCTACCGGTTCTTCAAACATGTATTTTCTGCTATCTAAGCTTGTATACCGCTAAATAGATGGCCGTTGTTTCTTCTAAGGCTGTTGTGTTTTGATTTAATAGGTTCTGCTATCTCATTGGAACTATGGAAATAAGTTTGTGTTTGCAAATTTCTATATTTTTTTCCCGGATAAGACCTTTTTTGTGTCTAAATTCTTGTTAATCAGTAAGTAACGTGATGAAGAGTCAGCTTGTCGTCTACTTCGAGACCTCTGCCTAATCCTGATAGATGAAAATTGATATAGATGAAATAGCCTCGAATACCACATTCCGGATTAATGTGGTGTTCCAGATTATCATCTATCTCTGTGTCAAATATGTCTGATACACACTTTTTCTGAGAACAGTCTAATGTGAATCGCGACTATGAAATTAGTATTACAAGCGGGCGAAATCGCGGACAACAGTTAGTGAAATATAATGACATTCGCAATTTAAGATCGTAGAATAAATAGTCATAACCTCTTTAAACTAAATCGTGATGAAAAAATAAACGCTAATTTCGGAAACACGTTGTAAGTTTACCATATAAAATAAACATTAGGGTTAAGGCTTCATACGGTGAATGTCCTTGCCTCCTAATCAGCCATGTATTTGTGAATGATTTGAATAATTATTGTGTTCGTTTTGTTTGAACAGCAGCGGCAACACTCCTACAAGTACCTACGAATTGCCACACTAAAATATAGTACGACATTCTAAAATAATTACTGTAATAAAATAAATCAACTCTTGTTTATTGATTTAGAACAGCTCTTTTACTTTGTTTTAAGCTGGCTGTACACATTGGCCCAATATTATCTTCTAAATATTGTTTTGTTTTATAACGATAATTTTATGTTATGTAGTATAGTTAGTATGAGGCTTGAGAGCCTACTAAAATCTTCGCACTTCACCCGCAACCAATCCAGTAACTGCTGATTGAGGGACAAGATTCTGGTTTCCTCTCGGGTTGGCAAAGATAAGACTGCAGTCACTTTTGTAAATTAGTCAAACCTAATCACAGAAAAAGAAGGAAAGCGAACCCCAGGCTTCAAAATACAAGTTTCGGATTAACCGGCATTGGCGCTTGAATGAAGAAGTTCTAGTAAGAAAATTAGCATACTCTATAGAAAATACCTACGTAGTACACGCGGATTAAATTGACAGAACGTGTACAGCAGTCATAAGAATACATTATCTGTTAATCTGTACAAATACCTAAAATTATATTTTACTAGCTGTTGCCCGCGGCTCCGCCCGCGTGGATGTCGTTTATCGCTTGGTGTTGATCTGACGGTTTTGAGCATTAAATTCGCCTCACTACTCAACTTTGTCCCCGACTATGTACTCACCTCTGTTCTCGACTTTCTACTCGCCTCTATATTTGAATTTATACTCGACTCTCGACTGACTTCTCTGTTCCCCTCTCTACTCGACTTTGTACTATACTCGCCTTTCCATTGGCCTCTCTACTTGCCCATCCATTCGATTCTCTTTTCGCCTCTCTACTTGACTCTCCCTACTCGCCTATCTACTCGCACCTCTTCTCAACTCTCTATTCGATCTCTACTCGCCACTACATTCATATTTCCACTCGCCTCCCTATTCGCCTCTCTACTCAACCCTTTCCTGCATTCTATTTGATTCTATACTCGCCTCTCCACTGGCTCTCTAGTCACATATCTACTCGCCCCTGTAGTCGACTCTACTCGACTTTCGATCTTTACACGCCTATCCACTCGTCCCTATAACAATCTCTACTCGCCTCTCCACTCGCTTCTATATTTGGTTCGCTACTCGACTATGTCCGTTCCGAAGCTCTAATTCACTTTTGTACCAAATTTCATGAGGACATCTTAAAAGAAATTCTTACTTTTTTATATTGGACACGTCAATTTGACTTTACCGCGCCTGATGGTAAGCTGAAGGCAAAGTCTCAAGAAAGAGGGCCACCATTATATACACGTGCCATGTTAACAATGGTGGCACTCAGCTTGACGGCCTCATCAGATGCTTTTTCACACCCCGCTTAAAGAACCCGGGACTGTAGGAAGAGGGAAACACGTGAGCTGGCAAGGAATTCCAGGTCTTAATGGTGCGACAAAGGAAAGAGTCAATTTTTTTCTATTTTATTTCTATTTTGTTCTACTATGCCATATTCACCCTTTTTGTGCCATTGAAAAATTAGAAACTTTAATCCCATAGCCCTATTCCCCTTCCCTCCTCCCCCTTCTATCCCTTTTTTCGCGATAAGGGGTAGCCTATGTCCATTTCCAAGCTCTAATCCATCTCTACACCAATTTCATCAAGATATCTTCAAAATTGTCAAACTTACATAACCCTAGCCCTATTCCACCCCTTCAACTCCCTTTTCCGCAATAAGAGGTAGCCTGTGTCCATTTTCGAGCTCTAATCCATCTCGGTACAAAATTTCACCAGGATATCTTCAAAAATGACAAACTTTCATACTTACTATCTAGTCCTTATCCCCCTCTCCCCCTTTTACCACATTATTCGCGATAAAAGGTAGGTAGCATATGTTCGTTACCAAGCTCTAATTAATCCCTGTACCAAATTTCATCAGGATATCTTCAAAACTGTCAAACTTTCATCCCTTATTACCCCCCCCCCCCCCATCTAAGCCTCCATTTTCGCATCAAAAGGTAGCCTATGTTCGTTCCCAAACTTCAATCCATCTCTGTACCAAATATATCATCAGGATGTCTTCAAAACTGGCAAACTTTCATCCCCTATACCCCCCCCCCCTTTAACCACGTATTTCGCGACAAAAGGTAGCCTATTTTCGGTCTCAAGCTTTAATCTATATCTGTACCAAATTTCATCAGGATATCTTCAAAAAAGACAAACTTTCATCCCATAGCCATATTCCTCCCCCCCTCCTTCTACCCCTTTTTGCGATAAAAGGTAGCCTATGTCCGTTCTCAAGCTCTAAACTATCTCTGTACCAAATTTCATCAGGAAATCTTCTAAAACGATGAACTTTTATTCCAAGGCCCTGATCCCCCCCTTCTTCCCCCCTTTTCGCGATAAAAGGTAGTCTATGTCCGTTCCCAAGCTCTAAACTATCTCTGTACCAAATTTCATCAGGAAATCTTCTAAAACGATAAACTTTTATTTCTAGGCCCTGATCCCCCCCCCCTTCTTCCCCTCTTTTCGCGATAAAAGGTAGTCTATGTCCGTTTCCAAGCTCTAAACTATCTCTGTACCAAATTTCATCAAGAAATCTTCAAAAATGACAAACTTCCATACCAAGGCCTTAGTCCGCCCCCCCCCCCCCCCTTCTACCCCCCTTTTCGCGATAAAAGGTAGCCTATATCCGTTTCCAGGCTCGAAACTATCTCCGTACTAAATTTCATCAGGAAATCTTCAAAAATGTCAAACTTTCATACCAAGGCCTTAGTCCGCCCCCCTTCTACCCCCCTTTTCGCGATAAAAGGTAGCCTATATCCGTTTCCAGACTTGAAACTATCTCTGTACCAAATTTCATCAGGAAATCTTCAAAAATGACGAACTTTCATCCCAAGGCCCTAGTCCCCCCCCTTCTACCCCCCTTTTCGCGATAAAAGGTAGCCTACGTCCGTTCCCAAGCTCTTATCTACCTCTGTACCAAATTTCATTAAGATATCTTCAGAAATGACAAACTTTCATAAAAACTTTCATCCCCTATTTCCCCCCCTTAAACCCCCTTTCTCGTGATAAAAGGTAGCCTATGTCCGTTCTCAAGCTCTAATATACCTCTATACCAAATTTCATCAAGATCAGTTCAGTGGTTTAGGCGTGAAAGCGTAACATACAGACAGACAGACAGACAGACAGACAGACAGACAGACAGACAGACAGAGTTACTTTCGCATTTATAATATTAGTATGGATATCTATAGTCGTCTGTTTTTTTTAAAGTTTTAGCATCACGGAATCCTGTCCGGACAAACGATGGTAGACAATTAGTTATATGTAAGTGAGATAATACGATTATGTTTAGATATTTATTTTAAACTTCTTGACGTTGTGATCAGGTTGCAATGGCCTTGGTCACAGACCAGTTTTTTAGTTTCAATGAACTTTTGTGTGCCTAAGCTTTGAAACTACACTGATAGATATCATCATCCTGAGGTCTACTTATTGTTCTAAATGAACTTTCCGGCAGCGACTACCGTCTTACCTCCAACACCCTGAGAGAAAATCCTGCCTCAGAACCTCGGCCATTGTTTAGCACTTGCACCGATCAGCAGGTGCCGTTCGACTATAGCCTCAATGATGTAAGTAACATCGAAGTTCAGCCAAACCCACAGTTAAGACGCTCACTCACTAACAGTCCGCCTGCAGTCCGCCTGCAGTTTTTATGCAGTCCTAAGCCGATAGCGCCCATTCACTAAAGTGATTTTGGCCTGCCGGAAATTCGCTGTTGTCAGTTTTGCGACCACATACTAGCAGTTGTGAGTCAACATTTGCCCGCCGTACGATCGCCTGCCGGTGTGTGCTCGTACGCCCTGACGGCCTAGGAATGTCTGGCCTAGAACAGTCTAGAATCATTCGGCGGCCACACACTATCATATTAGTCGACAATCCAAAATCGTTAACGAAACTATGAGTGTGTGGATTATTGCGTTAAACTGACAGATTTATATCGTCCGGCCGTCGCGTCATCCGGTAAACTGATAGTGAGCGGGCGCCTTTAGACTTAATAAAAGTTGCACCGTACTCCGAGGTAAAGCTTCGGATACGACCAGCATTAATGCCAGGATGAAGCAAAATGTTAGTCAGCCCCTCTACACCCTACAAACTACAATGATAGCTATATTTGATTCAATAATGAGGGTCGAAATTTTAACAATTTTAATACATACATACATACACACATACCTACATACATACATACATACTTACATACATATATACATACATACATACATACATACTTACATACATATATACATACATACATACATACATACATACATACATACATACATACATACATACATACCTACAGTCACACCTTTTTCAAGTGCGGTAGACACAGACAACAATTTTCCGCCTGCTACGATCCAGGCATACATCTTTCGCTTCTTCCACATTCGTAACTAATTGTTTTCATGTCCTTGCTTTAAAATGCCTTATATCTGATTGATATATATATACGAACAAATCTCGTAAAATTTAATAAGTAGGTAAAATTCGGTATGTGGGCCACTAAATAAGTATTTAAGTACGTATAATAAGATGCATGTCTTAAGTACGTACGCAATTATACAGAGGAATTATAATTTCCGTACTTAATAAGCAATAGTAGTGGCAATAAGTGGGGCGTAGCGGTAAAAGAACCTTTCGTTGTATTGGTTGGTCCCCAGCTATGTCAGTATCTATACTCCGTACTAAAATTATAAATAGGTACGAAAATAATTCTGTCTGTCTGTCTCTCTGTCTTTCTATTTGTCTGTCGGTCTATCGGACTATCTGTTATGCTTTCTCGTCTAAACCACTGAACTCATTTTGATAAAATGTACTACAGATATACATTTCACCTTGGGAAAGGACATAGGTTATGTTTTTGGTCGCGATCACCGACATCCACAATGGCGGAGCCTTGGGCAACAGCTATAGTAATAATAATTTATTAAAAGTTAGGTGGTTGACTAAAAATACATAAAAACGATAAAATGAAAACTGACGCAACTCTTTTCACTCTTTTACTATTCTTAATTTAATTAGTTCATCTAAATCATTTATTTTAACTAAAAGAATATACCTAATTACAAGCACTAAACTCTTCATCCACATCTGCCTGGCCTTGTCCCAATTATTAACAGTCGGTGTAATATATCAGTCTTTTCCGAACATTATTGTCCCATCTTTTCTTGATTAACATTTTCATTTAAGTAATTTATTCATAAGCAATTTATTACAATTGTTTCTGAATTAATAACACAGCAGTAAAAACATAGTTTAAAAAGAGATCAATCTGTGTTTCAAAAAAAGCAAAGAAAACATTAGGTAGGTACTTAAATAATTTTATTATTTATTTAGAGAAATATTATTACATAATGGCTTGAAGCTAAGAAATTGAAGAAGGTCAATCACCCGTGATAGCAGATATAATTCTGGCAACATTTAATCGTCGAAATAAAAAAACGTTCTTTACTTTAACTATTAATAATTTAAGCAATATCTTGTAAACTGGAAATTCGAGGTTTGTGTGGTTTGTAGACTATTATCATAATCCGGAGGCCGTAAGCGGGGGTAACCTATTGAAATATCGAATTTCTGTTACCCGAATCTTAAAACCCCGAAAACGGTTGGTAGAACTTTTAAAAGACAGATGTAATGAATGACAACTTTCTATAATTCCGTTTTTCATTTCCCAGATGAATCAATTTCCAGGTGCACTAAAACCAAATTTACAAATAGTATTTTTTTGTTTCCCATATTGTCATAATCCAAATATAGTTATACCAGATTCTCAGAATATATTTTTTTGTTTCCCATCGTACCATTTTCCAAATAAACTATTACCAAATTTTCATAATCTTTTTATTTGGTTCCCATACAAATCGTGTTCCAGCTAAACTAATTACAGGTATAGTAAAAATCAGTAAATTTATACGATTTATTTAGGGTGTGTAACGGTTGATATAATAATAAAAAATCTAACGTTCACTTAAGACATAAATAATTTCACTTAATATAATGAAAGCCTGTAGACTTATAATATAATTTTGTTTAAATTATTGTTTTCCATGTCATGCATGAACAGTTTTGTATGCAGGTATAATCAATGAATCAGGAAAGCGAGCTCGTGAACACTGCGTACCACACCCGACCCGACTCGCCGTGGTACTTGTCTGCCCTACACTAGAGAGTGTTATTTAAGAACCGGAGGCGCGGAGGGACGGGAGCCCCTTATTTCGTAGAAAGAAATTTCATAGAATTTCGTTTCACAGAAAATGCTTCATATAATATTTGGTTCTTATATTTTTATTTCGAATATTATTGTTTCAAAAACAATTTCCTAAAATGAAACATATTTCACAGAAACACAATTGAACGAATTTTTAATCTCATTTTTTTTTGTTTAACAAACTTATCAAACTGTAGAATTAATTTTTAAAGAATATTAAACCACCTTTATAATGTTCCAAATCACATTTACTTTTAACTGTAACATTTACAATTTTAACACCCCGACTCAGATTACCCCGACTCGGATAGGTTAGGTTAGAAGGCTAATGCGGGAGCGGAGCGTAGCGTAGCTCCCGCATTAGGCCTTCGTGGTTATTTTTTTATAAACCACCCAGAAGTAGGAGCCCCGCGTAGCGGGGCTCCGTCGACCTTGCAGACGCATCAATTGTTTAGTTCATAAAAACCATATATATGATAATATGTTATTCTTTGTAATAAGTTTCTATTAAATAAACAATATAATTATTAAGAATAGTTCATTTGATATTCTATGAAATGATTATTCTAATGTTTAACTTTATATGAAACAAAATTCAATGATTTAAAATTATATTGATAATATATAATGATTATATTGATTATTCTATGAAACGAAATTATGCGAAACATTTTCTGTTATACGAAATTATATTAAACAATTGTCTATAAAACAACGCACACCCGCGGAGTGATTGCCAGCTTGCCTGTATGAATGCTTGTTTGCTTACATGCATACATATATTTTTTAAGGCAACGTGTGTTTTGTTCAGTGGGTCTCCAATTGTAATTAGTAGACGCCATATGAGGTTTAGTTTTAGGTTTATAAATCTGGATTTTGTTTGTCTGGATATCAATTAACTGCATATCAATTAATTGCATTTCAAAAATTTGTGTTTTAAAAATTGGGCTTTCGTGCATATGGATTACGGTCATCTGGATTTTGTGCATTTAGATTTCGTGTGTCTGGAACTCGTTCGTCTGGATTATAAAACGTCTTACAAATGAATAAATGGGCAAATGAAATTCGGAGTTGCGATTATATGGCAAATAAAACTTCGGAATTTGAAAAACCGGGATTATGAAAAATTGGCCAAACGTTTTCTGGATTATGATATTCGGAATATTAAAATTCGGGATTAAGATAGGTAACCGTAAGCGGGCGCCCAATACAACACTCAGAACAAATTGTAATTGTATATTTAAAGCACAAACTACATGTTTAGGATTTCCTTGACTATTATCTTTTAAGTATTAAACATAGGTTGTAAATATGGCCGCGTGGTTCCCAGCAGAGTAGATTTTGGGCCATGTGGTGTCGTATAAGGCTGTCTAACATCAGCCAGATACCTATTTCAATCCCTTAAATACCCAAGACTTTGCAAATTGGAGATCTACTTACCTGAAAATCAGAAAGCGGACTCCGGACTCCGAGGTTACACCATAACGCTAAAATGACCATGCTGATAATGGCATGCATTTCTTTCATCTACTTTTTAAACAGACATATATAGTGTCTAACATTGAAGGCGAGGCTATGACGCGCCAAAAATATGATAGATATCTATTGTCAGTTATCAATGCATGAGCTGAAGTTTCTTAATAAACATAAAAGCTAGTAATTATTTAACAATACGCACATCATAATACTTCCCAGCATTAACAACGATATCGTGACAATAATGTTAGTTAACTCCTTTTAAAGAAAAGCGGATGCTATGTATGAACTTTAAACCTATAAACTTTCTTTTTACACCTGGCAACTTCGCGAGGTTTGTTCTATTTTCTACTCTATGATTCGCGTTATTGTTTTGGCGGTATTGTCAAAAATGACAACTGAATCATTTAAACTACAGGGTGTGACGATAATGGGGATGCCGACGCAAAACTAATTGTAGATGGCAGCAGCATATGACCAAATGACAATAACCATCTGTTCTGTGACAATAACAAACTCATAGCTGTCAGATTTGAAGAGACAAACAATGAAATCTACGTCGATGACAGCTAACATTGGCCATTACGCGGCGCCCTCTGTAGGGATAAAAGCGCAGTCGGCATCCCCATTGAGTATGGAGTTTCTTCGACCAGGAGTGCAGACTCCTGTTCGAAGAAACTCCATACTCAAGCCAACCGGTCAAATCCCGAGCCACTTTTTCTCCTTTGATAATAGCTGTATCTACGGGACATTGGCAGAATCGTTGCTTAAGGCACCACGAGCCATTATAAAGAATTGAATTGAATTGAACCCTGTACTCAATGGCGATGGCTTGCCGTGACATAATATCATGGGCTATTGTGTACAAGACGCTTTACGCCTAACAATGCCCTTCATTACCTACCTATCCAGACTTACACCTTTAAAGATAATTCATTTTCATGTCATTTATTTAAAAAAAATACAATTACAAATTTATATCTGAACGTAAAACTTAAAACATAATATTCTAGAATACTACTACTTTAAATTTAACTAAACAGTAGTTCAAACATAAATACAAAACTACCAAAATTAAATTTTAGGCAAGTAGGTAGGAGAATGAAACAATAACCTACTGAAAATATTATCAACTTTATTAAAAAGGTTGAACATTTGAATTCTTTGTGCAGTTAAGTATTTTATCTTTTCTACTCCAATAGTAATTAGGTATAGTTTTTATGCCTAACTGTTTGTATTTTCTCAACCGTATCACTTTTTTTACCCGCTCGAAAAAATACATTCGGTTTTTTCTTCAAATAGGTGCTAATGAGTTAATCACGTTTTCTTAGTTGACGCAGAGAGATTTGATCTTGGAAATGTACCTATTATAACTTCTAATTTAGATATTATGACCTAATATAACTCCACTCAAGCACGCATTGCACGCAATACAAGATTCAGTCAAATATGCCTCATTCGTTACGACCAGGTAAACTTTTTAAGGCTAAGGAAGGCTTGGATTGGCCTTTTGTAAGCCATATCTGCTGATCGAGGATTGTGGCTTTGGGAAGACAGGCTTGGCATTATAGTACACCAGCTTTTTGCTTTGCGCGTGGATTTCGGTTATCGCTATTAAATCGATTATAGGTATAAGCTATATTATTTTAAAGGTTCATTTAAATCCATTCAGTAGTTTTTATGTGAAAGAGCAATAAACAGTCATCCATCCATCCATGCTTACAAATTTTCGCGCTTATAATATTAGTAGGATAATATAGCTATGGTCTCACTGCTAGGAAAATGACCAGTCCTAATACTGGGATGAAAATGGTGATAATTTCTAAAATGGATTATTCTTTAAATTCTTTTTTTCGTGCGGATAGCGCCGACGTCTCCACACGATGGAAGCGGTTATGTATAACTCGAACCGATTAAAACCGCATGCCATCACGGCAATTCAACTGCCAGAATGTAAGGTGGTCCATATGGCATTTCTTTCATAGCCTGGTTGACCCAGAGCCATCTCCGGTTTGACCAATCGAGTATTTTAGTAAAAGCCTAATGTTGAAACTAGCTGACGCACCTTCCTTTACACAAAGATTCAGGAAGCAAAATGAGGACGCTCGGAAATATCAAACATTACTCATTAACCACGAGTCGCTGACATATACATATACATATGTAAACAGTTTGTATTACAACATACAAAATACAGATGGAAAACCCTCGAGCCGAGTCTAGCGAGCCGGTTTCGAAGGGGTCAAACTCAACACTTTCTCGACGCATCCGCGAAGTTTCGTCTCACGTCGATATAATATTCTCTAACGTAATCAATGACTGCTCTATGTATACCTACTAGATACACTGTTAGAATAAGTAATACTTAAAAGAATCAAGTTAAATGTTATTTTTTTGTCTAATAATATTGTGTTGTCATCCGAACTAAAGGTGTGTTGGAAATATATGATCAATCAGTCAAGTCAGGAAGGGATAAAAACACCTTTTAACGAAATCTAATGCGATTTATTTGGTTTTCTTCTTTTTTTAATATAGGACGCGTCCATTTGACTTAACCTCGCCTGATGGTAAACTGAAGGCAAAGTCTCAGAAAAGAGGGTCACCATTACATACACGTCCCGTGTTAACAATGGTGGTGTTATTTATATTTATCCCGACGTTTTGGCTACTTTTCAGTGGTCGCCGGGTCACACCCCAGTGGTTTTATTTCAATGAATGATATTCACAGAAACTTCACATACCTACTAAAATTTACCCAACAATTATCCTCTACTATAGCCTCTACAGAAAAAACCACTTCATCCCTGAAAAGAAATCCTACGTGAGAGGCTCGCCGATCACACTGCAGGTGTGCCGGCTTGCAGCTGAGCTTGACCTTTACCTCAAACAGCTTGATAAAATCCCAAATATCACTTACATTCATTCATTCATTTAAATTTAAGTGCCTCGCTCTTGTCTGTGGAGTAACTTCCATTCATTCCTATCCATCGCCCTATTCTTGACTTCCTGATACGACATGACGTTAACCTTCTCCTTTATTTGGTCCATATAACTCCTCCGAGGTCTTCTTCTTTCTCTCCTACCCTCAACTTTTCCTTCCATTATATTCTTTATTAACTCATAATGGACTAAAATCTTCTTCATCCACTTTATCCTAGCTATAATCCCAGTCACATCCGAAACTTTCAACTTGGAGTCTGGGGTCCACTTTACCAGTCCAACTGCGGATTTGGCTGAATATCGATATTTTCCGTGAAGCGACTGCTATCTGACCTTCACAACCCAAAGGCGATATTGAAGCATTGCCGTTAGACCAGTTATTGGATTTTTGAGGGGTCCTACTACCCGTAACAACTGACATGGATGTTCGCATGGTAACCAGGACCGACGGCTTAAGTGCTCTCCGAAGCACGACCAGACCAATGCAAATATCTATGTTCATGAATACAAATATTTGCATTGAGCGGGGATCGAACTTGCGCCTCCTGTGTAGCGGCCGCGTACTACTGCTACGCAACGGATTTATAAAATAACTTGCAGACCCGGCGAACTTCATACCGCCAATATTTTTCCACCCGCGTAGCGTCAGATCCCGTTCCCGCTGCACCCTCTTCTATGTTAAACATGTATTATACATATAAACCTTCCACTTGAATCACTCTATCTATTAAAAAAAACCGCATCAAAATCCGTTGCGTAGTTTTAAAGATATAAGCATACATAGGGATATAGGGACAGAGAAAGCGACTTTGTTTTATACTATGTAGTGATATGTTATTTAGTAACATATTTTATAGATATCTAATTAATTAATTCGCATATTACAGTCCAGTACTAGAAATAGGCCTCCCAATGTCGGTAGACATTGGCCTACATTTTTCACGCTGGCCACACCGGTTGTTACAGGCTGGGTTTTATTTCGAGTTTATTGCCGTTGTATTGCCTCTTACAATACGCTTCGGATGAGATGGGGTGGTGATACTTGTACTCATTCTTTCTCCATCACCACACGGAGAATCCGATGCCGATATAGATATCCAATACGATTTAATTTTAATCTACACAGAAATAAATCTGCCGCTGTTGAGTGCCAAACAAGTTTAGTAACAAAATAGCTGCAGTGCGCTAAAAATGTGCAGTGTGTCAACCATTCTTAATGGTAATAATAGACTGGTTTTTAGTAATAGATATTTAGTATACCTATAACCTTCGATTTATATAAACATTCATGTTTCAACTTGGTGGAACAAAGACACATGTGCAATGGTTTTGATTATACACATGCGACTTTGTTGTTCGTAGAAAAATATAGTGTGAGCTGGTTGCTGTGCTGCATTTTCTCCTCCTGATGTCTAGATTATCGTAGATTTCGTGCGCTAACGAAGAATGAATACAAGTATCACTATCACATCTCATCCTAAGGGTGTCGTAAGAGGCGACTAACAACAACGAGGCGACCTCGAAATAAAGCCCCGTAAAACCCAAAGAGAAGATGGGGGGACATATAGGGATAGACTGGGTGTGAAAGGCGAGGGAAAGGGATTTGTGGAGAGATTTAGGGGAGGCCTAAGCCGTTGAGGCGACTATTGCAGATAATGATGACAAGTAATACTTAAACTCATTTGTATGCAACAGAAATAAAGGCTTTTTTTTACTATTTTTATTTTTTTTATAAATCCCGTCTGGTCAGCGTAGAAACTATTGGCTATTCTAACATTGGGAGAGGCCTATGTCCATGAGTGGACCGCGAAAGGTTATTTAATTAATAGTCAATCTATCATATACGGGATCGCGCCGTGACCCCCCTAATCCCGTGATGTATGCCGGTGCTGCTGCTGTCATCGGAATTACGTAGATGTGCAGAATTTTTTTTAAAACTAATTAGTTGGCAGATGTTCATACGGCTAATGGAAAGTGGTTACCGTGGCCTATGGACGTATGCAACACCCGGAGCGTTACACTCGCGCTGCCTACCCTGAAAAACTTCAAATGCCTTCTTGAAGAATTCCATATTATATCATAATATATTGAGAAAACCACAGCAGGGTGTTAATTTTACAACCTGAGCATGCGTGGAATGAAGGTCCTTTCAGACCGAATCGGTGCGCACCGTTTCCGGTTGCAATGTGTGAGGATGAATTCCCTGCCTATGGTGAGTGGTGCGATGATAGAATGTAACGTGTGCATAACGTGTGTGTAATGATCAACAATTCATTTGAGCACAGACCATTTTGTATAAGCGGTAGAACACGCACAGCGAGGCTTTCAGGTTCGCTTCTACACCGCTGATCTTAGTGAAAGCCAAGAAGCTTATATTGCGTTGGTTAGCTTTATGTTGAATCCCATACAGCTTAACGCTTGACTGTATGATTATGAACACTTAGGTATCAGATGGCCCACCTGAAAGTGGTTACCGTGCCTATGTACGTATTCAACACCAAGTCATCTATTTCCAAACTTTGGAGTTATTTTTTTGAAGTGAAAACTTCTTTAGCTTCGTTTGATGGCTAAAAAGTGTTAAACTCGCGTCAGGATCGCGTGGCCTTTGTCGCGTCAGGATCACTTGACCTTTGACCCGTAACCGACGACTGACGTCATACAAGATTAGCTACAGAGTGTTAATTTTGCTAGGTACGCTAAGAAGCTTTGTAGCTTAGCGGTAAGCGCTTCGACTGTAAGTCCTTATGATTTTAGATAGTACCGATAGTAGATTATGTTTTCTGTTTGTAATTTATTAATTTCTTCTGACAGAAAATTAGCAAAAATATAGTGATAGGTTCTATGATTGGCGCTATATTATAGGTATATAGTATGGTATGTTCTTTTTACCTTTTCTCTGTATATAACGAAGAAAGAAAAAAAGAAAAAGTTTTCACTTCTGCCGGCACTCCCGGAGTGCAACCCGTCTTTTTTTTAAATAGGTACAACTCTTATTTTGTACTTCGTGGGTACAATACAGAGAAAAATTCTAAAGTACTGCTGCGTAATGTTCATTTTCCAAGGATTACTTTAAAAAATCATTTATGATACTAATGGCTGTTGCGGCTCCGCTCGCGTGGAATTCGGATTGCGGCTATAAATTGAGATGTTAGCTATCCTATCTTTATTATAAATGGTTACAAAATTTTATCAAAATGACCAGCCCCTCTACACAAGTGGCAATTCGCTGGCCGGCGTTTGATGGAATAGAATGACGAATGTATAGGATTTGACACATTTGACAGTCGTTAACGCATATCATAAACGTCAAATCCCTTATATTCGTCATTCTATTCCAGCGCGCAGCTATTCCGGCCAACGAATTGCCACTTGTCTAGAGGGGCTGGATTCAAACCCGAGACCACGCTATCGTTAAGCCGACGTCCTAAGCACTGTTTGTTGTCTTTTCTCTATTAGCGACGATCTTGTTAGTGAGATTCCTGTTTGGAACAAAATTTTATTTCCGGGACAATTAGTCATAAGTCGTACTAAGTGGTTTAAAGCGTGCGTGCCGACGGTGGCTTAGAGATTAAACAGTCGGCTTTACAGTCGAGAGGTCCCAGCTTCGAATCCTGGCCATTACAAGCTATTTTTTTTTTATAAATAGGACACGTCAATTTGACTTTACCTCGCCTGATGGTAAACTGAAGGTAAAGTCTCAAGAAAGAGGGCCACCATTATATACATGTGCCATGTTAACAATGGTGGCACTTAGCTTGACGGCCTCATCAGATGCTTTTTCACGCCCCGCTTAAAGGACCCGGGACTGTAGGAAGAGGGAAACACGTGAGCTGGCAAGGAATTCCAGGTCTTAATGGTGCGACAAAGGAAAGAGTCACCGAACCGCTTGGTTCTTGAAGGTATGTTCTGCACCGTATAGGGGTGACATCTAAGTCCTGCACGTGTCGTCCTGTATAGGAAGGGGGAGGGTGGGACTAATTGGAATAGCTCTTCAGAACATTCACCATGGTAGAGACGGTAAAAAACTGCCAAGGAAGCAACATCTCTACGCATCTGCAGAGACTCGAGGGTACTCGTGACCTCAGGATTTCCAATTTAGTTCAACTGGAGTTTTTTTTTTTAAATAATACCTCATAATTAAAGACTATAATCTATCTTTAAGTCAAATTTCATTCGGATTCATTTAGCCGTTCTGGCGTAATAAATTAAATATCTACCCATCAAACTTTCCCATTTAACTATAATAGTATGTGTGTACCTAGTAAGATTCATACAGTTTTATGCCACTGGTATCAAGAGATTAATACGCGCTCATACACGCTTGATTATAGAAAGTTAAAGGTTCTCGTTTTGTGTTTCTAAATATTGTTTATGATGTTTTTGGAAAGTATTATATACACATCTCATACATTAAAGACTTAATACGATATCGACTTAAGAGTAAAATGATACTCCAAGCATGGTAAATGTAATCAATTTTCACCCTTCACCTAATGAGGTTTAATAACATACCTGTCGCTGAAGCACGAAAGCGTAGTGACCCGTCCTTCCGGGTGTTTTCCCACTTTTCACATTCACTCCCTCACACTTGTCTTAAAAGGCGCAAATCCCAGACATAATTTAAAAAAACAACACAAAATATTTAAAAAATCAAACAGTCAGTTCCATCATTTCAAATTGAAAAAAAAAAAACAGATCGAAAATAACCCTACTTGGCAGTCGGGTAAAAAAACACGAACGGAGTTTCAAAATTTCAATTTTCGAATTTGATATCGTACGTCACTAAGTAGTGCGTTTAGAAACCGGTAGCACGAGCGTGCTCGCAGTAAAGAGGTTGATTATGAACTGCAGGTGAGTGAGTGAGGCGTCGCCGTCGGTGCCGGCGAGAGGCTGCTAGCTAGGTGTGTTTGGGGCCGCGTGTGAATGTAAAGATTTGTGCAGCCGGTTTACACCGGACATCAGGGACTAACCTGGGATGGTCAGGTGAAATTTCCTTCCTTCCTTATAAGATAATCCCACTTCTGTGGTGAAATAGAATATGTATAACTTTGATATAAAACATTAAATCAAAAATGGAGTCGTCTGAGTTTTCACGTTTTCCTCCATGCAATCATTAAGTTTATGTGGTAAAGCAGTTGAACTAAACGCGTTTAAATTCATTGATAAACTGAGTCTTAGAGAGTTAGAAGTTTTCACGAATTTTGTAACAAATCTATTTTTAGGTAGGTAATTAAATAAATTAAAAATGAACTTTTACTTTATATAGTTTTTTTATTAAAGTAGGTAATTACCTCTGGAGAATGAGGTCAAAAATTGTCGATTATAGTATATTGTATTAAATATAGTTGCATCCGAGGCTTTCACGTTCACCTAGGAGCCCGGGATCTTCGTATTCTGTATCCTCCTGCTAATTCTGCTGCTGCTCGGCAGACAAGGAAACGGCCCACCTGATAGAAAGTGGTTAACGTAGCTTATGGACGTGTGCAACACCAAGAGAGTCACACTCGTGCTACCGACCCTGTAAGCACAGAGAGTTTATGCGTGAAATTGCAACATGACCTCCCAACTACGAAGGCAAAACATGTCTCGGCTATGGTCAATTTGTTAAACAGTAGTTGTGTACTTACTTACACACTTAGCTAATACTTTACGCTTTGTAAGGTCCCTTTGTTGTCCTTGAAAACAACCTGCCAATTGCTTGCTTCTAGTCATACAGATTTCACGGGTATAATGGGTGATAGGAAAACGCACCCGAAGCCGAAAGCCCCTGGTAGTACTCCTGAGACACGACATATTGACATCAAAAAATAGCAAAGCTAAATAAATGACAATTTCATAAAAAAAAAATCAGTACAAATGAGCGCGCGGTTCAAATCAAATCAAATCATTTATTTTGCGGAAAATGGGATTACATGATGTCGTTATAAATAGTTGTATCACCATACTCGACCGCCAAAGCGGCATGCAAATATAATTAAGGAAACCATATAATCTAACAGCTCCATGCAGTATTCTACTATCCAATTTATATTTTTAAAGATATGAAATTTATTATTAATTGGTAAATATTTATTATTAATTATAACATAATCATACAATAACAATTACGCACAATATAACAAAATGTCAATGGATTCTATCTTAGTCAATTTATTACGTCAATCAAATTATTCAGTAAATATTCAAGGTCAGTATCTAGGTCAATAAAATTTTAATATAGATTAACAAAATAAACACAAAATAAACAACTTGGCAATTTGTTTTTTTTTTTTGTTGATGTTTTTTTATGAATTTATAGTTTTAATATATATTATACGATGGAGAGTAAATAATGCTAATTAACCGGTACAATTTTTTCTTACATGAAGAAAATATTTGTTTTACAACATGCATCGTAATTATTTGTATGCCAATTAATATTTAGTGTATCCGTATCCGACCTTAGGCTTTAGGAGCGTTTACCTAACACCCGGTATACTTACTCTATACAAAAGTGACAGATGTATCGGACTATACTTAAGTATAAACACCTTTGGGGACTTAACCAGCCTAACCTGGTAGTCGGTGCTTCTGCTAAGTAACGAACGAGGCTCACAGAACTTCTCCATCGCCTCAAACGACCGAATAGTAAAAGTCGACATTTTTTCTCATTCATCAAACATCAATACGGTAATTGTGGTTACGTACGACTATAGATTTGAATGCCCTGCATGTCCGTGTTCCCAGAGAGCTATAACTTGGGTGTCTTAAGTCCAGGGTGAATAGATTTTTTTCTAGGCAAGCGTGCTCCAAAACCTTTGCTTTCCACGACATCATCAGTTACCAACAAAATATTATATGTGCACTAGCGGCCGGCCGCAACTTCATATACGTGGAATAAGTTAGACTTTCATACAAAATACCATCCCCTGTTTTAACCGCAAACGGGGGTGAATTTCTAATTATATATTATTGGTACACCACACCATCTATAGAGCATACATTTTAAATTTCAATTTTCTTACTTCAAAAACATAGGACTTTCATACAAACTTCCACCCCGCTAAAGGAACCTAACTGCCAAATTTCAAGTTTGTAGGTGTTATACCTTTTCGTTTCTTAGATTTCGTGATTTATCAGTGAGTAGTATTTCGCTTTTATATTAGGTCCTTACATATGAAATTGCCGAAATTTCCTTACAGATTCATGAGTTCATTATTCCTGTAATTTAATACCTATTTCCATTAATTATACTTTGTTTGAAAGTTGATTTCGAGATTTTACAACTCTGTATTAAATTTTGTTTTTATTAACCGCTTGATAAATTAAATTCCATCTTTAAAAACAGTACTTCCTAAATGCTATCCATTTTGATGATACATTTCGTATTACTTTTTTACAGCTGTCACTTATCAAAAATGTAATAAAAGTTGCTGTTAGCTTAATGTTGTCTTATTCACACATAAAAAAAATCATAAAATTTGGATTTGTCATTCTGAAAAAAATGCAAAAATGTTGGTACTGCAAATTGGGTTTCCTCCAATTTCTTCAATAAAAGGGCAATTTCACATGTAACGACCTATTATTATCTAAGATGGATTCAGATAGGCACAGATAGGTGTCAAAAGTCATTGCGTCCGGTTCCACGATTAATTTTTTTTTATAAAATCTGATCCGTGGTACAAAACAGCTTGTCTCACATCCATGTTTTTTCTTCCACAGCTTAATAAATCGCTCCTGCCCACAGACAGTGTTATGATGTCACATAGTGTTATGTTAGGATTATAATAGTAATTGTCCTTATTGCGCAACCCTCGAGTGCGTGTTATGCAGAAACTCAAAACGTTGTTTGAGGTAAGAGGAAGTTAAGGGTTTAAATAAAATATTGTATAACATGGAAAGAATTGAAATGAGGTAACCACGTGAGTTTTCTTTAATTCAGAACGGTATCACAGCGTCCTAATTGAAAGACGAATAGTCTTTATTGAACATAAATCCTATAAGTGTACCTACCTATTTTACCTATTTTCAACAGAGATTTTGTTTTTTATTTACTAACGGTACCTTCTGAGAGCGCTTCTATTGGGCTTCGCCAAATAATTAACTGTAACCTTGTAAAAACGTGATAGTCTTGCAAAAAGTACCTTTTACGGACGCAAAATCACAAAACAACCACTAAATAAATAAAAGTACATACATACTACCACAGATAATATAATTTATTCTACTACGCACCGCGCTACCTAGGTCACTCAAATATTAAGGGGTAATGGTTATTTTGCGGAACGAACTGAAATAGTAGGTACACTATCGTAAAAATGTGTAAAGTTGGTGATTACTGCTGCGGCGCCGAGGACGGTAATCATCAATACACACGTGTATCATATGATGCTTTTCAAAATTCTTGTGAATAAAATAATACTATAATAGATATTTACTCTTACAGTTTTTAGGTAGTGACTATTATAGAATCGCATTACGTTATGAAAAGGACTTCACATCAATCACATTATATATTGGAGCTTGTACAACATAATTCATTTTCTTCATAACTAGTACTTGTAGACATTTTAATTAATCATTAACTATAATTTCAAAAGTGAAAACGAGTTGTGAATTTTTTTCGCAATAGCAGGGAATTTGTTTTCCTTTATATCGACCATAGACTACAGCTTAAAACAGCTTACTTTTTTTTACTCGACGCGGACTAAATGGGGAATTTAAAGTTATTACAGAGAAAACAAAAGTTATTTAATTACTTGAGTGCAAGTTTTATTAAACACATAGGTACAAGTTGAAATTATCTATATGTAAATACGAAAGTGCGTAAAATAATCAAGTAACAAGTATATTAATTCATTTGTACCTACTATTGAACACTACCTTTTTTGTATCGTATATATTTAAGAAAGAAGCAATTAAAACAATAAGATTAAAATAAAGAATCTTATTAATGATATTATAACAATCAAAAAGCCACAGTGTGATTATAGGTAGTTATCATTATGTATCTAATTGCGGTGAAATTAGGGCCAGTTTATGAGCTAGTGTGTTGAAAACATTATTTATAGATAAGTGGTACCACTATCTGACATCGCAGGTTGGATGCTACTCAGTGGAAAAAATTGTGCACATGCTCCGTAATAATTATGTCTAAGTATTGGCATTGGTCTGGGTATTTCTATAAAAATGTGTATCTGTATTCTAGAACACATATTAAAGGCTATGCTTAGTTTGGGTGTAGATCCTCTACACCCAAACCAGACTTGGGCTGGCTGGAGGAAGGCTGTCACAGAATAGATAATAGTACTAGATGCTGTGTAACATTAGTTACTTACCTGCGCCTAGAAAAATTAATAAGGTACCTAAGTACCTACTCTCAAAATTAATTGGTCAAATCTGCCCACGGACTGATTATTATAATTGTGCAGATTACAGTGATACGCAGTGGGAATAATGTAAATATGTATTTAAATATATTATTATAAAATTAGGCTATGACATCTTTACTAGGGAAAACATAGATCGACTTCAACTTCAACTTCTTCAAAATGGCCTGCAGCAAATCGCCACAACTCGCCAATGTCAAGTAAAATCTAATATATAAAATTCTCGTGTCACAGTTTTCGTTGCCATACTCCTCCGAAACGGCTCGATCGATCCTCATGAAATTTTGTGGGCATATCGGGTAGTTCTGAGAATCGGCCAACATCTATTTTTCATACCCCGATTCGCGATAACCGACATCCACGCGGGCGGAGCCGCGGGCAACAGCTAGTGTAATATAAAATTATTAATGGCGACACGCCAATGTCGAGTGTACCAGAGCCACGTTAGCCACGCCAGTAAATTTGTTTCCGTGTGTCCGCCCCCCGCAAGATTCAGGTGGACGATCAGGACGTGTGGTTGGATTTTAGGGGGTAAACGTAGATCGATATAATATTGAATGTTAAACTTGACATACTGAATTGAAACCTATAGTTTTAATTGGTGGCCAAGCCTTACACTTCCAGTACAGATAGCCATGCATTGGAACAAATGATTCCTAGAGTAGAGAGAAAAATAGAGTAGTCAGAAACGAAAATGTACCGCTTTAAGCGGAAACGGTCTAATCTACAACCAAGTCAATTCCGATTATTTTTATACGAACTCCCAATAAGGGAAATTTAAGACTCTTATCTGGAAGTTAATAATTGGAGAAAATTCATATTCGTATGATCCAACCCCGCAGGTGACATGACTAAGACTGAGGCTATGGACAAGCACGGCGAGTCATTGGCAATTAGTCTTGACATCGCCAAAGCTTTCGATAGAGTTTGGCACAAATCGCTTCTTTCCAAGCTACCAGCCTTTGGTCTGCCTCCTAGACTTTGTGACTGGGTTGTCGGCTTCTTGCAGGAGCGCCGTATTTGCGTCCTTTGTGAATGGACGAGCCTCGGAGTACTTGCAGGTAAATGCCGGCGTACCGCAGGGATCTGTCCTATCGCCAACTCTCTTTCTTCTGCATATCAATGACATGCTGTCGACCGGCAGCATTCATTGCTATGCGGATGATAGCACCTTACACGGGAGTTATCATGGACGTCCTGCGGATAAGCAGACGCATATCGCGGAAAAAAGGCAGCTTCTTGTCACTGAGCTTGACCGGATCCTGAACCATATTTCTCAATGGGGCTCGGAGAACTTGGTCGAGTTCAATGCCAAGAAGACGCAAAGGTATCTTCTTTCCTTCCCCTTCCCACTCTTCAGAGCACGCCACTGCCACTGCAGGACAACCTCAATATCCTCGGTATGGATGTTCGCTGTAAACTAAATAACAAAAACTACATCGAGAGTATCATCAAAACAGCCTCGCGTAAACTCGGAGTCCTGAACAGAGTGAGACGGTTTTTCACGCCGGAGCAACGGTGTCTTCTATACAAGACACAAATTCTTTCCTGCGTGGAATACAGCTCGCATCTCTGGGATGGATCCGCAAAGTACTTATTAGATGCTCTCGACAGGTTGCAGCGACGTGCGGTCCACATTATCGGAAATCCTGAGGTCATGAGTACCCTCGAGCCTTTACAGTTGCTTAGAGATGTTGCTTCCTTGGCAGTATTTTACCGTCTCTACCATGGTGAATGTTCTGAAGAGCTATTCCAATTAGTCCCACTCTCTCCTTTCCTATACAGGACGACACGTGCAGGACTTAGATGTCACCCGCATATGGTGCAGAACATTCCTTCAAGAACCAAGCGGTTCGGTGACTCTTTCCTTTGTCGCACAATTAAGACCTGGAATTTCTTGCCAGCTCAGGTGTTTCCCTCTTCCTACAGTCCCGGGTCCTTTAAGCGGGGCGTGAAAAAGCATCTGATGAGGCCGTCAAGCTGAGTGCCACCATTGTTAACATGGCACGTGTGTATAATGGTGGCCCTCTCTCCTGAGACTTTGCCTTCAGCTTACCATCAGGCAAGGTAAAGTCAAATTGACGTGTCCTAAAAAAAAAAAGTTTTTTTTATTTCATAAATGTTTTAAGCTGGGTGAATCATTTTTGTATTTTTCATTCACCGGCCATTAGAGAAACTGATCAACAAAAATAAGTAAGAAGACTTAAAATCATTCTTCTTCATTCTTGCGTTAATCCCGGTAGCATTCGAAGTTTTCACGTCGGAGTCAGGGATCCGCTTTTTTTTCAGTTTTAAGTGCGTGTTTGGCTGAACTTCGACATTTCCTGTTAAGCAACTGCCATTTGACCTCCATAACCCATTGGCGATATCGACATATTGCATTTAGACCAATAGTTGAACTTTTTAGGGCTTCAACTTTCCCCGTCCAATTGAGCAGTTCGACTGGGGACGTACCTCCGTAATATAGAATACCGCGGCCATAATAACCTCGGGTTGTATTCCCGGCGGTGATAATAGGGTAGCCAGAGCTCACTGGAGAGTTTTTATGCTGTCAGTGGGAAGACCAAAGGCTATTCCTGCATTGTCTTATGCACTAACGGCACAGAAAGTCTCTGTGTTTACAGGGTCGGCAGCACGAGTGTGACTCCCCTAGTGTTGCACACGTCCATAGGCCACGGTAACCACTTTCCATATGGTGGACCGTACGCTTGTCCGACTCTTTAGTGGTATGAAAAAAAAACAAAAAAATAAAAAAAAGATAAAAATAAATCAAATAAAATATTGCATCGGTTATTATAAGAAATCTAAGGGAAACGATGAAATCATCAATGATCTGGTAGGTTATTGTGGTGAACTAGACTTTAATTAAGACGAGGGTTATAATTTTTTTTTTTTATAAAAATAATACAAATTTAAGAGAAGTAACCTCTGGAACATTTTTGCAAATTTTTCTTAACAATCCTATTTTCAAAGAATGATCCACGCCGACTTTTCCCGAATATATCTAGTAAATTATTACAATGTATTCGCTAGATATATACATGATATAAATTAGATTATTAAGGTTTGTTAGGCTCTGCTGTAATTGTAATTACTGTCAATAAATTATTGAATAACATAATTCAATGTAGTTTATTTATTCATGTCACCTTAATTCTAAAATATAATTAAAATATGTAATATTAAATAAAGTCCAAGCAAGTGCTAATCGAACAACCCGCCCCTGATCGCTCCCGGTGCAAAAGTGCCCATCACACTTGCTGCGTTGCCGCGCTGGATGGCGATGGCCAGTCTTTGCACCAGAAACGATCCGGAACGGTAGTCACCGGTCGTTTCGATGAGCCTCTGTCCAATCTCCCCAATAAAGTTTTTAGCCTCCTTGCCCCAGCTCCCCAGGGTCTCCACCGCCACCGGCACGAAATAGTACAGTGGCTCCAAGTCAGCGTACTTAAGCCTCTTCCGAGAGCTGGCGTCTTCCGCGGCGGCGGCCGGGGAGTGGACGGTGCGACTAAGGTGGCTGGTGGCTACCGTGCTGACACAAGTTGCGTCCCAAAGTAGGCACTTGCCATTCTTCCATGATTAATAAGTACCCAAAGATTCATATTAAATACAAAACACATTACTTAATATAGAAATTATAGAGCCCGAGTAATACCGAAATGAACTTAAATCTCAATTATCTCGAAATGAGTTTTGGGTTTGGAGCGCTTTTGCGTAAAGCGGTCCAAATGTGATATCATAATCCCCCCCAGCCAGATCGAAGGACGACCTAAACCATTATACGTTCTAGCCCAGGTTATAATATAACGTATAATGGTAGAGACCTATATATATTAAACAGTGCATTACAATAATCTAATTGTTTGATCTTATTCTCACATTACTGAAATTGTTTGTTTCGATTTAAATAGTAAGCATACTAAATGCTTTAAAATTACATTCAAGGGGTTGAATGTTTTTTGCTATTGAGCCTACTTGGTAAAACTCTACATGCCAACCAGCGCCATCTATTGTTCATAATCTACTACTAGACTTTACGTAGTTATGTGTTCCCGCCAACAGAGCGGCCTTAAAACAATTTTCGTTAATGTACCTGTACCTTAATTGAGTCTATAATATGGTGGGCATATGTATAAAGACGAACTTTGGCGGTGGTTGAAGAAGTTGCATTATAAATTTTATTTTCGTAGTCGTCAGCTATGGGCTGCTGACGTTTTGTTTTCTTTAAGGTATTGGCTTATAATTTAGCCAATCTGAGGAAAGACGATTGTTTTTAAAACTTTAGGTCACCAACTGACACATTTTCCACAGCGCCATGGGCAGCTGACGTTTTGTTGATGATGCTGATTTTCAGCTGGAAGGAAATGACTGAATTATTTTTCATAATGTTTAAGCGTTCACCGCTACTTAACCCACTAACAAAGTCTCAGCTGTCGACCACAAAAATACATAATACCAGTTCCTTATGCATCGTACCTACGAAATATTGCCCGGGAGCAAGTCATTGACCAAATTTAAACATAGCTCGGGGAAGTGAAGTAGAAAATAATATTAAAATTCAAAATTAGTTTGGAAAATCATAAAAATGACCTCACCTCACAGCTGTAAGGCACTACTCAGATTCCTAGACTGAAGCACAGATAACATAATACTTAAGACTGAAGAAACATAGCGTCTCGAACCTCGCGAGATTCGCCAACTATAAATTGTGAGACTCATTGGACGCATCTCTATGACCAACTAAAGTCCCCTAAGAATCCCAAACAGAAGCAGTATGATAAAAAAATATTTTCTAGTAAGTTAATATAAACCATTTTTTTTTATCATATATTTAATAAATAAAGATTATTTATCTCATACAAAGGCTTTACAAATAGGTACAATTTTTTCAGTGTGTAGATAAAAAGAATGATAGGTACTGAATGCATATTTACATAAACATGGAATTAAAATAATACACAATCTTTTTCACTTATTCTTTTTCTATTTTAGGGCTTACAAAAATTATACAAGCTAAGTTGTTACAGAAATGCCATATCTACAGCCATTTATAAAACTTGGTCGTCTCATTTAAGGAAAAGTATAAACAGGACTTTGTTATAGATACATAGGTATCTACAGCCCTTAATACCTTCGGTACAAGTAATTTTTTTTTTTAAAAAAAAGAAGCAGATCTAGAGAATCAAGAATTCATGAAGTGCTTAATGCACTTCATGAATTCTTGCTTGTCAAAACCACAAAACTGTTCGCACTTAACACATGTCATTCAAAATATAAATCAAGACATTGCTTGAATTAGATCTCTTACATACTTCAAAATTTTAAACAAAAAGATTTTGTACTTGTGATTTAAATTAACATTCCATTTATTCATTGGCAATACTGACTGATGTTTTTTTTTAATATGGGGACAAATACTTTAACCACTTGCTTCTTAATTATATTTCAAATACAACATAATCTAGCCTGTTCATCATAAATAATAAAAATGAGAATTTAATTCCAGACAGTCATCCTAGACATCAGTATAATAAAATTCATCACTATCAATACAAACTAGTGGCAACAGAGCTTAAGGCGAGGAAACGGAATTATGCTGATACAGTCTGACTTAGTTATGAAAACATATCTTTTGCATGCCTCTTGCAAGCCACTTGCATGTTTCTTGCATGCCTCTTGTATGTCTCTAGCTTGCCTTAAGTTCCCTTTTCTGTATAATTCAGGCACTGTAGTGTGGTTCAAACACTTAAAAAAAAAATTATATCCTTAAAATAAGTTGAGTTGTTTTTAGCACTAAGACTACGAGTCAATGTCCGTATAGATCATCACCGGTGGTAGTAACTACCGTAACTCTTTGAGCCCTATAACTGAGGTTTCACATCTTTATTAAGAATTAGGGCTGGGTTCTGCATATCTAGCTGGCATTGAGCAATGTCACTGAGTGCACCTTGGATTTTCTCTAGGAGTATCTCACCTTGGCGAACAACCTATAAGAAATGGATATATTAAATATGTTTTTGAATATTAGGTTAATAGAAGGTTTTTGCATACTTTAAGAAGTATACAACAAATAAGCAGCTACCAGCACAGTACAATTTGATTTATGTGAAATATACTTGGTCAATTTTTTTACTTTAACATTTAATTACTGCACTATGCAGTGTGTATGGAAAAAGCAATACACTTGATTCATGCAACATATAGTATTACATTATACATAAAATTTTACTTGCACCTTAAATAGATACAATTAAGTTTGTAGTCTAGGGGACTGCAGAATATACTCAAAGCGGTAAAGGAGCAATATGTTTAAATTCATCATAATCATTCATTATGTCACCAAAACGTTCTCTTCAATGGAAGGTCTAAATTCATGTAGAGTATACATTTTACTAAATGGCTTGCAGATTACTAACTGTAAATGGAGAGTATCTTAAGAATCGGATGATGACAGATATAATGCATTATATTTGAATTCTCTAGCTAGTAAGACTGTTTAAATAAAACCAAAATGTAACAACAAACAGAACAAAAGTAGTACAACAAAAATATACACTTACTTCTTCTAATTGTTCTGCCGCCTCTTTGTTCTCAGCTTCTAAACGCCTCAGACTTTGGACTTGAAGTTCTGTAGAGCTCTCCTCACTAGGCAGCGACTCAATAAGTGTATCTATATCCTTAGCACATCGTGATATTAAAGTCGCGAATAGCACAGCGTAATCTTCTTGATTTTGCTGTTGCTGTGGGGTTTGTGAGCCGCTGCGGTCGAAACCAGGGAACTTGCTAGGCGTAGAGAACTGCTGTAATATGCCAATGCTATTGCAGAAGTGCTCAGCTTGCTGTAAATAATGTAAACAATAAGTATAACCGAAGAATAAATAATAGGTGCAACTACAAAGCATTTTTCGACTTAAATTTTATAAATGGTGCAACTTACCTGGTTTATGGTATCCTGGAGTTGCGTAAGGCGGTCTGCCATATTTAAACTTTTAATGACACGGTTTATAGCGTATTATGTAGGAATAAAATCCTAAAATAATCAGACAACAAGTTAGTAATCCGTTCGTGACAAACAGCTGGGGTGACCAATGTTGCTAGATTACGTTTCTACTTTCCCTGATTTCCTTAACTATGTTCCCTAAAAATTTGTTTTGTAAATTCATTTTTACCCAACTGCCCTGGCAAGTTATGTTTTTAAGCTTAATATATTTTCTCTAACATGAATTTAAAATCTCCTATTTATAATTTATTTATCATGGAGAGTACTAAAACTACGGACTTTAAATTAAATACGCTACTCTATTCATATATAATGCTATCCAAACATGATAATGGTAGGCATAATAAGTTTTAACTGTTTTAATAATATTTTCTACTAACATGAATTTTAAATCTCCTATTTATAATTTATTTATCATGGAGAGTACTAAAACTACGGACTTTAAATTAAATACGTCTACTGTATTTATATATAATACTATTCGAACATGACAATGGTAGGCATAATAAGTTTTAACTGTTTTAATAATATTTTCTCTAACATGAATTTTAAATCTCCTATTTATAATTTATTTATCATGGAGAGTACTAAAACTACGGACTTTAAATTAAATACGTCTACTGTATTTATAAATATATAATGCTATCCAAACATGATAATGGTAGGCATAAGTTTTAACTGTTTTAATAATATTTTCTCTAACATGAATTTTAAATCTCCTATTTATAATTTATTTATCATGGAGAGTACTAAAACTACGGACTTTAAATTAAATACGTCTACCTACTGTATTTATATATACCTAATGCTACTCGAACATGATAATGGTAGGCATAATAAGTTAAGTTTGGGGAGTAAAAAAAATGTTTTAAAGATCATTTTCTTTGCCTGCCCAAACATAATTATCCGGTTTAGGTAAGTTAATAAATAGGACAAAAGCCTATACGCAAGCCTATTGTGGTTATCTGCACTAGAATTGGAATTAAAAATGCAAAGGGGAAAAAAGTACCTACGTAAGTAAGTAAAGAGAGAATTCGCAGCATTATTGTTTTAGGATAACGAAGTGTATAATTGTAAACAAAACCGTTTTCAAAACCAAATAGGTTAAAAAAGTTTAAAATAGGTAGGTAACTAAATTTAGAGATTTTCGATCTATTAGAAGACGGTGCCAACTTTGTTCGCTGCCTTGATGCAATCAAATGAATTATCGATTAATTCAATACAGAAGTCGGTGTCAAATCAAACAGGTAAAAGGTACACTTAAGCATGATAGCCCATACAATAACATGCCATGCATATCGTTTCAGATTCAGGCAATTCACCTTCTTTTACCCTCTGTTGACTGATTTTATACCTACATTATAAACTAAGGGTAGATAGGTACAACCATTTAGTTTAATGTACCTATACCTACTCTAAGTCTGGTACATACTTATTTGATACTTACACACCTTTTGTTCAGAAGGCAACACAGTTTACAGTCCGTCAAATCTAAGAAGTACCGTTTGACAGTTCTGACAATTGAATTATAGGGATGGGATGAAAAAATCGATTACTATAATATCCGAACTTTAAGAGATCGATTACTATAATATCCGAATTTTAAGAAATCAATTGTTATAATTAAATAAAAGAAATGTTTAGGATATTTTTTTATTCACTACTAGTACTAGTATCGTCGTCTTCGTCATCATCGTCATTTAAATTAATGACCAGTTGATTGTCCATTACATTATCAAAGTGTACGTCTCTTTCGAAGTCGTCCATTATTATTTTCTTTGTTTTTTGTACTACTTTACTCCAATCTTCCTGTGTAACTTGGGCACATGCTTCCTTTAATAAACCTTCCATTTTCTTGACACTGAAGGGTGGTTTTGTGTTGTGTCTTGCTGCATAACCTGTAAAACAATAATGTAACTATTTGATAGCAGACGAAAACCATTGTTTAAATTATAAATGTTAGAAGTACTCGTGTTATTATTATAATATTATAAAATATTACCTTTAACTTGGGCCCAAATCAGTTCAATGGCATTATATTGGCAATGGTACGGAGGAAGTCGTATGACTTTGTGCCCGTGCTCTTCGGCCAATTGGTCAATTACATATGTCGGTTTTGGTGGTTTATGCAATTTCACTAACTGTAATAATTCAGCTTTTAATAGTGACATGTCGGCATCCACTCCTTTTCTTTGCAGCCATGCCACCAAATCTGCTTTCTTATTGGCTGACGTAGGTGCTTTATCAATTTGCACAGAGTGGTATGGGGCATTATCCATTATAATTGTGCTGTTAGGAGGGATATTCTGTAATAAATTTAAGAACCACTCTCGGAACCTTACTGCGTCCATTTCTTCATGATACTCTTTAGTGCTTTTGGATTGGAAAGCTAATAAAGAGTTTTCCACGAAGCCTGTAGACGCTGACCCAGCATGGCATATTATGAGGCGTCCACCTTTTCCTATCGGCACCTTCGAGCACGAAGCTTCAGAATCATCAGTCCATGTTTTCGGCACAGAATGGTTGGAATTTAGCCAAGTTTCGTCCAAAAATATTACATTATCCCAGTTTATAATTTGTTTAACTTCGCGCAGGAATGTTAGTCGCTGCATAATTATGTCATGTCGCTCCATAACAATTTTTCGTTTGTCAACTTTTTTGTATCTGAAGCCAATTCCTGTTATTACCGTTCTCAACGACTCTATGCTTCCCTTATACAGCCCGGCATCTTTTAAAGTTGCACATAACTTTGCCAATGTTGGAAATTCGCCTCTTGTAAAATACCCGTATATATGGTTTCTAATAGCATGACTATCGAATTCATCGATGCCTGTCACAGGTTTATTTCTTTTTCGTTTTTTCGGTGTGTGAAGTACGTTACTGTCACTCCCCGAAGGCCCATATTTTTCACTTAATATTTTGCCAACGGTGCGGCTACCAATACCGAGAGCTTCACCGACGCGATCCCGAACTTGTGTAACTGGCAGTAGAAGTCCACCATTTTGAGATTCACGCTCAAAATACTCGTGTAATTTCACCACCAATTCACGAGCCTGGCTGTTCAAAGTACGTCCTCTTTTCGACATTATTAATAAACACTTGCTTAGTTCGGAGTCCAGTATAAATATTGCCAAGGTAAACGGATAAAGAATGATCAGTCCAGAAAAGTAATAGCCAAGTCACAAATTGTAAAACACAAACGAGAAAGCAAGTACGCGCACAGTCAGCTTCCAAGATGGCGAGAGACTGCTGACGCCGAACCGACCGAGCGGACCGCGTGCGCTTGTAGTTGGCAGTGTTGCCAGAAAAAAAAATTGTAGAGACTTGGACACCTGCGATTTTGCCTATTGACCTAAAAATAATTAAATTAATTTATTTTAGGGTATCTGTGTATTCAGTGCATTATGCGGTCGCGCAGTAACGTCGTTAATTTATAACATCAGGCAACAACATTTTTGTGAATGGGTTCTACATACCTTATTTTTATTAGTTTTAGACGTAGAAATAAGACTTAGAAGAAAAAATTGTAATTGTAAAATCAATGGATGTGCTTGTTAAAAATTTGTTTATTTCTCTGTAATATGCAAACCCATACTATCATACACAAAAATAAATGTAAAAAACACTATCCTTGACTCCATTTACTATTTCGACAGCGTTAGCGCGAGAAACCCCGACTTATTTGGGCGCGAAAATCAAAAATCGACAAATCGCTTTCGACAACTTTTTAAAGAAGCAAATATATTTGATTTATAAATACGTATTTTTGGTAAATGGGTTTTATCTCATATTTTACGATTACATAACTATTTAGTTATGTAATCGTAATATGTGAGATAAATCCCATTCACATGAAAAAATATTTGTTTGGTTGTCAAGTGTAATTTGTAAATAATACATTCGATTTTTCGTATATGTAAACGATTTTTTTGCATACAAGTGTATCCGAAGAGTCGCAACACTACGTGCAGTGACCTAACTACGTAACTTTGTAATGCGGTCAAGAATATAACTATTATAGCGCGTGAGACGCCTCGCTCAGGTCCGAGTCCTGAGGCGGGGGGCTCTCCCCGTCCCGCTACAGCACCCCGCCGCTCGAGCCGCGTCCGCAAGGGCCCAAGTAAATACGCGGAGTAAGGCGCCCGCGCGCCAACAGTCAGTCGGCCCCGCACCCAGCGCGTGAGTAGCCGTCGCGCGCGCGACTCGAACCGCGGTCTCGACGTATATATAGTGTTATAAGTTTATAACCAATCCATGTTCATAAGGTTACTGTAATAACTTGTGTTTCTTCGATTAAAGTTCTAAATTGAACTCACTACTTTCATTAATACCTACTGCGGGACCATCAGTCCTATTAAGCTATAACTGGCGATCCAACGTTGGGCAATACCCGTAGGTATTTAGAGTTTCGCGTGTGATAAACCTGTGCGGACACGTAACCGTGAAGTAAACCGTTGTTAATACGTCTTTATCACTGAGAAGTCAGTCCTGTGCAAGTGTGCGTCTTTTCGGACTTGTCTTTCCTATCCAGTGTGGCGTCATTCGGTGTGACGGTTAAACTCTAAAATAACGAAGTACGAATTAATTTTCAACAATATAGCGTTCAGTAGGTAACTAAATAATAAGTGACTCAAATTCAAGTGTGTATAGTGTTTTCGCTAAGTTATAAACTCTGATATAAACTATGTACCTAATCTGTTTATGAAACTTCAGTGTACATAAATGTGCGTTGAAACGATCAATCAATAACTGTGAACAGACAGAATCCATTATGGTGTTATGAACAGTATTACTATTACGTTAGTCCATCCGTTTCGTACCTATTTATCATAATAGTAGGTACATATGTTTTGCCGCCTCTCGTAAGTTCCAAGAAGAGGCCCGCGCTAAGCACTAGGTACCTACTCACGCGTCATCGTATGATCGTATCGCATCGTTCGAAATGAGTGTAAAACGGTAAAAGTGCGCGGTGAGACTTTCGTATGAGAATATTGGAAATCGGACAAAGGTGTTGTGATGTGCTTTGTGTATATAAACTTTATTGGCTTTTTAATAATAAATAAACGTTTTGAATGCACGATTTTGTGTTCTGCACTGCTAAATTATTAACTTTGCTGTCATGGTCGCATGTTTCATAAATATACAATAATAATAATATTTTGCATGGACAATTTTATTACGGTGTTAAGTACCTACTAACTTTTTAAAATAAACTGTTGGGTTTTATACTAACGCCAAAATTCTATTTAAGTGTTACTAACATTGGTGATGGTTTTGTAAATAAAGACTTACTGATGTGTGTTAAATAAGTGAACTTTTATCGTATATAGCTTAGTAATGTCTCGCGTATAAGATTTTTTAGCCTGGACAGCTTTGTGCATTTTGTAAATAATGGTGCTAACGCGATCGCGTACGAACAGCATGAGCCAAGCTACTGCTTCCGCTTCCGACTCGCTGTCGGGAGTGGCTCCGCCACCACCACCTCCTGAGCTGGACTCGGAGGGTCTTCAGATGCCTGCCTTCGGGTTGCCCGCGGCCGTTTCTGCCGTGCCGGTTATCGGTGCGCCGCCGTGCGTTGCGCCCGCGGCGCCGCCTGCTCCTGCGGGGTCTGTGACCCTAACCAACGAGCAGTTTCAGCTACTGATGAGTAGGTTGCTGCGTGATCCTGTAAGTACACCATCTATTTCTGGCCATTTTGCCAAATGCACCGCACGTTTTGATGGAGAAAAATCCAGTGATGTAAGAGCATTCATCGACGCTATCAGGACGTACAAACAGTGCGTCTGTATGGATGATAACATTGCTCTTAAAGGTCTACCTATCCTGTTAACCGGCCTAGCTGCAACATGGTGGCAAGGAGTTAAAGCCACTGTGAATTCGTGGACAGAAGCATTAGAGTTGCTGAAGCAAACTTTTGGACCTCGATTACCGCCACATAAATTATACAGGCAAATATTTAATAAAGAACAAGGTGCAAACGAATCGACGGATGTATTTATCTGTAACATACGGGCTCTGTTTGCCCAGCTGCCGCCGAATTCGTTGTCAGAAGTAGTCCAGTTGGACATGGTGTATGGACTGCTCCATAGACGCATCAGGGAGAAGGTTGCTCGCACCGCGTTTGGCACCTTTGGCGAGTTGTTGACTCTGGCTCGTCGTATAGAGGATCTCTACGACGAGAGTCGACCGGCGGTTCAAAGTAGGCCGTCAACATCGTCTACCCCGACTGCACCAACTGTCCCATCGACTTCTGTTTTGCCTCCTGCTGCTGCCACAGAGAATAAACGTCGAGATTACTGTTACTACTGCCGACAGCATGGCCACAACAAGGATAGCTGCCGGCGGCTCGCCGCCAAGCATTCGGATTCCAATCAGCAACCTAGGCCTGGGCCTTCAACGTCAACGCCGCCCTCTATAACATGTTTTGGCTGCGGCACCCCTGGTGTAGTGCGGTCAAAGTGCCCAAAGTGCAGTGTAGTGCCTAAAGTAGTTAAAGCCGAATCGGCAATTCAATCACTCAGTGCAAACTGTGTTTTAGATTCGAGGTTACGTCCCGTTATAGAAATCGAAATATTTGGTGAATCGGGAAATATTTTAATAGATACAGGTGCTAAGCACTCTATAGGTAGTATTAAGTTAAGAGAATTTTTTACTAAAAATTGTCAATGTTTTGATAAAATTTATGCTGAATTAAAGTTTTCCGACGGGCGTGTTGTTGCTCAAGAGGTAGAAGTTGCCAATGTGAACGTAACGGTACGGGGAGTAGTACTGCCGGTGAAATTTGTTATGTTGCCCGAGGCAACAGAGAGTCTGCTCGGTATGAATTTCATCGAGGATGTTGGTATGGTACTTGACTTTGAGCTGGGAACTTATTATGTCAGAGATAATTGTAGTCCTATGCCGATGCTCCTTGAGACTGTGAGTACATCCTCACCGTTTCAACTTTCAAGCTCTTCTGTGGTTCTTCGCGAGGACGAGGGCGCCTATCTGGATCCGGATATCCGGGGTAGGTTGTCTGAACTTCTGCATGTCAACGAAGACATCTTTTTGCCAGGGGGAGGACCGACGAGTTTTGCTGTTCATCGTATCGATACGGGTGATGCACGTCCTATTTCAGTACCGCCTTATAGAGTAACGCCTGCTAAAAAGGAAATCATTCGTAAGGAAATAGATAAGATGCTGGAGGATGAGATTATAGAGGAAGCCGAGTCCGAGTGGGCTTCACCAGTCGTTCTCGTCCCGAAGAAAAGCGGCGAGGTTAGATTCTGCGTCGACTACCGTAAACTAAACAGTGTCACTCGGGCAGATCAGTATCCTCTACCAGTCATCGACGAGCTTCTCCAGACTACGAAGCCAAACAGTGTAATGTCAACCATCGATTTAAAAGCTGGTTATTGGCAGATCGAAGTAGCACCTGAGGACCGTCGCAAAACAGCGTTCACCACACCGTATGGAACATTCCAGTTCCGGAGAATGCCGTTTGGACTTCGTGGGGGGCCCTCTACGTTTCAGCGTCTTATAGATAGGTTCAGATCGGGGCTAAAGGACATTTGTGTGCTGGCTTACTTGGATGATCTTCTGATCATATCAGACGATCCAAATTCTCATCTACAGGATCTCCAGCAAGTATTTGATCGTCTCCGACTGTTCAACCTTACAGCGAACCGAGACAAATGTGTGTTTGCTCGGGAAAAAGTGACTTACTTAGGCCATGTCATATCGTCAGGTGGCATAGAGCCAGACCCCATGAAGGTCGAAGCAGTATTGCAGATGGAGCCACCGTCGACCCTGAAACAGTTGCAAACGTTTTTGCAAACATGTTCCTGGTTCAGGAAGTTCATTCCGAACTTTTCAGAGGTAGCTCATCCTCTCACTAACCTCACTAAAAAGATGGCACGCTGGGAATGGGGGGAGAGTCAGCAACGTGCTTTTGAAGAATTAAAACGTCGTCTCGCAACTAGTCCCATACTTCGTCAGCCAAACTTCGAGGAACCCTTTGTTCTTCGAACTGATGCCAGTGGATACGCCTTAGGCGCAGTGCTCTTGCAGGGTTCCACACCTCAGGAGGAGAGACCCATTGAGTATGCCAGTAGACTCCTGACGCAAGCAGAACGTAATTATCACACCACCGAGCGTGAGGCTTTGGCGGTGGTCTGGGCTCTAGACAAGTTTAGGGGTTACGTCGAAGGGGCTCAAATTCGGGTGGCCACCGACCACCAGCCCTTAAAATGGCTTTTGTCCTTAAAGACACCTAGCGGTCGTTTAGCCAGATGGGCTATGAAAATCCAATCTTATAACTTGGATATTCAATACACGCCAGGTAAAGCAAATGTTATCGCAGATACTTTGAGCCGTCCCGTTGTGAAGGATGTCAGGGTTACGGACGAAGCCGTTCCTTGCGGGATTTGCCCGGTCGTCGTCGACTTACCTCACCGAGGTCCAGAGGACATTCGTACCGCTCAGTTGGATGACCCAGAAGTAAATCAAATTATCCACGATTTCGAAGATAATAATAACCCTGATGCTGCTGTTCGTTGGTCGGATAGAGGCTATTATCTTTCCCAAGGCGTTCTGTATCGTTCCGACCCAGACACGGAGTCCGAAGAACCGCAGTTGGTGGTACCAGAATCTTTGCGCACAGAGCTTATGAAGGAATTGCATGACGCGCCGACTGCTGGCCACCTCGGGTTAGAGCGAACACTAAGGAAAATTAAGGAAAGGTATTATTTTAAGAACATGAGGGCCTTTGTTGCCAAATACTTAAAATCATGTGAGCAGTGCCAAAAATACAAAGCGACAAATTTAAAACCTGCGGGTCTTCTCCAGACGCCAGTACCGCAGCAGCGTTTTGAGGTCCTTGCAATGGATCTTTTTGGACCACTTCCGGCAGGCGCAGACGGGGAGAAGTGGGTTTTTCTCGTCGAAGATACGGCCAGCCGATGGGTAGAAGTGTTTGCTTTAAAAGATGCTACTGCTGAGACCTGCGCTAAAGTTCTAATCGAAGAGGTTTTCATGCGATATGGGTTACCTCGTCGGGTGATATCCGATAATGGCACCCAATTCGTGTCCGCAGTCATGCAGAAAGCTATGTTCGTCCTGGGTATTACGCAATCTTTGATCCCGGTCTACCATCCGGAAGCCAATCCTGCGGAGAGAAAAAACCGCGAGCTGAAGCAGCTACTCGGCATTCTTGTGGAAACAGAGCATCGTCGTTGGCCAACTGTTCTGCCTATGGTCCGTTTCGCACTTAACAGCGCACCTAATCAAGGAACAGGGCACACGGCAGCGTACCTAACCTTTGCGCGTGAGATGAGATCTCCACTGATGATCCACACAGACCTTCGTGCTATAATATCCCAGGAAAACTTTGTCCCACAAATCACGCCGTACCTCAAAGAGTTTTCACGTGCCCTAGTCGACGTGAAACGGCGTGTAGAACATCAACAAGACATCCGAAAGAAGACTGGAGACAAACGCCGTCGTCCCGCATCCCCTTTCAGGGCGGGCGACCCCGTTCTCGTGGAAACACATTTCTCTAGTAATTCGGCCAAGGGCTTTACTAATAAATTTGCCCCTCGTAGGGAAGGACCTTACCAAGTCGCCGAAGTCGTCAGTCCGACTTCTTACATAATTACTGACTCAGAAGGGATGATCAAAGGCAAGTACCATGCCAATGCGTTGACTAAGTATGAGGGATCTTCCCCGGTTGTTACACATCGGCGTCGTCGTGGTAGGCCTGCCAAGCCTCAAGCGGGACGTTCTTGTGGCTTGGAGGGGGAGAATATAGCGCGTGAGACGCCTCGCTCAGGTCCGAGTCCTGAGGCGGGGGGCTCTCCCCGTCCCGCTACAGCACCCCGCCGCTCGAGCCGCGTCCGCAAGGGCCCAAGTAAATACGCGGAGTAAGGCGCCCGCGCGCCAACAGTCAGTCGGCCCCGCACCCAGCGCGTGAGTAGCCGTCGCGCGCGCGACTCGAACCGCGGTCTCGACGTATATATAGTGTTATAAGTTTATAACCAATCCATGTTCATAAGGTTACTGTAATAACTTGTGTTTCTTCGATTAAAGTTCTAAATTGAACTCACTACTTTCATTAATACCTACTGCGGGACCATCAGTCCTATTAAGCTATACTATTAGAAATTATTTACTGTGTAAATATGTGTTATTTTGCTTTGTTTGAAAGTTTTCAATTACATTTAGATATTAAGAATTGTACATTTTTAGATACAATAATGAAATCTTTCTAAATTCATGGTTTTATGAAAAAGGTTATCGAAACTGAATAATGTACGTATGAACAAAGTTGTTTCGGTTTGAAAAATATGAAACGTCAAACGGTACCTCTTAGATTTGATGGACTGTAGTCTACAATTTTAGGGTTACCCGCGAATTCCCCAAGAGATCCTGACTGTAATTTTAATAGAAAATGATTATTTATTTTCTTTTTGAAAAAGATTTAGTTAAGACACCTTCAGTTCATTAACTTCAGCAGAGACACTTATGACATACGTATTTATTATTATTATCATTGCGTACCTACCTATCAATAATGTGTTTATTATTCACTAAAGGCAGTAGGTATAATTTTATTCATAGAGGGCAAAAATAATGATGTTTAACATACCTACCTAATAAGCAAGCACATTCTTCTGTATTCTGAGGGCTTCCCTTTGATTTCTCTAGGCTCCACTGGGGAACATACTCCCTACGAGAACCACTTATAACACGTATTAAAACTGATGAAAGCCACTGTGTTGCTATGAAATTGCCGTTGTTACGTACAACGGCTTTCATAATAACAATATAACATAATACCTATATTGAATAATGCGTTTGTGCTGTAAAATATCATTACTAGGTTGTATTTTATAGATTTTCACTATACCTACCTACTGACTTTTTAAAATAATGCGCCAGGGCATTTGTTTCTTGAAAAAGAAACCAAATTAAACAAACGATTGCTAATTCAACTAACTTCTGGGATATGGGACCACTCTGTCAGGATAGTTCTATCCAACGCCGCAATAATAATAAAATTTCGTTCATAACTGGCTTTGATATCGCGTAACATCAATATATATACAATAGTTAGCGGACGTATTGAAAACCTCCTTGTTTTTTGAAATTGGTCGAATCCACGCTCCAAATATATGGATGCAAGAATATGGGTAATTGGTCCGGTCGTGCCCTGGAGAGGTTTCTTCAGGGTCGGCAGCTCGAGTGTAATGCCTCTGGTGTTGCATTCGTCCATAGACCAAGGTAACCACTTTCCATGAGGTGGGTCGTGGGCTTGTCTGCTACCTAAGTTGTATAAAAAAAAACAAGATAAGCCGTCGGTCCCGGTTGCAATACGGACGAACATCCATGGCAGTCGTGCGGCACCCCGACTCTAAGGTGAAAACTTCCGATGCAACTGGGATTAAATAACGATAGGGGGAAGTTTAAAAGCAGCGTTAGAAGGCTCCGTCTTATTGTATGCCACCTCAGTTGCTTTAAACTTACTTGCTTTTGCTTTTTATTAAAAAGAAAAATAAATGAGTAGTGCAGCCTTGTCTTGAAGATTATATTTAATTAAGCAGTGTACATAGTATTCTATGACTAGAAGTAAAAATATCACAATCCAATCAATGTATGTACAGTCAACATCAATTTAGCCAACAAACGTAGGTACTAATTAAAATTAAAAATTAAAAAATCGTAATTCATGTTGATTTATGCTGATCTTACATTTTTTAACAGTTTGTTCAGATTAAAATGACATAATGCTGGCTTCCTGTGACTACCTCGACGAAAATGCCGTTGCGGATCATCTGCGGAAGGCGCCGCGGACGCCTTCATATATTATTGCATTTAAATGATTGAAATTGGAAGGATCGCCCACATTTGGCGTACCCATGCGGAAAATCCGTGCCGGCATTTCCGTCAAGTGTAGGGGAGACCTTATGGTGGCCAACTATTGTAGACAGGTATTTAATTTTATTTATTACAATCTATAAGTAACAGAGACATTATTTGGCCAGAAAATTAATTTAGTACATTAAAATTATACTATACACTATTGTGCCATGACTAGGAATACAACCACTAGAGAAAAACTTAAAATAAAATAGTCTCAAGCTACTTTCAATCTAAGCTACTTAAACAATTAGATTCATATCCAGATGAAGTCGATTCTATAAAAATATTCGTTTTAAATTTAATAAGTAACAAAAGATACCTAATTTTAATGACTAGTATGTATTTAATTACAAGTGACTAGGTGATTATGACAATATTTTAAATTCCTATTTGAAAAATATTACTTCAATATAACAGGTAAATCATTCAATATGGACTTTTTAATATTAATAAGATAACAGTGACGATATGTAACAATTAATTGTTACCGGATTTCATCAGTGAAAATAACTGTGATAGTGTTCAATATAAGTGCATTATCACATCTTGTGATTGAATCGCAACTTGGACCCAAAGCAAGCATAGCTTAACTAACTTGTGATATGGGTTCTAAAATGCGCATAGTGACCTTTACATACACTTTATTAACAGAACAATTTACCTACATATAAATATTCATTATTCATACAACAAATATTCACACAGAGCGGCTATCGAACCTGCGACCTCAGCTTAGTAACCAAACATGTTACCGCTACACAACATAGGTCGTCAGGTGAAAAAGGTTTAGTTGAACTTGAATGCAATTATTTTCACCGTTGAAATCTGACAAGAGCGATCACTCAAGACGACAATATAAGAATAAATTTGCAAACAACAGTGCAACTAAGTGGCTTATATAAAAAAGCTTTGATCAACAATAAACAATAGAATAAGATATAAACATTAAAGCCAATTAGGAGTACAGGCCAACACACAACACAAGTCAAAGTGGACTTACATAACAGTCTTTTAGGGTGAAAAGTAATAATTTCTATATTTACTACTAAACAAGGTGTTAAGAACAAAAATTGAGTAGCAGTTCCAGCGGTGAGGCAGCAAATTTAGAATTGGAAACTTAAAGCCCTTTTCTGTAGTGTCTTCTGAGCGATTTATCTGGCATAACGCCTAGCTAATGTACGTTAGTTGCTGGTCTTTGCGATACTAAATTGTTTGTTCCATACAGCGGTTCCAGTAGTATACATAGAAGTTATTGGTGAAAAGTTATGCTTAAATTACATTTTATAATAGTTATTGTTCCTGTCGATACCTAATTTAATTACATATTTAAAATAAATCAACTTATATTGAAATATAGTGCTGCCATCAATGATGTATTATAAAGATACGACATGCAGGAACATGCGGCTTTGAAAATGGCGCAAATAAGTACTAAATTAAAAAATTCATTGCCGCGTCGCTGATCAAAGTTAAGTTATGATGGCCAAAGTTATCATTTTCTTGTCGCCATTTTAGAGTCCGGCCAACGCATCTACATAACTACATCATTGGTTACCATCCTTTACGTATTACGCCGTTACCTACATAGAAGCAAGTTTTCTTAATGTCATCGCGGATCTTCCTCGTCGAAATACAATTAATATTATTGCATATAAATGACGACGCGACAAGGTATTCAATCCGCGCAGCATTTTCTTTATTAATTAATACTTCCGACGCGGAAGATCCGTGATGGCATTTCGGTTGAGCATAGACTAGGCCTTAAGTGCCTTAACTTGACAACAATTTAATCTGTCAAGTGCGTATGTTATTCTTGTCTCAAAATATATTTTTTTAAATTCCGACGCAGAAGATCCGTGATGGCATAATTGGCATATCCGTTCAGAACTAGTTAATTAAATAAGAATTTTTGCTCATATACCAAGATATAAACAAAATGTTGGCTAACGGCATTTAAGGTAAAGGATGATGGCAGACTTATGAATTAAATACTTTCAAATAGTATAAATGCCATGTAACATAATTATCTGTGTGTACATTTTTCTTGATTTAAAACGTAAAACTTTTAAATTATAAGAAAAAGCACTTACAAAACATATTTCATATCCCAATTTAGTTATAATAATAACGTCCATAGCCAAAAATATACTATATTTAATAACATAATATTTATAAGTATATGTTATTAAATCAAAATTTTTAGCAAAATCATTTTTTAGAACTGATACCTACTTTATATTTGGAACATACATAATAATCTATGGAACAAAAGAAAAATACACTTCAACCTAGAAAGATATTGTTATGCTTCAATCAATCAATTAGCCCACTGCAGTCCACTGCAGGACATAGGCCTCTCCCAATGTGCGCCATTTCGTACGATCCTCCGCCTTCCGCATCCAGTACGTCCCTGCCACCTTTTTCATGCTTATGATACTTAGTAAAAGTTATTCACCCAGATGTACAGATGGTCTTGCAAATATAGAGTTTGATGATTTTCTAATGGATTCCAAAATCATTATGATAACCAAAGTTTTATGGGACCTCTCCTATGCCACCTTTCGTGCAAAAAATAATAATTGAAATGTGATATCATTGAACATACATATAAAATACTGGGATGAACTAAGAACTTTACTTTTTATGAAGTTGGTTAAAAATGTGGTGTTTACTTCGTTATACACGCACAAGTGTAATTCAATAAGTTAAGATTTTTTTATACCACTTAGGTGGTAGACATGTCCGTGGCTCACCTGATGGAAAGTGGTTATCATAGCCTATGGATGTGTGCAACACCAGGGAAGTCACAATTGTGCTGCTAACCCTTTAAGCACAGAGTTTCAGTGCCCTCAGTATAGAAAACAAAGCAGAACAAGCCTTCTCACTGGCAGCATAAAAACTCTCCAGTGAGCTCTGGCTACTCTATTCTAGATTATCGTGCCAGTACACCTAGCTTACTCTTAAGTTGCGAATCAGTGGGCAATGCTAGTGCCCACTTTCGTAAACCAACCAACATTACCGAACTCAGAACTAGAACAGCTCCGCAGATGGAGAATTTGCCAGGTATCTCGTTAAAGAACATAACCTGCCATAGAAATGCAAAGACAATATCAGCAGACCGAGCAATAGCAACTGGGCCAGCTTGCTCCATTTGCAAGGACATTGTCAACAGTATTTGGCCCAAATAACTGAATAGTGCCAAACATACAACAAGAAGACGTTCCGTACCACAATTGGGCATACATATAACCCCAAATATCAATGAGTACAAAAACGTTTGTAATATTGCAATAGCACCGAAATTAGTCATAATTACAGAGAAGTGCAGCCCTTTGAGCATACGCAATAGAACGTAAGCATTAGCTCCTATAATCGTAGATAGGAAGGCAGCTATAGGTCCTTTCACACTGTCATATTTTGGATTGTGATCAGCATCTGAATCACTTCCAAATAAAAATGGTGGGTGTGTAATTAATACAACTCCAATAAGAGTTAAAATAATAGATATTACATTCCACATACCACAAGGTTCTTTTAAAATAATTCTTGCGAAGAGTGCAACGAACACTGGTACCGAGAATACTATAACAGATGCATCTGCTAACGGCATGTAGTGAAAGGCATAAAAACTGAACGCTAGACCAAATGTACCAACAAGTGATCGTGAAATTAGAAGCAGCCGCTTCTTTTCAGGGAATATTGGTTGCTCTGTATATATAACTATCGGTACAGTTGGTAACAAAACGCCAATGAAGCGGAACATGGCCAGTTGCATCGGTTCAATGTTGTCCAGGCTCTTCACAATAACGGAACATAAGGAGAAAAATAGTGAAGATAGTGTTGCGAGTATCAGACCGAGGTATGGGCATCTTTTTATCAAAGGTCTTTTGTTTTCGAGTAGATTCGGGAGTGTTTCATCGCCACTGCCTGCTGATAGGTCGACGAGGTGTTGTAGTTCCAAGTGTTCCGGCATAGTTTCACTTGTAACTCCTGAAACCGCACCCGTAACAATTCATAACATGAAAAATTAAAAACTGACGAACTTAACACGATGGTCTTTTATTTCACGCACCTGTATTAAATTGAAGGTCTAAAATGACCGCAGTTATACTATAATTAAAGTATTAATAATCCCATACTACAAACAATAAGGCTTATAAAAATAAAGTACAGCCAACAGTCAGAGCTTTTCAGTTTTCACAATTTTTCCGTCAAAATGACAGCCATTTTCCTGTCAGATTTTGTTTGACATTGAATATTCAGTTCAAAAACAATTTTCTGAATTGGACTATGCTTGCCGTTCCGAATTTTTGAAAAATAAGTTAGAATTTTACATTTTCTAGTGATGAACTTACTCGGAAAAATACGACTTGGGTCTTCATTGTCAGATAGACAGTACATACAATACAACACATCCAATCCAACCAAACAGGAAGGAGTTAAGAAGAATTTCAACCATAGTTTATTCCAACTTATTTGCGCGCAGACAAAGGTGTTAATTCGGCATGTCCACCCGATTAAACTAAACTAAACTAAAAATTCTCTTATTTTAGTTTAGTTCAACGCTTTGTCTATTCGGTTTGGCCACCGAACTAAAAATAGTGCATGCATTTTTAGTCAAGGTCACACGACTAAATTGAATAAACCCTTTTTAATCTGTGAATTCAATGAACGAATGACAACGTCCTTGTTGTTGAAGTGTGAGAGAGACAACTTAACTTCTTGTCAAAAAACGTGTTCAAATTCAAACGTGACCGTAAATTAAACCTCTGAAAAAATAAACAAACCAAAACAACAAACTTGGCGGCATGGTAATGGGAATATTACGTGAAAAGAGGAAAAAAAAAACAATGTATGTGTATGTGTGTGTATGTCACCACAATCACAAAAAATCCTCTTCGCTTAATTTAAGGTGATTTTCAAGTATCTCCATCAGGAACTTGGCCGCTGATGATCCTAAAGAATTTTCTAAATTTACGGTCGGCCATCTCAAACGGATTTGATGCATCCTTCGACCGAAGCAACCTGGCCCGTTCTTCCCGATTTCTGTAAAACAAATAAATTTCTAACCTTAAAATAAATTTCAAACCCAACCTTTATGATAATAGTTATTTTTTCAATTATTTTATTGTTACACAATTTTTACATATATTACAGATGTATTGGCAAATATTAAATTAAATTAATAAAGTTACTATATATACACAATACTAAATATAATAAAAAAAACTAAAACTATAAGTTAAAATGCGTCGTGGAATTCATCCGCATCGCATGCCTCTTTTGGTAGCGTTCCCAGAAGACTAGCAGCATTGCCACGTTGTATGGCAATACTTAATCTCTGACCTGAAATGAGGCCAGCCTTCTGGTCACGAGAAGCGTCAGCCATACATTTCGCAATCTCCCTGAAGAGATTGCGGGCGCTCGGACCCCAAGGCCCAAACGTTTCGACTCCAAACGGCACACATTCATAATCTCCAATAAGATTGGAGTATTTGCGCCGCTTAACAGCCGCTGCAGAAGCTGCAGCGGCACCGGCACAGCTAGCAGTGCCAGTTATATGGGTAGGGGCAATGGTGTCGACGCATGTTGCGTCCCACACCAGAGTCCTACCCATTTTCCAAGGCATTATTGGCATACCATCCAGTCTCTTGCCATCGTCGCGCGCCAAACCGTTTGGTTCAAGCACAGCTGGCATACCAGCAATGACAAGAGCACGGCGGATTATGTCGTTGAGGCTGGCGTGCCGTGGAATTCGCCCCGCGATCCTGCAGCATGACAGGCCATGGTGTCCGAGTCGGTCAACTGCTTCTCCACAATGACATTGATGCGTAATTTTTTAGTGCTAGGTCAGTTTTGATCAAATAAACACATATTTAGTTGATAAATTTTCTTATTAACCTTTCTTGCTCCTCGAAAAAAGCAGCCACAAAGCATACGTTCATTTTTCTGTAATTTAAAAATTTCAACCAGCACAAACAATCAGCAGAACAAGGTTTAGTTTAGTTTAATCGCGACCAAAAATATGGCCACTAAAATAAGTCGGATTTTAGTTTGACAGGAATAAAATTTTGCCTTACCGAATAGCAAAATGGAGAATTTCACTAAATTGAATTCGACTAAACTAAAAATAGTTTAGTCCTGTCAAATTAAGTTAGTTGGTGTTTTCCCGAATAAGAAACCGCAATTTGACGTGACTAAACTAATTATAGTTTAGTTTAGTCGGAATTTTGCCAACCCGAATCGACACCAAAATATAGTTTTCCGGGTAGTCGGCGGGCACCAAGCGGGCACGGGCCGACGACGGGCTTGCCCGTGCCCCGTGTCGTGCCCGTTGCCAAGCATTCACGTGCAGACATAGGACAGACTTGCTCGTCACGGGCTGCCTGTTGCAGGCAGTCTAGTAGTAAATACCCCGTTTTGGTACAAGGCGAGTCACGAATATACGAAAAATCCAACGCATCGCGAGCTTATACACACTGTGTATATGTCGTCATCAACTAGGCTACTTATTGAGTAGGCAGTTAATTGAACGGTTGGCGTTGACATATATTTACACTGTATAATTAAATCGAGTTTTTAAGGTGCCTGCTATTGATAACCTCCTCAGTAGTCCTTAGTCATTATGTTAAGCCGATGCCGATGCCATAGTTGGTAAAAAAAGTAAAGATGCCAAATTGCCAAATGTCAACTTGACGTATATTTGTTGATATTTTAATTTTACCGCCGTCTGCGCGGCAAAATTATTTAAAATACTATAAACTTATATGTAACAAATTCAAATTGTATCATTTGTATTATACTTGTAATTTGTTCTAACGCTCATACAGTATATAGTGAAAATAGTTAACATTAGAGTATGAACCATACAATCTCAGTATTGAAAGTGCCTGTTGTAGCTGAACGTGTTTTCAATGAAATAGAAAAACGAGTCGTCGGGCTTGGAAACAAAGATCGTCAGTGCATTTTGACTAGTTAATACATTTATAATTTAGTACCAAAATTTATTAATAAAATCTTTTTGCATTATTTTAAAGTTTTGGATGATGAACTACTCTCTCTACATTCAGTTTTTGGAGACGTACTAGAAAGATCCCTGAACATATTGGAAAAATATCCCACTTTCATTGCCTATACTACGAAAAATAAGACCAGAACTTTATTGGAAATAAAAGGAGAGAATGACCGCTGTTATAGGGTGTTTCCTCGTATTAACTACTGTCCCTGCCGTTCGTTCAAGCACCAGGTCTTAGAGCATAGATCACAGGTGACTTGCAAACACGTACTGGCTGCTAGAATTGCTCAGATCCTTGGCCGAATAACGGAACATGAGGTAACCCAAGATCAGTATTTGATGTTGTTACGTTCTATGTACAATATTGCTGAGAATAATGGATGAAGGAACATCGCAGTACTATTTTACGGCATCTATGGACTCTGGGAAAACTTTGTGTAGTTTGTTGAAAGCTATACAGTTTCAAGAGGTATTGTGTTCATGATTTATTGATCATTTAATAATAATATTGCATATTGAATTTACAACTTCATAAACCATTCTTTAATAGAACTTTTGGATTATGTTGGTGCCTTCTTCCCTCAGAGAAGGCACTATTTGTAAGTCTTTATTTATTTTAATACTATTCATGTCAGCAAGACAATTTGGTTGGTTTTGATCAGTACTTTCTTCAAAATACCACAACTTCAATCAATAGTTGTGAAGTTGATTATCCTTAAACCAATGATGTCACAATATTGTGCTTCCCAGTCTGCTGTCTTCTGTGCACTTCCTGAGGGTCTAAAGCTTACTGTAGAAGAAGGAAAATGTGTTCAAGCTTCTGCCTATGTCCCCTCTGACAATTTCACCGAGTATCATGTCCGAGATGATGTTGATGTCATGTTTAAGGTAAGTCTGTCCAGATTATCGTAGTAGGTTCCAAATAATATAGAGATGAGTTTCTAACATTTTACTGGACACTTTTTATCCAGGCCACTGGCTCTCAGCTCAGTCTTGGTTGGATAAGGTTAAGGAAAAAGTATGATACACATCAGTATACAAATTGGATCAGATCTAGAAGAGTCCTATCTCTTAGTCATGGGAAATTTTTCATGCAGCATATGTCTCGCTGTTAGACTAGAATAAAACTACTGACACAGTATAATATTTATATTGAACGGTAAAGGCTCAACACATCACATGCTCATGCACTCCTGAATATTTTTGTCCTTGTCTACCATTTACCTAATTAATGGCGCTGCGGCTTAGGGGTGGGACAGCCCTCCTAAATATTGCTAAACATAATATGCTGACAACACTTAAAAATTATTTCAGATCAGTATAGCAGTACTAGCGGAATGCCTCAATATATTTGGCTCATTAGAAGAATCTAGTTTGAAGATGTACTACAGAGGTGAAGGGTCACCTTTGCTTTTAGTGTAAGTAATGGAGTTACATACTAGTATCTCATATCAGTCACATTATAGTACCATTGTAAGTTGCAATTATCATAATGTGATTGTGTTAAGATATTCTTCTTTACCTGTGGTATGAACTTACAAAATTATGAAGATGTATACACAGAATTAGAATATAGTAGATTATGGTACAAGTGTGTAAAGTTGGTGATTACCGCTGAGGCGATATTGAGACATGAAGACTGTATCATACGACGTTTTTCATTGCACTTCTGAATATTATAATACTATATTACATAACATTAAGGACTTCACATCAATCACATCATATATCAGACGTTGTGCAGTATATGTGTATAACTGTATATATCGGGCGGTGTACTAGGTACATAAATCGTTTTCTTCATAACCAGTACATACTTTAGACATTTTAATTAATATAACTATAATTTCACCAGTGAAAACGAATTGCGAAACTTTTTGGTGCTGGCGGACTGGCGGGAATCATAAAAAAAAAACACTGACCACAGACTAAATGAAAGAGGTTTCTTTTTTTCTATGTGTAAAAAAATTGTGAATTTACTTTAAGTTTTAAACAGAGAGAAAACAAAAGTTATGTTTGTGTAAAAGTTTTGTTTTTTATACACTTACAAGATGAAATTTTCTATTTAAATACGAAGTTGCATGAAATGAACAAGCAATAGGTAGGTATATTCATTTATTTGTTCTATCGAATTCTTGTTTTATCTAATTTTTTTTAAGAATAATGCTACTTTACCAATAAAATTTAAAAAAGTCACAATCCCACTCGTATTTAATAACAATCAAAAAACCATAGTTTCATAATAGGTATCATTTATGTGCCTAATTTCAGTGAGATTAGAGCCATATTATGAGGAAGTGAAATGAAAAATATTTTTAACATAGTTTTTTTTAAATGAAATTTTAAAGCAATTAGTATGCTAACAAAATAGACTTAGATTGGAAAAGTGAATGCTTAAGATGGAACTGTGGGCAGTCCCAATCAGTCACTAACTTATTTGGTCAGAGAATTACCCACCCAGACATCCTCCGTGGCGTAGCGGTTGTGAATGCGGCCGCTACACAGAAGGCGCGGGTGCGATCCCCGCTCAGTGCAAATATTAGGATGCATGAATAAATGACATTGGTCTGGTCGTGCCTAGGAGAGCATGTTAAGCCGTTGGTCTCTCTTACCATAAAAACATCTATGGCAGTTGTTATGGGTAGTTAGACCCCTCAAAAATCCAACAACTGGTCTAACTGCAATGCTTCGATATCGCTTTTGGGTTGTGGAGGTCAGATGGCAGTTTACGGACCCCAGACTCCAAGTTGAAAAGCTTCGGATGCGACTTGGATTACCGGTAGGATGAAAAAGCACATTCCCCACCCAAGAAACCTCACGCACAAACTGCACCTTGTCGTGGAGTTGAGGAGACCAGGCCGTGTTACCATACCATATCCACCCAAGGAACAAGTTGTGGGTTCAAGTACCTTCTCGAGCATTCCCTTTTTTCAATCTAAATCACTTAAATTTATTTTTTCCAACAAGGATAAACTACAATTGACGGCACGGTCTAGCTTGACTTCATTAAAAATCACACTACATAGTTGCTTAAGCCCTCATCCCTGCAAATTTGAATTATTATTGTTGTCCTTTGTCTTCCAGACTGCAGCCGCACTCAGTCAGCAATGTAATGACTGACTGTGAGATATCTACTCAAACAGCTGATTCAGTACTAGAACTTAGGGACGAGGATGCAGAAGAAGTCGCCAAGTTGGTGTTGAAAGCACCCGCGTTCTTAGGATTGCTGGCTGACTTGGAGCGATCCTGTGATATCATTGAGTTGAACTTGTCGCCCGAACATCCAAATGTCAGCATTGTCACTTATGGGATGCAGGTAATACTTACTTACTTCCAGCGGGGGACGCCGCAGACCGGACGAGTGATCTGCCCTTTTATGGGGGCCATTTCACCCAATTCCCCTATTCCTCCTGTTTGGAGGCCAAGAAGTGTCCGGCATTCACGGCGTTCCGTCGAACCTATCTGTCTCTTTGCAGAATCTTACGATCTGTTCCACCTTCAGATCCTCGAGGTCTTGTTCTTCTAGAGTGTCCGTCCCCATGTTTTCCCATCTTATCATTGAGTACATGGGGCATTTGGCCAGCAGGTGCAAGCTGGTTTCCTCCTCCTCCATGCACTCTGGGCATTTGGGGTCAGTTTTCACCCCTATAAGTGTCAGGTGCTTATTTAGTCGGCAGTGTCCCGTTATCACTTCTACGACCAGCCTCATGGGATGCAGGTAATTGTATAATGGTATTTTTGCTGCTCTATGTGCCATGCTTCTGGTAGAGCCTAGCTTATTTTCGACTATACAGCTGTACACTAAAATTTAAAATAACTAACAGGACTCACGCCCTGATAATTCCGTACAAAACAAAATTGCGGGAATAACTTATCTACATCTACACTACCATTATAAAGAAAAAAGATTTGTATGTTTGTAATGAATAAACTCAAAAACTACTGTGCCGATTTTAAAAATTCTTTCAATAGTAGAAAGCTACATTCATCCTGAGTAACATAGGCATATTGGATTTCCACGGGTACGCTTTTACCACCTTTGCGAAGCCGGGGCGGATCGCTAGTGTTATATAAACGGCATTGACCTATAACATAATTTTGATTTTTACACAGCTGTAATAGGTTGCAGACTTGAGTAGTTGGTATTGTGGAGGAACGGGGTGTGATGTTCCTCCAACACAAAGGGAGGATCCTCCGACCAGGCAAGGTGATCACGCCTGGCGGGCCGCGGCCCAACGATTGTCGTTGGGATGTTGTATATGTATTGTACCAGCGCAGGAACTTCACTTTCGCGATGCAGGATTTGTAGTATCGTAGTAGTTCTGCTTGATGTCGCTAGATGGCGCTGGGTACATGTGGTATCGCCACAGTATAACTTACAGCTTGATCCGTCCACACTTTCCCGAGATAAAGGTCTTGATAGACGGATTCTATAAGGTTTCAGATTTTTCCTCTCAGGAACAGAACTAAAAAAAATTATTAGTAACTGAAATCTATACTAATATTATAAATGGCAAAGTGTATGTGTGTGTCTGTTTGTCCGTCTTTCACGCTTAAACCACTGAACGGATTTTGATGAAATTTACTATAGGAGTAGACTAGACCTTAAGAAAGGACATAGGCTATGTTTAATTGCGATAACCAACATCAACGCAGGCGGAGCCGCGACGAAAAGCTAGTCAGTAATATTTCCTCCAACCCCTCCAGGTAAACTAAAGTGCTTGTGTTAGATAGGATTCATATTACCTCACATGGTTTAGGTCTAATGATCATGCAGTGGAAGTTCTCAGAATAAACCATTTACTTGCCCCATCGGGTTGCGACCTACCAGGCGTGAACAGCTAGTTTGTTTACATTCTATTACAATAGTTTCAAATTTACTTGAATTGTGATCTTTTCAGGATCGCTCATGTATTGATATGCCGAAGTCATCCGATATGGTGCAGAGCTTCAGTTGCGAACGCCCTGTGACATTAAAGTACCAATTACATCACATACGGCTTATAATGAAAGCACTCGCTATTTCGACGAAGGTAAGTAACTAGTAATGTAGTTCCAGTAGATTCCTTAGTGCTCCAATGATTGTCATTTGGCGCTAGCGGACAATTTAAGTAACACATCTACTACACAAGTAACACAAGTATACAGTCCATTACCCATACCGGTAGCCTAGTGGTATGGGTAATGGACTGCTGAGACGAGGTTTCGGGTTCGATCCCAGGTTTTCCATGGCACACACCAATGACATTTCGATGTTTTTCGAAATTATGCGTGTATTTATCGCAGGTTTATAAGTGCCCTGTTAATGGCAATAGGCTCGCCACTTATTACATTGGGACCTAAACATAAACCGGCGAAATGTGGGTGCTAGCACCTCTGCCTACCCCTTCGGGAATAAAGGCGTGAGTTTATGTTATGTTATGTTACAATATAAATCTTATGCAGTGTACAATAACGTCAATGCGATGGCGCGTCACTTTAGTGGCGGGACGTCGTGGAGGCGCGGGCGCAATTTTCCTCCAAGACAAAAACGACGTTATTGCACACTCAATAAGGTTTATATTTTGTTACTTAAATTGTCCGACAAGTCATACGTCCCCGCCACGTCTCTTTTATCCCGCGCCTTAGAACCTTCGCACACCACGTTTTTTACGCGCTGAGGACGCGCGTTTTTGATAAGCGCGTCCTCTACATGTTTTCAACACGTTTACAAACGCATCGTGTGCAAAGGTAACACGTAACTTCAGTCTTGCGTTTGCTGAATGAACGTCTTGATAGTGTTCTACGCGCATCGTAAACGCATAGGAAAGACGTCGTGTGCAAAGGCCCTCGAGGACAAATTGTATAGACAATCTGTGAAATCCGAGATTCAAAACTGAGTAGCATTCTAGCATATGGACCTTAAGTGTTTACTTGAATAATTAATTTGCTCCACTTGCTTATTTTTCTTAATGAAAATAAAAAAGTTGAGACATATGGAGGGTAGTTGTAAAATCTAACTCTAGTAATCAGTGCTCTACTACCGATCAACTTTTCGCATCAGTTGATAAAGGATTCATCAATGGCCTGTCGTATTTAGCTGTATGTCCATCTCTTTCTTACGCTTTTAAATATCTGTAATCAGAGCGAGATACACAGTAAGTAGCATATGAATACTTTCTGAATGCTGGGTATCTCAATCTAGTGTTGATTTTGCAAGAGTGTCTACTTACTACACGAAATTTTCTTGACAATTTCTTTAATATTTTTTTAAAGGTTGTATTGAGGTGCAGTTCCAATGGTCTTCTGTTACTACAATTGAAGCTGGAAAAAGAAGATCAAAGACAGATGTTTTCAGAGTTCTATATAATACCTTTACTCGACGACTGAGGCCTTAAATACTAAACAGTGCGATGGAACTTGATTCTAAACAGCTTTATCTCGTTTCAAGTTATTCAGACAAGAAACTTATGGCCAGTAGATTAAAATAGGAAAACGTTGAATCGCTCTAGGCGGGGTTTGAAATCCTAATCCTATTTCAATCAATTTGCTTAAAAGTTTCATTCAAATTATGGCCAGTAACTATTAAATTGCTGGATCATGAAGTTTCGAACTCCAGTCAAAACTATTAGTATCTTTACAATTTCATAGCAGAAATCTAAAGTAGTAATAGATGGGTGAGCATGAAATGGTGGATAAAAACGTAAGTACTCGCATTTGGGAATCCTTTTTCGATCTGAATATAGCGTCTTCTACTTAAATACTTGAGCAGTTTTAAGTAGTAATTAAATCTCAACTTTATTCTATTAGACTAAGTTTAAAATAGTAGTCTTCCCATACTACTACATAATATTTTAAGCCTTCTCTAAATGAAAAGTTGATATGCAAGTTGATATTCAATTAGCACGCTAGAAGAGAACTCAACTTTGACTTAGGCTTGTCCTTGTACATAACATAATAAAGAATAAATGTCACTTCACTCACAATTATATGATTGCCAAAGATTGGAGAATACAATACGTTTTTCTTTTTATACGTTATTAAAACTGTAAATATAGAGTATGTACATGTTATATAATTCAGAAAACGGGAATAACCGCGATCATGGTATAGGTACTTACATACCTTTGATTGCCTGACGTTTCGACCAGGTTACACCGGCCGTGGTCACAGGCTGACTGGACCACGGCCGGTGTAACCTGGTCGAAACGTATACCATGATCGTATACCACGTATACCATGATCGCGTTAATTCCAGTTTTCTAAATTATATATCATGGAACGCGAGAGTTTAAAAGTTAGTTATGTACATGTTAGTTAATAAAACAAGTTTTCCAAAATATATGCCTATATTTCCGTTCCTCCAAAATTACATACAGTATATAAGGAATGTTTGTTAAGTTAACATAGCTCGAACTGTCAGTATAAATATACGCTCGCATATGCAAATTATGCCTAGTTAAGAAGCTTGTTTCTAATTTGATGGCGAGTGATCAGCTTTGTTCCCCACTTGTTCTAACTGAAGAGGACCGCTAATTGTAACCAGTGCAAAAAATGCCATTGTATCTTAGACCAGCTTTTGCCCACGGCTCCGTCCTCGTGAATGTCGGTTATCGTGAACAAACATAGCCTATGTCCTTTCTCAACGTTTAATTTACCCCTATACAAAATTTCATCAAAATCGTTTCGGTGGTTTAGGCGTGAAAGACGGACAAACAAAGTATGGACTTGATTTTTATGTTAGCCTAAAATTAAATGGCATCTTGTAGAGTGAATAAAAAAATGTAATGAACTCTTTAGCACGAAATTTTTGGACTAACAGTCATAAACAAAGTCTAAAATTTAATATCGTTTTTTGCTGCTCCCGTGGCATGACACATCTCATAAGTTCGATAAAATACTAGTTCTACTGTAGAACAAGTGGGAAAAAACCTCGTGTCAATCGTTGGCATCGAATTAGAAACTTTGGTTTCAATATAAACTATTTTGTCACATTTGATATGATTTTGAAGTAGCAGGTAAGTTAATAAACTACTTCTATGCACGCGATGAAATTTTTTTCATTTCACCACCTCAAAGTTTTAAGATAAGATAAGATAAGATAAATCTTTATTGTACACCAATAAATTATGTTCGTGAATTCGAAACACAAAACCTATTTATGTACCTATATGGTGCCGAATTTAACATACAACTTTTTTTTAATTTGTTAAAAATTCTCTTTTTTATTTTTTTTATTGGCTTTGCGCCGCCATTTTTGCATGGCCTCGCTGTAGTAGGATTAAAATTAACATGTTGTACATGATGGCAAAGATTTTTCACCTCGTGCTCTTTTTAAAAAGTTTCCCTCGCTAATTTAAGCGTTTTTAGAATCCTTCGCTTGCTCGGTCATCAAAATTGAGCACGCCGTTAAAAAACAACTTTGCACTCTAGTATAACAAATTACTATTAAAAGCCTGTTTTCTCTATCGTTGGTTCTCTTGAGGGCCTATTAAAAGCCTGTTTTCTCTACAGTTGGTTCTCTTGAGAGCCTATTAAAAGCCTGTTTTTTCTATCGTTGGTTCTCTTGAGAGCTAGGTTTTTTACAGCAAGGACTAAAGGGCCATCCTCACACTTGAAGGGATTTTTTGAAACATAATTGTGTTCTTTGCTACGGCTCGGTTAAACTATGGAGAGCTATCAGTCGAGACCACTTCGTAAGATAAATCACAACATACTGGCAGGCATATAATTGTCCTACATGGAGATAGATCCTGCAACACTCAACAGTGAGGCACTAGATCAATTGATTACATGTTATTTTTCTAGATGTCGAGTTCAGACAGTGAAACTAAGCTTAGCAGAAATGTAGGTGGTGTTTACAGCATGCGTAAGAGCGGTCTGCCTTAATTCAGTTTTAAAAACGAACAAACATGTTACGTAACGTTATTTTGTTAATAAGTTATATTATAATGATTGTTTATATTACACATTTTTTAAACTTAATTCAGCTAGTTTTTTTTCATTATAGTTGTCACTACAATGACAAAACCAGCTCTCAAATTATAACTTAAAAGACTCTTTTGGCTATGATCACACAATACGATAAGTTACAACACGAAAACTCTTTGTTTGATTAAAGAATATTATTTTTTTACATTGTTTATATACACAACATTTGCACTAAGTTTTTTTGTTTATACAACTTTTTAATGCTATATCCGTTTACACTGATGTAATTGATGCAAGGTATATTTTTCTATAGTTGTTATTTGGCAGTGAAACATTCAGTTACAATTTCATTATTGTTACTTACGACTAAACATAAATTAAGTACACATAGAATACGTAACATACATTTGGCTAAGCCTCTATAGTTATCAATAAATTAATACTAATATATAATTTAAAACTAACCTATTGCACAAATAAATAATTGCGGAGTATCAGCCGACTAATAAGTTCGAGGCAATGATTTCTCGACTGGCTGTATGGAACAATAAAATTCCTATCGCGAAGGACTGACTCGGCCACTAACCTATTGAAGCTGTCATACAGATTGATATTACAACAAGGCGGTACAGATGATGTCAAAAACTAATGAACTCATTAAAATCAGGTAATTATATAGTCGTTTCGGTGCGAAAGATTTTGGGCATAGTTTCGATACCTACATCGTCTGGAACTAATAATTCGAAAAATAAAATTTACAGCTACTCTACATCAATTCCTTTCACCGGAACATTATTCTCATACTTTTTTCTTTTTTGCCAAATTAATATTTCCAGCCGTTTTTGCTATCTGAACTGTGCCCAAAATCTCCCGCTCTGAAACGACTATAAAATTTAAGTCCCGTCACAAACTAGAAGTTCAACCCCGGCTCACCCAGGTGCCGTTACAAAAAAGCTTGTCTAATATACAAAGAAGTCATTGACAAAAAATAGATATGCTTATAAGTATGGGATTAATATCAACAAAAACAAATAATTTACTAAAATGACACTGCAAACTTGTTACACAAATACATTCGCAGTTCTTATACTAAGGACTCCTCCAAAGAGAATATACTAACATCTCATGCTATCCCTGTTTTATTTCCATCATAATAAAAGGAAATATGAGATTTGTTTCTACCATCCTCGATAAATTGAGTAATAAAAGCTAATTAATGTTTTGGTTATACGGCAATAAGATATAATTTGCTATTTGCTATAATCATACTGTGGAGTTAACACATTCTTGTCATCCTAGCTAATTTGTTTGTGCTTATTGTGAGAGATACCGGCTGGGCCTACGAGAAATAAGCTGTCAGCTTTTGTTAAAGTGTACATACATACATACATATCAATCAATCAATCAATCAATCAATCAATTAGCCCATTGCGTAGTATGACCTTTATTCGTTCACCTTACTGGCCCTAAATTTGCTAAAACAAAACTACTGTCATATAACAAACACAGCAAAAAATTGCATTTAATTTTAGACGTTATTTTTATTTGCTTAAAGTCCAAAATGAAATGAAGAGTTGCATTATAGTTTTCACGCAAATGAAATGAAATGAAATTTTGCATTATATTTTTCACGCAAATGAAATGAAATGAAATTTTGAACTTTTGGAATTTTAGATAATTTTGGACTTACACAGCATTGCTTTAACGTCTAAAATTAAATGGTTTTTTTTTTCAGTTTCCGTAATATGACAGTGGTTTGCTTTAGCAGAATCAACGCCCAGGTCGACTGCGATTGTGAATTAACCATATACTATTATTAAAAATTCCCGCGTATTTCGACCCTCCTTAAAATCCCATCTTATTGTCAGAATGCAATAAAATTAATTGACCGATTCATTGTTACTAATTACCACCACTGGAAACCAAGTTCGATGACGCCATGACGCACATATGCGTCATTGGCCACAAGTCGGTTAAACTTTACTTTGTATCTTGACAGAAGAAGTACAGTGTAGCCGTCCTACTTTTCTATTAATTTGAGCACAAATGACATCTGTTGTTTATTAATACACGAGTATTAGGGTAAATCTCCTCTCAAAGAGCCGGCAGCGGGTTTTTGAGGTAAAATATTATAAAACATTTTAAATCTTATCTACGGGAGAAAAAGATCCTAATAAATTGAAGGCGACGGAGATGACATCCTCGCAATCTTTCAAGTAACAAACTCGGCCGCTGCTGCAGTAGGGATTGACCCTAATAAGCACAGAATAAAATAACATTCGTGTTGACCCTTTTTCCTTGGCAATTTCCATAGAATTATTATTACTAGATAGGAAAAACCTGTCTTAATATAGTGATTTTTGGTACACGTTCCTATAATTGCATTCAACTTATCCAATTATAATAAATCTTATGACACCCAGGATTTACAGAACTCAGTCTAAAAGAATAACGTGGATGAAACCTCTACAACTAGCGAGTGAAGCCGCATAATGTGATACTTAAATAATACCATTTCGCTCGCACTCTTTGTGCGCACGCACTAGTGCGAGTGAGATAGTACTACTTCAGTATTACTTTATACGGCTTCAGTCTCGTTCTATACGTTTTATCTGTTATTCTTTTGGTTCCGAGTTACAGAAATGTTGCAGGCACGCTAAAAAAACAACAGATTGCCCGTCCAATGGATTCCACGCCTCTTTCTACTCCACAGTATGGGTGTTGTTAAACGAAGGTGTACTGATTGTCAACTGCCCTTTGGTCGTGGTGGGCCCCGCTGGCCACTAGCAATGCTTCGAGCTCAGCCCGGCGCATTCGGACGTCGCTCCCATGGGTCACCTCCAACTGAAAGTTACGGACTATTGTTCAGAAAGAACTTATTATAAAGAAACAGCGACTTCAATATGGGGTTCTTCAAAAATTAGGTTTCTTCAGGATCGGCAACGCGAGTATAAACCCCGGGTGTTGTATACGTCTATAGGCCTTGATCATTTTCCATCAGTTGGGCCGTGAGCTTGTCTGCCACCAAGTGGTATAAAAAAAAAATATTGAGTGGTAACTTTTTTTTGACAAAAGGGTGTATGGGTAAGAGGATTTTTAAAAATAATGGTTGGAGTCAACATTAGTTTAAAAGCACTACTGTGATACATGAACTACTAATTAAAATCACTGAACAAGCTGGTATATAGAAGCATAAATGTATTAAATAAAAAACTTACCAAAATGAGTATGCTTGCAACACAACAGACAAAAAAAAACGAAGAAAAAAAAATTAGCAAAATAAAAAACAAAGCCATTCCATAGAATAAAGTTTAATAATAAAAATTTACAACAAAGAAATTAAAATTAAAGCTCGGAAGAACATGATTTTGTACAAACTATAAACAATAATATTATATGCCTACTATACTCTAATTTCATTGTTAGTTCATTATAATAACAGTCCATTTTTACCAAAACTTGAGTCACGATGATAAATAAAATCTACTAGAAGAAATAATTTGGCTCTAGTATTTTAAATAATAAACATATTTCATTCACATTTTAATATGATTTTATAAAAAAAACCCTAGTATGTTTTTAAAAGGGTATCTTTGTCAAAAATGTGTGGGTAGGTGCATATTTGAAGACTTCTTGCCTTTAAATTTTGTTCAACTATTATCGCTCGCTCAGTAAAGAAAAAATGACAGGATGTCAACAAAATATATTCAAACATCGAACGGAAACACGGGTAGACACGAATAAGTTTAGTTTGATATTTTAATATTTGTGAAAATAACAAAATTTAAAAACAATAGCCATGCAATAAAATCAATATTTAATTTTCAATTACTTTTTGTTGCTCAACAAAAAGATTGATTACTTTTGAACTTGGAAAAAAGGGTAGCACTTGATTTTCATATTTTTATTTATATTACACTAGCGAACCGCCCCGGCTTCGGGTGCAAAATATGTTATTATACATATAAACATTCCTCTTCAATCACTCTATCTATAAAAAAAACCGCTTCAAAACCGTTGCGTAGTTTTAAAGCATACATAGGGATATAGGGACAGAGAAAGCGACTGTTTTATACTATGTAGTGAAGTCAAATGCTATACTAGAGCCAAAATATTCTTCTACAAAACCCCAACTATCTTAGGGTACACTACTATTAGACACCTAAACAACTGGCATTTATAAATGTTAGCGTTATAATAAAATGATATTATAATGCAAAACTATTTTTACAGTACATATAACTAAGTTAAATGCGATTATTCAAACATTGTGATTCCTTCATATTCTATCTACGTAGCACTTCAGCTTAAATTTTTATATATAAAATTTACATTTATTGTCATCAATAAATAAAAAATGCAATACAGGAATCTATGATCATACACAGCTATGCTTAAAATAATTGTTTTTGTTATATTATATATATATATAATTTTATATGAAACCGTAAGGTTCAATATACGTAAGCTACTTTTAAAGCTATAAGACGTAGCCTTCTTAGATTAAAGCCTGTTGACCTTTATTGGCAAATATTGGCGAACTTATTGTTAATATAAGTAATAATTAAGTTCTGTGATTCATTAAGAAACTGTTTATTAGAAAATTGGGTCTACTATGCTTGAAATATTTGTTTTTACGCAAATTAATTGTTTTACATCTATTTCATTTTAATTTGACTGATTTTTAACTTGATATTAGGTCGCAAATAACTCACTCGAGTGACACATTATTTGGATGATTTGACCAAACAGCACTATAATGGTAATCATGATTAGGATGGTTAAAGGTTTGTGACCAGCCGCTAGTAACTAATGCAGTGGCTCAATTTTCTAAAAACCTGGACATTATGAGCATGAAAAGAAACAAATATGAGCAAATATAACTACAAGCTACATAAACAACATCAACAGCTACGAAATGAAAACTTTAGCTCAAAATGGCGTATTACTACATGTTTCAAAAACGTTTACATTATCACCTTTAAGGAAGTAATAGGTAATAAACAATGATCCTAATTTCAGTCTTTATTTGGCTAACTACTTATAGTTAAAAACGTCGTAGAGAACGAGAATTAAATGTCTTTGAAAACATATTTTGTAGTACTTAGAAAGTAGCATGTGCGGAAGTACCCTAAAGGTACAGTCGACAAAAGAGATACGGTTGCACCTTTAGATACAACTTTGTACAATAAAGTGCAACAATATCTCCTTTGCCGACTGTACAGTTGGTAACCGACTGCATATAACAACAACAGGCCGACAGGTCGCGTCCTGCTGTGTTGACTACGAACTCGTACCTTAATTATTGAGAAAAGCACAGAAGTGTCTTTAAGTCGGCAACCATACAATTTAAATATATGTTGCACATACCCAATCTTTATATTGCTCGATTCATATATCTTGGATCTAAAATGTGCTCTATACGCCCAGTACCTTTTGATGACAGTACGGGATGCTATGGCCGTGGACGAGGCTAATTCAGCAAGCATAGATTATTACAAAACAATACGCGGGCGCCAGGGCCTTTAACATATCGCGATTTAGGTTTTTTTTATCGAAAATATACCGAAATTATCGAAATTATTAATATTCCCTCTAACCCCTCCAACTAAGCTAAATTGCTTGTGCTAGGAGTGGGTTCACGTCGGTAGTGTAATGGCCAGGATTCGAACCCGGGACCTCTCGATCGTAAGACCGACTCCTTAACCACTAAGCTACCGACGTGGTTATATAGGTCCAAGATTTATAGAACGAGCAATACAGCATTAATATTACTATTAATCGAGAGATCTTTATTTTAAACGCTCAAGGGTTATTAGTTATTATATTATATTTCGTTTAGATTATTTGTCCATAGCATTGTAATTAAAGAAATAGTTGGAGAAACAGAGACGCGTCTTTATTTATGTATGCAGGCGTTTTAAAAAGCTCAATAATCAAATGCAATGTTTTTTAATTGCGATTGGCCGCCTGCCTACTATCACACTACAATCGCAATGCTCCGTTTTTTCGGTACATTTACGTTACGAATTCGAATGTTTTTCGCGCTTGAGGCACTGGACAGCTGAATCCACAATAAGATTTCAATTTCGCGGTACTCTAAATTTATTGACGTCACGTTTTCGAGCACAAGTCGACAGTGATGTATGTTTATGTGCTCGACAATGTGACGTCACCAAATTTAGAGTACGCGAAATTGAAATCTCACCGCAGATTTTAACTGTCGAGTTCTTTCGATCGTTCGAAACTGCATATGGTTGCTGACACCAGATTTGAAGCCGCAATTGCAAAAATATTGGTTAGGATATCCATAAGACTGTCTCTCTGTCGCGATGAACAGTCGAACATAGTAACGTTACGATATATACTTTCATAGCATCTGTGTATTCTTTGTTATATTTTAAAGCTCCTGGCAATGATCTTCGGTGGGTATATATATGCCTCATTTGTATTATTTTAATGAATATAATATATATTAGCACTCGCGAAAGTATTTACTCAAATATGCAGTGTATTTGTTTGAAGTACTCGAATTCTACAGTGGTTATCAGTGAGATATTATGTGATGATTCTCGATTGTTTACCAACAGTACTGAATTGTCAATATTGACATCGTCGCTATACATTTCGACCGATAATTTAAGAATTTTGTTCGAGAGAACCGATATATTGGGTCGTGAATGGACAATTTTAAACAAATCGATACTAATATTATAAATGCGAAAGTAACTGTCTGTCTGTCTGTCTGTACGCTTTCAGGCCTAAACCACTGAACCGATTTTGATGAAATTTGGTATAGGGGTAGATTAGACCTTGAGCAAGGACATAGGCTATGTTTGGTCGCGATAACCGACATCCACGCGGGTGGAGCCGTGAAGCTTAAAAGCTAGTAAAATATACAGTACTGCTTGTGATTTCGCACGTTTAATTTCCCCTTACTATGGTTTTGAAAAGGTTGGTATCCTTTATAAAGTAGTTAATACCGAAGGTATATTTTTTTTATACACAAACAGTTTTAACTGTCCTAAAGATCCGATGATAGGGAGAACGTACGACAAAACCGGACATGCCGAGCTTATACGAATGGTAAATTTGGATATTATACTGATAGTAGCTAAACCTACTTAAGATTTCTTAGTCTTATAACATACTAAAGCCAATGTATAATGTTTTAATCCCACTACCGTGGAATAACATTAGGCCACATTTGTTTGTCAGAAACAAGGTATACATAGCGAATCACCACCGGCGGGTCTAATTAAGCGATTCCACTAAAAACGAGTAACTTTGTGACATTCCAGTAGAACTCAATAGATTCATATAAAATTCGTTAAATTTGGTCACTCATATAAGCAGAATCACAACAATTCATTTACTAAGCAGCTTCTAATTTCGGCTAAAATATTACCGCGTGACAAAAGGCATACAACAATCGAGAACCATAACACGTCAACTAAGAGTTGCTCACTTGTTGCCTGTTGTCCCGACAGACCACGTACTCGGTGAGTGTGACGTCAGCAGCCCCACCAGACTCCAGCGGTATAGGGTTGGCACGGAAGTGTTCTAGCATATCGTGGACGTTTGGAAACCAGAGGTGTTGGACCCTGCACTGGCCGCTTTCTGAGAGAGTCATTCGTAAGTGTTTGGCACGACCCTGAAAAGATAAGTAGGTTATATTTAGTTTTGTTTATCCTATGAATTGAAAACTTTTTTAGACGCGTTAGAGGATTTTTGGGCGAACAAAAATTAAGGAACTCGCGTCATCGTTACAGTAGCTTGGGCGTCACGTCGATACAATTCACAAGTTATTTAGTTTTTACTATTATCGGCAGGGCAGGCATGTTTTTTTATGCCCACTATTTTGGAATCAATTTTAGGTACTTTGGTAAAAGAGTTTAGAGAGATTGAAGGAAACGAAGGTAGAAGGTTTACTGTTTTTTTTTTTTTTTAGGACAACTCATTTTGTTCCAAGTCCTAAAACTTTTGGCGCCCAGCCAACTCCACCCTTAGGCTCAGACGCAGGTTTCCCTTTCGGAGTTGGAGTCAATCGCTCCTATAAAGCCGTTGGTATAAGCCAAATCTAAAGGAGGAGAAAAAGTAAGCGGACTTTTGGTTCTAATGTGGTCTGAGAATTCTCCGAATAACTTGATGAACGATGGTGAATTTTTGAGAGTAATCCCACTTACGTTTCCACACCTGTATACCAAAATCAAGAGTCTAAAATGCCTTGTGATGACACTCGGGAAGTCCCAAAGAGAGTTGAAACTGTCTTGGAATCGACATAGAAATTAATCAGAGGTAAATTAAAAGAGTTACGAATATCGTACATACCTGAAAGTTAAACGTAAGCACATACTCTCCCCGGCGCGTCTCACTCTGCCTCACTAAGTAGCAGCCGTGGCCCGTAGTCCCACCCGCTAACACACAGCCCGCAGCGGCCGAACGAGCCAGCGTGCCATGGAACCACGGCCATTCGGCCAGGGACACCCGCGATGACGCCTCACATGCCTCCTCTGCTATTGGACCTAGGGTAATTTTATTGCATGTTTAACTGTTAGATTGTATTAAGGAAGGATTGAGATTGGAAAAAATGTGTAGGTACGTCGAAACGTCCCAGATAGGACTGACCAACTGAGCTGCTCAAACACGTTTGGGGCACACTCAAAAACCCTCCCCCCTTAGGCGTTCACACTTTTTCATACAGTATCCCAGGTTGCATCCGTAACTTTCACCTCGGAGGCCGGGGGCCGCCAGTCTAACTGCGACGTGGCAGAATTTCTATATTTTCCATGAAGCGATTGCCATTTGACCTCCTACGAGTACGTAACTAACTTCATTTCACAGAACTAGTACAGGAAGGAAAAAAGCACATCGAGACATTTTCTCTGTACCTATTATTAGTAAATTTTCCCATACAGTCTATAACGCGGAAAAAAAATTAGAAAGCTTATAAATTCCGGACTAGGCACCTTAAATTCATATCATAGAAATCTTATTCCATTATCGTTAAAATGTTTCGAGTAATAGTGTCACACACTCGATTCCATTTTTCGCATTGCCAATTTATAGGCTTTACGGAGAATATTAAGTTAGGTCGATTCGTAGTTGACTAAAAGCCGACTTGAACCCTGGAGGATTACGTATCGCGTGCTCGACTTAATAAGATCCGATATGGTGACCCGTAAATATTTGAACCTTGCGCAAGACGCCTTTTTCGGTCTCTTTGATAATAAGTGCGGGTTCGCGTCATTGGTTGATCATTTCTGTTACTGGTGGTGTTGTGTTGTAGTTGGCCAGTTGATTTTTGATATGACATTCGATATTGAACACACATATCACATTACACATCTTTCGAACTGTAATGGAAAATACCAAACATTTTTGAACACCAAAATGTTTGTTAGAAATACGTATCGAGTTTGTACCTATGTTGAAACTAAATCAAATCAAATCAATTAGCCCACTGCAGTCCACTGCTGGACATAGGCCTCCCCCAATGTGCGCCATTTCTTACGATCCTCCGCCTTCCGCATCCATGAAACACTGTCCTTATTGAAACTAATGTTATACAAAAATACTTACTGTTATACAGAAATTCAGCGTCTTCCGTAACCTCAGCAGCTAAGTCAACATTACTGGTACTGGCCGGCAGGTCTCTCCTCGGCGGCAGGTCAGGGGGCGCCGGTTCCGGCAGGCCTGGGAGCGCGTCTGGAGGTGGCTGCGTCGTCGGAGGCGACCGCATGCAGTACTTAATAGTTGCTAACCAAGACTTCATGTCATCGACATCTGCTGCTTCTATCACGTATTCCATGTTGTTGTCAGCCTAAAAGTGTTTAGGTAATGTTATGAAAAGGTAGATTATATTTATAACTATCTTTCCGCCCGCATGAATCTCTTTTGTCAGAAAATTTTGTTATTAATCTTATCATATTATACGGTTGTTCCTTACGATTTTATGCTGAATTCAATACAATAATGTATTTTCTTTCATCAAAACAAAGTAACCCTTGGAAATCTTAAAGAAATGCAATGCTGCCATCAAAGGTATTCTCTAGTCAGAACAAAACATGTATATATATAAATAAATAAATACCTTCAGATATGAATTTGTATTAACAGAATAAACAATCAGTAGCTGGTTTAGGAGTCGGCCTCAATATGGAGTTCCTCAGTTCTATAAACACTTACTGATTAATTTATTAAGCAAACAAATTGGTATCACTACGCACAGGACATAAGAATATTAATTAGCCTTCCATTGCTACATGAGACGCATACCAATGTGTCAGTGAATATGAATTTTATTTTCATCAAACACTATTAGAAGGCAAATTCTCATAATAAAAACTGTTAAAAAATCAGTCTCCGTTTAATTTCAATCTCCCAAATGACAAAAATGGTACTGTCGTAATAAAATTTTCAAGAAAGTTCATTGGCAGTGATTTTTGGAAATTTTGGCATATGTGCAAGAAGGAAATGGTCCTTAGATTTTTTTTGGATCTAGATGGTATATGTGCTATGAAGTTATCTAATATATAAAATTCTCGTGTCACAGTTTTCGTTCCCAAACTCCTCCGAAAGGGCTCGACCGATTCTCATGAAATTTTATGGGCATATCGGGTAGGTCTGAGAATCGGCCAACATCTAGTTTTCATACCCCGATTCGCGATAACCGACATCCACGCGGGCGGAGCCGCGGGCGACAGCTAGTCTAATATATAAAATTCTCGTGTCACAGTTTTCGTTGCCATACTCCTCCGAAACGGCTTGACCGATTTTGATGAAATTTTGTGGGCATATCGGGTAGGTCTGAGAATCGGCCAACATCTATTTTTCATACCCCGATTCGCGATAACCGACATCCACGCGGGCGGAGCCGCGGGCGACAGCTAGTATGTCCTAGAATATTAATTTTATTTATCTTAGTACGCTCTATAGATACTGCAACACAACAAAAATAATGCAAGAAGCATAATAAATTGATAACCTTATTTTTAAATTGATTATAAAGGATTGTAGTAGATTCATACTTCCAGCTAAATTGTTCACAGTAGGTAAACAATATGTGTCACGAGTTGTTAGAAAAAATTGTTTGTGGTCACAATAAAGGGAATTTTGCATTGCCAAAGTATACCTAATAATGTATTTACCCTAGTTCTGTCATAAGGTCTTAAGCTTTCATCTCGGAGCCCGGGGTAAACTATCCATCAGGGGTAGACATAATCCGAGGATTACCCGAAGGACATTGAGGCTTTTGTAACCAATAACTTTTTGGCAGCTGAACTATGGATGTTTTTCCCCTACTTCATAAATAGAAAGTACTATAAAGAATCATGTCTTTTCCAAATCACATTAGAAATCTGATTGAATTATAGTCCTCCATCAATATCCAAAGGTATGATAGTTGCATAAATAAAGTTCCCGAAGTTCAGTCTACAATTCTTTGCCTAGCCTATACTGGACTCCGAGGCTTTCATCTCGGAGAGCTTGGTTCACTTAAGAACTCAGGATCTAGGGTTGCAGGGTCCCAAAGGTACAAACGGGGTGAATATAGACTTGACAACATGACCTGAATATTAAATTAAAATCTTTGTATTACATGATATATAATAAGGAGAATGGGAATTAACCATGGCCAGTGTAACCTGGTCGAAACATCAGGAAATCAAACATATGTAAGTACCTATACCGTGATTGCATTAATTCTTGTTCTCTTTATTATAAATGACTGAATGGCATATCTTGTCATTACAAAATGTAGATGGTACTATAAATCTTAACCATCTAGTTTATAACTTGACTTGTGGAAAAAGATAATATTAAGTTAATTAAAGGAAATACTGTCTAGCCATTCTTATCATCCATACTAATATTAAAAAAGGGGAAAGTGTATGTGTGTGTCTGTTTGTTTGTCGGTCTTTCACACCTAGACTACTGAATCAATTTTGATGAAATTTGGTATAGGGATAGATTAGAGCTTGAGAAAGGACATCGCGATAACGATAACCAACATCCACGCGAGCAGACCCCCGGGCAAAAGCTAGTAATTTTTTTAAAATTAATATTGAATCAAATTCAATTTTATTGTTGATTGCTTCACTACTAAAGTGAGTAAAATGCTAGCATAATTACCTTTAATACAAAAGTATTTTCATGATCTGGCATCTCCAACGCAGTCGTTTCCCGAGCTTCTGAAATGAGGAAACAGAACACTCCACTCCGAGGCTTCTGTGCCTTTGGTGGCGAATAGAACTCCAACATATAGCCACCCACTGTCTTCACTAGCGCCAGTCTGCATTTCTCCCATTTTTGTGGACCTGAAGGTTGTTCCAAACTCTCCGGAGTTAAATAATTTACCAAACCTTCTTTCCTACATTCTACAACTATCTTAGCTAATTTAGTCTTGTTCTGTTTGTTCAAATTAGACGAGAGTTCCACCTCATCTGAATGTTGTTTGTGAAATAATCCCTTCCCACGCCTCAAACCCTTGAAAGATAACCTTCGAAAAAAAGGTTTATGTAGTGTTTTTGGCGAGTCTGTGTCTTCTGAATAGTCGCTTTCGTCGTGTCCAGTGTGCGTTCCGTTAGGGAGTTTGTGCAGCGCCTTCAGTTTTCCGATTTCATATTCGAATTGTTCCGAGAAACATTCAACGAATTTCTTCAGTAGATCCTTGTGCGTAGCTTGGGCCCGGCCTGCGGGGTCGTTGTTACCAGTCTGCACATACTGTAAGCAAGCCTTGGCGAAGTCCTGGGCGGCGGCTTTCGCCTGACGCTCGCAGTACTCGACCCATCCGTCGGGATCGCCGTCGGACGGGCCCGCCATGGCAAGCAATTTCTTTAGCAGCTCCACTTGGAAGGCGTTTATTCAATGCTTTACACTAAACACAATAACTTAGTAAGCTACGTTTACTGTTATTTAACTTGTTAACAAATTTCATGCCAATTTGTAATTGTAAATCAAAATAAAATTGACGATGCTTCACAAGTTTTCTTGCGAAAACAAGTTTTGTAGCCATATCAAAAAAATAAAATGGGTGCGTTCGTTGCGTTTGGCCGGCGCAAAGGCCGTTTGGTTTTGAATGAAATTAAAATTATGTTATCAAGAATAATAAACAATTTTATTTTTCAGACAATAAATTTATTTTCCGATTCTCGGAACTATATACAATACAAAAACATTATTACATAAAAATCATTTTATCACAAAAAGCAATCGTTTTTACCACTGGTCAATAGATGTCTATGTATTAAAAAAAATATAAACATGCAAGCCGTGGCCACTGGGTCCCCACTACGAACAAATTTTATTAGTGACTAATAAAATATTCTAGATGGCGTTATGTGTATCAATTTAACATAAAATTCTAAATGAACAAGAATTGAATCCTATAAATATTATTTTCTCATAAAACTTTAATATTTGTTCCTCATAAACATATAATAATGAACTTTGAAACCTAATTTAGACAATTTGTTATAATTATGCAGCGCCCTTCCCGTCTTTTATCGGTACTATAATGATACTGCCGATACTGTACACTACGTTACACACAATAGATGGCGTGTTACTCAAACAAAAAACATATCGAACGAGATTTACTGCAATTAACAATTGATTAGTTTCTTTTTTAATTATTTTAGGAGTATGATTAAAACTAACAATTAAATAGTTACTTCTGTTCTGTATTTTTTTAACGTTTATTGTTGAAGAAAACCGCTGTTTTTATAATCTACGAAATTTCGTAGGTATCGCCCTTTGTTCCGAACATACAACGCCGCCAACTTGAGTGTTAGGGTTGTCACTTTGTCAATGAAAATTAAACAATCCTATAAAACGTTTAGAATGCTTATTTATTTTTAACCCCCCACGCGAAAAGAATAAGTCATAATAATATTATTTGTTTAAAATTAAAAAATTATAAAAACTCTCCCCAGTGTTCTAGGGTACATATTTGTTCATGTTAGTTCACATATTAGTACTTGGGTGAACAAAAGCAAAACGTTGGATTTTTGGCGACAAAATGTATTTTGTTATTTTTTTTCGCTCTAAGTTATCAATAAGGTTATTAAAATAAGGGAAAATTAGAAGGCACTTGCATAAAACCTTCTGAGGGTGTCAAAACTGTCAAACTAGGGACAGCATTTTGTAATGGCGGTCACTATTTTATGGATTGCACCCCAGTTTACCATTAAGCGGGGAGCAGTCAATTTGAAATATTTAAAGCAATTTAAACAAATTAAGAAAAATAACGCTCCTGTGGCGCGCGCCTTGTGTAGGTAATACTAGGTTAGGTAGGTAGTACTAGATAGGTAGGTAGTACCTGCTTCTTACCTATTAGAAATAACAAGGGCTTTTAAACATGCTGAGTACGGATTTGAAAAAAAAAATGATATTTGGAATATTTCTCGCATATTTCTACTGAAATAATAACGGTAGGTACCTACTTTCTGCCTCATTTTTTAAAGACTACCTATCTACTGGGGTACTTTCTGAGTTGGTGTAGTGTAAATAATGAATTTATATAATTTTGCCACAGGCATTTTTCCAGTTTCCACTGGAGTTAAAACTCTTAAAATTACTTTTTCAATCGGTAAGTACCGGGTTTTGGAGCTTAGACCCCCGGTGGCCGACGCCCGACTGAGAATCCGTATCCAAATTAGTATTCTTTCTACTTTTGCACAACCCTGGGTGACCGTTCTTAACATTTGAAGTTATAAGCGATATTAGCCAGGTCGGTGGGTCGGATGGGTGACCGTGAAAATAACAAGAAGGTAGGTAGGTATCTACGTAATACCTTTTAGTTAAACGGCTTTATTAATTGAAAGTATGACATCTCAGGCAGGTATATTGTCGTCTGAAAAGACACACGCCTTCCTACTTACCTACCTACCTATCAAATTTAATATCAGATCATTACTCAACAGGAATAGGGTAACATTTATACCTAAGTACATAAAGCGAACTTAATAAAATGTATCTACATTAAGGTAGTCAGTATTAGTAGTACCTACCGCACATACAACGACACACGGCGACGAGCCAAGCAAGCGGATGATATACCTACCTATAACGAGCTCCTATGAGACGACTTTCTCGCTTCTACACGAATATCGCAAATGCGAAATGGCAATCGTTAAAGAAAGTTGGAGCCCTTCGAAGACCGATGTCAAATCTCTCATAGGATTGGTGACTTGGTGACCATTCCTCAATTAAAGAATTTTTGTTGAAAGATTCCATTAGCTCCATTAGCTCTTCTACTGTCCTAACAGTAGGGGTAGGACCCGTAGGTCAGACGGTAGTCGGTCAGGTAAAATTTAAGGAGTCCGAGTCATTTTGAGTTATTCGTACACCCCCACTGATAAACGGATGGGACTCTAGCGCAAGCTTTCTTCTTGAGGATAGTAGGTCAAACGGCAGTCGCTAATGTAAAAGTCAAGGGGCTGAGTCATTTTGAGCTATTCGTACCACCCACTGATTAACGGATGCGAGTCTGGTGCAATTTTGCTTCTTGAGGATAGTAGGTCAAACGGCAGTCGCGCATGTAAAAGTCAAGGGGCTGAGTCATTTTGAGCTATTCGTACCACCCACTGATTAATGGATGCGACTGTAGTGCAATTTTGCTTCTTGAGGATAGTAGGTCAAACGGCAGTCGCTCATGTAAAAGTCAAGGGGCTGAGTCATTTTGAGCTATTCGTACCACCCACTGATTAATGGATGCGACTGTAGTGCAATTTTGCTTCTTGAGGATAGTAGGTCAAACGGCAGTCGCTCATGTAAAAGTCAAAGGGGCTGAGTCATTTTGAGCTATTCGTACCACCCACTGATTAATGGATTCGACTTTAGTGCAATTTTGCTTCTTGAGGATAGTAGGTCAAACGGCAGTCGCTCATGTTAAAGTCAAGGGGCTGAGTCATTTTGAGCTATTCGTACCACCCACTGATTAATGGATGCGACTCTAGTGCAATTTTGCTTCTTGAGGATAGTAGGTCAAACGGCAGTCGCTCATGTAAAAGTCAAGGGGCTGAGGCACTTTGTTTTGAGCCGTTCGTCGTGCCGGAACAAAATGGCGAGAGTAGGAACCTAGTCATATTTATTCGTGTATATAGGTGCATAGATACCTACATACGATATTTACATATTCTTGTCCCATTCTAGGTATGCCGACGTCCCACGTCGTTCATAAGTACATATGTAAGGCGGGATTGCTTATGTCGTACTCGACATATACGCGGTGCATCCGCGACGGCTTAGTCGGTTCGAGTTCGAGTCCGACATGTCCACCGACCACCGCGCCGTGCCGCCGCGCCAGCCGCCGGTGATAACAGTTATGTTGACCTCGACTGGATATACCTAGTCTGGCATGAGGTGTGCGTTTTTAATCGGTTCGAGTTCAACATAACCACCAAAAATGACACAAAATTCGTACTCAGCACACCTACTCAAAAACAAGTTAGACCATACCCGTATTGCAATATTGTATAAATTGGACTTTGATTAACATCTAATTCATACTCAGCATACAAGAAATGTGAAGTACCCGATTGCAAGTTTGAAGATGCGATCTATATTATTTTACCTCTTTGGTAATTTATATTATTACTAGCTATTGCCCGCGGCTCCGCCAGCGTGGATGTCCGTTATCGCGGACTGGGGTATGTAAAATAAATAGTAGCCAATTCTTAGACTTCGGTCGAGCCGTTTCGGAGGAGTATGGGAACGAACATTGTGACACGAGAATATTAGATTAATTAGTTATACTTCTTGACAAACTATAGCACACCACCATCTAGAAGCTATTACTGCGAAATGTAGACTGAACCTCGGGATATTTCGTTGACATCTAGTGGTGAAAAATAATATTTAAAAATAATGCGCAAAATAGCCCAAGTTATGGTGGTCTAATTTTTTTGTAAGGAATGGGGTATCTATACTTTAGTATTATGTTATCTGTGCCCATATTTCAATTTTCTACCTACAGCGCGGCGGCCATATTGGAGGCCAAAAATGACGTCAAATTCGAACTCAGCATACTCGATAACTCATTAAACCACACCCATATTGTAATTTATCTAGGACACCGCGGCAGCTATATTGGATCCCAAAAATGACATCAAATTCACACTCAGCACACTCGAAAACCTATTAAACCATACCCATGTTGCAATTTTCTACCGACAGCGCGGCGGCCATATTGGAGGCCAAAACTGACGTCAAATTCGAACTCAGCATACTCGAAAACCCATAAGACCATACCCATATTGCAATTTAGCTAGGACACCGTGGCAGCCATATTGAATTCCAAAAATGACATCAAATTCACACTCAGCATACTCAAAAACCTATTAAACCATACCCATATTGCAATTTTCTACCTACAGCGCGGCGGCCATATTGGAGGCCAAAACTGACGTCAAATTCGAACTCAGCATACTCGAAAACCCATTAGACCATACCCATATTGCAATTTAGTTAGGAAACCGTGGCGGCCATATTGGATTCCAAAAATGACATCAAATTCACACTCAGCATACTCAAAAACCTATTAAACCATACCCATATTGCAATTTTCTATCTACAGCGCGGCGGCCATATTGGAGGCCAAAACTGACGTCAAATTCGAACTCAGCATACTCGAAAACCCATAAAACCATACCCATATTGCAATTTAGCTAGGACACCGTGGTGGCCATTATGGATTCCAAAAATGACATCTAATTCGTTATCAACACACTCAAGAACCCTCTTATCTGGCAAACGAGGGTATTACCCTTTTTTCTTGCGAAGATCCGCTGTGGAAAAAGCCCGATTGCGAGTTTGGAGATGCGGTCTATACTAACATCATTCACAGTCAATCTTCTTAAATAAATAGTAGTAATATTGTGCCTACCTATGTTTATTTATATTGTCATTTATGTATGACACTTCTTATCGTTGAAAATATAGTACACCACCATCTAGCAGCTACTACTGTAAAACGTAAGCTGAACCTCGGGCTATATTGTTGACATCTAGTGGCGAATATTAATATTTAAATTTAGCCCGTAAAATTGCCCGAGTTATGATGGCCTCATTTTTTTGTATGGGATGAGGTATCTGTACTTTAGTATTATGTTATCTGTGCCGTGGCAAAGGTAAAACAGAAGATTTACCTAGATGGCGCTCTTTAAAAATCAGGGTACTGACGACATACGCGGTTAGTAATGCTCGGTCCACATTATTCCAGGCATTCCAGTCCAGCCAGTGAATCTAGTGCTGGAATGCTACTGGAATAATATGAACCATCACTGGAGTGCACTGCCTATTCCAGTGGGTGATTGAAGTCCAGTGGATTTTAGTCAAGCGTGATAAAAACACTCGAATAATGTGAACCTTACAATCCGGTAGCTAAGCAGTTCAGGCCATTTTCGACCCCCTATAACATCGTTGTGGATAAAACAAGAAGCCTGAATTTTCAGTAACCGAGCAGGCATTGCTGGCAGATGCTGGATGCGGCAAGCTGAAGACAGGGCGCTATGGCGCTCCTTGGGGGAGGGCTATGTCCAGCAGTGGACTAATATAGCCTGATGATGATGATGATGAGCAGGCATTGCATAATTACAATCATTTCACCAGTACCTACCTAGTTTAAGAATTATAACGAGTCAAAGTTTCTTAATTTTTGTGACTCACCGACTGACCAATCATCAAAATTCTAAGGTGCGCCCGCGTGGAGGTCGGTTATTGTTATATTATTGTAAAGTTTCATTAAAATCCATTCAGTAGTTTTTACATGAAAAAGTAACAAATATCCATCCATCCATCCGTACTTACAAATTTTCGTGTTTATAATATTAGTAAGAAAGAAGAAAGAAGTAAGAAAGAAAGAAAGAAAAATTTATTGGTGCAAAAGTGAACGTAGGTATACAAACATAATAGCATTAGGAATTAGAAGCATGTTTCTTCATTAGAATAATAAAACATACCTCCAATCACCTTACACAAAAGCATCAACAAAATGGCACACAAATGCACCAAATGGGTGTCCAGTTCAGCATGTGCCGATTAGAAACCTGGCGCTGGTTTTCAAATGGCGCCCCTCTCTAACTAGTGACTCACGGACGCCGAACCGTCGACATGGAGTGTGATAGTGATGTGATGTGAGTAGTAGGTAGTACCTTTAGACGTGTATAATTCTAGGTAAATATAAATGAAAGTGTGCAAATGTAGTGCAACTATATTAGGATAAATCAAATTCACAAAGTAACATTATTATGGAGTTAAACATTGATATAAGGCAAACATACCGTGTATATATACATATAAATACACATAAATATGCATACAATGACACAGTTACTATACAATAATACAACTTTGCGAAATAAACTACTATTATCTTAATATATATAAATCTCGTGTCACAATGTTTGTCCTCAATGGACTCCTAAACCACTTAACCGATTATAATAAAATTCGCACACCATGTGCAGTTCGATCCAACTTGAGAGATAGGATAGTTTAAATCTCTAATTATAGTCCGATTCGCGATAACCGACATCCACGAGGGCGGAGCCGCGGGCGACAGCTAGTAATAATATATAGATGTAATTTATAATGTGTGCCGAGCCAGCAGAGCTTTTAAAAGAAACAACCGTAAATGTTTTCGGAACGTAGCCCTGGTTTTAATGGATTGTAACGGTAGTGGAAGATTGTTTCAATTTTGGAAGCCGAATAACGAAAACTACCCCTAAATGCCGCAGATCGATGCAGTCGTATGGACAGTTGCTGGTAGCACTGTCTCCTGTCACACAGTCGCCTGCCAGCAACCCAGCCAAGCTTGTCAAACAGATACTGTGAATCTGATAATACCGAACAGAAGACATGCCACATGCATCTTTCTTCTGGTTTTCATTTTTTTATAAAGAGTTTTTACTGAGATAAGGTGTGATGATCAAGGTGATTCTGGCCGGTATCGAGAAGCAGAAACTAGCACAGGCGTTTTGAACGCGCTGTATTAGTCTTTCCGTTCGAGCCAACAGACGCGGGCCGTAAACAACATCAGCGTAATTGAGCTTAGAGAGCACGAGGGACTCAGTTACACGAACTCTGAGTTCCTCAGATAGATGCGGTCTAATTTTATACAGCACTTTCAATCGGTAAAAGCAATTCCGCACTGACTCTGCGATATGCTGTTCAAATCTTAGGCTAGAATCGACATATAATCCCAAGTTGCGGCCTCCAGCAACCCTATCTATGGGCTCTCAACTGAGTAGGATATTTATATGCCATAACTTCTAGTGACAGTTATTTTATGGCGGTTACGACCTTTAAAATGATCATCAAGTATGTCGTCCCACAGAAAGAGGACAGATGCAGTCGCTTTCGGAAAACTCAACAAATCAATCAAAGCTAATAAGTGGACCCGGCTCGGAGAATTTTATTCTGAAGTAAGTTGGAACACCATGGATGTTCCCAGGGTGGGGTAAGTGGGGCGCTTGTCCCACACTGCTCTCTGACCCGAAGTTATTGTTTTTTTGGGAAAATAAAAATTTATATATTGATTTGAGAGCTTAACGTTGTTTGCCTCTTGAAGCGTCGATCTTGTTGTAAATTTGGATGAAACCAAGGTTATCTTCGCGAGTCCGATCGCCATCGAAGGGGCGGAAATATAGCGGACCAAATCTGCGGGCCGTAACGAACTGCTGGAGACGCTAGAGCTGGTACCCAGGGGTCCCCACCTTTATTGACCCGGTGTCTCCAGCCGAAACTGCGCGGAGGATTCGTTGAATATCCCACAGATGACTCCACCCGACGACGAAGTGCCTAAACCTGAAGTCACTTGGGTAGGAATGCTTCTATGACTACTAGAAGTAAAAACTACTGAATGGATTTTAATGAAACTTTACAATAATATAACAATAACCGACCTCCACGCGGGCGCAACCGATGGCAAAAGCAAGCTCATAATATAAGAGAATATAGGATGAAAATATCTAATAATATATATTAGTTTGATTAACTTCGAAGTATTGTTGCAGCACTGGTACTGCTGACTGCGTTTGCCACTATCCAAGCTGGAAAATCTTTGATTGTTTGATTGATTGCATCGGGGCCTGGCCACTACAGCTACAGGGGCTGCAGAGAGTATTTAGGTACTTACTCTACCCGACAGGCAACGAGCTAGTGGAAACTGCTCGTTGCCTGTCGGGTAGAGTAATGGATAACTGGCAGGAAAGGGGCCGATGAAAAAGTACACACATCTAATCGCTCACAAAATAACTAAGGGAGTTTTCTCATTCGTGCGGGACTCTAGTTTATTGGCCTCTGATGGGTCGTCCAATGCATGATTCAAGTGCAGTAGGTGCACGTGAATCCTGAACCAGATGAACAGTAACAGTTACTTGACGAGTGGTCTAGTTACCCTTACAAATGTATAAAAATAAGTATCTACGTAGGTAGATACTACTTTATGTTCATTGGTAGCAATGAACATAAAGTATTACAGTGTCCACAAATATCCATGGAGCACTTACATGCGTCAGCAGCATCAGATATTTTCTCATAAACTCCGTCTAGCATCGATCGTAAAGTGTGCGCGCTCGTCTCTGTCAAATTTCCAATAATCTTATTTTGGCGCGCATCAGCCACTCCGATGACAGATATATGGGAGCCATCTTGGATGCGAACGACGCGCAAGCGCGGCCGTTCACCTGAAACTCGACGATAGTTTTACGACATCCCCCTATATTTTGCGTTGATAAAAATAATAGTAACACCTTGACCAAGCCGAGAATATCGGTCAAATTTATTTGTATTTTTGTATACGCAATAACGTGATGAAATCGATTGTTTATATCGGATTTAAATAAACAAATTGTGTATAAATCATCTTTGTCGATCATTTTTCACACTTACTCACTTTTGAAGTCTTAAATTAGAAGTAAATATTTTTATAATACGAAAGTCGCATAAAAAATTGGCTTGATCTACTCATTTTATGAGTTTTCCAGCCAACCAACAGCCTATACGCAATCTTGTAAAAACTTTTCATGGCTTTTTTCACGAGCCCTTTATTCACGGGTCCGATGGTAGGCTGCTCGCAACCTCCGACTTAGCAGTCGAGCAGTTTACCGCTACGCCACAAAGGGCGTTGATAACTTCCTAGATGTAAATGTCTCAGCCAACTTGCTTAATGAGCCATTCAATTAACTGCCTAGGCGCCGTTTAGCCTTTCAATTAACGGCCTGAAGGATGTTCAGTCAATTGATTAAACAGCTAGGCAAATAGCTTGGATCGATGACGTTTGAAAACTAGCCTAGCCTTTTAATCAAATTGTTAGAAAAATGACTTATTTCTGCATGGTTATAAAAAAACTCGATATCGAAAAAGAACTATGATTTCTAATCTAACCTATTCAAGTCGGATTGCGCAGCTTTCTCTATAAACTTATCACAATTTTTTTGTGAATACACCTCTGCCTATCTCCTCCGGGATTTACAGGCGTGAGTTTATGTATGTAATTTTCTGATTTATTTCACGGTGGTGCTCCATTTTCTTTATGGCTTAAGTATTAAACAACCAGTTAATTAAATGTTGTAATAGACGTTACGGCTGAATATCATTCAGGCCGTTCATTGAATGGCGCCGTTTAGTTAACAGTCTAGTCTTACAGCAGCCTAGTCTAACAGCTGTTAATTAAACGGCTGATTAAGCCAGTTGGCGGCGACATATATATGTACCAAGTGATATATTGGGCACTATTATAGGTGAGCAGTATTATATATTACCTAAATATGAGAGGTGTACACTGAGCAATTATTGCAACTCATTCATAAATTAACCATAGTTGAGTCGTTATGAACCTGTGTCTGATTATTTAAACACTCATAATTATCATAATGCCTGGGCATTATACAAAATGCCCAATTTGTCACTCGGTCTATAAAATATACAGAAAGACTTCTGTTTGTCCCAGCATGACGGCAGCTTTTGTCCTTTTTCCTACAGTCCTGGGTACTTTAAGCAGGGGCGTGAAAAAACATCTGATGAGGCCGTCAAGCTGAGTACCATCGTTAAGTATAACATGGTACGTGTCTGTAATAGTGACTCTCTTTTTTGAGACTTTGTCTTCAGGTTACCATCACACGAGGGTCCTTCATAAAAAAGTGTAAAACAATGGAGGTACGGTAAGATAATGACCTTTTGGAAGAGACGTGGATATACAATAATAACTTTCATCTGTAAATAATTCCATCACACCTGTTAATCCTCGAAGGGGTAAGCATACCTACTTGCTAATAAGATTTGGAAAGGGCTAAAATTTGTGAGGTTGTAGGTAGTAATCTTTGGATCTAAAGAATTGAATTTCAAAATTCTTCCTACCTATTGAAAACTACATTATTTGTGAGTGTCATAGCTACTTTCATTAATATTTTAACAGAAATGACTCAATATTATTGACCATGTCCGGAGATCAAAATATATGATGTTATGTGAAGCGACTTTAAAACCGGGTCAGCTGCTCTTTGTTTTCGTGATGTTTTCGCTGACTTTGTCGTATAGTGGCGAACACGGAACAGAAAAAACGATGGAAGTGTGAAGTAGGCGTGGCACGCGTGTCATTGATATGCGGAGATTTGCAAGACCTTACAATTTCAACCTTCAGTCGTATCTGTCATCACGTGTATTTGACAGTTTTGGACCGTGTGTTATTTAATACTATTTAATAGAAATATGCCTTACTGGGTCATTTTGTAGTGCACCGATGATAGTAGGAGCATAAATATTCGAAATGGAGGCGTTTTATACAATCGATAAGTCAGGATATAGCAGAATTTATAACGAATCTTATTGAAATGCAAAGAAATAAAATAAAATAAGAAATCAACCTTACTACATATCAATAAAGCTTGTTTTTGATTACACACAATAGACATGTCATACTTATTTATTCTAGAACTTTCTTCGCTATTCATTTAGTGATGTAGTCAAACTTTATCGATATCTACATTTTTTTAGAAATATTTATAAACTTTTGTCAAATGGTTTTATTGTTTTTTTTTTATATCACGGAACATTCTGAACACTTCTGCATACCCATTCAAAGGATACGGGCGTGATGTTATGATGTGTAGTGGCATAGACATAGCAATAATATGCGTTTGCAGCAATTACTGCTGATTGCCTGGTTTATTTTTTTTTATAATTTAGAAAACGGGAATTATCGCGATCATGGTATAGGTACTTACATACCTCAGTCAGCCTGTGACCACGGCCGGTGTAACCTGGTCGAAACGTCAGGCAATCAAAGGTATGTAAGTACCTATACCATGATCGCGTTAATTCCCGTTTTCTAAATTATATATCATGGAACGCGAGAGTTTAAAAGTTAGTTTTTTTGTATTTATATAGGACACGTCAATTTGACTTTACCTTGCCTGATGGTAAGCTGAAGGCAAAGTCTCAGGAGAGAGGGCCACCATTATACACACGTGCCATGTTAACAATGGTGGCATTCAGCTTGACGGCCTCATCAGATGGACCCGGGACTGTAGGAAGAGGGAAACACGTGAGCTGGCAAGGAATTCCAGGTCTTAATTGTGCGACAAAGGAAAGAGTCACCGAACCGCTTGGTTCTTGAAGGAATGTTCTGCACCGTATACGGGTGACATCTAAGTCCTGCACGTGTCGTCCTGTATAGGAAAGGAGAGGGTGGGACTAATTGGAATAGCTCTTCAGAACATTCGCCATGGTAGAGACGGTAAAATACTGGCAAGGAAGCAACATCTCTACGCAGCTGCAAAGGCTCGAGGGTACTCGTGTCGTGACCTCAGGATTTCCGAAAATGCGGACCGTACGTCGCTGCAACCTGTCGAGAGCATCTAATATTGAAGTGTTTCGTGGTCTCTCTCTGAAACAACCCTTTAACGGATCTTTACAAAAAAATAAATGGTATCATTCCGGAATAGTCTTGTTTCGAACAAAGAAGGAATTTTGCAAATTTGTCTACACATGACGAAGCTATGCGCGTACAAACATACAAAAATATAAACTTCCGAATTGAATAACTCCAGCTGGATATTTTCTAGTTTGTGAACGCGGCGCAACATGCATACGCGATCAGCAAATAGATTTTGGTGCTCTACGTTTTCTCATTTTATGCAAATTAGATTAATTATTTCAAAGTAGTGTATGAAACTGCTCGTAATATGGTCTTAAAACACCCGTCTGATACTGTAAAATACTCGCACTTGTATTTTAAGTATCCCGATTTCACATTTTCTGATATTGGGTGTCTGACGCCGATAGCCGTCACCATGTGCTGTTTCCACATATATTCAATAAAATCGGTCCGATTCGGCCATTTGCTCGATCGCACAGACTGGATGAAAAAAAGAAAAAATATCCTAGCAATTATTTTCAACATAATATCAAGTTCTTTTTCTACTTTATTTTATTTCCTTCGATATCGGAGCCGACACTAATATCAGATATCGGATGCGCCGGATAGTGTGAAAACGTTTTTATTTTGCAACAGTTACATAAAATATCTACTATAATGGACACTTGTTTTATTTCAATTAAATAGGTACATACGTAGTTTGACGTCTTCATACATTTTTAATCGTTAATAAAAACAGTTCGACAAGCTATAAAATCCCTCTTTTTTAGTACTCTTAGATTATAATTACTAACAGCGTTTGGAATCCTTTGACATTACGAAAACAAATTTCAAATCTATCGATATTGCCAAAATTTTATGTCACCGGTTTAGCGTTAATATTAAGGAGTTAGAGTGAGAGAGATAATACTTCAAAGTAATATCAACCGTATTCCTAACACTTAAGGTTTTAAATAACATTCTTGAAATAAACGGACATCTGTTGGGGAGTAGTTGAACTTTTTCGGAATAGAGTTAGAGTGAGAAGCAAGTTTGATCCAGATACAAAACGTCGTAAATTCCTTTTTTTATCTATATAAAAGTAATCATTAAACCGATTGAATAAGGTATGTTTTCGTTTTGCAGTGTGCATATTTTAGGCTAGTTTGGTGTTAAAGATATACGACCAATCAAAACAATTGTTTACTAGTAGTGCAACGTATTATTATCTGGTCATATGTGTGAGTTTGGCGACATTGGTTCCGCTATTGAATCTGTCCTATCACACTTCTAATAGTTTTTTCTGTTCTGTGGTGGCGAATGCGGATGTGGCTGTACTTGAGTTGCAATTGTTTATTTTTATTCGTTTTCCTTTTCATTTTGGTTATCAAAATTAATAGCGAACTCTGTATACCTACCTACTTAACTGTAATATGGCGGTATTTTATGTAAATAAAATTGTAATATACTTCATGGGCGTGCTATTAATATTAGTATTTAGTGGTTGCAATGTATAGAAGGAAAAACTATTCTGAAGCTTTGCAATAAACATTTTTTCACTACATTTTAGCAACTATATCTATCCAAGGGAGCGAAACAGTTACTATGACTGGCAATAAAACTATTACATACATTACGGATACGGGCGAAGCCGGGAAGCGTCAGTTGAATGCTCCCACTGTCCAAAAATTTGGTTTATTTAATTTTCACAGAAGCGACAGCAGTTTAAGCCCGTACTCCGAAGGCAGACTTGGGCTAGAACTTCAATACTTCAATCAGGAGGTCTTGCAGGATCAGGCTTGCAGATGGGGTTTGGGTCCTAAAAATCTTGTTGGGGCCACTAAGGTTAGAAACGAAATGTTCTTCCAGACAGCGAGTCAACAACCCGATCAATGTTTCAAATTTTTTTCTTCATAAAATTATTAGCTCGAGTTTCAAAGTTTACGTTAATTACTTCTTTAGAATATTTTTCTCGGAACTTTTCGTTTGAAGAGGCTGTTTGGGAACAGATTTAGCGCTGTGCGCGCACTCCTGCGCAGTATACGAGCGCGTCCAGTAAACAAACGCTACTGTTTCGTGTTTACAGTGAAAGTTTTGTACTGGTAGGGTCACCATGATTAAGTATATTAACTAGAATATAAAATGATAACTTTTGAATTTTGCATTTTATGATATACAATAATGATAACGAGAATTAAGATCATGATATAGGTACCTTTGAACGTGTCAATCAGGTTACACTGGTAGTGGTCACAGGCTGACTAGCTCGTAACTTCAGGCTAATGCATTGGTATATAAAATAATATTAAGCTTCTAGACCGGAAACTATTATTGTTCAATGAGCGCTCAAAAAAGACCGTAAACTTTAGATGGATTTCAGAAATCGCTATGAGTATTTCGAGTATATTAATAGAATCTAAGCTCGAACAGCTAAAGAACCATGCATCCGGCTCGAAGGACCATGTTATAGGTAAGTACAACGATGAACAAGTTAGCTGTGATTAACGACCACAGAATTTATTGTGATTACGAAAATTTCCCAACTTTCCAACAATATTTGGAATATGTACGTGACCGTTTTTCTGGCGGTGCATCCGGCGGCGCACGAGTACTCGCTGACAGACAAATGGGCTCAGGAAGACCGTGTCGTTATCGCTGTCGTCGCCTGCGCGCACTAAACTTAAATAAAACCAACGCACGCTACTAAGAGCTCATGATTTTTCACTGCTTCCATGTTACAGTACCTTTGTTATATTTATAGTTTTTATTTACAGTTGAGGTCGTTTTAGTTTTTAGTTTGGAGATTCGAATTTTGAAAAATAGTGAACATTTTTGATTCACCAGTATTATCAGATTATTGTAACCTGTCGTTAATCGTATCTTGATAAAACGCTATTTTAAACTTGATGAATTTTCAGGGGGAATCGGCAAAAGGGGGAATCCGGAATAAGTCACTAATAGGCCGATGATAGAACTGTTTTGACAATTATTTATCAAATTGTTAGGCTGAATCGACATCATCTACCCATATCGTATTTATAAAATATAGCAGTTACTGGCCAAACAGTTAAATTTGAAAAAAGACAGCCTATTTGTATTAATTAAATTGTAACTATGTAAAATTCTGTTCAAAAAGGGGATCTCATTCGAAAAAGATAGGGAAGAAAAGAACGGTAAGCCTTCTTACAGAGCATAGGTATGCATAATGGAGTCATATAATCTCGATATTATTGGGTGTATGAGGCACCACAAAATTTTCGGCGACCAAGCCTATTTCACCTTCAAGCTGTTAAACCAGGTCGGAAGATCGGGCAGCAGTTGCACATATAAGAGGTTACTTTCATGTTCAAGCCTTACTCTAGCTGAATAAGCAAGGCTCTACCTGCGGCTTAAAATTAAAAAAGGTTTGCCATAAGGTTGCATCCTACAGCCTTCCACCTACAGTCCAGGGTCCTTTGAGCGGGGCGTAAAAAAGGATCTGATGAGGCCGTCAATCTGAGTGCCACTACTGTAACTTGGTACGAATTTGTAATGGTGACCTTCTTTCCTGAGATTTGCCTTCAGCTTACCATCAGGCGAGGTGAAGTCAATCTGACGTGTCCTATATATAAAACAAAGTTTGGCCAACCATTAAGCCATGATAGGCAGGCACGTGCCATAGGTCTCAACTCCCTCTTGCTTCTCACTTGCACTAAGTAGGTGTAGGTACATTTTTTTATACCACTGAGGTGGCAGACAAGCACTCGTTCCACCTAATGGAAAGTGGTTATCGTGGCCATGAGACGTAAGCGACACCAGGGGAGTCACACTCGTGCTGCCGACCATGTAAACACAGAGAGTTTCCGGCCGTCAGTGTAGGTCTTCCTACTGACAGCACAAAACTCTCTAGTGTGCTCTGGCTGCCCACTCACCGCCGGGAACTCAACACGAGGTTATTATGGCCGTGGTATTCTGTTGGGCAAAGGTACTTCCCCAGTCGGACTGCTCAATTGAACGGAAATACCGTGTTGTCCTACTGCCTCAAAACCTACCTTTCCCTTGTACCTACTTTCGTTTTCACATTTCCGTTAATAGATCACGTTTACCAGTTGTCTTTACTTAGGTGTTACTTACTCACAATGCTTACTCATATAAATCTAATATATAAAATTCTCGTGTCACAGTTTTCGTTGCCAAACTGCTCCGAAACGGCTCGACCGATTCTCATGAAATTTTGTGGGCATATCGGGTAGGTCTGAGAATCGGCCAACATCTATTTTTCATACCCCGATTCGCGATAACCGACATCCACGCGGGCGGAGCCGCGGGCGACAGCTAGTAGTATATAAAAAGAGCATTGCTGGGTTTCATCAGTGCATTTAATAACCTCTGTAGGGAGTGTCAAGTAGTGGTAGATCGATCAGCTTCAAAATTATTAAAGGTTGATTTGTTCAGTGAATCTCTTAGACACTTCAAGAGATTAGCCATGGAGTGTCTCTCTAAATGATTATATTTATTATATGTTTAGATTTAATTTGATAGTTAAGTAGATATATTAGTATGCTTGAACATAATTAACAATTATGTTTTGTAAAAAATTAGGAAACTGTAGGACTGTATTTGTAAATTGTCGTTTATTTTAATGTAATTTTAAACGACTGTTTGTTTCTTAATAAAAAAAAATAACTTAAATAAGTCAAAGGTCGTAAATTTGATTTCCAATCAGTACAAATATTTTTATCCATGAATATGATTCAACTCACATTGACAGCCTGGGGCGTACTGGTAGTGAACACGGTCACTACGCAGGAGACGCGGGTTCGATGTCCGCTCAACGCAAATATTTGTATGCATGAATTGGAGTATTTGCATTGGTCTGGTCGTGCCGCGAGAGCACATTAAGCCGTCGGTCCCGGTTGCTATACGAACAGCTATGACAGTCGTTATGGGTAGTTGGAGCCGTAAAAAGTCCAAAAAGTGGTCCAACTGCAAAACCTCTATATCGCCTTTGGATTGTGGAGGTCAAATGGCAGGCGCTTAACCAATTAAACCGCAGTTAGACTGGTAAAGCAGACCCCAGACTCCAAGCTGGAAACTTTAGAGATGACTGAGATAAACGCTAGGATGAATAAGAAGAAGATGATTCACTCAGTCCAATATTTTTAGATAAGTATAATAAAATATGTTTAAAATCTACTAGCTAATTACTACTACTAAGCTAATTAGGTTATGTTGGACTCGAACCGACTAAACCGCATGCCGTCTCTGTGGGTCGTTGTGCTAGGCCGAAGGGGAAGATGTCTGACGACATATCCCTCGCACCCCGGCTGACCCAGGGCCATCCCTCTCGGTCTGGCCCTCATCGGAGCTAGTTCGATTAAGCTACTTTGCTATCTACTCAAAGCGTTCATATATAGCGCTGTGTGATCTATATTCTGGACTATTTTCCCTTGACATAAACATATTGTGACATCAGCATCACATAAGATGTAATAAGAACCTAAATAGATAATAACGGCTCTTCACAAGTAGTTCTAATGACTAGAATTGATTTTGCTAACCACATCTTGACAAATGAGTCACGGCACATTAATTCTTTGCATTCAGTACTCAAATAGACTGCCACATTAAACAACCTATTAACTAATCATTTGTTTTATTTTTTAACTCAACTGTTTATGAGCGATCGTGGGTTGATCTTGTACACGACTAAACTCCACCTATCATCGCACTCTCTTACTCTTTAATTTATCCCACAACATGCGTTAGAGTGAGACAACTATGTGCGCGACAGCATCACTTTGCTAAAAAGCTTTCCTTTCGAACATTGGTAATGATGATACAGATTATAGAATAAAACATTATGAATTATTATGTTTTTATGTTCCATGCGGATATCAATCGTCAGAAAAGTTTCGAATAAAAAATAATATGCTAATAAAAATAAATTAGCTTCGTAAAATATTTTTATAATATCCAAACGCTACTTGTTTCTTTTTTAATGATACATGGTAGCATACATGTTAGGTACATCATAAATTCGCGTATTATTAAATTATCAAGTAATATTTTATTTTTATTTAAAAACTACCTTTTTAGCACAGCTTTGCCTGTTTTACTTGTTTTCAAAAGGAAGCTACAGAATAGTTTTTAATAAAAAACGAATTATTGGTAACCGACATTAATAGTAAGGCTCTTTAGCTAAACTAAATTACTTATGCGTTACCATTGGGCCCACGATGGTAGCATAATCGTCAGAATTAAACCCATGATCTCTCGATAGTGAGGTCAACCTCTTAACCACTATATTTCCGATGTTTTGTTGTGGTCTACTGCTAAGTAGGTATAACCAGATAATATTTTCACCGTTAAATCGCCATTTCATTACCTGAACAGTTACACTAGTAACACTTACATACAAATCTACAGACAGCTCTGCTTGCACATGTTCTAATTTGCTAGTGTTTAGTGGATTGTCATCAATATCTTATTATCTTAGCTTACATTCTAAGCTAACATCGGAGCCCTGAATTCGATTTCCAGCTTTACCTCCTCAACTCCGCATGGGCATTTTTTGTAGTGATTGGCATTTTTTTTTAAACATGTCACCGTCTAAGAGGCCTAGGCAGCACTACTTGGGTAGAGTGCTGGGAGCACGATGGGGCAGGACTAGATATTTTCTGCCCATGAAGCGTGGTGGTGACCTAAAATTGACGACCTTCATGTATTTTATCTACGATTTCATGTACCTAAATGAAGACTTCCGCGTATGCAAGAGTTCCTCCCACGATTTTTACAGCTCCACACATCCACTGCAAACAGTAGCATATTCATTGCCGTCCCAAACTCGTGTTTCTTTTCATTAATATCGGCAAAATAGGCTTTTGTTTCCTTTGCGAGTGGTTTCTTTAGACTTCGTCACTACAGCCGTATGCTTTACCGGGCATATCTGTTTTACTCGTCCTGTCCTTGCATATCTCATGAGTTCCTTACCTTCTACCGAAATTAATTAAGTATTTTATAGCCTGCTAGCTTTGAGTGTTATTGATTTTGCCTTTTCTTCTTTTTGGTTTTTAGGAGACTTGAGCGAGTTTCTTACATACAAAAAAAATTGAGTAACTACCTATAGTTTGTGTAAATATAAACTTTTTTACAAGATATACCTACTTAAGTACTTACACCCACTGCAAAGATGATTTTGTATCTAGGTATGTTTCGCGTTGACATATTGCGACTATTTGGTCATAGAATGTTTTTACGAATTTGTCCCAGGCGAAGCCTAGACTAGAGACCCAGGTCGTTATTTTTTAATAGGTATGAAAATTTTTTGTGTCGGTAGGTATCTATGTAAATTGTTACCACTACCTGTCTTGCTGAATTTATCACGAATAATATTTCATAACTTTATAAGACGCTATCAATGTCAATAAAACATATTTATTTCTTTAGTTACAACTTTATTTCGAATATTTATTTTACATTCAACCCCTATTTAAAGGAACATTTATCTGAAAATTAAAGTCGTGTTATAAATCTGCATAAATGTTTCTGTAAAATCGTTATAAACATAAATTTAATGGATTTGGAAGGTCCATCAATTTAGTATAAGTTAAATAGAATAAAGACATAACTAAGGGTTACCTCAGATGAGGCAGAAAAATTCTCAAGTATCAACTTTTGAAGGGTAGTTTTTTTTGAGCTATGTGTCTAATTTTTCATCTAATATTGCACTCATATTAGAACCAAATAGGTATGGTCGAACTGCTGCCAAATTTGGTGGATCTGCCGCTTAACAAATCGACTAGTTTTTGCAGACACCGCGTCCACCGACACGGATAGATATTGGTTGAGATATTATATGTATATAGATATTGGTTGAGATCTCACAGAGATCATCACTACGGACTCTTTGTAACTAAGCTCCCTTTTGTGCACGAATGCACGAAGGAACAGGGGCCCCGTCGGCGTCGCTAGAAATTTCATTTTGGCCGATCTTCTATTTTGCTGATGAGATCTACTATTATTTTGGCGTGAGATGAGTAAGACGAATAGAGAATGAAATAAAGAGAGAATGTTGCAACGAGGATTGAAAAGGGTATGCTAAGGTGGCTTGGGCACGTGGAGTGAAAAAAGAAGTACGGAGTGAATGACATACCAGCCCCTCTAGATAAGTAGTAATCCGTTGTCCGGCGTTTGGTAGAATGGAATGACGAATGTATGGGATTTGACGTTTATGACATGCGTTAACGACTGTCAAATACGTCAAATCTTATACATTCGTCATTTTATTCCATCAAACGCCGGCCAGCGAATAGCCACTTGTCTAGAGGGGCTGGTATGTAAGGCTTAGGAGACTGGGCAGACCAGCCGGGGTCGACCTCGCAGTACAGACATTGAATAAATAAATAATATTTTGAAAAAAAAAGGGCAATTCAGAAGTTCTTATGACCGGTGGGCTTGTATGAAAGGATTACCGACACCCGAGGAGGGCCAGGCCGAGAGAGATGGCCCTGGGTCAGCTGGGGTGCGAGGTATTGTCGTTGACAACCTCACCTGCCTAGCACAACGACCCACTGATGTCGTGCGGTTTAGTCAGTCGGTTCCAGTCCGACATAACCTCCCTCTCCGGGCGCGGAGGGGGTTTATCGGTGGGGTTATCCCGCACGTAAAAAAAAAAACGATTACCGACAGTAGAGAAAACTCGTGAGGCATGTAAGGATAGAGTCATATGGTGGGCTGTTGACTCTGCTTACCCAGGAAGGAAATATGCGTGAGCGTAAGTGTATGTAGTAAATTCATACTTCTTATTATGTGTTAATGTTAAAATCATTCCATTAGACACAGCTGAAAATATGTTTACTATGCAGTATAAAAATGTTACGTAATTTGATGAGATAGTGTCAACTTTCAGATTCGTTCAGCTGTTTGAGCGAGGTATGTACCTACTCAAGGTACCTTTTTTTTCTAATAAACTTCTAAAAATTTTCACAAATTTGCACATTTATTTGCCGTTTCGACAAGGCTGGTTTTGAATTTCGACTGTATTATATCTGTGTTTGTCAGTTTCTGTCTGATGGGAGTAATTTTTAACTGATTTTCACCATTTTTGATTTTAAAACCAACTTATATCGAGTACTTTTTTGAAAGCGGGGAAAATGTTTCAGACGTCTGCTGTCGCTTTATTTATGAATGGATCTTGATGATTCTTGGCTAACACATGAGTGACTTGATTCCTCACAGGTTGTTGTTAAAATAAAGGGTGCTCGTACTTGCGAGGTTTACTATTCACAGAACTACTTACTAGTAATAGGTTTTAGTGGGATGGCTAAATAATATATTAGTATTTACTTTATGAATTTCAAATCTGAATTGATCGATGAACTAAACAGCAGCTAAATATTCCAATGTGGTGAAACATTCTTAGAAGGCAGAGTATACATTAACGCAGATACACTTCTAATAGAATGAATGACGTGCGCAAATATAGTTAGTCTGTGTTTGTATTAATGTTGATTGATTGTCTTCCGAGCAAACAGTGTCATAGGAAATTTCACATTTGCCATATTACCCCGGACAAGTTAAAAATCCGAGAGTACAGATTATTCAAAACTTCATTATAAATGTACTTTAAGAATTCATCATCAATCCAATGCCTGAATTTTTTTAATCAAGGTCAGACGTCACTATACTACAGATTCAGCCTTTTTTTTACGTTCTGAAAATCCCCACGGATACCCACCCCTCCGGAGCCGGAGGGGGAGGTTATGTCGGACTCGAACCGACTAAACCTGGGTCGTAGTGCTAGGCCGAAGGTGAGGTTGTCATGCGACATATCCCTCGCACCCGGGCTGACCCAGGGTTATCCCTCTCGGTCTGGCCCTCCTCGGGAGATTCAGTCAAGCGATAAGTTTTATCATGAAAATTCTGTTAGACAAAATTAAAGATCAGATAATCCTACTAATACTATAAACGCGAAAATTTGTAAGTATGAATGGATAGGTTGATGGATGTTTGTTACTCATTTACGTAAAAACTACTGAATGGATTTTGATGAAACTTTGCAAGAATATAGATTATACTTTAGAATAACACATAATGCTACAATTTATAACGATACCCGATATTATAGCAATAACCGACATCCACGCCGGTGGAGCCGCTGATAAAAAATTAAAGATCTATGAAAATATTCATTACCTTATTCCTAAGAGCCACCGTTTCAGAGATATAACAATTAGAAAATGTTGGAAGAGTTGTACTGGTAAGGGTCGAAGACGCTTATGAATAAGACCTTTTTCTGTGGAATGCGTGGAGGTAATCAGTTGAAATTTATATGATAAAACTTACCGTTTGACTATCACGAAAAACCGGTTGTAGGGACGTTTGAGCTTGATTAAAAGAATCCAGGGATTGGATTGGTGAAGACTTTTCAGAGTTCATTTAAAATGGTGTTTTGAATCATTTTACTGACTTTCAGCCTTGTGCGAATTATTGTATCCTCACCCCTATAATTTGGTTTATTTTGACTGGACTATATAGAAAGTTATTGAAATGGAGAAATAAATCTTCTTTCGTACCTGCTTATGACACTTGGATGAAAATGATACTTGTATTCTTCTTTCATATCTGGATAACAAGAAAGAAAAATTACAGTTACGAAAGTGGACGAAGCCGGATTTACCTCTTTTCTCTTGATAGAGCCGTCTTCTATAAACTGTTATAAAATTGTTATTTAGCCGTGTCTCTGTACATTATACTCAAATATTATAAAAATACACATAACATGACCAAAAGTCACCATCACCGACGTCCACAACGGTAGAGTCACATCAACTAGTAAATATAGATTCGCACACCAAAATGATAGTTGAAACGGTACTTTTAGAGAGGGACATTCGTAAAATTTAATTATTCGGTCCTGGAGCTTCGATGGCATCTTGGCCTCGGATGCAATCAGAATAACGTCTTAATATAGATGATGACATTTGGAAAATATCATCTTTACATTGATTCTAGTAGCACCCAAGACTTTCACCTCGGGTCTAGGGCCGCGTCATTATTCTAACCTAAGAGCGAGCTCAGCATCACTTTGTACTTGCTAGAGCTGGTGAGGATATTAACAAGTCAGTCAGTCTAAACTAGTGTTTCCTATGACGGGTTGCATCTTGGTACCTCCTATCGATCGATACATTGTATATTAATTTAAATAAAGATGGGTATTCATCACTAGTTTTCCTTATAAAGAAATATAGAAACCGACCTTAGGATAAAATATTTGTCATTTTACGTACACTTGGATTCTTAAAAAAAAAATAAGCAACTCCATATTTCGCACTAAAATTTAGTGACTAAATAGGTGATACCAAAATATTCTATGTACCTAGTATTAATTAAACATTTGTACTATTAATGAATGGAACCAGCTTGGGTTAAAAAAGTATTCAGTGGGTCACGAAGGGGCAGTGTGAAAATTACTGAACCATAGCAGAACAATGTTTCGGAAACACTCGTCTAAACTATTTTCAAAAATAATGTTACCTACATAGTTATTATTTTTAATCAAATAAGATTAAGTTAGACAATAATTAATCGACTATAGTAACTTAGAACAGCAACTGAATTATTGTCTAAAGAGAAGTTTCTAGACACCAAAAGTAACTAAATCCGAAATAGGTTCCCAGGTTTGTCTTATGTACCTATAATGCATATCTGTACTCAGTAAATAATAACTATATTTGTATAACATTAATATAGCAATTGATAACTAATACACAAGACTGTTTATAATAACATTCCTACCTGTGAATCAGTAGCTGCAACGAATGTTTATCGCCAATGACTGCTGAGCTCTCATCTCAGTACTTATCGTAACCGTAAACAGACCGCACTTATGTGGTGAGTGACGGCCAAAATCATAGTCTGCTAAAGTCAATATTGTGTTGAGATTCACAAACAAAGTTTCTAAGAAAGTGTAGTTTTAATTTATAGATCTGTGGCGAGATAGACTGATGGATGACTGTTGCATCCAGACGTAAAAGTAGGGCTGAGAGAGTGTGAGACATTTTTTGTGTCAGTATCACAGTAGGTATAGCCAGGGTATATGGGCCTCAGTAAGATCTACGCAGCCCAAGTTGACGTCAATGGGGATGCCGACTGCGCTTTTATACCTTACATAGGGCGCCTCGTAATGGCCAATGTTAGCTGCCATCTACGTAAATTTCATTGTTTGTCTCTTCAAATCTGACAGTTATGAGTTTGTTATTGTCACAGAACAGATGGTTATTGTTGTTTGGTCATATGCTGCTGCCATCTTATTCCATTGCAAGACGGGCCTGCCCTTCTAGACAAGTGGCAATTGGCCGGTGTTTGATTGAATAGAATGATGAATGTATGGAATTTGATGTATTTGACAGTCGTTAACGCATGTCATAAACGTCAAATCCCATACATTTGTGATTCTATTCTACCATACGCCGGCCGACGAATTGCCACTTGTCTAGAGGGGCTGCTGATACCTAGATAAATGAGGCTCTCCTCTCTTATTTGCGCAGTTAGACAGCAGACGTAAAGTTAACATACATACATACGTTCACGCCTATTTCCTTTCGGGGACAACAGTCCGCCTTTCGACCCTATCTCACATACTTCACGAGCTTTCTCCGCTGTCATTAATTCTTTCATGCAAGCCGGTTTCGATTATTTCTGACTTGCCTTGTGAAGTTAACAATGAAATAATTAACCAAATAATGAAGTTGTGAGCTTCAAATTGCAATATTTAGCAAAGTCTACCCGTCTTTATAACTAGTAAAATTATAGGATAAGTAACTCGGAGGTTGTTTGGACCCAACCGGTGCCTGAGTCAACTTCTACTGTACATTGGTAGACGAGGCTTTGACATCGTTTTCGAAGTTAGGGTTTCAAAGAGCAAATTTTGATTGCAGAGTGATTTAGAAATGAAAAGAAGGTAAACGCTTTTGAATGATTTTAACTTTTGTAGGGATACGTAACATATTTTTAATCCAAATTTGTATCCAAAGAGAATTGTGCAGCGCAAATAATTCTCCAATCGATTCTATACTCTAATTTTAATGTTCAATTTCCTTACTAAAATCATGTTAGATCTACAAATGAACCCTGCATGAACATGCTTCTTTTAGATATTTCAAAAAAGTTCACACTACTTAATACCTTTGTTTCTCTTAAATTTAATGATTTCCAGGTACAATCTCTGTTAGCACTAGATGTTCTAGGTAAATCTAAAGTAAACAATTCTTTTCATCAGTTACTTTATCAGCTAACGTATGGGCAATATGCAACTGTACAATATTGACTTTTACATTATAACTTAGACTCAACAAACCGCCTCTGGATAACATCTCCGACGAGTGGGAGACATAAATAGGTATGTAAGCTTAAAATTTAAATCAAAACGCACATCGTCGACAACATTCGTCTACCTAGCGGTGGGAACACAGGTAATGTCGAATGAACAAACACTGCAGTACATAAATTCCCATGAAAATAAATAAAGTGGATGAAGCGAGGCGAGAATAAAAGCTCCTGCGATTGGGCGGTGGGCGGTTGAGGGCGGGCTCGGCATTGCCGACGTGCGCCGACGACAGAAACGTTTCTCTCGCGCCGCCGTTTGCGCGCGCGCCGCATATCTTGATTAACGCACAGAAAACTGATTTATTGTGTCGCGTTGAAAAAATAATCGGCCGTCGGTGAGGAAATGTGATGGAGGGACACGAGTGGCGGGGCGAATGGCAGCAGCCGCGCCAGCTCGACGGTCAGTGATCCAGCCTAGTGTCAATGCATGTCTTTTGTGCCCGTCGTCACGTAGGATCGATCAAATGCAAAACGACTATGTCTCGTATTGGCACCTCGCCGATGATATGTCAAAGTCCAGCTTTTGTCTCACGGAATGCTTGGTAGAAGTCTATGCTGTCGAATGATTTAAACCTGAAAACAGTAAGTGTTATAGACATGTAGAGAAGTCAGTGATTATGTTTCAGTGTTGAAGTCCAAATGATGAGTATCTGTGTGTGAAATTTCTGTAAACTAAGTTCACGAAATATTTGAAGTCCAATTTTAAGCTTTAAAGTGAATAGATAGAATGGACTTTTGTGTAGATACTCTTCTTGTCTCATCATCTTATCCCAAGGTAGGAAGTACAACGACAAACTTTTTCTGAATATTTTTGTTCACCACTAGGAGACAAAAATTCAAGCTTCAAGCTTTCCCGTTAAAAATCACTAATAAACATCGACACAACTTTTAAACAACATTCCCGCCTTCCATCTAATATAGAGAAATCTATTAAAATTTCAAAAACTATTCCAGAATTCAAAAAAATAATATATTTCTAACGTGTTTTACACAAGTTGGACCCTCCAAGACGCTGGCATAAAAGACATGCACATTTTTTGCATGCCTAATGACTTGCATGAATTTAGTTATCTTCAGAAAATGCAGCTGGACGTATGTCTTTCAGCGATGTCGAAACTTTTTGTGAATGTGGAATTCTTTAAACGTTAATGTCTCATTATGAAGTGTTATATCGTGTTTGATCTGAACTTGAATTATCTTAAATTTAGAATGAATCAGCCAAGGTAAGAAAAGAACTCAAAATAAAGTAGGTCTGGTCGTTTGTGGCCATAACTTCCAGAAAGCCAATTGACCTAATAAAAGACGTTCAAAAATCAGTTCCAATCTGTTAAAATTTAAATGAAATGTCAAAAACGGTATGACGGTTTTTAACATTAGATAGAAGACTTTATTCTGTCGAAATTGTTGTTCGGTACGAGAATTGCCCTTCTTTTCATCGAAATTGTGGTCGTTTTTGACATTTGGCAGATTGAGATTAGATCGAGACTAAATTTTGAACATCTTTTTATTGGGAGAACTGCCTTCTAGTCCCTTGGTAGTTATAGCTTTTACAAAGTTATAGGTACACTAATAAGTGCTGACTAAGGTAGAGAAAGTAACTACTGAGTGATACGACTGATTGAAGTCGTATTCATATTCATAACTAGTTATAGGTATTTTGATAACGAAGAAAACACAAGAATTCAATATTGTACAGAGATAGGTTATATTGTGATTAATTTGGAAAAAATATCACTCTATCATCAAAAAGGGGGAGTTTCCAAATTCAATTATTTCATATTAACAAAAAAAACACCGTAACGACGAAAATGGGTGAACTAAGTATTTAAACAAGATCTAAGCCTATCTTCATGACGCCAAAATGTTTTTACATTTCTTATAAAAAAAAGTTACGCAACTACAATCGCGACAAAGTGCGCCCGACTAAATGTGAATCAAACTATTTATAGTTTATGTGATCGAAAACATGTTTACTCCCACCGCACTAGATAAACTGTCGACATGCTATGAAATGCCCAATAAATACTAGGTAAATCAATAAATCAATCGCTCCACCACCTACTGGTCCTAGGCCTCTCTCGATGTTGGGAGGCTTCGGTTTCCACGCTGGCCAGACGAGTTGGTACAGGAATTTTATTTCGTGATTTCCTTGTATCGCAGTGATATCGTCTGCGTATTTTTCCGTTAGACGCCTCTTATGACACCCTTCGGATGAGATGGGGTGGTGATATTTGTATTTTTTCACCTTCTTACCACTCGTGAACACCGTCACTAATCCGTGAAAAAAGTATAATAATAAAAAAGGTATAATAGTTACCTGTATTTACTAACTCTATCCTACTCTATACACACCGGCAGAATTAGCAGAACTCAAAAAAGGAGGGTATAAAATAGTTTGATTTGAAACAAAAAATAACAAATAATTAAACATGAAACAACAGTTAAATTAATATGTTCTGACATTACTTTGCAACACCATACTTAAAGTTAAATAATAAAAAAACTTAACTAAACGAAATGCGTTTTTCTTAGATTTCGTAGTGACAGACAAACAGTTGAAATTTTAAGATTTTATGACAGTTTAACATTAATTAAATGAATGTTTAATAACGAGTGTTTCCCCATCGTGCCCTGATTAAAGTTTCCATCCGTCTGGGTATGCTGCGAAAAATCTAAGAAAAATATCTATTTCGAAATTATTTTATTTGTTTGCAATGAATGCAAAATCGACTTAACCTATTTTAATTCGGTTTATTGAATTAGAAAGACCTTGATCAGTCTTATAAATTACTGTATGTTTGATCACAATCGCTTTAGCAGAACCCGAGATGTCACAAAAACAAAATCGACGTTTGCATCAGCTCGTCACACTATATTTATCCCACTCAAAGTATACCTGAGACATTCCCCACCGTCAAACTAACTAATAGGTAGCTGATCATGACTCAGATTCTTCACGTCGTGATCATGCGCCTTTGATAGCGTTCATTCATCCATCTATCGTCAGTGAGCGCTCCAAACGCTGGCGAAGCGACGCCCGCGCCGATGAGTGACGACCAGCCTGTCGTTCCGTTCTCATCTTCAAGCGACACTCTTTTATCTTTTTCATTTTTGACTAAACGATGTTTAGATATATTGACCGTAAATATTTCCGGACTTTGGGGTCAGTATTTCTTATGTATGTAGGGCGGATTTCACAAGTGAAAGTACAGCTAAGAATTGCGGTTATTAAAATATCTTTTTGAATACGCACTCTTTTTGAAACATATACTTATTATCACGATCAGGGTATATGAGGCCTCTCTGAGAATATTTTTGGGGCCAGTCAACCTCATCTGTAAGCCAGTGCACCTGCTGATTGATGGACGAGCAACTAGCGCCTTTATTTTAGGAAACTTAACAATCATTGAAAAGAAAGTAACACATTCGTTCAATTTAATTTTTTTTTTCAAAATACTGCAATACAAGTGGGAAACTTCGGTTCACACTAACATTATCAATCCCAGCTACAAACATCTTCAATGTTACTTCCATCTTTCAGTAATGTGACCTGCCATGTCATCTTAAAAATAAAATCGAGTTTATTAATGTTTTAAACAATAAAGCGCACTAGAGCGGGGCCAACACGTCAATGCAGATTGATGACCCGACTGGGGTGGGCCATATTTTTTGTGGTAATTAGCAGACCGGGGCTTAAAAAAACCAACAGCTTCTACACTTGAATGTTTCAAAATGTTCTGTTATTTCAAAGTTCACTAATTACTATTAGTTTGTTAATGCTGCATTTTTAAATTGTCGCTGAAATTTTTGTCAGTAGTGATAGAGACATGAGACATTTCTCAAGGCGGAGGATCGTACGAAATAGCACACATTGGGATAGGCCTATGTCCAACAGTGGACTGCAGTGGGCTAATTCATTGATTGATTGATAATGAGTATTGGTTTTACTTGTTTTTTGTGGTTGATATCATATACCTAAGGATTAACTAATTAAATAGACACTATTACGGACACTTTATTTCATACAGAAGTGCGGGTTCCAGTAAGTGGATGAAGATACTTTTTTGTATGAATAAATGCAAAATTATTATACATAGAAACACCTAAATTACGTCAAGTAGACATTATGCTCTGATCAAGGAATGCGCACACACAAAACAGCAGTTCCATAAACTACCGCCTAAGACAGTATGTTTTCGTAATATACCTAACTTACTTCTTTATTTTTATAGTGTATTCGATATTTGTAGTTTTACATACACGTTCCAAGCTACATTAAATTATTATTGAAAATAAACGAACATAAAAAATAACATTCCTTCAAAGAGTTCAAGGTAAAAAAATATATCCTCATAAGCACTTCACCTCAAGAGCGGCAATAAATCTTGTTGAAAATTTTAGCAAACGTTCCAAAATATCTGAGCTCGCTCCACTCGAATGTGACACATGTGTTCGACTCGATAATGTGTTGTGACTATGCTTGTTGGTAATGGATATTTTATCGTGGTATTAGGATTTTTGAAATAGGTTTTGCAAAGTCTGGAATTAGGCAGTCAGTAAATATAGCGATCCAATGTAATAATATCTGTGTCAATGTATTATAGACACGAATAACGCAAAGCGGGAACGTTTTAAAGTCTAAAGTCGAATTGTTGCAGTTCACTGGTGAAATTAAACATCAGAAATGAATAAACGATGATTAGGACGAATGAATTTAAACAGAAATTCCAAGAAATGATAAACGGAAATTGAATTAAACCCATGAGAAAAATAGACTCAAGTTTGTGACGACCTAAGAAAAATAATGGTTACTCTAAATGTTTTGCGAACAATATAATAAGTCCATTATTATAATTTTATCAGTTGAGTTCAGAAAGAGTCGACAAATTTTTTGGTGCTTTACATTCAGTATCGTGTGTGTGTGTGCGTGTATGTGTGTGTGTGTGTGTGTGTGTGTGTGTGTGTGTGTGTGTGTGTGTGTGTGTGTGTGTGTGTGTGTGTGTGTATGTGTGTGTGTGTGTGTGTGTGTGTGTGTGTGTGTGTGAGTGAGTGAGAGTGATAGATGATAACATTAAATAAGCTTTAAATTCATTAGTAGTGATTAAAACCGAGTATTAAGTTAAAATATAACCTAAAAGGCCACAATAAATATCCCCACTAACGTAAAAACGTATTTTAAGCAAAAAAATTGCACAAGGTGATTGTAAAATATTTTTAGATGTAACACACTTACGTGTACAGTTAAGGGTTGTAAAACCAACCCCAAGATAAGATAAAGGCCACGTGAAGACATTGGGTCTGCAATGTGTTAACTTTTTTCACACTTGTAAATACAGTTACAAACTCATCATGATTTTGCTGTGGCAAGCTGCAAGGTAGACGTTGTTTTTTAAAATATATTTTTAAACAACTGCTGAAAAGAAGGAGGTTCTCAATTCGTATGTTTATATTGTTTATGTTTGTACGCGCATGGCTTCGTTATTTATGTGAAGACGCAATTGCATAATATTTTTTTTAACGTAAAATAGTCACGGAGGCCATTTTTGAAGTGAAAACTTCTTTAGCGGCGTTGGATGGGTGTAAAATGTTAAGGAAGCGTCAGGATTAGTTGACCTTTGAACCGTAACCGACGACTGACGTCATACAAGATTAGGTACAGACTATGTATTTTGCAAGTTACAATAGATATCGTCGTAGCTTAAACGGTAAGCACGTCGACTGTAAGTCCTTATAGTTTCAGATAGTATCGGGTTCAAACCACCTGGCCTTCAGGGATTTTTTGTGATTGTTTTTTCTTATTATAATTTATTACTTTTGGTGATTATTTTTTCTTTTTGTAATTTATTACTTTTTATGATAATTTTTTCTTTTTGTAATTTATTATTTTTTGTGATTATTTTTTCTTTTTATAATTTATTAATTTCTTCTGACAGAAAATTTGCAGAAAATAAGTGATAGGTTCCATGATTAGCGCTATATTATAGGTATGGTATGGTATGTTCTTTTTTATCTTTTTCTATGTATATAACGAAGAAAGAACAAAAGAAAATGTTTTCTCTTCTGCCGGCACTCCCAGAGTGCAACCCGTCTTTTTTTTTAATTTAATAAGTAACGTTAGCATAAACGAGTTTACTAATTTGTTTCTTTTTTAGGGTTTCGTAAGCAAAGGGTAACAACGGATACTTATTACTAAGACTCCACTGTCCGTCTATCTATCTGACATCAGTCTGTCAGAACCGTAATATATATATGGTTTTCGCAGAGGGTGTATTTCTATTGCCGCTATGAAAACAAATCTAAAAACAGAAAAAAAAAATTAAGAGGGAGTAGATAATGATAGGATACCTTCGAGTCACATCGAGCACATGTTCGGTTTTTTTTACATAAAATTGCTACGGGCGACATTTTTTTCTTTGCTTACTAACGGCAAAAATGAGTTTGCCTATTCTTTTTTTCTGTTTAGTCGGAATAACGGCACCCCGCTGGTTAAAAGTTACCTACATATCGATTTAAATAGAAAAAAATGAATCGCTCTAGGCAGGGTTTGAACCTGCGATCTTTGCCTTACAGGGGCAATATTTTCTATTTAAATCGATTTGAATATTTAACATGATAAATAATTAAAAATTGATTCAATAAGTTACCTACATACTTAGAATGGTGACCAGAATGCCACCATTCCAGATGTTATCGATCTTAAATTACTCTACATCACTCATAGAGTTCTATGTACTACGTAGTACATAGAACTCAATGATATTACTCTAAATTTTCTCTACACTATCGCACCTTAACTACCAATTCGGTATCAGGTGTATACAGGGTGTAATCGTTAAGTGTGTCCAGGCGTTTATTCCGTAACTATTACAGATATCAAAAAACTTTAAACTGATATCGAAAGTACGTTACCTAATGAGTAAAATGACATCAATAACTTTTTAAAAATCAAACGAGAGGTATCTAAAATTTTGACATTAAACACTCCCATACATTTAGTATGAGATTAGTAGAAAGGTTTTAGTTTCCTTATTTTAAGTGATCTAGTACCCATTTTACCTTAATCATATTTTATGATTACGTATAATATGACAATGATGATTTTCAAATAGATACATGTGTAAAATAATTATCTTAGGTACCACTTGAAATTAGTGATAAACCGTGTTTTAATATCGCATTAAGTAATTTGAGCTAACTAAAAAGCACTACAAAAAAAAAGATACTCTTTGGTGTTCGTTCTAAATTCAAAACATTTATCTCGGGTTGTTGTTCCCACCAATTTATCGTTGTTTTTTTTAATTTGCGTTAATAATCGTGATTTTTTCATTTATTGATTGCAAAATGGCATATTCCAAAAGAGAAAAGAGAGATAAATATGCTAAAAGTTGACTACAAATATGATTGTAACAAAAGAGCGACCATTATCGCCTACAGAAGAGAGTACCCAGACAGAGAAGTCCCTTCTGGTGTACGTACCTAAAACCTTTCTACTAATCTCATACTAAATGTATGGGAGTGTTTAATGTCAAAATATTAGATACCTCTCGTTTGATTTTTAAAAAGTTATCGATGTCATTTTATTCATTAGGTAACGTACTTTCGATATCAGTTTAAAGTTTTTTGATATCTGTAATAGTTACGGAATAATCGCCTGGACACACTTAACGATTACACCCTGTATAAAAATTGATATGGATAGGATATGGATAGAATCCCACAAAATATGCTCGTGCTCAAGTCAAACTCAATTAATCAATTAGCCCTCTTCAGTCTACTGCTGGACCTAGGCCTCTTCCAATGTGCAATGTGCGCTATTTCGTTCGAATCTCCGCCTTCCGCATTCAGTCTGACTCAGTCACCTTTTCAGGTCGTCCGTCTATCTGGTTGCAAGCTAATGCACTTGTTGATTGATAGACGCAGGCTTTCCTCTTGTGGTTCAGGTCAGACGGAAGGGAGGGGTGAGAAATACAAGTGGGAATATGCCCTTACTGATGGATAATCTTGCGCTTCACTCGTTTACTATCGATTCAAAACATATATTGAAAACAGCAATATTATTGTTTCTGTTGAATAGTATGGTGCTTAAAAGGGATGGTATGAAATGTGACCTTTTTGAACTTCACCAAGAGTAATATATTTATTCATGAAAATATTTTTTAAGCGTTGTGATTGCTTGATATGACGCCTATAATAACAGTATACGCGTAGTAACGTTTATTAACAACGAGAAACACATTTTTAATCAGGCGTTTGTTAATATTTCTCATATTTCGTTTTAATAAATTTCGATTTAGCTCTGTCAAACCAACCAAAAAACTATCTGTAAATGTATCACTCATAAAAATCAAATGCTACTTGCGATTAAAATAGGTTCTAGGCTCTAGGTATTCCTTTTTAAGCCGTTCTCGAAAGTTTAAGAGTGAACAAAAATTTTGTATGGGTATACTGTATGATTGCCATATCTAAAAGCTTTATTATTTAACAATGTTACAACTCCAAACTATAACTTCCGATATCCAACATTTGAATATAAAACATAAACAAATTTAAACAAACCAAAACAATATCATCAAAACATAGGTAAGAGTATAGACACTTACGATAAAATCAGACCACCTACATGAAGTTTCAATCACAAATTCAGCGTCGACATGCCCTTTCAAAATTCTCACGCTTTATAAACAAATCATCTATTTCGAGTGTTCAAAAAAAATACAAAACAAAAAATATACAGGATTACGAGAGCCGGTAATGAAAACAAACAATTGGGGCATAATTCACGATCAGACGGAGACGGACGTTGGACGCAGCTGTGTTGCCAACGTGACGGAATAAAGTTTGAGATGATTGAAATATGAATGGAATTAAAATTCACATGCGGTAAACGAGGTCAGTTATGTGTACGTCGCCGTCGATGGCGCTAATAAGATAATTAAATTTATTTATTATGAATAAATTGAAATGTGCTCTTAGGTATGATGAAACAATGTTTATTTGAGGTTACTGGAATTTGATTTATAATTCACCTTGATTGTTTAAACGATTTGAAACAAGACAAAGTGAAAACTAACATTAGATAGGAGGAGAGGGGCGTAGGGGAACTCAGATAGAGAGGAAATACCAGGTCCTACCGGTTTGGTGTACCTGTTGCTAGCAAGGAAGTATATAGCTCAGTGGTTAAGGGGTCGGCCTTACGACCGCGAGGACCCGGGTTCGAATACTGGCCATTACACTACCGACGTGAACCCACTCAGAGTACAAGCAATTTAGCTTAGTTCGAGGGGTTTAAAGGGAATATTAGTAATGTCGATAATATCGGTAGCTAATATTCTAAAAAAAAACGATGAAATTAGAAGAAACGGAAGGTATAGCCGGGATTGTAGTAAGTGGAAAGAATGTTGGTCTTAAAGGATTTTTCCTTTGAGGTAGGCAGAGATTAAATACTTACATACATGCATTCAGTGTCACGCTTCTTTAGGCGTCTTGTAATATTACTACTACTAATAAACTTACTTACATACATACATATAATCACGCGTTTATCCCCGAAGGGTTAGGCAGAGGTGAATTAACACCCACATATCACCAATTTGTTTTTGGCCCCACGTATCTATTGGAATACGGCAATAGGTGAGCCCATTGCCGTATTCCGCTATTGTTGACTGTAGCCATGCATCTGAGGCTGGACCAGGGCTGTAAATATCTGTCTGATGTAAAAGTTAAAGAGCCCTATCCTTTAGTCGCCTTGTACGACACCACATGGGAAGATATGGGGTGGCCCAAATTCTACACTACACTTAAAAAATGATTGCACTTATTTTTATCCATTCTAGCTAAATCGTGATGTTTCTTATCTAACAACAAGTATTGTAATTACAGCAATTCATAAATTACAATCTCTATTTAGGTAAAATTACAAATACAATTTACAATTTCTCACAAAATTGTTTGTTTATAGAACGTTTCAAAAAGAAACAATGCAATTTATTAATTTCTTGTTTGTTTTCAAATTCAAATTCTACGTTCGAAATACGATTACAATCATAGTTTGTGAGATAATGTATGGTGTGTGGAATGTTGCGCCGGCGCTCGTCTTCGACGAACGGCGATATAGCATCATAAGTAAAATAAACACACCCAGGTCCTTTGTTTATTTTCATAATATTTTAATTTTGAACGTGTTTGTTATAAGCACTGCTAGCTCTCAGCGTTAGAGTATCGCTAAATATAATGATGTTTGTTTGATTTCGTTAATAGTATCATTTTTGATTTTAATTTACGGTTTACAAAATGGTTTTTCTGTTTAGATTGAGCATTATCCATGGATAAGTAAATACTTATTTTATTACACCTCTTATAATATATTAGTAAGTTTTATTTTGTCGGTACCTGAACTAAAATACTTTGATTTCCGACTATAGATGGTACACCATGTGTTTTTAGTCGGTTCATTACTAATATATCCACTTCACCCTCTAACTCGAGTATCCGTGGAGGCTATCGCATATACAATGCCTTATAGGCTTTTCTTTTCACTTGCTACGATCCTGACATAATATGCTTTTAACTTCTTCTAGTTTAATATTTGTTCACATATAGGAATCATGATTACCAGGCCCTTTCTTAAAATATTCCTCTCTCTTTGATTTGATCACCAATCTCGGCTGCATCTAACTAAAGCTTGCATTTCGAGCCTGGGGTCTTCTCTCTCTCTCTCTCTCTCTCTCTAACTCTTTCACCTCCATTCCATCATTTTGGTTTATATTAGCTATTGTTGTGGAAATTGCTATTTCCCCTCTCAACCCCGAGAAAAAAACCTTCACCAAAGCCTTATCCATCAATTAACAGGTTTACCGGCTTACAGGTTGGTTGGACGTTTCTAATATACCACTAAATACGAATATTTCGGTTCTTCCAATTATTTCATCCTATTATATTTTAAGTTTTTTTGTCTAATCACTACAAATTATGAGAAAGAATGCAGTTACCGAACACCCCGATAGATACAAATCACTTGTAAGCCGAGCTATGCGTGTCGCATACCTCGTTCATCGTCTCATTCTCGTATCGGTATCGTACAGTTTCCGTATGTTCACTGTGACGTTATTCTGGATAAATTAGCCCAATTAGTTCCGATGTCGAAACGCGTATGCGCCGAAGCTGTTCTTTTTTCAAAAGATAGGGTTGCTGCGTGCTTAATGGCGGTTATTTATTGGTTGATATTTCTCATGCTGTGTGACGTAATTTACTTAGTTTGGTGGTGTTTTTGTAGGAATTTATGGGATTATCACAAAAATACAATGGTATATCGATTTAGGTCCGTATTCTAGACCGACCTATGAATCTTGAATTGAAATTAATATTAAGTACAAATTGTAGATATTCTAGAATCAATTTTGAGTGGGTATTCCATTCGGTCAAGTGATTTCCATAAACCAAAGTGTATAAGTATTTAGTCAATATTTTTCTTTATTCAATTCCTAAACTCAAGAGAAGTTTTAACTGAAGTAAAAAAAAAATATTATTTTAACTTCCATCTTATTTCACTGATCTCAAATTTGAATCCAGGGCGACTCATTTCCAAACCAATTATATTTTTACACGACTGTGAAACATCACACTAGACATGATGGAAGAATAATAAAGACATAAACAAAACTGTTGATCTAAATCCTACCTTATTTAATGTATCTTAAAATGTCATTCATCTTGACCTATTTCGAACTAAGAAAACTCGTGTGTGGCAACCATTGACTTAGGTATGAACGTTTGATTTACGTGTCGGTCAGGTCATCACTTCCCGCGCGTCGTCATAACTTAATCCCGTGGCATCACATCAATTATACAGGGGATTGTTTGACGTGACCAAGTGTTTATTTTTCATACAATTTGCTTGTAAAGTAGGAGCTTTATTGCTGAGTTTGTTCTTAGTACGAATTGTGGAATGAAATTGAAACGACACGGAAATTAGCGCACTTTTTATGTGTTTTAGCTGAATTTTAAATGTAAATGTAATTAATGTAAAATGTTAAAGGTCGTGAGGATGTTTGGCTTGTTTTTTTTTAAACTCTTTAAAGGAGAAAAGAACGTCAGAATGGATCTGGATGAAACGGACATAGAAGTCTTTACTAGCGTAGGAAATCTCGGGAGCAGGTTCTTCCGTTCTCTGTAATGGCATTATTGCGCTCTCCGCGGAGAGTCACCGGCAACAGATAGTCACTAAATTTTTTAAGAAACTCATGATTATACATATTTTAAGGTACACTATCATCATTATTGGCATTTAGACATTATCCTGATTGCATCCGAGGCCGCGATACCCTATATTGTGTGGTAATTTTAAATTTAAGATAAAATAAAAAACGACTTGACACAACAGTTTTGACCTTTGAAAAGGTGAACCATTCTGCCCTTTTATAAAAGTTTAGGATATGCCTTTTTTAATTTGTCAATTTGACTGCACGTAATATTAAGCTGCGGTGAAGTCTAAGAAGTAAAGTAGATACTAAACGAAGTTGTAGGCAACGACCTGCTCTTTAATGCCTCGCTAAGAAAACTTGGGTTTATAAAGAAAAGAATATGTCTGTAAATGTAGACAAATCATGTCAGGTCTTCATGTTAGAGGACAGCAGCTTCTGACGAACCTGTCAATAGCATGCCCTCAGATGACCCACGGTTGTCATGTATTGAAAATGTAACAAAGGATAAATATTTGATATTTGGCAACGCAATAAATTTATTTAAGTATAGATAAGTTAGGCACCTCCGCAAAATCATACTTGGTAAATCTACATTGACCTTTCCATTGAGCTTGAGCTTCGTTAATATTTTAGAATATTAGGGTTCAGTACTCGCTATTCACAATACCATCTAACAGTTTTACTTACTTTTGTCCACGGCTCTATATACCCACTTTAAGTTCTGATGCTAGGGATAAAAACTAGCCTTAGTATGTGTTATTCCAGACTATAATCTATCCATGTCCCAAGCAACCAGATGCGTTCAGCTGTTTTAATGTATTTAAATTATAAACATCCAAGCACCTTCACGTTGATGATTTTTTCTGCTCTAACAGTAGTAGTGGGCTACAAAAGCAACATCCAAAATTACGTATCGTAGTTTCGGAAGATCGGTCATCAAAATATCTTGAGTAAAAAGTCTCAAAATGACCATAGAACCAAGGAATTAAGAAAAAACTGTTTTGTTCATTTAAATTGCATAATTATCCGAACTAAAAGTGCGTACCAAATATCACAACATTCCATCGACAGGAAGAGGGGAAAACCAAAGGGATCTTAATTGGTCATTTTGAGCTGAAGACGGCACGTGACAGTCCAAACTCTTCCGAAAGAAATACTGGATGATTTCCTTGTGGTTAAACGCTACGCTTTCGTTGGTATTTCGTGAGGACCCGAAGCCAGTTAGGTAAGCCAAATGTAAAGTCTAAAGATTGAAAGGGTAACAAAATAAGTTTACTAATAATGGTCAAGAGTCAAAGATCGTCAATATCTTCGGTATGGATGTTTACTGCAAACTGAATAACGAAAACCACATCGAGAGTATCATGAAAACAGCCTCGCGTAAACTCGGAGTCATGAACAGAGTGAGAAGTTTTGTCACGCCGGTGCCGGAGCAGCGGTGTTTTCTTTACTAGACAAAGATTCGGTACTGCGTGGAATACTACTCGCATCATTGGGATGGCTCCGCAAAGATATTACTAGATGCTCTAGACAGGTTGCAGGGAGGTGCGGTCCGCGTTATTGGGAATCTTGAGCACACGAACACCCTCAAGCCATTGCAGTTGCAAAGAGATGTGGCTTCCTTGGTAGTATTTTACCGTCTCTACCATGGTGAGTAGTCTGATGAGTTCTTCCCATCCCCACCTTTCCTACACAGGAAAACGCGTGCAGGATTTAGATATTACCAGCATACGGTGCAGAATATTCATCAAGATCCACGCGGTCCGGTGACACTTTCCTCTGCCGCACCATTAAGATCTAAAATTCCCTGCCAGCTCCCGTGTTTCCTTTTTCCTACAATCCCGGGTCCTTTAAGCAGGGTTTAAAAAAGGATCTGAAGCGTGGTGCCATCATTATTAACATGTTACCTGTTTGTAATGGTGATCCTCTTTCCGAGTCTTTGCCTTTAGCTTACCATCGGGAGAGGTGAAGTCAAATTAACGTATCCTTCCTTAAAAAAGAGCAAACGAATCCTATAGTGGAAACCGAGACTCACTGATGGACTAGCAACCGAAAAAAGGTAGCTGGGATAGACTAGTTACTTCTGGTGAAGGATTGCGTGCTCAGGTGCTCGGAAGAGTCCTATGTCCTTCAGTAGACTGCGAAAGGCTGATTGATTGAAGGTGAGAACAGTATATTTTAAAATACTGCAAAATAAATGACGTAATAATTGGGTACGGAACCTTGAATCCAGTTTAAATTTTATGTAAATTATTGAATTTTAATTATACATATATATTTAAACAATATATAAATAAGCTTGACCGATCTTAAATGGTTTCATTCCATTCATTTACCTTTAGATGGTAGTGCGAAATGAAGTTATTTCTATTAATAATTTTGGTTTTTAGTTTTCAAAATGTTAGTTCTGTCCTTCAGGATATATCGTTTAATTCGGTATCGGGTTTAGATTACTTCGATGTCGATTATAATTACGATGTTAAAACCTGTGAGTGTGAACGTTTTGATTTTTTATTTGGAAATGACTGGCTGCCGAAAGATTTGGTTATAGCGACGAAAACTAATAATGGAACGATGGAAGAAGATGAGGACGGACCAGGTGCAAGTAAAACTGGTGGCGGAAAGTGTGGTAGTGGCAACACCAAAGCCGGTGATAATTGCGTTACTATAAAGATGCCGAATCTGCAAGGATGATATATCACGTACAAAGATGTTTAGATTTTAGATGTTGTTATAATTTAAATAAATGGTTATCTTGTTACTAAATGATTGCTTGACTTGTTTCATTTTGAATGTGATTGTGCATGAGAACACTCACAGAACTAAAAATATTAAGATTACTTTTTGTATTATAAGTCCTGTGAAAACAGTTTTGAAATCGCAATAGTAGTGAAATAACATATTCATCTCATCTATCTACGAACAAATAATTATTATCTACTGAAACTGAACCGAATTGAATGAACTTTGTATGAGTGTTTCATTGGGTTCCTGGCTGGTTTAAAAACATAATTGAACCCGGTTGTTGGCGCTGCTTTCGAGATGTGCATGGGTCTTCTGGACAGGGTAACGTCTACCGGGCTGCTAGTTGAATTGTAATATCTAGCGGAAGCAAAAAATTTAATAGCTTCAACCATTTGTATTCCCTAATATTTAACTATGGTCTTTGAATGTTTGTAATGTTCAGTTGGCCTCATGTCTGTTTTTATATACAAGTGCACCGCATGCGGCTCACCACATCATATTAGAGGACATAACATAACATAAACTTACGCCTTTATCCCCGAAGGGGTAGGCAGAGGTGCTAGCACCCACATTTCGCCGGTTTATGTTTAGGTCCCAATGTAATAGGTGGCGAGACTTTTGCCATTAACTGGGCACTTATAAACCTGCGATAAATACACACATAGCTTCGAAAAGCATCGAAAAGTCATTGGTGTGTGCCATGGATAGAGGAAAGTCACCTAATATGGAATATCATTTTGTTTCCTGTTACAAAGTACAAACTTTATAGAAATAAAAACAGTTCAGTGTTGTCACTAATCAGTACATTTATATGTAGTAATTAACAGCTTTTAATCAAATATATTACCGATCAAATAAAAATCTAACAGGTACATTATGGAATATAAGCAGTTATCATTATATAAATAACAAAAATAGATATAAATATTTATGAGATCAAATAAATGAAATTAACATATTGTTATAAATTAAAGAATTTACTTAAGTCACTTGCAAGAGCCACAATTCACAAGTATCAAACTCTGGACCAACACAATCATAATGTGCTTAGAGCCCACACATTAAGCATTTAATCCAGCTTTGTCCACTTTTATTTATAGACAAAGTCTTGAACAGAACGAGCATACTGCATCAACAGATTCAGGAAATACTTGGTACATCAACCGCCATATTCCATAATTAGACACCGACGACCGTCCATATTTGAATGTTTATACTAGTCCAAACTCGACAAATAATTTTTTCATACTTTGACGACAGAAGGTCACAAAATCTTGATACACACATAATATTATTATATACTAAATTGTATAACACTTATGTATACATACCATACACTTATGTATTAAACAATGGTGTGATACTTTACTTTTGCGGGACCTCGTAAGACAGCTACGTTTCATGTTTCTTTTTCAGGGTTCCGTAGCCAAATGGCAAAAAAACTCTTATGGATTCATCATCGCGGAGCCGCGGGCAAAGCTAGTTGCAACATAAAATAACGTTTGAAACAAAATTTCATCGTTATGAATTTTTCATTATTTAAAGTCTAATTTCCAAGTCTAAGGTCTTAATTGTCTTCGCTATACATATAATCATGCTTTTATCCCCGGAGGGTTAAGCAGAGGTGAATTAACACCCACATTTCACCAATCCGTATTCGGACCCACGTAATAGGGGGTGAGCCTATTGCCGTATTCCGGGCACTATTGTTGAATCGAGCCATGTATTTGAGGCTGAATCTGGGCTGTACATATCTGTCTGATGTTACAGTCAATTAGCCCTATCCCTTAGTCGCCTTATACGACACGACATGGGAAGAGAAGGGGTGGCCAAAATTCTACTCTGCCGGGAACCACGCGGAATCGCTAGCGATAATCACGGTTGCTTTCAAAACTTTCACTTATGCGCCGGTGTTGATGTCGCCAGGCACGGGAATTACAGATCCCATGCGCTTGGTCGATAGCCTTTGCCGAAAGATGTGTAATTTTTACTGTTCAGCGTCAAGTCTTTTTCATTCTAGCGTTAATCTCGAATCGGAAGCTTTTACCTCGGAGTATGGGATCCGCTTTTACCAGTGTAATTGCGGATTTGACTGAGCTTCGATACTTTCCATGAAGCGATATGCTGTCTAATCTCCACAACCCAAAGGCGATATCAAAGCATTGCAGTAAGACCAGTTGTTAGTCTTTTGAGGGCTCCAAGTACAAGACACGACTGTTATAGATGTTCGTATGGGAACTGGAGCCGACGGCTTAACATGCTCTGCGAAGCACGTCCAGACCAATGCAAATACATGCATACCAATATTTGCACAACTTTGAACACGCGCCTTCTGCGTAACGGCCGCGTTCACTATCGCTTCGCCACAGAGGCTGTCTGTCACAGGATGAAGAAGAAGCGCCAAGTATTCGGTCTTTGCTACAAACTAAATACCAAAAACGTGATAAATTGAATACGGAATCTCGAATACTATTTTTTTTCTATATTAAACACGTATTTCAACAAATCAGTATATATACTTCAACCATCTCAGGCAACTTTAACAGTCCAATAATTTTGCTACACGCAGTAGTCCAATATGAAGTTTTTCCTGTTATTAGTTCTGTGTTTAATATCACAAATTTCGAGTGCAGTCCTTCGAAAGAATACGTTTTATCCAGACTCAGGAGTAGATTATATCTGTGAATGTGGACGTTCTCAATACTTAATCAAAAATGTCTGGCCACCAAGAAAATTGCAAGAATATTTCTATGACTATGAATTTTGTGACTGTGAAATTTTGGATTACTTATTTAGAGATGATGATTTACAAAGAGGTCTGTTTGCCGGAACGAAATTAAGTGACTATATGAATGGAAGTGATAAATGGAGCAGTGGAGGTTTCAGTGATGGCGCAATGTGCGCTACTGGTAGTACTAATCCCGGTGATAATTGCGTTGCTATAAAGAATCCGACAATTTAAGGACGAAGTAACGAGCAAATGATTTAGTTGAATTTAAGAAACATTTTTAGTATAGATATGTTATTACGAAATCTTTTTCCGGGGCAGCTTCCAACGCAAGGGCTTTCCATAAAGTCTAGATGACCCTAGGCAAGCAATCGGCTAGTTTAGGAGTTACTAGTAGATGAGATTAAAATCTAGCGAGTGAGCAAGTTAGCAATACAATTGGATACTCAATAGCAGATTGGAAGAACCTCAATGACACGGAGTGAATTTACAAGCTGCTCGCGGACGAAACCTCGGCTGCTTGTAAATTAGCTTAGTGTCATCGAGGCAAGAATGCTTATCTGACCTCAATTTATAAAAATTGTTTAAATGTAGATGGATAGACAATGCTTTACTGTATACCAGATTACAATAGAATAGTATGGATTATAGTTATTATAGTTAAATGGACAACGGGCGGCCTTATCGCTTTATGCGATCTCTTCCAGGCAACCGTGGGATGTAGTTTAGTCTATTTTATTAATTTTTAAGCAATTTAATTATAATTGTATGTTTTCTATCGATTGCGTTTTACTAAATTATCCAATTTGCATTTGCATTCTTCCAATCCTTTCCTAAATAATTTTATTGTTCGATGAGGCTATGGCACAGGTTTTATTCTTCGAAGTTAGGAGGTTGTCTTCATCCCCCTTGCGTTAATCCCGGTCACATCCAAGGCTTTCACCTAGGAGTCCGGGTACTTGATTGAGATAAATAATAGATATAGATATAATGACCTGTCGGAAAAAATTGCATACCATTCAAAAACGATAACACACACATCAATCCAGGACCTTGGATTCCAAAGTAAATGTTGACTTAAGTGGGAATTTGCTATGAGGACAATAATGATAACTGTGACCTTGATCTTGTTTTTCAGTGGAGCAGTATTGCATCAATAATGACGCATCATTGGACAGAAACTGGTTTAGTCAGTATTAAGTCATAGTATTATTGCTTTGACTTATGACATTATAAAACTGCCCAAACAAGTTGTATAATGCATTTTATTATTTCATAGGAAATTGAAATCCAAAATTCTAGTATTGTTTAGTATCCTTATACCTAATAATTTATACAAGTACGTCATCATTCTTTGAGTCTTTAAGCAAGTCGGTTTGGATTGCTTTTTCAAGATTTGTTTTAAAGAATTGATTGTCTTAATATGAAGCCATCGAAGTTCGATATTTTCTGTGAAGCGAATTTCAACAAAACACAACTCACTGGCGATAGCTTCGTCTGTATATAGATCAACTGTCGAACCTCTAAAGCGAGCCTAGGATTCGTTTTTCTACATAATTATCTCCTCTTAATGTGGCTTCTATACTTATATTACCAAAGCATAAAATACAATAGATGACATACCGCCCATGGCAAAATCCCCGCGTGAAGGCAATACCGAAAATTGTAGTTTTTTTTTATATTTGGTCTGACAGTAACTGCACCCTTCTAGATGGTAAAAAGATGAGGTGCAGTCCCGAGGATACTGACCACCATTATTGTATGTTGTTGAACCTTAAAAGCTTGGTACCTACCTTGACGACCTTGAAAGACTCTTTTTAACGCACGCTTGAAGGACTTGGGCTGTTAGAAGAGGTAAAATGTGCACGAGCTGAGCATTCCAAATCTTTATTGTACAGCAGAGGAAGGAGGTCTCAAATAATTTGGTGCGAGATGGTATGGATTCCACCGTGTGTAAGTGGCACCGCAAGCTAGCACGAGTTGTTCTGGGCAGGATGGGAGAAGGTGGGATGAGTGAAATAGCATCTCAGAACACTCGCCGTGGTAGAGGCGGTAGAATACGGTATGAGAGGCATCGTCTCTACGCAAATGCAGATTTTCTAAGCTCAGGATCAACAATCATACGAACTGCTCGTCGTCGCTGCAATATATCCAGAATGAATAGGTATCGTGCGGAGACATTCCAGAGAAGAGAAAAGTATTCCACACAGCAGCGAATTTGTGGTTTGTACAAAAAAACACCTTTACCTGTCACATTTGAGATTTAGAGGCGTGCATATATGTACGTTTGTAAAACATTTTGTACGGTAATGGAGCGTCGCCGGATCAGTTAACAATTAACGAGGCCTGGGCCACAAATCACCATTAGTGTTATCGGTGGACCATGGTGTCGTTTAGACAAGCATTCTGTCAGGCGACTTCTGAAATACTTTAGTGTAATATACGCTGAGATCAGGTATAAATATGTGTATGTGACGGTTATGTATGGAATCTGTCCATCCATACTATAGTTGAAATAATTTAATAGGTGCATTATGGCAGATGCTCTAAGTCATAGAAGGTTATTTTGCACTATTGGAACGAAACATAAGACTTGTAAATACATAATGACTTATGATAGTACGTTTAAAAAATACAGTGTGACATATTTCAGTTTATTTTTTTATGCTTAAACTTAAATCTAGAGTAAAATAATTTAAACTATGGCGTGATTTTTTATTTCTACGAGACCTCGTAAGACAGCTACGTTTTAGGTTTTTTTTTAAAATTTTAGGCCCGTATGCTAGCATGCAACTCAGCTGAAACTCGATTTTTCTGAGAAAACAATACATATACACATACACATATACGATATATACACAGATTGACATATTTGACAGGTTGTCTGGCCGATTGTCTATACAATCTATTCTCAGATCAAACAAGATTCAGCTGAGTAGCATTCTAGAATATGGGCCTTAGTGTTGTGGTTATATGTCTTAGATTGTTACATTTTAATCGTGAGAAGTTTATCTATACTCGTTACTTTTTGTTACGTTTTATTAAAATACTAGCTTTTTCCCGCGGTTCCGCCCGTTCGTTTTTGATGTCCTATTTTTCTGCACCCCTTTGGACCCTAAGCTTTCATTTAAAAAAAAACCCGGTGAAAATTGGTTGGGTAGTTTTTGAGTTATGAGCGTCACGCTAACGTATTATTATAAGAGATTTAAGTAACAAAGACAACAAAACAGTATTACCACACTTACCAGCGATGTGATAATTTACAATGCACGGAAGGTTCGGCTTAGTTTTTTAATGAAAATATTGAATATGAATAATATTATGAATTGTATATTAAATTGAATAATTTATAACTTTGACCATAATATACATATGTTATGAACATTTATTATGGTCAAAGTGGTAAATTTGGCATTATTGCATTGCCTGGGCATTATTTTTTTATGGCCACCCATCCATACTTCAACCGTAGTTGAATTGTCATGAAAAAAAGTCAGATTATTTAAACTCTCATATTTGTCTAAATATGATAGTTAAAATAATGACATAATGCCTAATTTGTAATTTGGTCCTAAATATGTACATAATTACATTATACATGTATATAAACATGTGAACCAACTTTTATTGTTTCATTTCAATCGCCTACACGTCGTAGTCAAAATGAAGTTTTTCTTGTTATCATTGGCTCTGAGTTTTATATCTAACAATTCTGGTTCAATCCTTCGAGAGAATTCGTTCCAAACAATCTCAGAGTTAGGTGAAATTATTTATGATTATATTTGTGAATGTGAACGTTTTAATTACTTAATCAGATATGAGTGGCCGCCAAGACAAGCGGCTAGACATGATGTGTATCCAGCACTCAAATTTGATTATATAAACGACCATGATATCCGCAATTGCGAATTTTTGGATGATTTATTTGGAAATGATGGATTAACAACAAATTTTTATAGTGGAATCAGTGTAAATAACGATGGGATAAACGTAATCAACGATGGTGTGGATGGAAATGCAAATAGAAGAAATGAAGGAATACACCCTTTAGAAGTGGATGGAAATGCAAATGGAGGAAATGGAGGAACATACCCTTTTGGAGTGAATGGAGGAGGTTATAGTAAGGGTGATGGCGGAATGTGCGCTACCGGTAACACCAATCCCGGCGAAGAATGTGTTTCTGTAAAGAATCCTATTTTGTAAGGATGCTATAAAAGTTTATGTATAACACTAAGATTCTAGTGTAAGAGTATTATTCATGCATTAAGATATCAAATATGGTCTATTTAAATTAAAAATATTGTATTAAATGATATTTCTGAATCATTAGTACTAACTATTAAAATCGATTAAGATAGGAAAAAAAGCGATATTTTTCCTATCTTATTCGATTTGTATTAAATTTTGTTGCGCGTGAGGGAAGCGGCGACGTTCTGTTGAAGGTGGACATACGTAACGCTTTCAATAGCATTGATAGGGGAGCAATGTTGGCGGAGGTGAGAGAACTGACGCCGTCAATTTTCCCCTTCCTACGCCAATGCTACGCTTCGCGCAGCCTTCTTTCATACGACGGCGAGACGATATGGTCACAGGTTGGGGCGCAACAGGGGGATCCCTTGGGCCCATTAATTTTTAGCATGGCCATTCATAAGGCCATACAGGCCATACAAAGCCCCCTCAATGTATGGTACTTAGATGATGGAACCATCGGAGGCAGTCCCGACGTCTTGCTGCGGGATATAGAAACGCTTTTCCCTGCCTTGAAGGCTTTGGGCCTGGAGATTAACTCTGAAAAGTGCGAGCTTTACCTCTGTGGCCCGGTGCCGGAGGGGGTGAGCGCGAATTTCATATCCCTTATTCCCGGACTCAGAATTATAGACCGGGACACGCTTTGCCTGCTGGGCTCGCCGCTTTTCCCGGAGGGTATGCCGGAGGATTTGACCGCCCGGACGCGGGTCCTGGCATCACTGGCGGAGCACTTTCGCTGCCTCCCGGCTCACGTCTCCTTGTCGTTGTTGAGATCCTGCTTCGGAATGCCTAAGCTGACGTATTTCATACGGACAACACCGACGTGGGAGTTCCCGGACGAGGTCATCCGTTTTGACGAAACACTTAGGCACATCGTCGAGGAGATACTGAATGTCGAACTTAACGAACGGCAGTGGTGCCAGGCCAGCCTGCCAATCCGATTCGGTGGACTGGGAGTGCGCCGTTTGCGGGAGTGTGGCCCGATCGCCTTTCTGGCTTCTTCCCATGGAGCCTCGCAGTTGGTTGGCCGTTTGCTGTCGCGTGTGGGTGCTGACATTGGCATTCCTTATTTCAGGGAGGCCCGTGAGGCCTGGACCGGGTTGTATCCGGGGTCTATTCCGCCAGTGAGACCGGATTTGCAGAGGGGCTGGGATAACGCGTCCGGGGCATGCATTCTCGCTCATCTACGCGACGGTGCGTCGGGAGTCGAGTTGGCGCGTCTCAATGCCTCCTCTGAGCCGGAGTCAGGTGCCTGGCTGCATGCCCTACCATCCCCTAATCTGGGCACGCTGCTAGACGATGATTCCCTTAGGGTGGCAGCCGGACTCCGACTTGGCTGCACCGTGTGCGAGCCCCACACCTGTGTTTGCGGTGCAAAGGTGGAGGCAAACGGTTTGCATGGTCTCAGTTGCACCCGAAGTGCCGGACGAAGACCCCGGCACCATGCCATAAACGAGATCATAAGAAGAGCACTGGTTTCCGCGGGCATACCCTGCGTTTTGGAGCCCCCTGGCCTTTCGCGCACCGACGGGAAGCGGCCGGACGGACTGACCCTGGTCCCGTGGAGGAGAGGTCGCTGCCTGGTTTGGGACGCCACGTGTGTCTGCACCTTCGCGTCGTGCCACCTCGCGGCTACCCAGAGGGCGGCTGGTGCGGGGGCCGAGTCGGCAGCGTTGGTCAAACACAGTAAGTACGCCACCTTGGAGTCCGCAGGGTATGATTTCGTGCCGTTCGCGGTGGAGACGGCGGGTCCATGGGGCCTCGAAGCCAAGAGATTCTTGGCTGATTTGGGATGCCGTCTGCGGAGGGAGGGTGGAGATTCGCGGTCGGGCCAATATTTAGTGCAGAATATTTCCCTGGCCATACAAAGAGGAAACGCTGCCAGCCTGATGGGCACGTTTGGGCGAGGGGACGTAGACATAACTTGATCCTCCGGATCAAATACCTACTGTTAGTTATGTGTTTATATTAATTTGTTGTAATTATAATTTTAAATTGTGATAAATGTTTATGAAAAATTAAATCAATAAAGTATATATAAAAAAAAAAAAAAAATATATATATTATAATTTTATAATGAAATCACTTTTGAAATTGTCCTCTTGTTTCTAGTTCGTGATGAACCCGATTTATTTATGCAGTTGGAATGTCTTGGTAGTGTCCATGTAGGGTATCCCTTTCGTTACCATAATTTTTGTAATCCTAAAATGTGTTGCCACAATGAATTTGGCATACTTTTTTCGGCATAATTGATTTTTAGCAGTATATGTACTGTGGCATAATTATAATATAAATATTATTATATTTTGATCTATATTTATGCATAGTTATAATTTGCACAATGTTTTATTATATTAAGTATACAATACAACATCATCAACTAACGCAGTTGTAGGGAGCGAGCAAAGCGAGCTCGTGTACACCGCGCGCCCCGACACGGATAGATAAAGGTTGGAAGGGTATATGGCGGAGGTCTCTGCGAGACCTCCGCCGTTTACCCTTCGTGTTAGGTTTCTTGTGCTAACGCAAGAAGAAATAGGAGCCCCGAGAGCAGGGGCTCCGTCGACATAGCTAAATTTTATGATTTAATATAATATTTATGATTAAGAGAAATATGATAAATTTGTTATGGATAAAAAAATTATGCATAAAATCATTAGTCTAAATTACCATATTTTATGGGTTTTTTTTATGCAAATGGATAGTGGACCCAATGTAGTGCCATAATAATAATAACTAATTTAGTAGATATTATTTACATTTAGCCCGACGAATCGGCTACCCTTTTTAACCAATTTACGTTTAATTTACGTTATTATTACGACACGACGGTAATCGTATCGAGCTTTGATACCTTTGTGTTTGTGCTGCGTCCTTACCTAATATCTATTCCGTTATCGTAACGAGTAGTCGATAGCACCACGATACGAATTCGATAATTTTTCGTGCTCGCCCTACTGTAATGGTCTGTGTTTTATAGGGGACTAGCTTTTGCCCGCGGCTCCGCCCGCGTGGGCGTCGGTTATCGCGACAAAACAAAGCCTATGTCCTTTCTCGAGGTCTAATCTATCCCTATGCCAAATTTCATCAAAATCGGTTCAATGGTTTAGGCGTGAAAGCGTAACATACAGACAGACAGACAGACAGACAGACAGAGTTACTTTCGCATTCATAATATTAGTATGGATTTCTGACATAATGTAGAGTCGACAAAGGTGATACGGGTGCACCTTTTCATATAAAGTTGTATGTAAAGGAGTAACCTTATTTCCTTTCTCGAATGTACAAAAGACATTTTCGAAAAATCCACAGGAAAGGTCAGTATCCGGGTATTGCCGTTAATAACTCTTTAGGAAATAATATGTAAACAAAATTAGTATCAAACGGAAGTATATCTGTAAATTTCTAAGAATAGTGATCAGCTGGACCGTTGGCAGGGTTAGTCGATCAGCGATCACAACACCTAGCTCACACAGCGCCTTTCTTGGAATACATCTGAATGTATGCAGTTATGCATACACATCACATTCACGTAAATATTGATCACCTTGGATACATCAACAATCTAAAGATACTGTTTGTATCATTCTTACAATATTAGAACGTAATTCTGTTGGTCTGTTTGTTTCTAATAAATATAACATCATTGCGGCTAATGCATCAACAAGGCCATGATGGTAAGCGTTTGCTGCAAGACCTACTGCTTGAGAGACGAGGATCTGGGGCAGGCTTTCCTCTAGGAGTTAGATTATTTATTTATTTATAAAGCTTCATGCACAAGTACATAGGCGGACTTAGAGAGACTCAGTAGGTGCATTATTGAGTTTTTTTTTTTTTTTTTTACGTGCGGGAAATCCCCACGGATACCCACCCCTCCGGAGCCGAAGGGGTAGGTTATGTCGGACTCGAACCGACTAAACCGCACGCCGTCTGTGGGTCGATGTGCTAGGCCGGAGGTGAGGTTGTCTTTTGACATATCCCTCGCACCCCGGCTGACCCAGGGCCATTCCTCTCGGTCTGGCCCTCCTCGGGAGGGGGGACCACGTGGTCCCCGACTCGCCCCTGGTATGGGGGGGGGGGCGCGCATCGTCCTGCGATGCGCGCCGCCGCCGTGGCCTGCTTCTGCTAGGGTGACGAGCGGCTCCACCCGTCACCCTCAGGCCCGCGCTCATGGGGGGCGGAGGTCGGTTTGCGCCCTCCGACGCCCGAGCCGCCTTCGAACGCGGCCAGCGATGTCCGCGAGTCTTTCTCGCTCAGGTGCATTATTGAGTATAACATTAGGTATAGAGAGAATAATAAACAACAATTTTATAAAGTGTGTAATATCATGAGGCATGTAAAATCAGATACAGGTACTTATAAGATTATGTCAGATGACAGCTGCTTCTACAGAAATAAATTAGGATAGGACTTTCTGCCGCGGTTTTCCCAAGCAACTACACTATGGGGTTCTTTAAGAAGGGCATTCGAAGGTCTCTACAGAGTCGGCAGCACGATTGTGACGCTTCTTATGTTGCATACGTCCATAGGCCATGGTAACCACTTCCCATCCAGTGGGCCGTGTGCTTGTCTGCCACTTAAGTGATATAAAAAAAGAACGGCGACTTTTTCACTGTAAATAAATACTCAAGTGAGATAAGAAATACCTTTATTTTTCAAATAGACTTCTCCATTTTTATTCTACTGTTGAAAATAGCACAGGGTGGCATATTCATGGTATTTTTAACGATGTTATTACAAATTTGTCTTAACAGTACTGAGTAAGCGTTCAAAAGTTCCTGTCTCATAGGGCAGGAATTGTCTAAAAAGTCGCCACGCGTTTCCCGCTCACAAGGCCATCATGATTCTAAAAAATATTTCTGTGGTCGCTCTCATAAAACGGAGAAGGAGTAAGCATACCTCAAACTTGAAAGTGTGAGCTTCGAATGCGATTGCGTGGAGAGAGCACCACTCGCGCCCTGATGAGGAGTTTAGTACCTACCAACCAACCAACTGCGCTTTTATCCCTACAGACCCTAATGGCCAATGTTAGCTGTCATCTACGTAGATTTCATTGTTTGTCTGACGATTTTTCATGAATATACTCTATCATGTCGCTTTGTTTATTACCAGGATCTAATGTTAGTGGAGTGTATTTATTTCCTTAAAATGCTAAGCTAAAAAAATATTGGGAGACTATAGAGACGGAGGTTATGTCGGAACCACTTCATGGATGGCCATTATGTTGGAGAATCTGCCTACACAGGTAGTTTTTACGAGTTATCTCATCCATTTCAATTGTTTATAATGTGGCTTTTTTCAGGACAGTTACAGCAAGATACCTAAAAAAAGAACAATTCCAACCCATAACAGTTGGATAGATACAGTGTTTTAAGATAGATACAATGTTTTTTGTTGCATTAAGAGTTAAATAACACGATATCTTTTGAAAAGACAGTAAAATTCAAAGATTACCTTTCGATAAGGTTAGCTTTATTTCCAGTTAAAGTTGCACCTCTTTTCTGCAATTCTGCTTTGAGTTGTTGCATATTCCAAGTTGAACACATAGTAAAGCAAGTCCAGATCATAAAAAATACCAAAAAAACACGATAGATAACAAAATATAAGTCTCTTCAAATCTGACAGCTATGAGTTTGTTATTGTTGTTTGGTCATTTCGTCCCTGTTGCCATCTACAATTAGGTTTGCGTCGGCATCCCCATTATTAAGAAAAAAAATGTTCATTTTTTTATACCTGATGGAAAATGGACGTGACGTCACACTCGTGCTGCCGAACCTTGCTATGCCCTAACAGGGCTTTATGTTGAAACGAAATATGGTGTAAGGTCTGTACCTACAACACATGAATGCAATAAAGATTTTGATTTTGACTTTGACTTCGACTAAACACAAAGTTTCTGTGCCGTAAGCGTAGAAGACAAGGCAAGAATAGCCTTTGGTCTTTCCACTGATAGCACAAAAACTCTCTAGTGAGCTCTGGCTACCCTACTCATCGTCAGGAACAGAACATGAGGTTATTATGGCCGGATGGCAGCGGTATTCTGTAGGGTGGAGGTACTTTCCTAGTCGGACTGCTCAATTGTACGGCAATACGGTCGTGTCCTACCGAATAGCTTAGTCACCATGTACTGGATCAATAAATAATTACCTTTTAAAGTAAGACCTTAATCTGTAATCTTAATAAATCCATGCCTACGCTCTCCATATTACCTATTTGTATATCTGTTTGCATAATACTTTGGAACAATATAGTGCCTAAATAATATCCTCACACTAATTTAATCGTAACACAATAAAAACTTCTAAACTATGTTTTTATTCTGATTATAAGGAAATTACTAAATAAACAAACAGATATGGTAATTGGCTGCCCACCTCTGCCAAATGACCGATGACGTTTGGAGTAAATGATTCCTGAAGTGGAGTCCACGAATCGGCAAACACAAGGCCGCATTGTGTCAAAAAGCGTCTGCCATCTGAGCTCCACAACCCACTGGTGATATCTGAGTTTTGCAGGTAGAATAGGTTACTGAAATGTTTAGGTCTTTAACTACCTGTAACACCACTGAAGTTTGTATGGCAACCGGGACGTGCTAACGTGCTTTCCGAGGCACGCAAACTCTTAACTTGAACAGAATTGAAATTAACATGGACAGAATTTATTTTTAACTAACTTATTTTTACTTTAAACACAATTATTATACACATATGGTCGTAAACACCAATAGGGGACAATAACTTAAAACTGACAGAAAATCTAACCATAAAAATACGGCAATGGTCTACATAGGTCAACCACTTACATATTTATAACATCCATATTAAAAATAGTGATAACCATTATTAATAAATAAAAAATTACACGCATTAAAAATCACTACACAAAGTGCTGCAATTTTTTGAAAATGTACAAGTATGCCATAATTTTTTAAGTAAATAGTCACTTTTCTGATAATAAAGGTTTTTTTCGAAAGTGTCCACTATCGGCCCCCCATACCGGGGGCAGTCGGGGATCGCGTGGTCCCCCCTCCCGAGGAGGGCCAGACCGAGAGGAATGGCCCGGGGTCAGCCGGGGTGCGAGGGATATGTCACAAGACAACCACAGACGGCGTGCGGTTTAGTCGGTTCGAGTCCGACATAACCTCTATGTGGACTTATTGCTTATTATCTATCTATACATAATAATAAAGCAGTAGATATTTCGTGATTGTACATTTTGTACATTTTCATATAAATATAAACGATTCTCGGCCATGAAGCACTCACTAATCTCCAAAACATATAACAAATTTTTATTTTTGTTTTGTTACAAAAATGTCAATTAGCCAGCCAAGCTTTGGTCATGTAAATAACCCGCCTAGGGTCGTGTCTAGTGCAAAGGAGGCTAGAACACTGGTCACACACACATTGTGGAATATCTTTTCAGCACACTTGCTTATCAACTGACTCTAATTTCACCGTAATTAGGCACATAATAACACCTATAATCAAACTGTGGGTTTCTGATTGTTTTTATTCACAAGTGCGTGGAAAATTCTTTTTAAAAAAATTATTGGTTCAAGTGCTTTTTTCTTAAAACACAATTTTTTTCACAAAAATTAAGTTCAATAGTACAAATAAATTAAAATACTTATTTCTTACTTATTTCATGCATGCTTCGTATTTTAATAGATAATTTTAACTTGTACGTATCTAAAAAAACGAAAGTTTCAATCAATTAACATTAATAACTTTTAATTTCTTTGTAAAAAAAAAAATTTCCGCATTTATTCTGCGAGAAATAAAAAAGAAACCTTAAAATTAATATTTCCCGTTATTGCGAAAAAAAAATTAAGCAAGTTTTCACTTTTGAAATTATAGTTATCTATTAATTAAAATTTCTACAAGTATTAGTTATGAAGAAATTGATTTATGTTGTACAACGTCCGATATAGAAAGTTTACTATCTAAAAACGGCAAGGGTAAATATCTATTTTAGTATTAATTTATCGGCTCTCTTAAGACCTTCACCTAACGGCTCGGATATCAATGGTGCCTCAGCAGGTTTCACCAACTTTATACACTTGTACCATAATGTACTATTAACGCACCTTTGAAAAATCCTTTCATGGTACCCGCGTGACAAATTATCAGTCTTAAATTATTTAAATGTTAATAAAAACAGCTAGTAACGTAACTAAAAAAATGTATGTTGCAGTCGATTATAAAATTTTAAGTTATTATAACAAAACCACAGTCGATCGACCAACTACATCCCTAAAATTGCTATCTGGCTGATGTGACCTTGTCATTTTATTCTAAGTTTTAGGCGTCTAAAATACAATAGTATTAATAGTGGATGAACATAGTCCGATTATTGTATAACATTATTCATACCTATCTGCATATTTTAGAATTGTGTTTTGGCAAAATATTTGTGTAGGCGAATATAGGTAATAATATAGCTTTATTTATAGCAACTAATAAAATTAAATGTGTAAATCTAGTTTTATTCAATTAATATTCATTTATTTATTTTGAGTGTTTACAAGTATTTAATCTTCGTTGTTTATTGATACCCTGGTTTTGGAAAAGCGAAATATTGTTACATAATTGCATTTATTCACTCATAAATGCGTGATAATAATTATTGTAGGTAAACAAGTTGATGAACGTAGTTTTGCCCGCTTGAAAGTCGGCATGGAATCAAACATACGGCTGATTTTACGACTAACCAAGACCTTTCTAATAAAAAAAAACACATCACAATTTCCAGAAATTTCATTTAAGTAGCGAACAAGCAGCAAGAATAAAAAAGACGGGTTGCACTCTGGGAGTGCCGACAGAAGTGAAATTTTTTTCTTCCTTTTTTCTTCGTTATATACATAGAAAAAGATAAAAAAAACATACCATACCATACCTTACCTATAATACAGCGCCAATCATAGACCCTATCATTAATTTTCTGCTAATTTTCTATCAGAAGAAATTCATAAATTACAAAAAGATAACATAATCACAAAAAGTAATAAATTACAAAAAGAAAAAATAATCACAAAAAGTGTCAGAAGGCCAGGTTTGAACCCGGTACTATCTGAAACCATAAGGACTTACAGTCGAAGCGTTTACTGCTATGCTGCGAAGCTATTTATCGTACATTGCAAAATGGACAGTCTATAGCTAATATTGTATGACGTCAGTCGTCGGTTACGGTCCAAAGGTCAAGCGATCCTGACGCGCGAGTTTAACAATTTTTACCCATCCAACGCCGCTAAAGAAGTTTTCACTTCAATAAAAACAATTGTTTCAGATTCGCTTATATAACATATTTAATCAATTTTTAAACATCTCCAAAGTACAGACATAGTTAACTCACAATTCTATAATAGTACTTTGATACAGGAGTCTTTTCACTTTTAACCGGTATTTTTTTTTTTCTGCGGGTGCATATTTTTTCCGATTTCAACTGGTTTGGTTTATTCCACATTCTACTGACAAGTTTTATAATTTCAGTCTCTACCCTTTTTTCAAGCAATATAAAAATAAGATTCTAATTAAAAGAACTAATTACCGTATGGTAATTTTACAACCTTTAACCTTTTTTCTACAAAAACACCTTACAATTGATTTAGAATTGCATCTCAATGCAATTTTGTTCTAATCCAACTGTGAGTTTGCTGCATTACACCTTTTTTTTTTACTCTTTCGCTTTGTCTTCATTTATTTTAACTCCAGCCTCTGAGCCGAGAGAATTCAAGCAAGTGACGTTCGTCGATCGGCTTGTTAATGAGGATCGCAAGCTATGTTGACACCAACTCACTGATCAAAGTATTCTCCCTCCGTAGCTAATTCGTTAGTACTTCCTTCCCAGTCTTCCAACATTGTCTATTTGTAAGCAAAGCGGATTTCAAGTCGAGTGTGCAATGATTCAGTGAAGTTCTTTGAGTTCGTTTTATTGTGAGAACAATAAACAACGGGACGGTCGCTTGTTTATCGTTTCCATAATGGTTTATTAGCGATATGATTGGCGTGATTCCGTACCTACGTATATGTTTTCCTGACTCCACAATTTATGGTTCCCTTCCATTAAATAAAAATGAATCACCAAATTGTATCCCACCAAAAACATTTTCATGTACAAATGTTGCCCAGACGAGCTTACGTAGCTTACCCTGTGAAAAAGTTATCAGATCTCGTATAAAGCCAAACTCTAGATAAAGACTGCACGCTCTAAATCTACTAGCTCTACACTAAACCTTAGGTTTAGAGCGTGCAGTCTTTAGAGCTTGGCTTTATACAAGTTCTGATAACATTTTAAATTTTTTTTGGTGGGATGTCATTTATATTTGTAAGTTGGTTAAAAATTATGACGTAAGTATTTTTTATTTGTTATAAGAAACATTTAATTAATTTCGACCTATGTAGCATAAACTGTAGTGCAAGTCTCAAATACAAACTTCCATCGTAGTAGTTAATAGGTTAGATCAGGTTTTTAAATTTTTTTGTTGTGTTTGTAGTAATATTACACATTTATATACATTATTATACATTACATACCAAATTTCAGCTTTCTAGGACTTCAGGAACTACCCTAAAAATTTTGATGATCAGTATGTGATGACTCAGTGACGAAATTAACGGTTTTGAGACATTAATAAAATCTAAAGTATAATAGCTACAATATTCAAACTTTGTATGTTTAATGATTGTACCGATAGCATTCTATTATAACATTTTAACTATTTAGCATCATCCAAAGCAAAGTTATGAGAGTTAAAGAAAACGACGAAGCGTTTAGAGAAAAGGTAGGTAGTGCCCTTGCGCTTCGCTTGGCTCGTCTTGGCGGGGGCACTTCGGTGCCCCCAGATGTTGATCTTCTTACAGTGTTTGTTAATTTTCAGGACAAGCATGAAATTCTTTACTCGTTGTTTAAATAAATCTAGATTCTACATTAACTGCGGCATACCCATACCATTCGTTCTCTACTACTTTTCCTTACTACCACTGCTCCACTAGATATCTGACTGTTCAATTCGGACACACGTAACAGGACTATATAGTGACATCAGATAGCTACTTACTGATTTCTGCTAGTCAGATAGATTTTTTCAGTATCAAAAGGTACGGTCAGCGTCAGAACGATCTCGACTGTAAAGTCTAAAAATGATCTTAAAACCAAGGTATTAAGAGCAAGTCATACTATTCTATTGATTCAAATCGTATTATTGTCCGAATTAAAGGTACCCACTATAAAATCAATCAATAAACTGTAAGGGAAGAAAATGAAGGCATTAAAATAATTTTGAGTACTTTGTTCATCAAGATCGATCTGTTGGTGACCGTACAGTGTATAAAGTATAAAAGTACGAATCTAGGTGTAACAAAAAAGAGTACCTAGGCGGGTTCGGTGACTCTCTTAGCCACGGTTTATTCAGAAGGGACGTGGCGGGGACGTACGGCGTAAGTGTCAACGCAGTTCTCATCTCATAAATTTTTCCGCAATCGCCACACGCCCCTTCTGTATAAACCGCGCCTTAAATGTCCATCATAAAGTTTTGGAATTCTTACTAGCACACGTGTTTCCTTGGGCGTTAATAAGCACCTGATGAGGTCATCAAGCTGAGGGCCACCATTGACACGTGTTGTTGTCTGTAATGGCGATCTTCTTTCCTGAGACATTGCTTTCAGCTGATCAGTTGATCAGCTGATCAGTCATATTGACGTGTCATTTCATCGATCATGTCATTCTAACTCACCTGTCCGAATCAAAATAAAAACTGATGAGTCAAAAGGAACAATAATAAATTACAAACACAATATTGGTGTGCGATAATAAGTAATGTGTTTGTTTGTGGTATGAGCAGCAATTTGTAGCGGGTTGGGGACGCGTAAATCAAACGAGTCCCGATGCGCCCGCTTCGTTCTGTAACACACGTGTTCGAAGCCAATAGGGCTGCCCAATGGAGAGAGTCGTAAAATCAATCATCATGATCATATGTCCGGTTCACATTATTCTAGTACAGTGCTGGACTGGATTTTAGTGTTCACATTATTCCAGTGTTTTAAACTGGATTTATTCACTGACCTGGGCACATTCCAGTGATGGCTCACGTTATTCCAGTAGAATTCCAGCACTGGATTCGCACGCTGGACTGGAATGCTACTGGAATAATGTGATCAAAACTTGTTGCATACAAGACTTTCGCTTCAAAGTCCAGGGTCTGTTTATTTCACATCTTTTAGATTTGGCTTAGGTATATAGCTGGACACTACTGATCAGGCAGGTTGCCATCTGGCATCTGAACACCCAAGACTGGATACGTTTTTAGTTGGTTCGAGTTCGACATAACCGCCCCCGGGTGGCCTTAGATATTTGAATTTCTGCGTGAATAAAAAGGTTCACCAAAGCTTTTTTTTTATCAAATACGATATTATCCCAAAAATATTCCGACTGAGATGCAAGTAGACATATACATACATACAAATATTTGCAATAAGCGGACATACTGGTATACACAAGAGAGGCCATGTTTGTCTTGAAAGATTCAATTAATGACAAAAAGCATGATATCTCATTCACTACAATTTTGTGCATTATTATTTTATTTATTTCTTAAAGGTACGCTTACAAAATACTGCCATTACATGACCAAGCATTTAGAGACAGATACAATTACATGTTAGATCTAGACAGAATTGTGACACAACATGAAAAGGAAGAAAAAATACACGATACCGTATCTGTGTTACGTTATAACTGTTATAAGTAATTATTTCTTTATAAGATTGGACAAGCTGTTAACAATAAAAAAAGACGGGTTGCACTCTGGGAGTGCCGGCAGAAGTGAAAACATTTTCTTTTTTTCTTTCTTCGTTATATACATAGAAAAAGATAAAAAAGAACATACCATACCATACCTATAATATAGCGCTAATCATAGCACCTATCACTTATTTTCTGCTAATTTTATGTCAGAAGAAATTAATAAATTATGAAAAGAAAAAATTATCATAAAAAATAATAAATTACAGAAAGAAAAAATTATCACAAAAAATAATAAATTACAGAAAGAAAAAATAATCATAAAAAGTAATAAATTACAAAAAGAAAAAATAATCACCAAAAGTAATAAATTATAATAAGAAAAAACAATCACGAAAAATCCCTGAAGGCCAGGTGGTTTGAACCCGATACTATCTGAAACTATAAGGACTTACAGTCGAAGTGCTTAATGTTTAAGCTACGACGCTATCTATCGTAACTTGCAAAATAGATAGTCTGTACCTAATCTTGTATGACGCCAGACGTCGGTTACGGTTCAAAGGTCAACTAATCCTGACGCTTCCTCAACATTTTACACCCATCCAACGGCGCTAAAGAAGTTTTCACTTCAAAAAATTTTGTACCTAGGTGAGGGGAAAACTTTTCGTGCATTGGTCCATTTACTAAATAAGTCTTTATTATTTTTAATTTATGATGTTTTGCAAGTACCGTTTTAATGGTGTATAAACTTTTTTATATCACTTAAGTGGCAGACAAGCACGTGGCCCATGTGATGGAAAGTGGATACCGTGGCCCATGGACATGTACAACAAACTTACAGAATAAATCATATTTGACTTTGCATTTGGAGCGCAACGCAGAAACTAGATAAAGAAGTTTATGAATTTTGACACCTTATGTACTATGCACATCTTTTTGCAATGTCGTCTGTATGGCAGTAAAAACAAAAAGATTCATTGTCGCTGTTAGTTTTTATTCTACCAATTTTTTTTATCGGACACCCAGTTTATAGAGATATGCATAGAATTAGATGAAGAATAAATGATAACATATTAAGGATGAACTTTATCCACGTAGTAACCCTATGAAGTGCAACCGGAGCGACGTGCGACGGTGCAGCGCGGCGCGGCGGCGCTCGCGCACTTTAAATTTATAACGCTCAATCAATGCGGATTTATTGCTTAGGAAGAGGCCAACTCCCGTCTTTTGTTACCGCCTATATATAGAATGAAATTAATGTAATTGCCTCTATAATTTACCTTAATTATTACTTAAAATATATTTCTGAACTTATCTTACGCGTTAGTAGATTATTAAAGACATTACAAATAAGTATTATTTGCTGTCACTGAGATGAGAATTTAGATTTTAATGACTTGTATTCTGATTTCAGTTTTTCACCCTCGTCACTCTTATGCAATTAGGTTTGCAATAATGTGTACAGGTATGTCTTATATGCAAAAAATGTAATTTATCCTTTCATTCATCATTATTTTCACCTTACAATTTGTTCCAATGTAGCCGACGCCTTTACATCAAAGCCCAGGGTCCCATTTCTGGCTCATCTTCCTTCACTTCGCAAGATCTTGGTCATCAGTCGTAGCCATTGATCATTAGTGCTTCATTTCTTATGACGTCAAACCATCAATTTTTGGATATTCTGTCAGGAAGTGGCATAATTATACATTTGTATTTTATCTGCAGTTTGTATGAAGGCTGTTGTGTATGCAGAAATTCCTCAAGCAAGACCCGCGGCTGTACGGAAACAGGCACTAGATCCATATTGGCGGTCAGAGATAGAGTGGAATACGGAACAACGATGATAGGAATTTATTAACAAGATTTGGTTTTACAACTGTTATTATATTTATTATATACATGTTTTTAGTGTGGAGAGTTTATGATATTTCGGCACTGTTAAAGCACCATAATCTCAGATACATCTGAGATTATGGTGCTTTAATTTATATTTAATTTCAGTACACTGAATTCTACCAAACTACCTTTTTATGTCTAAATTAGATTCTTATCATCATCTCATGAGTCAAGGGAACTGCAACAGTACATACGGGTGGAGCCCCTGACAGCTAGGAACATTTAATTCAATTATCGGTGAATTACGTTCACTATATGCCAACCTGAATGAATGTAGGTCAATTTAAACGTGGGATAATAAATACTGTTGGTATGGACAGTGGACTTCTAAGTGCCGTATTTGTTCCACTCCAGTTGCGCCAATATTCAATGCACTTGCCAAGAAACTATATGCGTTATATCGTGGTTATATCCATTAGGTACCTAAGTATCTATAAAATATATGTCAGTGACCGACTTGAACTGATTACCTGTTGTTAATCAAACTGGTCAGATAGCATTAGGACTCCCGAGGAGGGAGTGATTGAAAGAGATGGCCCTGGTCAGCCATGTGCGAGGGATATGTCGAAGACAACCTTACCTTCGTCCGAGCACAACGACCCACAGACGGCGTGCAGTTTAGTCGGTTCGAGTCCGACATGACCTCCCCCTCCGGCTTCGTGGGCATTTCCCGCACGTAAAAAAAGATAGTATAGCACTTTTGATTTCCATTTATGGCTAGACTTGAATCAATCAATGAACATAATGTGTCTCGCCTACTTTCACCGACAGATCTTCTAAACTGGCTCTGACTTTAAAATCTGCTTCACCTTCAAGCCGGTACCGCTTGTAGGTGAGGTTGCTTATCGAACAATTACCTGCTTTGATTTGATTAACCTGCTGATTAACAGATGATGAGCAGCAGGTTTTCCTATAGGGAGTGAAAGTTATTGACTTTGACTAAAAATGTGGTAACGTGGTTAAGGTCGAGAATTAGGACCCTGAATTCTGACTGCGTCTGTGACGTAACGCTAGTGAATGCGGCCGCTATGCCAGGGGGGGGGGGGGGGTTCTGTACGCGCTGGTCAAATATTTGTATGCATGAAGATAGGTATTTGCATTGGTCTGGTCGTGCCTCATAAAGCACGTTGAGTCTCGGTTCCCATACAAACATCACAGTCGTTACTGGTAATTGGAGCCCTAAAAAGTCCCACACTGTTCTAACTGCAATGCTTCAGTATCACCTTTGGGTTGTGGAGGTCAGATAGCAGTCACTTCCCATAAAATATCGATGTTCAGCTGAATCCGCAGTTTGACTGGTAAAGCGGACCGCAGACCCCAAGTTGAAAAGCTTCGGATGCGACTGGGATTAACGCTAGGATGAGAAAGAAGGGTCCTGAACTCTACAACGCACTGGGGTTATCGAAGCTCCCTAATTAGACAGTTGTCAGTCTTTTTAGGGCTTTTACTACCCCTAAAGAGTACCATACAACTACGTTTGTCAACCGGGACCGATAGCTTACACCACTTAAATGGTAACCCAATCTATGACTAAGCTTTCTAGTATAGCTTAACCTCACCATGTGTTAATGTATTTGATTACTTCTTAAACAAGAACAATTCTGGCAAAAAAATATCCGTAGTTTTGTAATAAATGCACACTTTTTCAGTGCAACATATCTTGTTGATTTACTCACAAACGCCACATTAGCGCCCATGCCAGGACACAAATAACTCATAATATGACAATTACGCGGTATTCAATGTGTTGGCGAAAAAATTTATTATATCCGAATACATGTACCGGCCTGAAGATAGAGAAGAATAAATTGTTTTGTTTGTGTGTTAGTAATTTGTAATAAAACATTGTGCTCAGCGTTAAGAATTTATTTCAAATGATTATGTTGTCTTTCTTTAGACTGATGACTAAGGAAGAAATGAAATATACCTTACCTAAAAAATTTAAGTGCAAAATTTATTTCATTTTATTATATTGAGAGTGTACTGTATTCAAAACTTTTCCAGGTCAGTTAAATTGCGTTTATTTGGAGTAGGTACACGGTGGCATGTAAAGCCCAAAGGATGAATCTCCTCATAAAAAGTTGTTCAAAATCCAATCACGAACTAATCTCAAACCCCCAAATGTCAAAAACGATCACGGTTTCAATGAAAATAAGGTAAATTCTCGAATTGACAACGTTCTTGACAAATTATTGTATAGAGTAATGAATTATGAATAGATTTTTGTCAGGAAAATTAGCCTTTCAGATTTAGTTTAAATTCAAGTCCGGTTTCTCTCGGTGTCGACCTCAGGTTTTCTAATCTAAGCTCTATCGAATGGCATCAGAATAATAATAGTCCGTGGAACCAAAATAAAACGTCAATTGCGCACCAAAATAAATAAAGATCATTGTCGCTTCTACGCAAGGATAGTTTTCATCACCCGTCTTATTTATAATCTCTGTCTTGACATCGCGCGATGAAATTATTGCCGCCATTTTGTACGCGTTTTGAGTTTTCCCGCCATTATACCAATTAGTTGAGTGAGATGTCCGCTACAAGGTGGACGCTTTATGGTTTTTATGGGACTGTTTGTTGTTTTTTGTTAGTGCTCAGTTTTATGCTTTCAAATGTTGTTGTGATTAAAGTGAGGAAGAAACTTTGATCGGTGCGGTTGTCCCGTCGGCGATGGAATTATATTCTGCTTGGTACATAATAGATGAGGTCTGACTTTTTGTCATTTAGTAAAGCATTCACATCGTTACCTTCCCTCAAACTATTTTTCGAAATCTTTTGGTATTTTTGGACTCGAATAGAATCAAAAGATGCACGGGTGTGAGATTACCTAAGGTATATAGGACCCTCCGTCCTAAGGTTGAAACTTTCCATATATTGTATACTACCTTAATCATATTCGGTCCTCCGTGGATACTACCTACTAGACAATTTTGAATTTGGAACGGGAAAGGAAGGGTATTTGCCTGACCAGTCAAATTAGTAACTTTTTACTAAACGTCAAAATGATAAGATATAAGAAAACTTGTTTAAAATAATTTATTTTACCAGTCTTAATTTAATAAGTTTAGTTAAATAATTTATTGTAACCACAGGAAAATAATCAATTGTTTTTTATAATGAATTTGACATCTACAAGTGCGAGCATAGATTCCTTTTTGTAATGTCCTCTATATGACAGCAAAATGAATTACGCATTATTGGTGGTCTTTCGCCCTACCAAATTCTGACTACGTACAAGTACGACCTTAAAGTCGTAACCTCATATATAAGGAGACCAGCTTTTGCCCGCGGCTCCGTCCGCGTGGATGTCGGATATCGTGACATAGCCTAAGTCCTTTCTCAAGGTCTAATCTACCAAATACCAAGTACGAAATTTCAATCAAAATTGGGTTAGTGGTTTAGGCGTGAAAGCGTAACAAACAGACAGACAGACAAAGTTACTTTAGCAATTATAATATTAGTATAGATTTTAGAATGAGGTCGTATGAGTGTTTTTGTGATAAGGTCTAAACTAGGCGGTCGTAAATATATATTAGGTAACAGCCCGGCTTGTAATAACAAGGTAGTCTAGTAACAAAAATAAATTCTTACATACAAACGATTCATTGAATAAAATATAATTTTATTCAATGCAAAGAGGGTACATTCCCGTAATATTTGTTTTTTTAATTTGAGTCTCAATTTAATTTTGATAGTTTTAAACATCAAGTTCACAAGGTCAACAAAATTGAGTTACGATAGATTCGTATTGTTAGATTTTATTAGTTAAATAGGTACCATTTCATATATTGGGATTTATAAGGTCGTAATTATATTTTTACCATAGGATCCAAATTATGAGATCGTAAGTACAAATAGTATACATTGAATAAAATATCCTACCATCACTACATAGTATAAAACAAAGTCGCTTTCTCTATCCCTATATCCCTATGTATGCTTAAATCTTTAAAACTAAGCAACGGATTTTGATGCGATTTTTTTGATAGATAGAGTAATTGAAGAGAAAGGTTTATATGTAAATACGTGCTTAAAATAGTAGAGGGTGCAGCGAGAACGCGATCTGACACCACGCGGGCGGACAAAAATGGCAATAAGTACGAAGTTCGCCGGGTCAGCTAGTTATGTTATAAATGCGAAAATTTGTAAGTATGGATGGATTTATATGAAACTTTACAATAGCTTATACATCAGAATAACACAAAGTGTACAATTTATAAAGATTATTGTGTAAATTGTCGCGATAACTGACATCACGCATAAAATTCGTAGGAAGTTGTCATAAATTAAAATTTAAAATTTGGTTGAATATTTACATAAAGCATTAAAATAATGGTGGGCATTATATTTGGAACTAAACTTGTATATATTTGAATCATGATAAATATAAAATAAATTTTTAAATTGTGATTAATTAAGTACCCATTATTTACATATTGGGTGAGTAATATTTGTTAAGAATGAGGATAAGAATGAATTAACATGATTAATTTAATAATCTACGCATTATTTTGCATTTAACAAAACAAATCTTCGTATCAATAACCTATGGACACGATGGTATTTCCGTCCTATTGAGTAGTCCGACATTAGAGTACAGAATACCGCGGTTTTAAAAACCTCGTGTTGTGTTCCCGGCGGTGAGTAGGGTAGCTAGAGCTCACTGAAGAGTCCTTGTGTTGTCAATGGGAAGACCAAAGGCTTCTCCTGTTTTATCTTCTACACTGACGGCACAGAAATCTTAAGGCTTCCCACCCGTGCAATATGCCACGGGTGGGCTAATTGATATGGAAAAAAACACCTAAGTGATATAAAAAGCAATCGCGAATGTCGCGTCTAGCCAGAGTTAAGTTAATTTATGCAAAATCAAAAAGGCAAAAAAACTTTTGTCTCAATAGAATAATAATAAAACACAGCACATTAACCTTTTCAAGGCATGCACTCATAAATAACTAGTGATGTATTAATTAATTTATGATGTATAACATAAATATTGATGAAATTACTTACGTCATATAAACTAGTCGAATTGTTTCCTTTAGCATAAATCTGCTCATCAGTTTTAGATCTATGAAGGAACTTGCCTTAGATCTGGGGTTTAATTCTCATATGGAATCAGAAACATTTTTGAAGTGAAAACTTCTTTAGCGGCGTAGGATGGGAAAAAAATGTTAAACTCGCGCGTCAGGATCACTTGACCTTTGAATCGTAACCGACGACTGACGTCATACAACATTAACTATAGACTGTTTATTTTGCAAGATATGGTAAGAAGCCTTGTTGCTTAACAGTGAGCGCTTCGACTGTAAGTACTTATCGTTTCAGATAGTACCGGGTTCGAACCAGCCCCTCTAGACAAGTGACAATTCGCTAGCCGGCGTTTGGTGGAATAGAATGACGAACGTATGGGAATTGACGTAAATAACAGTCGTTAACGCATGTTAAATACGTCAAATCCTACACATTCGTCCTTCTACACTCGAGACCAATGAATCCGGTCACTCAAAGAATCCAAAAAATCTCGGAAAGTAAGAATGCTAGGTTAATGCAATAAATTGTATTTAATAGACAATTTAATACTCCTTAAATGAAAGTATTAAAACTTCTTAGTTATTGTAAAGTTATATCATAAAAAAATCAAATTTGAAAAGGGAACACTGTCGAAGATGGAACTACGAAATTACAGGATTTGTTTTTGCTTTTGTTTGTAATCTGTCATTTATGTTGGTACATAAACCAGGTTGATAGTGCTCAATATTCATTATTCAAGCTGAAATCATGTCGCTTACACTTGAAGAATGCACCAGAATACTTACATTGGTGGAAACCGGCCGGAGTCAGCGCGATACAGCCAGGACTGTCGGTGTGTCGCTGTCAACAGTACAAAGAGTTCTCCGACGTTACGAAGAAACTGGTTCTAACCTACGCAGACCAGGAACGGGCAGAACTAGGTGTACCACAGCACGAGAAGACCGATACTTGGTGAACACCATGCTTCGAAATCGCTTTCTCACAGGAACTGAACTCACAAATCAGTTTCGACGCCTCGGAGGAAGTAACCCAAGTGCATGGACAGTAAGACGTCGGCTTGCTGAATCTAACTTAAAATCCCTTAGACCTGCAAACGGCCCTAAACTGGAGCGTGGCCATCGTATTTCAAGACTAAGATATGCCCAGAACCACGTAAATTGGAGTATTGAAGATTGGTCGAAAGTTATGTTCTCCGACGAATCAAAATTTATGCTCTACAAGCACGATGGAAGACACAGAGTGTATAGAAGACCAGGGGAAAGATTCAAGCAAGCATGCATCGAAGAAAAAGTAGCCTACGGTGGTGGGTCTGTACTTGTGTGGGCCGGAATTTCCTCTGAAAGTCGCACAGAGCTGGTGATCATAGAAAACGGCTCTTTAACTAGCGTAAGATATGTGGAAGAAATCCTCAACGAACACGTTGGTCCATTTATGGTCAATTTGGGTGAGGATGCTATATTTATGCATGACAATGCCCGACCTCATACAGGTAGGATTGTGAATGACTACCTTCAAGAGATGAACATTACTTGTATGGAGTGGCCAGCGCGCAGCCCGGAAATCAACCCGATCGAGCATGCTTGGGACGAGCTAGGGAGATGCGTAAAACAACGAAACCCTCCCCCAATCACGCTTCCTGAGCTCAAAATTGCTCTCACAGAGGAATGGGAGAATATTCCCCAAAATCGTATAAGGAACTTGGTGTACAGCATGCCAAACCGCGTAAACGCAGTAATGGAAGCACGAGGAGGTAATACGAAGTATTGAAATTCAAGAAAATCGTCATAAAGTTCAAAAATTTCATGTTTCCTATTTTTGTTTTAAGGAGAGATCAGCAGTTTTTTTTCTTTATGTAATTTTGTGTAAATAAAATGTATGGTGACTCATATTTTTTTAACTTTCATTTAAGGAGTATTAAATTGTCTATTAAATACAATTTATTGAATTAACCTAGCATTCTTACTTTCCGAGATTTTTTGGATTCTTTGAGTGACCCGGATTCATTGCTCTCGAGTGTATTCCATCAAACGCCTGCTAGCGAATTGCCACTTGTCTAGAGGGGCTGGGCTTCTGACACCTTTTGTGATTATTTTTCTTTTTGTAATTTATTAATTTTTGTGATTATTTTTTCTGTTGGTAGGTAATTTATTTCTGTTTGTAATTTATTTATTTCTTCTGACAGAAAATTAGCAGGAAATAAGTGATAGGTTCTATGATTGGCGCTATATTATAGGTATGGTATGGTATGGTATGTTCTTTTTATCTTTTTCTCTGTATATAACGAAGAAACAAAGAAAGAAAAAGTTTTCACTTCTGCCGGCACTCCCGGAGTGCAACCCGTCTTTTTTTTAAATAAAATTAGGTATGATTCAGTGAATGTCCCGTCAAAATTGGCTTAGTCGTTCAGAGATTAGCTTAGTCAAACGCGATAGAAAGATAGACAGACAGTTGTCTGCATAATAAGGGCCCTGTAACATGTATGACTAAGGGATAGGGCTGATTAACTTCAACATCAGACAGATATGTACAGCCCAGACTCAGCCTCAGATGCATGGCTCGAGTCAACAATAGTGCCCGGAATACGGCAATAGGCTCACCCCCTATTACGTGGGACCGAATACAGATTGGTGAAATGTGGGTGTTAATTCACCTCTGCCTAACCCTCCGGGGATAAAGGTGTGATTATATGTATGTATGTATGTAACATGTATCGGGATAACCACAAACTTCCCATCTAGGGCACAAATCTGCCCAAGTCGCGAGACCAACGAGACTCTGGCCTGATCTATTCTTGGTGGATCTCTTCCGCCACCGTAGCACCCCCTGCAATCCTCAAAAGATACCCAAAATACGCGTACTGCGTGTACAGATCTTGGGTCTTCGATATTATACTCCGTGGTATAACCTAATAATGTCACGTTAACGAACAAAGATATATTTTGATATAAAGTTCATGTTGTTCCTATTGAATACGTAATACTCAAACCTCGTGCGCGCCGGATGGCTAATGATAGCCCGACTGTTTAAAGTTAGGACGGGAATCTCGAGTTGCGGCGGCGAGTAGGTGAATATAACGCGCAAGTACATAGAGTGAGCGTGGCCTGATATGTTCGTTTGTACACAGGTCTCGTGGGAGCAAGCCAGTGTTCGCGCAGTGGGTTTGCTCTCTCGCAGTCGCTGGTGGAGAGGCTCGGGCGTGATCATGAACAGTTACCGGTGCTACCGCCCTTGAATCATCCTATCAGAGATGTAAGTACATTAATTATATTCTTCATTCAAGCGCCAATTCCAGTTTCACCTAAAGCTTGCACTTCAGATCCTGTAGTTTGGTCTCCTTCTTGAAAGAAGGACCTTGTTTCCCTGCGATAGCAACTGATATCCGATAGCTTATTGTACCGTTGCCTTTTATTCGGGTCCGTGCCTTATCCATATCATGCCGCATCATTTTTGGTAAATTACATACAATATACATCTCTTCCGTGCTAATCTCTTTCGTACACATCTCTTCTGTATAAATGTTAATTTGCATCATTTATTGAATTCGAGTTTTGTTTGTGTTTGAACCGTCGGTCTCGGTTGCCATACGAATATCTAATAGCAGTCTTTACGGATAGTTGGAGCCCTAAAAAGTCAAACGACTGGTCTAACTGCAAGACTTCGATATCGCTATGTGATTATGGAAGTCAGATGGCAGTCAGTTCGCAGAAAATATCGAAGTTCCGCCAAATCCGTGGTTAGACAGGAAAAAGCGGACCCCAGACTCCGAGGTGAATGGGATTAACGCTAAGATGAATAAAAAGTTACGAGATGTTGGAGTGATAATGGTGACAACACTTTTATTCTTCTTTAGCCTCATCGTACTAATTAGTAAGTCAGTTGTTATCTTGAATTATCTACATGCATTTTAAGGGACAAATTTTTCATACAGAATTCAGTATGCGTGCGCAGTACCTACTCACCACTGCAAGCCCTGAGTGAGAGTACATGCCGGGATCCGGGAGCACACTCCGTGCCTCCGCCGCAGCCACCACCTCGAGTGCAGGTACAGGTAACAAAAATAACTTTCATTATTTTGTGTAGACTTGTACTTTCTCGTCAGACAACGATCACCATCCTCCATGGGAGCCAGCTTGGGGTGGTATTTGGGGCTTTGCAACGCTCTAGCAGAAGCAGGCCGGGAGACCTATTTATCTTGTCCGAAATCCCCAAAGATGCCCAGCCGGTATGGCGACCACGGTGTTTCCATTTAGCCCCGGGTAGACAGCGGCGCAAATCGTCTGTTAGATGAAACTTCAGTTTATGATTTGCAATTCGCAAAGTGAAATCGAATAAATACGTACGATTTTAATATGTCTTACCTTTGCTGCACACTCCACGTTTAAACAACAAATTTCTAGAATACATCTTCCTTGATATCAATATTCCCTTTAAGTCTAAACATCTGTTCCTTTCCAGACGTCCAACCAAAACGTGACTGTTCACCCTGCGGTATCCCGATGCACCGCAACCTTGGAATTAGCGGCACTATGGCGCAGCTTCCACGAGCTCGGCACGGAGATGATAGTGACGAAGGCAGGGAGGAGGATGTTCCCCGCGCTGCAAGCACGCCTTGCTGGACTGCTGCCTAATGCCGATTACCTGCTGCTCGTGGATTTTGTTCCGCTCGACGATAAAAGATACCGATATGCTTTTCACAGGTATGATAAAAATGATGTATTTATATTGTCAGATTTTGGATAGCATTTTTGTGTAAGATAGTCTCGATTGTTTTTTTTTGTCTTCTATTTAGCTCTAAATTTCTGCAGGTATATAGTATAGAGATATCTCTCGTTATCTTTAGAGTCTGCGGTAACTATATATCTTTAACTTTTTATTACCTACAGGCGTAGTTCTCCAATGATAGGAATTGAGATTTTTTAGATTTAAATTAAACAGCGTATTACGTTTTGCATAGTTTAAACAAATCGTCTCTCATGAAATTCAGCGTTACGGTTGCGTTGCGCATGCATGACCTACTACCAATTTCGAATCGTAACAAAATTATTAAATGAAGAAGAAAAAATAGGTTATCCCATGATAAAGCTATGGGATAACCTACTTTTTTACGTGCACGCCGCCTTTGGTTCGTGCCGCTAGGCCGGTGAGGTTATCAGACGACATATCCCTCGTACCTCGGCTGATCCAGGGCCATCCCTCTCGGTCTGGCCCTCCTCGGGAGAGGGGACCACGCGGTCCCCGAGGATGATCTAGTATAAAACATTTTGCTATAAAAAATGTTTCACTTCGGCAATACCGATAGAAGTGAAAATAGTCAGTATAAAAAGTATTTCCTCGCTTCACAAAAAGTGCTAAACGCGCATAAGAAGAATTTTTGTGCTGCCAGTGGGAAGACCAAAGGCTATTCCTGCTTTGTCTTCAACACTGATGGCACAAAAACTCTTTGTGTTTAGTCGGACTCGCACTAAGGGTTTCGTAGAAAACTGAATCGAGGGATGAACTAATGTAACATAGACGGCAATATCTTTTTATTACGTTGACCTAAAAGTTTTATTTAAAGGTTGCAAACTTGTATATATTTGGTATACATTTCAACTTGATACGTCCACATATTTCCGAAAAATAGGTCTTGACAGGCAGACAGACGGACATCGAAACGATCCTTTATGGATTCTGTTTTTTTCTTTTGAGGTACAGAATCCTAAAATGTCCCTAACATTGACTTTTACCCATACAGTTCAAGTTGGGTGATAGCTGGGAAGGCTGACCCAGTATCTCCGCCTCGTATACACGTGCACCCGGACTCGCCAGCCCCCGGCTCCAACTGGATGCGCCAGCTGGTCTCCTTCGACAAGCTCAAGCTCACTAACAACCAGCTAGACGACAATGGACATGTGAGTTTATTGTGACGCCACTTGTTAGGAAGTTTGAAAGTAGTCAAAATCACGGTAAATTTACGAGGAAATCGTTTGTTCTGGTTCGGACATGTAATGCGTAGGGATGAAAAGTGGAGAGGAAGACCTAAAAGGAGGTGGATGGACTGTGTGAAAGATGATGTAGTAAAGAAGGGAGTGAATGTTGAAATGACTGCAGCTAGAGATGAGTGAAAGAAACATACATGTTGCGCCGACCCCAAATAAACTTGGGATAAGGCAGGAGAATGATGAATGAACAATAAAATTACTACTAACGTCGTGATCCCTCTCTCCTTGTAGCCATCCACTTCCATAGATAATGCCTTCCTAACGACTATATGCCCCCACCAAGACGAGCCAAGCGAAGCACAAAGGCACTACCTACCTTTTCTCGAAACGCTTCGGCGTTTTTTTGAACTCTCATAACTTTGTTTAGGATGATGCTAAATAGTTGAAGTTTTCAAGATAGAATGCCATCGGTACAGTCATTAAACATATAAAGTTTGAATGTCGTAGCTATTATACTTTAGATTTTATTAATGTCTCAAAACCCTTAATTTCGTCACTGACTCATCACTCACTGATCATTAAAATTGTTAGGGTACTTCCTGAAGTCCTAGAAAGCTGAAATTTGGTATGTAAGCTAATATTACTACAAAGACAACAAAAAAAATTAAAAAACCTAACCTATCCTATCCCCTGGGAATAGGAGGTGGAAGCACAGATTACCTACTACGGTGGAAGTTTGTATATGAGACTTGTACTTCAGTTTGTGCTACATACACAAGTCAAAATTAATTAAAATATTTCTCAAATAAAAAATACGTACATCATAATTTTAACCAACTTTAACGTTTTTGGTGGGATTTTCATTCTTACGCATTACATGTCCGAACCAGGACCAACTAATTCCTCGTAGTTTTTCCGTGATTGGTGCTACTTTAAAACTTCCTTTAATATATTCATTCCTAGTAATTTTAATGTTCTTAAAATGAATCTGGATGGTTAAGAAGCTGGTCTCCGTAATAGTTGGTCGTTCGACTGTTACGTCGGAGATTGTGGGTTCGATTCTGTGATAAATTTGTATGGCACGATTATTTTTCCAATTCGTGTTAGCCTCTTCAGCTAAGCTAGATTGCTTGTGTTAGGAATGGGTTTACGTCAATAATGTTCAAATCAAATAATAGTATTAAGAATATTTGTGCTTTATGTAACTTTATTTGTAACCAGGGCCCTGATTTTGCTATAATTTTTTTTATGGCAAAGCCACTGCGGTAGCTCGTACACTGTAACCAATGCCATTTAACTCTTTACTTATTTTACTGTTAAAGTCTAAAATTAAGTGTAAATCTATAAAACTCAGACTTAAAGTCTAAAATTTAATGACATTTTATGGAATGTCAGCGGTATGACAGTGGTGTTGTTATGTCATAAAATTAGCAGAATCAGTGGCGAGATTATATCGCTTATCATCTGGCCCCAGATTCTAATATTTTTTTCTATTTTAAAGGTTACAGTATTTTATTACTTAACCATGGGTCCTAAATGCCCATAGGTGTGTTGCGGCTAATTGAGACTAATTTCAATGTCACCAATATTATTTATTGCTCGAGACATATTATTATCTTGGACCTAAAATATGATCTATATGCGCAGTACACGTTTCTGGATGTCTTTAGATATTACGGAGTGCTACGGCGGTCGACGAGCTGAAATTATAACATAGATTATTACACAACAATCCACGGCAGGGCTTCGTTAGTCTCGTAATTTAGGTCCTAGATATGTATAATAACTATTATTATCTTCTATCTCCTTTGCACCTTTCTCAATTACAACTGTATCCGCTATGCAGATAATCTTGAACTCAATGCATCGCTACCAGCCGCGACTGCACGTGGTATACCTACCGGGTGAAGGGCAGAGCACGGCTCCCGGCACTGTACCCTATCGCACCTTCGTGTTTCCAGAGACAGGCTTCACAGCGGTAACCGCTTACCAGAATCACAGGGTAAGTGTATCTTTTTTCTATAGCCTATTTATCTGTTTTGTGGCATAGCGGACTGACAGACTGACTCATCAATGCAAAGTATTTGTTATAAATAAGGGTGTGCTCCACTAACCTGTAATAGTACTCGCTGGACTGGTGATCGGTGCCCACATATTGTGTCCAATTGAAAATTTTGGCGCTGATAGTTGCGGCAGGCAGCAGTGAGTGTACTTGGAACTAATACTAATGATGGACAACCATTGTCTTGGTATCGATAATTCAAAAATAAACGATGGATCTTATGTATTAAATTAACAATATGGCTATATTAGACATTTATGGTAAACGCATAAATAAAAGCAACGAACAACGTCCATTTACAAACTAATTAGTTCTCAATACACTCACGGTGGCGCTTCAAATCGACACAAAAAGTAAGCTTTCATTTTCTATTGCGTGCTCGCACTAGTGACCTTTTGTCACCGGGACTGTCACCATTGACAGTCAACATCAGATGGATTTTGACTTGACTAGAAGACATCTTTACATCGATCTAATACTGACTATACCTACATGCAAGGTGGTGATATGTGAGAACAAGTACTCAAAATTAATACCTCGATACTAAGATCATTTTGAGTATATGCTACTCAAGATAGATCTAATGAACATGTGCGCATTTACTTGGTTGACAAAAGTCAAACAGTCACACTGACAAAGGACAATAGTGCGCGAACAAACAATTAGGTACTGTCAACTAAGGAGCGATTTTAGAATTTGAATAATTTAGTTTAGGCACTCCGCTAACTAAACGCCGCCATTCATAAACGGCCTGAACGATATTCAGCCGTCTCGTTTATTACATCATTTAACAACCTGGCTGGCTAATGCTTAGGCTAATCGTAAGATGGGGCACTAACGCAAACTAAGATAGAAAATTACATACATACATACATATACTTATACCTGTAAATCCCCGAGGGGGTAGACAGAGGTGTAGGTATTTACAAAAAAATTAGTGATAGGTTTATTGTGATAGCTGCATAATCCGACTTAGTTAGATTAGGGTAGAAGTTTCGTGTCGTGATTATTTTTATATCCATGCAGAAATAAGTCATTTTTGTAACTGTTTAAGTAAATGGCTAGGCAAGTAGTTAAACGTCATCGATCCAAGCTATTTGCCTAGCCGTTAAATTAAATGACTGAACACCATTCAGGCTGTTGAATTGAATGGTGGCATTTAGTTAACTGCCTAGGCTCAGATACCTATCCTTTATCATACCAGCATTGTGTGAAAGGGATGACTTTACGAGTAAGAAAGGGATACAAATTACAATAAAATGACATTGTCTAGATTTTTTTAAATTATACTTGACTGGATACCATCGACCGGCGTAATTGTGTATGTGAATATGAATACTCTACTAACTTACATAATACTGGAAGGCCGATTGTTAAGATAGTTGGACCACTCTGGATACTTACAACTATTTGAGTACTCTTATAAACAAGATAGATTTGGGATTTTGGTATTTTGAATATTTTGAGTACTTTTGTTTTCAACATTTTAATGATGCTGACTGTACATCGCACTCAGCCGACACTCCACTTGGTGCGTGTGATCAAGGCAGACAGTTAGTGATGGTTATATAATTATATTGTTGCAATTTGGTTACAGATAACCCAATTGAAAATAGCGAGCAACCCCTTTGCAAAAGGGTTTAGAGATTGTGACACCGATGATTGGTAAGTTATATTATTCTTATTATGTCAAAAAACTCAAAGATTGAAGAAATTCGTTTGATAGCTGAATTTCTCTTACTAGTGCTCGCCTACTTAGTATGTAATAGGAATTGGATAATTTTCAATGGTTAGACATTAAGTATATAGGAGGTGGGTAGATAGGTATCTAATTTCCAGTAAAGACATTGGCGGCAAAATACTTCATAGTGTACTTCACACTTATCTCTAGTTTTTTAGATATTATCTTAATCTGAAGTAATCTTGTAATTCCTCTCTTCAGCAGTTGGATAACTAATTGCCAGAGCAATAAAACTCCATTTCAATGACACATTCAATGATTTCAATCATTTACATAAATAAACGGAGCTATGTTTTTACAAGAGACGTCTTCAGATATTAACGAGACATTAACGATCGGCTAAGCGTACCCACATTTCTAAACTACCCCACACCAAAAGGCTATGAATCAATTTAAGTATTTACAAAGATTGCATACGACGCCACGGACTCATTTCAACAGCCGGTGACAATTTACTTTTACGATGTGCCCATAGAGTAAAGAGTTACGCGCGACAGTTATGGCGGACACGGCTCGTTTCCCGTTCCCGCCAAAATAAAAAAAAATATTGTAACCTTTAAATTTATCGTTTTAGTGTTTCCAGTAAATTAGTTTGAAGTGGAAGCTGGAAAGATTTAAGTTTTAATTATTTACTTACCTGTGGCATTTGGTTTCAATTACGGATGTTATAATATTAAATTCAGGTTATTTTATTGCTTGATGTCGAAATGTATAGTTTCTTGCGAAAAACCAAATGGAATAGGAAAGAACTTTTTGAGTCGGTCCAGGCGGGACTCGAACCCGCGACCTTTCCCTTACAGATGGACTGGTCAGACCACTGAGCTACCAGACCAAATATTTGCGGCGATTGCCAGGTCCAGGTGAGTAGTGTCTGGACACATTCTAGCAGGCAAAATGTTTTAAAAATTTACTCTGTTCAGGACAATTATTATTATTAGTATGGACTTCTACATCAATGTTCCACTCAGCCGTACAAGAATTAAGAAGAAGAGAAGCACTTTTTAAATACCTTTGTACTTAAAAGAAACAATGGAGTCGCTATAACATGTAGTAAATACTTAGATAAACACTATTCGATATAGTAATTTGACCTAAGATACGATTTGTCTGAAAGTTACATATAAACTATTAAATACATAATAAAAAAAAACATTTTGTTTTTGGTATTAGTTGTTCATCCTCGATGAGAATTTCAGATGCGGAACCCGCTGTGAAATGCAAATATAATTTTACAGTGGCGTTTTTGAACGCATTCGGGTGTTGTTAGTTAGATAACTACTTTCGTTCGAATTAGTTAATTAGTTGAAAAGAAAATGATTTTTTATTATAGGTACAGCAAAATGTAGGTACTTGCCTACATCTGTTCTTAGTAGATAGGTAAATATACCTGTAGTGCGTGTACAAATTCGTTCAAAGTAAATACCTAATTATACCTAAAGTTTCACCTGTTCTGTATTCTGTATCGATTCGTTGGCAGCGGGCGTGTTCTTTTAGATTTATAATTTAATAAACTTCCATTCTAACAGATGTTTATCTTGCGCTGCTGGTGTACGAGAATGCATTTTATATAAAACTGTACAGATAAGTTCAGAAGTGTTTACATATACATGAAATCATTTCTTGATGTTCAATGGGCCAATTTCACTAGATATTTATCAATCAATCAATCTGCCTATTGCAGTCTACTGCTAGACATAGGCCACTGCGCCATTGCTTCCGATCCTCCGCTTTTCACATCCAGACCGTCCCAGCCACCTTTTTCAGGCCGTCAGTCCATCTGGCTAAGGAAGTCCTACCTTTACTAGATACCTACCTACTATTTATCTTGTATTGGACTGTAGTTATTGTAGATTTTGTTTTTTTTTTCTTTTCGTATTCAGACGATTTTGAATAACATTTTATATATCTACTTTATGGAAAGTGCTATAGTTTTTATATCTCCAATAAGACCTTCATTATGCCATTAGATACCTACTATGAGACAAAATTATCAATTGTTAAAGTCCTAAGTAGTAACTTAGAAGAACGGCCACATTTTTACAATCATAATCCAGCTATAAAATCTTTGTTTAGGTTTACATCATTTACATTTTACGCATGTTAATAAAATAACAACCAAAATAGTAACTTTATTTTATGCTTTCCCAAACAACAACAAAAAAAACATTTGTTAAAAAATAAAGCACCATTGTACTAAACTGTACTTTAGTGTAAACATTCGGCGCCCGCGCAACACTCTGTTTACACAGCGCTTACTACTGTTCTGGCCACTGCATTGGCTCCTACTATGTGAATAAATCTCACCCGTCAACGAAAACGAAAACTATCGGATTTACTACCTATTTGTAAATACTAGTAAAATTTATATAGTAGGTATTTAATCACAGACCGAGCAACCAATCGAGAATGGGGATGGAAAATTACGTTGTCTATGGTATTTGCTACACATCTGGTTGTTTTTATATATCGCTAAAACCCGTGGCTCCGCACTACATGGAATAAAAACAAACCAATGTGTAATTTCGGATAATATGATATATCCCTCTAACAAGTTTGTGCGTCATTGAGTAACAAGCATTTAAAATCTTCACAAGCTTTCAAAATAATAATTATTATTAGTAGTATAGAAAGTGGGCAGGGGGATAGGTCTTTGCATTTATTTATTAGTATTTTAGAAGCACAGTAGAAATATCATGAAAGAGTTCTTTAGACTGTGTTAGGAGGAACCCATGATAAGTCCAGATGTTTAGTTTGGGTGCAAAGAGTACTAGAGTGAATTCGTCCGCCTCCGCGGCGTAGCGGTAATGAACGTGGCCGCTGCGCAGGAGGCCCCGCTTCGATCCCCACTCAGTGCAAATATTTGTGTGCATGAATATGGGTATTTGCATTGATCTAGTCGTGCCTCGGTGAGCATGTTAAGCCGTCGGTCCCGATTGCCATACAAACATCTATGGCAGTCGTTACGCGGGTAGTTGTAGCCCTCAAAAGTCCAACATCTGGTCTAACTGCAATGCTTCGATATCGCCTTTGGGTTGTGGAGGTTAGATGGCAGTCGCTTCACGGAAAATGCCGAAGTTTAGCCAAATCCGTAGTTGGACTGGTAAAAGCGGCCCCAGACTCTAAGTTGACAGCTTCGGATGCGACTGGGATTAACGCTACGATAAGAAGGCACTAGAGTGAATAGAGGCAAACGGGTATAATCGTAAATCTCAGTATAATTTATCAGTATATGTTCAGATATACATACATACATACATACATATAATCACGCCTTTATCCCCGGAGGGTTAGGCAAAGGTGAATTAACATAACACCCACATTTCACCAATCTGTATTAGGTCCCACGTAATAGAGGGTGAGCTTATTGCCGTATTCCGGGCACTATTGTTGACTCGAGCCATGCATTTGAAGCTGAGTCTGGGCTGTACATATCTGTCTGATGTTAAAGTTAATCAGCCCTATCCCTTAGTCGCCTTGTACGACACCACAAGGAAAGAGAAGGGGTGGCCAAAATTCTACTCTGCCGGGAACCACGCGGCTTTCAGTGTTCAGATATAGGTATATAAATAAGACTAACACAATCGAAGATAGTACCATTTTACTCTCCAGTGGGAGATTTTAAGTGGCACTCGACTCGTTGATTGTTACCCTTAATTCTTTTCTAATTTACGATCATATCGTAAGTAGCACTCTTGAACCAAATTCTTGTCTTTCACTGTGAGAACAGGCCTTGGCCAGAAGAAAGATATGCAAAGGGGATCTAAACTTAATAAGCAAGAAGCCCAGAGTATCCTTTCTAGCGTCCACCACATTCACAGGCTACATGCTAATGTGATGAAACACTGAGCGGTTATAGTGGATTCCGTTGGATAGCCAGTTGATTCCGGTGGTGTAAAATCCGAAGGAGGTATACTTGTGCAAGAAAATGGGAGACTTATGTCGTGTGACGTATTGATGTGCTTTACATTAAAAAAGTACGCGGAAGCTCTAAAGACGCCTGTAGAATTATAAGACATATCTAGATGGTCTTCCTGTGAAATTCATAAGTTCATTAGTTTCAAATGTAGGTAGGTATAGAAGCACACAACATATTTTTGTGATTGTCTGCCTAATAGATTAGATGTTTCTACTAAACGAACATTAATATTAAACTTTCAGATAAGTGCTGTCATCTAAATTTTATAAATAGTGATACAGACATTTAATTTGATTAATTGCTTAGTTCTGCGTACTCGTCACATGTACAAACATAAAGTTAAAAGGGAACAAAAAGTATCATAAACTACTTTTTTCCCGCGCTTCCTGGTACACTCGATTAATAACACTGGGACGTACGAGTGTCATTTGTCGTGAGCTGTCAAAATAAAGAATTAACGTATAGGCCGTGTAATACGACTCCGCCTACTGGGCGGGTGGCGGCTCTATTTTTTTTTTATTATATTTTATCTGTATTATTGTTGATTACTGGCCATTAATTTGATGGGACTTAAGTAATTAGTTTAGGTGTTATAATTAACAGACGAAATGCGATAGGCAATTTTTTAACAACGTGGTGCATTTTTAAGATTGTAATTTAATATAAGCGGTTTCTAGGTATTTGTTTACTTGTTTGTAATACGATTGTTTATATTACAATTGATTATATTATAAGCAATAGGGATAATTTTAGGGCGTGAGATAGCTATTATGATCAATAGTAGCTTTAATTGGACGTCGTCAACATAGTGCGCTTTAGTCAATGTGATTATGATCAAAGTAGCGTAGTAATCTACATGGTCCTATGGAAAGTTATGTGAAATTAAACACGGTTTAATTCAGTTTGATCAAATGCTACAATTAAGTTTGGTTTGATCAATGTTGTCACGAATAAAACCTTGTTTAAGATATCCTAGGCCCAGATTCTAAAATTATACTCAAAGAATTTGACACATTGTATAGACAATCTGTCAAACCTGTCATTCTAGATAGATCGTGTCTTTCACGATTAATGTTTAATTTGTTTGCATCCACAGCCCTCCTGAACAAACAGGTCAGCGCGGTGGGACAGGTACCCGGAGGCGCGAGTCAGCTCCTACTGAAGTATGCCCTCAAATATCGCAACCGTATGCTGCTGAGCCCAGTGCCTGTGGACCACTGTATGCACCACACGCGCACCCTGTCCGGTAAGTTTTGTTCCTACACGCTAAAATTCTCCTAGTAAAATCTATTCAAAATTCAGTCATGATCTAACCTCAAACACACAAATGTCAAAAATGATCAGGATTTCAATGAAAATACAGTCAATTTAGGTTATAATATTTTTTTATATGCCAAATGTGGACATATCGCATTTGTTCTTGGAAACTTACTTTTTGCCGACGTTTCGGGTGCGATGTAGCACCCGTGATCACGACTTGACTGAATCCGAAAAGTTGGTAAAAAGAACGATTCCAAAAAATGTCGCGAAAAGTCCAGAATTAGCATAAAAAACTATAAGTTTACACCGCGATAGTTTAAAAGTAATAATATTATTTTATTTAGCTTTAAATCAAGCCTCAAACTACTGTTAAAAACGATCACGACGACAATGTTCTTTCTTGAAAATTGTGTTACGAAGAAACCGTTTTAACAGGTCGAGACTAAATTTTAAATAGATATTTATTACGAGAATTGACCATTTGGCATTATGTCAAATAAATTAAACATTCAAAGCCTGCATGTTTTCTTATTGCATTGTGCTGGATTTAAATACTTTCGTTTCAAAGCATCAGGCGTTTTATAATTTTAAAAACTCTTTCTCATTTCAGTTATCAGCCTCATTCAGGACATAATAGCTACAGTGCATATTATGCCCACAGATAATGGTGACGATATTTTGGTAAGCGATAGTCATAGTAGGAATTGAAAGACAACAACTGGCTGAAAACACAACATGCAAGAGATAGAAATGTGGCCTGCGTCGAAAAGAATGTTAGACGTCTTGAATTCAAATAGGTATGTTCGAAAAAAATATTTCATAAATGACCGCCAATAGATTATTAAAATTAAGTTAAAATTATTTTGTCTATAGAGTTTGGTAGGTTTTTACTAAACGTTTATGGATATATTTTGGAGATGTAATTATTTTGTAAAATTTAGATGAGATTTTTGGCAAACTCAATTGTAAATAAAACGTTCAATTATTGTTATAAAGATAAAAGAAGTGAGCTTTTTCCTAAATTATCGTCCTAAGACTTGTAATTAATATATTTACTAATGGAAGAGCGAGTAAAGGAAGAGAGGAGAAAAGAGGAACAAAATAGGTCAGATTTTTTAAACAAAGAAATGGGTTGTCTTTCGAATACTGACCGATTTGGTGTAAAACAAGTGGTTACCAAATATCACTATGAGTATTTTAGAATTAACAGTAAAAAACAAAATAAGTATTTTGTTCTCGTGAAAGAACTTCTATAAATGTAAGTACTTAAATAGTACTTGATAGATTTTTTAATAATTCTTTGTAACTATAATACTAGACTGGCAAATCTATTTACCAATACCTAATTTTTGTAACATTTGTAATGGTACAAAAATAATTTTGAAATACAGAGAGGTTTCAAAATTTAATCTACGGCCCGTTGAAATTTAGGATTCATTCTCGCCTTATCCCGAAACCGTTGCACATTTTTTTGTTCTAAACAGCTATCTAGGGTTTTTATTACCTGCTTACCTTATAACATGAAGTTTTGCTCCTAGTCAAATGAACAATTAGTTATTTGCTATTACTATTATTATAAATTTACTAATTAATAAATATAAAAACTAAAGGTACAATTTATAAATAATAAAGTAGTACATGTGTATCTAACTGATGCCCTAATATTAAGAACAGATGGAGCAATGAAAATTGACTTGAAAAATGAGTTTAAAAAAAATAATGTGGCTACACTTAAGTTATAAACAGTTATAGAAGTTCCAACGAATCCGTGAAATGGCTAAAATCGGAAATAGACTTATCGCTGTCAATTACATACCAAAATCAATTTTACAGTATTGACGGGACGGTGGCACTGTCCTTTAGATGAAAGATTTGTGGCTTTATTTATTAGTATAGCAAAAATTACTGGCATAGACTGCCTTTCTGTCTATAGAGATGATATACTTCTGGTCGTGACTACGTAATTCTTTTTGTTATCTGGCTATTCCGAATTTAAATTTCGCGGAATTTAAAAAACAATTACAGATTTGGACAGATAATTTAATACGTTAAATTCAATTGTCTTTTATAAATCTGTAATTATTTTTTAGATTCCCTGAAATTAATACCGAACAGACAATTTAATTGAACGTTGTAATATAATATTATATTACAATGTTAAATATAATATATTACAACGTTAAATTAAATTATCTGTCCAAATCTGTAATTATTTATTGATACCGCGAAATATTATTTTATAATGTAATCAAAGAAAGAAGAATTATTTTACCACAAACTTATAGGTATGTACTAACATTATGTATTAAATATATTTGTTTAATTTTGCATTAAAATCCTACGGTCTCAGTAATTAAGGATGACATGCATAAACATAGGCACTTCTGTATATTTGTAATGTAATGGACCTTAACAAATTAAAATAATCTATTTTCCTATCTTAATCGATTTAAAATAATCTATGTTAGGTTGGCGAAAGGTGGGTGTGGATTACTGTTGATAGTTTCAGATAATTACTTGTGTTCTATGTCACACCTGTACTCCATTCGGTTATTTCTTTACTAAACATAAACAATCTTGATGTGTCTTTTTAATTATATTTTATTTAAAAACCTAATTATAAAATTTTCCTCTAGATATTGATGGCACTAGATCGAATCTGCTAAACATATTGAATAATAATGACACTTGTACTTTTCCACACTTTATTTTATTTTTAACCTGACTGGTTCTGCCTCTCGGCATTAGCAAAAGTTTACGTGATAATGGTTTGAATTACATTACATTTGAATAATAATGACACTTGTACTATAGTACAAGTTTCATTATTATTTAAATATTTTTCTGTTTAGAAACTTATTTTTAAGACTAAAAATCGCAATCGAAACACTAGCTGGTCAGTTAGTTGGCCTAGTATATTTGTTTAATAGTGTTTTCTTTTAAAAGTCGCCACACGATTGTTTACTTTCAGTTAAGTACTTAACCAAATGGAGTATAGGTACCTGCAGCTGACTGGATGTACTGACTAAATATATTTCTGGTATCACAATAGCTAACTGTTTTTAGCTTTCAAAAGGACAGCTCAATAATTAGACGATATTATTAAAGGTGCACTTTGCCTATAAGTACAGATATATGTCAAAATATATAACTTATATATCTGTGCTCTGCGCGCTGGAAATCGATCTCGTAATAAAAATCTGTCTCTGTCTCGATCTGTCAAAATCAAATGTAATGACAAAAGATATCACGATTTCAATTGGCGGTATCTTGTCAGCACCTGCATTGCTCGCCTAGAGAAAGATTACCCCGCTTGCCCCCGCCCCGCTTGCCCCGCGAACTTGAAACTTAACCCGCATATTGATTTTACTGTCGAATTGCATGATTCTTTGAATTTACATAAAAGTCCAAATAAGTGCGACTTTAGTCTAGTAAGTACTCTACGAGTACCTAGGCCTGTTTTACCGCCATTACTAACGAAACTTAACTAATATAAATAAATGTACTTAATCATTCGTAAAAAGTTTTTAAACTATTATAGGCTTTTAACTATTGATTCATATGGTAAATTGTCAAATTCATGCCTTCTTCACCATCGTCTATTTAACTGGCAGATTTATTTAGTCTAGTCTTTTACATAGCTAAGAATTATGTGCACGACTAATGGTGTTTGAAGATAAAAGACCTAGGTGCTCTCACAATCACGGATTAAGGATGTCTGTTGGGTGGTTGTAAATGAGTACTTTACCTATTATCTGGTAATAATTATCTAAACTTCACAGTCGAAATACTTATCCAAACCTTCAGCTTTTATACAATACAAAAATGGTGGAGGGCTCTTGGTCATCTAAGTCAGTGACTAAATTATGCAATTCGAAGTAACCTTGTAGAATTTTCATGCCTGCCAACTATTATAATATCAAACTCATAATGAAAACTGTGTAACTCTTAAAATATGAAGGGAGCCGTTAAATTAACACTAAACCAATCTTCTTGTCAATTATTTTAACAAATGTATATGAAAACTATTTTATTACCTATGTATTGAATTTAAAAAGCATAATGTAAAGAATCGATTAAATGCTGCATTCTTATTCATTTTAATAGAAAATGATTGAAAAAGAATGCGTTAGTCTGGTGCCAAATTGTAACCAAAGGATCATGGTTAAGTTAAGATAGTTTAAGCTTTAGTAAATATGTTTGAATATTTATTAAAACCTATTAAAGTTGATACGAGTCTTATTTGATTTTTATTGCCCTGACAATCCTTTTTCCCTCTCGAGCTTTACTTCTTTGGAACTATCGTAGATATGTCGGAATGGAATCGACTAAAACAAGCTCCATGTTTCATCACATCTACCTGTGTTTCTAGGTAACCAAGTATACCTGATACCAGATACCCGTTTGACCAGGAGGGGACTTGGCCACAAATTCATTCGATGAGTCATAATTTTCAGTATTTAAAAGTATTGAAGTGATCTTATTTAAGTTACCTTTTTTAAATTGAAATAAAATACTGAGTGTTTCCTTGGTTCGATATTATATTAGTCTTCAACCAAATTTGTACAATTTTATACAGTAAAGTTTATTTACAAAAATCCTACCTAAATTTCATAGATCATATCAAAAAGAAGCAATATTGCATTTGTTCAGGAAGTCGTTCAATCTCTGGGTTTCTAAAATGTGATTTTTCTGCTACGGTGTAAGTCATAACGTGATTTACTGTGGCCGAACCCGGTTCGTCTCCACGTTCAACGTACAGTTTAGAAGTAACAGTCTCTTCAAATTCTTCACCTACTAACTCGGGTTCAGGCTCGAATGACTCGCTATAAGGCATGGTAGTTGAGGCTGTTGGCTCTATAGAACAGTAAGGGTTGTAATACTCTGGAGAGTAAGATACTGTATCATAAAAGTCTGGACGTTTGGTCACAGGAGCACTATAATACTCGTAGTTTGGTACAGGGTCCTGTATTTGAGTTTCATAAGGATAGTTGTAGTAGTAATTGTAATTTGGATAAGACTCTGCGTGATGATGATGGTTGATGACTGGTTGAGCGGTTGGAGTATGTGATGTGTGTTCGTACCCTGACTGAGGGTATACGTAATATAGATCTTGATCATTATCTAAAGGCTCTACAGCTTTTGTGATATTTTTCATTTCCAGCGTATCTTGTAATAAAGAAGTCATTTCTCTAGCTTGTTGGTTAGCAGCAAGAGCTAGGTCAGATATAATTTCTGCATCAGGGCTGAATTCAACTCCATATTTGTCAGCAATTTCTTGGGCAGTCATCATTTTATCTATAGCTATATTCTGGTACTCATTATTGGATTTAATATGTTTAAGCAGCCTTGTTATTAGCTTAGTACTGTCCATTGGAGATTCCGTTGATCTTTTCTTACGAAGATTGTTATCAGCATCTATTTCCTCTTTGTCATTCTCGGTTATGCTTAATGCATAAGACAGAAGTTTTGCCATTTCGCTCTGTATAGCTAGAGTAATCTTTTCTGCAGCTTCTTTAATGTCTTCCAACTGGTCGTCTACAGATTTGTCTGATGTGGTGGCTTGAGTCATCATGGCAACTGAAGATGATGGATATAGTTGTATATTGTCGGGTAGGAAAAAGAAGTCAATCCAGTCTTTCTGTGCATTATTGAAGTCTTTGACTACCTCATCGTCGACAGCGTCGAATTCCAGTGTGTCATTTATAATGTCTTGGTTGTTAATCAATTCTTCGCTACTTTCTACATTAGCATATGTTAATGAACCCTAAAACCAAAAAATATGATAAAAAATATGAAAGAAGTGAAACGACATAGTATTTTTAACATTTTGGAATGATGATTTGGATAATAGAATGTTTGGATATTCGTTATTCAATCATGCTCTAACGGGTAATCGGATCTGGCTGAAATTTGATACAGGGATAGATAGTCTGGTATAACACATAGGTAAGCTAAGTTTATTCCTCAAATAGGTATAATTGGGTTGTGGGAACGGTATCGAAATCCCATGCAACGGACCTGCGGACAGCTCGACAATTGTGGAAACAATACATTATCCTTATACATATGCTTCAGAAAAATAACCAATTCTGTATATTACGGTACGTGGAAAAAATATTGTATAAATAATTACCTGAATGACCAGAGCGATGATCAGGTACAAAAGAGCCATGGTGACTGTTGTGTCTATCCACCTGTCATACGTACTTTTATATGTTGTACTATCATTATATTAAGAAATGGTTTTGTAATGCTTGGGTACCTTAGTTAGATAGGACATGTTTTGTTATTTAGGCAACTGCACACGGATTTTAAATGAAACTTGTTTGATGCTATTATGAAAGAGAGGACGTTACAAAAAGTTTCTGAACTTGGGTATTTATTCATAATATAGACATGGAAGTGATTTGACACTATTCAGATATTTAAGAACCTTTACTATAATAATCAAAAAATTATAAGAGTTCAAATGAAACACAAAATAAAACTTAAATATTAACGATTTATTAATTTCTCTAAAATTACTTATTACTCTATAACAAAAGTAATAAATTAGAATCACATTGTTTCTTTTATGAAATAAGTTATAATTTATTTACTTTATTATTGGCATCGTTATGATATACGAGTACAGCACCCATGCTTTTGATTCGACTCGAGAATGAAATTGAAATGTTGACTAAGATTAGCTAACTTCGGTATTGTGTAACGTTATCTCTTTCGCTCAACGTATGTTTATAGCTCGATATTCCTTAAGGTTGTTGACACTGAAATGTCACTGAAGTGTCACTAAAGTGTCACTGAAGTTCACAATTTTATATAACTACTATCCAGCTATTCAACCATCAGTTTGACTGACGATAGAGAGAACGCTCTACAAAATCGAATTTAGTCAGTCTATCATTCTTCTTCTTTCGACGTGTCTAATCAAAAACCAGCCCCTCTAGATAAGTAGCATTTCGATTTTATTATATATTATATGTGATAGAAAAGAATTATAAATGTATGGGATTTGACGTTTATGACATGTGTTAACGACTGTCAGCTATGATATTTTCTAAAGTTTACGCGAATACCACTCATGGAAATAAACCACCTTTAACGAATCTGTCAAAAAGTGGTTTTATTTTAATGACGTCAAATCCCATACATTTGTCATTCTATTCTATCAAACGCCCGCCGGCCAATAAATTGTCACTTGTCTAAGGGACCAGCCTCTTTAGACAAGTGGCAATTCGTTTGCCTTCACTTTCCATATGTTGAAGTTTCTGGGTATTTGGGATAATGAGGAAGTATTGCAGGGGCATAAGTAGGAGGTGGAGGGGGATAATTTTGATACATTGGTTGGGTATGAACTGGTGGTGGGGGATAAATCGGTTGCGGGGGATGAACGGGGTGTGGGGGATAACCTGGAGGTGGGGGATAAGCCGGTGGGGGACAAACTGGTGGTGGAGGATAAGCTGATGCTGGCCCATAAACTGGTGATGGACTCGGTGCGGGATATGCGGCAGGAGTTGCAGGGATAGCTGGTGCAGACGAAGGGCTCGGTTTATACGCAGGAGCTGCAGGATAATCAGTGTAATAGTAATCTTTGTGACTAGGGGCGTAAGGTTGATATTCGGTTGACGTTGGAGGGGAATATGTTGGAGCTGGTGGTGCATAATATGGATAAGAATATTCGTAGCTAGTCCAAGAGCTAGGAGTCGAAATTGGATAAGTATATTGTACAGCTTCTGGAGGTGGAGCAGGAGTTTCGTAAGTGTAATAGGGGGCTGGGATAGATGTTTTAGACACAGTTATCGGCGGTGGATTTGGAGGAGCTATAAGTGATGGAGATGGTGCTACAGGTGAAGAAGTCGGGACTACAGGTGGAGGAGATACGTATATCACTTGTGGTACAGGGTACGGATATGTGTACACTGGTGTTTCTTGTGGTGTGGTCGTCGTTGTGTACTCAGTGGACGGCGGCGGTGATGGCGTGGGTGTGGAAGACGGGCTCGAAGATGATGGGTGTAATTTTGACAGGATCGCTGTGGAAAGGAATTGCATATGATTATTCATTTACACAACGGTTTGCTTTAACTAAAAATACTTTAAGGTGAAATTTTAACTACTTTAATTTGCTTGTATTATGTATTACTTGTAAATATAACATGAAAAAGCTTAGGCTGAACATGTTGGTCACAGTTTTATATGTATAATTATGTGAATGTATGTAAATCACTAATATCTATCCAATTCACGAATTTGTCGTAAGCTGAACAATTAAAATTACCCTGTATGTTTATTTTGAAAGATCACAAGGTACAGTCAACGACAAAAATTACATCACGCTAAAATTTTTTTTTGTTATTTTGGAGTGAATGTATGTATTAGTACCGGTACAAACCAACAACTCTGTTAATTGACAGACGAGATTCTTCTTTATGCTAGCGTTAATCCCAGTCGCTTCCGAAGCTTTTCAACTTGGAGTTAGGGGTAAGTTTTTACCACTCTGACTGCGGAATTGGCTGAAATTCGATATTTTCTGTGAAGTGACTGCCATCTGAACTCCACAACCGAAAGGCAATATTGAAGCAGTGCAGCTAGACCAGTTGGATTTTTGAGGGTTCTAACTATCCGTAACGACTGCCATAGATGTTTGTATGGCAACCAGGATCGACGACTGAATGTGCTCTCCGAAGCTCGACCAGACCAATGCAAATACTAATTTTCATGCATACAAATATCCTCCTGTCTTTCGGCCTCGTTCACTGCCACGCCACAGAGCCTATCAAAGATACTCTAGCTCAGACTTTCCCCTTCACCGACTCTCATTAAAGCCGTATAAATCAATCCAAAGGGATAAAACGGACACTTGGAAACAACTTGTCTTGGTTTTGTCGGTTCGAGTCCGACATAACCTCCCCTCTGGCTCCGGCAGGGGTGGTATACGTGGGAAATTCCCGCACGTTAAAAAAAAGGAAGAATGCTCTGCCTATGGCAAGAGGTGCGTTGATAGAATGTGGCTGTGGGCATTATGTCAAATAATTCATTTGAGCACAAACCATTGTATAGGCAGTAGAACACACACAGCGAGGCGTTGTCGTTGACTGTATACCAAAGTATGTAACAACAATAATTAACCAATTGCATTCCACACGATCAGCCTCGTCAGCAGAGCACTACCGATTCGGTGTAATTTGCAATGGTAGCGCGAAATTGTTGTGTGATTCACCATTTTTACTTTAATAAGCAGAAGTTATATTTTTATAAGAATACTTTTTGTTAGTGTCACAAGGTTTTGGGGTATATTTCCGTTTATTTGAGGACGATCGTGAGGTCTCAAGTTCAATCTTTAAGTTGAGATTTTTATGTCAATTCTGAGTAGGAATGAGCAGTTTTCCAGACCCAAATTTTTAAGATTTCTGGGCCATTTTACATTTTATACACCTTTGCCTACCCTTTCGGGGATTTATAAGCATGTTTAGCCGTAGACTACAGCATGCAAATCTTCAATTACAATTTTACAATTTACTAATATTCCCTCTAACCCCTCCAACTAAGCTAAATTGCTTGTACTAGGAGTCCCTTCACGTCGCTAGTTTAATGGCCAGCATTCGAACCCGGGGCCTCTCGATCGTAAGGCCGACCCCTTAACCACTAAGCTACCGATTTTAGACTCAAAGTAGTGATAGCTTAAATAACATGTTTTATGGGTTGTAGAATAGATAAACATACTTACTTAGATATCACATTACTAAACTATGTCCAATACAACTTACTTCCTTTTTTTGCAAATACGTACATATAGGTATCATACACAGTAACACCCAGTCCACAGCAACTACACATACACATAAGTATTCATCTATTCAAATATTTGTTCTGAGCGGGAATCGAACCCGCTACCTCGGACTTGGCAGTCGAACCTTTTAAACATAAGTTTAATTAACATACACAAATTGCCGCATACATAATATTAGTCGATTTACTTACATGATGAGTATAAGTTGCTAATCATCTCATTCATTCTGTCGTGAAGTGCCGCCATCTACAATTAACAAAAGAACATACAATTGTTAGGAATGAATATCAGTACCCCTAGCATGAACAACTATCGTAATCTTATTGTAAGCGTATTGACAGAACGAAGCGATGTGATTGACCGGCTGTCTACTGTGAGCCTGTGTGTGTCTGAAGCCGGCCAATCCCAATGCTCCATTCCCTCAATACATTTACGATACAATTACGATAGTTGTTCATGCTAGGAGTACAGTCGTTATCATTATCATTATCATCTAAGCGTATTATATCATACCCCGTATACACTTTGTCCACTTTTGGTTTAGCTTTTATAGGATCGTCTGCCAGAGATTGGTGGTAGAAATTTGATGTCACAAATTTATCACAAATTTCAGCCGGGAGGGTACCACTGTGCACTATGCGAAAAACCCTCCATAGTAATCCAATCTCGGTTGGATTGCGTTCAGGGGTCAGCAAGTGCATAGCCGGGGATTGTGGTCACAGCACTAGTGGTACCATTGGGTGTCACGCGGTGCTGCAACGACAATCGTCTTTTGGTGAGGCCTTCAAGCTGAGTGCCACGATTGTTAACATGGTACGTGTATGTAATGGTGACACTCTTTCCATGCTAGCGGGTACTCCTGCTGATTAACGTACGAGGGTCTGGTGTAGGCTTTCCTATCGAAGTTTGTAAGTCAGACGGCAGATACCGTTACAAAAGCTAATAAACGATATCAAGAAAAGAGAAGAATTGCCCAGATAAAAATAAACTTTGGAATCAATATGCAGGGAAATGCAGCTGCAGAATGAAAGGAACTTCATCCCGTCCACAGTCAAGCTGCGGATGACTTCCCTTCTATGGTTTTCCAAGTAATTGGGTATTTTTCTATAATATATTTAGCTGAACTTATTAAATTAAGAATGATTAAAGAGTGATAACAATTGCATCGGTTCTTATTTCATCGTTTTTATTTATTTTTAATCATCCACCCAACCTATAATTGAAAATGATTTGACTATTAAATATTATCACATATACATAAAATTTTCATACAATTCTTCTTTTAACTTATCGTTTTGACGTTTCGTAAATAAATATTCCACAACATTTCACACAACGCTATCTAGACCCATGGTAAGCACAGCTTAACTAGCTTGTGTTATGGAATCTAGAATGCGGATAAACATAGTTAGATACTTTTTTTTTGTAAATACAAACATAATATACATAGAAACACCCAGACCAATGCAAATATACATATTCATGCATACAAATATTTGCACTGAGCGGGGATCGAACCCGCGCCTCCTGCGTAGCGGCCGCGTTCACTACCGCCACGCCACAGAAGCTGTCAAGTAAAAAATAATTAATTTGACTAGATAGTCAAATATCCAATTAAGTATGTAAGTAGAATAAGCGATACTCGTAGATATATGCCAGTGTTGTAGCATGTTTTTTTTTTTTTTTTTTTTTACGTGCGGGAAATCCCCACGGATACCCGCCCCTCCGGAGCCGGAGGGGTAGGTTATGTCGGACTCGAACCGACTAAACCGCACGCCGTCTGTGGGTCGTGGTGCTAGGCCGAAGGTGAGGTTGTCTTGCGACATATCCCTCGCACCCCGGCTGACCCAGGGCCATCCCTTTCGGTCTGGCCCTCCTCGGGAGGTGGGGACCACGCCGTCCCCGACTCAACCCCGGTGTGGGGAGGCGCGCATAGTCCTACGATGCGCGCCGCCGCCGTGGCCTGCTTCTGCTAGGGTGACGGGTGGCTCCACCCGTCACCCTCAGGCCCGCGCTCATGGGGGGCGGAGGTCTGTAAGCGCCCTCCGACGCCCGAGCCGCCTTCGGGCGCGAGCAGCGATGTCAGCGAGTCTTTCTCGCTCACCGCGCCGCGCCCGCTCTGCTGTCTCCTTCGCGAGCATGACCTGCTCGCAGAAAGAGGCGCTGGCCGCCCACGCATCCGCGCAGCGGACCATCGCCGCGAGCAGGGTGGAGAGCGTGAGCACTCTCACCCCCAGGGCCTGCACAAGCTCCCGCCTCGGCGTCTCAAACGCCGGACACTCGGTGAGCGTGTGCAGCCCCGAGTCCACGCTCGCGTCGCAGTGATGGCACTCGGGCGTTGGCTCAATACCCATCAGATGCAGATACCGCCCGAAGTAACCGTGCCCGGTTATCATCTGCGTCTGACGGTACGAGAGGCTCCCGTGTGGCCTCTCTAGCCACTCCCCCATGATGGGTTTTACCGCCGCAATCACGGCGTGCCCTGCGCGTGGTTGCCCAAGTCGTCGCTCCCACTCGGCCACCATGACCTGGTGGAGCCGGGATTTCTCGGCCCGAATATCCTCGGGCTCGGGATCGAATCCCCGCTCCCGCGCCTCCTTTCGGAACTGGTATAGTGCCGAAAGGGCCCTCGCTTCCAGGATCCACGGTGGCGATCCGGCCAGGAGACTCGCCGCTTCGAAGGATATCGTGCGGTATCCCCTGATGGCCCTGGAGGCCATCGTCCTCTGCGCCGTACGGAGCAGAGGCAGGAATCTGGCCCCCAGGGTGTCCGCCCACACGGGGCACCCATATAGGGCCATGGACCGCACGACACCCGCGTAGAGTCTCCTGCAGGAGGCCCCTGGGCCCTTCAAGTTGGGCAACAGCCGACTCAGGGCATTCGCCGTGGTGACCAACTTGGGGCGCAGGCTTCGGAGATGTTGTCCGAGTTGTAGCATGTTAAACATGTGTTCTCACTTCTCTACCTACCCTATTGGGAAAGAGGCGTGACGGTGTATGTATGTAGGTACTTGTATGCGCATTCATTGTTTTGGGGTTCGTTAAAAAAGGCATTAAAAGGTTGCTACAGGAGTGTGACGCCCCGGTGTTGCACACGCCTAAAGTACGTAACCACTTTTCATCAGGTGGGCCGTGTGCTTGTCTGCCACCTAAATGGCATAAACAAAATCAATCGAGACTATCGCTATGATGATGATACATTATATACATACAATCACGGCTTTTTCCCCGGAGGGCTAGGCAGAGGTGAATTAACACCCATATTTCACTAATCGTTATATTCGCTCCCTTGCAACCTATTGCATGGGAGCGAATAAAACGATTGTTTATTAGGGTGTGCTTATTACCATATTCCAGGCACTATTGTTACCTAGACTGAGTCTGGGCTGTATATATATCTATCTAATGTTAAGCAGCCCTATTCCTTAGTTACCTTGTACGACACCGCATGGAAAGAGATGGGGTGATACATATGATGATTATGATACCAAATTAGATAATTTACCTGTGCCTGAGGCGAATTCGCACAACCAGTTGGAGTTGCATAACTGAGCCCAATCGATAACGCACTCAACTTGATCAATATCAACCACAACATTTCAGTAACTAGTTATTAAAAAGAAAAGCTGTTTCTACAACGGTTACACTGACTTCTGTACACAATATTACTTCATTTGGTACCCAACTATCTTATTTAAATGATCGTAATCGAATATCAGACGTGCTAGTAAGAGAGGTAGATAAGGTTGTACTTGATAAGGATTGTCTTGCGCGTGAGGATACAAACTTTCCTAGATTGTAATTATTGAACAATCAATCAATCTTTTTCTTTTGTATCATTACACAACTCTCAGAATTGATAAGTATGAGACAGCTTCTGTACCTATCTAAATTTCGCCAATTATGTTTTTACTGAATGCTAGTAATGGAAATTCCTAGGTTGTATGTTATCCTTACAGATTAATTAAATTGCTTGTGTTAAGCGAGGGTGTTGACAAAGAAAGAATACAAAGTATTACCAATAATCTCATCCATATGGTGTCATAAGAGGCCACTAAGGGAAAAATATGCAGATGATATCACTGTGAGAGAAGGGAATCTCAAAATAGCAACCTGTACCGATCCGTCTGGCCAGCGTGAAAACAGTTGGCAAAAGGCACCCAACATTGGGATAGGCCTATGTCCAGCAGTGGACTGCAATAGCTTAATGATTGATTCAAAGTCAAGTCAAAGTCAAATATTTTAATTCAATCTAGAACAATATTACTGTTTCTTATTGACGTCAATAAATTCTACCTAACCTAAGTTTACCACCGCTTCCAAGGCGCTGGTGGAGAAGAAACGGCGCAACAAACTCCACTGCGGCATTTTTTCAGACGTCAATTTACAATAGTTATATCCTTAAGGCTAAATGTGGACGAATCTACATTTGTCTCGTGTCTAATGCACAAAGTAGGTTTTAAAAAAACTTTATAATAAAATAACTAACCTAAGTTAAAATAAAACGAATTGAATTGAATTGAATAAATGAATGAATGAAATGAATGAATTGAATAAAAAGATTGAAGAAAGGGTGTTCGGGGTTGGCGCGATACCTCTCGACTATAGGTCAAATCATCTTAGCCTCTTGCTATGTTTATGTTTAACAGCATTCGATTTATTTTTACACGACTTAGGATTCGAAACCGAGTAACGCAACCTAGTTGCACTAACTACCGCTGGTCCAATACGAAAAAAAAACAATTTTTAGGAAAGGCAAAAAAAATGTCTGGAGCGGGTTTAATTCGGGGATTCAAAGAAAAAACAACGTTTTTGTGGGAATAATATACTTACCCGAAACATTACATAAGTTTTATATACCTTTTAAGACCGAATGTACTATAATATAGATGTTTTCTTTAATTGGGAAGCAAACAAGTTCTATTTGAAAAAACCTTTTTAAAAACAATCTTTATTTTTTTTTGTCATTTTTGTTTGTCATCCGAACTGAACGTGCATACCAAATTTCAGCTCAATCGGTTGAGGGCAAGTGCCTTAAAATTGAGTTGTAAGATTCCACCCGAACAAACATACATTGCAAGTTAAATAAAAGCTTGTAAAAAAACATTGTTTTTATAACTTTTTTGACATAACATAACATAACATTGTGCATCAGAAGTCTGCAATCTTTAATTTGTGAATAGAAGCAAAAAATACACATCCTCCTTTTTTGAAGTCAGTTAAAAGCGGTTACTGGTATCTCTTTTTACGTGAAGCTCCCAAGAGGGACAAGTGTGGATGCTCATTGCGACCGAGATTAACCAACTAAAAACTGAGAGGAGGTTCTTAATTTCTATTTAATGTTTTTACCATTAAAGCTAGATACTATAGATACCAACGTACATATTTTTACCATAATAACTACAAATCAATATCGTTTAATATAAATTAAGTAAGTTACTGCAGTCGAACAAACTTTCTTGTTAGAATATATCTAGATACTTGACTTTTATCAAAGCCGTAAATAAATACTACTAAATTTCATATTCAACAACATCTGACAAATCAGACACATCTTTCTTAAAACCCATCTCTGTTCTCCTTTTCAGTCTGCCCCTACTTCTTTGAACCTTAGCAAACATCACCTCGATTACCAAAATAATCACAGATAGAACTGCACCCAAAACGGTCACAATTAATAGCGGTTTTATGTCTTCTATATTAACTCTCTTTGCAAGTAAAGCCGATCTGCAAGGAGGCTGAAGGATTCGCAGGCGATTGACTAGCCGTTTGCCTAGCCCTGTTTCTTGTAGCCACTCTCCTGCGACACGAAGCATACCAGTCCATTCACTGTTTTTCGTTGAAGTTACCCAGGTTAACGTCTGTGAAGTATAAAGTTATGATTCGAAACGATAACTGCCGACGCACGTCGCAGATATGCGTAATTCATTGCGGCTTCTTGATGGTCCTCTTTAAAAGTATCCAAGTTTAACAAGTAATGTATGCGCTGTATCTGCTACATGCGTCGGCAGTTGTCGTATGTGGTGGCTTCGGACTTATACCTTAGGTTAACACTTCACTGCAATTACTTCTATAGTCCTAGCGCTACAGGTATACTCAAATGCAAAATATGAGGACCAGCAACTATGAGCAATTTAGGTACCGTACCATGTTTAGTGTCATTATATTCTACTACTACAACAAATATACTATGTATAATACATGACAAGTTGTTGACCACTACTTGAGCACTACGTGACTTTTAGTATATTCAGTAAGTATTAGCTAACCCGGCGAACTTCATACCGCCAATTTTTTTCCGCCCACGTGTCGTCAGATCCCGTTCCCACTGCGCCCTTTACTATATTTAGCATGTATTATACATATAAACCTTCCTTTTGAATTACTCTATCTATTAAAAGAAATTGCATCATAATCTTTAACGCAGCTTTTAAGATATAAGTATACATATGGACAGATTGCTGATAAAAGCGACTTTGTTTTGTACTATGTAATGATGATGATAATTATATATACTCAAATGATATGTATTTTTGACGTTTGAATAATTAAGTAAAATAAGATGTAGTATAGAACGAAGAAGTAAAACAATCTATATTTCTACAAACGGGGAAACAGAGTTGCGGTGAAGAAGTTAGGATAAAAAATGATTAAATTATTAAAATTACTATTAAAAAGCAGAGGTTGGTGATAGAAGAGTAAAAAATATTTTCCCACCTCACCCATCTGTTTGTGACTCTGGCGGTTGTGGAGTAGGAAGATAATTTATTTATTTATTTAAACTTTTTGCACAAATACAAATTGATTGTACAAAGGCGGACTTAATGCCATGGGCATTTTCTACCAGTCAACCTTAGGGTGATGCAGAGATATTTATTCCAAAGGTAGGTGCACGCAGTATTGCAGTGATAGTTTGACCCATCGTGTTACAAAAATAAACTTTGTGATAAAAATAAATAATACTTTCTTAAAATAAATATATATAAAACGTATCCTAATAAACATATAGAAACATCATAAACTACATTCATATACAAACCAATATGTATATACAAATAAATATACACAAAAATACATATATAATTATATATACATACACATATACATATCGAATACATACAAGCGGAGAAATCTTACGGATATGATATCAAATAACTGACTTGATTGCCTTTTCTGCAACCACCCACAGCCAGCTATGGGTTGTTGTAGAGCCGGTGTACTCTAGTTTTGAAAGTGAAAACGGTTTGTGGACATTCTGACTTCCAGAGGAAGCGCATTCCATAGAAGAATATATTGTACTAAGAAAGAAGAGTGGACAAGGCTAGACGTGTGAGTGGGACAGTGTAGGAGTAGGTTATTAGACGAGCGTAAGTTTTTGTTATGGTTAGAGCCGAGTAAGTGGCGCTGAGACTTTAGATAAGCTGGGGCGTTGGGAGAATGAAGTAGTGTGTATATGAAAGTGACAGCTCTGTAGTTAGTATAGTTCCCCTTGTAAAAGTCAAAATAAGACAAATCAAGAGAAATAGTACGAGAGCTGACTCCGAGCATTTACTTAAGCTTTTGGATATAACTATGATGGAGATGGTGAATTAAAATAAAGAAGAAAAAATTGTCCTGGGCTTGATAGCTTACCTCAGGAACGGTATCCAAATATTGCAATTTACACAATTGGTCATCGGTGAACGTCTTAAAGTGCGGGTATAACTGATTGTACTCTCCATGAAAAGCGGTGCCCCCCTGCTGAAGTAATTCCAGCCCTTTGTCAAAGTTCACGTAGAATTTGGACGTCATTTTCTTTTTCTTCAGGTATTCAAGATCATTCCAGGAACTATCTCCCTATGTTTAGATAATATAGGTACAGATAGTTAAGACTAGCTTAATAAATTCTAAATTATTAACTGTGAAGATATAAGTACAGAAGATTCTCGAGAGACGCGAAAGCGATCAGAAGATACAATGCGCCATTCTATTCAAATGAACTGATTGCAATTAAACAATCGTAAGATTTAAAGTTTGACCAAGATCCGTTCTAATAAAAAAAAATCGCATTAATATCTGTTCAGTAGTTTTTGCTTTCATAACGAGTAAACATTGGGGAGGCCTATATCCAGCAGTGGACTGTAGTGGACTTATTGATTGATTGATTGACAAATAGATAGATGGTGAAACTTACATCAAAGTACATATATCGCATGGAATCATAATCTTCACAAGCGATTGCGTATTTGGAGTCTGCCAGCGCTCTAAGTGAAGTTGGTCCCCCTGTGCCGGTGCTCATGAGTGCGGATACAATAGCGGATGTGTAATATGCATGCACCAACATAGCGCTCACTGAGAGGACAATGAAAGACCAGCGGCCCGACACACCTTGGGGGACTGCACTTGCATCTGGTAAACCGTAAAACAATGGTGTTACAGAAAATAACGTTTGTTTACTACTAGATGAGCAGACTTAGAACAAATGTTACATCATAGACCGGGCGCTCGAGGTGAATGAGTTTGCAAAATCTAAGTACCGAATGCTATCAATGATTTTTTGTTAAAAGGAGGTCAAAAATTAATAAGGTGGAATGTGCCGGTCAATTTTACGGTCCATTATTACTTACGCTACTATTATTTGTAAAAGAAACGATTGATTACTGAGTACAGTCAGCGTCAGAAATACTTTGAGTGCACAATCTTAAAATGTTCTTAAAACTAAGGTATTAAGAGCAAATTATACTGTTTTATTGATTTAAATTGTATTATTGCCTGTCAGAAAAACCAAGGAATTAAGATCGTATTGAGTACTTTGTTCATCAAGATCGTTCTGATGCTGACCTAATGATATAAAATTATTTAATTAATATTTCAGTAATAATTAGGTATGCATGCTTAGCGCGTAAGTAGAGTGGCTCGTGGCTTAGTGGTAACCTCGTTTAAGACATTGCGAAGTTAATTAATACTAGGTTACTCTCAGAATGAGGACCATTCTTAACACATTGAGACCCCTCCGTAAATCGGAGAGCACAGCAGAAAAAATATTGCAGTCGTATGGGTAAAAAGAACGACAACTGGTTATGGAGGCAAGATAGCAGTTGCTCTACGGCAAATATCGAAAAAGAAGTAAAAAACCATCCCTAAATGAGTTGGGAAAGGGTTCGCAAGATGATTTTTCAACACACTTGCTCACAAACTGACACTAATTTCACTGCAATTGGACACATAATGACACCTATAATCAAACTGTGGCTTTTTGATTGTTATATCACAAGTGCAAGTGTAAAAACATATTTTAGTATTGTTTTATTCAAAAGTGTTTTGAAAACCATGGTATGATATACGTGTGTATTGATGATTGCCGTCCTCGGCTCACTTAAGTAAGATCCTCACCTAATGGCTGGGGTCTAAATGGCGCCTCAGCGTTTATCACCAACTTTACACTTGTACCATTATCCACTATAATATTTTATAGACAGGAACAATTTTAACTTCGGCTGGAAATCTGCCCCTCTAGACAAGAGGTTATTCGTTGCTATGCCACTTGTCTAGAGGGGCAGAAGTTCTTTTGAGAAGTTTAACGATATAAAAATTGAGATAGATATTCGTTCTATTACCTTGTTGCAAATAAGTCGTAAGTACAGTATAGTAGGCTCCGTCTTGTTCCTCGGTGTTCTTAGACGTGAGGCGTTGTACCACGGCCAGTAATCCCAACATACCTAGACAGGCCCACCATACTCTTGGAGAGAACGGTTCTAAGTACATGTTGGTGCTACTCTCTCGTTCTGCTAAGTACGTGAAGCCTACCCTGTAAGGAAAGTAAAACAGTAATCTGCCCCAAGTACAAAACGTATTCGAATTCGTATCGCTAACGTATCGAGATAACGGAGCATCGCGATTGGTTCACAGTACGACCGGCGACCAATTGCAATGCTTCGTCCTCATATGTAATGGTAACCCTCTTTCCTCAGACTTTGCCTGCAGCTTACCATGAGGCGAGGTGAAGTAAAATTGACGTGTACTATATATAAATAAGGTCGTAACGCTGAAGGACGTAACGACAATTGATAATAAAATCACCCGTATACTCGTACGTATTTTAAATAGATGTATTGTGTTTTAAGACCAATTTGCTGTGAAAAGCCGATCCCACTTGCATAATTTTTTTAAATATAGTTTTTACCTAAAAGGCCAGATGCGAACGACGTAATCGAATAAATAAGTTCGATGATCCAATATCCTTAGTATCGCCCCCGACAAATCAGCATCTCCACTGGCTACCATTACGTACATACTGTTGTTGAGAGTTGATGCCCATAGTTCAGTCATAATGACTGCATCCCTGTAATAAAACAATTTGATGAAAGAAATTTGAATACTTTTAAAATTCATAGAACAAAGTTAACAGGAATGAAGTGCTTCTTCAATCAATGCCGACGGCGAGTGAAACTTTTCAGCATAGATACTAGTAACGTCAGTAATTACAAATATAACAATTATGATTGCGTTGGTTCACTGTTCCAATTAAGGTGGATTCAGGCCAAACGAACATATAGCTAGAGTTTAAACAAGAGCATTCTTTTCTTCAGACTTTTAATATCTTAGTGTAAACGAAAACAGTTTTAGCGTGTACACAACAATATACGCAGCATGAAGTGAGCGAGCATTCTTAGAATATTTCATAGACTCTAAGAAAGAACAACCCTCCGTTGTTCTCGTTTGTTTAATGTTCTGTTTCTGTTTACACTACTAGAATCGGACTTGAAAGATAGGTGATAAACTGAGCATTCGCTCGACATAGGCCTCTCCCAGTGGGCGCCTGTTAACGAGCACGACTACTCTTGATAGTTTAAGAAATATGTTGTATGTACCTAGTATCTTAGAGCATTTCTTTGTGTTATATTTAGTTTAGGTTAAGTTACTAGGTAAGATCCCATTGTCTATAGCCGTGGGATGGGTCTCTATTGTATTAACAAATGTGGCCAACGCTAGCGCACCGTGATTAAGGCGGGGGTCCACGCACGGTGCGAGGGATTGTTCTGGTGCTGGCCTGAGACCCACTCCTCGGCAGCCCTGTTTGTAGTCTGCACCGAGCAAGGTTACGCGATCGCCACGCATAAGCACTCCCGACAGCGCACACGTGGTTATTATGTAACCATTGCACTGTGTACCTAATTATGCAATTGTGTCTAGCTTAGTTGTTGAGCTCGAATATATTTTGAAGAGTATATTACTTAGTCTATTGTTTCGCTGATTACTTCATAAGAACCCCGCACCTCTTGTTTACAGCGCCATTTCATAATATTTAGGGAGTTCTGGAAGTCTATAGAAAGGCCCATGTTCAGTAGTGATTGATTGAGTGAGTGATGATGATATTCTAAAATATTCAAAGTTAGTTGAAACTAAAAGAGTTGTACCTACAGGACCTACAAATTTGTTTAAATCGAGTCTTTAGGGAGAGCCGTCAATTTGGAGGCACCAGTAACTATCACCACGGCCGTATAATGCATCTTAGTAATATGAAAGTGGTCGATAAAATCAGAATTCAAAATATTATGTCATAATTAGAGATTTGATCTCAAATTAAATGTTTATATTTAGGAAGTGTGTGATTGTGAATCCGTATAACTCACCGGTTCACAAGTATATGAGATAGTATTTTAATCGACTCAACAATATTGGTGTGGGATAATTTTTCATCACCGTTTAAGAATTTTCAACCTCTGATATGTATTATTTTACGGACGAACCCAGCTTTACCGTTAGACAAAGTTAAGTGTTTTTTATTTTGTTTTATGCCACTTAGGTGGCAGACAAGCACACGGCCCACCTGATGGAAAGTGGTTACCGTGGCCTATGGACGTTTGCAACACCAGGGGCATCACAATCGTGCTACCGACCCTGTAGATACCTTCTAATACCCTTCTTGAAGAACCCCATATTGTAGTCACTTTGGAAAACCACGGCAGGAAGTTCATTCCACAACCTGAGCGTGCGTGGGATCAAGTTCCTTTAAAAACGCACGGTGCGCACCATTTCCGGTCGTAGTGTGTGAGGATGAATTTCCTGCCTATGGCGAGTGGTGCGATGATAGAATGCAGCGGTGGGCATGATGTCAAACATAGCAGTCGAGTTTACAAGCTAAATATGGTCACACTAGGATCCTTCTGTCAAAAATACTAACTTTCCATTGACTGCTTCCACCAGTAGCATAGAAGTTTGATATCCGCTGCGAATGCCAGGGTCTTGGTCGGATATGGACTCATCTTCCAACCAGTCTATGAATGTACCATCGTATCGCTCACTGTTGAAATGACCCACCTAGGAAATAAATAAATAGACTGAACATCATCCAATGGTACCTCACCGACTATTATGATGATGGTTGTTATGGAGGTGTCGCCGCCAACTAGCTTAATCAGCCGTCCAGTTAACTGCCTAGGCAGTTAACTAAACGGCGCCATTCAGTTAACGGCCTGAATGGTGTTCAGCCATTTAATTAAACGGCTAGGCAAGCTTGGATCGATCACGTTTAACTACTTGCCTAGCCATTTAATTAAACAGGTAGAAAAATGACTGCTGGACTACGTCGGTTACTTTTCTTCTCCTATATCCGATATACGATATCGTCTAGTCTGACGTAATCACGTAGCGAAATACTGAGCATAGAACTCGCCATAGCTCGTTGAGCGACTTTTAGCTTTTTATGGGACCACGTTTCATGTTTGCTACTTACTTGCCACGATCTTGGCATACCTCTTTCACTTCTTTTACTTTCTATATTTTTATCACAGATATCGGTGATTTGTATACTCTTGGCCTTTTTAAAATGCCCTCGATCTGTTTGATATACGTGCCTAGAGCGGTCCGCAATCGGCCAAATACGTTTCATCAATTATTTTTCCATTATCGTGTCATTTTAAAATATTACAATACTTATATCAGAACAACTATTATTAAATACTTGATATATGGTAAAACAATACTACATACTGGTGTAGCAATCCTTAATGAATACTGCTGCAAGTCCTGTCGCCTCAAGATCCTTGCTCGTTCGTCAGTTAATACGAAACCTTTGTCAGAAGTCCAATATGCCCATGGGTGGATAGCAACCCCGTCTCTTGGATGGATGTATACATCGGAAAAGTACACAAATTGAGAAGATTGAGAAATGAAAGCTGAAAAAGTAATATTCTTTTTACAATCTTATAATAGGTATGACAATTTTTGAAGTGAAAACTTCTTTAGCGGCGTTGGATGGGTGTAAAATATTAAGGAAGCGTCAGGATTAGTTGACCTTTGAACCGTAACCGACGACTGACGTCATACAAGATTAGGTACAGACTATGTATTTTGCAATTTACAATAGATATCGTCGTAGCTTAAACGGTAAGCACGTCGACTGTAAGTCCTTATAGTTTCAGATAGTATCGGGTTCAAACCACCTGGCCTTCAGGGATTTTTTGTGATTGTTTTTTCTTATTTATAATTTATTACTTTTGGTGATTATTTTTTCTTTTTGTAATTTATTACATTTTATGATAATTTTTTCTTTCTGTAATTTATTATTTTTTGTGATTATTTTTTCTTTTTATAATTTATTAATTTCTTCTGACAGAAAATTAGCAGAAAATAAGTGATAGGTTCTATGATTAGCGCTATATTATAGGTATGGTATGTTCTTTTTTATCTTTTTCTATGTAAATAACGAAGAAAGAAAAAAAGAAAATGTTTTCACTTCTGCCGGCACTCTCAGAGTGCAACCCGTCTTTTTTTTTATACAACTGTTGTGGCCTATGGACGTGTGCAACACCAGGGGAGTCACACTCGTGCTGCCGACCCTGTAAAAACAGAGAGTTTCTGTGCCATCAGTATAGAAGACAAAACAGGAATAGCCTTTGGTCTTTACATTGACAGCTCAAAAATTTCCCAGTGAGCTCTGGCTATCCTACTCACTGCCGGGAACACGAGGTTATTATGGCTGCGGTATTCTAAAGGGCGGAGGTACTTCCCCAGTCGGAATGTTCATTTGGACGGAATATAATAAAATATAATAAAAAGAGCTCATTTTGCAGAACAAACAAAACAAGTCTGCATTTTGTTACTACTGACTACAGTCAGAGCCTCTAGGAGTAAGTTGTCATTCGGTATTTTTAACTGACTTATAAGAAGGATGCGGTTCTCAGTTCGGATGTTTATCTTTTTTGTTAAAAACATAAAAAAGATAAAAATCTTCTTTTTTGTTTTTGTTTGGAACATAAAACAGCTTCTTTTTTTACTGGCTTTTTAGTAGGAATTGAATTGTATAGGTATTGAAAATTTTACAATTTCTCACCTGCGCTATTTCGTACGTTGACGTTATTAGTAGTACGAAGTTCCAAGAAAGTTACGTCGGCATCATATCGAACCTTGCCCAACTCGGGCAGTCGGTCGCCTATTACCAACCATTTATACATAGTCATGAATTGATGACGTTTTACCTAGAGATAGTAAAACATAGGCATGAGTACAACCCAATTGCCAAGGACAAAACAGAAGTCAATTAATTAAAGTAATTGTAAAAGTAAGATATCTAAAGTATTTAATTTTTAAGCACAATATGTATTTACAGTTCTGCCCCTCTAGAAAGGTGGAGACATTGTTAGTAGAGTAGATATACAATCAACTAGCTTTTGCCCACGGCCCTGGATGTCGGTAATCGTTATTAATTGTAGCCCATATGTTATTCTGATGTTTAAGCTATATTACTGTAAATTTACATCCATTCAAACTTTCGCGTCCTACTTACTTACTTATCTTATATCTTTTATATATAATATATACATAATTGAAATCTATATACATACATATATATATATATATAGTTAATAATATTTTAGTAGGATATTTTATGTTTTTAAATAATGTAGAATTATTAACAAAAACAGCTATGTTTTAGAATAACTTTTCGGGCATATAGATAGTAGGTACACAGCGTGGGCTTTCAACGGGCTCTTAAGGATAAAATATGTTTCTCTTGCAAATGATTTTACGCAACATATATTTTAATTACCTTTTGGAGTCTTTGGAGGATTCCATTGTCTTCCTCCTGTGAGAGGTAAAGCACTCCCTGGAGTCTATGTCTGTCAATGTGGTCCAGAACAGACCGGTTACAGGAGAAGGTAGCGCTCAATCCATACCGGGATATTTGTCGAGTTAGCTTTATCTGATCTGTAATAGATTGAATTTGTTTATTACCCGACTGCGCCAGAACGAGGGTTATGATGTTAAAGAGTATGTATGTATGTATGTAGATATGTATGTTTGTATAATTGTTTGGCACGCTCTGCAGCCTGGACGGCTCGATGGATTTTAGCTTGAGAGGTGTCGTTAGATTCGTATTTACTGTGAGAGTGACATTGGGTATATCAAAATATAAAAACAAAATGGCGGATGTTGGGAAAAGAAATATTCGCTTAAATTTATCGAGTGGTGTATCAAAAAAGAAATCAAAATGCAAATGCAAATCTGAAACCCGATGAAAATTAATGGGTACCGCCTGCTATAATTTTCTGTATACTCTCCACTGCACAATATAATATAAAGGGTTACTGGTAATTCAACGTATTCTTGGCAGAGGGTGTTAGAGAGCCTACAATGCTAAAATTTTAACCCCCTAAATGTATGGCCGAAAATCAATTGATTTTGTAATAACTGACGTTCTTGGTTTTGATGTGATGGTGATGAATGAATTAAAATGAATCATAAACTATTATTTCTGTGAGCAGTAGACCTCGCAACATTTTACTGGTACCCTTAATGAAATCTGGTATCCTTAAAAAACGATATCTATCTTTTTATATTAAACAGCGCTAAGTGTTTCATCAAAAAACAATGACGATCCATTCTTAAAAAAAAAAACGCTACAGTAAACTTCCCCCTCACTTCTCCCTCATTGAGTTTCTAAAACGAAGTTCACCTTAACGAGGTATAGAATTTTGATGAGAAATGTCATCCTTAATGTTTCAGCCAAAAATCATCACGATCCGTCCATAAATAACGCAACAGCAAACTCTTCCCCTATTCACCATGATTTTCCCTTCTATCAAAAAAGCTCTCAATAAAAGTTGAGTTTTAAATAAAAGAACATAATGTGCCAAATTTCGTGAAAATCGGTTAAGAAATGCGCGCCCTGGACTTAGAGAATTGAAAAACATAGATACGGACAAAAAAGCAAAATCCGTCATCTGGTCGAAACGGAGACTACAACTCTCTTCAAAATTATTTTAACTCTATTTTGATAACTTTTTTTTTTAAATAATTACTAGTGTGTTACTATTTTTTCTAGTATAAATCTAATTACTAAATTCCTTGTAGGTAGATGACTTCTCGATCGCAAGGCCGATTCCTTAACCATTGAGCTCCGAATGTTATAATACTTTACCAACAGAAGGCCAACAAGCCAATATAATCACACTGCCTACGACTTTATACTTGAAGAATGCCACAACAGCCTTAATAAGCATGTTTGTAGAACAACGAATTGTGTCTGCGGTGTGTTGAGGTTCGCAGGAAATAGAATTTTGTTCCGTAAACTATGTACAGTCGTGAACATTAGTCGTAAAATTAAGTACAATTATATCATGAAGGTAAGACTAGGTAGGGACTACTATGAATGCGAAAGTAACTCTGTCTGTCTGTTACGCTAATACGCTTGTACCATTAACCGATCTTGATGAAATTTGGTTTAGAGATAGACAAGTATTACTCTAATAAAGAGTGAAAGTTTATCGTTTTTTAAGAAAACCGGTTGTTGGTATATAGATAGATTAGAGTTTAAAACAAGACATAGTCTATATTTTAGTCGCGATAACCGACTTCTACGTGGATGGAGTCACGGGCAACAGCTAAATGTCATAATATATTTGTGAATACTGTAGCAAAAAATAGATAATATATGGTAACTATAGTTATAAGTAAAGATAATTGTTCATACATGGATAACAGGAATTGGATCAGTATATCACGTGAGTAACTAATACCTAAACTTATTTCTGGCATTAAATTACGCTATATAGGTTTTCAGATTGTAATCTATCCCTATGCAAAATTACACCGAAATCTGTTCAGTGGTTCTATATGTTCAATCTAGCTATCCATTCCTTTATGCTTTTGCATTTATAAAATATTAGTATAAATATTTACCTCCATAATTACTTTATACTAAGTAAGTTATAATAACTAAACGCCAAAACACCTATTGATATCTATAAAAAACGTATTGTCAGAACTACTTTTCTTTGCGTCTGTACAAGCGCATACAAAATGCAATGACAACAATTTGGGCGTGTACAAGTCAAATTACCGGTATAATACAAACAACCACATACAATTGATAAATACCACTTTGGACTCACGAAATAATAGCTTTAGTATAATACCAATATATTTATTTCGACATAATAATAAATTAAATGCAATAAACAATATTAATAACAATATTTACAACCGCAAACAGGAGGCGGAGCGGGCAATTCTAGAGGTTTTGGTTCTAAAGTAACTGGAACTGGAGGTGGTACCATATATGCTGTCATAGGCATGCCTGGAGGAGGAGGTGGTCCGCACAATTGTTGGGGAGGTGGAGGTGGAATGAGAGATATTATAAACGGTGCTGGAGCGGGAGGTAACGCTGGAGGAAGGCCACAGGGTGGAGACGGTGCAAGAGTTGGCGCTGGAAGCATTATTGGAGCAGGGGCTGGTAAGTACATCGGTTGTGGAGGCGCTGGTAGATTGCATGGACAAGGTGCGGGTAGCATCATTGGTGCTGGAGGGGGAGGCAAAAATAGAGATGACTGTGGGGCTGGCAACATGAGAGGTGGTGGTGGTGCTGGAAATACTAGCGGAGGAGGTGCCGGTGAACAGGCTGGGGCAGGAGGAGGTGAAGGTAAGCAGAGTGGTGCAGGAGGAGGTGCTGGTATAATCAATGGGGCTGGGGGTGGGGGCGGTAGGCACGATGGTGGTGGTAACGCCGGTGGCAACGCTGGTGGTGCTAATAAGATTGGTGGTAGAGGTGGAACCCCACAGGGCGGTGGGCCTGCTGGCATCAACATAATAGTTGGTGGAGGAGGCGGTGGTAACAGCAACTCTTCGCATTTCTTGCATAATGGTTTCTTCTCTTCTTTATCTGAAATAAAGTATTGTTTATAAGCGATCATTCGATGACAATGGCGGTCTCGTTGGTTTTGGGAATACATGTATTTGGCTATAAGCTTGCACATTGAGTTAGGCTAGGCAATATCAAATAGGTCAACAGTATACGGTGTTTTATTAACATAAAAATGACAATTTTTATTTGTCTTTTGAATTTGAGGTACAACTAATTATTTTCTTAAATTTTTTTGAGTTGTCACGAATGGTGTCTCGAATTTTCGCAATTCTTCTATATAAGTTATTTATGAAGATACTTACCAAGCAACTTCGTAGCCAGTAGGGGTTTCAGTAATCTGTAACATTACATAGAAATCAATAAAACTTGCATAGGTCAATAGGACGTGACTATTTTGAAGGCAGGTATCAACAACCTCAGTTGTTATGACATCACATTACTTCACATCACATCACTGTTAATTGCATACAACAAGCCAAATTAGCCGTTCAATCAACTGCCTAGCTTCTTTACTAACCGCCGTACAATTAAAGGCCTGAATGATATTAAATGGCGACTGTTTAAATATTTGGCTAGGCTGTTTATTAAACAAATGATTAACCTAGTTGGCTGCAATAGACTTATTGAATTACTCACGATGTTAGAACTGATTTTCTACATTCTTTCATTTCCTTGAGCGCCTCCAACTGTAAGAGAAAAGTGTATTTTATTTTTCAGATTCAAACACATAGATTTGTAAGGCCAAAGTTAATGGGTAACCCGATAAATGTCGACCAAGGCGTATTATGTCAATTAAATGGAAGATATTTTAAGGAAAGCGGTTGTCCTCAACTAGCGAGCATGTATGAAAACAATTTAATGTCAAAGTTCAGCCGTGACACACTGATTGTTAGACTTAAAAACCGACCCAACTGATTCGGGCAGAAAGTTCAGAGAATGCGGAATGATAAGTAGAGGCAGCGGTAAAAGTATGGCAGGATCGTAGCTTTTAGCTACTTGAAAGAGGGGTCTACTCAAATATGAAGGAGGCCTGACTGTATGTGTGTCTGTAAAACAATTTAAGAAAGTATATTAACAAACAACATTTTCAATATGTACTGTATTCATATGTTAAGTGATTCGGAAAAGTAATATTGGAAACTTAATAGGCACCATCTCTATTGTGCGGTATATAGACTGCTTTGTCTTCTATACTGACGGCACAGAAACTCTATGCTTACAGGGTCGGCAGCATGAGTGTGACTCCTTGGTGTTGCACACGTTCAATGGCCTCGATAAACACTTCCCTTCAGGTGGGCCGTGTGTTTGTGTTCCACTTCAGTTGTATAAAAAAAAAACTACAGTTGTATAAATGAGAGCTATACAGGAGGATGAATGGAATGGTCTGTGTGGTGATGGAAAAAGAATACAAGTATCACCACACCAACTCATCCGAAGGGTATTTTAAAGGTGACTAAAGAAAAAATAAACAGACGATATCACTATGTGACAAGAAAAACTCGAAACAAAACCCTGTACCAATACGTCTGGCCAGTGGACACAGTAGGCCAACTCCTCCCAACCTTGGGAGAGATCTATGTCCAGCAGTGGACTGAAATAGGTTAAATGAATGGAATTGATATGTGACAATTGAATACAATAAAGTGTTTTTTTTTCAGTTGAATAGATAAAAAAAATTATATCGTACCAAACACAGTTCCTTCTCCGTACAAGCCATCACGTAACATGACGAAATTAGGAGCACTCCTATGGAGGACCAAAATATTTTTTGACCCCCCATTGTAAGTTCACAGAACAAAATGTTAATAGTATATGCGATAATATTAAAAAATAATTCGTATTTAAAGAAGTTTTTCAACGTGATTATCATAATAAATATTATCTATAATTTACGTAATTATTGCAACTGGTAACTTTAGAACCTTTATAATGATAAGATCGACGTGTTGATAATGTTTTAATATAATACATATATTAATTTATTATTATCAATAATGTTTTACACAATTAATAGTAAAATGTTTTAAACACAACAGTATGACTTAATTCGTTTAATAAGTTTCATACGTATGTTTCCCACCATGTGTGACGTCAAAATCCTAGTTCATCTACAAGTACATGGTTCAAACTTCAAGTACATACATGGTTAACAATACAAATTGTTAGTTGAATGCGCTATTGAACTCATAAATTATGGATACAGTAGTAAACTATTTGATTTTGTGGGATAGAGGTCCCAGAGTGAGATAGACCAGAAAAACCATTTGGACCCCACACAAGGGTTGCAATCCCACAAAATTGTATTTAACTTTAAACGGACTTAACCTTGATACCTTATAAGAAAATTGTATCCTCTGACAAATGCAACCTTAATGTAACTTTTCAATGGACTACGATAGAACTAGAAGAAGTATGTAGGGCGTGCTCTTTGATACACGTAGCTACTTCTTGTTCTTCATCCTAGCGTTTATGCTAACCGCTCCCGAAGATTTTCAACTTGTAGTCTGGGGTTCGCTTTTACCATTCAACTGCGGAGCTGGCTAAACTTCGATATTCGTTCAGTATCGCAATTACGTTTGTGATCTTGTAACGGCAAGAAGTTTTATACTAGGGTTTTATGTGAAGTTAAATCGAGTAAATAAAATGTTGCTATAAGAGCACTGTAAAATTAATAAATATAAAGTGTCTAACGGCTAGTGGTTGAGACATAAATAATAAGATGGATTTACAATTGGTAACAATAATTATAATCGAGTAAAAAGGGGTCGTTAGATGATTTTTTTATTAAGATATTTAGAAATGAGTCTCAGGGTGGATTCGCAATAAATATTCTGCCGAGGCGTTGTTTGGCCCGTAGTGCTGAGATGGTAAAAGCACTTAGCTCGTTCGCTCCCGGCTGCTAATGTTGCCGGCGTGCCAGGGTCCTCGCTGGTGTGGCACACGGCCGAATGATGGCATAAAGCCTGGTGTGAAGACCCTGGAAAAAGGAGTGCGGGTCAGTATGTCACATGGGAACTACGTCCAGTGACCCGCTAAAAATAATAGCAGGTGAAGATAATCTCCCTAGCGGCAGAACAGCGTAACTAGAAGCTACAAAAAATATAATTAAGCAGTGCATGTTGATGACGTGACCTCTGACCTTAGGGTTCATCGGCCTCGTGGCACTAAAGGGTAGGCTGAAATAGCACATAAATAGAAATATTAAAATAAAACATAAATAAGTAATGCATATTAGCAGGCATAAAGCTGCGCCTCTAAGAAGTCTTCACCTGTTGAAAGAAGTAGGAAATGTTGATCTTAAAACTTACCAGGTGCCGACAGCAGTTGGCCGCCGGGGTCAAAAGTGACCTTCCTCGGCGAAGGGTAGCCGAAGAAAGGGACCACTTTAGCGCTATGAATAAACACTTCAGTTGATGTTGTCCAATCTCACTCACACATCCATAGACAAATTAGTATATTTAGTTTCAAAAAATACTAAAATATCGACTATATTAAAGAATTTATTTAAAATAGATTTATAAAAAATCCACATCGTTAGAATCTCTTGCACGTTAACATTAAAAAATTACAATACTATTTTCGGCAGTCGAGCAAAAAAGGAATGTATACATTTGATGGAATTGGTGTAGTCCACTTAGAGCACCCAGCCGAATAGCACCTGAGCGAATAGCACCTAGCCATGTCCATGAACAGCACCTATCAAAATTTTTAGCAGGTGCTATTCGTGGATACTAATTTATTTTTACAATCTTGTCCACGAAGAGCACCTATGACGCAGCGAGCTAGTGCTGGGATGTAGAGGGGGCATGCTGACTTCTGACACGTGTTGTAGTGACCCCGATTTAGAATATAACTGATATGACACCCCTTCCTAATCAAACCAAATCATGGAAAAGACGATTGTTAGTGCTGAGTCCAAGCCTTAAAGTGAAAGTTTTGGCTAAAGCAAGGCTGCTAGGGCCTAGCAGAAGCAACAGAAGAACAGATAATAGTGCTTGCATACCCAGGGTGGCTTTTTTTTACGTGCGGGAAACTCAAACGGATACCTCCTCCGGAGCCGGAGGGGGAGGTTATGTCGAACTCGAATCGACTAAACCGCACGACGTCTGTGGGTCATTGTGTTAGGCTGAAGGTGAGATTGTCAGGCGACATATCCCTCGCACTCCGGCTGACCCAGGGCTATCCCTCTCGGTCTGGCCCTCCTCGGTAGGGGGGACCACGCGGTCCCCGACACGCCCCCGGTTTGGGGAGGCATGATGTGCGCGCCGCCATAGCCTGCTTCTACATCTCATGCCCGCGCTCATGGGGGCGGAGATCGGTCTGCTATCTCCGACGCCCGAGCCGCTTACGAACGCGGGCAGCGATGTCCGCGAGTCTGTCTCGTTCATCGCGCCGCGCCCGCTCTGCTGTCTCCTTGACGAGCATGACCTGCTCGCAGAAGGAGGAGCTGGCCGCCCACGCATCCACGCAGTGGACCATCGCCGCGAGCAGGGTGGAGAGCGTGAGCACTATCACCCCCAGAGCCGCACTCAAACGCCGGACACTCGGTGAGTGTGTGCAGCCCCGAGTCCACGTTGGCGTCGCAGTGATGGCACTCGGGCGTTGGCTCTATGCCCATCAGATGTAGATACCGCCCGAAACTACCGTTTCCGGTAATTATCTGCGTCTGACGGTACGAGGGGCTACCGTGTAGCCCCTCTAGGTACTCCCCCATGATGGGTCTTACCGCCGCAATCACGGCGTGCCCTGATACCCAGGGTGGCAGTGTTTCACGTCAGATTCCCGGGCGTGCATTATTATTGAACTAAGGCTGGTCGAAGTCTCTGGGATATTCTTTCTAGGGCATACTAGATACCTCGGTCACATGCCGATGTAAGGAAACACCTCCAATCCGATCCGATCGGTTCGAGTCCAACATGGCATGACCACCTAATCGTTAGCCCTGGTAAGGAGAAGCGTGAGGGGGTGCCAATTAAATATACAGTGCTTAAAATTATTCTTGTAATTCTTTGAATTTAGTGGTAAATAACTATGTGATAAGCCAAAAATGAAAATAAAAGAACATTATTCCAATTCATAGTAATTATTTTTATTGTCTTCTCTTATAATTACATCACCTAAAATAATAATAATTCATAATTATATCTACTATGACCGTATGCAACTGTAGTCGCAGCCGCAGTCGGTAGTCGTTTTTAGTCCGATTCAGAGGCGCACTGTGCTGCTGTGTGCTGGTAAGTTGAAGTATTGTGAATTGTTTTCTGCGACCCCTTATTGTATGCCACGTCGAGAGAGTGTGAGGTTTTCTAGGTGTCAGCTAATTTGTGGTGAAAAGATTCCAACTTTTCATATTTGTTTCGTCATCGATAGACATTTAAAAGCTTTTAAGTAAGAATCGATGGTTGCACTTGGATGGTCATCGTTATTTGCTGTGATATGGTTTTTAGCCTCAGCATACAGCTATCATCACACTGGCATAATATCGCAGTCACTGAGCTATATACACGTTGTGGAATATGACTTGTCAGCAACTAGAGTTTGTTGTCTGCAACTGCCGTCTGATCCAGCGAAGCGATCCGGTCTCAGAAACTGTTCCACTTTACTTGCAATGAAGCTAATTGAGATATATAAAAAAAAACGCGCAGAATATAACTGAGGCCTCTTATAATAACTTCAACTTCTTCACACTGGCTTCTGCAGCAAATCGCCACAATTTTGCCAATGTCAAGTGTACCAGAGCTACATTAGCCACGCCAGTAAATTTGTTTCCGTGTGTCCGCGCCTCACGAGATTCAGGTGGACGATCAGGACGTGTGATTGGATTTCAGGGGGCCCTCTGATAATATTTTCTTACTATAAAACCGTCATAAAACAATGACAGAATAACATTGATGACATTACAATATAAAGCAAAGAGAATTCAACCACGTTTTAAATTTCCTCTACAAAACTCAATAAAAACTTTGTACTTCAGAAAGGAGTATTCTATCAATGGTCACGTTGCTATTTTGAACAAGTGTTGATATACATAATACATCCTATAGAACACAGGTCCTAGTAATTCTATGAAGTAATAGATGTAGCCTGGGCCTTTTTTGTCCTCAAATTGACCTCATGACTTTCTTTAACCTATATAATACACCCGTAATTTAATCGTTTTAATCTACAGCGTTTTTTGATATTTATGATTACTGTCTGCTCGCATGTATAACGTGATAGTATATACCTAGCCTATCATACTCAAAAATAATCCGGCTTTCTACTGGTGAAAATATATTCAAAGTCGGTTCAGTAGATCCAGATATTACCCCCTGCCATCTCCTTCACTGCCACTCCTCTCATAATTCACCAAGTCACGTTTGTGAGTTGGTGAATTATGATTATTTATGATTCAGTGTTTCAGTGATTATGACGATGAACTATACTATACATACAACTATTAATTACTATAAACAGTTAATTTTTTTTTTGTTATAAGGGCAAGTACCTTAACCGTTGCAGTTACAGCAAAACGTTCTTAAAAGACCTTCCCTAACTTTTTGGGACATTTTGAACTGCATTCACAGATTTTGTAAAAAACTTACAGTTAGCAAGAAAAATGCAAAAAGTTCAAAATTTTTTTTTTATGCCAATCGATTCTATTTCATGTGGGGATCAAAAAACTCTATGGGACCATTTTAGCTTTCACACTTTTACATTTCGTACGGAAATATGATAAATCAACTCGAAACCCATAGGTCAGGTAAAATTTTGAACTTTTTTAAATAAAAAAAATCATTTAAACATTTAAGAAATTGGTTTATGAAATAAATTGCTCAAAATGATTTCCATTTTCACGAATACATAAGTCTATCCTTTTTTGCACTGAACGAATGGCGGCTAATAATGTTCTGGGATGAATATTACGTAAAATGGTCATTAATGCATCCTTGAGCTCTTGAACACTGGCGTACGTCGTCTTATACACCTCGTTTATCACGAAGCCCCATAAAAAAAATCAAGTGGTGTTAGATCGGGGCTACGAGGTGGCCACTGTGTTGGACCATGTGTACCTATCCACTGTGTACCGAATAGGCGGCTCAAATTGGAACGTGAAAGGTGACTGTTATGTGGCGGAGCACCATCTTGTTGAAAATGAACTTTTCGCAATTCCGACAGGGGCCATTCGTCCATCTCGTTTTCAAGATGGTGTAAAATGACTTCATTATACATGGCAGAATTCAGTTTCCCTTCATAAAATTCCACCATTATGACTCGATTGGACATTATACCACACCAACAGTTGAATGAGAAGCGAACCTGATTATGACTTGCCGTAACTCTTAGTGGATTTTCTTTGGACCAATAGTGGTGATTTTTTCTGTTGTACATACCGTTATTGGAAAAATTCGTTTCGTCTGACCACAGTATGTAATTTAAAAATTCATGATCTCTGCTTATTTTTCCTCTTAGCCATCTGCAAAAAGTAAGCCTTCGAACATCATCACCCGGATGTAACACTTGAACTATGCGCCCATATCGATAGCACTTGTAGCCGTATTTCTTCCATATCTTTATCACAAGGGAGTGGGATACACCTACTTCAAGGGCGACTTGCCTGGACGATACCTCTGGATATGCTTCGACATAAGTTAGAACCGCAATCTCCGTGTCCATGTCCACACGAGGCTGCCGCTTTCTTTTGAAAGAACCCTGCAATTCCAGGTTTTTCAAAAGATTTGTAATAACCTTTCTTGTTGGCACATGCCGCAACGGATACTTATTGCGGTACCACACTAATGCAGCTCCCGCATTTCGATTATTGACAAAATACGCTTCTAATAAGTCAATTTTTTCACGATTAGAAGACCTTTTAGCGAAAATCCTTAATTAATAACTCATACGAAGTTTCTCAGCTGAAACTAAGAATAACACACAGATTTTCGAATCAAATTCGAAATTTGAGGGTAAAAATTCTTTTTACAGTCAATTCTACCCACTTCCTGGCCATAACAAAAAGTTTGACCATCGTAGAAATTTGTTTCTGTTGCCGAAATGTATGGGAAACGTTTTTGGCGATTTCTGTCTTTCCTTGTACTGAAAGCTAAAATGGTCTCATAGAGTTTTTTGATCCCCACATGAAATAGAATCGACTGGCATAAAAAAAAAAATTTGGACTTTTTGCATTTTTTTTGCCAACTGTAAGTTTTTTACAAAATCTGTGAATGCAGTTCAAAATATGTCAAAAAGTTAGGGAAGGTCTTCTAAGAACGTTTTGCTGTAACTGCAACGGTTAAGGTACTTGCCCTTACTGCCCCGTTTCAAAAATACACCCTGTATATATATAATTTTTGCTCATTAAAACTGCTTTCCGCTAACTAAATGTTGGTTAAGTGACAAATGATCTTAACGTAGTACTACGCTACGCTGAAATCGAGCACTTACAACGCGGCAACCGTCTGCTGCCAGTACGCTAGTCACGAAGAAATACATACCCCAAATAATAATAATATAATTGAAGACGTAAATAGAAGAAGGAGGTAACTAACAATTTCTGAATATTGAGAAAATTGACTTTAAGTTTGAACGTTTCACTTGTAAATATAAGAAATAAGAAAAAGAAGAATATAAGAAATGCGTTCAGTTGACCGATTTGAATCCTTCTTCCATGATACTTTTGCTTTTTGATACAGTTATGTCCTTCATGTTTCATGTTTCTTGTTTTATAATGTTATATAGTTTATATACTAACCATATATACTAACCATACATACAATACATACCTATAATCATCACAACGTATAAAATCTTAAATCATAATACTGTTAGTTACCCCCTTCATGCACTCACGTCTTTAATAATTTACAAGTTACATCTGTATCGAAGACCCCTTTACATACATCTATCTATAGATATAAATAAAATTGGAGTGTCTGTTGTTCGTTTTCTTCCGGTAAAGTTTTGTTTAAACTCACTTTGCCCGGAGAATCCATCACATCCCCATTTAGTTAGGGCATCGGACGACCTCCGCCACCCATGGGCGCGGGCATGAGGCTGACAGGTGGAGCCGCCTGTCACCCTAGCAAAAGCAAACCACGACATCGCGTGCATCGCGCGATACGCGCCTCCCCATTCCGGGGCGAGTTGGGGACTGCGTGACCCCCCCTCCCGAGGAGGGCCAGACAGAGAGGGATGGCCCTGGGTCAGCCGAGGTGCGAGGAATATGTCGAAGACAACCTCACCTTCGGCCTAGCACAACGACCCATAGACGGTGTGCGGTTTAGTCGGTTCGAGTCCGACATAACCTCTTCCTCCGGCTCCGGTATCCGCTAACCATGGGGACTTCCCGCACGCACAAAAAAACTAAACATCATTATGACACAAGGTTTGAGTAGGTAAAGTGCTTATACAGGCTCATATCCCTGTTTAAAGGTTGTATAAGGAAGATTATAATAACGGAATATTTTATTGAGATGCACGGAACTAAATGGCGTGTTTCGCGTGCACTGAGGGTTCCGTACTCAACCCTGACAGTGTGGCATACGTCGTTACAAGGCGTGACGTTATATGATGCATGGTTATGCAGCCAAAGCAGCCATGCCCGGTGAGTTCATGCATCTTGGAGAGGCTAGTATGGCACCTCTGTAGCCATTCTTCATAACGTGAAAGTGGCGAACTTACCATACAACCGCTTATCCCATAGAACAAACAATAAGTAAAAGTGTGACACGATATGTAATCGCTTGCCACCGCATGCCTCCGCATTGTGCTGATGGAGGAAAGGAATCTATGCAACACAAAGAAATTAAAATCAATTGCAATATCATACTGTTTTATTGTTATTCTGATTATACCTACAACATTAATATCATGAAAAGATCATATTATGCAATCGAAAAATTGTGCAGCTGGTAATGTAATATACCCACCAGTCCGAAGTACATTATTAAATTCATGGTGTAGGTCATTGATCTAGAGGTATATATATTACAGTAACGTTTTCAGCCGAAATTGATAGTGTTTAATAGCCAAGCAATGACTTTCTGCACATGAGTACGGTATTCACAGAGAAAACTAATCACAGAAAATAACATACAGCAGCATACATTTACTCTAATGCTAGTATATAGCTACGTACGAAAATACATACGAAATATGTACGAAAATATATTTTTGACGTGTCTCTTCAGCAGAACAAACAAGATGACATTGACATTACAACTTACTGACATGCCATAGTGCGCTCTATGGGTCTACCATTATGATTTTTTATGGAGAATTTAATCAAATAACTAATTATTTAAATCGTCACACTCGATTTTGCCGTCGAAGACATCGAATTTTATTTTTGCAAAAACTAATGGCGTACTTCAAACATTCGTGATTTCCCTACAATTGTGCTCCTGAACATCGGTCGTGAATGTCGTGCACCAGTCCTACGGTTTGCATGACTTTGTGAGAAGCCCGAATTTCTCAAACACAGGACTGGCTGTACATAAGGAAGTACTGGACTCCACACTTATGTATAAAGTGAATGTTGGATAATATATGGCATAAGCTTTGGATTTGGACCATAAAATTTCATACTCTAAAATTGGAATGCCGAGAATACTATTTAATAATAAATAATCACAATGGTCCTCACACATACATATACTCCATACTAGTAATACTAATAGGCTATGTTTGGTCGTGATAACCGACATCCACGCGGGCGGAGCCGCGGGGTAAAAGCTAGTAATATTATAAATGTGAATGTAACTCTGTCTGTATGATAAGTTGTGCAACTGTGTCTGTAAGTTCATGCTTAAACCACTAGACCGATTTTGATGAAATTTGGTATAGGGGTATATTAGACCTTGAGAATGAACATTGGCTGTTTGGTCGCGATAACCGACATCCACACGGGCGTAGCCGTGAACAACAGCTAGTTGAGAATAAATCAGAATCAGAATTTCTTAGATCGGTCCGACAGAATGAAATGAATAGCGTTCCAAATTCCGGTCCACAATATTTGATTAGGCCGTCAAGCTGAGTGCCACCATTGTTAACATGGTACGTGTATGTAATGGTGACTTTCTTGCCTTCAGCTTACCATCAGGCGAGGTGAATTCAAATTGAAGTGTCCTATATAAAAAAATATTCTTTTGATAGAGCAGCACATTCGAAATTCTAACTCAGAAAGTTCTGTATTGTTTAGAATCCCCAATATTGTAGAGGTGTTTAGGTGGCAAGCCATATACCTACGACACAGATGATCACCGAGCACGGGAGCTTCGGGCGGTATCTGTGTCAGAAGAGGAAAGAGCCAACGCCCGAGTGCCATCACTGCGACGGGAGCGAGGAGGAGATCAGAGCTGCACACACTCACTGAGTGTCCGGCGTGGGAGGCGCCGAGGCGGGAGCTAATGGGAGTGGGAGTGGGAGCGAGAGCTTTCATGCTCGTCACCTTGCTCACGGCAATGGTCCGCTGCTTGGGCGGCCGGCACCTCCTTCTGCGAGCAAGTTGTACTCGTGAAGGAGGCGGTGGGTTGGGAGCCGGACTGGGAACGAAGAAGACTCACTGCCCTAGCTGCTCGCCAACTGAGGCACCTCGAGCGTCGGAGGTCGATGAATGACCTCCGTCCCCCATAAGCGCGGGCCTGGCGGTGACAGGTGGAGCCGCATGTCAGCCCAGCAGAAGTAGGCCGCGGCAGCGGCGCCCTTCGCCCCTCCTCCCAATACCGGAGACGAATTGGGGACCCCGTGGTCCCCCCACCCGAAGAGGGCCAGATCGAGAGAGGGTCCTGAGTCAGCCGGGGTGCGAGGGATATGCTCTATAGTTACCTCACTTTCGGCATTGCACTGCGACCCACAGTCGGTGTGCGGCTTAGACGGTTTGAGTCCGACATAACCTCCCCCTCCGGCTCCGACAGGGGTGGTATTCGTGGGGATTTCCTGCACGTTAAAAAAAAGCCAAATACTTACGGTTCACCTTATGGGAAACGGTTACCGTAGTCTATGAACTAGGGGCGTCATACTCACGCTGCTATCCCTGTAATAATCTTTTACCTACTTGAAGTCGCCCATATTGTTGTCACTTGAGAAAATTACAGCAGGGCGATCAGTGGCCAGCTGAGCGTATCCGTGTCCACACTGTCCGTTTTGGCACCGAGTCAAATCAAACGGATCCAGTTGATTTTCAGGTGCCCCTTCAGAGAGATGACCACAGTACACTAAGTTGCGCCGCCAGACTCGTCTCGTAAACAAGACCGGAGTATTACATGCACTTTCATAAGCTATTAATTATAAGAGGCTCTAGGCCTAGAGCGTGAGGCTTGCGGATCCGAGGTCGTTTCGAGGTCAGTCGTCCGCTCCATCCACTGGGTATTCTACCAGTGTATGACGCGGTGTATCCATGGTACGATCCTGATAATGGTGGCACTCGGCTTTGCCTCGCGCACTATATGATGCAGGAACCATGCACCCAAAGCAGCCATGCCCGGTGAGGGTGTTGTCAATGACTGTTTTTTTCCCTTAACTAGTAACAGTGTTATTTCTTGGAAGTTACTGGAAAGAACCTTAACATTAGGTTTGCTAACAGCTATAGCGACTAATAATATCAGTTATGTTCTAAATCGGGGTCACTACAACACGTGTCAGAAGTCAGCATGCCCCCTCTACATCCCAGCACTAGCTCGCTGCGTCATAGGTGCTCTTCGTGGACAAGATTGTAAAAATAAATTAGTATCCACGAATAGCACCTGCCAAAAATTTTGATAGGTGCTGTTCATGGACATGGCTAGGTGCTATTCGCTCAGGTGCTATTCGGCTGGGTGCTCTAAGTGGACTACACCCAGTACATGGCAGTAAATTGAATTTTGTAGATAGGTTTGTACTCAGGTTTTAGTTTGATTGTTAGTAAAACAAAGGGATAGAATTACTGTGGGACGTGTTGAATCTTATCATTAATATGAGATAATTTAGACAATGGTGTTTTCGATTCTCGAGCTATATAATAAAAGTTGGAACAGATTTGGGATTACAACATCAGTGAACGTACCAGAATGACGGGATTAGTGGAAAGTTACAGGATTAATATTCTGTGTCTTACAATTGTGAGTAATTATTTACATATTTAATATATACATAAACAAGAATGACGAAAAATATGTGTAGTATCGTTAATAAAAACAACCCAATTGTTTAATTTTCTTCAATTTAGTTATGACCAATACATTATTTTATAATAGTAAACTTAGATTAAAAAATCTTGTCCTGGGGATTCAATTATTTTGCTTTAGTCGCATTATGTCCAATTCGCAAAATGTCCAGCTGGCTCAAATTGTTCAATTCTCACGTCAAATTCGCAAATTGTCCAATTCTCACAACATCCAATTCGTAAATTGTCCAATTCTCACTATGTCCAATATGGTTAACACCCCGACTCGGATAGGTTAGGTTAGAAGGCTAAGGCGGGAGCGAAGCGGAGCGGAGCTCCCGCCTTAGCCTTCGTGGTTATTTTTTTTAAACCACCCAGAAATATGATAGTTTAAGAATTAGACAAATTGCGAACTGGACTAATTGCGAACTGGACCAACTGCGAACTGGACCAATTGCGAACTGGACCTATTGAGAGTTGGACAGTTGGACATTTTGCAAATTGGACATAATGCGACTAAAGGATTATTTTACGCGGAGCCCCAATACATTTTCTCCAATAAAAGTCTGTCAAAACAAACAGGAAGACAGACAGATAAAACTTTAAAAATAAAAATTTTGTTTGTTATACTCATACACGCTTGAAAAACTGTTATTTTAACCAGATAAATAAACACTTCAACTTTATTTCACCAGAGATTTTGCTAATTGTTATTATATCAATAGCAGCTAATTATTATTCGATTTGAAAGTTAAATGTGGGTCCGTGCCGCCATGCAGTGGCGAGGGGTCCCTATGACACAATTTCTGTCGACTTCCGAATGGGTCGCATGGTGCATGACAAACTATTTCTTTTTGCACTGGTTTTTATTTTCAAAATTATAACCCTACGTCACTTTGATCTGGATTCACACATGGGGATTTCTTGTTACGATCGAGAAATCCCCAGGTGTGAATTCAGATCAAACAGCTGTCTCCTAAACATCTACGCTACCGACCCATAAACCATCACTTAATTAATACTGTATTTAATATTTCAGGTGACTTCGACCCATGCCCTTAACTTAGGACTGCTTGCCAATGATATGACAAAATTAGCGAGTCCGGTTATCATCAACAAGATCGTGAAACATGGAGCTGTCATCATCAGTGTTAAACATGATGCCAGATCTCGAAAGCTCCCAAAAATTGGAACATTGTCTGCCTCGAACCGACAATTAAACGTCATAGATGATTATCCATTATTGAAATCACCATCGAGAAAGTTACCACGATCTATAGAAGTACCAATGTTGCCGCTTGTACCTTTTTTCATGTCTTTATTGCCAAACTTAAACTCAATGCTTCCCGTATTTCCTTCTGCTTTCAATAAAAAATATGCTTTAGAAGAAATAAGGCAGACTGCTATACGTAGAAGGAGACTCGGGAAAACATTGTGGGAGATGAAAAAGAGAGGGCAACTGAACGGGATAGACTTTTTGAATTTAAAAAAAGTATTATATTAATAATTTCGTTATAATGTTGTAATAATTTTTGTGAAATAATGTTGTGTTGTAAAAGTAAAATTTTAAAGGGTAGTCAAAAGTGCGACCTTCACGATGCAGTTGATTGTTATAATATAGTACATATTATACTGTTTGATGTTTGATTTTGTTGACTTGGCAAGGCAGTGCCACCGCTAAGTCCAGCAAAGAAAAGCGGCACGGCCATAACATTCTGATCTCGAACCAATTCATTTTGGACCCCTATAACTTCTTTAGTGAAAACACTTGTACTATTCCACATTATTTATTAAATTCCCGACCGGTTTCGCCTTACGGCATTTTCAAAGGTTTTCATTGAAGATGTGTATCAAGTTCCACCAAGTGCCATCAATCAACAGTATAAGCCCTATAACTTCGTTGTGGACAAAACTAGAAGCCTCGGTTATCAATTTATTCAGTCGTTACTTAAAAATCTAACGTTTTAAATACATATAGGTACTCGTATTGACTTAACAATCGCACTGAATAATCTTATTTACATTTGTATTACTTGTGAGATTGCCGAGTCAATATAACTGTACACGTTAAAGATTTTTCATATTGATATGGTCACTATAAGATGTTGTTAGGTAAGATAATTACGTAAAAACTTAAGTCAGAAGGTCCCCTTAAGTAGTGGCCAAATAAATTAATAACGGACTTGGTATTGGACATACTTGGACCTCACAACTTTTTACGGTAGGACTGAGTTGCGCGACTAATGCCCGTTTGCACTAAACTCTACTTAGGTTAATCCTTGTAAAGTGACTCCTAAGTCTAAGGTAATCTTAACTTTATTTTCAATTGCACCAACATATTTTCGAAAGGGCATTCCTAACTTAAGATAAGCCTAGTAAAGCGAATGAAGGTGTAAATGAACGAATGAATTAGCCAATTGTCTATGATAATTGAGCGATTGTCTATGATTTCTTTAACGATCTCGTCGGAGTTTTGGTGCGAACGCGGGAAAGCGCACATCGCAGTATTATTTTATTTTTTGAAATTGGTGTGAATTCGAGTTTTTATGTGTAAAAATGGTGGATTTTTACACATAACATCTTGGATAATTCACACAAGTGTAGGAAAGTGGGCTATTACAGTGAATTGTGACATTTCGTGTTCGTTCCAAATCTCCTGGGGGAGCTTTCAGTAAAGTCCCCATAACTTTACTGAAGCAGAAATCATCACTCATCGTCATCGTCATGGCAATCATCACTCATCGTAATCGTCATGAAAAAATATTGTATTGAAGATATTTAAGGTTTAGGCTGATGGCTTTGTGCCAAGCCCCAATAAATATAATAATAAAAAAACGATCTCGTCTCGTCAGTCAAGTCGCGTAAGTCAACGCGATTTAAGTTTATTTAAATTTAGATTATTTATTTATTTAGTTTAATGTCATGTAACAGTACATACATGTCATGTAACAGTACGTAAACAGTACATAACAATACCGGACATTGATTGACAACTGTCAAAAAAATAGGGTTAGGAGATTCTTAAAACGTTACTTCTACGTTACGACTTACTTAATCGGTGTCATAAGAATTAAGATTGACTTAGCGTGTTTAGGAGTATCTTAGGGTTGGTGCAATGCATTTTCTTGTTAAGAGTGTCTTATATACTTTAGGCATCAGGTTAAGATACTCTTAAGGGGCTGTCAAAAGGTAAACTACCATAAAATGCTTATTTTTCGTCACTCACAGCATCATATTTTATTAATGCTACACTACTGATTTTTTTTTGTGTATAGATTATTATCTGTAGTAGAGGTTAATTCAAAAATATTGGGGAAAAATAAAGCTGTTTCTTGTTAAAAAAATTGCAAAGGAACACTCACGAAATAAATTTGTCGTCTCGCATTGCTCAATATTTTTAGCGATAACATATATTTTTTTTGCTACAATAATAAAGAAAATTTAATTTTCTAAAGGCTTCTCTAAATATGATCTCAGTAATACCCATCATATTTATTTAATAAATTATAAACCCATCTACCGCCAAAGAAATTGCATGATTGTTGGTCGCTCGCGCCGCTGGCAGTCGGCGGCGAGGTTCTAGCGAGAGAGCACGTCACTCGGGCCTAAAATTTTGCTCCGCGTAAAAATATTGTCGAAAATAATAAGATTATTCGTTCGTGCAAATTGACTTCCGTTATTAGTGCGTGTGTGTCTGTGTCGGTTGAAGTTTTTGTTATGTTTGAAGATAACTTACCTATTTCATAAGAAAATGGGTATTTTTACAAGAATAAGAAATCTAAAAAGAAAATTGTATCTGGGTTAGTACAAACATATTTCTACCTTGTTGATGGATGATAGTAGTATTTGACGAGGATTTCATTTAGTAATTTTATTTGATACAGAATATAATTATGTAATAATATGGAATATTTTCTTACTGGCTACTATATAGAATTTGGCAATCACTGGCTTGAGTCGCTCAAAATATTATGTACACAAGTAGGTAGTAGGTACCTACCACGTTCGATTCCGTGTCGTGGCGGTGGTGGCGATGAGAGTTCGACTGCTAAGTCGAAGTTAGCGGGCTCGCTTCCCGCTCAGTGCAAATATTTGCAGGTATACATAAATAAATAATAAATAAATAAATATTCCACAAAATTTCATACAACGCTATCTAGAGCCATGGTAAGCATAGCTTAACTAGCTTGTGTTATGGAATCTAGAATGCGGATAAACATACTTAGATACATTTTTTTTGTAAATACATACATATTATAGGTACATAGAAAAACCTAAACCAATGCAAATATAAATATTCATGCATACAAATATTTGCACTGAGCAGGAATCGAACCCGCGCCACCTGCGCAGCAGCCGCGTTCACTACCGCTACGCCACGAAGGCTGTCAGGTGTACATGAATATGAATATTGGCATTGGTTTGGGTACCTATATTTACTATGTACCTAATTATCTTGAGAAATGAAAAGAATAATAATAGAAACGTCAGTTTTAATTTTTTTAAAGAATTCTTGTTTTAATTTTTATTGTAGAAAAGGAAATAATCATCAGGGCAAAAACCCTAAACTCTCAGTTCTGACGGCAGTCGATATGGTCAGTGTTGATAGGAGTACAAACATAAAAATAAAAGATCATAATAATTAGGTAAAAAAATAAAAGCCACAAAGATACAATCATCATCCTCTGAGAAGGACCTTTTCCCAAGGACTATGCACTTTCTAACCCCTCCCCCCACCCCTGCCGGAGCCGGTGGGGAGGTTATATCGGACTCGAACCGACTAAACCGCACGCCGTCTGTGGGTCGATGTGCTAGGCCGAAAATGAGGTTGTCTCGCGACATATCCCTCGCTCCCCGGCTGACCCAGGGCCATTCCTCGGTCTGGCCCTCCTCACGCGGTCCCCGACTCGCCCCCGGTATGGAAGGGGAGGCGCATCGTCCTACGATGCCCGCCGCTGCCGTGGCCTGCTTCTGCTAGGTAGACGAGCGGCTCCACCCGTCACCCTCAGGCCCGCGCTCATGGGGGGTGGAGGTCGGTCCGCGCCCTCCGACGCCCGAGCCGCCTACGAACGCGGGCAGCGATGTCCGCGAGTCTCTCTCGCTCATCGCGCCGCGCCCGCTCTGCTGTCTCCTTCACGAGCATGACCTGCTCGCAGAAGGAGGCGCTGGCCGCCCACGCATCCGCGCAGCGGACCATTGCCTCGAGCAGGGTGGAAAGCGTGAGCACTCTCACCCCCAGGGCCGATACAAGCTCCCGCCTCGGCGTCTCAAACGCCGGACACTCGGTGAGCGTGTGCAGCCCCGAGTCCACGCTCGCGTTGCAGTGATGGCACTCGGGCGTTGGCTCTATGCCCATCAGATGCAGGTACCGCCCGACGTTACCGTGTCTGGTAATGACCTGCGTCTGACGGTACGAGAGGCCACCGTGTGGCCTCTCTAGCCACTCCCCCATGATGGGACGCTGTTAGGGGGTTGTAGGTTACCGGAAGTCAGATTGGGTGAGCTGAGACATAATCTCTCGCACCTCGGTCAACCCATAACATTTTCTTTCAAGCTGACCTACGGAGTCCCCATGTAGCGCCCGTGTATGGAGAGGTGCGCTTGCTCCTGCTAGTATCACAGCTGGCGTGAAGTTCCCAGGCTCGCGCTCATGGGGGATTGGGATGTGCAGCTGGCGAGCTCCGTTACCCCTCCGCCACTCCGCCACCTCTTTCAAGAGTATAACTTGCTCGCAGAAGAAGGCAGTGGCAGCCCACGTATCTGCACATCACACCATCGCCGTAAGCAAGGTGGCGAGGAGAGAACTCTCACCTCTAGGACCGCCACTAGGTTCCGCCTCGGCGTCTCGAAGCCGGGCACTCGGTGAGCATGTGCAGCCCCGAGTCCTCTCTCAGACGCTGGCTGTTTCCGGATCCAAGCAGCTGCCGTGTGGCCTCTCTAGCCACTCCCCCATGACGGGTCTTACCGCTGCTATTACGGGGTGCTCTTTTAGTCGGATGGAAGTGACTCCCGTAATAGCTATGGTTCTTGAGTCAACTTATCTTTTTTTTTTCAGTGAGACTATAGAAACCAACTGCCAAGATGGGTATGCGCCAGTTCAAGATAGAAGAATTGAAAGAATCTCCCAAATTCAAGGGCAACTCCGGGTGACAGGCAAGAAAAAATTTTTATTTGCCGTGTGGAGTGGAGAAAGCAATCCAATAAAAACGGAAGTAATAGAAAAAGACAATGTTTTTTGGAACACAAAAATGCAAGGAAAACTAGGTAGATTCTTCATGGACTGGTTATTACCAGAAATACAGTAGAATCCGGATATAACGACCTTCAAGGGACCGGCGATACTGTGTCATACTAACCGGATGACGTACAAAACGGATTATTTCTTAAGTACATACAGAATACATTATGTATGTATGTTGTACTTAAGAAATATTCCATGTACTAAACTTACGAATACATATTAATTATAATTGGGAAAGTTTGATTTTCTTATTTAGGTAAATAAAACATTTTGTAGGAATCACATCAAGCTTCATTTTAATGGTTCTTAAACATTCCAAGTTACAAAAATAGTTATGTACATTATGCACTGTAATACAAAGAGATAAAATACATACACACGCACTACACGAAAACTCTGTTACTAACTAACGTACAAAGTCAGTTATTTGAGTTTGTTTTTGACTAACTTTTGTTCGGTAATAAGAACTTCGAACAGCATTGTGAATTCGTGATATCATTGTTTTCATAAGATCATCATCGAAGTTAGTTTGAACAAACTCATTGAGCGTTTCCGCAGCCTTCAGAGCTTCAGACACACTCACGGTAGGATGAATCTCCTCTGCTTCGTCATCATCACCGTCGCTATCTTTGCCATATCAGACGGTTCTTCACAAGTGGCGACAGCATCATCGACATACGCGTATAGTTCTAACTCCTCGTTTGTTATGGGTAACTGATGTTTATCAATATCCCTCACCCAAGTGCTCAGCGGTACGTTGTCTTCTTCGTTATAATCATCTGCGTTCGAAGTTACGCTACAGTCTACATTGCTTCGGACAAAACCAGCGTGTTTGTAACAGTTAAAAATTGTGTCTTGCTTGAGTTTGTAGAATGAGATACGCCAAACTCCTTTGCGATGGTTGCATTTAATTCACCGGCTTATAATCGGAATAATATTGCACTTTTTTCTTCAATTGTAAAACACTTTCGCTTCACAGAACTCATTTTGTCGAGCTTTAAGAACTTGTCATAACAAGTGACAAACACTAACTGATTTACACACGCCACTAAGGATGCACGCGGGGCGGGGTGAAGTTGGGGCGCCGAGGTATTGGTGCGTAGGTTGTGTAAACAAAACATTGCGCGTCGTTTTAACCGGACGTATTATCATAAAAAATGGTCGCTATAAGCAGTTGGTCGCTTAAACCGGAGTCGCACTAAACGGTTACATTTTCTCAGTACCTAACTATGAAACCTAACTTGAGTAAACATTATCGTCGTTAAAAGCGGTTAGTCGTTATAAGCGAAGTCGTTATATGTGGATTCTACTGTAGTTAACTCTCGTCAATCTCGAGGCATGCCCTTGAGAGACGATCAACCTTTGAATTCAAGAACCACTGGTGCTGTATCTCCATCAAGTTACAGTAGTAAAAAATGAGGCGGGCTGTAAAAGAAAATTACCATTAGAGGGATTATCATTTATCATCTCCTTTAAGTGAAGCATACGAAGAAAGTGAACCATCTCGCAAGAAGCAAGCCGGTTTGGAAGGTTTTTCAACAGTCCTCTCATTGGCTATAGATGATGATAAAGAAACTGACCAGCTACCTGGCATTTATTGTATGTGTTATTATGCTATTACAAACATTTTTACCAAATACATACATTACCTAACCAGTACAAACGTTTTTATTCGGGTACTAATCTTTTAAAGACAAGTAATTTTATTATACCTACCTAAGCCATAATATTATAGATATACCTAAATAGCGGGAAAAAGGGATTCAACTCGAAAAGGAATAGCGAATAGGTAGGTAAACCAATCGGCCGAGTACGCATCGACGTCACTGCGTGAACGCAGCACCGACTGTGTGAACGCAGCACCGAGCGGGAGCAATGACCACGTCGAGCGCCGAGCGTACGCGCCGCGCGGCGGGCCCCGCGCCTACCGCCGCGTTGCCTCTCGCTTCACCCCCTCAAATACCTACTCGGTTGCTTCTCACCGCGCCTTAAGTTCAGTGCAAACGGGCATTAGTATTATATTAGTATTGATATTTTTATGGGATAGTAGATATTATAAGGGCCCAACTTCAAGCCTGCAATACCTTATAATTTTGAGATTGAGATGGGAGGTCTGTAGGCTGTTGCTTCAGCAAAAGATATTATGAAATATATTATATGAAGATATTAGGAATAAAAAGAATGTGCACAAGAAGAACCGTAGTGGACCAGCTCAGAGGTGAAGGTCTCAAATGCATCCGATACTCAATCGTTGTAATGATTTTGTTATTATTTAGAATATAAATTTGTATTTGTTTATACTGGAGATTGATGGCACTTGGTGGAATCTACTACACAATTATTGAATAATGATATCACTTGTACTTTTTCACACTTACTGTGGAAAAGTACAAGTGATATCATTATTCAGATTTGTATTTGTTAATAATATTAGTCAAGTAATGTCATTGGGAGAGGCCTATGTTCAGCAGTGGGCTGTAATAGGCTAATTGATGAATTGATTAAGTTTAGTGTTCATAAAAATTAGAAAGCAAAAAAATTAAATGTGTTTTTATGTAAAGTGTTTATTTTAATCCAAATCATTATTACTGACATCATTATTCAGCTGTTGCTTATAGCGAAGCAGGTTGGTTTTTGAAGTGAAAACTTCTTTAGCGGCGTTGGATGGGTAAAAAGTGTTAAACTCGCGTCAGGATCGCTTGACGTTTGAACCGTAACCGACGACTGACGTCATACAACATTTGCTACAAACTCTCTATTTTGCAAGACACGATAAATAGCTTCGTAGCTTATCGGTAAACGCTTCGACGTAAGCCCTTATGGTTTCAGATAGTACTGGGTTCAAACTTGGCCTTCTGACACTTTTTGTGATTATTTTGTGATTATTTTTTCTTTTTGTAATTTATTAATTTCTTCTGACAGAAAATTAGCAGAAAATTAGTGATAGGGTTTATGATTGGCGCTATATCATAGGTATGGTATGGTATGTTCTTTTTATCTTTCTATGTTTATAACGAAAAAAAAAGAAAGAAAAGTTTTCACTTCTGCCGGCACTCACCCAGAGTGCAACCCGTCTTTTTTTTAGTGCAAACATTTTTATGCGTGATCTTTTTTCATTGGCCTGGCCGTTTATTATGATTTACAACATAAAAAATATCTAAGTATACATTTTAGAACCCCTAAACTTAAGTTAGTTAAACTATGCTTACTTAGGGTCTATAAATAACTTTGTGTAGCATGTTCTAATATATTTGTTCGTTCACGATTAGTAGGTAAATTATATACATACGAAGCTATCCATAGGGTAGGCGAAAGTGATAATGGAGCTCGAACTTCATAGAGGCCGACTGAGGCCCATATTCTACATTAACAGTCAGCTGAATCGCGACTTATCTAAGGAAAAATTGTATAGACAATCTGCCAGACAACCTGTCAATGTGTATACAATCTTTTCCCAAATGAATCGTGGTTCAGCTGAGTGACATTCTAAAATGCAGGCCTGCCTTAAACAACTGTGGAACAATGCGTGGCGCCGTGTCCATGTAATCTTATTAATCAGCTATATCAAACAATGGAAAGTCCTCGCTAATCGATTTCTCAGAACTATAATAAGTAGGTACAGACAGTACCAGAACGATTTTAACTACAAAGTCTCAAAATCATCTTAATATCCAAGGTAATTAAAGCAAATCAAACTGTTTTATCGATTTAAATCGTACTGTATTGAACAAAAGGTGTCTACCAAATATCAACAGGGCATGAAGATCATTTTGAGCAATCTGTTCGTTGTTCTGATGCTGACTGTACCAAAGAATAAAATAATAGTGCTATGTACGACTGTACTGTAACTGTAAAAAATTATGCATGGCATAATTGTTTTTATGGTAAGCAACCCTGTAGACAACAGGGTTTGTTTGCATGCCTTAAAACAATAAACAAAACATAAAATACTAGCTTTTACCCACGGCTCCGCCCTTGTGGATGTTGGTTATTGCGGCCAAACATAGCCCAGGTATATCCTTTCTTAAGTTCTAATCTACCCCTATACCAAGTTTCATCAAAATCGGTTCAGTGGTTTAGCTGTGAAAGACGGACAAACATACACACACATACTTTCCCATTTACAATATTGGTATGAATATTAACTTTTTATTCTGGGTATTAATAAACTAAAACTACATCAAGTATTGATATATTTATTCCAATATGAAAAATGTTCGTAAATATTTTAGTATATTAAATATTTTTTTGACATTCACTGCACTTATTAGAATCTATTATACTCGTTTTTAAGGACGAATATTGAATAAAATTTAACAATCCTAAACAGTATTTAGTTAAGTATATAAATAAAGTCTTTGGTACACATTACAACTCATTGAGGTCCTTTAATACAAGAAGTCAAATTTCCACTTTAACAAGAACACTAAAACTAATGTAAAACATGAGTGTTTTTTCCATCTTCAGAAGTGGTCACTTAAGCTTATTTTGTCTAACATTAGTCACAAGTACGTTCAATCCTTTCACCATCATGTCTTTCAGCTTGACCAGGTAACCGATGAAGGGGTAAGCGAATGGACGGTCTTCGGAGCGGCACGAGAAACATGGCTCTGGGATTCGAGGCTTCAACAGCGAGTGTTTGAGTAGGAGACTGCTCTGAAAAGGGAAGAGGCATATTAAGAAGGTTATGATGGTTTTTAAAAATGATTATTGACAGGCTCGCGTTTGACCACTATTTCTTCAACTCGAAATTGAAGCACACATATCTAGAAGTAATCTTATTATCATAGCCTTGATCTCCTAGGTTATAATTTCCGGAAGTATAAAGTTCCTAAAAAAGCTTAAAGTCGCTCAACGCTATGAAGAGGGCTACGCACGGTATTTCCCTACGTGATCGCGTCAGAAATGATGATATCCGTAGGAGATCAAAAGTAACTGAGACGTAGCCTAGCCAATTAGCTCGTTGAAGTGGCAGTAGGCGGGACACACAGCGCGCAGAACAGATGGCTGATGAAGCAAAAAGTTCTGGAATGGCGACTGCGTACAGGCAAACGTGGTGTAGGACGCCCAACGGCCAGGTGGAAGGACGACCTCATCAATGTCGCCGGGAAGCGCTGGATGCGGACTGATTTAGATCGGTCGTTCTGGAAGTCTGTAGGAAAGGCCTATGTTCGGCAGTGGACTGTGTGTGGCTGGAAACTGGTCCAGGCTGGAAGCAGTGGATCAGAAGCTTCTTACGGGGTGAACATCACGAGTGTGACGCCCCTGATTTTCAATACGCCCATCGGAGACGGTAACTGCTTCCCGTCAGGTGGGCCATGTGCTTGTCTGCCACCTTAGTGGTATTAAAAACGGCGGCTCTTCAATGAGACGGCTATGCTGGAAAAACAGTGGGCGGTATTGTAGGCATGGAGTCACGTCTGATGCTGACGATTTACGTCTGTTTATTTTTATACCACTTAATATAATGAAAGTGGTTACCGTGGCCTATGAACGTGTGCAATATCACGTGAGTCACACTCGTGCTGCCGATCCAGCAATAACAGAGAGTTTTTGTGCGCTCAGTGCAGAAGACAAAGCAGGATAAGCCTTTAGGTCTTTCCACTAACAGCACAAAATTTCTCCAGTGAGCTCTTGCTACCCTACTCACCGCCGGGAACACAACACGAGGTAATTATGGCCGTGGAATTCTGTTGGGACTTTCCCAGTCGAACTGCTCAACTGACGGGAATACCGTCGTGTCCTGCCAACTTAGATAATTATTTAGGAATGTATTTTAATTAATAAAACAATAATAACTATGATACTAAACCTCGACTACAGTAAAAACAAGCACAACCGGAACCGTCCACATCAATAGTCTTCTTAACTTCATTTTCGTAGTAATTTTTGACTATTAAGTAAAACACTAGGGCACTCATATAGAAACTGGTATAAACCCACTGCATCTTAAGGCCTTATAGACTGTTTGTCATTTGAAGCGGAAGCAAAGACACGTTTAGTAGATAAGGAGTGACTGACATCTCGATTATTGTGCTCTGAAGTCTAAATGTGACCTTGTGCAGAAGGTTCTAAATGGACCGTACGTTCGCCATGAGTTTGAGTGTTTATACGGATATACTTAGGCTTAAAGTGTAGACTTCACTAGATAAATATGTTATATGCGGTCACTTTGTGTTTATCTCGGGTCTCATTTTGGAATGTCATGTCCATTCGGTGACAAATCACCTTAGCGCATATGCCAGTTGTATTGTTTCCGATGTTTTCACCTTCGTTTTCTTACTGTCAGGCCTTCGCTCGGTCTAATGTATCCATGGTTATCGTTAGCAAACTTTGATCAAATGATAAAATTATCACCTTCGTTAAAAATAAGTATCTAACAGTGCTGTATGTTTATATATACAAAGGATTTGATGGCATTACTCATTGTATACAACTGTCTATAACAAGCAATACAAAGAACAAGATTCTATCTGTTACTAGCGAACCGCCCCGGCTTCGCACGGGTGCAATCGATGTTTTTATACATATAAACCATACTCTTCAATCACTCTATCTATTAAAAAAAACACATTAAAATCTGTTGCGTAGTTTTAAAGATTTAAGCACACATAGGGATATAGGGACTGAGAAAGCGACTTAGTTTTATACTATGTAGTGATTTATTTGTGAAAGAGTTATTTATCTGACATAACGGAATCAAAACCTTTGCCATAACATAGTGTATTCAAAATTATTTTCAAAGATGTTTCCTAAACCGAATAAATGGATACCCTACTTGTAGCTAAATTCTGCTGACAGCTCAAATATCATTCGAAGTGTGCATACTACGTGATGTTTCGCAGTTGCATGTAGACGGGCAACAATGTCTTGACTGTGTACACGGACGGATGATGCATCGGTACGTGGTGATAGCATTTATACTGGTTCGTATCTACAATAGTGTTGCAATAACAGAATTATTGAATAAATAGATATCACTGGTTCTGGAATCGTGATCGGAAGTTTCGTAAGATAGTGGTGTTACTGATTAGTGTTTCAGTGATTATTGTTGTGAAATTCTATAGTGATAATATGTGTGGTTCAGCATTTTTTGTGGTGTAATGGTTACAGTGCAGGGACCAAGCATTTTGATGGTTGAAAGGATTGTAAGTTAGAACTAAGTGTGTACGGGATATCGATTATTCGGCAGGAGTCGATATTTAGTGGAATAGAATAGGGCCCCCCCATCCATCCCATAGGTGCAGTAGAAGTTAACTAAGGGTATAGGGCTGCTCTTCATCCAACAGAAGACATACATCACATGATAAAACGCCAGTCTATCGGCAATATCCTCGCCCCTATTACGAGGAGCGGAAATCGTACTTGGTGAAATATGGGAGTGAATCCTCTGCGTACGCCTTCGAGTATTAACAGGCGTGAATATATGTATGTACATTATCCATTTACTGGAAGTTTCGTTTCTCATAGACTGCCTTATGCGTTGGGGCGCTGGTGTTTTGCAGAATAGAATTGTGAATGTATGGGACTGACTAGATTTTTGGTGCAAACGGGAAGAAGGGGGAATCGAGTTCCTATGTATAAAAATGGTGCACATAACGTCTTAGACAACGTACTTAAGAGTAGGATAGTGGCATATTACAGTAAACTGTGACTTTTCTTGTTGGTTTCAAATCTCCCTAGAGAGCCTCTAGTAGTCTTCATCACATTACTGGGGCAGCAATCTCTCATCATCATCAACAATCATTCTGGCTAAGATTATATAATATCATTATATATCATATAATGTCATTATATCTCTAAAAAAGTATACGTTATAAATACTTTGACTCCTGTCATAAACGTCAAAATACGTATCAATCTCATGCATTCTTTATTCTATTTTACACTAACTTTTGCCTATGGCGCCGCCCGCGTGGATGTCGGTTATTAGGACCAAATATAGCCTATTTCGTTCTCAAGGTCTAATGTGCCTCTATACCAAATTTCATCAAAATCGGTTCTGGGGTTTAGGCGTGAAAGCGTAACAGACAGACAAATAGAGGACGCTTACGTAGTTACTGCCAGCAGGGGACGCCGTGACCGGACGGGTGATCAGCCCTTCGATGTGGGCCATTTCACCTATTTCCTCTATTTTTTCTGTGAGAAATAGGGCTGTCTGGCGATCATGGCGTTTCGTCAAACCTACCTGTTTCCATGCAGAAACTTAGGATCTGTTCCACCCTCAGATTGGAGATGTCTTCCAGATTTAGTTCGTACGTTCCCATGATTTCCCATCTTTTCAGCGAGTACATAGGGCATTCGGCTAACAGGTGGATGCTGGTTTCCTCGGCATTCGTGCACTGCACTCTGGGCATCTGGGATCAGTCTTCACTCCTATTAGTGTCTGTGCCTGTTCAATCGGCAGTACCTTGTTATCACTTCTATGTCAAGCCTCATGTTTATCCAGGATAGTTGAATCAGTTGGCTTGTTCTTTTTGTGCTCATGCTTTTTATAAACACTTTCGACTTTCTCATGACAGGCGAGGATTTCCATCTTCAGTTGGTCTCTGCCACTAAGTTACTTTCGCATTTATGTTATGTGTCAGTATTATCTTTTTTATTATCTAATATATAAAATTCTCGTGTCACAGTTTTCGTTTTTCGTTTCCTCCGAAACGGCTCGACCGATTCTCATGAAATTTTGTGGGCATATCGGGTAGGTCTGAGAATCGGCCAACATCTATTTTACATACCCCGATGCGCGTGACCGACATCCACGCGGGCGGAGCCGCGGGTGACAGCTAGTTTTCGTATATAATTATGACATACTATAATGTAATGCAACTATGGGTTTATTGCCTGGTAATAAACGTTTATTATTATTATTATTTCCCTTTATTCATTTTAACAATACATCTATAAAAAAACTAAATATATTTAAAAATATAAAAAATAGTATATATTATTATTGTATTAGTGTATTATTATTATTATTTTGTTTCAATTCTTTTAGAAACACGGTTACTGCCGGTATTTTTAAGGTAAACACGGGCCTAAGCCAAGTGTTTATCCACTAGTGTGATAAAAATATTATGCTAATAAATATTATGCTTATTATTATAATATTAGTATGGATTAATAATTTATTTTTAACTACACGAAAACACCCAATTCGTATGCCGGCGTAGGCATACGAATTGGGTGTTTTCGTGTAGTTAAAAATAAATTATTTAGCCGAACTTATTAAGTTAAGAATGGCAAAGGAGTATCGGTTCTAATTTTATCGCTTTTATTTATTTTTAATCATCCCCACAACCTATAATAGTGAATGATTTGACTAATAAATATTTTGCTTTTTTTACGGGCCGGAAATCCCCACGGATACCCACCCCTCCGGAGCCGGAGGGGGAGGTTATGTCGGACTCGAACCGACTAAACCGCACGCCGTCTCTGGGTCGTAGTGCTAGGCCGAAGGTGAGGTTGTCATGCGACATATCCCTCGCACCCCAGCTGACCTAGGGCCATCCCTCTCGGTCTGGCCCTCCTCGGGAGAATATTATGCTATACAAAAACATATTTCATAAAAGTTTCCTTAAAACTTACCGTTTTGACATTTAGTAAAAAGGGGGACAGGTCGGGAGACGTTTTGAAAACTGTCATTTTATAATTTATCGCTTCTATATATCGCCAGCAGTCGCTGTTTTTAAACCTAATCTCATTCTACAATCGATAACCCAAGTTAGTGTACAATATTCTAGAATATTGTTAGAATATATCGCCGGCAGCAAATTACAAAAGGACATCTGCATTTTTGCAAAAAAACTTTTTTAACATAATCGAATTCAGTATGTTCTCTTCTATCTACACGTGTATTTTATTTTATAAAGTGTATAAAAGTGTAAAGTTAAAAATTTAGTCGGTTTGTAAAATGAATGCTATTTTAGTAAAGTATGGCAAATTTAAAGAAACTAGCTTTGTTCTTGTAAAAGTTAAAACGTTTTTGCCTTAAAACGCTCTTCTTTTTTTTCTTTCTTCTTCTTTTCTCTTTGCTGCTATCGATATTATAATATTTGTTAGTTAGAATAAATAACAATATTCTAGAATAATAATAATAAGATTGTGAATAATTTATCTGTATTATGCACGCCAGGTAACTGGAAGACCAAGAATTTTGTTATGATGAGTAATGAACGACGGGGGTAATGAAGATGAACTTCAAGTATACGTATTCATATAAAACATAACATAACATAAACTCACGCCTTTATCCCCGAAGGGGTAGGCAGAGGCGCTAGCACCCACATTTCGCCAGTTTATGTTTAGGTCCCAATGTAATGGAATAAATGTTCAATTCAAAATTAGAAAAAAAATGGCGAAATGTGGGTCACATAAAATGTATGGCCGCATACAACACAGCCACACCCTGAGTTATCATTAACCAGTGTCATACCACTAACACTGCCAACAATGATATTATATGTTACACTTTATCGATATAGGTACACTTAAAGTACATGTTTTCATTCAATCTACAAATTACTATTTAATTTTAGACTTTATCAGAATGACGTAATGTCTACAATTTTATAACAAATTTTGCAGTGTTAGTGGTATGACTATGGTTGACAATTTACAGAAACGGGGTAGCGGTTGCATGTAAAACCTACGGGAGACTTATAGACTTACTTATATCGTTCCAGGTCAACCACGCTGTCGTAGGTGCGCCACCGTTCCGCCTGACCATCGACTGCTCCGATGAAAGGGTAAGGTGTACGTAACACGTTCGTGACTTACTCATTTCTATAGAATATAATCACAAATAGAATATATTTTGTTATGTAAATTCCATTAATAATAATTGCAAACTGAATAAAAAAGCTACATCGAGAGTATCATAAAAACAGCCTCGTGGAAACTTGGAGTCCTGAATAGAGTGAGACGAATATTCAGGCTGGAGCAGCGGTGTCTTCTGTACAAGACTTAAATTCATTCCTGTGTGGAATACTGCTCGCATCTCTGGGATGGTTCCGCAAGGACTTATTAAATGCTCTCGACAGATTGCAGCGACGTGCAATCCGCATTATTTAGAATCCGGAGGGCACGAATACCCTCAAGCCTCTGCAGGTGTGTAGAGATGGTGCTTCCTTGGCCTCCTTGTCTCTACTATGGTGAAGGTTCTGATGAACTCTTCTTATTAGTCCCGCCCTCTCCTTTCCTATACAGGACAACACGTGCAGGGCTCAGATGTCACCCGCATTTGGTGGAGAATATTCCATCCAGAACTAAGCGGTTCGGAGACCCTTTCCTTTAAGCACCACCATGCACCATTAAGACCTGGAACTTCTTGCCCGCTCACGTGTTTCCTTCTTCCTACAGTTAGGCCGTCAAGCTGAGTGCCACCATTGTTAACATGGTAGGTGACCCCTTTCCTGAAACTTTGCCTTCAGTTCCAGTGCCTCCAGCTTCAAATTGACGTGTCCTATTTATAAAAAATAATAATATATTTTAAATGTTAAACATGGGCCACGAAAGTTGGCCCGATATATAACACAGTGTGTATAACAATGTGTTACCGATTCTCTGGTTATTAAAACAGGTGGTCGGATTTGGTTGAAATGTATGCCTACCTACATAAAATATAGCTTATTCCTGGATTTACACTGTGCTTTTTCGTATCGCGAGAAGTGTACTGTAGGAAAAAAACAAAAGCAAAAAAAAATTGTTCCAGTAAAATGTTATTGGTGGGCTTTTATGAACACAAAGATGGACAAGGCATTTGTGACTGCCTAATTTAATGTTAGATTAAGAAAATTGTATACCTGTTTATTTTTCTCGAATTAATGAAAATAAAACTCAACCATAACCATAATAATAACATACGCTAATTTCAATTTCAGGAGGCACCGTTTGGCTCCTTTCTCAGACCATCGAATTACCGCAGGAATTCCCGTGGCGACATCGACTCATTCTGCAACCTCATACACAAAGTCATCCCGCAAGCAGTTCGAGATGGAAAGTTCATACTCAGCGATGCAGATTCAGATCAAGACGCATTCAGTGATACACAAGTCCCAATGGCGGTCGCACCACCAAAAGGATTCATACCGACATTGGGCCTCAAAAAACTGAAAGTACCTCGATTGAGAGTTCCAAAAATGAATGTCCCTAAGCTACAAGCATATGGCGGTCATCACAAAGCTCCTAGAGTAGGATCTTCAATGAATTTCACACCGTTAATGTCACCAGAACAAGATTCAAGCGCAGAAAGGCTGGAGAGGTTTAAGAAAGGTGTCCAGAAAATGCTACATTTTGTTAAAGTTTTAGGCAAAGTTGACAAATATTTGTCCGAAAGAATAAGAATAGTTGTCGATAAAATGTCCAAAACGTTTGCTGAATAGCAAAAGTAAATTCCCCAATGACAAAATATGATTACTACGAAAAATGAAGTAGGTAAATATATTATAGATTGCTTTGCAAGGACTAATGAAGCTAACTATAGAAAAGTATCAACTAAATTGATGTAATCAAAAGATGTTATTTATAACGAAAGCAATACTTTAATAATCACAAGTAGGTGCAAAACAGCTAAAATGTTGAGGACAAAATAACATGAAAAGTTTATAGCTTTAGATTTAAATTATTTTAAGAATATATTTTTTGATATTTTTATAGCAAACATTTTTAATGTCAACATATGTAATTATCTAGTTTATTAGTAGGTTACCTATTCTAGAACACTGATCATCTAGGTATGTCCGAATAAAGAAATATCTATTTATAAATCAATGCAGGTCACTGCTGTATATAGGGCTTATTCATTTGTTAATTTAAAATCAATAAGTATTCATGATTAATTATGCATTATTTAAATTAACTCGACCGTATTGACGCATGACCAATTGTTTGTTTTTTGAAATAATTATTTTTAAACTGCTACGGTAGCACAGCGATTGCAAGAGCAGCATGAGTCCTGGATATTCCCGGGATGGGCATAGTTTATTATAGTCCGTCCAAAATTTGGCACTTCAGCCACCTCACCGACTGACCAGCCGGTACACTTACTAGTTTTCGTCGGTTCCAGTCCGAATTCTTGAATATTTCCGCATGAAATCTAAGGTAGTATTTCACAAAAGAACAATGTTATTCTGATTGGCATAGTCATATTTACAAATTACGACACAAATAGCTTCCACAGTAATAGATTTCGATTTTTAATATGATAAGTGGTAAACTGCAGTATTGGAGTAAATATATCAATCTACCCTATGATTACTTTGATCATGGTGATTGCAACCGTACTCGTTCATAATATCGACAGTCACTACATCGATGGTCGCTGTATTGAAAACGTTCCATCGACGGGCTAATGTATCGACAGTACCCCAAATCATGTAGTCGATGCAGCGTACTATCGATTTGGTTTATTGTCGATGTAGCATACCGTCGTTTTAGTGTACTAACGATGTAGCGTACCAACGATTTGGGGTAGTGTCGTTTTCGATACAGCGACTATCGATGTAGTGACTGTCGATATTATGAACTAAACCCGCTTGCAACAATACCGAAATATCGGAAACTCCAAACAATAAATAAATGGATAGTGAATATCCTGATAGCTCTCATAGTAATGTGAGTGACCATGATAGTTTAAATACCTATAGGTACGGTTAATGAATGTTTAAATGGTGTACATAGATTGAACAATTTCATTGAGCACATGGTTCGGTTAATCGAATCTGGATATGATATTTTCTGGTTATATTAAGACCCATGGGATTATCAATTTCATGGTGAAGAGCACCATTATAGCTCGTAGCTCAGTCAATCAATTCTGTAATGGATGAATGTAGAAGGTTGCAATGTTAAATTACGCGAGTAATGACGGTCGATAACATTGTTTAATAGCAATGTTACCGACAACGTGGTTCAATAACACTTGCAAATTGAAGTAACCTGACATTAAACACGTAAGGTTAGTTTTGTATAGGTAACTCTTACGTAAAGAGGTATATAACTGAAAAAAAGTTTTTTTTCAGAAGAGATGAATAAGATTGTAGAATTAACATCTGATAAAAAATGCAAGTCAACTAGGTGACGCCCGGGGTCGAGGTGTCGAGCCCACGTGAAATTCAGATCCTGTTCCCATTATTTAGATCCGGTCAGCCGTTGCAGCGTGATTGAATAATAATTATCTGCACAAACTTTGACATTTACAATATAAGTAGGATTAGGTACAACTAAGAGTGTTGCATCCGAAGCTAGATTGCACAGCTGGAGTCAGTTTTCCAACTTTTGTTCTTCACTTCTTTAAAAAAAAAAGACGTGTTGTACTCCGGGAGTGCCGGCAGAAGTGAAAACTTTTTCTTTCTTTCTTCGTTATATACAGAGAAAAAGATAAAAAGAACACCTATAATATAGCGCCAATCATAGAACTTATCACTAATTTTCTGTCAGAAGAAATTAATGAATTACAAAAAGAAAAAATAATCACAAAAAGTGTCAGAAGCCCAGGTTCGAACCCGGTACTATCTGAAACCATTAGGACTTACAGTCGAAACGCTTTCCGCTAAGCTACGAAGCTTCATTGCATACCAAACAAAATAAGCAATCTGTTGCTAATGTTGTATGACGTCAGTCGTCGGTTACGGTTCAAAGGTCAAGTGATCCTGACGCAAGTTTAACACTTTTTACCCATCCAACGCCGCTAAAGAAGTTTTCAATTCAAAAATTATACCACTTAGGTGGCAGTCAAGCACACGGCCCACCTGATTTTCCGTGACATGGTCGTATTTTCGAAGGCCAAACACAAAACGGATTCCCAAATTCTGCAGGCGCTCAAGTTTGTTGAGCAGTTCCTCCGATGCATCAAGAAAGCAGACATCAGCATAGTCTAATATTAAGAGTAAAAAAGATTGTGCAAGAGTAACTTTAGTCTGAAGAGGTAGGAGTTTCTGGAGATGTTTGAGGAATTGAAATGGACAGTATACCCTCCTAATTACTTGATATTTTGATAATGATGATGAAGTTGTTTTTTTTTATAGGACACGTCAATTTGACTTTACCTCGCCTGATGGTAAGCTGAAGGCAAAGTCTCAGGAAAGAGGGCCACCATTATACACACGTGCCATGTTAACAATGGTGGCACTCAGCTTGACGGCCTCATCAGATGCTTTTTCACGCCCCGCTTAAAGGACCCGGGACTGTAGGAAGAGTAGTATGGTAACCGAAGGAAAATTAACAGTTAAAGGTTTTTAATTTTATTACGAACCTTGCCTTATGTTTGTTTGGTGCTAGTGTGACATTTCCATTATAGGTAGTAGGGAATATAATTACAGAAAATTTGCTCGTATTTAATGGGTCGTTGTGACTTGTATTTGCGAAGACAGAAGGTGGAATCTAAAACATTTGTAGCGAAACTAGTGCGTGAGGTACGTAAGTTTTTTTTTTATCTAAAGGTTATATTGATATAAGACAAAACTCGCACAGGGAAACTTCATCGCCGCGATTTTTATCTGGCACTTTTTAAATTTGCGATCAGCGATTTAATTCCGCTCAATTTTCTCCGATATAACTACTAAAAACATTTGTTTAGATAGAAATTGTACCATGAGATAGAATTTATGGTAGTGAATTTTATAATATACTCGCTCGACTTTTTAGTCTGCATTGCGCTACAACATTGTAATATATATATATATATATATATTATATATATTATTTTTTCGTACGGATACCTCCGTTGCTCACTAGAGATATTTCCATTGGACTCAAACCGACTAAAACCGCACGTCCTCTCAGAGCTTAATTAACAGCTTGTGTGGTGTGGCGGTAGTGAACGCGGTCGCTACGCAGGAGGCACGGGTTCGATCCCCGCTCTGTGCACATATTTGTATGCATGAATTTGAGCAAATAGCATTGGTCTGGTCGTGTCTAGGTGCCCATTAAGCCATCGGTTTTAGTTGCCATACGAATATCTATGGCAGTCGTTACGGTTAGTTGGAGTCCTAAAAAGTCCAACAACTGGTCTAACTGTAATGCTTCGATATTACCTTTGGGTTGTGGAGGTTAGTTGGCAGTCGTTTCATGTAACATATCGAAGCTAAGCCAAACCCGTAGTTAGACCAATAAAGTGATCCCCAGTTTCCGATGTGAAAGCGTCGGATGCGACAGGGATTAAAGCAAAGATAAAGAAGGAGAAGAAAATCACCATCTATACGGCTATTCTCTCGCCATCCCCGTTGCCCAGGGTGCACCGCGTGGAGGTTTCCATCAAGCATACTAAATTACTACCTACCCTACCTTTATACTTCGTGCCATTACCCAATAAAGTTACATTCTAAACCGGAAACAAAGTTCAGTCATTTAGTACTCATTTTAATAAATATATGGCTTCAACGACAGTTTCATTTTTGGTAAGGTTTCTGATGACTCCTTGAGTAAAAACGCAGTATCTGCTGGCACAAAATTTATAAGTTAAGATTTTTTGAACTTCCTTTCATTTAATAAACCATGTTTGTTAAACAGTTTTGATCCTTTTGATTGACACTATCGATTGATGCCATAAAAATACGGGATTTTACTTTTTAGATTTTAGTCAATTTGATAACTGGGTGTGACAAGCGACTTTATAAAAACTTTAGAAAGCAGATTTGTATCTTTTTAAAAATCAAGGAATGTTTCCTTTATGTGAAATTCGCTATCTTCAGTATTTAGAGAACATCCCCTCCAGGTGTGGTTAAAATCTTCCACCCTGTATAATAATAACGTCATAATTTACTTACGTCATAACTGCAATAATATGGCACAAGGCCTTCACCGCCTGGATTTAGTTTTCTCACCCTGTGTCAGACACAGGGTTTTAAGCAGAATCCAGAGGCTTCATAGTAAGTTTCTATTTATCTTTGATTATATTTACCAGCATTTTCTGGAACTTGAAAACAGTAAAAGTCTTCTGAATGAAACCAAGATGCGACATGTTAAAACGAAAGGGCCGTTGGTGGCGCGCCTTGCTTTACATAATTAGACACCACACGTGAGACTATGAGGCGAGAGCCTTAGCACCGCAAGGCCATGGGCGGTTCCCAGTCCGCCCATAGTCTCTGCAGTCTCTGCCTGTACGTTCTAGGGCAGTAGGTCAAGCAACTTCAGTTCTACTGCATGGGCCATTTGCTCGCGGAATAGCCGTATCTCCAATGCCACCTCCACCGGACTGCTCACGTTGCCAACAGCTGTGTTTGTGGCCAAAGATTGAGACATCAGCCCTTGGCTGGCGGTAATTCCGTTTCTGCGGTATTTTTTTACTGGCGTCTCTGGATGGTTATCCCTAGGTTTATTTTTCTGACGTTATGGGAATGGCCAGTTAGACTGCCTTGTAGTTTTCGCGCCACTCATACATTGGATATGGTAAGCATGTGAGCAAGAATCACAGACAGCGCCATCTTCAATCATAAACCGACCTCATGCCTTGCAGTTAATTGTATTGACTCGCAATGTCAAAGTTAAATGAGTAAGTAAGGAATATAACAGATAGATGTCGCCGTGTCCAGTAAACGCACTCGGCTGTTTACCAGCTAACTTCGGGTAGGTATGTAATCGTCCAAGATCCCAGGGCCACCAGACATCACGTATTTTCTGACGAAGGAAATGTGGACGATTGAGTAGTGTTATTATGTACTAAGAACGCATGGTTTCCTGCTAGCTTGCTTAGACGGCCAATTTTCAGGTATCAGGCAATCAAGGTACATAAAAACATTACTTACCTCACAAAAATTCTCTAAGCTGATTTTTTACGTACATTTTAGCCAATAACCCTAAAAATAAGTCGCCGATACTCCCAGACACTTTTCGTCGGCCGTTTTGATTTGCAGACGCTTTAAAGCTCCCAAAATAAATAGTTTAATTATTTACCTGTTTTTTTTAATTTCTAGCTTTTTTAATATTATTAATTAATTGATATGAGTAAACTGTAAGAGAGTGAGAGAGAAAGAAATCAATATATCCTAATACATGTCTCACTCAGTCTCATGCGTGTAGATAATGCCCTGGCGCTACTACCCACAAGAGGCATTAAAATTGAATTTAGGGATAATTGGTCCCTTGGATCGGTCTGTCTTCTTGTAAAAGGTTTTAAAAGAGTTGTCTGGTGGACATATATAAAAATGGAGCATCAGAATTTACGTGAAGTTAAGTTCTAGGCACAAGAACACGAAGTTTAATATTGGAAACGACCGTAATTAATTTTTCTTTACCAACTGCAGCACACTCCAGGCTCAGATTCAAAGTGTTCGTATTTGTAAATTTTTATATAGTTAATGATCACAAAGCACTTAGAAAACGGTAATCCTTACATGTAACTGGTTTTACTTCTTGTTTGCACACTTGTATATTGCAAAAAATCTTATTTATATTTAAAATCTTTTATTACGGAGCTAACAAAAATTGGCCCTTCACGCTACAGCGCCACCCGGTGGAAAAAGAAATTAAATGTAGTAGGCAATTTTAAGCTAAAATATGATCATATTATGGCTCGTACAATGTTTTAGATTAAATCTCATAATGCTTTATGAGTTACATTACGTGTCGTAAATAAAATTGTTGTATGTCTTCTCTTTTTCTTTATTTCTTTATTTCTCTCTAAATGCCAGAATTTTAAATACATGATATAGAAAGAAAAACAGAAATATAGAAAGAATTTAAAATTCAACTCGATTCAATTAATCTTCGTTGCACAGATTTGTTGGAAAACCTACTTAAATCATATTGAAGGAGGAAATATATACCATGACTCAAGTAAATCCGGAAAACGACCGAAAATTGTCTGGGGATGAAGTGGTCATATCCGGAATGTCCGGTCTCTATCCGGAGGCCCATAACCTGAAAGAACTTTCTGAAATTCTTTATAATAAGGTAAGTGACTTACAGTCAGCATGAGATCGATATTGGCTAGCAAAGTAAATAAAATTGTCATATTCTATTTATGATTGCTTTTGTGGTAGGAGCATCAGAACATGGGTGTCCCGGTGCTCCTAACAGTAGGACTATTTAGTACGAGTTCGAGGCCAGAGCGTTAATACCTTGGTATTCCCCCTTACTGTTAACTGATTGTACTGATATTTGGTACACTCCTTTAGTTTAGTATTGCATTGTTTAGTTTTGTATTGCTTTGCTGTAATTTAAGTGCAGCTGAATAAAATCTGTTTTCAACGGTTGTTCTCGCATTTTCTATTTAAGCCGACCCCCACGCTCGTAACAGTATGCTTTAGTATAACCAGTTAGTCGTTTTAATAGTTTGCTTGAATAGCATCTCAAACAAACTATTGTATTTAGACTAAGTAGACTAAGCAAATGTTTGTAAATAAACCAAAAAAAATGCCCGCTGAGTATCTTGCCGGAGTCTTCTCAGGTCGGAGCCGATTTCGAACCGGTAGTCCATTTGTTAAACTAATCTAGATTATATTTTTTAAATTTGACGTTTTGTTAGTGCCGTTTAAATGGTCTATACAGGGTGTAATCGTTAGATGTGTCCAGGCGATTATTCCGTAACTATTACAGATATCAAAAAACTTTAAACTAATATCGAAAGTACGTTACCTAATGAGTAAAATGACATCAATAACTTTTTTTAAATCTAGCGAGAGGTATCTAACATTTTGACATTAAACACTCCCATACATTTAGTATGAGATTAGTAGAAAGGTTTTAGTTTCCTTATTTTAAGTGATCTAGTACCTATTTTACCTTAATCATATTTTATGATTACGTATAATATGACAATGTAGATTTTCAAATAGATACATGTGTAAATTAATTATCTTACCACTTGAAATTAGTAATAAACCGTGTTTCAATATCGCATAAGTAATTTGAGCTAACTGAAAAGCAACACACTACAAAAAAAAGATACTCTTTAGTGTTCGTTCTAAATTCAAAACTTTTATCTCGGGTTGTTGGTCCCGCCAATTTATCGTTGTTTTTTTTTATTTGCGTTAATAATCGGGATTGTTTCGTTTACTGATAGCAAAATGGCATATTCCGAAAGAGAAAAAAGAGATATGCTAAAAATTGACTACAAATATGATTGTAACAAAAGAGCGGCCATTATCGCCTACAGAAGATACTACCCAGATAGAGCAGTCCCTTCTGGTGGACGTACCTAAAACCTTTCTACTAATCTCATACTAAATGTATGGGAGTGTTTAATGTCAAAATGTTAGATACCTCTCGTTTGATTTTTAAAAAGTTATTGATGTCATTTTATTCATTAGGTAACGTACTTTCGATATCAGTTTAAAGTTTTTTGATATCTGTAATAGTTACGGAATAATCACCTGGACACACTTAACGATTACAGTCTGTATAGAATAAATAATTTGTGACTTTGACGGTTGACTTTGACTAACTACGAAGGTTAATGCGCGATCTTCGCTCCGCTCCGCTCCGGCCTTCTGGACTCTTTCTATTCATGTCGAGGCACTTGGTTTCCATCACTCCAATTTTATTTTGATAGATTAGGTTAGAAAGCTATAGCGGGAGCAGAATTTTTTTTATAGCCACCCATTCGTGCACTCTAGATGACTCTTTCATTAGTTGAAATAATTAAAATTTTAAACGACCATGAATCGTTTAGTGTAATCAACTGTAATTGAGTCGACCGTAATTGAAATAACCGTAGGTGAATTCATACGTAACTCTTTTCTCTCCCCACCGCGTCTTTAGCTTTATTATATAATATTTAAGACTAGCTGACCCGGCGAACTTCGTACCGCCAATATTTTTCCGCCCGCGTGGCGTCAGATCCCGTTCCCGCTGCACCCTCTACTATATGAAACATGTTTATACATATAAACCTTCCTCTTGAATCACTCTGTCTATTAGAAAAAAAACGCATAAAAATCAGTTGCGTAGTTTTAAAGATTTAAGCGTACAAAGGGATATAGGGACAGAGAAAGCGACTTTGTTTTATACTATGTAGTGATGCTAAATAAATAATTAAGTTTAGATGGTAAATAACCACTTTGCCTGATAGAGCTGGGCATTATGCATAATGCCCACATTAATCAATTAGTCCATAACATAGGTTATGCTTTGTATTTTTATGTAGTTAAGAAAGTTCTAATTCTTTTTAAATAGGTCAATCCTGTGAATGATGAAAATTGTCGTTGGGATTACACTCACCCAGAAGGAACATGTTTAATGGGTAAAGTCCCGGAAATAGATTTCTTTGATTCACAATTCTTCAACGTACATTACGGGCTTAGCCATGCTATGGACCCTATGGCACGAAAGATGTATGAACATACATTCCAAGCTATTTACGATGCAGGTAAGTTAAAATTCTACTGAAAATCTCATAATGGTCGTCAAATTACTTAAATCTCACTTTTTAACATTTATAATGAAAACGCTTATGAAAGTAGGAGAAGCGAAAAAGGTGTGGACCGTAGCAAGTGGAAAGAAGTGGTCTCTGCCTACCCCGATGGGAAAAAGGCGTGACCTTATGTATGTATGTATAATACGCCTCTTGACATTTATCCCGATTTCTAATATATCGTTAAGTATTCATTAATTTTCAAGGAAAAATATTAAATTTAGTCTCCCAAATTTTGGGCACCATTTTTGAAATAGAAATACACATTCCTGTGATCTTAATCAATAAATTAATTAGACTTTTGTAATCCACGTTGACCAGACTGGTAGATACAGGGTTTTATTTCAAGATTTTCTCCTCTCCATAAAAGGTGGGTATGGAGAACCAACTACAAGAGCCTTTGCCACACACAGCTATTATTTAGTAGATTAGGTCTAAGTAACCAATTCATTAAAAATGGTTATTTCTTGGAGTTGTGGATAAAGTTGTATCTATTTGAGTTGGTGTTATGATAAAAATGCTAAAGAATCTAACTATGAATGTCATATAGGGCAAGACATAAATAACAATGTTTGGTTGCCGGAAAAAGTTGTTAGTGTTTATAAGTCTCCAAAATAATTTTTTTTTTTCAAAAATTTAAATTTAATTAAAAAACGTAGTAACTTCAAAGGAAATAAATAAAGAGAAGGATGGGCAGCTAAAATATGTATACATTGTGATGAATTTAATAAAGTTGATTGAATTTGTTGCAACTTCTTGTTGGAACTTCATATTACTATATTTATATATATTAAAATATCACTTTATGTGGAACTTGTAAAGTGAGTTTTTAATATATACAAATAAAGTAAGAATTTAATGAGTTTCATTGATCGCAGGCTTTGCTTACGATCTGTGTAATAAAATAAAATTATCGATTATCGTCTATTTTTGGCTTTGACTTGACTTAGCTGGGGGCCTTGGCTTAGCGTTGAATCCACGGGGCCTTGGGCTTAAGTCCATTAAACCATATGGTAGATCCGTCCCTACTTGTATTCTTTCGCCCTCACTTCATAAATCTGTTTCGTCAGTCTTCTTTCGTCCATCCTCTCCACGGGACCCAACCATCGAAACATCCCTTTCTCTATAGTAGTCACCACATCATCAACCCCACCACTACGTTTCTCACAAATATTAATTTAAAAAAATGTTGTATTCAGGTATTAATCCACAACATTTGAAGGGCAAAAAAGTGGCAGTCTTCGTTGCAGCCGCAATATCTGAGTCAGAGGGTACATGCATATACAAGTATATGCCTAAGTCCAGATATGGCTTAATGGGGTAAGTTTTAAATTAGGAATAGTTAACGGCATATATCTTGACTATTGACTGACTCGCTGCTGAGTTCAGGACAGAGGCCTAACATAGCTGCTAAGTTTTTTCTAAGAATAAACCTGAATATCGCATTACTTTTCTGGCCAACTGAGCCTAGCCTTACTTGAACAGATAACGGCACTTCCGTCTAAATATTTAATGAGATATTATATTTTAAAACAGTTCCTGCAGAACAATGTTTGCCAATCGTATCTCTTACTGGCTGGAAACTATTGGACCTTCAGTTGCGGTCAACGAGGCATGCTGTGGTTCTATACGCGCTTTAGAACAGGCTTACCAAGCCATAAAGAGCGGAGAATGTGAAGCAGCCATTGTTGGAGCAAGTAATTTGCGTTTGCTTCCTCACGCTTGCATACATTATAAAAGGTTGGAGTAATAAATATTGTGATTTTATAATTTGATTATTTTATAAAAGAATAGATTATGTGCATCAGTTGTTGTCAGAAGTGCCTTTAGTCCTATAATTATATCAAGTGGTTTTTAAAGAATGTTCGTGTTAGCAGTGTCTAACTTACCATTGCCCAACCCATTTTTAATATAAGTTATTGAACTTCCTAATCTAACCCGACCTTTAGCACTCGGTAAAACTACCACTACTGCCACACACTAAAGTAGCATTAGCTGCGCGCACAGCAAATTGCCAAGAAAAATGCTTCCTGACAAGAGCATTTTCTGAGTAAATTAAGGGCACCAATGCTGCATTTGCTGTGTGAACAGCAAATTTAATGATGCTTGGGTGTGTGGCCGTCCGCAGAATAATAAGTTATAACAAAGTTAAAATAATAGTCAACTCCTTTGTAGATTAATAGATATAAATAATGATGGCAAGACGAAATCATTCGATCAAAATGCTGATGGGTGCAATTTATCAGACGCAATTAATGTTTTATTTCTTCAGAAAGCAAAACACGCACTGAGGTACGTACAAATATTTATAATACATCATTGCCTGAACTATAATATTATCATCCTATAGTATTATCATCTTATCTTATATCATGTAATTGTCACCCTATGGTATTATCACCCTTAATTACAGAGCCAAAGTCATCATAACGCTATTCCAGTTGCATTCAATGTCTGCAATTTTAATTATGACCCTTACGAAAAAAAACTACAATATTATAGGACACACCGATCAATTCCCCGAATGAAAAATATATCGTAGTTACTTATTTTCATTTAGTTTATTTGCTAAAATATATTTCTCATTCAGAGATTGGGTGAAGGTCATTGTTGGATCGGATCTTAGACCACAAGTAATCTCCCGACCTCGAGAGGAAAGCCTGTACTGGACTCTCATCCGTCAATCACACACAAGAGCAATGACAGCGGGAAAATTTGTAGTACCCAGGGTCCATAATATGTATGGTGATAGGACCTTAAATAAAAGAATTCCTTACATACTAAACAGCTTACCGGTTGATATAAGAACTGAAAAGAGAAAAACGTTGTTTAAAGTGAAATTAAAAAAACATTTAATCGACTCACTGCCATGAGTTAAGTTAACACAGTTAATTTATGTATACTTCATATAATCATATATTGTCAATAGATATGCCTAGATGTTATTCCTGATCCCACAGTCAAACCGTTTGTACGGTTTTGTGGGACAATGTATTAGTTCATAAGCTGTATATGTACTTATTACAAATAAAAAAAAAAAAAAAAAAAAAAAAATCAGTACGGTGTGTATAGGCTTGCAAGTGAGTTTGTCTTGGACCTTAAAGATTAGTAGGTATTTTAACAAAGCATTGTGGGCTTGGCTGCGTCCTGCTTTTAGAATCGTCTTCATAGTTGATGGATAAAACGTCAGTGTACTACAGACTGCCGTGTTTTAATTACATCCCGCCCGATCTGTATACATATTAGTGGCGACGGAGAATACGTACCTAATGATAATATCGGCGACATTAGTACTCATCTCGGTTTTTAACCATGAACAAAAGGATTGGATAACATACAGCAATCGGATAAGACAGTGGTTATAACAAGGACAAAGCCGGTTTTATTAAGTGCACTCGCAGAACCGACGTACAAGTTGGCTACAAATTCTTCACTCGCTGATATCTTAGAAGAGAAGAATTACTAGGAAATCGTACAGATTTTGGATAAACCCTTTAAGCAAAAGTGTCGTACTTTTTCGGAACGTTCACTTTGTTCTCGGCTACGCAGAGGATAAATGAACGTGCAGTCGGTTGCTCGGTTACGGGGGCTCACTATGCACTGAAATTTCAAGCAAATCAAACTGATCTTCAGAACAAATTCGTATTAGGAATGGTGTCAGGTCCCGAACGAGATAAACTTTTCACGAAGAAATTGGCAGAGTTGACTCTCAGGAAAGCCGTGGAACTCGCAGAGAATATCCGAAGTACTCGTGTAGGAGCAACGTCGGGATTTACACAAAAAGTAGTATCAGCTTCCCTCTAGGACGACGTTGCTGGTGAGGTTTAAAAATGCAGAAAGCCTCACCGTCATCGAAAACGTCAGCAGGAAAAAGTGTACCGTATGCGGCCGTACTAATCATAAAACAAATAAATGTCGGTTTAAAAATTACACATGCATAAAGTGTAGGTAACCAACAAGGTCATTTGCGTAATATGTGCGTCAATAAGGTGAATTACGTGGTGTTGGGATCGACGAGCAAAGGTGATGATGGTGAGCCTTTTATTATTCGTTATTGTAATAAAGCAGCTATGGTCGATTTTGTGAAAATAAGTAAATGAAATTTAAAATTTCAAGTTGATAGGAAATCTGCTTAACAGCAATTACGGAGGATACCCATACGGGATTCTTTCGGGATGTACCATTATCGCCTAGTAAAAAGAAATTAACTGGATATAATGGAGACCAAATACGAGCCCTAGGTACGGCGAGTTTCCCTTTTACATACAACAACCGCACACAGTAGTTATGTGTTTGTTACAAAAAAAGACGGGTTGCACTGTGGGAGTGCCGGCAGAAGTGAAAACAGTTTCTTTCTTTCTTTCTTTTATAAATACATAGAAAAAGATAAAAAGAACATACCATACCATACCATACCTATAATATAGCGCCAATCATAGAACTTATCACTAATTTTCTGCTAATTCAGAAGAAATTAACAAATTACAAAATGAAAAAATAATCACAAAAAGTTATTACTTTTTTATTAATTACAAAAAGAAAACATAATCACAAAAAGTAATAAGTTACAAAAAGAAAAAATAATCACAAAAAGTGTCAGAAGGCCAGGTTTGAACCCGGTACTATCTGAAACCATAAGGACTTTAAGTCGACTACGATGCTATTTATCGTATCTTGCAAAGTCTATAGCTAATGTTGTATGACGTCAGTCGTCGGTTACGGTTCAAAGGTCAAGTGATCCTGACGCGAGTTTAACATTTTTCACCCATCCAACGCCGCTAAAGAAGTTTTCACTTCAAAATGGTGATCGAGATTTTATTTCTAAATTCCGTTTACAAATAGCTCCCATTAATTTTTGCGATAGTCAAAGTGATTGCGAAGGCATTGAACAATTAGTTCAGAAGTAGATATCTCTTATCTCCAATCGATTAGGCCATTTTAATAAATATAAAATGCACTTGACTCTCTGACGCAAAACCGGTTTCTTGTAAGGCGCGGCCTGTGCCATTTGCCCTTAAAGAAAAAGTAAAGAATAAGCTAGACGGTTTAGTTGAATTCGGTATTTTAGAGTCTGTGGAACATTCTGTTTATGCATCGCCTATTGTACCTTTGCTTAAACGAGATGGATCAGTTAGATTGTGTGCTGATTACTCACAAACTATAAACAAACAAGCTATTTTCTGCACATTTCTCAATTTCTTAAAACTGGACATCAGCTTGCACTTAATAATGACAATAGTAATTACCAGTGAAGGTTTTTCAAGGTTTTTTTTGTTTTGTTCAGTTGATTTTTCAACGAGCGATTGACGGGTTTCTATTCTTATACGATATTTTAATTATATTATAAGTGATGCTCGGGGTATTTTTGTGGACACAGGTGGAGGGTTTAGTAGGTATATTAACAAAGCATTGCGAACGTTACTACGTCCTGCCTTTAGAATCGTCTTCATAGTTGATGGATTAAACGTCAGTGTACTTTGGTTCGCCGTGTTTTAATTATATACCGCTCGATCTGCATACATATTAAAGATCTTGAGTAGATCTAAGATAATGATAGCCAGTATGTATTTTGATGTCTTGATGATCCCAACCCTTCATTTATTTATAGAGTTTACGCTGAAGTGAAACACGTTAAATGTGAATTCCTGAGATTGATGGTAGAAAATATGAGTCTTCATTATGAGCTTCGTCGCAAACCAGGTGCTGTGACAGAATTTTTGGAGCAGTTCTACGAGGAGGCTCAAGTGTCACCACAAGCAGTTGAATATGTTGAAGCACTTGGATTTGGTATGATAGTTACGTAACTAAAAAAACTTTTGCTTATCCTATAGATTTAGATCGAATAAAGTGAATATTCAAGATGATAAACTCGTGACCCGTCTGGCTGAAATTCTACTTTAATCAATCAATTAGCCTATCGAAGTCCACTGGACATAGGCCTCTCCCAAAGTGCATCATTGCTCCTGATCCTCCGTTTTCTGCATCTATTCCGGCTGAGCCACCTTTTTTAAGTTGTCAGTCCATCTAGCTAGGGGGCGTCCTACCTTCCGTTTGCCAAGAAAAAAGGATTATTACTTTGTTTCTACTTTTTATTTAAAATGACTTATCCTGTTAAGTTTTTATTATACAGAAAGTACACGATGTTATGTTTGTTTTATAAGAATCTCTTAAAATTACCATTTAAGTTTCGTACATTTTTAAACAAATCAAAGGCATGGTTATATTTTCAGCTACACCATATTTGGATAAAATGGAATTGGAGGCTTTTGAAAATGTATTTACTGAAAACAGATCAGATCCGCTATATGTTGGTAGCGTTACCTCTAACATTGGTTTTACTGAAGGTGCATCTGGAATTTCAGCAATACACAAGGTAAATAGGTTTATAAACATTTTCATATTCCTAACGTTTAAAGAATTTTATCTGAACCCTTTTTATATTAATAATCTTCATTAGATGTATCAGTCCGATGTATAATTTCCCCACTGGTTTCAACCATTTCAACAAACAAATAATGCAACCGCAGACAAATAGTACTCAAAATTAATGCAACAAACAAACGAATACGCTGACGTCAGTTACTTGGTCCACACCACGGAGGAAAGAATATGATTAAGTTTTCCTTCTCCATGGTCCACACATATTCAATCGCACGTATAAATTCGGTTTACAAGTTACTTTATCGACACGATTCTGTATTACAGAACTTTCAAGTTCTGTGTCTAGAGCACGAATAATATTCGAATTCGTAACGTAAACGTATCCCGAGAACGGAGCAATGCAAATGGCTGCCAGACTACTGTGAACCAATCGCAACGTTCGACTCTTTCGATGCGTTTACGTAACGAATTCGAATTTTATTCGTACTCTGAGCACTGATCTCCCGCCAGACCTATCTGGTAGCACCACCACTGTACTTTAGAGAACTGTTAATGGAAACACACCCGGCTAAAGTTACCCCAAACGGTTGTAATTGCCATTATACGACGGCAGGTTACGGTTTCGGTATGATAACTTGTTTCTGACACATACGTGCGATACTCATCGCCGTCATCATGGAATGCCGCCATCTATCGTAGATTGCATCAACAACTCAAGACGAACTCAGCCATCCCATTTACGGTACCACGTAACGTACAACAACGGACTCAACATATCATGAGATTAATCATCAGCTTCACACGGTTATACTAAAAAACTACTCAGCCTTAGACGGTGTTTTAATATAGATATAGAATGATCACTATAATTATAAAGACAATATGAAAACAACTCACTACGACGGTAAAGAAGTAATAGTTATTCACTTGGTAGTACTTGGTAGTAACTTACTCGAGTGACACCTTTGTTTCTAGTCCTTCCCACGATCCCTCTCGAATGCCCCGTGTTCCCGACTACGTGAAACTTCGCAGACTTTACCATCCCTACTTTTTTAACAAAAACCTGAGCGTAGTGTCGAACCGTAGGCCATTAGACGTAACATTTTATTATTTGCACATGTGGGGTATTTAGATAGCAACGATGTACGCCAGATGCGTGTATAAATAAGCAAGTACCAATAATAATTATGGTATTGTATATACAGACGAATGTTCCTATTAGGATTTACGTATTTACATCGTGGTGTTATTATATCCTGTCCCACGAATAAGTTTACTTATGACAGTCAACGTAATGTCGTGTTGTGATTGATTTTAATTGATTTATAAAGATTTTTCAAATACTAGTGAAACTTTCTTATAGTAGTTTTCTGAACGTCACCATTACTCGTTGTTTTCTGTTGTAATAGGTACTATTGGGTTACGAAAAAGGTACGATGGCTGCAAACCTCAATTATTTATCACCGAGACAAGATATAAAAGCCATACGCCAGGGTGCTATACAAATTGTTTCCGAGCATCAGCGTGTCAAGCGTACATATGCTGCTGTCAATGGCGTGTCTGTCAATGGTTCCAATTCACACGTACTTCTAGAGGGACACTATAAACAAAAGGTTTTCTTATTTATGTATACTATCATCGCCGTTACCATCATCATAATTATCATCATCGTAGATCCAATTCTATTTGAATCTGACATTAGAACACGTTTGGATGTTCAAACCCTCCATACTTTTTTTCTAGCATCTTTAATTTTAGTACTATTTAACAGTACCAACCTCATGTCAGTTGAATTCTCAATAACTATAACTGCAAATGAACTGTAATAATGACTGCTTGTATGAACACTTTTTTAAGATAATCAATTTTAACTCTCTCAACGTAGAGTAGTTTCGGATACTATATACAATGGCCAATATAGCTTAACGATATATAAAGGGCAGACACGTACATTTATAACTAAAACTTCCTTTTATAACTAAAACTTCCTTTTATAAAAAAACTTCCTTTATTAAATAATAAAAGTAGTAGGATCATCGATCTTTTATTAATCTTTTGTAAGTCTTATTGTGTGTACGGGGTCTTTTTTATTTCGCACATTTTCACTTTTGCTGACAATATGTCATGGTATATTCGCTCTAACACTAAAACAATGTAACACCTATATGTTACTTTTACTATTCAGGATTTATCTGCATATAAATCACCAATCCCCTACATGGCACTTATATCAGGCAGAAAGGAATCGGGAGTAGATAAAATTAAAGAAGAACTCAGATCTCATCCAGTCGACCAAGAGGAATTGGCTTTACTACACCACATCCATTCTATGAACATCTCTGGGCATTTGGCTAGAGGATACGTGATTTTAGGTTAGAGGTTTACTAATATTACGGTGGGTTTCCATGGGACGACGTTTTACAATCAGTTAAATGGCGCCATTCAATAAACGGCCTAAATAATCTTCAGCCGTAACGTTCACTACAGCATGTAATAACCTAGCTGGCTTATGCTTAGGCCAATCGTAAGATGGGGCACTTCCCTAAAATAAGATAGAAAATTACTGATATACATACATATATACTTGCACCTGTAAATCCCCGAGGGGTCAGGTAGAGATGTATTCACAGAAAATTAGTGATAGGTTTATTGAGAAAGTTACGCAATCCGACTTAACCTATCCAAGTCGGATTGCGTAACTTTTATCAGGTTAGCGGTCCGCTCCCGCATTAGCTTTCGTGGTTTTTTTTATAACCATACAGAAATAAGTCATCAGATCAGATCCCTGCTATTTGCCTAGCCGTTTATTCAAATGGCTGAACACCATTCCGGCCGCTAATTGAACGGCGCCGTTCAGTAAAGAGCCTAGGCAGTTAATTGAACTGCTAATTAAGCTAGTTGGCTGCGACGGGCGTGTAACGGTTGATATAATAACAAAAAATCGAAAGTTCACTTGACCTTATTACAGTTAATATACTTTTGTTTACTATAGCGATCAATTGATATAATGATTTGTTGATATAATTTCATATTATCTAATTTCTTATGATATAATGAACATTTCCTATAATGCACATTTGACATAATATGAATTCAGAATATTATTCATTTACTATAATACTCACAAACTCTAAGTAACATTTAATATAATTTAGAAAATCTGATATTTTAAATTAAAATGAGAATAATAATATTGTAAGGTTCATATCAATTATGGTTAATATCCCTACTCAGAGCAATCCGACTTAGTTAAGTTAGAAGACAAAGGCCTAGTCTAGTCTTCGTGGTTATTATTTTAAAACCATCCAGAAGCAGGAGCGATGCTGAGCGGGGCTCCGTCGAGCTATAGGTCAAAAGAACATTAGGTTAAATTTATTTTATATAAAAAGAATATTATACGTATTGAAAATTATATAAAATGAACGTTATACTAAATGTTATTATATTATAGGAATATTAGATGAAATAAAACATTAGGTCATTTGAATTTAGGTTACTTGACATTATAGCAAATAATAATTATATCATATGAACGTTATTTCAAGTGAAATTAGAGCATTTGTTATTATACCAAACATTACACACCCCGGCTGCGACAGTGATACTATTTTGTTTTGCTTTATTGTAGATGAAGTTAGAACCAAAGCTTTTAGTCTTGCTGAAAAGTCTGCGTATTATGATGACACGAAGCGTCCTTTATGGTTCGTGGTCAGTGGAATGGGTTCACAGTGGCCAGGGATGGGAACTCAACTCATGCGCATACCAATGTTTGCAGCGTCAATAGAACGGTGTGTATAAGATTATTACTAATTTTCAGGTAAAGTCGGCTTATAAGGTCGACTGGATATTTTTGTATTACTTTATTTTGTATGTGGTATCCTAAAAATTGTATATACAATAACATGTAAGTAAAACATATAAAACATGAAGAAGAATAAGAAATACAACAGAAATATAATTTAGTAACAAAAACGATTACCCGAAAAACTGATTCACAACTGCGAAGTTTTCTAGTTAGGTCTAGTATTCACGCATGTCGGCAGTATAAAGACGGGGATCAAACCTGCTACGATCACAATCGATTCGAGGGCTAAGCTACAATATACAAATGAATAAATGTAAAAAAATAATCATAATTATACAGGTTGGAAGATTTTAACCTTGCCTGCAGGGGAAGTACTCTAAATATTGGAGATAGCAAATTTCACTCAGAGGAAACCTTCGTTTATTAAGCTATTGCATAGCTTCTATCGAGGGCCTTGAGCGCGGGGACCGAATCCAGAAATTCCGTAACGAAAAAACCTCACGCTCGTTTCTTTTTGGCAGTCTTCGACACGGTGTTCGTGTGCGTGCAACTAGCCGTATTGTACGACTACGAAACTCGCACGAATCGAGACGAGCTGCTCCGAAATCGGACGAATACATAAGCAGCTGTTTATGAGAAGGTATATAGGTGTATAGGTATTTATGTACAACAGTGAATAGCTGTACTTGTAAAATTTGTCGACAATCACTCCTTAATATCGTTATTTTTTTCAAATGAATAATTTTGTTTTGGTGTGTCATTACACTATTTATACCTAATTATTTATACCTATTAATTATACCTAGATATTTTCGTTTTATAGAGAAGAAAAGCGTAAAGAGCTAAGAAGAAAAAAAAACTAATGCACGTCAAAGGGCATATTACCTATCATAATTGCATAAGTTGATACAAAATGCTATGCAATAGCTTTACCGCGGCAGTCCCCGAGTGCCACACGTCTTTTTTAAAAAGAAACAAAACTGCGTCCACATTTTTGAAAACTTGATTGCGACACCCGGTAATCGAACCGACTAAAATCCGAATAAGTAGCAACCTGTATTTTTATGGCATCAATCGATAGTGTCAATCATAAGGATCAAATCTGTCTAAGAAACATGGTAAATTAAATGAAGGCAAGTCCAAAAATCTTGACTTATGAGTGCCAGCAGATACAGCATTTTTGCCCAAGGAGTCATCAGAAACCTTATCAACAATAAACTTATCTTTGAAGCCCAATATTTATTAAAAGAAGTAAATACTAAATGTTAACTTTGTTTCCGGATTAAAATGTAACTTAATTGGGGAACTGCACGAGGAATGTAGGTAAGGTAGCTTTTAATTTAGGATACTTTATTGGAAACCTCCACGCAGTGCACCCTGGGCAACGGGGATGGCGAGAGAATTGGCATATTGGTGGTGATTTTCTTATTCTTGATCATCTCAGGCTTAACCCCAGTCGCATCCGACGTTTTACCTCGGAAACTGGGGTTCACTTTACTAGTCTAACTTGGGTTTGGGTTTAGCTTCGATATTTGCCGTAAAGTGACTGCCATTTGACCTCCATAACCCAAATGTTATATCGAAGCAACGCAGTTAGACCAGTTGTTGAATGTTTTAGGACTTCAACTACCCGTAACGACTGTGATAGATATTCGTATGGCAACCAAGACCGATGGCTTAACGTGCTCTCCGAGGCACGGCCAGATCAATGCAAATACCCATTCATGCATGCAAATATTTGCACTGAGAGGGGATCTAGTCCGTACCTCCTGCGTAGCGGCCGCGTCATGCCAAATGACAAAAGTTGTTAATTAAGCCCTGAGATTGCGTGCGGATTTAGTCGGGTTTAGTCCGAGGTAACTATTCCTACTGACCAGCGGCGGTATCCGCACAAAAAAAAAGTAATTTTATTCAAACATCGAATTTTATTGTTAGTATGATATCAGATGAGCCTTTGAGTTAAAGTGCTTTATTTTGTCAACTTTAATTTATAAGTTTAGATTTCAATGATTTCCTTTCTTGTTTGTTATAGAGACTTGATCTTTATGATTGACTCTATCGATGGATGACATAAAAATTCAGGATGTTACTTTTTCAGATTTTAGTCGGTTCGATTAGTAGTTTCGAAATAAATTGAATTCCGTTTAATTTCTTTTTAAAAATAAAGAAATGTTTCCTTTGAGTGAAATTGGCTAGCTTTAGTATTTAGAGTACTTTCCCTCCAGGTAAGGTTAAAATCTTCCACCCTGTATACATGCAATAGAACACGATCGTCCGTCTCTAGCACAATTACATAATAAAGCAAAAATATTTTGGTGCTTGCAGATTGCAGCGTGTGTTAGAACCAAAGGGAGTTGATTTAATCAACATAATTACTTCAAAAGATGAAGTATTTAGTAATGTGTTTTTGGGTTTTGTGGGTATTGTTGCAATACAGATTGGTCTTACTGACATACTTACTGAGTTAGGACTAAAACCGGATGGAATTATAGGTAAGTAGAAAACATTTGCTGTCGTAGCAAACGATGTTTCATAATTATATCGGAACCTGAACAATATTTGACCAAAGTTATATGAAATTAAGATTAAACTGAAATATAATTTTTATACCATTTAAGATGGTAGACTATAACACAGTCCTACCGAAAGAAAGTGGTTACCGTGGCCTATGGACGTATGCAATACCAGGGGCGTTACACTCGTGCTACCGACATTGAAGCAACCTTCTAATGCCTTCTTAAAGAACCCCGTATTGTAGTTGCTTAGGAAGTCACAGCAGGGAGTACATTCCATAGCTTGAGCGTGCGTGGGATGGATTCGTCGTTCCTTTCACATTTTGAAAAGATTTTATTGTGAGAATTGGCCCTTAGGTCACAGCACCGGTGAGCTAGTGTGCGCGTATATAGATGGCTGTCTGACTGCGGAGGAGACGATCCTGGGGGCATACTATCGCGGACTGGTGTCAATAGAGACCCCGCTTATACGTGGCGCAATGGCAGCTGTTGGCTTGGGATATAAAGAAGTAAGGCAGTTTTGTTATCATTCTTCGCTTCATGAATAAGATTTCTTCAGTGTATTCATGAAAAATACTTTGTGTGTCTTTTTCCTGTGTAGATCTCAAGATTGTGCCCTCCAGATATCACTGTAGCTTGTCATAATGGAAGCAATTCGAGCACGATATCCGGACCAATTGATCAAATGAAAGATTTTGTTGCTGCACTGACTGCGAAAGGAATATTTGCCAAAAGTGTACCTTGTGGGAATATAGCATATCACTCTCAATATATCAGAGACGCAGGTAAATTTTACCGTAAAGTCTAAATTTAAATGGCATTTTTGCAGTATCTGTGATGTGAGAGTGGCAGAACCGGAGTCCTGCAAAAAAGCAAAATCCCTGATTGTTTCCAGCCCCTCTAGACAAGTGGCAATTCGCTAGCAGGCGTTTGATGGAATAGAATGACGATTGTATAGGATTTGACGTATTTGACATGCGTTAACGACTGTCATTTTACGTCAAATCCCATACATTCGTCATTCTTTTCCATCAAACGCCGGCTGGCGAATTGCCACTTGTCTAGAGGGGCAGAACAATTTTGTTTTCTTTTTTAATCGTTTTCTTTGCTTTTCAGTACCCGGATTGATAAAATACATGAGTCAAGTTATAAAGAAACCTAAACTTCGTAGCAAGCGCTGGGTATCCACATCCGTTGAGAAAAATAAATTGAATGAATTTAACAGCAAATATTGCACTGCAGAGTACTTCACTAACAATTTTGTGGTTTGTATTACTGAGAACTTACAGATATGTATTCATATCTCTGGTGGCAATATTTATATAGTTTACCAAGGATCTGATGCATTATAATTATAGGAATTAGTCGATTATGTATGTAAATATTTCGGTTATTTAATTTAGCTTGTTTTAGTTACTAGTTTTAAATTTAATTTGGTATGATTTATATTTTATTAGTCGATTCGTCAGCATAATGTCAAAATACTCGTTGACATAATTTAACACAATGTTGATGTGATCTATTTACGCAGGAAGTACAATTTACCCCCTAAAATCCAACCACACGTCCTGATCGTCCACCTGAATCTCGTGGGGGGCGGACACACGGAAACAAATTTACTGGCGTGGCTAACGTGGCTCTGGTACACTCGACATTGGCGTGTCGCCATTAATAATTTTATACTACATTTTACTTGACATTGACTGCAGGCCATTTTGAAGAAGTTGATGTTGAAGTACAATTTGTCTTGAAGTTTGTGTTCTACCTTTTCACTTTCTTCTTCTTCTTCTCCAGCATAGCGTTAATCTCAATAGCATCCGAAGCTTTCAAATTGGAGTCTGGGGTGCGATACTTGTTATTAACAATATACTGGTGGTTACTTTCAACAGCCTCTGGATTTATCGAATTATACCCTAGATATTTCAATGTGTAATATTTATGTAAACTTTCAGAATCCAGTACTATTTGTGGAGTCTTTACAGCAAGTGCCACAGAATGCTGTGCTAGTAGAGATCGCTCCACATGGACTGCTTCAAGCTATTCTCAAGCGTTCTTTACATAACGACTGTCGAATTATTGCGTTGACTAGACGTCAGTACCCAGACAATGTGCTTTACCTCCTGCAGGCAATCGGCAAGTCAGTAAATTTAATGACATTTTAAAGCAGTAATAATTAATTTATGTTTATTATAATTATTTTAGCTAGGATTTACATTGGAAAAATTGAAAATTCATAAAGTAAAATGGAAAATTCCCTTTTTACAAATCGAAGATAGTATATACTGTTATCCCTTCTGTGATACTGTTCTATAGCCAATCATAATCTGATGGCCAATTCTTCCAATAAAAATCTATGCATTATTTAGTTTTGATCTAATCTCAATCTACCAAATGTCTACAATGACCATGATGTCAATGTTCGGTCTTGGAAACTGTGTAACGAGAATACTGTTTTTAACATTTCAAGAATCAAACAATCAAAGGATTAATTAATTAATTCAGTTTAGGCACTTTTGAACAGAATAATTCTATTAAAAGTATTCCTGTAATATTGATCTAAAAAATATTGCTTTTAGTTTGTACGTACTGGGATACAATCCAAAAATAGAAGTTTTATATCCGAAAGTTCAATTTCCCGTATCGACTGGGACGCCCATGTTGTCGCATCTGATCGAGTGGGTACACGAGGAAAAATGGTAAGTCTGGTAAAAACTTCCGGCAAACTTCTTGAACCAAAATCAGATAATGAATTAGGGAAAATGAACCTATGATCTTATAATTGATTTTGTAACTAACTGCTGCCTAATTTTTATGCTGTTCGTGCAGGTATTAGGAACCTATTCCAGGGATAAAACGTAGGTTATGTATTATTCCGAACTATAATCTACTAACGATCAACCGATCTACTTTAGATCGGTCGTTCTGAAAGTCCAGGAGAGGCCTATGTTCAGCAGTGGACTATGTGTGGCTGATATAATTATGATGATGATGATAATCTACTAGCTGTTACCAGCGAATCCACTCGCGTGGATGTCGGTTATCGCGACCAATCGTAGCCTTTGTCTTTTCCCAAGGTCTAATCTACCTATACACCAAAAATTCATCAAAATCGGTTCAGTGGTTTAGACGTGAAACGTAACAGAAGTACAGACAAATAGATTTACTTTTGCATTTATAATATTAGTATGCATTAGCCTGGAAATATGGATATAAGTCGCAAATTTGAAACCAGTTCCGTTCACCGGTTTTAGCATAACGTCCAAGCAACTTCGAAAAGTTTCTCCAACTTCAAAAAGTTTTCCAAGGCAGGAGGATCGGTAGCAATGGCGCACATTGTGAGATGTGTATGTCCATCAGTCAACTGAAATGGGCTTTTTAATTGAAGTCGTTATTATAAACCATATGAATGAAGTAAAATGCTATTTTTAGGAAACATCTGTCCTTTTCCGATACGGACATGATACCGGCAATGGCGAACAACTTTGTTATATCATATCAGGATGATGAGTATAGTTACCTACGAGGACACGTAATAAGAGGTAAAATACATACATATAACACGTATATATATATTTAAAAAAAATAAGTATGTACCATACATTTGATCTCTATGGGATCCTATTAACATTTTAGAAAAACAAGTCAATTTTACCTCCTAATTGGTACACCTATCCAATCAATCAACGGTCGAAGCCCTAACCACGCTTTCTTCGGACTTGGAAGGTCACTCAGCAGTTGCTTCTGTCAAGCAACAAGGCAGTCCTCTGCTTCAGGCATGCGCCGGCACTTCTTGCAAATCGTACCTATGTATTCTTCCCCTTCTTACTCGATACACCCTCTCCTTTCCTTAGGAAATACGTCGTATGTGGGCGACATTTAAGCCCTGCGCTTAGATGTCGCCCACATACACGGTACAGAAGAAAGAGGTTCGATGATTCTTTCCTTTGCCGCACCATTAAGACTTGGAATTCCTTACCAGCTCACGTGTTTCCTTCTTCCTACAGTCCCGGGTCCTTTAAGCGGACCGTGAAAAAGTATCTCATGAGACCGTCAAGCTGAGTGCCACCATTGTAATATGTTACGTGTCTACAATGGTGACCCTCCTTCCTGAGGCTTTGCCTTCAGCATACCATAATAAGAGGTGAAGTCTATACCTATAAAATGAATTGTAAAAAAAAATAGTACAAAAAAATTGTATTTTTAGGTGCAACAGTATTTCCATTTGCCGCTGCTCTGACAGCAGCATGGGACATACTTCTAATGAGTTCAGATATTGAGAAACGGACAAAGTCAGTGGAATTTCGTAACCTTCAGTTGTTTGTTCAACCATTACTTCTGGAGCATCGCCCGACGAGATTAACAGTGGCGATAAATAAAGGAAGTGGCTGGTTTGAGGTTAGAAACTTGGTTTTAAATTGAAATAGTATTCATAATAATTAGTACGTGGACAAGACGTTATATAGTACTACACCGACTCCGCCCCTTAGTTAGTATACCTACTTGCTTATAACGGACGAGGCTTCTCGCAGGCTTTTGTATCGAGTAAACCAAATAAGGAATAAGTGGAGTAGGAGTGTAGACCTTAGGCTTAAAAGTCCGAGCATTGTTTGCTAGTGCACTATGTATTTATCTACATCTACACTACTATTATAAGGAGGAAAGATTTGTATTTTTGTGTGTATGTTTGTAATGAATAAACTCAAAAACTTCTGTGCCGATTTCAAAAAATCTTTCACCATTGGAAAGCTACATTCACCGTGAGTGACAAAGGCTATATTGGATTTCCATGGGAACGTTTTTACCACCCGTGCGAAGCCGGGCGGATCGCTAGTTTGATATATATTTTTCTTAAACATCTTGAGTCATTTTTAAGTATATCATTTTCTATGGAAATTAATTAATAACTTAAACGTCTTTAATTACTTCGATTAGAATGACTCGTAATCTTGAAGTATCTTTAATCAAAATTTTATCATCAGATAACGGAAGAACAATTTAAGTATAAAGTAGTGACAGGCTATATTACCAGTAAATTGACAGAGAGCTTCGAAAAAGATTTAGAAATGTATGATAACTATGAAGTAATGAGTGGAAAGGATATCTACCAGTTATTACAAGATAGAGACTATTCGTACAGGTAAGTTGGATCTGGTTCAGCCTTTTCTCAGGTTGAAGGGTCAAAAAGTAAATATTGCTAACGTGTTGATCACTACAAACATTTATAAAAGTATCTGGTGGGCGTTTTAGGTATATTTTTTGGGTTCCGTACCTCAAGACGAAAAAATGGAACTTATAGTGGTTACATTGTTTCTCTTGAAGTACGGATTACTTTTTTTTCAATTCACTGAGGTGGCAGACAAGCACACGGCCCTCCTGATGGAAAGTGGTCTATATGCCGTGGCCTATGGACGTGTACAACACCGGGGGAGTCACACTTGTGCTGTTGACCCTGTAAACACAGAGAGTTTCTGTGCCGTCAGCGTAGAAGACAAAGCAAGAATAGCCTTTTGTCCTTCCCATTGACAGCTAAAAAACTCTCTAGTGAACTCTGGCTACCCTACTCACTACCGGGAACACAACACAATAGCCGCGGTATTCTGCTCAATTGGACGGAAATACCGTCGTGGTCTACCTACTGCCCTATTTATACTAAATACTCAAGTTTGCAACGCTTTAAGGCAAGTAAAGGCAACAGTCAACATACGGAATCCTCAGGGTACGACCCGCCTCGCAGTTCACTACCTATACAATAAAATAATTTTTACTCTTTTTAGCGGAGAATTTCGTAGTATTCAGAAAGCAAATGCAGATCTGAGTCAAGCAGAACTGGGGTGGTGCAATAATTGGGTCACGCTTATTGACGGCATGCTACAACTGAATGCTTTACGACAACCACATCACGCAGTGTCACTCCCGACTTATATAAGGAAAATGTCCATTGATGTTGAAAAACATATGCATATCGAAAAGAATTGTCTAAATGGAAAAACTATTCTGAAAGCTATGATATTTGATGATTATGATTTTAGCAGGTAAACAAGAAATAATTGTATTGAGCTATCTATTTGATTGTAATACGTATGGAATTTGTATAATATATATTACTGTTTTAGATGTGGAGGACTAACAATACATAACATAAAATTTCGAAATTTACCTCCGTGGAAACCAGACGAATTGAAGATAAAAGTATCAAAACTGCCGTACTCTACTAACAGTGAACAGGTAACGTTAAAAGTCAGTTCCGGCTATCAATAGTTGTTAGATCAAGATGGAGGTCTATATGGGCGACCTGAACAACTCCGTCACAGGTTGGCCATTAGCCACACGAAAATAAGAAGTGATCAGGTTAATACGTCGATTGAAGTCGTCTATTCTACTGTTAAAAAATATAAAACAAATCTAACACGTTATTTTCAGGAGACTCATTGCAATTCTGAAGCTCAACAAAAACTTTTACCAACAGAGATGCCGGTCCTCGCACTAAAATGTAAAGAGTTTGGTAATCTGGACTCATGCCAGTGGGTGGAAAGTTCAACCAAACTATCAGGTGTTCCTGTGAACGTATGTATTAACATAATGATTTCATGGCCTGCTATATCAGAAGGCTAGCACTAATAAATTTATCATTTATACATTTTCTTAGGTACATTACGTAGGATTAAATAAATATGATGTGAATAAAGCAATAGGTGCAACTGTATCAGAATCCAGCAATGTAAGTTATGGAATGGATTTCAGTGGCACTCTGAAAAGGTAAGGCCTAGCCAGACCTAGGCAAATATTTTTGGTCCTTTTTTAGTTTATAACTTCTTCAGCACAAAAGGGAAGTTTTAGTAATATACACACAAATGTCAGGTACTGAACATTAAATCGATTAAGGTTGCACCTTTGCAAACAAAATTTCATATTTTTTATTATTACATATTATATATTTTTTATTTCATATCAAAAAGTTCAAACATATCTCCTTTGTCAACTGTACTATTTCTATACTTTATTGCAGTGGTGAGCGGGTAATGGGTATAGTGAAGAGTGGTGCAGCGAGCACTATGGTGATGGCACAACCTGAACTGGTGTGGCCAGTGCCCGAACACTGGAGCCTCGAAGATGCGGCTACCGTACCGCTCGCATACGCGCAAGCGTTATATCTCCTTGTGAGTTACGATGTTACTTATGTCGAAGTTTACATAGTGCACACCGGTAGGCCTACTGTCGAACGTATATTAGAATTTGCGAACCGAAGTTTCGGGTTACAGTTCTAATGCAATGCATTTATTCCAAAATTAAGCAAGTGGTTCCGAAGATGGCTTATTATTATTTTTCTTTTTTTTTACGTGCGGGAAATTCCCACGTCAATCCTTCGGAGCCGAAGGGGGAGGTTATGTCGGACTCGAACCGACTAAACCGCACGCCGTCTGTGGGTGGATGTGCTAGGCCGAAGGTGAGGTTGTCTTGTGACACATTCCTTCGGTCTGGCCCTCCTCGGGAGGGGGGACCACGCGGTCCCCGACTCGCCCCCGGTATGGGGGGGCCCGCATCGTCCTACGATGCGCGCCGCCGCCGTGAACCGAAGATGGCTCGTGACGTTTCGTTTGTTGTAAACCCTACCAAAAGAAATCTAAAGTAATTTTACAGTGCACGCTTTCTGTAATTGTTTTGTGCTGATTCGAAGTAGCGAACGTAATGAAAATATAGAATTAAATGTTTATTATACATCTCAAATATCATTCTAGAAAATAAAAGTTCGGTTGAATCCTGGGATGACGGTGTTCATTGAAGGAGGCGCTGGAGCCCTAGGTCAAGCTGTTATATCTATCGCACTAGCCTCTCAATGTAGAGTATTCACTTCCGTTAGCGATTTTAACAAAAAGCAGTTACTCCTCAAAATTTTTCCTCAGTTGAAACCCTTCAACTGAGGAAAAATTTTGAGGAGTAACCCATGTATTCCGAAGTTATACTACGGTTTATTAAAAAAGTGTTTCTCTCTCGTACATGCATATTTAAATTACTAAATTCTTTTAATATGGCCACTTTGCTTTTGTTGCTTTAATTTATATTACCTATTCCCGACGTTTCGACTACTATTATTGAATAGTTCTACTATAGTCTGATCGCGAGAGCTGTACTGGCTCCATGGCGGATGAGGGGTGGCGGGGATCGAGATAAACAAAAGAAAAGAAAGAGCATAAATCAAGGAGATCTGTAATGTCGGATAGATCTTGCGATATAATTTGACAGTTTGAAGACCGGATATTATAAAAAAAAACCTATTAAATCATTTTAGGCTCTACACGCCAGTCGCTATACATGTATTAAATAATAAGATACATATAATTAAATGAATAAGCGTACATAAATTATTAAATTAATGAAGAGGAAACGCTGCCAGCCTGATGGGCACGTTTGGGCGAGGGGACGTTGACATGAATTGATCCTCCGGATCAAATCATCTATACATATAAATAAAAGTAAAGTGTCTGTTTGTAATTTTGAAAATGATGTTTTTGCTGGTTCGGTAAGTTGGTTCTACTGAGAGATACCAGCAAGAAACTCAGTGAACAAGATTTTCGTTTTTATTATTATTAATGAATTAAATATCAAATAATAACAAATAATCAAAAGTACTTATCCAATTGTTCATACTAATTCTGTAACGGACTGTAACGCCATTTCGAGGTTCTTATAAAACAAAAAAAATATAATTCAATGTCGTAAAACGCCATCTAGTTAGTTGATTAAGTAAGGAATTTTTTATACGTAAATAAAATAATGAATAAATATACACTATGGTATGTGGTCAAAGAAAAATTGATTCATAAAGAAATTATTCTGTTAAATTGCAAAGCGCAAGTAAATATGTTTTATGAACAAATAAATTTAAAACATAGTATAATATAGACAATATAGACGGGACTATGATTGAAAGAATTTAAAAATAGTCTATGGATATTTTCACAAAGAATAATATTATAATAGTTTTATGTATTGTTCATAATAAAATTAATAAAGAAAAATAATAAAGAAAATAATAAACAGATAAAGTTAAAACTTATTAATTATTTGCAAAGAACAATAATTATAGATAATATTTAATGCAATAAAGTACTGTTGAAAAGAGATCATAAATACTATTTATTATCTGTGTGCTCCAAAACTATGTAAATGCAGGAAATGACTGTGATTGGCTACTGATTTTAAAGGTCAAATGGCTATTGAATAATCATCTATATTCATTATTGAATACAGTTGGAATGTGTATTTAACATAAAACTAATCGAATAATATTAAAATTATATTGGCATCTAGAACTAATATATATATATATATATATATATATATATATATATATATATATATATATATATATAAACGATTTATAAATATTCAGAGCTCAATAGGGGAACTTTGATTGGTTGATCGGAAGCAATCTTTTAGTTCTGAATTTTAACGCAGGTTTAGCGCTGTCGTCAATTATTCATGAATTGTGGCTCTTTGGCGGGAAAATCAAATCTTCTGATTGGCTGTGGGGGTGTTAGAAACCTTGAAACAAGGAAAACGAGGGAATTCAAGGACACTTTTCTTTGAGCTGGCTTCGGGGTTGGTCGATTCGCGAAAAGGTATTCTGTGTAGTGTACTTTGGCGGGAATTTTGAGAATTTTACATTTAAAGTCGTGGAGATTTTTTACCTTTGTTGTGGAAAGTTTGAGTTTAATTAGTAAATCCTTAGTGTTTTAATTATTAAGAAGAGGAATTAGGTTAGCTCGCCTTTATTGAAGTTTTATAATTCGCGAAATGAACATTTTATCGTATGAGCCAGACAAGACACCTTTATCTCTGGGATTAAGAATTGAATCTCGTATTCAATTCAGAATATCAGCTGTACTGTGAGTCTGCGGTACAGGGCCATACACGAGATAAAATGTTTATATAGGGATTCTTTGTGGGACTTTGGTAGGGCTAGGGACGGTTGAGGCCATAGGTATTAGCTAGGTTCCCTGCTTAGGAAGTCAATCAATGTGATTGCCAGGAGTTGATACCTTACGGTGATAACAAAGCTTCTGTCCTCTGTTCAGCTAGACATGCTGAGGATAATCTGAAGCGCTCAGCACACAGATTTTGCCTGAAAGGGATCCGTGAGCTTCCAGGATGATTTGTGACTGGGGGGTAGGCGGTTGTCGCTCTCCAGAGCGGGTCAGTCCTGTCTATCTTTATATATGTATATATACACACTTTTATGTCCTTGTCCTGTGAGATAACACATCCTTGGCTTCGGCCGTGGTCTCTTGCTCGTAGGGGGTACTAGTGATAGTTCAAAGTCAGGCTAACTACCTGCGCCCTAGTCAGATAGATTAGCCTTACACATTTCACGTTTAACGTAATTAAATGTTTCTTGATACACGGTTAGTTTAGTCAGGTAGGTGAGTAGGTACACACTAATAGTAAACATATGAATATATATTAGGTAGGTAGAATCGCGTTTGTAAGGGGTGATCTAAGTTGTTATTAATGTAAATCATAATAATCTGATTAGGAAATTAGATAGGCAATTGGTTCAGTTACAACGTAGCATATTTGTAAATGACCGCCATCTTGTGACTGAAGAATGAAAGTTTTCCCGCTAATTTTGCAAATCAATTTTCATGTTCGATTTACGTTGTTGGGAATTACTGGGATTATAGTGACAGGATTGTGTAATAATTACGCTAAGATTATGGTGAGATAACAACCATTGGATGTGTTAACATGAAGATGAGTGTTTAACAGTGAAGTGAATAAACGTGTGTGACAGAGCGAGCCAATGTACTCATTACAGGTCACAAGTATTGTTCAAGGTAAATGTGCAGTGATTGACTTGTCCTAAGTGTCCTTAATATAATTTTTACTAATTGCATATAGATCCTTGCTGGTTCATTATTGAACAACAACGCATCGGTACTTTGTACATTCACACTAGTGAAATCTTTCTGACAACAGAATCATGTGCAAAGTTATCGTAATCTGAAGGGTCGGAAGTATCCAAACAGATTAGCTACAAAAGGTAGTTATTTTATAACTGTTCTTTGTGTACAAGCAGGGTCTCGCACGTAAGTCGTTACTATTGCCAACGCCCAAATAATGATGTTTGGACATTTTAATCATTGTCTGCATAAACAGTTGTTATATGTACTGTGCTGAGTGCATATGGTCGCTCGATCGCTATTTTATAGTAATCTTACCATCCGCTAGGGTGAAGCAAAAGCTAAAGTTGAACTGAATTATTGTAGTTGATCATGTGATCAGTGAGATTGAATGCATAAAGTTGTTCGATCACTATTTTATAATAATCTTACCATCCGCTAGGGTGAAGCAAAAGCTAAAGTTGAACTGAATTATTGTAGTTTGACCATGTGATCAGTGAGATCGTATAATCTTTGATGAGTCTTTACAGACAATACTATTCTGAAGTGAAGTGGTCACTAGTATTTACTTAATATTATGTAAAGACTGTGTTAAAGAATTAGCTCGATACAAACTAACCTTATCGCTAACAACTAAAGTAAATGTTTTATTGCAATTACTCTTTGCATTTATTCGTCTCTAAAGGGACGTTTTGAACGGTAATACTGAGTTATTATTACATTACATTCATACTAAAACCAAAACAAAAAAAATTACAATAGAATATGAACGAGCCTTAATCAAGGTTACGTTATTCTGAATACAGGATTGGGGATTTGTATACCGGATGCCTCGGTACAGTAGGCAGGAGACTTTAGAATTGTCTTCTAAATACCTACTTAGGCATAGGAAGGACTACGTTTGGTACTAGAGGCGAGTCCTACTGAATGTGGCGAGCATGGGGCCACATTCCTTTTACTCGGGGGGGGAATACACTATATTACAGAAATAATAAGGATTTATGGAAGCTTTGACAATGAGTTAAACCAAATTATAAATTATCACTGTTTTAGGAATTGTTTGTATTTTTGAGTAACAGGACCTCTGTTGGTCTCGAAAACAATTATAATTTGAAGTATTGAATGATTGACAGTTAGTTTTGTTGATTCTAATTTTACATGTAGTACAAGCGTAATGTGGTAGATGTCTCTGTGCTAAGTAATCCTCAATGATTTCGCCGTTGAATAATAATACGTTACGAGAATTCCACAGTTCAAGACTTTAATGATATACAGTTGCTTTGTAGGATGTTGAACGAAGGGAGTAGTGTAATGTCAAACTAAAATGTCATTATAAGTGCTAGTTGTCAAAAGGTTGTCCGGTCTTATTCCACTAAGTAAAACAAATGAATTTGTATGTTATATTGTGAGTATTAGTTTGATAAATCAAGGTGAGGAACTGTGGATTGACTACGGAGTAAGGTTGGAATGGTGAAATAATCTGTTAGAAGGTATGTTGAAGTAAATATGAGTTACAATCGTATGAGTATGTGAATTTCAGGTTGGGGAACTAAGGACTGAAATATACATGAATTCTATTGTAATTAAAATATGACAAGGAATAGATCTTTCACAACCCATTTTTCCTATAGAGCTACGGGTTACTATGTACCACGATAAGCGTTCTAAATGGCCACTAGACGATTTTACGGTTGGGAATTGTAGGTTTGAATACGATAGGTGATCAGGGATAGCTTTATACATTACAATTCTAATAGTATAAATCTGAAAGTTTGTGAAGATGTTTATATGCTTGGATGTTCACTACTCAATCAAGACCTAACGGCTAAACGGATATTTGAACGTTGAACAGATTTATTACAGGGTTAGATTATTCTGACATAACATAAATATGCTACTTTATATTCTGAGAATAGGTTTCCATGGATTGCCGTTATGTAATTATTATTAAATTGTTTTTATTATATAATTAATTAGTGTACGTACTAAACTGATAACTTTACATAAATTCTCCTTTCGGGCCATCGGAACTAGAAGTTCTGTATAAAAATTATTTATTTTCATAAAAAATGATGTTCCTCACATCATGAGATATCTTTGAATTGTAATATCATGTGTATCTAGATAGTCCGGTACAAATGATATGAGATACCGCCGTGAGCGTTGGCAGCGAATCCCAAGTCCCAGCGCGCACATTTCTAGGGCACGGTACAGCTGTAAGGTCAAACTATAACTCACAGGAAAACGTATGCCTAAACAAAGTGTATTGGAAATAACAAAGCTCTTTTTAGATAGGACCGATTACCAGTTCACAGACGATATTGTATATTCGCGCAACTAGAGAAAGCTCTAATCTTATTGAAATTTTAGATGAATTCATATTTAACTCTCGTCACTTTACCTATGTGGATGATTTAAATATTGCAACAAATGGAAGATGTGATGTTATAATAAGTTATTCAAAAGGACTGCTAAAAAATGTAAGTAAATTCTACGAATATCTGGTTATTATTCGGATTTCTTTTTTCTTTTTCTAAAATTCCTTCTTTTTCATCAAAGCGCCAATCTTGTTAGCATCTAAAGACAACGCCTTTTTGCCTGGAGTCAGTTCTCCTTCGTCTCCTTTCATCATCATAATCATCATATCAGTCACACATAGTCCACTGTTGAACATAGGCCTCTCCTATAAACTTACAGAACGACCAATAATCTAAAGCAATCTAAAGCGTATACAGCGTTTCCCGGCGACCTTGATGAGGTCATCCTTCCACCTGGCCGTTGGGTGTTCTACACTACGTTTGCCCGTACGTGGTGGCCATACCAGAACTTTTTGCTACATCGGCCATTTGTTCTGCGCGCTATGTGTCCCGTCTCCTTTCAATTTATTTATTATTCTTTACTGAAGAACGAAGTCTGATCCAGAGCCTCGCCCATCAATTAGCAAGAGAGGTTGGTGTACGTCTTGAAGATCAAGAATGGTTCCGTAAGCTTCTTATCCCTCCTGGAATCAAAAGCTTAAAATTATTACTATTCATTTCAGTTACTATTAAAAAGCGTAGCAGGTGATGGCACATTTCTTGATCTAGTACAAGTCTTCGATCGTGAAGATTTTGTTTTTGGCATGAACCATCTTACCAAAGCCAGATCTTACGCCGCTGTTGATCTTTCATCAATATTTTCACATCATCAAACTGAGATGCAAGTAAGTATAAACTATTTATATTTGTAAAAATCGTTTATAGCTCACTCAATACTGTGTAATCAATGTATTCCTTTCCTTGTTTTCGTTTATAATTACAATTTCGTTTATAGACATTGCAAGAACTTTTGGCTAACGGTATTATTCATGGCTACGTTCGTCCGCTGTCTAGAGTAACATATGCATCACATGAAGCTGCGCGAGCCTTCAAATTACTGATGGCTAGGAAAAGTTGCGGCCGCGTGCTTTTACGTATGGAAGACAACTTAAAATCACAGGCGATACGAAGGTGACAACTAAACTGAATATAGATTATTTGTATATTCCTATACCCATAACATTGAATTTGGAATCTTTTTATAGTGTCGTTTGTGCTCCTGATGCATGTCAGTTGATTTTAATTGACGATCAAATCCTGAGTATGCGGCTAGCTGAGAAACTTGTTGCTCAAGGAGCCCGGAGTCTATACATTGCTTGTGACAAAGTTACTCCATTTCATCTATTTAAAACCAGGTAACTTTTCAAACATACAAATTGTATACTGGGAATGGAAAGTGGTCTCATGTTTATCTTTTTTCTTTTCTTTGTAGAACTTGGAACCATAAGGGAATCAAAGTGAACTTCTTCAATAAAAAATTAGGAAACAGTCAAGATATCACATCTTTATTAAAAAGTGCCACTAACATAGGACCAGTTGAAGGTATATACTTAAGCTTAACTGAAAGAAGAGATAAATGCACCAGTGAGTCAGATATCATCAATTATGTGGATTCTACATCTAGATATTTGTGTCCTAAGTTAAAGTGAGTTTATATTTAAAGTGATTTGTACCTTCTTTTTACATTGATTTGTTACGGTGATACTTCACATAGCTATATATTTGGGTATTTGGTAAACAATTACTATATGGATTGTATATTTTAATTAATACAAAGTATTGGCGTTTTGGTGGCACTTCACGTGGCTTTGACATATCTGTTTTACAATTACCACATATGGACAGAATATTTGACAAAACATTAGCCTATAGACGAATATAGTCAATACCAGAATGGCAGAAAAGAAAATTCTTCAGCTGCCAAATGTTTCTGTTTGTTATTTGGTTAATATATGTGGATGGTCATATTTGCCTCTATTTGCATGTTTGCGTGTATGTCAAATAATTTGCCGAATATTAGAAACACCCAGTAGCGAACACGAATAGCCATGTGAAGTGGTACCATTTAACAAATAGGCTGGCAAATTCGGACGTAATCACTGTTACTGTTATAAAAATAATCATTTGTAGTACCTATACTAAATTTTCTATGTACTGGTGAGTGGTTAATGGTTTGATCCAGTGAAGAGTAACCGAAGGGCTCTACGCTTTACTACTTTTGTTCAATTTGCCCGGTTTGTTCTTTACTCATAGTATAATAATGAAATCATCCTTTCGTTACAGATATTTCGTGGTTTTAACAACTAACGGAATTGAAGCTAAGAATATTTACCTATCGCGGACAAAGCGTAATCTTCCTATCACTATATTAGATTTTCTGGCATTAACTGAGGTGAAAATTAGTCTGCTTTTTCTCTTCTTAACTCACAATTATACTCTTTGTATTGCTTTGCATCCGAAGCTTTAGTAACTGTAATTTTTTGATTAACTATGTATATAACTTATTGCAGTTGGTTATTTTTCAGGTGAAAGATTATTATCTAACCTTAATAGATGTTGTAGAGCAAGCGCTTGGTTCAACACAAATTGCAAAAGTCATACAAATAGACCATATACAAAAATGTTCGATTCTAAACCAACTAAATTCTATTACAGGTAACTTTTAATGGTTTATTTTTAATACTATACGGGGTGCAAATTGAACGAATTCCTTTGTGTTATTTTTGTGATCGTCACTATTGTCAAAAGCTATGTTCACGAGGAGACTAAAATGCTGATTATTGAACTGGAAAGTTATCTCCAATTCTTTAATGAATTCATCCAACAGTGGGTATGCACTTACTACGGCAGCATAATTTTAATAACACATCTTGTTTATTTATAATTTCAGATCTAAACCTACATAAACAAAATGGAAATAAAACCTTGGCAGAAATAGGAGTCAAAAATAATAAAATACCAACAATACAATCTTTATTAAGAGATACTTACAACAAATTTTTGAATGATGAAGAAGTGCATTCGTTAACTATAAATGAGTAAGTGTCATCATTATCTTTCTATCCTTATTTATTTGGGGTCACCGCAATATGGTGCGCTATTCAATTTATTTTTACTTGCAGTTCTCGTTACACTTAACACGTTATCGGTGTTCATAATATCATCTATTAGTAGTAGTAGTCCTTCCATCTTCTTCGTGTCTTCCCCTGTTATTGTCTACTTTTATTATTAATCTTATCGTTTGATATTTTATATCAAACAAATTGTACGACTCAAATACAGAAGCAAAACAACAAAAAAATTGTGTTGTTTTATTTTTTGCAGACTTACAAAGCTCAACGATATCTTAGAAGGGACCATCAAAAGTTTGCAAGGTTTACAGAATTTGTTTTCTCACGTGGGGTCTGACGAACATTTAGCAACAGCTCCTTTAGTATCTTTGCCAACACTGGCTAAAAATATAACGGTAGGTCGAAAATAATTACGACGTTACTTTCGAATCTTACTTATAACAACAAAATGTAACTATTGATCTATTTATAGGAAATGAATAAAATAGAAATAGTTCAAACGTACTTCTACATTATACCGGGCACAGAAGGGCTCTACGAGCGATTTCGGGAACTGTGTGAGCGTCTGCAGCTACCAGCAGTTGTTTTGCAACCTGGATTAGAACATCCACATGAGACAATACAACAAACTGCGAAGAGATATAGCCAGGTCTATAATGTTTTATCTCTTAAGTATCTGTTTGAAGAATGTGAAATTAATGATTTTTAATTCTACAACAGGTTATTCTGAACGCAAGCAAGTGCCTCGATAACTTCTATTTGCTAGGATATGGAAGTGGAGTTTTAGTGGCACTAGAAGTTGCTGCGATTCTAGAGAATCAAGGTATGGATATTTTTGTATTTGGCTGAATCTGTTGATTTATGAATATATATGAATGTTCATTGAAGGTCCGTTATCCGTATGATGACGGAGAAAGAATACAAGTGTTGCCGCCCCATCATCCGAGGGTGTCGTAAGAGGCGATAAATCGATGGGATACACAGCCGAGATCGCTGTGAGAGAAGGAAAACTTGTAATAAAAACATTTGCCAACCCGTCTGGCCAGCGTGGCAACAGTAGGCTAAAACTCCTCACAATGGAAAGACGCCACAACACAAAGCCCCCAGTTCCCGGTGGTCCCGCTATTCCCAGCCATGGTAGCGGTTTGGGTAACGGCGGGGCGAGGGGTGCTAAAAATCTCCGGGCTACGGGAGGCTACCGCAAACGGCTGCTACTGGCAGCATATAACTGCAGTACACTTAGGCTGGACCATCACCTTGCAGAACTCTAGGTAGAACTACGTCGCATAAACTGGCACATATTGGGGTTGTCTGAGATCCGAAGACAGGAGGAGGACACGATAACCCTTGAGTCAGACGACCTGTTCTACTTCAGAGAAGGTGATCTGCTCTCCCAGGGAGGTGTCGGTTTTCTGGTTAAAAAGTACCTCATTGGCAGCGTTGTTGAACTCGGCAGTGTGTCGAACCGGGTAGCGTACCTGATCCTAAAATCACGAACAGTCGTTCGCTGAAGGTGATACAGGTATAAGTGCTCACCTCGTGTTACGCCGACGAAACCGCCGAGGCCGTATATGCAGATATTGCCAAGGCAATAAACCACACCGCCAAGGCCACTTACAACGTGTTATGGGGGCCTTCAATGCCAACATGGGAGTACAAGAACGTAGCGAGGCGAGAATCGGACCGTATGGAGTGGGGCGCAGAAATCACAGAGGACAAATGCTAGACAACTTCCTCAAATCACAGGAAGAAATGAATAGCTTCTTTAAGAAAAACCCCAAAGGAAGTGGACTTGGCAACGCCGGGACTCTTTGAAAAGGAACGAGATAAACTTTATCATAACGGACAATAGGCACACATTTAGAGACGTCTCTCTGATCAATAGGCTTAATACCGGAAGCGATCACAGACTTATCCCAGGCTCTCTAAATATCAACATTAAGGCTGAAAGGCTCCGAATGATACGGTCTACTCTCCAACCTACGCCGCTCCAAGTAGCTCTAAGGTCCGACGAGTTCCATGTGGAACTTCAAAATCATTTCGCAATGCTGGAAACCACTAGCGGCATTGATGAGAAAACCGACACAGTGGTCAAAACATTACAGGCAGTGTCTCGAAAGGTGTTTCCCGGAAAACACAAACAGCAAGATTTCAAGCTCTCTCCTGAGACTCTCGAACTCATGAGAAGAACGCGTGAAAAACCATCCATACAGTCGTCTTCGTCAGAAGAGAGGGCCATAAACAAACAAATTAAAAAGCTGACAGGACGCGACCTCCGACGCTTCAACACTCGCATTGTCCAAGAGGATTACAAGAAGGTAGGACACGACACGACGGTATCTCCCGTCCTAGCTGAGCAGTCCGACTGGGGAAGTACCTTCGCCCTACAGAATACCGCGGTTATAATAACCTTGTGTTGTGTTACCGACGGTGAGTAGGTTAGCCCGAACCTGGGGATCACATAATCTCCGCCCCAGGAGGCTGAACTAGCAGCCTGTGTAAAGTTCTCGGTGCTGTAGTCGTGCCGGAGGAGGAAACCGGAGTGGTCTCGGCTACAGTATCTGGGAGGGAACCGGGGGCCCTTCCGCCTGCCGCGCCAGCGAGTCACCCAACGCTAGCTCGTCTGCGGTGGTGGAGAGCCTTGCTTTGTCTTCTGCGCTGACGGCACAGAGAGTCTCTATACCTTCCTCCCCCCTTCTTTAAAATGGCAAAAACAAAAAGAAATAGAGGTTATACAGCGGCACCATCGTCCACATTGAGAGTGGACTTCTGTAACATCAGGGGCCTCCACTCCAATCTTAACAAAGTCCACCACCTTCTTGAGACAGTAAATCCGACCCTATTCTTTCTGACGGAGACCCAAATATCATGCCCGGCCGATACAGCCTACCTTATGTACCCCAGGTACAGACTCGAGCATAACTTCCTGAGTAAAGCCGGGGTATGTATGTACGTCCGGGATGACGTTTGTTTTCGCCGTCTAAACGGCCTTGAAGACAGGGACCTGTCCACACTATGGGTGCGTATGGATTACGGTGGCCACACCCGTATCTATGCGTGCGACTACAGGTCTCATAGCGGTGACCTGGGCACGGCTCAACTGTTCGAGCACCTGCAGCGGTCGGCGGACAGAGTAATTGAGCAGTACCCTGCCGCGGACTTAGTATTCTTGGGTGACTTCAATGCTCACCACGTTCAGTGGCTGGGGTCTCACAGGACTGATTTTGCGGGAAGGGCTGCTCACAACTTTGCCCTGACCTATGAGTTCTCGCAACTGGTGCATTCCCTCACCAGAAAAACAAATGTCGGGACCCACAGAGAGTCTTTATTGGACCTTCTGCTGACTACGCGCCCGGATGAGTACTCCGTAACTGTGGAAGCGCCTCTCGGTACTTCGGACCACAGCGTCATCCGGGCGCAAGTGACTCTCGCGCGGCCAGAACCACCGCGGCCACCTCAGTGGCGGCATGTCTGGCACTACAAGTCGGCAGACTGGGACGGAATGCGAGAATTCTTCTCGTCGTACCCGTGGAGGCGGCTTTGCTTCACTTCAAAGGATCCAAGCTCCTGTGCAACAGCAGACGCTGAAACGATCCTATCGGGTATGGAATGCTATATTCCCAACCGTTGGATCGCAACAGGAGCGAGCAAACGGCCGTGGTATAATAGGCCTTGCAGAGAAGCTAGAGACCGCAAGCAATCTGCATATAAGGCTTGAACCACGGCACTTGCCAATAAGGATCCTAACATAGCTGAAGTGAAGCGGAAATTGAATGCCGCCTCGAGGTCCAGTAAAAAAGCTACTGTCAGGGCGAAGTTTGAGTTCATCGGTGGAATTGGCGAGCGGCTTACTCGTTACCCATCCGGTAGTCGAGCATTTTGGTCACTCGTCAAAGCTGCCGAGGGAAACTTCTGCCATTCCTGCCTTCCGCCACCGCAAAAACCCGACGGTAGCCTAGCTCATGGCGCTGAGGAGAAAGCCTTTTAAGGCGCCCACTCACTAACAGTCCGCCTGCAGTCCACCTGCAGTTCCTGATCTGTCCGGCGGCCTGCAGTCCTAAGCCGATAGCGCCCATACACTAAAGCGATTTTGGCCTGCCGGCAATTCCCTGTTGTCAGTTTTGCGACCACACACTAGCAGTTGCGAGTCGTCAGTTTTAGGTCGTACGATCGCCTGCCGGTAATGGTCTGATATCAGTTACATAGACTACGAAAAAGTGCAAGCGATTTTCGACCTTATTGACATTTTCTTAATTACATGTTTTTTCGCATAAATAAATGCCGCTGATCACGAATATAAGAAAAAAAACTATATTTGTTGTGTTGTCAATAAGGTTGAAACTAGCTTGCACTACGTTATTCTTGTATAAGTACGTGCTAATCATTGTGAGAAATAGGTGTTTGCCATTTTGAATCTAATGGACTATGTGCATAAGAAATATAGACGATTATGTACAAAAAATGAATAAAATCTTAGTAAAAAATAGTGATGTAGGTACATGTCATCATAATGTTATTACTTCAGACAAAAGAATAAAATTAATTCACTGTTTTATTCTAAGTTTATTACGTAAAAAAGCTGACACGAAACGTCAATCGACAGGCCGTCGTTCGACATATGCTCGTTCGCCCTGACGGCCTAGGACTGTCCGGCTTAGAACTGTCCGGAATCGTTCGGCGGCCACACACTATCGGATCGTAGTAGTCGTCAGTCCAAAATCGTTAAGGAAACTGTTAGTGTGTGGGTTATTGCGATTAACTGACAGATTTATATCGTCCGGTAAACTGTTAGTGAGTGGGCGCCTTTAGGTAATCTCTTTGCATCAAACTCGACGATGAACGACGGGAATGCCAAGCCACCTTTTGTCCCCAACTGTGGTACTTTCATGTCTGAAATTAAAATCACACAACGGGTGGTTCGGCGGGAACTCAAGTCGCTGGATATTCGGAAGTCGAGTGGGCAGGATGGTATACCGGCGATGGTGCTCAGGCACTGTGCCCCCGAATTGTGCCCAGTACTTACACGGCTTTTCGCGCTCTCTTACTCCGCGAGACAAGTCCCAGCCTCGTAGAAGACTGCATTCGTGCATCCTGTGCCTAAGAAAGGCGACAGGACAGACCCGACCAATTACAGGCCTATTGCTATAACCTCCCTTCTCTCGAAGGTAATGGAGCGTGTGATTAACGCACAGCTCCTTGGATACCTTGAGGGAAACGACCTACTGAGCGACCGACAGTATGGCTTTCGCCACCGTCGCTCCACTGGTGACCTTCTTGTCTATCTCACAAACCGATGGGCGCAAGCTATCTAGAGTCGGGGCGAGGCACTAGCGGTCAGCCTCGATATAGCAAAGGCTTTTGACCGGGTCTGGCACAGAGGTCTTCTTTCGAAGTTGCCACGCTACGGACTCCCCGAGGGACTTTGCGAATGGATTGCCAACTCAACCCATAAGCCTCCAGCGTGGAGTCAGGCAGGGGGATGTTATATCCCCGAAACTTTACACTAATGCTTTGCGGGGTATCAACAGACACGGTGAGTATATCTCACACCTTCGGTTCGCCTTCGTTGCGGAGTCGCTGGAACAACTGGGCGAGATGCTGCACAGCCTAGATGGAGCTTCTCGACGCGTCGGCCTCGGTGTAAACTTGGATAAAACCAAGATCTTGTTCAACTAAAATGTTACACCGAGACCGATTGCCATCGAAGGGGCGACGCTCGAAATTGTTCAAAAATATGTATACCTGGGCCAGGTTATCCAGCTCGGAAAAAACAACTTCGAGCAAGAACTAGCCAGAAGGATCCGGCTGGGCTAGGCAGCATTTCGCAAACTACGTCGAGTCTTCTCTTCCTCCTTACCGCAATGCCTGAAAACAAAGGTCTTTGACCAGTACGTCCTACCTGTTTACTTACGGTGCCGAAACGTGGACACTGACGGCAGAGCTAGTCTAAAAACTAATGGCCGTTGGAGCAGACAAGTCCTATAGTGGAGACCGCGAGAAGGCAAACGAAGGGTAGGACGCCCTCTGGCCAGATGGACCGATGACCTGAAAAAGGTGACTGGGACGGACTGGATGTAGAAGGAGGAGGATCGTATGAAATGGCGCGCATTGGGAGAGGCCTATGTCCAGCAGTAGACTGCAGTGGGCTAATTGATTGATTGATTGATTGATCATTGAAGGTTAAAAACCTTACCATCAATATAAGTTAACAAAATTATCAGTTTTCTCAGAGTTATTAAATTTTCATCTTGCAAATCTTATTTAATATTAAGTTAAAAATTTTAAAATGAAATGTGCAACTTGTTGTATTTTATAAGTTTCTTAGCAGGAGAAGAATCCCTTTCTTAAAAGCTTCGTATAATTTTATAGATCACCATTATAAAAAAAATTACCCTATTTTGGACGTCTTGTTTAAATAATTATTGATGTTTGTTATTTCAGGTTTCACGGGCACCGTTTTTTGTTTGGGATTCGCACCAGATGAATTCCAGATAGAATTTGAAAAAATATTGAGTGAGTTTGAAACAGAAAATGACCTACAGGATTCTATATTACGTCATATTTTCACGCTATTGACTGGGAAAGACACAATGCAACTAGAAAAGGCCTTGCAAGGCACTTCTACGTGGAAACAGAAAGTAGACGTGTCTATACGATGCTTACTAGGAAGGAAGACACAATCAACGCAGTTTGTACGTGCATTTATTGAAGCTACTTTAGCTCGCATTGAACAAGTGCGGCGATACAGTGTGACACCATTCCAGCTCCAATCTCGGCTGGTACTTCTACGTGCTGCCACTAAACACGTGGTGCCGAGTCAGTCAGCTCTGCAGCAATTCTCCAGTCAACCAGTCGACGTATATCAGCTGCGATTACCATTAGCACACGCACAAAACGATACTTTGATAGCGCCTATTGTCAACAAATATCTTAGTTCTGAAATATTAAATTCATTCAAAGTGAAAAATGTTTGTAACGTTTATGTTAACACTACTGTACTTGATCCATTTTTGATTTAGTGTAAAATCTTATGTCTGTGTTGCGTTATTATACTTATAAGCATGATTTTACTCCTGACGGTAATTAATATATAAAACCTGTATTATTAAATTTGCTTTTTATTTGTATCCTATGTATGGAGCGCACACTTAAAATCAGGCTTTATAATATTCTGATTACTATAGGGACGCAAGTTGATACCAAGGGTTCAAGTTTTTTTATTTATTTATACCGCTGAGGTGGCAGACGGGCACACAGTCCACCGGATGGAGAGTGGTTACCGTGGCCTATGTGCAACACCAGGGGAGTCACACTCGTGCTGCCGTAGAACATAGAGGGTTTATGTGCCGTCAGTGTGGAAAACAAAGCAGGATACCCTTTGGTCTTGAAAAAAAAAATCCTCCAGTGAGCCCTGGCTACCCTACTTACCGCCGGGAACACAACACAAGGTTATTATGGCCGCGGTATTCTGTAGAGCGGGTTACTTCCCCAGTCAGACAGCTCAGTTGGACGAAAACAGCATCGTGCCCTACCTCCTACAAAGTTCTGACACATCTCTGAAAGAATACGGCAAAGCAACAGTTTGGTTTCTTTTAGCTATTAGGAGTACCAACTGCTGTCTGATCTCTCAATCTGGCATGGAAAACCCGCGCCAGAACTGCTTCCAATTGATGGTTTTGAGATCCAAGCACCCACAGCCAGCCGGTTACCGGTATCTAACATATGAACATACATAAATACATAAAATCACGCCTGTTTCCCATAGGGGATCCTGACATGCTACTCTCACTTCATTCACTCTTATTACATTCTTTATGAAAATGTAATATAGTATTGTAGATATTAGTAGTTTAATTCTCGTCAATCTTTCATTATACAGGTAGTTCGCATGTAGAATGTTCTGCTACTGGTATCCAATCATTTGACAAGAAACGAAAGACAAATCTCCATTTGACAAATGTTTGACAAAATTATAGTTGATAAAGTTATCATTTTACAAACTATTGTTTAATAAACTACTCATTAGATAAAATATTTATTTGAAAAGAATTCGTTATGGCTTAACATCATTTTACAAATTGATCATTTTTGAACATGTTAGTTGGCAAATCAAGTTTTACCCTTCAATTATTGGCTTGAATAGTCAAAAGTTAGTGACTGAATCTCTGCAAATCCGACTTCACGTGGTCTTGTTAGCCCTACCTCTAGAGTGTTATTTAAGGCCGCGCAGGCGTGGAGGGGTGAGGCGGCTGACGAGCTGAAGAGCAGGTGGTTATAAAGCCCGCCACCGAAGCCGCGGAGGTGGGCATTACAACCATCTGCAACGACACGCTCGTGTGGGGCCGCCGCCGGAGCCCCACAGCGCCGAAGCTGTGACAGAAACGATGTTTGCTACATGCTACTTGCCTACTGTATGCTACACGCGCGGTTTATGCTTGCTTGTTTGACTGTTTGTTAACCGACTTTCATTGGTCAAGTGAACACTTTTAAAAATAAAATTTTAACAATTGAAATATTTTCTATGTGATACATTTGCAAAACCTTTATTTATCAAACGATTTTTTTAAGTAATATGTTTGCGAAATGATTAATTTGTCAAACGTTGTTTGTAAAATGATCATTTATCATACATTTTTTGTCAAACAATTGTAAAACTCTGCTAAAAGCTAAACATCACGGAGTCTTTTAAAAAAATGTTAAAAGAACATTATTTGTCTTCCTTGGATTGAGTTACTATTATGTTGTTATTTTTTGTATTTAAAATGTTGTGTATAATATGAACACTATGTATAATATGAATACTGAGTAGTATATATTATAGGTATTATGTTGACATACTATGTAAACATGACTGATATATAACTTGTTTATATACGAAATGCACTTGTTATTGTCACCTTTTGTTTTAAAAATAATTGTAAGCTACCCTGTCATCTCTTTTGCTTCTATCAATATAAAGCAAGGCAGTCTTTGGATAGCTAGTAGAATTCGTTGTTAGCGATTATATATTATATTTAGCCCATTATGCATTATATATTTATTTTATTAAATTGTTACCTTATTATACTATTATGGTGTACAATAAAGAATATTATATATATTTATAACTTATCTTATATTAATTCTTACATTATGAGGCTCCTTCTAGTGTAGGTAGATATTAGATTAATATATTTAATGGAAAATAATTTTTACACAAACAATTCATTCTAAGAAAAATATTATCGATAGAAAACCTCAGTGCGATTGCTTTTTTATTGATTTCAATTTATTTTTGTTTAGCTTCGTAACCGTGCCATTGATATTTTATTTTCAAATAAGTTAAAACGATGTTTGTTTTATTTATTAGTTATGTATTACATTTCGATTTTACTAAAGGCAGTAAGTGGGATTCAATCGGTGTACGAATTGTTCGAGTTACACTTGAGTTAATATTATGATTTTAAAACTTATTACTTTCTGAAAATATGTTTAAGAAATCCCGTTGTATTGATTACAACAGATGTAGTCCCGTCCTGAATTTCTATACACGGGGATCAAAATTCTTTTTTACCCTTGATAGGAACTACACCCTTCACATTTTCAGACGCGGGAAACCAGATGCCACCACGGTTATTAGAAATGTCATTAAAACATGTTAATACATTACTAGCTGACATCGATGATAACATTGCAATTGAGAGGGAACTATTATCTCAAATAGACAACAGTTCGCCCGTGACAGGTCATTAGTATATTTTATAACAACAATGTCAGTAGTTAAGGTGAATGGCGTCTAACCAATATATTCGGGGTACAAGCTCACCTGCAACCTGTTTGCACGTGGTGAATGAGGTTCAGATGCAAATTTTCCCTTAATGGAGCCATTTACGGTTAATTGTTTTCCAGAGTTATGTATAACACTATGGTTATTGTTCTGGGAAAAGGGCAAACCCATTCACTCCTTCGTCGTCTGTCCAAAACGCCTTCTGCTGTTTATAAGGACATTGTATAAACTATTTAATCCAAAACATGTGCTAATCGATTCTTAGTAGAACATTAGACGGAAGATGTAGTAACGGTAGATTATAGATCTTATATCACGACCCTTATATTAAAATGTTTCATATCATGAATACTAATGTTTACATAAATTTTACAGAAGACAATAAAAATAAAATTGAAAATTTAATTAGATCTGATTTAAATATACTTCCTCAAAATAAGGGAGTCCAGTATATAGATAAAGGTGATAAAAAAGCCACAATATTCGCCAATGAACGACCTCCTGATGTTACTTTAAAACCTTCACAGTCTAGTGGTACTCATGTGGAAATGCATCCAAGACAACCACCTAATTGGCCACCATTTATTAAAAATGTGGTACCAGAATTACCAGTTTTCGAACCTGGCCCACCATTTGAAAACCCAATTATACATTGTAAGTCGAACAACAGCAACACAAAAAAAGATATTTAATAAGAAATTATTAAATATCTTTTTTTGTGTTGCTGTTGTTTTCTGTATTTATTGTAGTGCTTATACTTATGGTGTAAAATAATAGTAGATTATGGTACAAGTGTGTAAAGTTGGTTATTACCGCTGAGCCGATATTGAGAACCGAGCCGTCAGGCGAGGGTCTAAAGAAAACACAGAAAGACATCAACAATACACACGTGTGTAATACGATTTTTTTCATTTCACTTCTGAATAAAATAATACTAAAAAAGATATTTACCCTTGCAGTTTTCAGGTAGTAAACATTCCACAACGTTAAGGACTTCACATCAATCACATCAAATATCGGACGTTGTACAGTATATGTGTATATATCAGGTGGTGTACTAGGTACATAAATCGTTTTCTACATAATTAGTACATACTTTTAGACATTTTAATTAATAAATAACTATAATTTCACCATTAAACCAAATTGCGAAATTCTTCGGTACTGGCGGACTGGCGGGAATAATAAAAAATACACTGGCCACATACTAAATGAAAGAGGTTTCTCTGTGTAAAAAATTGAGAATTTACTTAAAGTTTTAAACAGAGAGAAAACAAAAGTTATATTTGATTAAAAGTATTGTTTATTATACACGTACCAGATGAAATTTCCTATTTAAATACGAAGTTGCATGAAATGAACAAGCAATAGGCAGGTATATTAATTTATCTGTTCTATAGAACATGATCTTTTTTATCTAGTTTTTTTAAGAATAATGCAACGTAATCATTAAATTTTTTTAAAAGGGTCACTATCTCACTCGTGATTTAATAACAATCAAAGAATATTATGAGGAAGTGAAATGAAAATAATTTTGTTTTGTATTGTTAAACATACCTAATTATATTTCCGGATATACCATAGCATTGGGAATGGGGGCTCCAGGATGTAGCCGATGATCCTTGAGGCCAAACCAACTTCACTTATTGAGTGAAACACCTGAAGTTAAATAAAAAAGGGTCTGGCGTAGGTTATCCTCTTAGATTTGGGAGTTCAGACGATAGTGCCTTCCGCAAATGCCAACTGAGACAGGATTGAGATTGGAATAATTGAAATAAAACTCGAGATTTATTTTTACCCCTAATTGTGTGTGTGTGTATTTATGGATCACCCCGCGATCATGGCTATTGAAAAGTAGCAACGTCGGGCTCAAACTAAATAACAACAAATAAATCAAAATAGAATCTATTAAGAAGTGTTTTTTTCCAGTGAGTGATATTCACGTAAACTTTATAAGTAAGTAAGTTTCATTGGAAAAGGTTAAAAAATAATGGCTCTTTCCATAATGATACTGTATTGCTAGCACCAGTTGCTAGGTTAGGCTATGAAAAATAACAAATTATTAGGGGTGTTCATATTGTTTCTCCGTGTGGAGCAGGATCAAGATAAGATATTTTTTTCTGCCAAATAAAGATTTTTTACTGGGGGATTTTTGACAAAAACGAAAATATTATTTTTAAAAACCCCCATAATAATAGAATACTTTTTTTAAACTTATTCAGTATTTATTTACCTTTAGCAACAACAGGTCCACCAATAACTACAGTAAATACACCACCACCAAACGCAATCCCAGATTATATCAAGAACAGTCCAATCAGAAAAAGTATGGCAGATTTTATGAAACGAGAAAATGTTAAATATACTTGTGCGTTTGTAAAAGGACTTGCTGAATCACTAACTCCGAAAACGGAAAATACTTTAAAAGCTCTTTTAGAAGCGTTCGGAACGGTTCTTTTACGGTAATTTTTTTTTAACATGTTAAATCACCTTATTTGTTAAATCGAATTTTTCAATTTTCTGCATTTCATTTATGTATTCCAGTTTTATAATAATTTTGGTAATATTTAGAGATATTAACAAGCCTTGATCTACGATAATTTTTAACCTAGTATGCTCAGTATATATGCTTCCTTCTTAAGGCAAGTATTAGTAGTAATAATAATTATATTTGTCTTGTATATTAATCTGATTGTTTTGGTTTGAAGCAAGGTGAATACCAACCAATTCAATTGTGGAGGCGAACTTTTAGTTAAGAGGTTCAAGGAGATTGCAGCGGCAGCCAAAACAGTTTCACCAATTACTTTGAGAAGTGAGTTCGATATTAGTCTATATACGCACTTATATGCCTACATTTTTCATAGTATTTGGCAGTATTACAATTGCATTGAGACTAGTCAGTACCCCCTAATCGTAGGGTTAAAATGGTTTGGTAGGAAATCAGTGCTAGGCACCAGTGTGGCACTCACCGAACTTGGTACTACACGTATTAAGTACGTTTACGAGGTACAGCCGACAAAGGAGATACAAATCTATGTACATACCTTTACATACAACTTTACATACTTAATAAGTTTTAATGTGTAAAGGTTTGCTTATTCGAATCTCCTTTGTCGACTTTACATATATGTCTGTATCTGATGTCTGTGTAGCAGTTAGGATTTTATTTACTTATTTCTTTTTGTATGTGTATCTCTCAGACCTACAAATAGATAACTATATCCTTTTATCATTTCAACTTTTCACTTTTTCTACAGATATATTGAGTGGTGTACTTAATGCTCTACAGTATCGTCTGGTGGCGTTTCCTGATGGTTTGGAATTACTCATGCTCTATGATAATTTTTTCAACGACCTGGAAGGCAATCATCTCCTAGATATAATTGTAGCAGTTAATAATTTCAACATACAAACTCATGGTAATGAAATGATTAATTATCAAAAGTCCATTTTTTTTCCTTTGCATACTGAAATTTTAGGAAAAAGCTGTAAAAGCTTCTGACATTGTATCCGCCATCCCAGTGCTGATTCTGGTTCCATCTAAAATTTGGGAATAAACTTTGTAATTCGTGTTCTAAACTTCATTGTCAAAATTAATTTGACTTGCCTGAGTTTATTGCGAACCCACCGAGCTCGTAAGGACAACCTGCATTAGAACTTTGTCCACAATCAGTAGGTATACCCATACAGGTAATTGGGGCTTCTACACCTGTGTTTATTTTTACTAGTATTGGTACTGGTTTCAGGTGAGCGAATAGCTGAGACACTATGTGCACGCACTATAGAAGCATTTACAGCTCCAGGGCAGCGCCTGTGCGGTACGCCTCAACTCAAAGCATTTATCGAAAAACTGAATGACGTTTACTTGCGAAGATACCAGACTATGCGTTCTGGACAAGGAAATATCATAATGTCACTGATTGGTAAGGAAATGTATACAAGTTAAGTCCAACTTGATGACCACTTTTAATTTAATGTTTTCATTACTACATAATTTCTACTTTATTTTAAAACGTGAACTTGTAACTTGTTACAGAAACTTTAATGTCATCTGGACTACCCATCCGTCGATTCCTGAGTACGAATTTCACGAGTATGCCTTCGGGACAAGGAAACTTCATAATTTCTTTAATAGGTAAGGAAATTGATAGAGGTCCCGTCAAACGCAAAGAACTCCCGTGAACGTCCGCGTACTTTAATATAGAACGTGAATTTTTGCCTTGTTACAGAAACTTTATTGACATCTGGGCTACCCATCCATCAATTTCTGAATACGAATTTCACGAATATGCTTTTGGGACAAGGAAACACGATAAGTTCTTTGATGGGTAAGGAAATTAATGGAGTTCGTATGAAACGCAAAACGTCCACGAACTTTATTATAGTTGATAATGATGATGATGATATAATATAATTATTATATGATTTAATATAGAACGTCAAATTGTTACAGAAACTTTTTTGACTTCTGGGAAACCCAACCGTCGATTCCTGGGTACAACTTTCAAGAATATAAAATCTGAATATAAAAATATGATACGGCACTATATGAAAAAGCATCCAACAATATTTAGAACGTTTGCTAAACATTATAAACGTAGTGAAGAGCGCAATAAACATCGTCATTCAAAACATAAAAGGCACAATTCGCATCATAGAAAACATCACCATAGAAATCATGAACGCAAACATCATAAAGAAAAAACATCAAAAATTATAAGGCATATTAAGAACAAGAATAATGATAATAAAATAGTAACGAAGACAAAGAGAAAGCAACCATATTTTCGAGTACTGCCAGAGTTAAATAGAAATGAAAATCTCGTCACTAAGATTCAAAAAAGATTTAACATAGTTGATAATTCATCAAGAAAGTTTGGCCATATAATCCCAAGTGTACTATCAAGACGATTTTTGGGAGACAAAAAAAATAAATATATTCCAGGATCGACCGAAAATATTCAAAGGAATTATATTTTTAATAATTTATCACAATCGTTTCCTACTACTTCAATCTCGACTAAAAGATTATCTCATAACAATACCATTTTGGAGAAGATAATAGGAGACTCTAGTTACAGTGATGAAGAAGTTTATTTTAAGACTATGTTGAAAGATGCATACTTTCATGGAAACTATACATTGACCGGTGATCATCCTGGATAAAAAGTAAAAACTGTAGGCCTGCCATACAATATTATATCCGAAGTTTCACGCAATTAGTACCAAGAACTTCGTTAAGCTAGATCTTACTGAGAAAATCAAGTAACATCATGGACGTTTCGCAGTTGTATATCGTGCGAAGAATCGGTTGTATATTTATGGTAGTCCTTAGTCATGACAAATGTTGAACGATTGCTTCAAAAGACCAAGATATTTTTAAAATTTGAACGACCCTTCATTTGTTTTTGTTTCATGTCTTTTTTCCATCCATATTGAAATTATTCAATAAATAACTAAACTTATTTAACAAAATTATTTTGCCCAGTAAAAAAAATCTACTACTTAGCACAATTAGGTTCAAGATATTAACTACATAACGTAAATACATACTTGTATATATTTTTATAAAGTAGACACGTTATAGTTGTTACAACTATGGATAGCATAATTAAAACCAAAATTGAAAATTCAGTCTAAACGGACCAAAATTCATCTACATTGGCTAGGATTCTAACTGAAAGTAGAGATGGAGGATGGAGGCGCTCATCATTTACGAATTTCTTGAAAATTGGAATTTTTTCTTACATGAAATTAACGTTAATAATTTTATGCTTTCTGTCGTGTGATGTCGCGAAGAGCTTCTGTACTGTTTGCACATACGTATCTCTATGTTTTTTCATGTTAAAAAATAAATAAATAAATTGCCGTTACCGACAAGGACGCCCAGTGTACTGTGATGTCCGGGGCGACTACACCACAGTTGTTAAGTTGTGATATTAATATTATTTATTTAGAAATATAACACTTCTTTACGAGTTTTATGGGATTTGCACGAGGTTTTTGAGTTGAAAACTTCTTTAGCGACGTTGTATGGGTAAAAAGTGTTAAACTCGCGTCAGGGCACGTGTCCGTCAGGGTGCCCTGACGCGAAACAACGTGATCTAGGAAAATCTTAAGACGGACACTAGCAAAAGATGGTTGAAATTACCATTATTTACTTTTCATCAAATGTCTTGACTCTTGAGATCGATTCCAATGTGGCGATAATATACTTTTTGGATTTTGATATGAAGTTATTTTTGATTGCGTGTAATACCTCGGATGGAAGTTGATTTTTCTGAGAGATAAACTTTTTAAAGTAATATAAATTGTCATGTTTGTGTACGATAGCGCAATAAATAAATATTGAATTCTACCACATAAATGTTAGTAGTTTTACAGTGATAATTAAAGCAATTCGTGCAAAATTATTTCCTAACCATTCCATAATATCAAAAATTCACAATGTTAATATTCAAGTTTTCACTTCTGCCGGCACTCTCGGAGTGCAACCCGTTGTCTTTTTTTATATAATTTATTATTGTTGCAAGAAGGTCGTGGCATCTAATGTCTTCAATCTTCCACTTGAAGAACTCTGGAAGATACCTCCATCAGCTGCTGACGCAAACTCTCATCACTCTTTTTTTTTTAATTTTCTGATTTTCTATTTTATATTAATTATTTGCTTTAGTTTTATTCCTTTGATGCGAGAAGGCCAGTTATCTAAGTAGGTTTGTTCCGGAGGACGGACACTACAGTACATACAATTCTTTATTTTTGTTTATTTATTTTTTTGTTTGGTATATAAATAAAGAGTTATCTATCTATCTTTTTAATATATCCATATCGAAATTAATGCCATATAACATATATCATTATTATTATTTCCTTTATTTATTTACAAACATACAAATTACAATTTTAAATATATCCTAAAAACTCAATATATTTAAAAAATATAAAAAATAGTACCTCCCCGGCATCGAGTACAGGCACCAAGCTACCGGTGGTAAAGGTCTCAGAGAGAGGAACTTCCTCACTCTGCGCGCCGAGTCAAGTAATACCGCCTGCTGTATCAGGCCCTTGATCCAACTGCCTAACGCGAGCCTCTCTAGGTGATGGTCGAGGCTCTTGGCTATAACTCCGCTAACGGTAATGACTATCGGAATAATGACTGCCGAGTCCACCTCCCACATGACAATCTCGTCAGTTAAATCAAGATAGGTGCTTAATTCGTTTGTCTTTTATTATTATTATTCCCTTTATTAATTTTTAAAATACATATAAATTACATTTTTAAAGATGTATATAAAAATACAAAATAAATTTAAAAATGGAAAAAAATTGTATCCTAGTAATAGCATCGAGTGCAGGGACCAACAATCTAATGGGCCAAGTCTAAATACTTAATTTATTTTTCTTTTTCTGCCTTCAAGAGATTCTCCTCATGAGGGACAGTGATATCAACTATTACTATCAGGCTTATTGGCAAAAATATTCCTGTCAATGATAATAGATCGATCCCAGTACAACGTGATATGCCCCTTTTCGAGAACGGGTCGGGCAAGTTGTTGATGGATTATCCTGGCCGCTTGGTTACGCCTGAGCAAATACTCTCCGTTGGCAAGACGAGAACAACCAGAAATTATATGTCAAAGGGATTCCTTTGGATGATTTTATATACATACTAGCTGTCGCCCGCGGCTCCGCCCGCGTGGATGTCGGTTATCGCGAATCGGGGTATGAAAAATACATGTTGGCCGATTCTCAGACCTACCCGATATGCCGACAAAATTTCATGAGAATCGGTCGAGCCGTTTCGGAGGAGTTTCGCAACGAAAACTGTGACACGAGAATTTTATATATTAGATTAAAAAGAAATCACCTATTTAAAAATATAAAAAAGGGCCACCGATAGCGGGGCAGGGCCCAAGCTACCGGCGGTCAGGGTCACAGAGAGAAAAACCTCCGGACAATGCGTGCCGTGTCGAGAATGATCGCCTTCTGCACCTGACCCTTGACCCAACCATCTAGCGAGAGCCTCTTGAGGTGTTGGTCGAGGCTCTTCGCTATCAGCCCGTTCGCCGAAATTACTATCGGGACAGTGATCATTGAATCAACATCCTACATGGCGGTTACTTCGTGAGCCAAGTCAGGGTACTTGCTGGTTTTGTCCTTCTCAGCCTTCACGAGGTTCTCGTCATGCGGAATTGTGATGTCAACAATCATTTCCCGGCGCTGGGGCCGGTCGACTACCATGATATCAGGCTTATTGCAAGCAATAGTCCTGTCTGTGATAATAGAGCGGTCCCAGTAGAGCAATGCATGAAGATTTTCAAGAACCGACACCGGTGTGTGGTGGATGATCCTGGCCACTAGTTTATGCCTGCGTAAATACTCGCCATTGGTCAGATGAGAACAACCGGAAATAATATGCCTGCGTGATTTTCCGGGACGGCGGCATGCTCGTCGACCGTACCGTCTTTCAGGATATATTTCCGATAGTTATTCGTCATCATGACCTCGTCTGCAATTGCACAGGCGAATCCTTCAGTTTCCCCCTCCTCCCATACGGCCTTGCGGTCCGTGACGCTCAGTACCGTCAGTCTGCGCCCGTTCTCGTTCGCCAAGGAGAGCGGAGTGAGATCTTTCTCTACTGCCACCACATAATCCCTGAGTCTGCACACCTAAAGGTTGTGGAGGTTCTTGGCCGTGGGATGTACACTCTCATCACAGACGAGCGCCGGTGTAGCAAGCGATGAGTGTTGAACAGTTAATGGACCTTTCTATACAGGGCCACCAGCTCTGTCTGAGTCCATCTCAGTATGCCAAAGGAGTAAGTCAGTAGAGGCATCAACCAACCGTTGAAGGCTCGCACCTTGTTGCCGCTCGACAAAAGATTGATGAGTACTTTTGTAAAGCGGCAGAAGAAGCGCTCCTTCACCGATCTCTTGATATCCACTACTGATATACCCAAAGACTCTGACATACTGAGATACTTGTACGTTTCGGTTTCAGAGATAGACCTCAGAGTCATAGTCTCAGAAAGTTGCAAATTCGTAGAATTCACAACTTTCTACACCAAATTCCATCCCAATGGTGTTGCTAAAAACCTGCGTGATTTTCAGCAGCTCCACCAGGTCAAGAAGTTTTGGTGTGAAAAGTTTGAGGTCATCCATGTACAGCAGATGACTACTTACCTCACCCTGTCTCTGAAGCCTGTAGCCTGGACAGTCGCCCTGGAAGATGCCACGCTCAATCCTAATGGAGCTCCGCCGGACTTGCTGGCTATTAGTGAAGTCTATGAGGAGGAGCTCATTAGTACTGCGGGACGAGAATCTAGTGTCTGAGCGGGGGCCAAAATATGATTCACCACAATGTGTGTGTTAATTTTGATGGTCAGAATGGATGTAAGGAGCTTGTGCATAGTGGGTAAAGACGTAATGGGTCTATACTTTTTAGGGTCATCGGTACTACCGGTCTTATAGGGCAAGAAGGTGATTGAGCACCGAAACCACTTTATCCAGAAGTCGTGCAACCTGTCCGGCCAATGACTTTGTCAGTTCGGGGCCGTACGGATCGCACAACTCACGTCTTCGGGATCTATAGTAATCGACCGGTTCTCTTTTTTCATTCCTAGGATTTTATGTCATAATTTAACATTGCATATTGTTACTTGTCCTAGCATTATCTACGCAACTTTTTAATCATATATTTTTAATTCTATTTACTATAAGCATAAACTTTTATAAGCATACTATCCCAAAGCATAAGTTTACTTAAGCATAACGACGCATAACCATAACTATTATACGCATACAAATTATATTCCGAAAAATTAACTACAAATCAAAAAGTATCATAGTTTGAAGAAATAATCATCACCAATAGTTAAAGTAATTTATTTTGCATGTCATAAAAAAAGAACCACGAAGGCCTAATGCGGGAGTTTAGCTACGCTCCGCTCTCGAATTAGCCTTCTAACCTAACCTATCCAAGTCAGATTGTACAAATTTCTCAATAAACCCATCACTAAATTTCTGTCAGAAGAAATTTTGTAATTATATATTATAAAACGTAGCCCTAGGAAACATTATGCATATTGTGTTTGTTGTATTTCGACCATTATGGCATTCAAACTTAGAATTTAACTTATGTCAAAAAAAAAAGATTTTCGGTATTTTAACTTTATATATTCCAACCATATGTATTTTGAAATTATATATTAAGATACGTATCCGTAAAGTAAGTTTCCTTTATGCTTTTTTATAATTATCCCAAATAACTATTGGACAAATAAACAATATGCTTTACAACTTCATACATATCAATGTTATGAATAAAAACAATAGAATATACAATATTTATACTTAATAACACAGTATGCTAAAAACCAATTATGGCACACTATTATTATGATAAAGAAAATTATGCGTAACTTCTTATGACAATTTAAATCAGGACCAAAACCATTATGAGAAAAAATGGGACCCCTAATAGACCCCATGGGTTCGATACTTCCACATTCACGCTCAACAACGCACATCTAATCGCCCTCAGTGTGTTCGACGGGTGCTGACCTGATACCTCACCAGAAATTAATCATGGCGTTGGCTTCTGGCAGCCCCTCATCGACCACACACTGGTCGGTTCCATCCCACTTCCGGTACACCTTCCTTTGGTCGCTCTGAAAAAGGCGATTCTGTCAGTACCGTTCCACGCGCTCTCTGTAGCGGCGAATACGGGCTGCCCATGCCTAGACTTTCTGCTTCAGGTAGTCAATGCGCTCCGTGACGTTAGCCACAAAATCTGGGTGCCGAATACCGGTCCCGGCGAAAGCTTGAGTCACGAAACGCATGACACGGGGGTGGTTATTCCCCCGGCTGAAGCAGACCAGCTTTGCAATGAGAGTCCTGAACGCCGCTCGATCCGTACCTGCCAAGCGGATGCAACCTCGGCAGGCCTCGGCGCTCGGTCAGTATCTGGAAACTTGACACGGGCGACGCGGCACACCGCGATTGCTCCACAGTACATGATCGAGTGGGTATCAGACAAGTCTTTACGAGCCCTACGTATGGGAATAGTAAATCATTTAGGGCTCCCATCAGTGCCAGATTTCGCCTATGAGTGGGCAGACGTGGTAGGCGCAGCCTAGATTTAGGCGCGGACCTATACTAGCGAATAGCGTCCTCCAAAGCCCTCCCCAATTCACTTGGGTGCTAACAGTCATACTCCCACAAACTCCATCATCGACCACGGGCTCCTCCTCCTCCAACATTCAATCCCAGTGTTGCCAGGTTATTATTATTATTTAGCAGGCAGGCAGTCGTGGGCGACTGATAGTGCCTAAAACCAGTTGTCCTTTTTTACTTTCTTTCTATTTCTACAGTTTTAGGTAGTTTGCATCAAGTCTGGTCTTGAACTAATTGATACTGTCAGCTGAGACTACATGTTCTGGGAGCTTGTTTCACGCTCTAACCACTCTATTGCTGATGAAAAATGTCTATGGGGATTGTTTGTGGAGAAGCTAGTGCATAACTTTAGATGATATCCTTTTAGATGTGCATTCTCGTTACGGATAAATAGGGTATCAAAGTTCTTTACCCAGGACCCACGCTCGGCCTGGAATGCCGTCGGGTCCTGGGGCGGTGTTCCTGCGGGATTTAAGCCGCAGTACAGCCGCCCCTAACTCACTCTCCGTGAATACGGGCACGACGTTCTCGCTGCCTTCCGCGTTGGGCATCTGAGACGGAGCCATGCGCGGAGGAATGTGTTCATCCGCTCTTGATGGGAACAAGGAGTCAAGGAACCATTCCAGCCGCTCCGGCTGGAGACTCTGGGTCAGTGGGAGCATCTTAGGGCGTAATTTGCCCCTTACCATAAGGTACGGGCGCCCCCACGGGTTCCGCTCCAGGGTCTCCATCAGCTTCATGGCCGTCTGGAGGGCCTCTCTGTACCCAACATAAAACTACGTCTCTCGGACTGCCGCGTTGTCTGGGCGGCGATGCCTCCGATGGAACCTGGTGTAAGGGCGGCGCGCGGTAACGCAGTCCGCGCGCAACTGCGCGATTCCCGGCGTCCACCAATACACCTGTCTCCTGGAATGCATCTAATATTTGTATACATTTTACATATTCCAGTAATAATGATCGACAACCTATAAAAAAATTGTAAGTGCTAAGTATCAACATTGTTATACCGTTTTATGGATTTCAATTTACACTATCAAGATTTGAATAGTATTTCAGTCATGTTTCATATTCGATGATATCAAATAATGATATTTTTACGCATACGTTTTCTTGCACTATTTACTTTAATGATCAGTAAGTATTGCTTTGCTTAAACGAGTATTATCTATATAAATACAAGTGCTTACAAGTTTTAGGTTAGAATCAAACAAAAAATATAGTTCTTATAATTATAGTTTATTGTGTTCATTATAGCTAGTAGTATAATTTACATTTTATGACACAATTTCAGAAGTGCCTCTTACAGAGCACATAGTGCTATCACCACCTTTCTTAGAAATTATGTTAAGACAAGTTAACACATTATTAACCGATATTAATGATAAAATTGCTGTCGAAAGGAGACTGCTCTCTCAACTAGATGACGAAAACAAGAATAAATTAGCAGGTTTTTTTTACATCATTATCATTGTCTCGTGTGCGATAAGTAATTCTATTAATTTTATTAGAACAGGTTCTAGATTTATGTTAATTTTATGACATAACAACACCACTGTCATACTGCTGACATTGCATAAAATGTCATTAAATTTTAGACTCTATGTCTGAGTCTTAAAGCCCAAAATGAAGAGGTTTTAACATTTTTCATTCACTCTACACTTTAGTTTGTCCTTTAATTTGAGACTTTAACAGTAAAACAGTAAAGTGGCTTTGCCATGAAAAAAATAGTAGCAAAATCAGGGCCCCGGTGTCTCTAAATGTGCGTTATAGCAACCGATCTTTACCATAAAGTTCAGCTACATTTTTTAGATTGTTATCCCGTCTTCTGCTGGCCAATTCGCCATTATCAGTTCAGTAATCGTCATAATATTATTTGTACAGAATATCGCACATTAGAATACTCGGTCAACAGGAAGGGGGGAATACCAAAGTATTAAGATTATTTGAGTATTTTGGTAGCCATAATCGATCAGGCCCTCGATTCTGCTAAAGCCAAATCAACTGTCATACCACAGACACTGCAATAAATGGCATTTAAATTTAGACTGTAATACCATAATCTTAAAGTCCAAAATTAAATGAAGATTGTCACATTTCACTTTTTCATTCACTCTACAAAAAGCCATTTAATATTAGACTTTAAGTCCATGATTTTAAAGTTTATAATTAAGTGGGTAATTTTTGCAGTGTCTGTGGTATGATAATGGTTTTATTTTAGTAGAATCGAGGCCCTGATGCTGATTGTACAGTTATAGTTCCTTGAATAATATTTAAAGCTAAGAGTTTTATTTAGAGAATTATTTCATTGGCAGTCTCCGTGGCGTAGCGGTAGTGAAAGCAGCCGCTACACAGGAGGCGCGGGTTCGACCAGTGCAAATATTTGTATGAGTATTTGCATTGGGCTAGTCGTACCTCGGAGAGTAATGTTCTCCCTCGGCCCCAGTTGCCATACGAACATCTATGGGAGTCGTTACGGGTAGTTGGAGCCCTAAAAAAAGAAACAACTGCAATGCTTCGATGTCGCCCTTGGCATGTGGAGGTCAGATGGCAGTCACTTCATAGAAAATATCGATGTTCAGCCAAACCCGCAGTTAGACTGGTAAAGCGGACCCCATACTCAAAGCTGAGAGCTTCAGATGCGACTGTGATTAACGCTAAGATAAAGAAGAATTCTTTCAATATAGGTATTTTCTAGGAAGTTTTTAAAAAACCGCGATAGCCTAGTGGTATGGGTAATGGACTGCTGAGACGAGGTCTCGGGGTCGATCCCAAGTTTTCCATGGCACACACCAATGAATTTTCGATGCTTTTCGAAGTTATGTGTGTATTTATCGCAGGTTTATAAAAGCCCAGTTAATGGCAAAAGGCTCGCCACCTATTACATTGGGGCCTAAAAACATAAACTGGCAAAATGTGGGTGTTAGCACCTCTGCCTACCCCTCCGGGGATAAAGGCGTGAGTTTGTGTGTGTGTGTGTTTTAAGTGTAGGGTATTTAATGTGAAACTTATAACTTTTCCACAGACCTCACAAAAGATGTCTCGCTTTCATAAAAGCAAGGAAACAAGGAATCGCATATTTATAGTTCGTCATATTTTCAGTGCTTTCATAAACCCGAAACGATTTATAAAGCTCTAAGTATCTTTTTATTTATTTATTTTATGTATAGTTCCAGCAATGAATGAAATAAATCAAAAGTCTAAAGTAAAGCAGGAAATTAGGACCGAACTAGATTTAGGTATTCCACCCCCGCCCACCCTGGATACACAAATAGTATTGGATGAGAAATCCCTTGTGCCAGAGTTTCCAGATTTTGAAGCAGACCCATTTGATGATGCAATATTTAATAGTAAGTTAAAGCTTAATTGTTTGAGATTTACATTGCTGGTAGACTTCAAATCACCATTGCACGTTTTTAAACCATATTACCCGTAACTTAAATTTGTTTTTTTTTTCAAATAGTATATTATTATGGAAATCTGCAGGATTTACAGACATATTTTATGAGTATTCACAGACCTCGTTAAAGATGTCTTGCTTTCTTAAACATTACATTACTGCTCTGCTCATCTGTATAGTAGCGCGGCGACACTACAGCGGAGGGACACACAGAAAAAATGAACTGGCGTGGCTAACATTGCTCTGGTACACTTGACATTGGCGTTTCGCCATTAATAATTTTATAATACATCTTACTTGACATTGGCAAATTGTGGCGATTTGCTGCAAAGGCCATTTTGAAGAAGTTGAAAAGTTGTCAACGGGACAATATCGCTGATCGGATGACCGATAATTGCCGGGTATTAAGTTGGGACTTAATATTGTAATGCTTTCAATTCAGTGAACATGGACACCTTGTTGAACCAAGCAAAATTAGAAACACCCGATTTTTTAATTTTTTCTGGCAATGTTATAGGTACCCCTCTTAATTATTATACAAGGACAATCTTTTAGAATCTGCTGTTGGGTCAAAGGTAGCATATGTCTGTTACCAAGCTCTAATTAATCCCTGTGCCAAATTTCATCAGGAAATCTTCAAAACTGTCAAATTTTCAACCCTTATTAAATTACCTCCATTTTAGGTAGCCTATGTTCGTTCCTAAGCTTTAATTCATGTCTGTACCAAATATATCATCAGGATGTCTTCATAACCGGCAAACTTTCATCCCCTATAACCATCCCAAGTTCCCAAGCTCTAAACTATATCTGTACCAAATTTCATTAAGATATCTTCAAAAAAGACAAACTTTCATCCCATAGCCATATCCTCTTCCCCCCCCCCCATCCTTCTACCCTTTTTTGCGATAAAAGGTAGCCTATGTTCGTTCCCAAGCTCTAAACTATTTCTGTACCAAATTTCATCAAGAAATCTTCAAAAATGGCAACTGTCATACCAAGGCCCTAGTCCCCCCCTTTTACCCCCCTTTTCACGATAAAAGGTAGCCTATATCCGTTCCCAAGCTCTAAACTATATCTGTACCAAATTTCATCAGGAAATCTTCAAAAATGACAAACTTTCTCCCCAAGACCCTAGTCCCCCCCTTTTACCCCCCTTTTACCCCCCTTTTCGCGATAGAAGGTAGCCTATGTCCGTTCCCAAGCTCTAATCTCAGAGGTAGATTAGAGCTACCAAATTTCATTAAGATATCTTCAGAAATGACAAACTTTCATAAAAACTTTCATCCCCTATTTCCCCCCCTTAAACCCCCTTTCTCGTGATAAAAGGTAGCCTACGTCCGTTCTCAAGCTCTAATATACCCCTGTACCAAATTTCATCAAGATCGGTTCAGTGGTTTAGGCGTGAAAGCGTAACATACAGACAGACAGACAGACAGACAGACAGACAGACAGACAGACAGAGTTACTTTCGCATTTATAATATTAGTATGGATACTGCCAATATTTGTTTGAAATTTGTACGTTACCCTATCATCTCTTTTGTTTCTTTCGCTGTTAGCGATAAGGCCGCCCATTGTGCATTATATGCCTGTAAAAATTGTTATCGCATACTACTTTTATGGTGTACAATAAAGAATATCTTATCTTATCTTATCTTATCTTATCTTAATATTTTTTTTTCGAAATAATGTTCTTAAGACCTACCACTGCACTGGTGCACACTGGTGCAAACAGTAAAAAAAACAGGGCCGATGTTTCGTACAGTTTACATTTGATGTTTTGAAAAAATCGCTACTGAGATTAGACTAGATTAATGGGCGTTAGAAATTTAAACAAGTCCGCCAGTTTAGAAAAAATACTTTTGGTGTCGTTAGCCGATATCCAGGCAGGCGAAGCTGCGGTTGTAATATAAAAAAAAGCTAGTTGTAATATAAAGATTGAATCGACTATAAAAAACGTATCTTACAATCTTCAATGAAAACACTTGTACTATTAAACATTATCTATTGAATTCCTGACCGGTTTTACCTTACGGCATAATCAAAGGTTTATGTATTCAGTAAACCTTTGATAACGCCGTAAGGTGAAACCGGTAATAAGATGTGTAGCAAGTTCCACCAAGTGCCATCAATCAACAGTATAAGAAGTATCTTACAATGTTTAATAATCCAATTTTCCATATTTCAAAATGCGAAAGTAGCTCTGTCAATCTGTCTGCCTGTCTAAATGTTACGCTTTCAAGCTTAAACCAATGAACCGACTTTGATGAAATTTGGTATAGGAGTAGATAATACCCAGAGAAAGGACATAGGTTATGTTTGGTCGCGATAACCGACATCCGAGCCGTAGGCAAAAGCTAGTAATTAATAAATCAATTATAATTAATAAGATAAAAAATAATTATAATCGAGTCATTAATCCAAATGATTGTTCTCATAATGAATATTAAAAAAAAATTGTTTACAGCACCAAAATCAACAATAGTTGAAAATATTTTTGACAAAAGCCAAGAAAAAATAGAAATGTTATCTTTTATGAAGAATCACAGTGTTGGTTATTGTTTTGGTTCTTCAAAAGGACTATTCGAGATGATAATGAAAAAACCAGACAACATATTGGAAGCTTTTTTTTATGCCTTTTCCGAAGTAATTCGAAAGTGAGTGTTATGACCCGTCTATATACTTTTACAGTAAGATCAATTTAAAAGGCCACTTCGGACATTTCATTAAATTCGACAACGTAACCTTGTAACGGAGGAATAAAACATTTCAATGTTAAAACTGCACAAATGCTAAACGTTTTATAGTTAAAATGCCTATTTAATGCACAAATAATGACAAAGTAAGGCAATTTTACGGTATCCTTTAACTAATAAACCATTTTAAACAAATTTTATTTCAAGAAAAATTAAAATCTTGATATAAAGCTAAATTCAAATGCGGCCCAATAAATTGACTGAGGTATGTTTATTTTATATGTAAATATATATTAGCATATCTATACAAATACAAAATTGTAATTTCGTCCTGCTTGTATATTGGAGATATATAATTTAGTGATGATATTAACAAAAAAAACCCCTTCTCATCAAAAAAATCGAGACAGTACCGCAAATACTATTTAGCCGGTTTTTACATAAATAAGAAATATGATTGTTATCAATAATTGACCCCAATAAGTAGCTGGCAGTCTAGTTAACACATTTAAATTTGAAATTACATTCATTATGCAAAAGTGGAGACATTATTTTCAACTTGATTGAATGTGTATTTTGTTGAAATTTTCGCATTTTTTTACATTTTTGCAAAAATATCGTTAGTTTTATAGTGATTGCTAATTTAGCATTGTAAAATTTTATCAAAGAGATTGTTTACGCACAAATTTGGATACCTCACCCATGAAATCCGCCCAAGTTGTGGCTTTGCTAGATGCAGGGCATAGTCAGCGTGTTGTGGCTGCTCGGCTAAATCTTAGTCGCTCCGCTGTCAATAGAGTATATAAACACTATCGGAAAACTGATATGTTTACGCGTCGTCCAGGTTCAGGTAGGAATCGAGCCACGTCTGAGCAAGATGTTTCTCTAAGAAATCGTCACCTCATCGCTATCCAATGACAGCAGCGGCTCCGTGAGGTTCGAGGATCGACTGTAAGCTTTTCTACCATTAGAAGAAGATAAGCGGAACGTGGCCTAAAACCTCATAAACCAGCTAATGGCCCAAAATTGACGGCAGACCACAGGAGAGCGCGCCTTAACTTAGCACGTGAACACCTAAATTGGTCTAATTTTCAATGGAGCAAAGTTCTCTTTGCTGACGTAAGTAAAATCGTACTTTACGGTAACGTAAGTTGTTGAAAGGTTGGTTGAAAGAAGGTAGGAAGGAATCTGGCTCATACCGCAGGCATTTTAACTGGTTATCTAAGTGAAGCCGGTATTTCTGCTATGGCCAGGCCAGCAAAAACCCAGGTATGATTCCCATAGGCACCTTTAGAATGAGTTGAAAAGGCGTATCAGGGCGAGAGTTCCTGCTCCGGAAACGCTTAGCCAGCTTAAAACAGCTATACAAGAAGAGTGGGACGATATTCCTCAGCGCAAGATTGTGACTCTCGTCAGTTCCATGAGGAATCACATGGAAGCTGTAATTGGAGCCCGGGGAGGAAATACAATATACTGAATAAACCTTCATTTTTAACATTTTGCAAGTCCTTCTTAGAATGTAAATTAAACCATGTGAACAAAATAAGGTAATTGAGAAATTTTAATTTTAACTAAACATTATCCTTAGAAGATACCTTAAAAATATCTACAATTAACTATCATTATTATTTTTATTTCGTAAGGACATATGAAAAATATAAGTAAAATTCATTTAAAGTCAAACTATAGAAGTGTCTCGATTTTTTTTAAGGGAAGTGTGTTTTTTTAGTTTTTAATTGTTTCTAAGCTTGTTCGTGATTTTAATTAGTTTGTTTGTAAGGTCAAACAGACTTAAAATGTTAAGTATGGTTGAATTGAACCGAAGATATGATCAAAAGTCGTGAAAACCTACATCCATGCCGGTGGAACTCTCGTCATCAGCTAGTTTAATTACATTTAGCGTTGTTTTCGGTTGCAACCTTGGAGCCGAAGGTCCGCTTACTCCAGGCGGAGTAAGGGGAGGTGTTAAAGAATAAGTCAAATCAAAAGGAGGACCTTTTGGTTTGAATTATTCTCCAACATTGAGAGGAAGGCCAGATCCTTATCCATATATGTACTCATATTAGTAGGTGTACTGGCTCCATTCCCTGCCGATAAAATATTAATGATCCCTTAAAAATATCTGTAGATGACGTATTGTCACAATAAAGATGTAATTTCTTTTTAAATAAAAAATATGTTTTTGTGTCGATAGAATGGCAGTCCAAAATAAATTTTATTGCCTGGATACATTATTTACGACGCGTTTAATGAGGCTATCGATGGTAGTAAGGTTGAGCCCAGTGAGCACTACAAAAGGTAATGTAAAATAATATTAAGTACTTCTCATTATTGATCACTCTAAAACTTTTCCTAGAAACATTACATTATCATTATTCTCATAATGATTTCCCAGTTGCATTCAAAATTGACGTTTTTTAGCCTAACGTCCACTTACTGTAATGATCACGTTGGTTTTCCGAAAATGCTGCCGTCTGACGTCATAACTGCGAGACAGTAGTTTGTACCCGAGCCTCGTAATTTTTTTGGTACAAGTCTGCTCAATCTTTTTGATAGTTGGGCCAAACGTACGATTTGGAGATTGTTGGCGGGTCAGTGACAGCTTTTCCCAGACGTACTCGTGCAGCGTACCATCGCCGTGACCGAGGCTGATGGCATTCGGACGTTGGCTCTTGTCCGATTCGACGCAGAAAATCCCCGAATCACCCGTACCTGGTGATAATCTGCGTCAACCCCAGGCTGAGCAAGCTTGAGCAGCCTTGGTTTAATAGGTGCGACGAATAGAGGTGACGTAGGCTACGTCCCTAAAGGCGTTGATAGTGCCTTAAATATGCAATTAACTGCTGTCGGCTAGGGTCTATAAAACTATCCACACTTACAAGGTTCCAATTCCCAATGTGATAACGGTTTGCTGTTAATATTTTAGTTTAAAATTCTTAGAATGATGTGGTTAAAATTGTGTTATAAACCCAACTTTATATTGCCAGCATTAATTAATAAAAAAATTACAGCCTACGTACGCAATATGCTTCATACACTAATGAGTATTGATAACATCCATCCTGCAGTGAGGGAACCGCTCTTGAAGTATGACCATTTCTTTAACGATGAAGAAGGACTACATTTATTAGATACTATTGTAATGCTTTGTAACTACAATAATAGTATAAAAAGCCATGGTAATGTAATATTTACCATTATCATCACAATCCTCTATGATCAATATACTCAATATCTTATCTTATCCTATCATCACTATTCTAAATATCTTCAATTTTATTACTATCATTACTATACTCAATATCTTCAATTTCATTACTATCATCACTATCATTACTGTCATTGCTATCATCACAATTATTACTATCATCATTATAATCATTTACAGCATCATGATCTTATCACTATTGTATTAAAAATGCGAATCTTTTGGATGTAAAGAAGGAAGTTTTTTACCCAAGTACGTCAGAACGGTTGAATGGATTGGGAAAATACCACAGAGAACTATACCTAGTCTATCTTCATAGAGATTTTGATGATTCCATACACCTATAATTACACAATCATAAACTAATGTTTCCGCTGACGCTGTTTATTTCGCTCTGATTATGAATATCTTATATCTTTAAACGAGAAATTCTTGCGTATATATATATATATTGGAATCTCGGAAACGGCTTCAGCGATTTTCATGAAATTTTGTATACAGGGGGTTTCGGGGGCGATAAATCGATCTAGCTAGGATTCTTTTTTGAAAATGACATTTTATTTAAAAAAAATACTCTTCCTGACATCTATTGGCGATGTGAGCAACTAACTGCTTTAACGACACATCAACATTAAATCCAGCAAATGGCGTTGTTACAAAAAAAATACCGAGCGAAGCTCGGTCATCCAGGTATTATGTATTAAAGCTATAGAGATATATCTAAATGTGAATGTGATCTTGGCTCTAATTTGACATTTTGCAAATTATTTCATATTTTTAGCACACATGGCTGAGCCCCTAACTGAATCCTATGTAAATGCGGTCCTAGCTCCGACTAGACGTTATTGCGGGACATATGAACTGAAGTCTTTGAATCATGAAATAAATAACGCGTATTCTCATGCATATCCAAGCAATCGTAAGGATTTTAACAATTTAGTGAATTTAACTACGGGTGCGTATGTCAATTTTGTTTATTTCGGTTGTTAGAAGAATTGTCGGCCTTTGTTTCTTTCCTCTCTATTCAACTGTTCATATTTCTCACATCATGGTGGAGACTCTGATTCTTAACACTGGCTTAAGAAACGAAATTAAAATTAAGGGCAGTTATTTATTGCCAACATTGTCTGACATGTTGTGCGGCCAATTTTATAGTCATAGAAAAAATATTCATAAAATCTGATGTTTTCCGAAAATTTATAATTATTTACATAAAAGCTTGTGCTGGTACTGAGACTTTCTTCTTCTTATCGTGTCGTTAGCAAACCTAGATGGTATCGGCCCAAAATTTTGCTACTAAAATCGCATTGTCAGTAGCATTCATTAGATCTTCCTGCGTGCAGTTGTTGGGGCACGCAGGGCACGAAGTCAAGTGTTTCATCGACATAGACATGACAAAAGAAACGGCATTTGAATTTGGCATAAATTATGATTATAATCAGCTCAGTGCCCTTAGCACCTCTGCCTACCCCTTCGAGGATAAAGGCGTGAGTTTATGTTTATGTTATGTTTTTGAGTGCCCTTGTCCCTTAGTCACATTATTAACATACACAAGCGCAAAAACACAATGATTCAGTTCCAGTCACAAACGTCGCTCTTAATGTTGCGTCCAGGAACTTCAAGGCGAACTTGCCATTTCCCGTAGAAGATACCGCCGATCGTCCTTTACAATGTATTTGGAGGAGACTTTCATTGACATAGACATGACAAAAGAAACGGCATTTGAATTTGGCATAAATTACAATTGCAAAGGCCAGTTAGCTAGCAAGGAGGTTTATTCGTGAAGGAACGTCGTGACACTCCCCACGCAAAATAAATTAAAAATTATTGCATAATAAATTTTTAAGTTGGCTGCCACATTTACACATCCTGACGAAAAGTCGCGACAGTATCTTTATAAAGTAGTTAAAATGTTTAATGTTTATAAAATATTAAACAAATTACAGACAGTATTCTCTATCTTACTTCATTTAGCAATTTTTTCCGAAGTATCAAATGAAAAGCCGGATTCTGTAATTATTTTATTATTAACTGTTGTATTTTATCTTGGTAACAAAAAAGTTGTAAGCTTAATAGATATTCACCTATGAAAAAAGGGCAGGTCAAAGGATTAATGACAGTAGAGAATGAATATTTATGTCAGGATAGAGTCAAATGGCGGGCTGTTGTCTCTGCCTACCCCGGAGGGAAATAGGTGTGAGCGTATGTATGTATGTATATTTGCCTAAGTTCTCTGGCTACTTATGGTTATCACAACTTCATAATATTAAGTAAAGCAAGTGCTCCTGAACATTAAATTTGTACCACGGTTGGTATCTCATTATTTTTTGTTTATTATATAAACGTTATAAACAACTTGTTACAGATCAGACATTCAAAGTTTCATCGCCACGATCATCAAATGACAATGCAACATCTGAATTTGTTAAAATCGCTCATCACTTTATTTCAAAACATCCAAAACTGCTTTCAAAATTTTATAATCATTACAAAAATAGTATAGAACGGCAAAGTTACGATTGGAAACGTGAAATAGAATATAATGCAGATCATGCGAAGAATTACCTCAGTGGTGGACCTCACAGAAAAATGGAATAAAGAAATCACAAATGGATATATTCCGTATTGAAAAAACATACAGTAGAATATACTGCTTCCGGGCTGTTTGGCCGTGGTCGATGTGAAATTTGCGTTCCAGACGTTTCGTCGATCACTGCGGACGACATCTTCAGTGGCGCAGGACCGGGCGACGACAACTTCGGAGACCTCGCCGGCGGCTGACGTGCGACTGAAGTGTTCTGAAATTCGATGTTATGATTCTCATCCTTTTGGGTGTGTTCTGCAACTGCTGACTTGTCGAAGTGGCAGAGGCGGTAATTACGTTCATGTTCCGACAGGCGGGTCTTGATGCTTTTTTGGTGGTGCCCACGTATACCGAGCCACATGAGCAGGGGATTCTGTAAACTCCAGCTGACGATAGTGGATCACGTGGAAAGAAGCATCAAGACACGCCTGTCGGAACATGAACGTAATTACGCCTCTACCACTTTGACAAGTCAGCGGTTGCAGAACCCACCCAAGAGGATGGGAATCATACCATCGTGCAAACAACCAATCAGGATCGAGTACGTCCGCGCTACAGCGCTTGACCAATCAGAATTGAGTGAGTCGATTCCCCGCTCCGACCGTGCCTATAAATACGGCCTTGATTCAAGGCTTCGCATCAGTCGCACGTCAGCCGCCGCACTGAAGATGTCGACCGCAGTGATCGACGAAACGTCTGGAACGCAAGTTTCACATCGACCACGGCCAAACAGCCCGGAAGCAGTATATTCTACATGCAACGCCGGCCATGAAAGCCTGAAGACTTAAAAACATACAGTCTTTACGAAAATTAAACTAACTGCAAGCTAAATAAATAAATGAAATAAACAAAACTGAGAAACGTATCTATTTATTTATGGTATAAGATAGTGATTGAAATCTTTTAAACAAAAGGAAAAACTTGACCAACATATAAGCCATATACACACAGATACTGACATAGAGTGACACAAGCCCCTGCTACATTGATCGAGCAACCTCGCGAAGCAGCCGCGAGCAACGTACTACAATATTATTATTATTATTCCTCTTTATTAACATTTTTATTCTTATAAATTATATTTTTAAATACATATACTCATATAAAAACATATATTTAAAAATATAAAAAATAGAGTCCCACCGGCATCGGGCACAGGGACCAAGCTACCGGTGGCTAGGGCTCCAGAGAAAGGAACCTCCTCACAATACGTGCCGTGTCGAGGAGTACCGCCTTCTGCATCGGGCCCTTGAGCCAGCTGCCTAACGAGAGCCTCTTAAGGTGTTGATCGAGGCTCTTAGCAATCAGCCCATGGGCTGATATGACTATCGGCACAATGATTGCCGAATCTACATTCCACAAGTCGACAACCTCATGAGCCAGATCCAAATATTTTATTTGTTTGTCTTTTTCGGCTTTCATGAGGTTTTCGTCATGAGGAATGGTGACATCAACAATCATTGCAAGGCGCTCTAATCGATCTATAACCACTATGTCAGGCTTATTAGCGACAATAGTCCTGTCCGTGATGATAGATCGATCCCAATATAATATGGCACGACCATTTTCGAGAACTGGGTCGGGCACATACTTGTAGTATGGTACCTCCGAAGTCACAAGATTGTATTTAAGGGCAAGTTGCTGATGAACAATCTTGGCCACTTGGTTGTGCCTGTGCAAATACTCGCCGTTGGCAAGACGAAAACAACCGGGAATAATGTGTCTGAGGGATTCTCCGGGGCGGTGGCATGCCCGACAGATGTCTACCGTACCGTCCCTCAGAATATACTTCCGATAGTTGTTCGTCATAACAACTTCGTCCGTAATTGCAAAGACAAAACCCTCGGTTTCTCCGAAAAGATCACCGAACTTTAGCCAAGATACGGACGCTTTCAAGTCTATATCAGGTCCATTTAAGGCCCGATAAAACCGTCCGTGTAGTTCTTTACCCATCCATACCTCCCTGCGATCAGCGGTACCAAGTACTACAGGTTTGCGCCAGTTCTCTTTAGCCAACGCAAGAGGGGTTAAGCCATTGTCCACTGCTGTCACATCACGGTGCATATCCGTATTTGCACGTAAGAAATATTCTCTGAGGTTGTATATCTCACGATTATGAAGGGTCTTGACATTTAGAAAGCCACGACCCCCCAGTTTCCGCGGGATATACAACCTCATTACGGAAGATCGGGGGTGATGTATCCGAAATGCGGTCAACAGTGTACGAAATCTTCTATCCAGGGCATCTAGTTCCGTCTGAGTCCATCTAAGTATGCCGAAGGAGTACATTAGGACTGGCATGACCCAACCATTGCAAGCGCGCACCTTGTTACCGCCCGATAAAGAGCTTTTTAAGACTTTTATTATTATTCTCTTTATTCGTTTTAAAAAACTTACAAATTATATTTTTAAATACATATAAAAAAAAAACAAACATCTATTTAAAAATATAAAAAGTAGTGTCCCACCGGTATCGGATACAAGGACCAAGCTACCGGTGGTTAGGGCTCCAGAGAGAGGAACTTTCTCACGATGCGCGCCGTATCAAGGAGCACTGCCTTCTGCATCTGGCCCTTGATCCAACCGTCTAACCCGAGCCTCTTCAGGTGTTGGTCGAGGCTCTTTGCTATCAGTCCGTTGACTGACACGACTATCGGTACAATGATTGCAGAGTCAACATTCCACATGTCGACAACCTCGTGAGCCAAGTCTAAGTATTTGATCTGTTTATCTTTCTCAGCTTTCACGAGATTCTCGTCATGAGGAATAGTGACATCGACAATCAATGCTCGGCGTTCGAATCGGTCTATCACCACAATGTCAGGCTTGTTGGCTACAACAGTCCTATCAGTGATGATAGATCGATCCCAGTACAATGTGATATGACTATTTTCTAGAACTGGCTCAGGAACATACCTATAGTAAGGCACCTCAACATCTACAAGGTTGTATTTCAGAGCAAGTCGCTGATGGATTATCCTGGCTACTTGATTATGTCTGTGCAAATACTCGCCGTTAGCAAGACGAGAACAACCGGAAGTAATATGTCTGAGGGATTCACCAGGTTGGTGACACGCTCGACAGATGTCAACTGTGCCATCCCTCATGATATACTTCCGGTAGTTATTCGTCTTGATAACTTCGTCAGCAATTGCACAGACGAAACCTTCGGTTTCCCCAAAAAGGTCACCGAAACGTAGCCAGGATACAGATGCTAATAGGTCTACTTCGGGCCTGTGGAGGGCCCGATAGAACCTGCCATGTAGCTCCTTACTCTGCCATACCTCCCTGCGGTTATCAGTGCCAACAACTGTAGGCCTACGCCAGTTCCCCTTAGCCAAACCGAGCGGAGTGAGCCCGACATCCACGTTGACTACATCACGATGCATATCCACGTTGGACTTAAGAAAATAGTCTCTGAGATTGCACACCTCGCGATTATGAAGGGTCTTAGCATTTAAAAATCCTCGACCCCCACATTTCCGCGGGATGTACAATCTCATGACTGACGACCGTGGATGATGCATTCGAAATGCAGTCAACTGAGTCCGGACTTTCCTATCAATGGTATCGAGTTCAGTCTGAGTCCACTTGAGTATGCCAAAGGAGTACATCAAGAGTGGCATGACCCAACTGTTACAAGCACGCACCTTGTTACCACCTGATAAAAGACTGTTAAGTACCTTTTTCAGGCGGCCAAAGAAACGTTCCTGTAGCATTTGTTTCATGCCGGCCTCATTAATGCATAACGCCTGTGACATACCCAAGTACTTATAGGTCTCAGCTACGAGGAGTATACCCTCCGACTCCACCACCCGCCCTCGCTTTACATGAACGACTGCACATTTGTCCACACCAAACGCCATTTTGATGGAATTACTGAACGTTTCAGTTACCTTCAATAAAACCATTAATTGAGAATTGGTGTGGGCAAATAATTTTAAATCATCCATGTAAAGCAGGTGGGATACCATCTGACCCTCTTTTCGTAGCCTATAGCCTAACCCTGAATTCACTAGTAAAGTACTAAGTGGGTTCAGGGCTAAGCAGAACCAAAGGGGACTCAGACTGTCCCCTTGAAAAATACCCCGCTCTATTGTTATCGGCTCGCCACTACCCAAAGCCTGACGACACCCTGGATAGAAAAGAACCGTCCTCCATTGCCCCATGCATGACTTTAAGAAGGTACATAGAGTTGCATTCACTTTATACAACTCCAGCACCCTCAAAAGCCATGTATGTGGCACGGAATCAAACGCTTTCTTATAATCTATCCAACATGCCGTCAGGTCCTTTTATTATTATTATTATTATTACTATGAAACCACACTAGCAGCTCATCAAGCTGATGCGTGTGTATCTTTGGATCTGAAGATACTGTCAAGTCGATTCTTGAACACATTAACAGTGGGTGCCTTTATGACATGTTCAGGTAAACTGTTCCATTCAGTGACCACTCGGTTGGGTAGAAAATGTTTTAAGGGATTTGCTTTAAATGGTACTCTACGTAGTTTTAATGAGTGTCCACGAAGATGTTTATTCTCATTTTCTATAAACATATCCTTCATTCCTGGGGCATTGTAGTAGTCAGTGAGTATCTTATATGTTTCTATGAGACTTCCTCGCTGTTTGCGTCTTTCAAGTGGAGTGAGACCAAGTTCGTTCAAGCGTTGGTCATAAGATTTATTCCTCAGTATTCCAACCATCTTAGTAGCCCTCCTCTGGACATTCTCCAACAGTGTTATGTCTTTCTTAAAGTAGGGGTCCCACACCACATAAGCATGCTCTAACATTGGTCGAATATATGTTTTGTAAAGTTTAATAAATGTTGTTGGTGTTAGGCATTTAAATACTTTCCTTATTAGATACAACATTGAATTTGCTCTCTTGACAATACATGTGATGTGCATTTCCCACTTCAAATCACTACTTATGGTAACACCCAAATCCTTCTGTGAGGTAACTGGTTTTAATTGCTGGTTATTTAAGTAATACTGTTTACAGGGATTATTCGTGCCTATGTGTAAAACGGTGCATTTTCCTGCATTCAGTGACAGCAACCATTTCTTGGTCCACTCAAAAATGGCATTCAGGTCATTTTGAATATCTTGTGCTTGAGTAAGTGGGTTCCCAAAAAATTTTGTATCATCAGCAAATAACGAGAAGGGCAGTTGTAGAGTATTCTTCAGGTCTGTCAGATAGAGGGTAAAGATCAAAGGTCCAAGCACTGATCCCTGGGGCACGCCGCTATGCACTGCACGTGCGGAAGATAACTTCTCACCGATACGTACATTAAGTGTTCTATCAGTAAGAAAGTCACTGATCCAGATTAATATTTTGCCCCGGATGCCAAAGTGGTCCAGTTTGTGTATTAGACGTCGTAGGGGGACGCGGTCGAAAGCTTTTTCATAGTCTAGATAAATCACATCTGTCGGCCGCCGGTCGTTATAGTTTCTTATCCACTCATTTGCACATGTCAACAGATTAGTAGTTACAGAACGCTTAGGTACAAAACCATGCTGTTCATCCAGTATGATGTGCTCTTGCTCTAAAAATTGTCTTATTTGGTCTGCTATGATCTTTTCCATACATTTGCACAGCACGCTGGTGAGACTTATGGGTCTGTAGTTGGCAGGTAATAATTTATTGCCTTTTTTGTATATAGGCACAACAGTAGCAACCTTCCAATCAGAGGGCAATATTCCAGATTCCAATGATTGCGTCATAATATAGGCGATATTATCTACTAAGGCGGATGAACATCTCTTCAGTAGTATGGATGGGATGCCATCCGGACCTGTGGCTGTAGCATCGTTAAAAGTGTTTAAGGTCTTGCGGACGATGTCAGTGGTGATGTTAATATCCTCGATTCCATTTCCAATTCTAGGCATATTAACAGTTGGCATAGGGCCGTCCATTTCCCTGACGAAGCTAAGTTCAAACTGATCAGCGAATAATTCAGATATATGTAGTGGATCAGTTATTAGTTCATTACAGTTGTTTTTCAAGACTGATGGGACACTCATCTTGGAGTTAAGTTGCCTCCCAACATATCCATAAAAAGACTTGGGTCCAGTGTTAATAACGGTGGATTCAAATTGTGCTCGTCTAGATCTTGTTAGCCTAATAATTGTGTTATTGATAGTTCTATATTCTTTGTATGAGTCACCGTTCTGCTTTATTCTGTAAATTCTTCATAATTTCTTCTTTTCCTCTATCAATTTTAATATTTCTTTATTAATCCAGGGTTTGTAAAAATTTTTGTTTTTATTTTGCTTTCTAGGTACAAATTTTTCTATAGTTATATTTATCTGTCTTTTGAAGTCCTTCCACAGTTCATCAGGTGAACCACCAATCACATTTAAATTATCCAGAAGATATTCACTCACAGCATCATAATCAGTGTTAAAGAAATCATACTGCAATGATTTTGTTACATTCTCAATTTTGTTATGAAATATTTGTATAGAGGCAGTGATTACAATATGATCACTCTTTCCTATGGGTGGATGATATTCTATTTCACTAATCAAATTCTCATCATTACATAATATGAGGTCAAGCAAGGATTCTTCGTCATTTCGTTTTCTAGTGATTTGTGAAACCAGCTGTTTCAAGTTGCTGTTAGTATACATATTAAGAAAACTTTCACTTAATTGATTGTGGCATATTTCTTGCTCAAGTGGCCATTTTATTTTGGGTAAGTTGAAGTCACCTATAATGATAACAGTGTTTTCTGCAGAAGCCTTATCAATCATGCTGAAGAGAACCTTATCCGATTCCTGAAAGTTAGGCGATGATGGTCGATAGACACAAGCCAGTAGGAAGCTCAAATTTGTAAATTGTATGTCAAGCCACAGTGCTTCAACGCGATCATCATGGTATGAGTTGTTAACTTTAGCAACTATTGTGACACCGTTGGTCTCTCGAGCTATATATGAGCACACCACCTCCCTTTCTACTACTCCTGTCCAGTCTGTACACAACGTATCGGTATATCTATAATACTGTCAACAATACCATCATGGAGATGAGTATCAGTTATCAAAATAAATGTGGGTCTATGGTTGATAACTTCAGTAACAAACAAATCAAACTTTGCCAGTATGTATGCCAAATTTGTATAAAGTATGCGGAGCTCAGTTAATTGTGGTACAGTTAGTTTTTTGTGGTGCAAATAATTTTGGGTATATTATTTATAAACTTAATAGTAATATTTTGCTCACCCTTTTCAGTCCGGGTAGCGAGTTCTTCACGTAACTTTTTGAGCTGGTCCCGCTGAAACGGAGTCATATCAGAAAAAATTCTAATCGATGAGTTAGAAAACTTACTTTTATTCTTCAAGATACTAGAAGCACTCTGTTTGTCACTGAGCACAATATAATTACTTATATTTTTTTAATTATTTATAATATGACTGTAATATTTCTGTTATTATTATTGCTATTGTTGCCATCACCATCACTGTCACTGTTACTACCCATCAGTATCACTATCACAGTTACTTTTACTATACTACGGCCGTTTAGAGAATGCGTTCCTGACACGTCGCAATTGAACTGACGACGTAACTTTGTAATGGCGTTGCAGTTACGATAAAAATATTTTTGCTGGTTGTTTACCGTTTTAACTATTGATGAGCATTAAAACAACATTATTATATCAATAATCAATGAATGTTATATTTTGTGCCAAACTGAGTGTCAAATAACTTGGTAAACAATATTTTTCTAAATCTATACTGCTCTATTACAAGGTTATGTCAGCGCTTTATATTTGTAGTGCTGTGCTGTGCTAACAATAACAGGCAATAATAGTATCGTAATCTGTTCTTATACAGTTATACTTTATAAAATAATACATTTTGTTTTTCTTTTTAAGAATTTGAAAATAATGGACTGTAAGATAACTTTTATTAAATATAAAAATAAAACTACGACCAAACCGAACGCGCGAAAGAAAGTAGCATTTTTATAATTAGGTTGAAAATGGTAACCCCAAATGGCGTTACTAGCATTTTTATACTTAGATTAAAAATGGTAACCCCAAATGGCGTTATGGGCCGCCATTTCGTGACGCTAAAACAGTCGTCTGTTGTCGTTTCGTGCGCAAAGACCACGTTCTTCAAGTGTTTTCGATCTGTTTTTATTTGATTACCCGGCTTTCGTTTAATGGACTGCCGAGGAGGGACAGACCGAGAGGGATGGCCCTGGCTCAGCCGGGGTGCGAGGGATATGTCGCATGACAACCTCACCTTCGGCCTAGCACTACGACCCAGAGACGGCGTGCGGTTTAGTCGGTTCAAGTCCGTGGGGACATCCAGCATGTAAAAAAAAAATGGACTGTTTCTAAATCGGACTTCGATTGTGGCGGACCCCTGGTACCTGTCGAACGTAGAACTAAACCCGTGACAGATATTGACACCTTTGATGCCAATGCAATCAGAAATAATATATATGGTTACTATTCTAGAAATGAATATCTCAACAGGAAAAAGCTTTTGGCATCTTTAAGAGAAGCTGGACTGTTTAGCGGGGGTAAAACTGCTTTAACCAAAATCTTAAAAGATATTGGTATTTCTTATAAAAAAAAAAACAGACAAAAGAAAAATTTTGTTAGAACGATACGACATAATTTTGAAACAGATAAGTTTTTTGAGAGAAGCAAAAAAAAAATTATAACTGGGATAATGTCGTGTTCATTGATGAGACATGGCCAATCACACGGTTTCACGTTCTTGGACGGATGATATACAAGCGTCGACGCCGAAATACCAATGGGTAAGGGGGCCCGTCAGATAATATGCCACGCAGGTTCTGCAAAATACGGCTTTGTGGAGAACGCGTTACTGGTATTTCAATCAAAAACCACAAATGACTACCACGAGGAAATGAATGCGACTACATTTAAAGAGTAGTTCCAGAATGTGCTTTTGCCCAACCTACCAGAGCCTTCTGTAATATTCATGAATAATGCCTCCTATCACTCGGTTCAAATACAGAAACCACTTACCCAAGCTAATAAAAAAGAAGAAATGGTGGCTTGGTTACAAGCAAAAGGCATTGACGCAAATATGCAGATGCTAAAAGCAGAGCTAAATAAATTAGTTAAAGAAAATAAAGCGGCAAATGTGCGAAACGAAATCGATGAACTGGCTTTGGAGTACGGTCATCGCGTTCTAAGAATGAGCCTTCTGTAATATTCATGAATAATGCCTCCTATCACTCGGTTCAAATACAGAAACCACTTACCCAAGCTAATAAAAAAGAAGAAATGGTGGCTTGGTTACAAGCAAAAGGCATTGACGCAAATATGCAGATGCTAAAAGCAGAGCTAAATAAATTAGTTAAAGAAAATAAAGCGGCAAATGTGCGAAACGAAATCGATGAACTGGCTTTGGAGTACGGTCATCGCGTTCTAAGAATTCCACCGTTTCATTGCCAATATAACGCGATTGAGCTAATCTGGGCTCCAATAAAAGGTTACGCCGCCCGCCACAATACTTTCCCGCCATTCAGCACGAAAAAGATGATGACCCTATTAAAAGAAGCCGCCTGCGGGGCAGTCACAAGAGATGACTGGGCAAAGGTTGTTGAGAAGACTAAAAATCTGATTGTGGAACATTTTGACTGAGATATCAGGATTGATTCTGTTATTGATAATGATTATATAATTATACATGTAGGCGAAGATGATCAAGCGAATCGAAGTCTGATTAAAATTCTGTACGTACATTCAATTCAATGTACTTTATTGCAAAGAAATACAGATTGGAACTTTGTAACTAACTTTGTGTTTTGGTTTCCACTTAAATAACTAAAATATAAATTTTAAATGATTCCGCCAATTTAAAACGGAAATAATCTTAAAAATAACGCGGTGGTTCATTTTGGAGGAACGCTAACGAACTCAGTGTTATGTTCTGCCCATCACTAGTCGTGACTAACTGATAGGTGTCAGGAATGCATTCTCTGAACGGCCGAACTTAACTACAACATTTTACATGTAGCTGGCGTGCAATCAGATTTTGAGAGTGACTTGATTGGGAGCTTTGCCTTTACTGCCAATCTTGGGTAATTGAGTTAATAATAAATGTTTGAATGAACATCCTTCTTGCATAGTTTTGATTTGTCAAGATATGTTTTGTTTTTTAATTCAAAAACTTTAATAAGTATAATAGGTATATTACCTTTATGAATAAAATCATTGGTACCTTAGATTGGTACAGTCTTTGGTTATGGTTTTTAAAACTATAGAATTGACAGCCAGTGGTAAGTGGACAATTTTGTTTATTTTTCAAGTAAAAGGTACTGTTCTATAAATTAAAAATTAAGTGAGATGAAATGAACCACCTAAAAACAAGACATGCATGGATATTTTGAATTTGTTCAGATCCCAGAGATATATTTTACTGAATAAAATATGGAGAATTAACAAAACAAGTACCAGATCAGCTGTTGACGTTACTCACGATATTCATGGACCCAAGCCTACAGAAAGTCAAAAACATATTATCGTGTTGCATGGACTTCTCGGATCTAAGAGAAATTGGAGGTCGTTATGTAAAAAAATCGCAGAGAGTACTAAAGTAAGTGTGATTGCGGCTGATGCCCGCAATCATGGGGACAGCCCACATGAAAGCTCCCATACGTATTTCGACCTCGCGTCGGATGCGGCACAGCTACAAAATAAATATTCACTACAAAAGAGTCACATTATTGGACACAGCATGGGAGGTAGAACAGGAATGGCTTTAGCCCTAACGGAGGTAAACAAATTCCAGTTATATAAATCATCATGTTTGCGTGGTTACGTCCGAAGCTTTCATCTTGAAATTCGGGACCCACTTACTCCTTTATACTTGGTTTGGACCTTCCAGGCCCTAGAGGAAAGCCTGCGTCCGAGCCTCGTTCGTTAATCACTAAAGTGGCATTCAGAAGAGGTTGGCTAGGCTCCGAGGGTCTTGGTAAGGTAACACATCATTTATGTTGAGATTAAACAATTTGATAAGTAGAAGTTTTAACTGATAAACTTGTTTAGTCACCACCAGAATGATCTTCCGTACAGTCTCAAAATAATCTTAATATCAAAGTAACTAAATCAAACTGTTTTATTGATTGATTTAAATTGCTAAGGTTGAGTAGCTGTAGTTCCACTGATGATATTTTTAGGAAAGTTGAATATTCATTTTTTTTTCATTTCGAATTTTCTTCTTATATGCATGGTGTAATAGGGTCACCAGCACGATTGTGATGTCCCGGTGTTGCATACGTCCATAGGCCACGGTAATTATTTCCCATCAGGTGAACGGTGTGCTTATCTGCCACCTTAGAGTATATACATATGTGATCCCCAATTGAAACAATTTTCTTTCTTTCTTTCTCTCAATTTTTGTTCGAACTAAAGGTGTGTATCGCGCTGATTGTAATTGTATGTTAATAATTTTATAGTGTAAATAACTTCAAAATTGATGCTGTCGGAAAAGTACCAATGAATATCATATCATTGAAATAAAAAATTAAACACTTTTTAACGGATGCTTCTGAAAAGTAGCCGAACCGTCGGGCTAAATAATGATGGAATCCGTTCCAAAAAATGTTTTATTTCAACTTCTAAAATTATATTGCTGTATTAAAAGTATGTAATATGTTAACGCTTTTACAGCCTGCAAGAGTTAACAGTCTGATAGTAGTGGATGTGTCACCTGTACCTAGATTGCCTGGCTCTGCCACTAGCTTCTTTCCAAAACTCATAGCAGCTATGAAGAACGTCAATTTTCAAGGAGCTGATAATGGAACGAAAGCTAAAGCTATTGCGACTGAAAGTATTATAGCTTCTGGAGTGGCAGATGATCCCGGGGGGCTGGCGTTTATTTTAATGAATATAGGACAGCTGCCGAATAAAACATTTGGTTGGAAGTGTAACGTAGAAGCTTTACAAAGCAATTTTCAAAACATTTCAACGTTTCCAAATGAACTTGCAGGAAAACAGTATTCTGGTCCAACGTTGTTCGTAGGTGGTGGACAATCTGACTATTTACCGTAAGACAATCTGACTATTTACAAGACAATATTATTTTTATGTTGATATTAAAGTTATTACTAAAATAACGCTATCGTTGGCACGCTTCTAAAATGTAAGGCATTCGTTTCACACATTTTCAAGCTGGTAAATCTTTGAATGCACTTTCAAAAGAGTATTTGTAATTACACCATTGACTATGCAACTTTGTTTTTAGAAAATTCTGTAATGCTAATCGCTAAAGGAACACGATAAGAAAGGCTAATTAACTGTTAACTAAACTAGAATTTTAAGTAACAATATACCTAAACAGTTGCTGATAAAACGTCGTAGCCGCGTCAGTAAACCTAGATTGCAGTATCTCACGAGAAGAGACCGCATGAGCCCTTGGACACCTCGTGTAGGTGTCCAAGGGTAGTCTAATAAAAAGTAGTCTGTTCATTTGAGTTAATAATAATATTATAATTACAGGCCAACTGATGAACCAGAGATCAAAAAGCTTTTTCCACAAGCAACACTAGTGTATATAAATCACGTGGGCCACAACGCACATGCAGAAGATCCACCTGCTTTCCTTAAAATTGTTGACGAATTTTATTCCAAAAACTTATGATAATGAATTTGCGTTTTATTGAATAGTACTAAGCTTACAAAGACGCATAAAGCAAGGTGAAGAAGTAAGTTATAACGAGTGCCTATAAAGTCTAGTAATATGAAATGAAACAAATTTACTGAAATCAAAAAGCTTTTCTAGTCCAGAGGCTGGCCATCACAATTCAGCGTGGAAACGCTGCGCGTGTGATGGGCACTCTTGCGCCGGGAACGGTCAGAAGCGGGTTATTTGATATTGACAATTATGTAGAACGACTGAATAAAATTTTAATTATAACTTTTATTCCTATAAGAGGATCCATTGGCTTTTAAACGAAAATGGTGTAAAATACCTGCCCGGTGTTCTATTCTTTAGGACAATCCTAAAAAGCATTCTTAAGAAGATATTTCTACTATGATTTGGATGATATTTATAATATTAAAAAAAAGTATAGAATCACAATTATATTTGAAAATAAATAACTTGAGATATAATATCTGTATTATGTCAAAATTCTATCTAACTTCTTTAACTAATGGCGCATACTATATACACCATGCTTAGTGTAGTATGCTTAATAAAAGAGCACCCCTTATTTGGGATTTATAAAGAAAACATGTAAACTGTGTAATAAATAAAAATGTACTTAAAAATGTTTTGCAATAATTTCAAATCGTCTTCCTTCAAGCAGTGGTCTTAGCGAGTGATTTAGTGATGTTATCGCCGTGAAAAAATGCGTCCTTCAACATTACTCGTAAATACATTTCCTCGTCACTATAGCTAGAATCATCTATTATTCGCTTTAAAACAGTTTTATTGCGACTCGTTTTCGGTGTGTAATGTTTCAAGATATTTTGTTCATTGCGAATATTATATTTTCCATCAGAATTATATATACTGCGTATCCTGAAATCCGGTATCTGAATACCTTTTGAACTTTTTAGATTTTTGGTAGGTATCTTTAATGATCTACGTTGAAAATATTGCAAATCTAATTCTTCTAAATGATTTCTTTTTTCAGAGATAGCTTGAATCTTTTTAGTTACTCTAAACAAATTTGTGCTCAGACTGTGTGGGTCATTTGAGGTATATTTTTTTAGTTTAACTAGGTGATTTTTGCGTTCTTCACTATATCTTTCAAGTGTAAGAAATTCTTCAAACAGTGTTGGTAATTTTAGAATAAGATAACGTAGATTTTGTTTATAATCGCAAGTTGTGTCTCTGTGATCTGCACATAAGAATCGACGTAACAATTCATCAGATATTGAGTTGTTTTCTGGAACAATATTTTAATAAGTTCGATTAGAATTGTTATAATTCTTATGTTACTGTGAAATTAAATGAATAACTACTGAATTGGGTCAGTAGCTACTTTTGGGTACGATTTTTTTTCCACAAGAGTCTTTGTGGGTCACTCCATTACAGCCATCTCTCGCCCTGCCACAAAATATTATAAGAAGACCAAATATAAATTGTGTATTTCTAGTTACTTGGTAAGATACCCTATTCTGCAAAAAAATTTAAATTTGTGAGTACGTGTATAGGAACAATCCTATACACGTACTCACAAATTTAAATTTTTGAAGTTCAAACCCAACTCAGCCCAGCCCATTAAAGAATGGGGCCACTGTCCTTTCAATATTGTTAAATCGTGCTAAATTAACTTTGATGTGCAATAAAATAATATGCTTTAGTCAGTGACAACTGTATCTCCAAGTATGGATTCAATTGGGGTCTGGGAGCTGTCACGTACATTGGGTTGTAAAAGTCCGTTGACAATTTGAAACTAAAATTAAATGAAGTGACGCTACACGTCATCTAGTAACTATATAATCCACTAGTAACCACCAATGTATTAGGGTTTGAGGTTTAAACAATTGATTCTTCTTGTCTCTTCCATGAGAACTTAACAAAAATAAGTACTTAAACATAAAGGTCACTAAACATTCGGAGAGTGAGTACCCCTGTGGTGGTTTCAATCTCAACTATTTAGATTGAAAAGCTCGCATCCAGCCTAAATTTTTATATAATATAAGTTCGTGCTACTTCATAATACTCTTTTCGGCGTCATCTGTACGTATTTTTGGCAAAACTAGTAAACTGGGTATAAAAGAAGTCCACTTTTTTCTATGGACGTATGTAAAATCAGGGGCTTCACACTCGTGCTGCTTTATTGGATTTATAAAAGTTTTATTGGTTTGGATGCTTCTATCAATAATTTTTCGACACCCTTACTCATAAAGTGATGTTTATCACATGGCCTTTACACTCATAAACTATGCCATTAAACACTTGTGCTTTTTTTTCTTGATCGCACTAGTGTTTTATTTCATATTCCATCAAATTAAGTTGGTACTTCGCTGAAAGATATTATTTATGCATTCTATTTGCTCATAACTTAACTGGGTTATAGTTTTATTTTTAAATCTCGGAAAAGTTTTGACTTAGATACGTTTCGTTTCAACATAAGACTAAAAATAACACTGTTTTTGTAAAAAAAAAAGTAGTGTACCAGTTTGAATATGAGAAATTTTCAACAACTTATTTACTTTAATTAATAATTCAACGTGAAACAAATTTATAAATACATAAAATTTAGATTATTGCATTTTACGTATTGGCTGTTTAGTGTAATTGTTCGTGCCTACACTCCAATCTGCGCGCGCATCGATAACACGCCGCGCGCAGAAAAAAAATATAGGCGCTGAGTTTTTATTATAACAAAGTATCCGTCTCTGCTGTAAGCATTGTTTATTTAAGTACGAATAATTGATCAACAAGTTTAGAATGTCAATGTCTAGTATAGAAGAAGACAGATACGTTGATTTGACGCCGCCGGAAATATTAAGCGTTCTTTTGCCTCCAAAATCTAGGGATAAGTACATGGCAGTTTATGAAACCTTCATTAAATATAAAATTTGTGTTTTTTTTTACTCGTAAGTGTGTCGAAAAACTTCGTATGACACACGTGAGGTATGGTCATTACACTCTCGGTTTCATTGCAATATCACCTCGAATGTAATGACCAGCTTACCACACTTGTATCATAAATAACTATTAACATACAAGTGGTGTACAAATATAGTTGTTTGATGTTCATAAGCTTTGTTTCTTTATACACTTTTTGGGTTGATGTCGTATGTGGATAATAAAACAGTGTCTTTAAAACCGTACCTATGAGATATAGTAAGTATGATTTGTGTAGCTCAGTTTTTCTGTAAATAAATACATTTCTTTCTTTCTCTTCTAACTGTGTGTAATAGTCGTCTTTTAGTTCCGTTAACAAAAGATAAGAACATCTAAATTTCGTGCTGTTAACTTAGACCTAGACTCGATTATAGATCTTAAGCTGTTCACGGATTTCTGCACATTATACGTGAGTATACCAATGTACAGATTAAAAATAGGCCATGTCTTTTCTTAAGGTCTGCAATGTACAAAATATCATCACAATCAGTGTTTTAGGTATGAAAGCGTAATACACAGACAGACAGATGGAGCTACTTTCACATTTATAATATTAGCATAGGGAATTACTTACCAAATAATGAACTAATTATACCTTTACGTCTTGAATGTGTTGGATAATTATTCGAATAAGCGATATTAACTTCATTGATTAAAGTGTTGAGTTGATATGTTCCACACAATCGAAATACAGGGGCGATGAACCTTATTAAGAAGAATTCACACAGCTTACCAGCAACCTCCTTATCTGATATTAAAAATAGTATTCAGAAGTCAGATAAATAAAAAAAATATTATGGCACTCTATTAGTACCGACAGAAGTGAAAACAGTATTAATGGAAAGTCAAAAGTATTGCACTTCACAAAAAGTAAAGTTGTGAATTATCACAATTCGGCAAATAGGTGCTACTGACAGTACGGAATTTAAAATAAACTATAAGTGAAACCCGCGACTAGTACTCGTTGGACTGGCGATCTTGTGTACAATTGAAAATCGCCATATTGGCGCTGATGGCAGTAGTAAGTGTACTTGGAACTAATACTAGTGATGGACAATAACTGTCTTGGTATCGAAAAAAGCTTTGCCAGGTCGACAGAAAACATAGAGTTAGACAACACGGATCATGACGTAAAAAAATAATTTTAGATAGTTGTATCGAGTAATTAACTGTATTATTATAAATAAATGAATAAAAGTAACTTTATTAGCTAAACAATGTATATACCTTGGCCACTGACCTGATCGGTGATCGGTACCCATTTATTGTGCCTAATTGAAAAACGCCATATTGGCACTGATAGTGGCGGTGCGCAGTAGTGAGTGTACTTGGAACTAATATTAATGATGGAAAACAATTGTCTTGGCATCGATAAAAACTTTTCCAGGTCGATAATAAACACAGAGGCAGACAGTAGGGATCATGATGTATTAACATAACGTAAGATAGTAATATAAATAAATGAATAAAAATAAATTTACTTGCTAAAACCTATATGTCGCTAGTATATTGTCAAACCAGTGCTATTATTGTCAATAGGTTCAAAAATTAAACCGGACTTAAAGACGGGATCATACTTACATGTCGTGGCGTTTAGTGACACGTTAGAAGCATAATTATCAGGGTCCTACCTATCTCCATTCCTAATTTCATCCATATCGGTCTAGCGATTGAGGCGCGAAGAGGTAAGAAACGCACACATATACACAACTTAAACTATTAGGAATAGTGGGATCGTAGGATTAGGATTTGTTGTAGTATAGAGTACCGAGTCGGTATAAAAACATATTATCAAATCACACATTTCATTAATATAAACGATGCGTCTTATGTACAAAAAGAACGACGGATTGCACTCCGGAAGTGCCAGCAGAAGTGAAAACTTGAATATTAACGTTGTGCATTTTTGATATTTTAGAATGGTTAGGGAATAATTTTCCACGAATTACTTTAATTTTTTCATATTTTAAACACTTTTTTTAAATACACGAATTTTACGAATACATAGCTCAATGTGGCCACTACACAGACGGTCGAGCCATCAGCTGTAACCATCCATGGATGCGCGTGGCATGCTGTAACATAAACACACACGAACATTCGCGCAAGCGCCCTGCGCCGTCTTACGAATCTTCGATCAGGTCTAGAACTGCTGGGGCTCTAGCACAGAATAGATAATGCTAAGGCTTGTCTGAACCTAAAAATTAATGATCAAGTTCCTGCAATAACTGACGTTTTTACACAGATGATGTGAATGCGTGGAGGTCGTCATTTTAATTTAAACAAGCTATAACAGGATGCGAAAGGCGGAGGATCTGACGAAATGGCGCACATTGAGAGAGGCCTATGTCCAGTAGTATACTGCGTTGGGCTAATTGATTGATAGTAGGCACACGAAAATACACGATTCCCATTACAAGAACACTTAAAAAAAAGATTTATGTGGCTGTAAATATATTTGATACTAAAATTACCTGAGATTTCTTTCGCCGAAATAACTACAACACTATTGAGTAATTCGTTCCCTTCCTCGTCAGTAAACAAACTGTCATAGGTTAGTATTATTTCTTTTTCTTTGCCATCTAATAAATTGCCTGCCTCTAAAGCTCTGTAAACTTGGTGCATAAATCCTGTAAACATTAAAAATCATTTCACATCAAAACAGTAATCTATCCCTGTACCAAATTTCAGCTTGATATGATCAGCCATTAGAGCGTGATTGGAAAACAAATATGCAAACACATTTATTCACTTTCACATTTTGGCCGCGTGGTTCCCGGCAGAGTAGAATTTGGGCCACCCCTTATCTTCCCATGTGGTGTTGTACAAGGCGACTAAGGGATAGGGCTGATTAACTTTAACATCAGACAGATATGTACAGCCCAGACTCAGCCTCAGATACATGGCTCGAGTCAACAATAGTGCCCGGAATACGGCAATAGGCTCACCCCCTATTATGGGGGACTGAAAACAGATTAGTGAAATGTGGGTGTTAATTCACCTCTGCCTAACCCTCAGGGGATAAAGGCGTGATTGTATGTATGTATGTATGTATAATATTTGTAGGATTAGTAGGATAGGATAGAAAGTAAATGGATTTAACTCACGCCTTGCATATACTGTTGGTGTCAACATTGACCACGTCGCTAATGCCATCAATCGCATCTTCAACACCGGACCAAAACAATCCAATTTCCCTTCCCGTCCCATTCTAAAACACATCAAAGTAATTATAAGGATATAAAAATACCTATTTTTATTTAATTTTTTGCAATAAGCCTATTGCCGTCGACTGCTGGGTATATGCCTCTCCTAATGTGGGTCACTGCTCCTGATCCTCCGTCTTCCACATCCGGTCTGTCCCAGTCACCGTTTTCGGGTCGTCTTCGATTTCATTTACTCCAACGGCTATCGGTCTTTCGACAGATGTGACCAACCTAGTGCCATTTTAGCTTGCGTGTTCTGTCAGTTATGTCGGTAACTTTAATTCATTTTCGGATATTTTAGTGCTACGTGTTTGCTATACGTAAGTCGAGACCCTACCTGGTAATGTCAATCAATCAATGAATTAGTCTATAGTGGTCTACTGCTGAACATAGTTGTTTCCATGCTGACCAGACGGGTTGGTACAGTGTTTTATTTCAAGTGCCTTCTCTCAATGTGATGTCGTCTGTGTATTTTTCCATTAGTTACTACACATACGCGTAAGGATAGCCTGTATTACTCATGTATAACTGGTTAACTAACCGCCAAATCGTATTTGCAAATTCCTCGTCCCACCGTTCTAACTCTAGGTCCGTTTTTCTGTGTACTGCCTCCAGTGCTCCGTACACAGCGCCCACACAGTACGAAACCCTGTGTTTCTGCATATACTCTTGCATTAGTTGTTTTATAGGAGTTAAATCAAATTGATTTACTGTAACGGTTGATGCTGTTGATACTGTTGAAGATATGAAATTCTTAATTTATTTATACTTTATGCACGATGTGCTTTGGCGGACTTAATACCGTAGGCATTTTCAACCAGTCTACCATTGTGTGATGCAGAGCTAGTACGAGGTAGGCCCATATTGAAGAAGGATAGGTTTGGTTCTATATAGATTGTTGACAGTTTGACAGCTATCGCGACCGCGACAGCGACTATAGATGAATTACATATACTTACAGTACATATACCTACATACAATAATATATATCATATATATCTGACTAATATACATACATGTATAACATAAAATATACACACATACATAACCTTATAAAATCTTCATTTAGAAAAATCTGTAACTACTATTATTTAATTATTATTAGTGATCGTGTGTGTGAATTGGTTAAATTAAAAAGGTATCGACTCGCGATGGAGATTATCCACAAGAAAAAGATAAAAAGACATACAGAAAATTAAAAAAAAAATGGTTATTTCATCTGACCATGAAACTCATCATCAACTTGTTCCCCGTTGCATCCGGGATTTACCTGGGGTCCACTTATTCCTTTTTCTACTATTTGTTTGGCTGATAATATGGCCTTTATGAAAGAGCAACTCTGATAGCGATGACTTTGTCGGTATTTCTTTCTTTTTACATTTATTTTTTAAATATCTGAATGTAAAGTATTTAGAAAGAAGAAAAATAAATAGAAGAAAAATATAAAGAAGAAAAAAAGAAAATAGGAGGAAGGTAGAAAAATAATCAATGAATTAGATAGGAGAGAAGAGAATAAATAAAAGATGTCGTGCAGGGAATACGGTGACTTACTAGTAAATTCATCATGATCAAACGGGTCGGATGGTTCTAATTCTGGTATAGTGCGCTCTACGTTAGCCAATTTCCATAATCCTATCAGTTCTTTTGCTCCTTGATTGAGAGAGGTAGTAGGGTTGAACATATTCTCATTTGCAACTAGGCCCCGCTGGTAAACTTTCGGTGGTGCCTTTGATACTGGTTCATTATGAGTAGTCATAGCAGTATGAAATAAAGCTTCGTCTGTTACAGCAACTGTGAAAATTATGATTAGATTAATTTTATGTACCTAACATTATTTAGTTATTGAAATTATTCAAAAAGTTAGTTTTACTAAAGAGATGCTCCAATTGACGATGTAACGATATGAACGAGGAAAAAACCTTAATCTTTAAACCTTGATATCCATAAGCAAAATAGGACATAAAAGGATGTAGGACACGACGGCATTTCAGTCCAATTGAGCAGTCCGACTGAGGAAGTACCTCCGCCCTACAGAATACCGCGGCCATAATAACCTCGAGTGGTGTTCCCGGCGTTGAGTAGGGTAGCCAGAGCTCACTGGAGAGTTTTTGTGTTGACAGTGGGAAGACCAAAAGCTTGTCCTGCTTCATCTTCTACACTGACAGCACAGAAACTCTCTGTTCTAACAGGATCGGCAGCGCGAGTGTGACGCCCCTGGTGTTGCACACGTCCATAGGCCACGGTAACCACTTCCCATTACGAGGGCCGTGTGCTTGCCTGCTACCTAAGTAGTATAAAAAAAACTCAGAAGGTATTAATACCATGTATGATCCCATACAATAATCCTTTGCTGTTTGCTTACATTCAGTGCTAAGTAATTTAATAAAGAATGACTTCCAAATATTCATAGTGATTTCAGTTCCACAGTTTCTATGCGATCTACGAATTCTGATGATTATACCTTTGTCTGACTCATTGTCTATTTGAGATATTAGTTGCCTTTCTTGCCCTATCCTATCGTCAACGTCAGCCAATAACATATTTACATGTTTTAAACACGTTTCCAGTAGTTTTGGTGGCATCGGCTCTGGCGTAGTTGTAGTAATCGCATCTGAAATGTGCAATTACAGGATTAAATTCATAAATATTTAGAAGTCAAAACATTGTTACCAATGAAATTTCACTAAGTTATCATTTTTCTAATTTTATAAATATAATTTATTCGCGAAATATTCTTTATTCATCATTAAGTTATTAATTTAACCATTCATTAAATTTTGGATGTTAAATTTTAATAAAATGATATATACGTACGATTCATGCATAAAAACAATTGCAAAACACAGCCTATATAAATAAAAAGCATTGTAGTTTATAATAACTATAATTTGCTATAAAAATTTCAACTGCTACTTTTATTGCAAATATCATTCTTTGACGGAAAATTTTATTCATATATGAGGCATTATAGGTCACGGGTAACATCAATTACGACGTCAAACCCCGTATTGCTACTTGGACGAAATGAATAGCGTCAATTGTGACCCCAAAATTCAAGTAAGGTTAAAAAGATCGGTTTATGAAAACATCATTAGGCCAGACATTTTACACGGCTGCTAAGTGTGGCCGTTGCTAGACCGAAATAGGTAGTGCTGCCGAGGCGGGTATAACAACAGAAAATTTCAATCTTGATGGAAAAAGACCTTGGTCGAATGAAAAATTTATAAGACGATGGTTCATCTAGGAGATATTAAACACCGCTAGTTTTAAAACAGGATAAACTGCAACTGCTTTCGTTCTTTTGGAATGTATGATTATACATACATAAATATCCCATAATACAAATTTAAAAAAAAAAACAAAGTTATCGTTATCAATCAGCACACTGCGAAAACAGTAATTGAGCGCGTGTAAGCCCCTCTCGTATCCCATGCCTCACTCAAGTACCATCAGATCTATCTTGATGCACAAAGTGCTTAAAATAATCTTAATTACTTAATTTCCTCCCTTCATGTTGACAATAATACAAATTAAATCAATAAAACAGTTTGATTTGGTCTTATTACCAGATTGTAAGATCATTTTGAAACTAAGCAGTCTAGATATGTCCGACGGTGCCTTAGAACGATGTAGTAACCAGCCGTAATTCATATTTTACTAAGTGAATGTTCTTGTATTGCGAACAAGTATTAGGTGCTATCTGGGATAAAATGGGCACTCTTTATTTCTTTTTTATAATAAGGATTTGTTTGGTAACGAATACCGATCATCTCATTAAATTTTATCTACTAATTAAAAACTATTCGTGTAGATGAAAATAAATTACCAGAAAGATGATTGAACAGGCGCAGGATGAATACAAACTGAAGTATATTTACACTCCTATGAAAACTTTAATCGGAAAAATTCAACATTCAGTAAACAATACACATTATAAATATTGTTTTGTGTAAATCAGTAGAACTAAGCACGATTCGATTCGGTTGATGAAACTCTCATTTCGTCATATATTATCTTTCGCTGAAGAACCGTTACCATGAAAAAACGCATCCATTAGCATAGTTCTTAAATAAATTTCTTCATCGCTGTAACTAGAGTCTTCTACTATATTCTTCAAAACCGTATTGTTAAGGTGAAATGTCTTTGTTGTAATATACATTTGTGACATATTTAGTAAATTAACCTTTTTATTATAAAATTTTCTTGGTATCCCAACGGTGTAGTTGTTCGTTATGAATTGTCTTACTGGCATACTTGCATTAATTTTATTTTTTATGTGAAACGTTCTTAGTAATACTTTATGACTTTTTGAGTTTACAGGTTCATTTAAGTGTTCAATTTGAATAAACTGTTCATGTGATTTTGATGAAACTTCACTCTCTGCTATATCAGTTATTGAAATATTTTCTTCTTCTTTATTTTTACTCAGGTCTGGCTCGCTATATTTGTATCTACTACCTTTATTGTCATGATGTTTATGATAATGTTTTTTTTGCCTTGAATAACGACGTTTTTGTCGTTGACTGTGCTCGTAATGCATTACAAGTTTATGAAACAACTTGGGATGCTTGGAAATTAAATGTTGTATCAATTTATTGTATTTTATAAAAGGTTTGAAATTATTAGTCATCCGTCTTGGCTGAATCTTATATGTCTGATTGTTTTCTGTAAGAATATTATTAAATTAATATTATCATGCTTATAACTTTATTAATAGCATTGTCAGATGAAGCAATTATTAAAGAATTGTTGTGTATTTTAGCCATGTGATAGTACCTATATTAATCATTTACAAAACTTACGTATTGCGTTATCACTCCACATATAACTCCCATTCCACGGTATCACTCCATGTGTATTTTCTAGGTATATGTCTTGCAACATTTGTGATAAGTTTGCTTTTCCTTTTGTAGTTTCTCCTGTTAATTGTGTAGTAATTTTTATGGTCGTTGGTTTTTGGATTGGATTCATTCTATTGTGTGGTCTATTTAGCCTTTTTATTTGCTTAGTTACTTTTTTGGTTCGTTTTTTCCTTTTGACACGTTTACGTATAATACGTTTTTTTGTTGTCCGAGGAGCTTGACTTTGCTGTGGAACTTTGCACGTTACTGGTTCAAGTTCTGCAATTAAATTTTTTGGTCTTTTTAGTTTTTATAATAATATCGTATCATAAACTTTTACATTTTTTAAATTGTAATCAGAAATCAATAAGAAAATAGAAAATGAATGAGTTTTACAATTTTTACATTTTACTTATTTTAGTCCAAACATTAAAGAATAAAAAGTACCTTTTTCAGTTTCGTTGTCTACTTTATATAATATATTTCTTTCGATAATAATTTTATTTGCAAGCTCGGACAATAATGAGTTTATGCGCATTAACGACATTTCCAGCAACTTTGGTGACAACTGCTCCGTGAACATTGCATCTACAAAATGTAATTCATATAAGACGTGATGTTCTAAAGTTGAAATATACATAATAATCAACATAATTTCTAATTCTATGATAGCGGTCATCTCTATGATGCTATAATTATAATTGACTAGCTTTTGTCCGGGGCTACGCCTACGTAGATGTCGCTTATCGTGTAGTGTTTCCAAGCTCTAATTCAACTCTGTACCGAATTTCATCAGAATATCTTCAAAAATTTCAAACATTCTTCTCTCTATTCTCCCCCCTCCCCCCCTTTTACCCCTTCTATCGCGATATAAGGGAGCCTATGTCCGTTTCTAAGCTTTATCCGTTCTTGTACCAAGTGTCAACCCTTTGAGCGCGCAAATTTTTTGTATTCAAATAATTTGTGGCGGCATGCTCGACCGCCAACCGCTAAGTCCGCGCGCTTGCGCCATGCACAGCGCCGTGGCTTAGCAACAGAAATAACCAAACTGTCACTTCTCTGTGTTTGCCGGCCGGATTTGTTGACATTAATGATCACTGCTCCGCTCCCTTGAGTAGTAGCGTGAAGATATGGAGCCTATGTGTTATTCTGATGTATAAGCTATACTATTGTAAAGTTTCATTAAAATCCATTCAGTAGTTTTACATGAATGAGTAACAAACATCCATCCATTCATCCATGCTCACAAACTTTCGTATTTATAATATTAGTAGGATCAACGCTTACTACCTTTTATTAGAAAGATCTTCAATACAAAAAACATACAAAGAACTGACATATTATTGAAACGTGTCGATAAAATTTATTTACAATGATGAACTTGAAAACATGTGAAACTTAACCAAAAATCAATTTCAACACATTTTTATTAACAATGAATTTTCAATATGTACATTTATTTGTATTTTTAATAATAGATGTAAGGCAACCTCACCTTCAAGCTGGAGTGAACCTATTGCTTTATTCAAAGAAGTTTTATTTTCTTAACTTGCCCATGTTTAAGCGATATAACGCTAGTTCTATATATTATTTTTTTTAATATTTTTTTATATTTTTTTATATAGGACACATCAATTTGACTTCACTTCGTCTGATGGGAAGCTGAAGGCAAAGTATCAGGAAAGAGGGTCACCATTACATACGCGTACCATGTTAACAATGGTGGCACTCAGCTTGACGGCCTCCTCACACGCTTTTCACGCCCCGCTTAAAGGACGGGTCTGGGGACTGTAGGAAGAAGGAAACACGTGAGCTGGCAAGGAGTTCCAGGTCTTAATGGTGCGACAAAGAAAAGAGTCATCAAACCGCTTGGTTCTTGAAGGAATATTCTGCACCGTATACGGGTGACATCTAAGCCCCGCTCGTCTTGTCCTGTGTAGGAAAGGAGAGGGCGAGAATATTCACCATATTGGAGACGGTAAAATACTGCCAAGGAAGCTACACCTCTACGCATCTGCAGAAGCTCGAGGGTGCTCGTGACCTCGGGATTCCCAATAATGCCGACTGCACTTCGCTGCAACCTGTCGAGAGCATCTAAATGTACTTTGCGCAGCCATCCCAGAGATGCAAGCAGTATTCCACGCAGGACCGAACTTGCGTCTTGTATAAAAGAAACCGCTGCTCCAGCGTAAAAAATCATCTCACTCCGTTCAGCAGCAGGGCTAACATGCGCGCGTCGTCAACTATCTCGAATCGAGATGAGATATCATCTCGAATTTTCTCGATCGAAGTAACGTCGACATATTTTGTCGCGTCAAACTTTTTATATTATTGTCTATGGGATACAATGCCGCCGATGTACAGTGATTATTGTAATGACAAATAAAGCCACCTTTTCACGTTTCGATTTACGGTGATTGACTAAGAGCGTTTTCACACTCATCCGATATCCGATATCCGACATCCGATACCGGAGGAAGTCAAATGTATGAGATATGTATCTTTCTTTCACATTTTCCGGCGCGATATCGGTTATCGGAGCCAACACCACTGTTTTGGCCCGATATCGGAACAAAAAAATTGGCAAATTTCTTGGCGATCTGTCAGATGTCGATATAACTCAACTTCGAGAAATCATCTCTATTTAGTGTCTGCAAATTGTAACATACGTGCCCTTATTTACTCGAATTTTGACATTTAAAATGTTTTGTCTCTCGTCTTTCATTTGGTCGACGAGAAGTTATATCGTGTAAACTTTTCTTGTGCTGGGTTCATTTTGGATCAAAATTTAATACCTTTGTGCGACTGCAAGCAATTTTCGACCTTAATGACATTTCCTTTGTTACGTGTCTTTTCGCGTTAATTGATGACGCTGATCACGAATATAAGAAAAAGTATTCGATAGCATGTCATGTCAATAAGGTCGAATGTTGTTTGCACTATTTTTTCTCTCTTTTCATCCTTAGCATCCCTAACTAGTCTTTGCTTTCGAGCAAATGGCAATATCGGGCCTATTTTATTGGATAAATGTGAAAACAGCACAAGGTGTCGTCTATCGGATGTCGGCTATCCGATATCGGTGTCGGACGCCGACACCGATATCGGATAATAAAAATAAATAATAAAAGCAGAAGTAAAGTACAAGCAATTTTCAACCTTATTGACTATGTTATTGACTATGTACCATGTCATACATGGTATCGAGTTTTTTTCTTATATTCGTGATCAGCGTCATCAATTAAAGCGAAAAGACATGTAACTCAGAAAATGTCCTTAAGTGGGAAAATTGCTTGCAGTCACTGTTTTAGTCTCTTTGTGTTCCGATATCGGGCCAAAACAGTGATGTTGGCTCCGATAACCGATATCGCGCCGGACAATGTGAAAGAAAGATACATATCTCATACATTTGACTTCCTCCGATATCGGATGTCGGATATCGGATATCGGATGAGTGTGAAAACGCTCTTAGTCAATCACCGTAAATCGAACCGTGAAAAGGTGGCTTTATTTGTCATTACAATAATCCCTTCGGGGGGATTGTATCCCATAGACAATAATTTAAAAAGTTTGACGCGACAAAATATGTCGACGTTACTTCGATCGAGAACACTCGAGATGATATCTCATCTCGATTCGAGATAGTTGACGACGCGCGCATGTTAGCCCTGCAGGGCTTACATGCGCGCCTACACATACGTGCCCTTATTTACTCGAATTTTGACATTTAAAATGTTTTGCCTCCCGTCTTTCATTTGGTCGACGAGAAGTTATCTCGTGTAAACTTTATTTTCTTGTGCTCGGTTCATTTTGGATCAAAATTAAGTAGTACCTTTGTGCTGAAAATGGCGGTGCCATATTATAATAGCCCCGATATCGGATCACAAAAAGACTAAAACAGCGACTGCAAGCAAGTTTCGACCTTAATGACATTTCCTTTGTTACGTGTCTTTTCGCGTTAATTGATGACGCTGATCACGAATATAAGCGAGCTATGGCTCTCCATAGCTCTCTAGCTATGCTCGGAGTTTCTCTGAAGGATAGAATCCGCAACGAATACATCCGACAGAGAACCAAAGTAATCGACATAGCTCAAAGAATCAGTAAGCTGAAGTGGCAGTGGGCTGGCCATATCTCACGAAGAACCGACAACCGTTGGGGTAAACGTGTTCTTGAGTGGAGACCGCGACTCGGCAAGCGTAGTGTAGGACGCCCTCCGACCAGGTGGGATGACGATCTAAGAAATACTGCAGGCAGATGCTGGATGCGGCAAGATGAAGACAGGGCGCTATGGCGCTCATTGGGGGAGGGCTATGTCCAGCAGTGGACTAATATAGCCTGATGATGATGATGATGAAAAGCTTCTTCAATTGTTATTTTAATATTTCAATTTCTTTGTTATAGCGAAAAACAGTGGGCTTATGGGTGCGACGATTCGAAGAAAAGGGTTCTTTGAAACACCCTCAAAGAAGTTGCAGACCACAATTAATAGACAAAACGCAAAGGCATGCAATGAGAAGGGACTATGAGGAAAATGGATTTATGCCGACAAAGCATTACGCCGGTTTGTTTGACACAAGTGTGGATACTGTTCGTCGCGTCTTGCACGCATGTGAAGGTTTGCATTTTAGGAGGCATGCTGTAAAACCATTACTGACGGACAGCCATAAAAGAGCCAGACTTAAGTTCGCGTTGCAGTACTTCAATTACGACTGGAGTAACGTCATCTTTACTAAAATCTTTAACCAAAAAAAATCTTTAAGTCGAGTCAACATGGCCGTTCAAATTTATGGTGTCGTGACAATACCAGATACAGCAGAGATCACGTAGTGCCCAATATGGAGTCTGGTCGTATAACAGTGAACATGTGGGGATGGATGAGTGCTGCTGACCCAGGAGAACTCATTCGAGTGCCTAGTCGAGTTAATAGTGACCATTATATAGATGTGTTGGAGGAGACTATGTTGCCCACAGTTCGAAACGTGTTTCCTGAGGAAGAAGTTCCTATAATAAAATTTGTGCAGGATAATTGTCCCATACACCGTTCGCGTAGTGTGCAAGAGTTGTTTGGCCGGCATGATAACATTTCTGTTATTCCATGGCCTGCTAGATCGCCGGATTTAAATCCCATTGTAAACTTGTGGGGTATTATTGTCCAACAATGGGAAAATCAAAACGAGCGGACCCCAGATGCCTTAGAGAAGCATTGCTTAAAAGTATATAAGAAATAAATATTTTTGATTAAATTGTTATATGATTTCTAAGTTATGAATATAATCATCATTCTCTGAACCTTTTTCCTAACTCAGTTGGGGTCGGCTTTCCAGTTTAACTGTGATGCGGCTTAACTTCGATATTTTCCGTGAAGCGACTGCCATCTGACCTCCACAACCAATGGTCCAATGACCAATGGCGATATCGGAGTTCCAAGTTAGACTGGTTGGACTTTTGAGGGCTCCAAGTACTCGTAACGACTGCCATAGATGTTTGTATGGCAACCGGGGCCGACGGCTTAACGTGCTCTCCGAGGCACGACCAGACCAGTGCAAACAGCTATATTCATGCATACAACTTTTTTGCACTGAGCTAAGATCGAAATCGCGCCCCGTGCGTAGGAGTCGCGTGCACTACCGCCACAAGTTACTACACTGGTCCAAAATAAACCTATCTACTTTTTTATTAAGATGACAAATATAGTTGGGGTTAAAGTATGCAATTGCCGATTTGTACTGACAAATTGAAATTCGTTTTTTTTTTTAATTTAACGTATTTATTTAATCAAAATAATTACCATTATTATCTATACATTGCTGCCATCTAGTAGGAAGGTCATTTATGCCTTTGCGATAGAACTCTGGTGATCTAGATTCGACAAACTGTGTGGAAGCATTTTGTACTGCCTCCTGAGAAGAAAACTTTTTATCACATAGAAAATTGTCCAAATCACGAAAAAAATGGTAGTCTGTTGGAGCAAGGTCTGGCGAATACGGAGGGTGACGGATAGTTTCTAATTGCAGTTCCTGTAGAGTTAAAACGGTTTCTCGTGCTGTATGAGGTCTCGCGTTATCATGGAGCAATAATGGTGAAGATCGATTCATGAGTCGGGGCTGTTTCACTGCTAGTTTTGCTATCATTGTTCGGAGTTCGGCACAGTAGACATCTGCCGTTATTGCTTGACCAGATCGTAGAAAGCTATAGTGAATAACACCATGCTGAGACCACCAAACAGTTACCATTACCTTTTTATTGGTAAGCTTTGCTTTAGGACACTGTTGTGGCGTTTCACCTGGGGTCAGCCATTGCATTTTTCGCTTACGGTTATCGTAAAGAATCCACTTTTCATCACATGTCACAATTCGATCCAATATTCCTTCATTTCTGTATCGATTCAACAAGGCAACACAAGTTTCAACGCGCATTTCTTTCTGCAGATCAGTCAAATCATGAGGTACCCATTTTTCACATTTTTTTATTTTATTGATTTGACGCAAATGAGTCAATATTGTTGGTAAGGTAACGTTAAACCATGCAGCTAATTCCTGGGTAGTTTGGCTCGGATCGGCTTCCACCATGTCTTTCAATTCATTGTTATTCACCTGTGTGGACGGCCTTCCTCGTGGTTCGTTCTTCAAATCAAAGTTTCCATCACGAAAGCGTTTAAACCAAAATCGCACGGTGCGTTCATTAGCAGTCCCCTCTCCAAATGCAACATTGATATTGCGAGCTGTTTCTGCCGCGTTAGTTCCGCGTCGGAACTCGTATTCAAAAATCACTCGAATTTTTGAAGTATCCATCTTTGAATGAAATTTTGAAGCATTTACTATGCTAACTTTTCAAATCGATTAAAGATAGGAAAAAGTGAATGCCCAGGTGGGACTCGAACCCACGATCTTTCCCTTACAGGGGGAATGCTCTGACCACTGAGCCACCGGGCCACACCTGAAGCTATCCAAATTCTCCTATACTACCGTCTTAGGGCGACGGTGGGAGGCATCTACCGACATTCATACGAAATATCGGAAACAATGAATGATGTCGCAATCATAAAGCATTGAATAACTAAATGTACGAATATATCTTATCGCGCTCCTTTGTCCGCACCAAAACACAAAAAATCAAGATTTACAATTAATTTCAACAATCTATTATTTATGCGGAACTAGCTTTTGCCCTACCTTACCCTCCTCCTTCTACCCCGCTTTTTCACAATGAAATGTAGCCTATGTCCGCTCCCTAGCTCATATCCATCTCGGTACCAATTTTCATCGGTAAGTATATCTTCAAAAATTAAAAACTTTCAGCCCTTACTCTTCCCCCTAAAACGCCCTTTTTCGCGATAAAAGGTTACTTTTGTTCGTTCCCAAGCTATAATCTATCTCTGTACCAAATTTCATCAGGATATCGTTAAAAATGACAAACTTTCATCCCAAAGCCATATTCCCCCCCTTCTACCCCCCTTTTCGCGATAAAAGGTAGTATATGTCCGTTCTCAAGGTCTAATACCTCCCTGTACCAAATTTCATCTGGATATCTTTAAAAATTACAAAGTTTCATATAAACTTTCATCCTGTGGCCCTACTCCCCGCCTTCTACCCCCCTTTTCGCAATAAAAGATAGCCTATGTTCATTCCCAAGCTCTAATCCACCTCCGTACCAAGACAGACAGACAGACAGACAGAGTTACTTTCGCATTTATAATATTAGTATGGATTATAAAACTCTCGACGGTACATTAAAAAACTCTAAACTGTTCGCGTTAAGCAGCGATAGCTAATAACTCATTAATTTCACAACCCCGGTAACAATGTTATGTAATTCGCGAAAGGGAATTTAACACTATTTCTTCACACCGATAGAAATTTTTATAACTTACAAAGACGTAAGACGCCCCGTCGTACCCCGTGTTAACTGCCTGGATCGAATGAATAACGAATAATGAATCCTCTCCGCCTCCAAAAAACCTACCTTCCAAGGCTTCGTTCTCCCTTCGCAAAACCAGCCTCGCAGCTTCTAGAACTTTCCGACGTCCTTCGTCCAATCGTGAATGAGTTCCGGTGTGCGCCCGAGTATAATATTGTTCCTTTGATATAAGTACTCCTTAATTTATACGATTAGGTAAAGGATACTTCAAGAAAATGTCTAACTAATTTTCTAGTTAATTATTTGTATTCTAATATTTAGAATTCGCGTCTAATACAATAACACAGCACATGCAGCCAATTGAGATTCCTGGTACCAACAACAGTAGAATCAGCTACAATACTTGAGTTTGAGTATTGAAGCACACCATCCTTAGATGAAGTTGTCAATATGTTTATAAATGACCTAAATAAGATAGATCAGCTACCACTGAATAATATCAAAAAAGCTTGGATATATGACAACTACCTAACATCATGTCTGACTTGGCCTTTTCTGGTATACGATTTCGGCAAAACCTTACTCGCGAAAATAGATGCAACTGTCATAAAATCACTAAAATCGTGGCTTGGACTAGCGCACTCTGCTGATCCCTCTGCTTTATTTAGGGATAGGGATCATAATAATTTTGGGATGAAATTAAAGAAAACATCGGAGCTCTATAAACACCTTAGAGTTACCAAAGCCCACATCTTAGGTAAATCCCAAGATGACACAGTCAGGGCACTCCCGAAAGATAATAACGCGTCTGAGCTAGAATCTAGACTTATATTATATTCCATAAACGATTTATGATAGGAGCCCAGTCGAACAAAGTGGGGTTGGGAGTACGAGAGCCAAAAAGGGACCAGGATATACTTAGGTCCTTTCTGAAGCAAGACGAAAATGATAAATATCGAGTGCACGCGATGAATTTGGAAATCCAAAACGAATGGTTGACAATGGCAGAGTTCTGCATACCGATGGCTTTAAAGTGGCGCACCTTGATCTATGAGTTGTCGCCGGCCCTGTTAAAATTCTATCTTACACCTTTCAGATGACCCTTCCAGACCAGAGTCATCTGGTAAGGTGGGGGAAAGCCACAGAAAAACAATGTTATACGTGTGGTGAGGCAATAGGGACGGCTAGGCACATATTAGCAGGATGTAGGGTGCTTCTTGATAGAGGGCAATACTCACGCCGCCACGATAAGGTGCTTTTCATCATACGCGAAGCAATGAGTCTGGCACAGGCTAGAGCCCAAAAAGGATTGACTACTAACAGACGTCATATCAACTTTGTGTCTGAAGGTTCATCCATAAAATCCAGGAACAAACCTTATTCAATCTTAGATACTGCCCCAGATTGGACTCTCCTAATCGACACGTATGAAAAGCACTATAAAATTCCGGAGGATGTTGGGGTTTCGTCATCTAGACCGGACATATTTCTCTACTCGAAAACGACTAAATATGTGGTCCTTGTGGATGTTACTGTACCGTGGGAAACAAATATACCGAAGGATCACACACTTAAGAAAAATAAATACTATGATCTCACAAACGAATTAATCAAAAACGGTTACGTGGTTAATTTGTATGCAGTAGAAGTGGGAGCGAGAGGTTATACCAGCTAAATCTCTCTATAACCTACTTAAAGATCTAGGCCTATCGAGAGCTACAATAAGCTCATTACTAGGACGAATGTCTAAAGCGGCACTAGTAGGTTCGTATCAAATTTGGTTAGGCAGGGAGGGGAACTTCGGTAGTGAAGGTGAGTGTTGATGTACATCAACAAAAGGGGCCCCTTCTAAACCTACACTTGGGTCGCAAGTCCCAGGCACTGTCCCGAGTTCCCAACTCAGCAACGCGATGGACCCGGCACCCGCACGGAGAATCCATGGATTGCTAAGAATATCGTCTCTCTCTCTCTTATTTAATATTTTTTAACGGATAATATTACGTTAGTTCGCTTCCAATAAAACGTAAAACTGGAATTTGATTTATTTATTTTAAGGGAAATGGCTCAACTGCGGTGCCATCTAACAGCCCTATTAAGTACTACACACGTTTTTTAATTTGAATTTTAACTCCATCTACCCATACAGTTGCGAACTACTTCCATTCAACAGCTATGGTCCGTTACATATGGATATGCTATAGAAGAGATTTGCATGCCCAATTTTGGCAGAACATAATGTCCCTAGTAATAAGATATACCTTGTAACATCCTAATCACAAAGTTCTAGCAAATAAAGAACTATAACTATGACTAAATTAAGTAAATACTTACGGATTAAGATATGTTTTTTATCCCTGCATTTACAGGAGTAAATTGAAGTACCTGCTAATCCGTTAATACTATGATTTAGGATGGATAGAACAAAGTAATGGATACATAAAGAGTAGCCTCTCAAATATGAAACTATCCAGCAAATGATAGCGATAATCGACTTCGAAAAAACCCGACTGATGCTGAAAAGACCGAAACAATATTTATAGCAGGCGATACCCATTAATTTTCATCGGGTTAGATTTGCAAATGGGTAGCGCTTGCTATAAAGGTTGTTTCAATCTTTTCAGCACCCATCAGTCGGGTTTTTATTTTTAATAATTTGCTTTATTTTATACCTATGTTTGGTCTAAAATAAACACACACGCACGTACGCATGCGCGCACGCACACACACACACAAACACCGACAAAAAAACAAAAAACTGACTGATGCTGAAAAGACCGAAACAAGCTTTATAGCAGGCGGTACCCATTAATTTTCATCGGGTTTGACATTTGCCAATGGGTACCGCTTGCTATAAAGCTTGTTTCGATCTTTTCAGCATCAATCGGTTTTTTATTTTAATTAATTTCCTTATGTTTGGTCTAAAAGGGCCAAGGTCCAGCCCAACATTTTTCATTCGAACATTTTATAATAGTTTAATTGAAATGTCATTTATGTCATATCATTCATTCCATTTTATTATTGCACACGTTGTTACTGCCTCATAAATACCTGGAGACCGCTTTAAACGATTAAACCTAATCTCTACCTTGAGGTTGGCAGAATCATCGGCAACTAAATAGCTGATGCAAGGTGCCATTTGAATAAAATAAGAAGAAGAAGAAGAGCATTAAGGTTATCTAAGGATATAGATATTGTCGAAAAAATACCAATCCGTGGGTGCGGAGTGTAAACGGAAGGGTTTTCGAAATAATTATAAATACGTGCGACATCGTGGAGATTGCTGGTGGACGCTGGGAGCAGTTCAGCGCCGCGATCGGCTGTGTGGAGACATAAAACACTAAACACAGTACTGTAGAGTCGGGGGTTTGATCTCCACAGTTTCACAATATAACTTTAAGTGGAACGACTCTTTTGCTGTAATATTGATACTTATTGGGAATAAAACATATCATTCCTATACGAGCTTTTTAAATATTATAATTTAAATAAAATATTAAAATGAAATAAATTATGTATAAATATTATCTATTAAAGAACCATCCGTTTTATTTCATTTGTAATACCTACAAAGATATTATTTTTTATTTATAGTTTTCCAATTCACAATGTTTTCTGATTATTATGAATTTATTACTTGGATCTCTTTCCTTCTTGTTATTCAAGTTTCCGCCGACTTTTTTTTAAAAACCAATCGGAAACTATATCTATAATCTTAAGATTATTTCCTCTTGTGGTCTTTTCTGCTGGAATCTGAGGAAACATTTGTATTGATCTTCCATTATTGTTATAACACGGCCGTGCAGTAACTGAAGGTTTTGCGGCTGCAGCTGCCGACATACTTTGTAGGAGACTACTTTTATAATTATCATCAGTAAATTTGGATAACAATTCTTTTTCTTTGTCAATTTGTTTATCTACTTGGTTTAATAATTCATTAACACGTTGTAATATATGTGAATACTTTTGAGGACTCTGTATTTGGGCTGAAAATAATGTTAAGTAGTAATTTAATTTAATTTTATGCAATCAATTTTACATTATAGATTATAAATGTCATATACAGCAATCACAAGTTGCCAAGCTTTTGAACTGCTTTGAATTTACTGAATTGCTTAAATAAATCCAACTGTCATTGGACAAAATTGATGCCAACTTACTGCCTATAACTAAATTGAAATTTAAAATACTAAAAATCCATATAACAAACATTATTTTTGTTTAGATTAGAAAAACAAATCATTCAAAATTAGATTTTATAAACTACCTATATAAAATTTTTATACATTTTTGTTAAACGAAACAAAATCAATAAAATATTATGATAAAGAAATCACACAGCTACATTTCTTCATAAAATAAAATATTGGTTTTTATTTATTTATGTCACATTATTATCCAATAATCTAGCGAATCAGTCCAATCCAGTGCTGGACTGGATTGTAGTATTTACATAACCCCAATGTTTTAAACGCGCTTGAAGAATTCACTGAATTGAAATCATTCAATGGAATGGACACATACCGATGATGGTTCATATTATTCCAGTAGCATTCCAGCGCTGGATTCGCTCGCTGGACTGGAATGCTTTTTTTTTATGCCACTTAGGCGGCAAACAAGCACACGGCCCACCTGATGGGAAGTGGTTACCGTGGCCTATGGACGTTTGCAACACCAGGGGCGTCACAATCGTGCTACCGACCCTGTAGATACCTTCTAATACCCTTCTTGAAGAACCCCATATTGTAGTCGCTTGGGAAAACCACGGCAGGAAGTTCATTCCACAACCTGAGCGTGCGTGGGATGAAGTTCCTTTCAAAACGCACGGTGCGTACCATTTCCGGTCGCAGTGTGTGAGGATGAATTCCCTGCCTATGGCGAGTGGTGCGATGATAGAATGCAGCGGTGGGCATCATGTCAAACAATTCATCTGAGCACAATCCATTGTATAGGCGGTAGAACACACACAGTGAGGCAAAGTCTCTTCTGAGGCTGAGAGGTTCCACATCGCCTGTGAGTATGGGATTGTCGACGAGCCTCAACGCCCGTCTTTGCAATGAGTCGAAGGGGCCAAGCTGGTATGCAGGCGCTCCGGCAAAAAGGTGACAGCAGTACTCCATGTGGGGCCGAATTTGTGCCTTATAAAGCAGAAGTCGTTGCCCCGCAGTGAAGTACTGCTTCGCCCTGTTGAGCACTCCAAGTTTCTTTGAGGCCAGCTTGACCTTGTCCTCCAAATGGTTGCGGAACTGAACGTCGCTTGAGATGTCGACACCTAGGATCCCAATACTCGAAGAGATGGAAAGTGGTGTGCCCAGGAATTGCGGCGCTACAATAAATGGGGTTTTCTTAGCGGTGAATACACATACTTGTGTCTTAGTGGGGTTAAATTGGACTAGGTTAAGTCGACCCCAATCGGATACTCCCGAGAGAGTAGTCTCGATTTCAGACACAAGTTGTTCGCGTCTCTTCTCCACCTCGAATTGAGGGATATTTGCACGACCCGTGTAACACGTATCCCCGGTACTGTCGTCCGCATAGCAATGAATAGATCCATCAGACAGCATGTCATTGATATGCAGCAGAAACAGCGTCGGGGACAACACGGAGCCTTGTGGGACACCAGCGTTTATGTCCATGCGGTCCGAGCAGCTGCCATCGACGACGGCTTGGATACTTCTGTTGGACAAAAAGCTGGCAATCCATTCGCAAAGTCCCTCGGGGAGTCCGTAGCGTGGCAACTTCGAAAGAAGACCTCTGTGCCAGACCCGGTCAAAGGCCTTTGCTATATCGAGGCTGAACGCTAGTGCCTCGCCCCGACTCTCGATAGCTTGCGCCCATCGGTGTGTGAGATACACAAGAAGGTCACCAGTGGAGCGACGGTGGCGAAAGCCATACTGTCGGTCGCTCAGTAGGTCGTTTCCCTCAAGGTATTCTAGGAGCTGTGCGTTAATCACACGCTCCATTACCTTCGAGAGAAGGGAGGTTATAGCAATAGGCCAGTAATTGGACGGGTCGGTCCTGTCGCCTTTCTTAGGCACAGGATGCACGAATGCAGTCTTCCACGAGGCTGGGACTCATTGGTCGGCCTAGTATATTGTCCCTACGCTAATCAACAATCTACCCTCTTTAAATCTAAACTCAAAAGATATTTTTTAGACTCATTGTAGGTGGAAGGAGATTTATATTCACATTTAGTGTTTTTTGGATGTTACTTTACTTTTAAAAATATAATTGTCACAATTGGTTAATGTTGAGTAGGTATAATGATCTTAATGAACCAAAGTATGTCAAATAATAGTAACTGTCAATAGCGCAGGTGTAAACCTTAGTGGATTTCGAATCCTCCTGGCTAGTTCTTTCTCGAATTATTTTTGAACAACTTCAAGTGTCGCCCCTTGGTTGCAATCAGTCTCGGTGCGACACGTTCGTTAAAAATAATTTTGATAGGTCGATGAATGACCTCCATCCCCCATGAGCGCAGGCCTGAGGGTGACAGGTGGAGCCGCCTGTCACCCCAGCAGAAGCAGGCAACGGCGGCGGTGCGCGTCGTCCCCGTGGTACCTCCACCCGAAGAGGGCCAGATCGAGAGAGATGGCCCTGGGTCAGCCGGGGTGCGAGGGATATGCTCCATAGCTGCCTCACCTTCGGCCTTGGACTGGTGAAATTGTATGAGCCTACCTGGAGGAAGAGTATTCTGAATACAAATCATATCAAATTTTACTGAAAGGAAACATTCCTTTAATTTATACATAAACTAATCTGCATTCGAAGATTGTAGAAAACACACTTCCTTCACTCGGTAAACGAACTTGTTATAATCCGAAAAATAATTTTCTGTACTAAGTTGGTCAGATACACCATAAAACTATTGGAATCACTTTTCCAAGACGGTGGCCGTGGGACTTGGGTTGCAACCCCACAAACTTGAATTTAACTTCAAACTGACTCCCGCGTCCCTGAAATCTAAAAAAGTAAAATTGCACATTTGATATTTCAATAGATTATAAAAAATAATTTCAGGTAAGTATATAAATATCTGTTTGTACTTATAAGACAGATATTTATTTTGAATATTTAAAAAAATATGTATTTCAAAGTATGTAACAATTTAAATAGGCAAGGAAACGTACCTGCCCATTGTTAGATGTAAAAAGAAATGACATTTTGGACATGTTTGGTAAAACAATTGCCTACAGGCGACCTTTGGCTGCATATAAAGAGCCTAAAAATGGAGTTTCCATTTTCAGCCCACCTAACCCAAACGTTATAAAAATAAATGCAAGCAAATCCAATTTAGTAATATTAAATCCTTATTAGTAATAAGTATCCAGAAGCCTCGTGGGTCGGCTCGGCGAGTTCCAGCCACGGGCGCAGGCTGGGCTCCAAATAGGCTATATCACCGTGCACCACATCCATACTGTCCGGCAGGTTGTAGAAAAAACTCAAGAACACAATGAGCCGCTGCGTACGGTGTTTGCGGACTAGAAAAAAGCTTCAACTCTATCGAAATCGGGGCAGTTTTGGATGTCCTGCAACGGTGTCGTCTCGATTGGTCTCCATCGATGTGCTGAAAAATCTAGACATCTCAAGACCAGAAGACGAAACCCATCAGTAATAGTTGCGGAGTCGCTGGAACAAGTGGGGAAAATGTTGCTCAGCCTAAGCTTCTTGACGCGCCGGCCGTGTAAACTTGGATAAAACTCTTTTTTTTTATCGTGCGGGAATCCCCACGGATGCCACCCCCGCCAGAGCCGGAGGTGGAGGTTATGTCGGACTCGCAAGTCTGAACGCTAGCTCGTATGTATACTTATTATACCGTGTACAAAAAGAATAAAAAAACTCTTTGTTAGAGTCGGCAGGTCATTTGACAGACTCGCCCAGCAAACGGTGTTAAAGGGGTCTTAGAAGACGGTTTCAGTATTTGTTTAAGTTAGAAACGGTTCGGATATGCTTTTGACAGTGTGCAATTTAACTATCTAACTAGATCAAGGACCTAAAATCCATGGTATCCTGCATCTGATGGGCATTGAGCCAACGCCCGAGTGAGACGCCGAGGCGGGCGCTTGTGGCGGCCCTGGGGGTGAGAGTGCTCACGCTCTCCACCCTGCTCGCGGTGATGGTCCGCTGCGTGGATGCGTGGGCGGCCAGCGCCTCCTTCTGCGAGCAGGTCATGCTCGCGAAGGAGACAGCAGAGGGGGCGCGGCGAGATGAGCGAGAAAGACTCGCTGACATCGTTTCACGCGCTCGAAGGCGGCTCGGGCGTCGGTGGGTGCAGACCGACCTCCGCCCCCCATGAGCGCGGGCCTGAGGGTGACGGGTGGAGCCGCCCGTCACCCTAGCAGAAGCAGGCCACGGCGGCGCGCAGGCGCGCATCGTCCTACGATGCGCGCCTCCCCACACCGGGGTTGAGTCGGGGACCGCGTGGTCCCCCCTCCCGAGGAGGGCCAGACCGAGAGGGATGGCTCTGGGTCAGCCGGGGTGCGAGGGATATGTCGCATGACAACCGCACCTTCGGCCTAGCACTACGACCCAGAGACGGCGTGCGGTTTAGTCGGTTCGAGTCCGACATAACCTCCCCCTCCGGCTCCGGAGGGGTGGGTATCCGCGGGGTTTCCCGCACGGAAAAAAAAGGTATATCTCAGGGGTGTAGCAGGAAATAATGAAGCATCAATTTAACATACATGCATTATATTTTTGTAATAATTATAACCTATTACATAGAAGTTGCACTAGTCTAAGACGGTATCACTATATTTAAGTTGTGGACAAAAAGAATTTACAGTCAAACATATTCATATTCTGTATAATAAATTACACATCGCAATGATATGAAGCTAAGTTAATGCAAAAAAGATTTAATATGGATATTTATCGAAACACATAATACGTAGTTATAGGAACTGATATAAAAAAAAACAGGTGGGCAGCACGTTAGATAGTAGCGCGCTGTCGCGAGCATGGCCACCGCCTGTTCGGTCATCCTAGGGGCAAAGCCCGAAGCCTCCATCGAAATAAGTCGCTGATAGAATGCGGTGTGTAGCGAGAAATATGGCCGCCATCCATAAGCGCAGCGTCTTCGGCCTCGAATTATTCAAGCTCCATAGGATACCGTACATACGGTAAGCTGATACTAGCAGATGCCTAGCCAGGCCCAGGCACCCTCGCCATCCAAGATGTCTCCGATCTTTGTCAAAATTCTAAGTCTATCTAAATATATAGTATCTCTGTGACCTCTCACTATTATGGTTCAAGCGGTAATAATTCCATTGAATGAACATGTCATTCTTGATGACATTCCACGTTCGTCAAAAGCCTTAACGTTATAAAATTTTAGTAGTGATATTTCATTTCATTTATTATTATGTGAAATACATGATGATATTTTTTAATTCCGCAGAAAATCTCATAGACCATGGAATATACCTACTGATATTGTCATTAATAGTAGGTACTCAAAGAATTACAATCTTGTTCTCAACCAATTCAAAGGGATAAAAGCCAACCTATGTGTTATTCCAGACTCTAATCAATTCCTATAGGTGCCAAATTTCAGTTAACGCCGATCAGCCGTTTGAACGTGATTGAGAAAAATACAAATACAAAAATCTAAATATTTGCATAAACTTTCGCATTTATAATATTAGTCGGAAGTAGACTAAAGTAACTGCAGTCCGCTAAGAATACTGATACTCCCACACCCCATGAGAACATACAATATACGTGAAAAAGAAAAATGAAGATATGTTATTCCAAACTAGATTCTATCCCTGTGCCGAATTTCAGTCTTGCTGCACATTGAGAAAGGCTAATTGATTCATTGATTCATTATTAGTACTATTTATAATGACCATTTTATTTATATTCACCCCATGTGAATGAGAATTTCTGTACCTACACATCTAACCACTAGTTCAGCTTAGACCATGCCACCATCGGATAAATGCACTGAATCTACAAACTCTCTTGAACAAACGGACACACACAGCTTTTCTTGACGTCCAGCAGGCGTTCGATCGAATGTGGCACAAAGGATTTCTCTACAAAATAAAAACACCCGGCTACCTCTACCCACTTCTTAGATCGTGTATGGAAGGTAAAGTATTCCAAGTTCAGAAGGAGGACGCTTAGTGCGTTTTCACACTCATCCGAAATCCGATATCCGATATCGGTGTCGGACGCCGATAGCCGACATCCGATAACCGACACCTTGTGCTGTTTTCACACTTATCCGATAAAATCGGTCCGATACGGCCATTTGCTCGATAGCACAGACTAGTTAGGGATGCTAGGAGTAAAAAAAAAGAAAAGAAGAGCAAGCAATTTTCGACCTTATTGACATGACATGGTATCGAGGTTTTTTTCTTATATTCGTGATCAGCGTCATCAATTAAAGCGAAAAGACATGTAACTCAGAAAATGTCAGTAAGGTCGAAAATTGCTTGCAGTCGCTGTTTTAGTTTCTTTGTGTTCAGAGATCGGGCCAAAACAGTGGTGTTGGCTCCGATAACCGATATCAGGCCGGACAATGTGAAAGAGAGATACATATCTCATACATTTGACTTCCTCCGATTTCGGATCTGGGATATCGGATATCGGATGAGTGTGAAAACTTCTACAAAATCAAAGCAGAGATTCGTTCTCGGATCATATCTGTAAACCTGCAGATCTACGTAACATTAAAAAAGGATGCTACAGCTATATACGCAGATGACACCGCCATCCTAGCAAGTCACTCAAATCCTATCATATTGCCTCGGCTAGAATTCAAACTCAACTGGATGGACATATACCTGAAAAGATGGAAAAGCACGAATAAATTTGGTCATATAACTTTGACACTCCGTTAGGAAGCCTGCCCATCTATTACCCTAGCTAATGACATTTTACTATATGTTGAGCATCACCTCAAAACGAGAAGAGGCACCATGAACCTCAAACTTCAGTACTTATACTGATTACTGGGGGTCTACAAACTCAAATGTCGAAATCAAGCTATTAGTGTATAAAGTAGCCATTAAAACGATCTGGACATATGGTATTAAACTGAGAGGAACTGCAAGCTATTCAAATATTGAAAATATTCAACGATCTCAGAATTCAATATTGAAAACTATTCTCACCTTGGTTCATCACCAATGGGCAGATTTGAGAATTCATTGCTCAAACTAATCTACATGTGAAACCGCACCATGAAGTAAATCCTATAGTGAACACCAACAAATTGTTTGTCCAAAAGAAGATAGTACGATATTCGGATGTGAAAATGGCAAATAAGAAATGACGATATGTGAAGAAAAAAAAGTACAAGTAATATCTTATTCTAAAGACATAAACGAGCGTGAGTTCAAGAGATAAGTATCACAGGTATTCCTGATTGCAAAACTTTCAAGTATCGTTGGGTCCAAGTGATCATTGACGATCGCAGCACAGTTCAAGTCGGTCATGATGTGCGCCAGTGGTGAGTTGAGCTGATGGACGACGAAGGGTTGTTCTGAGATATCCTTCAGAGCCGTATGTTGTGGCAGTGTGTGACCTAACGCAGCGCGCAGTAGGATCACCTGAGAGCGTAGTGGTCGTGGTGTGGCGCTGTATTGTTGTTTTTGGTTTAGGCGTGTCAGCGCACATTCTATAAGCGAACGTGCATATTGCGCTGAGTGCGACACGCGACCGAGGAGGGTGCGTATGCATACATCTAATTTCTCAGGCCACGTGGTCGAGTTTTGTAACGCATGTTCCAATGCTGTACAATTCCCTCCAATAATTAATGAGTACATGTGCCGCAACACACCGTCTTGTAGTTGCTCCTCATCTTCAAATGCTGATAGTTGTTCTGCAAGCTCGTTTACAAACTCCTCTGGTGCACATCCAACACAGAATACTGTGCCGGTTAATCCTGAAAATATAAATAAACTTCATTATGATTGGTCATTCAGTGAAGTAAGTATTATGTAGAGTAGTGAGTACCAGTCTTGAAAAACAAGAGAACAAAATGAAATGAAGTTAAATTAAATTATAGTCATATTCACTTATGGCTACAGTGTAAATACCATATTATTATGCCTTTCGATGAAAGCAAGTCATGGCAAGAATATATGATTGCAATTTCTACCCAACTACAAGAAATACTAACCGTTATCTTCCAGAATCGCAGCAATTTCCAAAGCAACATTAATGCCACTTTCGTAGCCCAACAGATAAAATGAGCCGTTTATTCCAGTCTTCTTCAGCAAAACCTGTACAGGTGATTATGATGAGAGGACAAATGTTGTGACCAAATTACCTGTTTTAAATTCAGATCAAGGGGTCACAAGATTATCTTCATCGATTTCTCAGAATTCAAAAAAGTATGAAATAAAATAAATTATTAAAAACAATAAACCCGACTGATGTTAAAAAGATCGAAACAAGCTTTAAAGCAGCCGGTACCCATTAATTTTCATCTGGTTTGAGATTTGCAAATAGGTACAGCCTGCTATAAAGCTTGTTTCGATCTTTCTAGCATCCGTCGGATTTTTTGTTTTTAATATTTTATTTTATTTTATACTTTTAATTATGACATATATATGTTTGTAATCGTCTTATAATTGCCTTTATTTTGATACCCCACTCGATAAATCTGGTAAAAAAATTTTTTCACTACATACATTTTGGCGTCAAAAACCCAACATATAGATTTTGTTCATATTTTATGTACCCAGGAACACTTAGGCAAGAAATACCTTTCATTTGAGACATGAATCATTGATATCTGTACGGTGGTTCAGAAGATATGAGGTAATAAAGAATATTACAAACATACAAACTTCTTGGCAGTCGGGTTATAAGTAAAAGACATAGGCGCAATCTTGTCTAAGCCCAATGAGTTATATATTAGATATGGCTATAGTTGATATCTATGTACACATACCTCAGCAAACCGCTGGGCTGTTTCCACCACTGTCTCATGCGGATGATCGAGTCCGGGTTGCAGTACGAGAGCTGGCAGTTTGAGCCGTGCGCAGAAAACGCGGAACCGCTCATGATGGCCCTCCATTCCCGGTATTATGCATAGATTTGTCTGGTTAACTTGGATCTCATCATCTCTCTGCAATAATTAAGATGTCTTAATTTTGACATTTTATTAAACTATGCTGAAGTGACATTAAGAAGTTATTTTAAGAAATGCAGTACATACCATAGATGCGCTACTGACAAGTGTTGGCAAAAATACAAATTCGGTAGTCGCAAGAAGTTCGTCCGAATCAACATATCTGAAGAAGTTAGACAAGCCCTTTATATCTTCGAAAGGAAGGTCGAAAACTTTCTTTTCTATTTCTAATATCCTGGAAATTAAAATCAAAATGGAAGTATGTGTCTAACGTTGAAAATACTTTATAGATTTAAAAAATACAGGTAAATTGTCAACGTTACAACTAAATGTATAAAATAAGTTAAAAATAACTTAAAGAACAATTTCCCAAACAGTTTTTTAATAAACGTTCGTAAAAAATGGCACACTTTATTGATATCACCACTGCTAGTGCAATAAGATGCAATACTCGTAGATAAAGTTTGTAACAAACAAAGATTGCGCAAAGAGCTTAACTTACGTGTCTATTGTTAATGATCGAACTTGTTCTTCGTCAAATGCCAGATTGTATTGGACGCGTAGGAAAGTACAAATTGACTGTAATTTATGATTTTGGATACCTAAATCTGCCAAAGTAAGACTCTTCGTGACGGCGTCTGGTATACTTAGACCTGCAGGTAAATAATATGCATATTGCTAATTCAGAAAAAAATATTGCTAGAAATAAGCTCTTTTATAATTATGCTGCTCTGTATTAGGTACGTTGGTGCTAAACAACACTTACCAGCCAATTTCGTAATTTGCTGCAGAAAGGAGATTTTATATTTGCTCTCATGTGCTAGAATTACACAATGATTGTTCTGCAAAGCTTGTTCCGCAGCGTCCACTGCACCTCGCCAGTTTATGAAACTGCTGTATACTTCCTGTAATAAACAAATTATATTTTAAATTTTACTTAGCACTGCCGTATTGTCGTATCCAAATCAATATGAGAAAAATACATTTTCATTTCACTTCCTCATAATCTGTCTCTAATCTCACCGAAATTAGGCACATAATGGTGTACCTATTATCAAACTGTGTTTTTTTTTGTTATTAAATCACGAGTGGTAATGACTTTTTTTTCATTTTATTGTTTGAGTTACATTATCCTTAAAAAAATAATAATAATAAATACAAAAAGATCGTATTCCACAGAAAAAATAAATTAATATACCTGCTGTTCATTTCATGCAAATTCGCATTTAATAGAAAATTTCATCTTGTACGAGTATAATAAACAAAATTTTTACTCAAATATAACTATGTTTTCTCTCTGTTTAAACTTTAAGTAGATTCACAATTTTTACACATAGAAAAAAAACCCTCTTTCATTCAGTCTGTGTACCATAATCTACTATTGTGCACACATAATAAACATTTGCTCTTTATGTGCCTAAACTAATTAGGCATATAAATAGCACATATGAACATCACCATTTTACAATTATGAAAAATAATATTCAATAAAGTAAATAGTATAGAAAAAGACAATAAATTTTGTGGGTTCCTCATACATAGATCTGAAACACAAAAAAAAAATTGTCACCAAACCCATACGTGTATCTATGCATTGAGGATTATATCTTCATGATATTGAGGTTTCCTTTATAATTTTTGTCTAAACTGAATAGTTGGGCGAGAGACAAATCCAAAGCGGTAAAATGTACCACCCACTCCTCTCCTGTGACTTCTAAAATACGAGAACGATAAAAGTAAGAAAAAATATAGGATGTACATTACCATGTAAACTACCAGCGAAAATTGATTCGAACGAGATCTCGTAAGTAATTTTATTTAATACGTCATTAATCGTAATCCTACAAGAACTTTTATATTATGTTACTTGCTGACACGGAACCCTTCATAGGCGAGTTCGACTCGCACTTGGTCGCTTTTTAGTATGTTCAAAGACTTTTGGATCATTTGACATGGCCTTGTCTCGTATAATTCAAACGATTTCTTTCTATTTTTAAAATTAAATTAAATTTTGAACCGATTAGTGTTTATTGATTTTAAATTTAAATTCGTATTTTATAACTCCGACCCTCCGAACAAATCGCTGAAAAGATCATTTAGGTTTTCAGCAGTATTCGGCTCCAAAAGAGATACTTTATTGTTAATCGATCTGTTGTAATTAGTCTTAATACAATATTTTTACATAATGGAACATGTTGGTATTGTTGGTGCTCAAATCTAGCTAGCTGACCTGCATGATCTGATTTTATAAAGTTTATTATCGATTTCTCATTTACATCGCTGTCAGACAAACTATTATCCAAGCAGGTAACTGTTGACGTGATGGGAGTTGGTTCAGAAAAAAGATTTTGTAAGTTAAAAGATTTATAAAGATTGAGGAACCTTTCAATATTTTGATGAATAATATCCAAGAATATATACTTTTTCTTTGTCCCTAAAATTAAATTGCTATGCTTGGAGCCTGAAAAATTAAACAACTGGTCTAACTGCAATACTTCGATATCACTAATAGGTTGTGGAGGTCAGATAGCACAGTATCGTAGAAAATATCGAAGTTCAACCAAACCCCCAGTTAGACTGGTAAAAGTGACCACCGTGCTTCGAGATGAAAGCTACGGATGCGACCGGAATTAGGAAGGTAGATTTTTCTGCAGAAAAATCAAATCTCATGAGGAATCTTCACTAAACTTCGTGGTGGAGTGCTAAAGATAAAGTACAAACTGTTCCTTAACGTTTTTTTGACATATAAAAAGAAAAAAATGTGGTAACTTACTTCCTTAATTTCAGGCAGCAGGAGTACTGTGGCAGGTAATTGCTCATTGTGTCGATTCAGACATACATTCTTGCCAATGGAATTGTCACCAAAATTGATCACAGCAAAATAGCTGAAAGTTTGGAAAAATAAATTACCTTGGGTTTATTAAACATTGGAAGAAGCTTATGCCTAGCAGTGAACTGAGGTAGGCTTATTTAATGATTGATTATTTACAAAATACCTAACAAAATATATTTCTTTTGTGACAAAAAATATAATTCTCAGATTATAACTTGATTATTTATTTATTTATTTAGATCGAATTATACATTGTTTTTACAGAATTTCTCCAAGACAACAATGTAATACATAAATATTACATAATAATGATCACTTATAACTACATAAAATGACATTAAGAGGTTCCTGACTCTAAACACTGAAGTGTCACCCGCTCAAATTCCGCGAATGGACAACAAAAGATATACATTGATGCTAATTCTGTTGTGACATAACTAAACTAAAATAAGCTAAAAATCTCTAAAATTTAGTTTAGTTCTGTCAAACGTCGTTCGGTATTCTGAGAACACACGGCTTACCTAAAATTAGTTTGACACGGACAAAATTCGCTAAGTTACTTCATTTAGTCCTTTTTTAGTGAATCGGTATTCTGTTGTACGTTTTAAATGTCAAAGATTCACTATAATAAGAACTGTCACACTAAAATTAGACGCCACCTAAATGATGCCGACTAAGTTAGTGATAGGTGTAGTTCTATGTGGTACTCGGTCCAGAACCTCCACACGGTGTACCCTGGGCTACAGAGACGGCAGCGCCACTCTCCCGTAGGGCTAATGCTGCCGCTTACTGCAAATTCCGACCGAGGCGGAGCGACTCTGCAGAAGATTGCTCGGAGGTTTTCCAAGAATCCCTCTGACTTGCACAGGGTACAGTGGAGAGCAGGCATGTGTTAGACTAGTTAACCGAACATCTGGCTTCACCTCATCGGAGCTAATGATCAGATGGCTATGTCAGACTCGAATCAACTAAAGCCGCACGGTGATTCTTCACATCGACCTGTGTGGTGCTTGTTTGGTTAATCATGCTAGCGTGTCACAAAGGCTGAAAAGCCGCAAGAGCTTTTACGCGTATGTTGACTGCGAACCCTCTCTAGCTACGCGTAAAAATTGCCATAGATGTTCGTGTAAAATGTAATGAATGAAAAATACCCATATTCATGCATACCTACAAATATTTGCACTGAGCGGGAATCGAACCCGCCCCTCCTGCGTGACGGCCGCGTTCACTACCACTACATCACAGAGTCATTTTATAAATATCGTCTATTGAGCATTAGGTTATTGAGGCATATGAGCTGTATTCTGATTACCAAAGAATCACTGGAAATTTTGGAAAACCGGAGAAAGTTTCCTCAATGATGATTTTCATCTCCGGGCACATTCCTACTGAGAATCTGATGTCAAATCGTAGTGTCAAATTGACATGCACAGATTCCATGATTTATAACTTTATTTACATAGATAAAAAAGACATGTACCGGGAAATGGCAGGTACGTGAACCGTCCCGAGGAGGGCCAGACTCCCGAGGAGGGCCAGACCGAGAGGGATGGCCCTGGGTCAGCCGGGATGCGAGGGATATGTCGCATGACAACCTCACCTTCGGCCTAGCTCTACGACCCACAGGCGTGCGGTTTAGTCGGTTCGAGTCCGACATAACCTCCCCCTCCGGTTCCGGAGAGGGTGGATTACAAAAAAAGGGACGTTAACCGAGTAAAACTGTATTTACTTAGGTTTGATTTTAAAAAATCACAGGGTTTTTACTATTTTATCAATATTATGCATTAATCATTTACCAGCATTTAAACAACCTATAAATACAGTTTTTAAAGATTTTATGAAAAGACCCTTTATCATTGAGCGGCTACACTTCCATTTTCAACTTTTAGCGATGTCATATTCAAATTTAGCGCTGTCTTAGTGAACACTAATTTTAGTTGGACTAAACAAAAGAATAGCTTTATGTCAATCACTAAGCTAAAATAATAAAATTTTAGAGAAATTTAAGTTTAGAGATGTAAACAACAGAATTAGCATCATTTTCTGTGCTACACTATTTTATATACTCATGGCTCGCACATAAGGAGCATGTTTCAATAAGTTAGTTCAGGATACCCGTGCCTCAAATTGCTGCTCCCTTGGCGCCAGCCGCAGCCTGGTGTTAGAGACACGCAGTTTCAACGCTTCCAATACTTTAGTCAATTTACACCGAAAGACCAGGAATACATACTTAACCCCTTTATCTAACCATCCCCAAAACGAAGATTGTTCGATACATAAGTGGAAAGAACGGGTATACCCCATATTGTTTAAGTAAAAGATACCTAGTAAATTTATTTTGAACCTTTCCACCATGGAGCTATATTTAGTTTCATAGGGATTCCAAATGATAGCACTCGTCTCCAATCTACTTCTAACTAGCGCGCTATACAGCGCTTGCATAGCAACGGTGTTTTCGAATTCCCTAGCTTCTCGAATTATAGAGCCCAGGTTCTTAAAGGTCTTTGTACAAACGTATGTGTGTTTTAAACGATAGCTCATTAGTGAATAACACACCGAGATCTCGCACCTGTGCCACACGGGGAATCGCTTCCTGTGTACAGTGTACATTATGTTACACTTGGAAACATTAAACCACAATCCGTTTTTTGAACTCCATTCTACTACCCGATTTATACCTCGTTGGAGACGCTCACAGTCCAGCTCGTTGGCTATACGCTTAATCATTATAAATATAATTAACAGCATGTTTCTCAGTGAGTCAGTGAGTGTATTCTGCACCATGACTGTTATGTCATGAGTTAGGCCTGAGACATACAGTAAAATTCTAATAAGAATCATTTGAAAGACTTAGCATGGTCTCTCCTCATATTTGAATGTAAATAAAGTACATCTACAACGATCGTGTATATACGAGTACATCGATCCTTGCAAAGTTTCCCTGCAACTGACTGTACCATGCCAATAACACATGAGATCAAACTAATGTACCTTAGATCAGAACACAATTTCCTTATTTCTGTATCAAAATTCCTTATCAAATTATTCTCAGTGCCAGTTTTTTCGGCAACGATGTAAACCCCTTCCAGAGGGCCCAGTCTTAAACTGCTAGTTATTAAAGAAACTACTGATTTTTGGTTGTTTAAGGATTCTGAAGACACGGCGACAATTACACCCAATTTTTGCCAAGACCTAAAACAAATCATTTAACAAAATAAAAATACTTACATATAATCACGCCTTTATCCCCGGAGGGTTAGGCAGAGGTGAAATAACACCCACATTTCCCCAATCTGTTTTCGGTCCCACGTAATAGGGGGTGAGCCTATTGCCGTATTCCGGGCACAAAAATAAAGTACTAAGATAAATGAAATTTTAAAGCATTTAGCATGGTAACTATTAAAATCGATTAACCTTCGGTAAGAAAGGCTTTTCTTACATACACGGAAGGATAGTGGGGGTAACCCATTTTTTATTGAAATAAGCATAATAGTTCTAAATCAATGTATGAAAACTCATTTTAATTAGTTTATACTATAATGCGCATACATCTATATAAATTTGATATTTATAGCAGTTAAGATAAATATTTTCACGTTAATCGAGACACATATAAAATACTAGCTGTCGCCCGCGGCTCCGCCCGCGTGGATGTCGGTTATCGCGAATCGGAGTATAATTTGAGATTTAAACTATCCTATCTCTCAAGTTGGATCGAACTGCACATGGTGTGCGAATTTTATTATAATCGGTTAAGTGGTTTAGGAGTCCATTGAGGACAAACATTGTGACACGAGATTTATATATATTAAGAATGAGACGGGACCTTAGGAGGACCTTAAGTGCCAGGCAAGGCCGAAGCTTTAAGAGCTTGGAAAATGTTTTGCCCAAACGCTGATTTGCCAGCCAACCCATCTTCCCAGAGACAATGGGACGTGCCGCTCTGCAACATGGTAAGAAAACATCTCCTTTCTACGTCTTCCAATGTTGCGGAGCGTGCTCGCCTTTTGGCTGTGGGGGAATGGGAATCCGGTGTTTGGCTGCAGGCCCTACCATCGCCCAACATAGGTACCATGTTGGACGATAACACCTTCCGTATCGCTGCTTGCCTTCGTTTAGGTGCTCCTTGCGTTTCTCCGCATCGATGTCGCTGTGGAGAAGAAGTTGGTAGCCTTGGACACCATGGTCTCTCATGCAGTAGGAGCGCGGGACGGCTTTCACGGCACGCGTACATCAATGACATAATCCGTCGGGCTCTTGTCACCACCGGGGTTCCAGCCGTTTTAGAACCTGCTGGTCTGGTGCGCGATGATGGCAAGAGGCCGGATGGAATGTCTTTGGTGCCTTGGAAGATGGGAAGGCATTTGGTGTGGGATGCAACATGTGCTGACACCCTTGCGCCTTCACATCTTCCAGGGACTGGGAACTGTGCCTGCGCTGCTGCTGCTTCGGCAGAGACCCTCAAACGGCGCAAATATCGTAGTTTAAGTGATAATTACATATTTGAGCCGTTTGGGGTCGAGACGCTGGGATCATGGGGTCCAAGTGCCCGTCTATTATTTAAAGACATTTCCAAACGGTTAATAGACGCTACCCGTGACCAGAGGGCTGGTTTATTCCTTGCGCAAAGGATCAGTATTGCCATTCAACGTGGCAATGCTGCCAGCCTTCTGGCCACCCTCCCAGTTGATATCGATGGTGAGGAATTCTTTGACGCCTGAACCTGCTGGTTTGTATATATTATGTACTTATTGTTTTTATATTTTATATTTAAATAATTCTAATGTACATATTGTAAATAATTATTGTTAATAAATTAATATTTCTCTCATTATTAAGAATAACACTGACAATTTAAAGTTTTTTGTAATTTATCCTTGGACCACCTGGTCGCCCCTCCCGAGGAAGGCCAGACCGAGAGGAATGGCAGGGGGGTAACCGTGGGAATTTTCGGCACGTTAAAAAAAGTAGCAGATAGAAGTATCTTAATCGAAAGTACAAAGTTTCAACAAAGTAAAAAGATATTTTTTGTATATAACATGTAACTTTATGGTTGTTTCAAGTTACACTTTGTTGATATGTAATATTCTAAGCCACTACTTAAGTATATTGAATTATATCGACAAACAAGTACCGTATTTTGTGCTGTAAGTAAGAAGATTGTGTCGGAACGTGCAGATGTAGTTGCTTAGCACCTCTTGTCACAAGTCTATCAGCAAATTGTAGACCATACGATGTTTTGCCGCACAGTATGAGCTGCGAACGATTTGCGCTACATCTTATCCTGAAAAAATAATTCATTCTTTTGTTACCACTGCTTAGTAAATTATTTTTACAAGTTTCCAACGGCATACTATTATCAGTACAATACAACATGTAATCATATGTGTGTGGTTCATACGAGTTCAAGGTAAGTAATTTACCTGTTCTGTGCATGAATATTGTTTGCCTTTACATGTAACAGCACACGGCCGCGGTGAGAACTGGAAGCCAGTAGCTGGAATGCACGCGCTGCTTCATATGGTCCGAATGTTACACGCGACAGGGGACGAATGAAGCCGCGAGCAATGCCTTCACTTACCATTTTATGTATATTCTGTGGATATCATTAACATAAGTATTCCATACTTACTTTATTTACAATAGAACCATTACCATGATTCTTAATTAATACAGTCGAATCTCGTTAATTCAAACCTGAAATAATTTTAACCTTCTTATAATTCAAAGTTATCATGAGTTTTCTAGAAAATCTCTTCATATTTCCAATTAAATCCATACATTTTTTTGCACTTCGTAATTCGAACGAAAATATCATCGCTGAGTATCAAAACGACGCGTTAATTTGGACTCATCGCTATCAAACACTCGACAATTTGTAGTACGTACAAACAAGAGCGAGTAATCCAAATCAACAAGTTTAAACTTGTTCGATCGTACACGAAACATACTTTTCAAATTATTAGTTTGTGTCGTAGTTCACATGAATTGGTTTGCTTGGTTCATTGTTCGACACCTTAGAAAGCTTCTGCCTACAAAACGTAAGCGATGAAAAAGCATTTCAGGCACTTTTTCTATTAACAAAAAGTTAGTGAGCAGTCTGAACAGCATTTCTTCCGAAATATAAATTAATTCACATTATGAAGTCTTATTATGTTTCTCTCAAAAATTTCGAACCATTGGGTATTTCAAACACTCTACAATTCGTAATATTTAAGGAGTTTTAAATTAACGAGAGTCCACTGTATATAATTTTGGGGATAAATGTTACTTTCCAACTTCATTTAGAGAGTTCAGAGTACAGGCCGCTACAGTATTGGCTACACAGAAACTGATGGCATTGGCAAACAAAAACACAATACCTCAGTTTGCCTATATACAGACGTGTGGATATGTCCAAAACACACACACTCTCTCTCTCTCTCTCTCTCTCTCTCACACACACACACACACACACACACACACACACACACACACACACACACACACACACACACACACACCTATCTATCTATTGAACTACATTGTGATTAGGATTGTGATTCCATAACAAATGTACCTACTTAATGCGAAAATGTGTTGAGCGTAAAGTATTTAAAGTATTTGAAGTATTTACTTAATACCTACTGTGTTTAAAGGATTTCGTTGCATTGTGTGTTTAATAGTCATATCTACCCAAATTAATGTATAGGATGAAATTAACATACAGTTTTGTTATTCTGCAATTGACCGTGCATGCTTTGTGTCGGGTATTATGATGAGTGGTTTTGTGGAGGTAGGTGCCTGCCTACTTTGTCAGCCGTATACATGATTTGTATGATCTTAATAATGGGTAGGTACTTGTTAGTGAACATACATGAAATAATAAATATTAATAATAATGTAATACAATAATGTAATAATAAAATAATGTAATAAACTGTGACATGCCTAAATAATCGATTAATAATAAAATTATTATGTGTCTAAGTAATTATTTTTAATATAATGTAAATAATTTTAGTATATAAATACCATATGGAAAATTGCTATTTATAAATCAGGGAGCTTCATCTGCCAACAAACTGTAATACAGTTTGGCAGAAGAAATTAGTGTAAAATTGCATTTTTTTCCGTGAATAAATTTTATTTCATTTATTTCATTCACACACACACACACACACACACACACACACGGACGGACGGACGGACGGACGGACACACGGACGGACACACACACACACGGACACACGGCCACACGGAACACACACACACACACACTTTAATTTTAGAATATATTTGTTAACACTTACTTTCAAATCTACATTTCCATCTTCAAATAATGAACAGAAATCTACGGTAATATAATTTTTCTCCTTTTTTAAATAAGACATTCCAAAATTATATTCATCTTCGTTTTGAAGTTGTGAGATGTCAAGAAACAGGCCCCCAAAGTTATTACAGTCGAAAGATATCTGCAACAAAAATGAGTCACTTAGTACGACAGAATACTACTAATGAAAGTCGGTGCGACACTCCAAATTGAACGCTGCGGTGACGCGAACAGTTCAAGGAGGCCGAAAGTGCAGTAAACATTATATTGGCGTATAATGAAATATGTAAATATTATCAACAATGTTTTCAAAATTGCGTAGTTTGTTTGAACATATTGAGAACATTAAGGTGCCACTTACATTTTTGAGCCGTCCTTTAACGCAACTTATAACAATATCACATTTCTTTCCTTTAGAGACTATTTCAATCATATCACTAAATGTGTGATCGCGGGAACAACCAATATGATCAGCTGAAATGTTAAGATAGGTTAAATAACAGTACTAGAAATCCTTAAAAATAAAATAATATTTTTTTAAGAACGCGAATTATTATTCGCGTTCTTAAAAAAATTTTAGTCGGTTACAACCTAAATTCCAAAGGTATACTATAATAGGTATATAATACTGAATTTCATTGAACCGATGTACGAAAGACCGAAATTCAGAACCCTGAAGATTTGTTCTACGGGATTTTGAATTTGGTACAAAATTCCGTAGGTCAAAATCCTGTAAATGAGATTTTTGGGTAGTTTTGTTTGCAGAGATATAAAAAAATAACGACGAAGGTTAATGCGGGAGCTCCGCCCGTGGTTTAACATTCGATTAATGATAATACATGAAGATATAGGAGCTGAATGAAAAAAAAAAACTACCTCCGTTGTAAAAAGTAACTATGAAAATTAAACCGGACGCCTACCATCAGTAACATATGAAAATCTAATATTCGAGATTTGGATTTCAGGATTCTGAACTTTCGGGATTTTGAACTTCGGTATATAATACTTCGGTATTTCATACATTCGGGATTTTGAACTTCTGGATTTCGAATTTCGATATTTTGATAAGTAACCATTTAGTCACTTAAAAGAAAATTCATTACAGTGTCTCAGAATACAAAATTGGAGTTAGGCAATAGAGGAGAATAATTAAACTAACAATAGCGAAAATAAATGCCTCTACTATACCTTTCAATGCTGGAAATATGCTAAGCAGGAAATGCTTTTTACGGATATCACTGACGGTCGTGTAGACTTCACAATCTATAGCCAAAGCAAGGGATATGATTGCCTGCCCTAAAGCACCTGCGCCTCCGTGTACAAATATCGATCTGCCTCGAGGCAGTCGAAACTTAACAGCCTTTTGAAAGAAAAATAACTTATGAATAATATATGTTATATAATAATAAATATTGCATATTTATATGCTTTGAGTATTCAACACGGGATATGCCCGAGTCGCACGCCAAGTCGCCAAGGCACCTACGGCGTAGCAGTTTGAAGTTTGATAAGTAATGTTGGCATAGTTAGAAGGCGATCAAAAAGATATGTATACGAAATTCATAATAATGTTATGTTGTATACTTTATCCACCACCGAAAAGACAGAATAACTTAAATCTATATAATGTATTGAAGAAATACCCACTAGGCAATAGTACGCTTGCACGTACGCTAGTGGCACAGTGGCAGCATCTTCAAGAGTCCAGTGTTGCGGTACAGGCCAAAGCAGATCTGGCTGCGCTGTCACTCGAGTACTTGCCGCACCACTGCATACTATACCCATTACGGGTTTACCGCTGTGTTGAAACATGAAATTAGTATACTTTCCTCTGTGAGTTGCATGGATGCAGATTATGATTTCAATCTTTTATATAGATAATCATGTAGAGTTTTTTGTCAACATTTATTTTTATTCCATTGTTCATCTACTGATGAGCTTCAGTTATATATATAATATATTTATTAATTTTTTTATGATTAATAACATTACTATGGTTCAATAGGGTAAACCAGGCATATGTGCCCCACTCGCAAAACTGACATCTGCATTTTGTATTTAGTGTCAATCTGATCCGATTGAGCCAGTGATACAAGTTTGCGGGGGGTACACTAGATAAATACGAAAACCTTTATTCCGAAAGTCACAACCACGAATTTCAAAATTTCGAATTTCATAATTCCAAATGATTCAAATTGCGAAGGTCTGAAATCCGATGTATCATAAATCCTATTTATTGAAAACCCGAATTTCAAAATTCCTAATGTTCATAACTACGAATGTGTCAGAATTTCGAATTTCAGGATACCAAACCATTACAATTCCGAATAAATAATAATCCGAAATATCATAAATACGAATTCCGATTATGAAAATTCCGAAACAACACAAACCCGACAATCAAACGCTTTGGAAACTTGTTTGTTGTTTTGAAAAATGATTGTTGCTATTCTCGGGGTAGGTACACGAAAAAAACATGAAAATTGAATGGGCAGATAAGTACCACGGCAGTAGAAATGTCACAGCCAACTAGTTTATTCAGCCGTTCAATTAACTGCCTAGGCTCTTTACCGAACGGCACCGTTCAATAAACGGCCTGATTTGATTAAACGGTTAGGCAAGTAGCTCGGATCGATGACGTTTAATTACTTGCCTAGCCAGTTAATTAAATAGCTATGAAGATGGATTGATTCTGCATGGTTATAAAAAAAATAACCACGAAGGCTAATGCGGGAGCGGAGCTTTTAACCTAACCTATCCAAGACGGATTGTACAGCTTTCTCAATAAACTCTTCACTAATTTTCTGCGAATACACCTCTCCCTGTTCCCTCGAGGATTTACAGGCGTGAGTAAATGTATGTATGTAATTTTCTGTCTTAATTCGAGGTGGTACCCCATCTTACAAATGGCCTAAGCTTTAGCCAGCCGGGTTAAATGTTGTAATAAACATTACGGCTGAATATCATTCCGGCCGTTCATAGAATGGCGCCGTTTTGTTAACAGCCTAGGTAGTTGATTGAACGGCTGATTAAGCTGGTTGGCGGCGACAGAAACAGGGCAAGTCGGCTTTAGTTCAATTTTTATAATAATATGAAGTAATTGGAGAGTAATTAATTACTTAATTTAAAAATTCATTGATTACCTGCTTCTTCACGCGTGACTACTTTTATTTATTTTTGATACTAATTTTCAATAGGAGCAATAAATTTTCGGTAATTTGAATTTAAGCATGATGTTTTTCGGGCTAATAACACTATGGATTTTTAATTATTCGTATCGTATTTTTGAATAGTCGGGGGTTTGTTTCTCAGGAATTATAAATATTCAGCATTTTGAAAATCGGAATATTGAAATCAGAATTAAAAATTTCGGAATTTTTGGATGTTCCCGTATGCGGACGATGTAAACAACACTGTGCTGATTTTTATTAATTTTAAGAGAGAAAAGTGACAAAAAGGTTTGTATGATAGGCTGAATTTGTTTTAGGTTTGTTATTACATCAAGTTAAAGTATTTATTTATTTATTTTTATTTTGAAATTTAATTCTAAAACTGACCTTTTTGAACTCTTGTATGCCTAAAATGTATTCTGGTTTTAGGCAAACTTATCTATCAATGCCAAGTGGGACACATTACCGCAAAAACTGGATAATGTGCCCTGATTTGTCCCGAGTAATGTGCCTCATTTTTGTATAATTTTGTGTTATTATTTTGAACTATTTCCGATCAATTAGGTATCATATTTCACGGAATGGGAAAGAAAAAAGCTCCATATTAAGAAATGGGCAGAATGTCGAAAGCAAGAACCTGGGAGTGATTGAGGCTTGCCGGAGATATCAAATAATAATATTCAGTGTTCGCAATGTTGGCTGGCTATATGAAGACTGTTTAGGTTTTTCAGAGTAATGCAACAAGTGCAATAATAAAGAGAAAGGAAAAGAAAGAAGAAGAAAACAAAAAGCTTTCCTGGCGCACATAATTAGTATTATGACCGATGTACTATTTTGCCTCACTCACATCACTGTGAAAGCTAGACGTGATACACTTTATAATAAATCAGTAATTATTCAATATTAATCATTATTTCTAAGGAATAAGACTCCATTTGTGCTTGTATCTTAAATTACGCTTATAAACATATTTGCCGGAGCGGTGCTAATCAATTTATAGAATACAGGAAAAAATCCTATATATTAATAATAAACCAACATCAAGTCAGTCTATAAGGTTTTCATCACCACCTGATTTATCCATGGATTTATTTATGAATAGGACAGCATACGAAACTTAAATATAAAAAAGACGGGTTGCACTCTGGGAGTGCCGGCAGAAGAGAAAACTTTTTCTTTCTTTCTTTCTTCGTTATATACATAGAAAAAGATAAAAAGAACATACCATACCATACCATACCATACCTACAATATAGCGCCAATCATAGAACCTATCACTAATTTTCTGCTAACTTTCTGTCAGAAAAAATTAATAAATTACAATAAGAAAAAATAAGCAATCACAAAAAGTAATAAATTACAAAAAGAAACAATAATCACAAAAAGTAATAAATTACAAAAAAAAAAAATCATGGTCATGGCAACAGGAGGACGGGCATTTTTACCAAGCACTGAATATATATTTTAAAATGTAACGCCTGTATATTTTACTGTTACGACACTTTATATGTAGAGTGAAGCGAGCCTTTGTGAATAATTATTGGTCGCACGTGGCAACTGCTATTTTGTGCTGCTACTCCCATCATCTCTGCACAGCGTGCACCGCTGCCGAGCCTAATTTCGTTGCCCAGGTGTCGCAGTTTCATCATACTGCAGTACTGCGTATCAGAATTATAAAGCGTGCTGAGTTTGTATCATCCTAGAGCAACGCGGGGGCGTCGCGAAGAGGCGTCGCGTCCGTCGGTCCTCGCGTTGCTATGATGCGAAGGCGCAGGCGTGACAACGTGTCACTCGTGTCAACTTTGTTTATAATTTATATTTTGTAAAGTTATTTGTAAAAATAGTGTAAGTGAAATTGTATCTGGTTTAGTTTTAATGTCTCAAAACTCAAACGGCAGTGACAATGTGGAAGTGTGTTCAGGCCAACCCGTTTCTTTAAGTGGCTTCGTGCGCTGCCCGTACTGTTCCCAGGCCCGGTTCTTCAAAGGTGAGCGGGGCTTGAAAGTGCATATTGGCAAAATCCATAAATGTCAATATGTACTTCCAAGTCTCACGATTCCCGTTGTAGATAGGGAAGTTCCACCTAACTCCTCCCAAATTCCTTTTTGGCAATCTTTAGGTGCAATGAAAAATTCCGTCCCGGTCTTAAAGAGAATTCCCAGAGGCGCAAGGCCCTCTGTGGCTCAAAATTTAGCGAATTGCATCAAGCATGTAAATAATGTGAATTCCGTGTCGGCCTGGGAGCAGCTTTTAACCTTCTCTTACAGAATTTTACACATAAAAAGCAATAGTACACATAGATCTTTGACAACCCAAATTAAAGAAAACTGTTCCAACTCTACGTACCATTTTGATTCAAAATTAAATTAAAACTACAACTCTGAATCGAGTAAGTATAAATTTATAGAAACTAAAATAAGGGAAGGTGATATCAGGGGAGCGTCGAGGTTACTTTTTAGTAGCGATGTGGTGGCATCTTACTCTCCAGACACGCTCGCGGGTCTGCAGAGTAAGCATCCATCAGCATCAATTGATCTCTCTTTCCCAGAACCTCCAAATGCTGAGACAGAATGTCTCAGTGTTACTGCCAAGGACGTTCTCACAGCCGTTTTCTCCTTCCGGAGCGTATCTGCTGGCGGTCTCGACGGCCTCACCCCCCAGCACCTTAAAGATTTAATGTGCCCGAGCGGTGGCGAGGCTGGCGATGCCCTTCTGAAGGAGCTGACGGCGTTAGTGAACCTAATGCTCTTCGGCAATGTGGACGAACTTATGTGCTTTGCGCAAAAGGGATGGTGGCATTCGTCCCATTGCTGTTGGAAGCACGTTACGGCGTTTGGCAGCCAAAATGTGCTATAAAAAAAGTATTATAGTTCAGAGCTTGCAGCAAAATTCCAGCCCCTACAACTCGGTTTTGGTTCGAAAGGGGGCTGTGAGGCTGCCATACACGCTCTTTCGACGTACCTTGGCAGTGGTGAAAGTGAGGTCATTTTGAAGGTTGACCTGAGGAATGCCTTCAATTCAGTGAATACTACCTTACTGACCCAAGCAAAATTAGAAGCCCCTCATATTTATAAATTCCTTTGGCAATGTTATAGACACCCGACAAAATTAGTTTACAAGAATCATCTTTTATAATCAGCAGGGTGACCCTTTGGGACCAGTTATCTTTAGTCTAGCAATACATCCCATCATACAACAGATAAATTCAAAATTCAACATCTGGTACCTAGACGACGGAACTCTAGGGGGTGATGTAGAAACAGTTCTACAAGATTTAGAACTCATTAAAAATAAATTTCAATCCATCGGCTTACAGCTCAACTCAGACAAATGTGAAATTTTTATCACCGACACGACAGACAGACTCTCGACTATAGGAAAATTCAACGATTTAGCACCCAATATTAAAATTTTGGAAAAAGCTTCTCTTCGCCTCCTGGGGTCTCCAGTTTTGGAAGATGGCTTTCATTCATTTATAGAGGAATAAATTCAAAAAATATCACAGATCATTTACAAAAAATAGGTGTTCATTCGGCCTTTACTATACTTCGGTTTTGTCATTTTGTCCCTAAATTTACTCATGCACTTCGTTCATACCAGTTTTGGCAACATTTGACACTTTTGGCAAAAATTTATAACATTCTGCAAAATACTCTCAGCAAAATTTTAAATGTGGCCTTGAACGACCGAGCCTGGCTCCAAGCGTCCTTACCAGTTCGCTTGGGTAGTCTCGGCGTTCGCAAAATTTCAGACGTTAGTCTTCCAGCATTTCTGTCTTCAGTCCACGGCACTGAGGAGTTAACCAGGAAAATTCTTATAAACACACAGGTTAACTCTGAAGTGTCGTGCAAGTCTGATGCCATTAATGCTTGGAGGTTGCTTGTCCCAACACTGAGTTGCCTAATAACCTTTTCTCCCAGAGACAATGGGATGCGCCGCTCTGCAAGCTGGTAAGAGACAGTTTTATACACACATCTTCCCAAGTTTCAGAGCGTGCGCAGCTTTTGGCTGTGGGGGAATGGGAGTCAGGCCTTTGGATTCAGGAAGATAGGTACTATGTTGGACGATACTACTTTCCGCCTTGCCACTTGCCTTCGCTTAGGTGCGCCGTGTGTTTCTCCACATTGTTGCCACTGCGGTGAAGCTGTCGACAGCCTTGGGCACCATGGCCTTTCATGCTGCAGAAGTGCTGGGCGTATATCGAGACATGCCTGCATCAATGACATTATCGGCCGTGCTCTTGCCACTGCTGGCGTGCCAGCAATTCGTGAACCTAATGGGCTGGTGCGTGACAATGGCAAGAGACCGGATGGTATGTCGTTGCTGCCTTGGAAGATGGGTAGGCCTTTGGTGTGGGACGCAACGTGTGTCGATACCCTTGCGCCTTCACATCTTCCAAGCACGGCAGACTGTGCCGGTGCTGCTGCTGCATCTACGGAAAACCTCAAATGGCGCAAATACTGTAACTGAACAGGTGATTATGTATTTGAGCCATTTGGGGTTGAAACGTTGGGGACATGGGGTCCAAGTGCCCGCTTTCTATACAAAGATCTCGCAAAGCGACTGATCGACGCTCCGCGTGACCAGAAGGCTGGTTATTATCTTGCACAGAGGATAAGCATTGCCATTCAACGTGGCAATGCTGCCAGCCTTCTGGGAACGTAACCGGTTGGTGATGATGCGGAGGAATTTCACGACGCATTATGTATGTGAATATTCTGGTTATTTAGTTTAGCTTGTTTTAGTTTCTAGTTTTAAATTTAATTTAGTAGTATTATTTATATTTTAAGTTCTGTACCTAAAAAGTAAATTATGTCTGGAATAAAAAAAAAATCACAAAAAGTAATAAATTACAAAAAGAAAAATAATCACAAAAATTGCCAGAATCCCAGGTTTGAACCTGGTAATATCTGAAACCATAAGGACTTACAGTCAAACCGCTAACCGTTAAGCCACGATGCTATTTATCGTATCTTGCAAAAGAGACAGTCTTTCTCTTTAGCTAATGTTGTATGACGTCAGTCGTCGGTTACGGTTCAAAGGTCAAATGATCCTGACGCAAGTTTAACAATTGTTACCCATCCAACGCCGCTAAAGAAGTTTTCACTTCAATAAAAAAAAGGAAAAATCCTGAAGAGGAAAATTTGATGGAGCTAAAGGAGGATCTCATGAAGTCGCTAAAAGAAATGATAAATCTTCAGATGATTAAGATGAAACAACAAAACAGTCAAATACTAGAAGCTAACGCAGAGAACAAAAAAAAACTAATAAAAACTTTAGGCTATGAGAAAATCTTTAACAAAATGCAAACTCTTGAATTTGAGCAAAATTATGCATTGGAACTTATAGAAAACCTAGAAAACCAACTGAATAGTATGCAGAAGCAGCAAATTAAACAAAATGAAGAAATTTGATATAATACGCGCAGATAGCCGTATGCTACGCATGTATCCTTATCGCGATAAATAAAGTTTTCCAAAAGTTCTACAGCTACTCTCAATTTTTATTATTATTAGTTATGGAGACAATTTAAGTCATTTTCGTGAAAAATCTGATTCCGATATTATAGAGGAATATGAGCGGATGTGAAAGGTTTATCAGATTATGGCGAGCAGGGACTGGGCAGTTCGAAGAGAATGCGTGAGAAAAGTGAGGGTAGTAATAATTATGGTTTCGTATCGTATTAAGGCGAAAACCAAAACGTTTGGCAAGAAGTGAATCTTCTATTAGGCAATTAGGCAATTACAATATTTTTCACGTAGCATGGGTACGGTGACATTTGACTAATTCCATTTCATGCATGATTCATTTCGAAACAATTTACCTAACGCGGAATACAGGAAACAACACTTAATACGAAGATAAAAAGAAAACTATTTTATTTTGCATTTTTAACTTAAAACTATTTTTATTTCTCCGTAATTATTTAAACTTTAAATATAAACATTCCAAATACATAGTTCTTGATGCGTGAATCGGAACAGGTTGCGTTAGAGATTGACATAGTAAAATCGTTATAATCGATAAATTGTCGAATAAAGTATCATAAATCGTTAGTTGTATTTTTAACTAAAATACGATTATAAAATATAATTATGTAATAATAAACTTTAAACAAAGCATTTTTGTCTTTGTGGAGCTTTATTATAATATAGCAACACTGCTTAAGCATGAGCTGGCAGCCATCTTGTTATATCAACTCAGTACGAGTGCGTCTGCCTTGTATGCGGTCTGTTTTCTTTGTTTTGAGCTTGCGTGGTGTTTTTGTTACTTGTTTTTGTTATTGACTATCGTTGTGCTTTGTTGTTTTCGTTACCGTTTTTTGTTATTGACTTTTGTTTTGTTGTTTTTTTTTTTTGGCAAAATGCCAAAAAGAACGAAAAAGACTGTGCTTGGTAGTCAAGCCCGTGAATTTGTAGTTCGATTGCGGGATTACTTTGAGCGGGAACGTGAGAATGGCGGAACGCTATTGCCTGTGTCCAACGTTTTGGATCGAGTGGCAGATGCGTTAGACATTGGGCGGAACACGGTTTCTCGAATCACTCGAGAAAAATATGGTGCTCACGATACAGAAGAAAATAAGTTGTCCACCCCTAATTAAAAGCGAACCAAAAAGGCATCTGTAACAGATGTAGACAGTTTTGCGGCCGATGCTATACGGAGCCACATTTATAACTATTACCAGAATAAAGAATTACCGACGCTTCTAAAGCTGGTCAAGTCTTTAAAAGATGCTGATTTGTTTACTGGAAGTCCTACATCCTTGTGGCGCGTATTGAAGGACATTGGTTTCCAATTCAAAAAAGTAAACAAAAGAAAAATTGTCATGGAGAGGGGCGATATAGCACTTGCGCGGGTTACCTTTTTGAAAAAGGCTAAAGCGATTACCGATTGGAGCAATGTCGTCTTCCTGGATGAAACTTGGCTGAATGCCAATCATACGGTCGGTAAAATGTGGACTGACGATACACCTCATGCCTCGACCAAAGTGCCAGAAAGCAAAGGGGAGAGATTGATTATTTATCACGCAGGCACATCAAAAGGATTTGTAGAAAATGGGCTACTTGCTTTTAAATCGAAAAAGACGGGAGAATATCACGAAGATATGAATGCGGAAGTATTCACGGAGTGGTTTCAAAATATGCTTAGCAATTTAGAAGAACCCAGCACAATTATTATGGACAATGCCCCATATCACTCCGTGCAATTGAACAAACCGCCGACTTCTTCCAATAAGAAGAGCGAGTTGATCGAGTGGCTCCAAGCCAATAATGTGGAAGCCGATGAGACGAAATTAAAGGTGGAGCTAGTGAAGCTCGTAAAAATGCACAAGCCCCAAACGACATACAAATTAGATATGATGGCAAACGAATATGGTCACGAAGTCCTGAGGCTTCCACCGTACCACTGTCAGTACAATGCCATTGAATTAATTTGGGCCCAAATCAAAGGTAACTTGTTTAACCATAGTCTATTTACATACTGACAAAAATATGATTATGTTTATTACTTGATATCTATGACTCAATTTGTTTTTTATCTTGTTTCAGGATACGCTGCACGAAAAAATACAGCTCCGCCTTTTACAGCCACAAAAATGATGGGGTTATTGAAAGAGGGATGCAAAAATGTCACTGGCGATGACTGGAAGAAAGTAGTGGAGAAAACCAAAAATCTAATCTTACATGACTGGGAGCGAGACATTAGAATAGACTGCATAATTGATTCCCAAATAATTATTCACGTCGACGAGTCAGATGACGATGATGATGATGATGATGATGATGATGATGATGAAGATGATGAACATGTTTGATTTTTAATAAATAATTAAACAGGTTATCAATTTTGTTTTACTTTTTTTCTTCAAAATTATTAGTTAATAGAATCGATTTCTTCTTCATTAATAAATGATCTCGATAAGATATATAATCGATTTTATTTCATACGATTTTATCTTGACTACATCTCTAGTAACTTCAAATCCCAAACGTCACCGTACCCATGCTACGTGAAAAATATTGTAGGCAATTATTACTTCTATTCTTCAATTAAGGCAATTGAGTCAAATACAGAGAAGAAATATAATATTTCTGTAACATCTCTGGTAACTTTACCAAAACAAATGGCTATGGCCAGACTTTTGAAGTCAGAAAATATAATTCATGTTGTTAATATTAAATTAAACAATCCCTTTAAAGTTATCATGCAATTTTAAAAAAAATGGAAGATGCGAATAGCCTTATAAATAACGAAGAATTTTGAGAACTTGGTTATAAATGTTCTTCTGCTTTAGATGCAGTATCGTACGGCGTAATATCAGACACTGAAATCTTGAAAATATGAAATACAGCTGAAATATTAGCTGTTAAAAGACTGAAACGATACGATTCAGGAGGAGAAGTGGATAGATAGTGAGTCTGTTCGCATCTGTTTCAAAGGGTCTACCTTCCGAACATTGTATATATGTATATGACTGTAGGTTCCATATGGTAGAGCTACTATAATATTTTTAGAGCAGGACAGAACTAAGAAGAAAAGTTTAAATAATACAGAGAAAACTTCAAGTTCAGTAATAAATACTCCTATATTCAGCATTCATAATCAAGAGAGTGTACAGTACCAGGTACACGCATTTCGAAGAAAATAGACAAGATATAGAGAGTAAAGAGGATGATAGATCAAAAAGCCCATATATAGGGCAGGACTCTTCAAATCCAAAGAAAGGACGTAAGGTAAAAAATAATGGTACCAAAAATCAGCGTCAGACAAGAAACCTCACAGGAAAGCTTTACAAATGAGGAAAGCCACACAAAGTACGAGAAGAATAAAAAAGATAGCCAGATGATGCTCAATAAGATTTGGATTTAAATACAGAATATTATTATGACATAAAGTTCATTCGAGGAAGAGGTAATCGCGGTAGTAATAAAGAGTACTTTTGATCAGTCCCACCCCGTGGTCCACCTCATTAGTACACCTAGGTGGACCACGGGCAATTTTATTTTCCGTTAGTTCACCTCAATTCAATTAGCATTTTCATACAAAAAATGTATGGGTCGTGGTCCACCTACGTCTACTTTGCAAAATAATGCTCTATGGTTGAATGGTTTTTACCAGACTGCGCCAGCGAGCGTAACTTTGTACGCGCGTATGTATGTATGTATAATTTATGCATATACTTAAACGGCTGGACAGATTTCGATTAATGGAATCTCAAATGAAAGGTATTCATTTCCTGCGTGTCATAGGGTAAATAAAATGTCAACAAAAACTATACAGTGGATTTGTGAAGCTAAAAATAAAGTGTTGACAATAAAAAGCTCATGATTATCGACTAGTGGGTACCAAAATGAAGGAAATCATAAGTAGATTACTACTACTACTACCTACTGATGCAAAATGCTATCAAATGTTTTGATCTTTTCAACAGTAACAGTAACGCCTGCTATCAAACTTGTTTTGATATTTTCAACAGCAGTCGGATTTTTTAATTCAATCACTCACGCCTGTAAATCCCCGAAGGCGTAGGCAGTGGTATATTAATACCCACGTTTCGCCAACTATAATTTTCCATCCTTATATTTTCTTTTTATTTGAGTGATTAGATTTTTGTTGAGGAAATAAAGAGATTAATTAATACCCTTTTATTGACCGTATATATGTAATACATTATTACATATATACTTACTAATAAGTCATAGTACCCCATATAATCCACATACACACTATAACACACCCATACATGTGCCACAATGGATCAATTTCCTCTCGAAGATAAAAAGTTACCTAACCTTCAAAGTCAATGTCTAAAATCATTTAGTAAAACGGAACTTACAAAACGTCAAGTTAAAAAAATCTCAAAGGCGGCTCCAGACCTAAGAAGACTCCGGCAAGAAACTCAACGGACATTTTTTTTTGGTCTATTTAAAACATTTACTTAGTCTAATTAGTCTAAATACAATAAGTTTGCTTGAGTAGCATAGTTGAGCGAACAGCTCATTTCCAAGCTTGTTTATCATCAATATTCTTGGATTTTATAATAGCCTTTTTGGGAGCTTGTTAAAAAAGCGTATACAGTTGCAGTTGTTCTAGGTACTACCGTAGTTTCTCCAACGCATAACCAACAGAAATTTATTGATTAATTAGTTAGATAGACAAAAGAGATCAAATATCCAGGTGGACTAAGGGTAAATAAATTTGCCTCTAGTCCACCTTAGTCCACCTGGGTGAACCAACGGTAAAGAAAAATGCCCGTGGTTCACCCAGGTGAACTAATGAGGTGGACCACGAGGTGGACCCGCTTTTGATGAATGTAAGACTTTTGGTAAGAATTTTATATGGGAAGGAAACTGGTTAGAAATTCTATTGGTTTAGATTCTCTATTAATATTAGGTTCTTACGTATGAAATTGGCGTTTTGTACGTTTGTACGGGAGGAATAAAATGTCGATTTTTTTTTTTTGTAAAATATATTTAATTAATCAAAGTATGCACCGTTGTTATCTATGCACTTTTGCCATCTTATGGGTAGTTCATTGCTTCCTTTACTATAAAACCATGGGGGCGAGAATCAATAAACTCTTTGAAGGCGGTTTGGACTGCTGCATCGGAGTGGAATTTTTGTCCTTGTAAGAAGTTGTCCAAATTCCGGAAGAAATGGTAATCTGTTGGAGCAAGGTCCGGGGAGTACGGTGGATGTCGCAGACATTACAATTGTAGCTCAGCTAACTTAGTGGTTGTTTGTTGTGCAGTGTGTGGTCTTGCGTTATCGTGAAGCAGCAGTGGCCTAGAGCGATTGACCAATCTCGGTTGTTTAAGAGCTAGTTCTTCCTTCATGGTTTGCAGTTGCGGACAATAAATATCTGCCGTAATCGTTTGGCCAGATTTAAGAAAGCTGTAGTGAACGACACCGGCGCTAGTCCACCAAACACTTACAAGTAACTTTTTCTGAGTCAAATTTCGTTTAGGGCAGGATTTGGCTGGGTCTCCAGGGTTCAACCATTGCGATGAGCGCTTTCGATTACCGTACAATATCCACTTTTCATCACAAGTAATGATTCGATTTAACATCCCTTCATTATTGTGTCGGTTGAGCAAAGTAACACAGCAGGCGACCCGTGTTTGCAAGTTCGATTCACTCAATTCATGAGGTACCCATCGTTCGAGTTTTTTTACTTTCCCGATTTGCTTCAGGTGGATTAATACAGTTTTGTCACTTACCCCGAAGCCTGCTGCTATCTCTGAAGTGCTTTGTGATGGATCCGCTTCCACAATAGCCTTTAATTCTTCGTTTTTCACTTTGATCTCCGGCCGTCCACGGGGTTGGTTCTTAAGGTCGAAATTTCCAGAACGAAAACGTTGAAACCAAAAACGTACCGTGCTGTCTTTAGCGACACCAGCGCCGTACACATCATTAATTCTTCGAGCTGTTTCTGCAGCACTGGTGCCACGGTAGAACTCGTACTCGTAAATATACCGATATTTCATGTTTTCCATTGCGCGGTAATAAGCGACGCCAAAGAAAAAAATATGAGGAAAATAACAAATGAATGACTGTATTCCAAAGAAAAAAAAACCATCTAAATGAATTTATTAATTAGAATTTGGAATTCTTAACCAAAGAGGAGATATTTCCGATCAATATGATCAGTACGACAAAACGCTAATTTCATACGTAAGGACCTAATATTTTGCAATGGAAAGCTCAAAGTCGTAGACCCAAATTAATAGCATTTGAAACATTGTTAAAGCGTGAAAAGGTACATGTAGCTATTATAAGTGAATCTTGGTTAGATACAAATTGTAATTTAAATATTCGTCAGTACAACATATTTAGACAATACAGATATGACGTTCATAGTGGGGTAGCAATTTCAGTCCATATATCTATTCAAGCAAGGCTTTGTCCCATACATTTAAGTAACTCTGGCATAGAGATATTATATATTAAATAACTTAATTGTAGAAAATTGGAAAATATTATACGTATATATTGCCCTTCATCTGAGAGTACAAATCAAGCAAATTGGGACCAAATATTATTTCTATTCTCATTTAAAACCATTATCGATGGATACTTTAATGCCGATCACACCAATTGGTCCTATACAACGGAACAACGATGATCCCAATGTATAGACTCAATATTGGATCATAATTATACGTATTTATATAATGGTTTTTCATTTTATATTGTATTGTGTATATATAGTAATTTTATTATTATAATTTAATTTTTGCCAATACATCTGTAATATAATGTAAAAATTGGGTAAATAAATAATTGAAAAAAAAAAATGGAAGACGCACTAGAATTATCCTTCAAAGCGGCGAATCTACTGGCCGGATCGCCATCGTGCATCCTGGAAGCGAGGACCCTTTCGGCACTGTATCGGTTCCGAAAGGAGGCGCGGGAGCGGGAATTCGATCCCGAGCTGGAAGATATTTGGGTCGAAAAATCTCGGCTCCACAGGGACACGGTAGCCGAGTAGGAGTGACGACTTGCAACCACGCGCAGGCTCACGCTCTCCACCCTGCTCGCGGCGATGGTCCGCTGCGCAGATGCGTGGGCGGCCAGTGCCTCCTTCTGCGAGCAAGTCATGCTCTTGAAGGAGACAGTAGAGCAGGTGCAGCGTGGCCCGACCGAGACGGATATGTCGTCTGATAACCTCACCTTCGGCCTAGCACAAACGACCCACAGATGGCATGCGGTTTAGTCGGTTCGAGTCCGACATAACCTCTCCCTCCGGCTCCGTGGGGAATTCCCGCACGAAAAAAAAAGAAAAACTACAATTAAATGAGTGAATAATCAAATTCAGAAGAGGTCATCAGACATTACATTTGAATCATCAGATATCGCTACCGAATTTACTTGGAAATGTACTTAATGAAAATTTTGGAAGTGATAATTATACTAATACGGGAAGTATATAATAATAGTTGACAAAGAGACAATTTCAAGAAAGCATTTACTGCACATTTTGATAGCTCTTTAGATATCCAGGAGAGGGTACAGTTATTTTATCAAACAAATTCAAACGACGGCTGATAAGTGTAATCCATACATCAAAATTATTAATTACCCAGGAAGCCATTTTAAACCTAAATCTTATTTGGAATTCAAAACATTCTAAGGTGGTTGATGAACGCAGACATGCACTGAGTAGGTTTCCCACACCCCAAAATTATGATATTGTTATGAACAAAATTGGCAAAAATTTCGTTCTGGATAGACGAGACAGCCTCAGTTTCAGAAATGTGGAGGCGCATGAGGTGTTTTAAAGGTTATAGGCAAAATTAATACTATATGTCAGAAGAACAGCAAGAAGAGTTTTTATGTTTTCTAACTCTAGACTGGGTTACAGAAAGAAGACTGGAGTTTGTACCAAGGCATCAATTATTGGAGTCAATTATAACTTAATCTGAATAATATAACTGTCTTAAAAAAAAAGATACCGCAACTGGTCAAGATTGTATAACATACTCTATGTTGTTTCATCTTCCAAATATCGCTAAAAGCTATTCACCGAACATATTTTACTTGATTTTAAAATTCGGTTTAGTCCCAAAAGAGTGGCAAAATATCAGTGTAGTGCCTATATCTAAATATACAAAAGAACCACGAGAGGTACTCAAACTTAGGCCCATGTTACATATTTAATGTGTTTGTAAAACCTCCCATAACATCTTAGCTAGGCGAATTTAATGATACGTAGAACATAACAATATAATTTCAACCTTCTCAACTGGATTTAGGAAATCGCAGTCTCATTTAGACTGTTTAGTACGCCTAGGTACTAGTATACAAATTGGCTTTTCAATTGAGATACCAACTGCGGCATGTTTCTTGGTTATAGAGAATGCGTACAACAATATTTCAGTAATTCAAACTTAAAATGTTAGATGAGCTTAATATGGGACAAACTATTTGTCGTTATATTTGGCACTTTTTAATTAAAAGAAAAATATCAATTAAAACAGATGAAACTGCTGGTATGTATAATTTTGTCAGGTTCACTAGTAAGGGTTTGGCCCAAGTATCGCCATTAATTTTCAACATTGTAATAAGTAATATTTGTCATACAATTCAATATGTTTATTTAGCTCAATTTGCTGCCGATTTTATTCTGTAATCCAGCAATGTTAATTTTCAAACCTGTGAGAATAATTTACAATACGCCTTAAACAGTATAATTACACTATTAGATGAACTGGGATTGCACGTTTCTGCATATAAATAAAATGTATGCATTTTTAAAAGAGGACGTGAAATATACAATTTAAAATTTAAAATTGATTTTATAATCCGCACGCTGAATGATGATCTCTATGACAGTTCGTTAGCGCTTAACATTGTACTGACGTCCTATCACATCAAATCCTTTAGAGGTCCATTAAAAAGACGAAAAAATCATAATTGTGTACAATTGTAAATTATAAAAATGAATATTAAGAAATTATTACGTAATGTTCGGAAATAATAGAAAAAAACTCAATGCAAATGTACATGGTACGTGCTGCAAAAGTTACGTCGTCAAGCTGTTATCGACTAAGAAGGGACACATCGATAAACAAAATATCGATAATTTGTTGGAAATATAAAACAAATGCTTTGAGTTTGTATTTTATTTATATCAATCTGAATCTGATACAGGGTCAATCGGATCTTCAAAATCTGAGTCTGAACTGCAGCTATCCGTGACGTTTATTATTAACGGTTGGTCAATGATATTATCGTATTGTACATCTCGATCCCAGTCTTGTAAGCAAATTTTCTTCGTTCTTTCGACCACTTTTCGCCAATCGTCAGCTGTCACTTGAGCGCAAGCTTCTTCCAATAAAACCATCATTTTATTTGCCGTGAATGGCGGAGTTGTGTTATGCCTAGCTGCATGACCTGAAAATATTTGTACATTTAGTAATTATTTTTAGAAATATATGCATATACATAATATTATATAAATAAAAAATATAGATACCTTTGATCTGCGCCCATATCAACTCGATTGCATTATATTGGCAGTGATAGGGCGGTAACCGAATTACCGTGTGTCCATTTGATTTGGCCAATTCATCCAAAAAATATGATGGGTGCGTCTGTTGTTTGTGAAAGTTCAACAGTCTAACCAACTCTTTTTTTAACATATGACTGTCAGTTTCCACACCATTGCCGTGTAACCACTCTATAATTTCAGCATTTTTGTTATTGCTGCTGGGGGGTTTGTTAATTTGAACTGAGTGATATGAAGCATTGTCCATTAAAATATAGTGAGGCTCATTCAAATTTTCTAATAGTTTTATAAGCTGTGCCAGCGTGGCAAATGATTAAGCGCTGGCCCTTTCCTTCAGGAGTTTTTGTGCTGGATTTGGCTGTGTCATCCGTCCATGCCTTACCTACAGTATGATTGGCGTTCAGCCATGTCTCATCAAGGTATACTACCTTCTCCCAGTTATCAATTTGTTTGATTTTGCGAAGAAAATCGCATCGTAGTAAAGCTATGTCAGTACGCTCCATTAATATTTTTCTCTTGTCACATTTTTTATAGCGGAATCCACATTTTTTCAAAACAATTCTAAGAGAAGTAGCACCGCATTTGAAGAGTTCTGCAGCTTTTAATGAAGATAATAACTTCTGGCAGGTCGGTAGTTCACCTCGTAGGTAGTAACCATAAATATGATTGCGTATAGCATCTAAATCAAATTAATCAGGTTCTGTTATATGACATAACCTTTTCTTTTTCTTCTTTGGTGTTAATAGTTTATTGTCCTCCATGGACGACTCCCCAAATTTTTCCTTTGTTATTCGAGAAACAGTAGCCTTTCCGATTCCTAGAGCATCGGCTACACGATCGCGAACATTGTCAAGCGGTAACAAGGGTCCACCATTTTGTTTTTCACGAGCAAAATAGTCTCGCAAACGAACTACAAACTCGCGAACTTCACTGTTGAGAACAGTTTTCCGCTGTCTTTTCGGCATTTTGCAAAACCGAAAATCAACAAACAGGTAACAGAAAATCAACAAATAACACAAAACAGCGAAAACAGAAACAAAACTCAGCTAACAAAGAAAGACGTGGCGCATACAAGGCGTTAGAGCACTCGTATGACGCGATGTGATGCGGTGTGACAAGAAGACAAAACAGACTGACAAGACATGACATGACTGAATTAAAAAAATACGGTAGGTCTATGGCCTCCTTTTAAATACTTTTCCATGTAATCCATAATTGCCAGCTAATTATGAATTCTTTAAAATTCAATTCAAAAAGAATTTTAAATTCTTGTAATTATGCAATTTGAATAAAAATTAAAGTATAGTAAAATAAAATATAATAAGGCTGTTACTTTTTTATCTAGCGTTTTATGTCCATCAATGCGCGTAGTCTTTTTTTCAAAATAAATAAATATTGCTTATTATGTTGAATGACCTGGCTGAATGACATGACATTTGCCTGAAAAAACTGTATTTTATCGAAATTGTTTCGCATAACTAATACAACTGTCAGTTGAAACGTCATAGGGATCATCATTCGGCGTGCGGAGTATAAATGATAACAGTTCGAAATGTGACGTATCAAAGCTTGGCAGTGTTCAAAATCAAGCTTTGAGGATTGTGGGTGGTTTTATCAAAATTACTAATAATAATATCAAAATTCATGTCATGGAGTCGGAACTGTGTGTTCCTCCTCTAGAAGTAAGAAGAAAATATCTAGCAATTAAATCGAACAGTGTAACCTTAACCTTGTTGGAAACCCTATTTGGATAAATAAGTAAGTTTGGATAAAAGGTGTGAGCAAAATAAAAAGTACCTCTCCTCACATTAAGTTATAAAAAGATCATAGAAAAGATTAAAAGTTCATGTTATCCCTTAGAAATATTTAATTTGTAATATATGGGTTAGCTATATAGATGTAAATAATATAGTGATACCTGCGCTGAACTTTGTTTTACAGGCTAAAAGAACCTATGATCTCAGTTTTCTGAAATTTAATATTCTCAAAGAGTTATGTGACAACTACAGAAATTGTCATACCCTGTACACTGATGGTTCGAAAAGTGAAAATAGTTCGGGTGCAGCTTTTTATGACCCTGGTAGAAACATAAGAAAATACTTTAAAATTAATTACCCTGTTTGCATCATGACATTGGAGTTCGTTGTAATTTCGGATGCATTGTCATAATATAATATACTAGCTGTCGCCCGCGGCTCCGCCCGCGTGGATGTCGGTTATCGCGAATCGGGGTATGAAAAATAGATGTTAGCCGATTCTCAGACCTACCCGATATGCCCACAAAATTTCATCAAAATCGGTCAAGCCGTTTCGGAGGAGTATGGCAACGAAAACTGTGACACGAGAATTTTATATATTAGATAGATCAAGTTGAGTTTTCAAAAGCGTTTATTTTAACCGACAGTGGAAGTGCATTATATCACTTAGTTAAATGTTCGAGAGGCAAAAGAGGTCTGCCAACCGCTTACACAGCGCTACAAAAGATCCATAATATCACTAGGAATAATATCCAACTAAAATTGCAATGTGTACTCTCACATGTCGGATTGAAGGGTAATGATGACCATACGGAAATTCTAAATTCTTATAAAATATGTTATCATATCATTTGGAAAGAATATTTCGATGAACGGTCAATGGAATAAGCAATTTGCTACAAAACTATCCAGAGTACGCCTCCTCGTTCACCTTGGTTTGGCCAGTTTAGCCTAAATAGAAATTTAGTTGTTACAGCGTTATGGTCATACCCCATCACGAAAATTTGGACACATGAGGAGAGGACACAGTAGACTCGTCTAACTGTTTAAAATATGGCACCACAGACGATGTCCATCATTTGCTCTTGGAGTATGAACGGAATCGTAGTGCAAGGGAACAACCTGTTTTTAGATTTTAATATAACAATAGAAAATATAGACTCATTCTACAGTATTTTGTCCGCACCTCATTTGGACGCTGCAAAGTGTATTTATAAGATCTGTTGAAATACTTGGTAAATAATTGTACCTAAGTTAAGAATAATTGTCAATAATGTAATTTTGTTACAATAGGACTGACATGTCTTAAAACAAAACTCCTGTAAAAAAATGATTAAAGAATACCACGGGATGAAAACAAAAATATAAACGTGATAGTAAGGGATATTTACAAGACCTTAGATATCGAGCTTACCCAGGATTAAAAAAATATTTATCGCTGAGGCAAAACTATTGTCAGCACCATTCTGAGTGATTATTAATTATCTGATCAGGGATGTGCTCTGCTACTTACCCATTTTTCCCATTTTTATATATACATTGATTTTACTATGATATAGATTGAAGCGACATGTTTACGATGCGAAGCGAACTATAGGTTTGATGGTTCTGCCTACTACACTATTATCAAGTGTGAATGCTGGCTTCAATCGACCTATACTAATATTTTTTTCTGTATACTGCTGCATGGTTTTATATTTATCGGTCTTGCTGATTACTTTAAAAGGACCCGTGTAAGCCTGTGTTAAGGGTGACAACCAGTCGGCCACTACGTTCTCTTCAGTTTAGTATAGTTTTATACCGATATGTGTCTTACATCAGTATTAAACTGCAATATAAAAACAAGTTGGCGTATGCGCCTTGGCGTATCGTTCTTACTCATAGTATTTTTCTGTATCGCATATAGTATCGGTCCATGGTCCGTGTAAACAGTAAAACGACCGAGGTTGCTCAAGTCGTGGAACGGATCCGGCGGCTGGGTCTCGAGGTGGCTCTGCACAAGTCCGAGGTCATGTTCTTTCATGGCCACGGCGCAGGCCAGACCCGGGAGCCAGCCTTACAGTGGGAGGCACTCCCATCGATATCAAGCCCCGGTTGAAATACCTGGGGCTAGTGCTTGACGGTCGATGGGACTTCGGAGAACACTTTCGAAGTCTGCACCCCAAGTTGAAAGAAGAAAGAAAGAAAGAAAACACACTTTATTTTTTTTTCTACAGCACAAACATGCATCAAATAAATAACAATAATTATAACAAAAGAAATAAAAAAATAAAATAAAAATATCAAATAAATATAGCCACAGATAATATAAGTATATATAATATGTGCACATTTATGCTGCACAAAGAAAAAAAGGAGCCAGTTCAGCAAGATGCCGGGCACGAGTACCCGGCGCTGGTTTTCAACTGGATCCTCGAACTACATAAATAAATATCATTAAAGAAAAAAAAACAAAACAAACAACAAAAACACATACTCTGTGTCAAGGAGAATGCAAGAGGTCTGTGCCAAGGAAATTGTACCTCCGTGCCATGACATAACTTGTTTAGTCTATGGTTGGTTACATAATAATAATAATCTGTGTTATTATAAAATGCAATGCAATGCCGCGGTTGGGCAGCGGTGCTGCTTGCTAAGATGGCGGCTTGGCTTGGCCTACCTTGCTGTGTTGGTGACAACGGCGAATGCCTTGGGCAGGCTGTTGCCCAACTTGAGGGGCCCAGAGGACTCCTGCAGGAGACTTTACTCGGGTGTCGTGCGGTCCATGGCCCTATACGGGTACCCTGGGGGCCAGATTCCTGCCTCTGCTCCACGCGGCGCAGAGGACGATGGCATCCAGGACCATCAGGGGTACCGCACGATATCCTTTGAAGCGGCGAGTCTCCTGGCCGGATCGCCACCGTGGATCCTGGAAGCGAGGACCCTTTGGGCACTCTATCAGTTCCGATAGGAGGCGCGGGGGCGGGGATTCGATCCCGAGCCCGAAAAAATTCGGGCCGAGAAATCCCGGCTCCACAGGGCCATGGTGACCGAGTGGGAGCTACGACTTGAGCAACCACGCACAGGGCACGCCGTGATTGCTGCGGTAAGACCCATCATGGGGGAGTGGCTAGAGAAGCCACACGGTGGCCTCTCGTACCGTCAGACGCAGGTCATTACCGGACACGGTAACTTCGGGCGGTACTTACATCTGATGGGCATAGAGCCAACGCCCGAGTGCCATCACTGCGACGCGAGTGTGGACTCGGGGCTGCACACGCTCACCGAGTGTCCAGCGTTTGAAACGCCGAGGCGGGAGCTTGTGACGGCCCTGGGGATGAGAGTGCTCACGCTCTCCGCTCACGGCTAGACCGAGAGGAATGGCCCTGGGTCAGCCGGAGTGCGAGGGATATGTCACGAGACAACCTTACCTTCGGCCTAGCACATCGACCCACAGACGGCGTGCGGTTTAGTCGGTTCGAGTCCGACATAAACTCCCCTTTCGGCTCCGAAGGGGGGGGGGGGGGGGGGGGGGGGGTAACCGTAGGGATCTCCCGCACGTAAAAAAAAGGTAGGCCCTCTACATATATATTTTAGAAAATATAGTTTTGTCGTGCAACAAATAAGTACAGTCTTGTATACGAGGTATCGGGTCATCAAGTTTCGTAATTGCATTGAGCTGCCTATAATCGCTAAACTCGGCCTTAACTTTTTGGTACTTGTCGGGTGGTAACGGCCTTGGACGAGCATACACAGCTGGTCCCGTTGTCTCGATGTAATGTACTGTACAATGACAGCGCACCCTGTCATCGTCCTTGAAATTCATCGGCTTAGTAATGTCACGTAATTCTGCCAAAATATCACTATAATCATTCGTGTAGTTGATTATACTCATTGTAGGATCATCTTACACAACCACAGACGCGATACTTTGCACACAAATCACCGAAGTTTTTTATTTTTCAAGTCGACTAATAACGTATAATGAGACAGGAAGTCAGCACCGAGTATACATATACTCTTATATGCTTGACCTCTGCTAAAACGAATGTCCACCGAAATGATCGTTGTATGCTAAAATCTAAATTCAAAGTCTTAACACCATAAGTCCAGATTTCTGTTCCATTCGCCGCGAACAGCTTATAATCGTCCCACATATTACTATATAACCTAATCTTGCCTACTGGGAGCACGGAAATGTTCACACCTGTGTCCACTAAAAATCTAAGTCCATTATTCTTGTTCGTTTTAAATAAGCGTTGCATAGGAGTGATGGAGCATATCCCCGCCTGCGAGTACACCTGTGCTAGTTTTCCGGGTTCACAAGCTTTTTCCACGCGCATGGCTCTTTACATTTCTTAGGTCTATGGCGGTAACTAAAATGATTATCACAAAAACAAGTCCGGATTATCCGGCGTGCGCCGAGTCGTATTACGGTACCGTGACGCAGACCGTGACCGCTGTCGAAACTTGAAACATTAGAAACTTCGACCTGGCCTGATATTTTGACCTTGTTCCATATCTCTTATCTTTGGGCTAAATTTACCTATCTCCGCCGCAATAAAGCTATGGTCTGTGTTGGAACTGTTGCTAGGTATGGACTGCACTCCAGAGACTTGCAAAGTCACATTGGGGAAACAAGAGACTTGGAAAAACAATATCACAAGCTTCACAGGCATTTCTGAGAGAGTAGCACTACTAAAATTAAGCTTTGAAAAATTAAACATCTCTATAATTCAGGCATAAGCACCGACAGAAAGATCCAGTGAAAAAACAAATACAATAGCCGATGAGAAGTCATCGTATTAGGAGACTTCAATGCAAAAATTGGAAAACCACAAGAAAGTGAAAGATTTATCAGTGGGAATTATGGTCTAGGCTAGAGAAACGAAAGAGGAGAACTGTTACTAAATTATGCATTAGAGTATAAATTAGTAATAATCAACACTTTCAAACCACAACCCAAATGTCCTCATCATCACCACATCGTGCATTGATAACAATCTGAAAAAAATCACAAGCGTGCAATCTTACTACAACGAACTAGAAAAAGCCATAGTTAAAAGCCAGAGCTACGAAGACAGTAATAAGAAAGGAAAAAACACAATATTTTAAGTAAAGAAACATTAAATTTAATAAACAGGCGAGGTGTTCTAACATCAAAAAAGAATAAAAACTCAAATTACAAGAAAGAACTGAGCAAACTATACAAAGAAACCAGCAAAGCGATCAAAAGAGATTATAGCGAGAACAGACGAAGAATAATAATAGAAATTTTAAACAAATTTAAAAGCTCAAAAAGGGCATATAAACAATTAAACTTACACAAAAGGTGGATTCAAACATTAGAAGGTCAAAATGGGGAAACTAATACGAGACAGGACATCATACACGTAGCAACCACTTTCTATCAGGCAACTATATACACGTAGACAAAATAATACCATAACGAAGGACTTGCACCAGGCTAGTAGCACACAAAACCTACAGTTAAAACAAGCAAAATTAGACAAAAGCCCAGCATACTACCTACAATATTTTTCACGTAGCATGGGTACGGTGACATTTGACTAATTCCATTTCATGCATGATTCATTTCGAAACAATTTACCTAACGCGGAATACAGGAAACAACACTTAATACGAAGATAAAAAGAAAACTGTTTTATTTTGCATTTTTAACTTAAAACTATTTTTATTTCTCCGTAATTATTTAAACTTTAAATATAAACATTCCAAATACATAATTCTTGATGCGTGAATCGGAACAGGTTGCGTTAGAGATTGACATAGTAAAATCGTTATAATCGATAAATTGTCGAATAAAGTATCATAAATCGTTAGTTGTATTTTTAACTAAAATACGATTATAAAATATAATTATGTAATAATAAACTTTAAACAAAGCATTTTTGTCTTTGTGGAGCTTTATTATAATATAGCAACACTGCTTAAGCATGAGCTGGCAGCCATCTTGTTATATCAACTCAGTACGAGTGCGTCTGCCTTGTATGCGGTCTGTTTTCTTTGTTTTGAGCTTGCGTGGTGTTTTTGTTACTTGTTTTTGTTATTGACTATCGTTGTGCTTTGTTGTTTTCGTTACCGTTTTTTGTTATTGACTTTTGTTTTGTTGTTTTTTTTTTGGCAAAATGCCAAAAAGAACGAAAAAGACTGTGCTTGGTAGTCAAGCCCGTGAATTTGTAGTTCGATTGCGGGATTACTTTGAGCGGGAACGTGAGAATGGCGGAACGCTATTGCCTGTGTCCAACGTTTTGGATCGAGTGGCAGATGCGTTAGACATTGGGCGGAACACGGTTTCTCGAATCACTCGAGAAAAATATGGTGCTCACGATACAGAAGAAAATAAGTTGTCCACCCCTAATAAAAAGCGAACCAAAAAGGCATCTGTAACAGATGTAGACAGTTTTGCGGCCGATGCTATACGGAGCCACATTTATAACTATTACCAGAATAAAGAATTACCGACGCTTCTAAAGCTGGTCAAGTCTTTAAAAGATGCTGATTTGTTTACTGGAAGTCCTACATACTTGTGGCGCGTATTGAAGGACATTGGTTTCCAATTCAAAAAAGTAAACAAAAGAAAAATTGTCATGGAGAGGGGCGATATAGCACTTGCGCGGGTTACCTTTTTGAAAAAGGCTAAAGCGATTACCGATTGGAGCAATGTCGTCTTCCTGGATGAAACTTGGCTGAATGCCAATCATACGGTCGGTAAAATGTGGACTGACGATACACCTCATGCCTCGACCAAAGTGCCAGAAGGAAAAGGGGAGAGATTGATTATTTATCACGCAGGCACATCAAAAGGATTTGTAGAAAATGGGCTACTTGCTTTTAAATCGAAAAAGACGGGAGAATATCACGAAGATATGAATGCGGAAGTATTCACGGAGTGGTTTCAAAACATGCTTAGCAATTTAGAAGAACCCAGCACAATTATTATGGACAATGCCCCATATCACTCCGTGTAATTGAACAAACCGCCGACTTCTTCCAATAAGAAGAGCGAGTTGATCGAGTGGCTCCAAGCCAATAATGTGGAAGCCGATGAGACGAAATTAAAGGTGGAGCTAGTGAAGCTCGTAAAAATGCACAAGCCCCAAACGACATACAAATTAGATATGATGGCAAACGAATATGGTCACGAAGTCCTGAGGCTTCCACCGTACCACTGTCAGTACAATGCCATTGAATTAATTTGGGCCCAAATCAAAGGTAACTTGTTTAACCATAGTCTATTTACATACTGACAAAAATATGATTATGTTTATTACTTGAATTCTATGACTCAATTTGTTTTTTATCTTGTTTCAGGATACGCTGCACGAAAAAATACAGCTCCGCCTTTTACAGCCACAAAAATGATGGGGTTATTGAAAGAGGGATGCAAAAATGTCACTGGCGATGACTGGAAGAAAGTAGTGGAGAAAACCAAAAATCTAATCTTACATGACTGGGAGCGAGACATTAGAATAGACTGCATAATTGATTCCCAAATAATTATTCACGTCGACGAGTCAGATGACGATGATGATGATGATGATGATGAAGATGATGAACATGTTTGATTTTTAATAAATAATTAAACAGGTTATCAATTTTGTTTTACTTTTTTTCTTCAAAATTATTAGTTAATAGAATCGATTTCTTCTTCATTAATAAATGATCTCGATAAGATATATAATCGATTTTATTTCATGCGATTTTATCTTGACTACATCTCTAGTAACTTCAAATCCCAAACGTCACCGTACCCATGCTACGTGAAAAATATTGTAGATGGCAGACGCTTCACGGAAAATATCGAAGCTAAGCCAAACTCGCAGTTACACTAGTTAGGTGAATTCCAGTTGCCGAGGTGAAGGCGCTGAGCGGAATAACGCTAAGAAGAAGAAAGTCACCACCAATACGGCAATTCTCTCGCCATTCCCGTTTCCCAGGGCACACCGCGTGGAGGTTTCCAATCTGAGCTCCTAAGCCATTTAGACCCAGTATTTTGAACTCAATTTTGTAATGTGTAACCTTAGTTTTTCTACTGAAGCCTATCTGAGAATTTAAATATCCAGTAAATAACGGACAGCCAATCGTTGCTGTGAAAATATACTATACTGTTGTTGGAATAATAAGACTCAAAATCATCATCATTTCATCTTCATAATAGCTTTAGTGGAATCATTAAAGTTGCAAGGCGAAGGTGTCCGTAATTTTGTACTGGAAGCTGGACGTTAGTCTGAAACCTATGGTATACAATGACGTACAGCGGAGGTGTTACAAACTAAATTAAAGTCATTGTGATGAGTTGAAGGTGAAATTGATCTGTTGATCAGAGATTTTGAGAATTGATCTAAATCTCGCTCTTCGAAGCTTGACATAATAATGCATTGCAAAAAATATATAACTGATCCGGATCACATATTATAACTCATATTTGATATCTTTGACAGTGAAAGGCCTATAAAACGATATATACAGCTGAAAAGACGCCCAAAGAGGCGAAACACAAAACGAACTATCACAGACCTATATTTCAAATATAATATTAATTCCTTTGATCTCAAATAAACCCACAGTCTTATCATCATAATATATATTCCATACATACATTTAAATAAAATAAAGTGTGATCACTTTTATATATCACTAAGGTAGCAGACAAGCACACGGCTCACCTGATCTGTGAAACTAGCGATTAAGATCTTAATAGACTTTCTTAGCATTTGTTATTCGAACATATGCATACGTCCAGGAATCAATATTGAATGCAAGTATTGTATTTGAGGTAGATTTCAACGACAGATAAACCAGACGATCACAGCTACATGTAACTTAGGGCCTATGCCCTAATTCCCGTTACAATCTCAGCTGTATTAATTTTACTTAAGAAGATTTTTTTAGTATTTGTTATACAAATCGAGTCAGAGGTTACGTCTAATTACTTAAATACACATGTTTTAAGTAACACCTTTTTTATTTCAATTCTTCGAATGGTGGGGCACGATTACCTGGTTTAGCTTAGTAAAATCTAGAGTAACAAGTAATGTGCATTTTTACCTTTCTGTGATTCCACTAAAATCCATACCGTAGCTATTAATAACATTTTTCTTAAAGTTGAATGAACCGTTCGCTTGTTTCAGGTCATTAATATTGATTCCAGCATAGTGGACCTAAAACCATGAGTAATTTTAGATTACTGAACAGAACATTAAAGGCTAAAACTTTTCACAATAACTCAAGATGCTAGGCTACTATCCCTAAATGTCGTTGCGTGGTGCATTGAGAACGCACAACACTAAATTTCGATGTTTCATCTGATGGGTGACTAGGTGACTACGTGACTATGAATAATCAGATCTGTAAGGTTTCATGGATCTGATAACTCATGGTCTCGTAGTCACTCAGGTTATAACTTTATAAGGCTGGTAAGTTATGACCCGGCTAGAACTGCGCTTACAGTTACCAGGGCCTGTGAGTGAGAAAGTGTTTCTAATGACTAAGGAGCCGAAAAAGTGGATTTCTAATTTTATAGTCCATCTACTGTCTGCAAAATATTGTGAGTAAAGAAGAAGAGAATTATACATACATTGACAGTTACTCCAGATCCAGTCACCGGAGGAACGTTTACCCAAGTTAACGATTCGTAATCCCCTAATTGAGCACCTTGTACTGCCATGTCCAGAGTTCCCGTCGTATTTTGATTCACTGATAAATAATATTCGCCTCCCAACTTACCCTACGCAAAAAGATTACTTAGTAACGAAAAAAAAATACTACAATTAAATACTAATGATGTTTTTCCTTACATCTGTAATGTTGCTAAATGCAAAATCAATTTCACGAAGTCGTTCGTCAAGATCATCATTGCTGCTGTCATTCGTTGTTACTAGGTGTATCTTATTTCGTACAACTTCCTTTCGCCATGAAGAAACGAGCTCTTTAAGACCGGATGGTATTGGATAGGTTGTGATTACAAGAAGGCGATGGCCTACGGTCAAATTTTTGCGAACTGAAGCCAAGAAACCTAAGTCAGAATCTTTACGAACTGATACAGTCGTAGTGGCTGTAAGTACTTCGAATGGTCCCCAACGAATTAACTGTAACTTTGTCTTATCATTGATATGAGCGGCAACCACTCGATATATTGAAGAGCGATTTGATGAGACTGGAAGACCTGAGTATTCTTCACTCACAACAAATTTGTCTCGTGGCAAAACCTCTTGTAAATACTGACAAACCTGTTGGTACATACATGAAATTATTAACAATTTAAACCATTTTAAAGGTATTCAATCTTACAAAGAGCGAACATACTTCCTTATCAGTGGACAAATTTGGAACAAGTATTAAGTCTACATTTTCAAATTTGTAGTTTTTCAAAACCCTTTCTCGAGTGATTTGTCTATAGTTAACTTTTATTCCAAAAACATTTTTAACGACATCATTTATTTCCTTTAACATAGTTTCTTCTTTTGATTGGTTCCATACACCGACTACAGTCAATGTATTTGTATTTAAATTTTCAGCAACAATTTGGAAGTAAGCTTCAAGAGACGAAGAAACCTGTAAATTATATTAAAAGCGTTTAAATGACGTTTAAATGTCGATTATTTACAAGTACTATTTTGCAATTGCAATTGGTAAATGGTAATTTTACTTACGTCCAGCTCAGAACTAAAGTGGGGAACGAAATTCAGAGATTTTAAGGCCATTTCGTTTCTATCGTACGGAGGCAATAGTTGGAATTTTATGTTCTCAATTGTAACTCCTCCAGACCTGAATGAAATAAATAACGATAAATTTCATGCTATCATTCATCTGTAAGAAAAAAATCACAAGAACCATCCTATGGGCAGACTGTTGAAAGGTTAAGATAAAGGACAAAAATACTACTGATAGAAAGACGGGCATTATTATTTATGGCGCTTATTGGGAGAGACCTATGACCTGTATCTAGTCTGTGTGTGTTCTGTAGGTGGTCCGCGATAGGCTAATTGATCAATAGATTGGCGTTCATACAAAAGTCGTCTTAAGTATTTTCATATGAATTCCCTGGCAAGTCGTAGACTTTTAAAAGACGGACTGTTTGCTTGCAAAATTTTGGGGTCAAAAATTGATTGTCCCCAGCTTCTTAGTTTAATCAAACTGCGTGTTCCCGCCAGGCTTCCGCGCTATGCGATTACACCACTTGTACCGTCACTAAGCAGGACTGTTCTAGGTGCCAATTCCCCATGCTCGAGAATGTGTAAGGTCATTAACAGCAATAGCGATCGAATTGATCTTCACTTTGACTCTGTGGCAAAAATTAAATCTGTCCTCTTGGGCTTACTCGATTTGGACTGAACTGTTTTTAGTAGTTTATTGTTCATTTCAACTATTAGAAGAACTTGGTTTTTTAATTTTTTTAATTTTTAATTTCTACTTTTACAGAAGATAATAATATGGTGTAGTGTAGTGATAGCTTACTGTTTGTAGATTTTATAATATTATACATGCGGTGTTTACCTTTAATTAATTGTAACATTATTACTTGTTGTTTTTTTTAAATGTTTTTGTTGTAAGTCTTTATGTTAACAATTGTTGGTAGACCTAAATAAATAAATAAATAAATAAATTTAGGTTCCATGTCACTTTGCTTGGCACGCAGTGTTTAAAGTAATGGATGAATTCTAAGACATTCTTCTGTAGTCTCCAGGGACAATTGCAGCAAGTGAAGGTTTTCTTGAATGTTACCTTCAAGAAAACCTTCACCTGCTGCAATTGTCCCTGGATATTTTAAAGTCCAAAAAAGATTTACCTCGTGTTATCATATTGCTCCGAAACTTTGGCCTTTATCAAAGTTTTATTATCTGACGTGTTTGATTCAAAAATTGCTTCGCTATGGGCCTTAACGTCAATTTTTAATTGCCGGATACTTGTAGGTTGAGAGACTGCGTGGTGAGAGTGCCGTAATGCATTCAACTGCAGCATACCATCAAGGAAAGTAACCCAGTTATTACGCCACACGAGCTCAGCATCTTCGAAAAACTCATCAACGCGTGCAATGCTTTGAAACTCGCCCCTATATTAAGAACAAAAAGTCATGAGTTTTATTAATGTTAGAAAAAACTTACCACCGCATGTTAAATTTAATTCTAGATTCAAGGTACCTGTAAAAATAATCTCTGTCTCGCAACACTCGGTAGACATCATCAGCACTGAAGGACATGTTTTTGTTCAGGTCGTCCACGTTCCTATTCCTTACTATTTTTCCTAAGATAGGAATGATGAACCCTGTTGTGACTTTAGAGCCCTCATTTAAAACCTTAAAAATATAACAAAATTAATAGATTAATATAAATATTATAAACAGACAATGAAATAAAAAAGGAACTCTGTAATGAAACGACGCAACCCCATAGAGTTTCAGCTCATTTGATTCGTCTTGGCGAGTTCTTTATTTTCAATGATTATCAGCGTCTGATCTGATGTTGACGCTGGAAGGTGGTCATAGGAACACAAAAGAAATGACGCAACCCATTGAAACCCGCCTCGTTTGATTGATCTTGATTATAACCAGGGTCCGATGACGGATGGTGGCCATAGGAGTCGCGTCGAGCTTGTGGAGACGGTAGATAGTCATGGGAATTTCTGAACTAAACAAGATAGAATGTATGAGTTCGATTGACTGGTTTATATTATTTTAATTCAATAAAACTAAAAAGGAGAAAATAGATCTATTACTAAAAATCTTTATAAAAACATATACAAGAGTTTAAAAATCAGCACAGCCCTTGCAGAAAATTATTACTTCGTTTTAGTACAACAAATTTTTTAAAGCTTGTTTCAATAAAGATTTTTTTACTAATATTTTTTATCTCAAATCTTATATCAGGTTTTAGTCAGAGGTCAGGGTATTTAAGACGATCATTATCGAGTGATTAATTTTCATATTTACCTCAAAGTAGCCTGTTCCTCTCTGTATTGTCACATTAAGATGAAGTTGTCGTTGATTATGTAGTATCGGTTGCGAATATAATTTAATGTCATTGAACTTCACGGATAGCTGCTTTTTTGGAACATTTAGAAACATAGCAAGCACATCCCAGACAACCGATAGACTGGCAGCAAATGGATACACCGAGTTCCCTTAAATTAAAATATTTTTGGAACAAAACAGTTAATAACGACACTTAAAATATGTTATTAATTAGCTTATTATTATGTTCGATTTCTGAGTAAACCCAAAAACTGAAGTACTATTACATAAGTTGCTACTTAACAACTACATAAAAGAAATAGGCAGGTATCAAAACATATGTTTACCCCGTATCGAATGTCCTCCTAGATAACTATGTTCCTTATCTTGTAAAGCTAAAGTAAGATTGCAATTGGCAGCAACCATTCTACTTGCAGAACGATATATCGGTATCGGCCTAAAACAGAACTTAATTACGTAAATCTAAGATGCATAAAAAAACAGCAGTTAAAAAATATTGAAGCCCGTACCATTTTTCCCCATGAGCCCATTTGACAAAATGAGACAGGAAAGCGGTTCCTGTAGAAACTGGCATCTGGACTTTTGGATACAAAACCTGAACGTCACAATTGTAGCCTTCCATATACAACCTGAAACCATAATCATTAACCGACTAATTAAAAAAAAAGACGAGTTGCACTCCGGGATTGCCGGCAGAAGTGAAAACTTTTTCTTTCTTTCTTTCTTCGTTATATACAGAGAAAAAGATAAAGAACACACCATACCATACCTATAATAAAGCGCCAATCATAGAACCTATCACTAATTTTCTGTCAGCAGAAATTAATGAATTACAAAAAGAAAAAACAATCACAAAAAGTAATAAATTACAAAGAGATAAAATAATCACAAAAAATGTCAGAAGTCCAGGTTCGAACCCGGTTTTATACGAAACCATAATGACTTACAGTCGAAGCGCTTACCGCTAGGCTACGAAGCTTCTAAACGCACCTTACAAAATAAACAATTTGTAGCTGTAATGTTGTATGATGTCAGTCGTCGGTTACGGTTCAAAGGTCAAGTAATACTGACGCGAGTTTAACACTTTTTACCCACCCAACGCCGCCAAAGAAGTTTTCACTTCACTTCACTAAATAATATTAGAGGATGATGATAATCAGGAAAGAAGATTGCACATAACTGTATGCAAATACTAGTTGACAGAGATCAGACTTACATGCCAATAGCTTCAAGCAACAGAACAGCGTTATCTGGATGCTTTCGTCTGGTAAGCGAAATATTTTTACAGTTAGCTGGCATTGAACGTTTGAGAATGGCTTGAAGCAACCCGTGCGGAGCGATCTCCACTAACACAGCATCATTGGGCACCAGTCGAGAAGTCTCCTCGAACAGCACCGAATTCTGCAGACATAATAACATTGATAGGACATGTTGCAATATAGAATTCGTCATGAGAAAATAAAAAAGTATCTACAAAATGTTGTATTCTTACCAGTAAATTGTTTGTGAGATACTCTGCAGAGCAAAATTTCGCTATTTGCTCATTCCACCTATTTTCCGGTACAGATGTTGAAAGCCAACGTTCACTTCTTGCTTTTGGAGTGCTTATTGCACTTTGTAAATACTTCAACAATCCAGGACCTGTATACACAGAATTAATCAGTAATTAAATCTTATTTGTCTCATTATTCGACATGTTCAGATGCTTTTTTTATACAGTCTTCATAGATATCTGCTTGATACTCTAAATCATTGTTACATTCAAAACTTGAAATCATACATTTACATTATTTAGTTCGCCATTTTGTTGTTTGTTTTTGTGTGTGTTTGTTTTGTTTTGTTGTTTGTGCCAAAGCAGCATTTTGCTTCGCAGACAGCAAATTTACCAAGTAAAATGCTTCCTAACAACAGAGGCTAAGAAGCATTTAAAGCGTAGTTTAGGAAACCAAAGCAGCACTTGCTGAGTACGCAACAAATGCAGCTTTGGTGTGTGGCTTGTTATTTTATTGTATCTTGTTTAAAGAGTTATTTTTTACAAAATGTATACTTAGAATCTATCTTACCAGCATCAGCTATATAACGCGAGTGGTAGGCAATGTTGGAGCATGGAACTTCTTTGGCAAAGATGCCCTTAGATGTCAGCTCTGCGACAAACTCACGCATCACATCGGATGGCCCGGAAATTGTACTGGATTGAGGTCCATTGTGACACGCTACTTCAATCTCCGGGGGGCATAAATTTTTCACCTAAAATATTAGTAAACACGGTATTAACATTTAAGAAAAAATTGTATAAGTAATCATATCTTTCATTAATATTATTATTATTACATAAATATGACATCCATACTAATATTATAAATGCGAAAGTAACTCTGTCTGTCTGTCTGTCTGTCTGTCTGTCTGTCTGTCTGTCTGTATGTTACGCTTTCACGCCTAAACCGCTGAACCGATCTTGATGAAATTTGGAATAGAGGTATATTAAAGCTTGAGAACGGACATAGGCTACCTTTTATCACAACAAAGGAGGTTTAAGGGGGGGAAATAGGGGATGAAAGTTTTTATGAAAGTTTGTCATTTCTGAAGATATCTTAATGAAATTTGGTACAGAGGTAGATTAGAGCTTAGGAACGGACATAGGCTACCTTTTATCGCGAAAAGGGGGGTGGAAGGGGGGGGGACTAGGGCCTTGAGAGGAAAGTTTGTCATATTTGAAGATTTCTTGCTGAAATTTGGTACAGAGATAGTTTAGAGCTTGGAAACGGAAGTAGGCTACCTTTTATCGCGAAAAGGGGGGTTAGAAGGGGGGCGGACTAGGGCCTTGGTATGAAAGTTTGTCATATTTGAAGATTTCTTGATGAAATTTGGTACAGAGATAGTTTAGATCTTGGGAACTAACATAAGCTACCTTCTATCGCGAAAAGGGGGGAAGAAGGGGGGGAGGGACAAGGGCCTTGGGATAAAAGTTTATCGTTTTAGAAGATTTCCTGATGAAATTTGGTACAGAGATAGTTTAGAGCTTGGGAACGGACATAGACTACCTTTTATCACAAAAAGGTGGATAGAAGGGGGGACTAAGGCCTTGGTATGAAAGTTTGTCAGTTTTGAAGATTTCGTGATGAAATTTGGTACAGAGATAGTTTAGAGCTTGGGAACGAACATAAGCTACCTTTTATCGCGAAAAGGGGGAAAGAAGGGGGGGACCAGGGCCTTGGGATAAAAGTTTGTCATTTTTGAAGATTTCCTGATGAAATTTGGTACAACGATAGTTTAGAGCTTGGGAACGAACATAGGCATTGAAGCTTAGGAACGAACATAGGCTACCTATTTACGCGAAACTGGAGGCATAGGGGGGGGGGAGGTAATAAGGGATTAAAGTTTGACAGTTTTGAAGATGATGAAATTTTGGAACAGGTATAAATTAGAGCTTGGTAACTTACATATGCTACCTTTGATCGTGAATAATGTGGTGAAAGGGGGGGGTTAAGGACTAGATAGTGAATATGAAAGTTTGTCATTTTTGATGATATCCTGATTGATATATCTGGTACAGAGATGGATTGAAGCTTGGGAACGAACATAGGCTACCTTTTATTGCGAAAAAGGGAGTTGAAGGGGTGGAATAGGGCAAGGGAATGTAAGTTTGACAATTTTGAAGAAATCTTGAAGAAATTGTTATAGAGATGGATTATAGGTTGGAAATGGACATAGGCTACCCTTTATCGCAAAAAAAGGGATAGAAGGGGGAGGGGGGGAGGGGAATAGGGCGTTGGGATTAAAGTTTCTAATTTTTCAATGGCACAAAAAGGGGGTGAATGGCATAAAAAGTAAGAATTTCTTTTAAGATGTCCTCATGAAATATGGTACAAAGGTGGATTAGAGCTTCGGAACGGATATAGTCGAGTAGCGAACCAAATATAGAAGCGAGTGGAGAGGCGAGTAGAGATTGTTATAGGGACGAGTGAATAGGCGTGTAAAGATTGGAAGTCGAGTAGAGTCGACTACAGGGGCGAGTAGAAATGCGACTAGAGAGCCAGTGGAGAGGCGAGTATAGAATCAAATAGAATGCTGTAAAGGCGAATAGGGAGGCGAGTGGAAAGATGAATGTAGTGGCGAGTAGAGATCGAATAGAGAGTTGAGTAGAGGTGGGAGTAGGTAGGCAAGTGTGGAGAGTCAAGTAGACAGGCGAAAAGAAAATCGAATGGATGGGCAAGTAGAGAGGCCAATGGAAAGGCGAGTATAGAGAAAAGTACAAAGTCGAGTAGAGAGGGGAGCCGAGAAGTCAGTAGAAAGTCAAGTATAAATTCAAATACAGAGGCGAGTAGAAAGTCGAGTAGAGTCGAATATAGAGGCGAGTAGAAAGTCGAGAACAGAGGTGAGTACATAGTCGAGGACAAAGTTGAGTAGAGAGGCGAATTTAATGCTCAATAGCGTCGGATCAACACTAAACGATAACCGACATCCACGCGGGCGGAGCCGCGGGCAACAGCTAGTAACATTATAAATTATTTAGTTCACGTCGAACGACATAATGCGAACAATACAATTCAAAGTACAATTTCATATCTTTGATTTGTCAGTTTTATATCGATCAACGTGAACAAAATACCAATCCCATGGAAGTAACAATACTTGTCAAAAATACCAAGTCTTGCCTCAGTTGTTCTACTGTAAAAAGTTGTGAGGTCTATGTAATACAAAGTCGGTTATTAATTCATTCAGTCTCTACTTGAGGGACCTTTTGTCTTAAGTTATTTCGTTATTATCTAACCTAACAACATCTTATAGTGACCATATCAATATGAAAAATCTTTAACGTTTCATATAAATATATTGACTTGCCAATCGAAAGAAAGGAAAGAAATAGAAATAAAAAAATCATTTTATTTTAGTGCAACACAAAATATTACAATGATTATGCTATAACAGTTAGGTAGGAACACATTTTTTTGAAGTGAAAACTTCTTTAACGGCGTTGGATGGGTGTAAAATGTTAAGGAAGCGTCAGGATTAGTTGACCTTTGAATCGTAACCAACGACTGACGTCATACAAGATTAGGTATAGATTATCTATTTTGCAAGTTACGATAGATAGCGTCGTAGCTTAAACGGTAAGCACTTCGACTGTAAGTCCTTATAGTTTCAGATAGTATCGGGTTCAAACCACCTGGCCTTCAGGGATTTTTTGTGATTGTTTTTTCTTTTTGTAATTTATTAATTTCTTCTGACAGAAAATTAGCAGAAAATTAGTGATAGGTTCTATGATTGGCGCTATATTATAGGTATGGTATGGTATGGTCTTTTTTTCTTTTTCTATGTATATATATATATATGAAGAAAGAAATAAAGAAAATGTTTTCACTTCTGCCGGCACTCCCAGAGTGCAACCCGTCTTTTTTTTACTTCATTTATGTTGCACCAAGAAAGGAGCCAGTTCAGCTTGATGCCGGGCACAAGTACCCGGTGCTGGTTTTCAGCTGGCTCCTAGAGGACATATGGTCCGTATAAACATACCCTATTTTAAAACACTCATAGACATTATAAAAAAATAAAAATAAGAATTATACAAGAAAAAATAAAAATAAAAAATATCTGTGCTAGCTACGTGTTATTTATCTGTGGTCTGTGGCTAAAATACTGCTCTATGGTGTTCCGTAATTAGAGAGTTATTTATGATTCTTGGGCTTATGTAATAATAGCAAACACAACAAAAACAAACAACAAAACATATTTGTAAACGATAAATGATAAAACAAAAGACCGGACCATTACCCAAGCTACATTGAAGTGGAAAACGAGCCAAAGTCATAGTAACTATAGACCAATCGACACTGGGACACAGCTTAAACATGACACGGCAAAACAAACCCAAGCAATTGCCAAAGTATCGATCATTTCAAACGGTGAGTAGTTTGATATTAAACATTAAGATAGGTAGCCATTAGAGGTTTACCAAGATTGTCAAACAAAATATAGTTTTTTGAGTAATTAAAAGATGTTTATGTAATTTTAGGGTTAGGGTTAGGGTTAGGGTTAGATGAGAGACGCGTTAAGTATGTATTATGTTGGCGTCTCCATCTAAGTTTATTGTAAAGGTGAGTTGGCTTATGATTGCTAATTATTTCAAATAGCATGTTTGCAAGATGTGAAATTCGCCTTGCTCTCATTTTCAGGACGTTATGCTCGTTGAGAAATGGGGTCACGTGACCGCGCCGTTGTATGTTGTAGCAGTAACGGGCACAGGCATTCTGGACACGCTGAATGAGACGTGCCGTCCGTGGCAGTAAGCAAGAACCATACACCGATCAGAGTAGTTAAAACGTGACAAAATCAGGCTATCCACCAACATCTTCCGCATAGGCACGTTAATAAATTCCCTTATACTGTACAAAATCTTCAACCTTTGGAAACAGTTCCTTACCACATTGCCTATGTGACTCTCGAATCGCAACTGCGGGTCTGTAATTAGACCCAAGTTGCATGCAGTGTCCAGTCTTTCGATATTTGTACCGAATAGTCTGATTTGTGGGTTAGCCGTTGAAATCTTTTCGATCTGTTTCCTGTTACCCATGACAATAAACTTGGACTTTTGTGGGTTCAGTACCAGGCAGTTACTGTGAGACCACAAAGCTACTCCTTGGAGATCGGCTTGGCGTGACCTGCACATCCACTTTGTCGGTCATGGCTTCCGGTTGTGTTGGTCGTACAGGTGTGTCGTCGTTTTTCTTTTTTGTTACGGTTTTACATTTGCACTCCGGGCAACACCAGTCCATTACCACATTCTCCTCTGTTGGAATACCAACGCAAGCTCTGTGGTAGACTCCAAGACACTTACCACATTTAGCGCCATTTGGTGGCGACAGGAAGCGACCGCAACCCCCGCATTTTGCCATTCTTACCGAACATCGAGAGGTGTGTTTCACAGTACGATGGATAGATGGCGCTTACTAGTTGAAACAGGTAATCGATTTGATGCATTGCTCGTTCCAGAGTCGCCCAACAGATGTCGCTATAGGTACCAACTTCCGTCAGCAGATTTATGTTGACATCAGGTACTATGCGAAATATTTATGTTTGTACACCTGCACTTGCCGACCCAATCATCAATATTACTTATTTGGTATTTACTGCTATCCGCGGCACTATGAACCTCAGAAATGTATTTATTTAGGCACTTAGTGCCTAAATAAATACATTTAGTGTCAATAGTGTCAATAGTGCATGAAAGAGGTATACCTCTTTCATGCACTATTGACACTTTTTTGACCACTAATATGAACACTAAAATTTTTCAGTTGTTTATTTTACGCACTGACTCTTTTTACGTCTACTATAGATGGGGGCGCCATCTGTCCTGTTCGCACTTAACTATCTAATTTATATAAAATATGTTTTACTTGTGATATTTTTTTTTTCATGCGATGACTAAGTCAATATATTTATTTAAAACATCTTATTTCTTTTTGTAAATAGTCATTCTTTATTCCTTTTCGGTACCTTCTACTTCTTGTGTACAGCGTGAAAGATTTTGATTTTACCTAGAGAGGAAGTACTCTAAATATTGGAGATTGCGAATTTCACTGTTTTTTGTAAGCTTCTTTTTATACACCTATTACTTTTACTCCATTATATTATACAAGCAAACCTTAATAATTATATCCTAAATATTTATACGACATTACGTGTAGTCAAAATGTATCTATAAAACTAGACCGAAATTGAAAAATATTTTAGTTTTTCCTTGATTCATACACCAAACAATAAATATATTCTAAATTTGAAGCTTTCATATCTGCTACCTGGAAATGCCTTAGAATTTTGATTACTGGTCGGTCAGTGAGTGACAAAATTAAAAATGTTTGACTCGTTATTATTCTTAAACAACTGTTTCAAATTGAATGAAGTTTGAAATATATTGTGTTTATACAATGTTTGCTTGGTTACTGAAAATTCAGGCTTCTAGTTTCATCTATAACGAAGTTATACGGGGTCGAAAATGGCCTGAATTGCTTCGAGAACTGAATGGTACGGCCAGCATTGCCTCACCCCAGATGAAAAAAGCAATTTTGTTCAACATTTTTCGACTGTTAGGTAGGTAAGCTATTAACCATTCATCCATTAGTCAAAATTGGACCATCATTAATGAAATGAAATTATGGATACATATGTTTGATAACATTTATACTCATTAATAGGTATTTAAAAGAAAGAAAATGAATTATCGAATAGATGTGAAAAAGAAAAGTGATATTCCGTGAAAAAAACATTACTTCTTCGTAACCCACGCCAACAGCAGCCATAGAACCGTGTATAAACTTGGTTTCCACCGACACTAATCCACGGTAGTATGCCGATAGTATCATTTCCTCTGCAGTTAAACAACCATCAGCGTAAGCACATCCTAGTTCACCCACACTATGTCCTGTAAGAATTGAGTTGATTCCTTAAAGGTTCTAAGGCCCATATTCTAGAATGTCACTCATCTGAATCGCGATTTATCTCAGGAAAAATTGTATTGACAATCTGCCACAATCAGTCAAATTTATCAGTGTGTATACAATCTTTTCCCACGTAAATCGAGGTTCTGCTGAGTGGCATTCTAAAATACGGGACTAAGTCTTTAGACATGAGTTCAAACTGTGTTAAAAAAGTCATCTTCTTACCAATGATTCCATCTGGCTTCAAACCTAGCTCATGAAGAATGTCAGTGAGTCCAATTTGAATAGCAGCGATTCCAACAAACGAGTTCAGAATATTGTTCAATATGGTTTCATCATTCGATGTAATAATATTAATAATATCTAGTCCTTTGGGCTCCAAAGCTTGTCGGCATCTGTAGTCAGGGATAAAGTAAACAAACTTGTATGACCCACATCCACTTGTACACCCATTCTTGTATCCCGCAAGATTTATTTGAAAGTTATGAATTTTCCATTCCTATTCATCAGTTTCATTACCCCGAAAATAAAACCTCTAGAAAAACCAATTCCTAAAAATACACCTTTACACACATATATGCCAAATTTCATCCTTATTTTATGGTAACTGTGTAACAACCAGCTAACCATCTTTCTACCTAAACTTTCGTATTGATAAGTAAGTTTTTGTTTTTCCTTTAATTTCATTTATTCAAAAACAGTAATACATGGAGTGACCAGCAGCTTTCCTAGATAGGCTACAGGTAGCCTGTGTTAAGGATAAGCAGTGCCCATCCCTTTGGTATTGTAGACAATGGTTTTACTTAGACTCTATATTACACAAGGCTAATAAAAATAAGATTGTATGTGTGTGTGTGTGTGCGAACGTGCGCGCGTGTGCGTGCGTGTGTGTGTGTGTGTGTGTGTGTGTGTGTGTGTGTGTGTGTGTGCGAACGTGCGCGCGTGTGTGTGTGTATGTTTGTGTGTGTGTGTATGGTGTGTGTGTGTGTGTACGTGTGCGTGTTTGTTTGTGTGTGTGTTCATGTGTGTATGTGATGTGCACCTATTTATATTATAGTTTTTTAACTATGTGATTTCACTTCACTAATTAAAATAGTCTTCTGTCTCATCGTAGTTCAACTTTTGAAGAAACTCCCAGATAACTTTCTTAGCGTTGAAGTGTGTGAGTCCAAAAATAGAGCATTTTATGTTTATTTTGTTTTAAAGTGACGGTGCAAGATATGTTGGCAGTCCCTTTATAAAAGAGGTGGTAAGATTATTTAGAATACGTTGCCTTTTGTCGTACCTTTCAATGGCAGCTGCAAAAATCGGGATGCGCATGAGTTGCTTGCCCATGCCAGCCCACTGAGAGCCCATACCGCTGTAAACGAACCACAGCGGCCGTCTCGCATTATCAAAGTAATCTGCCTTTTCATGTAGACTTACAGTTTTCTTTTCTTCATCGGTCCCTGAATTAATATTAAAATTTCTTAAGACTTTAAAGGGTTTTGGAATTATAATAATGGAACTAATTCAGTTTTAAATGAAATTTTGAAGCAATTAGTATTTAAAAATTTCAAATCGACCAAGATAGGAAAAAGTGAATCTCTTAGGCGGGACTCGATCCCGCGATCTTTCCCTTACTGAGCCACCGAGATAGAGTGGATGTCGGTTATCACGGATCGGGGTATGAAAAATAGATAGTAGCCGATTCTCAGACCTACCCGATATGCACACAAAATTTCATGGAAATAGGTTCAGTAGTTACGGAGGAGTATAGGAATGAACATTGTGACATGAGAATTTTATATATTAGATTAATTCAATCTTCACTGTAATAACTATTATTTTACCTTGTGTAATAATTCAGTGTTAAATAGAAACGCCAAGTATTGTAGCCAACAAGTTATAAAAAATACTTAGACAAGTTAATAGTTACGCACTGACTGCCTTCATCTGAATTACAATAATCAGTGAGATAACTTACGTAAAATAATAAATCCTCTGCCCACATGTCCCAATATGCTCTTTCGGTGAATGTTGTGCAATAGTGCCAATTGTTCAGGATCTATCGGGTTTGATTTTAAAACTTCGAGCATGTGCTTCACAGCTTCTTCATTTCTGCCAGATAATGTAACTAAGTACGGTATACTGGAAGTATAATGATTAATATTCTGAAACATTAATTTATAATTTACATTAAATCCTTCCTTGTGCACACATTTGGCCTTTAAAAGTCCTAAACATGATGTCTTCATTGCTTCCTTTTTACCTTAGGTTTATAACTCCCATGCAGCAACACGTGGGAGTTCACTCCGCTTAATGATATACCGTTGACAGCGACGTAAGTACGATTAAATTGTTGATGTTTATTTACGATACGCATACGCCCATCGCGCAAAGCTGCAATATCTCTTCGTGGTTGTTCACAATGCAAGTTAGCAGCTAATTGACCGTTATGATAACCCAGCAACACCTGCAGGTAGTACAGGACGTAAAGTATCTGGTTATAATAAGTGATTCAAATTAATATTATAGCTTAATATTACTATACCTTCATGTTTACTATACCTTTGTTATGGCAGAAATTCCGGAAGCTGCTTCTCCATATCCAATATTGGACATGACACTGCCGATCAAAAGTTGATCATCCCTATTCTTACAAAATACTTCTTCAATAGCCAGCAACTCTACCTTGTCTACCTCAGATATGCCTATAACATACATATTAATAGGTGTTATAATTTCACAACTAACTCCGTTGACTTTTAAGTATTTAACTTAATACTGACCGCATCCAAAAGCTTCAACATACTCAATTGCTTGCGGTGGTACTCTCGCATTTTGGTAGAATTTCTCAATAAAATTAGTTGTTCTGCTTAGATCTCTGTGGAATCCATACTTTGGACCTGTTTCTCCTTCCAATAAATGGGTGAAGCCAGTTTGGACTCCTAGTACTTCAGCGTATATTCTAAGATATGGATATGTAATATGGATACGTAAATTATTAAATAAATAAATGTATGAAATTTATTTCAGCATATGGATATGTAAATTATTAAATAAATAAATATATGAAATATATTTATTTATTTAATAATACCTTTGTAATAATTTACCTTAGAGCATCCCTTGATTTTTGCAAAAACAATATATTTATTGCTTCAGACCTTACACACCCATCAGCTCGTTCATCAAATGATTTTGTCTTACCATCATTGCATAATGTTATAACTCTGTAAATGATTAATAGATTGAAAATGGCGAATAGACGTGCATAATACCTACTATAATACAGTTCACAAAACTCTACTCAAGACTTACCGTCCATAATGCACTGACGACTGTGGATGCAGACATAAGTAAGTACCACCCACAATGGCAGCTTCACATTCCCCTCGCCTAAGAGCTAAGTATGCCTGTTCCAATGCAGTCGTAGAACTGCAGCATGCCTCATCAATAGCCATGGAGGGACCCTTGACGTTTAACCAGTACGAGATTCGGTTGGCAAACATTGATTTACTGCACCTGATTTTATAAATCATAGAAATACAACAAATGTATATGTTTCAATCAAAGCTCAAACATAGTGTATATGTTTATATGTTACTGTGAATGTTAAGATGCATCAATATCGACAATCGCCAAATCGATGGTGTAACTTAAAAACTGTTCTTAATTTATACTTAAATCGGACATACACCAGTGATATTAACATATACGAGATACACACATACATTAGATTCAGCGATTACAAACAACAGCAGGTCCGGCCACGTGGAATTCTGATCCCATTCATAGCTGATAAAGTACCTGATAGTGCCTGATAAAGTAGCTTTCTAATGGTCAAATATTTTTTTTAAATCGGTACAGTAGTTTTTGAGTTTATTCATTACATACAAAAATTCAAATCTTTTCTCTATATGTACCGTTTTGTGTGCACAAACTCCTTCTAATTTCAACAAAATAATCCTTACCGTTATATAAAATAGTTCTTCATTATGACGGAAGTCGGCGGAGCACCGGTTTGCAAGATTTATTTATCATTATCACAAGAAAACCAAAATAATCTATCCGACCCGGACGCGCGGTGTTCAAGAGCTTGTTTCGTTCGCTACCGGGCATCATAATTTCCCTTATAATGAACATTGATCAAGTCGTCGTGGTCTATGATCATAGTCACCGGTGAATGACCGAAATCGGTATGAAAAGGTTAAATAACGGCCATGCATCAAAAATATTGGTAGATGTTAACAGGCACCAGAAAATCTTAACATAAACTGTTTTTTGGACATTCACAGTTACATATTAGGGGTTAAAGTATGAAATTGCCGATTTGTACTGACAAATTGAAATTCGTTTTTTTTTAATTTAACGTATTTATTTAAACAAAATAATTACCATTATTATCTATACATTGCTGCCATCTAGTAGGAAGGTCATTTATGCCTTTGCGATAGAACTCTGGTGATCTAGATTCGACAAACTGTGTGAAAGCATTTTGTACTGCCTCCCGAGAAGAAAACTTTTTATCACATAGAAAATTGTCCAAATCACGAAAAAAATGGTAGTCTGTTGGAGCAAGGTCTGGCGAATACGGAGGGTGACGGATAGTTTCTAATTGCAGTTCCTGTAGAGTTAAAACGGTTTCTCGTGCTGTATGAGGTCTCGCGTTATCATGGAGCAATAATGGTGAAGATCGATTCATGAGTCGGGGCTGTTTCACTGCTAGTTTTGCTATCATTGTTCGGAGTTCGGCACAGTAGACATCTGCCGTTATTGCTTGACCAGATCGTAGAAAGCTATAGTGAATAACACCATGCTGAGACCACCAAACAGTTACCATTACCTTTTTATTGGTAAGCTTTGCTTTAGGACACTGTTGTGGCGTTTCACCTGGGGTCAGCCATTGCATTTTTCGCTTACGGTTATCGTAAAGAATCCACTTTTCATCACATGTCACAATTCGATCCAATATTCCTTCATTTCTGTATCGATTCAACAAGGCAACACAAGTTTCAACACGCATTTCTTTCTGCAGATCAGTCAAATCATGAGGTACCCATTTTTCACATTTTTTTATTTTATTGATTTGACGCAAATTAGTCAATATTGTTGGTAAGGTAACGTTAAACCATGCAGCTAATTCCTGGGTAGTTTGGCTCGGATCGGCTTCCACCATGTCTTTCAATTCATTGTTATTCACCTGTGTGAACGGCCTTCCTCGTGGTTCGTTCTTCAAATCAAAGTTTCCATCACGAAAGCGTTTAAACCAAAATCGCACGGTGCGTTCATTAGCAGTCCCCTCTCCAAACGCAACATTGATATTGCGAGCTGTTTCTGCCGCGTTAGTTCCGCGTCGGAACTCGTATTCAAAAATCACTCGAATTTTCGAAGTATCCATCTTTCTTGTCTAAGCTGAATAAAAAAAACAACTGAAAGTCGATAATCGAATGTTGCACATTTTTAAATGAAGAACTACATAGGTACCATGTGGAAAAAGTTTCACTCAAAAATCTCAAACCATGAAGGTTCTATGTCAATTGGAAGTACCTATTACAATGAAACGGCAATTTCATACTTTAACCCCTATTATATATCTAGAGCGCTGCCAAGATATAGGAGGTCCAAACTAATAGTTCAACTATTGCTTACCCAGGTATACCAAAACCGGAACTTGGGACAAAGTCGTAAAAAAATGCCTTTTCTACTTCAGAGAAACATGTACCGATGTAAACACCGACTTTTCTGCCCGACAGATCCTCAGGATTAATTCCTGTAATGACATAACTAACCGCGTTATTTAGTTGACTAGTTAGTTACACATGGCATTCTGACACTTCAGAGCGAATTTCTCTAATGATAGGAACATATATAATTCAAAGTAACCTTTCACTCAATGTAATTCTTTAGACAGTATAATTCTAGTGCATCAAAATTATTTTCACCAGTGAAATCCAAAATTTGAGCTAGCAGAAATTAAGAAATTTTGCAAACTGTAAGAGTGATTAAGGTTCATTAACCGCTATACCTGGAAAATATACCAACGTTCATAAAAAAATATTATTTTATGGCTTTCATTACCTTTTTGGAAAGCCGATGAAACGTATAGGCTTTTCCTGTAATGCCCTGTTCGCATTATTCCAATCCATTAATCTAGCGAATCAATCCAGTCCAGTGCTGGACTGCATTGTAGTGTTCATATTATTCTAGTGTTTTAAAAACGCGCTTGAACACTGGACTGGAATCACTCACTGGAAAGTGTCCATTAAGTGATTCATATTATTCCAGTAGCATCCAGCACTGTGAATAATGTGAACCAGGCCTACGCTCTATATTGTATATAAACAACGGTTTACTATTGTTTGACAAAAACATATGACAAAGTTTCATTTCAAAAACATATTACATCAAAAAGAATAATTTGATAAATAAACGTTTTGCAAATGTATCACGTAGAAAATATTTCAATTGTTAAAATTTTATTTAAAAAATGTTCATTTGACAAAATAAAATCAGTTGACAAACAGTTAAACAAGCAAGCATAAACCACGCGTTTAGCATACAGTAGGCAAGTAGCATGTAGCAAACATCGTTTTAGCTACAGCTCCGGCGCTGCGCGGGCTTAAATAACACTTTAAGGATAGGGCAAACAAGACCACGTGAAGTTGGATTTGCAGAGATTAATTTCTGTTACTAACTTTCGACTATTCAAGACAATAATTGAAGGGTAAAACTTGTTTTACTAGCTAACATGTTTAAAAATAATCAATGACTTGGGGGAAAAAAAATGATGTTAAGGCATAATTACATTTTCCCAAATAAATATTTTGTCTAATGAGTAGTTTATTAAACAATAGTTTGTATAAAAAAATTTTAACAAAAAATTGACACATTAAAACATGTCGTGAAGAGACATAAAAATTTGTTAATGTTGACAGGTGTAAGGAAATATTCTATTTAATTGTATTTTTCAGTATTTATTACAGTTTAATTGCCTTAACTTGATTATAGATTAATGTTTAATATTTCGTTACTCCCCTTGTGAGGGACAATACACATTTTTTTGTTTCCACCAGTGTTCGTACTCCTTGTCGAACCTATATTTAGTTACCTGGCCATCACGCGCCAGCGGTATAAAAATAAAACACATTAATAAAGTTTGAATTGAAGGAATAGGAAAAACAAGCGATGTAAGACAGATTGAGTCTGTGGGTGATCATGGGATCTGCGAGAGTTCCTCAAGAGGAAGACTGAAGAAGTTATAAAGTGTATTCTCTCATTCGTAACAGTAAAGTAAAAGAAACCTCGCGCAAAACCCATAAAACTCGTATAGTACTGATATATTTACGAATAAATATATTAATAATACAGAACCTTGTCTTATAATTTAAATATCTCAAGTTATCGACAAGTAACTGTGGAGTGCAAGCCCGAACTCTACAATACCGCTACAATGTTCGTCTAGCTCGAATATCAGAAGGCGAAGTCTAAAAAGCCCACAAACACACCTCGGAAGCTCTCGGAAAAATGTATGAAACAATCGCGTTGTAATTACTACAAACATAGCTCGTGTACATGCACGGTAGTGTTGATGTGTGAGAAAATTAGACATGTCATGGATGGCATTATTTGAAATTTAAGCTAATTTTCGAGTGAGTTAGCGTCATGTTTCTCGCTCTATCCCTTGGTGTCTTGACTTACGTCACATCCGACAGAGGCGACAATACTGTTGTTCCAAAAAGTCATATAAATGATTTTGATATTAAAACGTATTTCCATCTTTTTCTTCGCTTCGGAAGAAAAGAATATGGGGATTCATTTTGGTCCTGTCAAACAACAGAATTGGCACAAATAACAAAACAATACTACAACACGATTTGATATGTTTATAGAGTAATAAAAAATTGATTATTTATATAAAAAAACTAACTGTTGCTCACGGTTTTGCCCGCGTGAAATTTTTCATTAATTATAAATAGTCTCCGTTCTGTTCGGTCTCGAGGGTACATTTCTTAACCGATTATCACCAAACTTGGCATACATGTTCTTTGATTTGAAACATAATTGTTGCCGAAAGCTTTTTCAATCGGAGGAGAAAAGGGGTGCCTTTTCTTTTCTGTCGCGTTATTTATGAACGGATATTGATGATTTTTGGCTTATCAAGTACATAATTCCTTACAGGTAATTGTGGAAAAAAAGCTTAATAAAGGTGTACTTCGTTATAAAAAAACATGAGAAAAGGAGGAGACGTTTGCTGTGGCTTTTTTAAGAACGGATTGTCACTATTTTTTGGTGAAATATCCAGGGATCTATAAAATAAAGATACGTATGGTATAAAAGAAATAAGGATACCAGATTTGATCTCCAGATGCCAAAAAATTTATCTGGAACTCATGGAATAAATGGTGTTAATATGACGTACCAAGGTTTTAGAACCTCAACTGAATGACACGGGTTTTATTCCCGGTTATTGTAATAATTATCCTAATAGTTATTTAGAATTGTCGACGGCAAGTATTTAGAAAGTTAGAAAAATGGCAGTTAAGCACACTTTAATTTAATAGTGTTAATTTACTTAATTATCAATTTTAATTTTTACTTAACGGAAGTTCATGGAAAGATATCTATTTTATATTTATTACAAACACCGGTTTTAACCGCTCTATACTTTATAAAATTTAAGAATCATAGTTTTGACAGCTTACGCCTATAAAGTATGGCATTTTTTCGATTAGAATGTAACACAATTAATGTCGTCCATCATGGATTCCGTCATTGCCAGGTACCGTCCATTTTTTAACCCTAGAATATATACTAATCTAGATCTGCATCGTATGCTTTTAAGTTTTAATCTAGTGTTAAAAAAATTAAGAACTAGGTATTTTATCCTTTATTTTATAGACCGTGTTAATTTTCAATGTTGGCGCACCGTCTGGGTAAAATTTATTTCCCATTTACAACTATCCAATGTAATCGATTAAGATAGGAAAAAGTGAATGCCCAGGTTCGATCGATTTGAAAAGTTAGCATAGTAAATGCTTCAAAATTTCATTCAAATATCCAATGTAAGTAAATACTTACTTAAATAAATAAATAAAATCATAGTTTACGGATAGAAATAAAGTAATAAGAAAAAATAATGTTTATATTTTAATATTTACTTATTTAATGCCACTAAAATGCAGTTTCTATATAATACACCTATAATCAATATCGGTTCACAATAATGTCACTTAACACGCTCATTCTAAAGTTATTTTCTAAAGAACCCGGACTATATGAAAAATTATAATTTATAAGATTTTACACGAATTTATTCCTGTTTTACCGGTGACAACCTTTGTTTTAGGTGCCCTTGAAAGCGCCCATGATTTTGACGTGCGGGGAGAGGAAATGAAATTGGTGGGAGGGGATGAGCTTCCATTCTGTATGCTAATACAATATCTATTCTGTGCCACAAGGTAGAATAAGGGAAATAGCCATCAAAACAAAACATCCGAAGTTGTATCTCCGTTTCCTCCCCTACCGCTACACAGGGCCGAAACGTGGAAACTAACCGTGTAAGCTAAATTAGCGCTCGAATAAATCGTATTTTCATTAATATTATATTTTCGTGAATTTTACACATTTTAATTTTGATAATTGCTTTTCGGCAACAGAGACGAATTCAAAAAACCAAAGATCATGAGCATCAGTTCGGTCGTCCCTGAGTTATGAGCAAAATACATGTTTGCCCTTTTTACGCCCCTAGGGTTTGAATGTCAAAAAATCCTTTCTTATTACTCGTTCACGCACCAAAACAAACATTCTCTATACGTTTCAAGTCTCTTAGACAAGCGGTTTAGGCTGTACGTTGTTTCAAAGTCAATCAGTCAGGACAGAGTTTTATATAAGTGATATTAATATTAATATTATCTTTATTGCACAAAACACAGTAAACACAATAATAATTAAGCAAATACACCAACAACTGGACAAGGGTGGAGTATTGGTATTTATATTTTAAACTAGTTGTTTACAACGTAGAAATGAAGACCCTGTTCCTTAAACTAGGTAAACCTGTACTATAAGGAACAGTGTTCGGCACTAATAGTAATTCGATACATTATGTTAGTGAGTGAATGATTGTGTCGCTCGACCGCTCTAGCTACTGCTACTGCTATGCCTGCCCAGATACATATTATTTCCTATATAGTGACAGGATGTGTGTGTGTGTGTGTGTGTGATAAACTGTAGCTATACTAGCGAAATAACCCCGATGCACGCACTAAGTATTGTGACAACAGATGAACAGATGTGACGGTATAGAGCCCGTATCACGGACCATAGCTGTTGAATGGAAGTAGTTCGCAACTGTATGGATAGATGGAGTTAAAATTCAAATTCAAAAACGTGTATTGTACTTAAAAGGGCTGTTGGATGGCGCCGCGGTTGAGCCATTTCCCTTAATATAAATAAATCAAATTCCATGTTTACGTTTCATTGTACACGGTACAACGTAAGATTATCCGTTAAAAAATTGAAATAAGATTTAATTTCAACTCTGTTGTAATGAACAAGTATTGTAGCTGATTCTGCTGTTGTTGGTACCAGAAATCTCAATTGGCTGCATGTGCTGTGTTATTGTGTTAGATGCGAATTATAAATAACAGAATACGAATAATTATACTTTGTAAAATGTAGCTTGGGTCCTGTAATATTTGAACATTTTCTGGGCGACTTTAACATTGTAAAGGCGTCTCTCTTCGATCATGCATTTCTAAATTTTATTTCTCGTAGTTACCACCAAGCTCACAAATAAAATGTATCATACAATAATATAACATAATAATTTGGGAAAACAATAAATTAAATATATGCGCAACATAAAAATATCTTGCCGTTCCGTGAAGGTGTCGGCTGAAATTACTAGTGATGGGACACATCGGTCAACTCAGTCAACTGTGTGAGGCATAATCGATACACATTATAGTACTGTTGTGAATTTATAAAATTATATAAAATTAATAGATTTACGTTACGTTTCCTTAATAATTGTAAAGAGTATGTAGTTCGTGTTGAATTTGTGATTGAAAGTAGATAATATTAAAATATATTCGGTGCAACTTTCTTAGATTTTTAACATATCACTTGTACCCATTTGTGTTGTGTTATGGCAACCCTGGTGAGACGCCGGCGTCTTGTACGAGTGCTTCAGCCTTGTATGCGTCACGTGTAAACTTTGTTCTTCACCAGTCATTTGTTTTATCGTTGGTTGTTATTTGTTACTGTTAAGTTTTGTTGAGTCTTTTGTTACAGTTAAGTTTGTTCGCTTGTTTACTTTTTTGTTGTGCCATAATGCCGAAAAGGACGAAAAAACTGTTATCAAGAGCGAAATGCGTGAGTTTGTGATTTTTTTGCGACACTACTTTGAACGCGAATTACAAAATGGCGGACCACTCTTGCCGTTAAATAACGTACGTGATCGCGTAGCTGACGCTTTTGGGATTGGAAAAACCACTGTCTCTCGAATCACGAAGGAAAAGTTTGGGGAATCTTCAGTGAAAGAAAACGTCCTAACGACACCAAATAAAAAGAGGAGGCGAATGATGGGCGAATGATGGGTTTATTAAAAGAAGCTTGCACCAAAGTTACACCGGAGAATTGGAAAAGTGTTGTGGAAAGGACCAAACGGCTCATTTTTTTTATTTTTTAACGTGACGGAAAATCCTTCATGGATGCTATGCCGGACTCCTACCGACTAAAAAACCCTCACGTACCGCCTAATAGCCTGCGGTTGGTAGCCCCGGGTAAGCCCTCGGAAGGATGTCCCAGGACTACCAACAGACCTGCGGCTGCGGCCTCGCCTTAGGGATGGTTCGGGTGTTATCCCGCGTCTATTTGTCATCCCGCTTCTTAGAGGGCCGTTATGGGCCTGCTTCTGTAAGGTCGGTGAGCAGCCCGCTCACCGTCCTCAGGACCCCGGTCATGGAGGCCGATGGTCTTCGGCGAAGACACGTCGGCGGCGCCCAAGCCACCGACTGCGGAACTCGGGTGGGAGAGTTCTCTCCCGCTCCCGCGGCGCCGCCTCTTTCACGAGCATGACTTGCTCGCAGAAAGAGACGGCGCAGTCCCACTTACTCCCGTTGGAGACCATGGCTCGCACCATGGTCTCGAGCGAGAGAGTGTCCACGTCCAGACCCACCACGAGGACCTGGCGATGTTCCACCCACGCCGTGCACTCCACCAGCATGTGGAGCGCTGTGTCGTCGCTGCGTGCCTCACAGTGCTGACACTCGGCCGTGGTTTCCCAGATACTTACCGAAGCTACCGTGCCCGGTAAGTATCTGTGACAACCGGTAGGAGAGAGCACCATGTCTCCTCTCCAGCCACTCGTCCATGACCGGTCTGACGGCCGCGATTGTGGCGAATCCCCCCTTTGGTTGCTCAAGTCGCACCTTCTATGCCTCCACGGTTTCCTCGTAGAGCTGGGACCGCTGGGCCTCGATTTCTCGAGACGCGGGCCTTTGGCCCCGCTCCAGCGCCTCCTTGCGCCATTTAAATAGAGACGCAAGGGCTCTCGCTTCCAGGTCCCATGGAGGGGTCCCGGCTAAGAGACATGCTGCTTCACCTGAGATCGTGCGGAATCCCTTTATCACCCTGACAGCCATCGTCCTCTGCGGGCTCAGCAATTTAGCCACATTGGTAGCCGTCGGGGTTTCCGCCCATACGGGGGCCCCGTATAGGGCCATACTTCGCACGATCCCCAGGTACAGTCTCCTGTAGAGAGCGTTGGGTCCCCGATGTTGCCCCTTAGTTTTGGGACCAAACTTCGGAAGTGATGTCCGAAGTTCCACCGGCCATCGAGTACGAGCCCCAGATACTTCATCGAGGGCTCGATGCCGATGCTGACGCCCCCTACCAGTAGCCTGGATCCCGCAGGCGGCCCCATCCGAGGTCCGTGGAAGCACAGAGCCTCAGATTTGTGAAGGGCGACCTCGAGACCCAGGCGCCGTATCCGACCTACGACTTGAGCAACTCCTGCCGTGGCCTTAAGTGCTGCGTCTCGGTACGTTGCTCCCCGCGCCGTAACGAGGGTGTCGTCGGCATAACACGTTACGCCGACCCCTCTGAGCAGCGACACCGCGCAGCACCCAATCGTAACCGATGTTCCACAGGAGCGGTCCTAATACCGATCCCTGTGGAACACCGTACGACACATCTCGCCGACTCGGCCCTAGCCAGCTCGGGTAAGTTATGGACCTCTCAGAGAGATAGGCCCCGACAATTCGATGGAGGTAGGGAGGCACTCCATGGTAGATAAGCGCCTCCCTAACGCAGCTCCAGAGCAGGGTGTTGAAGGCGTTGGCGATGTCAAGAGACACCGCCACCACCACCTCATCTTCTGAGATTGCCTCCTCCGTCAGGCCTCTAATGCGCATGATCGCGTCCACGGTGGAGCGCCCATGACGGAAGCCAAACTGGCAATCCGCCAAATCAGGCCCCACGCGTGTGAGGTGCTTGCCGAGGCGTTGTGCAATAATACGCTAGAAGAGCTTGCACACCTCGTCAAGCAATACAATCGGCCGGTATCCTGATGGAGAATTCGCCGGCCGCCCCGCCTTTCGGATCAAGACCAGTTTCCCTGTCTTCCAGACCTTAGGAAACTGGCCTTTTTCGAGGCATGCGCTAAAGAGCCCTGTAAGTCGAGGCCCAAGCTCCTCGTGAGCCAGGACCCACGCTCGGCCTGGAATGCCGTTGGGTCCAGGGGCGGTGTTTCTGTGGGATTTAAGCCGCAGTACAGCCGCCCCTAACTCACCCTCCGTGACTACGGGCACGTCGTTCTCGCTGCCTTCCGCGTTGGGCGCCTGAGACGGAGCCATGCGCGGAGGAATATGTTCTTCCGCTCTTGATGGGAACAAGGAGTCCAGGACCCCCTCCGGCCGCTCCGGCTGGAGATTTTGGGTCAGTGGGGGCGCCTTAGGGCGTAATTTACCCCTTACCATAAGGTACGGGCGCCCCCACGGGTTCCGCTCCAGGGCCTCCATTAGCTCCTCGCGGCCCAACTTTTTGGACCGCTTGATGGTCATCTGGAGGGCCCTCTTGGCCTCCCTGTACCCATCATAGAGCTCCGTCTCTCGGGCTGCCGCATCGTCTGGGCGGCGACGCCTCCGGCGGAACCTGGTGTACCGACGGCGCGCGGTAACGCACTCTACGCGTAACTGCGCGATTTCCGGCGTCCACCAGTACACCTGTCTCCTCGCCGGTCTGGGCCTAGCCCTGGGCATCGCCGCATCGCAGATATGCGACATGGCTCTCCCGAACCACTCTACCTCGGCATAGACATCGGCAGGTCTGTCTGCTATCGGGATCCAGGCCTGCACGATGGCTGCCTCTAGGAGAGCCTCCGGATCCAGGCGATGGAGTGCCCAACGCGGTTCCGGGGGATTCGCAATAGCTGGCGGCAGATTAGGTGGAGGGGAGACGTCGAACCGAATATATCGGTGATCTGACGCCGTCTCCTCCTTATATGCAATAATAAAAGTAAAACTAAAGCAAGAGAAAAAAGTGCAGTATACAGCCTTACATGTGATAGTTGCAACAAGATCTACATAGGAAAAAGTGGCTCCTGTTGCTTTAGAGAATAGTCGTACCGTGAATAGTGACTGGTACACACAACCGTAAACGTAAAAGACTGGGTATTGACGAACTTAGAACTTATGAGCCTTCCTGCATACAGTCCCGACCTGGCACCTTGTGACTTTTTTCTGTTCCCAAAAATTAAGAATCAATTACGCGGTCAACGATTTTCATCACCAGAAGAGGCTGTCGAAGAGTATGCAAAACACGTTTCTAGGGTCACCACGGAGGAGTGGCACAAAAGTTTTCAAAATTGGTTCAATCGAATGAAAAAGTGCATTGACGCAAAGAGAGAAGAATATTTTGAGAAACAATAAATTCATTTTTGACCATTAATAGTATTTTTTTCTTATTCATTCCGGAAACTTTTAGTGCACCCCACGTAAATATATAGTAACTTTATCAATTTAATTTAATTTAATTTTTGCCAATACATCTGTAATATAACTACGAACAATAAAGAATGTCCCCTTAAAAAAAAATCTTAAATAGAAAGTTAAATGTTAACGCGAGTGTTGTTTTATCCCCGAACTGGGTAAAGGCGCCCACTCACTAACAGTTTACCGGACGACGGCCGGACGATATAAATCTGTCAGTTAATCGCAATAACCCACACACTCACAGTTTCGTTAAAGATTTTGGACTGACGACTAATGCGATTCGATAGTGTGTGGCCGCCGAACGATTCCGGACAGTTCTAGGCCGGACAGTCTTAGGCCGTCAGGGCGAACAAGCAGGCAGTCGGCCGGCGGCCTGTCGACCAACGTCTAGTGTCAGCATTTTTACGTAATAACCTCAGAATAACACAGTGAATTAATTTTATTCTTTTGTCTGAAGTAACATTATGATGACATGTACCTACATAACTAGTTTTTACTAAGATTTTATTCATTTTATGTACATAATTGTCTATATTTCTTATGCATATAGTCCGTAAGGTTCAAAATAGCTAATACCTATTTCTCACAATGATTAGGACGTACTTATATAAGAATAACATAGTGCAAGCTATTTTGAACCTTATTGACATCACAACACATCTAGTTTTTTTTCTTATATTAGTGATCAGCGGCATTTATTTATGCGAAAATTAGAAACATGTAAGTAATTAAGAAAATGTCAATAAGGTCGAAAATCGCTTGCACTGTTTCGTAGTCTCCATGTAACTGATATTAGACCATTACCGGCAGGCAATCGTACGACGTAAAACTGACGACTCACAACCGCTAATGTGTGGTCGCAAAACTGACAACAGGGAATTGCCGGCAGGCCAAAATCGCTTTAGTGCGTGGGCGCTATCGGCTTAGGACTGCAGGCCGCCGGATAAATCAGAAACTGCAGGCGGACTGCAGGCGGACTGTTAGTGAGTGGGCACCTTAGTGTAACCTTTTTCATTGCAGTTGGGGAGTACTAGAATAAGTAACAAATTTAGATATGTAAATGTTTAAAAGTGGATTAACTTCATTATGCTTTATAGTTAACCAATAAGATAAATTCATTTTTGCACCATCATTGCAGAATAACAGTATAGCCGCTGTATTTATTTCTACCCGCATTTTTGGATACATAATAAAGTAATATTAAACTTCATTATTGCATCTTCCTCGCTTATTATAATCTCCGTATCTGATGGTGAACATCCACTGCAACACGACTACCGGTTGGTACTTTCTTCTTTTGCAGCCATTTGCCGTGATGTTCTTAAATAGTAGTATGACAGTTTCTTATACATTTTTGGACGACGCGTTCCAGGGTCCAAGGCTCGGGTTACTGAATCGGGTGCTGGTTCCACCCCTGCCAGTTTTGTTGACCTACGCTTCACCACCGCTGGATAGCAACGACGGCCACATCAACTCCTGGCCGCCGTTGAAGTACAGTCGGCCGCATTAACAAACGCCCGCTTACACCACAACCGGAATTATATCCAGGCGAGCGTACCCAACCGTTAAAATACTATTGTCGGGACTGTGTGTGATTAAATTTCGTTTTAACCTACGACCCAACATTTTAATAGTCGATTTAAATTAAATTTGTAGTTTACAATTTTTTACAATTATTCATTTTTTTGCACGGATCTTTGTTCTTGATTTAAATTTCTTATATTTTAAAGTTAACAACTTGACCCGTGACAAATGGCACGCGCGGCCATGATAGTCGCGCGCGATCATTTACAAATCTTTCAAAACACTTTTGTTGTTTTCTTAATTCCAGCTCTGAATTACCTAATATTCTTCTGCAGTAGCTCCAGTTTGTATAGGGGCAAAAATGACATAACCATTGAAATTGACACTCACTTTCACTTCTCGTTGCCATGACAATAACCTTGTTAGCTGCATTAGTGCCCAAATAAATTGTATTTACATTAATACTACAATATTTCGTGAATTTGCCACATTTTAATTAATTGTGATAATTGCTTTTCGCCAACAGAAACGAATTCAAAAAACCAAAGAGCATTAATATCAGTTCCGTCGTTCTTGGTATGTTATAAGCAAAGTACGTAGTTACCCTTTTTTACGCCTTAAGGGTATAAATTTCAAAAAATCCTTCCTGATAATAGTACACCTCCACGCACAAAAGCAAACATTCTCAACAAATTTGAAGTCTCTAAGAGCGGAGGTTTAGCCTGTAGGTTGTCTCTTAGTCAGTCGGTCAGAAAAAAGAGTTTTATATAAGAGATGTGATATCATAACTTAAAAGTATTAAATTGAAAAGATAACTACTAAAAATAAAAATCCCTGCAATAAATGTAAAAAAAAAGAAATAAGTTATATAGCAGGCGGTACCCAACCAAATCACAAAGTGATAGAAAATCAATGAATACTAAAATTGTAATGGTTAAAATTGTAGCATTTTGGATTCTCTAACACTCCCTGAATGGAATACGTCGAGTTACTAGTAACACTGTAAATTAACTTACCGGCATCGTAAATGGCCTGATATGTCTGCTCTAAAGCCTTCCTCGACATAGGATCCATACAATTGGCAAGACGATAGTGCACTTTGAAAAACTGAGCGTCAAAGTAGTTGAGAGCTGGAACGCTTCCTGCGTATTTCGGAACTTCTGGGTGATTATACTCAAAACGGAGATCTTTTTGCGTCAATGGATTCACCTATATTAAATAGATATCCTGTATATTTGACTGACTTAAATGTTCTAGCACCAGTGGTCGGACTCCAACCGACTAAAACTGTACGATTTTTTGGGTCATTTGATGAGAGTATTGCCACTGGAACACCCCTTACTCCCCGACTAAACCAAGGTCATCAAGATGGCCCTGGGTGTAGGACCCAGGTGTACACATATCGTGCCGCCGCCTCGTCCTGCTTTGGCTAGAGAAACAGGCATTTCCGCCTGTCACCACCAGGTCCAATTAATCATATCTTAACAATTGCGAAAACAAATAAAACTAAATCATCCAAAACTGTTGTCACTCTCGAGTCTTGCACTTAGCAACAAATTTCGCGATTTATTTTTCTACGTAAGTATATGTTACAATTAAAACTCAATTTCAGTTTAGCTAGTAAAAGTTAATTTTACTAAATGCCTGTTTTAAAACTTGAAATAGGTACCTAGTCGCAACTATAATTAACATCATATGTTATTTGACTAGTTTTAAATAGGGAAAACTAGTTTTGACTAAAATTTGGCTTTTACTAATTTATTATAAAATTGGGCCATGCCATAAGAATGAGCTAAAACAAAAATTAATTACAAGAGTATAAATTTACCTTATTGTACAATATTTCAGCAAACTCCTTGATGTTATTTGACTGTGGATAAAGACCAGACATGCCGGAGATCACGATTCTGTTCCCATCGTCCTGTTGTGGTATCTGATCATACGGTCGTGTATGTTCTTGCGTTGCTGGAGCCATTTTGACACACTTTTAGATCCTCTGTAAAGTAAATGATAAAAAAATTATTAAATAAAATAAAACAGACTTCAAACCCAAAACAGACACAATGCCAGGCAATCTGATTTAGAAATTTAATTCAAAAGTTTTAAGTCTTTTTTAAAGTCACTGTTATTTTATTTCCATTATACTTATTTCTGCCTTTTTAGTGATCATGATTTGTTTTTTACAGTAAAAAGAAATTTCAAAATCGGTTCAACTGAACTTCAAACCCGTTTAAAGAATATGTAACATGTGAGATAGCAGTAACCGCTAGGAGCTCCTACCGATCAGGGGTTGTGGAGGAATTATACCTTACATCATCAGCATACCTAAATAACTTGATAGTACACAACTAGCCTTACATACGTGTCTATAATAATATTTTTAGAATTATCTCTTAAATGTTTGGGAGTCATTGAGAAGTTGTGTTTCCCATTATCATCAGCTCAGCAATGTCAATAGATGATAACTACAAGAACCAAATACACTTGTGGACACATCTATTGGCCCACCTTAGAGTTTAGGTTTCGATGGCCCCTACCTAAATATGATTGCTAGATTTAACAAAAACTATTGATGCAGTTTTAAACCTGAAACATTTTACCATCTTTTTCGATCGTATCGTTTTAAATTTGAATTCAGAATCGCACAGGACATAGAGCTACGCCTAACAAGTTGCGTATGCGCCTTGATGAGTGCAGTTGATTTTTGAATAAAAAACATGTTTTATCAAAATTAAGGTTTAATTATCAAATAAAGGTTTAATTTAATAACGCGTGTTGCCTCCATGGACATCTACGACAGCTCTCATACGATTAGGCATAGACTTTATCAACCGTTCTATGAAATTTTGAGGGATCATCTCCCATTCCTCTTCTATAGCAGTTTTCAACTCCGGCATCGTCTGGGTAACTGGCTGACGAGCCCTAACACGTCTTTTTAGCTCGTCCCACATGTGCTCAAGCGAGTTCATGTCTGGGCTTCTGGCTGGCCAGTCCATAACTGTGATGTTCCTATCCCGAAGATATTCCCTAACGATGCCGGCCTTATGGGCTCTTGCATTATCATGCATAAAAAGGAAATTTGGGCCCACATAGTCCACGTATGGCATCACGTGAGGTTCTAAGTACTCACGAATGTACCTTTCAGCATTTAATGTTGGCAACCGTGGTCCCGTAACAACCTCAAGTTGAATTTTTCCCCTCGCGGATATACCACCCCAGATAGTCCATGAGCCACCGCCATAAGCAACCCTGTCTTGAAAGCAGCATTGTGCAAAACGCTCTCCCTTACGGTAGACCATCTTCCTTCCATCATTGTCATGTAACGCAATTTTAGACTCATCAGAAAAGAGTACACGGCTCCAATGCTGCTGAGTCCAATTTAAATGAGTGCTGTTAGGACTTTGGAAGGAAACCAGCTAATATTTCTTTAGTATAATGCTCTTTATTCTGTTAATATCACAAGTACATCTTGCCATAGCGGCTCACTACACAGCAGAGAGTAGATCTCACTGTGTTGCCAACATAAAATATTTAATTGCACTTAACACCTCTCCTCAATAAAATATTTTTAACAACATTATGACTTCTTATTTACTAAACAACCTATCCCTTAATTTTCTGAACAAAGTTCCCCCCAATGCTTTAGTTAATATGTCTGCGAGTTGGTCACTGGTATTAATGTATCTCAATTCAATAATATTTTTATCCAACTTTTCTTTTACAAATGAAAGCTTTATCTCTAAGTGTTTTACTCTAGAATTACCAGTGGCCATCTGTGCCATCTTGATAGTGGACTGGTTATCTTCAAAAATTACTATTTTTATCTTAAACCCAAAAGTGAACAGAATATCTTTTAGCCAACAAGCTTCACTGGTTGCCAAACATAAAGCAACAAATTCAGCCTCTGTAGAGGACAATGAAACAGTTGGCTGCTTCTTCGAAAACCACATTACAGAACTTCCAAAAACTTTAAAAATACACCCTGTTGTTGACTTACGGTCATTACACCCACCCCAGTCACTATCAACATAGCCTATGACCTCATCAACATTTGAATCTCTATAGTATATAAGACATAAATCAAGTGAGCCCTTTAAATATCTCAAAATGTTTAACAATAGTTTATACAGAAGTGTGGATGCACTGTTTTGATACCGACTTAGAATATTAACAACTGCACATATGTCTGGCCTAGTGCCCATTGCTGCATACATTAAACTTCCTATCAATCTTCTACACTTATTTTCAATCAGAACACTCTCTGAATTTTCCCTCTTCAGAATATGAAAATTAAAATTCTTATTAATAGGCAATGACAATGTTTTGCAATCTGACATATTATATTCCGACAAAATGTTTCTTAAATAGTCCTTTTGTGAAATTATAGTGACCCCTGAATTTAAATCTTGCTTTACATCAATACCCAGAAATTTACTTATAGCCCCCAATTCTTTCATTTTAAATGTTTGACATAGCATATTTCTTAATTTACTCAGCTCAAGTTTGTTATTCCCAAAATACAAAATATCGTCTACATACAACAATAAAAATGTTTTATTTTTCCCTTCACATTTCGAATACAAACAATAATCCTTATCAGACTGCCTATAACCCATAGACAACATTACATTATTAAATGTTTCGTTCCAATATTTGGGAGACCTCTTCAAACCATAGATTGACTTATTTAGCCTTACAAACTTTACCTCAGTATCCTCTGGCAAAGACAAATATAACTCCTCATCAAGCTTAGCATTTAAAAAAGCCCCACAAACATCCATTTGACTAATATTCAAGTTTAGTTTTGTAGCTACAGATATAAAAATTCTAAAAGTATTAAGTTTTGCTACAGGCGCATATAAATCTTCATTACAGTGTTGTTCAAAGCCTCTAGCTACCAACCTCGCCTTATAGTCATTTCCTTTTCTTTTTAAGACCCACTTAGAGCTGATTACTTCTTTTCCTTCTGGAACTGTCTCTATCTCTGTCCAAGTGTTATTTTCCTTTAGTTGGTTGAGCTCTTTTCTCATGGCCTCTTTCCAGTTTTCAGCTTCTGGTGATGCCATTGCTTCCCTATATTTTTTAGGTTCCACCATAACATATTATAGATAGTAGTCGTCAAATTTCTTCGGCTTAGTTACTTTTCTTTTGCTTCTTTGTCCTTGGCTCTGATCTTCCGTCTCATTTTGATTTTTTTCTTCCTCAGTCCTCTCTGATATATTTTCTGTCCTCTCTAGTATGTTTTCTGTCCTTTCCGGTATGTTTTCTGTCCTCTCCGGTGTCTTATCCTGTTCTTCCCCATCATCTGTATTTTTGTCATGGAACTCTTCTTCACTTTCCTCATGTTGCTCTATTTCTTCGTCCTCAGGTGACATGGCTAGCCGAACCACTCCTCCATCACCTCCTCCTGGTCACGTTTTGGTTCCTCCAATCTCTTGCCTTCCAAAAATACTACATCCCTTCGAATATGGACCTCTCGTCGTTTCTCATAATACACTCTGAATCCTTTTGTATCTTCGTAACCAACAAAGATTGCTTCTTCTCCTTTATCGTCCCACTTCAACCTTTTTTCTTTAGGTATGTGCACAAATACTCGTTCACCAAATACTCCTTTTAGATCATTGATGTTTACTTCCCGTTCATAAAAGGATTCATATGGCGATTGGCTTTCCTGGTTGCTCTTTGATGTACGATTTAATACATACACTGATGTATTCACTGCCTCGGCCCATAAGTGTTTTGGTAACTTCTTCGCTTTCAGCATAGTCCTTGCCGCTTCAACTAGTGTACGCATGTCTCTCTCGGCCTTGCCGTTTTGCTGAGGCGTGTAGGGCACTGTAGTTTGATGGTGTATGCCATTCTCTTGCACAATTTTACGCATTTCATCATTGCAAAACTCTAATCCATTGTCAGTGCGTATGACTTTTACTTTGTAGTTAGTTTGCCTTTCGGCCCAAGCAATAAACCGCTTTACACATGATACTGCCTCACTCTTTTACTTTAAGAAATAGACCACCCTGTAGTTTGAGTAGCTATCTTTGATTAGCAGGAAATACCTGGAGCCTCCAACACTCTCCACCTCCACTGGGCCACACAGATCAGCATTCAATAGTTCTAGAGGTGCATTATCACGACGTTCACTTTTAGCAAATGGTAGTTTATGCATTTTACCTTCCAGACATGAAACACACTTGAAACTGTCTCCTGTGTACTTGATATTGTTCTTGGTAAGCACATGTTTCACTTGCTCAACATTTTGATGACAAAGTCTTTCATGCCAGTTTGATAAAGTGGCAACCGCCGCGACACTATTACAGACATCGGTCATCACATTTAGTATGTAGTTTTCACCTTCGCGATTACCTACAGCACACAGTTTATTGTCTTTCCATAGTAAACACTGACCACACGTCATTTCAACTTTGTGACCTTTTTTGGTAACAGTCGACAAAGAAAACAAGCTCACTCGTAAGTCCGGCACGTGCAATGCGTTATGGAGTGTTGATTGCATATAACTTTCACCGTTATATATATTTAACTCCACTTTTCCAGTCCCAGCAACGCGTAAACGCCGTCCATCACCGACAATAACAAACCGATTTGACACTGACGTATAGTCCGTAAACAGTTCTTGTTCACCGGTCATGTGCGCACTAGCGCCACTGTCCATCAACCATTTATTTTTGAACTGATTCACTGAACGATTGTCCAAGCCACTCGAGTCACTCAAATATTCGCAATCGGTCCCGGTTATCATTCCTATCACTGTAAACGCGTTTCCCTTTGAATGTTCGCCGCCATTTTGACCTTGACCACTATTTTTGTTTTGATTTCCCTTTTTGCACTGACTTTTTAAATGTCCGATTTTTCCACAAGAAAAACAACGACGATTTTCCACTTTACTGTTATTACAGTCTTTCGCCAAATGACCAGGAACAGAACATCGATAGCAGCGCTTGACAGAGCCGCTTTTCTTTACGAACAGCGCCGTATTTTCACTCTCGTGATTTTTAGACTTAATTCGCTCCTCCTCTACGAGCAGCCGCGCCACTAAATCGTTGAAATTTTGCTTGTCCGTGTCAACCGATTCCCAAGCTGAAACAAAGTGGCTGTATGATTCTGGTAATGACATTAAAACTTTGGTCATTATAAATTTTTCTGACACGGTTTCACCCGCTTGTTTTAGTTGATAGGCCATTTCTTGCAACTTGGCTAGATATATAGAAAGCTCTCCTTCTTCAAACTTGCATTGAAGAAAACGTTGTTGCAACACCAATGTACTTGTAGCCGACTTTGCTTCAAAAACGCTATGCAACTTTTTCCACATTTCAGCCGCCGTCTCGCATGTTAGAACGTGAATCATAGCCCCTCTCACTCAGTCTAGACACGATGATACTCGGCGCCTTGACATCTTTTTTCACCCAGGCTGTCTTATCGCCAGTTTCTGGTTTTACGAACGTTCCATCAATTATTGAATACACATCAACTCCTTTAAGTGTGACTGTCACTTGGAACTTCCACACGCTCCAATTGCGCTGGCCCTCCAGTTTGATGACCGAGGGTGACGCCACTGCCATGATGCTAGGGTCTATCTCCGACATTTGCTAACTTCACTCCGCGGAAATCTGATGCCGTGATTGCCTCGCTTGCACTCCACACGACCTCCTTCAGACGCCGCTTCTAACAACAACACAGCCGCGTGTTGTTTACGTTGTTCAGACCAAAAAACACGCCGCACACCGCACGCGCTGTCACCGTGCCGACCTGCGCGCCCGCACCAAAAAATATCTCTGTGATCTTCACCTAAAACAGAATTATGAGCACTGGGTCCATAACCTGTTAGGACTTTGGAAGGAAACCAGCTAATATTTCTTTAGTATAATGCTCTTTATTCTGTTAATATCACAAGTACATCTTGCCATAGCGGCTCACTACACAGCAGAGAGTAGATCTCACTGTGTTGCCAACATAAAATATTTAATTGCACTTAACAAGTGCGCGCGAAAAGAAGACGCGCTGTTCGGTGGGTTCGCGTTAGTTTGGGGCCATTAGCTGGTTTGTGTGGTTATCCATATATATATATATATATATATATATATATATATAACCATATCGCGTTCTTCTAACCTTCTTCGAACAGTTCGAGCGCTCACAGATACTCCGTGGAAGTCGTGAAGTTGGTTTTGTATCTCAATGGAGGTAAGGTGACGATTTCTCAAGCTGGTCGTCACGATGAATCGATCCTGCCTTTCAGTTGTGACCCGAGATCGTGGCCTTCCTTGGCGACGAACTAAGTCGGTAGTCTCTAGGTACCTTCAATAAACATTTCGAACCGCAGATCAGCTTAAATTAAGTTGAGCACTCACATTTCTTTGGCTGTATCCGGCCTGGATAAGTGCCACAGGTTGGGCGGCGACTTCAGGCGAAGTATCCATAGATTATTGATAGAAACTCACCTTAATGCTAAGAATAAGTAATGTTTGCTGCAAAACCAAAGAGAAAAATCACACTTTCGAGAATTAAATCCAAGTAAACGAATAAACACAAGTTTTCTTAGTATTCAATTGTTTAATATCAACGAACAGGCTCCAAATTGTCTTTTGTTTCTTTAAATTCTGTGTTCGAAATTCAAAATAAAACTATTGAATAAAATTATGAAGTGCCTGGTTCAAAACTGCATAAAAACTTTTTGCTCGACCTAATATATTTTTTTAGCTAGGACTAAACAAAACTTAAAATGCAAGGTGGGCCAATAGATGTGTCCACAAGTGTATATGATTTTTGTAACGAAATCTATATTTGATGGGTTCCCTCGATTTCCTCGAGATCCCATAGTCAGATCCCAAATTGTTAACCCATTGCTACCACCTCAGAAGTACGTTCTTTTGACCGAATCATGATTAGCGCCGCATTTGGAATCAATCGGTGGCCCCTTTTCTCATATTTTTTATTTTGACATTAATGGTGGGTCTTTACTGAGTCTATACAGAATAATTCAATTCAACCAATTCCATATTTATTAACATTTGGATCATATACAACCAATACAACACAACACACAATCTCACTATTAACTACAGATTAAATTTACAATTAAAATGAAGTAACAATGTCAGAAAATTAAAATTAAGCAATCCATATAATTAAAATTTAAAAAATTTAAGATTAACATAATATAATTACCAGTTAAAATTAAAATTGAAATATGGTAAGATAAAAAATCAATTCAGATATTTACAATGATCAATGTGTTGTGACTATTTATTTTACTTTATAGTCACTACAGTAAACATACATAATGGTTAATGTTATGACAAGCGAATCTCTCAGCTATCATCCTCCGGATGGTGTTGGAGCTGGTGCAGACCCTGCGCACAAAGGATGTGCACCGTTTCCGCATCGTCGCATAGAAGTAATTAATGCGTGACTTGGTAAATATCCCCGACGCACTGCAGTACCGCGTCAGCCCCAACAACACCCTGTAGGTATTGTTGTATTGAATTCGTAGGGCGTTGTACTCCCTTTGATTTAGCCTATAAGGTGCTCGAATAGAATGAGGTGCAAAACACTCTGCAAAGAGTGTTCTTTACCGCCCCGAGCGGCATGGAAACCTGCGAGCTATCATGTTCGCTCTAACAGACAGCGCCCTACGTACCCGCTACATATCTGTATCACCTTTCAGGTCAGAGGTTACCAGATGACCATGGTATTTGTAGGGAACAACCCTTTTTATCGATATATATTATTTTTTACTTCCGTCAGCAAATATTTGATTACCTTACCTTAAAAATAGTTAGAATAATACGAAAGCAATGAAAGGTGACGACAATTGTAAAAATGATGAACACAAGATACCCAACGATAAAATGTCTATAACTTTAACTAATTATACGCGTGTGTTATATTTAAAGACATTAGGTCAATTAAATCAGTGATACGTTATAGTGTAACTAAATAAGCTGTGAATCAATGAATAGTTTAAAATAAAACTCATATACAGGGTTGCTCGAAATTTTAAATTTGGATTTTAAACAAGTAAACCTATATAAGGAAAGCAAACTTGCTTGTCAAATTTCAAACATTATAAATCACCAAGTTCCTTTGATTTTAAAATCTTTTGGGTCAAATATGTAATTACACTAATAATGTATATGTACCTACAATGTTTGCGAAAGTACAAGTTATAAGCTGATGAAGTCTTATCGCATTCAGAAGAATTGTTGCAGCACCGCATATAGCACTAAAAACAAACAAACATTACATGATCTGCCTCGACTTCCATCGATGGAAGGAATCGTTACAATGATGTAAACATGACATGTAGTGTATCACTATAATAGTACATTCATAATAGATGAATGAAGGTGAACACATAAAAAATCCTAGTAGCAATTTTCTTTTGGGAAATCGTTGACGGAGGTCACTGGCTGTGTAAATTTAACTTTGCGTGGTGTTTTTGTTCGTGTGACAAAATTTTTGTTTGCTGAATAACTTATTTATTTTTAATTGAATTGAAATTAAAAAAATTGGTTCTTACAAAGTTGTTTTTAATTAAAGGAGATGAAAAATTTTGGGCCAAAATGTGGTAAGTTACGGTATGGTTTCAAAAATGGGTGCGGAGATAAATGAAAAAGAGAGTTTCAGATACAGTGATGATTTAATTAATGGATAAAAGAATTGCAAGGAACAAAAAGTTTTCACTATAATGTAATTTTTTACAATATAATTTTATAATGGTAATATTATTATAACAAGACTAATTAATCATAAATTGATAAATCAAATTGTTTATCGATTTTGAGTCAATTCTCATCAGATTGACATTGACATTTGACATTGACTGTTGCGAATAGCACATTTCCCTATTATAATTTCGTGTTCCTCGATGCCTATTGAGTGCTCTCCTGATTGTGTCATAATTTTAACAACCGCATTGTTTATTTGGATTCCGACTCTGCCAAACTTGTACGATACTTGCTTTTACACTGGATACCGAAGATGATCTCACGTTTGCTTTGGAATTCATTTTCTATATTATCTGAAGAGGTTAGTACTTAATAATTTTATTTACATTGTTCAACTGAGTAGTTGTGCTAAAAGGAATGATTAGTTGTAATTAGTTGTGCGTAGTTGTATTTAGTTGTAATTAGTTGTGCGTAGTTGTGTCATTAGGAACACATTCTGGGATGGTACTACTAGTTGTGCATACGTAGTTGGTCCATGGGGAAAACGGGATTGTTTTCTGGATTTTACGACTGCCTTGGATGGGATATTGTAGAAACTATGGATCGCTGTGTGGATTGTGGGACTGCGCCCATACCACGAGTACAATCCGAAGACGATATTTTAATTATAATAGAAGTTAAATAAACTGTGTATTATAATGTGCTTTTTTATTCTGGCTGTCCATTCGATAAAATCTTTCTTGTTATCACGTAAACATATCAAAAGAATGGAGCATTGCGATGGGTGCACAGTAGGTAGGTGGTTATGGGCCCAGAAACTAGGTCGTTCACACTCATACTTCTCGGTAGAATTTAATAACTGGTTTTTTACTTCCATTGGGGTACACACCGAACTACATTTATTCATATTAAATTTATTTAAAATATCATTTAATATGTTTTTGTTGAGACAATTTAATGCCATTGTCAATTATGTCAAACTCCAGCAAAGTCCTGACAATCCACGAACTCATCTGTGGACTCCACGCCTACTTCCATTGGAAAGCAGAGATACAGTTTTATACTTTTAAGGACCTTTATTGTTAATACTATTTGTTTACAATCGTAGGTTTTGTCTAAAGCCTACTATATATATATATATATATATATATATATATATATATATATATATATATATATATATATATATATATATATATATTGTCCTAGCACAAGCAATTTAGCTTAGTTGGAGGGGTTAGAGGGTATATTAGTAATTTCGATAATATCGGTTGCTAATATTCTTAAAAAAAAAGCAAGTTCTTTTTAGCAACTGACATAACATGCAAATTTTCTTAATGACGTACAATAAATTGGAATTTCATTCAAATAGCAGTTGCCAGTATATCATACAAATATTATAGGTACGCAAGGTTTTATGCACTACATCGAAAGTATTATTCTTAATTAGACTACGAACTTCCGAAATAATTGCTTCTTTCTATCCTTTGCTTTCATTTCTGGATAGAGCTTGCTTTAACGTCACTTCAGAAACTCCAGCAAAGTCCTGACAATCCACGAACTCATCTGTTGACTCCACGCCTACTTCCATTGGAACTTCTGGCGCTACGAACTTATATGTTGACTCCACGCCTACTTCCATTGGAACTTCTGGCGCTACGCATTCTTCCACAGAAATCAAGAGGAATGTGAAACAATACCCTCAAATGATCCTCTTCAACTAACATATAATTCTGAACCGGAAGTCATCGCTAGCCCAACGTACCATGTCCATCATCAAGATTATATTACATGGTTGAAGTGGAACCGCAGGATCCTAGCAGAAATACAGTTATATACTTTTAAGGACCTTTATTATTAATACTATTTGTTTACAATCGTAGGTACTGTCTAAAGCAAGTTCTTTTGAGCAACTGACATAACATGCAAATTTTCATAATGACGTACAATAAATTGGAATTTCATTCAAATAATAGTTGCCAGTATATCCTACAAATATTATAGGTACGCAAGATTTTATGCATTGTTATAATATTAATATAACATTAATATATAATTATTAGGTCTGATAATATAAAGCTATTATTATTATCATTATTATAGAGCTACCCATAGATGAGACACTATGTGAAAGGGGTGTGCGTTGTTTTATAGACAATTGTTTAATATAATTTCGTATTACAGAAAATGTTTCGCATAATTTCGTTTCATAGAATAATCAATATACAGAATGCTTACTTTAAAGAATTTGTTTCATATAAAGTTAAACATTAGAATAATCATTTCATAGAATATCAAATCAAAAAATATTCTTAATCATTATATTGTTTATTTAATAGAAAACTTATTACAAAGAAAACATATTATCAAAGTGACAGTTTCTAAACGTTTCAATTCATAAAATGCATACTCTCATTTAAATGGGACAATTTTTTTATAAACTAAATGCGTCTACAATTGATGCGTCTATGAGGTCGACGGAGCCCCGCTACGCGGGGCTCCTACTTCTGGGTGGTTTATAAAAAAAGTCGGCTTATAAAAAGAGTCGGGATAATCTGAGTCGGGGTGTTAACTATAATGACGTTTTATTAATAATTTAATAACAAAATGATTTTATTATATTTTACAAAAGAATTCAAACAAACAGTTAAAAATAAATGTGATTTGGAACATTATAAAGGTGTTTAAATATTCTTTAAAAAATAATTCTACAGTTTGATAAGTTTGTTAAACAAAAAAATGTGATTAAAAATCCGTTCAATGGTGTTTCTGTGAAATATGTTTCATTGTAGTAAATTGTTTTTGAATTAAAAATTAAAATATTCGAAATAAAAATAATAATAAGAACCAAATATTATATGAAACATTTTCTGTGAAACGAAATTCTATGAAATTTATTTCTACGAAATAAGGGGCTCCCATGTGGAAGCTGTCTATTCGGAAAGTCGCACAGGCAGAAGTTTGGCACACGAGTTAGTGCATCACGAGCTGGCGAGCTTATGCACAGCGACGTGTGTGGACCGTTCCCCAACTCTATCATGAACTTACGGTATTTTGTACTTTTCCGCGATGATTACTCTGGCTATCGTCTGATATACTTCATGAAAGCCAAGTCTGAAGTAAAACAGAAACTAAAAGAGATGATTGTAGAAATATATAATACAGGTCATACAATTCAAACTCTTTTGAGCGACAATGGAGGAGAATATGACAATAAAGTTATGCGAGAGATCCTCGCTCAGCATGGTATCAAGCAGAGACTAACGATGCCGTATACGCCAGAACAGTGCCCCGAGCACGAATTATATTCGAATTCGTAACGTAAACGTAGCCGGAGAACGTAACAATGCCATTGGCCACCTGCCTACTGTGCACCAACGCAATGCTCCATTCTTTTGATACGTTTACGTTACGAATTCAATTGTTATTCGTGCTCGCGGCACTGAACGGCTGTTGTGAACGAGATAATCGTATGTTAGTCGAAGCAGCAAGAACTATCATGTACAGTGGAGAAGGTTTCCCTCAAGCGCTTTGGGCAGAGATTTTGAACGCTGTGACATACGTCATAAACCGAACTGGTCCATCACGTGTGGAAAATAAGCCACCGTTTGAAATATGGCATGGGAAAAAGCTGAACGTAGCTCATTTAAAGATAACCAGAAGCACGTGCTATGGCCATATCCTCAAGCAAAAGAGAAAGAAGCTCTCCAAGAAAGCACTTAAAGGAAGACTCGTCGACTATGATAATGACGATGGTTATCGTATATGGGCAGCAGTAGAGAACAATAAATTCAGACTGATACGCTCTCACGATGTCGTATTTGATGAAAAACCGCTCTACAGAGCTGACACAGAAACGGCTCCGATATTGCAGGACACGCAATCCAATGGGCTTGCGACCAGGTTAGTGTCCCCGATCAGCCGTCCAGTAATCGATTTTGATCCAGTGGTTCCACGTAACGTTCAACATAAAGAGCGTGACACAATATCTGTCAATTTGGGGAGGAAGGTGCTGCGAAGTCTCAATTGATGCAGTCGAACATTCGATCATGAGTGAAAGTCCAGAAGATTCGATGTCGTTTGATGAAGCGCCTGGTGAAGTAAGCGAATCCGTATTAGAAGAATCTTCTGACAATATTGAACGAGGTGAGGATGAATTTTTTGACACCGTGCAAGAGTCGAGATATGATTTAGGATCAAGAGCGACACTTCTACCTCCGAGAAAATTCGACGACTATGTGTGCAATGTTGACAGCTTCACAGAACCACAGCCTTACAGAGAGGCTATAGAGAGCCCCTTAAAGAAAAATGGAACGAAACTATGAAAAGAGAGCTAGACTCAATCCAAGAGAATGGCACATGGACACTAAAGACTCTGCCAAAGCGCAGATCGGCAATACCTTGCAAGTGGGTATTCAAGGTGAAGAGGCAGCCTGACGGAATAATTGAACGCTTCAAAGCTCGTCTTGATGCAAAAGGATTTAAGCAAAGGATAGGAATAAATAGACTATGAAGAGACATACAGTCCTGTTGCGAGATTTGCCACAATTCGATCATTGATAAGCGTAGCTGCAAACGAAGGCATAGTTTGACTTAACCACAGCATTCCTTTACGGCAACTTGAACGAAGAGTTATACTTGCAGCAGCCCGAAGGGTACACAGATGGCTCAAACAAAGTATGTAGACTTCATAAGAGCCTGTACGGTCTCAAACAGGCGCCCTGCTGTTAGAACTATCGTTTCCATGAAGTTCTTATGACGTTAGATTTTAAACAAAGTACTTCAGATCCATGTCTATACACCAAGAAGGTTGGGAATCGCAAAATTTTGCCTACCTTATTTGTGGACGATGGACTGGTAGCAGCAACTGAAAAAAAGCTTGCTGATGAATTCCTGATCAGTTTAAAGAGCAAACTAAAGATCACGACGAAACCAGCATCTTTCTATTTGGGAATGGAGATCAAAATCCTTAAAGATGGGGTGATTAAAATTAACCAAAAAGCTTACATTGCAAAGATATTAGAACGATTTGGTATGGCAAGCTGCAACCCGTTCTCCACACCTATTAATGTGTCAGGGAACGTTATTGAAAAGGAGTTGCAAGCTGAAAATAAAGAAAAGAAGCCGTTTCCTTACCGAGAAGCCGTTGGAGCGCTTGCGTACTTAATGGTCTGTACACGTCCAGATATTGCCTTTGCGGTTAGAGTAGCACCTCGAGAGAGAGAATAGCTGCAGGGGAGATTGGCTGAAAGTGTAACGTATTTTACGTTATTTAAAAGGAACGTCGACACTCGGTGTCGAGTATCAAAGAGACGTCTCAAGCGGCATCCTAGAGGGATTTAGTGATGCAGATCATGGCGGAGACGTATCGAATGGAAGATCCACGTCAGGAGTTGTATGGCGATATCAGGTCTCGTTCCCGTAGATAAGTACATAAGAGACCCAATCAGTTCCCGATATGGATATCGTTCACACTCATACTTCTCGGTAGAATTTAATAACTGGTTTTTTTTTACTTCCATTGGGGTACACACCGAACTACATTTATTCATATTAAAATTATTTAAAATATCATTAATATATTTTTGTTGAGACAATTTAATGCTATTGTCAATTCTGTCAATTTCAATTCCGAGCATATATTTTGCAACGCCATAATCTTTCAACTAAAAGTCAGCGGCCAGCTCTCTTTTAAAATTTTCGATATAACCTCTTTTTTGCGATGCGACCATTATGTCGTCGACATACATTAGAACAAAGAGTTTCGTATAGTGGTCAATATCTTTAATATAAAGACATGGCTCATTTAATGATTGAATCAATCCCATGCGTTTCAGATGTTTATCCAGTCTGATGTTCCACTGCCGACCAGCTTGTTTGAGTCCGTATAGCGACCTCTTAAGTAGACATACATCGCCCCCAGTTTTCAAGTCGTTCAACATCTTTCTGGCTCGTTCATATATCGGCGAACCGTTCTGTTCGATCCGTATAAGATCTTGTAAATATTCTTCCAAAAGTTCAGGTACTTTCATGTATATGTTCTCCTCTAACAAACCATTTAAATAAGCAGTATTGATGTCCAACTGATGAACTTCAAGATCGAGTTCAGCTGCTAGTGCAACCAACAATCTTACTGTGTCAAGTCTATCGACGGGTGCGAAGGTATTCTCGTAATTAATGCCATAGAGTTGGCTAAACCCTTTCGCCATCAGTCTCGCTTTCTTCTTCTCAGTTTTATCCACGTTGAGCTTCGTTGTCAATATGTATCGACATCCCACAACGTTTTTGCCCATAGGTTTATGTACTACATCGAAAGTATTATTATTCTTAATTAGACTACGAACTTCCGAAATAATTGCTTCTTTTTATCCTTTGCTTTTATTTCCGGATAGAGCTTGCTTTAACGCCACTTCAGAAACTCCAGCAAAGTCCTGAGAGTCCACGAACTCATCTGTTGACTCCACGCCTACTTCCATTGGAACTCCTGGCGCTACGCATTCTTCCATAGAAATCTGCGGTTCCACTTCAACCATGTTATATATTTTTCTGGGACGACCAACATGACCTCTCTCTAGTTGCGGTCTGCCTGGACTTCTTTTCATTACCCTACCGCTTCCACTTCCCTATACTATTTGTTTACAATCGTAGGTATTGTCTAAAGCAAGTTCTTTTTAGCAACTGACATAACATGCGAATTTTCTTAATGACGTACAGTAAATTGGAATTTCATTCAAATAGCAGTTGCCAGTATATTATACAAAGATTATAGGTACGCAAGGTTTTATGCATTAATATAATATTAATATAACAATAATCTCAATACTCCCCCACAATTCGCCAACACCTGTACGTCGGCCGGGGAGAGGCCGGCCACCGACTTGCCTGGGACCCCGACGTCCTCCGGCTTCGAGCAGGGCCCCCGCTTCCGGTGGTGATGTGCACCGCATGCGATGGACTTTCTCAATAAACGAAAACGTCATGCGGGCATATTTTGTGGCTATAGAGGGGGGAACTAACCTCAGTGCGTACCTTTCTCGGATACTTCCTTTGTTTCAGGCGCTTGAACCATCCGTCAACACATCAGCACAACGACTGTCAGACCAAGTGTGGATAATTCAACGCAACCGCATGTTGAATGAAACCGTACTTGTGACTCTACTGCTAGAATGCTTACGAAATATCTGTGTCACCCCCGCCCCGGTTCCTGCTTCTACACCTGCACAAGGAACAAATGAAGATACATATGTTGTGCGGGATGATACGCCTATTCCAGTAAGTATTCAGTACAATGACGAGATTCAGGAGGCTTTGGAATGTGCGTTGCGGGAATATCAATCGATGCCCCTACATTTTAGGCCACGTCTGCCTCGGTTGCCTATGCATAGACGAAATATAGCTCTGCTGGGTGCCCTTGATTCACTATTGGCTAGTTATCTAGAAAATAGTGAAAACCTCGGTGACACTCATTCAATGCTGTATTGTACTGCTGTAGCGGCATGTCGTATGGCAGGGGTTAAATTCCCTATTAAAGACCCTGTCATACGACCTAAGTCTGCCATATCAGCATGGTAATGCTGGATTGAACGACGTGTGGCCGAGGCAAGGGTGCTCATCGGCAAGCTAATCTGCTTCAGGTCGGGTAATACTCGCCCTAGAGTGATGCGCTATGTGACCCGAGCGTTTGCGGGAACTGGTATTGGTCCCCAATAATATACGTCTCGGGTCACAGAGCGCATTGACTTCCTGAAGTAGAAAGTATATGCATGGGCAAACTGGACTCGCAGATACAAAAAACGCGTCGATCGATTTACCGTTAATCGCATGTTCCGAAGAGACCAAAGATGGGTGTATAGAAGCTGGGAGCGAACAGAGGAAAGTGTGGATGACGTGCGGCGGCCGGATGCTGAAGCCACAAATTCGTTTTGGCGCAGTATCTGGTCGGTGCCTGTTAACCACATTGAAGGCGATCGGATGCGTGAGGTTGAAAGAGCATGCGAGACCATACCGGATATGGATGATTTATACATATAGATGCCACTGATTTAGATTGTGCGGTCCATTCGTTGTCTAATTGGAAGTCTCCGGGACCGGATGAACTGCACAATTTTTGGCTAACGTGGCTACGAAGCTCGCATGTTGTTTTAGCTTCACAATTTCAATCTGCTGTTGAATCTGGGACGCTACCAGCTTTTATGACGACAGGAGTTACCCATCTGCTCCATAAAACTGGTAGTACTCTGAAGCCCAATAACTATAGACCGATTACATGTCTGCCAACGATCTATAAACTTCTTACATCCATTCTGAGAGTCAAAATTAACAATCATATTAATAATAATTCTATTATGTGTGCCTCTCAGAATGGATGTAGGAATATGGGGCCCGGGGTACCAAGGAGCTCCTCCTCATTGATATGGCTATTAGCCAGCAAGCTCGCCGCAACCTTAAGGAACTGACGGCATGCTGGATAGATTACAAGAGAGCGTTTGATTCCGTGCCACATACATGGCTTTTGAGAGTGCTGGAGCTGTATAAAGTGAATGCAACTCTATGTACCTTTTTAAAGTCAAGTATGGGGCAATGGAAGACGGTTCTTTTCTATCCAGGGTGTCGTCAGACTTTAGGTAGTGGCCAGCCGATAACAATAGAGCGGGGTATTTATCAAGAGAACAGTCTGAGTCCCCTTTGGTTCTGCTTAGCCCTGAACCCACTTAGTACTTTACTAGTGAATTCAGGGTTAGGGTATAGGCTACAAAAAGAGGGGCAGATGGTATCCCACCTGCTTTACATGGATGATTTGAAGTTATTTGCCCACACCAATTCTCAAATAATGGTTTTACTGAAGGTAACTGAAACATTCAGTAATTCCATTAAAATGGCGTCTGGTGTGGACAAATGTGCAGTCATTCATGTAAAGCGAGGGCGGGTGGTGGGGTCGGAGGGTATACAACTCACTGATTCCACTAACCTGAGGTCACTCCTCGTAGCTGAGACCTATAAGTACTTGGGTATGTCACAGGAGTTATGCATCAATGAAGCTTGCATGAAACAAATGCTACAGGAACGTTTCTTTGGCCGCCTGAAAAAGGTACTTAACAGTCTTTTATCAAGTGGTAACAAGGTGCGTGCTTGTAACAGTTGGGTCATGCCACTCTTAATGTACTACTTCGGCATACTCAAGTGGACTCAGACTGAACTCGACACCATTGATAGGAAAGTCCGGACTTAATTGACTGCATTTCGAATGCATCATACACCGTCGTCAGTCATGAGATTGTACATCCCGCGGAAATGTGGGGGTCGAGGATTTTTAAATGCTAAGACCCTCCATAACCGTGAGGTGTGCAATCTCAGAGACTATTTTCTAAGTCCAACGTGGATATGCATCGTGATGTAGTCAACGTAGATGTCGGGCTCACCACGCTCGGTTTGCTAAGGGGAACTGGTGTAGGCCTATTGTTATTGGCACTGATAGCCGCAGGGAGGTATGGCAGAGTAAGGAGCTACATGGCAGGTTCTATCGGGCTCTCCACAGGCCCGCAGTAGACCTATTGGCATCTATATCCTGGCTACGTTTCGGTGACCTATTTGGGGAAACCGAAGGTTTTGCCTGTGCAATTGCTGACGAAGTTATCAAGACGAATAACTACCGGATATCATGAGGGATGGCACAATTGACATCTGTCGAGCGTGTCACCAACCTGGTGAATCCCTCAGGCATATTACTTCCGGTTGTTCTCGTCTTGCTAACAGCGAGTACTTGCACAGACATAACCAAGTAGCCAGGATAATCCATCAGCGACTTGCTCTGAAATACAACCTTATGGAAGTTGAGGTGCCTTACTATAGGTATGTTCCTGAGCCAGTTCTAGAAAGTACTGGGATCGATCTATCATCACTGATAGGACTGTTGTAGCTAACAAGCCTGACATTGTGGTGATAGACCGGCCCGAACGCCGAGCATTGATTGTTGATGTCACCATTCCTCATGACGAGAATATCGTGAAAGCTGAGAAAGATAAACAGATCAAATACTTGGACTTGGCCCACGAGGTTGTCGACATCTGGAATGTTGACTCAGCAATCATTGTACCAATAGTCGTGTCAGTCAACGGACTGAAACTCACACACACGAGTCCAAAGAGGCAAAGAGCCTCGACCAACACCTGAAGAGGCTCAGGTTAGACGGTTGGATCAAGGGCCAGATGCAGAGGGCAGTGCTCCTTGATATAGCGCGCATCGTGAGAAAGTTCCTTTCTCTGGAGCCCTAACCACCGGTAGCTTGGTCCTTGTATCCGATACCGGTGGGACACTACTTTTTATATGAGTTGTAATCATGGAGAAGGAAATGATAGCGGAGATGTTACAAGGCAATCGAGTCGCGAGCCTTCCATATGTCAAAACGACTCAATTGGTCTGTGACGTCACCATCCAGTTCTAGTGAAACGTCCTTGCGTTCGGTTGTCATTTTTGGTCAAAAGTTCAAGGATAAAAATAGCTTTAACCTGGTTTAAGAATGAAGTGTACAGTACAAGGATGTACAAAGTGTAAAAATAAACAATTTCAACATTTTAAGGGTATAACATTTCATCAATAAGTCCACTAACTAAAAATATGTCGTAACAGAACCATCTAGCGTAGAGAAGAAATAAGTAACCTAGTCTGGCATGTATACTAGTTGTAATAATAACTCAATTCATTTTATGAAAATGATCACAATAATCTCGTCCGACTTCATTAGCAATTTCAAAAATGTTATATTATTTATTAAATGGAATATTTTGCTAAAATTGAAAATTAAAGTAAAAAAAATTGGGCCATCTGTCGGTATAAGGTCAAATCATTTAGCCCTCTAAATGATTTTGCTATAATCCAAAAGATGGCCTTATTTTTGAAAACTATTTCCTTAAAATAGATTATTCTAGAATTCTGTGTAGCGCTTGGTGGCGAATAGTCAAACTATATAATAAAAATGACAAGGTCTGTTTCTGTTCGGTTTCGCTATGACGCACTAGATGGAGACGTAGACGAGGTATGACGTCATACCCCCCGCGTCTCCCTTCCCACCCGCATTTGGTCACGCGTTTTTCTTAAGAGAAATTTGACTGTGGCATCTCCGCTACTTAATCATATTCTGTCCTCCGTGGTTGTAATCTAAGTGTAAATCGTGTGTGTGAGTGTATGCGCAGGTGCATGTGGATATGGAAGGATTCAAGTTCCTAGAGGTTTTTGCTTTATACTCGTAGAATTTTATCTCTGTACTAAGGTAACCAAGGGCCGTTAGATTTTTTTTGAGTACCGATTTTAACCGAAACTTAGGCATTTTATAGATTTGGTTCGAGTCATTACCGAACCGATAAATGAATGGTCCCATATAATATAGTTGACGTCGAGCGAACTTTGTGTTAAAGGAGGGAACAGGTGTTCGAATTCGTCTTTTGCTCTGGGAAATCTTAGATGGATCAATAGATTTATAGTGACGTAAAACTGTACAGTAAATGTATAATTGACGGACTGTGAGGAAACGCGATTCTTCATAGAGTTTTTAGGTGGGGTATTTCCTAGGCTTACGGAACATGATCTTGATGACTGCGCGTTGGGCTATTTCCAGCTCTAGCAGATGAGTTGCAGCAGCTCTACCCCAAACATGGCAGCAGTAATATAGAACGCATTGGCAAAAGGGCATAGTATTCGTTGGTTTAGAGATTGCAGTCAGCAGCTTCGCGTAGGTTTTTAAAAATTGGAAGTAATTTACGTACTGTTTTGGTAAGTGACGATATATGCGGTTTCCAGTTTAAATGGCATCTATGATAACTCCCAGGTATTTTTGGGTATCGGTTTGGGCAATGGAAACGCAGTCACAGTGGCCACTATTATCTAGTTTGCATTGGGAAGTATGAGCTTTAATAGAAAAATTAGACGTTGGACTTGTTGCTTCCGTTATTCTAAAACAAATGTATTTTGTCTTAGTTACGTTAATAGTTAGTAAATGCTCATCAAGCCAACGCATAACTCGTTTTAGGCCCATTTCAGCAGATTCTTGGACCCGTGACCACGTCTTCCCATGGCAAACCAATACGGTGTCATCTGCAAAAGCCAGTACTTCTGCGTTTTCTATTTGAAGTTTACAAAGTCTATTCACATAAGCCAAAAATAGCGTCCGACCAAGGGTACTACCCTGCGGAATTCCGTAAGTAACCGGAATGCTAGAGCTATAAAAGTTTTTTACTTTAACCACCTGGCTTCTCCCCTCCAAATAGTCTCAGAGCCACTCCAGAACCATACCTCTTACGCCTATGTGCTCTAGAGTTCGCAACAAAATTGGTAATGAGACGGTATCGAATGCTTTTTGGAGATCCAAAAATATGGCAACACATTTTTCACCCTTGTCTACTGCCTTTGCAACGATATCCGAGAGCCCAGCTACCACATCTTCAGTATTTCTACCTGACCGGAAACCGTATTAGGTACAGGCCAGAATGTTTTTTCTTTCGAGGAATTTAACTAGACGAATCTCAATTATTTTTTCAATAATTTTACTAATTGAACTCAGTAGTTATATAGGTCTGTAGTTAGCAATTGTATCTGCGTAACCACTCTTAAATACAGGCACGACAGCGGCTTTTTTGAAAATTGCTGGGAAAATCCCAGTTGTGAGACTAAGATTACACAGATGAGCAATCATAGTGCACAAAACTGTCCGAGAGTTTTTTAGTACAATATTTGAAATGTTATCGATACCTGGGGCACTAGTATTCTTTAGACCCATAATAATTTTATTAATCTCAATATAACCTGTTGGATCGAGATACATAGAACTAACATTGCTTGATGGAATAATCTTTTCTGCTAAACACAGTTCAGTAGTGCTATTTCTCTTTAAGATGTCTGAAGCTACCAGTTCTCTACCAATCGAGGTAAAGTATCGATTAACCAAATTAAATGATTTGCAAGGTGAATCTGGCACGAGATCAAGTAGGTCAGATGCTCGGAAGCGATTTTTCTTAATACTACACAATTCTTTCACAGTTTCCCAAGTCACTAATATTTTTGAAATTTTTATAGTATTTGTCGTTATAATAGTTATTTTTTAGATTTAGAATTTAAGTACTTCGTTTTTATTTCGGCGTTGTCAGGAATCAATTTTGAGATACTGTGAAGCATATCCCTAGTCTTAAAACACTTGATAATACCTATTGTAATCCACGTTTTTATTGGTCGTCGGCGATTAGTAAAGAAGTTGTGTGTGAGTTTTGGTTTATAAGTGTCTGGAGCGTATTTATAAGTATATCCCTAACTTTCGTTTCACAAATGCTCGGATATGCCGCTTATTCTGATGGGCAAATCTCTCGTGATATAGCTAAGTCTCTGTAGACAAATTAGCGACCATCTTCTTTGGTATAACATTCTTGACTTCCAGCTTGTAGAGACCTCCACCTTTTTGTCGACTACCGACGATCTTGACAGCTCCATTGACCGATATGCTACATTTTTCAGTTGTTGACATGAATTTGCTATCAGCGTTCTTATCATGAGCTGCTAGGACCAAAAATAGATTCTTCTGGATCCCTGGAACATGCCATACTTCTTCTAGAGTGACAGGCAAGACTTTCCCTTCAACATTGGCTTCAACGACGATAGATCCTTTACCTTTGGCCTGAAGAATATTGCCATTGGCAGTCGTGACAGTATGCGTTTCATTGAAACGTTGGTAAGTTGTAAATAAGTCGCCTCTATTAGTGATGTGGCTTGTGGCACCATTATCTACGTACCAATTGTCCTGCTCAATAGTGCAGACTGTATTCTACATAAACATCAACATTCACAACTGAAGCCTGAGAAGTAGTTGGATTTCTAGTGCCCTTCAGTGGATTACTGTTTTTCGGTGGTTTGCCATCTTAAATCCATTTCTGACAATAGGCATGATGACAGTAATTAAAAACTACTAAAATACTATATTTATTGAATAAAACTTGAAGCTTGGAATATAAAATACGCATTGTTTTTTTTATTATAAGTGTGATTAATATTCATTTTTATAAAATAAAACTACAAAATAAGGCAATCCGCCATGATATCTTGAACACCAATCAGAGCGCATGACGTCACGCTTGAGTAAACGCATACGCAACACGTACGAACATCTTGTGTTTTTATTATTTTTGTTTAAATACCGAGTACTATTTGAGTGTGAATATTATTAATTCGAATATAAAATAACACTAATCATGGATCAAGGATTTACTAAGGCAAACAGCGCTAATTTGCCTAGAATCGACATAATAATGCTGGGAGAGTTTTTGTCATCAAATAAAGACTTTTGTTCAGCAGAATTTAGAAATGTTAAAACTTCTATGTAAGTATATTAATAATAATTAAAAACTTTATAATTTGAGTTATAAAATAATTCCCTAAAATATACTTTTGACGGTGTATTTCTTATCAAGTTATTTTTAAGGTTATGTTATTGAAATCTATTTTTATAATGCTTTTACTCTTTATTTATAAATTGATTTTTCTTTTAGGTCCTCCAGGCCATCCTATGGCGATGACACTGTGAGTTATGTACAGCTGAAACGTGAAGGAAATTTGTGTGTAGTAAAATGTAAAGTGTGCCCAGAACATAAAGTCCATGCAACGTTGTATGGAGTAACATTAATAGTAGATGAACAGGAAGAGGTAGTGAAGTCAATAGAATGTAACGATTGTGTGGCTTCCCAAGGAGGTTGTAAACACGCCATAGCCTTCCTAATGTGGGTCCATCGCAGGAGTGAGGAGCCATCCTGCACATCCGTTCAATGCTATTGGATGAAATCCAAACTTTCGAGGGATGATTCTACCATAAAATTTATAACATCCAAAGAATTATCCAGTGGCAGTCCCAGCGTGCCATCAGATGAAAAAGTATTGACAAAGTTTTTAGAGGAAGGGAAAAAGAAAACTTAACAACTGCGAGTTAATTAAATATCAATGTGACTATGTTTTTGACCAAAAAGAAAGTTTGTCTTTACATAAGTTAGTGCCGAAATATAAAGAAGCATCTTGTGATAAATTTTTGGAAAAAGTTGCATTGACTGATGCTGATATTGATAGCATTGAAAAAGAGACAAAAGGCCAACATGAAAGCATGAGATATGGCAGGGTAACAGCTTCACGAGCATTTGAGTTTAGTCGTTGCAAAACTAGTGATGGCTCTCTTATGTCATTAATAATGGGTGGGAAGCTTCCGTACACACCGGCCATGAAGCGTGGAAGAATATTGGAAGAAGAAGTTAGGAAAACAGTAAGTGCCAAACTAGAAAAAAAAAGTGTGGATTAATGATTTTATCCGATATTACCTCGGAAGACTAAATATATGACTAAACCAATTATGTGTAATAAACATGGACCACATCACTCGTCGGGTATGCCTCGTGTATCAACAGCCCCTCGCTGCTCTCCCCCTTCAGCCAAGGTAAAAAAAGGGACTATCCCTTACTATTTTCCTAGCAAACCCAAACTCAAAGGTAACTCGCACTCGCGTCACGAGGGCCAAGAGACCAACACACTGTTAGAAACTCTTTCAACGAAGGCAAAAAAAGGTACTATACCTTACTATTTTGCTGTGAAACCAAAAAAAAACTTGCTAACTCATTCGCAAACTACAATATCAAACAATATAAACTTTTTTCGTGAATAATAAAAATATTGAAAATTCTATTACAGTAATGCATCAAAACATAGCGGGCTTAAGGAGTAAAATTGAATTGTTAGAGATCCAATTGTATAACCTTGAATGTAGTAAACTTGTACCTTGCATTATATGCCTATCAGAAACCTTTCTAGAAAGTAGTCATGAATGTTTTGTAAATGTAAATGGGTATAAATTAGCCTCTTCATTTTGTAGAATTAAAACAAAAAACGCGCAGCGCGGTGGTGTATGCATACTGGTGAAATATGACATAGCGTATGTAGAACTACCTCATATTAAGGAGATGTCGGTAGAGAAGCACTTTGAATGCTGTGCCATAGAATTAAGTTACCAAAACTTGATACTTATATGCGTGTATAGGACACCTGACTCGGACATTACTATATTTTTCGAAAAAAATGACATTTTATTAAGAAAGACTATATATAACTCTGACAAAAAAATTGTAATTGCTGGCGACATAAACATAAATACATTGAAAGCTAGCCATGCATCAACTGTTTTACTTGAGATGGCTCAAAATTTTAATTTGACTCTACACATAACCCAGCCAACTCGACAGCAGAAGTCTTGTATTGACCATATTATTAGTAATATCGGTACAGCCAAGGGCGAAATTCTTAACCTTGGAATATCGGACCACGAAACAGCGCAATTACTTACTGTTCCTGCAAGTAACAAGATAACTAAGGTTACAAGCTATTCAGTTCACAAAAGAGACTTTTTTAGTGACAATATAATCCGATTCAAAGAGTGTATGGCAAGTCTTTCATTTAGTGAGGTATACTTGGAGTCAAACCTTGATTCAGCATATTCTAAGTTTCACGAACTGGTTTCTCTATTTTTTAACTTGTGTTTTCCTATATTCAAATATAACATTTTACACAACCCTAAAAGAAATGCTTGGATCAGTAGAGGACTAAGAGTTAGCTGTAAAACAAAAAAACTACTACGCCTAAAATACTACAAACACAAATCTGAAACAAATAAAGAAAAATTCAAGTCGTATTCTAAATTACTTCGCAAATGCATTTTCAACTCTGTTAAAAACTACAATCAAAGTAAACTAAGAAACTATAAAAATGTTTGTAGAACATCGTGGCAATTGATAAAAAAGGAATCTGAAGGTCTCAAAACATCAGACTTTATAAATGAAATACAGGTAGATGGCCACCTTCTTACAGACCCAGAAGCAATAGCACACGCGTTCAATGATCGTTTGATAGACGGACATACAAAACAAAATACCAGCAAGCAAGGCACAAAAAATGAAGACATACGTAGTATCTGCAACAGTATCTATCTTAGGCCTTACGACTGTGCTGAGATTCTGAGAATAATTCAATCGCTCAATAACACAAACTCATTGGGTTATGATGAGTTTAGCACAAGACTTCTCAAGGACAGTGCCGTCGAACTAACACCCATTCTAACTCATTTAGTCAACCTATCGTTCAGTGAAGGTCATTTCCCAAGTCTCCTTAAGAGATCTATAGTCAAACCTCTATACAAAAAGGGTGACAAATCTCTACTTAATAGCTACAGACCAATAACTCTTATACCTATATTTTCTAAGGTTTTCGATGTGGCCATGCATAGGCGACTTTACGATTTTTTTACTCGACACGAAATATTGCGAAACGAACAATATGGTTTCCAAAAAGGCAAGTCTACTACCTTGGCGTGCTTTAATCTGGTAACTAGGATCTGTGAAAGCCTAGATCGCAACATGCAAACTACTGTTATTTTCTTTGATATGAAAAACGCGTTTGATCTAGTTTCGCATAAACGGTTGTTAAACAAATTAGAAAAGCATGGAATTAGGGGTCCTGCCCACGAATGGCTTGAGTCATATCTAAAGAACAGAGAATAATGTGTTGAAATTATGTCTATAGATGATAATAAGGAACTAAAGGCACATAGATCCTCGTACAGAATCATTAGTTCTGGGGTCCCGCAAGGAAGTATATTAGGACCTCTGTTATTTTTGATTTACATTAACGATTTGCCAAGTGTAACTCCTAATCCTTGTATTCTGTACGCTGACGATATTTCTCTCATCATGACATCTAATTATTCTAATATTAATTATACTAATGACATAAATGATTCAATTGACAATATAATTCAATGGCTCCATGACAATAATCTGCAGGTTAACATGACTAAAACACAATATATTCAATTTAATAATTATGGTACGAAACCACAAAACTTGAATATCAAATATTTGACTGAAAACTTATTAAAAGTAGACAAAACAACCTTTCTAGGTATAATTATTGACCACAACCTTAACTGGAAGGCACACATAGAAAAAGTTTGCAATAAAATAAATCAATTTGTTTATGTTTTGGCTAAACTAAGGAGGACCTCGAACCCCGAATCAGTCGCCATGGCCTATCATGGCTACGTTGCATCCGTTCTAAACTATGGTTTAGTGATTTGGGGCAACTCCACAGACGTGAATAGAGTCTTCATTGCCCAAAAGAAGTGTATCAGAGCTATGTGTGGAGCTGCTCCATGGCACGCGTGTAGGCCCCTTTTGAAAATGAATCTTCTTACCCTTCCCTGTATGTACATCTACGAAACTGCGAAGTTTGTTAGGCAGTATCCTAGCTTCTTTTCGAAGGCACGTGAGGTTTATCCGAGGAGCACTAGAAATCAGGATCGAATTGTTTTATCTAGAGTCCCGAATACGGCTCTTTATCTTAAAAATTGTTTTGCAATGTGTGGTCGTATTTATAATGCAATACCTAAAAGTTTAAAGGAACTTCCAACCTCTAAATTTCTAACAAAGTTGAAAACATGGCTCATAAAAAAATGTTTTTATACGATAGAGGAATTGGAAAAATGTAAGGGTGAACTATGACTGAATACTACTATTATTATTGGCAATTATTGAGCCAACCTATTTCCATAATGCTAATAATGAACTTATAATAAACTGTATAATAAAAAATATTGACATGCTAATAATTTTCACTAATGTTTTTTAATGACTTGTTTTATGCTATTGACATTTATATGCTGACATTCTATTTTATTTATTGTATTCTTTGTAACTGTAGAATTTCCATGCATGTGCTGAAATAATAAATATATTGTAGTGTACCAAAACTCATATTGACACCTAATGTATAATAAAATGTTTGCATGCCATAAAATGGTAAATGTGCTGTACAAACAATAATTATAACACCTGTATAACCACATTTAAGCAAATAAAATGAATATGAATTTGAATTTGAAAATGCTTTTCACAAACTACCCTATGATAGCAGGATCACCTGATGGGATCTGTGAAGACAGTATTATTGAAATTAAGTGTCCCATGAGTGCTAAAACGTTCAAAAATTATATAGTCAATGGTAAACCAACACCTAAGTTTTATGTGCAAATGCAGCTCCAAATGTACCTAACAGGACTTAAAAGAGGCCACTTTTGTGTAGCTGATTGCAACTATAATGCAAATAAAAGTGTGGAAATAATATGTGTTTCATATGATGAAAAGTATGTATCAGATTCTCTAAATGTTATAGTCTCTTCTTGGAAAGATAATGTATATCCCTTACTATACCAAAGTACTTTATAATTGTTATGTAAATAAAATGCAACATTAAAAGAAAAACTGTTCTTTTTTAATTAATGAATCCTGTAAGTTTATTAAACCACAGGCAATAGTGATGACATCATCAAGTACTTTAATTAAAATGTAATTTACACATGCATGTGGTTTTACCATATTAAATTCACGTAGGCGTCGAATTACTCTCTCCACATGTATTCTTAGACTAGCAATTTTTTTTGTTTCCCTTGCCTCATTTTTTGTTAATTTAGACCCAGTTGTAACACTTGGAGGCCGTACTAACTGCACTCCCTCTTGTCGTAAATATTGTTCTACATGTTTAAATCCTCTGTCAGCTATCACACACATACCAGGTTGCAAATGCTTTATAAAATCACAATATTCGACCAAACATGTATCTGTTATTCTTCCCCCGTAACCTGGTGAAATATAATTTACTAAACCATTAGGTGTACAGGACACAAGATATTTAATGGTATTAGCTTTTTTGTATTCTGACCATGAGAGGGATTGGTTTATAGCTTTAGAAGGATTTTGCACCTCTATTTCTAAGCAGTCTATGATGCAACTTACATTATGGTATTTGTGCCTAAAAGCCATGGGTAAATTATTATTTTAGTAGAATGCTTATCTAATTTTACAATAAAAGGTCGCATTGTACTAGCTATTAATGGTATACTTTTTAGAAATATTTTATGTGTACTTGAATTGGTTTATCCACTGTCTTATGTGCATTTTCTTGTGAAATATCGTTTATGGATGCTTGTGATGCTGAAAAAGAAAAAATAATCAAGTTTATAAAATATTACCTAAAAAAATTGCCAAGATTTCTAGATAAGTATGTATATTTTAAAAGCAAAAACAACACAAACAAAAATCAAATATTAATTTTACATTAATATGAAACTTCAACAGGCAAAGTATTTAAAAGTCTTGTATAATATTGTTTACAAGATATAGGTTTGTCGTATTATTTGTTTTATTTATTGCATAATTGGTTATGCATAATTCCTAATGAATGGAATAAATTTGTATTAGAAATATATATATTTTTGGTGAAATGGCAATGGGTAGAAATAAGTACCTGAACTTCCACATGGCATCTCTTCAAGTTCCACTTGTTTTGTAGTTCTTTCTTCTAAATCTTTCTGACATTCTTCTATCAATGTCTTTCTTTATTTTTTGAGAATATATGGTCTTTCTGTAGCATCTGATGTTCGTTTTCTTCTATCTGATTGACATTGAAATTTAGTGGGCATACACCCCGATTTCATACGGATCTGTGACACCGATCCCATCAAATAATATTCCATATAATTATCCATATCATTAGGTAACTGAAATATGAATAAAATACGTAATACATATCAAAGCAATGAGAGATGAAACCTAACGTTGAAATAGATTGTTTATATTTTTACATTTAGACCTCGTATAAAATATTATTACCAAATACAATATACTAGAATCTACAAAAGTATGTAAAAATTTGGTTGCCTGTAAAGTCGGTCGAAAGTCAGGCGAAAGTTTTACGTGAAAACGAATTTGAGTGGTAAAATAATTTTAATGTGAAAATTCATTCGTATAGTAGGAAGAAGGATGAAATAATAGTAACAATTTAAAACATTTATTTATACAAAGAATTATAAACAAAATTAAATTTTAAATTATTAATTACAAGACATGAACCGGTGTGTATGCCTATCTCTCTCACTCTCTCTCTCGCTCTGTCTCTCTCGCTCTTAGGCGGGCTAACTGTGCTCGAGTGGAAGGGACGCGTGCCTTTCACTTTTATGTCTGTCTCTCTCGCTCTTAGGCGGGACGCGTGCCTCTCACTCGCTCTCATTGTAAGCGCATAACGCGGAGCGTAACGCAGAGCGTAACGCAGTTTCTTGAAGTGTCGCCCGGCAAACCAATTTATAAGACGTTGCCACGTCAAAAACTTACGTCAAAGTGATCTTCACAAAAATAAAGGTGAGCACTGGGCAATATTCCTTTTGAATCTCGCCTTGCAAGTTTATTTCGTATTGTTTTATTTTGAGGAACGAACACAAATAGCTTATTAGGAGTTTTTATGGATGTATTCTCACACTGGGGGACCCCACACCGCCTATACACTTTCGAATTCATATTTAATAACACAAAATAACTATTTTTTTGCAGCGCATTTACGTTTTGATTACTCAAACGTGACGTTACAGGCGACGCCATGACACTAAGAAGCGTTTTAGGGGGAAATTTAAATTATTATTTTAAAATTGCATTTTTTTGCTACTAAACTTTTAATTTCTGCAGAAATATCTTATTCATTGTAAATAGTATATATTTCTGGACATTATAGGTCCATTTTTCAATTAGTCATCATGCCTATTCTTGACGCGGTGACCAACTTTTGCACAGTAATTGCACTTTAGCTTTCTATCCTTGTTCTTCACATTCTGTTTCTGAGCATTCGAACTAGTTATGAGAACTTCTTGATCAGGTACTGAGTTACTTACCAAGTTTCTTTCAAATGCGCAGAGATGGTTGGTCAAACTGTCTACAGTTCGTTCTGATTTTGGTACCAAGAGCCAGCTACTTTTAAATTAAGTATATTCCTCGCCTAACGTGTTAAGTATCTTGCAGATCAATAGAAGTTCGGGTAACTCCTTACTGTCTTTTTTGAAGTCTTGAGAGAGCTCGGACCATATTTTCTTCAATTTACTCATATGCGTCGCGATGTCATCTTTAGCGTTCCGTTTGAATCCAAAGAAACTCATGCATAAGTTGTAGCTTTTATCTTCATTGATTTTATTTCATATTGATTCCATAAAACAATCTGTGTAGTTCCAACCAGCCTTCACGTGCAGATCTGAACCGCTTGACTTTTTGTAATGTTTCATGAGTCATGTTATTGTCAATAGTAGGAGAGCACTACAGTCAGCCTTTACGAAAGAAGCAAGCATGTTAGTCGAAGATGTCTAGTTTGGGTCGTACCAATCTACCCTCCACGACGTCTAAAGCATTTGGAATGCTTTGAAGAGCTATGCAAATCTTGTACTTCCAGGTCGACCAATTTATCTTCCCTACAAGATTACTGATTAGCAACTTCGTGGTTAGATTATCCATGTTGAATCTTGCTTAGCCCGTAACCTATTATAGTTGCAAAGTTTAAATGAAAGCGATTCTTGATAACTAGAACACGATAGAACAGATAAACTAGATTATTTTATTGACAAGACGAAATCGAATGACATCTAACAAATATTATAAACACATGTTGCTAAGTAACGACAACAAGAAGTTTCAATAACCTATACCCGCACTTACTAGTTTATCCCCATTCGCAACAGTTATCTTAGAATTAGGATAATTTCTGACATTTTGCACCCAATCACTTCTACCAGACATATGGGCACTTGCACCAGAATCAACATACCATTTGTCAGGTCTCACATCTTCAGTAGATCTCGTAGTCAATGCACTTATACAAAGTAGAGTGTTTCTTACTATTTTGATTCATATTACCATCATTTGACTTCTTCAGCAAAGGGCAGTCTGGTCTTTTGTGTCCAGGTTTTCTGCACTTATAGTAAACAAACTCTTTCTTAGTCTTCGTCTTACATTTGGCTTTCATAGCACTATCTGAAGTTAATTCCGATACATTTTCAGTCGATGTTCTAGAAAATTCTGTGAACAATTTACTTTTGACAAGCTCACTGGTTATATTGACTGTAGAACTTTCTAGTGCCATTACCAAAGGATCATAACGACTTGTTAATCCTCCAAGTAATATTGCAGCCAAAGAGGCATCCTCAATAATCTTACCGATGTCAGCCAAGTCTTGAGCTGTAGTTAGTACAGCATTAATGTATGCTTCCATACATTCAAAATCATTCAAATGGTACTGGTGGTGTATAGCTTCCTCTCTAATGCGATTCTACGCCCTATTGACTTGTCCTCGTAGACAGCTGCCAAAGCCTTCCAGGCATCCTTAGCAGTTGCAAAACTCCTGACGTGCGTTATTGCAGGAGCTTCCAGTGTAAGACAAATTTTTGCTAACGCTACCTCATTATATCTCTGCTCAGTATTGTTACCTTCTATACAACTCCATAAATTCTCGTGTTGCGGGAACATTCGCATTTTGAAGTTCCACTCGGGATAGCCTTCCCTACTTTTCAAGGACATCCTGGTTAATGATTGGAGATTAGACCAAAACAATTTTTTGTGATCTCCAGTTGACATCTTTCTTCACCTTTTGTAAAAATTGTGCAACTCAACTACTGTTTATTTAGGTATAACGAATTCAAATAACTATTCCTTCTTTGCTCAGAGCTTCGTGCTGATAACGAATGTTGTAGAAAGATATAAATAAAAGGAATAAGATGTCCATTCGTGTTCATCGTTTTATTTGAAGTGAAAAATTGACAGAACAATTTTAAATATTTTTCATTAAATTTAGAAACTTATTTGCATACTAAAAATTTTCTATAACAATTATCTCCAAATGTAATGATGCAGATTGAAAATTATGATGCCTCGAATTAAAATTTGTGACATTCGCTCCTTTAAATACAAAAAATAAGTTCCTAAACGAAATTTAATGCAATCGAATACCATCAAATTATTATTGGTTACATTTTGTTTAATTCTACAATTTACACGGAAATAGTTTACCAATACTAAAAGAAATGGTAGTGTTCCTCTAAAATGTAAATACTAAAATAAATAACAAATAATCACAAAATAATCGTCCATTATAATCCCAGAAGTTGACACAAAGTATCAACCTTTTCAAATATAATTAAGAAAAACAATTTAATTTTTTTAATTGCCTCGCCCGTAAAACTTGATATAGATAGAATCTACCACCGCATATCACTATTGATCTTGTATTATTTTGTACTAATGGTAATTAATAAAAATAAAAAAGCAAGTTGGATCCTTCTGGCTCGTTCTTTCTCGAAGTTCTTTTAACGAGCTGGAAATGTGTCACAAGTAGGCATATTTTTGAACAACTTCGAGTGTCGCCCCTTCGATGGCAATCAGTCTCAGTGTAACACGTTCGTTGAATATAATCAAAGTTTTATGCAAGTTAACACCGAGGCCGACGCCACCAGTTTTTCCAGTGACTCCGCAACTATAACGATATCATCGGCGAAACAAAGATAAGAGATGTATTCACAGTTTATGTTGATACCCCACCCAGTCCAATCCAGACGTCCTCCAATGCGTTGGTCACTAGTTTGGGGGATATATCATTACCCTGTCTCACTCCACCCTGGAGGTTGATGGGTTTTCTTCTTCTGGTTTTGAGATATCTAGCTGTCTCAGCACATCGATGTATCATCAATCGAGGCGACACTGTTGCAGGACATCCAAAACTGACCAGGTTTCGATAGAGTTGAAGTTTTTCCTAGTCCACAAACACCATACTCAGCGGCTGATTGTATTCTTGAGTTTTTTCTATAATTTGCCGGACAGTATGGATGAGGCTCACGGTGATATAGCCTTTTTGGAACCCGGCTTACTCCCGTGGCCGGAACTCTTCGAGTCGACCCGCGAGGCGATTCTCGAGAACAACTTGTAGACATGACTAAGGAGTGAGATCAGCCTGTAGTTCCTCAGCAAGGTCTAATCACCTTTTTAAAAAACAGTATCCCCGCACTCCTGCTCCATGCGCTAGGTGCTAGGTAATGGTATGGTATCCACTAATCATTAATATGGATTCAATATTATGAAATTGGATTAATTTTTAAAACGTTTGGGTTAAGTGAAAATGGAAACACCATTTGTAGGCTCTTAAATTTATGCCACTGTCTTTTGCGATAAATCCATCATTGTAAAGAAATAATATATGTTGCTTGTTTATTTTTTCATTTTCATTTATTATACTAATTTATACAATAATGTTAAATTTTATTCTATTATATTCAACAAATTAAACGCTTCGTAGTTCCTACCTACAATATATACGTTACCTTGCCTGCTTAAATTGTTACACACTTTGAACTTTTGTCAGATATTCAATAAAGTTATCTGTCTTAAAGTACAAACAGAAATTTACATACTTTACTGAAATTAATTTTAGTAATCCATTGAAATGTTAAATGTCACTTTTTTAGATATCAGGCGCCGGGGGCGGGTCAGCCGCGCATTGGAGCACATTGAGGATTGATTAGTAGAAATTCTAATGACCATTTTATACCTCGCAGCTAAGGAGCCGAATCACTCACATGAGTCCTTCGCAACAGATAAGGCATCAAAGAATCAATCAAAGAATCAATTTCGTTTATTCAGTTTAGGCACATAAAGAGCACATATGAACGTCAAAATTTTACAATAATGTCAAGAAATTAATAATAATAATATTAAATTAAGTAAATAAATCATTTGAAAATGATTCTTTCGCTGGTTCGGTAAGTTGGTTCTACTGAGAAGAGACCAGCAAGAAACTCAGTGAACAATATTATAGTTTCTTTTTTTAAAACAATTTGTTTTTTTTTTCATAGGTTTATATTGTGCGAGCAAGCAAAGAGATTAGGATGACCATGCATTTTTATCATTAAGGTATTCGTTTACTTTGTAATATCCTTTTTTCATTAAAGTCTTTTTTACTTCGATTTTAAACTTATTTAGTGGCATGTCAACCAACTCTTGGGGAATTTTATTAAACATTTTAATATTGTTACCTACAAATGAATTACCAACCTTTTGAAGTCTGAGTTTTGGCACTACAAGTTTATTTTTATTCCTCGTATTATAATTGTGTACCTCAGAGTTTTTTTTTTTAAAGATCTAGGTTCTTGCGTACATATAAAACATTATCGTAAATGTATTGGCAAGCAACTGTTAAAATATTAATTTCTTTAAATAGTTCTCTCAGCGAGTCACGGGGTCTGAGGCTATAGATTGCTCGTATCGCTCGTTTCTGTAATATGAAAATAGTCTCAATATCAGCAGCTGAGCCCCACAGCATCAGACCATACGACATAAGGCTGTGAAAGTAGCTAAAATAAACTAATCGTATCAGTAAGTGACCTTATTTTTCTAACCGCATAGGCAGCTGAGCTAAGTCTTCCTGCCAAGGCTGCGATATGAGAACCCCATTGCAGTTTACTATCTAGAGTCATACCAAGAAAAACTGTAGTATCAACTATTTGAACAGACTCATCGTTCATTGTAATATGCGTATCTATCTGTCTTACATTAGGCATAGTAAACTTTACACATTTTGTTTTCTTCGCATTGAGCAGCAAGTTGTTACTTGTGAACCAATGCAATATTTTAGAAAGGTTGATATTCACATCGTCAGGTAATTCTTTATGTCTATCAGTTTTAAAAATTAATGATGTGTCATCAGCAAATAATACTATTTCACAAAGATTTTTAGTGAAGTGAGGGAGATCATTTATATACAGGGTGTCCCGAAACTCGACGTCAACCCGGGACCGGGTGAAAAGGCAATTCATGCTGGTTGCCAGAAAAATCTAAAAAAAAATCTAAGTTGCATGATTTTAAAATTACAGGCATTTTAAGAAAAAGTGCAAAATTACACGCCCTGTGGCAGTCTTTTTACTCCTGTTGCCACAAATCTTAACTTTTCCCAACAATTTTTTTTGCTTTGTAACCCTGAATAATGCGTCTCTAAACTGTAATACAAATTTGGAAATCAGCTGCTCTATCTTTTATAACAATAGGACTTATTTCTTAGAAAACAACTAAAATAACAACATTACCTAGTTTTTATTAGTTTTTATTGAAGTAAAGTGCACCACGCGAGCTTGGCAAGTTATGTCAAAAGTTGGCGCATTTAGTAAGGATTCCAAAATGGTATAATACTTGGTAAGTTGTTACTGCTATCGTGGGCAAAAATTTTTTTAGTAAATTTGAAGGGCCAATTCCAATACTGAATAAATTTAACTCACTAGCACCTGTGCTTTTCTATCATAAAAACTATGAATAAACAGCTTATTCACTAAATTTAAAGTATTCTTAGTGTGTGCATTGGAATAGGCACGATGTTTTTGTAAAATCTTAATTAAAACTAAAACTAAATTTTTAATACTAAGGTTTATTTATTAAATTTACAATTAAATATTTTTATTACAGCAAATGTTCGAAATGCCTTCCTTCGGCGGCAATACAAGCCCGATATCTCTTTAAAAGAGATCGAGCTATTTTTCGGGCGAATCGTCCATTATTTACGAAATCGGCTGCTTCGGCTATTCTTTGCCGTAGTTCAAATTCGTTTTCGATTGCCTTTGAATAGACTTTTTCTTTGACTGCTCCCCAGTAAAAAAAGTCCAATGGATTTAAATCCGGTGAACGGGCCGACCACGAGATTGGACCAGACCGTCCGATCCATCTTCCGGGAAACTCTTCATCGAGATATTCTCGAACTGAGCGAGCATAGTGCGCTGGGCACCCATCTTGCTGGAACAACATTTCTCTGTAAATGTTTAATGGCACGTCTTCTAGTAAATTTGGTAGATGGTTCTGTAGAAAGTCCAAATAGGCCTCGCCATTCAACGCACTAGGCAGCTCAAAAGGACCAATTATTTGACCATTCAAAATTCCGGTCCACATGTTGACTTTGAATCGGTACTGGGACCGGTCCTGCCTCAGTAAATGAGGGTTCTCTACATGCCATTCATGCAAATTATGCATGTTCATGTAGCCGTCCTTTTTAAAAGTTGATTCATCAGACCATAAAATTTTTGTTAAGAAAAGGGGGTCATCCCTGTACCTCTCCAACATCGTACGGCAAAAATTTATTCGAGGTTGGTAGTCCCTGGGTAGTAACGTCTGTACTCGCTGTACGTGGTATGGGTGTAATTCGTGCCTTTTTAAAATTCGATGGGCTATACTTTTTGGCACGCCGGTGGTTATCTCAATAGCCCTTACTGAAGTGCTTGGGTCTTCTTCGACAGCTGTAAGCACTTCGTCTTCCATCGGGTTAGCGGGTCTTCCTCCAACATGCTCATGATTTGGTAGGCGGCCCTCTGAGAAGAGTAAACGATGTACGTTCGTAAACACGCGATGATCGGGGTAACGAGCAGCGTTTGGGTACCTTTCGCGGTAAAGTCTGGCAGCAGCACTAGTATTGCACCTGCATTCGCCATAAATGAGGTGCATATTAGTGTATTCACTAGTGGTATACACAGACATCTTGGCACTAGTCACGTGAAGTCCAGGAGAAAGCAAAAGTCGTCGTTTAGGGAAAACAAACAGTCCCAATCCAAATCACAAGCAATCACAAGTCCATAAACGAAGCCAAAAGTAGTCAGTACGAAATCAACACAAATGAATACGAAAATAAGCGCAGTAAACGAAGGAGCGTAACGTACTGATTTGTGTTTGGCATGTGAGTACAATAGCGGCTACCTGGCGTCACTCTCTGTCTCGCTTGCACTTGGTTAAATGACTCTCTCCGTTTCAGTCTCTTAGCGTCTACAAAACCCGTCTTGCTCGCACTTGATATGATGACTCTTTCCGTCTCAGTTACTTACGCGTTAAATTTACTCAGCAATGACATCGGCTCTTCAAAAAAATAGTGTCTATTCCAATGCACACACTAAGTATAAACTATTTATTCATAATTTTTATGATAGACAAGCACAGGTGCCAGTGAGTTAAATTTATTCAGTATTGGAATTGGCCCTTCAAATTTACAAAAAAATTTTTTTGCCCACGATAGCAGTAACAACTTACCAAGTATTATACCATTTTGGAGTCCTTACTAAATGCGCCAACTTTTGACATAACTTGCCAAGCTCGCGTGGTGCACTTTTTTTTCAATAAAAACTAATGAAAACTAGGTAATGTTGTTATTTTAGTTGTTTTCTAAGAAATAAGTCCTATTGTTATGAAAGATAGAGCAGCTGATTTCCAAATTTGTATTACAGTTTAGAGACGCATTATTCAGGGTTACAAAGCAAAAAAAATTGTTGGGAAAAGTTAAGATTTGTGGCAACAGGAGTAAAAAGACTGCCACAGGGCGTGTAATTTTGCACTTTTTCTTAAAATGCCTGTAATTTTAAAATCATGCAACTTAGATTTTTTTTTTAGATTTTTCTGGCAACCAGCATGAATTGCCTTTTCACCCGGTCCCGGGTTGACGTCGAGTTTCGGGACACCCTGTATATCAAGAATAAAAGGGGTCCTAATATCGAACCCTGGAGAACTCGCATGACTAATGGGGCGCCAGATGAGTTAGTGCCATTAATATTGACTTTTTGTACTCTGCCAGTGAGGTAAGATTTAAGTAAGCTAAGTGAGCTGTTAGAAACACCGTAATAACCTAATTTTAGTAGCAAAGTCTCATGATCAACACAATCAAAAGCTTTTGATAGATCACAAAATATACCGATGGCATCCTGCTTCTTGTCCCATGCATCAAATATATGTTTAACGAGTTCAACTCCTGCATCCGTCGTGTTTCTGCCTTTAGTGAAACCGAACTGTTTCTCATGAAGTAATTTATTAGAAGCGAAATGTGAAAGCAGTTGACTAAATATAATTTTTTCAAAAATTTTGCTGAGTGCTGGGAGTATGGAGATGGGCCGAAAATTAGATGGATCACTTTTGTCCCCTGCTTTGAATAATGGAATGATTTTACTAAACTTCATGAGTGTGGGAAACTGTTTATCATCGATACATTGATTAAATATAAATGCGAGATAAGGGGCAATAGTGGGCATTACTGATTTTATTATATTGGGTGAAATGCCCCACAGATCCTCAGTCTTTTTTGTATTTAGTTGCTTAAAAGTTTTTATTACGGTTTCGGGGTCAATATACTGAAAATCAAAGTTTACTCTACATTTATCAACACAAGATTCAAGAAGAGAAGCAGCTACGTTTTTTGAAGAATTTAATTTACTAGTTATGGTAATTGGAGCATTTGTAAAAAAAGATTCAAACGCATTGGCCACGTCAGCATTAGCACTGATGTGTCCATCATCTATTTCTAACTCGAAGGATCGATCACGTGACCTTGCTTTACAGGTTTCTTTGTTGATAACATTCCATGTTGCCTTAATTTTATTATCAGATTTTTGTATTTTATCACGGATATAATTAGATTTGGCCATTGAACAGACTTTCTTAAACATTTTAGAGTACTTTTTAGTATGTTCAATGATTTGTGGATCATTTGTACATGCCTTTGTCTCATATAATTCATACAATTTCTGTCTACTCTTATAAATTCCAGGTGTAGCCCAATCACTAAATTTAATTTTGAGTTGATTAGTGTTAATTGTTTTAGTTGTGAAAATGTTATTGAATTCGTATTTGATTACTCCGAACAAATCTTCGTAAAGATCATCCGGGTTTTCAGCAATACTTGGTTCCAAAAGTGATACTTTATTATTAATATTTTCTTTACATTTTTCTAAACGATATGTTGTGATTCTCTGTGATTCGGTCTACATACTATATTTTTTGGCAATGGAACATGTTGGTGCTCAAATCTAGCTAACTGACCTGCATGATCGGATTTTATGAAGTTTATTATAGATTTGTCGTTTACATCGCTGTCAGTAAAAATATTATCCAAGCAGGTAGCTGTTGCGGATGTGGTGCGAGTTGGTTCACAAAAAAGATTTTGTAAGTTAAAAGATTTAAAAAGATTGAGGAACCATAACGCGTTCTGGGAGTTTTCTAAGATATCAACATTAAAATCGCCACATACAACTACCCTCTTCTTACATTGAAATGCCCTTTTTAAGATTTCTTCCATAATAGATTCAAATAGGTGGTAATCTCCGGAAGGAGGTCGATAGACGCTAATAATAATATATTGATCAAGCTCTGCACATGATATTTCAATATTTCGCTCACTTGAGAGGGCTACAATATCTTTTCTTTCTTTAGATTTTAATTTGTCATAAATTAAAATGAGTGACCCACCTCTTATAGCGGTATCTCTAGTAAACGAACTAATGATTTTATAATTGTCAATATTAACTAATAGCTCATGTTGTTTCAACCAGTGTTCAGTTAAACAAAGTACATGAATATGCATTACATTTAAAAATAATTCTAGTTCTAACTCTTTGCCAGAAAAACCCTCAATATTTTGGTGAATAATATTCATGAACATAGACTTTTCCTTTGTCCCTAAAATTAAATTGCTAGAGATTTCACCTATTGTCCTAGAATTAAATTTAAATGACTGTCACTCTTATTTGGAACAGATTCCAAGGTCGCAAGACAAACATTGTCATTTTTCTGCTCAATAAAAGCAGGTTGGTTAGCCAAATTCTTGGCTGAGTATTTAATATAATATGATAGCGAAGATGCTATCTGTCTCTTAAAATATCTATTCAAATAGAATTTATCTTTTGTCAATAATAATTTATTTTCTAAATACAAGTTTATGTTAATTAAATGAAATTTATTCGAATTATGAAATGTCAATGTGTGGAATGTTTGATTGAGCTTACGGCTATATGGAAGTGTAAATAAAATTATATTTTTAACATTTAATACGCTCAATGATTCAAAACAATTCATAAGAGCATTTCTGTCTGCATTTCCCCTGTCTCCCACTAAAATTAAAAGTGTACTGCTGGTGTTTAAACTATAATTCTTTATTTTTTCTATAATAGTACAGTAACTCAAGCCCGGCATACAATAGTTAATAACTTTGTGTTCTAAATATGAACTTAATAACTGGCCCATTGATTCCCCCAATTCATCACAAAACATCACTATTTGGGATTGTACTTTATTTTGTTCGGTGAAGGAGCTACTGGGTTTCCTATTTGGCTCATGTGAAGGACTTTTGAGTGAAGGTAGCAAGGACGTACAAACTGGCTGAGGACTGAGAAAATTATCTTTTGATGCCAATGTAGAATTTGGACTCATCAGGTCCTTCATGGCCGGAATGTATTCCTGATACTCACTTTTAACATTACAATATTTGTTGGTTATTGTGTCTAGCGATTTCTTTAAATTAATAATATCCGTTTCTAACATTAATATGTTACTATTGTATTCAGATATGTTATTTTCAATTATTAAAGAATACATATCAAGTTCATCACCTAATTGCCTTCTCTCATTAATATATTTTACTTTTTTATACATACATTTTTGTCTTTTAATCAAATTTTGAGTTTTTCTTATGTATCTATTAATTTTTACATATTTCTTAAGTTTATTTCTACTGCACTCAACTCTGCCCATCTTAGGATAAAAATTATGAGCTATTAAAGTATCACCCTTTGTTAAGTCTATAGTAATAGTGGGTTCTAAGTTAGGTTCAGTAGAAACAAGGCTGGGCACACTACCGACTAATTCCTCAAACAAATTATGGGTATGGGATACTATGGTGTCACGTTTCTCAGCCTCAATGTTGTTAATGTGGTGGTGAGCTTCTTGCAGTTCCTGCTCTAAGACCGACATGCGCTTGAGGCCCTGCTCGTACTCATCGCTGCACTCCCTAAACCCAGCCACAATATTATACAATCTGTCCCGCTCGTCTAACACTAACCTATGTTCTGTGTGCAGCTCAGCCATCTGCTTTTTGATTAAATCGTGTTTATTTAAACTATCCAGTAGTTCCTTCTCATTGTCATCTCTTTCTTTGTGCAACTGTTCAACCAGCGTTTTGGATGCATCCAACTCCTTCAAAGTTAGATCCAGTTTTCTCAAGGTATTATCTAGTTTAGCCTCATCCCGGCGTGCAGAAGACATGCTACGTGTGATTGGTATTACTATTTTTTATAAATTTATAAAGGAATAAATACCAAAATGCAGTTTGATCAGTAGGTACCTACCCTACACAATTAAATATGAGACCTCAAAACGAAATGGGTTGAATACGCTGCAAATATAAACTAATATGATAATAATCTGTAGTTATTGATACGATTACCTGTGTTAAAATCACTTTAAACTGTAGTTATAGAGAAGACAAAACAAATTATTTTCAATTAAGCGGTGTCATTGACATTTAGCCGGTGAACCAAATCAGCTGGACGTAATTTTCACTGATTTATTTCACTTTTACACACACGTTTTTAACCAAATACACTTTTATGATTATAAGATCGTGTTTTGTGATGAATTTTAGCCTTAATTCTCGAAATAATTAATAAAAAATTAAAAAGGAGTGTGTAGTGTGTTATTGGGCATTCTAGACCACTTCCGCTCAGCTAGCTTCGCTTCACGTGGTCTAGAATGCCCAATAACACGATTGAGCGTACCGGCTGCGAAAACTATGGTAAGTAGTTCGCTGGGAGCCCATGGTAAGATTCAACCCACCGGTAGCATTCCTAAAAAGTATCGGCTGCGAAACCCGTGGTAAGTATTTCGTTGGGAGCCTATGGCAAGGTCCAACCCACCGATCTTATCCCTAAAGCGCGCCGGCTGCGAAAACCATGGTAAGTAGTTCGCTAGGAGCCCATGGTAAGATTCAACCCACCGGTAGCATTCCTAAAAAGTATCGGCTGCGAAACCCGTGGTAAGTATTTCGCTGGGAGCCCATGGCAAGGCCCAACCCACCGATCTTATTCCTAAAGCGTACCGGCTGCTAAAATCATGGTAAGTAGTTCACTGGGAGCCCATGGTAAGATTCAACCCACCGGTAGCATTCCTAAAAAGTATTGGCTGCGAAACCCGTGGTAAGTATTCCGCTGGGAGCCCATGGCAAGGTCCAACCCACCGATCTTATTCCTAAAGCGTACCGGCTGCGAAAACCATGGTAAGTAGTTCACTGGGAGCCCATGGTAAGATTAACCCACCGGTAGCATTCCCAAAAAGTATTGGCTGCGAAACCCGTGGTAAGTTTTTCGCTGGGAGCCCATGGCAAGGTCCAACCCACCGATCTTATTCCTAAAGCGTACCGGCTGCGAAAACCATTGTAAGTAGTTCGCTGGGAGCCCATGGTAAGATTCAACCCACCGGTAGCATTCCTAAAAAGTATTGGCTGCGAAACCCGTAGTAAGTATTTCGCTGGGAGCCCATGGCAAGGTCCAACCCACCGATCTTATTCCTAAAACGTACCGGCTGCGAAAACCATGTTAAGTATAGTTCGCTGGGAGCCCATGGTAAGATTCAACCCACCGGTAGCATTCCTAAAAAGTATCGGTTGCGAAACGATCTATCGATTGCAAAACGATTTGTCTGCATGTCAAGCGATCTGTTAGACAAGTGTCAAAGAAAAATACTTGCTTATTACTAGTACCATTACCATTTCAGCAAAACCGTACCACAGATTACTAATTACCTGGGATTGAGATTGGGTTAAATAAATAATATTGAATACGGGTGTAATGAATTAAACCAAGACGTCACCAACTCATTTTGCAACACACCTATGAACAGTCAGGATTTTTCCTTTTCTTTTATCTTAAAATAAAATTAGGTAAATAAATACAGCTTTATACGTTCTTGAAACAGCATCTTGCAAAGCATTGTTCTCGCAGGCTTCGATGATTTGCGAATTGCCTTCGTTATATATTTCCCCTCAGGCTTCGGTGACCCGTGAATGATCTTCTTCATATCTTTTCAGTTTCACTCTGTAAAAAAACATTAGCTAATGTTATACATAGCAAAAAACATTTAATTACTCTATAAGTATAACAAGACACTTTTTTCACTTCTCATGCTCTTAAAATGTTACTTTAGTCCCTGCTAATCGGGACTAAAGTTCATTATTAATCTCTAGGGACTAAAGTAATTTTTTTTTAATTTACTTTGATAACTCCTAAACAGCCAATCACGGTGTTTGTGAATGGGAGGATTATCACCTTTTTAGTGATTGTGTATAGAAATAACCTCAAAATGACATTTGAAAAAATCAAAAAATCCCATTTAATTAATATCAATTTAATTAATTATTATGTAAGTATTAAGGATAAGTTCATTTTATTATCCATTTCCAATTAGTTTTAAATTATTTTTCAAGTTTGAATCTGTTGGCTAAATATATATACAAGCATATAAACCGTACATAACTTAACAACAAAAAAAAAACCGCTGGACAAATTTCTTTGCAATTAGAATTTTGAATAGATTATTCGTAATAAGCTTGCGTTGTAATCACCAATTACTTACACCAATTAATTGTGCAACTTAGAAACTTTGTTATTATAAACAAATAAAAATAAATAAATATTCCACAACACGGTAAGCATAGCTTTACTACCTTGTATTATGGAATCTAGAATACGGATAAACATACTTAGATATTTTTTTTGTAAATGCATACATATTATACATAGAAACACCTAGACCAATGCAAATACCCATATCCATATTGCTATTTACGTTGCATTAGTTATTTGCACTGAGCGGGGATCGAACCCGCGCCTCCTGCGTAGCAACCGCGTTCACTACCGCCACGCCACGGAGGCTTTACCCCGTTATCGCTATGATAAATTAATATATTTAGGTTGAAAAAGATATTTGCCTATTTCTTAAAAAAATTTTTAATAAATATTATAATTTTGTATAAAACGTCGCTTTTTTTTCCTCGCATTCAAAGTGAAAAGTAGAGTGTTTAACGTGGGACTAAACAACCATAATGACACTCGAACTATTAGCCACCCTCGCTTCGCTCGGGTGGCTAAAACATCTCGTGTCATTATGGCTTGTTTTAGTCCCTTGTTGAACAATCTACTATTAAGAATGATGATTAAGAAGCCTATTTAATCGTATTTTACTATATGAATTTTTTTATTCAGTTATTTCTGAATGTAATCAAATCAGTAGATACTTAATTAAATAATACAAATTCAATCATGATCTATTACTCTCTTTGAAAACACAATCCATCCTAGTGAGGACTTATGTTTGCATCAGGATATAATATTTTAGACTCACGTGCTGTGGTTAGCGAGGTTACTAAATTTTATTTCAAGGTGTTCAATTTTCATAGTATGATGGGTATTTAAACAACCGTGCAGCCTTCACGTTATAATAAATAGGTATCTGGGCATTTTTTTTAATACGTGTCCAGGTTACAAAATGGAATGAAAGAATAAAAAAAATTGGTAATGCATAACAAAATTTATAGAATGATTCGCTATTCTTGACAGTGTATTAAAATAGCTACAGGTACCCTATAAATATAACGTTTGGAAAATAATAATACTTTCTTTGGACACGAGAGTGGTTTAGACATCCACTTTGTAACTTTTAAAAGTAAAATTAAAAAATAAAATACTATATTCTTAATGAAATATTTTGTTTATTTGGTGATAAATATAATATTCTTTAAAATAATATTACAGCATAAGTAAGATAAGCCATATATTTTTGGTATTTTGTAAAAATGTAACCATTTTGTAACTATTTGGTAATTTTGCCAACTTAACTTCCGATTTATGTCGTGTAACAACCATCTTACGATGTTAATTATTTTTTTACGATTAACTCTTTTTTTATAATTCAACGTAAAGTAAAATTAAATAAGGTATTGACTTTCAAAATCTTAAATTTAAAGAAATGGTAACAGTAAAACATAAGACAATTACAAAATGGAAAGCTTCAGTTACAAAATTGAAAAGGTAAAGCTTAGTTTACCCTGATAAAAAAAATACTGCAAATCAGTACTGAAATAGGAAGGGATAAACCATGAACGACGGTAATTTATAAAAGAAAATGAAACCATGCTATTTTAGTAATCAACGCCTTTTATTTCTATTCAGCCTTTTAATTCAGTTCAGTATCAAAAAATCAATCTATGTAAAAACTGCCTTAAGGTATTCAATCTAAAATTATTTTATAACAATTATATAAATATTACTATTGAATCAAACATACTTAAGAAACAATACTAACTAAAAAACAATTAAGCACAAATGACCCGTATGATCAAATGATAAACCACACCCATATTCGAAGCAAATAAACGATTGATTTGATTTGATTTGATTTGAAGAAATAATTTAATGAATCATAATAATATCAACTCTATTCATCTTTAAATCTACCATACAGGAGAATAGTACTCGTTAATACCATGCAAACGATTCCAAACTCGATGTGGTTGAGTCGTTTTATTGAGTAGTTTCTATAGCTACCTTCCTCCTCCAGCATCAGATTAGCTCCATGTTATCATAATATTATATTGTCACGTGGCATGCCAAACTTCAGCTCAATTGGATAATCAGAAGTGGTCGAAAAATGACTTGCAAGACTTCAGAAAAGTTAAAAGTTAAAATAATTATTGTTCCAAGATACCATCATATATCCACTAAAACGATAAGTAAACACATACCTGCATGCATTTGTACTCGCCTTTATATTTCCATTTTGTAACATTTTATTCCACGTTATATGTAACCAAACAAAATGGAAGTAACGCATCTCCAATCGCCGACCTAAGATTGCTTGTAAATTAACTTTAATAAAGATGAAACACAAAACAACTATTTTAATAGCTTATAATGCGTTTGTAGTTTATCATTATTATATTTCTATAAACAAAAAACCAAACTTACCAGTAAAAATCACAATTACAAAGTGGATGAAAAATCGGGCAAGGTAACGCTCAACAAGTTTCGACACGAAATACGTCAAAATGGTCATTCTCTGACTGTTTTACAAAATGGCGAAGTCTGAAGTGTTGTTACCAGGGAAGAAAGTTGTACCCAGTGGTATATTTTTTGGCGACAAAGTCTATCAAATTACGGTTACAAAGTGGAATTCCATGCACGGCTGGAATTGTGAGACATAATATAATGTTACGAAAGATAGTTTATTTTATTAAAGTTGTGTTATTGTGTTGTTATTTTATCTTTACTTCTGATAATACTATCATTTTTCGATACCATTCTTCTTTACCCTTGCCACTGAAGGAAATTCATGAATAAACTTAACTCGAAATTAGGCCGGTCAATGTGGGACATAGTAAAATCATGGGTATTCAAAATTATATTTAGTTTAATTTCATATTCATCAATAAATTATTCACATAATTTGATGTGTTTCGGATACATTAAATATTAAATATTTTTACTATCGCCACGTCATAATAAATTTTCTTTCATTTCTCCATAAAATTAATGGTAGACTTCTGGGAACCTAACCTAACCTATATAAATACTTAATAATACGTAGCATAATTTATTTTTAAAAACTGAATTCATATTTTATTAGTAAAATAATTCTTCTTCTAAAATAATGCATTAAAAATAGTGTTGAAATCTAATTGTGTGTATTCATATTGTATTATGTACCTACCTAATTTAATTCTGAATTATATCTTAAATTAATAAATTATAGATGTAGGTACTTACTTACCAATTGTTTTCGCTGTCCATTAACATAGTATATTGACCTTAAATGCAAATTGCACGCGAAAATACTGCTACGCCCGGCGCTTGGCCACTTCAATATATGGCCAAATTTCCATAGGAGTGAGCGAGACGGCACTATAGAAAGAGACAGCATGCCTTGACGTCACTGTTCTAGAAGGAATCGAATGAATAGAACGAGACGTCAGGCTAGAAAGAGACACAAGACCCAATAGAACCTTCCAGAAAGTTCCTGTCTTTTTCAGAACGTACCTGTCTTTTCTCGATCTTTCGCTACTCGGCCGCGCCCGATATAAAAGGCGAGCTAACAGCCTCCGCTCAAGTTAGTCTACGACTAGTATTCGAAGCGATCAAAGCGATAAAGTGTGCGAAGCGATACGGTGCGATTTATACAAGTGACTGTGTATTGTGTAAGGAAGAGTTTTGAATTTCTACGCGCTTTGCTGTAATTTAAGTGCAGCTGAATAAAATCTGTTTTCAACGGTTGTCCTCGCATTTTCTATTTAAACCGACCCCCACGCTCGTAACAACTGGTGTCAGAAGCGGGATAGAAAATGCCGGTAACGCCGAGAGACGACAGGGAGGGAGTGAAAACCCGAAGCCAGGCCGCGGAAGAGGCTGCGAGTACTCCGAGTACGTCGACGGTAGCTTCAGGATCATCATCGGAAATTAACCTGAACGCGATTATGACCTTATTGAAGGAGCAGACTCTGCAATTGAAGGCACAGCTCCAGCGTCAACAGGAGGAGCAGGCCCGTCGCCAGGAAGAGCAGGCCCGTCGCCAGGAAGAGCAAGCCCGTCGCCAGAAAGAACAGACTCGTAATTGAAGGCACAGCTCCAGCAACAACAGGAGGAGCTGATCCGTCACCAGGAAGAGCAGGCCCGTCACCAGGCAGAGCAGGCCCGTCACCAGGCAGAGCAGGCCCGTCAACAGGAGGAGCAGGCCTTGCAACTAAAGGTTCAGCTCCGGGAACAACAAGAAGATCTATTTACCTTCTTGAAAGAGTCTAAAGCAGAATGGCAAAGAGAAATTCACTCAGTGCAAGACAAGCTCAATTGCCATGACGAAAAAATAGAAAGCCACGATGAAAAATTAGGAAGCATCGACGAGAAATTTGAGAGTTATGAGGAACGGCTGCAGTCTGTGGCTCAAAATGTAAAAAAATTGGAGACGAAAATAGCTTGCGGAACAGCTGGCTCTGTAGCCATTCCATCTGCACAGGCTGTCGGAAAGTTCAAAGTACCGCCATTTGACGGTACCTCCTCGTGGACTGCATACAAACTGTAGTTCGAGTCCGTGGCAAAGGCGAACGGTTGGGATAAGGAGCAAGCCAAAACAGCATTAACATTGGGGTTACGGGACCAAGCACTCAGTGTTTTAGAGGCGCTTGGAGGTGAAGTGACTTACGACCGCCTTCTTGAAGCGTTGGAATCACGTTACGGTGATAGTCACTTGGAACATGTCTACCGTGCCCAATTGAAGGACAGAAACCAGCGTCTTAATGAGTCTCTGCAGCAGTGGGCTTTGGAAATAGAAAAGCTCGTGAGAAAAACTTACCAAAGAGCTTCTTCGTCATTTCTTGACAGCATTTTGGTGCAAGCTTTTATTGACGGGATCAGAGACTTGGAAGTGAGAGCTGCCGTCCGTCTGGGTCACCATGCAACCCTTAAAGATGCTGTTGCTCACGCCCTTGAAGTGGAAGCTGTACGACATGACCCTCGACCACATAGATTGCGTGAGATCTCAACAAATGATCTGCAAAGAACAAGGACATATTCGGCCTAGCTGCCCGAAACGGACTCAACATGGTAATGGCCAAGAACAAGCGGCGCGACAGATTGAAGAGCCAGGAATACGAGAGCATCGGAGTGGGAAAGCGCATGGAAATGTAGATGCGCTCTCTTAAAGACCTTGTCAGGTGGAACGTAACCATTGTGGCAGGCAAGAAGCTAAGGACAGTGTGGCGGTTAGAACGATTAGGACTGTTACTGTCAGCGATGAATGGAGTAGCGAGGCCATGCAGCAAGCACAGAAAAAGGATCGAGACATCAAGCCTATTCTCGACTGGATAAGGGCAGGAACACCTAAGCCGAAATGGAGTGATGTCTCCCAAATGAGTGCAGCTACGAAGAGCTACTGGGCACAATGGGAAAGCCTCGTGATACACAATGGAGTCCTATGTAGAAAATGGGAGTCTGCAAACGGGAAAGACTCACATCTGCAGTTGGTTGTCCCAAAGATTAAAATTAATGAGGTTTGAGATCATTTCATGACGGAACTTCAGGCGGCCATCTTGGTGTGAAGAAGACGTTGATGAAGATTCGTCAACGATTCTATTGGATCCATTGCCGTGAGGATGTTGAAAAGTGGTGTAGGAAATGTACATGCTGCGCATCGGTAAAAGGGCCGCATACAAGGAGCAGGGGAGTTCATATTTTTACAATACATGTTATTTAAGGTCAGCAAATTACAGGATCCCTTTTCTTCTATATTAATAGGATTTCAATTGGAACATAATTCCTTCACCCATTTTATTTTTTCCATACCTTTTACAATTATAGTTTTATTTGCTAAATGGGGTATGATGATACGTTTAAATTCTCTATGGTCTATGTAGTCTTCGCTCTAATATAGACCCCGATTACGTTTTAACCACCTCGATTGTTTTTTTTCTTCTGGCATTAAATAATTAAATGAATATGGTGGTTTAATCAGAAAAGTTTGATTATAGTAATTTGTAGCTAGAGCTAACTCCTTTATGATGAAATTATTATTTTTGTCTTTAAATCCTTGTAAATCAACAATAATGGTATTCTGATTCATGATATTTTCTTAACAATATTGCTTAGTGGTTTATATTCCACAATACAGTCGTTGAGAATAAGGCAGTACCCTGAAGTCTGACCCTTTAGACAAGTGGATCTCCACTTTGAGCTGTTCGAATTCGAATAATGCTTTTGCAAGAGCAGTGATTGCTTACGATTTGGTAAGGATTGCAACGGATTAGAAAGAGCCTGTCGTATGGACGACAAGTCTAGATTCGAAATTGTCCATGGTCTAGGGCAAAAATCGAGAAAATATCGAATTGAATTTCGATTATGAAATTAGTTTTCTAAATAATTTCATATCTCGAGATATTCTTTGAATGATAATTTAAATACACGATTAAAACCTAGTGAATAATCGGGTGTCGTTTTTTGTTTTCAGATTAATGAAGTTTGTGTTGTGGTTTATGAATAGTGTAAAGTTGAAGATTTATAATTTATTAGTGTCAAAATCCTCCTGCCTCCCATATTTATTGTGATTCAGTGCAATGGAATCCCTCACAATCAGACTTATTTCAATAGTATAATATTAATTTATAATTTTAGTTTAATAGTTAATATGGTAATCATGATCGTTAATGTGATTTCCACAAGGACATTGAATTGTTTAACTAATAATGTAATAAGTTAAGAAAATCACGTCCCGCTTGTTCATGACCGCCATAGTTAAGATAATGTTATTTTATAAATTTAAATTAAGTCAAAAGATAGCATGGAATTAGAGGCTATCGGAATCGACTCGTCTTATCTCGCTCTGTTTGTGTTCATTAAAAGACCTAATGGTCGACACTGATCCAATAGTTAACACTTTCGAAAAACACCTTTATTGTAAAGAAAAGTAACTATCTAGTTTACTTGACTACTTACTTAAAAGACATCTAATGGCATATATAATACATGTTCAAAATTTCGCAACACTGTTATGAGTAAATATTGAATTTTCGCCAGTTGTATCTTCAGATTTTTGTTAAGGGTAGGAATTTTTAATAGGTATGATATTATATTTATTAATAATGATTATCACTATTTTTAGTACAGATGTTAAAAATTATGTAACTTGTTGACCTACGTAGACAATGAGCAGTTTTCTAGTAGGTATTTATAGCATTCCTAAAGACGCTCTAGATGGCGCGGCCGGCACTTTTGGTAAGACTTTCAGTAGGTACTTTACTTTAAGTACTTTTTCAGCTGACGACTAGCCTTGTCCACATCTATTCTTAAAGCCCTAATCCATTGATTTCGTTGTTTAATATGTTATGGAATCATGTCATTTTATAAAAAAAAGAAAAAGAAATATGACTCTCCCTGACATCTATTTCTCGATGTGAGCAACTAACTGCTTTAACGACACAACAACACTAAAGATACGAACAGATGGCGTTGTCACAAAAAAATACCGAGCGAAGCTCGGTCATCCAGGTACGTATTATTAACTAAAATTATGTAGGTATCAACTTTTTGAGGTTACTATGTTACATACAAACTTCAACGCTTCAGAAACAGCAATCAATCAAATTAAGACATTCGGTCAGTTCATGTTCAAGTTCAGTACCAAAAGCTATGCTAGCGCCATCTCTGATGATTTTAAAAACCAAGTGATTTTAATACCTACTGGAAAACTGCTCATTGCCGTATTTTTATGGTTAGATTTTCTATCAGTTTTATGTGTTTATCGACTATTGGTGTTTACCATGTTTACCATGTGTATAATAATTATATATAAAGTAGAAATATGTTGGTTTATAAAGATTTTATCTGCTAATGTCTAAATTAAGAGAAGTTTTAAGACCATTCTTTGTTTAAAAATATGTGTAATTTTGCAGACTGAAGTTTGATTGGTCCTTAAAATGTCTACCATTGGCGCTTTTACCTTACTTAACTAGTCGATATTTCTTCTTGCATTAATCGAGATATCTCGAATCATCTTCAACATCAACATCATTAACTCATTCTCATCATCATCAATAAATGAAGATACAAACAAATGAAGACATGGCTTAAAGGTCTTGTTACCATGCCAATAATATTCATAAAAAAAACCAACTGTCATTCGTTTTGTTACACGAAATTTGTTTTGAGTACCTATACAATACCGAATACGTCCATGGTTTTGGCACTCTGAAATGTGAATACTGAAACATAACATTATATGTTGAAAATTGAAAAAGAAATCTGATGAACGACTCTGGCGTATCTTTGGAGACTGAACCCGATCTCAACGTTGATCCTAGCTTAAATATTGAGACTGAACGCAGAATGGACTGGACTACAAGTCTGTGCCATGCAGTATTGTATGGCTGGGCACAGTCATAGCCCAAAAGCAGAGGGCAAGGCATACTCGTCGTTTCACTGAAATGGTTGTTTGTTATTAGACAGTGGTGGTATCTAAAAGTGGTAAATTTATGTCCAATCATACTAGCATGTTAATATGTAGTGCAACTATAATAACTATTAGTAACTATAATAGTCTGGTTTTTATAATCGAGGATTATTTTACCCACAATGAACAACAACACAATGTGGTGTAGGAATTAAAAATTTGGCATAATCTCTTTCACATTTATAACCTTCTGTGTGTATGTATAATGTATTTGTGGCATAGGAAAACCCCTTAAAAATAGTTTTATTTCAATTTATAACATTCACATAAAATTTCGACAAATTTAAAAAATATTGAAATGCATAACCATTGATACTTCATAAAAAAAATCGATTGTCATATTAAATCACATAACTAAAACTTTTAAAAGGAAAGTTATTTGTTGGACAGGGTATAAATGTGTGGTTGGTAGTAGCAACAATTAAGGCAATATGAATATAAAGTAATATTAATTATTAACACATCAAATATGTCATCCATGCTGGCAAAGAGCTGATCGAATAACCTCAAAATAATGTGCAATTTACATATCTGTCATCTATATATTTCATATGAGACTAATGACTATAGCGGAGAAGCTATGAATCCATACTGCTGCAGCTGTATTGTAGGCAAAGGACGGAGAGTTGCTGTGGTCATGTAATGACAATTATTTGGTTCTTAAACTGGGCAAGATATGAAGCCAATATTAATCCAGCAACGGTTTTAGTACCTACACATTCTGTGAATATATGATGCAGATTATTAAAAAATTATAATTAAAATGAATGTTTCATTTATATTAATCCGCTAAATGTTCTTGTTAATAAAAGGTGTTGTGTGAACCTGGATAAAACTTTATTAGAAAAATATGTCAATAGTAGTTGTTACGTTCATGCTTAACAAAATCTCTAACAAAATGCACAATGTCCTTTATATATTATTATATATAGAAAACAGTAGTATATTTTTGAGTCACTTAGGTGAAAGACAAGCACACGGCCCACCTGATGGAAAGTGGCTACCGTGGCCTATGAACGGTGAACATGTGCAACAGCAGAGGCGTCACACTCGCACTGCCAGGAACTATATTACACACATTATTCGAGTTGTAATGGTTGTCGTTAATGATGATGAAAAATGCCTATGTTGTTTAAGAGGATTTGTGAAGGTTTACAGGCTTCTAAAGAGATATGGAACCAACACAAAAAATCATAATTCACTGTAATATCACTAATATCCCACTTTCCTACTCTTGTGTGTAACCTAAAGAAATGCGGTCTAATAACTAACGAGTAATATTTTTTTTGTGACACATTTGCCACACTTCGTCATTATACGCAACCCTATTCAAACAAACTTCATGCATTTTACTAAAAATGCAAGCATATGTTTAACAAACACTCGCCATTTTGTAAAAAATAAGCAATCCGTTCAACTGCTGGGGCAATCGTGACGAATTATTTGTAGCCAAGCGTATTACGGCTTGTCAAACGCCCTGTCTCTCCAAATGACCGGCAAGTCCTCTAATATTGTCTATGATACTGGTGAAAAAAGCCATTTTCAACCTATTCTAATCAATCATATAAGAATAGGATAAAATAAATCAATTTATAGGAGTAAAATATTATTATGTTCATGATTTGTGATTTGATTCAACAAATATAATTATGCGCAACCTGCAATAGCCTAATTTTATGCATTTTATAAAAAAAAAAAAATACACCGTCATTTATATCAGCTGATCAAAAATCCGCCATTTTGTAGCGTTATCTCCGGCTTTTTATTAACGCTGGTGGAGCGTCCATTTTTGACGATTGTCAGTCGTATTCGTTCATGAAAGTAACATCGTGGCTACCCATTACATTGCTCCTCGCCGTTGGCTACCCAATTAGTCGTAAGCGTATGTCAGTTCCATACATTTCATAATCTATTCGTGTTTCGAATGGTTTCATCATGGCTAGCTTGCTGTAGATAATAATGTACTTCTCGGTCGTTGCAATCGATTGGACTGCTTGTAAATTCGGCTTGGCTTCCAATTTTAAGTTCTATCCGTTGAATCGTGTTGCAAGTTGTAAATCCCATTCATGTGTCATTCTATTCTATGCGTTTCTACTGACGATCGTGCCACTTGTCTAGAACCCCTGATCAGGTATGTCGTGCTCACTTTCAATTTCAACACGTACATCAACAACAGGACCTGCTTTTAAGTTATCTACTTGCCTACAGCAATCATTAACAAATAGGGGAGCGATGTCTTTAAATTCTTTAGGAGACATCTGGACGACGTCCATAGTAAGACTGTTGAAATTTAACATATTGCCTTATATAATAAAGCTATTTTGTTGCTAGAAAAGCTTGCATTTAAGTTTTCATAAGGGTAATACTCGTATGTAGAATTGAGATAGACTTTACCCTCACGTAAGTTGCAATAATCAAAGCGTGACATATCAGCACTTGAATTATTTTTCCTTCCGCTTTTCAATTTGAGACAAAGTTTTAACCGACCATGTGTGTTTTGTAATTTTAGGTTACAGAGGATATTCATACAGATCCCAATTTCTAAACGCTAATTGCAAAGATCTATCTTTATCTAAAACTTTGAGAAAATGAAGCTTTGCTTTATCAGAAACTTTTATATGCGGAACACGCCATATAATTTGTTTAATTATTATGTCTTCTACAACTTCACCTGTTCTTAGTTCTAAAGAGTTGAGATTTGTATTGCTTCGTAACAAGATTAATAAATTCGTGTTTGCTGTTTATTAAAACCTTTTTATAGTCTTCAGCAAATCCTAAAATAGTATTGAGAGGAATAGAAGCCGAAAAATTTCCTCCATCTATCTAATATTCTCTCTATTCTATCTATCTAATATTTTTAAAACCATCAATATCCCAACCCCAAGCTTTAGACATTTTCGCATCACTTTCATTCATAGTGGTTGTGATTCCCGTATTTTTAATTTTATCGATTTCGATTCCATTCAGTTCGTATCCAATATCTTGAAAGAAGTAAAGTTAGCAGTTATTCGTAAATTGGATGGCTGTGGCTCCGTTTCCATCTCCTTTCTTTACAATCACTGTTCCTTCTAAATATAAGGTACTCTCCGATGGAAGTACGTAAGATCTTGTTGATTAATTGGTATACGAATCTCATCATTCCTGTTAAAAGTAGTTACATATGGCTTATATGAATGATATTTGATCCCATCTATAGTGCCGTCGTTCGTAGGTGTTGATAATATATCTAACATGCTCATTTTAGTAATCCAATAAATTGTAAAAATTTCTTATTTTCTTGAGATAATTTTCGTTTGCTTTCAAATGTTCTCTTGGAGACAGTTCGATATGAACTAGCAATTTTAGTTTGCGGGGTTATCTGTTTATTGATTTTGTCATAAATAATCATTTTTTTTAAGATGTAAATACAGCTGTATTTCCTCACCTCGTAAATTGACTAAATTATTGTTTATGTCTAATAATCGAATATGCACACTATTGAAGATCTTTTGATTTATGGGAAAGTAAATTATGTTCTTCGGAACTTCTCCAATTCGGTAACCAGGAGGTACATTTGGAGCGAATTCATGAATAATATGACTAGGTTTACCATTGATAAACGATCCTGTGACTATTTCACATTCGATTCTGACCACGGTTGTTGCTAAAATGTTTACTGGAAGCTGAGATACATGTTTTATATTGGCTTCCAAAGTCGGTTTACCAAATCCTACTAATTCTCCCAACGAATGACTATTTTCAAAATGAATATCTTTCGTGCAAAAGATAGATGTTTTCAACGTATTATTGTTGCAATCCAATTTAAAAGATGCTTCTTTAATGTTACTTTTTATATAATCATTTATATCTTGAAGTTCATAAGCACCCTCTGGTAATTCAATAACTTTATTTTGACCATAATAAAACTTATTATTTCGACTATAAATATTTGGAATAGAATTAAAGGTAGAAAAATAAATCAGCGCACATTCATATTCTCCTTCAAGTTGAAGTGCGGGCGAATAATACGTGGATAACATAGATGTATTACTAGTTATAGCCAAGGTAAAAGACATAGTGCAAATGATATAAATTAAACAAAGTAATATTATAAATCGTATTTATTCCAAAAACTATTCAAGTATTCTAAACATAAATGACCACATTTCACTGAATTAAATTGCTGATATCCATAATAATTATAAAAAATATTTTCGGTCTTTAGATAACGTACTAATTCTAAAGGGGGTTTCAAATCCCCAAAACTATCGAAATATTCGCAATAATTATTTACTTTTACATATGCTACCCAATGTGTACCATCATTAATAGAATTATCTAAATTAATAACACCGCATTCAATGCGTTTCGCATATCTCGGTAGTTGATCCCTCATGAACACCCCTCGGAAATATGGAATATTCCTCGCATTGTTTGGTATATCAATGATGGTTAAAGCACAATTAGGTAGGCTTGAAGTTAGTTTTTTGGTGGTAATATAAATAAACCATTACTCTTTTTATACGGCTTAACGTATAAACGCAACAGATTCCATCGTTTTGTTGTGACGTTCGGACTCACACAATCCTTGTTGAGCTGTCTTATAGTCATTAACCGTCTTTACAATACCTGCTGCACCTCCAGCTAGCGCACGTAAGGCGAACAACCTCGCGAATATAGGAATTAAGGGCAACATACCTCCAGTTTTTAGTAGAGGAATAACCCAAGGAATCCGAATTTTACGATTGCATGCAAACAAATTCTTTGCACCTAAATACGCTTGTTTTATTGTTGATTTATTATTTCGTGACTTAGTCTTTTTTATCTTTGATCGAATTTTAGAAATAAGTGTATTAAATGTTTTAAAAAGTAGTTCCTGCCTTTAGTTTAGCTTTCATTACTTTACTTACTAGCCAGGAAGCTAGTTTTTCTCCCTTACTCGAGACTTTTAGATTTCAAACGGCGCTTATCCATAGTTAGCAAATGTTCATCTGCTTTGTGACGGTTATTTAAATCACAATAATTTGAATACGCAATATCGTGATATTTACAAGCCTCATCTAGAGCATTTATTCCTTTATCACCTCGTAATAATCGTTCACGTAACCATGTTCCCGGACCGCAATAATTGTAACCAGGTAAATGTGCTTCAAAAGGCAGATTGTTTATTATACTGTTTACTAGTCCATCTCCATGCATTTCTTTCTGTACAATGGCTGATATAATGAAAATACAAAACATATATACTTTAATCACACAACCTCATTTTTTTTATCCAACTATTGACATTTTCACTAAAACCTAACCATTTAACAAATAGTTTATTACCTTTTCGCTTTAAAACTTTCTCAATTAGGTACACATCAGAATGTTGTATTTTCTGCAATTCTTGTTCATAAAATGAACCTAAAATTGGTTCCTTCGTAAGTAATTGGATTGGTGTCATTTATTTTAACAACTTTGAATATTACAGTTGACGAATTAGGAGTGTACCCTTTTTGAAACTGACTTTTATATTTGCTAATTCGAACGTTATCACCTGTATTAAATTTATATTTCGGTGGTTGTTTTTTATAGGACTCTGTAATGTTAATTAGAACATTTAATTTATTTTTGGAACAAACGTCTTTCGGTTTATATTTTGTAATTCGATGTACTGTATTATTATAACCATGAACTATATTATTCAAAGGTTTACCAATCCATTTATAATTGCCAACTATTAATTACCCGTGACGTAAAATGCAAGTCATCATTTTTATTAAACCAACCCATACCTAAAGTTTTGTTTTGATACTGATCTCCTAACTCCAGTCTTTTTGATATGTCATGAGCAGTGATGTCCAGGTTCAATGTCCATTTACGTAATGGAAGACATGCCGATTTTAATGTATTTGAGACCTTATCACACATGTCTAATAAACTATTTAAATTATCATTACCTATTAAGACATCATCAATGTAAAAATCATCCCTAATCACAGTAGCTACCTGCTCATCCTCACACTCACGCGCCAGCTGATTCAAACACCGCATGCTTAGATAAGGCGCTGAGGCCATTCCGTACGTCACCGTGTTGAGGCGATATATACCTATTGGGTCAGATGTGTTTTTACGCCACAGAATTAATTGTAAGTCACGTTGATCTTGGGGGATTAAGATTTGGCGGTACATTTTCTCCACGTCTGCACATGCTACGTATTTATATTGCCTAAATCGTAACAATATAGAAAAAATGTCGTTTTGAAGTGGCGGCCCAATAAACTGTATACTATTCAACGACTTGCCTGTGGAAGTTACTGCACTAGCATCGAACACTGTACGCAATTTAGTTGTACTACTGTTTTCATTCAGTACACCATGATGGGGTAAGAAACAGTGAGGTGACCCGTAAGTACTTATGGGGGTCATGTGACGGAGACTTTCGTATTCATTCATAAAACTAATTTATTTTTCCCTAAATTCGGGCAAACGAGCAAACTTTCGTTCAAGCGACAACAAACGTTTTTCAGCCGCACTATAGCTTTCTCCCAGCACCGCAGGTGATTCCTTAAAGGGAATGCGCACAGAAAATTTACCTTCTTGAGTACGTGTTGTCGTTTCAACAAAAATAGTCTCGCACCTTTGCTCGTCGGCACTAAGGATATTCCCAGCGTTGGGAATTTCTTCAAGTTCCCAAAACTTCTTTAATTGTGTATCTAATGTTAACGAATAGTTACACTGAACCTGATGAATGCGCAGGCCATTATTACTATTATACAAGGGTCCAGACATTATCCACCCTAGCCTTGTATTATGTAAATATGGTCCATTTTGCAACCTAATTTTACCATCTACAAGTTCCAGGATATTCCATTGGCGACGAGGATTAAAGTTGATTTATAGTGATAAATCGTTAATGTGTGTTCGGCGACACGAAAAAGTTATAGTGCAACCATGGCTGTTGGTAAAATCAAAGAATTTGACATGGACAATGGCAACTGGAAATTATATTGCGAGCGCGTCAAAATGTACTTCACGGCGAATTCTATAAAAGATGAGCTGCAGTTGCCTACATTAATATCGTTGGTTGGTGATCGTATGTATGAACTCATAGTGACCCTGGCTAACCCGAAAAAGCCCAATGAGATGACATTGGAAGAAGTCATCAAACTCTTGAGCGACCATTTGCAACCGACACCATCAATTTGGGCTGAACGGTATCGTTTTCGACAAAGACGACAAGGGAGCGGCGAAAGTGTGAATCAATACGTAGCAGAGTTGAAAAAGGTAACAAGAGACTGCGACTTTGGCACGGTGTTGGATGATAATTTGCGCGATCAGTTTGTGTGCGGTGTGAGCAGCGACCTGATTAGGCAGCGCTTGTTTGCGGAGCCCACGACCATAACCTTCGTCAAGGCCGTGACCTTGGCCACGTCGCTGGAGGCCGCGGAACGAGACTCGGCGGCGGTGGACTCGTCGGCAGGCGCCCGCAGCTCGGAGGTGCATGCGCTCACTGTGGCGCGGAAGGGCGGCGCGCGCCCCACCGGATCTGGTGTGCAGCGGCGACGCCCGAGAGCAGGAGCAGCTGGCGCGGCTGGAGCCGCAACTTGTACGGCTTGTGGTGGTGCTCACGCTGCTACAGGATGCAGATACACCAATTTCGTATGCAGCACGTGTAAGAACAGGGGTCACCTGCGTAGAGTGTGCCCTTACAAGAAATCAGACGATGATACGCGTGTCAAGGCGAAAGTTGGTTCTAAAAAGGACCAAGAAACCCATTTCAACTGTCACCTGGACCAGGGCGGGTCCCCGGGCTCCGAGAGTGACGAAGCTGAAGAACCTATGTTTCAGATGGCTGTGAGTGACTACAAACCGGTGAGTTTGACCCTATTAGTGAACGGTACCAGCTTGAACATGGAGGTCGACACTGGCACTGCTTGCTCATGTATAAGTAAGGACACCTACGAGTCATTATTCAAGGGAATTAATTTATACAAGAGTGGAATCATATTTAAATTTTATGATGGTTCTAAAGTGTCTCCAGTAGGTATGTTTAAGGTAGCAGTACAGTACAAAGAATGTAAAAAGGTTTTAGATCTGTACGTAGTTAGAAGAGGTTCTACCTCACTTATTGGTCGGCAATGGCTCGCTGAATTGAATATTCAAATTCCGGTTTTAAGTTATGTAAATATAAATAAGGTTGATCATGATTGTAAAGAATTGTCCGACATGCTCGACAGACATAAGGCGGTGCTGAGCGGGGGGCTGGGGCGGTGGTCGGGCGGCGAGGCGGTGCTGCGCGTGCGCGAAGGCGCCCAGCCGGTGTACTGCCGCGCGCGCCCCGTGCCCTACGCGCTGCGGGAGCGCGTTGACGCCGAGCTCGACGCAATGCTGCGCAGCGGGGTCATTGAGCCCGTCGACTGCTCCGACTGGGCCACTCCCCTCGTGTTGGTTAACAAAAGCGACGGCGCGCTGCGCGTTTGCGCAGATTTCAAGGTAACGCTCAATCCCGTTCTCATGGTCGATAGGTATCCCTTGCCTAGGGTTGATGACCTACTATCTAACTTAGCCGGTGGTGAGGAATTTTCAAAAATTGACCTGTCACAAGCCTACAATCAGATATGTTTGTCAGAGGACTCAAAAAGGTACACTGTGGTGAACACCCATCGCGGATTGTTCAAATATAATAGGCTTGTTTACGGTTTATCCTCTAGTAGTGGTATATTTCAAAGAATCATGTTTGACTTAGTAAAGGACATACCAAACGTGCAGTGTTTCTGCGATGACGTTATAGTGACCGGCAAGAATAGAAAATCGCATTTAAAATCATTAGAAGCCTTATTTCAAAGACTAGAAAGCGCGGGCCTGAAGGTTAAAAGGAGCAAGTGCTCTTTCTTGGCAAGTGAAATCAAATACCTAGGGTTTATCGTAGATAGGCATGGCATTCGGCCTGACGCGGATAAATTGCGGGCGATAAAAGAAATGCCGGTACCGGAAAATGTTTCGGAACTAAAATCGTTCCTCGGCATGGTTAATTTTTATGCAAGGTTTGTACCGAACCTCAGTGATATGCTACACCCTCTGCACGAGCTGCTCCTGAAGAGCCGACATTGGCGCTGGGAGCGCGAGCAGGAAGCGGCGTTCCGAAAGGTAAAGCGACTAATGTTAAGTAGCTCGGTGCTGGCGCACTACGACCCGGCGCTGCCGGTGGTGCTGACGTGCGACGCCAGCGCGCGCGGCGTGGGCGGCGTGCTTTCGCAGCGGACGCCGGACGGCCGGGAGCCCGCGGTGGCGTATGTATCGCGCAAGCTCACCCCCGCGGAGCGTGCCTACTCACAGATACACCGTGAAGCATTGGCCATCGTCCATTGTGTCAAGAAATTCCATCAGTACATTTATGGTAGGAAATTTCTTCTTAAAACGGATCACAAGCCCTTGGTTAGTATATTTGGTCCTCAGAATGGCATACCTACGGTGGCGGCGAGCAGGATGCAGCGGTGGGCGCTGATCTTATCTGCCTACGATTTTGATATTGAATACGTAGGTACCAACGACAATGGCGCTGATATATTGTCGAGATTACCGGTGGGCGATGACGACAAGTACGAGCCCTCGGAGCAGACGTACTTGCACTTTTCATCCGACGCCTTATTGCTTGATTCTCGTCAGATAAAGAAGGAAACCAGTAGGGACCCATTACTGAGTAGGGTACTGGGATACATCGAGAATGGTTGGCCCGGTAAGGTAGACATTAAGCAGCTGGAGCCGTACTACAATCGGCGGACGGAGCTGTATGTGGAGCTGGGCTGTGTGATGTGGGGCCGGCGGCTGGTGGTGCCGGCGGCGAGCCGCGACGCCGTGCTGAGGGAGCTGCATGCGCCGCACATGGGCATCGTGAAGACGAAGGCGCTGGCGCGCTGCTACGTGTGGTGGCCCGGCGTGGACGAGGCGGTGGAGGCGACGTGCCGCGCATGCCGCACCTGCGCCGCGCTGTCCGCCGCGCCGCCCGCCGCCGCGCCCGTTCTCTGGCCGCGCGCTCATCAACCATACGAACGGGTGCACATGGATTTTCTTGGACCCATCGATGGTAACACATTCCTAGTGACGGTCGACGCCAGATCAAAGTGGATCGAAGTATTTCGAATGTCTCGAACTACCGCAGAGGCTACAATAGGTAAGTTACGTGAGTCATGGGCCCGCTGGGGCTTGCCACGACAGGTTGTATCCGACCCACCGTTCTCGAGTAAGGAATTTGCTGAATTCTTGAGAAGGAATGGCATCGTACAAACGTTTTCTGCCCCCTATCACCCCTCCTCTAATGGGGCCGGGGAGAACGCCGTAAAAATAGTAAAAAAAACCATTATGAAGGCCCGCCGTGAGGGCCTAAATGTAGATTTAGCTATCAATCGATTTCTACTGATGTATCACAACACCCCACACTGCACGACCGGAGAGACGCCCGCGCATCTGTTACAAGGTCGGAATCTTAGGACATGTTTTGATATTATAAAGCAAGGCTCGAATAGTGATAAAGTAGAAACCGCCAAGAATGAGGCAACTGCCGCTAGGGTACTGAAACAGGGAGATTCTGTTTGGTACAGAAATTTTGGTCAGGGCCAAAAATGGGGTGAAGTTGAAATAATAAATCGTACCGGTAAAAGTAACTATACAGTTAAGGCTTGTGATGGGTCACCCACCCATAGGCATATCAACCAATTGAGGCGACGATCGAGTTGTGTTTTCCCTGAAGTCGCTACACACGAGAGTGACGCGCCCCCACCGGAATCGGCAGCAGACGTCGAGCCGCGCGCTGACGACGGGGCAGGGGCCCGCGCGGAGCACAGTGACGGCGCGCTGCCCGAGCAGCCGCCGTCCGCGGCACACCGCTCGCCAAACGTTGCACACAGTACCGCGGACGATGGTAACATTGACAACGTAACTAGTAGTAAAAATAATGCACCGTCGCCCTTTGCCTCCCCTGCCAGGCGAGATCGTCCCAAACGCACAATTAAGCCTGTAGTTAGATGGGGATTTGATATTGATTAATAGTATCAGTAGCATAGTTAGCATCTACCTATCTATTCTTGTATTATCACTTGGATAAGTCGTACAATGGATTTCCGTCCAAATAAAACAATTGTAAGAATTGCATTGTTAGGATAGGTTAGGTGCCTGATATATATATATATATATATTTTTGTGTTGTTTATATTAAACTTATGGTAGTTTAAAATAAAGGTGGAGGATTGTAATGTAGGTACCTATAGAGATCAGTACATATCTTATCTATGGTCATACTCTATAGTCAGTCTGAAATTACACGGTATTGAATCGACACGGTATTTCATTTCGCTCCCAAATAACTCCAGGATATTCCACAAGTAAATCCCAAAACTTATCTGCACCTATCAGGATATCAATATCCGACGGTGAATGAAAGGTCGGGTCAGCCAGTTGGACATTGTCTGGGATATTAATATTATTTAAATTAATATTAGATGCCGGTAACTTATTAGTGAGACCTGGCAACACTAAACATTCAATGTTAGTTTGATAACGCGTAACTTTCGAACGTAATATTATTTTACAAGTGTGGGTTGATTTCGTTATCGCATGACCCACACCGGTAACTTGACAAGTGGACTGTATTAAAGGTGCTTTTAGCTTAACGCATAGAGATTTCGCGATAAAACATTGTTGGCTACCATTATCAAGAAGTACGCGTGCAGTGTGATAATCATTATTATTACTGCAACGTCCACTAACGCTGTGGAGAGCAGAACCGTAGGTAACACGGGATATAATAGGTTATTAACCGCATCGGTGCTATCAGCTGATGAATGCAACGAAGTTGAGAGTGAGACATTAGAAACGTTGGTGGTTAAAGGCAGCGATTGTGTATTATTCGTACCTACCACGTTCACGTTGTCTACACTATCGACATGAATCAAACTGTTATGTTTTTCATTATGACACAGCCTACATGGCCCGAACCTGCAATCTTGTACCGCATGACTCGAACGCAAACAATTTTTACAAAGATTTGTTGTGGTTACGAAGTTAATCCTCTCTTGAACGGGTAAATTAATAAACTTAGAACACGTATAAAGTGAATGATTACCTTTACACATTACACACACAAGCGCACCGCGCTTGGTCGTTTTCGAGTTGCTGTTATTACTAGCACTCGTGGCGACGTAACTTTGTGTAGATGGTTTTTTGTTATGTGTTTGTTCACTGCTTTTAGTGTCATGTGAAGGTTTGCTGTGATTGGCCTTCATAATGTCTAATGAATCCGCCCTATCCTTGAGAAACTTAAGCAAATCATCCAACTTTACAAACGGTGGTTTAGCATTAGTACGAAATAGTGGGCCCTGATATTTTTCCCACTCCCGTTCGGTACTAGGATCTAACTTCGACACTACTAAATGTATTACTAAAGTATCCCACGCGTGCGTTTCTTCCCCGAGCGACGAGAGCGCGCGTAGGTTGCGAATCACCGTGTCTATCACCTCCCTAATTTGTGCAGCCGATCCCTTATGTAACGAAGGGATCGAGTACAGAGATTTTACATGGTTATGCTGCAATAATCGCGGATTGTTAAATCTATACTCCAATGTCTCCCATGCATGAGCGTAGTTTTCGGCCGTAAACTCCAATGTACTTATTGCTTGCGCCGCGCTGGCTGTTAGTGACGATCGTAAATAGTGAAATTTATCTATGCAATCTAAGTCATTGCGATCGTGGATCATACTGCTGTAAGCATTTTTAAATTATAGCCAGCGATCGAATGAGCCGTCAAAGGTAGGTACTTTGATGTCCGGTAATTTATCCCGCCTTTTGGTGACTTTAGTGACATTTTCTGATTCCTCTTTCGGCAACAAGAGCTTGGCACTAGCTATGGTACTAAAGTACTGGGCTTCGAAACGTTCTCGATCCTCCAATTGCTTTGGAAGGTCGAGCTCACCCGCGTTTTCCTCAATCAAGCTTTGCAACTCGGAATAGGTATTCAATAAGGTATTACTATTATTAATGCGTAATTCTAACTCGAATCTCATGTGGTCACTCAAAGGGAATTCAAATCGTTTTACATAATTTTCTAACACTGTCAACCGGCCTTTGACTACAGCTCGTTTTTTAACTAACTCCGCCATATTAGGTTCACTCATTTTGGGGGAAAATGGAAATACAAGAGTACTCACTGCAAACCTCCCTGCGTGAAAAGATGACCTCGCGCCACGTGCTTCCCGCGCAGACCCACGAGGTACTTACGGGCGTCGCGCGTCAGGTTATCACGGTGCACCGCCGCTCAACAACAGAAAAGCACAACAACAATATTAACACAGACCGAAAGATAGGATGGGATAATTGGAGGGAAGATTTGACCTGCCACTCCTCTGTACCACTCGACGTCTCGGCGTGTCGCGTTCACGTAATGGCGGCGGGAGCGTGCGTGCGCGCGGGCGGCGGACTTCTTCTTTCTTCGTAGATTCTGATATTTGGCTCTGGAGGACCAATGTTTGCGCCTGCTGCATCTACTGCTGCAATCTTTCGGCGTCACTCCTTCGGGATTTCTTAATAAAAAAACTGGACGAATATTCATGCGTCATCCACGCTTTATTTTCTCAAAGAAAAGTGAGAACAAAATAAAAGTATAATAAAAATCACAACCCCCCCCCCCCCAATCCCCGGTTGCGCGCGCAGCCCGTAGCTTCGACCGCCGCGACCCACCGTGGATAGATGGCGCTAGGGGTAGCGAACAGTAACATTATAATTACATTGGAGTGACAGTTTCGTCATTTGGGATAGTACAAAGATCCATTTATTAGCTCCAAGGCTTTGCCAAATGTTAACATTACCGTAAATAAATTTAGTTTCACATTGGGACGGTAAGTCTTTTACAAATTTAGTTAATAGTTCTATTTCTCAGATAGGTTCTGGATCAATCAATAGAATTTTAGAGACATCACAAATTAAATTGTTTTTATTTAGTGAAATACAGGATGTTGTATCTTTAAGAGTACAGTATGCTGATTTTTCTTTATTTATAGCAATATAGTTGTCCGTTGGTACAATCATTGCATAGGAACTTGGCAAACTAGTATTATAGGGTACAGGTATTGGTATTATTTGATAAAGATCAAAATCGGATTGGTGTACTAGGGGAGTATTTATTACAAATATAATCTTATTATTAATATAATAGGAAACTAAGATTACATTACTAATTTCCAGGGCTACAGGAAATTCACTACATTTAGGTAAGTACCTAGAGTTTTGTTCTAACTCATGAAACAATTGCAGGATGCAAAGTATTACTACCAGCCGAGATGATGGAGTTAACAATATCTTCGACCTTAAAAGATAAGGTAAGTAAACTTGCATGTAATACATTAATAATTTCGTTAATCTTATTCCTTAACATTAACTCATCAGTAGCTACTGTTATATTTTTAAAGCTTACAACTAATTTATCCATGACGTCATTTAAATAAGCTTCGTTTTTAGAAATGGTGTATAGAGTATCATTGAAATTAATGATTGCAGATTTAGAGAATAAGATATTTTGCTTTATTGAGGATTTTAATTGTTTTTCATTTGAATATATATTTTCAATGGCGTTATTAATTTTTTCAGAGTCGTCCTCATTCATTGTTCCAAATACTGTTTTCATTATTTTACCTATTCCAGAAATCCACGCTGATCTTTTAGATTTTGGTGACATTAGATGTGAGATAGAATCATAATCGCGGCTAACGTCGTCATATAATGAGGTAAGAGGTTGGAGCATATTTTGGCATTGAAAATCGTCTATGGCTTCATTTTGATGACATAGGAATCTAGTAGTCCCTAAAATGCTATTTATATTATCTAAATGGGGCTTAATAAAACTTAAATCTACTGGAATAACCAAATAAGCGCGGTCGCTGGTTATTTTCATGGTACTAGTAGGGTTAAAATATATCCCGGGGCTTTTGTCCAGTTGTTTAACAAGCTCTTGGCTGGAGAAAGATGCAGTAGGAAATAGTAGAAGAGCAGTTCTGAAATATTAAAATATGATATAACTTATTATACGGTATTAGGTGTTGCTCGTTTTATTTGATTAAAATGATGTGTGATGTGTCGTCTATTAATAAGTAGGGTTACTGTATTATTGTCGTGAACTTTGATAACCTTGTAAGGTCCTTTCCATATAGTCGAGAGCGCTTTTCTAAGCCTTAAATGATTTCGGTGGTAAAACAGATCTCCGACTTTATGTTGTTTTGGTCTCGTATGAGCATCGTTATATCTTTTCGATCTCTCTTTAGAATTATTAATGTTTTCAGCTTTTTGTCTAGTGTGTTTAAATCGATGCATCAACATCTTTAAATACTCAGGGTAAGTGGCGTCAGGGGAGCAGTCGTACAATGAATCTGGTATGAAGGGTTTGTGTCCGTAAAGCAGTTCATACGGTGTGTAGTTGGTTGTGCAATGTATAGTGGTGTTATAAGTTAGAATAGCAGTGTAGACGTAACGATGCCAGTCATCTTGGTCGTTATTTACGAATGATTTCAGGTACTCTTTTAGTGTAGAATGACTGCGCTCCAAAGCGCCTTGTGTTTGAGGGTGGTAAGGACTGGACCACAGTTGTTTGATTTTTAAGAAGTCACAAGTCCTTTTAAATAGGTCAGCAGTGAAGTTTGTACCTTGATCGGTAAGTATGGTTTTCGGTATACCGAATAATGAAATAAAGTGTATTAGACAGTCGCTGGTTTCTTCTGCAGTAGTAGAACGAAGAGGGTAGGCTAAGGAGAACTTAGTTAAGTCATCTTGAAGGGTGAATATGTATTTTAGTTTTGCAGGAGTTGTTTCAGGTAATGGACCGACTATATCCATAGCGACGCGTTGAAATGGGTTTGTGGAAGTCGTGGTGATCTTCATTGGCTCTCGGTTTATTCTTCGGAGCGCTTTATTTTCTTGACAGAGTTTACATGACTTGACGTATTTTTCAATGTCACCACGCATACCCTTCCAATAATATTTTTCTTGGATTCTTTTGAGCATTCTTATAGTTCCTAAATGACCTGCTATGGGTATGTCATGATTTTCTTTAAGTATTTTCTTAATCTCACTCAACGATGGGAATATAATTACATTACGGTGAATCGTTATAAATGAATCGACATTGTGAAATAAGTATAGTATTATGTTATATAGCTTAGTGTATGAGTGAGATTCGAAAGGATTTCTAAAATCTGTTATGCTAATACCCGATGGTGATGTTATAATTAAGTTGTTACGTATATTCTTAAGACTAATATAAAGATCTTCATAGGTAGCGCTATCAAAGTGGTTGACTTTAGTAAATAGGAAATATACGATAGTGCCTTTATATTCAAAATTTAAATATGAATGGAGTGTTTTTTCTTTGTTATTGATTTCTTCTTTATTCGTTAATTCATTTAAAATATCTTCAACGTGAAGATTACTCTCATCGAGGTCAATAGATGTAGGAATAATTACTACTTTGTCGAGACTAGTTAGGATGCTCGAGTTAGCTTCTAGTATTTTGGCATTCGATTCGAAGTTTCTACTGTTCATGGTTCTTAAGAATTGGGAGTAATTATCATCATTGACATCAAGAACTTCGAGTAGATTATCGATAGGGTCTTGGGGATTTATGATCATTTCAGGTGAATTAAGTGAAGGAGACGGCGATGGAAAGTCAGTGATTTCAGGGTTAATAATTATTTCAGGATACAGGCTTGGAGCAGGGCTAGGACCTGGAACGGGTTGCAGTTCGGTTAGGGGATTCTGTTCTATTTCAGGTTCTTCGAATGTAGGAGTTTGCGGACGATCAGGCTGAGATAACGAAGGTAAGTCAGGGTTTAAATAGGATGGAACTGGATGTTGCGGTTCCACTAAAGGATTTTCGACTGTATCTGGTAAGTTTGGAGGTCTAAAGTCAGGGGTTGTGATCGTCATTAAATGGGCTTATGTTTTGGTCGAGCTTAAGAATACCATCATTTTGTAAAGGGTTTACAGGATACCGAGAGAGTGCATCAGCAGCTGCGTTAAGTTTTCCCTTCTGATAACCGATTTTGTAATCGTACTCTTCTAATTTTAGTCGCCATCTCTGCAATTTACTGTTCGGATCTTTATGGTTGAAGAGCCATTTTAATGGTCTATGGTCAGTAATAATTTGGAATTTCCGACCATAGATATATGGTCTGAATGTTTTGCAACCAAATATGATAGCTAGGAGTTCCTTTTCTGTAGTGCTGTAGTTACATTCGCATTTATTGAGTGTTCGCGACGCATAAGCTATTTGTCTATTTTTACCGATTGGACCTTGGCTTAAAACAGCACCGATGGCATAGTTTGAGGCATCACATGTTATTATAAAAGGAAGGGAGAAGTCAGGATATGCGAGGACAGGAGCAGAGGTAATTTATGTTTTAGTTCGTCAAATGCGAGCTGTTGCTGATTTTCCCATAGAAAAGGTATATTGTTCTTTAGTAGTTGTGTAAGTGGTTTAGCTATTTTTGAAAAATTGGGGATAAATCTGCGATAATAGGAATCAAGTCCTAGAAATGACTTTATGTCTCTAGGGGATTTAGGAGTAGGGAACTTTGTGACTGCTTTTAGTTTTTCGTAGTTAGGTTTTACTCCATCTTGAGTTATTAAGTGTCCGAGGTATGCGACTTCCCGTCTAAGAAATTCGCACTTGTCGGGCTGGAGTTTGAGATTAAATTGTCGCAGTCTTTGGAATACCGATGAGAGGTTTTCTATGTGGGAACTTAGGCTGTGGCTATAAATTACAATGTCGTCAAGGTATACGAAACAGCTGATGCCTTGCAGACCAGATAGAGCGGTGTTCATTAACCTCTGGAATGTGGCAGGGGCATTTTTTAGACCAAACGGCATTCTAGTAAATTGGAAATCAAAGAATCAAAGAATCAAAGAATCAATTTCGTTTATTCAGTTTAGGCACATAAAGAGCACATATGAACGTCAAAATTTAACAATAATGTCAAGAAATTACTAATATAATATTAAATTAAGTAAATAAATCATTTGAAAATGATTCTTTCGCTGGTTCGGTAAGTTGGTTCTACTGAGAAGAGACCAGCAAGAAACTCAGTGAACAATATTATAGTTTCTTTTTTTTAAAACAATTTGTTTTATTTTTTTTTCATAGGTTTATATTGTGCGAGCAAGCAAAGAGATTAGGATGACCATGTATTTTTATCATTAAGGTATTCGTTTACTTTGTAATATCCTTTATTCATTAAAGTCTTTTTTACTTCGATTTTAAACTTATTTAGTGGCATGTCAACCAACTCTTGAGGAATTTTATTAAACATTTTAATATTGTTGCCTACAAATGAATTACCAACCTTTTGAAGTCTGAGTTTTGGCACTACAAGTTTATTTTTATTCCTCGTATTATAATTGTGTACGTCAGAATTTTTTTTGAAAAGATCTAGGTTCTTGCGTACATATAAAACATTATCGTAAATGTATTGGCAAGCAACTGTTAAAATATTAATTTCTTTAAATAGTTCTCTCAGCGAGTCACGGGGTCTGAGGCTATAGATTGCTCGTATCGCTCGTTTTTGTAATATGAAAATAGTCTCAATATCAGCAGCTGAGCCCCACAGCATCAGACCATACGAAATAAGGCTGTGAAAGTAGCTAAAATAAACTAATCGTGCCGTTTCCTCATCAGTAAGTGACCTTATTTTTCTAACCGCATAGGCAGCTGAGCTAAGTCTTCCTGCCAAGGCTGCGATATGAGAACCCCATTGCAGTTTACTATCTAGAGTCATACCAAGAAAAACTGTGGTATCAACTATTTGAACAGACTCATCGTTCATTGTAATATGCGTATCTATCTGTCTTACATTAGGCATAGTAAACTTTACACATTTTGTTTTCTTCGCATTGAGCTGCAAGTTGTTACTTGTGAACCAATGCAATATTTTTGAAAGGTTGATATTCACATCGTCAGGTGCCCTTGGGGTACGCTAAATGCCGTTTTAGGAGCATCTTCTTCTTTAATTAAAATTTGGTGAAACCCTGAGGTAAGGTCCAGTGTGGAGAAGTATTTGCTTTGACCAAGTTGATCTAATATTTCAGATATTTGCGGGATAGGGTAACAGTCACCAATAGTTACATCGTTCAGCTTACGGTAGTCGATGACTATCCGCCATTTACGCTGTCCAGATGCATCAAGCTTTTTGGGAACGATCCAGATTGGTGATGATCATGGGGAATTAGAATGTTTTATAATCCCTTGATCCAGCATATGATCTATTTGTTTGTTAACTTCTTCTTTATGGACTTCGGGAAAGCGATAGGATTTCACGTTTATAGGGTTTGGAGCAGTTGTTGTTATAGCGTGTTTAAGAACATCGGTGTAGGAGATTTTATCACCGGAAATAAAGAATATGTCAGAGTATGCACAACAGATGTCATGAAGGGCATTTGCCTCTTCAGGATTAAGATGTGAGGCTCGGAGAAGATTTAATACTTCTTGAGTTCGTAGGTAGGAGTCAGTGTTTTGATCGTGACAAACTGAAGTAGTATGGAACATTTCGCGCAGTTCCGTAGAAGGATGAATGGGAGTAAGTTCAATATTCAAATAAGATTTTAGAGTAATTGGGGATTCAGAGGTATTGACAACGGATATATTAATTCTTTTGTTTTCTTTAACCGTGTAACATGATATTTTTCTCTTTTGGTCTTGTAATTGATTTCTTTGTTCCAGAGCCACCTAGAGTGTCTCATGGGAACTAGGTATAATTGTTTGGCGGAGAAACTTGTAATCTTCGATTAGGTGTGTCCTAGTTCTCACGCTCGACCGGTGGATGGCGCTGGTGTCCTACAGCATATATTCTATTTTTTATTGCACTCATTTGTTATTTTATTTTTACAATTTAACAATAATAAATTGAATGGGATTTATTTTCTCAGGAATTATGATTTACCAGTAAACAAGTCATAATTATAATAATTGTTGGTAATGGGTCGTCAAGTTGTCTTTGGCGACTGACAGCTAATGAGTTTGTTTATGGTGATGAAATACATCGTGATTAGCAGAATTTTGAAGATTGTTCACGAAGATTCGATGAACGGGCTATAAATATACCTGCCCAGATTTTCACCAGCACTTCTGTTGATTCTTCGTGGCAACTAGTGACCTTTGTTAGTCTTACCAAATCTCTGTGGCATTAATCTTGTAATTTGTCAATTGCTTGTAACAATTTAGTTTGGTGAAAATCTCGTCCCCAGATATTCTGGTAAGTTTTTTTGTAACTCTATTTAGTAGGACTGATGGCAGGCCTGTGTGTGTATTAACGGCTTATGTGTGGTCTGTTTTACACAGGGTCCTTAGTTCGTGCTAGAGAGTCCTTGAGGTTGAGACCGCCTCATCTCACTCTGCTGCGTACCTTGTGGTACATTTGCTGCCGAGAGCGGCTACACGGCGAGAGGTCTACCGCGACCGTCTGCGCTACCACCAGCGAAGCCAAAGGCCAGTACACTACCATCGTGTACCAGTAAATGAGTGCCAACCATCTGTAAACTTGGTACGCTTAGTAGTTTGTGCTAGAATTCACGTGCCTATCAATGTGTAGTTAGTGCAATAACACTCGTGCCTACTGTGTGTGTCCTATCTGCCTCATTCTTCTGTATTCTGTGCCTGTCTGTCTACCTACTTATCTATACATATACTTCTGTCTCCTGTATCTACCTACTCTGTTATTATATTTCTCTGTGTGTTACTCTGTAATTTTTACTTCTAAATATATGTGTGTATAACCTGTTGACCAGTTGTTTTTCTTGGAGCCCTAGCTTCTCTGTGCACACACTCAATAGCTCTGTAGAAAAGGCGCCCTGGGAAAGAGTCCTCTGCATCAGCCCCTGAGTGAGCCGGTGAGTACCCACCTGAGTAAATCAGTGGTTACAAATTGGCTCCCAACGTAGTGGCAAGACTCTGGTACTACTCTGCGGTAGTCTCAGTCTAGTGTGTGTGCATAGGTGGCTACCTCTGATGAAAACAACCTGGGAATCCGTCTGAGACTTCCCAAGACGTTAATTGGTTGTGTTAGCAGCTGAACACGTAATTAATCTTCTTGTCTTTTTCCAGCTACCTACACCTGGGGTGGGAAAAGACGCCCAAAATTCTAAATTTCCAAAATTAAAAAACAGCTGTGATTTTGGTAAGATTTTTGATTTTTTCGGCATACCCACTTTTTTCCTTTTTTTCCTTTTTTCTTTTTTCTCCTCTTTTCTAGCCTGTTTCTAGTCTTTCTTGCAGATGTGCACATATATATTTGGACTGTAATATAATTTTTTCTGTGTAATAAAACTTAATAAGATTTTCTGTGTAACTACAAACTTTATAGAAAGTGTGTAGGTACCTTTTTTTTTTTTTTTTTTTTTTTTTTTACGTGCGGGAAATCCCCACGGATACCCGCCCCTCCGGAGCCGGAGGGGTAGGTTATGTCGGACTCGAACCGACTAAACCGCACGCCGTCTGTGGGTCGTGGTGCTAGGCCGAAGGTGAGGTTGTCTTGCGACATATCCCTCGCACCCCGGCTGACCCAGGGCCATCCCTTTCGGTCTGGCCCTCCTCGGGAGGTGGGGACCACGCCGTCCCCGACTCAACCCCGGTGTGGGGAGGCGCGCATCGTCCTACGATGCGCGCCGCCGCCGTGGCCTGCTTCTGCTAGGGTGACGGGTGGCTCCACCCGTCACCCTCAGGCCCGCGCTCATGGGGGGCGGAGGTCTGTAAGCGCCCTCCGACGCCCGAGCCGCCTTCGGGCGCGAGCAGCGATGTCAGCGAGTCTTTCTCGCTCACCGCGCCGCGCCCGCTCTGCTGTCTCCTTCGCGAGCATGACCTGCTCGCAGAAAGAGGCGCTGGCCGCCCACGCATCCGCGCAGCGGACCATCGCCGCGAGCAGGGTGGAGAGCGTGAGCACTCTCACCCCCAGGGCCGCCACAAGCTCCCGCCTCGGCGTCTCAAACGCCGGGCACTCGGTGAGCGTGTGCAGCCCCGAGTCCACGCTCGCGTCGCAGTGATGGCACTCGGGCGTTGGCTCAATACCCATCAGATGCAGATACCGCCCGAAGTAACCGTGCCCGGTTATCATCTGCGTCTGACGGTACGAGAGGCTCCCGTGTGGCCTCTCTAGCCACTCCCCCATGATGGGCCTTACCGCCGCAATGACGGCGTGCCCTGCGCGTGGTTGCCCAAGTCGTCGCTCCCACTCGGCCACCATGACCTGGTGGAGCCGGGATTTCTCGGCCCGAATGTCCTCGGGCTCGGGATCGAATCCCCGCTCCCGCGCAGTGTGTAGGTACCTTGCATTTTGAATATTAACTGGAGCTTTGTTCTCATAAATGATAGAAACTTTTAATTCTATTAGTCAGCCTGTATTTATATTAAATTATACCAATCAATTTAAAACTTTAATTAAATATCATGCACCTTGTTGATATCTACTTATGAACCTCTGTTTTACATCTTGTATTTGAACCTTGTCTGTTTGACCTACATTGCCAGTTGTGTAACTGACTTTGCATTTGAGTCAAGACTTTAACTTTAGTGTCTTAATAATAGAAACCAGTAACTCTATTATAAATATAAATCATATAATTTAATTTGAAACCATTGTTAGATATCATACACTTTGGTGGAACTTACTTGTTATTTCTGTTTAATACTTTGTGATTGAACCCTGTCTGTGTCATCTACATTGTTACTTATTTAATTGTCGTAATTAAACTTTTACATCATGGCACAGATGCAAAAATATATTAACTTTCTGAGAAAAGATGAACTCTCTAACGAGCTGGCTCACATAGGCATTTCAGTGGCACCTGATGCGACGGTGGCTGGCCTTCGGAGTGAGCTGAGGACGGCACACCGACTTGTCCGTCGGGGTAGCATCAAGGTGAAGGCGGTAGTCCCCACTGATGCAGCGGCGGAGCTTTCCATCTGTACGCCTAAGGTCTCGGAACTAAGTGCGGCCCTCCAGTCAGGTGACTTTGTTTCTGATAAAAATTGTCGCATAAGAGTAGCCTTCAGGGCGAACTATCTGCTAACTAGGCTGGCTCGTTGTGGTCTAGATTGTCCTGAACTGGCCGAACTTCGTGATAGGCTTGTGAAGATCGTCGCTGTGGCTGAACCCAGCACTGATTCTGAATCTGACGGGTCAGATGAAGGTGATGATGATTCGGGTCGAGACCGGGTAGAGTACACTTCACCTGCAGTGAGAGAGGACCGCTCGGTACGAGCTAGTTCTAATAAATTTGGTTCCACGTCTGACAATATAGTGTATAGGGAACGTCCCGTTAATTTATGCTCTTTTAACTTAAAATATGAGGGTTCTTCTTGTGTGCGCGTGTTTTTAGAGAGACTAGAAGAACTTAGATGTGCACGGGAGGTCTCTAAGTCTAAACTCCTTCTGGCTTTCTCTGACCTGTTGGACGGACCAGCTCTGTCTTGGTTCCGTACCAATAGATCTAACTTCGTCTCATATGAAGATCTTATTAGTGAGCTCAGAGATACATTCGATATTCCTGACTATGATTATCGTCTCAGAAATGAGATTAGACAGCGTAGCCAATCCCGCTCTGAGTCCTTGGTTAGCTATATATGTACAATGCAGGCTATGTTCTCAAGGTTGTCTTGCAAAATGCCCAGTGAAGAACAGCTGGACATTCTCATGCACAACATCAGACCAGACTACATGAAGGAATTGGCCTTGCATGATGTTAACTCTATTGATGATCTGAGACGTCTAGGTAAGTGTCTGGAGCTTGCGCGTACAAGGGCGGAAGCTTTCCGTGAGCCTGTTCTTGATAAATTTGAGATTTCGTCTGATTTACACCAGCACAAGACTAAAGGCGTGCAAAAGCCCACTAAGCAGGTGTCTGCAGTCGAGACGCCATCTGCATCCAACGAACGCAAATGCTTTCGGTGTGGCGAGAGCGGGCACGCGGCATACAACTGCACCCAGTCCAGAGAGTTGGTGTGCTTCCGGTGCGGTCTCAAAGGAGTCAAGACACCAGACTGCTCAAAATGTACTGGTAAGCCAAAAAACGCGTAGGCCAGGGCCCTATTGTGAACTCTATACATCACTCTGTATCTGCGTCTATTTCTGATAGGGTCCTGTTTACTAAACGGGATAACGATGTTAGACCGTATCTAGTTGTTAAAGTATTAAATTTAAATGTCTTAGGCCTTCTGGATTCCGGTGCCTCCTGCTCTATACTAGGAAAGGGAGCGCACCGTATCTTCTTGGAACTGGGTTTTGATCTTGAAAGTATCAACCCTACCTTTCGTATTACAACTGCCGACAGCTCTTATTTGCAATGTCTGGGTTGTATTTCTTTACCTATTGAGTACAATTCGGTTATCCGAGTTATCAAATTCTATGTTGTCCCGGGAATCACCACCTCCATGATATTTGGAGTGGATTTTTGGCAGCAATTTAAGTTAGGTGATAAACTAATTTCACAAAATATTAGTCTTGATGGTTTTAGTGACAATAATCCTATCGAGTCTGTGTCTCTTAACAGTGGCCTCGAGGATTACAGCAACCTGACTACTAAACAAAGGGGTGTAATCAACGAGATCATTGAAAAGTTTGACTCTTTGAACACGGATAAGGTGGGCTTAGGTCGGACTACACTCGAACATCATGTCATTGACACTGGTGACAGTAAGCCGATCAAACAGCGTTACTACCCGCTTTCTCCTCTCAAACAGAAAGCCCTGGAAGCCGAGTTGGACCGAATGCTAGAGATGGGAGTAGTGTCCCCGTCTCAGTCCGCATGGAATACTCCAGTGGTCATGGTAAAGAAGGCGAACGGCGAACTCAGGTTGTGCTTGGACTCTCGCAAGCTCAACTCTGTGTCAAAAAGTGATGCATACCCCTTACCGTACATTAATCAAATCTTGGACCATCTGAATAATGCTAAATATTTATCCTCTGTAGATCTGAGTGCGGCCTACTGGCAGATTCCGTTCGACTCTCTGCAGTCCGCCGAGAAAACTGCCTTTACAGTTCCCCGGAGGGGGCTGTTTCATTACAATACCATGTGTTTTGGACTCGTTGGAGCTGCCGCCACGATGCAGCGCCTAATGGACCGTCTGTTTGGTCCTGAGTTCGACAATAGGGTATTTGCGTTTCAGGACGACATAGTCTGTGTGTCCAGTACCTTTGAGGAGCATGTAGAGCTCTTACATAGAGTCTATCAGCGACTCAAGGATGCTGGCCTAACTATTAACATGAAAAAGTCTTATTTTTGTCGGAGTGAACTCAAATACCTGGGGTATTATGTAGACAAACACGGCCTTCGGACTGACCCGGGTAAAGTTGAGGTTATTCTCAACTATCCCACCCCTACTAACCCAAAGGAGGTTAAGAGGTTTCTGGGGATGGCCGGTTGGTATCGTCGTTTTGTCAATAATTTCTCTAAGATTAGTAAACCTCTGTGTAAGCTAACGTCTAAGAATGTTAAGTTTGAATGGACTCCTGAAGCTGAACAGTCCTTCAATCTTCTCAAGTCAGCTTTGGTCTCTGCCCCTATATTGAAGATGCCTAATTTTGAGTTGCCTTTCCGTATTCTCAGTGATGCATCCGCATTTTCAGTTGCTGCTGTGCTGACACAAACTCACGATGGAGTTGAACACCCTATCGCCTACTGCAGCCGTTCTCTCAACAAGAACGAGGTGAACTACAGCACAACTGAGCGGGAACTTCTGGCCGTGATTTTCGCCTTGGAACAATTCAGACAGTACGTCGAAGGCCAGAGGTGTACAGTCGTCACGGATCACTCCTCCTTACTGTGGTTCCATAAGCTAAAAAACCCTACAGGCCGTTTAGCGCGTTGGAGCATGAGGCTAAGTCAATTCGATTTTGACATTGAACATCGGAAGGGTAAGGATCACGTTGTACCTGATGCTCTATCTCGTATAACGATTGATTCGCTAGATGCTGCCTCCTCTAAAGACCCTTGGTATGTCCACACCATGAACAGTGTGCGGAAGAACCCTAGGAAGTTGCCGAATTTTGACATTCGTGACAACCTTTTATATAGATTTACTAAGAATAAATATTCTCTGACTTCAGATTTTGACTGGAAGTTGGTGGTACCCCAGGAGGATCGCCTGTCCCTGCTCTCTAAGTACCATGATGACACACTTAGTGCTCATGGTGGTGTTTGGAAGACACACAAAAGGTTAGCCCTAAATTATTATTGGCCCAAAATGTACGAGGACGTCAAGCAATATGTCGGGAAGTGTGAAATCTGTAAGCAGTACAAACCCGTAAACACGTCTCGTCCTGGCCTCATGGGTAGCCCGAAGCGGGTGTCGAAGCCTTTCGAAGCTATCTCTGTCGATCTACTAGGTCCCTTTCCTACTTCAAGCAATAGAAACGTGCACCTGATCGTGGTCTCCGACTATTTTAGTAAATACGTCATGTTGTGCCCTATTCGGGTTGCCACAGCGCCTGTGGTCGCGAGATTCATAGAGAAGAGTGTATTTCTTGTGCATGGAGTATGTAAAACTATTTACATGGATAATGGTCCTCAGTTTGTAAGTAAGCCTTTTAAAGATTTATTAACCTTTAAGTATGGACGTGGAGCCTCACAGGCTACTCCATGTTTTCGCTTTCTTAGTTTCACCTACTTCCCCCCACTCCCCGCGATTGAGCGGCTCAGTAGCTTTTGTTTGAGTTGTAAAACTACCTACGACGGAGGAGTTTGCATCTTCCGATGAATATCACGTAAGTAATGACCATCAAAATATTGACCGGAGCCTGTCAGGCTACACGTCCATTGCTGCCCTATGTTATATTTTATAAGGTCGATTATGTTTGTTTCAGATTTTGTGATACAAAATGTTAAAAAGCAATAAACGCCGGTAGTTCTAAATCAAAACGACCATCTACGAGTTCTGTTCAGGGCCCTGCGACAAAAATTTTTCATATAGGAGATTCATCATTCGAAAAAGAAGTGGGTGAATTGTTATTAGCTTCGGATCAGTCTGACAATGAAGAGAATATTGAAGATATTTTTGTATTGGAGTCTGAACTGATACAAAATCATGAAAGTGACAATGATGAAGATCAAGACCAGGACCAGGACCAAGACCAGCGCCATAACCAGGACCTAGGAGAAGAATCGGGTAGTGATAGTTCGGACAATATTCCACTATCGGAGTCAGTGAGAGTGGGAACTAACTATTACTACGGCAAAAATAGGTATAAATGGGCCAGGACGCCGCCTTCGGCTAGGGTACGTACCCTACAACATAATATAATAACATCTCGTGCAGGTTCTTCAAAATTGACTCCTGAAGATGGTAAAGATCACTACAGTATTTGGAATAAGCTTTTCGATGAAGAAATGCTCCAGTGCATTCTAACTTGGACTAATGTTAGAATTTCTAGTTACAGAACCAAGTTTGTCCGTTATAACAGACCTGAGTTGAATGATTTGGACATGGTTGAACTCAAAGCCTTTATTGGTCTATTGTTTTACTCAGCTGTTTTGAAATCAAATGATGAAAACACAAGTTACTTGTTCGCTTCCGATGGCACAGGTTGTGAGATATTTAGGTGCGGAATGTCAGAGACAAGATTCCTGGTTTTGTTATTGTGTCTACGATTTGACAACCCAGATGATCGTGAAGAGAGGGTGAAGACTGATAAGTTAGCTGCCACATCCCCTATTTTCAATAAGTTTGTGAGTAATTCTCAACAGTTGTATGAGCTGAGCGAATGTGCCACAGTGGATGAAATACTCGTCAAATTTCGAGGAAGAAGTCACATGATATCATACATGCCAAAAAAGCCTGGTAAATATGGATTGATAATACGAGCACTATGTGATGCCAATAACTATTATTTTTATAATGGGTATATTTACTCTGGAAAAGACTCGGATGGCACCGGATTGACAGCACAAGAAAAAAAATTTCTAGTTCCAACTCAGTGTGTCCTACGCCTCACAAAACCCATTCAAGGCACCAACCGTAATGTGACCGCGGACAATTGGTTTTCCTCTATAGAGCTTGTAGACGAACTATCATCACGGAAGCTGACGTATGTAGGAACGATGAAGAAGAACAAGAGGGAAATTCCGATTGAGTTTCAGCCAAAAAAAGATCGAGAAGTAAATTCTACTTTATTTGGATTTACGAGCACGAAAACGTTATGCTCATACGTGCCAAAGAAGAATAGAGCTGTGATGCTTGTATCTTCCATGCATCATAGTGACCATGGTAGATGAAAATACTAAAAAACCTGAAATTATTATGTATTACAACTCAACTAAAGGGGGCGTCGATGAGGCTGACAAAAAATGCTCGATTTACTCCAGTAGCCGTCGAACAAGGAGATGGCCTATGGTGTTGCTATTTCGTGTCCTAGACTTGAGTGCCATGAATGTGTACATTTTATATAACATGCACCAGTCTAAAGCTGCGGAGAGAGGAGATTTCCTAAAAAAATTAGCACGTGTGCTCGTGGTGCCTCATGTGCAAAGACGTGTTATAAATACACGATTGCCAAGAGAGCTGAGGTTGACCATGACTCGAGTTTTAGGTAATGATATGGTTACAGAAAATGTCCAGGATCAAGAAACCAGTCAAGGAACCAGAAGAGCATGTAGAATCTGTCCCGCGAAAAAACATAGGATGACTACCCATGTTTGTGTTGGGTGCAATAAACCTGTGTGTCTCCAATGTTCTAGACCATTGTGCACTGACTGCCAATAAATTTACGTTAATAGACTGTTGTCAAAATTTTTTATATTTGTTACCTGAAGTAATAGGTGTTTTGTGTTTTTGGTTTGTTATATATTATATTTAGAGGAAAAAATACTAATTTTGTTATAGGAATAAGTTTAGCTGTTTTTAATACCTAAAAATGTAACCTAAGTTGATTTAGACTGAAAAGTACCATAACTGTTGATTTTTTAAATTTCTACTATTTTTGGAATAAAAGTTGATTATACAAGCACGTTATTTTATTGCTAAATACCATCATTTTAATATAGAATTAGTTTTAAAGCGATCTTATATCAAATGCCCCAAAAAAATATGTGTACATATAGGAGCCTGTGAGACTCCACGTCCACAGTAGTGTTAAGAAAAAATTACGTCCACACTTAAAGGTTAACTAAATATAATGTACCCAATATATATTATAACCCTAGGTATCATGCCCAGACTAATCAGGCGGAAAGAGCTATTCGCAATGTTGTCCAAGCGATCTCATGCTATGTGAAGTCACAACACAAAGCATGGGACTCGTTCTTGGTTGAGGTACAGTGCGCTCTGAACACCGCAGTGAACGAAGCAACTCGTTTTACTCCTTACTTTCTGGTGCATGGTAGGGAGTTCATTGGAGATGGAGTTCTATACAGGCAGTCAGACATTGCGTGCCACCCGGCTTCTGTCGCCATGGACGATCCATCAGCCTTTGGTGTCAAACTGAGAGAAATACAACGTATCTACGACCAGGTGAGGAAACACTTGAACGTTGCCCACCAGCGTAATGAAAAGTATTACAACCTCAGAAAAAGGCATGTGGAGCTGAAAGTAGGACAAATCGTGTACAAACGCACGTTCTACCTGTCAAACAAAGCAAAGAACTTCACTTCCAAGTTAGCCCCTAAGTTCCTTAAATGTGTGGTAACCGCCAAGCAATCCCCTCTGGTATATCGGCTGTCAGATTTAGACGGTAAGGATCTTGGTGAGTACCATATCAAAGACATCCTGAAGTATAAGGAGGAGCCGTCTCCAGTACCTAATGTCAGCGATGTTGTCACTACATAGCACTGTTTATCTAGTCTATAAAACCAGCGCTATGTTATGCTTAATCTGTACAAAATCTGTTTTCTCTCTGAGTATCTACGTGACTATAATTAGTCGCATTAGGGGTTCCACCATACACCGTACCGAGTGTTTATCCCCCATTTCGCCTCTCAATTCTCCACAGCTCCTTGTAGTTGTTGGTAGTGTTGGTGTATCTGCAGCGAATAAAGGGAATATTCATTTTCTCTGTAGGACATTTGACTCTAGCTATGTGACCTAACCATTGCGCAAGTCAGTGTATAATTAGGCGTGTGGGAGGAATGTTCTTTAGTTTTGTAATTATAGTTGTCAGTTTGGGTTTGAAGTACCCAGCTGTGTGTCTATATCTATTGTAAGCATTTTCTGTTTTTTGTTGTGTATTTCCAGCGTATCGTGTCCGCAGGAAATACTATTAAGGGGGGGATGGTGTAACATGATATTTTTCTCTTTTGGTCTTGTAATTGATTTCTTTGTTCCAGAGCCACCTAGAGTGTCTCATGGGAACTAGGTATAATTGTTTGGCGGAGAAACTTGTAATCTTCGATTAGGTGTGTCCTAGTTCTCACGCTCGACCGGTGGATGGCGCTGGTGTCCTACAGCATATATTCTATTTTTTATTGCACTCATTTGTTATTTTATTTTTACAATTTAACAATAATAAATTGAATGGGATTTATTTTCTCAGGAATTATGATTTACCAGTAAACAAGTCATAATTATAATAATTGTTGGTAATGGGTCGTCAAGTTGTCTTTGGCGACTGACAGCTAATGAGTTTGTTTATGGTGATGAAATACATCGTGATTAGCAGAATTTTGAAGATTGTTCACGAAGATTCGATGAACGGGCTATAAATATACCTGCCCAGATTTTCACCAGCACTTCTGTTGATTCTTCGTGGCAACTAGTGACCTTTGTTAGTCTTACCAAATCTCTGTGGCATTAATCTTGTAATTTGTCAATTGCTTGTAACAATTTAGTTTGGTGAAAATCTCGTCCCCAGATATTCTGGTAAGTTTTTTTGTAACTCTATTTAGTAGGACTGATGGCAGGCCTGTGTGTGTATTAACGGCTTATGTGTGGTCTGTTTTACACAGGGTCCTTAGTTCGTGCTATAGAGTCCTTGAGGTTGAGACCGCCTCATCTCACTCTGCTGCGTACCTTGTGGTACATTTGCTGCCGAGAGCGGCTACACGGCGAGAGGTCTACCGCGACCGTCTGCGCTACCACCAGCGAAGCCAAAGGCCAGTACACTACCATCGTGTACCAGTAAATGAGTGCCAACCATCTGTAAACTTGGTACGCTTAGTAGTTTGTGCTAGAATTCACGTGCCTATCAATGTGTAGTTAGTGCAATAACACTCGTGCCTACTGTGTGTGTCCTATCTGCCTCATTCTTCTGTATTCTGTGCCTGTCTGTCTACCTACTTATCTATACATATACTTCTGTCTCCTGTATCTACCTACTCTGTTATTATATTTCTCTGTGTGTTACTCTGTAATTTTTACTTCTAAATATATGTGTGTATAACCTGTTGACCAGTTGTTTTTCTTGGAGCCCTAGCTTCTCTGTCCACACACTCAATAGCTCTGTAGAAAAGGCGCCCTGGGAAAGAGTCCTCTGCATCAGCCCCTGAGTGAGCCGGTGAGTACCCACCTGAGTAAATCAGTGGTTACAACCGTAACTAGGCAATTAGCGATCAACAGATTTTCATGAACCCTTTGGTCTAGGACGAGACCCTGTTTTACTTGAGGGTTAGATACTGAACACTCAATGATAGTCTCCATACGTGGTAAAATGGTATAAACAGGATTACAGAAATTTAGTTTCAAATGATTTCCTTTAATTTTCAAAACCTTTTGGTTGTAATCTATTGCGCAGTCTAAATCTGTTAAGAGATCAGAGCCTATGATTCCGTCATAAGACAGGTTTATATTATCCACTACATGGAAGGTGTATGCTATTTCGCGTTCTGACAAAACGCTCATCTGAAAACTACCCAGAGTGCGTGTTAGATCATCTCCGGTATCAATACCTTTTAACAAAATTATACAATTTTCGTTCAGCAACGGCATTGTTCGGATCGAAGATTGTTTGATGAGACTTACCATCGATCCTGAGTCAACTAAGAAAGTTAGGGGAGAATCAGCTAACGCCGTTTTTAAGGTCACATGCGGCAAAAACCGTTTGGGGCTATTTGACATAACTTCGTATATTTTTGTTCCAATAGCAGCTTCGGTATTCATCACCGAAGTTTCGCAAGGAATAGTGTTTAATAAAGTATTAAAAACAGCGGATTTAGTATTAGTAACAGCGGATTTAGTATTAGAAACAGCGGATTTAGTATTAGAAACAGAGGATTTAGTATTAGAAACAGCGGATTTAGTATTAGAAACAGCGGATTTAGTATTAGAAACAGCGGATTTAGTATTAGAAACAGCGGATTTAGTATTAGAAACAGCGGATTTAGTATTAGAAACAGCGGATTTAGTATTAGAAACAGCGGATTTAGTATTAGAAACAGCGGATTTAGTATTAGAAACAGCGGATTTAGTATTAGGAACAGCGGATTTAGTATTAGAAACAGCGGATTTAGTTATGGCGCATTTCAGAGGGTCTCTCGTATCGGCTTTGAATGATACATTTCCCGTGCGATACTGTTCGGGAAATTTTATTCGTTTAAATTTCTATCGGGTTGCTCAACTAGGTCAGTGGGAGCCTCCTCGGGGTTGTAAAATGTAGCGTGAACGTCACGCGGACGTTGGGTCGAACTTGAACCCGGATGACCTTGATTGCGGCGGTTAATGTTAAATTGTCCGATATTTTTACAATATCTACATATAATGTCACTCTTGTTCGTGGGATGTGAGGTTTGAGAGTCATTTGGACGACGACGACCTTGAAATTCTCAAGGTGGAAATTTACCATTATTACGGTTCTGGTTAGCGAATGGTACAGAGGTCAATTGTTTTCTAGAATTTAGGATTTTCTCCTCTTCACATGCGTAACTTATAGCATCGTTTAAGGATTCGGGGTCGCGACATCGAACAATTGTTGACAGTGAGGGGTAGAGACCGATAACAAAGGTATGAACAGCTAAGTCTTGCATCGCAGCGGCACGGCCAGCTAGTCCGCCCTTCCTTTCCGTTTTCTTTTTTGAGGTAGGAACTGTCAAATTAATTTTGGACAGCAATTTGGATAGGCAAGTTTCGATTCTGAGGGCGAACTGGTTGACAGTTTCCTTAGGCCCTTGTTTACATTCCTGAAGTTCGGCAAGTAATTATGCGTAGTGTTTACGTTCTCCGTATAAGTTTTTCAGAAAAGCTTCTAGTTGATCAAAGTTCTCAAATTCTTTTAAGGAACCAGCTATTTGTGCTTTGCCTTCTAGCTGACTTAGAATGTATTTAAATAAAATAGGTATTTGAGCCTGGTTTGCTAAGTCAATGGCGTTTCTGCAATTATTTAAAAATGGGTCTAGCTTTTCACGGGCCCCGTCGTATTTCGTAATGAATTTTATAAGGATACTTATGTTGATTTCAGAGCTTGGGGCAGTTGGGACCGTTGCGGTAATTGGGACAGTAATGCCAGTCTTCCCCATTTTGACAATTAAAAATATATATTAAATAAAATATGTTTAGTAGAAATTACTATGTAAGTTATTCAAGGTTATAACTTTATCATTAAGATGTTCAGAAGAGTGTACTGTGTCAATGGAATGCAATTTTTATCTGTACTTAGAAGCTCGTCCAGACGTTAAGCGTGGGCGGAGAGCGTTATCGGTACTCGGCGCTCTCAGTTTAAGTTGGTGTATATTATTTAATACGAATTAGAACACAACTGTAATTTATTTTTTTATGAAATGGAATGTAAACAAAGGTTTTGTGTATAATTACTAGTACAGTAAGTATCAATGAACACTGGTTTAGAATGTATGTAAATCTGGCACTTTATTGATTTAGAATGTCGTATTACGAATTTATTTTAAATCACTGAGTAGCACTGATTAGTTTAAGTTGAATGGAATTAACTCACAAGATTATCAGGAACATATTGATGTATTCGCAGCTCATAGGATTTTGTTGTTTAGCAGGAACAGAGTCGGCGAGAAGGCGCTGAAGGTCGAGAATTCGAAGTGCCGGTTCGTAGCGTTTACGAAAGTATTCAGGAGATATTCGTCGCAGATTCAGGGTGTCACACCTGAAGATAATTCTGGCCGTAGGTGTAGAATACAGAGGTAGACAGGAATTAGCAGTAAAGTAGCACAAAAGTCACAGTAAGGGTCAGGGTATACGGTTCGTTTTTCAGCGGTTTTGCACTCACTTTTACAGTTTCACTGGAAGGTTCACTCACAAGGCCACGCGCGAGCACTAGTTTCGGCGAAATTGAGAAGAGACGTTCCCGGGGGACCCCTTACGATCCCTTTCAGCTGCCACCAAATATTACGCGGGCCCACCGAATTTGGGTTTTTAAAAAAAGATGCGAGTAACCTTGAATTAATTTTAATTAATTTGGTACAGAAAAATGGATATTTAGCACGGAACTGGTAGCACGACCGGTTGCTCTGGATGTCACGGGAGATCTGACCTGCAGGTGTGGGGTGATGTCGTCGGATGCGTTAAAGACGCTGACTAAGGCGTAAAGATGGGCTGAATTAGCAGAGCCAGTGTAACAGCACGGGATATAAAATGATAAATTTTGTGTACGCTTCAATTATGACCAATAAATGAGTATTTCCCTTTGCACTCTTCACGAATGGGCCTACATGGTCGATATGAAGCGTATTGAAAGGGATATCGCCCTTGGGAATCGGGTGTAAAGGCGGTTTCTTGTTTGACGACGATTTGGAGTATGAACATTCGAGACACGACTCAACATACTTTTTAGTGAATCGTCGCATTTTAGGAAACCAGTAAGTTTCCTTAAGTTTTGCCATAGTTTTCTCAAATGCGAAATGTCCAATATCATCATGACATTGATACATGATCTGGAATCTCACACCCTTAGGAACTACCCACTTTTCACCCAGTTCGGTCTTCCTATACAGCATACCTTTCTTGACAACAAAATTTGTTTTAATATCAATAACATCCTCGGACTGAGGGTCATTTAAGATCAAAATTTTGCGCCATATTTCTGTGTCCGCCCTTTGAACAGTCTGTAGCCAATTTGTCTCTGTGATATTCAAGACCGTACCAGCCAAATTCGCGTCGTCGGGAAGTGGTGGATTCCTGCTTAAGGCATCAACGTAAGACATCATCTTACCGGGCCTATATTCAATCGTAAAATTAAATTCTTGCATTGCAATCCACCACCTGGCGACCCGCGGTTTTGCGCCATATTTCTGTGTCCGCTCTTTGAACAGTCTGTAGCCAATTTGTCTCTGTGATATTCAAGACCGTACCAGCCAAATTCGCGTCGTCGGCAAGTGGTGGATTCCTGCTTAAGGCATCAACGTAAGACATCATCTTACCGGGCCTATATTCAATCGTAAAATTAAATTCTTGCATTGCAATCCACCACCTGGCGACCCGCGGTATCAGATCGCGTTTCATCATTGTGGCTCTTAAGGAATTGCAGTCGGTGAAGACTTTAAATTCAATGCAATTAAATAAACTCGAAACCGTTGCAAGCTGGCGATCAATGCTAACGTTCTAACGGTAGTTTGGCGGCTGTAGTATGCCACGGGCTTCAGTACACCTTTGGTATCCTTTTGCATGAGTATACCAGCCACGCTGAGTTTACACGCGTCTGTGTGAAGTTGGGTTTCAGCTTTCGGGTTATACAAAGCTAGAGTAGGCTTTTGTATAAGCTCTTGTTTAAGGGTTTCGAAAGCTTGAATCTGTTTTGATCCCCACTCCCACTCAGAATCTTTCTTAAGAAGCCGTGTTAATGGCTTGGCAATCAGAGAGAAACCCTTTACAAATCTTCGGAAGAAACTGCACAAACCTATAAACTGACGCACACCGTGTTGGTTAGTGGGGATTGGAAAATTTTTAACAGCCTCTATTTTCCTTGCCCCAGGTCGAATGCCTTCTGAGCTCAACTCGAAACCCAGATAATCAACCCTTTTGCTGAAGAAGCAACATTTAGTTAACTTCAGGGTGAGATTAGCACTTTGAAGTGTTTGTAGAACATGCTCTAATTTCTGAAGCCCGTCGTTTATGGACACAGAGGGGATGATTATGTCGTCCATGTAAGCCGTGGCGACTTTGCTGGGTCGACATTCATCTAGTAGATTATCAGTGTTATTCAGCACCATATTAATAATCCGCATGAATGTCTAAGGAGCGTTAAGTAAGCCGAAGGGCATTCGCGTAAACTCAAACTGACCGTGTGGAGACATATCGCGCACAGGGCAGCGCGAGCGTAGTCGCGAAGGCCTAGGACTGGGCGACCGTTGCCGCGTGCGACGCTTGACGTTCACTTGAAGAATTTGAGAACGCCGTCCGCTGTCACGCGTGGTGGTGCGCGATCGTCGCCTGCTTTCACACAGTGGACTGCGAGATGACAGCGGCAGCGGTGGTGTACGCACCTCGCGAGTACCATAGCTATGGTTGTCCATGACCCTGGAATACAGCATATTTTTCTCCGAACAGTAATTAAGTTTAAAGCGCTTATTCATTATTATTTGGTGTATACAGAAAAAGAAACTCTTAATTGAAAATAAGAAGGTAGGTAGTCGGGAATAAAAGTTAAAATTTATGTGTATACAATTATAGGAAATTTGATAACTACTGTTATTTTATCACACGTAAGTATAAAACATTGCCTGTGCTATTCCTCTCCCAAACGTTTAATAAATAAGTAAAAGAGTGGAGAAAAAATGTCATACGACTATATCTAACAAACTGTATTTTCGAAACGGCAGCTCATATCTACGTAATTTTTTATAAGAATTTCACAAAACATTTTTGTAACCACTACTTTAACCTTCAAACCTCATAATATTTTAAAATAGGCACATAACAGACCTCTTGAAAGCCGAAAATACAAGCAACGACGGTTTAATATGAAATTATGGTCTACCCTATTAAGTTCTTTACGTAAAAAAAAATCCGTTTGGTTCGATGTATTTTCGGATAACTTTTATTATAACTTTCTCTGACACGACTTTATATATCTTCAACATAATAATAAAATTAAACGCTCACCTTTTCAAAATACGTCCGATGTGGCTGAGACTTACGTAAACATAAGTAATATCCCGCTTCTGAGGTGTAAAACAACTCCAGTAAAACGCAAGTCAATAATACACTGTTCTTTATTTCACTTCGAAAATCCAACAACGACTGACTTACAACTAAAAAGTTAACATTTCACCTTTTCCCTTTCCTACCTATCCCTTCTATCTCTCCCACTATAAAGCAAAACTAATCACAGAGCAGCACCAATCATACAGCAACCGGAAATCATGATAAATATTGAGTATTATTCCAACATATTAATTGTCTAAATTAAATAAATAACTTATAAATCATTTAAACTAATAAATTATCTTTAAATATTTTATAGACATTACATTGTTAAAGGTAATAAATACTTGGATTATCGTGTCCTTAAATTACATCATAAGCAGACGTCTTAAATAAGTAAACATATTTAATACGTACAGTAATTAGTCAAATCTTCTTTATTAGCCTGAGGTTCCAAAGCAATGAATCAACAAATAATATTTATTAAATGGTTTTAATAAAATTCTTAACAATAATAATATAATTCCGTCAAATAACCCACCCCGTATCGTTCCCGGCGCAAAGGTGCCCACGATGCTGGCCGCGTTGCCTCGTTGAATCGCAATGGCCATCCTTTGCCCCAGAAACGAGCCAGAGCGGGAGTCACCGCCTTGGTCGTGGATGCGGCGGCCAATTTCCGCGATCAACCTCTTCGCCTCTGACCCCCAACTGCCCATAGTCTCCACCGCAATGGGCACAAAATAATATTGTGACTCCATTGCAGCGTATTTCGCCCTTTTCTTATTCGCCGCGTCCTCAGCCGCCGCTGCCGGGGCGTTGATGGTGCGACTCAGATGCGTGGCCGCGACAGTGCTGACACATGTAGCGTCCCACACCAGGCACTTGCCGTTTTTCCACGGCACCAAAGTCAGACCATCAGGTCACTTTCCGTCTGATCTGCTGAGGCCCGGGGGCTCTAGCACGAGGCCCGGGGGCTCTAGCACGAAAACAAGTAATATCAAACAATTAAATAATTAAATAATAGTAGTTTATGATACTGTTGCATAATAAGGGTTCTTATAACACGAGTGTGTTTTTTTATATTATCACACGAGTATTATAAGACCAAGTTATGTACAGTGTCATACACTACTTTATCTACTCTCATACTATAATACATAAACTTATTTATTTTACAAACAAAACCAAACTTTGTTTAATATAAATGTAAAAAAAAAAGTTGACGCCAAGACAAGGCCGCAAACATAATCATAATAATCATAATCATAGTTTATTTGCGAATACGGGTACAGTAAGATATTACACAGAATTGTAAGTTTGTAACATCGATTGCGCATGCGCGTTTCTTTTTTTTTTCTTGCGAATTGGCCGTTTTTTTTTTAAAGTAGAGGTTCAGTCCAGATGGGGATTGTATAGGTGTATCGTTATGATTAAAAAGTTATTTTATAGGTGTCCATACAAGACCTGTATCGTAATAAAACTTTTTTTTTGGCCTGTGCGTAATGTTTGTCATAAGAGGTTTGATTTCAATTTTATAATCTTTGTATTATAGTATCAGAGTAGATAAAAATAATAATATAATAACAAATAATTAAATAATAATATCCATCTAAATGAATAATCTTACAATAAGCTTCGGCCATAAGGGTCTTATTTATAAGGTAATAAAAATGCTGCCAAAACAAATTGCAGACATTTTATAATCCTTCCTAACAGAGAGGGCATTTAGTGTCAGACATGAAGATGCTTATTCCGAGCTCAAGCAAATAAAAGCTGGCGTACCACAAGGAAGTGTTCTTGGTTCAATCTTGTACTTAAATCGACTCATATAGACTTCACAAACCGAAGACCTAATTATACACCGGTATACATTAACGGTTGCGTAATACCTTACGGAAATACAGCCAATTACCTGGGTATGAAGCTTGACGCAAAACTTCGCTGGAAGGCTCATGTCAAAAAGAAACACCTGGAGTTAGATCTACGCTACAGGAATATGTACTGGCTACTTGGCAGTCATTCATCATTGTCAGTGTACAACAAAGTACTTCTGTACAAACAAGTACTTATGCCTGTATGGGCATACGGTATACAGCTTTGGGGCTGTACAAAATGCACCAATATTGAAATAATTCAAATTTTTCAAAATAAACAACAACAACGACTGACTTACAACTAAAAAGTTAACATTTCACCTTTTCCCTTTCCTACCTATCCCTTCTATCTCTCCCACTATAAAGCAAAACTAATCACAGAGCAGCACCAATCATACAGCAACCGGAAATCATGATAAATATTGAGTATTATTCCAACATATTAATTGTCTAAATTAAATAAATAACTTATAAATCATTTAAACTAATAAATTATCTTTAAATATTTTATAGACATTACATTGTTAAAGGTAATAAATACTTGGATTATCGTGTCCTTAAATTACATCATAAGCAGACGTCTTAAATAAGTAAACATATTTAATACGTACAGTAATTAGTCAAATCTTCTTTATTAGCCTGAGGTTCCAAAGCAATGAATCAACAAATAATATTTATTAAATGGTTTTAATAAAATTCTTAACAATAATAATATAATTCCGTCAAATAACCCACCCCGTATCGTTCCCGGCGCAAAGGTGCCCACGATGCTGGCCGCGTTGCCTCGTTGAATCGCAATGGCCATCCTTTGCCCCAGAAACGAGCCAGAGCGGGAGTCACCGCCTTGGTCGTGGATGCGGCGGCCAATTTCCGCGATCAACCTCTTCGCCTCTGACCCCCAACTGCCCATAGTCTCCACCGCAATGGGCACAAAATAATATTGTGACTCCATTGCAGCGTATTTCGCCCTTTTCTTATTCGCCGCGTCCTCAGCCGCCGCTGCCGGGGCGTTGATGGTGCGACTCAGATGCGTGGCCGCGACAGTGCTGACACATGTAGCGTCCCACACCAGGCACTTGCCGTTTTTCCACGGCACCAAAGTCAGACCATCAGGTCACTTTCCGTCTGATCTGCTGAGGCCCGGGGGCTCTAGCACGAGGCCCGGGGGCTCTAGCACGAAAACAAGTAATATCAAACAATTAAATAATTAAATAATAGTAGTTTATGATACTGTTGCATAATAAGGGTTCTTATAACACGAGTGTGTTTTTTTTATATTATCACACGAGTATTATAAGACCAAGTTATGTACAGTGTCATACACTACTTTATCTACTCTCATACTATAATACATAAACTTATTTATTTTACAAACAAAACCAAACTTTGTTTAATATAAATGTAAAAAAAAAAGTTGACGCCAAGACAAGGCCGCAAACATAATCATAATAATCATAATCATAGTTTATTTGCGAATACGGGTACAGTAAGATATTACACAGAATTGTAAGTTTGTAACATCGATTGCGCATGCGCGTTTCTTTTTTTTTTCTTGCGAATTGGCCGTTTTTTTTTTAAAGTAGAGGTTCAGTCCAGATGGGGATTGTATAGGTGTATCGTTATGATTAAAAAGTTATTTTATAGGTGTCCATACAAGACCTGTATCGTAATAAAACTTTTTTTTTGGCCTGTGCGTAATGTTTGTCATAAGAGGTTTGATTTCAATTTTATAATCTTTGTATTATAGTATCAGAGTAGATAAAAATAATAATATAATAACAAATAATTAAATAATAATATCCATCTAAATGAATAATCTTACAATAAGCTTCGGCCATAAGGGTCTTATTTATAAGGTAATAAAAATGCTGCCAAAACAAATTGCAGACATTTTATAATCCTTCCTAACAGAGAGGGCATTTAGTGTCAGACATGAAGATGCTTATTCCGAGCTCAAGCAAATAAAAGCTGGCGTACCACAAGGAAGTGTTCTTGGTTCAATCTTGTACTTAAATCGACTCATATAGACTTCACAAACCGAAGACCTAATTATACACCGGTATACATTAACGGTTGCGTAATACCTTACGGAAATACAGCCAATTACCTGGGTATGAAGCTTGACGCAAAACTTCGCTGGAAGGCTCATGTCAAAAAGAAACACCTGGAGTTAGATCTACGCTACAGGAATATGTACTGGCTACTTGGCAGTCATTCATCATTGTCAGTGTACAACAAAGTACTTCTGTACAAACAAGTACTTATGCCTGTATGGGCATACGGTATACAGCTTTGGGGCTGTACAAAATGCACCAATATTGAAATAATTCAAATTTTTCAAAATAAGGTACTTCGGAGTATAGTAAACGCTCCCTGGTACATTAGAAACGAGGACATCCACCGGGACTTAGGAATGGACCTTGTCGCTAAAGTTATAAAAAAATACGCCGAAGTTCATGAACAAAGACTTTACAAACATGTGAATGTCGAGGCTATTCAGCTCCTTGACACCACGGACTAAGGAGACTGAAAAGGACTAAGCCTTTTGAATTAGTTTAGTGATTTTTACGGATTGCAGTGAGTGCCTCCTTTTAAAACACAAGAACTGAGTGTCTTTCCGTCATAATAGAGACAATAAGAAAAGTGCCAATGGGCTCGTTCTTTAGTATAAATTTACTAGTAAATTAAGTTAAACTTGTAGTGTAGTTAAATGTTTCAAGCACATGTTAGATTTGCATAAATAAACGATGTGTATATATATATATATATATATATATATATATCCACAATATAGGTATATGTATACTATCTATACATAGATATGTAAAGTAAACCATATGTTTGTCTTAATGGCCAAGTGTCTATAATGCAAATCGAATATGTAAGTAGGTTTGTGTAAGACACAACCAATAATTAAGCCATCAAGATTTCGCATAGCAACCACCAATTTGCAGTGCCACAGGATCACTATAATCCTGTTATATACCCTAGGACCCAAATGTAAGTATTGATTGTACTAGGGGGACATAATAAAACAACCATTATGACTATATCGTTCTCTTTTATTCTACTATACCTACTACGTTAGTTCCAAAGGCTATTATAGACAGGAAAGAACTAATAAGAAAACCTGTCCGCCTTCTAACCATGATAATTTAGTCGTTTTATACCAATTCATTATTATTACAATGTAGGCTAGGCATAGCCACACATTACAACACTTACGTCTTACAACCGCACTGGTATCGAACCAGCTTGTACGATATAGCATTATCTTCGAGGCTTGTAGCCAATACACAATAAACCACATCAAGTAATATTACAGTCCATCAAATCTAAGAGGTACCGTGTGACGTTTCATATTTTTCAAACCGAAACAACTTTGTTCATACGTACATTATTCAGTTTCGATAACCTTTTTCATAAAACCATGAATTTAGAAAGATTTCATTATTGTATCTAAAAATGTACAATTCTTAATATCTAAATGTAATTGAAAACTTTCAAACAAAGCAAAATAACACATATTTACACAGTAAATAATTTCTAATAGTTATATTCTTGACCGCATTACAAAGTTACGTAGTTAGGTCACTGCACGTAGTGTTGCGACTCTTCGGATACACTTGTATGCAAAAAAATCGTTTACATATACGAAAAATCGAATGTATTATTTACAAATTACACTTGACAACCAAACAAATATTTTTTCATGTGAATGGGATTTATCTCACATATTACGATTACATAACTAAATAGTTATGTAATCGTAAAATATGAGATAAACCCCATTCACCAAAAATACGTATTTATAAATCAAATATATTTGCTTCTTTAAAAAGTTGTCGAAAGCGATTTGTCGATTTTTGATTTTCGCGCCCAAATAAGTCGGGGTTTCTCGCGCTAACGCTGTCGAAATAGTAAATGGAGTCAGGGATAGTGTTTTTTACATTTATTTTTGTGTATGATAGTATGGGTTTGCATATTACAGAGAAATAAACAAATTTTTAACAAGCACATCCATTGATTTTACAATTACAATTTTTTCTTCTAAGTCTTATTTCTACGTCTAAAACTAATAAAAATAAGGTATGTAGAACCCATTCACAAAAATGTTGTTGCCTGATGTTATAAATTAACGACGTTACTGCGCGACCGCATAATGCACTGAATACACAGATACCCTAAAATAAATTAATTTAATTATTTTTAGGTCAATAGGCAAAATCGCAGGTGTCCAAGTCTCTACAATTTTTTTTTTCTGGCAACACTGCCAACTACAAGCGCACGCGGTCCGCTCGGTCGGTTCGGCGTCAGCAGTCTCTCGCCATCTTGGAAGCTGACTGTGCGCGTACTTGCTTTCTCGTTTGTGTTTTACAATTTGTGACTTGGCTATTACTTTTCTGGACTGATCATTCTTTATCCGTTTACCTTGGCAATATTTATACTGGACTCCGAACTAAGCAAGTGTTTATTAATAATGTCGAAAAGAGGACGTACTTTGAACAGCCAGGCTCGTGAATTGGTGGTGAAATTACACGAGTATTTTGAGCGTGAATCTCAAAATGGTGGACTTCTACTGCCAGTTACACAAGTTCGGGATCGCGTCGGTGAAGCTCTCGGTATTGGTAGCCGCACCGTTGGCAAAATATTAAGTGAAAAATATGGGCCTTCGGGGAGTGACAGTAACGTACTTCACACACCGAAAAAACGAAAAAGAAATAAACCTGTGACAGGCATCGATGAATTCGATAGTCATGCTATTAGAAACCATATATACGGGTATTTTACAAGAGGCGAATTTCCAACATTGGCAAAGTTATGTGCAACTTTAAAAGATGCCGGGCTGTATAAGGGAAGCATAGAGTCGTTGAGAACGGTAATAACAGGAATTGGCTTCAGATACAAAAAAGTTGACAAACGAAAAATTGTTATGGAGCGACATGACATAATTATGCAGCGACTAACATTCCTGCGCGAAGTTAAACAAATTATAAACTGGGATAATGTAATATTTTTGGACGAAACTTGGCTAAATTCCAACCATTCTGTGCCGAAAACATGGACTGATGATTCTGAAGCTTCGTGCTCGAAGGTGCCGATAGGAAAAGGTGGACGCCTCATAATATGCCATGCTGGGTCAGCGTCTACAGGCTTCGTGGAAAACTCTTTATTAGCTTTCCAATCCAAAAGCACTAAAGAGTATCATGAAGAAATGGACGCAGTAAGGTTCCGAGAGTGGTTCTTAAATTTATTACAGAATATCCCTCCTAACAGCACAATTATAATGGATAATGCCCCATACCACTCTGTGCAAATTGATAAAGCACCTACGTCAGCCAATAAGAAAGCAGATTTGGTGGCATGGCTGCAAAGAAAAGGAGTGGATGCCGACATGTCACTATTAAAAGCTGAATTATTACAGTTAGTGAAATTGCATAAACCACCAAAACCGACATATGTAATTGACCAATTGGCCGAAGAGCACGGGCACAAAGTCATACGACTTCCTCCGTACCATTGCCAATATAATGCCATTGAACTGATTTGGGCCCAAGTTAAAGGTAATATTTTATAATATTATAATAATAACACGAGTACTTCTAACATTCATAATTTAAACAATGGTTTTCGTCTGCTATCAAATAGTTACATTATTGTTTTACAGGTTATGCAGCAAGACACAACACAAAACCACCCTTCAGTGTCAAGAAAATGGAAGGTTTATTAAAGGAAGCATGTGCCCAAGTTACACAGGAAGATTGGAGTAAAGTAGTACAAAAAACAAAGAAAATAATAATGGACGACTTCGAAAGAGACGTACACTTTGATAATGTAATGGACAATCAACTGGTCATTAATTTAAATGACGATGATGACGAAGACGACGATACTAGTACTAGTAGTGAATAAAAAAATATCCTAAACATTTCTTTTATTTAATTATAACAATTGATTTCTTAAAATTCGGATATTATAGTAATCGATCTCTTAAAGTTCGGATATTATAGTAATCGATTTTTTCATCCCATCCCTATAATTCAATTGTCAGAACTGTCAAACGGTACTTCTTAGATTTGACGGACTGTATAAACATACACTGTTGAATTACATTAATATCGTGAGGTAGTTTTACTACACAATAACACTTTGCATATCATACCCCAGAAGGGTATGGTTCAGTAATCAAAATTACTATCTGCTAGACAGGTACTGCAATACAACAATCGTAATACCTCTATCCACAGATATTACTACGTTATAACAACAATTATGACCTGACAATTATATATCAAATACAGCTCACATAACAAGTATTATTTACACGATATTGTCTTGTCAATAATTCACAGTACAATAATATTACACAATAAACATTATCAGAGTTATATCGTACCTTATGCTTCGACGTCTCGGGATCAACTCAGTCCCTACTCAATATCGTCTGTCCTTTTTATAGGACTCGCTTTGTCGCAATGCATCGAATGATTTTCACCTACCCACTTAAACTATTGTAGGTACTAAATAGTTTCAGGTTCAGGTTTCAAATACCAACTAACATGATTATTCTTTATCGTATATATATATATATATATATATATATATATATATATATATATATATATATATATATATATATATACACACACACACACATAAATATCACGAAACGTATATACCACAATACATCTCGCTTTGTTTATTACAATCGAACCATATCGTAGTACCGTCATTTCCTGAACATAGAAATTATTATTATACATAGATTTTAATTAATAACTATCACACACATAAACGTTGAATACTGAAATTCAGTAAAATCTATTAAATATATATGTAAGAACTTAAACAATGGTTAAAAAAGTGATGTGGCAGTATTTCGAATGATGAGATCCTCATGTACCAAATGGGAAGATATATCAACAGTAACGAAGCAGCGTGGAGGATTTTTAGTTTATACACGAAAGCAAACCAGCTGTGCAACATCTAGCAGTACATTTGGAGAATGGACACAAAGTTTACTTCACAAAAGATTCGGCTAGAAAAATTGCAAGCGAACCACCTCAGAATGCAACATTAACAGCTTTTTTTCCAGCTGTGCCAATCGGATCCATTCGCAAAGACATTACTGTATTTCGACGTCCCTATTTATTATACGTGGGACAAAACAAGGAAAATTTTTCGACGACGAAAACAAGGAAAACCAGAGGAGGGTCATCCAGAAATCATGAAAACTAACGACCAAACAATGCAGAATGTTTCTATCTCTGGATTTTGTTACATGAAATACGGGGACCATCAAGTTTCACGGATCTCTGGCCACAAGTACAAATACTGCAATTAACTAAAATCATGAGAGTTGAATTATCAAAATATGAAACAACAGCATATTTTGCTAAAATACACACACCGGCAGAATTAGCGAAATACAAAATTATGGTCTGGGGAGGGATATGTTTAGTAGCTCGCACGGCGTTAGTGGTAGTCGACGGCGGAAATCTGACTGCTGATCGGTATATCAGGGTGATTTTAGAGAAACATGTTGTGCCATTTGCCCCATTTATTATATTACTTCATATATTACTTCTATATATATATTATTACTTCATGTTAAAATGAAGTCGTTACTTCATTTTAATGCAGGATAATGCTTGGGCTCACAGTGCTCGCTCAGTACAGGCATACTTAAACCATGTTGGTGTTACGGTGATGGAGTGGCCAGCACGGTACCCGGATATGAATCCGATTGAACACGTATGGCCCTTGCTAACGAGGAGTATCAAATCAAGAATGCCATCTCCTAACCATCTGGGCGAGCTGCGAAACACATTAGTTGAAGAATGACAGAGGCCCCAAGAAATCATTGACAACATTATTCGCAGCATACATACATATAACTATATCAACGTAGAGTGGTTATTTCAAAGAGCAATTTTGGTCACTAAAAATAATATTGTTGACGATATCAATTTTAATATTCTAAATAGAATACCTGGTGAAGAGAAAATATATAAGTCGATCAATACGATGGTATGCATCGAAGAAAATGTCAACTTTCCTACTGAATTTCTAAACTCTTTACAAGTACCAGGAATGCCATTACACTGCCTTCGTCTGAAAATTGGATCTCCAATCATACTACTCCGAAATCTCATCTCCCCAAAACTATGTAATGGAACGAGGATGATCGTAAAACAGCTATCGAATAATATCATTGATGCTGAATATATTTCTGGAAAGAACAAAAGACACATAGTATTTATACCTAGAATAACACTGCTCTCTTCTGAATTGCCATTTCAATTTAATAGATTGCACCTTCCAAATAAATTAGCCTTTAGTTTTACAATTAACAAAGCGCACTTCAAACTTTAAAATATTGTCGCATCAACCTCAAAGAATCCTACTTCTATCACGGGCAGCTAAATGTAGCTTGCTCATGAGTAAATTTTATATATATATACCCCGTATAATAAAACTTAAAATGTTGTTTATAAACAAGTAGTGTAAATAATGAGAAAATGTTTTCAATATTTTGTTTTTACTTTTACGTCATAGTTTATTTTTTATTTCAACTACCACGTAATCTCATTTCAACTCCCGAGCGAAGCCGGTTATTATAGCTAGTTATTGTATAACTGCAAAGAGCTAGTTCTAAAATTTATTACCGACTTGTACTTGTTCAAAAAAATCTTGTGCCAGTATACCACTGTTTCTACAAGGCAATGTTTCAAATACGAAAAAATTGAGATTTAGAACATGATCCCCTACTTTTAATTTTAAGGTACACAGCCTATCGAGCGAACTTTGCCCCTGATGCCACTTACGGTAAGATTCCCATTTTAGATTGGTATATTTCATTCGAGAATCAGTTTATGTTGAAGAGCTGTGGCTGATTTTTTAGGTAACAGACAGTTTTTACAGTTTTGATAAAACTATCAACGGAGTCGTACTGAGTTTCAAATTTTAGTTTAGCAGACTGCGAAAGTCGGCTTTCAAAACTAAATTTATTAATTTTAATTAACTGCCTTGGTCAAGTGCCGATTGGTAAAAAGCGAACTAAGAAGATAATTCAAGTTGTAGTATGCTACTACAACTTGAATTCATCGATACTCGAGTTCGAGCTAGAAGAAGAAGTGTAGAAAATAACTGCTTAAACTTATCTATATGTGCAACCGCACCATGAAGTAAATCCTATAGTAAACACCATTTAGGAAAATGGCAAATAAAAAACGACCATATGTGAAGAAATAAAAGAAAATATTATAAAATAATTACATAAGTACTAAAGTAACAGAAGGACTTAATTAAATTGTAAGTTTTTGATTTACGAGTAATACCTTAATCTACAGACATAAACGAGTGTGAATTCAAGAGGTACGTGTCGCAGATATTTCTGGATGCATAACTTTCAAGTATTGTGGGGTCCAAGTGTTCATTGATGATCGCAGTACAGTTCAAGTCAGTCATGATGTGCGCCAGTGGTGAGTTGAGCTGATGGACGACGAAGGGTTGTTCTGAGATATCCTGTAAAGCCGTATGTTGTGGCAGTGCGTGACCAAACGCAGCGCGCAGTAAGATCACCTGAGAGCGTAGTGGTCGTGGTATGGTGATGTATTGTTGTTTCTGGTTTAGGCGTATTAGTGCACATTCTATAAGCGAGCGTGCATACTGCGCTGAGTGCGACACGCGGCCGAGAAGGGTGCGTATGCATACATCTAATTTCTCAGACCACGTGGTCGAGTTTTGTAACGAATGTTCCAATGCTGTACAATCCCCTCCAGTCATTAATGAGTACATTTGCCGCAACACACCGTCTTGTAGTTGCTCCTCATCTTCGAATGCTGATAGTTGTTCTTCAAGCTCATTTACAAACTCCTCTGGTGCATATCCAACACAGAATACTTTACCGATAAATCCTAAAAATATAAATTAACTTCGTTATGTTTGCTCATTCAGTGAAGTTAGTATTATGTAGAGTAGTGAGTGCCAGTTTTGAAAAACACGAGAACAAAATTAAGTTAAATTTAAATTACTGTCATATTCACTCATGGCTATATTGTAAATATCATAAGCCTTTCGATGAAAGTAAGCTATGGAAAAAATATGTGATTGCAATTTTTACCCAACTACAATAAATTAAGAAAAACTGACCGTTATCTTCCAGAATAGCAGCAATTTCCAGAGCAACTATAATGCCACTCTCGTAGCCCAACAGATAAAACGAGTCGTTCATTCCAATCTTCTTCAGCAAAACCTGTAAAGGTGATTAGGATGTAAGGCAAGAGAGCAAATATTGTGTCAAAAATACCTGTTTTAAATTCAGATCAAGGAGTCATAAGATTGTCTCCATTCATTTCTCAGAATTCATTCGTACAATTTCAGAATAAGTAAAAGATATATGCTCAATCTTATTTATGCCCAAGGAGTTGTGTAATAGATATGAGTGTAGTTGATACCTATGTACACATACCTCAGCAAACCTCTGGGCTGTTTCCATCACTGTCTCATGCGGATGATCGAGTCCGGGTTGCAGTACGAGAGCTGGCAGTTTGAGTCGTTCGCAAAAAACGCGGAACCGCTCATGATGGCCTTCCATCCCCGGTATTATGCATAGATTTGTCTGGTTTACTTCAAACTCATCATCTCTCTGCAATATTTAAGATGTCTTTTTTTTTAAACTATGCTGAAGTGTATTTTGATACGTTATTTTAAGAAATGCAGTACATACCATAGTTGCGCTACTGACAAGTGTTGGCAAAAATACAAATTCGGTGGTCGCAAGAAGTTCGTCCGAATCAATATAACTGAAGAAGTTAGACAAGCCCTTCATTTCTTCAAAAGGAAGGTCTAAAACTAGTTTTTCTGTTTCCAATATCCTGAAAATTAAAATCAAAATGGAAGGATATAATTATCTAACTTACAGAATACTTTATAGATTTAGGAAATACCGGTAAATTGTCAACGTTACCACTATATTTAACTTAAAAAACAAATTTCATAAATAGTTTTTTTTTATTAACGTTTGTCGTAAAAAAAAGCGCAATTTATTGATATCACCACTGCTAGTGCAATAAGAGGCATTAGATACAGTTTGTAACAAAGATTGCGCAAAGAGCTCAACTTACGTGTCTATTGTTAATGATCGAACTTGTTCTTCGTCGAATGCCAGATTGTACTGGATGCGTAGGAAAGTACAAATTGAATGTAATTTATGATTTTGAATACCTAATTCTGCCAAAGTAAGACTCTTCGTGACGGCGTCTGGTATACTTAGACCTGCAGATAAAATAAAATGAATAGTGGTAATTCAGAAAAAAAATAAATGCTACAAATAAGCTCTGTTATAATTATGCTGCTCTGTTATCAGTATGTTGGTGCTAAACAACTTACCAGCCAATTTCGCAATTTGTTGCAGAAGGGCGATTTTATGTTTGTTCTCATGTGCTAGAATTACACAATGAGTGTTCTGCAAAGCTTGTTCTGCAGCGTCCACTGCACCTCGCCAGTTTATGAAACTGCTGTATACTTCCTTTAATAAACAAATTATATTTCAAATTTTACTAAGCACTGCCGCATTGCCGTATCTAAATACTAGATTCACAATGCTAGATTATTGCAGCCTCTGTGGCGTGGAGGTAGTGAACGCGACTATTACGCAGGGGACGTGGGTTCGTTTCCCGCTCAGTGTAAATGTTTGTATCAAGGAATATTTGTTTAGGCACATAAAGAGCACATATGAAAGTCAAAATTTACAAATATGTCAAGAAATAATTAAAATAATATAACATAAAGTACATAATTAATTTGAAAATGACTTTCGCTGGTTCGGTGATTTAGTTCTACTGCGAAGATACCAGCAAGAAACTCAGTGAATGCGATTATGCTTTTTTTTCTTAAATGTAGTTTTATTTAATACAAATTTATATTGTGCGAGCAAGTCGAAGAGTAGGTTGAACATACATACCGGGTGTTAGGGGAACGCTCCCGAAGCCGAAGGCCTGTGGTAGTACTCCGGGTATAGTACATTTTGGCATATATTTTTTTTGATTTGTTCGTTTTTTTTAAATTTCTTTAATATTTTTTTTTGTTTTTTTTTTACCACTATTCATTCTTTATCGTATTAGGAAAGCTCAAAGAAACGAAAATTTCATAAAAAAACATCACGACAGAAAAAAAAAGAAATGGCGTCAAGCGCGTGCTTCTTGCGATGTTTTTTATGAAATTGTCGTTTCATTCATCTTTCCTAATATGATGGAGAATGAATAATGTTGAAAAAAAGAAAAAAAAACCACCAAATGGAAAAATAATTATGCCATTTTATTTTAAACTTATTTAGTGGCATGTCAACCAGATCCTGAGCATGATCTTGTTTTTATTAAACATATTAATACTGTTGCCTACAAACGAATTACCAACCTCATGAAGCCTGAGTTTAAGAACTGCAAATTTATTTTTATTTCTCGTAATATAATTTTGCACGTCAGAGTTTTTTTTTTAAGAGATCTAGATTCTTGCCTACATACACTCGAGAGCAATGAATCCGGGTCACTCAAAGAATCCAAAAAATCTCGGATAGTAAGAATGCTAGGTTAATGCAATAAATTGTATTTAATAGACAATTTAATACTCCTTAAATGAAAGTATTAAAACTTCTTAGTTATTGTAAAGTTATATCATAAAAAAATCAAATTTGAAAAGGGAACACTGTCGAAGATGGAACTACGAAATTACAGGATTTGTTTTTGCTTTTGTTTGTAATCTGTCATTTATGTTGGTACATAAACCAGGTTGATAGTGCTCAATATTCATTATTCAAGCTGAAATCATGTCGCTTACACTTGAAGAATGCACCAGAATACTTACATTGGTGGAAACCGGCCGGAGTCAGCGCGATACAGCCAGGACTGTCGGTGTGTCGCTGTCAACAGTACAAAGAGTTCTCCGACGTTACGAAGAAACTGGTTCTAACCTACGCAGACCAGGAACGGGCAGAACTAGGTGTACCACAGCACGAGAAGACCGATACTTGGTGAACACCATGCTTCGAAATCGCTTTCTCACAGGAACTGAACTCACAAATCAGTTTCGACGCCTCGGAGGAAGTAACCCAAGTGCATGGACAGTAAGACGTCGGCTTGCTGAATCTAACTTAAAACCCCTTAGACCTGCAAACGGCCCTAAACTGGAGCGTGGCCATCGTATTTCAAGACTAAGATATGCCCAGAACCACGTAAATTGGAGTATTGAAGATTGGTCGAAAGTTATGTTCTCCGACGAATCAAAATTTATGCTCTACAAGCACGATGGAAGACACAGAGTGTATAGAAGACCAGGGGAAAGATTCAAGCAAGCATGCATCGAAGAAAAAGTAGCCTACGGTGGTGGGTCTGTACTTGTGTGGGCCGGAATTTCCTCTGAAAGTCGCACAGAGCTGGTGATCATAGAAAACGGCTCTTTAACTAGCGTAAGATATGTGGAAGAAATCCTCAACGAACACGTTGGTCCATTTATGGTCAATTTGGGTGAGGATGCTATATTTATGCATGACAATGCCCGACCTCATACAGGTAGGATTGTGAATGACTACCTTCAAGAGATGAACATTACTTGTATGGAGTGGCCAGCGCGCAGCCCGGATATCAACCCGATCGAGCATGCTTGGGACGAGCTAGGGAGATGCGTAAAACAACGAAACCCTCCCCCAATCACGCTTCCTGAGCTCAAAATTGCTTTCACAGAGGAATGGGAGAATATTCCCCAAAATCGTATAATGAACTTGGTGTACAGCATGCCAAACCGCGTAAACGCAGTAATGGAAGCACGAGGAGGTAATACGAAGTATTGAAATTCAAGAAAATCGTCATAAAGTTCAAAAATTTCATGTTTCCTATTTTTGTTTTAAGGAGAGATCAGCAGTTTTTTTTCTTTATGTAATTTTGTGTAAATAAAATGTATGGTGACTCATATTTTTTTAACTTTCATTTAAGGAGTATTAAATTGTCTATTAAATACAATTTATTGAATTAACCTAGCATTCTTACTTTCCGAGATTTTTTGGATTCTTTGAGTGACCCGGATTCATTGCTCTCGAGTGTATATGTATAAGACACTATCGTAAATGAATTGAGAACCAACTGTTAAAATATTAATTTCGTTATATAGTTCTCTGAGCTAGTTTCGGGGTCTGAGGCTATAGATTGCTCGTACCGTTCGCTGTAATATGAAAATAGTCTAAATATCGGCAACTAAGCCCGACAGCAACAGACCATACAACATAACGCTATGAAAGTATCTAAAATAAACTAATTGTGCCTTTCCCCATCAGTTAGTGTTCTTATTTTTCTTACCGCATAGGCAGTTGAGCTTAGTCTTCCTCCCAAGGCTGTGATATAAGAACCCCATTGCAGTTTACTAAGTTATTCCAAGAAAAAAATGTGGTATCCACTATTTGAACAGATTCATCGTTCATTGTAATTATGATTATCTATCTGTTTTCCATAAGGCATAGTAAACTTTACACATTTTGTTTTCTTCGCATTAAACAGCAACTTGTTACTTTTAAACCAATGTACTATTTGAAATGTGAAAGCAGTTGATTAAATATAATGTTTGCAAAAATTTTACTGAGGGCTGGGAGCAGATATGGATTTCGGCCGAAAATTTGATGGAACACTTTTGTCCCCTGCTTTAAATACTGGAATGATTTTACTATACTTCATGAGTGTAGGAAAAAGTTTATCATCTATACGACACAGCTAATTAGCTTAATCAGCCGTTTAATTAACTGCCTAGACAGTTAACTAAACGATGCCATGCAATTAACGGCCTACATGATATTCAGCCGTCTCGTTTATTACATCATTTAATATCCTGGCTGGCCGATATCCGATATCCGACATCCGATATCCGATATCCGATATCCGATATCCGATATCCGATATCCGATATCCGACATCCGATATCGGAGGAAGTCAAATGTATGAGATATGTATCTTTCTTTCACATTGTCCGGCCCGATATCGGTTATCGGAGCCAACACCACTGTTTTGACATCGTGAAATTTAAATATTTTCACGATGTCAACGGCTGTAAAATGTAATAGTTGCAATATTATAATAAGTGAGGTGTTGGCTTTTATCCAAAATAAGTTGGAAGTGATGGACGAAGAAAGTTTAGTACGTATATGTGTGACTGCGTTTACTAGTGAAGAAATTGAAACGTCTAAGGCGCTGTTATTTGAATCTGTGCCATCTCAAAAGCGCAAGATTACAAGGAAAGGCGAGGGTAAGTCCTAGCGAGATGTTTATGATATTATACAGCTGTTCAAAGAAACTGAACCCGACCTAACACCTATATTCGTAGCTAGAGATCTGCATAAACTACCGCCAATTAGTTTTGATCATGTTGATGCAACGAGTCTATTCAGAAATATACTTACATTGCAAACAGAGATTAAACACATTAAAGAAAATAACATCACAAAACAGGACATAAGTAGTTTAACCACACAGATTGATAATTTAAGTCGAGGGTCATCAGTGAAACACTGTAATACAGACACACAAGGCACACAGAATATATTTTCAAATTTAACTAATGATGATGTACAGACAGATTGTCGACAAAATACCAAGCCTTCAACTTCATATTTAGCTGTACAAAGCGATTACACAAGACTTTCGCAAAAAAGTATTATCAACACACCTACATCTGATAATTATTTTTCAACACACGAATGAACCCCACGGGCAACGTCATTTGAATTGGTGGAAATACCGGTTTCGCCCGAGTGTTAGGTACTTACGCGCACAGCTGAGCGCAGCGATGACTCGCCTATAGGTACATCACTTGTGGTAAACAAGACTAGGAAGGGTTGTAATAATAATGAAACAAGCGAAGTAAATAATATTTCAAAGAAATGGACTACAGTTGTAAATAAAAATCTATTGAGGAGAAAAAACCAGTTGAGTGGCAAAATGGGAAGGGGTTACGATACAGATTTTAATTTTAAGGCGGCACCTGATAGTATGATTCCGCTCTTTATTACTAATGTACTCAAAGACACAAATAAACAGGGCATATCAGAGTATATTTTTAAGAAAACTGGCGAAAATGTATCACTTATAAAATTACATTAAAAAATGATAGGCATAATGCTTTTAAATTATTTGTATCAAAAATGAAATTAAAATCGTTCATGAATAATAATCAATATTCCGGCGTTTTATCCACCAAAAGCACAAAATTGTGGATAAATCAGCTCTATAAGCGTCGGTAGCTTAGTGGTTAAGGAGTCGGCCTTACGATCGAGAGGTCCCGGGTTCGAATCCTGGCCATTACACTACCGATGTGAACCCACTGCTAGCACACGCAATTTAGCTTAGTTGGAGGGGTTAGAGGGAATATTAGTAATTTCGATAATTTCGGTTGCTAATATTCTTTAAAAAAATAAAAAAAAGATAATAGTCCGGTCATTTTAGACAATTGAAATAAAGAAAATTCCGACAGAGCCAAATCTTCGTAGGGACCTTAAGTTTACCACAAGGAATAAAGTGTCAAAAGTCCCCATCAGTCCCATGTGAGCTTAGGGACTTATTCGGGGCCCAATGTCAAAATTTTAGGTTTTTTGGATTTTTCTCGAAAACGGTAAGTTTTATCGAAAAAGTACCTCTGAGCAAAGTTGTAGATCTTAAAATTCTCTATAAAAATGGTCCGTATGATTTTTCTCTAAGACGCACTATTTCCCAGATATTGCGCTTGTAAGAATCACGTTCTACATAATATGCACATATTATGACGTTATTTTCAGGACCAATAATTATTTAATAGTATGAAGATTATAGATATGGGTTACTGAGTTTAACTGTCGTTCTAACTTTTTTTATTACTTTAATCTGACTCATACTCTTCATATTCAACTTCAACAATCATGTTTTCTTCACTTTCTTCTTGTTCTTCTTCTTCTCCTTCCTGTTGATGAACGCTTAGAAATTGTTCAAATGAAGATGAATCAGTTGTCTTTTCATCAAAATCACATGAATCTTTCTCTCTTGTATTTAATTGAACATTTGAGCAAGAGACACCATGGCAATTGGTACACGCTGGAGAACACCTCAACCCTACTTTTTACAGCCACATTTGGCACTACAACCTTTCTTACAATTGCAAAAAATAGTGTTAAGAAGTTTTTCTGGAGCAGGGGGCAGGAAATTTCGAATCGGTTCCAAAGTATTATTTATCAATTTCCAACCCCAGTCTTCAGGGTTCAGTTCATTGCCTTGCCTAGTTAAACTCAGTAACCCATATCTATAATCTTCATACTATTAAATAATTATTGGTCCTGAAAATAACGTCATAAAGGTTCGTGGAATAGGACTACCGGGGCTACCACGTTAAAAAAAGCGCGCCGAGTACACTACCTCACAGGTGATGTGGAAATGTGTGCATATTATGTAGAACGTGATTCTTACAAGCGCAATATCTGGGAAATAGTGGGTCTTAGAGAAAAATCATCCGGACCATTTTTATAGAGAATTTTAAGATCTACAACTTTGATCTGAGGTACTTTTTCGATAAAACTTACCGTTTTCGAGAAAAATCCAAAAAACCTAAAATTTTGACCTTGGACCCCGAATAAGTCCCTAAGGTCACATGGGACTGATGGGGACTTTTGATACTTTATTCCTTGTGGTAAACCTAAGGTCTCTACGAAGATTTGGCTCTGTCGGAATTTTTTTTTATTTGATCACTATTTTTATGTCTACAATGACCAGACTATAAAAAAAACTAACAGGCAACTATAATGGGTGATTACGCTGATTCAGTTACGCATAACACCATCCTTGCATCTTTTAATAATTGTAAGTCGCTTAAGAGGTTTATGGAGGGAGTTAGGTCACTGTGCAAAGAAGCTGACATAATTGCACTGCAAGAAACATGGCTTCTTCCTCACGACTTGGGTGTATTGGCCATGATTGATGCTGGGTTTGGAAGTACGGAAACGTCAGCGGTAGATACGTCAGTAGGAATACTGGAGGGGCGCCCTTATGGTGGAGTCGCACTTCTTTGGAAAAATTGCATATTTAGTTGTGTAAGTTTAAAGGTGATTTTCCACCAGAGGGGCGAGACGAGACGAGGCGAGAAGGAATTGAAATCGCACTGACCCTTTTCCACTAAAACTTGCCACCGCGAGCTCGTGCGTGACCGCCGCGCCCCGCCGCCCGTATGCTTCATATTTAAATGTATATTAGACAGCTCACACACAATGCTCGATATAACTTTGTTCAAGCGTCAATGCCGAAAACTCCGAACAAAAATTAGGCGTCAATATTCTTGTCAAGCAACACTGTTTCCACCAAAGATGCACTGGGAGAAGATTGAAAATTTGTTATACAAATTTCAATTCTCTCCTCGCCTCGCCTCGCCTAGCCACTCTGGTGGAAAATCACCTTGAAGGTGATTTATACTCTATAACGGAACCAATACGGTTCATTTTTGCACAAACAAATATTTCAATTCACGCCTCGTATATTCTCGTCAATCCACACTGTTTCCACCAAAGATACGCTGGGAGAGGATTGAAAATTTGCCATACAAATTTCGATTCTCTCCTCGACTCGCCTCGTCTCGCCCCTCTGGTGGAAAATCACCTTAATACCGTGCGAGAATCCACGGATCGCGGCTATTAAAGTTCTTCTCAGTGATCGGTCGGTTTTAATATTTAGTATCTACCTACCCGTTGATAAAAATGTTAACCTAACGGAATTTTCAGACTGTTTAGGCACTATCAGTGCAATCACAGAAGAAAGCAATGTGAAGTCAGAGATTATTATTCTGGGTAATTTCAATGAAACAAATCCAGAAATGGGTTTGCGCGGATGTAAATATGTTACCGTCGGACACTTACACGTTTATTAGTGAGGTAAATGGCGGGAGGTGCTGGTTAGACCATTTGCTAGCGCTTATGTAAACTATGATGTCAATGGTCTGACCACTTTCCATTGCTGATAAAATGTAACATGAATATTATAAAGAGGAAAGTTACTACACCGCTAAGTGCACCACAAAATAAAATCTAATGGGGCGAGCGATCACTTGAGCAAATAAATAAGTATTCTCAAGTATGTAATAATATAATGAAAAATATAGATTTTCCAAGAGACTGTATAGACTGTGGTGGCAAATTGTGTAACGATACCCATTATAAATTGATTATTAAAAACATGTACAGAGATATCGTATCATGCCTACAGTCGGCGGCCGTCTACACACACACAAGGTATGGCGATGACTCACATGGCCGCAAACGGGTGGCAGGGTGGAGCAGACATGTTGCCGAGGCACATAGGGAGGCTAGAGCAAAGTTCGTTATGTGGGATTGGGGTTGCCGACCATCTTCAGGTCATATTTATTACGATATGGTCATTTCTCGGAAGGTGTTTAAAGGCAAACTAAAGTGGTGTCAAAACAACCAAGAGCAAATAAAAATGGACAGTCTGGCATCACACTATTCGAACAAAGACTTTATTTTTTTTGGAAATCCACAAATAAATTAAATATAGCTCATAGCCTTCCTGTGAGCGTCGGTGGCCTGACTGATCCTCAGATGATAGCCGAGTCCTTTAAGGAACAGTTTATGGTGCAATCATCTTTAGGGCCAGCGAAGAACCTGCTCGATGCTGGGACACATCGTGACCTGGTATCCACACTCATCTCCACCAAGGAGGTGGTGTAATATACTTAGTAATATGAAAAGAGGCGAATCACCGCGGCACGATGGTCTGAGCATTGAGCACCTGTGGCACGCGGGCTGTCACATGCCAAGAGTACTGGCACTGTTTTTTTAACCTGTGTGTGGGACATTCGTATCTGCCCTCTCTCAAATGACGCGAACGGTGGTGGTGCCGGTGTACAAAGACAAGACGGGGGACGTATCAGACCGGTCGAACTATAGGCCTATTTCGCTTGCAACCATAATTGTTAAAGTGCTTGACGGTGTGCTTAATTCACATCTGGATAAGTATATCAAGCCTCATGATGCCCAGTTCGGGTTTACACCTGGCTTATCAACCGAGAGCGCAATCGCCTGTCTTAAGGATACCGTCAGGTATTATTCTGATAGGAGGACGCCAGTCAATGCGGCTTTCCTGGACCTTTCCAAAGCGTTCGACATGGTCTCCTACGATATCCTGTGGGAGAAACTGCAGGGCACGGGCATCCCTAGGGAACTACTGGATGTCTTTCGCCACTAGTACCAGCATCAAATTAATGTGGTCAGATGGGGGGTGAGCACGGAACAGAAAAAAACGGTGGAAGTGTGAAGTAGGCGTGGCACGCGTGTCATTCTTATGCGGAGATTTGCAAGACCTTACAATTTCAAACTTCAGTCGTATCTGTCATCACGTGTATTTAACAGTTTTGCACCGTGCGTTATTTAATACTATTTAATAGAAATATGCCTTACTGGGTCATTTTGCAGTGCACAGATGATAGTAGGAGCATAAATATTCGAAATGGAGTTGTTTTATACCATCAATAAGTTTGGATATAGCAGAATTTATAACAAATCTTATTGAAATGAAAAGAAAAAAATCAACCTTACCACATATCAATAAAGCTTGTTTTTGATTACACACAATAGACTTGTTATTGCTTATACTGTTGATTGATGGCACTTGGTGGAACTTGCTACACATCTTCAATGAAAACACTTGTACTATTTCACATTATTTATTGAATTCCTGACCGGTTTCACCTTACGGCATTATCAAAGGTTTACTGAATACATAATTATTATGTATTCAGTAAACCTTACGGCATTATCAAAGGTTTACTGAATAAATATAAATGCCGTAAGGTGAAACCGGTCAGGAATTCAATAAATAATGTGGAATAGTACAAGTGTTTTCATTGAAGACATGTTATTCTTATTTATTCTAGAACTTTCTTTGCTATTCATTTAGTGATGTAGTCAAACTTTATCGATATCGTCTTTTTTAGAAACTTTTGTCAAATGGTTTTATTGTTTTTTTATTAATATCATGGATCATTCTGATCTCTTCTGCATACCCATTCAAAGGATACGGGCGTGATGTTATGATGTGTAGTGGCATAGACATAGCAATAATATGCGTTTGCTGTAATTACTGAAGATTTTCTGGTATTTATTGAAGAGTTTCGGGGTCTCTGTCTGAAACCCTTTATCGGATCTTTACAAAAATTAAATGGTATCATTTCGGAATAGTCTTCTTTCGTACAAAGAAGGAATTTTGCAAATTCGTCTACACATGACGAAGCTATGCGCGTACAAACATACAAATAAATAAACTTCTGAATTGAACAAATCCAGCTGGATATTTGCTAGTTTGTGGACGCGGCGCAACATGCATACGCGATCAACATATAGATTTTGGTGCTCTACGTTTTCTTATTTTATGCAAATTAAATTAATTATTTCAAAGTAGTGTATGAAACTGCTCGTAATATGCTCTTAAAACACCCGTTTCATATTGTAAAATACTCGCACTCGTATTTTAAGTATCCTTAAAGTGATTTCACATTTTCTGATATTGGGTGTCTGACGCCGATAGCCGTCACCATGTGCTTTTTTCACATATATTCAATACAATCGGTCCGATTCGGTCATTTGCTCGATCGCACAGACCGGATGAAAAAAATTAAACAAAAAACAAAAAACGATATCGGAGCCCACACTAATATCGGATATCAGATGCGCCGAATAGTGTGAAAACGCTTTTAGGTATTATGCAACAGTTACTTACATAAAATATCTCAAGTGTCCATTTATAATCTCTATAAATGGACACTTGTTTTATTTCAATTAAATAGGTACATACGTAGTTTCAAGTCTTCATACCTTTTTAATCGTTAATAAAAAACAGTTCAACTTCTGAATGGACATCTGTTGGGGAGTAGTTGAACTTTTTCGTAATAGAGTTAGAGTGAGAAGCAAGTTTAATTCAGATACAAAACGTCGTAAATTCCTTTTTTTTATCTATATTAAAGTTATCACTAATGCCAATCAATAAGGTATGTTTTCGTTCTACAGTGTGCATAAATTTGGCTAATTTGGTGTTAAAGATATACGACCAATCAAAACATTTTTTTACTAGTAGTGCAACGTATTATTATCTGGTCGTATGTGTGAGTTTGGCGACATTGGTTCCGCTATTGAATCTGTCCTATCACACTTCTAACAGTTTTTTCTGTTCTGTGGGACAAGCTGCACCACGCGCCCGACCACTCGCACGAGCACCACACGTATGTATACCGCTAGCCCTGGGTGCGCTCCTGGTAGTGGCGCGCGCGCCTGCTGGACAAGCTGCACCACGCGCCCGACCACTCGCACGAGCATACGTGCGAGTTTCGTCACCATATGATATGACATGGAATGTGGGGTACGACAAGGTGGGCTAACCTCCACGAAATTATTCAATTTGTATGTAAATGCGCTGATAGAGGAGCTCAGTAAAACGCGTGCAGGTTGCTTTATTGATAGAGTTGCATTTAAGAATATCAAGTTATGCGAACGATATGGTGCTGCTGGCCCCCTCTATCAGTGCATTAAGGAAGCTGCTTACAATATGTGAGAAATATGCAAATAAACATGGATTGGTATTCAACATCAAAAAGTCCGAATTCATGGTCTTTGAGGCCGTGGGCACCAAGCGTCCGGATATCTTACCGGAGTTGTCTATTTATGGAGTGCCACTCCGTCGAGTTAAGACCTTCAAATATCTTGGACACTATGTTGCCCACGACCTCAAAGATGATGCAGATATTGAGCGGGACCGCAGGGCATTGGCGGTAAGGGCGAATATGCTGGACCGCAGGTTTGCTCGGTGCTCGGACAGTATTAAAATAATGCTTTTTAAGGCTTACTGCAAATCACTGTACTCGAATGCACTGTGGGTCAGCTATACCCAGCACTCCGTCATGGCCATGCGAATACAATATAATAAAGCATTCTGAGCGCTGTTGCGGCTGCCGCGCTCTGTAGCGCATCGGCTATGTTCGCACACGCACGTAGCGTTTCGCAGCTTTGTGGCGCAAAAAAATGATATCGATGATATACGGAATGCGTGGCAGTGGCAATAGTATGCTCAAAGTACTTGTGGCCAGGAACTATGAGTGCTACATATTAAGGCACTTTTACAAAATGCACGTGTCTTTTGTAAAATATAAATCCTAACATAGATTTAAGTTTACAAATGTTACTAACAAATTATGGATTTGAATTGTCTGATTAAAAAATGAATTAAATATATTAAATATATTATTATATTATATTATTGATTACTCCAAGCAAATCTCTGTAAAGATCATTCGGGTTTTCTGCAGTATTCAACTTCAAAAGAGGTACTTTATTGTTAATATTTTCTTTAATTTTTTCAAATCGACATGTTGTGATTGCCCTCATAAAATATTTTAGGTAATGGAACATGTTGGCGCTCATATCTAGATAATTGACCATGATCTGAAGTTTATAATAAATTTGTCATTTACATCGCTGTCTGTAAAAATATTAATCAAGCAGGTATCTGTGGTGGACGTGTTGCGAGTTGGTTCACAAAAAGATTTTATAAGTCAATAGATTTAAAAAGATTGAGGAACCTTAACGAGTTCTACGAATTTTCTAAGAATTAATCAATTATTGGACCACACGCACCGACGAATTACTACTACTTCGATAGACGATTATTCGACGGACAATACTTAGACAAGTCACATCTTCGAATGACCACTACTTCGACAGATTTTTCATCATTCTCCTATTACTGGATGGATTAAAAAAAATTAACCACGAAGGCTAAAGCGGGAGGTCCGCTCCGCTTCACTCCCGCCTTAGTTAGTAATTTGAGGCATAAAAACCAAAGAAAAAAAAACAGTTGCAATTCAACGAAAGAACAAAAAAAATCTGTCGAAGTAGTAGACATTCGAAGATGTGTCTTGTCTAAGTATTGTCTGTCGAATAATCGTCTGTCGAAGTAGTGATAATTCGAAGGTGTGTGTTATCTAATAATTGTTTGTCGAAGCAATGACTTGTCGATCTATGTGTTTTCGAAGTTCGCTCCATATCGAAGTATTGTACTATCTAAATTCAGTCAGTAAGAGTGCATACCGCTACCCTCTTCTTACATTTACATGCATATTTAAAGGTTTCCTTCATAATATATTCAAACAGGTGGTAATCTCCAGAAGGAGGTCTATAGTCGCTAATAATAATATACTGCTCGAGCACTGCACATGATATTTCAATACTTCGCTCACTTGTGAGTGCTACAATATCTATTCTTTCTTTAGATTTTAATTTATGATTGATTTAAATGAGTGGACCCACCTCTTGTAGCGGAATCGCTAGTAAACGATGTAATGATTTTACAATTATCTTTATTTTTAACCAGGGTTCAGTTTAATAATGTACATAAATTAGCGTTACATTTATAAATAATTCTAGTTCTTACTCTTTGCCAGAAAAACCTTCAATATTTTGGTGATTAGTATTCAAGAATATAGACTTTTCCTTTGTCCCTAAAATTAAATTGCTATGCTATGAATCAATTCTATTTGTATTGATCTGAATATTTTCGTGCCTCGCAGAGCACGTTAAGAAATCGATGTGGTTGTCATACGAATTTCTGTCGATGTGGCAGTCGTTACGGGTAGTTGGAGCCCGAAAAAATTTAACAACTGGTCTAACCGCAAAACCACGATTTCACCTATAGGTTGTGGAGGTCAGATAGAACAGCTTCGTGGAAAATATCTAAGTTCAACCGAATCCGCAGTTACACTGGAAAAAGTGACCCGGACTACGGATGTGACCCGGATGAAGAAGGCAGATATTTCTGCAGAAAAATCAAATCTCATGAGGAATGTACTTCATTAAACTTCGTGGAGTGCTAAAGATAAAGCACAAACGGTTGCTTTACTTTTTTTTGTCCTAAAGAATGAAAAATTCTTACTTACTTCCTTAATTTCAGGCAGCAGGATTACTGTAGCAGGTAACTGGTCATTGAGTCGATTCAGGCATACATTCTTGCCGATGGAATTATCACCAAAATCGATCACAGCAAAATAGCTGAAAGTTTGAAGAAAATTTTACCTTGGAAGAGGATACATTGGAAGAGGATACATCGGAAGAGGCTTATGTCTGGCAGTGGATTGTGTAAGGTTAATATATTGCTTGATTATAAACACATTATCAAAATATATTTCTTTTATGACAAAAAATATATTTTTCTCAAATTCTACCTTGATTGACAATATGTTCGTCAGAGAGTGTCAGATATTCTGCACCATGATTGTCATATCATGAGTTAGGCCTGAGATACACAGTGAAATTCTGATAAGAATCATTTAATAGATTTAGTATGGTCAGCCGCTGATAGCTCTGCTACTAAAGATCTCTCAACATTTTTGAATGAAATTAATGTTTATGACAGTATATCTACAACGAACGTGTTTATACGAGAACAATGGTCCTTGTATCGTACGGATTAAGGTTTCCCTCTAACTGACTGTACCATGCTTATATCACATCAGATCAAACTAACGTACCTTAGATCAGAACACAATTTCCTTATTTCTGTATCCAAATCGCTTATTAAATTATTCTCAGCGCCAGTTTCTTCGGCAACGATGTAAACCCCTTCCAGAGGACCCAGCCGTAAACTGCTAGTTATTAAAGCAACTATCGATTCCAGTTTGTTTAAGGATTCTGAAGACACGGCGACAATTACACCCAATTTTTGCCAAGATCTAAAACATTCATCATTTAACAAACAAAAAATAAAGTACAAAGATAAATGAAATTTTAAAGCATTTACAATGTTAACTATTCAAATAGATTAAGATAGTATGAGTATATAGTAGTAGATAGAACCAATTCAATTTTTTTTCCTATCTTAATCAAAAGTACAAGTTTCAGATGTTTTTGTCTAAATCATGGAATATTATGGCTGTTTCAAGTTACACTTTGTTGATCACATAGATCATGCCACCACTTAAGTATATTGAATTATATCGACAAATAACTACCGTATTTTGTGCTGTAAGTAAGAAGATTGAGTCAGAACGTGCAGATGTAGTTGCTTAGCACCTCTAGTCACAAGTCTATCAGCAAACTGTAGACCATACGATGTTTTGCCGCACAGTATGAGCTGAGAACGATTTGCGCTACATCTTATCCTGGAAATCAATTTATTGTTTTGTGACTACTGCTTAAGTAAATTATTTATACAGGTTTCCGACGACAGTACAATATTATGTAATCGTCTGTGCGGTACATGTGAGTACAAGGTAAGTAATTTACCTGTTCTGTGCATGAATAGTGTTTGCCTTTACATGCAACAGCACACGGCCGGGATGGGAACTGGAAGCCAGTAAGTGGAATGCACGCGCTGCTTCATATGGTCCGAATGTTACACGCGACAGGGGACGAACGAAGCCGCGAGCAATGCCTTCACTTAGCATTCTATGTATATTCTGTGGATATATTTAATATTAGTATTTTATACTTACTTTATTTACAATAGAACCATTACCATGGCTCTCAATTAATATTTAATTTTGAGCATAAATGTTAAAAAAATACAATACCTCAGTCTGCCTTATTGAATATATACAGAGGTGTGGGTATATCAAAACACATACACACACACACACACACACAAAACACTCTTAAATTTTAGAATATTTTTGTTTATACTTACTTTCAAATCTTCTACATTTTCATCTTCAAATAATGAAGAGAAATCTACGGTAATATAATTTTTCTCCTTATTTAAATAAGACATTCCAAAATTATATTCATCTCCGTTTTGAAGTTGTGAGATGTCAAGAAACAGACCCCCAAAGTTAGTGCAGTCGAAAGATATCTGCAAAAAAAATGTGTCACTTAGCACGACAGAAGCCTAGCTGTACTCTAGTTCTTTCTCAAATTCTCACATGAATAAGGTAAATCGTTTTTTATGTTACCTATGTGCAGGAACTTCAAATAAATTAAACATAAGTTTGTAATTTAATAATTTTGCAACAAATAATGTAGGTAAGTGTGCGCGACACTCCAAATTGAAAGCTGCGGTGTGGCGCGAGTAGTTCAAGGGGTCAAGAAGTAAACATTATGTTAGCGTATAATGAAATACATAAACATTACATGAAATATATTCAAAATTGCGTGGTTTAGTTTGAACATTTTGAGAATATAAAGGTGCCACTTACATCTTTGAGCCGTCCTGTAACGCAGCTTATAACAACATCGCATTTTTTTCCTTTAGAGACTATTTGAACCATATCACTAAAAGTTTGATCGCGGGAGCAACCAATACGATCAGCTGAAATGTTTAGATAAGTTAAATAACAGTGCTAGAAATCCTTGAAATCAAACAATATTGTTTTAAGAACGAGAACAAAAAAATTCAGTGCAGTGTCTCAGAATACAAAATTGGAGTTAGGCAATAGAGAAGAACGAAGCTAACAATAGTGAAAATGAATGCCTCTACTATACCTTTCAATGCTGGAAATATGCTAAGCAGGAAATGCTTTTTACGTATATCACTGACGGTCGTGTAGACTTCGCAGTCTAAAGCCAATGCCAGAGATATGATTGCCTGCCCTAAAGCACCTGCACCTCCGTGGACAAATATCGACCTGCCTCGAGGCAGTCGAAACTTAACAGCCTTTTGAAAAAAAAAAAAAGATATGCTTTTGTTACATGCTTTGAGTATTCAACACGAGATATGCCTAAGGCGCACGCGTTCCTTTTTCGCCATGGTACGTATGGTGTAGCAGTTTCAAGTTTGATTAGTAATATCAGCATAGTTAGAAGGCGATCAATCAGGTATGTATATGAAATTCATAATATGTTGTGTGTGTTTTACAGCCCCAAGAATCTATGTAATGTATTGAAGAAATACTCACTAGGCAATAGTAAGCTTGCACGTACGCTAATGGCACAGTGGCAGCATCTTCGAGACTCCAGTGTTTCGGTACAGGCCAAAGCAGATCTGGCTGCGCTATCACCCGAGTACTTGCTGCACCACTGCGTACTATACCCATTACGGGTTTACCGCTGTGATTAAATATAAATTAGTACGCTTTCGTCTGTGAGTTGCATGGATGCAGATTATGATTTGAATCTTTTATACGGATATCATATTGCTACGCCGGGCGCTTGGCAACTTCAATCGTCATTTTTCTCTGTGTTAGAGACGTTTTCAAGAAGCTGAAACCATATTTCAGCACGTTTCAGAAGGTGCCCTTTCACCTCCCGAATAATCAAAATTTGACCAAGTTGCCGTTATTTTCAGGCGCCTGAAAACAGTTTTAAGGCCGTTTCAGACCACTACCCGTCAATCCGCGGCATTACCCTGGTAACTCTTTTTCAGGAAATTTCAGGACCCTTCATTGGCCGTTTCAGTCAACATTAATATAATATGGCCAAATTCCCATAGGAGTGAGCGAGACGGCACTACAGGTAGAGACAGCATGCCTTGACGACACTGTTCTAGAAGAAATCGAATGAATAAAACGAGACGTCAGGCTAGAAAGAGACACAAGACCAACTCGAACATTCTAGAATTTTGTTTTCTTTTCGAGAACATTTGCTACTCGGCCGCGCCGGAAAAAATATTTTCTACCTAATGAAAGCTTATAAAATTTTCTACAAAATTTGCATATAAACTTTTTCCAGATTCTCATCAGCTTTCGAGCATAACGCTCCGAAAAAGTAAAAATGAATCTTATTCAGTGTGACGGGCATTGCCTGTTATGAAAAATGAGCAAACGATAAACTAGGTATTTTATTGATAACATAAGGTGGGAGTACCTTCAAGCCTACTATAAAGGCTTTTGAACTGTGTCAAATAGAACATAGTAGTGGATGGTAGATTCCTACTGCACAGAGTAATTTGGCAAAAACTTTGATTCCGAAATTTGAATTTCAATGAAAGAAATTTTGTAGAACATTTTATAAGCTTTCATTACTTTGTCCGCTGCGCAGATGCGTAGGCGGCCAGCCCCTTCTTTTGCGAGCAGGTCATGCTCGTGAAGGAGACAGCAGAGCGGGCGCGACGCGATGAGCGAGACATACTCGCGGACATCGCTGCCCGCGTTAGTAGGCGGTTCGGGCGTCGGAGGGCGCAGACCGACCTTCGCCCCCCATGAGCGCGGGCCTGAGGGCGACGGGTGGAGCCGCCCGTCACCCTAGCAGAAGCAGGACACGGCGGCGGCGCGCATCGCGGGTCCGAGGGGCATGGCCCTGGGTCAGCTGGGGTGCGAGGGATATGTCGCCTGACAACCTCACCTTCGGCCTAGCACTAAGACCCACAGACGGCGTGCGGTTTAGTCGGTTCGAGTCCGACATATCCTTCCCCTCCCGCTCCGGCTGAATTTGTTTTAGGTTCAAAAGTTAAAGTATTTTTTTATATTTTTTAAATTTCGAAAGTTTAATTCTAAAAATGACCACTTTGAACTCTTATATGCCTAAAATTTATTTTCATTTTAGGTAAACTTATCTAACAATGCCAAGTGGAACAACATTACCCCAAAAATTGGTTAATGTGCCCTGACTTGTCTCGGGTAATGTTCCCCATTTCTGTTGTATTTGTGTCATTATTTGGAACTATTAATAGACCGCAAGCCAGCGACAGGTTCTCATGACCAATCGCCTCCCGGGAGATACTTCGTACAGTGGTTAAGGAAGTCAATTCATGAATTTTCGTGGTGGTCAGCTGGCACTTTGTTGGTGGGGTAAGCAGCGGTGACCGCTCAAAATGTATAGCTGACAAGTTTGGTCTTTCAAGGTATTGGCTTAACTGTATTTTGGCAAATTTTGAGCCGGGAGGAGATGACTGAATTTTGTCACGTTACCAGCTGATGTATTTTACACCGCGGCATGGGCAGTTGCCAATAGATTTCCTTCAAGGTATTGGATTATCTGTATTTTGGTCAATTTTGAGCCCGGAGGAAATCACTGATTTTTTTCACGTGACCAGCTGACGCATTTTCTACAGCGGCATGAGCAGCTGACAATTTATTTTCTTCAAGGTATTGGCTTAGCTATATTTTTGCTGTCCATAGTTCTTCCTCGATACAGGCTTTCCCTAGTGAGGAAGCCATCGGATAGTTAAACCATACCAAATCTAGTCTGCAGCATTTATGCATAACATCTTACATAAACTAATGTTATACCTATTATACCTTGTAAGTCTTCTAGTTAATAAGTGTGAGCATTTTTGTATTTTTGTATTGCTGCTGTAATAAATACATTTTCATTTTTTTTTTCATTTCATTTTGGCCAATTTTGAACCGGGAGAAAATGACTGAATTTTGGACACGTCACCAGCTGACGCGTATTCCACCGCGATATGGCCAGCTGACAATTAAGTATTGGCTTAACTGTATTTTAGCCAATTTTGAGCCGGGAGGAAATGACTGACGATTTTAATTTTTTTTCACAACTTTAGGTCACCAGCTGACAGGTTTTCCACCGCGATATGAGCAGCTGACAATTTTTTCCTTCAAGACATTGGCTTAACTGTAATTTAGCCAATTTTCAGCCGGGAGGAAATGACTGAATTTTTTTCATTTTTTTACATGTGCACTTTTACTGAGCACTCACACCACTGCTTACCCTACCGACAAAGTACCAGCTGACAACCACGAAAATTCATGATCCTTAACCACTGTACGAAGTATCTCCCGGGAGGAAATCATTGACCAAATTTAAATGTGGCTCGTGGACCATAACAATCAATTCTTATATTTTACGGAATGGGAAAGAAAAAAGTTTTAGACCAGGAAATGGGCAAAAGAAAATATGATAAAAATGATAGAGAAACATTTTCTCTAAAGCAAAAAACTAGGAGTGATTGAGGCTTGCCGGAGATATTAAATAATAATATTCAGCGTTCGCAGTGTTGGCTGGCTGCTATACGAAGAATGTTTAAATTTTTCAGAGAATGCAACAAGTGCAAAGGCAATAATAAAGAGAAAGGAAAAGAAACATAAAGCGACTAATCAAAAAGCTTTACTATCACGTTATGTACCTATCACGTTATGTGCATAACCTATCACTTTATGTACATAACGTGATAGGTACACTTTAATAATAAAGTAGTAATTATTTGATATTAATCTTTATGCTTGAGGAAAAAGAGTCCATTTGTGCTTGTATCTTAAATGACGCTTCTGTCTATTTATACCGGAGTGGTGCTAATCGATTTATAGTAGATGAAAAATCAGATAAATGATAATATATATATAATAAATCAACATCAAGTCAGTCCATAAGGTTTTCATCACAACCTGATTTATCCATGGATTCATATGAACAGGATGTCATACGAAACTTAAAAATAAAAAAGAAAAGAAAAATACTGAAGAGGAAAATTTAATGGCGCTAAAGGAGGATCTCATGAAGTCGATAAAAAAGATAAATCATCAGATGGCTAAGATAACACAGAGATCAAACAGCTACTAATATATAATTGAGCATCACGACATCAATTACAAGGAATAACTGTTGAAAGCTGCCTAAAAGTATACCCAAGTGAATAAGGATGGACCACTAACCTCAGAAACCTGTGCTGTGTGTACTTATTCTGTGTAGCACTTTCTATATATTGAACTGAGTATTCTAAATAAAAGGTGGTGTAATTTATACGTGGACACGTCCGTTTATTTATTATGACAATACAATGTGACGTAGGCACAGTACTTCCCACTTTTTTTTTTTATAAATTTATTTCGGTTCCGAAAGGAGGCGCGGGAGCAGGGATACGATTCTGAGCCTGAAGAGATTCGAGCTGAGAAATTCTGGCTCCACGGGGAACTGGTGGCCGAGTGGGAACGACGATTTGAGCTATCTGCACTATATTTCTTTAAATACACCTATTACACCTACTACATCTGCCTACCCTCTCAGAGATTCACAGACGTGAGTGTTGTTTGTATGTAATTTTCTGTCTTAATTCGTGGTGGTGCTCTATCTTAAAAATAGCCGAAGCATTGGCCAGCCAAGGTATTAGATGTTGTAATAAACGTTACGACTGAATATCATTCAGGCCGTTCATTGAATGGCGCCATTTAGTTAACAGCCTAGGCAGTTATTGAACGGCTGATTAAGCTAAATTGGCGGCGACATATATATATGTTATTCATTAAAGTGTCACATGAATAAAATATCATCTTTATATTTCGTTACATGCATAAATAGTACCTTGAAAACCTAAAAAGAAATTCAAAAACGTCATAGTATAAGGCTTTATGTTCTTGTTTAAGATTTTAAATTTTCATTTAGGCATATTTAAATAAACTGTGAAGAAGATATGGCAGTCACGTATGTATAGGACGTGATTTCCAGAAGGGGAGATCCGATTCTCAGCACTCCATCGATTTACCGTGCGGTCGCCGGGTCCATAGCGTGGTGCAGAGGGGAACACCGTGACGGCGACTGGGACTTGCGACCCAGATTTAGGTTTAGGGTGGCCACCTTGTGATGTATCAGCGCTCACCTCCACCGTCAATAGTGTCCCCCCACCCTGCCTATCCATATTTGGTAAGACCCTATTAATGCCGCGTTTGGTATTCGATTTAGTAAAGAGCTTACTGACTTCTACAGGGATTTAGCTGGAATACCCCTTGCTCCTACTTCTACGGCGTAGAGTTTAACCACGTAGCCGTTTTTGGTTAACTCGTTAGCCAAGTCAAAGTTTTTGTTTGTCTGTGAGTTCTGCAAGCACTGCACGCCTATGCGATCGTGAAAATAGGAATATGACGGGTCTGGATGATGAGGCACAGATAATCTCCGGTATTTTGTAGTTTTCATACGTATATTTCATACATTAAAACATACGTGAGGCACGTATGATTTCTTATACCTTATCATGTCGGCGCGAGTAATAACCCCGGTCTAGCAGGGTCCTACAACCCACCAGCAGGTGCCTAGCCATACCAGTTGTTTCAACACATGAGTTACATATTTTATCTGTGGCTTTTCCCCATCTGACTATTGAATTGTATAAATTATAATGTAATGAATAAGAAATCGCGTCTGCTGCCTTAACATCGAAATCGTCAGTCAGCAATAACCCAAGGACTGATGATACCCCACTCCATAATTACTTGTAAATATTAGTATATAAGCAGTAGCAATAACAATCAACAACAATCAATAAAGAGACCAATAACAGTAGTAATCCAACTGTGGAATCTTTCACTTAGCCCGCAATAAAGTTTATATCTACATCTTCAAAGTATACTATGTGTTTACGATAAACTGATTGCTCGTATTGTGCTATTCAAATCACAGTGTACATTAGATTATAGTTCTTAAATCACTTATTGCAAAGCGAAAATTGGTCCACACGAGAATCTTACCTCGCCCTAACACAGTTTGCGGGTAGCACGGGAGCTAAAGATTTTATTTTGTAGACTTACCGCCACCTTTAAAAATACCTACGTGTTGTGATCTGAATATTAGTTTACCATGTTAAGTTTACCTTGCTTTTAGATATTTTGTTTGTGTAAATCTAATATTCATGTATGCATAAATAAATAATAAGTGTTCGTGTAATGTGCCCCAACCTAGACTTTAAGAAATCGTTAATCTCAGTTTTTTATTCTCCGTTTTTTATTTCTATTCTTTGAATGGTGGGGCACGACTGTTAGCTTGTATCAAGTAAGCCTTAAAATACCTATATGTAATATCTACTCCGACTCTCTTTACCAACAGTCAATTGGTCTATGAACGGATTGGTCTATGGTTGGACTAGCCATTTAATGAAATAGCTATGAAAATGGATTTATTCTGAATGGTCATAAAAAAAATAACCACTAAGGTCTAACCTAACTCATCCAAGTAGGATTGTACACTCTATTGCACTTGTACACTCTAAACCTAAGGTGTAGTGTAGAGCTTGTAGGTTTAGAGCGTTCAGTCTTTAGAGTTTGGCTTTATACGAGATCTGATAGCTTTTTCACAAGGTAGGCTACGTAACCTCGTCTTGGCAACATTTTTACATGAAAATGGTGTTTGATGGGATTCCATTTTTGAAGTGAAAACTTCTTTAGCGGCGTTGGATGGGTAAAAAGTGTTAAACTCGCGTCAGAATCGCTTGACCTTTGAGCCGTAACCGTCGACTGACGTCATAAAACATTCGTTACAGATTGTCTATTTTGTAAGATACGATGACGAATAGCTTCGTAGCTTACCGGTTAGCGCTTCGACTCTAAGTCCTTATGATTTCAGATAGTACCGGGTTCAAACCTGGCCTTCTGACACTTTTTGTGATTATTTTTTCTTTTTGTAATTTTTACTTTTTGTGATTATTTTTTCTTTTTGTAATTCATTACTTTTTGAGATTATTTTATGTTTTTGTTAGTTATTAATTTCTTCTGACAGAAAATTAGCAGAAAATTAGTGATAGGTTGTATGATTGGCGCTATATTATAGGCACAGTTATAGATATGGTATGTTCTTTTTTTTTCTTTTTCTACGTATATAACGAAGAAAGAAAGAAAGAAAATGTTTTAATTTCTGTCGGCACTCCCAGAGTGCAACCCGTTTTTTTTTAAGTTTGTTAAAAATTATGACCTACGTATTTTTTACTTGTTTTAAGAAATATTTTTATTAATATTGACTTATGCAGCACAAACTGTAGTGCAAGTCTCATATACAAACTTCCACCGTAGTAGGTAATCTGTGCTTCCACCTCCTATTCCCAGGGGATAGGTTAGGTTAGGTTTTTAATTTTTTTGCTGTCTTTGTAGTAATGTTAGCTTACATACCAAATTTCAGCTTTCTGGGACTTCAGAAAGTACCCTAACAATTTTGATGATCAGTGTGTGATGAATCAGTGACGAAATTGAGGATATTGAAACATTAATAAAATCTAAAGTATAATAGCTACGACATTCAAACTATGTATGTTTAATGATTATACCGACGACATTTTATCTTGAAAATTTGAACTACTTAGCATCATCCAAAGCAAAGTTATGAGAGTTCAAAAAAACGACGAAGCGTTTCGAGAAAAGGTAGGTAGTGCCCTTGCGCTTCGCTTGGCTCGCTTTGGCGGGGGCACTAAAGTACCCCTAGATCTAGAGTAATAAGTAATGTGCATTTTTACCTTTCTGTGATTCCACTAAAATCCATACCGTAGCTATTAATAACATTTTTCTTAAAGTACAATGAACCGTTCGCTTGTTTCAGGTCATTAATATTGATTCCAGCATAGTGTACCTAAAACCATGAGTAATTTTAAAATACTGAACAGAATATTAAAGGTTGAAACTTGAAACAATAACTCAAGATGCTACACTACTATCCCAAAATGTCATGCAAACGTGGTGCCTTGAGAGAACACACAACACTAAATTTCAATGTTTCATCTGACGAGTGACTACGTGACTATGAATAGTCTCGTAGACACTTAGGTGAAAACTTTATAAGGCTTATAACTGTTAAGTTAAAACCCAGCTTTTTTTTTACGTGTGGGAAATCGCACGGATACCCCCCCCCCCCTTCGAAGCCGAAGGGGGAGGTTATGTCGGACTCGAACCGACTAAACTGCACGCCGTCTGTGGGTCGATGTGCTAGGCCGAAGGTGAGGTTGTCTCGTGACATATCCCTCGCACCCCGGCTGACCCAGGAGTTAAAACCCGGCTAGAACAGCGCTTACAGTTATCAGTGCCTGTGAGTGAGAAAGTAATTCCAATGACTGAGGAGCCGAAAAAGCGGATTTCTAATTTTATAGTGCATTAACTGTCTGCAAAATATTGTAAATCATAGTACAGAAGAAGAAAAACATACATACATCGACAGTTACTCCAGATCCAGGAACCGGAGGAACGTTTACCCAAGTTAACGATTCGTAATCCCCTAATTGAGCACCTTGTAGTGTCATGTTCAGAGTCCCCGTCGTATTGTGATTCACTGATAAATAATATTCGCCTCCCAACTTACCCTACGCAAAAAGATTATTTTTAACAAAAAAAAAAAGAATACTACAATACCTAATACTAATGATGTTTCTTCTTACATCTGTAATGTTGTTAAATGCCAAATCAATTGCACGAAGTCTTTCGTCAAGATCATCATTGCTGCTGTCATTTATTGTTACCAGGTGTATCTTATTTCGTACAGCTTCCTTTCGCCATGAAGAAACGAGCTCTTTAAGACCGGATGGTATTGGATAGGTTGTGATTACAAGAAGGCGGTGGCCTTCGGTCAAATTACTGCGAACTGAAGCCAAGAAACCTAAGTCAGAGTCTCTACGAACAGAAACAGTCGTAGTGGCTGTGAGTACTTTGAATGGTCCCCAACGAATTAACTGTAACTTTGTCTCATCATTGGTGTGAGCGGCAACCACTCGATATATTGAAGAGCGATTTGATGAGACTAGAAGACCTGAGTATTCTTCACTCACAACAAATTTGTCTCGTGGCAAAACCTCTTGTAAATACTGGCAAACCTGTTGGTGCATGAAATTATTAACATTTTTAACTTTTCTCTAGTTTACTAGCTATTCAATCTTACAAAGAGCAAACGTACTTCCTTATCAGTGGACAAATTTGGAACAAGTATTAAGTCTACATTTTCAAATTTGTAGTTTTTCAAAACCCTTTCTCGAGTGATTTGACTATAGTTAACTTTTATTCCAAAAATATTTTTAACGACATCATTTATTTCCTTTAACATAGTGTCTTCTTTTGATTGGTTCCATACACCGACTACAGTCAATGAATTTGTATTTAAATTTTCAGCAACAATTTGGAAGTAAGCTTCAAGAGACGAAAAAACCTGTAAATTATATGAAAAGCGTTTAAATGACGTTTAAATGTCAATTATCTACAAGTACCATTTTGCAATTGCAATTGGTTTACTTACGTCCAGCTCAGAACTAAAGTGGGGAACGAAATTCGTAGATTTTAAGGCCATTTCGTTTCTATCGTACGGAGGCAATAGTTGGAATTTTATGTTCTCAATTGTAACTCCTCCAGACCTGAATGAAATAAATAACGACAAATTTTATGCTATCATCCATCTGTAAAAAAAAATTCACAAGAACCATCCTATGGGCAGACTGTTGAAAGGTAAAGATAAAGGAGAAAAATACCATGGATAATAGAAATACGGGCATTATTATTTATGGCGCTCATTCCGACAGACCTATTACCCGTATGGTAGTCTGTGTGTGTTCTGTAGGTGGTCCGCGATAGGCTAATTGATCAATTTATTGGCGTAATTTAAGTTCTATGACACTTTGCTTGGCACGCAGTGTTTAAGGTAATGTATGTATTCTGAGACATTCCTCTGTAGAGTAATCATTTGTCGCCAGAGACAATTGCAGCTGGTGAAGGTATTCTTGAAGGTAACAAGGACTTAGATATTTTAAAGGCCAAAAAACATTTACCTCGTTTTATCATATTTCTCCGAAACTTTGGCCTTTATCAATGTTTTATTATCTGACGTGTTTGATTCAAGAATTGCTTCGCTATGAGCCTTAACGTCAATTTTTAACTGCCGGATACTTGTAGGTTGAGAGACTGCGTGGTGAGAGTGCCGTAATGCATTCAACTGCAGCATACCATCGAGAAAAGTAACCCAGTTATCACGCCACTCGAGCTCAGCATTTTCGAAAACCTCATCAACGCGTTCAATGCTTTGAAACTCGCCACTATATTAAGAACAAAAAGTCATGAGTTTTATGTATGTTATAAAAAACTTATCACCACATGTTAAATCTTATTCTAGATCCAAGGTACCTGTAAAAATAATCTCTATCTCGCAACACTCGGTAGACATCATCAGCACTGAAGGACATATTTTTGTTCAGGTCGTCCACGATCCTATTCCTTATTATTTTTCCTAAGATAGGAATGATGAACCCTGTTGCGACTTTAGAGCCCTCATTTAAAACCTTAAAAATATAATTAAATTATCAGATTGATATAATTATTATAAGCAGACAATGAAATAAAAAAGGAACTCTGTAACGAAACGACGCAACCCCATAGAGTTTCAGCTCATTTGATTCGTCTCGGCGAGTTCTTTATTTTCAATGATTATCAGGATCTGATCTGATGTTGATGCTGGAAGGTTTTTTTCTTTTGTGTTCATAGGAACACAAAAGAAATGACGCAACCCCATTGAAACCCGCCTCGTTTGATTCATCTTGACGATAACCAGGGTCTGATGACGGAGCTGGATGGTGGCCACAGGAGTCTCGTCGAGTTTGTGGAGACGGTAGTTAGGCATGGGAATCTGAACTAAACAAGATAGACTAGCTGTGTATGAGTTCGATTGTCTGGTTTATATTATTTTAATTTCACAAAACTAAAAAGGAGCAAATTAAACTATGAATAAAAAATCTTTGTAAAAACAAGCTTTTAAAAATCTGTTGTATTAAAACGGACGTTTCAGACCCACGGTACTTCTTGGCCATCAGATTTTTAAAATCAGCACAGCACTTGCACGAAAATTTTTACTTCGTTTAAGTACAACAAATTTTTAAAGCTTGTTTTAAAAACAAAGATTGTTTTATTAATATTTTTTGTCTCTAATCTAATACCAGGTTTTGGTCACAGGTATTTAAGACGGTCATATCCAGTGCATAATTTCATATTTACCTCAAAGTAGCCTGTTCCTCTCTGTATTGTCACATTAAGATGAAGTTGTCGTCGATCATGTAGTATTGGTTGCGAATATAATTTAATGTCATTGAACTTCACGGATAGCTGCTTTTTTGGAACATTCAGAAACATAGCAAGCACATCCCATACTGCCGTTACACTGGCAGCAAATGGATACACCGTGTTCCCTAAAATTAAAATATTTGTTTAACCAAAACAGTTAATAACGATACTTAAATTATGTCATTATTTAGCCTATTATTATTATGTTCGATTTCTAAGTAAGCCCAAAAACTGAAGTACTATTACATAATTTGCAACTTAATAACTATATAAAAGAAAAAGGCAGGTATCTAAACATATGTTTACCCCGTATCGAATGTCCTCCTAGATAACTATGTTCTTTATCTTGTAAAGCTAAAGTAAGATTGCAATTGGCAGAAACCTTTCTACTTGCAGAACAATATAGCGGCAATGGCCTAAAACAGAACATAATCATGTAAATCCAAGAATCACAAAGAAACATAGCAGTTAAAAATATTGAAGCCCGTACCATCTTTCATCATGAGCCCATTTGACAAAGTGAGATAGGAATGGGGTTCCAGTAGAAACTGGCATCTCAACTTTTGAATACAAAACCTGAACATCACAATCGTAGCCTTCCATATACAACCTGAAACCATAATCAAATATAAAAAATTCCTAACTTTTAAACTCTCGCGTTTCATGAAATATAATTAAGAGAACGGGAATTAACGCGATCATGTTATAGGTACTTACATACCTTTGATTCAATGAATACTCAAGAACAACGGATATGAAGTGAACGGACGACGGAAGCAACAGGCATTGAGGCGTAGATATTAGATAGAGGTGAGCAGACAGCCAGCTTATGCCTATATCAAGGGAGTAACGGACAAAGTCGGCTCAGTGTTACAAACGTTCTCCATCCCGACAGTTTACACCCCACGCATAAGAGTAAACAACATCGTTGGCACACCGAAGAATGTCTTACCGTTACAGTGTCCAGGTGTCTATAAAATAGATTGCAGCTGTGGTAGTTCCTACATAGACCAAACGAAGCGGGCTATTGCTGTACGAGTCAAAGAACACATCGCAGCTGTTAAGAATCGCCAGACGAGCAAATCGGCGATTGCAGAGCACCTGCTGGAAGCAGGCACCAATCACTGGATTGAATTCCACCATACGCAAGTCTTCTCCAAGGAACGGCAGTTTTACTCAAGAGCTGTACATGAATCGATTGAAATCAAGAAACATAAAAGTTTCAGTCGGGAAGAAGATGGTTTTAAATTATCTGCAAAATGGAATCCAGTGATAAAAAAAACATGCAACCTCGCTCTTCTACGCAGTCGGATAGACACCGGACAGCTTGCTTACTGAATAGGGGAACTGTGAGTGTGGTATGTCACGGTACATGGCGAAAAGAAAATATTGAAAATGAGCGGGTAGATGAACAACCTACTATCTCACGTATTCGAAGACGGCGGGTATGCACCGCTGATCCAGTCAGCCTGTGACCACGGCCGGTTTAACCTGGTCGAAACGTCAGGCGGGCAATCAAAGGTATGTAAGTACCTATACCATGACCGCGTTAGTTCCCGTTCTCTTAATTATATAAAAAATTCCTGAACACTTGACCGACTAATTTAAAAAAAAATTAGAGGTTGATGATAATCAGGAAAAAAGATTGCACATAAGAAGATTGTATGCAAATACTATTTGACAGGCATCAGACTCACTTGCCAATGGCTTCAAGCAATAAAACAGCATTATCTGGATGCTTTCGTCTGGTAAGCGGAATATTTTTACAGTTAGCTGGCATTGAACGTGTGAGAATGGCTTGAAGCAACCCGTGCGGAGCAATCTCCACTAACACAGCATCATTGGGCACCAGTCGAGAAGTCTCCTCGAACAGCACCGAATTCTGCAGCCATAATAATATTGATAGGACATGTAGCATTTTAGAATTATTCATGAGAAAATACAAAGTATCTACAAAATATTGTATTCTTACCAGTAAATTGTTTGTGAGATACTCTGCAGAGCAAAATTTCGCTATTTGCTCATTCCACCTTTTTTCCGGTACAGATGTTGAAAGCCAACGTTCACTTCTTGCTTTTGGAGTTCTTAATGCACTGTGTAAATACTTTAACAATCCAGGACCTGTATGCACCAAATTAATCAGTAAGTAAATATTAAATAGCGCAATAATCAACGTGCTCAGATACTTTCCGTTTATACGGTCTTCATAGATACCTGCTAGCTACTCTAAATCATTTTGCTACGCAGACAGAAAAATTGCCAAGAAACATCCTTCTAAACAAAAAAGGTTAAGAAGTATAGGGGCGTTAGGATAGGGATTCAAAGCAGTATTTGCTGTGTGCGCAGCAAGTGCAGATATGGTATATGGCTTGTTATTTTATTGTGTCTTATTTTTAGAGTCTTACTTTTAATAATATGAATATTTAAAAATACATCCATCTTACCAGCATCAGCTATATAACGCGAGTGGTAGGCAATGTTGGAGCATGGGACTTCTTTGGCAAAGATGCCCTTAGCTGTCAGCTCTGCAACAAACTCACGCATCACATCGGATGGCCCAGAAATTGTACTGGATTGAGGTCCATTGTGACACGCTACTTCAATCTCCGGAGGGCATAAATTTTTCACCTAATATATAAGTAAACACAGTATTAACTTTTTAGAAAAATTGTATAGGTAATCATATTATTTAACATCAATATTATTATTATGTTAGTAATGTGACACAACATTATACTCGTAAATTATGTCGTTCACGTCGAACGACCTAATGCGACTAATATAATTTAAAGTAGAATTTCATGTCCTTGATTTTTCAGTTTTATATCGATCAACGTGAACAAGATACCAATCCCATAAAAATAACAATACTTGTCAAAAATTTCATGTCTCGCCACCATGGAGAAGGAAATGATAGGAAATGATAGCGGAGATGTTGCAAGGCAATCGAGTCGCGAGCCTTCCATATGTCAAAACGACTCAATTAGTCTGTGACGTCACCATCTAGTTCTAGTGAAACGTCCTTGCGTTTGGTTGTCATTTTTGGTCAAAAGTTCAACGATAAAAATAGCTATAACCTGGTTTAAGAATGAAGTGTGCAGTACAAGGATGCACAAAGTATATAAATAAACAATTTAAACATTTTAAGGGTATAACATTTCATCAGTAAGTCCAATTATTTTTTTTGAAAAAAATTTTGTTACAGAACCATCTGGCGTAGAGAAGAAATAAGTAACCTTGTCTATCATGTTTACTAGTTGTAATAATAACCCAATTCATTTTATGAAAATTTCATCACAATAATCTCGCCCGAGTTGATTAGCAATTTCAAAAATGTTTTTTTATTTATTAAATGGCATATTTTGCTGAAATTGAAAATTAAAGTTAAAAAATTGGGCTATCTGTCGGTATAAGGCCAAATCATTTAGCCTCCTAAATGATTTTGCTATAATACGAAAGATGGCGCCTTATTTTTAAAATTTATTTACCTAATAACAGATTATTCTAGAATTCTGTGTAGCGTTTAGTGGCGAATAGTCAAACTTTATAACAAAAATGACAAGGTCTGTTTCTGTTCGGTTTCGCTATGACGCACTAGATGTAGACGGGGACGAGATATGACGTCATGCCCCCCGCGTCTCCCTTCCCACCCGCATTTGGTCACGCGTTTTTCTTAAGAGAAATTTGACTATGGCATCTCCGCTACTTAATTATATTCTGTCCTCCGTGCTCGCCACAGTTGTTCTAATTTAAGTTGTGAGATTCATTTAGTACCAAGTCGGTTATTAATTTATTCAGTCCCTACTTAAGGGACCTTCTGTCTTAAGTTGTTACGTAATTATCTAACCTAACAACACATTATAGTGTTCATATCAATATAAAATCTTTAAATAAAATGACTCGGCCGAACTAACGTTTTTAATAAAAAATATTTACTTGGTCGAAAATGGCCTGAATTGTTTCGAGAAAAAAACGGTACGGCTGTGCCGCTTTGTTTTCCTCGACTTGGAAAGATGACAGAAGCAATTTCGTTCAACATTTTTTGACTGTAACTTAGGTAAGCTATTAGCAATTCATCCATTGGTCAATCATAAAAGAAATGAAAATATGGAGACATATCTTTGACAACATTTATGCTCATCAATAGTCATTAAAAGGAAAGAAAATTAATTAACGAATAGATTTAAAAAGGAAAGTGATATTCCGTGAAAAAACATTACTTCTTCGTAACCCACACCAACAGCAGCCATGGAACCGTGTATAAACTTGGTTTCTACCGACACTAATCCACGGTAGTATGCAGATAGTATCATTTCCTCTGCAGTTAAACAACCATCAGCGTAAGCGCATCCTAGTTCACCCACACTATGCCCTGAAAGAATTGAAATTCCTTAGAAGTTCTAAGTCTTTGGACATGAGTTCTAACTGTGTTAAATAAGTCATCTTCTTACCAATGATTCCATCTGGCTTCAATCCTAGCTCATGAAGAATGTCAGTGAGTCCAATTTGAATAGCAGCGATTCCAACAAACGAGTTCATAATATTGTTAAACATGGTTTCATCAATCGATGTAATGATATTAACAATATCCAGCCCTTTGGGCTCCAAAGCTTGTCGGCATCTGTAGTTAGTTAAAGTAAACAAACTTGTCTGACAAGATTTATTTTATAATTATTAGTTTTCCATTCCTATTCATCAGTTTAATTTCCCCAAAATTAAAAACCTTTAGAGAAACCAATTTTTTTGCTGAAAAGACACCCACATATCGATCTTTGTGCCAACTTTCATCCCTATTTTATGGTTACTATTTATAAAACATCTACCCATTTTTATACCTAAACTTTCATATCGATAAGTAAGTACTAAGATTATTTACAATTTGTTGCCATTTGTCGTACCTTTCAATGGCAGCTGCAAAAAGCGGGATGCGCATGAGTTGCTTGCCCATGCCAGCCCACTGAGAGCCCATACCGCTGTAAACGAACCACAGCGGCCGTCTTGCATTATCAAAGTAATCTGCCTTTTCATGTAGACTTACAGTTTTCTTTTCTTCATCGGTCCCTAAATTAATAATACGATATCTTGAGACTTTAAAGGACTTCGGGATTATTATGTTGGAACTAATTCAATCTTCACTCTAATAACCATTATTTTACTTTAGTGTAATAAGTCAGTGTTAAATAGAAACGCCAAATATGGTAGTCAACAAGTTATAGCAATAAATAAACTATAGTTTAATTTAAAACTCATACATAATTTACCTACTAAGACATAAATAAGAGCAGTTAATAGTTACGCACTGCCTTCGTCTGAATTACAATAATCGATGATATAACTTACGGAGGATAATAAACCCTCTGCCCAAATGTCCCGATATGCTCTTTCGGTGAATGTTGTGTAATAGTGCTAACTGCTCAGGATCTATTGGGTTTGATTTCAGAACTTCGAGTATATGATTCACAGCTTCTTCATTTCTGCCAGATAATGTAACTAAGTATGGTATACTGGAAGTATAACGATTAATATTCTGAAACATTAATTTATGATTTACATTAAATCCTTTCTTGTGCACACATTTGGCCTTCGAAAGTCCTAAACAAGATATCTTCCTTGCTTCCCTTTTACCTTAGGTTTATATCTCCCATGCAGCAACACGTGGGAGTTCACTCCGGTAAATGCCATGCCGTTAACAGCGACGTAAGTACGGTCAAATTGTTGATTTTCATTTACAATATGCATACGCCCATCGCGCAATGCTGCAATATCTCTTCGCGGTTGTTCACAATGCAAGTTGGCAGCTAATTGACCGTTATGATAACCCAGCAATACCTGCACGGAAGTACATGATGTAAAACTATCCAGTTTTATTATGCGATTCAAATCAATACTATAGCTTAATAGTACTATAACTTCATTATTACTATACCTTTGTTATGGCAGAAATTCCAGAAGCTGCTTCTCCATATCCAATATTGGACATGACACTGCCGATCAAAAGTTTATCATCCCTATTCTTACAAAATACTTCTTCAATAGCCTGTAGCTCTACCTTGTCTACCTCAGATATGCCTATAACATACATATTAATAGGTATTATAATTTCACAACTAACTTCGTTGACCCTTTAAGTATTAAACTTAATACTGACCGCATCCAAAAGCTTCAACATACTCAATAGCTTGCGGTGGTACCCTTGAATCTTGGTAGAATTTCTTAATAAAATTAGTTAAACTGCTCAGATCTCTGTAGAATCCAAATTTTGGACCTGTTGCTCCTTCCAATAAATGGGTGAAACCAGTTTGGACTCGTAGTATTTCAGCGTAAATTCTGAGATATGGACATGTAAATTATTTAAAAATAATACATTAAATGTGTTTCAGCATTATATGCCGTTGTAATAATTTACCTCATAGCATCCTTTGCTTTTTGCAAAAACAATACATTAATTGCTTCAGACCTTGCACACCCATCAGCTCGTTCATCAAACGATTTCGTCTTACCATCGTTGCATAGTTTTATAATTCTGTAAATTGTTTGAAGATTGAAAATGGCGAATAAGCTTGCATAATATCTACTATAATTCAGTTTATGAAACTCTACTCTGGACTTACCGTCCATAATGCACTGCCGACTGTGGATGCAGACATAAGTAAGTACCACCCACAATGGCAGCTTCACATTCCCCTTGACTTAGAGCTAAGTAAGCCTGTTCCAATGCAGCCGTAGAACTGCAGCATGCCTCATCAATAGCCATGGAGGGACCCTTGGCGTTTAACCAGTACGAGATACGGTTGGCAAACATTGTTTTACTGCTCCTGATTTTGTAAATCATAGAAATACAATAAATGTAAGGATATGTTTCAGTCAAACCTCAAAAATAGTGTATATGTTACTGTGAATGTCCGAAATTAGTGAATGTTGTTGTGGTCTATGATAATAGTCACCGGTGAATGACCGAAATCGGTATGAAAAGCGGCCAATCACCAAAAATCTTGATGAATGGTAACAGTCACCATAGTATCTTTTCATACACTATTTTCGGACATTCACAGTGACATATAATATCTAGGGCCCTGCCAAGAAATACAAGGCCCAAACTTAAAGTTCAACTTTTGCTTACCCAGCTATACCAAAACCGGTCCTTGCACAGGCGTTGTAAAAACCAGCCTTTTCCCCTTCAGAGAAACATGAACCGATGTAAACACCAACTTTTCTGCCCGACAGCTCCTCAGGATTAATTCCTGCAATAACAATACTAACCGTTATTTACTTTACTAGTTAGTTACACATAGCATTCTGACATTTCAAAGCAATTTTCTCTAATAATAGGAACGTATATATGTTACAGTTAAAATGCGATTTTCATTAGTTTTCCCAAGTTAAAACTAGTTTTTACTTAATGCCTTTGTTAAAATTATAAATACCCAGTTAAAACCAGAATTTACTATTGACATATTTGATTTTCAGTAAAAACTAGGTGTCACAAGAGCTATAGTTAAAACTAGTATTACATAAATAAAAATGACTTATTTCTGAATGGTTATAAAAAAACCACGAAGGCAAAGTGTCCTACCCTAACCTATCCAAGTCGGATTGTGTAACTCTCTCAATAAATCTATTACAATTTTTCTGTGAATACACCTCTGCCTACAGTGCCTACACACAAATCCCCGAGATTTACAGGTGTGAGTATATGCTCCCCCGCACTTGTCGAATCAGGTTACGTCTCGCGACCAATCAGAATAAAGTACGATGATCAGGTGATACAGTTTTAACTGAATCTCTTTGGAATAATGCGTTTTGTCTAGTAAGAACTAGTTTTAACTGATATTCGATTAACGAGCATTAACTAATTCTAGTATTGACAAAGGTATACAGTAAAAACTAGGTCTAACTAGGAATTACGCGTTCTATCTAAAACTAGTTTTAACTGTGACTTATATAATTCAAGGTAACCTCTCACTCAATTTAATTCATTAGACAGTATAATTTTAGTGCATCAGATTGTCACCAGTGAAATTCAACGTTATAGCTAGCAGAAATCAAGAAATTTTGCAAACTGTAAGAGTAATTAAGATTCACGAACCGCGAAACCTGGAAAATATACCAACGTTCATAAATAATACTTTATTCTATGGATTTCATAACCTTTTTGGAAAGCTGATGTAACGTACAAGGTTATTCTGTAATGCCCGGTTCACATTATTACAGTCCTCGATTGTCATGCATTAACGACTGTCATATACGTCAAATCCCATATATTTGTCATTTTATTCCACCAAACGCCAGCTAGCGACTTGCCACTTGTCAGTGCAGTCAGTGCTGTACTGGATTGTTGTGTTCTGTATATACAGGGTGTATTTTTGAAACGGGGCAGTAAGGGCAAGTACCTTAACCGTTGCAATTACAGCAAAACGTTCTTAGAAGACCTTCCCTAACTTTTTGACATATTTTGAACTGCATTCACAAATTTTGTAAAAAATACTTACAGTTGGCAAAAAAAAAATGCAAAAAGTCCAAATTTTTTTTTATGCCAATCGATTCTATTTCATGTGGGGATCAAAAAACTCTATTAGACCATTTTAGCTTTCAGTACTAGGAAAGACAGAAATCGCCAAAAACGTTTCCCATGCATTTCGGCAACAGAAAGAAATTTCTACGATGGTCTAACTTTTTGTTATGGCCAGGAAGTGGGTAGAATTGACTGTAAAGTAAATAAAACGAATTTTTACCCTCAAATTTCGAATTTGATTCGAAAATCTGGGTGTTATTCTTAGTTTCAGCTGAGAAACTTCGTATGAGTTATTAATTAAGGATTTTCGCTAAAATGTCTTCTAATCGTGAAAAAATTGACTTATTAGAAGCGTATTTTGTCAATAATCGAAATGCGGGAGCTGCATTAGTGTGGTACCGCAATAAGTATCCGTTGCGGCATGTGCCAACAAGAAAGGTTATTACAAATCTTTTGAAAAACCTGGAATTGCTGGGTTCTTTCAAAAGAAAGCGGCAGCCTCGTGTGGACATGGACACGGAGATTGCGGTTCTAACTTATGTCGAAGCATATCCAGAGGTATCGTCCAGGCAAGTCGCCCTTGAAGTAGGTGTATCCCACTCCCTTGTGATAAAGATATGGAAGAAATACGGCTACAAGTGCTATCGATTTGGGCGCATAGTTCAAGTGTTACATCCGGGTGATGATGTTCGAAGGCTTACTTTTTGCAGATGGCTAAGAGGAAAAATAAGCAGAGATCATGAATTTTTAAATTACATACTGTGGTCAAACGAAACGAATTTTTCCAATAACGGTATGTACAACAGAAAAAATCACCACTATTGGTCCAAAGAAAATCCACTAAGAGTTACGGCAAGTCATAATCAGGTTCGCTTCTCATTCAACTGTTGGTGTGGTATAATGTCCAATCGAGTCATAATGGTGGAATTTTATGAAGGGAAACTGAATTCTGCCATGTATAATGAAGTCATTTTACACCATCTTGAAAACGAGATGGACGAATGGCCCCTGTCGGAATTGCGAAAAGTTCATTTTCAACAAGATGGTGCTCCGCCACATAATAGTCACCTTTCACGTTCCAATTTGAGCCGCCTATTCGGTACACAGTGGATAGGTACACATGGTCCAACACAGTGGCCACCTCGTAGCCCCGATCTAACACCACTTGATTTTTTTTTATGGGGCTTCGTGAAAAACGAGGTGTATAAGACGACGTACGCCAGTGTTCAAGAGCTCAAGGATGCATTAATGACCATTTTACGTAATATTCATCCCAGAACATTATTAGCCGCCATTCGTTCAGTGCAAAAAAGGATAGACTTATGTATTCGTGAAAATGGAAATCATTTTGAGCAATTTATTTCATAATCCAATTTCTTAAATGCTTAAATGATTTTTTTTATTTAAAAAAGTTCAAAATTTTACCTGACCTATGAGTTTCGAGTTGATTTATCATATTTCCGTACGAAATGTATGGGAAAGGTCTTTGGCGATTTCTGTCTTTTCTAGTACTGAAAGCTAAAATGGTCCCATAGAGTTTTTTGATCCCCACATGAAATAGAATCGATTGGCATAAAAAAAAATTTTGAACTTTTTGCATTTTTTTTGCTAACTGTAAGTTTTTTACAAAATCTGTGAATGCAGTTCAAAATGTCTCAAAAAGTTAGGGAAGGTCTTTTAAGAACGTTTTGCTGTAACTGCAACGGTTAAGGTACTTGCCCTTACTGCCCCGTTTCAAAAATACACCCTGTATATATATATATGTATGTCGCAACCAACTAGCTTAACTAGCTGTTTAATTACCTGCCTAGGCTCTTTACTAAACTGCGCCGTTCAAGTAGCTGTCTGAATGATGTTCAGCCATTTGATTAAACGGCTAGGTAAATGGCTTGGATCGATGACGTTTGATTACTTTTGAATTTGAACCTTTGAACTGTGTTTCCCATAGATTTAGTTATATCTATGGTGTTTCCATATCACAGACAGTTCTGCCAACCTGATGTTGTTTATCTCGAGCGCGTTCCAGCTACCTTACGTTGCTTAAGTAACCCAACATACATTTAATACGAGCGCGTTCCAGTGCTTCGAAAAGCTATTACGCTATACGTTATTGCTATAAGATAACGTTAACGGCTTTTGCTATTTCTATGAGATAGTGTTAGCGATTATCAAAAGCATTATTTTTTGTTAAGCAAGAGAAGGGTTGCATTATGGATTCTTCACAGAACAATATAACGATCCGTCGCGTGCGAAATCGCACTTTTTCGGCCTCGGACGACGCAAATTGTTCGAATGACACTTTGTATGAAGAAACTATAGATGATATGACTGATTTACCTGACCTCACACAACAACAACAACATCAGCTAATAATATCATTAAGCGAACGAGTCATTAAACTAGAAAATGAGTTGTGTAGTGCCCATCTTATAATAGAAACTTTATCTCTTGAACATACAAATTTAAAGAAATCAAATGAAGAATTAATTGCGGATATTGATCTTTGCAAAACCATTCCTAATAGTCCTATCAAATCTATGATACCCAGCAAGGAGATTCATAAAATACAAACACAAACTAGAGTCTATGAATCGACTAATGATGGCTCAAAGCACTGCCACCTGTATTCAACACTCAAATCTCAACCACAGATCTGCAAGGAGGAAACTACCAAAAGTAAAATCTGCATATTAAGCAGTAATATCTACAATAAAAAAATCACTCCAATTGCGCTGGATGTCTTTGGAGGAACTCGTGACACGTTTTGCCATTACTTGTTGAAACATCGCAATACAGAACAACTACTGCATAACATTGCAGTCAAGCTATGCAATTTCACGATGAATGACTATTGTGTTGTTTTTGTTGGCGAAAAAGATTTTTATACCACCCGTAATTACTTCGACCTGGTTGTTTACATCCGAGAACTAATTTGCGGTGATTTCAATATAAATACTTTGGAAAATAGCTCCGAATCAGTTCAATTTCGGGAAATTATTACAAGTAACAATTTGAATATAGCTATTCATGAACCTACAAGAATAGCGAGTGGAAGGTGCATTGACAATGTACTGTATAACATTGATGGTTGTATAGGAAAAATGTAGAATTAGAAATGTCTGACCATACAGCACAGATATTACAATGTCCAGTAGATCGAGTTTACGGTATTGACTGGTGGTATGAGTTAAAACCTGACTGCTGTGAAGATAATGTAGAAACATTTACTAAATATCTCAAACAACTTAGATTTAGTGAAATATATGATGCTGATGATGTTGATGTGACATTTGATGCCTTTCATGACAACTTTACTTTAATATACAACTTATGTTTTCCTATAATGAAGATAAAGAGATCCAGTAAAAGGCAACCTAATTGGATTTCAAAAGGATTCAAATTGTGCAGCAAACGAAAAAGGTCTCTCTTGTGGCAATATAGAAAGAAATAGACGTTAGCCAATAAGATATTGTTTAAAAACTATGCTAGAAAATTAAAATTAATTTTAAGGTTGACACAAAAAGCAAGGAACATACATGCCATTAAAATGTCTAATAACAAGTCTAGGACAACATGGAGAATAATCAGTGAACATAAATACAATAAACCAGTACAGCATATAGCTAATATTAAATATAAAGGTAAAACAATAACTGAGTCGCACCATATAGCGAAACACTTTAACGATTTTTTTGTCGATCAGGTTGGATCATCGATGAATTGTGATCTACCAAAATTTAAAAGTCCGCCATTTAACAGTAGCTCTTTATTTATGCAACCTACTATTCCTGATGATATTTATTAAATAATAATGTCGCTTAAAATGACCCGTAGTGTAGGATAAGATGGTGTTGACACGAATGTTGTAAAGTGGGTGAGTCATATAGTTGCACCCGTACTATCGCATATAAGCAATCTATGCATAGAAAAAGGAAGATTTTTGAAAAAGTTATTTATAATAAACTGTACAATTTTTTTGAAAATAAAGAACTCTTTGCTAATGAACAAATGGGATTTAGAAAAAATAAATCAATAAATATGGCATTATACAATTTTTGCAATAAAGTCCTAACGAACATGGATAAGAGGGGTCCTACCGTTGCTCTATTTATGGATTTTAGTAAAGCATTTGACCACGTAAAATTAGACATTCTGTTAGACAAATTAAATAGATACGGTGTTAGAGGTAACATTCTTCCATTAATCGAATCATATTTAACGGACAGACAACAAAGGACTGATATAAGTAAGATATGTCATAAAACAAACACTTTGGCGAATTACTCATCGGACATAAGACATATTCAATGCGGGGTGCCCCAAGGAAGTGTTTTGGGGCCATTGCTGTTTTTAATATATATTAATGACTTTCCAACAGTAATAACTAATTCTATGACTCTTTTTGCTTATGACAGTACTGTTCTTTTTGACAAATGTAAAATTAATGACATTCATGACAATATTAATCTGACATTAGAAAATACAATTAATTGGTTAAATGGTAATAATTTAAAATTAAACATTGGCAAGACAAAAGCTATTCAATTTAGGCAGAAACAATCACCCCTAAACTTGAATATAAACTATAAAGAGGAAGTTATAGAAGAAGTGCAATGTACAAAGTTTTTAGGTATTTACATTGACAATAAAATGTCATGGAAACAACACACGGATCATGTATGTAAAAAATTAAACAGTTATTTGTTTGCTCTTAGGAATCTTATTAGAGTTGTCAATATTGATACAGCGTTAACATCGTACCACGGATACGTATCGTCGACTCTTCGCTACGGTATTATATTCTGGGGTAACTCCACTAATGTGGACTGTGTGTTTAGAGCACAAAACGGTGCCTTAGAGCTATTTCCTGCCTAAAGCAAATAGAGTCGTGCAAACTACTTTAAAAAAAATTTAATCTTCTAACTTTACCATCTATATATATTTACGAAACAGCTCTTTTTGTAGAATGCAATCTACATTTGTTTGAGCATTGCACAAGACAGCGTCACATAGGCAAATTATGCATTAGACCCTCTAAAACTGCATTACTTCATAAAAGTGTCTTCTGCATGGGTCCTAAAATATACAATAAGCTTCCACTGAGCTTAAGAAATGAAAGTCACTTGAATTTATTTAAAAGAAATTACGTGCCATCCTGGTTGAAAGGACGTACTATTCGGTGAAGGAATACTTGGAGGAATCTGGAAGCATAGTATATAGAATGGAATAATTAATTAATTACATGTGTGACATAAGCTATATTATTATTTGAAATTATTTGACATTATTATTATTGTATAACTTAATATTTCTACACCTATTATGGTAGAATATGTATGAACAATGTAATAACATTAAGACCTCGATGTACCATATTCGGAGTAATAAATTCATTCATTCATTCTATCATTCATTCATCCTGTTATTGTGTGAACCGGACCGGTACTTGTGGCGCCGGTGCCGGCCGCCGCTGATGGCGGTGCCGCGAGCGCGCATGAACCTGCAGGCAGAGGCCCCGTTCACTTGGGCTCTTCGTGCCCACAATATGATAGCCGAAATAGTGGACATGTTTACGGGTTCTCTGAGTGAGTTCACAAGGGCATCATTATATATTATTAGTTATAACTAACTTGTCAATAATGTATTATATTTGTTATGAGTTGTATTGTATGAGCTGTATTGAATGAGTTGCTAACTGTCGCATTGGGGCAACCTGTAATACTGATTGGTTAATTAAAATAAATAATAAATAAATAAAAATAAAAGAATGTGTAATCTAAAACCAGGTTACCAAAGTGAAAGAAATTAGATATAGATTATAAATATGTTATATCATAACTTATTATTTTACTAAAAATAAAAAAGTCCCCAAATGCTTGTGAAAAGATCGAAATTAGTTTTTAAGCAGGCGGTACCCAAACAAATCACAAAGCGATAGAAAATCAATAAATTCTAAAATTATAATAGTCAAAATTGCAGCATTTTGGATTCTCTAACACCTCCTGAAAGGAATACGTCGAGTTACCAGTAACGCTGTAAATTAACTTACCGGCATCGTAAATGGCCTGATATGCCTGCTCTAGAACTTTCCTCGACATAGGATCCATATTATTGGCAAGACGATAGTGTACTTTGAAAAACTGAGCGTCAAAGTAGTTGAGAGCTGGAACGCTTCCTGCGTGTTGTGAAACTTCTGGGTGATTATACTTAAAACGGAGATCTTTTTCCGTCACTGGATTCACCTATATTAAATAGATATCCTATATATTTAACTGACTCAAATGTTCTGGCTGCAGTGGTCGGACACAAACCGACTTGAACCACACGCTTTCTTGGGTCATTTGATATTCCTTTTATTAGGCCCGCGCTTATGGGGGACGGCGGTTATTCATCGACCTCCGACGCACGAGTTACCTCAGTTGGCGGACAGCGAGGGCCACGAGTCTTCTTCGCGCCAGGTCCCGTTTCCAATCACCCGCCTCCTTCACGAGCATAACTTGCTCGACTGGAACACCTCTCACTCCCCGACTAAACCAAGGACATCAAGATGGCCCTAGGTGTGGAACCCAGGTGTACTCACATTGCGAACACAACAAAATCTCAATCATCCAAAACTGTTGTCACTTTCAAGCCCGTTGCTTAGCAACAAATTTCGCGATTTATTTTTCAACGTAACTATTTGTTACAATTAAAACCCAATTTAAGTTTTGCTATTTAAAGATAGTTTTACTAAATGCCTATGTTAAAACTAAAACTATCTATTCGCAATTAGAATTAACATCATATGTCGTTTGACTAGTTTTAAATAGGGAAAACTAGTTTTAACTAGGGAAAACTAGTTTTGACTAAAATTGGGCTTTAACTAAACTATTATAAAACTTTGCCATGCCATAAAAATGAGGCAAAACAAAATTTAAAAAAAAACTAAATAAATCAAAATTTAATTATAAAATATAAATTTACCTTATTGTACAGTATTTCAGAAAACTCCTTGATGTTATTCGACTGTGGATAAAGACCAGACATGCCGGAGATCACGATCCTGTTTCCATCGTCCTGTGGTGGTATCTGATCGCACGGTGGCGTATGTTCTTGCGGTGTTGGAGTCATCGTAACCAACTTTTAAATTCTCTGTAAATAAAATGATGAAATAAAATAAAACCGACTTTAAGCACCAAAACAGGCACAGTGCCAGGCAATCTGATTTATAAATTAAATTCAGAAGTTTTTAGTCCTTTTTTAAGTCGCTTTCATTTTATTTTAATACTATTTTACTTATATTTGCATTTTTAGTGAACGTGATTTGTTATTTACACTAAAAAGAAATTTCAAAATCGGTTCATCTGAACTTCGAACCCGTTCAAAGAACATGTTACGATATGCTTATAATAGTACAACATATGCGATAGCAGCAACTGCTAGGAACTTTTACCGGTTAGGAGCTGTGTAGGAAATATACATATACCTTTCATCCTCACAACTAGCATTACGTACGTGACTATAATAATATTTTAAGAATCCTCTCTTAACTCCCAATTATGAAGTTATGTCTCCCATTGTTATCAGCTCCGCAATGTCAATAGATGATAACTACAAGAACCCAATATATTATTATTATAACGATCTGTTCTTTGGACCAAAAAAGGTCCGCTGAGTTTCTTGCCAGAATCTTGCTTGGAACTGCGTTTGAAATCTGTCGGTGGCCTCTTGCTTTTTTTTTATTTTGACATTAATGTTGGGTCTATACCGAGTCTATATAGAATAATTCAATTCAATTAATTTTATCTTGATCAGCATTTGGATTTTTTTTTTTTTTTTTTTTTTTTTTTTTTTTTTACGTGCGGGAAATCCCCACGGATACCCACCCCTCCGGAGCCGGAGGGGTAGGTTATGTCGGACTCGAACCGACTAAACCGCACGCCGTCTGTGGGTCGATGTGCTAGGCCGGAGGTGAGGTTGTCTTTTGACATATCCCTCGCACCCCGGCTGACCCAGGGCCATTCCTCTCGGTCTGGCCCTCCTCGGGAGGGGGGACCACGCGGTCCCCGACTCGCCCCCGGTATGGGGGGGGCGCGCATCGTCCTACGATGCGCGCCGCCGCCGTGGCCTGCTTCTGCTAGGGTGACGAGCGGCTCCACTCGTCACCCTCAGGCCCGCGCTCATGGGGGGCGGAGGTCGGTTTGCGCCCTCCGACGCCCGAGCCGCCTTCGAACGCGGCGAGCGATGTCCGCGAGTCTTTCTCGCTCGCTGCGCCGCGCCCGCTCTGCTGTCTCCTTCACGAGCATGACCTGCTCGCAGAAGGAGGCGCTGGCCGCCCACGCATCCGCGCAGCGGACCATCGCCGCGAGCAGGGTGGAGAGCGTGAGCACTCTCACCCCCAGGGCCGTCACAAGCTCCCGCCTCGGCGCTTCAAACGCCGGACACTCGGTGAGCGTGTGCAGCCCCGAGTCCACGCTCGCGTCGCAGTGATGGCACTCGGGCGTTGGCTCTATGCCCATCAGATGCAGGTACCGCCCGAAGTTACCGTGTCCGGTAATGACCTGCGTCTGACGGTACGAGAGGCCACCGTGTGGCCTCTCTAGCCACTCCCCCATGATGGGTCTTACCGCCGCAATCACGGCGTGCCCTGCGCGTGGTTGCTCAAGTCGTAGCTCCCACTCAGTCACCATGGCCCTGTGGAGCCGGGACTTCTCGGCCCGAATTTCTTCGGGCTCGGGATCGAGTCCCCGCTCCCGCGCCTCCTTTCGGAACCGATAGAGTGCCGAAAGGGTCCTCGCTTCCAGGATCCACGGTGGCGATCCGGCCAGGAGACTCGCCGCTTCAAAGGATATCGTGCGGTACCCTCTGATGGTCCTGGAGGCCGTCGTCCTCTGCGCCGCGTGGAGCAGAGGCAGGAATCTGGCCCCCAGGGTGTCCGCCCATACGGGGCACCCATATAGGGCCATGGACCGCACGACACCCGCGTAGAGTCTCCTGCAGGAGTCCTCTGGGCCCCTCAAGTTGGGCAACAGCCTGCCCAAGGCATTCGCCGTTGCCACCAACTTGGGGCGCAGACTTCGGAAATGTTCTCCGAAGTCCCATCGACCGTCAAGCACCAGCCCCAGGTATTTCAACCGGGGCTTGATGTCGATGGGAGTGCCTCCCACTGTAAGGCTGGCTCCCGGGTCTGGCCTGCGCCGAGGGCCATGAAAGAACATGGCCTCGGACTTGTGCAGAGCCACCTCGAGACCCAGCCGCCGGATCCGTTCCACGACTTGAGCAACCGCGGTCGTGGCCCTCAGGGTCGCCTCGCGGTGTGTAGCCCCGCCCACCGTCACCAGCGTGTCGTCCGCGTAACACGTGACGGTGGCACCGTACGCGAAGTCACCGCGAAGCACCCAGTCGTAACCGATGTTCCACAGCAGCGGCCCCAGGACCGATCCCTGTGGAACACCGCACGATATCTCGCGCCTACCGACTCCGGTCGAACTCGGGTAGACGACGGCTCTCCCCGTCAGGTATGCCCCGACTATGCGGCGGAGGTAGAGAGGCACATCGTGATACACGAGCGCCTCTCTAATGCAACTCCAGGGCAAGGTGTTAAACGCGTTGGAGATGTCCAGGGACACCGCCAACATCACCTCGCCCCGAGCGACCGCACCCTCCGCCAGAGTCCTCACACGCATGATGGCATCCACAGTGGAACGCCACCGGCGGAACCCGAACTGAGTATTCGCCAGGTCCGGCCCCACTCTAGAGAGATGCTCGACGAGGCGCTTGGCAATGACTCTCTCGAAGAGCTTGCCCACCTCGTCGAGCAGCACTATGGGCCGGTACCCGGACGGCTCGTCCGCCGGGCGCCCCATCTTGCGGATGAGGACCAGTTTCCCCGTCCTCCACATCTTCGGAAACTGGCCCCGCTCCAAACATGCGCTGAGGAACCCTCTCAGTCGGGGTTCGAGACCGTCTTCCCCTAGAGCTAGGACCCACGCGCGGCCTGGAATGCCGTCGGGTCCCGGGGCGGTGTTCTTTTTGGCTCCAAGCCTTCGCACCGCCAGCTCTAGTTCTACCCGAGTGACCTCGGGCACATCGTCGTCAATCACCGCACCGGGCGCCATAGGCGACCGAGTCGGCGGAGCCATCTACGGCGGAACATGTTCCGCTCGCGCCGGGAACAGGGATTCGACCACTCCCCCGAGCAGAGCCGGCTCGAGCACCTGGGTCAGCGGAGGGGCCCGGGGGCGCAGCTTTTGTCTTACCATAAGGTAAGGCCGCCCCCATGGGTCCCGCTCCAGCGTCTCCAGGAGCTCCCGGTAACAAGCGGCCTTGGACCGCTTGATCTCCGCTCGGAGGGCATTCCTGGCCTCCCTGTATCCCTCGTGAAGCTCCGCCAGTCGGGGCTCCGAGTCTGCGGGACGGCTACGCCTCCTACGGAATCGAGCCCACCGGCGGTGCGTGATCACGCAGGCTTGACGCAGCCTCGCGATCTCCGCATTCCACCAGTAGACCCGACGCCTCGGATTATAGGCTGGAGCCCTAGGCATACCCGCATCGCAGACACGTGTCATGGCCTCCCGGAACCACGCCGCTTCATCGTCGATATCGACAGGCCTGTCCGGCGCGATGGCCCAGGCCTGTACGATGGCGGCTTCCAGGAGGTCCTCCCGATTCAGTCGCCCCAGCACCCAGCGCGGCTCGCGTTGGGCCGTTGCGACCGGCGCATCCCCCGCGGGAGGGGAGACATCCAACCGAACATATCGGTGGTCCGACAAAGTCTCCACCTCCGCGACGACACGCCAGTCCCGCACGCGAAGTGACAGGGAAGCGCTCGCGAACGAAAGGTCTAGGATCGACCTGCGCTCCCCCGACACAAACGTGGCTTCGGCCCCGCGATTCTGGAGAACTAGACCGAGGGTATCGGCCCAGCTCTCCAGAGCCCTGCCTCGCGCGTCCGTGCGCCGGGAACCCCAGGCCACAGACCAGGCGTTGAAATCCCCGAGCACGAGAACCGGGCGAGGTGTGCAGGCGTTGACGACGTCGGTCAGCCGCTCCAGCGACCGCCGATAATGCCCGATTAGTCGGTGTAATCTCGGCGCGAAATAAACGGCCACGACCGCAATCTCCCCCACACGCGCCGCTACGATGCCATGCTCCCTTGCGATTACTACAAGGGGAGGGGCACCCGCAGCGGCGTTATGCACCAGTGCCGCCAAGCCATCCAGGTCGACCACCCAAGCGGGCCCGAGTGGTCGGTGAGTGTATGGCTCGGCGACAGCGGCGACGTGTATGGACCACTGTGCCATGCTCTGGAGCAGAAGTGCCTGAGCATCGACACCGTGGCCCAAGTTCGCCTGCAGGATGCGGAGCTGGGGATCCATTATGGAACCATCTCCGCATCCCGCCCCGAACTATTGGCGGAACGCCCGCCTCGCGGCTTCGGCTCCCCGCGGGTGCAGGCCTTGCTGCCAACCCTGTGGTCGGCCGGCTTGCCCTCCGCCGCACACCTAAAACAGTGTGGCGGAGCCTCGCAACCACCGGCCCTATGACCGGGTTGGCCACAGCGGAAGCAACGGTCACCGACCGTCACCTCCGCCGTGCACTGCACTCCCACGTGGCCGACCGACAGGCACCTAAAGCACCTGGCCGGTCGGTCCTGTAGGAGGCGTACCCGCACCCCTATAACTCCGCCCACCGCGAGGGTCCGCATGTCGGCAGCCTTTTGGGCTGCTGCGATGGGGCAGCCGACAACTACTGCCCCCTGTCCGCGACGGCCGTAGCGGATTGCTCCGACCTTGACCGCTTCAGGGGGGCAGCCCCCGGCCTCCGCCACGGTGACCCGGATTTCGTCAACCGTGATGGAGTCGTCCAGGTCCGAAATGCGCAGCTCTGCGCACTTGATGGGCCTGGACACCCGGACGTCAGCTGCGTCGAGCGTCTCCCTCAGCCTAGCCGCTATGGCATCGGCCTTGGGACCACTCGAAGCGCCAGGGACGTGGATGAGCCGGGCACCCGTCCGAGTGTGTGTCACTCGGAGGGTCCCCGCCACGTCGAGGGCCCTCATATCGATGAGGCCCCTCGCCTGCTTCACCAGAGCAGTGTACTGCACGCCCCTCTCCGCAGCCTCCGGTGTCATCGTTAAGACGACAGCGGTGGTGCGGGGGACGCGCAGCGCTCCTGGCGCTCCCTTTGCAGCAGCCTGGGCCTTCTTGGCCCTTTTGGCTGCCTTCTTTTTGGCGTTCCGCCTTTTCCTGGCCTCGCCGGCCACCTCCCAGCCCCCCGCCGGTGCGGAGCTGGTGGAGGCAGCTGGGGCCGGAAATGGTTTCGGTGCCGGGGCCGGGGCTGGGGCCGAGGACGTTTTTCCCCTGCCCTTCCCCTTTCCCTTGCCCTTGGCACCCCCGGCCGGCGCGGCGATAGTAGCCGGGGCGGGAGCAGTAACAGGCGCAGTGGGATCACTGCGCGTGGGGCCCCTCTTTACCGCTCCGGCGTACCCCCCGGTTGACGACGCCAGGGGCGGACGGTGGATGGAGGCCATGATGGCCTCCAGACAACACCGCGTCCGCTCCTCGTGCGCCGCCTGCCGCGCCTCATATGCCGCCTGAGCCGCCTCCATCCGCTTTTCCATGGCGGCCAACGCCGCCATGCAGACCTCCAGCGGACTTGACGGCTCTGCGGGCTGGGTCAACACCGCCCCTCGGCAGCACAACGGCGAAATGGCCCGCTCCTCCGGCTGCTCCGGCGACTCGTCCCGCAGGGGCGACCTCGATCGCGCCGGCGATGTCTGTCCACTGCGTGCCGGCTGCGCCGCCGACCTGCGTGCCGCTGACCGCGTGACGCGCCCTTCCGGCAGCCTGATGAGCTCGACCCGGTGTTGGCCCAGCTGGGACCGCTCCTCGCGGGCCTCAGCCAGTTCCGCCCTCAACAGGTCGAACTCATCGACTAGGCGCCTCACCGCCTGACACAGTCGGTCCTCCTCCATCCCCAGAAGCTCTGCGCGGGCCACTAGCAACCCCTGCAGAGCCTCCCTTGCTTCCCGGGATGTTCTATCACCGGGCAAGGGCGCCGCCGAGGTGGAGGAACTCGGCGGCGCTGGGGCATCAGCATTTGGATCACATACAACCATAACATGAAATAAAAATAGCTAGACAAAACACACAATCACACAATTTCACTATTAATTACAAATTATATTTACAATTAAAATAAACTTACAATGTCAGCAAATTAAAATTAGGAAATTAATATAATTGAAATTTATTAAATAAAAGATTAATGTAAAATAATGATGTACTAGTTAAAATTGAAATTGAAATATAATGAGATCAAAAAGTCAATTCGGATAATTATACTGATCAATGTATTGTGACTTTTTATTTCATTTTATAGTCACTACATTAATCATACATAATGGTTAATGTAATGACAGTCGAACCTCTCAGCCATCATTCTCAGGATGTTGTTGGAGCTGGTGCGGACCCTGCGCATCAAGGATGTGCACCGTTTCCGTATCGTCGCATAGAAGCAATCAATGCGTGACTCGGCGAACATCTCCGACGCACTGCAGTACTGCGGCAGCCCCAACAACACCCTATAGGCGTTGTCGTAATGAATTTGTAGGGCGTTGTACTCCCTTTGAGTATAATTAGCCCACAGGGTACTCGAATAGAATGAGGTATAACCTCTGAAAAGAGTATTTTTCACCTCCTCGAGCATCGTGGAAACCTGCGAGCCATCATGTCCACTCTAACAGACAACGCCCTACATACCCGCTCCATATCTGTATCATCTTTCGGGTCATAGGTTATCAGATGACAGATATTTGAAGGTGACAACCCTTTTTACCAGACAAATAATTTTTAAACTTCCGTCAGCAAATATTTGAAATTTACCTTAAAAATAGTTTCAAAATCCGAAAGAAATGAAGGGTGATGAAAATTGTAATATGATGGACACAAGACGATAAAAATGTCTATGAATAACTGTAACTATTTATAAGCATGTGTTATATTTATAGTCATTTCAGCCAATTAAATCAGTGAAGTAACACAGTACAATAGACAACGAATTATTGTCTAACAAATTAAGCTAGTGAATCAATGAATAGTTTAAAATAAAACCCAAGCACTATACAGGGTTGCTCATAATTTCAAATTTGAGTCCTCTAACATTTATTTCTTTTCTTTCAGAATCATTTTTTGAAATTACTTAAATATTAAAAGTTTATGAAATATGGGATGATATGATATGTATGAAATATAATACCATTTTTTTCATCTTTATTTGTTTGTAACTTTTGCAATTTTTTATGTGCTAATACATGCTTTTGGCACCTTTTTCTAGGCGTCAGTCCGGATACAATGAGCTATCGCACATAATTTTAAGAGCATTATCTCTATTTTGTACCATTTTCAACTTGTCGACTAGACTAATATTTTGCGATTTTTATCCTAAACGGTGGTGAAGTTGTGTTCGATTTTTTGAAATAAGAAATAGGTATTCCTAGTAGCAATTTTGATTGGGAAATCGTTAAAGGAGGTCAGTGGCAGTCTAGAGTTTGTTGGGCTGTCCGCCATCTTGAAGTTAAGGTCACAAGGTAGTTACCAAGTTGTTTGGAATTATCGCTTTTCTTACCACCTTTATGCAGATGATCTACAAATCTACACACAGGCACCCGGCTTCATTAATTTTACGCATTTGATCTATTTAGCATGAGTTCCCGGAGCAGATTCTATGGGCTCAATGTTAACTCAGCGGAGACAAATGATTGTAGTTGGCAGTCCTAGAACAGATACAGACCTGACACCATGTTCCTCCGATCATTTTTGATGGCACTACGATTCCCCACACCGCTTAAAATTTGGGTATAATAATCTTTTTTTTTAACTTATGTGGCAGACAAGCACACAGCCCACCTGATGGCCTACCGTGTACCTATCACAATCGCACTGCTGACCTTGTAGAAACCTCCAAATGCCCTTCTTGAAGAACCCCATATTGTAGTCGCTTGGGAAACTACGGCAGGAAGTTCATTCCTCAACCTGAGTGTAAGTGGGATGAAGTTCCTTTCAAACTGCACGGTGCACACCATTTCCGGTCGCAATGTGTGATGATGAATTTGTGCGTCTATGGCGAGTGGTGCGATGACAGAATTTAGCGGTGGGCATCATGTTAAACAATTTATCTGAACACAGACCATTGAATAGGCGGTAGAACACACAAAGTCCGCCGACCGCTGCAGGTGCTCACACAGTTGTGCCGTGCCTAAGTCACCGCTATGAGACCTGTAAACGCACGCATAGATGCGGATGTGGCCACCGTGATCTATATGTACCCTTAGAGTGGATAGGTCTTCAAGGCCGTTTAGACGGCGACAGCAAACGTCACTTCCCAGATTCTGTAGCCGAGTCCACTCCAGTTTCCTCCTCCGGCACGTCTACAATACCGGGAACTTTACACAGGCTGTTGTTTCAGCGTCCTGGGGCGAATATTATTGGATCCCCAGGTTTGAGGACCGTACAGCCTGAGGGCGGCTAGCGGTTAATCGTTTCATCGGGTCTCTCTGACCGCCGCGCCAACATTTCACACCCGTACTTGTCAGCGGTGTCATTTAAAGTCTTTGCTCTTCCCACTGACAACACAGAACCTTTCCAGTGAGCTCTGGCTACCCTACTCACCTTGGGGAACACAACACAAGGTTGCTATAGCCGCGGTTTTCTGTAGGGCGAAGGTACTTCCCCAGTTGGACGGCTTAGTTGGGGCGGAAAATAACGTCATGTCCTACCTTCTATAACCTTTTCTATTATATTCGATTCCCACCTGCCTTGGGACCCACAGCTGCAGGAAGTGAGCAGAAAGGTGTTTCAAAAAGTGTCTCAATTAGAAGGCTAAAACATTTGCTACCGATTCCTGCAAAAAATGCGCCATCAAACTCCTTGCTCCTTCCTATTGTCGGCCACTTGGATATGACTGAAAATCAGCTTGACAAACTTGAACGTCTTCAAAACGTATCTACACTCGAGAGCAATGAATCCGGGTCACTCAAAGAATCCAAAAAATCTCGGAAAGTAAGAATGCTAGGTTAATTCAATAAATTGTATTTAATAGACAATTTAATACTCCTTAAATGAAAGTTAAAAAAATATGAGTCACCATACATTTTATTTACACAAAATTACATAAAGAAAAAAAACTGCTGATCTCTCCTTAAAACAAAAATAGGAAACATGAAATTTTTGAACTTTATGACGATTTTCTTGAATTTCAATACTTCGTATTACCTCCTCGTGCTTCCATTACTGCGTTTACGCGGTTTGGCATGCTGTACACCAAGTTCCTTATACGATTTTGGGGAATATTCTCCCATTCCTCTGTGAGAGCAATTTTGAGCTCAGGAAGCGTGATTGGGGGAGGGTTTCGTTGTTTTACGCATCTCCCTAGCTCGTCCCAAGCATGCTCGATCGGGTTGATATCCGGGCTGCGCGCTGGCCACTCCATACAAGTAATGTTCATCTCTTGAAGGTAGTCATTCACAATCCTACCTGTATGAGGTCGGGCATTGTCATGCATAAATATAGCATCCTCACCCAAATTGACCATAAATGGACCAACGTGTTCGTTGAGGATTTCTTTCACATATCTTACGCTAGTTAAAGAGCCGTTTTCTATGATCACCAGCTCTGTGCGACTTTCAGAGGAAATTCCGGCCCACACAAGTACAGACCCACCACCGTAGGCTACTTTTTCTTCGATGCATGCTTGCTTGAATCTTTCCCCTGGTCTTCTATACACTCTGTGTCTTCCATCGTGCTTGTAGAGCATAAATTTTGATTCGTCGGAGAACATAACTTTCGACCAATCTTCAATACTCCAATTTACGTGGTTCTGGGCATATCTTAGTCTTGAAATACGATGGCCACGCTCCAGTTTAGGGCCGTTTGCAGGTCTAAGGGGTTTTAAGTTAGATTCAGCAAGCCGACGTCTTACTGTCCATGCACTTGGGTTACTTCCTCCGAGGCGTCGAAACTGATTTGTGAGTTCAGTTCCTGTGAGAAAGCGATTTCGAAGCATGGTGTTCACCAAGTATCGGTCTTCTCGTGCTGTGGTACACCTAGTTCTGCCCGTTCCTGGTCTGCGTAGGTTAGAACCAGTTTCTTCGTAACGTCGGAGAACTCTTTGTACTGTTGACAGCGACACACCGACAGTCCTGGCTGTATCGCGCTGACTCCGGCCGGTTTCCACCAATGTAAGTATTCTGGTGCATTCTTCAAGTGTAAGCGACATGATTTCAGCTTGAATAATGAATATTGAGCACTATCAACCTGGTTTATGTACCAACATAAATGACAGATTACAAACAAAAGCAAAAACAAATCCTGTAATTTCGTAGTTCCATCTTCGACAGTGTTCCCTTTTCAAATTTGATTTTTTTATGATATAACTTTACAATAACTAAGAAGTTTTAATACTTTCATTTAAGGAGTATTAAATTGTCTATTAAATACAATTTATTGCATTAACCTAGCATTCTTACTTTCCGAGATTTTTTGGATTCTTTGAGTGACCCGGATTCATTGCTCTCGAGTGTATAAGGTTTATACATGGTCTGTGCAAGTTTGATCATGTATCACAATAACACCGTAGCTGACTAAAGTGGTAACCCATAAAGTTGCGCCGGATCTCACACATCCTCTCCCTGCTATACCTATTAACATCTTGTGTAACCATTCGACACCTTTTCACATAAAAGAATGCTTTCCTTTCCGACACGCACGAGAAATTTAAGATCAGCGGTGAGATTAGTCAAAGCATTCCACATGATTCTACGAAAATTATAATATCATCATAGCTATTCGCCTGCGGAATGAACAGCCAGTGAAAATAAAAAGAGCTCATGTCTGTTTAAAAATGTATATTTTATGTTTATGAATATATGTTTTAATTAAGTATTAGTATTTTTAAGTATGTATATTTTAAGCCGTTCCCACCTGAGTTTCTAATAGGTCCGGAGGATGACGAGTACTGCAGACAAATTTCACAATTATTTATGTGGACGTTTATGCCATTGAGAGTCGTAAAATATGTCAATTGCATATATTAATTATTCTATGAGAGAGTTGTCTATGTGTAGGAGGTTGGACACGACGGTATTTCCGTCCAATTGAGCAGTCCAACTGGGGAAGTACCTCCGCCCTACAGTATACTGCGGTCATAATAACCACGTGTTGTTTTCCCAGGGGTGAGTTGGGCAGCCAGAGCTCTTGGAGAGTTTATGTGCTGTCAATGGGGAAACCTAAGGCTTGTTCTGCTTCATCATCTACACTGACGGCAAAGGAACTCTCTGTTCTAACAGAGGTGGCAGCGCGAGTGTGACGCCTCTGGTGTGTTGCACACGTCCATAGGCCACGGTAACCACTTTCCATCAGGTGGGCCATGTGCTTGTCTGCCAATTAAGTGGTATAAGTGGTAAGTGTAATATAATATGTGATGAGCAATAGTAAAATTATTATATTGTGTACTCATTTTATCTTTCAAACATAATATTTATATTGGTTATATGCATAAAAAATGATAGTGAAGCGGTAGTCCGTTCTTCTTGGGAGTAAAATGGACGCCTGAAATCGGTTATCATATACATCAAATAACAAAATATCGAAGATCAGCCAAGCCTGTAGTTAGACTGGTAAAAGTGGAGTTCAGACTCCAAGGTGAACGCTTCGAATGCAACAGTGTGAACCTCGAGGTAGCACAAAATTGGAATTATTGGAAGGTTAGAACAACCGAAGATTATTCTCAAAGCGCTAAATTCTTACGACGTACTAAATGGTTCCCGACCATTAACCAAAGAAGAAACTTTGGAACACGAGTCAAAAAGGTTAGATGCGAAAGCTAAAGGAGCTACTTTCATAAGATTATTCCCAAATGTAATAATTCAAATTCAAAATTATGATGCCTCGAGTGAAATGTGGGACATTATTTCGCACCTTTAGTAAGTAAGTAAGTAAATTCATTTATTGCACGAAACATGGTCTGGTATAAAGATGTTAACATTATATTATAATGGTGTACAGCATGTCTCACAGAAATTTCCGCATGCAACATTGTCTATCAATCAAAACTATATAAGCATTTTTAACAATTATTATGCGCCAGAAGTTGAAAAAAATATGAAAAATTAAGGAAAACATGTCAAAAGTTAAAATGACTCAAGACAAACCGTTACTAAACGAAATTAAATGAAATCGAATACCATCAAATCATTGTCGGTTACATTTTTTTTAATAATACGGTTTACACGGAAATAGTTCACCAATATTAATCATAATCGAAAAATAAGAAATGGTAAAGTGTTACTACAAAATTTAAAAACTAAAAAACAAATAATCATAAAAATCGTCTATTATAATTCCATAGTTGGCACAAAGTAGCACCCTTCTCAAATATAATTTAGAAAAACAATTTAAGTTTTTTAATTGCCTCTCCCGTAAAATTTGATATTTCCGTTCAGTAACGATTTGTCTTTAAAGGTATGATATATGGATAGACACAGGCCTCTCCTAATGTGCGCCATTTCGTACTAATCTTCCGAGATGTATTCACAGTTAATGTCGATACCCCGCCCAGTTCAATCCAGATTTTTGAAGACGTCTTTCAATGCATTGGTCATTAGTTTGGGGTATATAAAATTCCCCTTGTCTCACTCGACCCTGGAAGTTTATTCCCAACGGACCCCGAGTATCTGTCCCCGCACGGGGTCCGTTGGGAACTGAAGATAATTTCAAGTCCAAGGGACCCCCTTGCCCAGTACGTGGGGTCCCTTGGGAAAAAGAATTCCCAACGGACCCCCACTCTCTTACCTCGTTAATAAAAAAACCGATAACTGGAACTAAAATGTTTTTAATTTAGGTTTATTGTGATTGCTGCGCTATCCGACTTGTTTAGGTTAGGTTAGAAGGCTAATGCGGGAGCAGAGCGGAGCATAGCTACCGCATTTAGCCTTCGTGGTTATTTTTTTTATAACCATGCAGAAATAAGTCATTTTCCTATCGTTTTTTTTATTAATGGGGAAGAGAGTAGAGAGAGAGTAGTCCTTATGGAATTATTTTTACCAACGGACCCCACGTACTTGGCAAGGGGGTCCTTTGGACATTAAATTATCTTCAGTTCCTAACGGACCCCACGTACTTGGCAAGGGGGTCCTTTGGACATTAAATTATCTTCAGTTCCTAACGAACCCCGTGAGAGGACAGATACACGGAGTCCGTTGGGAATACATCACCCCGGAGGCCTTGAGATGTCTAGCTGTCTTAGCACATCGATATATCACCAATCGAGGCGCCACCGTTGCAGGACATCCAAAACTGATTGTTTTCTTGAGTTTTTTCTACAATCTGCCGGACAGTATGGATGTGGCCCATAGTGATATAGCCTTTTTGGAATCCGGCTTGCTCCCGTGGCCGAAACTCTTCGAGCCGACCCACGGGGCGTTTCTTGAGAATAACTTGTAGATATGTCTTAGGAGTGACTTCTTCAGTGAGTTCTTCAGCAAGGTCTTATCACCTTTTTTGAAGCATAGTATCCCCGCACCTGCACCATCCTGCTCCATGCGCTAGGTGTTAGGTAATATGGATACAATTTAATAATAAGGATTATTAAATTGGATTTGTTTGCATTTATTTTAATAAAGTTGAAAATATGGGCTGAAAATAGAAACACCATTTTTAGGCTCTTAAATTTATGCCCATCAAAAGGTCGCCTGTAGGCAACTGCTTTTCGAGATAAATTGATCATTGTATGTAAATATGTTATTGTTAATATAGTATAATATAATATATAATAATATATAATATATTGTTAATTAGGGGTTAAAGTATGACATTGCCGATTTGTACTGACAAATTGAAATTCGTTTTTTTTTTAATTTAACGTATTTATTTAATCAAAATGCTGAGACCACCAAACAGTTACCATTACCTTTTTATTGGTAAGCTTTGCTTTAGGACACTGTTGTGGCGTTTCACCTGGGGTCAGCCATTGCATTTTTCGCTTACGGTTATCGTAAAGAATCCACTTTTCATCACATATCACAATTCGATCCAATATTCCTTCATTTCTGTATCGATTCAACAAGGCAACACAAGTTTCAACACGCATTTCTTTCTGCAGATCAGTCAAATCATGAGGTACCCATTTTTCACATTTTTTTATTTTATTGATTTGACGCAAATGAGTTAATATTGTTGGTAAGGTAACGTTAAACCATGCAGCTAATTCCTGGGTAGTTTGGCTCGGATCGGCTTCCACCATGTCTTTCAATTCATTGTTATTCACCTGTGTGGACGGTTTTCCTCGTGGTTCGTTCTTCAAATCAAAGTTTCCATCACGAAAGCGTCTAAACCAAAATCGCACGGTGCGTTCATTAGCAGTCCCCTCTCTAAACGCAACATTGATATTGCGAGCTGTTTCTGCCGCGTTAGTTCCGCGTCGGAACTCGTATTCAAAAATCACTCGAATTTTCGAAGTATCCATCTTTCTTGTCTAAGCTGAATAAAAAAAACAACTGAAAGTCGATAATCGAACGTTGCACATTTTTAAATGAAGAACTACATAGGTACCATGTGGAAAAAGTTTCACTCAAAAATCTCAAACCATGAAGGTTCTATGTAAATTCGAAGTACCTATTACAATGAAACGGCAATTTCATACTTTAACCCCTATTATTATAAATATTGTAAATATGTTATGTGTGTTAATATTTATTTATTCATTTTCATATATTATACTAGTTTATACAATAATGTTAATTTCTATTTACAACAGTGTAGGAGGTGGGTGCGTTGGATAAAAACATAAACTCTCGACACAAGCGTCCACGTATTTCTGGCTCTTCCACAAGTGAGCGCAACCCCTTGAAGGCGTACTTAGTGAACTTTAAAAATGATTTACTATTAATGTTGGAAGAGTGGAAATCGCAGCAAAGACAAACCCTGGCTCAGCTGGTTGCTGATGTCACTCAACTTAAGACACAAAGTTTAAACATTCAGCTTTGAGTAAGGATTTTATAGATATTTTTATAAAAGTGTATACTATTGGAACAACAACACCATGATAACATACAATACATCAGTAAACTTGAAGCAAGAGTCCAGGACCTTCAACAGAGATGTCGCCCATCGGTAATAGGAATACGAAACGTGACGTCAAAATCAAAAGTAAGCACTGTTGATTTAATGAAGATATCTATCAGTAACGTTCGTGATATTTACTGATCACCTGGGAAGCCTGGTTTCCCACAGTCAATATTTGTTGAGTTTCTAACTGTATTCATCAAAAAGAACTTACTTGCTGCAATGCGCAACTATAACAAAAAGCATAACATAGAAGAGAACCTACATACAGAAAATATCAATATACCAGGTTAGCGAAGACCTGTCTATATTGGGGAATACCTTTCTCCAACTTCTTAAAGTTTTTCTTTCACCTTACCCGCGACTTCGCTAAACGAAATAATTTTAATTTCTGCTGGATATCGAACGGAAAAATCCTTCGACATAAAAATCCCGATGCCAAGGAATCCTATGTTATTAAAACAGAAGAATGTCTGTTAAATTTAGAAACAAAATAAAAGCCGCTCATGAAGGGTTCCGCAGCAGCAAGTAGGTAAATTGTGGTTTAAGATTTATAACGTATTAAAAAAATAATAACTATATCACGTTCAAACTAATTTTCGGTGGAAATTTGCATGGTGATGGACATCATATATTTCTACTATTCTCTTATTTTAGAAGTTACAGGGGGGGGGGGACGCACAATTTTACCACTTTGGAAGTGTCTCTCGCACAAACTATTCAGTTAAGAAAAAAATTGATATTAGAAATCTCAATATCATTTTTGAAGACCTATCCATAGAACCCCCCGTATAAATATATAAAGTTTTTCAGTTTCAGTTCTAAGTATAGGGAACCCTCAAATTTATTGATTTTTTTCTATTATTGTGTGAAAATCTTAATGCGCTTCACAGAATACATCTACTTACCAAGTTTTAACAGTATAGTTGTAATAGTATCGGAAAAAAGTGGCTGTAACATACGGACGGACAGACAGACAGACATGACGAATCTATAAGGGTTCCATTTTATAATTATAAAATCAAGACTAAACGTAGCAATTAAAACGCACTTAAATTCAAACAAATTGCATTCATTTGAATTATAAATGAAGAACAAAACATAATAGAATATATTTTTTTACAAGTAATATTTTTTTCATAATAGAAACTCGTACGATACCAAATCAAAGGCTTTCGACAGGTCCAAAAAGCACGCATACACCGGCGTCTTCCTGTCAACGTAATGCCTGACGGTCTGCTTGATAGTAGCTTCGGTAAATAATCCGGCTCTAAATCCAAACTGCGCATCATGCAGCTTTACATGCTTGTTAAGGTGTTGATCAAGCAGACCGTCAAGCACCTTAGCCACAGTAGTCGCCAGCGAGATTGGCCTGTAGTTGGACCCGTCGAATGGATCGCCGGTCTTATTCTTGACTATGGGTACAAAATACATTTGCCAGGTAACTAGGAGTGTCTTAAACAGAAGGTAAATAGCAGAGATAACACCCTTGGCAGATGTACGCCTGCAAACGTAACATAACCTGGGGATTTACCCCTTGTCATGTTACGTATGACTCTAGCTACCTCTTTAGCAGTAAACCCGAGTGGTTTGCATGATGACTCATTAGTTATCAGCATTAAGCACCTGTGCGTCTTGAGGACAGTGTGACCGGGGTGGGGGCTAAACCCTAAAGGTCTTTCCAAATATGTTAGCTACATCAGTCGGTTCTTTGTAGCCGTCGACATTAAGAGGAGCACATGACCTAGGATTGAGCTTGTTGGTTTCCTTCCAGAAAGATTTAAAATTCTTATTATCATGTAGTGATGCCAGAGTGTTCATTTTCAGTTGCTCACTATTTTTCTGACACCATCTCAGCCTTGACTTGAATATACGTCGCGATGTACACATATTAATATAAATGAGACCTCTAGTTGGCCTACCATGGGACAGCCAGACTTTGTAATGATAGCGAGATTCCACCCACAACACTTTTCTTTTTTCTAAAAGACCGAACAGAGCTCTCCATGGCCGCATTACTTAAAATACTAATGATGTCATTGTAAAAAATATCGATTACCTTCTTGTACCTACCATCATCACACATTCCGTCACAGCATGATCGTAACTCTTTTGGAAAATCTAAAACTCTAAATTTATCATTACATAACTTTTAATATCGCTCTATCTGTTTCTTATCCCCATCGCCCCAAAGTATACTATTTTTAGGTGCACTACTAGTAGCTACTATTTGCTCGTGCAGTCGATGCAAATTGCATGAGACTTCAAGTAGATGGTCAGACCAAGCGGTACCATCAATTACTCTGACACCAACAATAGACTGCCTCACCGCCTCGGTCACTATGCAGTGATCGAGCAACCGAGTACAGCCATGCAGATCACTTACATAGGTATACACATTATTCATAAATTCCATATCCACACATGACCACTAGACCAGGGTCGATAATTTTTATAACAAAAAAAAAATAATAGTAGAATGAAACCTATTAGAAAAGGAGGGGAATATTATAAAAATGAAAGGAAAAATAAATTACGGACGATCTGAGGTCGGGAAGGGGGTGGGGGTGAGTTTTAAGGGTAATCAACGGGTTTTTCTCGATTTCCGGCAAAACTAAAAGACCTATGGAAAAAAGTCAAATGGCAAAGTTGTAGGTAATAAAAAGATCTAAAACTTTTGTATCTACACTTTTTTCACATAACATCAAAATTTATGTGAAAAATTCAAAAAAACTAAGATTTTGGTTTTTTACTTTTATCTTTTTCAAATAAATTTCTTTTTTCATGAAATTCGGTCAATACTTACCTTTTTATGTCCCAAATACGCTGTAATTTATTTGATTAGAAATATTTATTTTTGCACCTTATTTTGAATTAATATCGAAAAAGCACCCTAATTTTCAATCGAAAGTTCACCCGTCAAAATATCAGCTTTTATTAAAAAGTTGGTATGTTTTCTGTTCGTTGAAATCTCTACTTTCCGATGGTGAAAAAAAAAAGATATGTTACAATAGTAAATCTTCTCAGAAAATGCCAAAAATCGAAAAAGACTCGAATTCGAAATTTCTTTTTTAATTATTATATACAATTTTGAGCCATTTATTAAAATTTACACTTTAATTACTCGAATAACGTAAGATTACATGTTACAAGTTTACTTAAAAAAAAAGAGAAACTGTTCGAATCTGCATAGGAACGTAAATACTATCTCTATTTTTATCTGTTTAAATTAACTCAAACATAAAAATAGTAGTATTTTCTTTAAAAAATAGTATGCTTAACGTTACATAACCTAAAGATTAAAATTGAACGATATTTTAGTACAAGATTAAAAAATATTAATCTCCTGTGTTTTGCACAAACAAATTTAGTTACTCCCATGAAAAAAAAAATACATAAAAATATATTAAAAATCTATAAAAAATATATACATGTATATAAAATATAAATCGTAAATATATTTTTAATAACTAACTTTTGGCTGAATTTCATATATATTTTTTACATTTCAGATATATTTCAGATATGTTCAGAATATATTTTTTTTATATTTATAACTATGTTTTTTATGTCTTTTAAGATATATTTTGAATATATGTAAAATATATTTAAAATATATGAAATTTACATGAAAATCGGCCTAAAATTAGTTATTCAAAATATATTTACGATATATATTTTATTTACATTGTTTCTATTATCCGAGCCGTTAAGCAATGTGTCATTGACGATGTTATCACATCTATACCAGTCGGATTCATTTTTTTAATTGTAACAGCTGATCAGTGGTGGCGTAAGTACTTTCAATATGACCTAATTTGTCTTTTAACACACAGATCTCTTTTAGCAATCTTGTTACATCTACGTGATCAAACGTTGTTCACGCCTGAAATGATTAGAGGAGCAATCCGCGAGGACGAGTTAACTTAAAGCGAGACGTCTTCATACTTCAGGAAATTAGATTATCAAAATGACAACTCATAATTATTAATCACTTTTACTATTGTCACCGTTGGAATAAAACGTCTAATCTGCCTTAAAATATTTTATTTAAATAAAGTTTTTTCCTAACCGGGAACCACTCAATTTTAGCATAAAAAACGGAAGAAAATTCTAGAATTGAAGGCATTGCACAATGGTCTTTAGTCTAATAAAATGTGTTAGATACGTTACACAAAAAAGTTGTAAAGACTACTGTACATTACAATGTACTCTGTAAATTATACTGTTATAGCTACATTATACTATGCACTTGCGCACAAAAAGCACCTATCGATGGGGTTGGCCGGTGGACGCTCAGATACTGTATTCAGTAAGGTTGTCAGACGTATACGCGCACCTAAGATTCGATTTTTTTTGTGTACCGCGTTGTATGACAGAATTTTTAGGTATTTTTTTTTTGTTCACACTCACTGATTACTTCCATAATGTGTCTTGTTGGATTCGATATGTGCGAGTTAAGGTAGGCTAATTAGCCTAGTTTTAACTGACTGTTTTTAAGCGCCTGTGCCGTATCTACTTCTTTTATAAAATGAAGAATGGACTTGTACGCGCTTTTACTTCAATACGACTGATTTCTGGCTTACTTTTATATTAATGATAATAATTAATAGGGAACTGGACCTAGGCTGTTTAGTTAAATTTTCAAGGAATTAGTATGCCTACTTTTTCTATATTTAGATCGGTAAAAGTCAACATCCAGGACGGGACTTAGTTCATAAGAATTTCGGTCGATGGCTCCGGTGTCGCCCTAAGACAAGACATACATACGTTTAGGAGAATTTTGAATATCAAGGACTTGTCTAGGTAGCTCAGTTTTATTATTTCTAAGGCTAGTTTTTTTTGTTCCTCAAAATTTTATTTGATTTGAAAGGAATAAAACATTAAACGTTTGTAAAATATTTTATTTACCAAACAGATCTAACTTTATTGAAGAATTATTTCTTTAATTAAGAGAGGCAGCCCTAGCATCACGACAGTCACTAGTACCTACATAACTCTAAGGCCAAGCCGCTGGAACGTACCTAAAACACGTATATTTTAGCATGTAGGTACTTAACTGTTTTTGTTCCAAATAATGAAATAAAACCAGGGTTTCCCTTAGAAGTACGGCGCCCTGGTACAGTGCAACCTCGATATAACAAATCTGAAGGGGACCAGGAAATATTCCTTACCTAGGTATATCAAATAATTCGTAAAACTAAGGTTTGTTATATTGAGGTTAGATTGGTCTAAAATTTGTTATCTAGAGGTAATAAAATATGTAGCTTTATTGACCTCAACATAACGTACCTACTCATCTTGTTATTGCGAACAACGTCTACTAATAAATTATGAAATGGAATCTAGGGATGAATAATATGTAAATGGAATCCTGAACTTATTAGCTGTCTATTTTGTTCGTCATAGGATTTTTGTCAACATAGTTAATGATGTTTCGCTCATCACTCACGTTCGGGTCTTTCGTCGATTCACACCACAAGCTGTTCGCACCAGGGTGTGAATCGCACAACGCCGCTTTTTGAAGTGGTCGATTCGAACCAGTGGTGTGAATCGCACCACGCCATTTTTTGAAGTGGTCGTTTCGCACCACGGTAAGAAAATCCAATGCGATCTTTGGACTTATTATACTAAAGAGAACCATTATCATTCATTTAATAAAGTAGAAAGACGTTTTATGGTACTGACGACGACGGGTAGAACACAGCTATTGAAACAAACTTTGTCATTTTAAATATAAAATATATTTTATGCAAGGCTAATAGTTATAACTATTATTGTATTTAAAACATGTCCATCCAAAGGTTGCCTGGAAGAGATCGCTCTTAGGGATAAGGCCACCATTTGTACATATCTTATTATTCTGTCTATACTCGTACATGTACTGTATTATTAGTGTGCAACAAAGTTTTATCTTATCTTATCTTAATATACCATACATAAAAAATATACATTTTAATAAAACAAAATGTAAACATTACGTAAGTAGTTTACCCAATTACATAAATTTCGAATAGAGAGTATATTACATATTTATGTAAAAAGTATAAATAAAAAAGAATATAAAAGAAAAAATTAACAAAATCACAGATTGAGAGCAGAGATGCCCAATTCCTTATAACTATAAATCACAGATTGTTTAGGTATGATGTTGTAAAATTAGCACCTGCATTATTATACTAAGCAGTTCCAACCCTTTCACTAATAACTAACTACATAAATCACAAATTGTGTGTTATTAGATGCTTATCTTTAGTTATCGATGTAAAAAGCGAAAATTAACAATAAAAATAAACAAGATCACAGATTGAGGGCAGAGATGCCCCATTTTTTATAACTATAAAACACAGATTGCTTAGGTATGATGTTGTAAAATGAACACCTGCATATTATACTAAGCAGTCTCAACGCTTTCACTAATAACTAATTACATAAATCACAAATGGTGTGTTATTAGATGCTTATCTTTAGTTATCGAGGAAAAGAGTGAACATTAAAAACTTAATAATAAAAATAAACAAAGTCACATATTGAGGGAAGAAATTACCTGTTCCTTATAACTAAAAATCACGTATTAATCAAATCAAAAAAGTTTTCTGCAAATAAAGATGAAATCTTCATATTTTTTCGGTATTTCGAAATCCTTGGCTTTATTAAAAATCAGTCTGTTGTGAGCACCTAGTGCAAACATCGAAACATTTTTTTGTCGACGGCACATTTAAGATATGTCACAAAGGTTTTCACCAATTATACACTCTGCATGCAGATATAGGCAGTAACGAAGAATTCATCAACGTAGTTCCTGTACTATATGCTCTGCTTATGGATAGAAAACGGGACACGTACGACATTTTCTTTCAGCTAATAAAAAGTCAAATCAACGAATGGGATCCTACGCACTTTTCAATGGACTTCGAAATAACTGCAATTTCAGCAATAAAATACCTGTTTCCAGCAGTGAAAGTGGTAGGCTGTTATTTTCACTTCAGTCGTAGCCTGTGGCGTAAAGCCAAACAACTTGGAGTTACGAAATTGAAACTAGGCAGGATCCATGTAAAGTTTTGCACAGTGTTATCACATTTGCCACTGGAATTATTGGATGACGGCTGGCTCTATGTGATGGGAGAAAGCCCGAATACCCCCGCAGTGATAAATTTTAATGACTATTTTGTCCAAACATGGTTACAACACCCTGTATTCTCAAACATATGGAATACTTATAATGAATGCCATAAAACCAACAATATGGACGAATCTTGGAATGGAAGAATAAAAAAAAAACCATTGAAACCAAATATTGCCCAACTACTGTGTGGATTACAAAAAGACGCCAATTTTTATTACAATAAAATTAATCAACCTGGCAATATTGAAGTTTCAAAGAGGTCTCAAGAGAGCATTCAACTTAATTTAAGAATTAATAGCACAATCAAAGAATTATTAGACAAACAAATAAGTATCGGTCATTGTTTGGAAAAATTAAGATAGAAAATAATAATGATAATCCTGAGCTTGTGATGAATGCCTCGTATATTAGCAGATATAGAATAGAATAGAATAGAAATCTTTATTTGCAGGAAACTTTTTTGATTTGATTAATACGTGATTTTTAGTTATAAGGAACGGGCAATTTCTTCCCTCAATATGTGATTTTGTTTATTTTTATTATTAAGTTTTTAATTTTCACTCTTTTCCTCGATAACTAAAGATAAGCATCCAATAACACACCTTTTGTGATTTATGTAATTAGTTCTTAGTGAAAGCGTTGAGACTGCTTAGTATAATATGCAGGTGTTCATTTTACAACATCATACCTAAGCAATCTGTGTTTTATAGTTATAAAAAATGGGGCATCTCTGCCCTCAATCTGTGATCTTGTTTATTTTTATTGTTAAGTTGTTAATTTTCGCTTTTTACATCGATAACTAAAGATAAGCATCGAATAACACACAATTTGTGATTTATGTAGTTAGTTATTAGTGAAAGGGTTGAAACTGCTTAGTATAAAAATGCAGGTGCTAATTTTACAACATCATACCTAAACAATCTGTGATTTATAGTTATAAGGAATTGGGCATCTCTGCTCTCAATCTGTGATTTTGTTAATTTTTTCTTTTATATTCTTTTTTATTTATACTTTTTACATAAATATGTAATATACTCTCTATTTGAAAGTTATGTAATTGGGTAAACTACTTACGTAATGTTTACATTTTGTTTTATTAAAATGTATATTTTTTATGTATGGTATATTAAGATAAGATAAGATAAAACTTTATTGCACACTAATAATACAGTACATGTACGAGTATAGACAGAATAATAAGATATGTACAAATGGTGGCCTTATTCCTAAGAGCGATCTCTTCCAGGCAACCTTTGGATGGACATGTTTTAAATACAATAATAGTTATAACTATTAGCCTTGCATAAAATATATTTAATATTTAAAATGACAAAGTTTGTTTCAATAGCTGTGTTCTACCCGTCGTCGTCAGTACCATAAAACGTCTTTCTACTTTATTAAATGAATGATAATGGTTCTCTTTAGTATAATAAGTCCAAAGATCGCATTGGATTTTCTTACCGTGGTGCGAAACGACCACTTCAAAAAATGGCGTGGTGCGATTCACACCACTGGTTCGAATCGACCACTTCAAAAAGCGGCATTGTGCGATTCACACCCTGGTGCGAACAGCTTGTGGTGTGAATCGACGAAAGACCCGTTCGAATCGAAAGCAGCGCGGGGCTCAGTGCAGGCGGGTGGGACGCGCAGGGAGGGGGTTGCCTGTCCGAGTGCGCCCGAATATTTGCGATAAAGGCCGAACCCTTAACCTTGAACCGAAATCTGTACACAATGCACGTGCTATTCGGTTGAGCAATCAAATAAGCTGATGTATCAGTAACAAAATAAGGACCATGATTGCATAAACTGGCTTTCAATATAATTCATACCGTCGTCGCTTATAATTTCTTTTGACTATTTCGCGCTATTCAACCTTATATCTTTAGAAAAAAGACACATCATTGTTTGTATGAAAAGACTGTGTTCAAATAATAAGTATAAAAAATAAACTCGTAGTGAGAAAGAAATGACTAAATAAAATAAATAAAATACCTAATGCTGTGAATGCTGTATGTTATATCATTTTCAGTTTACAACGACATAAAAAGATGAGTTATAATCTGATAGCGCAATTGAGATGGCTCTTTAACTTAATATTCTTGTTTATATTGCTCGCTGTATCAGTTCGGCGCGTAATGAAACACAATACCTTTTTTTTTCGTGCGGAAATCCCTTCGGATACCCCCCCGCCGGCCAGCGGGGGCGGTTATGTCGGGCTTGAACCGACTAAAACCGCACGCCGTCTCGGGTCTTAAGACGCCGGGGTGTAAGGTTGCCCATAGAGCATAGGTAGCCCTCGCACCCCGACTGACCCTGGGCCATCTCCGGTTTCGAGATGGGCCCCGTCGGGTTTGGGAACCTCGGTGAAAGAAAGATCCCAAACCGGGGAAAGACGGGGGTCTTGCTCCGGTTTGGGGGAGGGGCGCTAGTCGCCCCACCGTCCCGGCTTGCTTCTGCTGGGGTGACAGGCGGCCTCACCTGCCACCCCTAGGCCTGCACTCATGGAGGACGGAGGTCGTTAAGCGACCTCTGACGCGTGAGTTGCCTGCGACGCGCGGCGAGCATGTTATAAATCATATCGTCGGTAGTCTCATTAGTCATCGCTCGATAAAAACAATTGGGGATTCATGCAGTTCGAGCGAAGCGAGAACAAATGATTCCAGTATCCCAAATAATACCCTACTGTTTTGATGTCTTTTTCATGACAAATGAACATTTTAACGGCATATCATCCTTCTGTTGTCCCTGTGGAGTCTTTATAATGTGCCTCGTAAATTATACTGTTATGACTACATTGTAAGGTTGAATTTTCTTTCGTATAGATCATTTTACCTTATGTTATAAAAGAAACCATTATGTAATGTTTTCAGTCCATTAAAATGTGTTAACTACATTAGTCGATTACTTCACCATTGTAATGCCGACGACATGTTACTTTGATTTGGATTCATTGTAATGTTTTGATGTCTTTTTCATGATCAATGAACATTTTAACGGCGTATCATCCTTCTGTTGCCCCTGTGGAGTCTTTATAATGTACCTCGTAAATTATACTGTTATGACTACATTGTAAGGTTGAATTTTCTTTCGTATGGATCATTTTACCTTATATTATAAAAGAAACCATTATGTAATGTTTTCAGTCCATTAAAATGTGTTAACTACATTAGTCGATTACTTCACCATTGTAATGCCGACGACATGTTACTTTGATTTGGATTCATTGTAATGTTTTGATGTCTTTTTCATGATCAATGAACATTTTAACGGCGTATCATCCTTCTGTTGCCCCTGTGGAGTCTTTATAATGTACCTCGTAAATTATACTGTTATGACTACATTGTAAGGTTGAATTTTCTTTCGTATAGATCATTTTACCTTATGTTATAAAAGAAACCATTATGTAATGTTTTCAGTCCATTAAAATGTGTTAACTACATTAGTCGATTACTTCACCGTTGTAATGCCGACGATATGTTACTTTGATTTGGATTCATTGTAATGTTTTGATGTCTTTTTCATGACCAATGAACATTTTAACGGCGTATCATCCTTCTGTTGCCCCTGTGGAGTCTTTATAATGTACCTCGTAAATTATACTGTTATGACTACATTGTAAGGTAGAATTTTCTTTCGTATAGATCATTTTACCTTATATTATAAAAGAAACCATTATGTAATGTTTTCAGTCCATTAAAATGTGTTAACTACATTAGTCGATTACTTCACCATTGTAATGCCGACGACATGTTACTTTGATTTGGATTCATTGTAATGTTTTGATGTCTTTTTCATGATCAATGAACATTTTAACGGCGTATCATCCTTCTGTTGCCCCTGTGGAGTCTTTATAATGTACCTCGTAAATTATACTGTTATGACTACATTGTAAGGTTGAATTTTCTTTCGTATGGATCATTTTACCTTATATTATAAAAGAAACCATTATGTAATGTTTTCAGTCCATTAAAATGTGTTAACTACATTAGTCGATTACTTCACCATTGTAATGACGACGACATGTTACTTTGATTTGGATTCACTGTAATGTTTTCATGTCTTTTTCATGACCAATGAACATTTTAACGGCGTATCATCTTTATGTTGCCTTTGTATTATCTTTATAATATACCCGGCAAATTATACTGTTATGACGACATTTTATGGTTGAATTGTCTTTAGTATAGATCACTATACATTAAACTAGAGACTAGAACATTTTTAACGTTATTAAGCTATTACACTGCATAAGCTACATTACACAGAATCTTTGCTATGTTTGTAGACACTGGTTGCTTATTAATGTATTAGTTACATTTCGTTGCCAGAACTAGATAAATGTTTCAAATACAATATAAAATGTATCGCGTTAAGTGTATTGTAACATATACATTAGACTGCATTTGGGACCGTGGCATGTACAACCAACATTACAATTAATACATTATGAACATTATAAAACATACTTGTAATGTATCATTTAACAAACAATGTTCTTCCGACGTTGGTAATGATGTAATAGTACGTACAGTAATTAAGTTAAACCATATGTGAGTATTCATCGTACTTGTACGTACTTATTAGCAAGAACATTATACATTTTGTAGCCACATACAATCGTACGTACCTATGTAAACATTAATAAGTATGACTCAACTAAATTACGTATAAATCATCTTTATTTTAGATAAAATTGCATATACATTACGGTAATGTATTTGCAGCCGATAAATTTTTCTCAGTGTAAAAATTGTGATTTAGAACATGATCCCCTACTTTTAATTTTAAGGTACACAGCCTATCGAGCGAACTTTGCCCCCGATGCCACTTACGATAAGATTCCTATTTTAGATTGGTATATTTCATTCGAGAACCTTATTGCAGCCAAAGCGTAATGTAATTTGATCTGTGCTACTGCATGACATCACAATAGTGTTATTCACGAAAGACTTATCCGGAGTTTCAGGATCTTCGAACTGATTTTCTTGCGAGTCTGTCAAAATATGTGCTTCTTGCTGATCAGCAGTATTTTCTGCTTGATTAAAATATATCCTACTTCTAGATCCACGTAATGGGTATGTTGTTCCACGGCTACGGCCACTCCATCCGCCTCAACTTTTCTGCGGAAAAGAGTCTCACCTCTATTGCAAGCCGTATATATATATATTACTACTCCGGCGCATGAATAATACTTCTCCTAAAGTTGAAATATCGTCGTCTATTGCAGCCTATACTGCATTACTCAAAGTTGACAACCACTATTTTTGTACCTAGCCGCCGATTTCTCAATCCGTCTGCAAAACTTTTTTTGTTCAAAGGTTTTAAAATACTGTAAATTGTCTCACTTCCTTCAGATTGAGCAATCGACAGGTCCACAAATAAATCTGCAATTTGCTTGCCATAGCCATTTATAGATAGATCTTTTTGCTCAAAATGCATCAGTTTATGTTGAAGAGCTGTGGCTGATTTTTTAGGTAACAGACAGTTTTTAATAGCTTTGATAAAACTATCAACGTAGTCGTACTGAGTTTCTAATTTTAGTTTAGCAGACTGCAAAAGTCGGCTTTCAAAACTAAATTTATTAATTTTAATTAACTGCCTTGGTCAAATGCCGATTGGTAATAAGTGAACTAAGAAGATAATTCAAGTTGTAGTATGCTACTACAACTTGAATTCATCGGAACTCGAGTTCGAGCTAGAAGAAGAAGTGTAGAAATAACTGCTTAAACTTATCTATATGTGCAACCGCACCATGAAGTAAATCCTATAGTAAACACCATTTAGGAAAATGGCAAAAAAAAAACGACCATATGTGAAGAAATAAATGAAAATATTATAAAAATAATTACATAATATCTTAATCTACAGACATAAACAAGTGTGGATTCAAGAGGTACGTGTCGCAGATATTCCTGGATGCAAAACTTTCAAGTATTGTGGGGTCCAAGTGTTCATTGATGATCGCAGTACAGTGCAAGTCAGTCATGATGTGCGCCAGTGGCGAGTTGAGCTGATGGACGACGAAGGGTTGTTCTGAGATATCCTGTAAAGTCGTATGTTGTGGCAGTTCGTGACCAAACGCAGCGCGCAGTAAGATCACCTGAGAGCGTAGTGGTCGTGGTATGGCGCTGTATTGTTGTTTCTGGTTTAGGCGTATCAGTGCACATTCTATAAGCGAGCGTGCATACTGCGCTGAGTGCGACACGCGGCCGAGGAGGGTGCGTATGCATACATCTAATTTCTCAGACCACGTGGTCGAGTTTTGTAACGAATGTTCCAATGCTGTACAATCCCCTCCAGTCATTAATGAGTACATGTGCCGCAACACACCGTCTTGTAGTTGCTCCTCATCTTCGAATGCTGATAGTTGTTCTTCAAGCTCATTTACAAACTCCTCTGGTGCATATCCAACACAGAATACTTTGCCGATAAATCCTAAAAATATAAATTAACTTCGTTATGTTTGCTCATTCAGTGAAGTTAGTATTATGTAGAGTAGTGAGTGCCAGTTTTGAAAAACACGAGAACAAAATTAAGTTAAATTTAAATTACTGTCATATTCACTCATATACGCTATATTGTAAATATATCATAAACTTTTCGATGAAAGTAAGCTATGGAAAAGATATGTGATTGCAATTTTTACCCAACTACAATAAATTAAGAAAAACTGACCGTTATCTTCCAGAATAGCAGCAATTTCCAGAGCAACTATAATGCCACTCTCGTAGCCCAACAGATAAAACGAGTCGTTCATTCCAATCTTCTTCAGCAAAACCTGTACAGGTGATTAGGATGTAAGGCAAGAGAGTAAATATTGTGTCAAAAATACCTGTTTTAAATTCAGATCAAGGAGTCATAAGATTGTCTCCATCCATTTCTCAGAATTCATTCGTACAATTTCAGAATAAGTAAAAGATAAGTATATATGCTCAATCTTATTTATGCCCAAGGAGTTGTGTAATAGATATGACTGTAGTTGATACCTATGTACACATACCTCAGCAAACCTCTGGGCTGTTTCCACCACTGTCTCATGCGGATGATCGAGTCCGGGTTGCAGTACGAGAGCTGGCAGTTTGAGTCGTTCGCAAAACACGCGGAACCGCTCATGATGGCCTTCCATCCCCGGTATTATGCATAGATTTGTCTGGTTTACTTCAAACTCATCATCTCTCTGCAATATTTAAGATGTCTTTTTTTTTAAACTATGCTGAAGTGTATTTTGACACGTTATTTTAAGAAATGCAGTACATACCATAGTTGCGCTACTGACGAGTGTTGGCAAAAATACAAATTCGGTGGTCGCAAATAGTTCGTCCGAATCAATATAACTGAAGAAGTTAGACAAGCCCTTTATTTCTTCATAAGGAAGGTCTAAAACTAGTTTTTCTGTTTCCAATATCCTGGAAATTAAAATCAAAATGGAAGTATATATCTAACTTACAACATTAATGACATTATCCGTCGGGCTCTTGTCACCGCCGGCGTGCCAGCTATTCTTGAACCTGTTGGCTTGGCGCGCGTCGATGGCAGGAGACCGGACGGTATGTCGTTGTTACCTTGGAAGATGGGTAGGCCTTTGGTGTGGGACGCAACTTGCGTCGACACTCTGGCGCCTTCCCATCTTCCAAATACAATGAACAGTGCATGTGCTGCTGCTGCATCAGCGGAGACTCTGAAACGGCGCAAATATACCAATTTAACTGGTAATTATACTTTTGAGCCATTCGGAGTCGAAACGTTGGGTCCGTGGGGTCCAAGCGCCCGCGCGCTATTCAAAGAAATAGCGAAGCGCCTAATTGACTCTTCCCGTGACCATAGGGCTGGCATTTACCTCGCTCAAAGAATTAGTATCGCTATTCAGCGTGGTAATGCCGCCAGCCTTTTGGGCACGGTACCAGTAGAGGTCGATGGGGAGGAATTTTTCGATGCCTAAAGTTGTAGTCTCTCCCCCTCTTTAATGTTATTTCTGTTTGTATTATATAGCATATTTTTTTATTATTTGTAACTTATTCACTTACAGAATACTTTATAGATTCAGGAAATATCGGTAAATTGTCAACGTTACCACTATAGTTAACTTAAAAAACAAATTTCACAAACAGTTTTTTTTTATTAACGTTCGTCGTAAAAAAGCACAATTTATGATATCAACACTGCTAGTGCAATAAGAGGCAATAGATACAGTTTGTGACAAAGATTGCGCAAAGAGCTCAACTTACGTGTCTATTGTTAATGATCGAACTTGTTCTTCGTCGAATGCCAGATTGTACTGGATGCGTAGGAAAGTACAAATTGAATGTAATTTATGATTTTGAATACCTAATTCTGCCAAAGTAAGACTCTTCGTGACGGCGTCTGGTATACTTAGACCTGCAGATAAAATAAAATGAATAGTGGTAATTCAGAAAAAAATTAAATGCTACAAATAAGCTCTGTTATAATTATGCTGCTCTGTTATAAGTATGTTGGTGCTAAACAACTTACCAGCCAATTTCGCAATTTGTTGCAGAAGGGCGATTTTATGTTTGTTCTCATGTGCTAGAATTACACAATGAGTGTTCTGCAAAGCTTGTTCCGCAGCGTCCACTGCACCTCGCCAGTTTATGAAACTGCTGTATACTTCCTTTAATAAACAAATTATATTTCAAATTTTACTTAGCACTGCCGCATTGCCGTTTCTAAATACTAGATTCACAATGCTAGATTATTGCAGCCTCTGTGGCGTGGAGGTAGACTATTACGCAGGGGACGTGGGTTCGTTTCCCACTCAGTGTAAATATTTGTATCAAGGAATATTTGTTTAGGCGCATAAAGAGCACATATGAGAGTCAAAATTTACAAATAAGTCAAGAAATAATTAAAATAATATAACATAAAGTACATAATTAATTTGAAAATGACTTTCGCTGGTTCGGTGATTTAGTTCTACTGCGAAGATACCAGCAAGAAACTCAGTGAATACGATTATGCTTTTTTTTCTTAAATGTGGTTATAATTAATACAAATTTATATTGTGCGAGCAAGTCGAAGAGTAGGATGAACATACATACCGGGTGTTAGGGGAACGCTCCCGAAGCCGAAGGCCTGTGGTGGTACTCCGGGTATTATACATTTTGGCTTTTTTTCTTATATGGTAATTTTTTTTTAATTTCTTTAATTTTTTTTTGTTTTTTTTTTTACCACTATTTATTCTTCATCGTATCAGGAAAGCTCAATGAAACGAAAATTTCATAAAAAAACATCACTACAGAAAAAAAAAGAAATGGCGCCAAGTGCGTGCTTCTTGCGATGTTTTTCATGAAATTGTTGTTTCATTTAGCTTTCCTAATATGATGGAGAATGAATAATGCTGAAAAAATGAAAAAAATAACCACCAAAAGGAAAAAAAATATGCTATTTTATTTTAAACTTATTTAGTGGCATGTCAACCAGATCCTGAGCATGACCTTGTTTTTATTAAACATATTAATACTGTTGCCTACAAACGAATTACCAACCTCATAAAACCTGAGTTGCAAGTTTATTTTTATTTCTCGTTATATAATTGTGCAGTTTTTTTTAAGAGATGTAGAGAGAACCTAGTCTTGCCTTGCGTTCGTCAATAACTTCCGGCAAACAAATGGTCGTGTACCAGTCACTATTCACGGTACGACTATTCTCTAAAGCAACAGTAGCCACATGTCCAGTTTTATTAAAAAACAAGCAATCATCCGCTTAGATGCACTTTTCACGTGCGCCGCTTTGGTTGGTTTCGGCTCATCTTGAAAGACCCATACGCTCGATTGCTGCTTTGTTTTGGGATCGTAGCAATAAATCCATGTTTCGTCACCTGTTACTATGTCCCACACCAAATTTGACGTACCTTCGTTGAATCTGGTAAGCATGGTACTGCACCAAGTGACGCGGTCCGTTTTTTGAGCCTCGGTCAAATTGTGTGGGATCCACCGCGAGCACAGCTTTCTCACACCCAAATGTTTGTGTAGGATTGATTGTATTTGACTCATGCTTATGTCTAAGGATGAGCGAATTTCATGGTAGGTCACATGTCTGTCTGTTCTAATCATACGGCGCACAGCATCGATGTTTTTGTTGTTCACAGGCGGTGGAAGGGCGACCATCGCGAGATTCGTCACTGAGATTGACACGACCGCGCTTAAATTCTGCAAACCAGCTATAAATAGTCGTCTTGCATGGTGCTTCATAACTAAAAGCAGATTGAAGCCGAGTGATGCTCTGTTGAGCTGTCAAATTACACAGAAAATCGTAGAAAACCATACCACTAAAATTTTCCCGACTTAAATCCATGTTGATGTAGACACACAATTTTTAAAATGGCGCCATAATGTAAAAACATTTGACAGTCAGATGAAACAAAATGCATTCTACAGCCAAAGAGTACTATTTTCAGGGTCACCATTACATACCAGTACCATGTTAACAATGGTGGCACTCAGCATGACGGCCTCATCAAAAGAGGATCGTCGTCGCAGCACCGTGTGACACCCACCAGTCCCACTAGTGCTGCGACAACAATCCCCCCTGATTTTATTATATTGGTGGAAACGCCCGAAAGATCCTCAGTCTTTTTATATTCAGTTGCTTCAATGTTTTAAGTATGGTTACGGGGTCAATGTACTGAAAGTCAAAATTAACACTACAATTATCAACACTAAATTCAAGAAGAGAAGCAGCTACGTTTTTAGAAGAAATTTAATTTACTTGTAGTGATAATTGGATCATTTGTGAAAAAAGCTTCAAATGCATTGGCCACTTCAGCATCAGTATTGATGTGTTAATCATCTATTTTCAACTCGGAAGATTGATCACATGAACTTGTTTTACAGGGTTCTTTGTTGATAATATTCCATGTTGGGCATTTTAGCCCGAATATAATTAGATTTGGCCATTGAACATTTTGAGTACTTTTTAGTATGTTCAAGGACTTGTGGATCACTTGATATGCCTTTGTCGAGTATGATTCAATAATTTCTTTCTACTTTTATAGATTACGGACGTGGCCCAATCACTAAATTTTATTTTGAATCGATTAGTATTTATTGCTTTTTTTTTCAGTGAAAATGTTATTTCGTATTCGTCATCGTGTCATCGCAGGCGCATGACGTATTAATCAAAAATTAAATATTTTCACGATTTCAACCGCTGTAAAATGTAATAGTTGCAATATTATAATAAGTGAGGTGTTGGCTTTTATCCAAAATAAGTTGGAAGTGATGGACGAAGAAAGTTTAGTACGTATATGTGTGACTGCGTTTACTAGTGAAGAAATTGAAACGTCTAAGGCTCTGTTATTTGAATCTGTGCCATCCCAAAAGCGCAAGATTACAAGGAAAGGCGAGGGTAAGTCCTAGCGAGATGTTTATGATATTATACAGCTGTTCAAATAAACTGAACCCGACCTAACACCTATATTCGTAGCTAGAGATCTGCATAAACTACCGCCAATTAGTTTTGATCGGTAACCTACTGTTAGCCGAATCTTAAAACCCCGAAAACGGTTGGTAGAACTTTTAAAAGACAGATGTAATGAATGACAACTTTCTATAATTTGGTATAGAGACAGTGTCCGATTTTCGGCCAATTTCCATTCTTCCGTTTCTATCAAAAGTTCTTGAGCATATTGTTCATCGACAGTTGACCTTCTTTCTGTCTTCCTCTAACCTGCTCAGCTCTTTCCAATCTGGATTTCGCGCTGGACATAGCACAGTTACGGCTCTCATTAAAGTAACTGATGATATTCGCTGGGCTATGGAAAGTAAAGAGCTAACTATATTGATATTGTTAGATTTTAGCAGCGCTTTTAACTCTGTCGATTTTGACGTACTACTTGGTATATTGAAATCTAACAATGTTTCATCAAATGCTATCTCTTGGTTTGATTCCTATCTTCGGGGGCGCTCACAGCGTGTTCATCTAGACCAGGCGTCCTCTGACTGGTGTGGGCTTGTTGCGGGCGTACCTCAGGGTGGCGTTCTTTCTCCTCTCTTATTTTCCATCTTCATCAACTCTGTTACGACCCTTATATCCTGCAAATTCCATCTCTATGCCGATGACCTGCAGCTGTACCATCATTTCGCTGTAGCTGATGCCTCATCCGCAATATCTGCCATAAATTGCGACCTGGATAGGATAAGTGTCTGGGCCAAATCATTTGGATTAAGCATCAACCCAGCCAAGTCACAGGCAATGATCATTGGCAGCAATTACATGCGCAGTAAACTTGATCTGAATACGCTGTCCCCTGTTCTTCTGAATGGTACTCCAATACCCTACTCGGATACCGCCAAGAATTTGGGGGTACTCATTGATGCCAACCTGTCCTGGAGCGCCCACATTAACGAAGTCAGCAGAAAGGTTCACTATACCTTTCACTCCCTGAAATGCCTCCAGACCTTTTTACCCTTAAAAACCAAAATTAGCCTTGCTCAAACCCTTATCCAACCCATTATTGACTACGCTGACGCCTGCTATTTAGATGCCACTAAGGAGCTCCTAAATAAACTTGAGAGGTTGCAAAACTTGTGCATTCGCTTCATCTTTAATCTCAGAAAGTACGATCACGTTTCAGATTTTCGCAATGAACTCAAGTGGCTCCCAATCCGCCATCGCAGGAACACTCGAATACTCTGTCTTCTCTTTAATATTCTGTATAATCCTTCAGCGCCGTCTTACCTGAGGGAGCGATTCTCATTTGTTCGCACTCCTGATGCTCCGTGCAGGTTAGGCCTTCGCTATGTGCTTAAATTTCCTTCACACAAAACTAATTTCTACTCTTACTCCTTCTCTGTGCAAGCGGTTAGACTGTGGAACTCCCTTCCATCTGACATCAGAGCCAGCAATACGTTATCTGCCTTCAAAAGTAAAGTCTATAAACACTATCTTTCTTCTATATGATATCTTTGCTTATTTATTGTGTATTTATGTATAATATTTTTATGTACCTATCTATTTATCTTAAATATTATACTGAAATATATATTTGTGTATTTATATGTGTATTTTTTGTAATTCTATGTATGTGTGTGTAAACTCTGTTCTTTCTCTTTTTCATACACAAGTCAGTGTACCTTTTCTTATTCTTCACGATCTCCTCTCGCCGGTCTGCTGGAAGAAATTTCTTAAAGAAATAAGCAGTGCCATTGTACTATACTTTCCACCATCCATATATTGTATTAATTTTATTGTGTGTGCATAAATTTTTAAATAAAAAAAATAAAAAAAATAATTCCATTTTTCATTTCCCAGATGAATCAATTTCCAGGTGCACTAAAACCAAATTTTCAAATAGTATTTTTTTGTTTTCCATATTGTCATAATCCAAATATAGTTTATACCAGATTTTCAGAATATTTGTTTTTGTTTCCCATCGTACCATTTTCCAAATAAACTATCACCAAATTTTCATAATCTTTTTATTTGGTTCCCATACAAATCGTGTTCCAGCTAAACTATATACAGGTATAGTAAAAATCAGTAAATTTATACGATTCATTTAGGGTGTGTAACGGTTGAAATAATAACAAAGAATCTAACGTTCACTTAAGGCATAATTTCACTTAATATAATGAGATGTAGCTACCTCCTTTTTACAAGCTTTTATTTAACTTGCAATGTATGTTTGTTCGGGTGGAATCTTACAACTCAATTTTAAGGCACTTGCCCTCAACCGATTGAGCTGAAATTTGGTATGCACGTTCAGTTCGGATGACAATGCAAGAAAAAAAAAGATTGTTTTTAAAAAGGTTTTAGTATTAAAATTAACTTATTCTAGATAATTTTAATAAACAAGCAGATTTATGTTGCCAGATGACTAAAATGGTATTCTCTCGTTTCCATAAATTACATTAATTTCCATAAAATAAATAAATTATAGTTTTCCATGTCATGCATGAACAGTTTTGTATGCAGGTATAATCAATTAATCAGGAAAGCGAGCTCGTGAACACTGCGTACCACGCCCGACATTATCAGCCCTACACTAGAGTGTTATTTAAGACTCTACCCATAGCGAAACGCTGTTGAAAGCGTATTTTGGTACATTTTAAACGGCTATCTACTCGTTAATTGTAAGAAATATAGAAAAACAAACACAGTCCATATTTCTACAATATCATAACGCCAATTATTAACAAGACTCCAATTATTTATCAATGCATTTAATATTCAGTAAATTCTTTAAAAAGTGAATGACAAAATTGAAATGTTACAATTAATAACATGCGTTAGCTCTTAAAGCAGACACAATTTTAACTTGAAACTAATACTAATGGATAGATAATTTCATAAAGAACAACTACTAAGAATTTTTTTTCGATAAGAGCCAAAATTGATTAGTTTAATAAAGATAATCATAAATCTTTGGGTATTTGCAAGGAACACTCTGGCGTCACCGCGCGCCGGGTCGAGAATTCAGTGCGTTGCAAGCTCTCAGACGAGAAGCCTGTGTCGGTTGTCATCGCGCTCGCCTAGCGCACATTTATTGCTAACGTCACGGTATATTTGTTTCAGCAGTATTATAAGTTCGCACTGTTTTTGGCTGTTTACTAACTTTTTTTTCTTTACTGCGAAAGGACGCTTTGTGTATAGGTATATTTTCTTGTTTGTTTATGTTTTGCAAAAAGACGCAAACAGACAGACATAACAAAATCACAAAATTATAATTAAAAATATTTATAAATCGTCTTTGAGTGAAGTACATTTGTATAGTTTTTATTTACATACTATAAGCTATCATAATAATAATAATAATTTGCCAAATATCCAATTGTGATTGTTGACTTTGTTTGTCGAATAGTACGCAGTCATGGCTGTATACAGGGTAGAAGATTTTAACCTTACCTGGAGGGGAAGTACTCTAAATACTGGAGATAGCAAATTTCACTCAAAGGAAACATTCCTTTATTTAAAAAAATAAACAAAACTGCATTCAAACCTTTTTGGAAACTCGCTTGCCGCACCCGGTAATCGAACCGACTAAAAGCCCAAAAAGTAACATTCTGTATTTTTAAGGCATCAATCGATAGTGTCTATCATAAAGATAAAATCATTCTAACAAATATAGTAAATTAAATGAAAGGAAGCTCATAAAATCTTAACTCATAAACTCAGTGCCAGCAGATGCAGCATTTTACTCAAGAAGTCATCAGAAACCTTATCAACAATAAAGTTATCTTTGACGCCAAATATTTATCGCAATGAGTATATATTAAATGACTGAACTTTGTTTCCGGTTTAGGATGTTACTTTTTTGAGTAACTGCAAGAGGTATGTGGGTAGGTTTGGAAACACAAATTAGGATTGGAAACCTTCACACTGTGTACCCTGGGCAACGGGCATGGCGAGAGAAATACCGTGTTAGTGGTGCCTTCCAGTTCTTCTTCTTCATCTTAGTGCTTTCAACTCAGAAACTGGAATTCACTTTACTAGTGTAACTGCGGGTTTGGCTTCGCTTCGATATTTTCCGACTGCTATCTAAGCTCCACAACCCAAAAGTGATATCGAACCATTACAGTTAAACCAGTTGTTGGACGTTTTAGGACTCCAACTACCAGTAACGACTGCTATAGATATTCGTATGGCAACCAAGACCGATGGCTTAATGCTCTCCGAGGCACAGCCAGACCATTGCAAATATCCATATTCATGCATACAAATATTTGCACTGAGTGGGGATCGAAATCGTGCCACCTGCGTAGCGGCCGCTTTCACTACCGCCACACTACAGAAGATGTTAATAATTGAGCCCTGAGATGGCGTGCGGTTATAGTCGGTTTGAGTCCGATGTAAATCTCCTACTGACCAGTTTCCGTAGCCGCAAGAATTTTTTTTTTAAATTTAAATATCGAATTTCATTGTTAGTATGATATCAAATGAGCCTTTGAAGTAAGTGCTTTATTTAGTCAAATTTAATTTATGAGTTTAGATTTCAAAGATTTCTTTTCATTTAATGAAATCATGTTTGTTAGAGACATTTGATCCTTATGATTGATCCTATCGATGGATGACATAAAAATAGAAATTGTTATTTTTTCAAATTTTAGTCGGTTCGATTACCGGGTGTGGCAAGCGAATTTTCGATATTTTTGAATGCTATTTTATTTCTTTTTAAAAATAAAGGAATGTTTTCTTTGAGCGAAATTAGCTATCTCCAGTATTTAGAGTACTTACCCTCCAGGTAAGGTTAAAATCTTCCACCCTGTATTTCACACAAAAATAGAAAAAAAGGATAAATAAAATAGAAAAAAAAATTGAGGGTTCCCATACTTAGAACTGAAACTCAATTTTTTTTTCCTTACACCCATACATACGTGTTTCATCAAACCCATCATATAGGTCTTCAAAAATGATATTGAGGTTTCTAATATATATTTTTTTAAACTAAATAGTTTGCACCAGAGACACTTCCAAAGTGGTAAAATGTGTCCCCCCCCCCCCTCCCTGTGACTTATAAAATAAGAGAATGTTAAAACTAAAAAAAATATATGAGGTACATTACCATTCAAACTTCCACCGAAAATTGGTTTGAACGTGATTTAGTAATTTTTTTAATACGTCATAAATCGTAAACTGCAATTTACCTACTTGCTGCTACGGAACCCTTCATGGGCGACTCCGACTCGCACTTGGCCGCTTTGTTTTTTGTTACCTTTATAAATTTTCATCTGTCTGTACTGCTTTTGCTGAATCAATAGGTTTTTTTTTACTTATTTTTCGAGTTGACTTATCAAAATTTAATAAATTCGGTTACTGGGACAAAGATCCTTGTTACAAATTTCTACAGTGATCATGTCTATGCCTACAAGATGGCAACTGTAAAAAATGTCTTAAATTTTAATATAGAATGCAAAGAAACTTTTTCCCAACCTTACTTCGCCCCAGTGGCACTCACATACCTGTAATTTAGTAATTTTAAAATTATTAGTTCTACAAAATGTATGAAAAGTTTTCGATTTATCAACATCACTGCCCCGCTTCCCTGGGTAGCAGCCTGATGATGTATAGTTTACCCCGATAAATAGACTATCCAACACAAATATAATTCCAATCCGGCCAGTACTTTCAGAGATTAGCGTATTCAAACAAACTTTTCAGATTTATAATATTACTAGCTGTTGCCCGCGGCTCCGCCCGCGTGGATGTCGGTTATCGCGACCAAACATAGCCTATATCTTTTCTCAAGGTCTAATCTACCACTATACCAAATTTCATCAAAATCGGTTCAGTGGTATAGGCGTGAAAACGTAACATACAGACAGACAGACAGACAGACAGAGTTACTTTCGCATTTATAATATTAGTATGGATATACATAGATATATTATTATACTTAGAAACCGCGGGGCACAGCTAGTGCATAATTAAAATGGGTTATCAGTGAGACTGTTATGGTGGAGCCCATTCCCGTGATTGTTTACCTTTAGCTTACCCTCAGGCGGGGTGCAGTTAATGTATATTGTTAAACTTTGTCCGCTGCCAATGTAATGGGTAATTATTTACATAAATTATTACATGTACCTATGTTCTATATCTATGTATAATATATATGTTTGGTTTATAGTTTAACTTTTTTATATACTTATGATAATGTGTTGTTGAGTTCATACTAATTTTATAAGTTGCATTTTATTCCGCTTTTCTTTTACGAGTTCCTCAAGTCCGGGGGGATGTTGGATTTCAATTTCTTAATTCATTAAAATATGAACGCATCTTGCATTTTTTAACCTATCTAATCCATTCCTTCCGGCATCCGCACTTCGACCAATGACGACGCGTTATGGCTGAGGTGCCAACAAAACAGCGGAAACTAATAATCGCCGCAACTTCCGATGTGTGTGATCAGTTCTTCACTTCTCAACTAAATGTGGGTGTAATAACATGGCCATTAAAACTCTCGTACTGTGATAGTGTGAAATTCGGGGACAGCCGTGCACGTGCTGAAGACTGCAGCTGCAGTAACATCAAGTAAGTGCGAGCCGACCTTCCTTCTCCTAGTTCATAACCTAATATATGCAAGGTGTTTTAAATTCCTTTTCTTTAAAATACAGTCCACTCAAAAAATTAAAAACTTTACAGTGAGGTTTTTTCCTTACAAGACCTGTATCGTAATAAAACTTTTTTTTTGGCCTGTGCGTAATGTTTGTCATAAGAGTTTTGATTTCAATTTTATAATCTTTGTATTATAGTATCAGAGTAGATAAAATAACTTTTTAATCATAACAATACACCTATATAACCTCCATCTGGACCAATAAGGTTGAACCAGTTACTTTAAAAAAAGAAACCGCCAATTCGGAAGAAAAAAAAAAGAAACACGCATGCGCAATCGATGTATGGCGCCAACATTTCACATTTAAATTAAAAAAAGTTTGGTTTTGTTTGTAAAATAAATTAGTTTATGTATTATAGTATGACAGTAGATAAAGTAGTGTATGACACTGTACATAACTTGGTCTTATAACACTCGTGTGATATTATAAAAAAAACACGCCTACGGCTCGTTTTTTTAAAACACACTCGTGTTATAAGAACCCTTTTTATGCAACAGTATCATAAACTACTATTATTCATTGCCGTATGTATATAGGTAAAAACTCGATGCTGTTATTACTGCGCGTCGATGGCGAGTTCGCGCTGTAGTGTTTTACGGAATATCATAAAGGGGCCGCGGGGCGGTGGGGCAACGAATACGCGAATGCGCGAGGTCATTTGCTACGGGTAGCGCCTTAAGAATCGGAGGCGCGGAGGAAGGGCAGTCCTCGCCCGCAGTAACGAAGCTCGGGCGCCCGGGCGAGCTGGGCTGCGGAAGCGAGCATTGGTGCCTGAACTTTGTTACACAAGGGCGGAAGGACTGCACTTCCCGCAACGCCGGAGAAGAGCAACACTAATGCTTGTCTGCTTACCTGCATGCTTGCCTGCTTGCCTGCATGCTTGACTGCTTGCCTGCTTACCTGCTTGCCTGCTTGCCTGTTTGCCTGCATGCCTGCCTGCATGCTTGCCTGCTTGCCTGCATACCTGCTTGCTTGCCGGTTTGATTGCCAGCTTGCCTGCATGCATGCTTGTTTGCTTACATGCATACATATATTTTTTAAGGCAACGTGTGTTTTGTTCAGTAGGTCTCCAGTTGTAGTTAGTAGACGCCATATGAGGTTTAGTTTTAGGTTTAAAAATCTGGATATTGTTTGTATGGATATCAATTAACTGGATATCAATAAATTGCATTTCAAAAATTTGTGTTTATAATTGGGCTTTCGTGCATATGGATTGCGGTCATCTGGATTTTGTGCATTTAGATTTCGTGTGTCTGGAACTCGTTCGTCTGTATTATAAAAAATCGTACAAATGAATAAATGGGCAAATGAAATTCGGAGTCGCGATTATATGGCAAATAAAACTTCGGAATTTGAAAAACCGGGATTATGAAAAATTGGCCAAACGTTTTCTGGATTAATTAAAATTCGGGATTAAGATAGGTAACCGTTTTGATCATGTTGATGCAACGAGTCTAGTCAGAAATATACTTACATTGCAAATAGAGATTAAACACATTAAAGAAAATAACATCACAAAACAGGACATAAGTAGTTTAACCACACAGATTGATAATTTAAGTCGAGGGTCATCAGTGAAATACTGTAATACAGGCACACAAGGCACACAGGATATATTTTTGAATTTACCTAATGATAACGTACAGATTGTCGACAAAATATCAAACCTTCAACTTCATATTTAGCTGTACAAAGCGATTACACAAGACTTTCGCAAAAAAGTATTATCAACACACCTACATCTGATAATTATTTTTCAACACATGAATGAGCCCCACGGGCAACGTCATTTGAATCGGTGGAAATTCCGGTTTCGCCCGAGTGTTAGGTACTTACGCGCACAGCTGAGCGCAGCGATGACTCGCCTATAGGTACATCACTTGTGGTAAACAAGACTAGGAAGGGTTGTAATAATAATGAAACAAGCGAAGTAAATAATATTTCAAAGAAATGGACTACAGTTGTAAATAAAAAACTATTGAAGAGAAAAAACCAGTTGAGTGGCAAAATGGGTAGGGGTTACGATACAGATTTTAATTTTAAGGCGGCACCTGATAGTATGATTCCGCTCTTTATTACTAATGTACACAAAGACACAAATGAACAGGGCATATCAGAATATATTTAAGGAAACTGGCGAAAATGTATCACTTATAAAATTACATTTAAAAAATGATAGGCATAATGCTTTTAAATTATTTGTATCTAAAATGAAATTAAAATCATTCATGAATGAACAGTTCTGGCCTGCAGGTATAATATTCCGGCGTTTTATCCACCAAAAGCACAGAATTGTGGATAAATCAGCTCTTAGTGAGGCAACTAACAGGCAACTATAATGGGTGATTACGCTGATTCAGTTACGCATAACACCATCCTTGCATCTTTTAATAGGGTATTTTCCACTTTTTTTTAAACTATTTTATTTTGAAGACTGTGAAGGAATATTTAACAGAAAAATAAAATTTCTGTGATTAATGTCCATTTTCCGCGTTAAAAGTAAAAAAAATCTAATTTATTTTTAATGGTTTTGAATTTACCGCCAAAACGCGCCGTGCGCTGACGTTTAACGTGTGACGTCATCTTTGTGTAAACAAGTTGTAAACAGTCGATCACAGTCCACAGATCACTCACGTCACAATTCTTTGTTTACTCAAAGATGACGTCATACGGTAAACGTCAGCGCACGGCGCGTTTTGGCGGTAAATTCAAAACCATTAAAAATAAATTAGATTTTTTTCACTTTTAACGCGGAAAATGGACGTTAATTAGAGAAATTTTATTTTTCTGTTGAATATTTCTTCTCGGTCTTTAAAATGAAGCAGTTTTTAAAAAAACGGAAAATACCCTATTGTAAGTCGCTTAAGAGGTCTATGGAGGGAGTTAGGTCACTGTGCAAAGAAGCTGACATAATTCACTGCAAGAAACATGGCTTCTTCCTCGCGACTTGGGTGTATTGGCCATGATTGATGCTGGATTTGGAAGTACGGAAACGTCAGTAGGAATACTGGAGGGGCGCCCTTATGGTGGAGTCGCACTTCTTTGGAAAAATTGCATATTTAGTTGTGTAAGTGGTGATTTTCCACCAGAGGGGCGAGACGAGACGAGACGAGAAGAGAATTGAAATCGCACTGACCCTTTTCCACTAAAAATTGCTACCGCGAGCTCGCGCGTGACCACCGCGCCCCGCCGCCCGCGCCCGTATGCTTCATATATAAATGTTTGTAAATGTAATATTTTAGACAGCTCACACACAATACTCGATATAACTTTGTTCTAGCGTCAATGCCGAAAACTCCGAAAAAAATTAGGCGTCAAAATTCTCGTCAATCAACGCTGTTTTCACCAAAGATGCACTGGGAGAAGATTGAAAATTTGTTATACAAATTACAATTCTCTCCTCGCCTCGCCTCGCCTAGCCACCCTGGGGGAAAATTACCTTGAAGGTAATTTATACTCTATATCTCTCTCTATATATCCTATATCATTTTTGCACAAACAAATATTTCAATTCACGCCTCGCATATTCTCGTCAATCCACACTATTTCCACCAAAGATACGCTGGGAGAGGATTGAAAATTTGCCATACAAATTTCAATTCTCTCCTCGCCTCGCCTCGTCTCGCCCCTCTGGTGGAAAATCACCTTAATACCGTGCGAGAATCCACGGATCGCGGCTATTAAAGTTCTTCTCAGTGATCGGTCGGTTTTAATATTTAGTATCTACCTACCCGTTGATGAAAATGTTAACCTAACGGAATTTTCAGACTGTTTAGGCACTATTAGTGCAATCACAGAAGAAAGCAATGTGAAGTCAGAGATTATTATTAGAGAAATGAGTTTGCGCGGATGTCAATAAGTTACCGTCTGACACTTACACGTTTATTAGTGAGGTAAATGGCGGGAGGAGCTGGTTAGACCATTGTGCAGTTACCCAGGCAGCATGGCCTTTAATAACTAGCGCTTATGTAAACTATGATGTACACTGGTCTGACCACTTTCCATTGCTGATAAAATGTAACATGAATATTATAAAGAGGAAAGTTACTACACCGCTAAGTGCACCACAAAATAAAATCAAATAGGGCGAGCGATCACTTGAGCAAATAAATAAGTATTCTCAAGTATGTAATAATATTATGAAAAATATAGATTTTCCAAGAGACTGTATAGACTGTGGTGGCAAATTGTGTAATGATACCCATCATAAATTGATTATAAAAACATGTACACAGATATCGTATCATGCCTACAGTCGGCGGCCGTCTACACACATACAAGGTATGGCGATGACTCACATAGCCGCAAACGGGTGGCAGGGTGGAGCAGATATGTTGCCGAGGCCCATAGGGAGACTAGAGCAAAGTTCGTTATGTGGGATTGGGGTGGCCGACCATCTTCAGGTCATATTTATAAAGATATGGTCATTTCTCGGAAGGTGTTTAAAGGCAAACTAAAGTGGTGTGAAAACAACCATGAGCAAATAAAAATGGACAGTCTGGCATCACACTATTCGAACAAAGACTTTAATTTTTTTTTGGAAATCCACAAATAAATTAAATATAGCTTCCTGTGAGCGTCGGTAGCCTGACTGATCCTCAGATGATAGCCGAGTCCTTTAGGAACAGTTTATGGTGCAATCATCTTTAGGGCCAGCGAAGAACATGCTCGATGCTGGAACACATCGTGACCTGGTATCCACACTCATCTCCACCAAGGAGGTACATAATATACTTAGAAATATGAAAAGAGGCAAATCACCGGGGCACGATGGTCTGAGCATTGAGCACCTGCGGCATGCGGGCTGTCACATGCCAAGAGTACTGGCACTGTTTTTTTAACCTGTGTGTGGGACATTCGTATCTGCCCTCTGAAATGATGTGAACGGTGGTGGTGCCAGTAATCAAAGAAAAGACGGGAAACGTATCAGACCGGTCGAACTATAGGCCTATTTCGCTTGCAACCATAATTGTTAAAGTGCTTGACGGTGTGTTTAATTCACATCTGGATAAGTATATCAAGCCTCATGATGCCCAGTTCGGGTTTAGACCTGGCTTATTAACCGAGAGCGCAATCGCCCGTCTTAAGCATACCATCAGGTATTATGCTGATAGGAGGACGCCAGTGTATGCGGCTTTCTTGGACCTTTCCAAAGCGTTCGACATGATCTTCTACGATATCCTGTGGGAGAAACCGCAGGGCACGGGCATCCCTATGGAACTACTGGATATCTTTCGCCACTGGTACCAGCATCTTAATGTAGCTTAATGTGGTTAGATGGGGGATGAGAGTTTCGTCACCATATGACATGGTACGACAAGGTGGGCTAACCTCCACGAAATTATTGAATTTGTATGTAAATGCGCTGATAGAGGAGCTCAGTAAAACGCGTGCAGGTTGCTTTATTGATGAAGTTGCATTTAACAATATAAGTTATGCGGACGATGTGGTGCTGCTGGCCCCCTCTATCAGTGCATTAGGGAAGCTTCCCCTCAATATGTGAGAAATATGCAAATAAACATGGATTGGTATACAATATCAAAAAGTCCGAATTCATGGTCTTTGAGGCCGTGGGCACCAAGCGTCCGTATATCTTACCGGAGGTGTCTATTTATGGAGTGCCACTCCGTCGAGTTAAGACCTTCAAATATCTTGGACACTATGTTGCCCACGACCTCAACGATAATGCAGATATTGAGCGAGACCGCAGGGCATTGGCGGTAAGGGCGAATATGCTGGCCCGCAGGTTTGCTCGGTGCTCGGACAGTGTTAAAATAATGCTTTTTAAGGCTTACTGCACATCACTGTACTCGAATGCACTGTGGGTCAGCTATACCCAGCACTTCGCAGGCCCTGCGAATACAATATAATAAAGCATTCTGAGCGCTGTTGCGGCTGCCGCGCTTCTGTAGCGCATCGGCTATGTTCACACACGCACGTACAGACGGTTTCGCAGCTTTGTGGCGCAAAAAAATGATATCGATGATGTACGGAATGCGCGGCGGTGGCAATAGTATGCTCAAAGTACTTGTGGCCAGGAACTATGAGTGCTACATATTAAGGCACTTTTACAAAATGCACGTGTCTTTTGTAAAATATAAATCCTAACATAGATTTAAGTTTACAAATGTTACTAACAAATTATGAATTTGAATTGTCTGATTAAAAAATGAATTACATATATTATATATATTATTATATTATATTATTGATTACTCCAAACAAATCTCTGTAAAGATCATTCGGGTTTTCTGCAGTATTCAACTTCAAAAGAGGTACTTTATTGCTAATATTTTCTTTATTTTTTTCTAATCGACATGTTGTGATTGCCCTCATAAAATATTTTTAGATAATGGACCATGATCTGAAGTTTATAATAAATTTGTCATTTACATCGCTGTCTGTAAAAATATTAATCAAGCAGGTATCTGTTGTGGACGTGGTGCGAGTTGGTTAACAAAAAGATTTTATAAGTCAATAGATTTAAAAAGATTGAGGAACCTTAACGAGTTCTACGAATTTTCTAAGATTTATCAATTATTGGACAACACACACCTTCGAATTACCACTACTTCGATAGACGATTATTCGACAGACAATACTTAGACAAGTCACATCTTCGAATGACCACTACTTCGACAGATTTTTTATCATTCTCCTATTACTGGGTGGTTTAAAAAAAATATCCTCGAAGGCTAAAGCGGGAGCTCCGCTCCGCTTCGCTCCCGCCTTAGCCTTCTAACCTAACCTGTTCGAGTCGGGGTGTTAACCATAATGAAGTAATTTGAGGCATAAAGACCCAAAAAAAAACAGTTGCATTCAACGAAAGAACAAAAAAAATCTGTCGAAGTAGTGGTCATTCGAAGAAGTGTCTTGTGTAAGTATTGTCTGTCGAATAATCGTCTGTCGAAGTAGTGATAATTCCAAGGTGTGTGTTATCTAATAATTGTCTGTCGAAGCAATGACTTGTCGATCTGTGTGTTTTCGAAGTTCACTACAAATCGAAGTATTGTACTGTCTAAATTCAGTCAATAAGTGTGCATACCGTGCTTCTAACATTTACATGCATATTTAAAGGTTTCCTTCCTATATTATGACTCAAACAGGTGGTAATCTCCAGAAGGTCTATAGTCGCTAATAATAATATACTGCTCGAGCTCTGCACATGATATTTCAATACTTCGCTCACTTGTGAGTGCTACAATGTATATTCTTTCTTTAGATTTTAATTTATGATTGATTTAAATGAGTGGACCCACCTCTTATAGCGGAATCGCTAGTAAACGATGTAATGATTTTACAATTATCTTTATTTTTAACCAGGGTTCAGTTTAATAATGTACATAAATTAGCGTTACATTTATAAATAATTCTAGTTCTTACTCTTTGCCAGAAAAACCTTCAATATTTTGGTGATTAGTATTCAAGAATATAGACTTTTCCTTTGTCCCTAAAATTAAATTGCTATGCTATGAATCAATTCTATTTGTATTGATCTGAATATTTTCGTGCCTCGCAGAGCACGTTAAGAAATCGATGTGGTTGTCATACGAATTTCTGTCGATGTGGCAGTCGTTACGGGTAGTTGGAGCCCGAAAAAATTTAACAACTGGTCTAACCGCAAAACCACGATTTCACCTATAGGTTGTGGAGGTCAGATAGAACAGCTTCGTGGAAAATATCTAAGTTCAACCGCAGATCCGCAGTTACACTGGAAAAAGTGACCACCGAGCTCCAGGTGAAAGCTACGGATGTGACCCGGATTAAGAAGGTAGATTTTTCTGCAGAAAGATCAAATCTCATGAGGAATGTACTTCATTAAACTTCGTGGAGTGCTAAAGATAAAGCACAAACGGTTGCTTTACTTTTTTTTGTCCTAAAGAATGAAAAATTCTTACTTACTTCCTTAATTTCAGGCAGCAGGATTACTGTAGCAGGTAACTGGTCATTGAGTCGATTCAGGCACACATTCTTGCCGATGGAATTATCACCAAAATCGATCACAGCAAAATAGCTGAAAGTTTGAAGAAAATTTTACCTTGGAAGAGGATACATTGGAAGAGGATACATCGGAAGAGGCTTATGTCTGGCAGTGGATTGTGTAAGGTTAATATATTGCTTGATTATAAACACATTATCAAAATATATTTCTTTTATGACAAAAAATATATGTTTCTCAAATTCTACCTTGATTGACAATATGTTCGTCAGAGAGTGTCAGATATTCTGCACCATGATTGTCATATCATGAGTTAGGCCTGAGATACACAGTGAAATTCTGATAAGAATCATTTAATAGATTTAGTATGGTCAGCCGCTGATAGCTCTGCTACTAAAGATCTCTCAACATTTTTGAATGAAATTAATGTTTATGACAGTATATCTACAACGAACGTGTTTATACGAGAACAATGGTCCTTGTATCGTACGGATTAAGGTTTCCCTCTAACTGACTGTACCATGCTTATATCACATCAGATCAAACTAACGTACCTTAGATCAGAACACAATTTCCTTATTTCTGTATCCAAATCGCTTATTAAATTATTCTCAGCGCCAGTTTCTTCGGCAACGATGTAAACCCCTTCCAGAGGACCCAGCCGTAAACTGCTAGTTATTAAAGCAACTATCGATTCCAGTTTGTTTAAGGATTGTGAAGACACGGCGACAATTACACCCAATTTTTGCCAAGATCTAAAACATTCATCATTTAACAAACAAAAAATAAAGTACAAAGATAAATGAAATTTTAAAGCATTTACAATGTTAACTATTCAAATAGATTAAGATAGTATGAGTATATAGTAGTAGATAGACCAAATTCAATTTTTTTTCCTATCTTAATCAAAAGTACAAGTTTCAGATGTTTTTGTCTAAATCATGGAATATTATGGCTGTTTCAAGTTACACTTTGTTGATCACATAGATCATGCCACCACTTAAGTATATTGAATTATATCGACAAATAACTACCGTATTTTGTGCTGTAAGTAAGAAGATTGAGTCAGAACGTGCAGATGTAGTTGCTTAGCACCTCTAGTCACAAGTCTATCAGCAAACTGTAGACCATACGATGTTTTGCCGCACAGTATGAGCTGAGAACGATTTGCGCTACATCTTATCCTGGAAATCAATTTATTGTTTTGTGACTACTGCTTAAGTAAATTATTTTTACAGGTTTCCGACGACAGTACAATATTATGTAATCGTCTGTGCGGTACATGTGAGTACAAGGTAAGTAATTTACCTGTTCTGTGCATGAATAGTGTTTGCCTTTACATGCAACAGCACACGGCCGCGATGGGAACTGGAAGCCAGTAAGTGGAATGCACGCGCTGCTTCATATGGTCCGAATGTTACACGCGACAGAGGACGAACGAAGCCGCGAGCAATGCCTTCACTTAGCATTCTATGTATATTCTGTAGATATATTTAATATTAGTATTTTATACTTACTTTATTTACAATAGAACCATTACCATGGCTCTCAATTAATATATAATTTTGAGCATAAATGTTAAAAAAATATAATACCTCAGTCTGCCTTTTTGAATATATACAGAGGTGTGGGTATATCAAAACACACACACACACACACACACACACACACACACACACACACACACACACACACACACACACACACACACACACACACCACACACACACACACACACACACACACACACACACAAAACACTCTTAAATTTTAGAATATGTTTGTTTATACTTACTTTCAAATCTTCTACATTTTCATCTTCAAATAATGAAGAGAAATCTACGGTAATATAATTTTTCTCCTTATTTAAATAAGACATTCCAAAATTATATTCATCTCCGTTTTGAAGTTGTGAGATGTCAAGAAACAGACCCCCAAAGTTAGTGCAGTCGAAAGATATCTGCAAAAAAATGTGTCACTTAGCACGACAGAAGCCTAGCTGTACTCTAGTTCTTTCTCAAATTCTCACATAAATAAGGTAAATCGTTTTTTATGTTACCTATGTGCAGGAACTTCAAATAAATTAAACATAAGTTTGTAATTTAATAATTTTGCAACAAATAATGTAGGTAAGTGTGCGCGACACTCCAAATTGAAAGCTGCGGTGTGGCGCGAGTAGTTCAAGGGGTCAAGAAGTAAACATTATGTTAGCGTATAATGAAATACATAAACATTACATGAAATATATTCAAAATTGCGTGGTTTAGTTTGAACATTTTGAGAATATAAAGCTTACATCTTTGAGCCGTCCTGTAACGCAGCTTATAACAACATCGCATTTTTTTCCTTTAGAGACTATTTGAACCATATCACTAAAAGTTTGATCGCGGGAGCAACCAATACGATCAGCTGAAATGTTTAGATAAGTTAAATAACAGTGCTAGAAATCCTTGAAATCAAACAATATTGTTTTAAGAACGAGAACCAAATAATTCAGTGCAGTGTCTCAGAATACAAAATTGGAGTTAGGCAATAGAGAAGAACGAAGCTAACAATAGTGAAAATGAATGCCTCTACTATACCTTTCAATGCTGGAAATATGCTAAGCAGGAAATGTTTTTTACGTATATCACTGACGGTCGTGTAGACTTCGCAGTCTAAAGCCAAAGCCAGAGATATGATTGCCTGCCCTAAAGCACCTGCACCTCCGTGGACAAATATCGACCTGCCTCGAGGCAGTCGAAACTTAACAGCCTTTTGAAAAAAAAAAGATATGCTTTTGTTACATGCTTTGAGTATTCAACACGAGATATGCCTAAGGCGCACGCGTTCCTTTTTCGCCAAGGTACGTATGGTGTAGCAGTTTCAAGTTTGATTAGTAATATCAGCATAGTTAGAAGGCGATCAATCAGGTATGTATATGAAATTCATAATATGTTGTGTGTGTTTTACAGCCCCAAGAATCTATGTAATGTATTGAAGAAATACTCACTAGGCAATAGTAAGCTTGCACGTACGCTAATGGCACAGTGGCAGCATCTTCGAGACTCCAGTGTTTCGGTACAGGCCAAAGCAGATCTGGCTGCGCTATCACCCGAGTACTTGCTGCACCACTGCGTACTATACCCATTACGGGTTTACCGCTGTGATTAAATATAAATTAGTACGCTTTCGTCTGTGAGTTGCATGGATGCAGATTATGATTTGAATCTTTTATACGGATATCATATTGCTACGCCGGGCGCTTGGCAACTTCAATCGTCATTTTTCTCTGTGTTAGAGACGTTTTCAAGAAGCTGAAACCATATTTCAGCACGTTTCAGAAGGTGCCCTTTCACCTCCCGAATAATCAAAATTTTGACCAAGTTGCCGTTATTTTCAGGCGCCTGAAAACAGTTTTAAGGCCGTTTCAGACCACTACCCGTCGATCCGCGGCATTACCCTGGTAACTCTTTTTCAGGAAATTTCAGGACCCTTCATTGGCCGTTTCAGTCAACATTAATATAATATGGCCAAATTCCCATAGGAGTGAGCGAGACGGCACTACAGGTAGAGACAGCATGCCTTGACGACACTGTTCTAGAAGAAATCGAATGAATAAAACGAGACGTCAGGCTAGAAAGAGACACAAGACCCACTCGAATATTCTAGAATTTTGTTTTCTTTTCGAGAACATTTGCTACTCGGCCGCACCGGATATATAAGGTGAGCTAGCAGCCTCCGCTCATTCAGTCTACGACTAGTAGTCCACTCAATGAATAAGCCAAAAGGGGGTGTAGAGTGCGTGAGCTGGGACCTAAGAAATTTCATCTGAATATTGTTCAGGGAGCTTAGGGAGTAAACATACTTAAAGAGTCCCCGCGTCTAGGAGGTGAACCAGAGTGCGGGGGGGGGGGGATACAAAGTTCTCATCTTTGAGTTTTTCGCCAATATCTTTAAAACGGTGTGTTGTAGAGAAAAAATATTTTCTACCTAATGAAAGCTTATAAAATTTTCTACAAAATTTGCATATAAACTTTTTCCAGATTCTCATCAGCTTTCGAGCATAACGCTCCGAAAAAGTAAAAATGAATCTTATTCAGTGTGACGGGCATTGCCTGTTATGAAAAATGAGCAAACTATAAACTAGGTATTTTATTGATAACATAAGGTGGGAGTACCTTCAAGCCTACTATAAAGGCTTTTGAACTGTGTCATATAGAACATAGTAGTGGATGGTAGATTCCTACTGCACAGAGTAATTTGGCAAAAACTTTGATTCCGAAATGAAAGAAATTTGAATTTCAATGAAAGAAATTTTGTAGAACATTTTATAAGCTTTCATTACGTGGAAAATATTTTTTCTCTACAACGCACCGTTTTAAAGATATTGGCGAAAAACTCAAAAATGGGAACTTTGATTCCCTCTCTCCACTCCGGCTCACCTCCTAGACGCGGGGCCTTGTAGTATGTTTACGCCCTTAGCTTCCTGAACAACATTCAGATGAAATTTCTTATGTCCCAGCTCACGCACTCTACAACTACTTTGTCAGCGAAGCGATACAGTGCGATTATACAAGTGACTGTGTATTGTGTAAGGAATAGTTTTCGGATTTTTACGCGTTTTGCTGTAATTTAAGTGCAGCTGAATTAAATCTGTCTTCAACGGTTGTTCTCGCAATTTCTATTTAAACCAACCCCCACGCTCGTAACAATATTCAGCTTTTTTCAATATTTCTTTTAATACAATTGTTCATCTACTGACGAGCTTTAGCTATCGATATAGAATCAGTTTTTTTTTCTTAACGTTTCTCTTATTTTTTATGATAAATAACATTACTATGGTTAATTAGGGTAAACCAGGCAAATGTGCTCCAGTCTGTAACGTGCTCCACTCGCTAATGACAGTTGCATTTTGTATTTAGCGTCAATCTGATCCGAATGAGCCAGTGACACAAGTATGCTGGCGATGTAAACAACACTGCTGATTTTCATTCGTTTTAAGAGAGAAAAAGTGACAAAACGTCTTATATAATAGGCTGTGGGTTAGAGTGCTTACGCTCTCCACCCTGTTCGCGGCGATGGTCCGCTGCGCAGATGCGTAGGCGGCCAGCGCCTTCTCTTGCGAGCAGGTCATGCTCGTGAAGGAGACAGCAGAGCGGGCGCGACGCGATGAGCGAGACATACTTGCGGACATCGCTGCCCGCGTTAGTAGGCGGTTCGGGCGTCGGAGGGCGCAGACCGACCTCCGCCCCCCATGAGCGCGGGCCTGAGGGCGACGGGTGGAGCCGCCCGTCACCCTAGCAGAAGCAGGACACGGCGGCGGCGCGCATCGCGGGTCCGAGGGGCATGGCCCTGGGTCAGCTGGGGTGCGAGGGATATGTCGCCTGACAACCTCACCTTCGGCCTAGCACTAAGACCCATAGACGGCGTGCGGTTTAGTCGGTTCGAGTCCGACATAACCTTCCCCTCCCGCTCCGGCTGAATTTGTTTTAGGTTCAGAAGTTAAAGTATTTTTTTATATTTTTTAAATTTCGAAAGTTTAATTCTAAAAATGACCACTTTGAACTCTTATATGCCTAAAATTTATTTTCATTTTAGGTAAACTTATCTAACAATGCCAAGTGGAACAACATTACCCCAAAAATTGGTTAATGTGCCCTGACTTGTCTCGGGTAATGTTCCCCATTTCTGTTGTATTTGTGTCATTATTTGGAACTATTAATAGACCGCAAGCCAGCGACAGGTTCTCATGACCAATCGCCTCCCGGGAGATACTTCGTACAGTGGTTAAGGAAGTCAATTCATGAATTTTCGTGGTGGTCAGCTGGCACTTTGTTGGTGGGGTAAGCAGCGGTGACCGCTCAAAATGTATAGCTGACAAGTTTGGTCTTTCAAGGTATTGGCTTAACTGTATTTTGGCAAATTTTGAGCCGGGAGGAGATGACTGAATTTTGTCACGTGACCAGCTGATGTATTTTACACCGCGGCATGGGCAGCTGCCAATAGATTTCCTTCAAGGTATTGGATTATCTGTATTTTGGTCAATTTTGAGCCCGGAGGAAATGACTGATTTTTTTCACGTGACCAGCTGACGCATTTTCTACACCGGCATGAGCAGCTGACAATTTATTTTCTTCAAGGTATTGGCTTAGCTATATTTTGGCCAATTTTGAACCGGGCGAAAATGACTGAATTTTGTACACGTCACCAGCTGACGCGTATTTCACCGCGATATGGCCAGCTGACAATTAAGTATTGGCTTAACTGTATTTCAGCCAATTTTGAGCCGGGAGGAAATGACTGACAATTTTAATTTTTTTTCACAACTTTAGGTCACCAGCTGACAGGTTTTCTACCGCGATATGAGCAGCTGACAATTTTTTCCTTCAAGACATTGGCTTAACTGTAATTTAGCCAATTTTCAGCCGGGAGGAAATGACTGAATTTTTTTCATTTTTTTACATGTGCACTTTTACTGAGCACTCACACCACTGCTTACCCCACCGACAAAGTACCAGCTGACAACCACGAAAATTCATGATCCTTAACCACTGTACGAAGTATCTCCCGGGAGGAAGTCATTGACCAAATTTAAATGTGGCTCGTGGACCATAACAATCAATTCTTATATTTTACGGAATGGGAAAGAAAAAAGTTTTAGACCAGGAAATGGGCAAAAGAAAATATGATAAAAATGATAGAGAAACATTTTCTCTAAAGCAAAAAACTAGGAGTGATTGAGGCTTGCCGGAGATATTAAATAATAATATTCAGCGTTCGCAGTGTTGGCTGGCTATACGAAGAATGTTTAAATTTTTCAGAGAATGCAACAAGTGCAAAGGCAATAATGAAGAGTAAGGAAAAGAAACATAAAGCGACTAATCAAAAAGCTTTACTATCACGTTATGTACCTATCACGTTATGTGCATAACCTATCACTTTATGTACATAACGTGATAGGTACACTTTAATAATAAAGTAGTAATTATTTGATACTAGCTGTTGCCCGCGGCTCCGCCCGCGTGGATGTCGGTTATCGCTTGGTGTTGATCCGACGCTATTGAGCATTAAATTCGCCTCCATTTCAAACCTCTAATCCATCTCTATACCAATTTCATCAAGATATCTTCAAAATTGACAAACTTACACAGCCTTGCCCTATTCCACCCCTTCAACTCCCTTTTTCTCAATAAAACGTAGTCGATGTCCATTTTCGAGCTCTAATCCATCTCTGTACCAAATTTCACCAGGATATCATCAAAAATGACAAACTTTTATACTAACTATCCAGTCCTAATCCCTCCCCCACCCTTTTACCACATTATTCGCGATAAAAGGTAGCATATGTCCGTTACCAAGCTCTAATTAATCCCTGTACCAAATTTCATCAGGATATCTTCAAAACTGTTAAACTTTCATACCTTATTACCCCCCCCCCCCCCCCTATGCCTTCATTTTGCGTCAATAGATAGCCTATGTTCGTTCCCAAGCTTCAATCCATCTCTGTACCAAATATATCATCAGGACGTCTTCAAAATAACCCCCCCCCCCCATTTTATCCTCGTCTTTCGCGACAAAAGGTAGCCTATGTTCGTTCCCAAGCTTTAATCTATATCCGTACCAAATTTCATCAGGATATCTTCAATAAAGACAAAATTTCATCCCATAGCCATATCCCCTCCCCCTTCTACCCCTTTTTGCCATAAAAGGTAGCCTATGTCCGTTTCCAAGCTCTAAACTATCTCTGTACCAAATTTCATTAGGAAATCTTAAAAAATGAAAAACTTTCATCCCAAGGCCCCAGTCCCCCCCTTCTACCCCTTTTCGCGATAAAAGGTAGCCTATGTCCGTTCCCAAGCTCTGAACTATCTCCGTACCAAATTTCATCAGGAAATCTTCAAAAATGACAAACTTTCATCCCAAGGCCCTAGTCACCCCCTTCTAACCCCTTTTTGCGATAAAGGGTAGTCTATGTCCGTTACCAAGCTCTAAACTATCTCTGTACCAAATTTCATCAAGAAATCTTCTAAAACGATAAAATTTTATCCTAAGGCCCTGGTCCCCCTCCCCTTCTTCCCCCCTTTTCGCGATAAAAGGTAGCTAATGTCCGTTCCCAAGCTTTAAACTATCTCTGTACCAAATTTCATCAAGAAATCTTCATAAATGACAAACTTTCATACCAAGGCCCTAGTCCGCCCCCCTTCTACCCCCCTTTTCGCGATAAAAGGTAGCCTATATCCGTTCCCAAGCTCTTATCTACCTCTGTACCAAATTTCATTAAAATATCTTCAGAAACGACAAACTTTCATAAAAACTTTCATCCCCTATTTCCCCCCCTTATACCCCCTTTCTCGTGATAAAAGGTAGCCTATGTCCGTTCTTAAGCTCTAATATACCTCTGTACCAAATTTCATCAAGATCGGTTCAGTGGTTTAGGTGTGAAAGCGTAACATACAGACAGACAGACAGACAGACAGACAGACAGACAGACAGACGGACAGGCAGACAGAGTTACTTTCGCATTTATAATATTAGTATGGATTAACCTTTATGCTTGAGGAAAAAGAGTCCATTTGTGCTTGTATCTTAAATGACGCTTCTGTCTATTTATACCGGAGTGGTGCTAATCGATTTATAGTAGATGAAAAATCAGATAAATGATAATATATATATAATAAATCAACATCAAGTCAGTCCATAAGGTTTTCATCACAACCTGATTTATCCATGGATTCATATGAACAGGATGTCATACGAAACATAAAAATAAAAAAGAAAAGAAAAATCCTGAAGAGGAAAATTTGATGGCGCTAAAGGAGGATTTCATGAAGTCGATAAAAAAGATAAATCATCAGATGGCTAAGATAACACAGAGATCAAACAGCTACTAATATATAATTGAACATCACGACATCAATTACAAGGAATAACTGTTGAAAGCTGCCTAAAAGTATACCCAAGTGAATAAGGATGGACCACTAACCTCAGAAACCTGTGCTGTGTGTACTTATTCTGTGTAGCACTTTCTATATATGGAACTGAGTATTCTAAATAAAAGGTGGTGTAATTTATACGTGGACACGTCCGTTTATTTTTTATGACAATACAATACTAATGTGACGTAGGCACAGTACTTCCCCCCCCTTTATAAATTTATTTCGGTTCCGAAAGGAGGCGCGGGAGCAGGGATACGATTCTGAGCCTGAAGAGATTCGAGCTGAGAAATTCTGGCTCCACGGGGAACTGGTGGCCGAGTGGGAACGACGATTTGAGCTATCTGCACTATATTTCTTTAAATACACCTATTACATCTACTACATCTGCCTACCCTCTCAGAGATTCACAGACGTGAGTATATGTTTGTATGTAATTTTCTGTCTTAATTCGTGGTGGTGCTCTATCTTAAAAATAGCCGAAGCATTGGCCAGCCAGGGTATTAGATGTTGTAATAAACGTTACGACTGAATATCATTCAGGCCGTTCATTGAATGGCGCCATTTAGTTAACAGCCTAGGCAGTTATTGAACGGCTGATTAAGCTAAATTGGCGGCGACATTTTTTTTATTTTTTATTTATTTATTTAGATCGAATTATACATTGTTTTTACAGAATTTATCCAAGACAACAATGTAGTACATAAATATATGTTATTCACTAAAGTGTCACATGAATTAAATATCATCTTTATATTTCGTTACATGCATAAATAATACTTTGAAAACCTAAAAAGAAATTCAAAAACGTCATAGTATAAGGCTTTATGTTCTTGTTTAAGATTTTAAATTTTCATTTAGGCATATTAAAATAAACTGTGAAGAAGGTATGGCAGTCACGTATGTATAGGACGTGATTTCCAGAAGGGGAGATCCGATTCTCAGCACTCCATGGATTTACCGTGCGGTCGCCGGGTCCATAGCGTGGTGCAGAGAGGAACACCGTGACGGCGACTGGGACTTGCAACCCAGATTTAGGTTTAGGGTGGCCACCTTGTGATGTATCAGCGCTCACCTCCACCGTCAATAGTGTCCCCCCACCCTGCCTATCCATATTTGGTAAGACCCTATTAATGCCGCGTTTGGTATTCGATTTAGTAAAGAGCTTTCTGACTTCTACAGGGATTTAGCTGGAATACCCCTTGCTCCTACTTCTACGGCGTAGAGTTTAACCACGTAGCCGTTTTTGGTTAACTCGTTAGCCAAGTCAAAGTTTTTGTTTGTCTGTGAGTTCTGCAAGCACTGCACGCCTATGCGATCGTGAAAATAGGAATATGACGGGTCTGGATGATGAGGCACAGATAATCTCCGGTATTTTGTAGTGCTTCTCATACGTGTCTACGAGTATTGTCCAATCAACGGCAACCATCAAAATTGAATATGGCTATTGAGGCGAATTCTTTGAGCAGCCTTCCTTGACAAACACAATGGCATTTCTTTGGTTTGTGGTTAATCCTTTTTTCGCTCTAGCTACCGCCAAACTTATATCAAAAATGTAGTTGATTGAATTTGTTGAAACTTCTTGATGGAACTTCATTTTACTATTTTTATATATATTGAAACACACTTTACCAGTTCCACACAATTATATTTAATTTTGTCACTGTATAATGCTAATATTTGATTTTTTTGAATACGACATGTTTCGATTAACTCATCTTCAGGTAAACATATTTATTTTGAATGAGGGTACTTATTAAAACTTCATGCTCTTGTTCAATTGAAGTGACCAAAGATATAAAGAAAAAGGCACTGGGTGTGCCTTAGTGACTACTTGAAATTATATGCTTACGTTTTAATAAATTTGAATGATTTGAATAACACAATTTTTAAATATGAGATTAGATGTCAAAATATTAAATTAAATGTCGAAACTTAGTTAAATATGTCAAAATTAAGGTGAATTGTTCAAATTGTACAAAATAATTCAATAATGGTAAGGGAGATAAATATTTTTGTTCATTCAATATACCATTTAAATATGAGATTAGATGTCAAAATATTAAATTAAATGTCGAAAATTAGTTAAATATGTCAAAATTAAGGTGAATTGGTTAAAATTGTACAAAATAATTCAATAATGGTGAGGGAGATAAATCTTTTTGTTCATTCAATATACCATTAGGTTGCCTGTGCTTTAGTTTATTTACTTCCAGTGCCTCCAATGCATCCAGTTTCCTACCTTTACCACCCTTGTGTAATATCTTGACATTATGCTTGGGGTCAAATTGATGGTTCTCGCTTATCAAGTGATCTGCAAACGTAGAATTGGATTTACTTCCTTTCCAGCTTCTTATGTGTTCTTTAATTCTGTAGTCAAAACGTCTTCCTGTTTGTCCTATGTAGATCTTGTTGCAACTATCACATGTAAGGCTGTACACTCCACTTATTTCTCTTGCTTTAGTTTTACTTTTATTATTGCATATAAGGTTTTTTAGTGAGTGTGTCGTATAAAAGGCCGTCCTCCTTTTCTTGTTATCTATGATTCTGCGGATTTTATAATAAATTTTATAATAGATTTTATAATAATAAAAGTAAAACTAAAGCAAGAGAAAAAAGTGGAGTGTACAGCCTTACATGTGATAGTTGCAACAAGATCTACATAGGACAAACAGGAAGACGTTTTGACTACAGAATTAAAGAACACATAAGAAGCTGGAAAGGAAGTAAATCCAATTCTACGTTTGCAGATCACTTGATAAGCGAGAACCATCAATTTGACCCCAAGCATAATGTCAAGATATTACACACGTGTGGTAAAGGTAGGAAACTGGATGCATTGGAGGCACTGGAAGTAAATAAACTAAAGCACAGGCAACCTAATGGTATATTGAATGACCAAAAAGATTTATCTCCCTCACCATTATTGAATTATTTTGTACAATTTTAACCAATTCACCTTAATTTTGACATATTTAACTAATTTTCGACATTTAATTTAATATTTTGACATCTAATCTCATATTTAAATGGTATATTGAATGAACAAAAAGATTTATCTCCCTTACCATTATTGAATTATTTTGTACAATTTGACCAATTCACCTTAATTTTGACATATTTAACTAAGTTTCGACATTTAATTTAATATTTTGACATCTAATCTCATATTTAAAAATTGTGTTATTCAAATCATTCAAATTTATTAAAACGTAAGCATATAATTTCAAGTAGTCACTAAGGCACACCCAGTGCCTTTTTCTTTATATCTTTGGTCACTTCAATTGAACAAGAGCATGAAGTTTTAATAAGTACCCTCATTCAAAATAAATATGTTTACCTGAAGATGAGTCAATCGAAACATGTCGTATTCAAAAAAATCAAATATTAGCATTATACAGTGACAAAATTAAATATAAGTGTGTGGAACTGGTAAAGTGTGTTTCAATATATATAAAAATAGTTATATCAAAAATATTTCATACGTATATTTCATATACGTATATTTCATACATTAAATCATACGTGAGGCACGTATGATTTCTTATACCTTATCATGTCGGCGCGAGTAATAACCCCGGTCTAGCAGGGTCCTACAACCCACCAGCAGGTGCCTAGCCATACCAGTTGTTTCAACACATGAGTTACATATTTTATCTGTGGCTTTTCCCCATCTGACTATTGAATTGTATAAATTATAATGTAATGAATAAGAAATCGCGTCTGCTGCCTTAACATCGAAATCGTCAGTCAGCAATAACCCAAGGACTGATGATACCCCACTCCATAATTACTTGTAAATATTAGTATATAAGCAGTAGCAATAACAATCAACAACAATCAATTAAGAGACCAATAACAGTAGTAATCCAACTGTGGAATCTTTCACTTAGCCCGCAATAAAGTTTATATCTACATCTTCAAAGTATACTATGTGTTTACGATTAACTGATTGCTCGTATTGTGCTATTCAAATCACAGTGTACTTTAGATTATAGTTCTTAAATCACTTATTGCAAAGCGAATATTGGTCCACACGAGAATCTTACCTCGCCCTAACACAGTTTGCGGGTAGCACGGGAGCTAAAGATTTTATTTTGTAGACTTACCGCCACCTTTAAAAATACCTACGTGTTGTGATCTGAATATTAGTTTACCATGTTAAGTTTACCTTGCTTTTAGATATTTTGTTTGTGTAAATCTAATATTCATGTATGAATAAATAAAAAAATAAGTGTTCGTGTAATGTGCCCCAACCTAGACTTTAAGAAATCGTTAATCTTAGTTTTTTATACTCCGTTTTTTATTTCTATTCTTTGAATGGTGGGGCACGACTGTTAGCTTTTATCAAGTAAGCCTTAAAATACCTATATGTAATATCTACTCCGACTCTCTTTACCAACAGTCAATTGGTCTATGAACGGATTGGTCTATGGTTGGACTAGCCATTTAATGAAATAGCTATGAAAATGGATTTATTCTGAATGGTCATAAAAAAAATAACCACTAAGGTCTAACCTAACTCATCCAAGTAGGATTGTACACTCTATTGCACTTGTACACTCTACACCTAAGGTGTAGTGTAGAGCTTGTAGGTTTAGAGCGTTCAGTCTTTAGAGTTTGGCTTTATACGAGATCTGATAGCTTTTTCACAAGGTAGGCTACGTAACCTCGTCTTGGCAACATTTTTACATGAAAATGGTGTTTGGTGGGATTCCATTTTTGAAGTGAAAATTCTTTAGCGGCGTTGGATGGGTAAAAAGTGTTAAACTCGCGTCAGAATCGCTTGACCTTTGAGCCGTAACCGTCGACTGACGTCATAAAACATTCGTTACAGACTGTCTATTTTGTAAGATACGATGCCGAATAGCTTCGTAGCTTACCGGTTAGCGCTTCGACTCTAAGTCCTTATGATTTCAGATAGTACCTCGCCTCCCAACTTACCCTACGCAAAAAGATTATTTTTAACAAAAAAAAAAAAAGAATACTACAGTACCTAATACTAATGATGTTTTTTCTTACATTTGTAATGTTGTTAAATGCCAAATCAATTGCACGAAGTCTTTCGTCAAGATCATCATTGCTGCTGTCATTTATTGTTACCAGGTGTATCTTATTTCGTACAGCTTCCTTTCGCCATGAAGAAACGAGCTCTTTAAGACCGGATGGTATTGGATAGGTTGTGATTACAAGAAGGCGGTGGCCTTCGGTCAAATTACTGCGAACTGAAGCCAAGAAACCTAAGTCAGAGTCTCTACGAACAGAAACAGTCGTAGTGGCTGTGAGTACTTTGAATGGTCCCCAACGAATTAACTGTAACTTTGTCTCATCATTGGTGTGAGCGGCAACCACTCGATATATTGAAGAGCGATTTGATGAGACTAGAAGACCTGAGTATTCTTCACTCACAACAAATTTGTCTCGTGGCAAAACCTCTTGTAAATACTGGCAAACCTGTTGGTGCATGAAATTATTAACATTTTTAACTTTTCTATAGTTTACTAGCTATTCAATCTTACAAAGAGCAAACGTACTTCCTTATCAGTGGACAAATTTGGAACAAGTATTAAGTCTACATTTTCAAATTTGTAGTTTTTCAAAACCCTTTCTCGAGTGATTTGACTATAGTTAACTTTTATTCCAAAAATATTTTTAACGACATCATTTATTTCCTTTAACATAGTTTCTTCTTTTGATTGGTTCCATACACCGACTACAGTCAATGAATTTGTATTTAAATTTTCAGCAACAATTTGGAAGTAAGCTTCAAGAGACGAAAAAACCTGTAAATTATATGAAAAGCGTTTAAATGACGTTTAAATGTCAATTATCTACAAGTACCATTTTGCAATTGCAATTGGTTTACTTACGTCCAGCTCAGAACTAAAGTGGGGAACGAAATTCAGAGATTTTAAGGCCATTTCGTTTCTATCGTACGGAGGCAATAGTTGGAATTTTATGTTCTCAATTGTAACTCCTCCAGACCTGAATGAAATAAATAACGACAAATTTTATGCTATCATCCATATGTAAAAAAAAAATCACAAGAACCATCCTATGGGCAGACTGTTGAAAGGTAAAGATAAAGGAGAAAAATACCACGGATAATAGAAATACGGGCATTATTATTTATGGCGCTCATTCCGACAGACCTATTACCCGTATGGTAGTCTGTGTGTGTTCTGTAGGTGGTCCGCGATAGGCTAATTGATCAATTTATTGGCGTAATTTAAGTTCTATGACACTTTGCTTGGCACGCAGTGTTTAAGGTAATGTATGTATTCTGAGACATTCCTCTGTAGAGTAATCATTTGTCTCCAGGGACAATTGCAGCTGGTGAAGGTATTCTTGAAGGTAACAAGGACTTAGATATTTTAAAGGCCAAAAAACATTTACCTCGTTTTATCATATTTCTCCGAAACTTTGGCCTTTATCAATGTTTTATTATCTGACGTGTTTGATTCAAGAATTGCTTCGCTATGAGCCTTAACGTCAATTTTTAACTGCCGGATACTTGTAGGTTGAGAGACTGCGTGGTGAGAGTGCCGTAATGCATTCAACTGCAGCATACCATCGAGAAAAGTAACCCAGTTATCACGCCACTCGAGCTCAGCATTTTCGAAAACCTCATCAACGCGTTCAATGCTTTGAAACTCGCCACTATATTAAGAACAAAAAGTCATGAGTTTTATTTATGTTATAAAAAACTTATCACCACGTGTTAAATCTTATTCTAGATCCAAGGTACCTGTAAAAATAATCTCTATCTCGCAACACTCGGTAGACATCATCAGCACTGAAGGACATATTTTTGTTCAGGTCGTCCACGATCCTATTCCTTATTATTTTTCCTAAGATAGGAATGATGAACCCTGTTGCGACTTTAGAGCCCTCATTTAAAACCTTAAAAATATAACAAAATTATCAGATTGATATAATTATTATAAGCAGACAATGAAATAAAAAAGGAACTCTGTAACGAAACTACGCAACCCCATAGAGTTTCAGCTCATTTGATTCGTCTCGGCGAGTTCTTTATTTTCAATGATTATCAGGATCTGATCTGATGTTGATGCTGGAAGGTTTTTTTCTTTTGTGTTCATAGGAACACAAAAGAAATGACGCAACCCCATTGAAACCCGCCTTGTTTGATTCATCTTGACGATAACCAGGGTCTGATGACGGAGCTGGATGGTGGCCACAGGAGTCTCGTCGAGTTTGTGGAGACGGTAGTTAGGCATGGGAATCTGAACTAAATAAGATAGACTAGCTGTGTATGAGTTCGATTGTCTGGTTTATATTATTTTAATTTCATAAAACTAAAAAGGAGCAAATTAAACTATGAATAAAAAATCTTTGTAAAAACAAGCTTTTAAAAATCTGTTGTATTAAAACGGACGTTTCAGACCCACGGTACTTCTTGGCCATCAGATTTTTAAAATCAGCACATCACTTGCACGAAAATTTTTACTTCGTTTAAGTACAACAAATTTTTAAAGCTTGTTTTAAAAACAAAGATTGTTTTATTAATATTGTTTGTCTCTAATCTAATACCAGGTTTTAGTCTAAGGTATTTAAGACGGTCATATCCAGTGCATAATTTCATATTTACCTCAAAGTAGCCTGTTCCTCTCTGTATTGTCACATTAAGATGAAGTTGTCGTCGATCATGTAGTATTGGTTGCGAATATAATTTAATGTCATTGAACTTCACGGATAGCTGCTTTTTTGGAACATTCAGAAACATAGCAAGCACATCCCATACTGCCGTTACACTGGCAGCAAATGGATACACCGTGTTCCCTAAAATTAAAATATTTGTTTAACCAAAACAGTTAATAACGATACTTAAATTATGTCATTATTTAGCCTATTATTATTATGTTCGATTTCTAAGTAAGCCCGAAAACTGAAGTACTATTACATAATTTGCAACCTAATAACTACATAAAAGAAAGAGGCAGGTATCTAAACATATGTTTACCCCGTATCGAATGTCCTCCTAGATAACTATGTTCTTTATCTTGTAAAGCTAAAGTAAGATTGCAATTGGCAGCTAGCTTTCTATTTGCAGAACGATATAGCGGCAATGGCCTAAAACAGAACATAATCACGTAAATCCAAGAATCACAAAGAAACATAGCAGTTAAAAAATATTGAAGTGTACCATATTTCATCATGAGCCCATTTGACACAATGAGACAGAAAAGGCGTTCCAGTAGAAACTGGCATCTGGACTTTTGGAAACAAGACCTGAACATCACAATTGTAGCCTTCCATATACAACCTGAAACCATAATCAAATATAAAAAAATCCTAACTTTTAAACTCTCGCGTTTCATGAAATATAATTAAGAGAACGGGAATTAACGCGATCATGTTATAGGTACTTACATACCTTTGATTGAATGAATACTCAAGAACAACGGATTTGAAGTGAACGAACGACGGAAGCAAGCAACAGGCATTGAGGCGTAGATATCTAGAGGTGAGCAGACAGCCAGCTTATGCCTATATCAAGGGAGTAACGGACAAAGTCGGCTCAGTGTTAAAAACTTTCTCCATCCCGACAGTTTACACCCCAGGCATACGAGTAAACAATATCGTTGGCACACGGAAGAATGTCTTACTGTTACAGTGTCCAGGTGTCTATAAAATAGATTGCAGCTGTGGTAGTTCCTACATAGACCAAACGAAGCGGGGTATTGCTGTACGAGTCAAAGAACACATCGCAGCTGTTAAGAATCGCCAGACGAGCAAATCGGCGATTGCAGAGCACCTGATAGAAGCAGGCACCAATCACTGAATTGAATTCCACCATACGCAAGTCTTCTCCAAGGAACGGCAGTTTTACTCAAGAGCTGTACATGAATCGATTGAAATCAAGAACATAAAAAATTCAGTCGGGAAGAAGATGGTTTTAAATTATCTGCAAAATGGAATCCAGTGATAAAAAACATGCAACATCGCTCTTCTACGTAGTCGGATAGACACCGGTCAGCTTGCTTACAGAATAGGGGGGAACACTGTGAGTGTGGTATGTCACGGTACATGGCGAAAAGAAAATATTGAAAATGAGCGGGTAGATGAACAACCTACTATGTCACGTATTCGAAGACGGCGGGCATGCACCGCTGAGCCAGTCAGCCTGTGACCACGGCCGGTTTAACCTGGTCGAAACGTCAGGCGGGCAATCAAAGGTATGTAAGTACCTATACCATGGCCGCGTTAGTTCCCGTTCTCTTAATTATATAAAAAAATCCTAAACACTTGACCTACTAATAAAAAAAAATAGTGGTCGATGATAATCAGGAAATAAGATTGCACATAAGAAGATTGTATGCAAATACTATTTGACAGGTATCAGACTCACTTGCCAATGGCTTCAAGCAATAAAACAGCATTATCTGGATGCTTTCGTCTGGTAAGTGGAATATTTTTACAGTTAGCTGGCATTGAACGTGTGAGAATGGCTTGAAGCAACCCGTGCGGAGCGATCTCCACTAACACAGCATCATTGGGCACCAGTCGAGAAGTCTCCTCGAACAGCACCGAATTCTGCAGATATAATAATATTGTTAGGACATGTAGCATTATAGAATTAGTCATGAGAAAATACAAAGTATCTACAAAATATTGTATTCTTACCAGTAAATTGTTTGTGAGATACTCTGCAGAGCAAAATTTCGCTATTTGCTCATTCCACCTTTTTTCCGGTACAGATGTTGAAAGCCAACGTTCACTTCTTGCTTTTGGAGTTCTTATTGCACCGTGTAAATACTTTAACAATCCAGGACCTGTATGCACCAAATTAATCAGTGAGTAAATCTTAACTAGCGCAATAATCAACGTGCTCAGATACTTTCCGTTTCATACGGTCTTCATAGATACCTGCTAGCTACTATAAATCATTGTTACATTTAAACTTAAAACCATAAATTTGTGTATTATTTCGTGCGCCATTACCTGTGCCAAAGCAGCATTTTACTACGCAGACAGAAAAATTGCCAAGAAACATCCTTCTAAACAAAAAAGGTTAAGAAGTATAGGGGCGTTAGGATAGGGATTCAAAGCAGTATTTGCTGTGTGCGCAGCAAGTGCAGATATGGTATATGGCTTGTTATTTTATTGTGTCTTATTTTTAGAGTCTTACTTTTAATAATATGAATATTTAAAAATACATCCATCTTACCAGCATCAGCTATATAACGCGAGTGGTAGGCAATGTTGGAGCATGGGACTTCTTTGGCAAAGATGCCCTTAGCTGTCAGCTCTGCAACAAACTCACGCATCACATCGGATGGCCCAGAAATTGTACTGGATTGAGGTCCATTGTGACACGCTACTTCAATCTCCGGAGGGCATAAATTTTTCACCTAATATATAAGTAAACACAGTATTAACTTTTTAGAAAAATTGTATAGGTAATATTAATATTATTATAATGTTAGTAATGTGACACAACATTACACTCCTAAATTAGGTCGTTCACGTCGAACGACCTAATACGACTAATATAATTCAAAGTAGAATTTTATATCCTTGATTTGTCAGTTTTATATCGATCAACGTGAACCAAATACCAATCCCATAAGAATAACAATACTTGTCAAAAATGTCATGTCTCGCCACCATCCTATTCTGTCCTCCGTGCTCGCCACAGTTGTTCTAATTTAAGTTGTGAGATTCATTTAGCACCAAGTCGGTTATTAATTTATTCAGTCCCTACTTAAGGGACCTTCTGTCTTAAGTTGTTACGTAATTATCTAACCTAACAACATATTATAGTGTTCATATCAATATAAAAATCTCTAAATAAAATAACTCGGCCGAACTAACGTTTTTAATAAATATATTTACTTGGTCGAAAATGGCCTGAATTGTGTCGAGTAAAGAATGATACGGCCGTGCCACTTTGTTTTCCTCGACTTGGAAAGATGACAGAAGCAATTTCACTCAACATTTTTTGACTGTAACTTAGGTAAGCTACTAGCATTTCATCCATTCGTCGATCATAAAAGAAATGAAAATATGGAGACATATCTTTGATAACATTTATGCTCATCAATAGTCATTAAAAGGAAAGAAAATTAATTAACGAATAAATGTAAAAAGGAAAGTGATATTCCGTGAAAAAAAAACATTACTTCTTCGTAACCCACGCCAACAGCAGCCATGGAACCGTGTATAAACTTGGTTTCCACCGACACCAATCCACGGTAGTATGCAGATAGTATCATTTCCTCTGCAGTTAAACAACCATCAGCGTAAGCGCATCCTAGTTCACCTACACTATGCCCTGAAAGAATTGAAATTCCTTAGAAGTTCTAAGTCTTTGGACATGAGTTCTAACTGTGTTAAATAAGTCATCTTCTTACCAATGATTCCATCTGGCTTCAATCCTAGCTCATGAAGAATGTCAGTGAGTCCAATTTGAATAGCAGCGATTCCAACAAACGAGTTCAGAATATTGTTAAACATGGTTTCATCAATCGATGTAATGATATTAACAATATCCAGCCCTTTGGGCTCCAAAGCTTGTCGGCATCTGTAGTTAGTTAAAGTAAAGAAACTTGTCCGACAAGATTTATTTTATAATTATAAGTTTTCCATTCCTATTCATCAGTTTAATTTACCCGAAATTAAAAACCTTTAGAGAAACCAATTTTTTGCTATTTTATGGTTACTATTTATAAAACATCTACCCATTTTTACACCTAAACTTTCGTATCGATAAGTAAGTACTAAGATTATTTAGAATTTGTTGCCTTTTGTCGTACCTTTCAATGGCAGCTGCAAAAAGCGGGATGCGCATGAGTTGCTTGCCCATGCCAGCCCACTGAGAGCCCATACCGCTGTAAACGAACCACAGCGGCCGTCTTGCATTATCAAAGTAATCTGCCTTTTCATGTAGACTTACAGTTTTCTTTTCTTCATCGGTCCCTAAATTAATAATACGATGTCTTGAGACTTTAAAGGACTTCGGGATTATTATGTTGGAACTAATTCAATCTTCACTCTAATAACCATTCTTTTACTTTAGTGTAATAAGTCAGTGTTAAATAGAAACGCCAAATATGGTAGTCAACAAGTTATAGCAATAAATAAACTACTACTACCTACTAAGATATAAATAAGAGCAGTTAATAGTTACGCACTGCCTTCGTCTGAATTACAATAATCGATGATATAACTTACGGAGGATAATAAACCCTCTGCCCAAATGTCCCGATATGCTCTTTCGGTGAATGTTGTGTAATAGTGCTAACTGCTCAGGATCTATTGGGTTTGATTTCAGAACTTCGAGTATATGATTCACAGCTTCTTCATTTCTGCCAGATAATGTAACTAAGTACGGTATACTGGAAGTATAACGATTAATATTCTGAAACATTAATTTATAATTTACATTAAATCCTTTCTTGTGCACACATTTGGCCTTCGAAAGTCCTTAACATGATACCTTCCTTGCTTCCCTTTTACCTTAGGTTTATATCTCCCATGCAGCAACACGTGGGAGTTCACTCCGGTAAATGACATGCCGTTAACAGCGACGTAAGTACGGTCAAATTGTTGATTTTCATTTACAATATGCAAACGCCCATCGCGCAAGGCTGCAATATCTCTTCGTGGTTGTTCACAATGCAAGTTGGCAGCTAATTGACCGTTATGATAACCCAGCAATACCTGCATGGAAGTACATGATGTAAAACTATCTAGTTTTATTATGCGATTCAAATCAATACTATAGCTTAATAGTACTATAACTTCATTATTACTATACCTTTGTTATGGCAGAAATTCCAGAAGCTGCTTCTCCATATCCAATATTGGACATGACACTGCCGATCAAAAGTTTATCATCCCTATTCTTACAAAATACTTCTTCAATAGCCTGTAGCTCTACCTTGTCTACCTCAGATATGCCTATAACATACATATTAAAAGGTATTATAATTTCACAACTACCTTCGTTGACCCTTTATGTATTAAACTTAATACTGACCGCATCCAAAAGCTTCAACATACTCAATAGCTTGCGGTGGTACTCTTGCATCTTGGTAGAATTTCTTAATAAAATTAGTTAAACTGCTCAGACCTCTGTAGAATCCATATTTTGGACCTGTTTCTCCTTCCAATAAATGGGTGAAACCAGTTTGGACTCGTAGTATTTCAGCGTATATTCTGAGATATGGACATGTAAATTATTTAAAAAAAATACATTAAATGTGTTTTAGCATTATATGCCTTTGTAATAATTTACCTCATAGCATCCTTTGATTTTTGCAAAAACAGTACATTAATTGCTTCAGACCTTGCACACCCATCAGCTCGTTCATCAAACGATTTCGTCTTACCATCGTTGCATAGTTTTATAATTCTGTAAATTGTTTGAAGATTGAAAATGGCGAATAGGCGTGCATAATATCTACTATAATTCAGTTTATGAAACTCTACTCAGGACTTACCGTCCATAATGCACTGACGACTGTGGATGCAGACATAAGTAAGTACCACCCACAATGGCAGCTTCACATTCCCCTTGACTTAGAGCTAAGTACGCCTGTTCCAATGCAGCCGTAGAACTGCAGCATGCCTCATCAATAGCCATGGAGGGACCCTTGGCGTTTAACCAGTACGAGATACGGTTGGCAAACATTGTTTTACTGCACCTGATTTTGTAAATCATAGAAATACAATAAATGTAAGGATATGTTTCAGTCAAAGCTCAAAAGTAGTGTATATGTTACTGTGAATGTCCGAAATCAGTGAATGTTGTTGTGGTCTATGATAATAGTCACCGGTGAATGACCGAAATCGGTATGAAAAGGATTAATAACGGCCAATCTTGGTGGATGTTAACAGGCACCATAGTATCTTTACATACACTGTTTTCGGACATTCACAGTGGCACATAATATCTAGGGCCCTGCCAAGAAAAACAAGGCCCAAACTAAAAGTTCAACCATTGCTTACCCAGACATACCAAAACCGGACCTTGAAAAGTCTTTGTAAAGACATGACTTTTCCCCTTCAGAGAAACATGAACCGATGTAAACACCAACTTTTCTGCCCGACAGTTCCTCAGGATTAATTCCTGAAATAACATAACTAAACACGTTATTTCGTTTACTACTTATTCACACATAGCGAACGTATATGTTACAGTTAAAACGCGTACACCTCTGCCTACCCCTTCGGGGATAAAGATGTGAGTTTATGTATGTATGTAAAACGCGTTTTTCGAAAGTTTTCCCAAGTTGAAACAGTTTTACTTAATACCTTTGTTAAAATTAGAAATACCCAGTTAAAACCAGAATTTACCATTGACATATTTGATTTTTAGTAAAAACTACAAGAGCTGTAGTTAAAACAAGCATTAGACAAATAAAAATGACTTATTTCTGAATGGTTATAAAAAAAACCACGAAGGCAAAGTCTCCTTTTTTTTCTTACGCGAGAATGCTTTGCGTACACCGTGAGACGGGACAGTCTATATTGGGATATACGCCTGTCCTAAGTATTGAGAATATGTCTATTAATATTACTATTTCATTTCATTCGTTTAAAAGCACACATTTAGGAGCACAACGACACGACAAGCTTTTGTTCATGGGTCATAATGAAAAAAAAGGTAGCTATTGACTTTAAAAACTATTCAAAGAAATAAAGGAATTCAAGGAAAAAAAAGGGATCTTTAGAACAAAGCGATATTCAATTGGTTTAAGCGTTTTGGGTACAAACAGGATACTATGATCTTAAGCGCATGGTATTTTTAAAATATTCAGATATTATAATAATTTTAACATTATCTTGCTTGAACGAATGCAAATATAAAACGATGATATTCATATTGTTGGAATATATTATTTATGATGACTAAGTAGGTGGACTTAATGTAAATGCCATAATTAAGGCACCATATAATTGTAGATTTATGCTAGTTTGATCCATGGAAAATGGCCAAAATGCAATTAAAAAAAATACATAAAATAGAATTCTATCAAAAAAATAATAATCAGAGCTCCGCCGAGATAAGCGCATAGTACTATAATACTTATGTAATTATATCATTAAAATGCATGACCAGCTGGTTAAATTGGTTGAATTGAGTATATACTGTTGGTATATTATTTATATTATTTTACAGTATCAATTTGCATGGTTTGATATTCTGTAGAAGGAAATTAATTACATTGCACGAAGGCATGTTATCATTTAAATATAATTATAAGCTGCACGATAACAAATGCACTGTCCATTGTATTGCACACAAAGGATTTGGCGAGCTCCCGGCGCAGACGCTTACCTGAAAAGGGCACGCAGCGAGGGACGCTCACACCCTGCGTCTTTGATAAAAAGTGATTCCTAACGTTTCGTGAGGCCAGTTGGGCTCTGACATCGCTTCGATACGCTGGCTACATTAGCATTCACACGTTTTGGACGCTGCCGTTTTAAGCAAGTGCAAATATTGTGGATGTGATAAGACAGTGTCTTGAGTCGTGTTTTGAAAACAACGCGCTTCTGAATTTTTATTTAGAAGTTCCTAATTACTTTATCATACCTTTTCTATCTATACCAAAATTCCAAAGATTTGCCACTTTGTTAAGTACTTTTAGGTCAATTATTGTTTAAATCTGGAAGTTGAGACTGGCTTCTGGGGGCAAATCGCATACCTTTATCCCGATCATCTAGGATTCCGTGATCTAGTAGAAGGAAAGTCTAAAAACTAGAGCACTCCCTATTCCACGTAGCTAGTTTCAAGTTTGTTTTCCTTTACACAATTCGCAATACACACACATTTAAAATCACACACATCCATGTTCTTCTTGGTACGAGCTCATTGTCTGCAGGTTACACTAGGTTTCTAGCTAGAATGCAGGTATAGACGTTCTATTGCGATAGAACCTAGGAATTCTTACGAGAATTATTGGTAATTTATAGATTACGTTTGGTGAAAAGTTAATTTGTGCGTTTATTTTGTGTTAATATAATAATTGAAATGGGGGTAATTATACGCTATAATAACGTATTATATTTTGTTATAAATAAATAAGCAGATTATAGTGCTTTTACAGTCGGGATTTATTCAAAATAATAGTGACAAGTGTAAACTATAATTATAAGTTGATTGAAGTTAGTATATTAACTATATACCTAAATCATATACATTGATTAACTCTACTTTACTTCACAAAGTCAGTACATTGAATAAACAAAAGGCTTTATTTATTGAGATCATTAAATTCAGCACACAGTTGCTAATGAGAGACTAATTGACATCTCCGACATATACAAGATCTCACTCATTACATCATATCAGCCAAAGCTATACTCATTGAAACATCTGTGGGTAAATTCACTTAGCTCCTGGGTCATTTGGACCAGTATTTGAGCCCAAGTTTGTAATGTGTAGTGACACTAGTTTTCTGCTGAAGCCTATTTGAGAAATTAAATTTCCCATTAATAACTGACAGCCAACCATTGCTGTAAAAGTTTACGATACTGTTGTTGGAATAATAAGACTCATAATCATTATCATTTTACCTTCATAATTGCTTCAGTTGAATCATTAATGTCACGAGGTCTAAGGGTCTATCATTATGTACTGGAGCTGAACGCTAACACTGAAACCTACAGTACACAATGAAGTTAGCGAAGGTATTACAAGCTAAATTAAATTCATTGTGACGAGTTGAAGGAGAGCTTGATCTGTTGATCAGAGCTATCGATTCTTCGGAATTGATCTAAATCTCGCTTTTCGGAGCTTGAGATAATATTGTATTGCAATACACAACAAAAAAATATATAATTGATCCGGATCACATATTATAAATCATATATGATATCTACGACAATTAAAGGCCTATAAAAATATAAATACAGCTGAAAAGGACGCCCAAAGAGGCCACACACAAATCAAACTATCACAGACCTATATTTTGAATTTAATATTAATTCATTTGATTCCAAATAAATCCACAGTCTTGTCATCATAAAATATATTCCATATATACATTTAAAGTTAAAAGTTGGGATAGAGCATCATACTTTATATACCACTGAGGTGGCAAATTATCGATTTAAATAGACGCTCTTAGCATTTGTTATACGAATATATACATACGGTCAGGAGTCAATATTGAATGTAAATAGATTAGTGTAGTAGGTTTCGACGATAGCAATCTAGACGATCACAGCCAAATGTAGCGTAGGGCCGTAGGCCCTAAGTTCCGTTACAACCGACAAGCCCCGGGGGAGGCCCGCCGATAGTGTGGGACTCCTGCAACTGCAGTATACCCACTAAAAACCCGCGGTGTTTCTTCTGGACGCCTTCATGTCGAGGCTACGGGCACGCTCTCGCACTCTTCCGCGGCCCCGGCGGCGTTGGTCCTCCAACAGAGGACTCCATCCCCGTGGCGTGAGGGGGAAGTATCCTCAACCCCGTCTTCCTGAGGGGCGCGCGCGCCACCTCGGTGCCACAGCTGTTCGGACGGCAGACGCATCCGCACCGCATCTACCGCCCAGGCCCCTATCATGGAGGACGTAGGAGGGCGTGGTAGATACGTCTGCGACGCCCAAGCCTCCTTCTGCGGCTCGGGAACTCCGACGACAACTTCCGTTCCCGCTACGCAGATTCTTTCTGCCTCATCACCTCCTAGCAGAAGGTGACGGCCTACTTCCACGACCTCTCGCATCCCAGCATCGATGAAATCAACGTTGGGAGAGAGAGGTCGCTCCCTACAACTGCGACGAGGGCACGGCGCTCGCCTGCCCAAGCTGGGCACTCCTCCAGGGTATGCTGCGCCGTATCCTCGAGGCAGCTGCAATGATGGCACGTGGTTGTCGGTTCTCTTCCGGCTATGCGACACAGGTACTTCCCGAAGCAACCGTGTCCGGAAAGCACCTGCCCCAGCCGGAAGGTAAGCGACCCGTGCGCTCTGTCCACCCAGTCCTCAAGGACGGGGCGGACAGCCTCTACAGTCCTGCTGCCAGCCATTGGGTTGGACAGCCGCTCCCTCCACCTTCCGAGCATGGACTGCCGAGCCTGGAATCTCCACATTTCGACCTGCCTCGGTGCCGGGTGTTCACCTCGAAGGAGGAGATCCTTGCACCACGAAAACATGGCTGCTTGGACCTCCGCCCCTAGATCCCACGGGGGGCATCCCGCCAACACGCACACCGCTTCGTAGGAGACGGTGCGGTATCCGCGTATGACCCCGACCGCCGTCATCCTCTGAGGTTTTCTCAGGAGGGCGATGGTTTTGTTGGTCAGGGCCTCCACCCACACTGGTGCTCCATAGAGTGCCATGGACCTTACCATCCCCAAGTACAAGCGGCGGCTACCCGATTTGGGACCACCGAGATTCGGCATCAAGCGCCTCAGCGCCGACGCCGCCGCCGGACGGCAAAGTGGTTTCCGGAAAAATGTTAAATTACCCGAGTAGTACCAGTGCCGAAGGGAGGTTTTGACATCTGAGGTGAAAGGGTATACCTGTGGCAGTTCTGTCAACGCCAGAAAACGTCTTTGAATCCGCTATCCACGACAGCGTCTACAAGGAAGTGAGCGGGTAACTGACGGACGCACAGCATGGCTTCCGGCCAGGTCGCAGTGTAACTAGAAATCTCCTTCGTTACATGGTGGACATCATACCGGCGGTGGTTAGTGGGATGCAAGTCGACACCGCTTACTTCGACTTCAAAAAAGTGTTTGATTGGGTTCATAATAACATTCTGCTTAAAAATTTAGCGACCGTCGGTTTTACCCCGCATCTACGCGGATGTTTGCCAGTTATATGAGGCATAGGCAGCAATACATAGACAAAGTACGTCTCGGAGCTGTACTCAATGTAATTCAAGGCAGCAACTTGGGTCCTCTGGAGTCCCTCCTGATGTTCAATGACCTACCGGCGGTCGTCAGCGATGCAAAATGCCTGCTGTTTGCTGATGACCTAAAGGTGTACATGGCCATTGGGAATCAGGAGGACTGCGTGAAGTTGCAGCAGGACATTTACCAGGTGGTAGAGTGGAGTATCAGAAATGGGTGACAGTTCAATGCCAGATGATAACCCACACTGACCAGTACATAAGTAAATAGGTGGAGAGATCATGGCCAGGGTAAAGGAGGTCAGAGACTTGGGCGTCCGTCTTAATGCGGGACTTACATTTGGAGACCATATAGTTGCGGTGTGTAAGAAAGCTGAAACTTAGGTTTTATACTGCGGAGAGCCAAATGCTTTTTAAATATAGGACCGATAATAGCCTTATATAATGCGCTAGTGAGAAGCCAGCTGGAAGGCAACGCAGCTATATAGTCACCGCATGAGGCCAAATTTAACTAAATGGCGGAGCGGAAACAGAATAAACTTATCAGATTTCTGTATATAAGGTTATATGGTGTGTATCCCTTTATTCGCTTAAGTATCCCACCTTATTCGTATTGGGAATAGTGGGGTACAATGAATTACGCGTGAGGGGAAAATTCGCGCTAATATCATACTTGTTGACAGTACTGAGGGGTAAGCTGCATAACCCAGCTATACTGGGTGCCCTGTTATTGTGTGAACCGGACCGGTACTTGTGGCGCCGGTGCCGGCCGCCGCTGATGGCGGTGCCGCGAGCGCGCATGAACCTGCAGGCAGAGGCCCCGTTCACTTGGGCTCTTCGTACCCACAATATGATAGCCGAAATAGTGGACATGTAATATTCCAACAACATGTTTACGGGTTCTCTGAGTGAGTTCACAAGGGCATCATTATATATTATTAGTTATAACTAACTTGTTGTTTGATCGTAAAAGACTCAGTTCCATGTCATTAGTCATAAGTATCGATGACAGTTGAAGTGTCACTTTTATGTCACTCTGGGTCTAATCGTCTGCGTCGGAGCAGATAATAATTTGGGAAGATTATATGTATTTGTGGGAATCTGGGATTAGCTTGTACCGCAGGGAATTATAAATATATACCATCCGCGGGGCGAAGTGTGAACGGAAAGGTTTTCGATTTTGGGACATATTTCGGAATTTGGGTAGACACGTGTCTTGTGTCCGCGAGTGTTTTTCAAGCAAGACCAGCTGAGGGCGGCTGGTGACAACGCCACCGTGCAGTGGATCAGCGCCAGGGCAAGTCAACACTGAACAAATGCATCACACAAACACATACACACCTCACAATACAGACACGCCTTGGAAGGTTCTGAAGGTGCTGGTGACATCACAATCGGTGAGTGAATCATTGATTGTTAACATTAGGTTAGGCCATAAGTATAGCGCTGCGTATCGCAGCCAGTTTGGAGTAGGGAACAGGGTTTTATCTCCAACACTTGTCAATAATGTATTTTGTTATGAGTTGTATTGTATGAGCTGTATTGTATGAGTTGCTAACTGTCGCATTGGGGTAATAGTGATTGGTTAATAAAAAAAAATGTGTAATCTAAAACTAGGTTATCAAAATAAAAGAAATTAGATATAGATTATAAATATGTCATATCATTACTTAAAAGTATTAAATTCAAAAGGTATATTACTAAAAATAAAAAATCCCCAAATGCTTGTGAAAAGATCGAAATTAGTTTTAAAGCAGGCGGTACCCAAACAAATCACAAAGCGATAGAAAATCTATAAATTCTAAAATTATAATTGTCATAATTGCAGCATTTTGGATTCTCCAACAACTCCTGAAAGGAATACGTCGAGTTACCAGTAACGCTGTAAATTAACTTACCGGCATCGTAAATGGCCTGATATGCCTGCTCTAGAACTTTCCTCGACATAGGATCCATACTATTGGCAAGACGATAGTTTACTTTGAAAAACTGAGCGTCAAAGTAGTTGAGAGCTGGAACGCTTCCTGCGTGTTGTGAAACTTCTGGGTGATTATACTTAAAACGGAGATCTTTTTCCGTCACTGGATTCACCTAAATTAAATAGATATCCTATATATTTGACTGACTCAAATGTTCTGGCAGCAGTGCTCGGACTCAAAAGGACTTGAACCACACGCTTTCTTGGGTCATTTGATGCCGGTATTGCGACTGGTACACCCTTTTTTTAACGTGCGTGCGCCGGAGGGCAAGGTTATGTCGGACTCGAACCGACTAAACTGCATGACGTCGATGGGTCGCAGTACAAGGCCGAAAGTGAGGTACCTATAGTGCATATCCCATCCCTCGCACCCCGGCTGATCACGGCTTCGGGTGGGGGCTTACGCGATTTATTTTTCAACGTAACTACTTATATGTTACAATTAAAACCCAATTTCAGTTTTGCTATTAATGGATCGTTTTACTAAATGCCTATGTTAAAACTAGAACTACCTAGTCGCAATTAGAATTAACATCTTGTGTCGTTTGACTAGTTTTAAATAGGGAAAACTAGTTTTAACTAGGGAAAACTAGTTTTGACTAAAATTGGGCTTTAACTAAACTATCAAATATAAAATAATAAATAAAATAAAATAAAATAAAATAAATAAATCATAAAACTTTGCCATGCCATAAAAATGAGGTAAAACAAAATTTAAAAAAAGCAAATAAAAACAAAATTTAATTATAAAATATAAATTTACCTTATTGTACAGTATTTCAGAAAACTCCTTGATGTTATTTGACTGTGGATAAAGACCAGACATGCCGGAGATCACGATCCTGTTCCCATCGTCCTGTAGTGGTATCTGATCGCACGGTGGCGTATGTTCTTGCGGTGGAGTCATCGTAACCAACTTTTAAATTCTCTGTAAAGAAAATGATGAAATAAAGTAAAACCGACTTTAAGCACCAAAACATGCACAGTGCCAGGCAATCTGATTTATAAATTTAATTCAGAAGTTTTTAGTCCTTTTTTAGGTCGCTTTCATTATATTTTAACACTATTTTACTTATTTTTGCCTTTTTAGTGAACGTGATTTGTTATTTACACTAAAAAGAAATTTCAAAATCGGTTCATCTGAACTTCGAACCCGTTCAAAGAACATGTTACGATATGCTTATAATAGTACAATATATGCGATAGCAGCAACTGCTAGGAACTTTTACCGGTTAGGAGCTGTGGAGGAAATATACATATACCTTTCATCCTCACAACTAGCATTACGTACGTGACTATAATAATATTTTAAGAATCCTCTCTTAACTCCCAATTATGAAGTTATGTCTCCCATTGTTATCAGCTCCGCAATGTCAATAGATGATAACTACAAGAACCCAATATATTATTATTATAACGATCTGTTCTTTGGACCAAAAAAGGTCCGCTGAGTTTCTTGCCAGAATCTTGCTTGGAACTGCGTTTGAAATCTGTCGGTGGCCTCTTGCTTTTTTTTATTTTGACATTAATGTTGGGTCTATACCGAGTCTATACAGAATAATTCAATTCAATTAATTTTATCTTGATCGGCATTTTTTTTTAAAGAATATTAGCAACCGAAATTATCGAAATTACTAATATTCCCTCTAACCCCTCCAACTAAGCTAAATTGCTTGTGCTAGGAGTGGGTTCACGTCGGTAGTGTAATAGCCAGGATCCAAGCCAGGAACCCGGGACCTCTCGATCGTAAGGCCGACTCCTTAACCACTAAGCTATTTGGATCACATACAACCATAACATGAAATAAAAATAGCTGGACAAAACACAACACACAATCTCACTATTAATTACAAATTAAATTTACAATTAAAATAAACCTACAATGTCAGCAAATTAAATTTAGGAAATTAATATAATTAAAATTTATTAAATAAAAGATTAAAGTAAAATAATTATGTACCAGTTAAAATTGAAATTGAAATATAATGAGATCAAAAAATCTATTCGGATATTTATACTGATCAATGTGTTGTGACTATTTATTTTATTTTATGGTCACTACATTAATCATACATAATGGTTAATGTAATGACAGTCGAACCTCTCAGCCATAATTCTCAGGATGTTGTTGGAGCTGGTGCGGACACTGCGCACCAAGGATGTGCACCGTTTCCATATCGTCGCATAGAAGCAATCAATCGGCAACGCGGCGAACATCCCCGACGCACTGCAGTACCGTGGCAGCCCCAACAACACCCTGTAGGCGTTGTCGTATTGAATTTGTAAAGCGTTGTACTCCCTTTGAGTATAATTAGCCCACAGGGCACTCGAATAGAATGAGGTATACCCTCTGAAAAGAGTTTTTTCACCTCCCCGAGCATCGTGGATACCTGCGTGCTATCATGTCCACTCTAACAGACAACGCCCTACGTACCCGCTCCATATCTGTATCATCTTTCGGGTCATAGGTTACCAGATGACAGATATTTGAAGGTGACAACCCTTTTTACCAGTTTAAATATTTTTTAAACTTCCGTCAGCAAATATTTGATTATTTTACCTTAACAATAGTTTCAATAATCCGAAAGAAACGAAGGGTGATGAAAATTGTAATATGATGGACACAAGACGATAAAAATGTCTATGAATAACTGTAACTATTTATAAGCATGTGTTATATTTATAGTCATTTCGGCCAATTAAATCAGTGAAGTAACACAGTACAATAGACAACGAATTATTGTCTAACAAATTAAGCTAGTGAATAAATGAATAGTTTAAAATAAAACCCAAGCACTATACAGGGTTGCTCATAATTTCAAATTTGAGTCCTCTAACATTTATTTCTTTTCTTTCAGAATCTTTTTTTGAAATTACTTAAATATTAATAGTTTATGAAATATGGGATGATATGATATATATGAAATATAATACCATTTTTTTTTCATCTTTATTTGTTTGTAACTTTTGCAATTTTTTATGTGCTAATACATGCTTTTGGCACCTTTTTCTAGGCGTCAGTCCGGATCCAATGAGCTATCGCACATAATTTTAAGAGCATTATCTCTATTTTGTACCATTTTCAACTTTTCGACTAGACTAATATTTTACGATTTTTATCCTAAACGGTGGTGAAGTTGTGTTCGATTTTTTGAAATAAGAAATAGGTATTCCTAGTAGCAATTTTGATTGGGAAATCGTTAAAGGAAGTCAGTGGCAGTCTAGAGTTTGTTGGGTTGTCCGCCATCTTAAAGTTAAGGTCACGAAATAAGGTAGTTACCAAGTTGTTTGGAATTATCGCTTTTCTTACCACCTTTATGCAGATGATCTACAAATCTACACACAGGCACCCGGCTTCATTAATTTTACGCATTTGATCTATTTAGCATGAGTTCCCGGAGCAGATTCTGTGGGCTCAATGTTAACTCAGCGGAGACAAATGATTGTAGTTGGCAGTCCTAGAACAGATACAGACCTGACACCATGTTCCTCCGATCATTTTTGATGGCACTACGATTCCCCACACCGCTTAAAATTTGGGTATAATAATCTTTTTTTTTAACTTAAGTGGCAGACAAGCACACAGCCCACCTGATGGCCTACCGTGTACCTATCACAATCGCACTGCTGAAATTGTAGAAACCTCCAAATGCCCTTCTTGAAGAACCCCATATTGTAGTCGCTTGGGAAACTACGGCAGGAAGTTCATTCCTCAACCTGAGTGTAAGTGGGATGAAGTTCCTTTCAAACTGCACGGTGCACACCATTTCCGGTCGCAATGTGTGATGATGAATTTGTGCGTCTATGGCGAGTGGTGCGATGACAGAATGTAGCGGTGGGCATCATGTTAAACAATTTATCTGAACACAGACCATTGAATAGGCGGTAGAACACACAAAGTCCGCCGACCGCTGCAGGTGCTCACACAGTTGTGCCGTGCCTAAGTCACCGCTATGAGACCTGTAAACGCACGCATAGATGCGGATGTGGCCACCGTGATCTATATGTACCCTTAGAGTGGATAGGTCTTCAAGGCCGTTTAGACGGCGACAGCAAACGTCACTTCCCAGATTCTGTAGCCGAGTCCACTCCGGTTTCCTCCTCCGGCACGTCTACAATACCGGGAACTTTACACAGGCTGTTGTTTCAGCGTCCTGGGGCGAATATTATTGGATCCCCAGGTTTGAGAACCGTACAGCCTGAGGGCGGCTAGCGGTTAATCGTTTCATCGGGTCTCTCTGACGGCCGCGCCAACATTTCACACCCGTACTTGTCAGCGGTGTCATTTAAAGTCTTTGCTCTTCCCACTGACAACACAGAACCTTTCCAGTGAGCTCTGGCTACCCTACTCACCTTCGGGAACACAACACAAGGTTGCTATAGCCGCGGTTTTCTGTAGGGCGAAGGTAATTCCCCAGTTGGACGGCTGAGTTGGGGCGGAAAATAACGTCATGTCCTACCTTCTATAACCTTTTCTATTATATTCGATTCCCACCTGCCTTGGGACCCACAGCTGCAGGAAGTGAGCAGAAAGGTGTTTCAAAAAGTGTCTCAATTAGAAGGCTAAAACATTTGCTACCGATTCCTGCAAAAATTGCGCCATCAAACTCCTTGCTCCTTCCTATTTTAGATTATTCGGATGTCGGCCACTTGGATATGACTGAAAATCAGCTTGACAAACTTGAACGTCTTCAAAACGTATCTATAAGGTTTATACATGGTCTGTGCAAGTTTGATCATGTATCACAATAACACCGTAGCTGACTAAAGTGGTAACCCATAAAGTTGCGCCGGATCTCACACATCCTCTCCCTGCTATACCTATTAACATCTTGTGTAACCATTCGACACCTTTTCACATAAAAGAATGCTTTCCTTTTCGACACGCACGAGAAATTTAAGATCAGCGGTGAGATTAGTCAAAGCATTCCACATGATTCTACGAAAATTATAATATCATCATAGCTATTCGCCTGCGGAATGAACAGCCAGTGAAAATAAAAAGAGCTCATGTCTGTTTAAAAATGTATATTTTATGTTTATGTATATATGTTTTAATTAAATATTAGTATTTTTAAGTATGTATATTTTAAGCCGTTCCCACCTGAGTTTCTAATAGGTCCGGAGGATGACGAGTACTGCAGACAAATTTCACAATTATTTATGTGGACGTTTATGCCATTGAGAGTCGTAAAATATGTCAATTGCATATATTAATTATTCTATGAGAGAGTTCTCTATGTGTAGGAGGTTGGACACGACGGTATTTCCGTCCAATTGAGCAGTCCAACTGGGGAAGTACCTCCGCCCTACAGTATACTGCGGTCATAATAACCACGTGTTGTTTTCCCAGGGGTGAGTTGGGCAGCCAGAGCTCTTGGAGAGTTTATGTGCTGTCAATGGGGAAACCTAAGGCTTGTTCTGCTTCATCATCTACACTGACGGCACAGGAACTCTCTGTTCTAACAGAGGTGGCAGCGCGAGTGTGACGCCTCTGGTGTGTTGCACACGTCCATAGGCCACGGTAACCACTTTCCATCAGGTGGGCCATGTGCTTGTCTGCCAATTAAGTGGTATAAGTGGTAAGTGTAATATAATATGTGATGAGCAATAGTAAAATTATTATATTGTGTACTCATTTTATCCTTCAAACATAATATTTATATTGGTTATATGCATAAAAAATGATAGTGAAGCGTGGTCCGTTCTTCTTGGGAGTAAAATGGACGCCTGAAATCGGTTATCATATACATCAAATAACAAAATATCGAAGATCAGCCAAGCCTGTAGTTAGACTGGTAAAAGTGGAGTTCAGACTCCAAGGTGAACGCTTCGAATGCAACAGTGTGAACCTCGAGGTAGCACAAAATTGGAATTATTGGAAGGTTAGAACAACCGAAGATTATTCTCAAAGCGCTAAATTCATACGACGTACTAAATGGTTCCCGACCATTAACCAAAGAAGAAACTTTGGAAAACGAGTCAAAAAGGTTAGATGCGAAAGCTAAAGGAGCTACTTTCATAAGATTATTCCCAAATGTAATAATGCAAATTCAAAATTATGATGCCTCGAGTGAAATGTGGGACATTATTTCGCACCTTTAGTAAGTAAGTAAGTAAATTCATTTATTGCACGAAAGACATGCACGAAAAACATGGTCTGGTATAAAGATGTTAACATTATATTATAATGGTGTACAGCATGTCTCACAGAAATTTCCGCATGCAACATTGTCTATCAATCAAAACTATATAAGCATTTTTAACAATTATTATGCGCAAGAAGTTGAAAAAAATATGAAAAATTAAGGCAAACATGTCAAAAGTTAAAATGAGTCAAGACAAACCGTTACTAAACGAAATTAAATGAAATCGAATACCATCAAATCATTGTCGGTTACATTTTTTTTAATAATACGGTTTACACGGAAATAGTTCACCAATATTAATCGTAATCGAAAAATAAGAAATGGTAAAGTGTTACTACAAAATTTAAAAACTAAAAAACAAATAATCATAAAAATCGTCTATTATAATTCCATAGTTAGCACAAAGTAGCACCCTTCTCAAATATAATTTAGAAAAACAATTTAAGTTTTTTAATTGCCTCTCCCGTAAAATTTGATATTTCCGTTCAGTAACGATTTGTCTTTAAAGGTATGATATATGGCTAGACACAGGCCTCTCCTAATGTGCGCCATTTCGTACTAATCTTCCGCGATGTATTCACAGTTAATGTCGATATCCCGCCCAGTTCAATCCAGATTTTTGAAGACGTCTTTCAATGCATTGGTCATTAGTTTGGGGTATATAAAATTCCCCTTGTCTCACTCGACCCTGGAAGTTTATTCCCAACGGACCCCGAGTATCTGTCCCCGCATGGGGTCCGTTGGGAACTGAAGATAATTTCAAGTCCAAGGGACCCCCTTGCCCAGTACGTGGGGTCCCTTGGGAAAAAGAATTCCCAACGGACCCCCACTCTCTTACCTCGTTAATAAAAAAACCGATAACTGGAACTAAAATGTTTTTAATTTAGGTTTATTGTGATTGCTGCGCTATCCGACTTGTTTAGGTTAGGTTAGAAGGCTAATGCGGGAGCAGAGCGGAGCATAGCTACCGCATTTAGCCTTCGTGGTTATTTTTTTTATAACCATGCAGAAATAAGTCATTTTCCTATCGTTTTTTTTATTAATGGGGAAGAGAGTGGGTGTCCTTATGGAATTATTTTTCCCAACGGATCCCACGTACTTGGCAAGGGGGTCCTTTGGACATTAAATTATCTTCAGTTCCTAACGGACCCCACGTACTTGGCAAGGGGGTCCTTTGGACATTAAATTATCTTCAGTTCCTAACGGACCCCACGTACTTGGCAAGGGGGTCCTTTGGACATTAAATTATCTTCAGTTCCTAACGGACCCCGAGAGAGGACAGATACCCGGAGTCCGTTGGGAATACATCAACCCGGAGGCCTTGAGATGTCTAGCTGTCTTAGCACATCGATATATCACCAATCGAGGCGCCACCGTTGCAGGACATCCAAAACTGATTGTTTTCTTGAGTTTTTTCTACAATCTGCCGGACAGTATGTGGCCCATAGTGATATAGCCTTTTGGAATCCGGCTTGCTCCCGTGGCCGAAACTCTTCGAGCCGACCCACGGGGCGTTTCTTGAGAATAACTTGTAGATATGTCTTAGGAGTGACATGGGCCCGTGGTTCTTCAGCAAGGTCTTATCACCTTTTTTGAAGCATAGTATCCCCGCACCTGCACCATCCTGCTCCATGCGCTAGGTGTTAGGTAATATGGATACAATTTAATAATAAGGATTATTAAATTGGATTTGTTTGCATTTATTTTAATAAAGTTGAAAATATGGTCTGAAAATAGAAACACCCTTTTTGGGCTCTTAAATTTATGCCCATCAAAAGGTCGCCTGTAGGCAACTGCTTTTCGAGATAAATTGATCATTGTATGTAAATATGTTATTTTAATATAATATTTATTTATTCATTTTCATATATTATACTAATTTATACCGTAATGTTAATTTCTATTTACAACCGTGTAGGAGGTGGGTGCGTTGGATAAAAACATAAACTCTCGACACACGAGTCCACGTATTTTTGGCTCTCCCACAAGTGAGCGCAACCCCTTGAAGGCGTTCTTAGTGAACTTTAAAAATGATTTACTATTAATGTTGGAAGAGTGGAAATCGCAGCAAAGACAAACCCTGGCTCAGCTGGTTGCTGATGTCACTCAACTTAAGACACAAAGTTTAAACATTCAGCTTTGAGTAAGGATTATAAAGATATATTTTTATAAAAGTGTATACTATTAGAACAACAACACCATGAAAACATACAATACATCAGTAAACTTGAAGCAAGAGTCCAGGACCTTCAACAGAGATGTCGCCCATCGGTAATAGAAATACGAAACGTGACGTCAAAATCTAAAGAAAGCACTGATGATTTGATGAAGATATCTACCAGTAACGTTCGTAATATTTACTGATCACCTGGGAAGCCTGATTTCCCACAGTCAATATTTGTTGAGTTTTCTACTGTTTTCATCAAAAAGAACCTACTTGCTGCAATGCGCAACTATAACAAAAAGCATAACATAGAAGAGAACCTACATACAGAAAATATCAATATACCAGGTTAGCGAAGACCTGTCTATATTGGGGAATACCTTTCTCCAACTTCTTAACGTTTTTCTTTCACCTTACCCGCGACTTCGCTAAACGAAATAACTTTAATTTCTGCTGGATATCGAACGCAAAAATCCTTCGACATAAAAATCCTGATGCCAAGGAATCCTATGTTATTAAAACAGAACAATGTCTGTTAAATTTAGAAACAAAATAATAGCCGCTCATGAAGGGTTCCGCAGCAGCAAGTAGGTAAATTGTGGTTTACGATTTATAAAGTATTAAAAAAAATACATACTATATCACGTTCAAACTAATTTTCGGTGGAAATTTGCATGGTGATGGACATCATATATTTCTACTATTCTCTTATTTTAGAAGTTACAGGGGGGGGGGGACGCACAATTTTACCACTTTGGAAGTGTCTCTCGCACAAACTATTCAGTTAAGAAAAAAATGATATTAGAAATCTCAATATCATTTTTGAAGACCTATCCATAGAACCCCCCGTTTAAATATGAAGTTTTAAGTATAGGGAACCCCCAAATTTATTGATTTTTTTCTATTATTGTGTGAAAATCTTAATGCGCTTCACAAAATACATCTACTTACCAAGTTTTAACAGTATAGTTGTAATAGTTTCGGAAAAAAGTGGCTGTAACATACGGACGGACAGACCGACAGACATGACGAATCTATAAGGGTTCCATTTTATAATTATAAAATCAAGACTAAACATAGCAATTAAAACACACTCAAATTCAAACAAATTGCATTCATTTGAATTATATGAAAAACAAAACATAATAGAATTTTTTTTTTTACAATCAGCCAGTATGAACATCAATAACAAAAAAGTTTACTTACCTACGCACTTTGAGTGAGTAGGTAAATACTTAGGAATTAAATAATATGAATGGTAAATTAGTAATATCATACATGTTGCTTAGACTTTTTTGATGTGTGTATCATAAATACAAATTCTGATTATCAAAATTCCAAAACAACATAAACCCGACAATCAAACGCCTTGGTAACTTGTTTGTTGATTTGAAAAAGGATTGTTGTTATTTTCGGGGTACACGAAAAAAGACATGAAAATTGAATACGCGGACAAGTACCACGGCAGTAGAAATTTCGCAGCCAACTAGCTTAATCAGCCGTTCAATTAACTGCCTTGGCTCTTTACTGTACGGCGCCGTTCAATTAGCGAATGGTGTTTAATTACTTGCCTAGCCATTTAATTAAATAGCTATGAAAATGGATTTCTTCTGCATGGATGTAAAAAAATAACCACGATGGCTAATATGGGAGCTTCGCTCCGCTCCGCTCCGCTCCCGCATTAGCCTTCTAACCTAACCTATCCAAGTCGGATGTTACAGCTTTCTCAATAAACCTATCACTAATTTTCTGTGAATACACCTTTCCCTACCCCCTCGGGGTATTACAGGCGTGAGTATATGTATGTTTGTATGTAATTTTCTGTCTGAATTCGAGGTGGTGCCCCATCTTACAAATGGCCTGAGCGTTAGCCAGCCAGGTTATTAAATGTTGTAATAAACATTACGGCTGAATATCATGCCGGCCGTTTATTGAATTGCGCCGTTTAGTAAACAGCCTAGGCAGTTAATTGAACGGCTTTTCTTCTTTACCTTTTTAGCGATACCCAGCATGGCTTTAAAGCGGGCCGTAGTACTAGTTCAAACCACATGTGCTTCATGAACCAGACAGTGCACGTGCTTGATTCTGAAGTGGGTGCCCAATTGGATGTTGCCTATTTCGACTATGGTAAGGCCTTCGATAGTGTAGATAACGACGTGCTTTTAATGAAATTCGCGATGGATTTACTCCGGACCTCTTACAATTTTTCACGGAATGTTTGAGGAACCGAAAGCAGTACGTGGAGTGTGGGGGCTACACTTCAGACTCGTATAGCACCTACACGGGAGTGAGTCAAGGTCTTGGACCATTGGAGTTTATCATCATGATAAATGATCTACTAGAAGTGATCCAGGATGTAAAATGCTTATTGTTTGCAGATGACTTGAAGTTATCCTTCCGGATAACCAACGAGCTGGACTGTGAGCGTCTCCAACGAGATATAAACCGGATAGTAGAATGGAGTTCAAAAAACGGATTGTGGTTTAATGTTTCCAAGTGTAACATAATGTCCTACACACGTGCGGTAGTACTTATATACTACAATTATAATATGGAGGGGGAAGCGATTCCCCGTGTGGCACAGGTGCGAGGGTAACCTATTGAAATATCGAATTTCTGTTACCCGAATCTTAAAACCCCGAAAACGGTTGGTAGAACTTTTAAAAGACAGATGTAATGAATGACAACTTTCTATAATTCCGTTTTTCATTTCCCAGATGAATCAATTTCCAGGTGCACTAAAACCAAATTTTCAAGTAGTATTTTTTTGTTTTCCATATTGTCATAATCCAAATATAGTTATACCAGATTCTCAGAATATTTTTTTTTGTTTCCCATCGTACCATTTTCCAAATAAACTATTACCAAATTTTCATAATCTTTTTATTTGGTTCCCATACAAATTGTGTTCCAGCTAAACTATATACAGGTATAGTAAAAATCAGTAAATTTATACGATTCATTTAGGGTTTGTAACGGTTGATATAATAATAAAAAATCTAACGTTCACTTAAGACATAAATAATTTCACTTAATATAATGAAAGCCTGAAGACTTATAAATATAACATAATTTTGTTTAAATTATTGTTTTCCATGTCATGCATGAACAGTTTTGTATGCAGGTATAATCAAAGAATCAGGAAAGCGAGCTCGTGAACACTGCGTACCACGCCCGACCCGACTCGCCGTGGTACTTGTCTGCCCTACACTAGAGTGTTATTTAAGAACCGAAGGCGCGGAGGGAGGGGAGCCCCTTATTTCGTAGAAAGAAATTTCATAGAATTTCGTTTCACAGAAAATACTTCATATAATATTTGGTTCTTATATTTTTATTTCGAATATTATTGTTTCAAAAACAATTTCCTACAATGAAACATATTTCACAGAAACAAAATTTTTAATCAAATTTTTTTGTTTAACAAACTTATCAAGCTGTAGAATTATTTTTAAAGAATATTAAACCACCTTTATAATGTTCCAAATCACATTTTTAACTGTAACATTTACAATTTTAACACCCCGACTCTGATTACCCCGACTCGGATAGGTTAGGTTAGAAGGCTAATGCGGGAGCGGAGCGTAGCGAAGCTCCCGCATTAGGCCTTCGTGGTTATTTTTTTATAAACCACCCAGAAGTAGGAGCCCCGCGTAGTGGGGCTCCGTCGCCCTTGTAGACGCATCAATTGTTTAGTTCATAAAAACCATATATATGATAATATGTTATTCTTTGTAATAAGTTTCTATTAAATAAACAATATAATGATTAAGAATAGTTGATTTGATATTCTATGAAATGATTATTCTAATGTTTTTCTGATTTTTCTAATGTTCTTTATATGAAACAAAATTCAATGATTTAAAATTATATTAATTAAATATAATGATTATATTGGTTATTCTATGAAACGAAATTATGCGAAACATTTTCTGTTATACGAAATTATATTAAACAATTGTCTATAAAACAACGCACACCCGCGGAGGGCTGCGGAAGCGAGCATGGGTGCCCGAACTTTGTTACGCAAGGGCGGAAGGACTGCACTTCCCGCAGCGCCGGAGCACTAATGCTTGCCTGCTTGCCTGCTTGCCTGCATGCTTGCCTGCTTGCCTGCATGCATGCATGCTTGCCGGTTTGATTGCCAGCTTGCCTGCATGCATGCTTGTTTGCTTACATGCATACATATATATTTTAAGGCAACGTGTGTTTTGTTCAGTAGGTCTCCAATTGTAGTTAGTAGACGCCATATGAGGTTTAGTTTTAGGTTTAGAAATCTGAATATTGTTTGTCTGGATATCAATTAACTGGATATCAATTAATTGTATTTCAAAAATTTGTGTTTTAAAAATTGTGCTTTCGTGCATATGGATTACGGTCATCTGGATTTTGTGCATTTAGATTTCGTGTGTCTGGAACTCGTTCGTCTGGATTATAAAACGTCGTACAAATGAATAAATGGGCAAATGAAATTCGGAGTTGCGATTATATGGAAAATAAAACTTCGGAATTTGAAAAACCGGGATTATGAAAAATTGGCCAAACGTTTTCTGGATTATGATATTCGGAATGTTAAAATTCGGGATTAAGATAGGTAACCAGGTGCGAGATCTCGGCGTTTTATTCACTAATGAACTATCATTTAAAACAAACATAGAAAGAAAGAAAGAAAGAAAGAAACATTTATTTAGTGCAATGTGGTCACACAATACAGAAATTACACATCAACTACATTGGAAGTATTGGAAGCATGTCCACTCATCAGTAATAAACATGCCTCCAAACTCCAAACACAGCATGCGAGTGCAACCTACAAGTGCACCAAATGGGTGTCCAGTTCAGCATGTACCGGGAAGAAACCTGGCGCTGGTTTTCAACTGGAACCCGATGGGGCAGTGACACACGGACGCCGAACCGCCGAAGCCGAACCCACATGCAAGGAAGCTACGCCGAAGCGACAATTATATTATAACAATAATATAACAAAAATATTACTTAAATGCATATATACACACATACACACATATACATACATATATATGCATACATGTATATACCTGCCCATACACACACACACATACATATATTTATACATGATATCCGGTACACAACATACCAATAGTGGTTGATAATTAAAATAAACTAAACACAGTAGAACAAACAAGTAGAATAGTGATTTGACTGCCCTGCAGTTGCGTGTAAAGACAATTAGATGATTGAAATATTTGAGTTTACGCTATCCAGACTCCTTTGAGCTTCCAAGAGGAACAATCTTAATCGTTTCCTAAACGTGGTAATTGTTTTAATGGCTCGCAACGTTGGTGGAAGATTGTTCCACGTTTAACGAAAACTGCCCCTAAATGCCTCAGACTGATGCTGCGGTATTGACAGTTACTGGGAGCACTGTCTTCTGGCACGCGATCTTACGCCAGTAACCCAGCCGAGCTTGTCAAGCAGATACCGCGGCCCGCCAAACTTTATAACACCGAACAGACGACATGCCACATGCATTTTCCTTCGAGTTTTCATTTTTAAAAGAGAATTTTGACTTAAGTAAGATGTGACATGTCCTCTGGCCGGTATCGAGAAACAGAAACGAGCGCAGGCGTTTTGAACACGCTGAATTAATCTGTCCGTTCGAGCTAACAAACGCGGGCCGTAAACTACATCTACGTAATTGAGCCTAGATAACACGAGTGACTCTGTTACACGAATCCTAAGCTCCTCGGACAGGTGCGGCCGTTTTCTGTAAAGCACTTTTAGACGGTAAAAGCAACATGAACGGACTCCGCGATATGTTGTCCAAACCTAAGGGTAGGTTCCACATACAACTCCAAGTTGCGAGCTCCAGCAACCCTGTCTGTAGGCTCTCCCTTGAGGCTGAGGTTCAGGTTGGTGGGTACCCTACTAATCTGACTCTTAGTACCGAATAGTATATACTTTGCTTTGTGAGGATTTAAACTAGACAATTACTATCCGCCCATGCTGTTATGCGCCTGAGATCGTCATTTAATTTCACAACGGCCGCTTGACATTCACCGAGGTTAAATGACAAGTATACCTGCACGTCATCGGCATATATATGGTACTGACAGTTCTGAAGGCAGCTGACTATATCCGCACAGTATAAACTAAATAGAATAGGGCCAAGGATCGATCCCTGGGGAACGCCTCTTCTGATGGACGCAAGGGGTGAAACAATGTCATTTCCATCGCTCATTTTCAGTGCTACCATCTGCTTGCGACCATCTAGATAGCTATGGAACCAAGAAAGTGCCTTACGATCTACACCATAGTAACCAAGTTTAGAAATAAGCAACCCTGTATTTATCGCATCAAATGCGCGGGAAAAGTCGAGCAGAATCAACAAAGTACACAGCGCCTTGTCTTGTGCAGCTAAAATATTGTCCGTTACATCTATAAGTGCCGTGGCTGTACCGCGCCCCCTCCTAAAACCCGACTGCAATTCAGGCAGAAGACCATGTTTTTCTAAATATTCGGTAAACTGTTGACACACTATTTTCTCCATAACCTTGGAAAGACAAGGCAAGATACTAATAGGCTTGAGATTTTTAACAAAAATGGGATTCGGTGTCTTTGCTATCGGTCTAACAATCGCAATCTTCCAAATGTCAGGAAATGTAGATTGTACGGGCAAACCCGAACATTTCGCTAGAGTGGCTTTTGTGCTGCGCTAGCACCGGCCGTGTCGCATCATATTCATTTTATTAGATAATTATGTACTTTAAGTCAGTGCCAATAAATGCGTCATTCTGAACAAATGTGTTTCAATCAAGGAAACCTCGGCGCGGTACTCACTAGTAGTCATCCCAGTAAATATATAATTTAAAAGGTGTTAGGTCTCTGACCGTACATCTTTTTGGTGCTTCGAAGCCTTTGATCCTTTCGAGCTTTCGTACAAGCGGGATCTGGTGCCGGCAGTGCATATATCAGTGTTCTTTGCCGTGTTTATTTTGTTCCCGTACATACGACCTGTGGGGCGATTCCAACAGCGCCCACGAAAGGGTAATATATAATCAAGGGGTGAGTGAATCGGTTCAGCTGGCCTCCCACAATCGGGTCTCACAGGTTGAATTGAGACAGCGCTTCTATCGCGGAAATTTCAAATTCTCGTCCTGAATTTGATCCTACTTGAGCAGCAACATGGAGGATATACTGGAAAATCAAGAACAGCTTGTAGCATTTATGGAGCAACAGCTGAAGAACTTTAAAAAAGATTCTTCAGACCGGAAGACACCGTCAAATATCGAAAGACGTCTGCAGACATTGAAATCCTACTGGGAGGAGTTTCACTCAAATCATCTTCAATTAAACAAGTTTGAGGAGAGTAGCAGCAGTTACTTCTCAGACAATGTTTATCAGAAAGCTAGGTCCTTCTATACTCAAGCACGAGAAACATGGGAAGCGTACTTAGCCACTGTAAAGACTAAGCTAGGACAACAGTCGCCGAGTCTCACAGTGGAAGAATCATCTTTGAGGCCACCATCGCCGTTACCAGGCACATAAAGTGCAGATGGGGACGTCGTGGAGCAGATATCTTTGAAACCAATATCGAAGATCACTTTCAGGTCTCAAGGAACTAACAGCAAGTTAGAGGAGCTGATGAAAAAGCAATTTCAAGGCATTTTCGCGAACAGTAGCGAATATCAAGGTAGATCTCATATCCCAGAAATGGGAATTTGAGGATACATTGAAAAGATTAGAAGCAAGGTGGTCCGTTATCGATACTCTTCATTGGGAGTTAGATGGCGAGCTCGACCAAGTATATAGTTCCTACGAGGAGATATTTTCTAGCCATGAGAAAGTATTCAATCAAATGAAAAAGTCTCTTAATAACAAATTATGCTCGGTCTCACACAGACACGAGTTTACGCCGAAAATGGAGATTCCTATATTTCATGGCAACTATCAACAATGGGTGTCCTTTAAGAACTTGTTTATGGAAACAATTCATAACAACCCATCTTTATCAAACGCACAGAAAATGCAGTTCCTTAAGAACAAGGTGAAAGGAGAAGCAGAATCTCTTATACAGCATCTAAAAGTTAGTTCTGAGAATTATAGTACTGATTGGGAAATCTTAAATCATAGATACAATAACCAAAAATTAATATTCAATTCATATGTGAGAAACATGATGAATATTCCTATAATGCAACAACCGTCTCTGAGCAGCATCAAACGAATGCATGAAACCACCGTGGAATGTCTGAATGCTATAAAAAATTTGGGAGTTGATGTAAGCTCATGGGACCCTTTAGTTGTGTATATTCTGTCTAATAAATTAGATTGCGAAACATACAAAGATTATAACGAATGTCTGAAGCAACCACGTGAACTCGCAGTTTTGTCAGAATTTTTGCAGTTTTTGGAAAACAAGTTCACCAGCATGGAGTCATCAAGACATAAACAAGAGCATCAAAAGCCTTCAGTTTCCAATTCAAAAACATCCAAAGACGTCAGCTTTAATAAAAATTATCATAAGCAGTCAAAATATTCCAGTAACAAGACTACTTCTGAATCCTCTATTGGAAAGAAGTTCCAGAATAAAACATGCCCATTATGTAAAAATGGACATCGCATATACCAGTGTGAACAATTCAGCGCAATGTCTCCAATGATCAAAAGGCAAACTGTTAGCAAGCTAAGTTTATGCGAAAACTGTCTTTATAACTACAATGGTAAGGACTGTATTTCAACGAGACGTCGTGAGTGTAACGGGTATCATAATATCATGTTGCATGAAGCGTTTGCGCAATCCACTTTGAAATCGGAGAGCTTAGCAGTAACAAAGCACGAAGCCGCGCATACTTCCACGGAGCAAGCATAGCAGTTTCACATGCACGTGGCTCAACAACGTGAAATTCCAGAAATATTGCTGGCAACTGCCGAAATTAAGGTCCAAAAATTGGATGGATCGTACCTTACCATGCGGGCTTTAATTGACCAAGGCTCTCAGACCTCTCTTATCACTGAGAATGCAGCACAGCAGCTCTTACTACCACGACAAAGGTGTAAGAACATAATAACTGGCATTGGCGTGAAAGATAACTCATGCAAGGGAGTAATGAATATAAACTGTGCTTCAACGTACGATTCATATACATTTCACACCGATGTTTATATCATGAAACAATTGACAAAAAATTAGCCTACCTTTTTTTTTTTTTTTTTTTATAAATAGGACACGTCAATTTGACTTTACCTCGCCTGATGGTAAGCTGAAGGTAAAGTCTCTAGAAAGAGGGCCACCATTATATACACGTGCCATGTTAACAATGGTGGCACTCAGCTTGACGGCCTCATCAGATGCTTTTTCACGCCCCGCTTAAAGGACCCGGGATTGTAGGAAGAGGGAAACACGTGAGTTGGCAAGGAATTCCAGGTCTTAATGGTGCGACAAAGGAAGGAGTCACCGAACCGCTTGGTTCTTGAAGGAATGTTCTGCACCGTATAGGGGTGACATCTAAGTCCTGCACGTGTCGTCCTGTACAGGAAGGGGGAGGGTGGGACTAATTGGAATAGCTCTTCAGAACATTCACCATGGTAGAGACGGTAAAAAACTGCCAAGGAAGCAACATCTCTACGCATCTGCAGAGACTCGAGGGTACTCGTGACCTCAGGATTTCCGATAATGCGGACCGCACGTCGCTGCAACCTGTCGAGAGCATCTAATAAGTACTTTGCGGATCCATCCCAGAGATGTGAGCAGTACTCCACGCAGGAACGAATTTGTGTCTTGTAAAGAAGACACCGTTGCTCCGGCGTGAAAAACCGTCTCACTCTGTTCAGGACTCCGAGTTTACGCGAGGCTGCTTTGATGATACTCTCGATGTAGTTTTTGTTGTTAGCTTCAAGCAACCATCGTGGGCTTATTTGGATAACATTCAGCTTGCCGATCCCAAATTTAATGTCAGCCGCCCTATAGACATATTATTTGGGGCTGACATATACTCAAGCATCATTTTAGAGAATATGCAGAGGTAATCAAACATAACCCATCGCCCAGCAAACACGTTTGGGTTGGATTTTGTGTGGCAATGTCACCACTTTACAGTGTAATGTCATCCAAATCGAAGTTGATCAGTTAAGAAAATTTTGGGAGACAGAAGAAATCTCAGAACAGACTCCACTGTCCTCTGACGATCAAGAGTGTTTACAGTTGTACAAATCAAGCACCACCCGGACGTTGGACGGCAGATATGAGGTAAAGCTTCCTTTCAAAGGAAAATTCGCAGAACATTTAGGCAGTTCTAAATCCAAGGCCGTAGCTCAGTTTGGACATTTAGAACGTAAATTTATCAAACACGAAAATATATCAAATAAATACAAATCATTTATTCACGAGTACATAATGCTGGGACACATGAAACCAGCTATTTGTAACACAAAACCTGAATGTTTCTTGCCGCATCACTGTGTGGTACGTGACGATTCTACAACTACGTCACTGCGCGTGGTTTTCAATGCATCATCAAAAACATCGAGCGGACATAGCTTAAATGATTTGATGTACAAAGGCCCAAATTTACAACAAGACCTACAATTGTTGATTTTAAAGTGGAGGCAGTATCAGTTTGCTTTCACGGCCGACATTGAAAAGATGTTACGGCAAATTTTGGTTTGCAAAGAAGATCAAAAATTACAGGACAGGCTACAAGAATATCAATTAACGACTGTCACGTATGGAACTAAAGCTGCTCCGTTCCTGGCAATGATGAGTTTAAAGCAATTGGCAAACGACGAACGAAGCAATTATCAAGAAGCAGCAAGAGTTCTGGAAGAGTCATTTTATACTGATGACCTTCTTCATGGTGCTCATAGTATGGACTCCGCTCTCAAGTTGAAAAATGAATTGATTGAGCTACTGAAACGAGGCGGATTCAATCTCAGAAAATGGGCATCGAACGATCGACGTCTTTTATGTAACAACGAGTCAGATCAGCAAGAAATTAAATCGTTTAAGGAACTGGAGTCTACAAAAACTCTAGGGCTCCGCTGGAATCCTATTGGAGATAATTTTATATTTACCTAAAAATCAATTGTTCCGTCAAGAATGCTACAAAACGATCAGTATTGTCAGATATATCAAAATTTTTTGATCCATTGGGCTGGCTCAACCCTGTTACAACGAAACTGAAAATTTTATTTCAAAAAATTTGGACGTCACAAATACAGTGGGATGACGTTATACCCGAGAGTTTTCATCAAGAATGGGTAAAATTTAAAGCAGATTTACCTCAATTACAGTAGATACAAATACCAAGATGGCTGAGTACAAGATCAGCACAAAAAATCGAGTTACATGGCTTCTGTGACTCGTCTATAAAAGCATACGCATATGCTATTTATTGTAAAGTTTATCACAATCAAACAGTGATTACATTAATAGCTGGCAAATCCAAAATAGTACCATCTAATAAGAACATTTCTGTGTGTCCTGTGAAAAGTGATACAAGTCAACTTATATCGAATTTGATATTATTTTAGTACCTTAATCAGAAAAAAATACTCTTTTTCCTAATCTAATCAACATTTTGATACGTCTATTAGTTTCTGAGATCGTGTGGTACATCTAAGACGAAATGGCGCGATTTAATAAATTATGTTTGTGTAAATAAATACATGTTGACATGTATCGTTCATAATATTTAAGTTATGAGATAAATATTTGTGTGTAAAGATGTATCTCTAGTCATATTATTATTCACATATATTTATTACCTTCGAATAAGGTGTCATCTGATACATGTTTAGTTATATCAATTGACACAAAGTAAATTTGTACACTGCATTGATACAACTAAAGTTGTATTATTGCTCACATACATAGGAAAGTAATATTTTTTGTATTAAGTAATTCAACTAAAGTTATATCAATAATCACGCGAAAATTAAAACGGTTTTGATCCAAAATATGTGCAAAGTATAGTAGTTTATGATACTGTTGCATAATAAGGGTTCTTATAACACGAGTGTGTTTTAAAAAAACGAGCCGTAGGCGAGTTTTTTTATATTATCACACGAGTGTTATAAGACCAAGTTATGTACAGTGTCATACACTACTTTATCTACTCTCATACATAAACTAATTTATTTTACAAACCAAACCAAACTTTGTTTAATTTAAATGTATAGAACAAAAAAAAATATTCGCGCCAAGGCACAAACTTCGATGCGTGTTTCTTTTTTTTTCTTCCGAAATGGCGGATTCTTTTTTTAAAGTAGAGGTTCAGTCCAGATGGGGATTGTATAGGTGTATCGTTATGATTAAAAAGTTATTTAATGATATAGGTGTCCATACAAGACCTGTATCGTAATAAAACTTTTTTTTTGGCCTGTGCGTAATGTTTGTTATAAGAGTTCTAATTTCAATTTTATAATCTTTGTATTATAGTATCAGAGTAGATAAATACATTTTGCGAACGCGAGCGGTGCGCGGGGTGCCGGGGGCTGTACTGCGAGACTACCGCCGCCCGCGCGGTGTCAGTGCCGCAAATACTACTGGACAATGTGCTCGCCCGCGCTGTCTGAGCAATCCAACATGGCGCACAATGTACGTATTAGATGTATCATTTTACACTAATTCTATTTTATTTTTCGTATATTCATAATAACAAGAACTAATAACCATTTACACAAAATAATTTACTCCAGCTATATCAAAATACACGAAATCTATTTATTATTGCTTAAAAGTAAAAACAGTGCAATTCACGTAGATGCGCCCCAGTATTGCTCCTAACTACTTATAATATGTGCGTATGCTTCCGAGTGTTACCAGTACACCTACACTAAATTTTATTTACGAGTGCACGCGCACACAAACCGCTGACAGTTGTCGAATGACGCTAGTGTCAAACGAACTGTACCCCGCGATACCCTCAACCGAAAATTGGAGCAATGCGTCTAATATAAGTGAATACTAGTTTATGATACTGTTATTATTTTACTTTGTTATTTATGTTCTATGATGGTCTATAATGTAAAATATCTTTGTTGCAGCGTCGTCCTTGCCGTGCAAAACGCATGTTAGATATGTTAAGTTACAGGAGGGGGGACACACACATTTTACCACTTTGGAAGTCTCTCGCGCAAACTATTCAGTTCTAAGTATGGGGAACCCCCAAAATTTATTGTTTTTTTTTCTATTTTTGTGTGAAAATCTTAATGCGGTTCACAGAATACACTTACCAAAATAAGTGGCTGTGACATACGGACGGACAGACAGACAGACATGATGAATCTATAAGGGTTCCGTTTTTTGCCATTTGGCTACGGAACCCTAGTAATGATTTAATTTCATTATTGCCATACATTGATAATAGTTATCATGATTATTATAAAAATTTAAAAACTAAGGCTAATATAAGAAATATTGATCATCATTTTATCTTTAGTGATGAAGACTGAAAAATATTTAATTATATTAGAAAAATATTTAATAGTTTAGAAGTTGTTGATTTATTTAGTTCTACATGTTATTTGAATGGCCATTCATAATTGTTTTTTATTTACAATATATACATTAGAATTATTTAAAAAATATAAAAACAATAAGTACATAATATATACAAACCAGCAGGTTCAGGCGTCAAAGAATTCCTCCCCATCGATGTCAACTGGCAGGGTGGCCAGAAGGCTGGCGGCATTGCCACGTTGAATGGCAATACTGATCCTTTGCGCAAGGAATAAACCAGCCCTCTGGTCACGGGTAGCGTCCCTTACCCGTTTGGAAATGTCTTTAAATAATAGACGGGCACTTAGACCCCATGATCCCAGTGTCTCGACCCCAAACGGCTCAAATATGTAATTATCACTTAAACTACGATATTTGCGCCGTTTGAGGGTCTCTGCCGAAGCAGCAGCAGCACAGGCACACTCTCCAGTCCCTGGAAGATGTGAAGGCGCAAGGGTGTCAGCACATGTTGCATCCCACACCAAATGCCTTCCCATCTTCCAAGGCACCAAGGACATTCCATCCGGCTTCTTGCCATCATCGCGCACCAGACCAGCAGGTTCTAAAACGGCTGGGACCCCGGCGGTGACAAGAGCCCGACGGATTATGTCATTGATGTACGCGTGCCGTGAAAGCCGTCCCGCGCTCCTACTGCATGAGAGACCATGGTGTCGAAGGCTACTAACTTCTTCTCCACAGCGACATCGATGCGGAGAAACGCAAGGAGCACCTTGAATTATATTCACGCCGAGTCCTCTAGATTATTCTTGAAAATATATATAACTACATGTAGTATCGCCTAGTTATAACCACTCTTGCACTAAGTTTAGAGAAAATAAATTCTTTTTTTTTTTTTTTTGTGGGTAGACATGTATTGTTACCTTTGCCTTGCGACATTCGTTCAAGCTCATTCGCATTCTAGTGCTCAACCACTCAACACGTTATCTGTTCTCGCACGGTTTATTTAAAAAATGTTAAAACGTAAAACGACTTGTGAAGAAGATATTGACCGTTATAAAAATAAAATACAAAGATTGGAGAAGAAACTTAGTAAACGACGAGTTAGTGCATCAGTACTGACTGATTGTCTTCATCATCTGATGAGTCCGTCATGCCCGAAGAGGATCTGGGTGCAGGTATTTACTTTTTGAATTTTTTAGTAATATAATGAGTGACAAGTGTAAAAAAAAAAAAAAAATGCAACCGGAGCAGTCGCTAGGGCTGTTCCACCGCATTATTAAACTTCTATAAAATGAGCTTGTACTTTCGTAATTAAAACGTTTGCAACCGGAGCAGTCGCTGGGGCTGTTTCAACGCATTAAAATACGTCGGCACTTCTGCCGATATTATAGTTGATAGACACGTATCGACGTGTTCAATATATTGTTTTATGCAACCGGAACAATCGTTGGGGTTGTTTCAACGCATCAAAATAAGTAAAATTGGTCTTTTCTATGAAAATATTTCAAAACAAGTAGCTACCCACAATGTGGTAACACAAATTATTTTATGCAATCGGAATAGTCATTGGGGCTATTTCAACGCATTTAAATAAGCTATCAAAAATATCATACACGTGATAATCTTCAGATACTCCAGCTCTACGACCTGATGACTGGTTATTAGACTGGCCTGAAGATAACATGCATAACTCCAATGAATCAATTGAAACTTTGCCAGGGCCAAGTACGGTTTCTGAACAAAATGTTATTGTCCAAGATACCGATCCAAACACTCCTGTTTTGAATACAGAAATTTTGGGAGATGACCCTAGCATTACTAACAAATATGGCCCAGAAATTCGTACTGAACTTGCTATCCGCTTATTGCATATAATTAAAGAAGGCCTTACTAAGGAAAACAGAAAAAACCTATTGGCTCAGTGGTCAGAGCATTCCCCCTGTAAGGGAAAGATCGTGGGTTCGAGTCCCACCTGGGCATTCACTTTTTCCTATCTTTAATCGATTTGAAAAGTTAGCATAGTAAATACTTCAAAATTTCATTCAAGAAAAAACCTAGTTTCAAAGTACCTCCCACCGTCAAATTGCAACGAAATGGATTCCCCTAAGTTAAATCTAGAAATCAAAGCAGTAATCACTGAAGCCGCGTAAAACGTGATAAAGGCATTTTAATAAAACAAAAACAAATGTACAGTGCTATTGTGGGTCTCACGGACATAATTAATTTTCAATTAAATGCTAAAACTAAAGATAATAATATGCTGCAAAAGTTGATGGACGTAAACAAGATTTTATGCGATTTGCAATATGCAGATTCTATCACAAGAATAAGAGATATGAAAGAGCATCTTAAAAATACCAAAATTGATACATATCTTTTCGGTAAAAACTTAGCAGAAAAATTAAAATCGGCCAGAGCCGTCAATAAATCTGGCATTGAGCTGAAAGATTCTAATAACAAACTGTTGAAAACATTAAAAGAGGCCCTGCGAGACCTTTAAACCGCAAGGCTCCTCTCCAGGCGCGCAGGCCACCTGCGGGGACGGCGCTTGCGCCGATGACGAGCCACGAGCCTGCAGCAGCGCGCGGTCGATATGCTACGCCAGCGACTCAACACCAGCCGCCGCACGCACTCTGATCGAAGAAGTCATCACGGGGCCAACAGTATCCCAACCGCCGCTACTAGACTCAGTTAAGTATGCAGGCCTTTTATCTCAGTTCCATCATAGGTGGACTCTTATCACTGATGATCAGATGGTGTTATCATGGATTAAAGGGTATAGAATACAATTTGATTCGCCTGTTGTGCAACATGTACTGCCTCATAAAGCCAACTTATACATACAACGAAAAGTTACACTATTTAGAAATTATTAAAGACCTAATCAGAATAGATGCTATATCGCAGTGCTCCCCGTGTAAGGGTCAATTTATATCGAGCACCTTCTTGGTGCCAAAACCATACGGCAAAATGCGATTTATATTAAATTTTAAAATCTCAATAAATCATTAGAACTGAACATTTTAAATTATGAGATTTAAGAACTGCATTCAAAATTTTAAGATATAACTACCAAATGGCATCTATTGATCTCAAAGAAGCTTAATTTTTAATTAAAATACACAAAGACTCTCGAAAGTATTTGAGGGTTATTTTTGAGGATCAAATGTTTGAATTTAACGTTTTACCGTACCGAACTCGAACGGTTCAGGGGCCGTTACAATGTAAATTTTTGGGTTTGATTTTGGATTCACACAAGTTCCAGGTTAGGTTACCATTAGATAAAAAATCGAAGATTAAGACTCGGCTCCAAATCTTTTCAAAATTAAATCGTTGTTGAATTAGAGATTTTGCTCAATTGCTAGGGTTATTAGTATCTTCATGCCCAGCTATAGAGTACGGTTGGCTGCACACGAAAGAAATGAAACGCTGTAAATATCTCAATTTGATAAACTGTAATGACTATAACAAATTTATGACATTACCCACATCACTCCAAGCTGTTTTCATTGGTGGTTAAATAAAATAGAACATTCAGTCCATCGAATTAGAGTTGACGTTTATCATGTTGAAATATTCTCTGACGCCTCAACGACGGGGTGGGGGGGGCTGCCTGTGAAGGATTAACTGCAAGCGGCCAGTGATCTACCGTGGAAAAAGGAAAACATATTAACTATTTAGAGCTCCTCGCAGCCTTCATAGCTTTAATTTTTTTTTTGCAAATCCATATTTTAATTGTCAAATACTGCTGCGCATTGTCAATTCAACAGCAGTTGCGTATATTAATAAAATGGGGGGCATCCAATATCCACATCTAACGCAAATAACTCGTGATATCTGGAACTGGTGTGAGACCAAGAATCTCTTTATTCTTGCTTCATATATTAAGTCAAGTGATAATACTATTGCAGATTACGAATCACGTCAAAATCATCCAGATATCGAATGGGAATTATCTGGTTGGGCTTTTAATACTCTCACAAATTACTTTGGAGTCCCAAACATAGATCTTTTTGCAAGTCGCATTAATCACAAATGTGATACATATATTTCGTGGCATCGCGATCCAGAGGCTTTTGCGATAGACTCATTTACAGAATCATGATCTGACTTAAATTTTTACGCATTTCCACCTATTTCAATTATCTTAAAACATTGACAAAGATTATTACAGATAAAGCCAGAGGCATCATGGTCGTGCTTTTTTGACCGACTCAACCATGGTACCCTTTGTATAGAACTCTTCTCACAACAAAAACTGTAATTTTTTCACCTAAAAGCAATGCGTTGTTATCTTATTCTAGCTCGCGTTGGATACACGACTCGATTATCCTGGTGGCAGGAATATCTTTAGCGCCAAATTCCATGAAACAGTATAATGTATATTTGAAAAAATGGTGGGTTTTTGTTAAACGAATTCTGCAAATGTTTACGAGGCATCTGTACCAACTGTTATTTATTTTTTAACGAAGCTCCTTAATAAGGTGTTTCAATATGGCTCTCTTAATTCATATAAGTCAGCTCTGTCATTAATTCTGGGACCAAGTATAAGTCAGGATGATAGGTTAAAAAGATTCCTCAAGGGTGTTTATCGACTAAAGCCACCAAAACCTAAATACAGCTTTACATGGGACACCAACCTAGTCCTAAACGAGCTATCTTTATGGCATCCTAACGATGAACTTAGTCTAGAAAAACTAACAAATAAAACAGTTACTTTATTAGCTCTTTCAACCGCACAAAGGGTTCAAACTATTTCTAAGATAAAGCTTAAAAATAAAATTAATAAAAATTTATTCCCAGCGCATCGTTATTAAAATTCCCAGGTTCATATCAACCTATTATTAACTTGCCCTTCTTTACAAACAGGCTTGAAATTTGTCCGGCAACAACATTACAATGTTACATAGAACGCACTACATCTTTGAGGAAATCTGAAGGACTATTTATTGGTATTAGACAACCCCATAAACCAGTAGGTACACAGACACTTAGCCGCTGGATAAAGCATACGCTCGGTGAATGCGGGGTCGACACGAGCGTGTTCAATGCACATAGCACGAGTCACGCCGCCTCGTCGTGCGCGCACTCACTTGGCGTAAATTTGGACACAATCAGAAAAACCGCTGGCTGGAGTAAGAACTCTTCGATTTTTGCCAAGTTTTATCATAGACCCATCCTTGATAATGATGATACTATTCTGGCAGAATCAGTGATAAACGGTTAAATCATTAGTTAAAATCTTGATTTCTGTCGTCACAGAATAGGCATTATGTTTTCTTTACTATTGAAGAAGCTTATTATCAATATTTTGTATTTTACATCTAATTATTGTAAGAATAATTATATTAAATATAGTCGGTGAAGTAGTCCAGTACTGCGTATATAATTACTAAATACTTTTTCGTTACGTGATTATAAATATTACAGAGATAAATACAAATTACATAATAATAAACAAAACGTTTATTGATTTATATTCTCATTGATGATATTCCCGAAATACCCAATGTAAAATGACTCTCAAAGTCTACATGTAGTTATATATATTTTCAAGAATAATCTAGAGGACTCGGCGTGAATATAATTAATGATTAAACAAACTTACCTGTATGTGAAGTTCTATCATAATTATGTTCACGCCGAGTCCGAATAGATTATAAACCCACCCGCCCTATGCTGCCCATATTTATTTTACCTAATATTTCGGCGATACATCAATAATTTCTATAACTCTGGAAGAACTCTAAACTAAATGAGCTTGAACGAATGTCGCAAGGCAAAGGTAACACAATACATGTCTACCCACAAAAAAAAAAAAAAAAAAAAGAATTTATTTTCTCTAAACTTAGTGCAAGAGTGGTTATAACTAGGCGATACTACATGTAGTTATATATATTTTCAAGAATAATCTATTCGGACTCGGCGTGAACATAATTATGATAGAACTTCACATACAGGTAAGTTCGTTTAATCATTAATTATGTTTAATTTGATATGGAAGTTGAATAACATTTTAGGTCTTTTAATAAACGTTATTTTATTATGTGATAGTTTTGATTCATTCTTGAAGTTCGAATATTTCGTCGAATCGAATTGAATTAAATTGAAATAGATATGAAAGTTCAAGTTCAGGTATGTTTATTATTTTTTCTACACAAAGAATACCGAGATTTTGATTTTTGTTTAGTTCTTTTGAGTATGTATTAGAAACTATTTTTCGTCTATGTTGTATTGTTGACTTATGTCATTGATGCTTTTTTTTCCTTTTTATCTAAATTAAAACTACTTAACTTACTTAACTTTCGAACTAAGCGTTACTCAATAATACCCTTAAAAAAAATTCATGTGATAATGCATTATCAGCATTTTTATTTGCTTTTTATTGCTTTATTTTTATGCCTGTGTCTTTAGACTGTTTCTTGTATCATATTTCACAAATTTGAGTTGAGATTTAAGTCTACTTATATCAAAAAACACGACTTTTATTCTTGAGTAAAATGATATAAATAATAAAACAACTACTTTTATGAGTTTTGTGTCTACAGTGCTTTTGCCAACTGAATAATATTACTTGTTTGTTTGACAGCTATGAACAGGAGATGATTAGTTTCATATAAAACTACCTAATAATATAACAAATATCACCTTTCACCAAACCTTCACATAGCGTGTAAATTGATATAACTCATTTAGAATCATTATACACGAGCATTCATTTGGTGTGTTTTGATACAACAAATAGTTTTTTTTAAATATCTCTTCCTACCTGTACCCTCTTGAGCAGGAACCTAATAGGTTATTAACAATAACACACTAATATAAAATACGTTACTTGTTTCCAAACAAATTATTATTCTAAAAAAAATTATGATTATTTAAACACAAAAACTACTCTACTGTAAAGTTGACATTTTCAAGATGTACCAGTTTTCACAGGACGCACAGATTTCTTTACCTCGTTTAGAACTTTGTGGTGCTCTTTTATTAGCAAACCTTATGAATAAGGTGAAACTATGTCTGTCAGATTACAACGTCGAGACTTATGGTTGGATAGACTCTACAGCTGTTCTGGGATGGCTGCAGGGAGATCCAGGCCGTTGGCAGACATTTGTGGCCAACAGAACACGAGAAAATACAGAGATTATGCCTCCTTCCTGCTGGCGTTATGTAAAGTCTGCAGATAACCCAGCGGACTGTGCAAGCAGAGGGCTATCTATAACACAATTACATTCACATCCCTTGTGGTGGCAAGGACCACCATGGCTGCCAACATATGAACCGCAATTGAAACAACCGATTTACACCACAATGGAAGAAATTAAGAAACAGGTCACGGTTGTTATGAAACAAGATCCAGATAGCATGGTCATCAATAATTTATTCAAACATAATAGTTCTAAGTTCATTTGCCAAGATTGTGAATATATTAGCATGGGTATATAGATTTTTTATTTTATTTATTTATTTATTTATTCATCTTAACGCTAACATTACAGGATATTCTCCTAATTCGATAGTGCGACAATACTAGTTTTATTACTTATAAAATTTTATACATATAATTAACAAGGAAAACATAACATACCTGACTAAACATTTTGTACTTTACATATACACAGTAAAAAATTAACACTTCTAATATAACTTAGCAAAATATCATATAATTAAAATTTATAGGCAACTATATATAAAAGAACCCTTGCAAATTCACTCATATTGCACGAGAAGATATCGATGTGCTGCTGAATCTCATTTATGACCCGGATACTACGTATAAGAGGTGCTTTAGCCAGTAGATCGGTCCTGGTCACAGGTACGGCGAGCAGCTACGGGCGCCGCCGCCGCCACACGTACCGGTCCGGCACGTAGAGGCTCAGTTGACACAGCACTCCCGGGTTGTGCACTACACCACGCAGTATCTTCACTATAGATACAGCGAGCATGAAGTCCCGTCGCACCCTGAGCTGATTGTACCCTACCATCCCCAGTACAAAGAGTGTAGGGTACATTAACGGGTAGAATGGATAAACCCCGTGCAGCTTAAAGTATAGGTGACGTGTGAATTTATTTTGGATACGCTCTAACATTACACTGTACTTTTCTTCATGTGGGGACCATATGGCTGCACTATGTTCCAGATGACTACGAACTAGTGCGTCATATAACGTCCTTAGTGTGGTAACGTTTGTGAATCCCTGCGATTGTCGTAGTACAAAACCCAGGTTCCTATTAGCCTTCTTACATATTTCTATAATATGCTGTCGAAATGACAAAGTTGGAGTGAAGTTTACCCCTAGATCACGCACCTGCGATGTTCGCTGCATGGGTATCTCTTCTACCTTATACTCGTACTCTATAGAGGTACGTGCACGAGAGAACGTCATTACCATGCATTTTGAGGCATTTAAAAAGAGTTTATTCTCGTGACTCCACGCTACTATCCGATTTATGTCTTCTTGCAAACGTTCGCAATCAGACTTGTCCCTCACTTCCAAGAGTAATTTAAGGTCATCCGCATACAGTAAACATGACCCATGCCTAACAACTTCCGGTAATTTGTTTACCATGATAATGAATTGGAGAGGTCCTAAATTGCAACCCTGACTCACGCCTGATCTGGTGTAATATGGCTCGGATTCGCACCCATTATAGTCCACATACTGTTGCCGGTCTTTCATGTAGCTAACGAAAAATTGCAACAGATGTGGAGTACAACCTATATCTGCTAGTTTCCCCAATAAAACATAATTATCAACAGTGTCAAATGCCTTGCAACAAATATTTGACAAGCAATTTCTAGCTGAAGTGACAGAAATGGAGATCAACTGGCACTTTAATGCACCCATTTGGGCCTCAGCAGGTGGCCTATGGGAAAGTGCTGTTAAAAGTTTTTAATATCATTTTAAACGAGTTGTGGGAGAGCAAAAATTGATTTTCGAAGAGTTATCGACAGTGTTAGCTCAAATAGAAGCATGTCTTAATTCTCGCCCATTATGCCCATTAACAGAAGATCCGGAAGATTTGAACTTTTTAACACCGGCACACTTTTTAATAGGGGGCTCTTACCTTAATCGAAACAGAAAGGGACTTGAGAACTAGGTGGCAACTAACCCAGAGGATTTTGAGTGATATTTGGAAAAAATGGCGCTCTTAATACTTAACACAACTACCAACAAGAAGCAAGTGGCAACAGCCTCGAGAAAATATCAAGTTTAATGACATTGTCCTTCTCCATGAAGATAACTTACCACCCGGGAAATGGTCCATGGGATATATATACGGATACGTTAGAGTGGTTAGTCTTAAAACAAAGAACGGGGTTCTTAAACGGCCAATCACTAAAATATCAATTTTACCTGTTAATCAAGAAATAACAGACAGGAGCGAGCCTAAACATTTACCGTCTTCGCACCACTCCGAACACACTCACAAAAATGCGAAGTCAGTAACTCTTAATAAAGTGACGTTGTTTACATCTTTAATATTCTTCATGGCGATCATATCAGCAGTTCAAGGCGTTTTTCACGTCACAAAATTCAGACAAAATCAAAGTCTTTATTTTGACAAATTGGCTAACATGCAAATAGTTGGAGATGAGTGGAAACTTGTCGTTTATTACGATATGCATCCTTATTGGGAAGGCATAAGAGCTCTAAGCAAATATACGAAATCACTGGAACAAACATGCAATACAATACTTAACACAATGACATGTGATATGGTATTACTACAGCTGAATCACGGGATCACTGAACTCGAGTACTACAATGAGATTTTGCTCAGTCAGCAAACAAACTCAGGACTCGCTAGACAGAGACGCGGTCTCGTTGATGGTATAGGATATCTTGCTAATAGTCTATTCAGAGTATTAGATGCAAGATTCGCCGAACAGTATCAGAAAGATATTTCATTACTACGCGATAACCAGAAACAAATGGCATCCTATTGGAAAAATCAGACATCAATCATAGAAGTGGAATATAATTTATTAAAACGTACCGAGCAAACAATGAACAGACAGCATAAAATGGTTACTCAACACATTCTCTCTATGGAGAATGCATTGAACGAGCTAGCAACCACAACAAAAAGCATTTCGATCCTCAATGATGTGACCTTAGGAGCGTTGATAGGTAGCAATATTGTACATAATCTAAAATCATTGCAGAGCACGCTATTAGATACTATCACAGACATATATCATGGCAACTTCAACCCTCATATTTTGACTCCTGCACAAATACAGAGTCAACTGAGTTTCATAGCTAGCCAGCTTCCAAAAGATGTGTCGACCGATATGCATACAAACCTTAACAAAGTTTACAAGCTACTTCGAGTGAAGGCCAGGATGCTGCCACAATATTTGATCTTTGAAATAAGGCTTCCTCTTATCAGCAGAGATTCATTTGAAATATTCAAAATGTTTTCGGTGCCTCAACTTAAGGGAAGGAACATGGTTAGCATAAAACCAATAGCTGACTACGTTGCAATCAGCCTGAAGAAAGATACCTACACCACTTTGACAGAGGAAGCTTTAAGATCATGTGTAATATCAGAAGAATACTTATGTCACATTCCAAAGCCCATCTATCAATTTACAAAAGATCAAGATTTTTGCCTGACAAATCAATTCGGGTGTATAACAACTACAAGTCCCTGTACAAGTAGTTGGTTAGAAGGCAACACTATAAACAATTAAATTTATTTTTGTTGCGATCAATGCCCTTTGCGTATTATGTGCGAAGATCAAGTTATGCCACATCAGCTGATGGGGGCCGGTATAGTTGCTATAGATTGCGGATGTATAATCAAAGCGCAACAATTTACTGTGACCGCACACAAACAGCTATCCAGTAAATTAAACTATCATCCCGATGTGTTTGCACCTGAGATACCTCCAATTAATATGATTATAAACATATCTATTCCCCATATTCGCACACAAAATCATTCTAAAGAACCAAGCTACAGTAAAGAGCTCACAGACATCGGCCAGAGAATCAAGATCATGAAAGAAAGCACATTATGCACAGAAAGTATATCGTATCATGACATACACCTCTATACTGTGATATACTGTATCATCGGATTGGCGGCAGTAGCTGGACTGTTGTTTACATGGCGTCGCGTGCGCGCCTGGCGTGTGCCAGCGACGCTGCCCTCGGCAGCGCAGGCGCGAGAGACCCAAGACCCACCTGCATCTCCACCTCGGGGCAGTGACAGAGTGATCTATCTGAACGAACAATCAGAAAGTAATAACAGTGCAAGTGCGCGTATTAACAAGGCGACATCGCCTATTTTAATTCGTTAAACATTCTTAAAATAATGTCAGTGAAGTGCGCGTGTTGTACCTACATAACATTGCATTTTCTAGAGACAATAACATTTATATATTTACAAATTTCTGTTTTTATTGAAATAGTAATAACTAACTGTTTCTATCAATTCAAATAATTAGCATCGTGTATTTACATAGTGTTACTTTCTTGTCCGGGAGCATGTACGGGCAAACCCGAACATTTCGCTAGCGTAGCTTTTGTGCTGCGCTAGCACCGGCCGTGTCGCATCATATTCATTTTATTAGATAATTATGTACTTTAAGTCAGTGCCAATAAATGCGTCATTCTGAACAAAATGTGTTTTAATCAAGGAAACCTCGGCGCGGTACTCACTAGTAGTCATCCCAGTAAATATATCATTTAAAAGGTGTTAGGTCTCTGACCGTACATAGATATTTCTATTGAAAAGTTAATTAAGCCTGTAATGTATGGCAGTGTGTACGGCAGGGTTAAAGTGAGCATTTTTAATGAGACCCCATCATAGCCCTCTGCATTCGATTTCAGTGCGGAAATAGTTGACGCTACTACATCCACCGACACTGGTGAAATCTCGAAGCTGGCATTGATATGCCTATGGAACTCGAAATAAGTCATAAGTAACCGTAGGGTTCCCAGGTACGTCTAGAAAAATATTATTAATTATTGTGGGATCGGTAAAATGCGATGGAAGCTCCTTATTAGGCTTAACTCGAAGGACAGTTTTTTTTTTAATTTTGCCAAAGTAATATAGTATTGGTAATGTGTCTATTAATGTTGTGTTTATAATACGCTGCTTTTTCATAGTACAATGAAGTGGTGACCAGAGATTTTAATTGGCTATAATATTCCTTTCCTGACACGGACTTAGTGCGGCGGTATTTCTTTAACGCATCATCCCTCAACCTCATCATTAGTTTTATGTTATCGGTGATCCATGGGTATGATGGTTCTTTGAGAAGAGATGTTTTACATAGTAGACGTATGTACAAAGGCCTTTAAGAACCTAGGTTTTATAATTCGAGAAACTAGGGCTTTTGAAAACACCGTTGCTGTGCAAGCACTGTATAGCGCGCTAGTAAGAAGTAGATTGGAAACGAGTGCTATCATTTGGAATCCCTATGAAGCTAAATATAGCTCCATGGTGAAAAGCTTCAAAATAAATTTACTAGGTATCTGTACCTTAAACAGTTTGGGGTATCCCCTTTCTACCCACTTATGTATCCAACAATCTTCGTATTGGGGATGGTTGGATATTATAAGTTGGAAGTAAGATGTAATCTCGGAATTACATATTACAGAATATTTGGAGCCGTGTTTCACAAGCATATCTGTGTATGAGTTTCGGTGTATGCAATATTTTTTGAGATTGATATTTATGTCACCTAGAATAATCATTTTTTTGTTTACAACTTAGGTGGCAGACAAGCACACGGCCCACCTGATGGAAAGTGGTTGCCGTGGCCTATAGACGCGTGCAAAACCAGAGGCGTCACACTCGCGCTGCCGACCCTGAAGAAACCTTCTAAATCCCTTTTTAAAGAACCCTATATTTTAGTCGCTTGGGAAAACCACAGCAAGGAGTTCATTACACAGCTTGAGCGTGCATTGGATGAAGTTCCTTTCATACCGCACGGTTCGCACCACTTCTGCTCGCAATGTGTGATGATGAATTCCTTGTGTATGGCGAGCGGTGAGATGATAGAATATAGCTGTTGGCATCATGTCAACAATTCATCTGAGCACAGTCAGTGAGGCAAAGTCCCTCCTGAAGTTGAGACGTTCCAAATCGCCTGCGAGTATGGGACTGTCAACGAGCCTCAACACCCGTCTTTGTATGGATTCGAAGGGGTCAAGCTGGTATGCAGGTGCTCCGGCAAAAAGGTGACAGCAATACTCTATATGGGACCGGACTTGTGCCTTAAAAAGAAGGAGTCGTTTCCTCGCAGTGAAGTACTGCTTCGCCGTGCTAAGTACTCCAAGTTTCTTCGATGCCAGCTTGGCCTTGTCCGCCAAATACTTGCACGGCACGATTAACACGTGCTCTCGGTACTGTCGTCCGCATGACAACGGATGGAGTCTATGGAGGATATGCATCAGAAACAGGGTCGGAGACAGCACGGAACCGTGTGGGACACCAGCGTTTATCCATTCCATAGTCCCTCGGGGAGTCCGTAGCATGGCAACTTCGTAAGAAGACCTCTATGCCAGACCCGACCAAAGGCTTTCGCTACATCGAAGCTGACCGCTAGTGCCTCCCCCCGACTCTCGATGGTATGCGCCCATCGGTTTGTGAGATACACAAGAAGGTCACCGGCAGAGCGATAGTGGTAAAAGCTGTACACTGTCGGTCGCTCAGTAGATCGTTTCCTTCCAGATATCTCAGGAGCTGCGTATTAATAATGCGCTCTGTTTGCCCGTTGTAATTTTGGAAAAGAATAAAATATGATTTAAAGGTGAACTTCAATGAAATTTGTTATTTCAACTTTAACAAGTAGGAATTTATTAAATAATTAATATAAATTGAATACAGTTAAAATGTTACGAGGTAAGCAGCCCAGTCGTAGCTCCGGAGAAATGTGAAAGGGTGGTCTTGAAAGCTGAATTTGTCGCTTTTATAGTGTGGTTGCGCGCCCTCTTGCGTAATTCGCCGACACTCCTGCGCTTGCGATGCATTTGCGTGTCCTGACGAACAACGATCTGTAGACGCCTCTCGTAGTTCCGTACTAGCGGGATAGATGGCGCTTAACATATTCGGCCCCTTTGAGAGCTCTAAGCTCTCAATGTTGGTTTATTCTTCATCTTCGCTGGCTGGTGGAATTGGCAGGGGACACATCTTGGAAAATGCCCTCTGGATGTCGCCGGTCGCCGTGCGGATAGTAGCGACTCTGGCCACACCATCCTTGCCAGGGATAATTTGGATAATCCTGCCCAAGCGCCATTTGAGAGGGGGCAGGTGGTCGTCCTTTATCAGCACCAGCGTGTTTGGAATCAGGATCCCGCTAGACGTCTTCCACTTGAGGCGTCTCTGTAGCTCTGACACGTACTCGGAGGCCCAGCGCTTCCAGAAGTGTTGCCTCAGTTGCTCGACTCTCTGGTATCGTGAGAGTGAGAGCGGGGGCTTCATGGAGGTGTCTTCGCCTGCAGGAGCTGTCAAGGGCCGGCCAATGAGGAAATGTCCCGGCGTGAGCGGCGTGAAGTCGTCAGGATCTGGGGACATGGGATACATCGGACGGGAGTTCAGGACGGCTTCTATTTGTACCAAAACCGTGCTGAACTCCTCGTAGGTTAAGTTAGCATTCCCTACAACGCGCGTAAGGTGGTGCTTGCAGGACTTTACCCCTGCTTCCCATAAGCCGCCAAAATGAGGTGCGTAAGGGGGAATAAATTTAAATTCAATATGATTATTTGATGCGTAATCAATAATTCCCTGAGAACCTCCCGTCAAAACGCTTGTAAACTCCTTAGCCGCTCCTACGAAGTTTCTACCATGATCCGAGAATATTTTGATAGGTTTTCCTCTACGCGATATAAATCGTTTCAAAGCTAGAATATAACTTTCAGTGGACAAGGAAGTAACAAGCTCCAAATGGACAGCTCTCGTTGAAAAACAAACAAATAAACAGATGTAACCCTTTTCTAACCTAGAACCTCGACCCTTTTTATTTAGAATATAAACTGGTCCAGCGTAATCTACGCCACAATGAAAAAAGGGATAGTTTGCTTGCAAACGCTCACTAGGTAAATCACCCATTATAGGCTGCACTGTCTTAGCCTTCATACGACAACAAACTACACATTGGTGAACTATTTTCTTAGCTAAATTTCGGCCACCAAGAGGCCACCACGTCTCCCTAATCTGCGCTAACAGGAGCTGAGGGCCAGCGTGGAGCATCATAGCATGAGTATGCCGAAATAGAAGAATTGTAAAATAGCTTTGGCTACACAATAGTTTGGGATATTTCTTGTCATATGCAAATTCTGAATTACCAATTCTTCCGCCCACTCTAATAATATTATTTTTATCTAGAAATAAATTTAAAGAGGACAAGTTACGTGAACCTTTGAAGGTCTGATTATTCAATAAAGCATTGTACTCATCAGGAAATGCTTGAATTTGTGATAATTTTGTTAGATACAATAAAGAGTTATGTAACTCGGCTGCTGACAAAGGGCCCGAGTTACGTTCCCGTGATCTAATTTTAGCTCGTGCGTTGTAAATAAAGCGAAATATATAAGCACAAGCACGTTGAAGTCTAATGTATGATGAGAATCTATTGATGTCTATCATCCTATAGTCACTACTGGTACAGAACACACTTACAGTTCGATTCGGCCTCAATTCCGGCAATGTACTAGTTTGAAGAATGTCTAGATGATCTTGTGTCCACTCTACTACATTCTCCGATAAAAATGCAGGTCCGTTCCACCACAGTTTGCTATCACTGATATCTTCTAGCGTCATACCACATGATAATAAATCAGCCGGGTTGCATTTGCCGTTCACGTGATACCAACGCGCATTGTTTGTTAGATCATTAATTTCTACTACCCGGTTTTGCACAAACGTTTTAAGTAAATAAGGTGACATTTTCAACCAACTTAACACGATAGTCGAATCTGACCAAAATACTACATTGTCAAACTCTAAACGCAATGAATTTACGATCTTTCCATATAATCTCGCACCGATCAATGCTGCACATAGCTCGAGTCGCGGAATAGTGATTGCTTTAATGGGCGCGACGCGTAACGTAACGGTATTCAGACGGTACACACCGAGAGGTTCCGACGGATTTTTACGCCACAAAATTAGTTGTAAATTCCGTTGATCGTCGTGAATTAGTATTTGCCTAAACATTTTCTCTATGTCCGCACAAGCTACGTATTTATACTGCCGGAAACGTAAAAGTATTCCAATTAAGTCATTTTGCAAGGGCGGACCGGTCATTTGAATGTCGTTAAGCGATTTACCATTCGATGTTTTTTGACTTGCATTGAATACAACTCTTAACTTCGTGGTAGTGCTCTGTTCACGAAACACACCATGGTGAGGCAAAAAATAATAGGGTGAATTAAATCCGTCAATGCGCGTCATGTGCCCCAGGCCTAAGTATTCTTGCATAAACTCGTTATACATATATTTATAAGTAGGTTGACGTGCGAGTTTACGCTCTAGTGATAAGAAACGTGTTTTTGCGACTTCATAACTATCACCAAGTGTTTCTGGTGATTCTTTGAATGGAATACGAACTGAAAATCGACCTGCATGTTCTCTTCTAGTAGTATCTATAAAAAGTTGTTCACATACACGATCATCGTTTGTATAATGCGATTTAGGTGGTGAAATCTCTTCGATTTCCCAGAATCTTTTGAACTGCGCGTTCAATTCGAGATTTTGAGAGGTACCCACATGACACTGAACTTGATTGATGCGCAAATTCGTGTTTACAGGACCTGAGATTATCCACCCTAGCTTTGTATTCTGTAGATAAGGTCCACTAGCTAGGTGAATCCTACCCTCATTTAACAAATCCCAAAAATAGTTCGCACCGATTAAAATATCTACCTGCGACGGAGAATTGAACGTAGGATCGGCAAGCTTAATATCATTAGGAATGTTAATATTATGCGTATGTATATATGAAGAGGGTATGCACGAAGTTATATTTTGCATAACCAAGCAATTAATGCGCGTATTATATTCGCTATTTAAGGAACGAATAGTAATCTCACAGGAATGATTTGACTGTGTGATTGATTGTCCTATTCCTGTGATTTGAAAAGTGGACTGTATAACCTTGGCGTTTAATTTATTGCGTAAAGAACTGGACATGATGCAGTGTTGGCTTCCACTGTCCAGTAGTACACGGGTAATATGAACTTGAGTATCGGCACCGATTATTTCTACCAGCGCAGTAGACAATAACACGGGTACGAGAGTGTTTGATGATTTATTACTAATTTGATTATTAGTGTTGGAATGTAGAACAGTAGAAGATTCATTACTCGAGGGGGTGGACTGCGCGTTAGAGGAACCCGTAAATACCGAGGTTTCTCCATTCCTAAACGCCTCGTGAATCAAGCTATTGTGTTTTTTATTACATACCCGACATGGCCCACAGAAACAACTATCGATAGTGTGTCCCTCACGTAAACAATTCCTACATAAACTCTTGCTTTTAATAAGGGCCAACTTTTCGTCGCAAGGTAAATTAATGAACTGAGTGCACGAATAAACCGGATGATTACCTGCACACATAGAACATACACGAGTCCGTTTAGAATTTTTAGCGGTATTCTGATTAGTTTGCGTAGACACAAGACCTTGAACTTTAGACGTTTGTTTTTTGTGACTATCTTGGGACAAATTTTTGCTATTGAAGCTTGAGGAATGATTTGCTTTAATCATTTCCAACATATCCGCTTTATTTCTTAAAAATGAAATAAGCTCGTCTAGTTTCAAAGCTACCTCCTTATTTTTTAGAGAATTTGATTTAAATTGCTCCCAGTCTTTTTCCATAGAAGCATCGAACTTAGATACAATTAAATAAATTAATAAGGTATCCCAAGTATCCACTGGCTCGCCTAAGCTCTTTAAAGCGCGTAAATTTTTAAGGACGGTATCTATAAGTTTTCTTATGCAAGCGGGCGATTCCCTAGACAAAGGTTGTATAGAAAATATGGACTTAATATAATTATGAATTAGTAATTTTTTATTATTGTATCTAGCTTCAAGCAGATCCCAAGCTATTATATAGTTATCGGCTGAAAATTCGAGAGATTTGATGACCTGCATGGCATTGCCCGTGAGAGCCGATCTTAAGTAGTGATATTTTTGAATATTATCGAGCTCTTCCGAATTATGAATCATGGACAAATAAGTATCTCGGAACTCCAACCAATTGTCATATGAACCATCAAATGAGGTCAGCGATATAGTGGGTAACTTAACCAGTAATTTACTACCCTTGCATTTATGATTATTCGAATTATCGCCTTGTAATAGACAGTCGATAGAGGCCATAACACTATAATAACTATTTTCAAAGGATTCGCGTTCTCTTAATTGCTCTGCTATATCCGATTCCGGAGCTATTTCAATCTTGTCTTGAAAGCTATTAAAATTAGATAACAGACTGCATAACGCCTGTTGTTTTCGTAACTTTAACTCAGCAAATTGTCTTGCGGACAATAAAGCCCCGTCTAAGGAATTTACGTATTTGACTAGTAAGGTCAGGGAACCCTTGACTGAACCGCGTTTTTTCACTAATTCTTTAAAACTTTCACTCATTTTGGCACTTAATAAGAAAGCGGAGGTACTCACGTTTGTCCTGCAGCCACTTGGTGAATTATGCGCACCGCCGCGTAGCTTTCTAGAAGAAACAAACGGTTTTAGTACAAATAGAAGAAATGTGGGCGAGTAGGGCGGGAATAAAGGAAGGAAAAGAGGATTTGCTACGACTGGTCTGCTACCCGCTACTTATGGTTTCTTGAAAAAAGTTTAAATAATCCGGCTCGAAGGACCAAATGTTTGCCCGTTGTAATTTTGGAAAAGAATAAAATATGATTTAAAGGTGAACTTCAATGAAATTTGTTATTTCAACTTTAACAAGTAGGAATTTATTAAATAATTAATATAAATTGAATACAGTTAAAATGTTACGAGGTAAGCAGCCCAGTCGTAGCTCAGGAGAAATGTGAAAGGGTGGTCTTGAAAGCTGAATTTGTCGCTTTTATAGTGTGGTTGCGCGCCCTCTTGCGTAATTCGCCGACACTCCTGCGCTTGCGATGCATTTGCGTGTCCTGACGAACAACGATCTGTAGACGCCTCTCGAACATCTAGGGATTTACGTTACCCGTTGCGTGATTTTTACGCCAGTCATAATAAATAAATAATAAATATTCCACAACATTTCACACAACACTATCTAGATCCATGGTAAGCATAGCTTAACTAGCTTGTGTTATGGAATCTAGAATGCGGATATACATACGTAGATACTTTTTGTTGTAAATACATACATATTATACATAGAAACACCCAGACCAATGCAAATATCCATATTCATGCATACAAATATTTGCACTGAGCGGGGATCGAACCCGCGCCTCCTGCGTAGCGACCGCGTTCACTACCGCCACGCCACGGAGTCATAGAAGCACCACAGCTGGGGAGAATAGGTGGTTCGGCATTCACATCGTTCATAGTCCAGTTTGACGCAAAGAGGTTACCCAAGAGCCAAAAGACCGTCGGGTATTTGCAGCGGCGAGAGACAAGACTGACAGAAGTTTCCCTCGGTAGCTTTGGCGAGCAACCAAAATGCACGGCTGCCAGATGGGCACTGTAGATATTTACCTATACCTACTACAATAGTTTCATTATAAGAACTTAGTTATTAAGATTAAATAAAAATGTTTATTAATTTTTGTTTTCAACTATTTTCGGCGGTTTAATTTTTTGTTAAAAAGACTTTAATTTATATTTTTTGTGGGTATAATCCTCTTCATTTTTTATTTTTAAGTATGTAGTACATACTTAAAAATAATAAAAATTGGTACAACTCAACTCAGCACTAAAATCTGTGCGTGAACATAAATCACCACATTATATAGGGTTAGTGTTTTTCAAGTTTATATAGGAACAACTTCGAGGTATAAGGTAAATGCACCAATGGTAGACACTATAAGGACAAATCAAACTTGACTCTACAAAATAGCACCTATTTTTAATGAACGGTCGTTACCTCTTTATTAACTGTTGAAGTAAAATTTAGACATTAACTTTAGCAGATAAAATCTTTAAAAACTAACATCATTATACTTTAAATACAATTATTATACACATGGTCGTTAACACCAATAGTCGACAATCTTTTAAGACTGATAGAAAATTTAGCCATAAAAATACGACAATCGTCTACGTAGGTCAACAAGTTACATATTTATAACATCCGTTCTAGAAATAGTGATAATCATTATTATTAAAAAAAAGACAGGTCGGACTCTGGGAGTGCCGGCAGAAGTGAAAAAATTTTCTTTTTTTCTTTCTTCGTTATATACATTGAAAAAGATAAAAAAGAACATACCATACCATACCTATAATATAGCGCTAATCATAGAACCTATCACTTATTTTCTGCTAACTTTCTGTCAGAAGAAATTAATTAATTATGAAAAGAAAAAGTAATCACAAAAAATAATAAATTACAGGAAGAAAAAATAATCATAAAAAGTAATAAATTACAAAAAGAAAAAATAATCACCAAAAGTCTAAAATTATAATAAGAAAAAACAATCACAAAAAATCCCTGGGGGCCAGGTGGTTTGAACCCGATACTTTCTGAAACTATAAGGACTTACAGTCGAAGTGCTTACCGTTTAAGCTACGACGCTATCTATCGTAACTTGCAAAATATATAGTCTGTACCTAATCTTGTACGACGTCAGTCGTCGGTTACGGTTCAAAGGTCAACTAATCCTGACGCTTCCTTAACATTTTACACCCATCCAACGCCGCTAAAGAAGATTTCACTTCAATAAAAAATCACACCTATTAAAAATCACTACCCTTAGCAAAAATCTTAAGAAACAATTGGCGCTAATTCCACATTTACTCACAACAGTGCTGCGGATTTTTTAAAATGTATTATATATGCCATAAGATGTCTTTAAAGTAAATAGTGAAGTAAACAAAATAGTTACTTTTCTTATGAAGCGTAAGTCAACTTGTGGGAATTGAAAGTTAAAAACAATAGTAGGTTCGAGCCGCCTCGTATTAACCAGACATGCTTTCCGCGTCGAAGTGAATATCGGATCACGCGCGCGCCGGCCACACGCGGCCGGGCGCGCGACGGGGCTGCGCGGGCGCGGGGTCGGCGCGAGCCGGTCTCCCGCTGCACTGTGTCGCAGTTAAAGTATGGACCGTAGTACATGTTCGAAACTTACCCGTCTGTCTGTTTACTTTTTGGCGGCAACATTTATTAAATTAAAACTACAACTTTTATTACATACTCTTTTGTAAATATCGACCGTAGCTATTAACAAAGTCGGAACTACAAAAACACTACTTTTCAGTACGGCCAAATAAAGTTTTGAACTTGCACCACATTCACAAATGCCCATATATTGAAACCAAATTTCGCGTAGTGCTACAGTTTTGAAAGATAATGAAGGTCGTAATGTGAATAACAAAAATAAATCTAGGAAATTCTAGAAAAAGCAGTTGTTACATTGTTAACCGAAACCGATACTAGCACACTTGTCGTAAGTGACATATCCTACAATGTTTCACGTACTATGAAAGTCGTAAGTGGCACATCCTACAAAATTTCACGTACTAGGGAAGTCGGAAGTGTCACATCCAACAATTTTTCACGGTACGTAATTACAAGGTTATGTCGGATGTGGGGGTGTTCATAGGCCTTATGTTTTAAAAGAAGGTTTTAAAACTGATAATATGTTTTATTATTATCCAATTAAATGTAAATTAAATCAAGATAGTGTACGGTTAGTACATCGAACAGGTTAAAAATTCACAAAAGTAATGGAAAGTACAAGTAATTACAGTCCAGAACCACTGACGACGAAGGGGTTATGTGCTATTTCTATTGCCGTGTGGGATACCAGTCCCTCCTGTGGCTGAGAGGCTCCACAGCGCCTGCGAGTATGGGATTGTCGGCGAGCCTCAACGCACGTTTTTGTATCGATTCGAAGGGGTCAAGCTGGTATGCAGATGCTCCGGCAAAAGGTGACAGCAGTACTCCATATGGGGCCGGACTTTTGCCTTATAAAGAAGGAGTCGTTGCCCCGCAGTGAAGTACTGCTTCGCCCTGTTAAACACTCCAAGTTTCTTCAATGCCAGCTAGGCCTTATCCTCCAAATGGCTGCGGTACTGGACGTCGCTTGAGATGTCGACGCCTAGGATTCCGATACTCGAGGAAATGGTACGCGGTGTACCCAGGAATTGCGGCGCTACAACAAATGGGGTTTTCTTAGAGGTGAATACACACTTGCGTTTTAGTGGGATTGAATTGGACTAGGTTTAGTCGACCCCAATCGGATACTCCCGATTTTGGTCGCAAGTTGTTAGCGACTCTCCTTCACCTTAGACTGAGAGATATTTGCACGGTCCGTGTATCACGTGTCCCCGGTACTGTCTTCCGCATAGCAATGGATGAAGTCATCAGACAGCATATCATTTATGTGCAGCAGAAACAGGGTCGGAGACAGCACGGAGCCCTGTGGCACACCAACATTTGTGTCCATGTGGTCCGAGCAGCTGCCATCGACGACGGCTTGGATACTGTCGGTCGCTCAGTAGATCGCTTCCTTCAAGGTATCTCAGGAACTGTGTATTAATCACACACTCCATAACCTTCGAGAGAAGGGATGTTAAAGCAATAGGCCTGTAATTGGACGGGCCTGTCCTGTCTCCTTTCTTTAGCACATGATGCACGAACTCAGTCTTCCACGAGGCAGAGCAAGAGAGCACGAAAAGCTGCGTAAGTACTGGGCACAATTAGGGGGCACAGCGCCTGAGCACCATCGCCATATATACCATCCGGCCCCGAGTGGGACTTCCAAACATCTAGGGACTTGAGTTCCCGCCGGACCACCCGTTGCGTGATTTTAACTTCAGGCATGGAAACACCACAGCTGGGGAGAATGGTTGGCTCGGCATTCCCGTCGTTCATTGTCGAGTTTGACGCAAAGAGGTTACCCAAAAGATCGGCTTTCTCCTTAGCGCCATGGGCAAGGCTACCGTCGAGTTTCTGCGGCGGCGGAAGGCAAGAGTGGCAGAAGTTTGGCCGTTTGCTCGCTCCTGATGCGATCCAGCGGTTGGGAATATAGCATTCCATACCCGTTAGAATCGCTTCAGTGACTGCTCTTGCACAAGAGCTTGAATCGTTTGAAGTGACGCAAAACCGCCTCCACGGGTACGACGAGAAGAATTCTCGCAGTCCGTTCCAGTCTACCGACTTGTAGTGCCCGACATGCCACCACTGAGGTGGCCGCGGTGGTTCTGGCCACGCGAGAGTCACTTGCGCCCAGACGACGCTGTGGTCCGAAGTACTGAGTGGTGCCTCCACTCGGTACGTAGTCAGCAGAGGGTCCAATAAAGACTCTCTGTGGGTCTCGATATCTGGTTTTCTAGTGATAGAATGCACCAGTTGCGAGAACCCATAGGTCAGGGCGTAGTGAGCAGCCATTCCCGTAAAATCAGTTCTGTGCGACCCAACCACTCCACAGGGTGAGCGTGAAAGTTACTCAAGAATACCAAGTCCGCAGCAGGGTACTGCTCAATTACTCTGTCCAGCGACCGCTGTAAGTGCTCAAACAGTTGAGCCGTGCCCAGGTCACCGCTATGGGACCTGTAGACGCACGCATAGATACGGGTAGGGCCACCGTGATCCATACGTACCCATAGAGTGGACAGGTCCCTGTCTTCAAGGCCGTTTAGACAGCGACAGCAAACGTCATCCCGGACGTACATGCATAACCCGGCTTTACCCAGGAAGTTATGCTCGGGTTTGTACCCGGGGTACATAAGATAGGCTGTATTGGTCTGGCATGATATTTGGGTCTCCTTCAGAAAGAATAAGGTCGGCTTTGCTGTCTCAAGATGGTGATGGACCTCGTTAAGATTGGTGTGGAGGCCCCTGATGTTACAGAAGTCAACTTTCATTGTGGATGAAGGTGCCGCTGTAGAACGTCTATTCTTATTTTTCTTGGCCATAATAAAAATGGGAGGGGGAGGTATAGAGAGGCTCTATGCCGTCAGTGTAGAAGACAAAGTAAGGTTTCTCGCCACCGCAAACGAGCTAGGGTTGAGTGATTGGCTGGTGCGGTGGGCGGACGGGCCCCGGGTCCCCTCCCAGATACTGCCAAGTCTACTCCGGTTTCGTTCTCCGGCACGACAACTGCACCGGGAACTTTACACAGGCTGCTGGTTCAGCCTCCTGGAATGGAGATTGTGATCCCCGGGTTCGGGAACCGTACAGCCTGCGGGCGGCCAGCGTTTAACCGTTTCACCGGGTCTCCCTGACCGCCGCGCCAACATTTCACTCCCGCACTAGCCAGTGGTGACATCCAAAGCCTTTGGTCTTCCCACTGACGACACAGAGCCTCTCCAGTGAGCTCTGGCTACCCTGATCACCGTCTGGAACACAACACAAGGTTACTATAACCGCGGTATTCTGTAGGACGATGGTACTTCCCCAGTCGGACTGCTCAGTTGTAACGGGAGGTACCGTCGTGTTCTACCTTCTAAAATAACATACCTATCAGTTGTAACGGGAGGTACCATCGTGTCCTACCTTCTAAAATAACATACCTATAATTAAAAATGTCACATGAGGCAATAGAAAACCAGTCAACTCTTCCTAATTTTAGCACTATATACCATATCCAACCTACATTATTGTATAACTGTTTTAAAAATAAAGTCGATACTAACACATCCAACATCTAAATTTAGTAATGTACAATTTAAAATGGTAGTATTACCATATATGACAAAAACTTTCATTATAAGAACGAATAACAAAGTCGGTAGTGCCATATCCGACAAAAACGTTTAATAGAAGAACGAGTAACAAAGTCGACAGTACCATAACCGACAAAAACGGGAATGTTAGGTACAAGAAACAAAGTCGGTAGTGCCATATTCAACAAAAAAGAACGAACTCAAAGCGCACAATAATGTAGAATGTGGTACATTCGACACAGGTAATAAAATAATAATCCGTTAACAATGTGGGATTTGACACATATTACAATCTTAACCGTTAAAGTACGTCTAGATCGAGACATTGTTATTTTATACTATACAGGGTGTAATCGTTAAGTGTGTCCAGGCGATTATTCCGTAACTATTACAGATATCAAAAAACTTTAAACTGATATCGAAAGTACGTTACCTTATAAATAAAATGACATCAATAACTTTTTAAAAATCAAACGAGAGGTATCTAATATTTTGACATTAAACACTCCCATACATTTAGTATGAGATTCGTAGAAAGCTTTTAGGTACGTACACCAGAAGGGACTTCTCTGTCTGGGTACTCTCTTCTGTAGGCGATAATGGCCGCTCTTTTGTTACAATCATATTTGTAGTCAATTTTTAGCATATCTCTCTTTTCTCTTTTGGAATATGCCATTTTGTAATCAATAAATGAAACAATCACGATTATTAACGCAAATTAAAAAAAAACAACGATAAATTGGTGGGAACAACAACCCGAGATAAAAGTTTTGAATTTAGAACGAACACCAAAGAGTATCTTTATTTTTGTAGTGCTTTTCAGTTCGCTCAAATTACTTAATGCGATATTAAAACACGGTTTATTACTAATTTCAAGTGGCACCTAAGAGAATTATTTCACACATGTATCTATTTGAAAATCATCATTATCATATTATACGTAATCATAAAATATGATTAAGGTAAAATGGGTACTAGATCACTTAAAATAAGGAAACTAAAACCTTTCTTCTAATCTCATACTAAATGTATGGGAGTGTTTAATGTCAAAATTTTAGATACCTCTCGTTTGATTTTTAAAAAGTTATTGATGTCATTTTACTCATTAGGTAACGTACTTTCGATATCAGTTTAAAGTTTTTTGATATCTGTAATAGTTACGGAATAATCGGCTGGACACACTTAACGATTACACCCTGTATACTGCACATGTACGTAAAACAATAATATAAAAATATAAAACACGCACGCGCAGTCGCCCTGCTAACAATGAGCGAACTGGCAGAACCGCCCGTTGCGCGCGCGCCCCTTCCCCTTCTTAGCCCCGCGAACTTTGTAGTAACATACTTACCTACATTATTATTCGTACGCTCCTATAAAATCCGACTTTGTTAATCTAGAAATACTATGATAGCATTTAGTTTCAAATTTTAAACTTTGCGAGAACATAGTTATAGACGTTTGAAGACCTCAGGAGCAATAAAACGAAAATAGCCAAAATGTAGTTCCGACTTTGTTAATAGCTGCAGTCGATATATATTAATTTCGTAAATAACAATTTAGACAAGGTGATCTACATAACTAAAATAACAAAATAGTCTAAAATACATTAAAGAGATCACTACATCAGCCCCCCCTTGAGACCGTCAAGGGCGATAATAGTCTGGGAATCTTACTTTACGTCCCGAACTCGTTCTATAAGCATTTTCCTGGCTATCTGGTGTGTTCTGATTCTCTAATGGTGTCTTTGGTGTACTGTTGTTGTGTCTGACGTGTTGATTATTTTGTGATGTGTGTGTATTCGGCACGGTACTTGGATCATGTAATATGTAGGCCGGTTTGACCCGATCTATTGATACCGTGACTTTCTTGCCATTTACAAAAATAGTAAAGACTTTGTCGTCACGTTGTAGAACTTCATACGGACCAGAATATGCAGGTTTCAAGGTACCACCAACAGTGCAATCGCGCAGAAACACGTGAGTGCAAGTGGTTAACTCCTTGAAAACAAACGTTGGACGTTTTCCACCGTGATGAGAGCCAGGTGAATGTCTTAGGCTTTGGACTATTCTCCGAAGTCTTGACGTGAACTCGGTCAAGTCTAAGGGATAGTCAGGCTCTGGGTCGAAAAATTCACCCGGCAGATGCAAGGGCTCACCGTACACTAATTCGGCTGAGGTGGTCTGTAGGTCCTCCTTAAACGCACTGCGGACTCCCAACAACACCAGCGGAAGAGACTCAATCCAATTTCCATCACCGTGGCACATTATGGCAGACTTTAGTTGCCGATGGAATCTTTCCACGAGCCCATTGCATGCTGGGTGATAAGCAGTGGTTCGGCGATGCGTGAATCCGGCGATTCGTGAAAGGTTTCGAAACAACGCCGATTCGGACTGCCTGCCACGATCTGTCACGATGTCTGCGGTGCAGCCGAACCGTGAAATCCAACCACTAAGGAGTGCTTTTGCCACTGCCTCAGCCGTAATTTCCTCTAATGGTATTGCCTCGGGCCAACGCGTAAAGCGGTCGATGGCGGTGAGGCAATATCTGTAGCCCTGGCAAATAGGCAGAGGCCCTACCAGGTCAATATGCACAAATTTGAAACGGGATGTAGGAAGTTTGAAGTTGCCAAGTGGTACACTTGTATGACGCGTGATTTTGGATTTCTGACACGCTATACATGCCCGTGTCCAGTTCCTACAGTCCCTTCTCACTCCAGGCCATACGTATCGTTCAGATACCAGCTTGACTGTTGCCTTTGCCCCGAGGTGACTAAGGCAATGCAGGCTTTCGAAAACCCGTTTACGTAAGATCCTGGGGACAAATGGTCTTTTCACACCCATACTAACATCACAAAACAGTTCCGTGTTGGTACCTGAAATTTGAATTTTTTCAAGGCGCAAGGACGTCGTTCCTTCCGCGAGTTGAATTAGTTCTGGATCAGATTGTTGAGCAGCAGCCAGCTGTGTTGGACTAAGTGGCTGGGTAAGCTCCTCAACTCGCGAGAGAGTGTCGGCTACCACATTGTCCTTACCGGATATGTGACGTATATCAGTGGTAAACTGCGCGATCAGGTCCAGGTGCCGGAACTGCCTTGGCGAGCAGTTTTCCTTCCGATTGTGGAAAGCAAAGGTCAGGGGCTTGTGGTCGGTGTAAATCGTGAAGTCCCGGGCTTCCAGCATGTGTCTGAAATGTTTTATGCTCTCGTAAATAGCGAGCAGCTCTCTATCGTAGCGTGAGTACTTCTGTTGAGATGTACTCAGCCCACGAGAAAAAAATGCTAAGGGTTCCCAGGACTCACCATTACCACTCTTCTGCTGCAACACCGAGCCAATACCTCTGTCAGACGCATCAGTGACAAGTGCTAACCTCGCATCACAATCAGGGTGGGCCAGTAAGGCAGCTTGACATAGACCCTCTTTGCAAGCTTCGAAGGCCTCGAGCAACTTACCAGTGATTTGAACTGGGTGCGAGGCTTTCACCGACCCTGTGAGCAGTGCGTTCAGTGGAGCTTGCTGTTTAGCTGCACCTGAGATGAATCTACGGTAAAAATTTACCATGCCCAGGAACCTGCGGAGTTCTTTTACCGTTTTCGGGATGGGAAAATTCTTAATAGCTTCAACTTTCATCGGTAGGGGTGTGGTACCTTTAGCTGAAATAAGATAACCTAAAAAAATTACCTGAGGAGCACCGAATATGCATTTAGCCGTATTGACGACCATGCCATACTGTTTCAGCCTATCGAACACTAGACGTAGATGCTCTTCATGAGTCTCCTGGTCCTTGGAAAACACCAAAAAATCATCTAAATAAGCATAGGTGAAGTCCAGGCTCCGTAGCATCTCATCGACGAAACGCTGAAAAGTTTGCCCGGCATTGCGGAGCCCAAAATTCATAAACGGGAATTCATAGAGCCCGAACGCCGTCGTAATAGCTGTCTTCGCGATATCGTCAGGATGAATTGGGATCTGGTTATAGGCTTTGACCAAATCGATGGTGGAGAAGACGGTGCAGCCTGATAAACAATGAGCAAAGTCATGGATGTGCTTGATAGGGTATCTGTCGGGTATTGTTCGGGCATTCAGCATGCGGTAGTCACCACAAGGGCGCCACCCATTGTCTTTCTTGGGCGCTAAATGGAGAGGTGAAGCCCATGCTGATTCCGAAGGTCGACAGGTACCATTCTGCAACATCGACTCGAACTCTGACTTCGCTATTTTAAGTTTATCAGGCGCAAGCCTGCGTGGGGTAGAAGAGACCGGGGGTCCAGGTGTTGTGCGGATATGATGTATGGTGTTATGGCGTATAGTGCGATGTATTCCGTGTGGGCGAGTGATTTCAGGGTATTGGGCTAGTATATTATGATACACAGAATTACCAGAAACTACTTTTACCGAAGAAATGCCATCCTTGCTAAACGCAAGCGAAGCCACGGTCGCAATCATAGTTTTATTATCTATGAGGCGTTGATTTCTGACATCTACTATTAAATTGTAATGTGATAAGAAATCCACGCCTATTATCGCCCTCGTAACGTCGGCTACTATAAAATGCCAAGGAAAGTCACGGCGTAACCCTAAATTCAAAACTAAGTGTTGAAAACCATATGTACTTATGACCGACCCATTAGCGGCACATAATTCAAAATTGGTTTTCGCCCTATGGTCTTTTAAATATAAGCGGGGGAAAACACATAAATCACTGCCCGTGTCGACTAAAAATTGTAATTTAGATTGTTTGTCCGTCACAAACAAGCGGCCGGCACTAGAGCAGTCGTCGGCCTCCATTACCGACTGCCTCTTTCATTTCCCGAAAAATCACAGGGTTTCACGCATTTACTTGCTTTATCTGCAAATTTGTAATGGTACCAGCATTGTGGGTGTCTCTTGTAACTCGACTGCGACCTGGTTGACGACGTTGAGCGACCTCGGCGATTTGAAAAATTCCTGGTTTTTTTATTTGACCGCGACAAACGTTCAACCTTCTCTGCCAGTGCCTCGATTTGGCGCGTCAATGCAGCAATTTCGTTGGGTCCCTTACCTGCGGAAATTGCTGCTACCTGATGTCCAACTGGTGAAACCGCATCCAGTACCTGGTCGGCGAGTTCTGCGACTTCATCCAGCTTCATTTTCGCCTGGGACGCGAGCGATGATGGGCTGCACACTGCTGGGTAGACGGCTAGCCCAGAGGGTTCTGAGCAGGTCATCTGGCACCTCGGAACCAGCCAAACCTCGTAACCGCCGAAGAAACTGCGACGGCTTCCGGTCACCCTACTCCTCATGGTGGAGCAGCTGCTGTACCTGTTTTTCTCTAGATGCTGACAGCCTCTTGATCAGCTCCGATTTAAGCGCTTCGTATTTGTTTGCGGTGACTGGTCCCTCCACGATATCTTCCACTATCTCCACATATTGCGGCTCTAAGTGGGAGACCGCGTAATGATATTTCGTGGCGTCTAAAGTAACGCCAGCTAGCGCGAATTGGCTCTCCAGCGAAGCGAACCACAATTTAGGCTTCGAAGGGTAAAAAGGCGGTACCCTCACGCCCACGCGATTTACGTGTAACCATTCTCCGCTTCCGTTATTCTCCTTTTCTTCCTCCGGCTGCGACATTGTGTTCACAAGGGGTCACCAGTGAAGCGTAAGTCAACTTGTGGGAATTGAAAGTTAAAAACAATAGTAGGTTCGAGCCGCCTCGTAGTAACCAGACATGCTTTCCGCGTCGAAGTGAATATCGGACCACGCGCGCGCCGGCAACACGCGGCCGGGCGCGCGACGGGGCTGCGCGGGCGCGGGGGCGGCGCGAGCCGGTCTCCCGCTGCACTGTGTCGCAGTTAAAGTATGGACCGTAGTACATGTTCGAAACTTACCCGTCTGTCTGTTTACTTTTTGGCGGCAACATTTATTAAATTAAAACTACAACTTTTATTACATACTCTTTTGTAAATATATATTAATTTCGTAAATAACAATTTAGACAAGGTAATCTACATAACTAAAATAACAAAATAGTCTAAAATACATTAAAGAGATCACTACACTTACAATAAAGGTTTTTTTTTATAAATGTCGACTATTGGGTCAGTGTCGACTATAGGGGCTTTTACCTTACTCTTTCAAGTAAAAAAAAAAGAATTATCCAAATCGGACGACTCTGTAAAATGTCATTCGTGGTCATGCATATAAAGAAAATAGGTGTCGACTTGATAATTGCCTTCGTTTTTTCGTCGGTTGAAACTAAATTACTATGAAGCAATTACAAATGACAACGCGTCCACTCTCTGTTAATCACAATGACATAGGTCATATGACAGTCTCGCCCAAAAACAGTGTTAAAGGGGTTTTAGAAGATGGCTACAGTATTTATTTTGAGTAAAAAATGGTTCGGTTCGGATGTGCTCTCGACAGTTGGCTATTGAACTATTAGATCAAGGACCTCTTAGATACAGCATTATCTCAAAATCCATAGCATACAAATCGAAAGAAAGGTAGAATATTGGATTGATCTAGGCGGGGATGGAACTCGCGCTCATTACCTGCTCATATCTCAGTGGTGTAGCAAGAAATAATACAGTATCAATTATCATATATGACTTATATTGTGGTGGTATAACCTATTATATTGGAGTTGCACTAGCCTAAAACGGTATGACTGAATTTAAGTTACGAACAAAAGAATTTACAGTCAAACAATATATCTACTAAATAAAAATAAGTCGGGTTTTCCTTCCTGACGCTATAACTCCAGAACGCACGAACCGATTTCCACGGTTTTGCATTCGTTGGAAAGGTCTCGGGCTCCGTGAGGTTTATAGCAAGGAAAATTCAGGAAAAATTTCAACAGAAAAGCGGGAAAGCGATAATCGACATCCACGCGGGCGGAGCCGCGGGCAACAGCTAGTATGATATAATATTATAAACGCAAAAGTTTGTAGGTATGGGTGGATGGATGGATGTTTGTTACTCCTTCGCGTAAAAACGACTGAATAAATTTTAATGAAACTTTACAATAATATAGCTTATACGTCATAATAACGAATAGATTACAATTTATAACGATAACCGATATTATAGCAATAACCGACATCCACGCAGGCGGAGCCGCGGGCAAAAGCTAGTATGATATAATATTCCATATACACATTGAAATGATATGAAGCTAAGTTGATACTCAAAAAGATGTATCGATATTTATAGAAATACATAAAGATATTTATTTTTTATTTATTTACTTAATTTTTGAGGCAAGGAAGCTTACAGCTAATTACACAGGTTTAAATAATAAGTTTAACATCGGTAAGCCAATTATAAGTCCTCGCTTATAGACATTGAAAACAAGTGTAACAGAATTTATGTACTAAGATTTTTTAGAAATATTATCTGTCGGTAGCGCCATCTAGTGCTCCGTCAGTGCGGACTTCTCGTAGTGAGTTTATTTATTTATTTATTTTATTTATTTATTACTTTTAGGAAGGCTTACAGACTAATAACAATAATGTATAGATAACATTGTTTGACATATTGCTAATTACAAGCCTACACACGCTGATGTTAAGATCGATTATGCTAGTTCGCATAGTGTTCGCGGGGTGGCGTTGCCACCTGCTTTGTATTATTCACTTTGGTGATCGAATCACGGTAATGAGGGTGGTTGTTGATCATTAAGCTCATTAAGTAAAAAAAAAAGGAATGGATGGCTTCGCGAAACTTCTAATCCAGTGGCTATATAAGCCAGGATCGATGTTACGAGACAGACTGGACTCATTACTTTTGGTGACTTATCTGTCGTTATACTATTCATTGTTACTCTGCAATTAGAATCAGTGTATCTGAGTTTTACCCACATTCGTGGGCTCCAGATACGGCTCAAGAAGACCCTATATACTAAGATCACCTCGACGTCGACCATTGCTGTACCCTTTTTCCATTGGTTGCGAAACCGGAGGGCTCCTGCAGGTGCTGCGCCTTGGCTGTCCGAGAGCGTGGTGAAAGGCGCTCCTGGACTACACGCAGGCCGACGATCGGATCAAGGGTCACGTATTCCAATTTATTACTGCTTTTGCCTCTCCTGGTAGCCCGTCGATTGCCCCTATTGTATAGGACGTCCCCCAGCCATCTCGGGCTGGCTTCTATGCTACTGTGCTGCAGACGGTGATGATATGATCATACTCGGGATTGTAAGCTGAGATTTGTTATCTACTATAGTTTTATAAGTTTCTTACTCTGTGTATCCTGTGTAAACGGGCAATTACCAAATATATTACCTATAAAAATATAATTACCATATATATATGTGTGCAAAACTCAAAGAAAATTTGTAGTTTCTCTGAAGTCTCCCCTGGGGTTCCCATACGCACGCGCACACTTTTCTCTGCTGACGAAAAGGCGCCCTGGGATATTTTTGAGCTCGAGCATCTCTCCGCTGGGTCAGCTGGTGCGTAGCCCATCTGACACGTATATATATGTGTGCAAAACTCAAAGAAAATTTGTAGTTTCTCTGAAGTCTCTCCTGGGGTTCCCATACGCACGCGCACACTTTTCTCTGCTGACGAAAAGGCGCCCTGGGATATTTTTGAGCTCGAGCATCTCTCCGCTGGGTCAGCTGGTGCGTAGCCCATCTGACACGTTCAGAGGCTACACAAGGATTAGGTATTATAAAAAGTTAAAGAATAAAATATAAAAATAATACTAGCTAGTACAACACAAGTATTTCAATTCTAACGTACATTAATGTTACAACCACTGTCTATTTAAAGAAGCTAGACACCTTCTTGCAGAGGACACACTAATTATAATGGGGTCAATATCATACTATCTACATAAGTCATTAAAGTTCCTGCTAGCACGCACTAAGTAGCTATTCTGTCTGTGATTAGTTTTAGCAGAAGGTATGCAAAGAAGAGGATTAAAGCGTATATATCGCATAGTTCCTGTTAATGTCACTCGCGACGACGGTATACGAAACACGGGTCATCACACGTATTGCCCGCGTACACGAAACTTTGGCCAAAGCTATACGGTTTAAAAATTTACATTAAAATACGTAATTACATGAACTGGAATCGTCAAAAATGATGGGCCTCGATTCTACTAAAGTAAAACCATTGTCATACCACAGACACTGCAAAAATTACCCATTTAATTTTAAACTTTAAAGTCATGGAATTTAAGTCTAATATTAAATGGCTTTTTGTAGAGTGAATGAAAAAGTGAAATGTGACACTGTTCATTTAATTTTGGACTTTAAGATTATATTTTTAAAGTATAAAATTTAATGCCATTTATTGCAGTGTCTGTGGTATGAGAATTGATTTGGCTTTAGCAGAATCGAGGGCCAGTGACCGCCACATATTCGGTCATCCTATGGGCAGAGCCCGAAGCCTCCATCGAAACACGTTGCTGCCAGAACGCGATGTGTGGCAATAAATATGGCCGCCATCCACAAGCGCAGCGCCTCCTCCCAACCTGTGTTATTCCAGACTCTAATCAATTTCTGTAGGTGCAAATTTCAGTTAACTCCGATCAGCCGTTTGAGCGTGGTTTTATAAAAGCATACAAAAATCTAAATATCTTTATTTATTTATAATATTAGTCGGAAGTAGACTAAAGTAACTGTTGCCCGTTAAGAAAAATGATGCTATTCCACAGCCTACGCGAACATACAACATGAATTACAAAAAAAAAGACGGGCTGCACTCCGGGAGTACCGGCAGAAGTGAAAACTTAAAATAAATAAATCGTGTGCATGTAGAATTTGTTATCGACGCGTAATTGTAAATATTTTATTTTTTATTTCAGTTTGCTTCGAATATGTTTATGTTCTATAGCTATGAATAAAAAATTTAATGATTATAGATTTTTATTCAAAAGTATACGGATCAATATTATGTATCCATGGAGTATTTTGAAACCAATGAATTTGTTTTAATTATTTTACCTAATTATGTGAAAACACTGGTAAAGGGTTTAGGTTATAATATTGATCCGTATACTTTTGAATAAAAATCTATAATCATTAAATTTTTTATTCATAGCTATAGAACATAAACATATTCGAAGCCGGCTTTTCTATTATCAGGGGATAATAGAAAAGCCGGCTTGGTTGAAATGGCTTGCATTGCGTTTCTGTGCGTTATTATTTTAAGACTAGAATAACCTTTATTAAGGCAAATATATTTAAAAAATAAGGCATTGTTTCGGATTATAGCAAAATCATTTAGGTCCCCAAAAATTTCCATACATAACGAAAATTCAAACATTTTCTTTCTTTCTTTCTTCGTTATATACAGAGAAAAAGATAAAAAGAACATACCATACCATACCTATAATATAGCGCCAATCATACTCGTAGAACCTATCACTAATTTTTTGCTAATTGTCTGTCAGAAGAAATTAATAAATTACAAAAAGAAAAAATAATCACAAAAAGTAATAAATAATGAAATGAAAAAAAATCACAAAAAATGTCAGAAGCCCAGGTTCAAACCCGGTACTATCTGAAACTATACGGACTTACAGTCGAAGCGCTTACCGCTAAGCTACGAAGCTTCTTAGCGTACCTAGCAAAATAAACACTCTATAGCTAATGTTGTATGACGTCAGTCGTCGGTTACGAGTCAAAGGTATAATAGCTAAGAACATTGCGGGCATATTGGCTGTTTAAAGCCTACACAAGTGTGGATGAGTTGCTACAACTGTACAAGCTTTTTGAAGCTCCTTAGTTTAAATTAAATATAAATAATACACTCTAATTTATACAATTAACTGTTGTGAAAATCAAATGCATGTATAGAACACCTACAAGTTAAGTATTATCTCCTCTCAAAGAATCCTTGGTTAAAGGATATACACATATGGTAGAACGTGTAAATAGTCCTACCATTAGTGTGTTTGTACACGGGTTGTAGGCATGTAGGTACCTAAATAGAAGGCGTGAAATTGTGGCAAGAATATATGACCGCTTCTACAATCAAAATACAGCCGAGACTGGCACTGACCTGCGTTCCATACAGTGGTCTGGATTCTGTGATCTGCAAGCAGGGCGTGGCTCTTGAGTCCGTGCTGGTAGGTGAGTGTCAACCGGCCGGTGACTTCTATTTCTTGTATTCCAACGTCTTCTTTACACAATTAGGCGAAAAGAGACTTGCTCGCGCGCCCAAAGCGCTTTAGAAAAAATACACAAAAACGAGGAGTTGAGACGCTCAACCTCCGTTCGCGACGGCGTCTTGGAGAAAAGAGCGAGCTGCGTGTCAGCGAAGCAAACTCCAATCAGTTGAACTTCCGTCCGTAGTTCCGTCGTGTCGCACTCGGGCGCATTTCCGGTTTTTGAGACGTTTTGAACTAAATTGTGTCCCACTCCATCTATTCACCCTATCCAACACTAAGTGGTATACAAGTAAGCGCACAGACATAAACTGCATTTGACAATGGAAGCGGATAAATTACATATAAAGAACAATTATAATGATTGAAGTTTACTATTGGTGAATTATAATACTATAATCAATAAGGTACATGTTCGGACATTAAGTTTACGAAACGTTACATGAGAGCATCATCTTTGTGCTAGGTGCTAAGTGTAAACTATTTTTAAAACCTACCTCCTTTTACCTTTTTTATGCGTCGACCCCTATCGACAAAAATCTTGTGTTCTCTTCTACGACCGTAATAACGCAAAAGTACATGGTCCTTCGAGCCGGATATTATATATTGAAGTCAGCGTCAAGAAATAAGGATTGGATGGAAATTTGAACAATTATTTTGATCAAGCATTACAAGTCATTTGTTCAATGGAAGTTCAAAGTTCATTGGAAGTGAAATACGGTGTTTTTAGCTAATAATCAGATTTAAGCCCACCCAGTATCCCATTAAGGTAGTATTTATCTAATTATTAGGGCCATTATAACAGGTTAGTAAACTTTCTTTACACAAATTTTGTGTAAGTAGGTATCTGATTGTAAAATATTAAAAAGCAATTTTCTAAGCAGAAATAAGGGTTTGCACCCATTTCAGGGTCAATGTTTACCAATTGCAATACCTTAATTGTTGTTTCCTTAGACTTATTGCAATTATTATTGTGAAATTTTAGAGAAATCATCCTATAAAGTTTACCATACTTAGTGTAACATTTCAATTAAGATTGTAGGTTAATCATTGATAGTACAATTATTCTACAACTATACTATTGTGAACAGTTTGTTAAGCTATTTACAATTCAAGTAGATCAATATAATTTATGTTTAACGTGCCTAAAGTAACTACCTTACTGTATAACCAGCATTGTATCATTGTAAATTAGACATTTGAAGTTTTTATTTGTAAGTTTCAGATATACTTAAGTCTCTCAGAAATTACCAAAATGCCTACTGATCAGGAGAAGAATAAAGTTAAGGATAATGAGGAAAGGGATTTAATAAGGACACGGGCGTCCTTTAAGGGACGTCTCACCGCCTTCTGGAATTTCTTGTAAGATCTGGGTGATTCATTAACCCCTCTTCAGGTAAACGAATTGCAATTACGTATAGGTAAAATTGAGAATATATATCCACCATTTGATGAGGTACAATTGCAGCTGGAATGTGTGGTTAACGACATCGAGGCGCAGATTACTGAGCGTAATGAATTCGAGTCATCATATTGTCAAAGTTTGTCTAAAGCGCAAGACATTTTAAGTATACTTATTCAAAATAATAAAGTACAAACTGAGGCACCCTGCAGTGAACATGGTTCTCGCAGTCATTACAATAACAAACCTGTTAAGTTACCTATAATAGGCATTTCCAAATTTAAAGATTCGTACGACAACTGGCTTGAGTTTCGCGATACCTTCACTAGCCTTATACACTTGAAAGAGGACATTGATAATATTAATAAGTTTCACTACCTACGGGACTCCTTGGAAGGCTCAGCGACTGTGGTTATTCAGTCTATTGGGTTTTCTGCAATTAATTATCCCATAGCCTGGACCTTATTGTGTGAGCGGTTTGACAACACGCGGCTATTGATTCAAACCCACATCACTGCATTGTTCAACATTGATGCGATTAAGACAGAATCGTCTGTGAGTCTTAGGCGATTAATTGATGATATTAATAAAAACTTATACGCCCTGAAAACTCTTGATGATCCTACTGCACATGGGACACTCTTCTTATTTACGTGATGTCTTTAAAACTCGATCAAAAAACACACAGTGAGTGGGAGGAGTGTAAAAGTCGTTTTCATAAAAATCATAAAATTACGTTATGTAATTTTTTTGAATTTTTGAGAAGCCTTAAATCGGCTTGATTTATTAGAATCATTAGAAAGGGCTCGTCATAGTAAACATCAGCAAAAAACTACTACGCATAATGTGAAACTCAAAACGTTGATTTCAGTCGCTAATTCTCAGGTTCAAAACGAAACAAATAATCAGTCGGTTGTCAAATCCTGCCCCGTGTGTAATGGTGCTCATCCCTTATACAATTGTGCTCAATTTCTTTCTTTAAACCCAGATAAGAGGCTAGAGTTACCACCTTCAGTAGTGGTCATTACGCAAATAAGTGTAAAAAGAATGGCTGCAAAATTTATAAACGCAAACACAATACTTAAGTTTACGTCGCGGATCAAAAGTCGACGGTAAGTCGAGTCATACCGGCAGATAATAATAAAACTATTCTTGCATCTTCTGTTACTTCAGCGCCAGCTAGCGTCGCGTTGACCACATGCATGCAGGCGCCTGAAGGTACTGGGCAGGACGTACTGCTATCAACAGCACTAGTCAAAGTGCTAGACAAGCATGGTCAACCGCACGTGCATTAAGAGAGACCCTAAATCATTTTGAACCGACGTTAGGAGCAATAGGGAAAACAATAAGCAGGCTACTTTTGGGGACCTGTCGTCCGCTGAGGTGGCCGCTACATTTTCACAATATTTCAGTAGCGTCTTCCTAGTGAATGCTCCATCGCTGAATGTGGACGAGGCCTGTGTTTTGTCGAGCATAAACGCAGATAATGTTTTTAATGTCAATATCACACACATATCCGAATCAGAAGTCCTTAAAGCCATATCGCGACGATATTTTGGGTGGTAGACATTTGATGACACAAATCTGTCACAAATTTCGACCGGGTTGGTACCACCGTGCACTATGCGAAAAACCCTCCATAGTAATCCAATCTCGGTTGGATTGCGTTCAGGGGTCAGCAAGTGCATAGCCGGGCAGGGGGGATTGTGGTCGCAGCACTAGCGGGACCGGTGGGTATTGGCGTAGTCTAGTGGGGGGTGGCGCGGGGCGACGCGCCGAACAGGGAGACCTGTAGAAACGGTGGTGCCGCTGGCCGCCCGCGGCATAGTACAGGGGCCCAACCGGGACTAACCACCCTGGGAGGCTGCCCCACCAGGTCGCGCATAATCCCGATATGGCTCGTCGTGCCGGTTGGTGACCGGAGGGAGCCCGGCGACCATACTCGGGGGGGTACGGGGGCCCTTCCGTTCGGCGTGTCGGCTCTCGCCGTTCCTCACATTCATAGACAAAACCAATCACCCGCGATTTGTCACGCGGTGCTGCGACGATAGTCCCCTTTTTTCACGCCTTCCCTTACCTCCTCCTTATGGCAGCGCAAAATAGAATACTAGGCTACACAGCGGCAAGAGATTCTCCCACGGGCTCGCTATTTGAGGTGGAGTCCACGAACATCTGTGGGCTCCATACAAACCTCAACGCCGTCCACCAACACCTGGAGACGGCAAAACCAGCACTGCTATTTCTTACGGAGACACAAATACGCCGCCCTGACGACACGACCTACTTGCTCTACCCCGGCTATGTCCTCGAGGAGAATTTCCGTGCAAAAGCCGGGGTGTGCGTGTTTGTTATGGCGGATGTTTGTTGTCGCCGTTTGCGCTGCCTAGAGGACCCATCCTGCTCCACCCTTTGGGTACACATAGACCATGGTTCTACGAGTCAGATCTATGTGTGCCTCTACCGCTCCCATACAGGAGATGCCGAGACAACTCGACTCTTCGAATACCTGAGTCAGGCGGCAGATGATGCGCAGGAGCGGTTTCCGAACGCTGAACTGGTGTTTTTGGGGGATTTTAACGCCCACCATGAGATCTGGTTGGGTTCCTCTAAAACAACCCATGCGGGAAGAGCCGCCCATGCATTTGCTCTGGCGCATGGCCTGACCCAACTGGTACACGAATTTACTAGAATACCAAAAAGGTCGGACCATGAGCCCTCTCTGCTGGACCTTCTGCTGACGAGTCGCCCGGACCAGTACAGTGTTTCGGTGAGTGCCGCTTTAGGCGGATCCGACCATAGTCTGGTCCGTTCCAAGGTGCCCATTAAAGCGCCACCACGACCCGTACAGGGGAAACGGCGTCTCTGGCACTACTCGTCAGCAGACTGGGATGGATTGCGTGACTATTTTGCATCCATCCCGTGGGTTGAACGCTGCTTTGAAGGTAAGAACCCATCTGAGGGCGCAACTGCTGTCGCCGGTGAGATCAGTCTGGGCATGGAATATTATATCCCCTACACTGATGTCGCCGGTGCCCGCAGAGCCCGCCCCTGGTTCGGGCGCGAGTGCGCGGAGGCTGTTAATCATAAACAGTCCGCGTACCGCGCTTGGGTGAGGGCGCGTGCTATGTGCGATCCTAACGTGGGCCACTTCAAGGCGGCGTACAATAGAGCCACAAAGGTCTGCAAGAGGGCTTATATCAGAGCGGATGCCCAGCGCATAGCGCGGCTTGGTCAGGAACTAGTAGCGCATCCCACGGGCAGCCGTGGCTACTGGCGACTGGCCAAAGCCGTGCAAGCCAACTTCTGCCAGCCTTCGCTGCCGCCGCTGCGCAACCCCGATGGATCCCTGGCCCATGAGTCGCAAGAGAAAGCAAATTTGCTGGCTAATCTCTTTGCGGCCAACTCCCGAATCGATGATTGTGGCATGCAGCCACCGACACTACCGATCAGTGACCATGCAATGCCTGATATTCGTATCAGGCAACGCGATGTCCGTGCAGTGCTGCAGTCACTCGATGTACGGAAAGCCAGTGGTCCGGACGGTATTCCGGCAGTGGTTCTACAAAAATGTGCAGCGGAGTTGTCTCCAATACTTGCGCGGCTGTACCAGCTGTCCTACAGCTCGGGTACAGTGCCTTCGGCTTGGAAGGAGGCGAATGTACAGCCGATCCCCAAGAAAGGGGATCGCTCAGACCCGACTAACTATCGACCCATAGCCATCACCTCAGTGCTGTGCAAGGTGTTCGAGCACATAATTAACAAACAGCTCATGCGTCACCTTGAAGATCACTCCCTAATTAATGACCGGCAATATGGCTTCAGGCCGAAACGGTCAACGGGTGATCTTCTGGCGTATGTTACCCATCTTTGGGGTGAGGCTATGGACAAGCACGGCGAGTCACTGGCAATTGGTCTTGACATCGCCAAAGCTTTCGATAGAGTCTGGCACAAATCGCTTCTTTCCAAGCTACCAGCCTTCGGTCTGCCCCCTAGACTATGCAACTGGGTTGCTAGCTTCTTGCAGGATCGCCGTATTCGCGTCCTTTGTGATGGACGCTCCTCGGAGTTCTTGCAGGTAAATGCTGGTGTGCCGCAGGGGTCCGTCCTGTCCCCTACTCTCTTTCTTCTGCATATCAATGACATGCTGTCTACCGGCAGCATTCATTGCTATGCAGATGATAGTACTTTGCACGGGAGTTATCATGGACGTCCTGCGGATAAGCAGTCGGATATCGCAGATAAAAGGCAGCTTCTTGTCACTGAGCTTGACCGGATCCTGAACAACATTTCCCAATGGGGCTCTGAGAACCTGGTCGAGTTCAATGCCAAGAAGACACAGGCATGTGCGTTCACAGCAAAGGTATCTTCTTTCCTTCCCCTTCCCACTCTTCAGAGCACTCCACTGCCACTGCAGGACAACCTGACTATCCTCGGTATGGATGTTCGCTGCAAACTTAATAACGAAAACTACATCGAGAGTATCATCAAAACAGCCTCGCGTAAACTCGGAGTCTTGAACAGAGTGAGACGGTTTTTCACGCCGGAGCAGCGGTGTCTTCTATACAAGACCCAAATTCGGTCCTGCGTGGAATACTGCTCGCATCTCTGGGATGGCTCCGCAAAGTACTTATTAGATGCTCTCGACAGGTTGCAGCGACGTGCGGTCCGCATTATTGGGAATCTCGAGGTCACAAGCACCCTTGAGCCTTTGCAGATGCGTAGAGATGTTGCATCCTTGGCAGTATTTTACCGTCTCTACCATGGTGAATGTTCTGATGAGCTCTTCCAACTGGTCCCGCCCTCTCCTTTCCTACATAGGACAACACGAGCAGGGCTTAGATGTCACCCGTATACGGTGCAGAATATTCCTTCAAGAACCAAGCGGTTTGGTGACTTCTTTCTTTGTCGCACCATTAAGACCTGGAACTCCTTGCCAGCTCACGTGTTTCCTTCTTCCTACAGTCCCGGGTCCTTTAAGCGGGGCGTGAAAAAGCATCTGTTGAGGCCGTCAAGCTGAGTGCCACTATTTTTAACATGGTACGTGTTTGTAATGGTGACCCTCTTTTCTGAGACTTTGCCTTCAGCTTACCATCAGGCGAGGTGAAGTCAAATTGACGTGTCCTATATAAAAAAAAAAAAAAAAAAAAAAAGGTCCAAAAACTACTCAGGGTCCAGATGGCATACCGCAATTCATAGTAAAAGATGGCTGCAGAATATTTGCGGGGCCCCTTCAACATATCTTTAAACTTTCTATCCTGACAAACGTATATCCAACAGTATGGAAAATATCCAAAGTACTCCCAGTTCATAAAAATGGCCCTTAATCAGATATTAAAAATTATAGACCTATAGCCATCCTATCCATATTTGGTAAAATTTTGGAGTCCGTTTTATATAAAAAAATTACAACGATTTACCTGGGTGGTTTGCAGAGGAACAGCATGGTTTCCTACCTAACCGTTCTACGACATCGAACCTCCTTAATGTATCAACATTTATTGCAGAAAACATAGCTAAAAAAATCAGGTAGATATAGCCTATTTTGTTTTCCAAAAGGCTTTTGACAGGGTGGACAATGATGTGCTTCTCTGTAAGATGGGGATGGCCGGTTTTTCTAGATCCTTATTACAATACTTCACCAACTATCTAACGGACCGTGAGCAATTATGTTGTGTACAAAGGCGCGCGTTCAGATCCTTATCGTGTCACTTCAGGAATAGGACAAGGTAGCAGCCTGGGACCTCTGCTGTTCTTAATATTTATAAACGACCTTCCAACATATATAAAACACTCCACTGTCCTAATGTTCGCTGAAGATGTTAAGATCGCCATGCCAATTCAGGTACCAAGTGACACTTATAGACTCCAGGAGGACATTAACAATATTTATACCTGGAGCACTGTCATAGCCCTAAATCTAAATGTTAATAAATGTGCGGTCATGTCTTATTCTAGATCAACGCGACTGATACACAATACTTATACATTAAACTCAGTGGCCCTAAACCGTGTCTCTGCAATGCGAGACCTGGGGACGCATTTCGATCCACATCTTACCTTTACAGTCCGTCAAATCTAAGAAGTACCGTTTGACAGTTCTGACAATTGAATTATAGGGATGGGATGAAAAAATCGATTACTATAATATCCGAACTTTAAGAGATCGATTACTATAATATCCGAATTTTAAGAAATCAATTGTTATAATTAAATAAAAGAAATGTTTAGGATATTTTTTTATTCACTACTAGTACTAGTATCGTCGTCTTCGTCATCATCGTCATTTAAATTAATGACCAGTTGATTGTCCATTACATTATCAAAGTGTACGTCTCTTTCGAAGTCGTCCATTATTATTTTCTTTGTTTTTTGTACTACTTTACTCCAATCTTCCTGTGTAACTTGGGCACATGCTTCCTTTAATAAACCTTCCATTTTCTTGACACTGAAGGGTGGTTTTGTGTTGTGTCTTGCTGCATAACCTGTAAAACAATAATGTAACTATTTGATAGCAGACGAAAACCATTGTTTAAATTATAAATGTTAGAAGTACTCGTGTTATTATTATAATATTATAAAATATTACCTTTAACTTGGGCCCAAATCAGTTCAATGGCATTATATTGGCAATGGTACGGAGGAAGTCGTATGACTTTGTGCCCGTGCTCTTCGGCCAATTGGTCAATTACATATGTCGGTTTTGGTGGTTTATGCAATTTCACTAACTGTAATAATTCAGCTTTTAATAGTGACATGTCGGCATCCACTCCTTTTCTTTGCAGCCATGCCACCAAATCTGCTTTCTTATTGGCTGACGTAGGTGCTTTATCAATTTGCACAGAGTGGTATGGGGCATTATCCATTATAATTGTGCTGTTAGGAGGGATATTCTGTAATAAATTTAAGAACCACTCTCGGAACCTTACTGCGTCCATTTCTTCATGATACTCTTTAGTGCTTTTGGATTGGAAAGCTAATAAAGAGTTTTCCACGAAGCCTGTAGACGCTGACCCAGCATGGCATATTATGAGGCGTCCACCTTTTCCTATCGGCACCTTCGAGCACGAAGCTTCAGAATCATCAGTCCATGTTTTCGGCACAGAATGGTTGGAATTTAGCCAAGTTTCGTCCAAAAATATTACATTATCCCAGTTTATAATTTGTTTAACTTCGCGCAGGAATGTTAGTCGCTGCATAATTATGTCATGTCGCTCCATAACAATTTTTCGTTTGTCAACTTTTTTGTATCTGAAGCCAATTCCTGTTATTACCGTTCTCAACGACTCTATGCTTCCCTTATACAGCCCGGCATCTTTTAAAGTTGCACATAACTTTGCCAATGTTGGAAATTCGCCTCTTGTAAAATACCCGTATATATGGTTTCTAATAGCATGACTATCGAATTCATCGATGCCTGTCACAGGTTTATTTCTTTTTCGTTTTTTCGGTGTGTGAAGTACGTTACTGTCACTCCCCGAAGGCCCATATTTTTCACTTAATATTTTGCCAACGGTGCGGCTACCAATACCGAGAGCTTCACCGACGCGATCCCGAACTTGTGTAACTGGCAGTAGAAGTCCACCATTTTGAGATTCACGCTCAAAATACTCGTGTAATTTCACCACCAATTCACGAGCCTGGCTGTTCAAAGTACGTCCTCTTTTCGACATTATTAATAAACACTTGCTTAGTTCGGAGTCCAGTATAAATATTGCCAAGGTAAACGGATAAAGAATGATCAGTCCAGAAAAGTAATAGCCAAGTCACAAATTGTAAAACACAAACGAGAAAGCAAGTACGCGCACAGTCAGCTTCCAAGATGGCGAGAGACTGCTGACGCCGAACCGACCGAGCGGACCGCGTGCGCTTGTAGCTGGCAGTGTTGCCAGAAAAAAAAAATGTAGAGACTTGGACACCTGCGATTTTGCCTATTGACCTAAAAATAATTAAATTAATTTATTTTAGGGTATCTGTGTATTCAGTGCATTATGCGGTCGCGCAGTAACGTCGTTAATTTATAACATCAGGCAACAACATTTTTGTGAATGGGTTCTACATACCTTATTTTTATTAGTTTTAGACGTAGAAATAAGACTTAGAAGAAAAAATTGTAATTGTAAAATCAATGGATGTGCTTGTTAAAAATTTGTTTATTTCTCTGTAATATGCAAACCCATACTATCATACACAAAAATAAATGTAAAAAACACTATCCCTGACTCCATTTACTATTTCGACAGCGTTAGCGCGAGAAACCCCGACTTATTTGGGCGCGAAAATCAAAAATCGACAAATCGCTTTCGACAACTTTTTAAAGAAGCAAATATATTTGATTTATAAATACGTATTTTTGGTGAATGGGTTTTATCTCATATTTTACGATTACATAACTATTTAGTTATGTAATCGTAATATGTGAGATAAATCCCATTCACATGAAAAAATATTTGTTTGGTTGTCAAGTGTAATTTGTAAATAATACATTCGATTTTTCGTATATGTAAACGATTTTTTTGCATACAAGTGTATCCGAAGAGTCGCAACACTACGTGCAGTGACCTAACTACGTAACTTTGTAATGCGGTCAAGAATATAACTATTAGAAATTATTTACTGTGTAAATATGTGTTATTTTGCTTTGTTTGAAAGTTTTCAATTACATTTAGATATTAAGAATTGTACATTTTTAGATACAATAATGAAATCTTTCTAAATTCATGGTTTTATGAAAAAGGTTATCGAAACTGAATAATGTACGTATGAACAAAGTTGTTTCGGTTTGAAAAATATGAAACGTCAAACGGTACCTCTTAGATTTGATGGACTGTAATCAAAATATAATTCAAACCTGTAACAGATCCCGATAAAATTTGGGGTATGTTATGAGACGGGCAAAAATTTTTAACAACCCCCAAGCAATAAACATACTCTATAACTCGTATGTTCGAAGTATACTAGAAACAAACTGTGCAATATGGAAACCGCATGAGAAACTTTATACACTGCTGGTGGAAAGAGTGCAGAAATCATTTATACGCTACCTATATTTGAAGCTGTACGGGTACTATCCCTTCATATACCCCACACCATTTGGGAATGATCTAGCTGTAAGTATAAGTTGGTTAAATAAATAAATAAATAAGATATACTAGCTTCAGCTGGCATGCCACTTCGCAAGTGGAAGTCGAATTGCCTTGATTTAATTGCTCCTCAAGGTACTTCAAGTAGACAAACTCTTGAATCTGTGGACTTAAACATGGGTAATGAACAGAATAAAACTTTTGGATTAGGCTGGCTAACATCGTCGGATGAATTATGTTTTCAATCAATTGCTTGCTCATTCTCAACATGTTTAACAAAGCGTGGAATGCTCTCAGTCATCGGCAAAATATTTGACCCAATAGGACAGCTCTCCCCTTGTATAATTACAATAAAAGTTCTCATGCAGAGGCTATGGGTGTTAAAGCTATCTTGGGAGGATATTTTGCCTTCTGATATATTAAATATATGGCGTGAGATACTGCAAGACATTCCAAATTTAAATAAAGTTCGCATTCCTCACCTTGTCACATGTGATGCATTTATTAATTTAGGGTTACACATTTACTCCGATGCATCTGTTTCCGCCTTTGGAGCCTGTATGTATGTGAGATCTACCAATGCTCAGGGTGAGATCCTAGTTCGATTACTTATAGCCAAAGGCAGGGTAGCTCCAATAAAGCACCTGACAATACCTAGGCTCGAACTCTGTGGAGCATTGGTGGGTGTTCGATTATATCAAAAGGTTATGGCCTCATTGCGTTACAAGGTTGCAGACGTTACCTTCTGGACTGGTTCCACCATTGTTCTTGGATGGTTAAAAATGCATCCAAGAAAACTTCAGCCATTTGTTAGGAATCGTGTTGGGGAAATTATTGAGCATACTAGTATAGGCAACTGCAATTGGCGGTACTTACCGACTGATCAGAATCCCGCGGACATCATTTCACGCGGAACTAACATTAATGACATACAGTCATTGAATTTTTGGTGGTCAGGGCCACAATATTTGAGTCAAGATAAAAGTCAGTGGCCAGCTGATAATAGTACCTCCGAAGAGGAAGCATTGCCAGAGTGTGTGCCCGAGGTTTCACTACACGTATCAGTAGTTGAAACTGATAAAGTGATTGATTTTGATAAATTTTCAAATTTGTCAAGGCTTAAACGTAGCGTCGCTTACTTTCTACGATTTATTAATTCTTGTAGAAGACAATCTGTTGCATCTATTGTTTTAACTAATAATGAGCTCTGAAATGCTTTAATTTTCATTATTAAGCTTTGTCAAAGGGAATCATTCCCTGAATATAATCTTTTAATCAACAATAAACCTATTCCACGTCGTAGTAATTTATGTAAATTTAACGTGTTCCTAGACGAAAATAAACTACTCCGTGTTGGAGGTCGTTTAGGAAATTCTTTATTTGCTTTCGATAAAAAGCATCCATACTTATACAGTCCGCTCACCGCTTTACGAAACTTCTTTTTCAATTGGAGCACATTAGGCTAATGCATGCTTGGCCGCAGTTATTGTTAGCGACCATTCGAGAGACATATTGGCCTATAGGCGGCCGCAACCCTGCCAAGGCAACCTATCATCACTGTGTGCGATGCACCCACATGAAGGGAAAGGTTATTGAACCAATCATGGGTAACTTACCTCAGTCGCGGCTGACCGTTTCAGGAGGATATCCGTTTGAGTGTGTAGGGGTAGATTATGCCGGTCCTATGTCATGTGCAAGTCGACAAGGTCGCGGTTGCAAAATCGTTAAAGTTTATATCGCCTTATTCGTATGTTTCACCACGAAGGCGATACACATTGAGTTGGTAGGTAACTTAACAAGTAAACATTTTCTTTCAGTTTTGCTTAGGTTCATGTCCCGTCGGGGCAAACCTCGTCACATTTATTCGGACAATGGTATCTCATTTGTTGGTGCATTTAATGAGATCGGTAAATTTTTGAAGGAATGTTGCAATTCGTTAACTAAGAGTGTGGCTGATGAAGGCATAACCTGGCATTTATCCTTCCATTTTCTCCAAATTTTGGTGGTCTCTGGGAGGTTGGAGTGAAGTCGGTAAAATATCATTTACTTAGGATACTGGGCAATTGTAATTTAACTTACGAAGAGCTGAATGATCAACACAATTCCAGATAGAGGCCATTCTGAACTCAAGACTTATATCTCCGTTATCTTCGGATCCGACCGATTTCACCCCATGGGCCTGGACATTTTTTAATTGGGCGACCTCTAGTTGCACTTCCAGTACCAAATTTCCAAGACACCAATATGAGTCATCTCAATCGCTATCAGAAAATTGAAAAGCTTCGACAACACTTTTGGTCCAGATGGAGCAGAGAATATATTGGCGAATTACATCAACGCGTCAAATGGAGGCACAAAAGAGATACGCTGAAGATTGACAGTCTTGTTGTCATCAAGGAAGATCATTTGCCTCCTCTTAAGTGGCGACTTGGACGAGTGATAGCCATGTATCCTGGTGCAGACTCAATCAACCGTGTGGCGGATATCATGACTTCCAACGGCGTGATCAGAAGATCGTTTAGCAGAATTTGTCCTCTGTTTCATCATGATTCTGTGGAAGACCAAGCTTCCATGGCCCGGGAACATGTTCGGACAAATTAAGTTTACGAAACGTTACATGAGAGCATCATCTTTGTGCTAGGCGCTAAGTGTAAACAATTTTACAACCTACCTACTTTTACCTTTTTGATGCGTCGACCCCTATCGACAAAAATCTTGTGTACTGACGAACTGCATTGAATCAATAATTTTTTTATTAAAAGCCTTATCTCTTCTACGACCGTAATAACGCAAAAGTACACATAGGCGCTCCACCAACATATTTTGTAAACCAACACTGCACTGACAAGATGGACGCTATGAAGGAGTCATTTACTTCAATTATGGCTGGGATCGAGGAGCGAATGACTCTCTTCGAGGCAGAGCTACAGAAAGGTACCAAGAATCCCAACAGTTCATCAAGTTTGGCAAGCCTATCGTCTGAATTCAAAGCTTTCAAGGTGCTTGTTGTGAGTACTGTGTCTGCATTTCGCACTCAAATTGAGTTCTTGACCCGGGAAGTCGATAGCATCGAGATGCGGAGTCTCCGCAAAATGTTTCTGCTTCATGAAGTCCCGGAAGAGAAGGCCGATGATACAACTCAGGTTGTCATGGGCATCTTCCCAAAAACTTGGAGCTCAATGACGTCACTCCTGATGACATTAACCGGGGCCACAGAATGGGACGACCTTCAGGTACAAACAAACCCAGACCCATTTTGGTGAAGCTCCGAAATGTAGCTGTCCGTGACAAAGTTTGGTTCTCTAAAACTAGGCTTAAGGTTTCTGATATTACTATATCAGAGTTTACCACACGTGCTAGGCATCAGGTATTCATGGCTGCACGAGAACGATTTAGAGTCTCAAAGTGTTGGACACCGGAGGGTCATATTTATTTGCTAGATCCGTATGGTATACGACACCGTGTGGAATCACTAGGCGAGCTAAATCGTCTGGACTGTGACACTCCGAAGACAGCTCCAGCTGCTAAAGACTAACTTACTTACGGCTAAGACCAGACGAGCCGCGAACATTAAGAAGTAACATCTATTAATACTGTTTCAACTTCGTTTGCCACATTATTTCTTTTAGACATGGCGTAAGGTACAAAAACTTTATATATGTAAACTAAATTTCTCTCTACCTAACTTTCTGATATAATTTATGTTCACCTTCTATCACATTAATCAATTATAAATTCAAAAATACCTTTGAAATAATAACTTCTTTTCAGTCAGTTCAGTTTGACGTATCCATATGTACAAGAATCTATCAATGGACATAATGCGCTGCGTTCCGGTTTATGTTAAGTTTACTGAACGGGGTTGATATTCTCGTTATAAACTGTTGATGTGTGTAAACTGTTGTGTCACCGTTATAATCTCGGAACAGAAAAAAATCTGTTCTGTGGTTATAACCAGTTACGACCGTGAACAATAAGCTTTTTGGTGTGAATATTTGTTTTTTAGTTTTTTGAAGTGAAAACTTCTTTAGCGGCGTTGGATGGGTGTAAAATGTTAAGGAAGCGTCAGGATTAGTTGACCTTTGTACCGTAACCGACGACTGACGTCATACTAGATTAGGTACAGACTATGTATTTTGCAAATTACAATAGATAGCGTCGTAGCTTAAACGGTAAGCACTTCGACTGGAAGTCCTTATAGTTTCAGATAGTATCGGGTTCAAATCACCTGGCTTTCAGGGATTTTTTGTGATTGTTTTCTTTATATATTACTTTTGGTGTATATTTATTACTTTTGGTGATTATTTTTTCTTTTTGTAATTTATTACCTTTTTTGATTATTTTTTCTTTCTGTAATTTATTATTTTATGTGATTATTTTTTCTTTTCATAATTTATTAATTTCTTCTGACAGAAAATTAGCAGAAAATAAGTGATAGGTTCTATGATTAGCGCTATATTATATGTATGGTATGGTATGTTCTTTTTTATCTTTTTCTATGTATATAACGAAGAAAGAACAAAAGAGATTGTTTTCACTTCTGCCGGCACTCCCAGAGTGCAACCCGTCTTTTTTTTATTTGTAACACACCTGGCGGGTGGATATTATTATATTGAAAGAAAAAGAAAAAAACATTTTTTTTTATTTTGTTTGATATATAGTTATTCTTAAATATTTTTTATTGTTATATTTTATTGGCATAGTATAAATATTGTATTATCTTTAGATATTTGTATTTACATTATTGCTAGTTATCATGTCAGATAATTTTTATGACGGGTTTGTTTCTTGTTTGTCCTCTTGTGCGTCCATTGAGAGCTTCGTTAGTGCAGATACTGGCGATGAGTCTATACACCTTCGCTGTCAGCTGTTCTCTGGCTTTTCTTGTTTCCCCAAATTTTTCAATGCCGTCCATTTCAATGCCCAAAGTATCCCTGCCCATTACTCCGATTTTCTCTCTTCTTTTGATGTCAATCTCATTCATGCTGTCCTTGTATCTGAAACCTTCCTAAAAAACCTACACACTACCTTCCACACAGTATTCTCTTCCTGGCTATAAACTTGTGCGCAATGACAGAACAGGCAAAGGATATGGAGGCGTAGCCATTTATCTTGTGGGGACATTCTATACAAGATTGTTGGTCAGTCTCCGAGTGAATACTCCAAGTTAGCAGAGCATCTTTTTATTGAAATAGCATTAAATCACAATAAGCTTCTTTTAGGTGTCTATTATAGTCCTTCCAGTCAAAAAGATAATTTTTTGTCATTCGAATCCAAATTAGAATATTTTAATTCTTTCTATGACCATACGGTATCACTCGGAGACTTCAACACTTGCCTACTGAAGAATTACTCGAGCAGCCGTCGACTTCAGTTACTTGTTTCTTCTGACAACATGCAAATCCTTCCACTTAATGCCACTCATAGGGTGCCTAACTGCACTCCCTCACTTCTGGACCTAATTCTTGTTTCTGACTTTCGTAAAGTAGCTACACACGGGTAGTTTCCTGCTTCCTTTTCCTATCATGATCTTAATCTATCTTTCTTATAAAATTCGTCCTGCTAAGCGTAAGAGTAAATTTCTAAACCTTCGTAGTTTTGATAACATGGATTTGGAGCGCTTGAGGGCCGATGTTGGCAGTGTTGACTGGTCCTCGGTGCATGACACCGATTACTTGGATGTTAAAATCTCTTTGTTCACTAAGACGATACTCGACATATTTGACAAATATGCTCCCCTCAAAAAGGTGAGGGTCAAACATTTGCCTGCGCTGTGGCTTAATTCAGAAATAAAAATGTTCATGCCAAGGCGGGATAAGGTAAAACGGAAGTATAAAAAATCACCTACAACTAATAACTGGGAGCAATACAAAGCGTTACGTAATCGCTGCGGTCGTTTGTGTAGGGATGCAAAAAGATGCCACATTCATAATTCAATACAAAATCTCAGCACATCACAAGTACCAATTCCAAGAGACCGAAGAAATTGCCAATTTCTTCGGTCTCTTGGAATTGGTTAGGCATCGGACAAGAATGCTTGCAATATAGATCTAAATGGATCACTTCTCAAGGTCTCCAGTTACCATTCCCGATGATGTTAAAACTTCAATTTTGAACTATCTATCTACTCTTCCGTTACCGATAAATACTTCATTCTCATTTCATCCAGCTTCAGAGGCAGACATTAGAAAATGCTTACACTCCATGACAACAAAAGCTGTAGGCTATGACGGTCTTCGGCTTCAAATGCTTCTTACCATCCTAACCTTAATTACTCCTATAATCACTCACATAAGTATTACTTTCTATACAGTAATACGTTTCCTTCATCTTGGAAAATAGCGTATGTAATACCCCTACCCAAAGTACCCAATCCTTCCATGCTGTCTCAATTTCATCCCATATCAATCCTTCCTTTACTATCCAAAGTCCTTGTAAACGTAGTTCATAATCAACTATCATTTTACCTTTCCTCTAACAGCCTGAGTCCATACCAATCTGGTTTCCGCTGTGGTCATAGCACTGTAACTGCTCTGGTCAAAATAACTGACGATATGCGAATGACTATGGAGAACAAACGGCTAAAAATTTTGGGGCTGTTGGATTTCAGCAGTGCTTTTAATTCTGTTGATTTTGATGTCCTTTAAGGAGTTCTAGCTTCTCTAAATATTCATATCTTCAAGGGCGCTCGCAGTCGGTGGTCTATGAAGAGGCTTCCTCTGAATGGTGCAAAAAATAGCGGGAGTCCCACAAGGTGGCGTACTATCTCCTCTTCTCTTCTCCGTTTATATAAATGCTATCATAAAAGTCATTACTTCTCATTATCACCTATATGCAGACGACCTGCAGCTGTATCGACACTTCAAGGCCGAGGAGGTGACTGAGGCTGTGGCAGCTATCAACAATGATCTTCTTAACATTAGTCAATGGGCTAGATCTTTTGGGCTTCTGGTTAATCCAACGAAATCGCAAGCAGTCATTGTTGGTAGCAGATACATGTCGAATCTTTTGGTTCACCAGTCTCTTCCGAAAGTTTTATATAATGCGATTCCTATTGCTTTTGCGCAACACGTGAAAAAATTAGGTGTCTAAATAGACTCTAATCTGGTCTGGGACGTCCATATTGCAGATGTTAGCAAAAGGGTTTACTGCTCGTTTAAGTCCCTCAAACGTCTCCAGAAATTCCTATCATTTCAAAATAAAGTTACTCTTGCGCAATCTCTTCTGCTCCCACTTTTAGACTACGCTGATGTCTGTCATCTTGATACAAAGGAGGAACTAATAAACTCGAAAGACTGCAAAATTTGGGTGTTCGCTTTATTTTTGATCTCCGGAAGTATGACATGAATGACATGTTTCTGAATTTCGGGCAAAGTTGAAGTGGTTAACTATTCGTCAGCGTAGAGATTATCATATTCTCTCTCTCCTGTACTCTATTCTTTTTAATCCTGTATCGCCTTATTACTTAAGATAACGCTTTTAGTATCTTGTCCCCAGGGGTAAGCCCTGCCGCACTTCCTTTGCGCTTCTTCTTCGAACTCCTCTTCAATACTCCAGCTGTTACGACGGCTCATTTACTGTTCGCGTGTTAAGGTTGTGGAATTCACTGCCTCACTCCGTACGCGATAGCACTTATTGAACATGTTCAAGATCAAAATAAAAGAACTGTTCCTCGCTCAAACTAGATAGATAGCTGTGTATTATTTATTTATGTAATTTCCATGAGTTATTGTATATTTATGTAGATTAGCACCAGCATATATAAATGTGTATATATGTATAGGTACATATATTTATATATATAATTTGTCTATATGTAAGTAATATAATATTTACGGTATGTATATTCTTAGTACTTTTGTATTCTATTATTGTAGTAGTTATAGTATTGAAGGTAGGACACGACGGTATCTCCCGTCCTAACTGAGCAGTCCGACTGGGGAAGTACCTTCGCCCTACAGAATACCGCGGTTATAATAACCTTGTGTTGTGTTCACGATGGTGAGTAGGGTAGCCAGAGCTCTCTGGAGAGATTCTGTGTTGTCAGTGGGAAGACCAAAGGCTAAAGATACCACCGCTGACTAGTGAGGATGTGAAATGTTGGCGCGGCGGTCAGGGAGACCCGGTGAAACGGCCCGCAGGCTGTACGGTTCTCGAACTAGGGGATCACATAATCTCCACCCCAGGAGGCTGAACCAGCAGCCTGTGTAAAGTTCCCGGTGCTGTAGTGGTGCCAGAGGAGGAAACCGGAGTGGAGTCGGCTACAGTATCTGGGAGAGGACTGGGGGCCCTTTCGCCCGCCGCGCCAGCGAGTCACACAACCCTAGCTCATCTGCGGTGGTGGGGGGCTTTGCTTTGTCTTCTGCACTGATAGCACAGAGACTCGCTATACCTTCCCCCCCCCCTTCTTTATTATGGCAGTAACAAAAAGGAATAGAGGTTATACAGCGGCACCTTCGTCCACATTGAAAGTGGACTTCTGTAATATCAGTACCTACCATCAGTACCGATCTTAACGAGGTCCACCACCATCTTGAGACAGCAAAGCCGACCCTATTCTTTCTGACGGAGACCGAAATATCATGCCCGGCCGATACAGCCTACCTTATGTACTCCAGGTACAGACTCGAGCATAACTTCCTGAGTAAAGCCGGGGTATGCATGTACTTCCGGGATGACGTTTGTTGTCGCCGTCTAAACGGCCTTGAAGACAGGGACCTGTCCACACTATGGGTACGTATGGATTACGGTGGCCACACCCGTATCTATGCGTGCGTCTACAGGTCTCATAGCGGTATTCATCCTCACACACTGCGACCGGAAATGGTGGGTACCGTGCGTTTTGAAAGGAACTTCATCCCACGCACGCTCAGGTTGTGGAATGAACTTCCTGCCGTGGTTTTCCCAAGCGACTACAATATAGGGTCCTTCAAGAAGGGTATTAGAAGGTATCTACAGGGTCGATAGCACGATTGTGATGCCCCTGGTGTTGCAAACATCCATAGGCCACGGCAACCACTTCCCATCAGGTGGGCCGTCTGCTACCCTTTTGTTGCTATTTCTCCTATCTCCCAAAGGGTTGCTGGGAGAAAACTCAATACTGAGTTAAGCTCGCCTTTGTACATCAAAATGTATTTATGCCTGTTACTGTATTATTTTATGTGTGTGTTCGATAAAGAATTAAGAAAAGGTCAAGTGATCCTGACACGACACAGGTCACGTGATTCTGACGCAAGTTTAACACATTTTAAACCATCCAACGCCGCTAAAGAAGTTTTCACTTCAAAAAATCTAGATGTGTTATTAAAAACTACGTTATATCCTTTGAAAAAAGGACACACACAGCTTTTCTTAACATCTGACAGGCGTCTGATTGTGGGTGGCACAACGCGTTTCTCTACAAAATAAAAACACCCGGCTACCTTTACCCATTTCTTAGATCGTATTCGGAAGGTAAAATATTCCAAATTAAGAAAGACGCTCAATCGAACTTCAACGAGATCAAAGCAGGTGTCCTCCAGGGATTCGGTCACGGGTCATACATGTATACGCTTTACGCAGCTGATCTACCCAACATTAGAATGGTCACTATAGCTATACACGCAGATGACACCTCCATCTCACCTAGCAAGACACTCAAATTCTAAAATCACCTCGGCTAGAATGCAAACTCAATTGGATGGAATAGACATATGGCTGAAAAGATGGAGAAGCACGACTAAATTTGGTCATATAACTTTCACACTGATTATACTGATTACTGGGGAGGTCTACAAACTTAAATGTCGAATTCAAGCTACTGGTGTATAAAGCCATCAAAAAGATCTGGATATATGGTATTAAACTGAGAGGAACTCCAAGCTATTCAAATATTGAAAATATTCAACGAGCTCAGAATTCAATGTTGAAAACTATGCTCAGGGCACCTTGGTTAATCACCAATGAGCAGATTTGAGAATTCATAAACGAGATTCATGAATTCTCAAATCTGCCTACTGTAAGAGAGGAGCTAGCAAAACCACCCCAACGATCTTACCAAAAGCTACAGTTTAAAACGGTTTCACATTTACCAGCATAATCCATACTATTATATCAAGCGAACATACACACTTAATATAATAGTTTTGACTAAAAAGACAATTTAAATTGTGGTAGCATTTTCATCGAAACTTAATTGTTCAACCTTATCTACATGTGCAACCTCATCATGAAGTAAATCCTATAGTAAACACCAACAAATTGTACGTTTAAAAGAGGATAATACAGTATCTAGGAAAATGGCAAATAAAAAGCAACGGTAGGTGAAGAGAGAAAATAAATAACTTACTTAATTAAATTGTAAGTTTTTAATGAATGAGTAATATCTTATTCTAAAGACATAAACGTGTGTGCATTCAAGAGGTACGTATCGCAGATATTTCTAGATGCAAAACTTTCAAGTAACGTGGGGTCCAAGTGATCATTGACGATCGCAGCACAGTTCAAGTCGGTCATGATGTGCGCCAGTGGTGAGTTGAGCTGATGGACGACGAAGGGTTGTTCTGAGATATTCTGCAGAGCCGTATGTTGTGGCAGTGCGTGACCTAACGCAGCGCGCATTAAGATCACCTGAGAACGTAGTGGTCGTGGTGTAGCGCTATAGTGTTGTTTCTGGTTGAGGTGTGTTAGCGCATATTCTATAAGGGAGCGTGCATACTGCGCCGAGTGCGACACGCGACCGAGAAGGGTGCGTATGCATACATCTAATTTCTCAGAAAATGTGGTCGAGTTTTTAAACGCATCTTCCAATGCTGTATAATCCCCTCCAGTCATTAATGAGTACATATGCCGCAACACACCGTCTTGTAGTTGCTCCTTATCTTCAAATGCTGATAATATTTCTTCAACCTCGTTTACCAACTCCTCTGGTGCACATCCAACACAGAATACTTTGCCGGTTAATCCTGAAAATATGAATAAACTTCGTTATGATTGCTCATTCAGTGTGTTATGTAGAGTAGTGAGTGCCAGTCTTGAAAAACACGAGAACAAATTTAGGTTAAAATTAAATTACAGTCATTTTCAACTCATGGCTATATTGTAAATATCATAGGGCTTTTGATGAAAGCAAACCATGGGAAAAATATATGATTGCAATTACTACCCAACTACAATAAATTAAGATATACTGACCGTGATCTTCCAGAATAGCAGCGATTTCTAGAGCAACAACAATGCCGCTCTCGTAGCCCAACAGATAAAACGAGTCGTTCATTCCAGTTTTCTTCAGCAAAACCTGTACAGATGATTATAATGTAAGGCGAGAGAGCAGATATTGTGACAAGATGACCTGTTTTAAATTCAGATCAAGGGGTCATAAGATTGTCTCCATCCATTTCTCAGAATTCATTCATACAATTTCAGAATAAGTAAAAGATATGGGCGCAATCTTTTCTAAGCCCAAGGAGTTGTATAATAGATATGACTGAAATTGATATCTATGTACACTCAACAAAACAATTCGGCTACCAGACCGCACTAGTAAAATATAAGCATGTGTGCGTCATTGCTGCAGGCGTTTGTTTAACGTTTGACGTTTATGTTTGCGTCATTCTACACTCACACATTGTATATTTTTGAAAACGATTGATTATGTGTTAGTGAGTGCTTTGCCTGCCGTCAAATAAGATGGTAAATTTAACTACAATAACATAAGTTACCGTTGTTGAGTAGTGTAGGAAGCGATATGGTGACTCGTGGGTAGTGATGAGTACTATAAGTGTAATGAATCAACATGTTAGCTTGTAGAAATTAAATATTGTAGAAATATAATATAATATGTAATATATATATAATATAAATGCATACATATATATATATATATATATATATAAAGTATGCGATATTATATATTAGCTTAGACGTCTTTTAAGTATATAGTCCAGTAAACAATTTATTTAGAAATGTAGTTTTAAAACCATTGTTATGTTAATTGGTAAATAAATTTCATTAATTATTATACATACAATTAAATACAAAATACTATTTAGTCAAGTCAATAAATTAATAATTAATCAAATAACCCGCCCCTGACCGTTCCCGGCGCAAAAGTACCCATCACACATATATATATATATATATATATATATATATATATATATATATATATATATATATATATATATATATATATATATATACATATATCAATCAATCAATCAGCCCACTGCACTACACTACTGGACATGCGCCTCTTCTAATGTTTGCTGTTTCGTCCGATCCTCCGCCTTCTGCGTTCTGAATTAAGTAATTTCTAATTTCTAACAATAACATCACGCACGTATGGTATATCCATCAACTTGATATAAATCTATGTTTTCTTTCATTTTATTCATGGATTAGATAAATAATTTACAATAACTATTTAACTTTTATGTAAACAAAAATATATGATTAGGAATAACATAGATTAGTATTATATACAACTAAATTGAAAAAAAAAAAATTAAATTGAATTATGTATATAATTGTAAAATGACCTTTACCAATATATCCTTATCTGATTCAAAACACATTCCGTCACAAGCTGGATCTTACTAATGAAATTATCATTATTAATTCAATATCTATCTATGAATCCAGCCTAATGTAACTACACTATTTCACTATCTCTAATCTAATGAGAAAATTATCACAGGTTATAACATTATAATTGTGACGTAGGTTCTTGCTACGGGTTATGGGGCTAATCGTCCGAGCCAAGACTGATCCTCGGACGAGTTGCCTCATTCGTAAAACGTATGAGGCTTTTTGTCTGAACAAGAAGTTGTCCTCGGATGAGTAGCCTAATTTTTTAAAAGAACGGGTTTGAGGATATTGGTCGATTCGTCGAGGCTAAGAAAAACATACCGATAACATCAGCCTTGTAGAATCACAGTTAAGTATCTAGCTAAAGTTCTTTTTTATTTGACTTAAAACACATTTGACATTTGGGCCTCCGACATTTAGTATAACCAGTTAAAGTCCAAATATTCATTAACAAAATGTGGTTTATTCAGAAGATGAAGATCAGACACCATATTTTTCTTTTCAGATATCCAGCTGCTTGTGAATGTTCAGCTGTATGTGTTGTGTATTCTTTTTTGGAATACAATTAAATATGAGTTTTCTATATTGCCTTGGAAACCGACCAGCAACCAAGAATGGTCCTGATTCTGCATAGCGACTGATGAACAGCTACACCGTTCCCCTTTACAAACAAACATAATAAAACTAAACAAGATGAACCAACCACCACAAACTAATTATCATAACAAATAGTCAATACAGTATCTACTGCTTACCAAAATTTTTCATATAATTTATTTTCGCTCATAAAGCTATAAAGTTATCGATATCATTAGTTAAGTTAGAATAAACATATTATTATAAATATTACTAACGACAAGCATAATATCGTAATGAGAGTAGTATAGATTCTTCGTAATCGACGTTCGTTACTTACTCCCTACAATTAAGTTGAAAATTATTTGTATAACACTATCACTAAAAGAACACATTCTAAGTGCAAAAAGCAAATTTTATACTAGTATTCGAACACAAAACATTTTATGTGATTAAAAAATTTGACTTTGTATGCCACAGAACCACGATACTTGCGAAATGCGACTTTGTATGCCACAGAACCACGATACTTGATATTAACTATTCTAAAAAATACAGTCTTATACTATTCTAAGAATTTTATGAACTATTACTCGAGAAACTAATATAATAAACAAATACGAATGGTTTAGAATCAATTGCAATTTGCAAGTGTGTGAGTGAAGAAACGAGTTATTGATACACACCCATGTAAATACCTACGTTTGACTTAATTTTCAGCGTCTGACATATCGCGTAATATAATATATTAGAAATACCCACACATGTAAAGGTGGGATACTATTTCTTTTGCCGAGTGTACACATACCTCAGCAAACCTCTGGGCTGTTTCCATCACTGTCTCATGCGGATGATCAAGTCCGGGTTGCAGTACAAGAGCTGGCAGTTTGAGCCGCTCGCAAAAAACGCGGAACCGCTCATGATGGCCCTCCATCCCCGGTATTATGCATAGATTTGTCTGGTTTGCTTCAAACTCATCATCTCTCTGCAATAATTAAGATATCTTAATATTGACATTTTATTAAACCATGCTGAAGTGTACATTAAGAAGTTATTTTAAGAAATGCAGTACATACCATAGATGCGCTACTGACAAGTGTTGGCAGAAATACTAATTCGGTAGTCGCCAGAAGTTCGTCCGAATCAATATAACTGAAGAAGTTAGACAAGCCCTTTATATCTTCTAAAGGTAGGTCGAAAACTTTCTTTTCTATTTCTAGTATACTGGAAATTAAGATCAAAATGGAAGAATGTGTCTAACATTGAAAATACTTTATAGATTTAAAAAATACATGTAAATTGTCAACGTTACAACTATTATTTGTAAAGCAATAAGTTAAAAAGAACCAAAAATAATAAACGTTCAAAAAAATTGCACACACTTAGGTGGCAGAGAAGCACACGGCCCACCTGATGGGAAGTGGTTACCGTGGCCTATGGCCGTTTGCAACACCAGAGGCATCACAATCGTGCTACCGACCCTGTAGATGCCTTCTAATACCCTTCTTGAAGAACCCCATATTAGCAGGAACTTCATTCCACAACCTGAGCGTGCGTGGTATGAAATTCCTTTCAAAACGTACGGTGCGCACCATTTCCGGTCGCAATGTGTGAGGATGAATTCCCTGCCTATGGCGAGTGGTGCGATGATAGAATCTAGTGGTGCCTGCTGCCGTCAAACAATTCATCTGAGCACAGAACATTGTATAGGCGGTGGAACACACACAGCGAGGCAAAGTCCCTTCTGAGGCTAAGAGGTTCCACATCCCCTGTGAGTATGGGATTGTCGACGAGACGTCCGTCTTTGCAATGAGTCGAAGGGGTCAAGCTGGTATGCAGGCGCTCCGGCAAAAAGGTGACAGCAGTACTCCATGTGGGGCCGACTAGTGCAATAAGATGCAATACTCGTAGATACAATTTGTAACAAACAAAGATTGCGCAAAGAGCTTAACTTACGTGTCTATTGTTAATGATCGAACTTGTTCTTCGTCAAATGCCAGATTGTACTGGATGCGTAGGAAAGTACAAATTGACTGTAATTTATGATTTTGAATACCTAATTCTGCCAAAGTAAAACTCTTCGTGACGGCGTCTGGTATACTTAGACCTGCAGATAAATAATATGAATATTGGTAATTCAGAAAAAATAAATTATGCTGCTCTGTAATAAGTATATTGGTGCTTAACAACTTACCAGCCAATTTCGCAATTTGTTGCAGAAGGGAGATTTTATGCTTGTTCTCATGTGCTAGACTTACACAATGAGTGTTCTGCAAAGCTTGTTCCGCAGCGTCTACTGCTCCTCGCCAGTTTATGAAACTGCCGTATGCTTCCTTTAATAGACAAATTATATTTTAAATTTTACTAAGCACTGCCGTATTGCCTTATCCAAATACACAATGCTAGACTCTTACAGCCTTTATGATGTATCGGAACGTGACTATTGAATGGAAGTATTATGCACCATTCACACAAGTATAATGAGTAGCGATACGTGTTGTGTGAAGTAGTTGGCAACTGCATGGGGAGATGGAGTTAATAAATTCAAATTCAAAAAGTGTGTGTAGTACTTAATAGGCTGGTAGATGACGCCACGGATGAACCATTTTCATTAGCATAAATAAATAAAAAATCTATGATTACATTTTATTCTTAGAAGTGAAGTAACGTTATCGTTCAAAATTGAAATAAGATTTGATTCCAACTCTGTTGTAATCATCATCATCATCATTTCAGCCGAAAGACGTCCACTGCTGGACAAAGGCCTCCCCCAAGGATTTCCACAGTGACCGGTCCTGCGCCTTCCGCATCCATGCCCTTCCCGCGACCTTCACCAGGTCGTCGGTCCACCGTGTGGGAGGCCTGCCTACACTGCGTCTTCCGGCGCGTGGTCGCCACTCGAGAACTCTCTTGCCCCAACGGCCATCTGTTCAACGAGCTATGTGCCCCGCCCACTGCCACTTAAGTTTGCCGATTCTGTGTGCTATGTCGGTTACTTTAGTTCTCTTGCGGAATTTCGTATGTTTGAGCGATTACTGGAACAACTTTTTGACAAGAGATGCGTTATATGTGAAGATTTCAATACAGACCTCTTAACTGACGAAAAAAAGCTTGCCATAAATATTCTGTTCTGACAGCTTACAATTTTAGACCTCTAGTTAATACAACTACTTTTAGGCGAAATTATCGAATTTCTTGTATAAATAACTTTTTGACTAATTTTAAGGAGGATGCTGTAGTTGAATGTACGGTTGACCACAATGGATTAGCAGATGGACATGTAGGCCTAATATGTAATCATTATACAGTAATAATAATTTGAAGAATAAGCATACTACATAATATATAGAACCACTTATAAAAGAATATTTAATACAACAAATAATGAGAGGTTCCAGGAGTTGCTACTATCAAATAATTAACGGCAATTCATGCAAACACTTTTATTTCAAAATTCAATGATATTTTTTGTGAGAGTTTCAAGATAAGAAAAGTTAAAATTCACCCCAAACGTGGCTCTGGTTTAAACTGGGTCTCTAAAGGAATCAGAGTTTCTGGTAAAATGAAGCGGTTTCTTTGTGTAAAAGGTAATCAGCATGCTTCCTGGGCTCATAATAAAAAGAAATATATTACCATAAATAAGCGGGTAGTTAGGAACGCGAAAAAATTAGTAGTTCAAACTACCAAGGCGGCTCGGGCGTCGGAGGGTGCAAACTGACCTCCGCCTCCCATGAGCGCGGGCCTAAGGGTAACGGGTGGAGCCGCCCGTCACCCTAGCAGAAGCAGGCCACGGCGGCGGCGCGCATCGTAGGACGATGCGCGCCTCCCCACACCTAGGTTGAGTCGGGGACCGCGTGATCCCTCCCTCCCGAGAAGGGCCAGACCGAGAGGGATGGCGATGGGTTAGCCAGGATGCGAGGGATAAGTCGCATGACAACCTCACCTTCGGCCTAGCACTACGACCCAGAGACGGTGTGCGGTTAGGTCGGTTCGAGTCCGACATAACCTCCGGCTCCGGAGGGGTGGGTATCCGTGGGGATTTCCCGCACGTAAAAAAAAGGTAGTTCAAACTGCTTTAGTGAGATCTGGAAATGTTGTGAAGGATGTTTGGCGTATAGTCAATAAACACAAAAACATGAAAACACAAGACAATAAATACCACTCCCTATATAATGAGGAATCCATCACTTCTGATCCCAAAAAAATGACAATTTGTTTGTCACTTCTTTTGAATATAATTTTGGGATGAGTGACGTCGACTGTAGCTCAGCTTTAGGAATCCTTAAGCAAAATACAGTTAGAACTCAAAGAGATATGGTCCTTGACTAGTTAACCAGGATTCAGTTTAACAAAGTACATGAATATGCATTACTTTTAAAAATAATTCTAGTTCTAGCTCTTTGCCAGAAAACCCTTCAATATTTAGGTGAATAATGTTCAACAACATAGACTTTTCGATTGTCCCTAAAATTAAATTACTATGCTATGAATCAATAAAATTATCTATTTGTATTCTATTTGTATTGGTCTGGGTATTTTTGTGCCTCGGAGAGCACGTTAAGCCATCGATGCGGTTGTTATACGAATATCTGTTGATGTGGCAGTCGTTACGGGTAGTTGGAGTCCGAAAAAATTTAACAACTGATCTAACTGCAATACTTCGATATCACCAATAGATTGTGGAGGTCAGAAAGCGCAGCTTCGTAGAAAATATCGAATTTCAACCAAACCTGCACTTAGACTGCAAAATGTGCCCACCGAGCTCAGAGGTGAAAGCCACGGATGCGACCGGGATAAGGAAGGTAGATTTTTGTGCAGAAAAATCAAATCTCATGAGGAATCAACTTCGTGGAGTGCTAAAGGTAAAGCACAAACTGTTACTTTACGTTTTTTTACCTAAAGAATGAAAAATTGACTTAACTTACTTCCTTAATTTCAGGCAGCAGGATTACTGTAGCAGGTAACTGGTCATTGAGTCGATTCAGACACACATTCTTGCCAGTAGAGTTGTCACCAAAATCGATTACAGCAAAATAGCTGGAAGTTTGAAGAAAATTTTAACATAACATAACGTAAACTCACGCCTTTATCCCCGAAGGGGTAGGCAGAGGTGCTAGCACCCACATTTCGCCGGTTTATGTTTAGGTCCCAATGTAATAGGTGACGAGCCTATTGCCATTAACTGGGTACTTATAAACCTTATAAACATTGGAAGAAGCTTATGTCTGGCTGTGGATTGAGGGAGGCTAATTGGTTGGTTGACTATAAACAAATATATTTCTTTCATGACAAAAAAAAATAATTTTCAGATTCTAAGTTGATTGACAATATGTTTGTCAGTGAGTGTCTGGTATTTTGAGTAAGGCCTGACATACGCAGTGAAAATCTAATAAGAACCATTTGATAGATTTAGCATGGCCAGCTGCTGATCACCCTGCCCCCAAAGATCTTTCAACATATTTAAATGAAAAAATGTTTATGATAGTACAGTCAGCATCATTAATCTTCATCATGCTGACTGTACAATTATAACAAACTTGTATTTACGAGTACAGTGGTCCTTTTATTGTGAATGGAATAAGGTTTCCCTGCAACTGATTGTACCACGCCTATAACACATTAGATCAAACTAACGTACCTTAGATAAGAACACAATTTCCTTATTTCTGTATCCAAATTGTTTATCAAATTATTCTCAGCGCCAGTTTCTTCGGCAACGATATAAACACCTTCCAGAGGGCCCAACCGTAAACTGCTAGTTATTAAAGAAACTACTGATTTCTGGTTATTTAGGGATTCTGAAGACACGGCGACATTTATACCCAATTTTTGCCAAGACCTAAAAACACATCATTTAACTAAATATAAATAAAGTACAAAGTTGAATGATATTTTGAAGCATTTAGCATGGTAACTATTCAAATCGATTAAGATAGTAGTAGTAGTAGTAGATAGAAGGATCGCGGGTTCGAAGAACCCCGTGTGAACCAATTCAATTTTCTTCTATCTTAATCGAAAGTATCAAATTGCAGATATTTTGGTCTAAATCTTGGAATTTTATGGTTGTTTCAAGTTACACTTTGCTGATCACCTAGATCATTTATTCTAAGTCCCCACTTAAGTATATGGAATTATATCGACAAGTAACTACCGTATTTTGTGATGTACGTAAGAAGATTGTGTCGGAACGTGCAGATATAGTTGCTTAGCACCTCTAGTCACAAGTCTATCAGCAAACTGTAGACCATACGATGTCTTGCCGCACAGTATGAGCTGAGAGCGATTTGCGCTAAATCTTATCCTGGAAATCAATTATTGTTTTGTTAGCACTGAGGTTTCCGACGACATACTATTATCAGTACAGTACAATGATAAGTAATTTACCTGTTCTGTGCATGAATAGTGTTTGCTTTTACATGTAACAGCACACGGCCGCGATGGGAACTGGAAGCCAATAGCTGGAATGCACGTGCTGCTTCATATGGTCCGAATGTTACCCGCGACAGGGGACGAACGAAGCCGCGAGCAATGCCTTCACTTACCATTCTATGTATATTCTGTGGATATCTTTAATATTAGTATTTTATACCTACTTTATTTGCAATAGAAATAGAACCATTACCATGACTCTCAATTAATATATAATTTTGGGCATAAATGTTACTTTCCAACTTTATTTAGAGAGTTCAGAGTGTAAGTGGCTACATTATTGGCTACAAGGAAATTGGCGTTTTGGCAAAAAATACAATACCTCAGTCTGCCTTATTGGATACTAGCTGTTGCCCGCGGCTCCGCCCGCGTGGATGTCGGTTATCGCTTAGTGTTGATCCGACGCTATTGAGCTTTAAATTCGCCTCTCTACTCACCTTTGTCCCCGACTATGTATTCACCTCTGTTCTCGACTTTCTACTCGCCCCTATATTCGACTCTCTACTCGACTTTCTGCTCGCCTCTATACTTGAATTTATACTCGACTCTCTGCTGACTTCTCTGTTCCCTCTCTACTCGACTTTGTACTCTTCTCTATACTCGCCTATCCATTGGCCTCTCTACTTTCCCGTCCATTCGATTCTCTTTTCACCTCTCTACTTGACTCTCCCCACTCGCCTATCTACTCGCACCTCTACTCAACTCTCTATTCGATCTTTACTCGCCACTACATTCGTCTTTCCACTCGCCGCCCTATTCGCCTCTCTACTCAACCGTTTACTGCATTCTATTTAATTCTATACTCACCTCTCCACTGGCTCTCTAGTCGCATATCTACTCGCCTCTGCTGTCGACTCTACTCGACTTTCGATCTTTACACGCCTATCCACTCGTCCCTATAACAATCTCTACTCGCCTCTCCACTCGCTTCTATATTTGGTTCGCTACTCGACTAAGTCCGTTCCGAAGCTCTAATTCACCTTTGTACCAAATTTCATGAAGACATATTAAAAGAAATTCTTACTTTTTATATATAGGACACGTCAATTTGACTTTACCTCGCCTGATGGTAAGCTAAAGGCAAAGTCTCAGGAAAGAGGGCCACCATTATATAAACGTGCCATGTTAACAATGGTGGCACTCAGCTTGACGGCCTCATCAGATGCTTTTTCACGCCCCGCTTAAAGGACCCGAATTCCAGGTCTTAATGGTGCGGCAAAGGAAAGAGTCACCGAACCGCTTGGTTCTTGAAGGATTTTTTTTCTATTTTACTTCTATTTTTTTTTCTATTTATGCTATATTCACCCTTTTTGTGCCATTAAAAATTAGAAACTTTAATCCCATAGCCCATAGCCATAGCAATAAAAGGTAGCCTATATCCTTTTTCGAGCTCTAATCCATCTCTGTACCAAATTTCACCAGGATATCTTAAAAAATGACAAAGTTTCATACTAACTATGTAGTCCTTATCCCCCCCCCCCCCCTCCCTTTTACCACATTATTCACGATAAAAGGTAGCATATATCCGTTACCAAGCTCTAATTAATCCCTGTACCAAATTTCATCAGGATATCTTCAAAACTGTCAAACTGTCATCCCTTATTACCCCCCCCCCCTTTGCCTCTATTTTCGCGTCAATAGGTAGCCTATGTTCGTTCCCAAGCTTCAATCCATCTCTCTCTCAAATATATCATCAGGATGTCTTCAAAACTGGCAAACTTTCATCCCCTATAACTCCCCCCCTCCCCTTTAACCTCGTCTTTCGCGACAAAAGGTAGCCTATGTTCATTCTTAAGCTTTAATCTATATCTGTACCAAATTTCTTCAGGAAATCTTCAAAAATTACAAACTTTCATCCTAAGGCCCTAGTCCCCCCTTCTATCCCCCTTTTTGCGATAAAAGGTAGTCTATGTCCGTTCCCAACCTCTAAACTATCTCTGTACCAAATTTCATAAGGAAATCTTCTAAAACGATAAACTTTTATCCCAAGGCCCTGACCCCCCCCTTCTTCCCCCCTTTCTTCCCCCCTTTTCGCGATAAAAGGTAGTTTATGTCTGTCCCAAGCTCTAAACTATCTCTGTACCAAATTCCATCAAGAAATATTCAAAAATGACGAACTTTCATACCAAGGCCTTAGTTCGCCCCCCTCCTACCCCCCTTTTCGCGATAAAGGTAGCCCATATCCGTATCCAGGCCCTAAACTATCTCTGTACCAAATTTCATCAGAAAATCTTCAAAAATGACAAACTTTCATCCCAAGGTCTTATTCCCCCCCCTTCTACCCCCCTTTTCGCGATAAGAGGTAGCCTATGTCCGTTCCCAAGCTCTAATCTACCTCTGTACCAAATTTCATTACGGTATCTTCAGAAATGACAAACTTTCATAAAAACTTTCAACCCCTATTTCCCCCCCTTCCACCCCCTTTCTCGTGATAAAAGGTAGCCTATGTCCGTTCTCAAGCTCTAATATACCTCTGTACCAAATTTCATCAAGATCGGTTCAGTGGTTTAGACGTGAAAGCGTAACATACAGACAGACAGACAGACAGACAGACAGACAGACAGACAGACAGAGTTACTTTCGCATTTATAATATTAGTATGGATATACAGACAGTGGGCATGTCAAAAAAAAATACACACACAAAACACACTTTAATTTTAGAATATTTTTGTTTATACTTACTTTCAAATCTTCTACATTTTCATCTTCAAATAATGAAGAGAAATCTACGGTAATATAATTTTTCTCCTTATTTAAATAAGACATTCCAAAATTATATTCATCTCCGTTTTGAAGTTGTGAGATGTCAAGAAACAGACCCCCAAAGTTATTGCAGTCGAAAGATATCTGCAAAAAAATGTGTCACTTAGCAGGACAGAAGCCTAGCTGCACTCTACTTCTTTCTCAAATTCTCACACAAATAAGGTGAATCGTTGTTTATGTTAACTCTGTGCAGTCACTTATTAATTTATTAACTTTACAACAATTAATGTTTGCGCGACACTCAAAAGTGAATTGAATTACGGTGGTGCGAAAAGTTCAAGGGGTCAAGGAGTAAACATTACGTCAGCGTATAAAGAAATACGTAAACATACCATGAAATATACTCAAAATTGCGTGGTTTAGTTTGAACATTTTGAGAACATTAAGGTGCCACTTACATCTTTGAGCCGTCCTGTAACGCAGCTTATAACAACATCGCATTTTTTTCCTTTAGAGACTACTTGAACCATATCACTAAAAGTTTGATCGCGGGAACAACTAATACGATCAGCTGAAATGTTTAGATAAATTAAATAACAGTACTAGAAATCCTTGAAATCAAACAATATTGTTATAAGAACGAGGATTTCATTAAGGACTAAATTGCATTCAAGTGGATAGATTTAGTCAGTTACAATCAAAATCCCGAAGCTCATAAAACCGATGTACAAAAGACTGAAATTCAGAATCCCGAAGTACAAAATCTTGAAGTACAAAATTCCGTAGGTCAATATATTCGAGAATTTTGGGCGGGAGCTCCGCCCATGGTTTGACATTAGATTACTGATAAGACAATACATGAAGATAAGATGAAGATATAGTATCTACATGAAAAATAATTAAGTCCGTTGTAAAAAGTAACTATGAAAATTAAACCAGAATAGAGGAGAAGAATGAAAATGAATGCCTCTACTATACCTTTCAATGCTGGAAATATGCTTAGCAGGAAATGCTTTTTACGTATATTACTGACGGTCGTGTAGACTTCGCAGTCTAAAGCCAAAGCCAGTGATATGATTGCCTGCCCTAAAGCACCTGCGCCTCCGTGTACAAATATCGACCTGCCTCGAGGCAGTCGAAACTTAACAGCCTTTTGAAAGAAAAAAAAAAAGATGCTTTTGTTACATGCTTTGAGTATTCAACACGAGATATGCCTGAGGCGCCCGCGTTCCACTTTCCCCTGTAGCAGTTTCAAGTTTGATATGTAATGTCGGCATAGTTAGAAGGCGATCAATCAGGTATATATACGAAATTTATATTACCTAACATTATGTTCTATACCTCGTCCACCACCGAAAATTATATAATAACTTCGTTCCTCTGGCATCGCCTATGTTTTACAGCCCCAAGAATTTATGTAATGTATTGAAGAAATACTCACTAGGCAATAGTACGCTTGCACGTACGCTAGTGGCACAGTGGCAGCATCTTCGAGACTCCAGTGTTTCGGTACAGGCCAAAGCAGATCTGGCTTCGCTGTCACCCGAGTACTTGCTGCACCACTGCGTACTATACCCATTACGGGTTTACCGCTGTGATAAAACATAAAATTAGTAAGCTTTCCTCTGTGAGTTGCATGGATGCAACTTTTCTCTTATTTTTTATGTTGAATAACATTACTATGGTTGAATAGAGTAAAGCAGGCATATGTGCCCAAGTCGGTAACGTGCCCTTCTCACAAAACTGACAGTTGCATTTTTGTATTTAGCGTCAATCTAATCCGAATAAGCCAGTGACACAAGTATGCCGGGTGTGCTAATTTTTATTAGTTTTATGAGAAAAAAGTGACAAAGTGGTTTGTATGATAGGCTGAATTTGTTTTAGGTTTGCAATTATATCAAGTTAAAGTATTGTTTTACATATTTTTTGTAGTTTTAAATGTTGAACTCCAAAAATCACCTCTTGGAACACTTACATACCTGAAATTTATTTTAATTTTAGGCAAACTTATCTATCAATGCCAAGTGGAACAATTACCCCAAAAATTGGTTAATGTGCTCTGATTTGTCTCGGGTAGTGTGCCCACTTTCTGTAGTCTTTTGCGTCATTATTTGGAACTATTTCCGATCAATTATCATATTTCATAGAATGGGAAGTAAAAAAGCTTTAGATCAGGAAATGGGCAGAAGAAAATATGATAAAAATAATAGAATGCCGGATATATGAAATAATAATATTCAGCGTTCGCAGTGTTGGCTGGCTATACGAAGACTGTTTAAGTTTCTCAGAGAAATGCAACAAGTGCAAAGGCAGTGACATAGAGAAAGGCAAAGAAAAAAGACGACTTAACAAAAAGCTTTACTGGGGCACATGACGTGATACACCTTAATAATAAATCAGTAATTATTCGATATTAATCTTTATGCTTAATATGAAAACGACGTCACACGAAACTTAAATATAAAAAATTAAGGAAAAATCCTGATGAGGAAAATTTTATGTAGCTAAAGGAGGATGGATGAAGTCGCTAAAAGAAATGATAAATCTTCAGATGCCTAAGATAAAACAACAAAACAGTAAAATACTCGAAGCTAACATAGAGATCAAACAGCTACTAAAATGAATTCTTCTGTAAGGAAATCATAAGCTGAAAGGAAATGTTAACTCTTGAAACTGAGCATAATTAAGCATTGGAACGTATAGTACCTAGAAAACTTAATTATTCTGCGTAGCACTCTATATATGGCACTGAGTATTTTAAATAAAAGGTGTTTATAAGTGGACACGTCCTTTTATTTCTTATGACAATAGAATACTAATGTGACGTAGGCACAGAACTTCCAGCCCGAAGATAGTATATGTAAGGCTTTTTGTTCTTGTACATTCGTTTTTAAATATTTATTTATATAAAATAAATATTCCACAACATTTCACACAACGCTATCTAGATCCATGGTAAGCATAGCTTAACTAGCTTGTGTTATGGAATTTAGAATGCGGATAAACATACTTAGGTACTTTTTTCGTAAACACATTAATATTATACATAGAAACACCTAGAACAATGCAAATACACATATTCATACATGCAAATATTTGCACTGTGCGGGGATCGAACCCGCGCCTCCGGCACAGCGGCCGCATTCACTACCGCTACGCCACGGAGCCTGTGCTAAATAAACTGTAAAGAAGTTTTTATCTTCATCTTCAAAGTATACTATGTGTTTACGATAAACTGATTGCTCGTATTGTGCTATTCAAATCGCAGTGCACATAAGATTATGGGAACCCATTTTTTCTCATAATGGTTTTTGTCTTAATTTAAATTGTCATAATACGTTAGGAAGAATTTTCTTTGTCATAATAATAGTGTGCCATAATTGGTTTTTAGCATACTGTGTTATTAAGTATAAGTATTGTATATCCTATTTTATTTATTTATTTATTTATTTTAATCTACTAACTGCCATTACAGGTTACCCCAATGCGGCAGATAGCAACTCATACAATACAATTCATATAAAACAATTCATACAATACAATTAATAGAAAACAATTCATACAATACAATTAATACTAAAAAAAAAAAACTCATACCAAATATAATACATTATTTTATAAATTAGTTATAACTAATAATATAAAATGATGCCCTTGTGAACTCACTCAGAGAACCCGTAAACATGTCCACTACTTTGGCTATCATATTGAGGGCGCGAAGGGCCCGAGTGAACGGGGCCTCGGCCTGCAAGTTCGTGCGCGCTCGCGGTACCGCCAGCAGCGGCGGCCGGCGCCGGCGCCACACGTATCGGTCTGGCACACACAGGCACAGGGCACCCAGTATGGCTGGGTTATGCAGCTTGCCCCTCAGTACTGCCAACAAGTATGATACTAGCGCGACTTCGCGCCTCACCCGTAATTCATTGTACCCCACCATTCCCAATACAAATAAGGTGGGATATTGTAGCGGGTAAAAGGGATACACACCATATAACCTTAAATACAGAAATCTGATAAATTTATTCTGTATCCGTTCCACCATTAGGTTATATTTGGCCTCATGTGGTGACCATATAGCTGCGTTGCCTTCCAGCTGGCTTCTTACAAGTGCGTTATATAAGGCCATTATCGCTCGTATATTAGTAAAGCATTTTGCTCTCCGCAGTATAAAACCTAAATTTCTGTAAGCTTTCTTACACACCGCAACAATATGGTCCCCAAATGTAAGTCCCGCATTAAGACGCACGCCCAAGTCTCTGACCTCCTTTACCCTGGCCATGACCTCTCCACCTACCTTGTACTGGTACAGTGTGGGGTTGCGCGCTCGACCAAAGGTTATAGTTACACTCTTGTTGGCATTGAACTGTAACCCATTTCTGGTACTCCACTCTACCACCCGGTCAATGTCCTGCTGCAACTTCACACAGTCCTCTTGATTCCCAATGGTCATGTACACCTTTAGGTCATCAGCGAACAGCAGGCATTTCGCATCGCTTACGACCGCGGGTAGGTCATTGACCATCAGGAGGAATTCCAGAGGACCCAAGTTGCTGCCTTGACTTACACCAGATCGTGTGTAGTACAGCTCCGAGACGTACCCCGAGTACTCTACGTATTGCTGCCTATCCCTCATATAACTGGCAAACATCCGCAGTAGATGCGGGGTGAAACCGACGCTCGCTAACTTTTTAAGCAGAATGTCATTATGAACCCGATCAAACGCTTTTTTGAAGTCGAAGTAAGCGGCGTCGACTTGCATCCCACTATCCACCACCGGTATGACGTCCACCATGTAACTGAGGAGATTGCTAGTTACACTCCGACCCGGCCGGAAGCCATGCTGCGCGTCCGTCAGTTGCCCGCTCACTTGCTTGTAGACGCTGTCATGGATAGCGGATTCAAAGACTTTCGCTGGCGTTGACAGAACCGCCACAGGTCTATACCCCTCCACCTCAGATGCCAAACCACCCTTTGGTACCGGTACTACTCGGGTAATTTTCCATCTTTCCGGAAACTCCGCTGCTGTCAAGGAGGCATTAAATATATGAAGCAGTGGCTCTTCTAGTACCGCCCGACAATCCCTAAATATATAGGGTGGTATACCGTCGGGCCCTGCGGATTTCTTGGGCTTGAGACGCCGCAGAGCGGCGCGCACGTCTTCCAGACTCAGACGGTCCAGGTGAACACGCGCAGCCGAGTTGTTAGCGCCGGCGTCTATCACGCTAGCCTCCACATCCAGTCTCGCCCGCTCAGCGTGGTATACCGAGTGGAAGTACCTCGCGAATTCCGTCGCGCATTGATGTCCCGTCAAAACTTCCCCATCTTGTATGATATTCTGTGAACCCGCCTTTCCCCTTTTTGACCTTATGTAGTTCCAAAACTCTTTTGGGTCATTTAACAAATTGTTTTGGATCCTGTCGTGGTACCTCTCGTGAGCTTCTCTTATCATACATTTTATTCTCGCCCTACACTCTGAAAAATATTTGTAATTAATTTCAGAGCGAGTTGATTTATATCGCTTGTGAAGAACGGCCTTACGTTTAATTTCCCGTATTATATCCGCATTGTACCACTCTGGATATACATAGCCAATTTGTCTACTGTACCTTTTTTTCTTCGGAACAAAACTATCTAAAATTGAATTTATAGTACTATAGAAATAATTTAAACTACATTCTAAATCCATGTTGTACATCGGTGTCCAATCTACAGTAGCTATAGATGTATATAAGGATGGAAAGTCTGCCTTATTAAAGTTCCACTGCATCGGTGCATAATTCGTATCAGTGTGCGGTGCCAGCACGGGCGGCGCGGGCGCAGGCGGTGCGCGCCTCGCCGCCGCTGGCAGCGGAGCGCTCACCCTCAGCGGCGGGTGGAGGGGGTCCGGCGTCGTCACGAGCGACTCGGCCCCACTCACTCGCACCCTTTCCCACGTACTCAACACAAGATCTAACTTCCGACCCATGCAATTTGTTACTTCGTTACTCTGAGTGAATTCACAATAGGCCTTAAAATATTCATAATAATTACTGACCGCTACTGGACAAGAATACAAATTAAAATCTCCCACTATTAAAACAGCATTATACATACTACAATATTGTTCAATAATTTTAAACATTATCATGTACTCAGTTTCGCTGCTATTCGGAGGAATGTATACAACACAACATAGAAATAAAAATCTATTACGTAAGTACACAGTAGCGCCCACAAGCTCGAAAATGTGATCATCTAACTTAACGTCACCCGGTATCGCTATTCGTCGTATCTCGACGCTCGGTGTGGCCACTAAAAACGCGCCGCCCTGTTTGCGTCCATCGGCTCGATCGCATCTAATGATATTGTAGCCAGGCGGTATTATTTCTGTGTCGTAAATTGAATTGTTACATCCTGTTTCTGTTATCGCAATCAAATCCGCTTCCGATTCAAGTACACTACGATAACACTCTTCCAATTTCGTTCGTAATCCTTTCACGTTCTGATAAATTATATCAATACTGCTAGTGGCTACTGGGTTTGGTGATTGTTTTTCGAAACCACACCCACTCACAGTATTCTATATTCACAGCCCAATTTTGTGACTGACACAGTAAGTCATACTTACTCTCTGGTACTGCAATGATAAAAGAAGCATACCCTCTTTCCGTCTTGTGCTTTATTTTATCCACTTTAACATCCACTCCTTGGCCACATATGTTTTTTACATATTTTTCTAGGCTCTCTGTCGTAGTTTCTGCTTTCAGCCGCCATACATGCAAAAATTTCTTTCGCTCCAGGCCTTGAATTTCCATAGAAGTAGTGTTGCCTCCTCTTTTTATTTCATTATTCGGAAATCTACTTTTTCTTCTATTGACTACTGTCCAATTCGTTCCTTCTTGTTCTTTAATATTCTTTTCATCCGCACTTTCTGCTGTTCGGCTCAATCCCGCGGAAACATCAGTCGATTTTGTGGCCACACACGCCTTAACCGGTTTGACTGATGGCGATCGCTCGTCTATTGTAGATGTCAAAGGTGCAGTTTGTTTTTGTTTACCTTTCTGTACGGTATTGGCGAACGATTGCGACGGTACTGACATTCTCAAAGGCCTTTGTATATCTTCAGTTGTAGTCATTTTATTTATATTCTCTAATACTTTATTTCTCTCTGTTAGTACATTAATTTTGTGTTCTAAAGATTCTACGGCTTTAAGTTTCTCCTCTACTACCCTCATTGTACCTTTAAGTAATTTCAGCTCCGTCTCCGTTTGCACGTATCTGTGTAACAGCTGATCGTACTTTTTATTTTGTTCGATCATCATTGATGTCATCTCGGATCTGAACTCCCTAAGCTCCGTCAACATACTAGGCTCATTCTCCATGATAGGTGTGTCATCCAGACCACGGCTGCCGCCGCGGGTAGTGTTTACAAAGTCGGTCGGTGTCGATACTTGGATCATGGTGTTTTGTGTGCGCACTGGTGTATCGGAGTTACCTCGTTTGGGGATATCCCGTTTGCACTCCGGACATCTCCAACTGTGCTTGTACTCCTTCGTAAACGTAGAAAATTCTTTCTCGGATACGGCAAGACATTTCAGATGGTATGTTCTCTTGCATTTTTGTTCAGCACATTTCATATATTGTAACACTTCAGTTATTAGTGTATTACATCCATGACATTTAGTCCCCATTGATCACTTATTTCTATTTTTAACAAATATAATTAGCTTGGCACGTCCGTTCACGCTCAGGTTTTTTTTTTTTTTTTTTTTTTTTTTTTTTTTTTTTTTTTTGTTTTTATTGTGTATTGTTTTTATTCATAACATTGATATGCATAAAGTTGTAAAGCATATTGTTTATTTGTCTAACAGTTATTTGGGATAATGATAAAAAGCATAAAGGATACTTATACTTTACGGGTACGTATTATAATATGTAATTTCAAAATATATAATACATCAAAATACATAAAGTTATTTGACATAAGTTCTAAATTTCTAAGTTTCAACACAATGCATAATGGTTCCTGTGGCTACTTTTTATAATATATAAATTCAAAATTTCTTTTGACAGAAAATTAGTGATAGGTTTATTGAGAAAGCTGTACAATCCGACTTGGATAGGTTAGGTTAGAAGGAAGAAGGTTACCGCTGCGGTCGAACCGGCCACAAAGCGGTGCAGTGCTCCGAGAAACCCCGGTGTTCGCTGTGCGCAGCAGCGAACAGGCCGGCGGAGCATAGGGTGGGAAGCAAAACATACTACCCGCCTAAACCCAAGAAGGGGGCATTAGTAGCAGCTAAAGCCCCTGCAGCCAGCAGCTGCCCTCCGTCACAAGCGGGGGAGGTGAGGGCGATGATCTGTTATTAATATCAGTTATGGATCATCGCTTCCTCCAAGCAAATGTTAACCACTCCGCCGGCTCGCAGGATCTGCTGCTGCAGACCATGGCGGAGTGGCCCATTGAGATGGTAGTGGTCTCCGAGCCTTACTTTGTCCCTCCCAATGATAACTGTGTGGCAGATCGTGACGGATCGGTGGCTGTCATATCCTCGGCGCAGTTAGGACCTAACCTAACTGTTAGGTACTCTGCCCGTGGTGCAAGGGGCAGCGGATACGCGGCTGTAAAGTGGAGGGAGATACTGGTGATCGGAGTGTACTTCTCTCCGAACAGAAGCCTCGCTGAGTTCGAGCTGTATCTGGACGGGGTGGGTGCTCTCATTAGGCACAATTTACCCCGTCCGGCGCTCGTTCTTGGGGACCTCAATGCCAAGTCATCGGCATGGGGGTCACCAGTGACGGACGTGCAGGGTGAGACTCTGGACTAGTGGGCGGCGATGGCCGGCCTTCTGATTCTCAACCAGGGGTCGGCTAGCACGTGCGTGCGATGGAACGGGGAATCAATTGTGGACGTGTCGTTTGCTTCTCCTTCCATTGCTCGCACGATTCGAGGGTGGAGGGTTATGGGGGTGATCGAGACACTGTCGTATCACTTATATATCTGATTTAGCGTCTCCACGTACCCAGACCCCAGGTTGCTCATCACCCAAGGAGGCGCACTCCAGCATCCCTAAGGTGGGTGCTGAGGACGCTGGACAGAGAAACGCTAGTGGAGGCTTCGATAGTCCAGGCTTGGCAGTGCCCATCGGATGAGCCGGTGGATGTCGAGGAGGAAGCGCAGTGGTTCCGGGCCGCTATGTCGCAAATCTGTGACGCAGGCATGTCCCGAGCCAAGGCGCGCCCGCCCAAACAGGCGGTGTATTGGTGGTCCCGGGAGATAGCTGCTCTCCGAACCAGATGCGTAGAGGCAAGGCGTGAGTACACGCGACACCGCCGCCTACGTCGCCGGGACGAGGGAATGGAGAGACGGCTGTACGCGGTGTACCGAGAGCAAGTGCGGGCCTTACAGCTGGCTATCTCCAATGGAAAGGAGCATTCGAAGGCGGAGATGCTGGAGAGTCTCAGTCGAGACCCGTGGGGGCGCCCGTATAGGATGGTAGGGGAAAGTTAAAACCTTGGGCGCCACCACTTACTGAGACTCTGGAGGTCCAGTTACTAGATATGTTGTATCCGCTCTGTTTCCTAGCAGAGTGGACCACCAGCCTCCGGAAATGAACTCGCAACGGGTGGCAAACAATGAAGGGATGGAGGAGACGGTGCCACCAGTGTCTCAGGGAGAGCTGGGCGCTGCCATTCTTAGGCTTAGAGCCAAGAACAAAGCGCCTGGGCCTGACGGCATTCCTGGACGTGCCTGGGTTCTGGCTATCGAGGCATTGGAGGAACGATTCCGACGGCTGCTGGACAGCTGTCTAGCATCGGGCCGGCTCTCAGGCATCTGAAAGACTGGCAGGCTAGTTCTCCTCAAGAAGGACGGGCGACCCGCGGAAAGTCCTTCCGCTTATCGCCCGATTATGATGTTGGATGAGGCGGACAAGCTATTTGAGCGTATCGTAGCTGGCCGCCTCATCCGGCACCTTAATGACGTGGGTCCACACCTGTCGAACAGACAGTTTGGTTTTCGAGTGGGCCGGTCCACCATCGACGCCATTAAGTGTGTCAAGGCCCTCTCGGACGAGGCGGTGGCCCGCGGTGGGGTGATGTTGGCGGTGTCGCTCGACATCGCCAACGCCTTCAACACTCTGCCGTGGGCTTGCGTAGGGGAGGCACTGAAGTTTCACAACGTGCCCCTCTACCTCAGACGAATTATTGGGGCATATCTGTCCGACAGGTACGTGTCGTACCTGGAGCGGTACGGAAGAGTTCTGCAGAGGCAGATGTCGTGCGGTTTTACACAGGGATCGGTTCTTGGGCCGCTCCTGTGGAACATCGGGTACGGCTGGGTGCTGAGGGGTACTCTTAATCTGGGCGCCGGTGTTGTTTGCTACGCTGATGACACGCTCGTGACTGCCCGGGGCGAGACCTACCCCGAGGCAGCCCGTCTTGCCACGGTGACAGTGGCGGAGGTGGTGGCGAGGATAGAGAGGTTGGGACTCCGGGTGGCGCTCAATAAGTCGGAGGCCATTTGGTTTCATGGCCCTCGGCGGGCGCCGCCTCGGGGTTCCACCATCTCTGTCGGGGAGGCAAGCATCGGGGTAGAGCCCCAGATTAAGTATCTCGGACTCTACCTTGACAGTAGGTGGAATTTTCACGAGCACTTCGTGCGAATGGGGCCCCGATTGATGGCGGCGGCGTCGGCGCTGAGGCACTTGATGCCGAATCTCGGTGGTCCCAAATCGGGTAGCCGCCGCTTGTACTTGGGGGTGGTAAGGTCCATAGCACTCTATGGAGCGCCAGTGTGGGTGGAGGCCCTGACCAACAAAACCATGGCTCTCCTGAGAGAACCTCAGAGGATGATGGCGGTCGGGGTCAAACGCGGATACCGCACCGTCTCCTACGAAGCGGCGTGAGTGTTGGCGGGATCCCCCCCGTGGGATCTAGAGGCGGAGGTCCAAGCAGCCATGTTTTCGTGGCGCAAGGATCTCCTCCTCCGAGTTGAACATCCGGCACCGAGGCAGGTCGAAATGTGGAGATTCCACGCTCGGCAGTGCTTGCTCGGGAGGTGGAAGGAGCGGCTGGCCAACCCAACGGCTGGCAGCAGGACTGTAGAGGCTGTCCGCCCCGACCTTGAGGACTGAGTGGACAGAGCGCACGGGTCGTTTACCTTCCGGCTGGGGCAGGTGCTTTCCGGACACGGTTGCTTCGGGAAGTATTCAATACTCAATACATTTATTGCATTCCATAATGTGATACAGTTGTTCGATTTAAATATTACGTTACAATTATGGACCCTGTCGGGCACAGCACAATGTTTGGAGAGAGGAGTAGTTAGGTAAACTTAATTATATATATTATTATTTAGTCAAGGTCAATACAATTCGATCCAATAAAATACAATTCTCAATTTAATACAATTCTATAGTATGTCAAAAATTTTCATACAGGTACATTAAACAATCTTAAGTTTTTTTTTTTTTCATAATGTCATTGAAACACATGCGCGTACTTTCGGATTAGAGTGGGTGGATAGATTTAATGTAAATGTCAAAATAAAATATTTATGTCAATTTCATACATAAATTACACAGTACTAACATAAAATTAAGTTCATACAATGCAAACATTTTTATTGTACATTCCATGTCTATATATTAAATGTCATTTTTTAATTGAAATTTTAATTGATTACCTAATTATTTATTGTATTTTGTCTATTATTTTTGTTTTTGTTTTAATTGAGAGTTTTTTCGTTGAAATTGAAATTGAATATTTTCTATGTCCAAGTTATGTATTTAGTTTTTATCGTCAAAGTATTCTTGTATGCTGTAATAGCTTTTACTTGATAGGTGGTTTTTTAGTTTATTTACAAACATGGTAAATTTTTCTTCTTTTTTTATGTGCTCAGGTAGCTTATTGTATACTACCTGTGTCGCATGGCCGGAAGAGAACCGACAACCGCGTGCCATCATTGCAGCTGCCTCGAGGACACGGCGCAGCATACCCTGGAGGAGTGCCCAGCTTGGGCAGGCGAGCGCCGTGCCCTCGTCGCAGTTGTAGGGACCGACATCTCTCTTCCAACGTTGATTTCATCGATGCTGGGACGTGAGAGGTCGTGGGAGGAGGCCGTCCCTTCTGCGAGGAGGTGATGGGGCAGAAAGAATCTGCGGAGTGGGAACGGGAGTTGTCGTCGGAGCTCCCGAGCCGCAGAAGGAGGCTTGGGTGTCATAGACGTATCTACCACGCCCTCCTACGTCCTCCATGATAGGGGCGGGGGATGAAGGGTAGATGTGGGGGCGTCTGCCGTCCGAACAGCTGTGGCCCCGAGGTGGCACGCGCGGTGTTTCCGTGCGCAGCTCAGGAAGACGGGGTTGAGGATACTTCCCCCTCACCCCACAGGGATGGATTCCTCTGTTGGAGGACCAATGCCGCCGGGGCCGCGGAAGAGTGCGAGAGCGTGCCCGTAGCCCCGGCATGAAGGTGTCCGGAAGGAACACCGCAGGTTTTTAGTGGGTATACTGCAGTTGCAGGGGTCCCACACTACCGGCGGGCCTCCCCCGGGGCTCGTCGGTGTACGCAAAAAATTTTCGCGCGAGCAAAAAGAAGAGAAGGTTCGTGGTTATTTTTTATGACCATGCAAAATTAATCCATTTAGCTATTGATGATGATTATTTTTTCAAACTATTATACTTTTCGATTTGTAGTTAATTTTTCGGAATATAATTTGTATGCTTATAATAGTTATGGTTATGCATCGTTATGCTTAAGTAAACTTATACTTTGGGATAGTATGCTTATAAAATATTATGATTAAAAAGTTATGGCAAATGAGTATTATGCGTAAATAATGCTAGGACAAGTAACAATATGCAAAGTTAAATTATGACATAAAATCGTAGGAATAAAAATAGAGAACCTTATATTATAGTTCTTAAACAATTTATTTCAAAGCGGATATTGATCCCAACAAGAATCTTACGTCGCCCTAAAGGTGATTTTCCACCAGAGTGATGAGACGAGGCGAGGCGAGGAGAGAATTGAAATTTGTATGGCAAATTTCCAATCCTCTCCCAGCGTATCTTTGGTGGAAACAGTGCGGATTGACGAGAATATGCGAGGCGTGAATTGAAATATTTGTTTGTGCAAAAATGAACCGTATTGGTTACGATATAGAGTATAAATCACCTTCAAGGTGATTTTCCAGTAGAATGGCTAGGCGAGGCGAAGCGGGGAGAGAATTGAAATTTGTATAACAAATTTTCAATCCTCTCGCGATGGCAATTTTTAGTGGAAAAGGGTCAGTGTTTGAGCTAAAAGGACTAGAGGATCAAGATAGTTATAAGTATCGATGACAGTTGAACTGTTACTTTATGTCAATGACACTGGGTCTTATCGGCTGCTGGAAGCAGATATTAATCTTGAAGGTTATATTCTAATGGGATAAGATTTGGGAATTTGTATACTAAAGTATAAATCTATATCATCCGCGGGGCGAAGTGTAAAGGAAGGGTTTTCGATTTTGGGACATATTTCGGAATTTGGGTAGACACGTGTCTAATGTCCGTGAGTGTTCTTGAAGCAAGACCAGCTGAGGGCGGCTGGTGACAACGCCACGGTGCAGTGAATCAGCGCCAGGGCAAGTCAAAACTAAACAAACTGATCACACAGACACATACACACCTCACAGTACATACACGCCTTGGATGTTTCTGCGGGTGCTGGGGTGACATCACTACAGGTGAGTGAAAATTGCTGGTTTCTATTAGGGTTAGGTCTTAGGCAAAGCGCTGCGTTACTTGCAGCCAGTTTGGAGTAACAGAGGCTGTTATCTCCGACATTTTTTGGTAGCAGAGCCTGGTTGAACATCAGGAACGCTGAAGGCAGCAAGTCCTCGAATGTTCAACCTAATACGGTCATAATCACGGGTATATACAAGTCTTCCACTGCATAAAATATGTCTATGTAATAATTTACATTAAGAAAATAAGATTGATGAAAATAAGTTACTTTTTTAAATGAGTGGGTACTTGTATGTGCATATTTTCATACTAAATTATCTTTGTTAACTTTAATTTTATTGTGTATAAGCCTACTTGTATTTCACCCTATTGTGTTTGAAATACATATTTATTTAATTGTAGTACCTTGTGTTGGGTTTCACATTTAACTTTAATTTGTATACTGTGTTGTACAAGTAAGTAGGCTCCATTAGTGAGTAGGTACCAAGGGATTTTGTATTTTATTCACTATGTCGACGCCTCGCACCAAGTTGTCTGCACAGTTGCGGTGGTTTGCAGCCGCTGGAGCCTTGGTGGATAGGCCGGACAGACAGGACGCTCTGCTCCTGAGGGCCACGGAGGTCAAGGAGCGTCTGGAGGTGGTGTTTGACCTTTATGGTCAGTTAAAGGAGTCGTCGACAGATAAAACTGTGCTACAGGGCATCGAGGCCGATGTAACCCAATGTGTGGAATTGGGTGATGCGGTGCAGCAGCGGGCTGAGGAACTCAGACATCAGAAGGCTGGGGGCAGTGGGGGTATTCAGGGGCCAAACGAGGGGGTTGTGTCACGGCTCCCAAATATTTATTATATTATATTATTATATATTCCGAGGTCACCGCAGCTGCCCTCCCCCCCTCTAAGGTTTTAACCAGGGGGACTGGTAGTTACCCCTTCGGGGGTTCGGGGGGTCCAGGGGGACCATGGCACGCGCAGCATGGGGACAGTCTGCTGACCCAAGAGTGGGGGCATGGGGGCACGGGCGGGTGTCGCCCGTCGGTGACGGAGGCGCCACCGCAACCTGGGCACTCCGGGTCGGCTCGACTTTCTCCCCCTCTCTTGGAGTTCCCTAGGGTGTTGCCCTACACTCCATCGCTCCGTCTACCGCCGGGGGCAACCTATGAGGCGAGGTACGGCAGACATCCGGGTCAGCGCGCGCCATACCAGCAGCAGTGGGACCCGTTGGCCTATACGGACCCTGCTCGCCAGGCCCACCATGGAGATTGGTTCCAGGGGGGCCAACGCTAGGACGAGTCGGCCCAACCACCTGTTGCCACCAAACCAGAGACAGTGCAGTTGCCCACAGCTTCTGTCTGTGTTTGGGACTGTGAGGGCAACATGATACGCGCCCGCGCACTACTGGACTCGGGAGCTCAGGGCTGCATTATTTCGAGCGGACTTGCGAAACGGTTGGGCCATAACATACAACAACTTTTCCACACACCCTATATGAGATAGGGAACAACCCGGTGAGGGACCGGGTTGGGGCAACAGAGTTCACATTTGGGAACTCGTCTTCATGCGGTGCTTCATGGGGCATGAAGACTGCAGCCTTGGTCATGGACCAGGTGATGGCCCATCACCCACTGACCAGGCTGAGCCCTTCGGTAAGGGCTATGACCACGGGCCTAAGGCTGGCGGATCCTGCCTTCGATACCCCAGGTCGGGTGGACATTCTGTTTGGTACGGATGTCCTGGGACAGCTGTTGCTGACAGGGAAACGGGTGATACAGCCAGGGGGGCTGGTAGCAATCGACACCAAGTTTGGTTTCGCACTCATGGGACCGGTCCTGCCGGTGGAAGGTCCGAAGGAGTATCAAGGTGTCGTGGCGAACTCTGCATTGGCCAAAGTCATGCAGAAGTTCTGGGAAACCGAAGAACCGCCGACGGCGGGAGGACCCAGAGGAGAAGGAGTGCGAGTTGTTCTACCAGAACAATACTGGGCGCCTCCGCTCTGGTCGGTTCGTGACGCGGCTGCCCTTTAGGGCTAATAGGCCGCCGCTAGGTGATCTCACCCTGCAGCTGAGACTCGGTTGATCTCAATGGAGCGTCGAATGCGATGCGATCCGGTACTCCGACAGAAGTACATTGAGTTCATGCGTGAGTACGAGTCTTTAGGACACATGTCGGTGTCAAGGGTGGACTGGAGAACGGAAGACCATTGCTTCCTTCCACACCATGCTGTCCTGAAGACTCCATCGGGAAAGATACGTGTGGTGTTCGATGTATCGGCACCCACGTCGAACGGGGCTTCACTCAACCAATGTCTTCATTCGGGTCCGAAACTCAATAGGGACTTATAAGATATCCTCACTGGCTTCAGGAGACACCAGGTGGTGTTTGTGGCTGACATCAAGATGATGTTCCGTCAGACAGTGATATACTCGGAGGACAGGAGGTATCAACTGATCTTGTGGCGTGAGAGTCCGGAAGAGCCAGTGAGGGTTTACGAGCTGAACACAAATACCTACGGCTTGAGGTCAAGTCCGTACATTGCAATCCGCACACTACGGGAGTTGGCGGAACGGGAACGTTTACATTTCTCACGGGCAGCAGCGATCCTGGAACAGGATCTTTATGTAGACGACGCCTGCTCTGGGGCAGACAGTGTCGAGGAAGCTCTAGCCCTACGGGATGAGCTCATAGAGCTATTGGGAAAGGGGGGTTATGAGTTGACGAAGTGGCTTTCCAACTCACCGGAACTGTTGGCGGGGTTGCCAGACGAGTTCCAGCAAGACTCACACGGACATATTTGAGGATTCGGGCAATCCAGACTTACTGTCGGTCTTAGGGGTACAGTACCGTCCCGTCCAGGACGTGTTCACCTACCAGGTGGAGTTGGATACTCCCAAGGTCTGGACCAAACGGACGGTGCTATCTACGGTCGCACGGACCTTTGATCCAAACGGATGTATCACACCAGTCATCTTCTCCATGAAGTACCTCATGCAGAGGATGTGGGCGGCACAGCTGGGCTGGGACGAGCCTATCCAGGGGAACCTGCTGAGCGACTGGCTGGACCTCTTCTCGGCACTGCCCGCAATCAATCGGGTTGCCATGCCTCGGAAGCTGCTTCCTGCAGGGAAATGCAGAGCAACGCTTCATGGATTTTGCGATGCTTCCGAGAAGGGCTATGCAGCGTCGGTGTACTTGCGAACGGTAGCGTCTTCCGGGGAGGTAGACTTGCGGCTAGTGGTAGCCAAAAGCAAGGTCGCGCCACTGCGGTCTAAGATGACCATTCCAAAATTGGAGTTGTCGGGAGCAGTGCTCCTAACGCGACTGCTGGTCCATACGACATCGGTTCTGCGTGGGACGATGGATCTCAGTGAGACGGTGTATACTTGGACTGACAGCCAGATTGTGTTATGATCCGACGGATTGTGCATCACGAGGATGCAAGGCACACGAAATCGTGGACCACCCATTATGGTGGGGACCACAGTGGTTGACCCGAGGGGACTCGGAGTGGTCACTCAATACAGTAGTGGCGACAGCCCAGCCGGAAAACCGGACTTACGTCCATGTTACGGTCAGTGAGCCAGAGTTGAACGCGGAGTTTCTCCTGGGTAGGTACAGCTCACTGGACAAACTGATTAACGTGACCGCGTGGATGCGGAGGTTCGCTCGAAATTGTCGAGCACCCAAGTCACAGCAGACGAGGGCGTCCGTGCTGTCTCCTGTCGAACGCCAGGGTGCGTTAACCTGCCTAGTTAAGGCAGTACAGGCACAGTATTTCGGGAAGGAAATGACAACCATGGTGACGGGTCGTGCCAGGTTGAAGGGTGCTCTAGCGCACCTCACCCCTTTCATTGACGGCCAGGACTTACTGCGAGTCGGGGGACGTCTGCGAAATGCGGACCTGCCGTATGCGGCACGTCATCCACTTTTACTCCCCTTAGTGGAGCTGTAGGCCCGTAGTGGTGATGGACTGCCATGTGAAAAATACACATGCAGGATGCAACGCGCTGATGGCCACACTACAGCGTGAGTATTAGATACTGTCTGGGCGGGGATTCCATCTTTTGTCATAATAGTTTTTGTCCTAATTTAAATTGCCATAACAAATTAGGCATAATTTTCTTTGTCATAATAATAGTGTGCCATAATTGGTTTTTAGCATACTGTGTTATTAAGCATAAATATTGTATATCCTAATGTTTTTATTCATAACATTGATATGCATAAAGTTGTAAAGCATATTGTTTATTTGTCTAATAGTTATTTGGTATAATGATAAACGCCTGCTAACATGGTGCTAGCAAGCTGGCAAGGATCTGGATACAATCTAGACTTTAGGGCACCCCGACTCGGATAGGTTAGGTTAGAAGGCTAATGCGGGAGCGGAGCGTAGCGAAGCTCCCGCATTAGGCCTTCGTGGTTATTTTTTTATAAACCACCCAGAAGTAGGAGCCCCGCGTAGCGGGGCTCCGTCGACCAATTAGTTCAAAAGAACATTAGGTTAAATTAACTTTGATGCGCCTACAAGTTTGACGAGAGCAATGTATAAAATAGTGTAATATTGTTTATAAAAATTTTGTAGTGATTTTTTCGGAATAGTTAAGGTTATGCGTCGTTATGCTTAAGTAAACTTATGCTTTGGTATATTATGCTTATTAAATATTATGCTTATAGTAAATAGGAGTAAAAAAATATGCTAAAAAAGTTATGGCAAATGAGTATTATGCGTAAAAAATGTTATGACAAGTAACATTATGCAATGTTAAATTATGACATAAAATTTTAGGAATAAAAATAGAGAACCGTCTGGGCGACGTATTATTCGGAGCGTCGTGTTTCGATGCCTACCCTGTTACAGGACGAAGGCATCCATGATGCAGCCTCAAAGCCTCAAATGGGGGATCTGCCTCCGGATCGGGTGATGGAGGCTAGACCATTTATGGGAGTGGGTACGGACTTTGCTGGGCCGTTTATGATTCGGCATTCACGTCTTCGGAATGCGAAGGTGTTCAAGGCGTATCTTTGCGTGTTTGTCTATCTGTCCACCAAGGCCGTTCATTTTGAGGAAGTCGCTGACCTTACGACGGAAGCATTCATTGCTTGTTTAGACCGGTTTGTTTCCCGGAGGGGCCTTCCGTCTCTGGTCCGGTCCGACAATGGGACCAACTTTGTTGGTGCGGAGCGTCAACTTAAGGAAATTAGGGAATTTCTCGATGTAAATAGGGATGACATCGGAACGGCCTTCTCTCGTCGGGGCATCGAGTGGACCTTCAGTCCCCCGGGATGCCCCCACTGGAGTGGGTTTTTCGATGCTGCAGTCAAGTCTGCTAAGGTTCATTTGTTACGCGTGATAGGGCAAACCGTGTTAACATTTGAAGAACTCGTCACCGTATTCTGCAAAATAGAGGCGGTTCTTAATTCACGATCATTGTGTAAGATTAGTTCAGACCCGAATGACCTGGAAGTGTTGACTCCGGGTCATTTCCTGATAGGGAGGCCACTTAACGCGCTGCCTGAATACCCATTCGCGGGGGTGAAGCTCAATAGGTTGAGCAGGTATCAAATGTTACAACAGATACGGTGGTCGCTCGAGTACCTCCATCTGTTGCAGCAGCGCCTTAAGTGGACTGACAAGACTACCCCTCCTCGTGTTGGAGACTTAGTGCTGGTTAAGGATGTTAACCTACCGCCACTGCGATGGCACCGGGGGCGCATCGTTAACTTGTTCCCCGGGAAAGATGGGACCCCGCGGTCCGCAGAAGTCAAGGTTGGGGAGTCAGTTCTCAAGCGAGCAGTAGCAACACTGTCTCGTTTACCAGTGGTCTGAAGGAACAGGTTGAGACCTGTTCAGGCGGGTGACTGAGCTAAAAGGACTAGAGTCCAAACAAGATAGTTATAAGTATCGATGACAGTTGAACTGTCTCTTTATGTCAATGACACTGGGTCTGATCGGCTGCTGGAAGCAGATATTAATTTTGAAGGTTATATTCTTATGGGATAAGATTTGGGAATTTGTATACTAAAGTATAAATCTATATCATCCGCGGGGCGAAGTGGAAGGGTTTTCGATTTTGGGACATATTTCGGAATTTGGGTAGACACGTGTCTAGTGTCCGTGAGTGTTCTTGAAGCAAGACCAGCTGAGGGCGGCTGGTGACAACGCCACCGTGCAGTGAATCAGCGCCAGGGCAAGTCAACACTAAACAAACTCATCACACAGACACATACACACCTCACAGTACATACACGCCTTGGATGTTTCTGCGGGTGCTGGGGTGATATCACTACAGGTGAGTGAAAATTGCTGGTTTCTATTAGGGTTAGGTCTTAGGCAAAGCGCTGCGTTACTTGCCGCCAGTTTGGAGTAACAGAGGCTGTTATCTGCAACAGGTCTGGTGGAAAATCACCTTAACGCAGTTTGCGACTAGCACGGGAGGTAAAGATTTTATTTTGTAGACTTCACACCACCTATAAAAATAACTACGTATTGTGATCTGAACATTAGTTTACCACGTTAAATTTGTCTTGCTTTTCAACTGACGGAAAAACGGAGGGAATTCGCAAGTCGACGCGTATTTTTTTAATGAATGGCAACGCATAACTTTGAGTAGTCCGACTTTTAGATATTGTGTTTCTGTAAGTCTAACAATCATGTATGAATAAATAAATAAGTATCTGTGTTATGTGCCCCAACCTAGACTTACTACTTATTTCAATCTCAGCTGTATTAATTACATTTAACAAGGATTTTTTAGTATTTGATGTGCAAATTGATTCAGAGATTACAGCTTCAGAGATTACATACATATGTTAAAAGTAACACCGTTTTATTATTTCAATTCTTCAATAGGAGGGGAACGATTGCCTGGTTTACCTTAATAAAATCTAACATAAAACATAAACATAAACTCACGCCTTTATCCCCGTAGGCAGAGGTGCTAGCACCCACATTTCGCCGGTTTATGTTTTGGTCCCAATGTAATAGGTGGCGAGCCTATTGCCATTAACTGGGCACTTATAAACCTGCGATAAATACACACATAACTTCGAAAAACATCGAAAAGTCATTGGTGTGTGCCATGGAAAACCTGGGATCGAACCCGAGACCTCGTCTCAGCAGTCCATTACCCATACCACTAGGCTACCGCGGTTATTTAAAAAAAAATCTAGAGTAATAAGTAATGTGCATTGTTACCTTTCTGTGATTCCACTAAAATCCATACCGTAGCTATTAATAAGATCTTTCTTAAAGTACAATGAACCGTTCGCTTTTTTCAGGTCATTAATATTGATTCCAGCATAGTGGACCTAAAGCCATGAGTAATTTTAGAATACTGAACAGAACATCAAAGGCCAATACTTGAAACAGTAACTTAAGATGCTAGGTTACTATCCTAAAATGCCATTGCGTGATGCCTTGAGAACGTCTGATGAGTGACTACAGTGACTAGCCGGGTTATAACTTTATAAGGCTTAAAACTTACCAGTTATAAGCCTTATAAAGTTATAACCCGGCTAGAACAGCGCTTACAGTTACCAGGGCCTGTGAGTGAGAAAGTGATTCCAATGACTAAGGAGCCGAAAAAGCGTCTTTCTATTTTTTATAATCCATTAACTGTCTGCAAAATATTGTGAACTAGTACAAAAGAAGAAAATCATACATACATCAACAGTTACTCCAGATCCAGTAACCGGAGGAACGTTTACCCAAGTTAACGATTCGTAATCCTCTAATTGAGCACCTTGTAGTGTCATGTTCAGAGTTCCCGTCTTATTGTGATTCATTGATAAATAATATTCGCCACCCAAGTTACCCTACGCAAAAAGATTACTTATTAACAACAAAAAAAAAACTACAAACCTAATGATGTTTTTACTTACATCTTTAATGGTGTTAAATGCCAAATCAATTTCACGAAGTTTTTCGTCAAGACTATCATTGCTGCTGTCATTTATTGTTACTAGGTGTATCTTATTTCGTACAGCTTCCTTTCGCCATGAAGAAACGAGCTCTTTAAGACCGGATGGTATTGGATAGGTTGTGATTACAAGAAGGCGGTGGCCTACGGTCAAATTACTGCGAACTGAAGCCAAGAAACCTAAGTCAGAGTCTCTACGAACTGATACAGTCGTAGTGGCTGTGAGTACTTTTAATGGTCCCCAACGAATTAACTGTAACTTTGTCTCATCATTGATGTGAGCGGCAACCACTCGATATATTGAAGAGCGATTTGATGAGGCTGGAAGACCTGCGTATTCTTCACTCACAACAAATTTGTCTTGTGGCAACACCTCTTGTAAATGCTGACAAACCTGTTGATACATGAAATTATTAGCAATTTAAACTATTTCAAAGTTCCCTACCTATTCAATCTTACAAAGAGCGAACATACTTCCTTATCAGTAGACAAATTTGAAACAAGTATTAAGTCTACAGATTCAAATTTGTAGTTTTCCAAAACCCTTTCTCGAGTGATTTGTCTATAGTTAACTTTTATTCCAAAAATATTTTTGGCGACATCATTTATTTCCTTGAACTTAGATTCTTCTTTTGATTGGTTCCAAACACCAACTACAGTTAATTCATTTGTATTTAAATTTTCAGCAACAATTTGGAAGTATGCTTCAAGAGACAAAGAAACCTGTAAAATATAATTATGAAAGGCGTTTAAATGACGTTTAAACGTCGATTATCTATGTAGTAGTACTATTTTGCAATTGCAATTGGTAACTGGTAATTGTACTTACGTCCAGCTCAGAACTAAAGTGGGGAACGAAATTCAGCGATTTTAAGGTCATTTCGTTTCTATCGTACGGAGGCAACCGTTGAAATTTTATGTTTTCAATTGTAACTCCTCCAGACCTGAGTGAAACAAATAACGATAAGTTTTATGCTATCATTCATCTGCATAGAATTTTCACGAGAAGCATCCTATGGGCAAAATGTTAAATGGTAAAGATAAAGAACAAAAATACCACTATAGGCTAATTGATCAATTGATTGTCGTAATTTAAGTTCTATGTCACCTTGCTTGGCTAGAGTGTTTAAGTTAATGTATGTATTCTGAGACATTCTTCTGTAGACTAATCATTTGTCTCTCAGGGCAATTGCAGCAGGTGAAGGTTTTCTTTAAGATAACAAGGACTCTGATATTTTAAAGACCGAAAAATAATTACCTTGTTTTATCATATTTCTCTGAAACTTTGGCCTTTATCAACGTTTTATTATCTGACGTGTTTGACTCAAGAATTGCTTTACTATGGGCCTTAACGTCAATGTTTAATTGCCGGATACTTGTAGGTTGTGAGACTGCGTGGTGAGGGTGCCGTAATACATTCAACTGCAGCATACCATCGAGGAAAGTAACCCAGTTATCATGCCAAACAAGCTCAGCCTCTTCGAAACCCTCATCAACGCGTGCGATGCTTTTAAACTCGCCACTATATTAAGAATAAAAATTCATGAGTTTTATTTATGTTAGGAAAAGCTTATCACGACATTTTAATTTTTATTCTGGATCCAAGGTACCTGTAAAAATAATCTTTGTCTCGCAACACTCGGTAGACATCATCAGCACTGAAGGACATGTTTTTGTTCAGGTCGTCCTCGATCTTATATATTAATTTTCCTAGAGGAATGATGAACCCTGTTGCGACTTTAGAGCCCTCATTTAAAACCTTAAAAACATAACAAAATTATCAGATTAATATAATTAATATAACAGACAATGAAAAAAAAAACGAAACTCTGTAATGAAACGACGCTACCCTATAGAGTTTCAGCTCATTTGATTCGTCTTGGCGAGTTCTTTATCACACTTGTTACTATCGTTTGATAAAAGGAACAGCCGACAAATGAAATTCTATAGCCGATTGTGGGTACTTAAGAACAATGTCTTATTATTCTACCGCTGATCAAGCATATTGTGCAGCTTTCAGAAGTGGTTTGGGTTTTTAATCGTGTCACGTGTTTTTTGTAAGCGAGTTGATATTTAGTGATTTCACAGGACGAATTTTTCAAGGTATGTTACATATATTTTTAATCACAATATTCATATTTTTTCGTAAATATATTATAAATTTTAAGTGTTCTTACCAGAAAAATTAAAAAAGAAACTCGATGCGCGATTCAATGTAATTAATCGTACATATTTGGCACCATTCTTTATATCAAACAGTAGTAAAATTCATAACTATTTTTGTTGTTCTAGATATCATGCGAGATCATTGAGATTGAACGATATTATTGAGAAACTAGAACGAAACGACGAAGATACTATTCCAGAGTCCATCACGATCTTCCATCCTGATAACTGTAATGCTGCATTACAGTTATCAGCCTGGAGACGAAAATGTGGTAACTTTTCATAATCTGCCAGGGTCATAATTGAGAGCTCCAGCCGAAATAAGCCACAACACCGAATCATCGTCTGATTCTGATGACGACTACGTAATGCGATATTACACTTATTGGCACAATAAGCCAAACGCAGGCGACTCCAGGCACCAAGAATAAGTTGACCATCTTATTGATATTCTACACCAGAACCATCAACTTCTCATGAAATAAAATTGTAAGGAGAGAAACGATACCTAAATCAAAACAGTACACCTGGCAATCCCGTGATAATCAGCCCTTGTTCAACACCTGGAATCCATATGTATCAGTTCTATACAAGGAAAATCCAATTTACTTGTTTAATTGTAAACATACAATTAAAAAGTAAGATGAGTAAGTACGTCATAGGCATGCTGGTGCAATTTACCAATACATATGGCTAAAAAAAAACAAAATCGGCAATGTAACTGCTCACAAAATACGAAGTTTTATCAGAATATTTTTATTTAGTGGCTATATTGTAGTACCTAGAAGATATATTTACTGGAAAAATAGCATTGATAGTGGTAATTCACTTGTTTATAATGGTTTACTCGAGACAGATTCACAGTTATAATGACATTAAATTAGCTTGGAGAAATAGCAAATAAAAAAAAACAACATTTTTTTAGTTTTGATTTTTTTAAAGGTAATATACGTTTGTGGCTGGAGCACACCAAATGCGTACACGTCTACGCATACGCACTACGTACTAATACGGACGTAAAAAAGTGTATCCACTGCATTGTAATCTATGGAACTGTATGAGGCAGACAAGCCAGTTCCAAACATTACAAGCAGTGAATGCCGGTTTTCACTTCAGTGAAGACGTGTATGAATTAGGTGTTCTCCGGCCATAAATGTTTTATTCTAATAATTCATCAACCCCAGGCATATCACAATCATCCTCATCCTCGCTTTCATCAGATGAATTATTTAAATTAATTATGATTCGTTCTGATATTGTGTCTAAAGCTGCGTCTCTACCCTGATATTTGTTTTCCTCCTCAATAGCATGCAGACAAACTTTTCTCCATTCCTCTACAGTTATGGCGTTCATTTTTTCTTCAGCTAATGACATTATAACCTACATATTCATTGCGACATTATTTTTTGCGACATATGTTTTCACTATCCCCCATATATTTTCTATAGGATTAAACTCCGGATGGTATGGTCGTAAACGCAGCACAGTATGACCGTGCTGTCGTAATATTTCGTCTATCTTGTACTCTACAAATCTCGCCTTGTTTTGCAGAATCAGTTCATTTAATTGAGGCTTAAGCAACATGGATGAATGCCCAATGTTTCGAAATGTCAGCCAGTCAATCATTTGCTGTTTTCTAGAATTACTATTCGGTGCAGGATTTTGTATTGAGTTATGATATGGTGCGTTGTCAACAACAACAACACTATTTGGTTGTAAGTTGGGTATTAATTGAGTTTGAATCCACCTTGAATAGTTGTCATAGTTCATATTGTCGTGGTAATCTCCACTTTTTTGGTTGGCTTTAAACATAAGCAATGCATTTGGTATAAAGCCATCCATACCACCGGCATGAACAATAATTAAGCGGTAGCCTTTCGATATATGTTGCTTCAAACCTGAAGTGCTTCCATCTGACCAAGATTTCGAGAGGGTATGTGATGTATGTATATATGTTTCGTCGGTGTAAACAATTGGTCGGCGTTGTTCACGATATTCAGCAATTTTCATCAAATAATTAATTCGCAAGTATCTAATTTCGTGTTTTTCCATAAGAAGTTTCCGGTTACCTTCTGTTTGCTTCCAATTAAAACCTAATGACATGACGTGTTTTCGTAACGTGCTGACACAACCTTTATAATCGATATCTTCTTTAAATTTGCAAAGTGCAAAGTTTTCAAAGTGGGAACTTCTTTATTTGTGATGTGGAAGTCATGAATTGTTCTTCTGATAACTTGTTGATCAAAGTTATCGATTACTATTGTAGGTTTACGATTCGGTTTCTTTTTAGGAGATTTAAATGTTACTTCGTGATCTGAAGGACGACATTTGCTTTCTGATACTACCTTTCTGGCGGATGCTATTGAAATTCCTGTTGATTTAGCAACTAATTGAGTGGGGGTCATAATACTGCTCGGGTTGTTATTACACTCATTTTCGAAATATTTGTACAAAACTTCTTTAGTTTGAGAAGTCAAAGGCTTGCCTCGACCATGTTTTAATTCTCTCAAGTCAAAACCTTTTTCTTTAAAATAAAAACTTGTTTTTATTGAAAACAAAAATCAGAGTGTTGCTACGGATAAGTATAAAATTAAATAGTAATGTTAGGATATCGAAACATTTTTGTATAGGCCAGAACGGTTTAGTGGAAACGCACTCTAAGATCTGAGTAATATACACACCACTACATATGCAAAAATTTCTCGAGACTAATTTCACTGTACCTCCATTGTTGTGACAATACTAACTAAGTTGAAAATGATAAATTTGCAAAAGTGCGTCCACTATTCGATTTGCTCAGTAAGAATTTTATAGATTATGCCCCTTACGAAGAAAATCACAGCAGCGATGAAGCAATGGTCCCGTATTATGGTGGTCATCCTTGTAAAGTTTATCCGTGGTAAACCAATTAGATGGGGTTACAAACTATGGGTTGGAGCTACAAGACTTGGATATATCAATTGGTTTCAAGCCTATCAAGGAAAATCTGGCGATGATCTTTGTTTAGGTGCAAGTGTGGTTTTGCAATATGCCGATTTGCTCCGAGAAAAAATAGATAAACAAGCGCCATTTCATTTGTATTTCGACATTTTTTCACATCGATACCGCCTCATATGAAAAACAAAGAGACGCAAAAATGTAAATGTGGGACAATACAATACAAGAGCTGAAGAAATCATTGTATGCAAATGAAATGACAATAGTGTAGTGACTGTGGCCTTTAATGCAGCTACATTTCATTAGAGGCCACAGTTACCCCATATAAAAGTTAAAAGACTCTCGCAACAACAGAAAAAATACATACATATTGATCAGCCAGCCTTGAATATAACGAAAGTATGGAGGGCGTAGACAAGTCCGATTATTATATATATCGTGGAAAAAAATACTACTTTCCATTGCTATTCCATTGCTTGGACATGGCTGTACATAATGCATGGCAGATATACAATTTCGAAGGAGCGTTTGTACAGTCACGAGCAATAATATGTATACATTGTCAAGGCTTCTAAAATATGTAAACACCTTCGACTCCAAAACGAAGTGCTCAACGTGAAGAGCATAAAATTGTAACCACGGGTTCACATCATAAATATGTATACACTCATTGCTTCATTAAATTATGTCCACTAAGAAAGGAACAAAAGCATGTATGCACGTTTGCATCAATAACATGTATTCACGCGTTGTTCATTTTAAACAAAAATATAATACACAATGTATCCACCAATAATAAGTATACAACTAAAACTTCATAACTCCGTATACAAACTATTTTTAAATTGTGAAAAACAAATGCATGTTAGTTCCTGTCTGTTTGTTAGGGGAGGTAGGTTGGTGTAGGTCTTAGTGGAGCATGTTTTTGTCAGGAACATTTTCTTTAAAAAATGCTAAGAATGCCGTAGCGTACGTCTAGGAGTGCAGGCTAGGCTATCAGGCGCGCACCAAAAGCTCTATATACACGTCCACGCCATCCTTATACTGCCGCCGCGGTATACTGATGGACCCTCAAACTAAACCTCTGTGGGTCGTCCTCCCTGGGCAATGCTGCAGTCTAATACGAGTCCCGCATATAACATCTATGAAGTGTGTCTATTCTGTAGCATATTTAGTCTATTATGGTACATAATCGATATTGCTATGTATTAGTAATTAGCAAACCTAATAAACAGTTCTATATTGGATCTCTCCAGACAAAGTCGTTTCATTTATCTTGTCGCACCTCGCCACACTTCATGGCGACCCTGCCTTATTTGGTAGAGCGCGGCTCGCGTTACGGCGCCGGCAATTCGTTCTGGGTGGTCTAATCGGTACCTTCGTGGCATATTTTATAATTCGGAAGTTCTGAAGTTGAAAAATGAAAAATGGGCAGTACTCAAACTAAGGAGGAGACGGTAATTGCGCAAACAGCCTTGGGAAGCAATGGAGCATCTGCAGCAAGTGGAATGAATACAACTAACATATTGCTGGTTGTGGTAGCCTTAGTTGTATTGGTTGCAGCAGCCCTCGGATTATACCGCATGTATAAGAGGACCCATAAGAAATGGATACAACGAGAAATTCGTATGGCGGAATTCCAGCGGTCAGCAAGTTGGCGTCGGTATTTTCAGCGTGAGAGGGGACCAGTTCCCGAACAACCTTGATAAGCAGCAGTAAAAGAAAACAGGTTGGAAAAGACTAAGACAGTGAAAATGCGTATATAAAGTATACAAAGTTAGAGTGCGTAAAGGTAGTGCGGAACAGCGGGACATTGTAATTCGTTATATACATACCTATCTATTTATATTTTTCCAGCTATCATCCATTTATTCCAGAAGATCGTACATTTAAATACTATACCAATGTATTTGTATAGCGTATGGTGTAAGTTTTATCTAATGTATCATTTATTTTAAGTTCTTACGTGCTACGTCGAAGAGGTCACTTGTTTACATTCCTATGTACGTATATGGAACGAGACTATTCAGTGCATCGGCCCGGCGATTGCGTACTTACTTTGGTGAATAATGGTAAGCATTGTTTAAATTTTATTAAGGAATGGAAGATAAGTTATTAGAGTTATATGATGAATTATTAACTATCAAAAAATATTTAATAAAGAAAGGACAATCGAGGTTCTTAGGTAATGTTATCAAAAATAAATTGGGGCTTGCAGAAAGTATTTGTAAAGAGAGTACGGAGCTAGCGGAGTGTTTGTTTAGTAACAAGGAATTGAAAGATGATACTTTGCAGATAATATCCGACACCTATGATAAAATTAAGTTGTTAAACAATGAGATCTTGAATTTATGTATGAAGGAACCTGCTATAGAAAGTGATAGTAGTAATTATAGTGGTAGTTTTGAGAACATCATGGATTTCGATCTCAAAACGGCATGTAACTTGATTCCAGTAATGGACAGTAGCGAAAACACCACCAAAAGGTTGATAGATTCAGTTGAATTGTACTCGGAAATGTTAAAAGAATCCGCTAGGACTCTTCTTATACGATTTGTATTGAAAAGCAGATTAAGTGAGAATGCGAAATTACGTATGTGCCAAAATTATGATTCTTTTAGCGTTTTTGTCAGCGATTTGAGAAAGCTTTTATTGACTAAAAAATCTTTTACGGCGATTCAAAATCGTCTTCAAACTGCCAATCAGGGTTGGCGATCTATTGAGCAATTTGGCACCGAAATAGAACAAATGTTTACAGATCTAACTATTTCTCAAGCTGACGGTGATTCAGCTAAGTTCACGATGTTAAAACCATTAAATGAAAAAATGGCCATACAACGATTTTCAGGAGGCCTTCGGGATAGCAGGCTGAGCACCATCATTGCGGCTCGCAACTATGAGAATCTCAAGGATGCTATCCAAGCCGCAAAGGACGAGGACTGTGTAAAGGCGTCCACGAGTAAGGAGGTGATGCATTATAGTCAAAGGAGAGGAGGTAATGTTTTTACTTTTAATCCGCATAGCAGGCGAGGACACTCTCAAAACTTTCATCGCGGTAATGGCAATACTCGTAACGGAAAAGGTAATTATCATAACCGTTTCTTAAATAAGTCGTATGATAGGCCAAATACGTCATTTAATAATAAAGACTTTGTACGCGGACAACAAGGTACACGTGGTTTTCGTGGTAATCGCCCAAATTACCATTTTACACGTGGTCGAGGTCGTCAAGGCAATAACCATGGTAATCGTGTGTTCTTTACCCAATCTATGCAACAGGAGGATACTAATAAAGTAGATAACTCAAACTCAGACCCGAATCAGTTTTTTCGTTCTTAAAAATCAAATATTTTCGTTACAGAGTAGAGCGTTTGCTACTTTTTATATAAATAAAATTAAATATTTCTTTTTAGTAGATACTGGTGCAAGTTTATCTGTAATAAAGAAAGAAGCGTTACCATACAATACAACGATACATGACGATGATACAGTCATACATGGAATTGGGGGTCAAATTCGCTCGGCGGGAGTTGTTTACCTAACGTTGTTACATGATAGTCAAGATTTTTTTAAAGGCAAGTTCCATGTATTCGACAACGTTCCTTTAAAGGCTGATGGAATTCTGGGATTAGATTTCTTATGTAGCTATTCTGCAAATATCAATTTGGAATCAGAAGTATTATCATTATACAAAGATAGTAAGGAATGTGTAGTACAACTTTATAATGATATAAAATATTCCGAAAGTAAAATTATTTTACCAGCTCGTAGTGAGTCTATACACTATATAGTTCTACAATCTGAACTACAAGGTGACTACGTGGTTAGTCCATGCGAATTGAAAAAAGATGTGTTTTTAGCAGGAAGTATTAGTAGAACAAAAAACAATAGGATACCAGTAAAAATATTAAATGTTAGTGAATATGATGTTGAGATACCAATTATTCAACCAGAACTTGATTTACTAGATAATTATAATATTTGCGAATTCCAGAAATGTTATACAAACGCAGATCGAGTCACGAAATTATTTTCGCTTTTGAACCTAAGTCATCTTAATGCAGAAGAAGAAAAATCAATTAAGGAAATCTGTTCAAAATATGCTAATGTGTTTTACCTACCAGGCGATAAGCTCTCAGTTACCAATGTGTCAGAACATTCTATAGTACTTAAGCCAAATTCAGGTCCAGTTTATACAAAACCCTACAGACTACCTCAGTCATTAAAAGGTGAAGTAAAAAGGCAAATAGATAAGATGATACATGATGACGTGATTGAAGAGGCACAGAGCGAGTGGAATAGTCCAATTCTTTTAGTACCAAAAAAGGAGTTAGCTAATAAAGTTAAGGATTGGCGGTTAGTTGTTGATTTTCGGAAGTTAAACGAAACTATTTTAGATGACAAATTTCCTTTGCCTAACATTAACGAAATACTAGACTCTCTTTCTGGCTCAATATATTTTTCACACCTTGATTTAAAACAAAGTTATTTTCAATTATCGTTAGATAAAGCGAGTAGAAAGTATACAGCGTTTACTACAAGCACAGGTCAATACCAAATGAAGAGACTTCCCATGGGTCTTAAGACCAGTCCAAGTGCATTTAGTCGGGTTATGTCAATTGCAATGTCCGGATTGGCATACGAAAAATGTTTCGTATATCTTGATGATTTAGTTATTTTTGGACGAAATTTGGATACTCATAACAAAAATTTGATTGACGTATTAGAAAGACTGAAAAAGGTAAATTTAAAACTAAATCCTGAAAAATGTAATTTCCTAAAGAAAGAAATTTTGTATCTTGGTCACTTAGTTTCCGATAAAGGGATTTTACCAGATCCAACAAAAGTCTCTACTTTACAAAATTATCCAGAACCAACAAATTGTGATGAAGTAAAAAGATTTGTGGCGTTTTGTAACTACTATAGAAAGTTTATTCGAAATTTTGCAGAGATAACTGCACCATTAAATAAATTAACGAGGAAATATGAACCTTTTGTATGGGGAGAAGCATGCAAACATTCTTTTAAACTACTTAAAACAGCTTTAAGCAACCCACCTGTATTACAATATCCCAATTTTTCGGAAAATAATGAATTTATAATTCAAACAGATGCCTCGGGATTTGCAATTGGTGCTATATTGTGTAATAGTGATATGAGGCCAGTGGCATACGCTAGTAGGCCACTTAATAAAGCCGAAAAAAATTATCCAACAATACAAAAGGAGCTTACAGCTATAGTTTGGGGTATTAAATATTTTCGCCCGTATGTGTATGGACGAACCTTTACAATAATGACGGATCACAAGCCTTTAGTTTACCTATTCAGTATGAAAGATCCATCTAGTAGGTTGCTAAAGTTTAGATTACTTCTAGAAGAGTATGATTTCAAAATAGTGTATGTCAAAGGTACTGAGAATACGGCAGCTGATGCCTTGTCTAGGATTGTTATTACATCTGATGACTTGAAAAAGATGCATAATGAAATGGTTTTAGTTTTAACTAGAGCTCAGAGCAGAAGAATGAATGAAGATGTAGTGAGTGAGAATTTAAAGGATGAGAGAGGTGACAATTGTCGGTCTGATCAACCGAGAATTATAGAAATACTAAAGAAACCAAATGAGTTTGTTGAGATGATTTTGATAGAAGGATGTAAGTTAGAGATGTTATGTAAAAGAGGATATAAGTTGATAGAAAGAGACTGCTTTGCTTTGTGTCAAAATAATAAATGCTTATATATAAATCTCCAATATAGGGCACAATTTTCGCGAGACGAATTTGTGACGAAATTGAAGCAATTTTGTGATGAAAATAATATCAATGAGATATGTATTATTAAAAATAATGAAAATGAGAATTTTATTAAGCAATTAAGCGATTTAATAAATAAAATTAAAGAATGGACCGGTCCACGATTGTGTGTGTTAAGAGGTGTAACTAGGATAGACAAAGAGGAGGATAAACAATTTATTCTAAATGACTTCCATCTATTGCCCACAAGTGGTCATGCTGGGGTAAATAGGATGATAAATAATATTAAAAGAAAATTTTACTGGCCAGGTATAGATCAGGACGTGAGAGAATTCGTACGAAAATGCATAAAATGTCAAAAAATGAAATCTTGTCGATACATAAAGGAACCTATGGAAATAACTACTACGTCATCGTATGGGTTCGAAAAAATATTTTTAGATGTCGTAGGACCTTTAAGCAAAGACGAAGACGGATATTGTTATATCCTCACTATTCAATGTGAGTTGAGTAAATATATCGAAGCGTACCCGTTACAAAATAAGGAAACGGTAAGTATAGCTAGAGCCTTAGTAAATAATTTTATATTAAGATTCGGAATTCCTAGGCTTATTGCAACGGACAGGGGTACGGAGTTCATTTCGTCAGTGATGGATCAGGTATGTAAACTTTTGGAAATAGAAAAACTGGTGTCTACAGCATACCATCATCAGTCAATCGGATCTTTAGAGAATACGCATAAAAATTTAGGAGATTTCCTCAGAATACAATGTAATGGAAATTTCAGTACTTGGAGTCATTGGCTTCCGTTTTGGTGCTTCGCTTTTAATAATACTGTCCATACTGCAACCAAGTACACCCCATTTGAGTTGATTTTTGGTAGGCCTAGTTTATTACCTAGTAGAATAAGTCAATGTATAGAACCATTATATAACTCTGATAGTTATCTACTAGAATTAAGGTATCGGTTACAAGTAGCTCTTCAAGACGCACGTAACAATTTAATTTCTTGTAAGGAAACTAGAAAACTAAGCTATGATAAATATGTTAACCCTATTACGTATAACTGTGGTCAATTGATCTTAGTTAAAAATGAAATTGGTGGTAAATATGATACTTTGTACGATGGACCATTTGTAGTGTTGGAAGATTTAGGAGTGAATGTCAGAATTTTAAAAAATAATAAACCGGATGTTATACATAAGAATAGAAGTAAACCTTATTTATGAATATTAAAAATGTATCCATATGCATAATTAAACAAAAAAAAATGTAATCTTTAGTAATAACATTTTTTTTATTCTCACCCCCGGGAGGTGAAGTGTGTCTATTCTGTAGCATATTTAGTCTATTATGGTACATAATCGATATTGCTATGTATTAGTAATTAGCAAACCTAATAAACAGTTCTATATTGGATCTCTCCAGACAAAGTCGTTTCATTTATCTTGTCGCACCTCGCCACACTTCATCTACCTCGGGACTGCAGTAGCTAAGTATATAGAGCGAAAGCGAATCTCTGGCGCTATAACCGGACAAACTGACTAGGGGAAGACAACCCCGAACTGAAAAATTACATAAGATGGAAGCAAAACTTAAAGAGAATTTACCCCAGGAGGGTACCGGCAATGTCGGAGAATCCCTCCCTGAGCTTAGCTCGGGCTGCTCCACGTATTCTGGGGGGGGCAAAGGATTGCTTACTCAAACGGACGAAGGAGTAGGGCCACACAGGCCCAAAGTGTTAACGCAACAGCTTTTCCACCCAGGACTGTTCAACCGGCAACGATCAGCATCTCTTAGCGATGCCGCAGAAAAGAGCCAAAGAAAAGCTAGTACTGAATTAGCAGGAAAAGACCCAACAAACCAGCATAATACAAATGTACCATGGCAACGAGTACCGCACCAAAAAAGAAACCGATCGCCGGAGGACTACAAAGAACAAAAATTAAGCCAAGCCAAAAGAACACAGCGAAGAGAAAAAGTTGTAAACGAACACAGAGGAATACAAAACACCGATCTTGACAACGCCCCAGATATACAGTTAAGCAACAGTTTCTCACTACTTGATGTAGAGGAGGATGAAAAGACAAACAAGAAGGTAAATAAACCACCACCGATAATCCTGTATGGAGTTGAGGATCTGACGAAATTAGCACAACTAATAGAAGAAGTCATAGAAAAGGACGATTACACTTTCAAAGTAGTATCTAAAAATCAACTGATTATTTCCTCGAATACAGTCGATAAATACAAGACCCTAATAGAGCATATAAGAAGTAAGGGATTAATAGGCCACACCTTTACCCGAAAAGACCAGAAATGTATGAGGATTGTTATCAAACATCTACACTTCAGCACTCCTAAAGAAGCTATAATAGAAGCAATAGAGAAAACAGGAAATAGGGTCCAAGGTGAAGTAATAACAGCCCGCAAGCGAGGTACCAAGGAACTACTAAACACCTTCTTTGTTAATATTGCACCTGATGATAAAAATAAACTGGTGAAAGATATCAAAGTAATATTTAACCAAAAAGTTAAAATAGAAGACCCAGTTAGAGCAAACTCAGTGGTACAATGCAAAAGATGCCAGCAATATGGACACAGTAGAAATAACTGTATGCGACCATACAGATGTGTGAAATGTGCTGGTGCACATAAGACTACTCAGTGCACAATAGATAAAAACACACCAGCTGTTTGTTCTCTATGCTCAGGAAGCCATCCTGCTAGCTACAAAGGATGCCAGGTGTACAAAGAGATTATGGCCAGAAAGCTGGCAGGATACAGGCCAAAACAGACAAAGCCCGCCTCTAGAGAAAGTGAAAAAAGCTCCGGTCCTGGAAAAGAACAGACAAATACTTCGGAAGAAAATTTTAAGAAAACTGGGGTCAAAATACCAAAAAGGAAACAACAATATAGTGAAGTGGTCAAAAATGGGCCCATGCCATCTAACTACTCAGAAAACACCGAGCTCATTGAAAATCCACCAGATAAACACCGAAGACATACACCGATTGAGACACAAAGACCTTTCTCCAAAAGACACTTTGACGATACGGAGTCACAAAGAACAAATATAAAAAATCCCGCTGATCGAGAGTCAGAAAGAACACATCATTTGAATAATGATAGAATTTATAGCCAGACACAAGAACATCGATATCATCTAGAAGATCTTATAATAAAACAGACAGAAAGAATGGACCAACTTATTTCACAGTTCAGTACAATGATGAACCTCATTATGACACTCATCAGTAAGCTACCATAATGATGTCGTTACGTATCGCTACCTGGAATATCAATGGCCTTACGCCAAATAAACAAGAACTTGAAGTACTAATAAAAGCTAACAAAGTGGATATTGCACTAATTTCGGAAAGTCACCTGAACGATCGAACTAGTATTAGATTCGATAACTATTGCTGCTATAATGCCAACCACCCAGACACCACATCACACGGAGGGTCTGCGATAATAATTAAGAACAATATTAAACATCATATACATAGCGTGCTTCAGGAAGATTGGATACAGGCCACCACTATCACCATAAACGAGCAGAAGATGGGGCCTATTAACATAAGTGCTATTTATTGCCCACCCAAACATACTCCAAAACAACATATGTTCGATCGATACTTCGACAGCCTGGGAAACAGATTCATAAGTGGAGGCGATTGGAACTGCAAAGATACTTACTGGGGATCTCGACTGATCACCACCAAAGGAAGGGAACTCAAGAAAAGCGTTGACAAGTTCAAACTTACTACTCTAGGAACTGACAAACCTACTTATTGGCCAAAAGATACTAACAGAATACCAGACCTAGTAGATTTCTTCGTCATAAAGGGCTTCTCTGAAATGTACTTTGACATTGAAACATCACTTGACAGCGTCTCCGACCACACACCGATCATAGCTACATTTAGCATGACGGCAATACACCAAACCCAAAGAGCTACACTATACAATCATAAAACAGATTGGGAATCTTTTGCCGAATACCTAGAGGAAGAAATAAACCTGAAGATTAAACTCAAGACCGAAGAAGATATAGATGAAGCAACCTTCTACATCACAAACCTTATACAAGTTGCTGCGTGGCGTTCTACTCCCACGATTGGCTCCTCGACACAAAGTAATAATATACCAATGGATATACGCTACAAGCTGGAAGAAAAACGTAAAATACGAAGAAGATTACATGAAAGTAGATCTGTCGCTGATAGAACAGAGTACAACAAAATATCTAGAGAGCTCAAAGAAATGATTGCAGAGAACAAAAACATATCATTTCAGCAAAAACTATCTACCTTATCAATATATAAAAGAGATAACTACTCATTATGGAAAATAACTAAGAACTTTAAAAGGCCACATATCCACGTTCCACCTATTAGAAAGTCACCCCATGACCGTTGGGCTAGAACAGGAAGTGAAAAAGCGGAGCTATTTGCCAAACACCTTAGCGACGTCTTCACTCCTAATCAGTCCTCAATGGTAGAGTTTGAAGAAGAAGTGGATCGAATTATTAATAGTGACCAACAGCTATCTCCATTGTTGGCACTTGTCACCCCTAAGGAACTTTCAAAGATAATACGGAACCTCAAAAACAAAAAAGCCCCTGGATTCGACCTAATCACGGCCGAAGTCCTCAAACAACTTCCAAAAAAGGGCACTGTATTCCTGACAATGCTATTTAACGCCATCCTTAGAATACACTACTTTCCGAAACTCTGGAAAATATCCCAAATTTGCATGATTGCTAAACCTGGGAAACCACCTACGGAACCCGGTTCTTATAGACCAATCAGCCTTCTACCATTACTGTCAAAATTATTTGAAAGAATATTACTGACCAGGCTTAAACCAGTATTGGACGAATTTAAAATCATACCTGATCATCAGTTTGGGTTTAGGGAAAAGCACGCAACCGTAGAACAGGTACACAGAGTGGTCCACAAAATCAGACAGTCACTAGAGAAGAAAGAGTACTGCTCCGCAGTGTTCATAGACATCCAACAGGCGTTTGATAGAGTCTGGCATAAAGGACTCATCTACAAAGTCAAAACTGTATTACCAAACTCATTCTACATGATCATAAAATCTTACTTGAGCCAGAGAAAATTTCAGGTCAAATATGAGGAAGACTACTCGGAATTGTACGATATAACCGCCTCAGTCCCGCAGGGATCGGTACTTGGCCCAGTGCTTTACTCTATATTCACTGCAGACCTACCGGAAACAGACAACGTTGTAACGGCAACATATGCAGACGATACCGCATGTCTCGCGAGTGACAAGGACCCAAATACAGCCTCAGAGAAACTGCAGGAACAGCTTCACAAAATAGACTTGTGGCTAAAAAAGTGGAGAATCAAACCTAATGTAACAAAATCAACACAAGTTACTTTCACACTACGGAAAGGGGACTGTCCACCAGTACGTATGGAAGACAAAACACTGCCAAGCAACAACACCGTAAAATACCTGGGATTACATCTGGACAGAAGATTAACTTGGGCTAATCATATAAAAGCCAAAAGAATCGAAGCCAACATGCAACTCAAGGGATTCTCCTGGCTACTTGGCCGCCAGTCCCAACTATCAATCAGCAACAAACTGATAGTCTACAAGGCTGTAATAAAGCCAATATGGACGTACGGCATTGAACTCTGGGGAACAGCCAGTAACTCAAACATTGAGATTCTCTAAAGGTTTCAAAACCTAGCTTTAAGAACTATCTCCAAAGCACACTGGTTCGTAAGAAACACCGAGATACATGAACACCTGGAAATACCAACCGTCAAAGAAGAAGTCTCTAAATATGCCATAAAGTACAAGGAAAGGCTAAGAACACACACAAACATACTAGCCCAGAACCTCTTAAACAACGGAGAGAGCGTAAATCGCCTAAAGAGATGGCAGGTGCTAAACCTGGACATGAGAAGCTGATTTAGCTAGTCACAGTGTGGTGTCACTCAATGGAAGGGCGCCTCAAAACAATAAACACCAACGAATTGATCTGATTATGGCTTTACAGCCGATTGCAGATATGAAATCTAAAAAAAAAAAAAAAAAAAAAAGTTCCTGTCTGTAGGTCGGGCACCTTCGCGAACCATACTATATATTTATTATTACTATATATTATTATATATTTTCTCAGAGAAATTCTTTATTATTCGTTGTGAGACTTAGGTAATTAGGTATATATAATATGTACAAAAATGCCAAAGTTTGTTTGTTTGTTTTCTTTAAAGTGCCGTATAATAAATATTAGACTGTTAGTTAATCGATCTGAAATCTTTGCACGGATTGTTTGGTATCGCAAACTCGAATGTGTTTTTAACCGACTCCAAAAAAGGGGAGCAGGTTCAGGTTCTCGGCGGTATTTTTTTTAAATATTTGTTACCTCATAGCTACGTCATTTGCAGACCGATTTGGAAAAACTTTTTTTATTTACAAGGATATACCTACTTCCAGATTAGTCCCATTTTTTTCAAAATTTAGTTATGATCGTTAGGTTTATGACTTGAGAGAACTCCTCAAACATTATTGGTTACCCATATGGTGATTTTGGTATTTATTAAATATTTACAAAATCAATACCAAAAGTTATTTTTGGGAGTCGGTGCCAGCAAAAAATAAACCTATGTAATTTTGAGTATATAATATTTTTCTCGGTTCAGTATTCTGTTTGTCTAAGGTTCTATTCAGATATTAAACCAAATATCTCATTTGAAGGTTTCACGTCAATTACCTAATTATGAGGAATTAATCTAAACATTTGATATTTGTACTTATATTTTATTTTAAAGCTTAAGTTACTGTTACATTTTTAAAGGTCTTTAATACACACAATACATGTTCATGCATCGATCCAACTAAATTAGCGCATATGGAACTACCTATAAAGGAGCCCCACAGCTCCAAAGTATGTGTACGCAAAGTAATTTGAAGCCTTGACAAAATATTATTGCTCGTGACTGTACTGCTCTTTTGGAGACATATAATAAGGGCATTACTCGCAAACCTGGTCGTGTATCGCAAAAGTTTCATGAAAGTGCCCGCTATGATAACATAGGTCATAGAATTAAATACCGAGATGAACAACTTCGATGTTTTTCGCCATAAAAATGCCAAATTTTAGTGTAAAAAATGTTTTGTAACACTTTATCCTATCAATTTGATTTGATTTGATTTAGTCTGGTTTGATTTGATTTAATTTAGTTCGATTTTAATTTGATTTAGTTTGATGCAATTTGATTTAATTTGATTTAATTTGATTTAATTTGATTTAATTGGATTTAATTTGATTTAAGTTGATTTAATTTGATTTAATTTGATTTAATTTGATTTAATTTGATTTAATTTGATTTAATTTGATTTAATTTGATTTAATTTGATTTAATTTGATTTAATTTGATTTAATTTGATATAATTTCATTTAATTTGATTTAATTTCATTTAATTTGATTAAATTTGATTTATTTTGAATTCTGTGGCGCGGACGTACTCGATACGTAGTACGTCCGCGCCACAGCGCTCGACCAATCACAATCGAGTGAGTCGATTCCCCGCTCCGACCGTGCCTATAAATACAGCGGTCTCCGAAGTTGTCATTGCCCGGTCCCTGCGCCACTGAAGATGTCGACCGCAGTGATCGACGAAACGTCTGGAACGCAAGTTTCACATGGACCACGGCCAATCATCCCGGAAGCAGTATATTCTACTAGTCGTAGTAGTACATTTTACTAAAGTTCCTTTTATCAAACACCATTTTCCTAGCTTTTCCTATGACAGATTTTATTTAAACTTTTTTTCTCTTATTGTTGGGGTCATAAATAGTACAAATGCAAAATATCGTAATGATCTGACGCGAACAGGTATATCCGTTACAACCGGGTTATTTTTAATGATTATCAGGGTCTGATCTGATGATGACGCTGGAAGGTGGTCATAGGAACACAGAAAAGAAATGACGCAAACCCATGCTCTAGAGTATTTCAATTTATAAAAACTAAAAAGGAGAATATAAAACTATAAATAAAAAATCTTTGTAAAAACAAGCTTTTAAATAATCTGTTGTATCAAATCAAATAAAATCAAAAGGCGAAATCGAAGATGATGGTATTTGCGGCTGGAAGGGGTCCTGAGAATGTATTTAATGTGACTTTGGCAGAAGCTCCTGTTGGATTGCTCAAGTACTTGTTCTTGACATGTTCTTTCCTGTGATCTTAAAGATGATAAAGATATTGAGAGGGAGAGACGGGCGCTCGCGGTTCGGTGTAACATGCTTGCTCGAAGATTCGGTAAGTGCAGCACAGATGTTAAAACAATCTTGTTCATTGCTTATTTTCAAAATTTCTATACCTGCCAGTTATGGGTGAAGTTTCGCAGGGCTACTTTAAGCACCATGAGGGTGCAGTATAATGAGGCGTTCCGTATCCTCATGAAGCATCCGCGTTACTGTAGTGCGTCGGGTATGTTTGCTGATGCGCGGGTGCCAAATTTCTTCGCTGTCGTTAGGGCACGAATAGCATCCTTCTGGGAGAGACTGCGTTGCTCTAGAAACACTATATTGCAACCTATATGTGACGACTATACGTGCCCCATTGCTAGATATTGGCTGACAGTGCACCGGGAAGCGAATCGTAAATGAAACTATTTATAAGTGCCTTGTAAAATTTGTTTTTTTAATTGTACATTTTATATATTACTAGCAGTCGCCCGCGGCTCCGCACGCGTGGATGTCGGTTATCGCGAATCGGGGTATGAAAAATAGATGTTGGCCGATTCTCAGACCTACCCGATACGCCCACAAAATTTCATGAGAATCGGTCGAGCCGTTTCGGAGGAGTTTGGCAACGAAAACTGTGACACGAGAATTTTATATATTAGATTTTATTTGAATTTTATTTGTAATTGTAATGGGACCTTTGCCTGAATAAAGAATAAAGAAATATTTATAATAATAAACAGGCGTTACGCATCAATGAGGCTGGCATGAAACAAATGCTACAGGAACGTTTCTTAGGCCGCCTGAAAAAGGTACTTAACAGTCTTTTATCAGGTGGTAGCAAGGTGCGTGCTTGTAACTGTTGGGTCATGCCACTCTTGATGTACTCCTTCGGCATACTCAAGTGGACTCAGACTGAACTCGACACCATTGATAGGAAAGTCCGGACTCAGTTAACTGCATTTCGAATGCATCATTCACGGTCGTCAGTCATGAGATTGTACATCCCGCGGAAATGTGGGGGTCGAGGATTTTTAAATGCTAAGACCCTTCATAATCACGAGGCGTGCAATCTCAGAGACTATTTTCTTAAGTCCAACGTAGATATGCATCGTGATGTAGTCAACGTGGATGTCGGGCTCACCCCGCCCAGTTTGGCTAAGGAGAACTGGCGTAGGCCTACAGTTATTGGCACTGATAGCCGCAGGGAGGTATGGCATAGTAAGGAGCTACATGACAGGTTCTATCGGGTCCTCCACAGGCCCGAAGTAGACCTATTAGCATCTGTATCCTGGCTACGTTTCAGTGACCTTTTTGGGGAACCGAAGGTTTCGTCGATGCAATTGCTGACGAAGTTATCAAGACGAATAACTACCGGAAGTATATCATGAGGGATGGCACAGTTGACATCTGTCGAGCGTGTCACCAACCTGGTGAATCCCTCAGACATATTACTTCCGGTTGTTCTCCTCTTGCTAACGGCGAGTACTTGCACAGACATCCATCAGCGACTTGCTCTGAAATACAACCTTGTGGAGGTTGAGGTGCCTTACTATAGGTATGTTCCTGAGCCAGTTCTAGAAAATAGTGATATCACATTGTACTGGGATCGATCTATCATCACTGATAGGACTGTTGTAGCCAACATGCCTGACATTGCGGTGATAGACCGATACGAACGCCAAGCATTGATTGTAGATGTCACCATTCCTCATGACGAGAATCTCGTGAAAGCTGAGAAAGATAAAGAGATCAAATACTTGGACTTGGCCCACGAGGTTGTCGACATGTGGAATGTTGACTCAACAATCATTGTACCGATAGTTGTGTCAGTCATCGGACTGATAGCAAAGAACCTCGACCAACACCTGAAGAGGCTCGGGTTAGACGGTTGGATCAAGGGCCAGATGCAGAAGGCAGTGCTCCTTGATACGGCGCGCATCGTGAGAAAGTTCCTTTCTCTGGAGCCCTAACCACCGGTAGCTTGGTCCTTGTATCCGATACCGGTGGGACACTACTTTTTATGTTTTTAAATAGATGTTTTTTTTTTCTATATGTATTTAAAAATATAATTTGTAAGTTTTTAAAATGAATAAATAGTATAATAATAATAATAGTAGTAGTTAAGAAAATCGGATACAAGATTTTGAAAATCAGCACAGCCCTTGCAAAAAAATTATTACTTCATTTTAGTACGACAAATTTTTAAAGCTTGTTTTAACAAAATTTGTTTTAGTAATATTTTTTTGGATCAAATGTAATACCAGGTTTTAGTCACAGAAGGGTATTAAAGACGGTCATATCCAGTGCATAATTTTCATATTTACCTCAAAGTAGCCTGTTCCTCTCTGTATTGTTACACTAAGATGAAGTTGTCGTCGATCATGTAGTATCGGTTGCGAATATAATTTAATGTTATTGAACTTCACGGATAGCTGCTTTTTTGCAACATTCAGAAACATAGCAAGCACATCCCATACTGCCGTTAGACTGGCAGCAAATGGATACACCGTGTTCCCTTAAATTAAAATATTTGTTTAACCACTAATAAATTAACAGTTAATAACGACACTTAAATTATGTTATTATTTGGCCTATTATTATTATGTTCGATTTGTAAATAAACCCAAAAATTGAAGTACTATTGCATAATTTGCAACTTAATAACTATATAAAAGAAAAAGGCAGGTATCTAAACATATGTTTACCCCGTATCGAATGTCCTCCTAGATAACTATGTTCTTTATCTTGTAAAGCTAAAGTAAGATTGCAATTGGCAGCAACCTTTCTACTTGCAGAACGATATAGCGGCATTGGCCTAAAACAGAACATAATCATGTAAATCCAAGAATCACAAAAAAAAAATATCAGTTAAAAAATATTGAAGCCCGTACCATCTTTCATCATGAGCCCATTTGACAAAGTGAGATAGGAATGGGGTTCCAGTAGAAACTGGCATCTCAACTTTTGGATACAAAACCTGAACATCACAATCGTAGCCTACCATATACAATCTGAAATCAGAGTAACATATACAAATTTACTGAACCCTTGACAGAAGAAATTATAAAAATATAAGAAAGTAGATTGCATTATATCTGAATACGAATTATTTGACAGGGATCACCGCTGCCTCTTTCTGCAAGCAGGTAATGCGCGCGAAAGAGGTGGCGGAGAGAAAGCGGGAGAGAACCCTGCCCCCCGAGTTCCGCAGTCTACGCCCGGGACTACCGACCTCCATGATCGGGGCCTGAGGACGGCAGTTGGCCGACTCGCCGTCCTTACAGTAGCAGGCCATGGCGGAGGCGTGTCGTGTGTGTCCTACACACGCCTGCCAACTCACCGACGCGGGATAAAACCCGACCCCACCAGGCGAGGCCGAGGTGGCGGCCAATGTCTGCCGGTAACCCTGGGGTTATCCTTTCGAGGGCTTACCCGTGGTGCCCGGCAATGGACTCTTGGGAAGGACACCGTGTGGTTTTAGTCGGTCCTATTCCGACACGCCCACACCATCGTCGGCACCGATGGGGTGAAGCCCGTGGGGGTTTCCACACGTTAAAAAAGGGACCAGACTCACTTGCCAATAGCTTCAAGCAATAGAACGGTATTATCTGGATGCTTTCGTCTGGTAAGCGGAATATTTTTACAGTTTGCTGGCATTGAACGTGTGAGAATAGCTTGAAGCAATCCGTGCGGTGCAATTTCCACTAACACAGCATCATTGGGCACCAGTCGAGAAGTCTCCTCGAACAGCACAGAATTCTGCAGACATAATAACATTGATAGGACATTCTAGATTCCATAATACAAGCTTGTTAAGCTATACTTACCATGGATCTAGAAAGCGAAGCTATGCTTACCATGGAGAAAGCGTTTTGTGGAATATTATTATTATTCCTCTTTATTAACATTTTTAATCTTATAAATTATATTTTTAAATACATATACACATAAAAACATATATTTAAAAATATAAAAAATAGAGTCCCACCGGCATCGGGCACAGGGACCAAGCTACCGGTGGCTAGGGCTCCAGAGAAAGGAACCTCCTCACAATACGTGCCGTGTCGAGGAGTACCGCCTTTTGCATCGGGCCCTTGAGCCAGCTGCCTAACGAGAGCCTCTTAAGGTGTTGATCGGGCTCTTAGCAATCAGCCCATGGGCTGATATGACTATCGGCACAATGATTGCCGAATCTACATTCCACAAGTCAACAACCTCATGAGCCAGATCCAAATATTTTATTTGTTTGTCTTTTTCGGCTTTCATGAGGTTTTCGTCATGAGGAATGGTGACATCAACAATCATTGCAAGGCGCTCTAATCGATCTATAACCACTATGTCAGGCTTATTAGCGACAATAGTCCTGTCCGTGATGATAGATCGATCCCAATATAATATGGTGCGACCATTTTCGAGAACTGGGTCGGGCACATAACTACTTGTAGTATGGTACCTCCGAAGTCACAAGATTGTATTTAAGGGCAAGTTGCTGATGAACAATCTTGGCCACTTGGTTGTACCTGTGCAAATACTCGCCGTTGGCAAGACGAGAACAACCGGAAATAATGTGTCTGAGAGATTCTCCGGGGCGGTGGCATGCCCGATAGATGTCTACCGTACCGTCCTTCAGAATATACTTCCGATAGTTGTTCGTCATGACAACTTCGTCCGTAATTGCAAAGACAAAACCCTCGGTTTCTCCGAAATGATCACCGAACTTTAGCCAAGATACGGACGCTTTCAAGTCTATATCGGGTCCATTTAAGGCCCGATAAAACCGTCCGTGTAGTTCTTTACCCATCCATACCTCCCTGCGATCAGCGGTACCAAGTACTACAGGTTTGCGCCAGTTCTCTTTAGCCAACGCAAGAGGGGTTAAGCCATTGTCCACTGCTGTCACATCACGGTGCATATCCGTATTTGCACGTAAGAAATATTCTCTGAGGTTGTATATCTCACGATTATGAAGGGTCTTGACATTTAGAAAGCCACGACCCCCCAGTTTCTGCGGGATATACAACCTCATTACGGAAGATCGGGGGTGGTGCATCCGAAATGCGGTCAACAGTGTACGAAATCTTCTATCCAGGGCATCTAGTTCCGTCTGAGTCCATCTAAGTATACCGAAGGAGTACATTAGGACTGGCATGACCCAACCATTGCAAGCGATCACCTTGTTACCGCCCGATAAAGAGCTTTTTAAGACTTTTTTCAGGCGGCCAAAGAAACGCTCCCGCAGTGCCTGTTTCATGCCAGCTTCAGGTATTCCTAATGCCTGCGACATACCTAGATATTTGTAGGTTTCGGTTGAAAAAATAGCTGTAAGCTTAATGGAATCCGAGAGAATCAAACCTTCGGATTCCACTATTCCACCCCTTTCTACATGCATGACCGCACACTTGTCTAAACCAAATTCCATCTTGATAGAGCTACTAAAGCTTTCAGTCATCTTTAGTAATTCTATCAAATTGTGTATTATTCGGAGCAAATAATTTCAGGTCATCCATGTAGAGGAGGTGGAATATAACTCGACCCTCTTTCTGCAACCGGTAGCCTAGCCCTGAATTTTCTAATATTGTACTTAGAGGATTCAGTGCTAGACAGAACCATAGGGGACTCAGACTATCACCCTGGAATATACCCCTCTCAATTCCTATGGGTGCATCGCTTGTCTGGCAACATCCTGGATAGTGAAGGGCCGTCTTCCATTGCCCCATACATGCCTTCAAAAAAGTCGCTAAAGTTGTATCAATTTTATACAACTCTAGGACCCTCAGAAGCCATGTATGCGGTACAGAATCGTAAGCCTTCTTATAGTCTATCCAGGATATAGCCAGATTTTTACCTTTACGACGCACCTGTTGAATAATGGCCATGTCAACTAAAAGGAGCTCTTTAGTGCCACGGGCCCCCCTCCTACATCCATTCTGAGACATAGATATAATCGAATTTTTTCTAAATGAGAATTAATTTTGACTCTCAGAATGGAAGTGAGAAGCTTATAGACCGTCGGTAAGCAAGTAATTGGTCTATAATTTTTGGGGTCCGTAACACTACCGGACTTATAGAGTAGGTGGGTTATTGCAGTTGTAATGAAATTGGGTAGTGAACCCGAGTCAAGAGCTTATTGGAATTGAGATGCTAAACAAGCATGTGAGAGACTTCCAATTCGGCAAAGAACGGACTGCACTTGCAACATCGTCAGGTGTAAAGACAATTGGCTCCATAATCTGTATATTCTCACATGCTCGCTCAACCTCTCTCATCCAATCACCTTCAGTGTGGGCGACAGGCGTCGACCAGATGTTACGCCAGAATGTATTCGTAGCGTCAGCATCCGGTCGAACAGTGTCGTCCACACCTAACTCGGGTTGTTCCCATTTTCGGTAAACCCACCTCTCGTCCTTTTGAAAAATGTGATTCTGATTATACCTATTAACGCGCTTTTTATAGCGACGGAATATTATTATTATTATTATTATTATGTAGCATTATAGAAATAGGCTTGAGAAAATACAAAGTATCTACAAAATGTTGTATTCTTACCAGTAAATTGTTTGTAAGATACTCTGCAGAGCAAAATTTCGCTATTTGCTCATTCCACCTTTTTTCCGGTACAGATGTTGAAAGCCAACGTTCACTTCTTACTTTTGGAGTTCTTATTGCACTTTGTAAATACTTTAACAATCCAGGACCTGTATACACCAAATTAATCAGTGAGTAAATCTTAATTAGGTCAATAATCAACGTGTTCAGATACTTTCCGTTTATACGGTCTTCATAGATACCTGCTAGTTACTCTATATCACTGTTACATTAAAAACTTAAAACCATAAATATTTATTATTTTGTGTGCCATTATGTGGGCCAAAGCAGCATTTTATTTAGCGCTCGGCAGAAAAATCGCCAAGAAAAATTCTTCTTAACAAAACAGGTTAAGAAGAATTTAATGCTATAGGGAACTAAAACAGTATTTGCTGTGTGTGCAGCAAATGCAAATTTGTTATTTAATTGTGTCTTATTTTTTATCCAACTTTTTATAAAATGTATATTTAAAAATACATCCATCTTACCAGCATCGGCTATATAACGCGAGTGGTAGGCAATGTTGGAGCATGGGACTTCTCTGGCAAAGATGCCCTTAGATGTCAGCTCTGCGACAAACTCACGCATTACATCGGATGGCCCCGAAATTGTACTGGATTGAGGTCCATTGTGACACGCTACTTCAATCTCCGGAGGGCATAAATTTTTCACCTAATATATTAGTAAACACGGTATTAACTTTTAAGAAAAATTGTATAAGTAATCATATTTTACATCACTATTATTATTATTAGGTATTATAATATGACGCAACATTATAAATTATTTAGTTCACGTCGAACGACATAATGCGACCAATGTAATCCAAAGTAGAATTTCATATCCAGTATTGTATCGATCAACGTGTACAAAATATCAATCCTATAAAATAACAATACTCAAAAATATCATGCTTCGCCACAGTTGTTCTAATTTAGGTTGTGATATCCATGTAGCACCAAGTCGGTTATTAATTTATTCAGTTCCTACTTAAGGGACCTTCTGTCTTAAATTGTTACGTAATTATCTAGCCTAACAACATAATTATAGTGATCATTATCAATTTAAAATCTTTAACGTTTCGGCCGAACTAAAGTTTAAACAAATATATTGACTTGGTCAAAAATGGCCTGAATGGCTTCGAGAAAAGAATGATACGCCTGTGCCGCTTCCTTTTGCTTGACTTGGCTGGGGCACTTGCCCCCAGATGACAGAAGCAATTTCGTTTTTCGACTTTCATGTAGATATGCTATTAACAATTCGTCCATTGATCGAAATTGGGCCATCATTAATGAAATGAAATTATGGGTACATATCTATGCTTATCAATAGTTATTTAAAAGACAAAAAATAGCGGATAGATGTAAAAGTGATATTCCGTGAAAAAAACATTACTTCTTCGTAACCCACGCCAACAGCAGCCATCGAACCGTGAATGAACTTGGTTTCCATCGACACCAACCCACGGTAGTATGCAGATAGTATCATTTCCTCTGCAGTTAAACAACCATCAGCGTAAGCACATCCTAGTTCACCCACACTATGTCCTGTAAGCATTGAGATTCCTTACAAATTCTAAGTCTTTGGACATGAGTTCTTACTGTATTAAATAAGCCATCTCCTTACCAATGATTCCATCTGGCTTCAATCCTATCTCATGAAGAATGTCAGTGAGTCCAATTTGGATAGCAGCGATTCCAACAAACGAGTTCAGAATATTGTTAAACATGGTTTCATCATTCGATGTAATGATATTAACAATATCCAGCCCTTTGGGCTCCAAAGCTTGTCGGCATCTGTAGTTAGTTAAAGCAAACAAACTTGTACATATGACAATATTTATTTTATATACAAGTTTTCCATTCCTATTCATCAGTTTAATTTCCCCGAAATTAAAAACCTTAAGAGAAACCAATTGCTGAAAAGACACCTATATATCAATCTCTGTGCCAAATTTCACCCCTATTTTATGGTAACTGTATGAAAGACATCTATCCATATCTCCACCTAAACTTTCGTATTGATAAGTAAGTAAAAAAGATTTTAGTAAGATTATTTAGAATTTGTTGCCTTTTGTCGTACCTTTCAATGGCAGCTGCAAAAATCGGGATGCGCATAAGTTGCTTGCCCATGCCGGCCCACTGAGAGCCCATACCGCTGTAAACGAACCATAGAGGCCGTCTTGCATTATCAAAGTAATCTGCCTTTTCATGTAGACTTACAGTTTTCTTTTCTTCATCGGTCCCTAAATGAATGTTAACATATTTATGAGACTTTACTTTAGTGATTATAATGTTGGAACTAATGCAATATTCACTCCAATAACTATGACCTTAGTGTAATAAGTTAGTGTTAAATAGAAACGCAAAGTATGGTAGTCAACAAGTTATAGCAAAGATTAATCTATAGTTTACTTACAACTCATACAGAAATTACCTACTAATACATAATTAAAGCAGTTAGTAGTTACGCACTGCCTTCGCTGAATGACTGTAATCAGTGATATAACTTACGGAGAATAGTAAATCCTCTGCCCAAATGTCCCGATATGCTCTTTCGGTGAATGTTGTGTAATAGTGCCAACTGCTCAGGATCTATCGGGTTTGATTTCAAAACTTCGAGCATATACTTCACAGCTTCTTCATTTCTGCCAGACATAGTGACTAAGTACGGTATACTGGAAGTATAACGATTAATATTCTGAAACATTAATTTATAATTTACATTAAATCCTTCGTTGTGCACACATTTGGCCTTAAAAAGTCCTAAACATGATGTCTTCATTGCTTCCTTTTACCTTAGGTTTATAACTCCCATGCAGCAACACGTGGGAGTTCACTCCGGTAACTGACATGCCGTTGACCGCGACATAAGTACGGTCAAATTGTTGATGTTCATTTATGATATGCATACGCCCATCGCGCAAAGCTGCAATATCTCTTCGTGGTTGTTCACAATGCAAGTTGGCAGCTAATTGACCATAATGATAACCCAGCAATACCTGCACGGAAGTACAGGATGTTAAACTATCTGGTTATAATAAGCGATAACGAACTACAGGTTTACTATATACCTTTGTTATGGCAGAAATTCCAGAAGCTGCTTCTCCATATCCAATATTGGACATGACACTGCCGATCAAAATTTGATCATCCCTATTCTTACAAAATACTTCTTCAATAGCCAGCAGCTCTATCTTGTCTACCTCAGGTAAGCCTATAACATACATATTAATACGTGTTATAATTTCACAACTAACTTCGTTGACCCTTTAAATATTAAACTTAATACTGACCGCATCCAAAAGCTTCAACATACTCAATAGCTTGCGGTGGTACTCTTGCATCTTGGTAGAATTTTTCAATAAAGTTAGTTGTACTGCTCAGATCTCTGTAGAATCCGTATTTTGGACCTGTTTCTCCTTCCAATAATTGGGTGAAACTAGTTTGGACTCGTAGTACTTCAGCGTATATTCTGAGATATGGATGTGGAAATTATTAAATAAATAAATACATTAAATATGTTTCAGCATTATATGCCTTTGTAATAATTTACCTCATAGCATCCTTTGCTTTTTGCAAAAACAATACATTAATTGCTTCAGACTTTGCACATCCATCAGCTCGTTCATCAAATGATTTTGTCTTACCATCGTTGCATAGTTTTATAATTCTGTAAGTTATTTATAGTTTGAAAATGGTGAATAGGCATGCATAATACTATAATACAATTCATAAAACTCTACTCAGAACTTACCGTCCATAATGCACTGACGACTGTGGATGCAGACATATGTAACTGCCACCCACGATGGCAGATTCGCATTCTCCTCGACTTAGAGCTAAGTAAGCCTGTTCCAATGCAGCCGTAGAACTGCAGCATGCCACATCAATAGACATAGAGGGACCCTTAACGTTTAAACAGTACGAGATACGGTTGGCCCACATTGATTTATTGCACCTAATTTTGTAAATCATGAAAATTAAATAAATGCATGTAAATGTTTCAGTCAAAGCTCAATAATAGTGTATGTTTATATGTTACAGTGAATTGCCGAAATAAGTAAATGTTGTCGTGGCCTATGATAATAAACACCGGTGAATGTCCGAAATCGGTATGAAAAGGATAAATAACGGCCAGTCGCCAAAAATCTTGGCGGATGTTAACAGGAGTATAATAACATAAACTGTTTTTCGGACATTCACAGTAACATATATATCTAGGGCCCTGCCATGTAATTCAAGGCCCAAAATAAAGTTCAACTATTACTTACCCAACTATACCAAAACCGGATCTTGTTAGAGAATCGTAAAAACAAGCCTTTTCCCCTTCAGAGAAACAAGAACCGATGTAAACACCAACTTTTCTGCCCGACAGATCCTCAGGATTAATTCCTGCAATAACATAACTAACCACGTTATTTAGTTTAAGTTACACTTACACTAACTATATCTCCGTGCCCCCTCGCTCGCCCGATCGATTGTGGTATGTTCGTGGGAAGCGAAGTAGATCCCCTGCTATGCTGTTTGCGAAAATATTGGTAGTAATACACTTACTTATTAAATAAATTTTATTGTACCCACAAGTTTTCACTTACTGAAACTTTTATTTTTAGTAGAAGTGTAGTTTTTTTTTACCGTGAGGGAAAATCCTTCATGGATGCTATGCCGGATGCCTACCGACTAAAAACCCTCACGTACCCCCTAATAGCCTGCGGTTGGCAGCCCCGGGTAAGCCCTCGGAAGGATGGCCCAGGACTACCAACAGACCTGCGGCTGCGGCCTCGCCTAAGGGGTGGTTCGGGTGCTATCCCGCGTCTATGGGGGGTGGGGGTTCAGGTGTCATCCCGCTTCTTAGAGGGGGCGTGCGTGGATCTCTCACGTCACGCTGCCGTCATGGGCCTGCTTCTGTAAGGACGGTGAGCAGCCCGCTCACCGTCCTCAGGACCCCGGTCATGGAGGCCGATGGTCTTCGGCGAAGACACGTCGGCGGCGCCAAAGCCGCCGACTGCGGAACTTGGGTGGGAGAGTTCTCTCCCGCTCTCGCCCCGCCGCCTCTTTCACGAGCATGCCTTGCTCGCAGAAAGAGACGGCGCAGTCCCACTTACTCCCGCTGGAGACCATGGCTCGGACCATGGTCTCGAGCGAGAGAGTGTCCACGTGTAGACCCACCACGAGGACCTGGCGCTGTTGCACCCTCGCCGTGCACTCCACCAGCGTGTGGAGCGCTGTGTCGTCATTGCGTGCCTCGCAGTGCTGACACTCGGCCGTGGTTTCCCGGTGTCTTCGCCACAGATACTTACCGAAGCTACCGTGCCCGGTAAGTATCTGTGACAACCGGTATAAGAGATCACCATGTCTCCGCTCCAGCCACTCGTCCATGACCGGTCTGACGGCCGCGATTGTGGCGAATCTCCCCTTTGGTTGCTCAAGTCGCACCTTCCATGTCTCCACGGTTTCTTGGTAGAGCTGGGACCGCTGGGCCTCGATTTCTCGAGACGCAGGCCTTTGGCCCCGCTCCAGCGCCTCCTTGCGCCATTTAAATAGAGACGCAAGGGCTCTCGCTTCCAGGTCCCATGGAGGGGTCCCGGCTAAGAGACATGCTGCTTCACCTGAGATCGTGCGGTATCCCCTTATCACCCTGACGGCCATCGCCCTTTGCGGACTCAGCAATCTAGCCACATTGGTGGCCGTCAGGGTTTCCGCTCATACGGGGACCCCGTATAGGGCCATACTTCGCACGATTCCCAGGTACAGTCTCCTGTAGGGAGCGTTGGGTCCCCTGATGTTGCGGCTGATGCCCTTAGTTTTGGGACCAAACTTCGGAAGTGATGTCCGAAGTTCCACCCACCGGCCATCCAGTACGAGCCCCAGATACTTCATCGACGGCTCGATGCCGATGCTGACGCCCCCTACCAGTAGCCTGGATCCCGCTGGTGGCCCCATCTGAGGTCCGTGGAAGCACAGAGCCTCGGATTTGTGAAGGTCGACCTCGAGACCCAGGCGCCGTATCCGACCTACGACTTGAGCAACCCCTGCCGTGGCCTTAAGTGCTGCGTCTCGGTGCGTTGCCCCTCGCCGTAATGAGGGTGTCGTCGGTGTAACACGTTACGCCGACCCCTCTGAGCAGCGGACTTCGCAGCACCCAATCGTAACCGATGTTCCACAGGAGCGGTCCTAATACCGACCCCTGTGGAACACTTCCACGTTGGGCGCCTGGGACGGAGCCATACGCGGATGAATATGTTCTTCCGCTCTTGATGGGAACAAGGAGTCCAGGACCACCTCCAGCCGCTCCGGCTGGAGACTTTGGGTCAGTGCTTAGCTTTAATATATCTAAATGTAGCAAGTGTACTTAATACAATAAGACACAGAATTATTTCTTGTGATTACTTAAGTATTCTTACGTAATGTGCGTTTGTTTAATTGTGTAAAACGATGGATAACTATTGTAGAAACTTTTAAAGGTGCTCAAGCCTGTATAAAGTACTATTACAGATTAATTACCTAGTAAGTATAATTGTATATTTGCTTAGCTTGTACATTTTTATGACAAATAAAGAACCTTTACAAACAGTTAGTTACACTTGGACATTCTGACACTTCAGAGCGAATTTCTCTAATGAAAGGAACGTATATAATTCAAAGTAACCTCTCACTCAATCAAATGATTGTCACCGGTAAAATCCAAATTTATAGTTTTTCCTGTAATGCCCGGTTCACATTAGGTATGAAATTCCAGTAATCCAGCGATTCAATCCAGTCGAGTGCTTTACTGGATGGTAGAGTTCACATTAAAAACGCGCTTAAACAAATTACCGGACTGAAATCATTCACTAGAAAGTATCGATTGACTGATTTATATCATTCCAGTAGCATTCCAGCACTGTGAATAATTTGAACCAGGCAAATAATTAATTTTTTAATTTTTTTTATTTTATAACTCATACATTGTTGTTACATGTATCCATATATTATTAATATTATATTATATAATCCCAGTAAGTTAAGAAGTACTTGTGGCGGGGTTGTCTCGCTGCTTCCCCTATATTTGAGTAGGTATACAATGCTGAGAACTTAATCTAAGTGTTTACTTTAACAATAATAGTAATATAATAGTTATCCTGATCGCTCGTGTTAAGACAGTGTTAACATGCATAGTACTTTGAGATACAAAGTGATCTATGTGCGAGCGAGAATATTTACATGTAAATTTAGTTTATAAAGATACTTATTCGCTGCATGTATATTAAAAAGAAGAAAACAAAATGCATTCAACTTCTCAGTGTACAATATATTGGCGATATGCGTAGTAGGTAACTAAATATGTAAAGGGTGTCTCATTAAGAACTTGAATTTTAAAAATTAAAAAATATTTATTTATTTAATATTTTATTAACATTTTTTTACATATGTATGGAGGTAGTGCTGACATTTACACATGAAATAAAATATCGGTTAAATGGCCACCGTTGGTCTGTTGGCAGGTATGCACTCTTTTGACGAAATTTTGCAGTATATTTTGCAGTAAGGGCTGCTGGATTTGGCAATCGTTACCGGGCCATGTTGGCAGACTTTTTTTGGCAAGAATTAGACGGAATTGTCTTAAATGATATGTGGTTTCAACAGGATGGCACTACCTGTCACACACAACCTCCATACATATGTAGAAAAAAATGTTAATAAAATATTGGGGGTTAAAGTATGCAATTGCCGATTTGTACTGACAAATTGAAATTCGTTTTTTTTTTAATTTAACGTATTTTTTTAATCAAAATAATTACCATTATTATCTATACATTGCTGCCATCTAGTAGGAAGGTCATTTATGCCTTTGCGATAGAACTCTGGTGATCTAGATTCGACAAACTGTGTGAAAGCATTTTGTACTGCCTCCTGAGAAGTAAACTTTTTATCACATAGAAAATTGTCCAAATCACGAAAAAAATGGTAGTCTGTTGGAGCAAGGTCTGGCGAATACGGAGGGTGACGGATAGTTTCTAATTGCAGTTCCTGTAGAGTTAAAACGGTTTCTCGTGCTGTATGAGGTCTCGCGTTATCATGGAGCAATAATGGTGAAGATCGATTCATGAGTCGGGGCTGTTTCACTGCTAGTTTTGCTATCATTGTTCGGAGTTCGGCACAGTAGACATCTGCCGTTATTGCTTGACCAGATCGTAGAAAGCTATAGTGAATAACACCGTGCTGAGACCACCAAACAGTTACCATTACCTTTTTATTGGTAAGCTTTGCTTTAGGACACTGTTGTGGCGTTTCACCTGGGGTCAGCCATTGCATTTTTCGCATACGGTTATCGTAAAGAATCCACTTTTCATCACATGTCACAATTCGATCCAATATTCCTTCATTTCTGTATCGATTCAACAAGGCAACACAAGTTTCAACACGCATTTCTTTCCGCAGATCAGTCAAATCATGAGGTACCCATTTTTCACATTTTTTTATTTTATTGATTTGACGCAAATGAGTCAATATTGTTGGTAAGGTAACGTTAAACCATGCAGCTAATTCCTGGGTAGTTTGGCTCGGATCGGCTTCCACCATGTCTTTCAATTCATTGTTATTCACCTGTGTGGACGGGCTTCCTCGTGGTTCGTTCTTCAAATCAAAGTTTCCATCACGAAAGTGTTTAAACCAAAATCGCACGGTGCGTTCATTAGCAGTCCCCTCTCCAAACGCAACATTGATATTGCGAGCTGTTTCTGCCGCGTTAGTTCCGCGTCGGAACTCGTATTCAAAAATCACTCGAATTTTCGAAGTATCCATCTTTCTTGTCTAAGCTGAATAAAAAAAACAACTGAAAGTCGATAATCGAATGTTGCACATTTTTAAATGAAGAACTACATAGGTACCATGTGGAAAAAGTTTCACTCAAAAATCTCAAACCATGAAGGTTCTATGTCAATTCGAAGTACCTATTACAATGAAACGGCAATTTCATACTTTAACCCCTATTATTAAATAAATAATTTTTCTCAAACATGCAATGAAATATTGACATTACGTTACTCTTAATAGGCTGCGAAGTATGACGTTTCAGGCGCGGCTAGGACCAGAGGCCGGCAATGGAATTTCATACAAACCTTGCAGGCCTAGGCCGGCAAAGTCCTCTTTTTTAATTTCGATTTCACATAAATTTGTGGCAAAGGCGTCGACACTCTGCCACTATGCGTATTAAAAAAAAAATATATCTTTAATTTTTTTGTTGTTTATTTCGTTGGCATGTTTGAGAAAAGCACTATACATACCTCGGCGGGATATATGGAGTTGCCTGCCTCAGACCTATCCGGCCTCGCTTCGCTCGGCCGTCTATATGTCTTCGGCCGGCAACCCCTTTCATCCCGGCCTCTGTAGTAATGTACTATTTTTTTAATTTTTAAAATTCAAGTTCTTAATGAGACACCCTATACATTGAGCTTGAACATGATTGTGTGTTTATGTGTGTGTGTGTGTGTGTGTGTGTGTGTGTGTGTGTGTGTGTGTGTGTGTGTGTGTGTGTGTGTGTGTATGTGTGTGTGTGTGTGTGTGTGTGTGTGTGTATGTGTGTGTGTGTATGTGTGTGTGTGTGTGTGTGTGTGTGTGTGTTTGTGTAAGTGTAAAGCCTGACTAGTATTATTTCAACATCATTGTAGGTCAATGAGCTTAGCCACTCTGATTTTACAATCGTACAGCAACATGTGGTAAATTTGTAGTTTGGAGTTCACTTTGTTATATATGTAAGTGGCCTGAGTGATATAATGACGCCTGGCAAAATCAGTGCGAATTGCATCTTTTATTAAGTATGCAAGAATTATAGGTCAGTGTTCTATGTAGGTTTATTTAGTTTAGTTGTAAGGGGATACCGCAAAGGCCTGCGTCTCGAGAAATCCAGCGGTCCCAGCTCTACCAGGAAACCGTGGAGACATGGAAGTTGCGACTTGAGCAACCAAGGGGGGATCCGCCACAATCGCGGCCCTCAGACCAGTCATGGACGAGTGGCTGGAGAGGAGACATGGTGCTCTCTCCTACTGGTTGTCACAGATGCTTACCGGGCACGGTAGCTTCGGCAAGTATCTGTGGCGAAGACACCGGGAAACCACGGCCGAGTGTCAGCACTGCGAGGGACGCAGCGACGACACAGCGCTCCACACGCTGGTGGAATACACGGCGTGTGGGTCTGGACGTGGACACTCTCTCACTCGCGACCATGGTGCGAGCCATGGTCTCTAGCGGGAGTAAAGCGCCGTCTCTTTTTGCGAGCAGGTCATGCTCGTGAAAAAGGTGGCGGGGCGGGAGCGGGAGAGAACTATTCCATCCGAGTTCCGTAGTCGGCGGCTCAGGTGCCACCGACGTATCTTCGCCGAAGACCATCGACCTCCATGACCGGGGTCCTGTGGGCTGCTCACTGTCCCATGACGGCAGCGTGGTAACAGATTCACGCACGCCCCCCCCCCCCCCCCCCATAGACGCGGGATAACACCCGAACCACCCCTTAGCAGGCGTGATTCACTGATGCGCAGTACATCCGTTTTACACCCCATTTTTTGCATCCTATAGATTTTGTTGATATTTTAAGTTCTCTATGACACTTAGGAGATAAATACTTTTCATTGATAGGTTTTAAGGAGAATTTTAATGAGATTACAAATTATATACATGTCATGTCACCCATTAATATTCTTTCCGTTTATGATTAGCAAATGAGTACCGCATGCAATCAAACTTGTTTAGATCTTTTAGACAGCAGTCGGGTATTTTTATTTTTAATAATTGAAATAAGAAGATGTTTATTTATACAATTATTATAATATATTTAAAATTGTTTTAACTTTTTCCTCTGACAATTTGCGAATGGGACGTTTTGAGAATGAGACATTGTGCGAATGGGACGTTTTGCGAATAGGACGTTTTGCGAATAGGGCGTTTTCTTTTACGTGGAACATTTTGCGATCATTCATTTTGCGAATGGGGCGTTATGCGACTAAACCATAGTGCCTCCTTAAAGTAGGTACCTACCTAAGAATGGACAAGAGTTACCCAATAAAATTTTGATGTTTGACAATTGTTTTGACTTCTCATCTGTTTGCTTTTATGTGCATGTAATAAAAATAATGGATGAATCCGCTGGATGCGGATGTGCTGCCCGCATCCAGCGGCTTTATGGAAATCCTTGGGGGAGGCCTTTGTCCAGTACTGTTAGACGTCTTTCGGCTGAAATCCATACTAATATTATAAATGCGAAAGTAACTCTGTCTGTCTGTCTATCTGTCTGTCTGTCTGTCTATCTGTCTGTCTGTCTGTATGTTACGCTTTCACGCCTAAACCACTGAACCGATCTTGATGAAATTTGGCACAGAGGTATATTAGAGCTTGAGAACGGACATAGGCTACCTTTTACCACGAGAAAGGGGGTTTAAGGGGGGGAAATAGGGGATGAAAGTTTTTATGAAAGTTTGTCATTTCTGAAGATATTTTAATGAAATTTGGTACAGAAGTAGATTAGAGCTTGGGAACGGACATAGGCTACATTTTATCGCGAAAATAGGGGTAGAAGGGGGGGGGGACTAGGGCCTTGGGATGAAAGTTTGTCATTTTTGAAGATTTCTTGATGAAATTTGGTACAGAGATAGTTTAGAGCTTGGGAACGGACATAAGCCACCTTTTATCGCGAAAAGGGGGAAGAAGGGGGGGGGGGGGGCAGGGCCTTGGGATAAAAGTTTATTGTTTCAGATTTTCTGATGAAATTTGGTACAGAGATAGTTCAGAGCTTGGGAACGGACATAGACTACCTTTTATCGCAAAAAGGGGGGTAAGAGAGGGGGGACTAGGGCCTTGGGATGAAAGTTTGTCATTTTTGAAGATTTCCTGATGAAATTTGGTACAGAAATACTTCAGAGCTTGGGACATGGGCTACCTTTTATCGCGAAAAGGGGGGTAGAAGGGGGGACTAAGGCCTTGGGATGAAAGTTTGTCATATTTGAAGATTTCCTGATAAAATTTGGTACAGAAATAGTTCAGAGCTTGGGACATAGGCTACCTTTTATCGCGAAAAGGGGGGTAGAAGGGTTCCCCCCTTCTATGGGATGAAAGTTTGTCATTTTTGAAGATATCCTAATGAAATTTGGTACAGATGTAGATTAAAGCTTGGGAACGAAGATAAGCTACCATTTGTCGCGAAAGACGAGGATAAAGGGGGGGGGATTATAGGGGATGAAAGTTTGCCAGTTTTGAAGACATCCTGATGATATATTTGGTTAGAGATGGATTGAAGCTTGGGAACGAATATAGGCTATCTATTGACGCGAAAATGGAGGCATAGGCGAGGGGGGGGGGGGGGGGGTAATCAGGTATGAAAGTTTGACAGTTTTGAAGATATCCTGATGAAATTTGGTACAGGGATTAATTAGAGCTTGGTAACGGACACATGTGCTACCTTTTATCGCGAATAATGTGGTAAAAGGGTGGGGGAGGGATAAGGACTGGATAGTTAGTATGAAAGTTTGTCATTTTTGATGATATCCTGGTGAAATTTGGTACAAAGATGGGTTAGAGCTCGAACATGGACATAGGCTACCTTTTATTACGAAAAAGGAAGTTGAGGGGTGGAATAGGGCAAGGGTATGTAAGTTTGTCAATTTTGAAGATATCTTGATGAAATTGGTTTAGAGATGGATAAGAGGTTGGAAATGGATATAGGCTACCCCTTATTGCGAAAAAAGGGATAGAAGGAGAGGGGGGAAGGAGAATAGGGCTATGGGATTAAAGTTTCTAATTTTTCATTGGCACAAAAAAGGGGGTGAATATGGCATAAATAGTAAGAATTTCTTTTAAGATGTCCTCATGAAATTTGGTACAAAGGTGAATTAGAGCTTCGGAACGGACATAGTCAAGTAGCGAACCAAATATTGAAGAGAGTGGAGAGGCGAGTAGAGATTGTTATAGGGACGAGTGGATAGGCGTGTAAAGATCGAAAGTCGAGTAGAGTCGACTACAGGGGTGAGTAGATATGCGACTAGAGAGCCAAATAGAATGCAGTAAAGGGTTGAGTAGAGAGGCGAATAGGGAGGCGAGTGGAAAGATTAATGTAGTGGCGAGTAGAGATCGAATGGATGGGCAAGTAAAGAGGCGAGAGGTCGAATATAGAGGCGAGTAGAAAGTCGAGAACAGAGGTGAGTACATAGTCGAGGACAAAGTTGAGTAGAGAGGCGAATTTAATGCACAATAGCCTCGGATCAACACTAAGCGATAACCGAAATCCACGCGGGCGGAGCCGCGGGCAACAGCTAGTGATGAATAAAAATAAAAATAATTTTATATTCGGTCTTAAAAAAGTATGCACTTTTTTAACTGAAGCTTCTACTCATGAATTCGGTCTTAAAAAAAGTATGCACTTTTTTTAAGTGAAGCTTCTACTCATGAAACTGAAAAACTTTCCCCAGGAAACACATATTCAAATTGCAAAAAAAAATGGACTTCCCATGCTACTAGGTTGGCCGATCAGGTGATCGGCCAACCTAGTATGTAAAGTGCATAAGTTATGTTTGAAAGTTGTCATTTTTCACATAAGTAGAAAAATAGTAACAGGTACATAACTGGACTGGTAATCAAATATTCAGTTCTTCACAAGAAGGCAACCCTAACAGCGTAAGAAGAGATAAGAGGTACGCGATAGAAAGAAGCAAATTGTAGGTGAATAAAATTATAGGTACTTAATGTTGTGCTTGCTGAATTCCACCGTATTGTGTCGAAGCAAGACTGGAATTAATTAAATCTTCTTGCGCAGTGATTCTTCTGTACGTTAGTACTATTAATTATTCTGAGCCCTTAGGCGAGGCCGCAGCTGCAGGTCTGTTGGTAGTCTTGGGACATCCTTCCGAGGGCTACATACCGCAGGATATTAAGCTGTACGTGAGTGTTTTTAGACGGTAGTCCGGCATAGCATCCATGAAGGATTTTCCCCTTCACGTTAAAAAAAGACCCTTTCGGAGCACAGGAAAATCCTTGCAATATTGTTTATTATTTACTATTTTCAATAATATACGAGTATATTATCCCAAATATCTGAATGTTTTTAAAGTAAAGTTGGAGGGTATTATTTTGTAAATCATGAAAATTTCACACGCACAATAAATGTATTAACATTTTTACAAATCATCGTCTACAGACATATCCTCTTCATCTGATGACGAATCTTCGCCGACATGGATAATGAGATTGCTCTACCACATTAACAACAGCGATATCTCGTTCCCAGTCAGACAATATTATTTGTTTAATCCTTGCACCTACACTTGCCCCATTTTCAGCACTGACGTGGCTACATGCATCATTCAGTAAAACCAGCATTTTATTTGCCGTAAAAGGTGGATTTGTATTCCGCCTTGCTGCGCACGTCTTCACATTTGCCTACATCAATTCTATCGCGTTGTACTGACAGTGGTATGGCGGTAGGCTTAGTACTGTGTGTCCATGTTCTGCTGCTAGTTCGTTCACAGCATATCTTGGTGGTGAAAAGAAAAAACAATATGGCCTGCATCACTGACATGGATTTGCTACTATAAACCAGAGGACTGTGTTTTTCCTTATAAGCCTGATATAGTCTTCTTCTTTTTCGTGTCAGTCGCAATAATTTAAAATAATGAGATGCGCCCAGCCAAAAACTCGGCGGCTTTGACAGCTTAAGACGCTCTTAATAGACAGCTGGGTCAAAGGGCTTGATTCAGAAGGCTGTTCTGCTAGACACGGCACGCATAGTAAGGAAGTTAAGGTTCTTCCTGGAGTCCTAACCACCGGTAGCTTGGTCCCTGTACCCAAATACCGGTGGGGCACTAAGTTTAAAATTTTAAATAAGTATATTTTTTTATAGAGGAACCTATTTAAAAATGTAATGTATGTGTTTCCTAATGAATAAAAGGACTTATTTAACAATACTGATGATGATGATAATTTTGTAAGAAGGGATTTCCGGTGGCCTGAGAAATTGAATTTTCGAATTAAATATTCTTAAAACTAAATATTTGCGGCAAGAATATTTCACTTTATCAGTTCGTTATATTTTCTTATAAGGTGGTAATTCTTCGAGGATAAATAAATAGTCAATATCCCTAAATAATACCCAGGTACGAGTATGTATGTATGAAAAATTAATTTAAACTAAAAGGTATTACGATGGTTTAGTTTTAGTCTTATTTCTTTAGTATTGTATTTACATATATTTTTCTATTTTCCATTTTGCCATAAGATTCTGATACAGTCGATTCCGATTGTAACATTTTCAAGTTTTTACAATAAGAACATAGTTGTTCGACCAGCTACTTCTCTAAATTGATTTCTGGCTGACGTAACGATGTCAATGACATATGACGTATGGCGCCTAATTTTTGTTTGGAGTTTTCAGTATTGACGCTAGAACAAAGTTGTATCGAGCATTGTGTGTGAGCTGTCTAAAATACATTTTATAGTGGACGGAGTTGAGCAAACATCGTTTTTGTCACAGCAGCACAAGACCACGTGAAGCCGGATTTGAAGAGATTCATTTCTGTCACTAACTTTTGACTAACTTTTGATTTATTCATTGCCGTATGTATATAGGTAAAAACTCGATGCTGTTATTACTGCGCGTCTTTGGAGAGTTCTCACTGTAGTGTTTTACGGAATATTATAGAGGAGCTGCGGGGCGGTGGGGCAACGAATACGCGAATGCGCATAGTCATTTGCTACGGGTAGCGCCTTAACATTTAGAAACAATTAGTGTACCAACAGAACCTAAGTATTCCGTCCGATAACTACACATCATGTTGGGAAATTCTAAACAATCGTTATAATAATCACAGATTAATTTTCACATTCCACATGAATAGTTTATTTGGCTTACCTAACATCCAACATAACTCGGTAGCACTTCTTAAAAAGATGTATGACGTAACAATAGAAACCCTGAACGCTATCAAGAACTTAGGGTGGATACACAGTTATGGGACCCAATTATAGTACATTTATTGGCCAAGAAAATGGACCCCAATACCCACAACGACTATGTGGAGTTAATAAAAAACCCACGTATTCTGCCGGTACTCAGAAAAAACTCTGAAAAAAAATTAATGACTGTCAAGAAACTCGGACTTTGTCTGAACTGCTTATTTTCGCGCAATGGGAAAGATTGCAATTCCGCACATACATGTCGAAACTGCACGGAACGTCATAACACGAGGAGGCATTGCACGAGGCCTGTGTCAACTCAGCATCTAAGCCATCGACCTCATGTCAGGCTATTGCAACATCCACCGACAATAAGGGGGGCAGTAGCTCACACGTGTATAACGAGAACCATCCCGAGATACTGTTGGCAACTGCACAACTGAAAGTTCTAGCAGCGGATGGTACCTTCCACAACATGCGCGCACTAGTGGATCAGGGTTCGCAAGTATCACTAATAACGGTACATGCTGCTCAGATTTTAGGTATCAAGAGAGAAAGTTACAAAGGACTTATCTACGGAGTTGGACAACGAGAAAATAGCTCTAAGGGAAAGATTAGAGTTACGTGTGAGTCACTCTACAATGACTTCCGCTTCAAAAGTAATCATTATGGCCAACCTAATAAAGCGTCTTTCGAACAAGACCTTTAACAAACCAACATGGCCCGCCATTACAAACAATAATTTAGCAGACCCAGAGTTTTACATCAGCCGCCCAGTCGACTTATTGCAGGGAGCCGACGTATACTCTCAAATTATACTTAGCGGCATCATAAAAGGATACCGGATACCGCACAATCTATCGCTCAACAAACAAATCTAGGCTGGATACTTTGTGGAGCGGCACAAACATTCCATTGTAATTTCATTATAAATAGAGATGTCATCGGAAGACCTACAATGCCTCAAACATTATGAGGAAACAACAACAAGAGATGCCGAGGGCCGATATATCATTCGGCTGCCTTTGAAAGGCGATGTAGAATCGAAACTTGACTCCTCGAAAAACATAGCTGTGGCACAATTCAAAAATTTGGAGAAAAAATTGCACAAACAACAGCAATTGGCGACCTCCTATTGTGAATTTATGTCAGAATACATAGAGCTCGGTCATATGCAACCCTGCGTTGGGAACAATACGACTGCACCTGAATGCTACATACCCCACCACGGAGTGGAAATGCGGAGTCCACAACTACAAAATACAGAGTCGTATTCAATGCATCAGCTAAGACATCAACGGGATACACATTGAACGATTTGATGTTTACAGGGCCCAATTTACAGCTTGACTTACAAAACCTACTAGTAAAGTGGAGACAATATCCAGTCGCTTTTACAGCTGACATCGAAAAAATGTATAGCCAAATTCTAGTCAACAAATTGGACACCCCGCTGCAGAGGATCGTTTGGAGGGAATTTGAGCTAATGACTGTTACATACGGAACCAAGCCCGCGCCGTTCCTAGCAATGATGACGCTGAAACGGCTGGCCAAGGACGAATACGACTCATACCCCGAAGCCTCAAGAATCCTACAAGAAGCATTCTACATGGATGACCTAGTACACGGATGCTACAGCCTAGAACAGGGCCAACAGTAGATTAAGGACCTCACCCTTCTACTAAAAGCGGGAGGCTTTAACCTACGTAAATGGGCTTCGAATAAACAAGAGCTGCTGTCAACAAAACAGACTAATGCGACTGAAACATTTAACTTCAAGACTGAAAACACGTCAAAAATCTTAGGATTAGGATGGAGTCCTAAAAAGGACTGTTTTATTTTTTAACTGCCAAATATCAAACCCTGAAAAATTAACAAAACAGAGCTTGCTATCGGAAATATCAAAGATATTTGATCCATTAGGATGGTTGGCCCCTATAGTGATAAAACTAAAATTATTATTCCAAAAGGTTTGAAAAACAATCACACCCCATGGGACACTGAAGTACCAAAGGATATCCAACAGGAATGGCACAAAATACAAAGTGACATCAACAAAATCAATACATTTAGAATCCCGAGATGGATCGCCAGCAACGAGCATGAGATAATCGAGCTGCACGGATTCTGTGACGCATCGATCCAAGCATACGCAAGTGTGGTCTATGCGCGCGTCAAGTATCAACCCCAGTCGCTCATAGTCGCTGTCAAAACTAAGGTTATTCCACTAAAAAAGCAATTAACACTACCTCGGCTGGAACTAAGTGGAGCCTACTTGTTGTCTAAACTCATGAATAAATTGAGACAAGCATTATCGAACCATCAGCTCGAGACATACGGATGGACGGACTCAAAGGTGGTGTTAGGCTGGCTGATCGGTGAACCAGACAAATGGCGTCCCTTTCTGGCCAACAGAGTAAAACAAATAACCGAAACAATGCCCGCGCAACTATGGCGTTTTGTAAAAACATCCGAAAATCCTGCGGACGCGGTAAGCCGAGGCGGAAACCCCACTCAGTTACCAGAGGGTCCGAAATGGCTTGCATCATCATCATCATCATCGCTCAATATGGCTTGCATCATTTCTACCTAATTCTGTGGATCTGCCATTTTATACCACCGATCAAGATCAACGGAATACGAAACAATCACTCGGAATACAACACAATAACATTATCAACATTATTGACGAACTTTTAAAACACAACTCCTTCAATAAAATATTACGTATCTTGGCCTACATATTACGAGCATTCACATTTACGAAGAATCACCAACGACCCAATTATCTCACATTACCAGAACTACGTCATGCAAAATTGTCAGGAACTATTAAAGGAAATCGATGAGTTCTGTTCGTGGACAAATGGACTGAGAACGAAGCCCAGTAAGTGTCACTGTCTGTGTCTGGGTAGACGGGACACCAAATTTACCTCCTACGACCAGGGACTCTTCATGGGGGGTAAACCAGTTTCCATAGTCGCTGAATCGGTCCCATTTAAATTTCTTGGCAGAAAGATAGATCATCAAGGACGCACACCATCCTTAGATGAAGTTGTCAATATGTTTATAAATGACCTAAATAAGATAGATCAGCTACCACTGAATAATATAAAAAAAGCTTGGATATATGACAACTACCTAACATCACGTCTGACTTGGCATTTTCTGGTATACGATTTCGGCAAAACCTTACTCGCGAAAATAGATGCAACTGTCATAAAATCACTAAAATCGTGGCTTGGACTAGCGCACTCTGCTGATCCCTCTGCTTTATTTAGGGATCAGAATAATTTTGGGATGAAATTAAAGAAACCATCGGAGCTCTATAAACACCTTAGAGTTACCAAAGCCCACATCTTAGGTAAATCCCAAGATGACACAGTCAGGGCACTCCCGAAAGATAATAACGCGCCCGAGCTAGAATCTAGACTTATATTCCATAAACGATTTATGATAGGAGCCCAGTCGAACAAAGTGGGGTTGGGAGTACGAGAGCCAAAAAGGGACCAGGATATACTTAGGTCCTTTCTGAAGCAAGACGAAAATGATAAATATCCAAATCAGTAAATCCAAAATCCAAAACGAATGGTTGACAATGGGAGAATTCTGCATACCGATGGCTTTAAAGTGGCGCACCTTGATCTATGAGTGGTCGCCGGCCCTGTTAAAATTATTAAATTAAAATAAAAGATGACCCTTCCAGACCAGAGTAATCTGGTAAGGTGGGGGAAAGCCACAGAAAAACAATGTTATACGTGTGGTGAGGCAATAGGGACGGCTAGGCACATATTAGTAGGATGTAGGGTGCTTCTTGATAGAGGCCAATACTCACGCCGCCACGATAAGGTGCTTTTCATCATACGTGAAGCAATGAGTCTGGCAGTAGCTAGAGCCCAAAAAGGATTGACTACTAACAGACGTCATATCAACTTTGTGTCTGAAGGTTCATCCATAAAATCCAGGAACAAACCTTATTCAATCTCAGATACTGCCCCAGATTGGACTCTCCTAATCGACACGTATGAAAAGCACTATAAAATTCCGGAGGATGTTGGGGTTTCGTCATCTAGACCGGACATATTTCTCTACTCGAAAACGACTAAATATGTGCGATTAGGGGGGCAACGTAAACATTAGCATGGAGATGAAACACCCCAAAATAATACCAAACAACTCCCGACTCGCTGAGTTACTCAAAGATACGGTGCTCAAACTAACATTTTACGGAGGTCCCCGTCTCACCCTAGCCACGTTGAGGCATGAGTACTGAATTCCTGGTGGCAACAATACAGTAAAAGAAGAGCTCCGTAAATGCATAACATGTCGCAAATATGAATATAGGAGACAACAACAATTAATGGGAGACCTACCCGCCGCTCGAACAAACCCAGCCAACCCCTTTTATCATACAGGCGTGGACTATTCGGGATTTGTTAAAGTGAAAAGGAACAAGGGCCGAGGTGGGCAAACATCAATAGGATATATCGCTGCGCGGCAAAGCCGTCCACTTGGAGTTAGTTTCCGAATTGACCACCTCACCCTTTTTAGCAGCCTTACGAAGACTGTCAGCCCAAAAAGGAGCTCCTCGTCACATATACAACCACAATAGAACAAACTTTGTGGGAGCTAGCAAGGTCTTACAGGAAGAGTGGGACCACCTACAAAAAACTTTCAGTGGCAGTTTTTTTTGCAGAAGTTACTGACATGAACATCGAATGGCACTTCAATGCACCTGCTAATCCCACCTCGGGAGGCTTATGGGAAAGAAACTTGAGGAACATAAAGGATCACCTTAAGCGTGTGGTAGGACTACAGAAGCTGACCTTTGAAGAGTATTCGATATTGTTAGCTCAAATCCAAGCTTGCCTAAACTCGCACCCCTTATGTGCTCTAACAGAAAACATAGACGACCTAGACTGCCTGCTGACTGGAAGAGCAGGAGTCACGGTCATTGAAACCGGCGAAGATGCCCGAACACGTTGGCACTTGACTCAAAAACTACTTCAAGACTTATGGTAGATGTGGAAGTCAGAGTATCTGAGCCAATTAACACCAAGAGGAAAGTGGCGATCACCCCAACCCAACATCAAGGTTGGAGAGCTGGTGGTCATACACGAAGACAACCTTCCCTCGGGGAGATGGGCCTTAGGAAGGATAGTCGAGGTCCACCATGCCGCGGATAACTACGTGAGAATCGTTACGGTAAAAACAGGCAATGGTTTGATAAAAAAGCCAATCAGTAATCTATCTGTCTTACCTTTACAGAACGCCGAAACATCTAACATAACTGCACCTGACATTAATCAACCACCTGAGACAAGAAACCGTACTCGACGCCAACATAAAAACAAACTATCCAATTTCACTGTTAACAACATTACTGACCTTGATGTATCTAATTTCCACTATCACAACAGATACGTCAGCTTCGACGTCGTCTCTCTGTTCACGAAAGTTCCGGTCAGGGAAGCAATGTCGCGTATCCGACCACTCTTCTCCAAGGACATCGCAGATCTGTTCGAGTTCGTGTTGACGACTTCCTACTTCCAGTGGAACAGCACGTTCTATGAGCAAGTGGACGGTTTAGCCATGGGAAACCCCATCAGTCCGGTAGTCGCGAACTTTTACATGGAATCGTTTGAAGAAGATGCTCTGGAAAGAGCTCCCAAGAAGCCTAAGGTCTGGTTCCGCTACGTGAACGATACCTTTGTGGTTTGGACTCATGGAGACTCGGAGCTGACTAAGTTCCTGAATCACCTAAACAGCATCCATCCTAACATCCAATTCACCATGGAAGTTGAGAAGAACGGGGACCTACCATTCCTAGATGTCCTAGTATCCAAAAAAGAAGATGGCAGTCTTGGTCACCGAGTCTATCGAAAGCCGACACACACAGACCGTTACCTACACAAGGACTCCAACCACCATCCCAGACAAAAAATGTCAGTTATCAAGGTCCACCGAGCTAAGACCATCTGTGAACCTCAACACCTACAAAACGAGTTACGCCACTTGGACTCGGCCTTCCAAGCTAATGGATTCTCTGCACATGAAATACGGAGAGCTCTTCACCCAAAGAAAGCTTCGCAGACAAACCAGGATGAGGAAAAACCTGCTCCGATATGGAAGGCTTTCTTGCTATACATTCGTAGCATTACGGATCGTATCGGAAGACTGCTAGAAGCTTTTAACATCAAACCGATCTTCAAGCCCACGACGCAGCTACGGAATTTTCACCGTTCGGTCAAGGACCCACATGATCCACTATCGTCAGCTGGAGTTTACAGAATCCCCTGCTCATGTGGCTCGGTATATGTGGGCACCACCCAAAGAAGCATCAAGACCCGCCAGTCGGAACATGAACGTAATCGCCGCCTCTGCCACTTCGACAAGTCAGCGGTTGCAGAACACACCCAAGAGGATGGGCATCATACCATTGAATTTCAGAACACGAAAGTTCTAGCTACCACTACACATTTTTTCCCACGTATACTTCGAGAAGCTATCGAAATATTCAAGCATCCCAACAACTTCAACCGAAAAAACGAGGGATTTCAGCTCCAAAAAGATTGGTACCCAGCACTGAGAGCCACTAGGTATCACAGTGCAAACGACCAATCATTGTGAATAAAATTATATAAAATTAATAGATTTACGTTACTTATTGTTAATGATAGCGTTTCCAAAACATGGAATGATAATACTGCGAAGTCCGTAACAAAGGTGCCAGTAGGAAAAGGGCAAAGGCTTATTATTTGTCATGCTGGGACAGCCAAAGGGTTTGTGCCCAACTGTTTATTGGCTTTTAAGTCTGTTAAAACTGTCGAATACCACGAAGAAATGAATTATGAAAAATGTAAAGAGTGGTTCATGATGTTATTAGCCAATTTAAATGAGCCCCATGTTATTGTGATGGACAATGCCTCATACCATTCCGTGCAAATGGATAAACCGCCAATCAAAGTCAACAGAAAGAGCGAAATTTTGGAATGGCTCCAAAATCAAGGTGTTGAGGCTGATGACTCAATGTTGAAGGTGGAGCTAATAATAAGGCTCGTTAACTTAAATAAGCCACCCGGCGGTCCAAAATATATATTCGACGAGCTGGCAAAATCCTTTGGCCACACTATTCTCCGTCTCCCTCCATGTCATTGACAATACAACAGTATAGAAATGATAAGGGCTCAAATTAAAGGTTCGTATTTTATTTAATTATCTTTATAGTTTTTTTATATAAAATCCTGTCATATGATAAACCTTACTAATGTTACAAATGTGAAAAAATGTGTTTATTTGTCAATTTTTTACTTGTTGCAATGAAGTAACAAAGGCAGGAGGAACCATAGCCTACTCTTATCTCAAAAAAAATAATGCAGACGTAAGCCCCCGGGTAAAGCTAGTTATAAAAAATGTGTTACCTACTTAAAGTTCAGTAACAAAGAACCATGTAATATATATTTTACTTTTAATACAATAATGAATATTTAATTGTTTTAGGCTATGCGGCACGCAACAATACCACTCCGCTGTTTACTGCAAATAAAATGATGGGTTTATTAAAAGAAGCTTGCACTAAAGTTACACCGGAGAACTGGAAAAGTGTAGTGGAAAGGACCAAACGTCTCATTATTGAATACTGGGAACGTGACGTTCGTTTTGACAACATAAGAGAAAATGAAGTAATTATAAATCTCCAAGACTGTTCCAGCGGTGGTGTTAGGTAGGACAACCTCCACGTGGTGCACTCTGGTAACGTGGACAACGACGTGGGCTTCGCCCGAGGCGCACGTCGTCGCCCATGGCCAATAGTCCACCAAGTGGCCAATGGCCAATGGCCGGTTGCGAGTTCTCCGCATGCGCTCTGCTAAGCAGAGCGTACTTAGCGGAGAACTCTCAGGGCGACGAGTACCTTGCCACTGAGCGACCAGTGTCGAAATACACGGTCCCATAGGGACCATCGATCGGCCGAGTTGTAACCCCGTCTGGCAACAGACGGGCACGGTGGCTCTTCGGAGTTGCGAGGAAGAAAACCTCTATAAAAAATCACCCCGGACCCCACGCTCTGACGCCCGGTAATGGGATGCATCGCTGGGGGGAACTCAGTGCCTAGGGCGTCAAAACAAACAAAATGAAAAATGACTATGGAAACGAACAAGGATAAATCTACCCATGAGGGTATCCGGACTCCGTCGGAGGAATCCTTTGCTGTGACTGGTGGTCGAATGGACACCCATTCGGCGACCAGCCATGGCGACCCCCGCCCGGGTTCATCCCGATGGTATATGGGAGGGGTCACCACAGTCCCACAGGCCCAACGGTGGGTCTCAAAACCACCAAAAAAAAAAGCGACGCGGACTTCGTCAGGCCGCCACTCCACCACCACTACCCATGGGAGAGGGGACGGACGCGGAGATTGCGTCCACGGGTAGGACTGACAGCGAGTCAGCTGCCAGCTAAATGGAGGCTAAGAGTCTCCTTCGAAAGAGGCCTCGCTCGTGTGGAACCGCTTTGGACCGGAACAGATGCTCCTCTGGACAAGGGGAGGTCCACTGGTCCCACGGTCGCTGCCCCCCCCTCCCCGGCGAAGCCAAGGAAAAGTGGAAGAAGCGCGGCACCCCCGTCCCGCTATAACCGCTGCTCCCGCTGCAACCGAGCATTCCTACAGAGGGGAGGGATGGGAGGTAGCGGGAGCCGCGAAAAAAGCCAAGAAAGCAGCCAAGAAGGCGGCCAAAGCCGCTGTGGCGAAGGTGCCGAAGAGGCTCTGCGCCCCACGCTCCACTGCCGTCGTCCTGACGGTGACGACGGAGGGTGTGGAAAGGGGCGTGGGGTACGCTCAGGTCCTGAGGCAGGTGAAAGCCCCGTGGACCTCAAGGCCCTTCAGATTAATGGGCTCCGGTATAAAACGACTCGCACCGGGGCTCGCCAACTCGAGGTCTCCGGCGCCACCACCGGCCCCAAAGCTGACGCCCTAGCGACCAGGCTTAGGGAGTCGCTGGACTCGGAAGCCATCCGCGTCACCACACCCAACGAATGCGCAGGTTTGCGCATTTCGGGTCTGGATGATGCGGCTACGACGGAGGAAGTTATCTCCGCTGTCGTGGAGGCGGGCGGCTGCCCCCGTGATCAGGTGAGAGCTGGAGAAATTCGGTTCAGCCCCACCAGTCACGGCACGGCAGTCATCAACTGTCCCGTCGCAGCGTCGCAGAAGATTGTGGACGGACGGAGCCTCCTTGTTGGAGGCTTCCTTAAGGCGCGGGTGCAACTCCTGTGGCCCCGCGAGACCAGGTGCTTTAGGTGCCTGGCCGTGAGGCATATGGGAGTGCAGTGCACAGCGGAAGACACCGTGGGGTTGCTTCCGCTGTAGTCAGCCCGGGCACTAGGCCAGTGCCTGTGATGCTCCGCCGCGCTGCTACAAATACGTAGCGGAGGGCAAAGCAGCGGAGCACCGGGTGGACAGCAGAACCTGCACCGCCTCGAGGCCAAAGCCCCGTTCGTCCGCACCGGGTAGTGGGGGTGCCGCTCAGGAGCGGCCACATTCGCGGCGGGATGCGGAAATGGTAGTTTTTTTTTTTTTTTTTTGTTATACATAGGACACGTCAATTTGACTTTACCTCGCCTGATGGTAAGCTGAAGGTAAAGTCTCAAGAAAGAGGGTCACCATTATATACACGTGCCATGTTAACAATGGTGGCACTCATGCAACGGTGGCAATAATGGACCGAAAAAACGAGGGATTTCAGCTCCAAAAAGATTGGTACCCAGCACTGAGAGCCACTCGGTATCACAGTGCAAACAACCAATCAGGATCGAGTACGTCCGCGCCACAGCGCTTGGCCAATCAGAATCGAGTGAGTCGATTCCCCGCTCCGACCGTGCCTATAAATACTGCCGTGACTCAAGCCATCGCGCCAGTCGCACGTCAGCCGCCGGCGAGGCAAGGTCTCCGAAGTTGTCGTCGCCCGGCCCTGCGCCACTGAAGATGTCGACCGCAGTGATCGACGAAACGTCTGGAACGCAAGTTTCACATGGACCACGGCCAATCAGCCCGGAAGCAGTATATTCTACATAAATGGACACACCAATCCGCATTCTGCAGGTGAACATAAACCACTGCATCGGTGCTCAGGATCTTCTGTACCAGAGCATCGTGGAGTGGTCTATCAATGTGGTCGTGGTCGCTGAACCGTACTGGGTCCACCCCGGAAGCCCGGTGGACCTGAACGGCGTAACGACCGTCTTCGGGGGCTCCGCCGCGGACACCTCACGCCTTGCATTCATTGCAAGGCTGTGTCGCGGCGGACTACGAGGGTATGGCTGTCGTCTACTTCTCGCCAAGCCTTGACCAGTATCAGCTTGAGCTACGGCTCGCTGAACTGGACATCGTTCTCGCCGCGTGCCGTCCTTGTCCTGTCTTGGTCCTGGGAGACTTCAACGCCCGTTCTCTGGCCTGGGGCTCCCGGGAAACCAACGACAAGGGACGAGTACTAGAGGACTGGGCCAACACCCGTGGTCTAGAGGTCCTCAATCGAAGGAGTGTCGCCACCTGGGAGCGGCGGGGGCTCAGTTCGGTCGTGGATGTCACGTTCGCGACCCCTGCACTCGCCCGCCGCGTCCAGGGATGGAGGAGGATGAGACGGTTTCCGACCATAAGTACATTCGGTTCAACGTCTCCCCTCCATCTAACCTGCCACCGACTGTCGCGAACCCCCCGGATTCACGTTGGGCGCTCAGGCGCCTGAATCGGGACGCTCTCCTGGAGGTATCCATTGTGCAGGCCTGGATTTCGTTACCGGCCAGGCCTGCCGATGTCGACGCAGAGGCGGAATGGTTCAGGAGAGCCATGTCGCATATCTGCGATGCGGCGATGCCTAGGGTTAAGCCCAGCCCGGCAAAGAAGCAGGTGTACTGGTGGTCTGCGGAGATTGCACAGCAGAGAGCAGCGTGACCGCTCGCCGCCGGTATACCAGGTTTCGCCGGAGGCGTAGCCGCCCAGATGATGCGGCAGTCCGAGAGGCGGAGATATACAAGGCGTACAAGGGGGCCAAGAGGACCCTCCAGAAAGCCATAAAATAGGCCAAACGGCGGGCCCGCGAAGAGCTGCTGGAGTCTCTGGAGCAGAACCCATGGGGGCGCCCTTACCTTGCGGTTAGGGGCAAAATCCGCCCAAGAGCGCCCCTACTGACCCAGAGCCTCCAGCCAGGGCAGCTGGAGGGAATCCTGGGCTCTCTGTTCTCATCGAGAGCGGAGGAGCATGTCCGCAAATGGCTCCGCCTTAGGCGCCTGACGCTGATAATAGAAAGAAAGAAGAAAGAAAGAAAGAAAGAAAACCGTTTATTATAACACACACTACTAATAGCGAAAGCGATGTACCCGAAGTCAGGGAGAGTGAACTGGGGGTAGCAGTGCTCCGGCTTAAAGCCCGAAAATGCACTGCCCCCAGACACGACGGCATCCCAGGCCGAGCATGGGTCCTGGCCCTTGAGGAACTAGGGCCTCGCCTGGTGGCCTCGAAAGAAGCCAGTTTCCAATTGCGTGGAAGACGGGGAGACTGGTCCTTACCCGGAAGGCGGAGCGGCTGGCGGATCAGCCATACGGTTACCGGCCGATCGTGTTGCTCGACGAGGTGTGCAAGCTCTTTGAGCGGATTATTGCAGAGCGCCTCGTCGAGCATCTCACGAACGTGGGGCCAGATCTGGCGGACAACCAGTTCGGTTTCCGCCGGGGACGCTCCACCGTGGAAGAGATCATGCGCGTTAGGCGCCTGGCGGAGGAAGTAGTCTTGCGAGGTGGGGTGGTGGTGGCGGTGTCTCTCGACATTGCCAACGCCTTCAACACCCTACCTTGGAGCTGCGTTAAGTAACATAGGCTGCTTTTATTTTAGAAAAAAATAATGCACAATAGCGTTGACTCAACACTACACACATACACGCGGGCGGAGCCGAGGTCAACAGCTATCTTTCATAAATTACTTTCAAGTAACTTGCAAATAGTAAGTTGCATTAACGTCGCAAATGTAAGTTTCTAGTAACATGCGTATAGTAAGTTGTTGCAAAGTTGTATTTAAAAGCTGTGTGTAAGTTTATTTAGATATATTGCATCAATGTTTCACGTGTAAGGTTCCAGTAACATGAACTTTTGTTGTTGCAGCAATGTTGCAAATTAAAGTTTTATGAGTTTCCTTAGCAAGCTACCATTAATGTTACGATTATAACATGCCCTAAATTGCAGTTTGTTGCAGCAGAAAGGATACAATGATACATATAACAAACACGAAGATCGATTTCAAAAATCCAAGAACTAGCTAAAATTCGAGAACTATTTTATCTTTCGAAAAAGATGAAAATCGCTCGAATTCCAGGGTTTGTTGTAATTTGGTTAAGTATTGCGTGGTTCAACTCTCATTGTGTGTGTGTCAGGATGGCTGGTGTAGGTTCCAAAAATGGTCCAGTTGTATACACGAGAGGAATGTACGAGAAATGTGCCGAATATATCCTTTGCCCTATTGCTCCAAAGAGGTACATTCGGTACATTGCTCATACATTTCTCTGGTGTATATAACTGGACCATTTGTGGACTTACACCAGACATCCTGACAAACACCTAACTGTTAGGCAGGTAAATAGGCATTAAAGCCCACAGAAATATCACTAACCAGTATGAATAGAAAATATGAAAAAAGCCTATACAACGTGTTTAGTAGTTCTAATCCGAAAGGGGATTGTTCTTGAAATTTAGGAAAAATCTTTTGTTATACGGCTTTAGAAAATTGAAACTTTTTGTGTTTTGAGATTGTTTTTTTTTTTAAATCAGATAGAATAAAAACAACATTAATAATTAAAATAGTAGTGCCTCAATAATTAAATAAAACCCCAAAGTTAATAATGACCTATAACTCCAACTAATAGCTGATTATTGATAAAACTTAATCTGAAAATCAAGATTTTAGATCTAAATAAACTGAATTATTTCAATTATAGTGTTATTTTTAGTGTTTTTTTAGTGTAAAAAAACACCACAAAGATACGATTATGACAAGTCTAGTGTCTCCTTAACTGCAACTGTTAGAAAAGATAATGCCATAAGAATTTTATTTGAGCAATAATAGCATTTAATTCAAAACAATAACATTCCTTTATTTTTAAAAAGAAACAAAACTGCATTCATATATTTTCGAAAACTCACATGCCACACATCGTAATCGAATCGACTATACTTTGTAAAATGTAGCTTGGGTCCTATGACAAAGTGTAATAGTCTAAGTCGAGAATGGGTAATGTATAGGTTCAATGAAAATGCATGTATATATATATTAACAAAGACTATTTATTTATTCTGAATCGGATAATGGAGTACATCCTAAATCATCATCACCATCTTCGTCGTCTTCTATATCCGACCCGCTGGAACAGTTATTTTTTTATAACGTGTGGAATCCCCCACGGGCTTCTACCCATCGGTGCTAACGATGGGGTGGGCGTGTCGGAATCGGACCGACTAAAACCACACGGTGTCCTTCCCAAGTGTCCATTGCCGGGCACCCCGGGTAAGCCCTCGAAAGGATAACCCCAGGGTTACCGGCGGACATTGGCACTACATGCATTTTCATTGAACCTATACATTACTCATTCTCGACGTAGACTATTACACTTTGTCATAGGACCCAAGCTACATTTTACAAAGTATAGTCGATTCGATTACGGTGTGTGGCATGTGAGTTTTCGAAAATATATGAATGCAGTTTTGTTTCTTTTTAAAAATAAAGGAATGTTATTGTTTTGAATTGAATGATATTACGGCTCAAATAAAATTCTTATGGCATTTCTCTTTTCTAACAGTTGCAGTCAAGGAGATACTAGATTTGCCCCTCGATTCTGCTAATTTTAAGTCATAATCGTATCTTAAACATATTTCATTTGTAGTGCTTTTTTAACTTAAAAAAAACACTAAAAATAACACTATAATTGAAATAATTCAGTTTATTTAGATCTAAAATCTTGATTTTCAGATTAAGTTTTATCAATAATCAACTATTAGTTGGAGTTTTAGGTCAGCATTAACTTTGGGGTTTTATTTAATTATTGAGGCACTACTATTTTAATTAATAATGTTGTTTTTATTCTATCTGATTTAAAAAAAAAAAAAACAATCTCAAAACACAAAATGTTTCAATTTTCTAAAGCCGTATAATAAAAGATTTCTCCTAAATTTCAAGAACAATCCCCTTTCGTATTAAAACTACTAAACACGTTGTATAGGCTTTTTTCATATTTTCTATTTATACTGGTTATTGATATTTCTGTGGACTTTAATGCCTATTTACCTGCCTAACAGTTAGGTGTTCGTCAGGATGTCTGGTGTTAGTCCACAAATGGTCCAGTTATATACACCAGAGAAATGTATGAGCAATGTACCGAATGTACCTCTTTGGAGCAATAGGGTAAAGGATATATGCGGCACATTTCTCGTACATTCCTCTCGTGTATACAACTGGACCATTTGTGGACCTACACCAGCCCTCCTGACACACACACAATGAGAGGTGGACAACGCAATTCTTAACCAAATTACAACAAACCCTGGAATTCGAGCGTCTTTCATCTTTTTCGAAAGATAAAATAATTCTCGAATTTTAGGTAGTTCTTGGATTTTTGAAATCGATCTTCGTGTTTGTTATATGTATCATTGTATCCTTTCTGCTGCAACAAACTGCAATTTATGGCATGTTATAATCGTGAAACTCATGAAACTTTTATTTGCAACATTGCTGCAACAACAAAAATTCAAGTTACTGGAACCTTATACGTGAAACATTAATGCAATATATCTAAATAAACTTACACACAGCTTTTAAATACAACTTTGCAACATCTTACTATACGCATGTTACTAGAAACTTACATTTGCGACGTTAATGCAACTTACTATTTGCAAGTTACCTGAAAGTAATTTATGAAAGATGGCTGTGGACCGCGGCTCCGCCCGCGTGTATGTGTGTAGTGTTGAGTCAACGCTATTGAGCATTATTTTTTTCTAAAATAAAAGTAGTCTATGTTACTTCTTATTTCGTCAGTTTCCTGCCAATAAAAGTCGCGTCGAAATCGGTTCAGCCATTTCGGGGATTAGCCGGAATAAAAAGACAGACAGACAGACAACAAAATTAATTTGAGTGAAATTTGCTATCTTCAGTGTTAAGAGTAGTTTCACTCCACGTAAGGTTAAAATCTTCCACCCTGTATAATGGTTTGGCACGCTCTGCAGATTGAACGGCTAAATGGATTCGTGTTTGAGTGGTAGCATTAGATTTGGAAGTGACACTGGGTATTTCAAAATAAAAGAAGAAACAATATAGCGGTATTTTTGAGCCGGTATATGTGTAATCCAAAATTAGGTTATCAAAATGACGGAAATTAGATAGAGATTACAAACATATAAATATGGCATATCGTAATTAAAAAGTATGAAATTCAAAAGATAAATTACTAAATATCAAAAACCCCCGAATACTTGTAAACAGATCGAAACAAGTTTTATAGCCGGCAGCCCAAGCAAATCACAAAGCGATAGAAAATCAATGAATATAAAATTGTAATGGTCAAAATTGTAGCATTTTGGATTATCTAACACCCCCTATAAGGAATACGTCGAGTTACCAGTAACGCTGTAAATTAACTTACCGGCATCGTAAATGGCCTGATATGTCTGCTCTAAAACCTTCCTCGCCATAGAGTCCATACAATTGCCAAGACGATAGTGCACTTTGAAAAACTGAGCGTCAAAGCGGTTGAGAGCTGGAACGCTTCCTGCGTGTTGCGCAACTTCTGGATGATTAAACTTAAAACGGAGATCTTTTTGCGTCACTGGATTCACCTATATTAAATAGATATCCTGTATATTTGACTGACTTAATTGCTCTGGCACCTTTTTGGCGCTGGCCGCCCACGCATCCGCGCAGTGGACCATCGCCGCGAGCAGGGTGGAGAGCGTGAGCACTCTCACCCCCAGGGCCGCCACAAGCTCCCGCCTCGGCGACTCAAACGCCGGACACTTGGTGAGCGTGTGCAGCCTCCAAGTCCACGCTCGTGTCGCAGTGATGGCATTCGAGCGTTGGCTCTATGCCCATCAGATGCAAAACTACCCGAAGCTACTGTGCCCGGTGATGATCTGCGTCTGACGTTACGAGAGGCTTCCGTGTGGCCTCTCTAGCCAGTCCCGCATGCTGGGGCTTACCACCGCAATCACAGCGTGCCCTGCGTGTGGTTACTCAAGTGTTGTTCTGGCACCAGTGGTCGGACTCGAACCGATTAAAACCGCACGCTATTTTGGGTCATTTGATAGCGGTATTGCTACTGAAACACCCCTCACTCCCCGACTAAACCAAGGTCATCAAGATGGCCCTGGGTGTAGGACCCAGGTGTACACATATCGCGCCGCCACCTCGGCGTGCTTCGGCTAGAGAAACAAGTAGTTCCGCCTGTCATCACCAGGCCGAATTAATTTTATCCTAATTGCGAACACAACTAAAACTAAATCCTTAAAAATAGTGTTGTCACTCTCAAGTCTTGCGCTTAGCAACAAATTTCGCGATTCATTTTTCTACGTAAGTATATGTTACAATAAAAACCCAATTTCAGTTTTGCTAGTAAAAGATAAATAATTTTACTAAATGCCTGTGTTAAAACTAGAAATACTATAAAACCTCATAAATATGTCGTTAGACTAGTTTTAAATATGGAAAACTAGTTTTAAGTAGGGAAAATCAGTTTAAACTAGCCAAAACTAGTCTTGACTAAAATTTGGCTTTAACTAAAACATTATAAAACAAAACAGCAAAAATGAGCTAAAACAAAAATTAATCACAAAAATATAAATTTACCTTATTGTACAATACTTCAGAAAACTCCTTGATGTTATTTGACTGTGGATAAAGACCAGACATGCCGGAGATTACGACCCTGTTCCCATCGTCCTGTGTTGGTATCTGATCGTATGGTCGCGTATGTTCTTGCGGTGTTGGAGCCATCGTTACCAACTTTTAGATCGACTGTCGACAAAATGATAAAAAATGACTAAATGAAATAAAACAGATTTCAAACGGCAGGCAATCTGATTTACAAATTAAATTCCAAACATTTTAGTTCTTTTTAAGGTCGCTTTGTTTTATTTTATTACCTTTACTTATTTCTGCCTTTTTAGTGAACGTGATTTGTTTTTTACAGTAAAAAGAAATTTCCAAATCGGTTCAACTGAACTTCGAACCTATTTAAAGAACATACTGTTTATACTGGAGATTGATGGCACTTGGTAGAATCTACTACACATATTGAAAAACGATATCACTTATACTATTTCCACACTTTATTTTTAACCTGACCGGTTTCACCTCACGGCATTATCAAAGGTTTACTAAATACCAGTTAAAAATAAAAACAAAATAAAGTGTGGAAATAGTACAAGTGATATCGTTATTCAATATGTGTAGTAGATTCCACCAAGTGCCATCAATCTCCAATATAAACAGTCGACATCTTCAGTGGCGCAGGGCCTGGTGACGACGACTTCGTTGACCTTGCCTCGCCGGCGGCCGAGTTGCGACTAATGCAAAGTCTTGAATCACGGGCGTATAGATAGGCACGGTCGGAGCGGGGAATCGACTCACTCGATTCTGATTGGTCGAGCGCTGTGGCGCGGACGTACTCGATCCTGATTGGTCGTTTGCACTGTGATACCGAGTGGCTCTCAGTGCTGGGTCCCAATCTTTTTGGAGCTGAAATCCCTCGTTTTCTTGGTTGAAGTTGTTGGGATGCTTGAATATTTCAATGCTTCTCGAAATATACGTGGGAAAAAAGGTGTAGTGGTAGCTAGAACTTTCGTGTTCTGAAATTCGATGGTATGATTCCCATCCTCTTGGGTGTGTTCTGCAACCGCTGACTTGTCGAAGTGGCAGAAGCGGCAATTACGTTCATGTTCCGACCGGCGGGTCTTGATGCTTCTTTGGGTGGTGCCCACGTATACCGAGCCACATGAGCACATGGGGAACCTGCTCCGATAGGGAAGGCTTTCTTGCCATACATTCGTGGCATTACAGATCGTATCGGAAGACTGCTAGAAGCTTATAACATCAAGCCGATCTTCAAGCCCACGACGCAGCTACGGAATTTTCACCGTTCGGTCAAGGACCCAAGTGATCCACTATCGTCAGCTGGAGTTTACAGAATCCCCTGCTCAGGTGGCTCGGTATACGTGGGCACAGAGGATGGGAATCATACCATTTTTCCCACGTATATTTCGAGAAGCCATCGAAATATTCACGCATCCCAACAACTTCAACCGAAAAAACGAGGGATTTCAGCTCCAAAAAGATTGCTACCCAGCACTGAGAGCCACTCGGTATCACAGTGCAAACGACCAATCAGGATCGAGTACATCCGCGCCACAGCCTTCGACCAATCAGAATCGAGTGAGTCGATTCCCCGCTCCGACCGTGCCTATAAATACGCCCGTGATTCAAGACTGCGCATCTGGCGCCGCCCATCCGCCTCCTCGTCGCTGGACGCCCTCAGCTGGGCCTTCACTGGGCAACCAGTGATCTCACCTGGCTGGGGCGTCTGCCGGTTGGCATGGAGGACGGGCCGGCGCGGGAACCAAGAGGACCCTCAAAGCAATACGCAAACCCCAGGACCAGCCCCTGCTTAGGGGCTGAGAAGACTGCCGCAGTAGAGGGCAGAGCCCCAACATCTGCTTCCACACGTCCCGCAAGGGGCGTTGTGAGGATAAAAGTGTGTGACTTCGCATCAGTCACAACTCGGCCGCCGGCGAGGCAAGGTCTCCGAAGTCGTCGTCGCCCGGCCCTGCGCCACTGAACATGTCGACCGCAGTGATCGACGAAACGTTTGGAACGCAAGTTTCACATAGACCACGGCCAGACATCCCGGAAGCAGTATATTCTACATAACTAGAAAAATACAGCATACAATCTCACTATGATTACAAATTAAATTTACAAATTAAATTAACTTACAATATCAGTAAATTAAAATTAGGAAATTAATATCATTAAAATGTAATAATTATAAGATTAAAATAAAATATTTACCAGTTATAACTGAATTGAAATATATTAAGATCACAAATCAGTTCAATTATTTATAATGATCAATGTGTTGTGACTATTTATTTAATTTTATAGTCACTACATTAATCATACATAATGAATAATGTAATGACAGTCAAACCTCTCGGCCATCATCCTCAGGATGGTTTCGGAGCTGGAGCGGACCCTGCGCACAAAGGATGTGCACCGTTTCCGCATTGTCGCATAGAAGCAATCAATGCATGACTCGGTGAACATCCCCGACGCACTACAGATTTCGTTGGGCCTTGTACTCCCTTTAATTACAGTTAAACCACAGGGCGCTAGAATAGAATGAGGTGCAATACGCTCTGAAAAAGTATTTTTCACCTCCCCCGAGCATAGTGGAAACCTGTGAGCTATCATGTTCGCTCTAACAGACCCTACCTTCCCACTCCATATCTGTTTCATCTTCCAAGGCAGAGGTTACCAGAAGATCATAGTATTGGAAGGCCTTTTTAGTGGTTTTATATAATTTTTTACTTCCGTCAGCAAATATTTGATTACTTTACCTTAAAAATAGTTATAATAATCCAAAAGCAACGAATGGTGATGAAAATTGTAAAAATGATGGAAACAAGATACCCAACGACAAAATGTCTATGAATAACTGTAACTATTTATAGGCATGTGTTATATTAATTGACACTAAGGTCAATTAAATCAGTGATGTAACACACTACGATTGACATAACATATTATGGTCTAATAAAGTAAGCCAGTGAATCAATGAATAGTTTAAAATAAAACTCAAGCAATGTACAGGGTTGCTCGTATTTTTAAATTTGATTCCTCTAACATTTCCTGATGAAGTCTTATCGCATTCAGAAGAATGGTTGCAACACCGCATAAAGGACTATTACACAAACAAACAGTAACCTTTTTATATTAATCTAGCTTTTGCCTGTGGCTCCGCCCGCGTGGATGTCAGTTATCGCTTAGTATTAAGCCGACGCTACTGAGCATTGAATTCGCCTCTCTAATCAACTTTGTCCTAGACTATTTATCTATCACAAAGGACGCGAATACGGCGCTCCTGCAAGAAGCCGGCAACCCAGTCGCACAGTCTAGGAGGCGGACCAAAGGCTGGTAGCTTGGAAAGAAGCGACTTTTGCCAAACTCTATCGGAAGCTTTGGCGATGTCAAGACTAGTTGCCAATGACTCGCTGTGCTTATCCATAGCCTCGCCCCAAATATGGTTAACACACGCCAGAAGTTCACCCGCTGACCGTTTCGGCCTGAAGCCATATTGCTGGTCATTAATAAGTGGTGATCATGGTCATTAAGGTGACGCATGAGCTGTTTGCTAATTATGTGCTCGAACACCTTGCACAGCACTGAGGTGACGCCTATGGGTCGATAATTGTTTGGGTCTGAGCGATCCCCCTTCTTGGGGATCGGCTGTACATTCGCCTCTTTCCAAGCCGAAGGCACTGTACCAGAGCTGTAGGACAGCCGGTACAGCCGCGCAAGTATTGGAGACAACTTCGCTGCACATTTTTGCAGAATCACCGCCGGAATACCGTCCGGACCACTGGCTTTCCGGACATCGAGTGACTGCAGTACTGCTCGGATATCGCATTGCCTGATACAAATATCAGGCATTGCATGGTCACTGACGGGCAGTGTCGGCGGCTCCATACCACAATCATCGACTCGGGAGTTGGCCACAAAGATATTAACCAACATTTGCTTTCTCTTGCGGCTCATGGGCCAGGGATCCATCAGAATTGCGCAGCGGGGGCAGCGAAGGCTGGCAGAAGTTGGCTTGCACGGCTTTGGCAAAGGCAAAGGTCATGAAGTTACCGACATAGCTCACAGAATAAGCAAGTTGAAGTGGCAGTGCGAGCAAACAAGTCCTAGAGTGGAGATTGCGAAGAGGCAAACGGAAGGTAGGACACCCCCTGGCCAGATGGACTGACGACCTGAAAAAGGAGGGTGGTGGTGGGATCAGTGACTTGGCGCAAATTGGGAGAGGTTTATGTCCAGTAGTGGTTTGCGGTGGACTATTCGAAGCAATTAAAAAAATAAAATAGTTTTTCTAAATTATGTATCAGAAGAGTGTCACTTTGTGCCAACTTCTAGGATTTTAATGTACGATTATTTTGTGATTATTTGTTATTTATTTTAGTATTTAAATTTCATAGTGGATTCCACCAAGTGCCATCAATCTCAAATATAAACAGTTAATAGTATCACTTTACCATTTCTTATTTTTTTGAGCACCCATTGAGCACCTCCCTGATGCAACTCCAGGGCAAGGTGTTGAAAGCGTTGGAGATGTCCAAGGACACTGCCACCATCACCGTGCCCCGAGCGACCGCCAGAAAGCCAGAGTCCTCACACGCATGATGGCATCCACCGAGAAACGGCACCGGCGGAATCCAAACTGGGTATTCATCAGGTCCGGCCCAACTCTAGAGAGATGCTCGACGAGGCGCTTGGCAGTGACTCTTTTGAAGAGCTTGACCACCTCGTCGAGCAACACTACGGGTAGCTAGCGTTGGGCCATTATGGTGGCTTGTCATAACGGCCAAACGTGGTACAATGGCCCAGGCCTGTACGATGGCGGCTTCCAGGAGGTCCTCCCGATTCGAACCTCCTGGAAGCCGCCATCGTACAGGCCTGGGCCATTGTACCGGGTTCAGTTCCGGGAGGCCATGAGGCGTGTCTGCGATGCGGGTATGCTTAGGGCTCTAGCCTATTATCCGAGGCGTCGGGTCTACTGGTGGGATGCGGAGATCGCGAGGCTGCGTTAAGCCTGCGTGATCGCCCACCACCAGTGGGCCAGTTTTCGTAAGAGGCGTAGCCGTCCTGCAGACACGGAGCCCTGGGTTATAGGGAGGCCAGGAATGCCCTCCGAGCGGAGATCAAGCGGTCCAAAGCCAAAGCCTGAATATATCGTTAACAATAATGAAATAATCTCAAAGAGAATGTTGCCATAAAATAAATACAGTTTTGTACCCAACCTGTTTGGGTAATCATTTTGTTTTTCAGTTTGTAACTTGTAACAAAAAAAAAATTAACTTAATGTAATAACATTTCAGGTTTCCTTCAGATCATCTCCTGAAAAAGCAATGGATAAACTCAACTGATAGAAAAAATTGAATGCCTAGTAAATATGCCAAGATTTGCTCCATATACTTTGCGGGCACCCAAATAATAACAAAAAAAGTCAAACAGGTAAAAGATATAGCTAAGTACGATAGGCCACCCCTACCTCATCAAGTTATCATACGTTAATGAGGACGACAACTGCGCTTTTGTCCCTACAGAGGGGGCATCGTCTTAATGGCCAATGTTGGCTGTCATCTACGTAGATTTCATTGTTTGTCTGACGATTTTTTATGAATATATTCTATCATGCCGCGTTGTTCAGTACCAGGATGTAATGTTAGTGGAGTGTATTTATTTCCTCACAATGCTAAGTGTTTGATCCTTAGTTACTAGATGTGCCACTAGATAGCGTTTATTGTACCTGTGTGAATCACAGTAGCAAGATCTACCGCAAGGCATAGATAAGGTCTTAGTTTTAGTTCAAGTACATGCCACTAGATGGCGCTTGGTATGTTTACATCCTATTCTGAATGGCGGTATTAAGATCGGCAGCAAGCTATTTATAATGTGACTAGCTGTCGCCCGCGGCTCCGCCCGCGTGGATGTCGGTTATCGCGAATCGGACTATAATTTGAGATTTAAACTACCCTATCTGTCAAGTTGGATCGAACTGCACATGGTGTGCGAATTTTATTATAATCGGTTAAGTGGTTTAGGAGTCCATTGAGGACAAACATTGTGACACGAGATTTATATATATTAAGATAATTGATAATAAATGTTTGAACTCGCTTGTAATGGTTGTTTCACTTCCAACAATTCATTATTAAGGCGATTTTGGAGGATACGTCCTTACATAAATTATGGTCATTCGAACCGGAGTGAGTTGGTTGCAACTTGCTCAGTTAGAACAGTGTACTGGAGCCACATTACCAAAACAAGTACCCATGTGTGGTCAAGATATCTGGTTGATGAAATTGTTCGAAGACTCAAGTGTGGAGATACAGTTGTACGGTCAATGGTGATCAATTCCGATGGCAGAGGGCACCAACAGTAATCTGCATTTAGACGGTGTTGCCAGAGCAATTCGACATTACATTGAAACCTGGACCTTGCGTAAGAAGCAGAGCAGAAGTGACATCAATGACAGTGACAAGTGATAAAAGGGTTTGACGGACACAAAACAGTGAGTAAAGTGAACTTTAATTAATAGAATAGACTTGTAAACAGTAGTGACATTTGGACTTAGAAAAATTCATCTTAGTGAAGCAGAATCATTTGAGACTTTCATTATCATCATTATCTTATCATTTGCTTTCGATCTTGGACTTAGAATATTTAACGTTGTGTAGAAGATATAATTAGACTCTTGTAAAAGTTTAGTTAGGACTTAAAATAGTTAAGCTAATTTTGTTCACCTATGCCGGATTTTGGTCCGATTTGTATTAATTCCTAAACACTTGTAAAAAAAATCGGTTTGGTGTTTCAACTTGTATTGTTTTTGTAAACTAACTGGTCTGTTTTCTGTGCTTCTTATAATAGTGTAGTGTAATCATAGAAATAGCTTACGTAGTTTGCTTTGAACTGATTTATTTACAATGGAAAAATTAGTAAATGTACAATTGAATACTACCCCCGAATGCTTGTATGGCCAGAAGCCATAGGTATTGATATAAGTACTTGGGACTCGATTGTAATATACTATGCAAGTGAAAAGTTAGATGCCGAATCCCGTAAATTGTAGGAAGCAAAGATTAGCAGAAATGGCAACTTAGCTACGTTTGTTGAATTTCAGGAATTTTTGGAATCAAGATTTCGTTAACTAGAATTTTTAGACACTAACGTTAATACCCAACCCACGACTAATAACCGCAAACCAAATGTCAAATCTTTTCACGTCGCCTCTCAAACTTGTGTGTTATGTTCGGGAGATCACAAGTTAGGTAATTGCAAATAGTTTGAACAACAAGACTGCGACGCTCGTCACGAGTTTGCTCGAGCCAATAAATTATGCTATAATTGTCTAGGTAAGAACCATGCCGTATTTACTTGCCGGTTGAATACAAAATGTAAAGCACCATACACTACTTCATCCCAAAATAACCAATGTTGCTGCTGAATCGGATAGAGCCGTATCTTCACAAACAAGCAATAGTTCCAATTCCGTTTGTTGTTTCGCAGATGTGAACAACCAAGGTCTGTTAGCGACAGCCTTGGTCAAGGTCAATTCGAGGACTGGGACTGCAATGGTTTTAAGAGCCTTAATGGATCAGGGTTCTCAGGTCTCCTTCGGATTGAAGAAAACACTGGCTCATACTGACATATTTAGATTAGGCGATGATGAGGGTGGTTCGATGCCATCAAGGTGGATAGTGAAGTTCGATATGCAGTCACGCTTAGATCCCAGTTTTATTTTGTCAGTTGACGCTTATGTTTTGAACAGGCTCACTTCCCGACTTCCTGAGAGGAAGATTGTTCAGGTACTGCCATCACTCTCTTCATTAGAACTGGCTGATCCCACTTTCGATACTTTTGTCCGGTGAAATTCGTACTCCGTTGAACTCAAGGCCAGTGTGCTGCAATGCAATCGAGTGCACTGATGTCAACGGACTCTTGAAGAGATTTTGGGAGCTAGAGGCGGAACCGGCATCTGATAAAGTCACGTTGACCAAAGAAGACCAGGAATGATAGGATTACTACCTACGCCAAAACGACCAAGAGAAATGCAGAAGGGAGATACATAGTCAAGTTACCTTTCAAAACTGAACGTTAAAGTCGTGTTTATAGTAACTCTGAGTTAATGGCTCGGAAGCGGTTCCATCTATTGGAAAAGAGACTCGCAACTAACCCTGAACTAAGGTTGCAATATAGTGCGGTAATCAGAGAGTATGTTGAAATGGGAAATGCGGAAGTGGTTCCTCGAGTATGTCTAAAAAATAATACATTTTACTTGCGGCATCATGCTGTCGTACGCGATGACAAGTGTACTACTAAAGTTAGGGTTGTTTTTGATGTTTCCTGTTCGGGATACCGTGGAGTGTCATTGAATAATAATTTATTAGTAGGCCCAACTTTACAACCTGATTTACGTCATGCCATTATGAGATGGCGATGCCATCCCATAACTTTAGTGGCAGACATCGTTAAGATGTATCGTCAAGTCAAGGTTACTGAAGAAGACGTTGATTGATTATAGACGTTAATATAATATATAATATGAGATTACGTATTTTGTAGCGTGACGATCCAAGTACTGAACTGCAGCATCTGAGATTGTTACGTGTAACTTTTGGTGTGTCTTCAGCTCCTTATTTGGCTGTTCGATCCTTACAACAGCTTGCTCGCGATAAAGGAAAGGATTTCCCTGTAGTCGCAGATCGTATCTTCAGCGACTTTTATGTGGACGATTTTTTGTCCGGGTATGAAACAGTCGCTGAGGGTGAAGATATTTATTGCCAGATAAATGAATTACTTAAACGCGGTGGTTTCATGTCAGTAAGTGTGTTGAGATTGACTTGTGGAAGCAAGGACCTAGTTGGCTAAGACATAAAACAGTAGATTATAGTAACGGATAAATAATTACAACAAGAATAGAGGAAAAACAATCAGCTGTTGTGTGTAATGTCATGGTAAATCAGAATGAAGAAAATGATATCATAGCAAGATTTTCTTCCTTGAGAAGGCTAACTCATTGCTTATTGTAGACGATTTCTGAAGAGTAAGAGTATCGAGAGTAAAGCTAATTTAAAAAGTTGTTTAACGTTTTCGGAAATTAACGAAGCCATAATGACATGCATAAAAATGTGTCAAAGTGAATATTTCAAAGGGGAAATTGATAGCATAAATAAGATAGGCAAAGTTGATAAAAAGGGAAGGCTCACCACACTCAACCCTTATCTGGATCCGGAAAAGGTTTTAAGAGTTTGCGGAAGGTTGCATAGAGCTAGCACCCACGAGGCATTCAAGCACCCTGTTATTCTGCCTCACAGGTCACACTTGACAACCCTTGTGATAGCTGATGCTCATGAACGCACCTTGCACGGTGGGCCCCAGTTAATGCTCAATTATTTGAGATCCAAGTACTGGATCGTAAATGCGAAGGGTTTAGTTCGTCAGTATGTTCGTAAATGTATTAGTTGTATTCATCATTCCGCCCGAGCTATTCCGCCTTTAATGGGACAATTGCCAGCCGCTAGAGTCAATGCTAGTCGACCTTTCTTAAAAAGTGGTGTAGACTATGCAGGCCCTATTAGTGTTAGGCCCACAAAGGGTCGCGGTTATCGCTCCACAAAGGGCTACATTTGCTTGTTTGTCTGTATGGCAACTCATGCCACCCATTTAGAAGTTGTAAGCGATATGACATCACAAGCATTTTTAGCTGCCTTCAAAAGATTTACAGCCAGAAAAGGTCACTGCGGTGAGCTTTGGAGCGATAATGATACAACCTTTGTGGGAGCTAACAAGGAGTTAAGGGCTCTGCTCACTCAAGAAAGGTTGAACGTAGCTTCCGATATCGCTGACTGATTGGCGACAAATGGGACAGATTGGCACTTCATTCCACCCCACTCTCCAAATTTTGGAGGGCTTTGGGAAGCTGGAGTGAAGTCCACTAAGCACCACCTCAAAGCTAAAAAGCCAGTGGGAGACTATAAAGACGAAGGTTATGTCGGAACCACTTCAAGGATAGCGATTATGTTGAAGAATCTGCCTACACTGGTAGTTTTGAAGTGAAAACTTCTTTAGCGGCGTTGGATGGGTAAAAAGTGTTAAACTCGCGTCAGGATTACTTGACCTTTGAACCGTAACCGACGACTGACGTCATACAACATTACAACAGCTACAGATTGTTAATTTTGTTAGGTGCGTTAAGAAGCATCTTAGCCTAGCCGTAAGCGCTTCGACTGTAAGCTCGACGGTTCGAACCTGGGCTACTGACACTTTTTGTTATTTATTACATTTTGTGATTATTTTTTCTTTTTGTAATTTATTACTTTTTGTGATTAATTTTTCTTTTTGTAATTTATTACTTTTTGCGATTTTTTTTTTGTAATTCATTAATTTCTTCTGGCAGAAAATTAGTGATAGGTTCTATGATTGGCGCTATATTATAGGTATGGCATAGTATGATGTGTTCTTTTTATCTTTTTCTCTGTATATAACGAAGAAAGAAAGAAAGAAAAAGTTTTCACTTCTGTCGGCACTCCCGGAGTGCAACCCGTCTTTTTTGAAGTGAAAACTTCTTTAGCGGCGTTGGATGGGTGTAAAATGTTAAGGAAGCGTCAGGATTAGTTGACCTTTGAACCGTAACCAACGACTGACGTCATACAAGATTAGGTACAGACTATTTATTTTGCAAGTCACCATGGATAGCGTCGTAGCTTAAACGGTAAGCACTTCGACTGTAAGTCCTTATAGTTTCAGATAGTATCGGGTTCAAACCACCTGGCCTTCTGAAACTTTTTGTGATTATTTTTTCTTTTTGTAATTTATTACTTTTTGTGATTATTTTTTCTTTCTGTAATTTATTACTTTTTGTGATTATTTTTTCTTTTCATAATTTCTTCTGACAGAAAATTAGCAGAAAATAAGTGATAGGTTCTATGATTAGCGCTATATTATAGGTATGGTATGGTTGGTATGTTCTTTTTTATCTTTTTCTATGTATATAACAAAAAAAAAAGAATATGTTTTCACTTCTGCCGGCACTCCCAGAGTTTTTTCTTTATGACATAGGAGTATTTACGACTGTGAAGGGGCAACGCAAGCGAAGACTAGGGTATGGAGTGGGTATACTCGCTAAAGGGTCCTCGCTTCCAGTATCCACAGTGGCGATCCGGCCAGGAGATCGCCGCTTTGAAGAATATTATGCGGTACCCCCTGATGGCCCTGGTGGCCATCATCCTGCACGCAGCAGAGGCAAAAGGCCCTCGTATAGAGCCATCGACCGCACGACACCTGCGTAAAGTCTCCTTCAGGAGTCCTCTGGGCTTCTCAAGTTGGCAACAGCCGGAAGTGCTCTCCGAAGTCCCTTCGACCGTCGAGCACGAGCCCCGGTATTTCAAACGGGGCTTGGTGTCGATGGGAGTGCCTCCCACTGTAAGGCTGGCTCCCGGGCCTGGCCAGAGCCGAAGGCCATGAAAGAACATGGCCTCGGACTTGTTCAGAACCTCCTCGAGCCACCATCCGTTCCACGACTTGAGCAACAGTGGTCGGAACATAATGGGTCGCCTCGTGGTGCGTAGCTCCGCTCACCGTCACCAACGTGTCACCCGCGTAACACGTGACGGTTGCACCGTAAGCGAAGCACCCAGTCGTAACCGATGTTCCACAGCAGCGGCTCAAGGACCGATCTCTGTGGCACACCGCACGACATCTCACGCCGCGTTGGAGATACAGACACGTCTCATGGCCTCCCGGAACTGAACCCGGTACAATAGCCCAGGCCGTACATGACGGCTTCCAGGAGGTCCTCCCGATTCAACCGCCCAAGCACCCAGTGCGACTCGCGTTGGGCCGTTATGAACGGCGCATCTACCGCGGGAGGGGAGACAAAATATGGGAAATGATGTAAAAAAGGTACAGAGTGGACACATCGATTAGTTCATCATATTATGCCTAACTTCATGTAACTGACTTGGTGATTTTTTGACATTGATGTACTAGCTTATGCCAGCGTCTCCACCCACGTAGATGTCGGTGACTTTGGTCTTATTTCTACCAAGTACTATTAAACAAAAAAACCGCATCAATATCCATTCTGTAGGTTTTGTCAACCCGAATCGACAAAAATTTTGATTTTCTTAGTGTTCAGAATCGATAACCTAATAGAACTCAAGTAGGTACCTACCTATTCTTTTAAATATCTTCCGTGTAAAACACAACCTCCTTACAAATTACTATCTTTTTCTTTTTATCTTAGCGTTAGTTTAGTCCCAGTCGCATCCGAAGAAAGGAATTTCACCTTGGAATCTGGGGTCTGCTATAGAAATCTAACTGTAGATTTGGCTGAACTTCGATCATTTCCGTAAAACGGCTGCCATTTGACCTCCATAACATTGCGACATCAAAATATTGCAGGTATACCAGTTGTTGTACTTCTGAGGGATTCAACTAAAATAAAAAAAGAAATGTAAAAAAAAAAATAACTATCCGTAACGACTGCCATAATTTAGCTGTCGGTTCCGGTTGCTGTCGTATAGCTACGCCACAGAGGCTGACTTTACAATTTATGTATCTGTCTTTTACATTGTCCGGCCCGATATCGGTTATCGGAGCCAACACCACTTAGCTCGATATCGGATCACAAAGAGACTAAAACAGCGACTGCAAACAATTTTCGACCTTAATGACATTTACTTAGTAACGTGTCTTTCCGCGCGAAAATTGTTTGCACTTTTTTATTTTTTTATCGGGCCGGTTTTATCGGATGTATGTGAAAACAACTCATGGTGTCAGCTATCGGAGGTCAGCTATCGGCGTCCGACAACGATATCGGATATTGGATATCGGATGAATGTGAAAACGCTCTAAGGTGGATGATGATTCACTTCAATAATATGATCTTTAATACTGTTTTCTGTTAATTGGTTGATTGGACATTGTTCAAGTTGACGAAAGAAATCAAATCGACTGAGAGCTTCGATTCTGTACGCTGTCTAATCCCTTTGAGATAATAAAAAAGTAATATAATGGTGGAATATTTTCTCCCTTATAGGTCTAAATAAAGTCAACGATGGAATACCTACCAACATTATTTATTTCTCAAGGATAGCTAGCTATAGATTTCAGGTTTTTAAAAAATGGTTTTTATTTGAGTATTTAGTTATGTGAAAGTTGTTTTTAGATGAATACATTATTAATATTATTAGGCAAAAACCCGACCTCTGTGACGTAGCGCTAGAGTATTTGCTGTTTTCTAAAAAAATAAGATAAAAAATTAAATAGATCCATCTCTTCTCTTCCTATGGGTTTCATAGAAGGCGACAAAGGTGTAGGGCTGTTCTTCATCCAACAGTGAATATACAGCTTATGACTAAGTGCCCGTTTGAAGGTATTAGGCTCGCCTCCTATTACGCGGACCGAAAATCTTAGCTTAAATGTGAGTGTTAATACACCTTGGCCAACCTCTCTGGGGATTTACAGGCATGAGTATATGTATGTATGCATTTTATGTACACTGTATGCATATGGATCAACAAAACCAATTCTAAAAATTATTTTAGCAATAGAAACCCATGGTATTTGTTAGTCATGACACTATCTGGAAGGATCAGTGGGAACGGGATCAGAAACCGACGCCGGCGGAGCCCCGTGCAACAGTAAATAACCAATAAAGTGTATGAATAAAGTAATCAACACATTTTCAAGTATTTCTAGAGAGTTAAAAGCTTTAGTTTCCTTCACCTAATTTATTTCAGGCGTCTAAAAGAAGTGTCATATCTGTTGAATTATGCATTAATCTTGATTCGTGCAGCTGTCAATGCCGCGAAAGCATGAAGCACGACATCGCCGTTCAACAGCCATCACGGCACGGCCGCCCGGCCCCCGCATAGGCACCCGCTAAGCCAAGCTCTCGAGAAACTTACAAAATGGTGGCTTGTGACTTCAAAAGTCATTGTGTTAAACAGTAAAATGTACAGTTTAGACATCAAACTTTTATCTTTCTTTTAGATAAAAAACGGTGTAAAAATTCGTTTCCGTTTAGATGTAGTTCTAAGTTTTTTTTGGAGTGACCTATTCGCTTTAGGAACGATTTTCATATCATAATTTTGAAGTAAGAATCACAAAAATGTCAAAACTGTGGCCAAGAAACCAAGCAATAATACAGTATAAACAGTTTTTAAATACGTCCTCAAATACCTATATCAATGACATGCTGTCTACCGGCAACAATCATTGCTATGCAGATGATAGCACTTTGCACGGGAGTTATCATGGACGTCCTGTGGATAAGCAGTCAGATATCGCGGAAAAAAGGCAGCTTCTTGTCACTGAGCTTGACCGGATCCTGAACCACATTTCCCAATGGGGCTCTGAGAACCTGATCGAGTTCCATGCCAAGAAAACACAGGCATGTGCGTTTACAGCAAAGTTATCTTCTTCCTTTCCCCTTTCCACTCTTCAGAGCACCAAGTACATAATATCATAAAAACAAAACAATTGGCGGCCTTATCGCTCTGCGGCAATCTCTTCCAGGCAACCATAGAAAGGAGAGAAAAATAGGAGAATATATTTCAGGGTAGTTTGATGTACATAGATATTATATCATTATATAGTCAAAAGATATGAAAAAAAGAACAGATAAACACAATAGCTACCCAATAGATGAATAAATCACACATACATACTACCTAAATAAATAAAACATATATACTATAAACACAAAAAAGGTACTAAGCTCTTACCAGGAAATTCAGTTAATCCATTGAGAGACTGGCTAGGTAGTGTTCCTTGACTCGTTTTTTGAATATAGGCAAGGACTGAGCACGCCTAATAGCTACTGGCAGAGCATTCCACAACCGAGCCGCTTGAACCGAAAAGGATTTGTCGGCAAAGTTGGTGGAATGATTCGGCATTTTCAATCTCAGATTCACCGATGATCTTAAAACCCTAGAGTGCGTGTCGTGGAGGAACTCAAAACGTTGTTTGAGGTACGAGGGAGTTAAGGGATTAAATAATATATTGTACAACAATGAAAGAATATGAGCATTCCGGCGAAGGTGTATAGGCAACCACTTGAGTTTTTTTCGAGATTCAGAAACATGATCATATTTGCGTAGACCAAATATGAATCTTATACAAAGATATTGGAGTCTCTCAAGCTTGTTAAGTTGGTCTTCAGTGAGATCGAGATAGCTGGCATCTGCATAGTCAAGGATTGGGAAAAGAAGAGTTTGTGCAAGCGCAGTCTTAGTGGCAGTGGGCAAGAAATTTTGGAGCCTGCGCAGGGACCCCGCCGTGGCAAAAATTTTACGCCTCAATTCCTGGACCTGTGGACCCCATGATAAGTGATTGTCCATCACTATCCCCAAGTTTTTAACCTGGTCACTATATGAAAAATTCACTCAATTACAAGTTACGCGTGGAAGGAGTGACCAATCTACTTTCTCCATCATCCGAGAGCTACCGACAACAATGACCTGTGTCTTGCATGGAGTAACCTCAAGCCCGTACGAAGCACTCCAGTTGCATATTGATCTAAGGTCAGTGTTAATAGTGTTAACAGCTTCCTTCAATTGATCCGCTGGAGCCCGACAATATATCTGAAGAACATCTGCATATAGGTAGTAGGAAGAACATAGGTCGTTGGTGATTGAGTTTATAAAAACTGAGAAGAGTAAGGGAGACAGAACGCCGCCCTGTGGTACACCAGCAGTCGTTGTACACCAAGAGGAAAAAGTATCCTTGATACAAAAACGCTGTCGGCGACCAAACAGGTAACTACGGAACCAGTCAACCACAGTTGGAGATATGTTATCGTCGAAATCAACGGTATTAAAGGCATTACTGAAGTCCAACAGCGTTAACACTGTCAGCTCGCCTTCCTCCATACCCGATCTGATGTCTTCCGTAATATGTACCAATGTAGTAGTAGTACTGTGACCAGAACGAAATCCAGACTGAAGAGGGTTCATTAATGAGTTTTTAGAAAGGAATAGTAAGTTGGGTGTGAACAAGTCGTTCGAGTACCTTAGAGAGAAAGGGCAAAATAGAAATGGACGATACTCTGAGAAAGAGGAAGGATTTTTTTAGGAATAGGGATTATTCGAGCATCCTTCCAAGCCATAGGGAATACGTTCCTGGTCACAGAGAAATTCATGATATGGCCGATGAAGAATTTCGTCTATGATAGGGTAGATCATATTACGGCTGACACAGTCGCTTCCCACCGCATTAGACGCAATTGAAATTATGCTCTTCTTGACATCACATGCCGAGAACTGATTAAAGAAGAATGGTGAGCAGTTGGGAGTCGAGACAGATGAAAGGTGATGTAATGTATTTTGTTTTGTCATTCTATCAAAATTTGACGAAGATGAGAAGTATTGATTAATTGAATCTAAATTTACTTTGTTAGGGACCGAGCATGGAGAAGGAAATGATAGCGGAGATGTTGCAAGGCAATCGAGTCGCGAGCCTTTCATATGTCAAAACGACTCAATTGGCCTGTGACGTCACCATCTAGTTCTAGTGAAACGTCCCTGCGTTCGCTTGTCATTTTGGTTAAAAGTTCAACGAGAAAAATAGCTTTAACCTGGTTTAAGAATGAAGTGTGCAGTACAAGGATGCACAAAGTATATAGATAAATAATTTAAACATTTTAAGGGTATAACATTTCATCAGTAAGTCCACTATATTTAAATTTTTTTTTTTTTTGAAAAAATGTCGTTACAGAACCATCTGGCGTAGAGAAGAAATAAGTAACCTTGTCTTACATGTATACTAGTTGTAATTATAACTCAATTCATTTTATGAAAATTTCATCACAATAATCTCGCCCGAGTTCATTAGCAATTTCAAAAATGTTATTTTATTTATTAAATGGCATATTTAGCTGAAATTGAAAATTAAAGTAAAAAAAATGGGCCATCTGTCGGTATAAGGCAAAATCAATTAGCCCCCGTAATGATTTTGCTATAATCCGAAAGATGGCGTCTTATTTTTAAAAATTATTTCCCTAATAACAGATTATTCTAGAATTTTGTGTAGCGCTTAGTGGCGAATAGTCAAACTATATAACAAAAATGACAAGGTCTGTTTCTGTTCGGTTTCGCTATGACACACTAGATGGAGACGGGGACGAGGTATAACGTCATGCCCCCCGCGTCTCCCTTCCCACCCGCATTTGGTCACGCGTTTTTCTTAAGAGAAATTTGACTATGGCATCTCCGCTACTTAATCATATTCTGTCCTCCGTGGGACCGAGTCTTCATGAGATTTGCCAACTCCCAATGTTCTTAAAAAATTTCAAACTTTTGCTGGATTTCCGTTTTCCACAGAGTTATGAATATATCGCATTCCTACACACCCTATTGCAGTGATTTGTAATGGCTATATATTTATCCCGATTTATATTTGTAGGACACCTCTTATATTTCGATTTGGCTGTCGCTTTTTTAGATATGAGAGATTTAATTTCAGTTCTTAGCCAAGGCGACGGGAGGTGTTTCACCCTTATCCTACGAACTGGAGCATGTATATCAAACAGTTGTATTAGATTGGACGTAAACAGCCGTACTTTCTCATCTTAATATCAGGAATTATGAAGTGGACCCCAATCGATGCCATCGGCATCCCTGCGCAGATTGTCAAGGTTCATGCCTCTAAAATTGCGTTGCAGTAAAATTTTATAGCAGATAGGATAGCAATAACAAGTCATGATAGGAAAACTGATCAGCAGTATACTTACCATGCTTAGCTACATGATTAAGAGAGGAAACTATGATCAGATCAAGAAGAGAAAGAGCAAAGTGAGGAGCATGATGCGTTGTTTCGGCAGGAAGAATAGACAGATTGCAGGATTGAACAATAGACTGAAGTGTAGAGGTACGAGAGTCGTTTTTAATTTGGCAGGTGTTGAAATTACCCATGACTATAGTTTGACTGTACGCAGGCACAAACGTATCTAAGAGTAGTTCGAATGAAGAAAAGTAGTTTATGTTAGGAGAAGGACAGTAAAAGACGCCAGGTAGAATTTTAGAGTATAAGAGTTCAACTTCCAGAAATATATGTTCACCAGCCTGCGGAGCTTGTGGTGACATGCTCAGAATAGTGTATTCAATTTGCGTGCGTAAGTGAATTGCAACGCCACCCGCCCGACGCTCCACACGATCGTTTCTTATGAGGTTGAATCCAGGTAGAGTATATAGTGGAGTGGGTAAACATGGTTTAAGCCATGATTCCGAAACAAGAATAGCGTGTATGTGCGCACAGTCAAAGCTTGCCAGCATATCGGGGAAATGAGCCGGAATACTTTGTGCATTAATATGTACAACATTAAAGTTACTGGGGACATCTGAGAATTGAGATGAGAGTAACTCTGCAAGTGAAGGTTCCCTTTGGTAACTAGCATTGCTGTCAGCTGAGAAATATTCATCACTATCACTAGCAGTACCACTGTAGTCCGAAGATGACATTTACAGATCAAGCAAATACCACTCCGATAGTATGTATGCCTTATGATAATGATGATATGATGTAATAATAGGGGTTAAAGTATGAAATTGCCGTTTCATTGTAATAGGTACTTCGAATTGACATAGAACCTTCATGGTTTGAGATTTTTGAGTGAAACTTTTTCCACATGGTACCTATGTAGTTCTTCATTTAAAAATGTGCAACATTCGATTATCGACTTTCAGTTGTTTTTTTTATTCAGCTTAGACAAGAAAGATGGATACTTCGAAAATTCGAGTGATTTTTGAATACGAGTTCCGACGCGGAACTAACGCGGCAGAAACAGCTCGCAATATCAATGTTGCGTGATGGAAACTTTGATTTGAAGAACGAACCACGAGGAAGGCCGTCCACACAGGTGAATAACAATGAATTGAAAGACATGGTGGAAGCCGATCCGAGCCAAACTACCCAGGAATTAGCTGCATGGTTTAACGTTACCTTACCAACAATATTGACTCATTTGCGTCAAATCAATAAAATAAAAAAATGAGAAAAATGGGTACCTCATGATTTGACTGATCTGCAGAAAGAAATGCGTGTTGAAACTTGTGTTGCCTTGTTGAATCGATACAGAAATGAAGGAATATTGGATCGAATTGTGACATGTGATGAAAAGTGGATTCTTTACGATAACCGTAAGCGAAAAATGCAATGGTTGACCCCAGGTGAAACGCCACAACAGTGTCCTAAAACAAAGCTTACCAATAAAAAGGTAACGGTAACTGTTTGGTGGTCTCTACAATCTGGTCAAGCAATAACGGCAGATGTCTACTGTGCCGAACTCCGAACAATGATAGCAAAACTAGCAGTGAAACAGCCCCGACTCATGAATCGATCTTCACCATTATTGCTCCATGATAACGCGAGACCTCATACAGCACGAGAAACCGTTTTAACTCTACAGGAACTGCAATTAGAAACTATCCGTCACCCTCCGTATTCGCCAGACCTTGCTCCAACAGACTACCATTTTTTTCGTGATTTGGACAATTTTCTATGTGATAAAAAGTTTTCTTCTCAGGAGGCAGTACAAAATGCTTTCACACAGTTTGTCGAATCTAGATCACCAGAGTTCTATCGCAAAGGCATAAATGACCTTCCTACTAGATGGCAGCAATGTATAGATAATAATGGTAATTATTTTGATTAAATAAATACGTTAAATTAAAAAAATAACGAATTTCAATTTGTCAGTACAAATCGGCAATTGCATACTTTAACCCCTAATACTTATACTAATAGGTAACTAAATTGCTTGATGCTAGAGTAATTAAAAACAATAAAAATACACTATACAATACAAATATACTAGTATAAATATTAAATTTATATATCAATAATAATATATTAAGTTATGTTATATATTAAAAATAATAAATTAATATATAAATAAGTTAAAAATATGCTGATTTATTAATATAAGAGAGAGAAAAGAAGTTATAATGATAAATAGTGCAAGTTGATATTTTTGAATAAATTTATAAGTTATACTTTAGAACGGGACGCAGAGTGCGTTCCATTCAAGGCATGTTGCTATGTAGCTGTCACAATGACAGATGCTAAAGTAGTGTCAGTCAGTATTGTCAGATATTAAAGTTAAGAAATTATAACTTAACATTTGCAATATGTGGTTACATTGAGAAAAGAGAAAAAAATAATAGTAAAAGCGGACTGTACAGTTACCGCTGGGGACCCACAACACAGTATTCCAAGCAGAATGCATGGGGATAACCCTGACGGTTTCATCAGTAATGGCCAGGAGACTGGAAGGCCACTCTATACGTATATTATCGGACAGCATGGCCGTGCTGCAAGCCTTAAACAGCCACACTATAAATTCGGGATTGATACTGGAGCTCCATCTTAAATTAAACCAAATAGGCAACACCAACAACATAATCCTGCAATGGATCAAGGGCCACAGCGGCTCGCGAGGCAATGACGCAGCGGACGAGCTTGCTAGGAGAGGATCTGACATGGTCGCAATGGGACCTGAGCCCATAATACCGATCCCCTTTGCATACCTACGAACCATCGTAAACAATCGAACGATAGATCAACACAACAGATACTGAACAAACCTGGAAGGATGCAGGCAGGCCAGGGAAGCACTCCCTGTGCTCGAACATAGACTGACCTGGCGTGTTCCACAACCGTCAAAACAACAACTACGCACGGACTACAGCTGCCATCACGGGGCACGGCTCCTTCAATAAACACCCTTTCATTTTAGGAATCACCGACAGCTCTCTCTGCTGAGCCTGCATGAGAGAGAAGGAAGCAGCGGCACATGTGCTTCTACACTGTCCTGCAACCGCCTCATACAGGGCTAAGTACTTCAATAATACAGGTACGCTCCGGGAGATCACCAGCAGTGTAAACAGCCTGCTGGCGTTTTTCAATGAGTTGGAGTGGATCGAGTGAAATGCCCACCCTCATGCAAAAGCCGCGCCATGACGTGGAGTTGCGGATACCAGCCCGTGATACCATACCATACCATACCTAATCCACAAACACCATACTCAGCGGCTGATTCTATTCTTGAGATTTTTCCTACAATGCCGGACAGAATGGATGTGGCCCACGGCGAGAAGCCTTATTGAAACCCGGCTTACCTCCCTGGCTGGAACTCGTCGAGTCGACCCGTGAGGTGATTCTCGAGAACAACTTCTTGACATAGCTCAGAAGTGAGGTGGGCCTGTAGTTCTTCAGCAAGGTCTTATCACCTTTTTTTAAGAACAGTGCATGCGCTAGGTGTTAGGTAATATGGATACTAATTATTAATATGGAGTTAAAATTATTAAATTGGATTTGCTTGCATTTATTTTTATAACGTTTAGGTTAAGTGGGCTGCAAAAAGAAACACCCTTAAATAAACTTCGCCGTATATGTTTATCGCGATAAATCCATTGTACGTAAATATTTTACTTGTTAGTTCCTTCATTTCCATATATTATACAAAATAAAAATACAATAATGTTGATTTTAATTCTACTTTAACATTTAACAAACTCCAGTTCATGACACGTCCAAAATGTCATTTCTTTTTACTTCTAAAAACCAAAAGTTGAAGTTGAAGTTGAATTGGTAGATATCTTACCTTGCCTACTTAAATCGTTACACATTTTAAACTATTTTATAAGATATTATATATTATCTGTCTATCTGTCTTATGAGTACAAACTGGAAAAGAAAAATACTATATCTATGGTACAAACAGTAGGTCTAAAAAGGCCAAATTCATTTATTTACTGATCACCATGTTTGATCATTTGACATGATCATCATTTGACTAAAAATGGTAAAATAGTCACTTTTTGACTATCATTAAATGAAGCTTCATTTGAGTAAATCATCTCATTTGATAGTTTTGTATGCAAATGCGTAAAATGGTTTTTTTTTACGTGCGGGTAATCCTCACGGATACCCACCCCTCCGGAGCCGGAGGGGTAGGTTATGTCGGACTCGAACCGTGTCTTTTGACATATCTGGCCCTCCTCGGGAGGGGGGATCACGCGATCCCCGACTCGCCCCCGGTATGGGGGACGTTGACTTCATCATCGGCGAAATAAGCGTTCGGAATTTTGACGGTCGGCCAGATTATTTCGAAATTATGACGTGGCACCGGCAAAATCTTATTCTAGTCAATACCGCACAAGTACAATTCTACTCGTCTTTATTTTTATTTTTATGTTGTAGCAACATCAGTGACAAATGTCACTGGAATATGAATATTGCAGATGAAATATGAATGAAATAATAAACAAGTGGACATTTTATGGTCTTCATATGTCTCCTTCTTATCTGCAAATATCAAAATGCAATCTGGCCATTTTAGACCTGCTGATTTTATTTTTTAGTAATCCATTGAAATGTTAAATGTGCAATTTTACTTTTTTAGATATCAGGGGCGGGTCAGTTGAAGTTTAATCTAAGTTTGTGAGGTTGCAACACAAGTCCCACGGCCACCATCTTAGAAAAAGTGATTCAAATAGTATAATGGTGAAACTGACCAACTATACACGGTCTAAAAAAAACTTAACCCATTTTATTAGACAGATTTGATCCGTAAATTATCTCTTCTCTTTCGGTTGATGCCATAAAAGTACAGAAAAATATTTTATCAGAGTATAACAGTTTTACCGAGTGTAGCAAGTGAGTTTTCGACAGTCTTTGAATGCAGATTTGTTTATTTTTAAATTAAAGGAATGTTTCCTTACAGTAAATTTTGCTATCTTCAGTATTCAAAATACTTTTTCTCCAGGTAGGCTCAAAGAATTTCACTATCTTCGTTTCAAGGCCTCAAGTCTGCACCCAGCGCTCGCGGTCGCGCTCGGCATGCGCTGTGCGCTTCGCCGCCTCCGCGCGCGCCCTCCGGCGGGATGGAGTTGGACGCGTGTAGTATCAGACCGCAGTGGAATTTTTATAAGGCCGATTATAAATTATTATATTCAATGTTGATTTCCATTGATTGGTCCGATCTGTATAAGACGCATGATCTCGAGGGGATGTTGGATATCTTTTATGATAAATTTAATAATATACTAGATTTGTGTGTGCCAAGGAAAAAGCCTCGGTGCGAAAACTCGCGTTACGTATATCCCGAATGGTACACTATTAGTATTATTAAAGACCTACAGACTAAAGCTAGACTTCATAAGACCTTTAAGAAAACAAAACTCCATTGTGATTATCGTGAGTTTGCTGAGTGCAGAGCCCGTATTAAGAAGTCCATAGAAACTGCTCACAGGGACCACATTAATAAAATTCAAAGCCAATTCGTGAAAGACCCAAAATCAATCTGGCAATATATAAGATCGAAGCGTAGCAGGGTCAATAACCAGAGTATCATAAAAGATGGCCAACACTTTACGAATGCAGACTGTGCTAGAGAATTTGCCGAGTTTTTTGAGTCCGTATACAGTACGCAACAACCACACCTGGACGCGCGCGCGGTGTCCGCTGAGATGAGCGCAACGAGTGCTCGGGTACATATTGACATGCTCACTTCTCAAGACGTGAAGAAGGCACTATTAAATCTTAAGCCTAAACGCTCATCGGGCCCAGACTGTATACCTGCATTTCTGTTCAGAGACTGCAGCAGAATATTGGAAGAACCACTACGTCATATTTCTAATATATGTTTAGAACAGGCTGCATTTCCATCTCGGTGGAAGATTACGCGAGTGATACCGGTCCCCAAAGGAAAGGCAGGCCCACATATCTGTGGTTATAGACCAGTGGCAGTGCTGTCTACACCTGCAAAAGTGTTTGAGTCGGCGATCCGCATAGCTTACAGAGACAAGTAGCAACGCAGCTGTCGGACGCGCAACACGGATTCAGGCCAGGGCGCAGCACAGTGTCCAATCAGCTCAATTTGATGGTCAAGGTAGTACCAGCAGTCGATGCAGGAGTACAGGTGGATACTGCATATTTCGATTTTAGAAAGGCATTTGACACTGTTGATAATTATGTTTTATTGGGGAAACTAGCAGATATAGGTTGTACTCCACATCTGTTGCAATTTTTCGTTAGCTACATGAAAGACCGGCAACAGTATGTGGACTATAATGGGTGCGAATCCGAGCCATATTACACCAGATCAGGCGTGAGTCAGGGTTGCAATTTAGGACCTCTCCAATTCATTATCATGGTAAACAAATTACCGGAAGTTGTTAGGCATGGGTCATGTTTATTGTATGCGGATGACCTTAAATTACTCTTGGAAGTGAGGGACAAGTCTGATTGCGAACGTTTGCAAGAAGACATAAATCGGATAGTAGCGTGGAGTCACGAGAATAAACTCTTTTTAAATGCCTCAAAATGCATGGTAATGACGTTCTCTCGTGCACGAACCTCTATAGAGTACGAGTATAAGGTAGAAGAGATACCCATGCAGCGAACATCGCAGGTGCGTGATCTAGGGGTAAACTTCACTCCAACTTTGTCATTTCGACAGCATATTATAGAAATATGTAAGAAGGCTAATAGGAACCTGGGTTTTGTACTACGACAATCGCAGGGATTCACAAACGTTACCACACTAAGGACGTTATATGACGCACTAGTTCGTAGTCATCTGGAACATAGTGCAGCCATATGGTCCCCACATGAAGAAAAGTACAGTGTAATGTTAGAGCGTATCCAAAATAAATTCACACGTCACCTATACTTTAAGCTGCACGGGGTTTATCCATTCTACCCGTTAATGTACCCTACACTCTTTGTACTGGGGATGGTAGGGTACAATCAGCTCAGGGTGCGACGGGACTTCATGCTCGCTGTATCTATAGTGAAGATACTGCGTGGTGTAGTGCACAACCCGGGAGTGCTGTGTCAACTGAGCCTCTACGTGCCGGACCGGTACGTGTGGCGGCGGCGGCGCCCGTAGCTGCTCGCCGTACCTGTGACCAGGACCGATCTACTGGCTAAAGCACCTCTTATACGTAGTATCCGGGTCATAAATGAGATTCAGCAGCACATCGATATCTTCTCGTGCAATATGAGTGAATTTGCAAGAGTTCTTTTATATATAGTTGCCTATAAATTTTAATTATATGATATTTTGCTAAGTTATATTAGAAGTGATAATTTTTTACTGTGTATATGTTAAGTACAAAATATTTAGTCAGGTATGTTATGTTTTCCTTGTTGATTATATGTATGAAATTTTATAAGTAACTAGCTGTCGCACGTGGCTCCGCCCGCGTGGATGTCGGTTATCGCGAATCGGGGTATGAAAAATAGATGTTGGCCGATTCTCAGACCTACCCGATATGCCCACAAAATTTCATCAAAATCGGTCAAGCCGTTTCGGAGGAGTATGGCAACGAAAACTGTGACACGAGAATTTTATATATTAGATAAAACTAGTATTGTCACACTATCGAATTAGGAGAATATCCTGTAATGTTAGTGTTAAGGTGAATAAATAAATAAAATAAATATAGTCGCGTGTGTAAGAAAATAAAATAAATAAAAAATAAAAAAGATGTTTTATTTTTTATTTATTTATTTTACAACAATATTATACAATGAGATAACAATCATAGCAAACCACAAATCACTGAGGTTTGTGTGAAGTGCTGTGCATTCTATATTGCAAATACAGACTTTATAATCTAATATACCTATTGCACATGCTTATTCTTGTTACTAACCAAATATAAAATAACAGAATACAATACTAATAATAATAATATTATACCAATCAAATGGGTCAATCAAAGAATCAAAGAATTAATTTCGTTTATTCAGTTTAGGCATATAAAGAGCACATATGAACGTCAAAATTTTACAGTCATGTCAATAAATTATTAATATAATATTAAATATAGTAAATAAATCATTTGAAAATGATTCTTTCGCTGGTTCGGTTGGATGTTGGTTCAGTTGGTTCTACTGAGAAGATACCAGCAAGAAACTCAGTGAACAATATTATCGTTTCTTTTCTAAAACATTTTTGAAGTGAAAAGTTCTTTAGCGGCGTTAGATGGGTGTAAAATGTTAAGGAAGCGTCAGGATTAGTTGACCTTTGAACCGTAACTGACGACTGACGTCATACAAGATTAGGTACAGACTATCTATTTTGCAAGTTACGATAGATAGCGTCGTAGCTTAAACGGTAAGCACTTCGACTGTAAGTCCTTATAGTTTCAGATAGTATCGGGTTCAAACCACCTGGCCTTCAGAGATATTTTTTGATTGTTTTTTCTTATTATAATTTATTACTTTTGGTGATTATTTTTTCTTTTTGTAATTTATTACTTTTTATGCTTATTTTTTCTTTCTGTACTTTATTATTTTTTGTGATTATTTTTTCTTTTCATAATTCATTAATTTCTTCTGACAGAAAATAAGTGATAGGTTCTATGATTAGCCCTATATTATAGGTATGGTTACGCTAGTACTATTATCTATTCTGTGGTATGGTATGTTCTTTTTTATCTTTTTCTATGTATATAACGAAGAAAGAAAAGAAAATGTTTTCACTTCAGTCGGCACTCCCAGAGTGCAACCCGTCTTTTTTTTTAATTTATATTGAGCGAGCAAGCAAAAAGATTAGGATGACCATGCATTTTTATCATTGAGGTATTCGTTTACTTTGTAGTATCCTTTTTTCATTAAACACTTTTTACTTCTATTTTAAAGTTATTTAGTGGCATGTCAACCAGATCTTGAGGAATTGTATTAAACATTTTAATACTGTTACCCACAAACGAATTACCAACCTTATGAAGTCTAAGTTATGGTACTACAACTAGTCCCTTGTTGAACAATCTACTATTTCATATTACAGAAACGAGCGATACGAGCAATGTATAGCCTCAGACCCCGTGACTCGCTCAGAGAAATTTTTATAGAAATAATTATTTTAACAGTTGCTTGCCAATACATTTAAGATAATGTTTTATGTTAATCTAACCTAAGAAAAGTTCTATTCAAAATTCAAATTGCAATGAAATTTGTCCTGCAGTTTTTTTTTTGTTAAGTGACGTCCACTTCAGATTCAACCAACAGATTCAAACTTGAAAAATAATTTAAAATTAATTGAAAATGCATAATAAAATGAAATTATACTTAAGACTTACATAATAATTAATTAAATTAATATCAATAATCGTGTTTCACGAAATTTAATGGTTTTTTTAGATTTCACAAATGTCGTTTTGAGGTTATTTCTGTACACAATCACTAAAAAGGTGAAATCTTCCCATTCACAAACACCGGGATTGGCTGTTGAGGAGTTTTCAAACCAAATAAAAAAAAATACTTTAGTCCCTAGGGTTTAATAAGGAACTTTAGTCCCGATATGCAGAGACTAAAGTAACATTTTAAGAGCATGAGAAGTGAAAATTGTCTTAATATCGGCAGCTGAGCCCTTTCAACATCAGACCACACGACATAAGGCTATAAAAGTAGCTAAAATAAACTAATCGTGCCGTTTCCTCATCAGTCAGTGACTTTATTTTTCTCACCGCATAGGCAGCTAAGCTAAGTCTGCCTGCCAAGGCTGCGATATGAGAACCCATTGCAGTTTACTATCTAGAGTCATTCCAAGAAATACTACATATTCATCAGGGTAGATCGTTATTAGTAATGCATGCGATAGTTGTTAATTAAAATCCATATATCTCGCCGATGTCGCCAAGACGAGCCAAGCGAAGCCCAAGGGCACTACCTACCTTTTCTCGAAACGCTTCGTCGTTTTTTTGAACTCTCATAACTTTGCTTTGAATGATGCTAAATAGTTAAAATTTTCAAGATAGAATGCCATCGGTAGAATCATTAAACATACCATTTTTGAATGTCGTAGCTATTATACTTTAGATTTTATTAATGTCTCAAAACCCTTAATTTCGTCACTGACTCATCACTCACTGATCATCAAAATTGTTAGGGTACTTCCTGAAGTCCTAGAAAGCTGAAATTTGGTATGTAAGCTAATATTACTGCAAAGACAACAAAAAAAAAACAAAAAACCTAAACTAACCTATCCTCTGGGAATAGGAGGTGGAAGCACAGATTACCTACTACGGTGGAAGTTTGTATATGAGAATTGCACTACAGTTTGTGCTGCATAAGTCAAAATTAATATAACAAATAAAAAGACATACGTCATAATTTTTAACCAACTTACAAAAATAAATTAAAACTCACCAAAAACATTTTCATGTAAAAATGTTGCCAAGACGAGTTTACGTAGCTTACCCTGTGAAAAAGTTATCAGATCTCGTATAAAGCCAAGCTCTAAAGACTGCACGCTCTCAACCTTAGGTGTAGTGTAGAGCTTGTAGGTTTAGAGCGTGCAGTGTTTAGAGCTTGGCTTTATACGAGATACTCTGAGCCCCTTTCTCAACCCAGTCTGTCTCGGCTCTCTAGTACAAACGCGGGGCGACTGTATCTCGAAACACTCCGTGAAGCGAGCGCCATCCGATCCCCACAACCAAGCGGCGCACCGAAGTTTCGCATCTTCACCAGTCGAACCCCTGCGGGCTCTAACCACCCGTAGCGGCCGCCAGACGCTCGCATGACAGCCGGGACAAACGACGCAACGGGCCCTCCGTAGCACGTAGACCAGACCAATGCCAGCCCGAAACCTAGGCCCCGCGCTTCAGCCGCGTCGACCACCGCTACGCCAAAGAGGCTTTCAACAGAATGTAGATCATATAATCGCCCATCAAAGACGAGAGACTACTCGGGGTAGTTTATCGGCTGCAATCCGCCAATTTGGCTCCGAAAATTATTCTTTTAGTCGACCCGAAATATTTGGTTACCAAACTGTTGGCTCGTGTATTCTTGCTGAGAATCCGCCACGACTTTCCTACCTAGGTACACAATAATGTGGCCTCAAAGTGAAGTACACTACGGTGAGTCTAACCACTACCCACTTATGATAAATATTACACGAACAAAACCCGTTAGAGCTGATGCTGCATGGCTCTCCTTTGCTACTTAGCATAATAGAAAATTAGACTGACAAGCCAGCACGCGATTAAATAAATAAATAAATAAATATTCTACAACATTTCACACAACGCTGTCTAGATCCATGATAAAGCATAGCTTAAACTAGCTAGTGTTATGGAATCTAGAAGGTGGATAAACTTACTTAGATACTTTTTTTATAAATACATACATAATATATAGAAACACCCAGACTAATGCAAATATACATAATCATGTATACAAATATTTGCACTGAGCGGGAATCGAACCCCTCGACCAATTGAGTCGTTTTGACGTATGGAAGGCTCGCGACTCGATTGCCTTGAAACATCTCCGCTATCATTTCCTTCTCCATGGTTGCTATTCTCCTCAGCTTGTTGCCCTGAAATCCCCACATCCATGGGTGTTAACCCATGTCTGTGCCTACATCAGAAGTGGGGATCTCACCCGAAGGTCTGGGGCCTCTTAGCCCATCGTAAGCTTGCGCTTACAATCCGTGTGGATATACGGACAACTCTATACACGAACCACCATATTTCAATTACATCAATCACTGACTGCACATTTTACAGACACACTCGCGATCTATAACCACGTATATTTAATCGAACTAGAAGCGTTCTGCTAGACATGTAGTGCTTGGTCGAAGGTCACAGCGATACTGATCTCGATTCTCTGCGCGCAGCACAAAAGTCAATGATCTATCAAACTCAAATTGACAGTCCGAATGAACGCATGTCGTCACACTCGACCATAGAGAACTAGAGTCTTGCATTACGCCAGAGTGAGTTTCATTCACTCTAATCACACAATAAGTATTAACGCGCCGTCATATGTATACAGGATGGAAGATTTTAACCTTACCTGGAGGGTAAGTACTCTAAATACTGGAGATAGCGAATTTCATTCAATTGAAACATTCCTTCATTTTTAAAAACAAACAAACCTGCATTTAAAGCTTTTTGAAAACTCGCTTGCCACACCCGGTAATCGAACCGACTAAAATCCCAAAAAGTAACATCCTGTATTTTTATGGCATCAATCGATAGTGTCAATCAGAAGGATAAAATCTGTCTAATAAACATTTTAAATTAAGTGAAAGGAAGTCCATAAAATCTTAACTTACAAACTCAGTGTCTGCAGATACAGCATTTTTACTTGAGGAGTCATCAGAAACCTTATCACTACATAGTATAAAACAAAGTCGCTTTCTAAGTCCCTATATCCCGTTGTATGTTTAAATCTTTAAAACTACACAATGGATTTTGATGCAGTTTTTTAAATAGATAGAATGATTCGAGAGAAAGCTTTATATGTATAATATATGTTTAATATAGTAGAGGGTGCAGCGGAAACGGGATCTGACGCCACGCGGGTTCAAAAATATTGGCGGTACGAAGTTCGCCGGGTCAGTTAGTCAACAATATAGTAATCCTTGACACCAAATATTTATTGAAATAAGTAGATACTAAATGATTGAACTTAGTTTCCGGTTTAGAATGTAACTTTATTGAGTAACTGCATGAGGTATGTTGGTAGGGTTGTTAGTAATTTAGGATGCTAGATTAGAAACCTCCATGCGGTGCAACCTGGGCAACGGGGATACCGAGAGAATGGCCGTATTGGTGGTGACTTTCTTCTTCTTCATCATCTTAGCGTTAATTCCAGTCGCATCCGATGCTTTCGGAAACTGTAATTCAACTAACTAGTGTAACTGCGAGTTTGGCTTAACTTCGATATTTTCCGTGAAGCGACTGCCATCTAAGCTCCACAACCTAAAGGTGATATCAAAGCATTACAGTTAGACCAGTTGTTGGACTTTTTAGGACTCTAACTACCAGTAACGACTGCCCTAGATATTTGTATGACAACGAAGACCGACGGCTTAACGTGCTCTGCGAGGTTTACAGACCAATGCAAATACCCATATTCTTGCATACAAATATTTGCACTGAGCGGAGATCGAACCCGTGCCTCCTGCGTAGTGGCCGCGAACACTACTGCTACACTACAGAAGATGTTAATTGAGCCCTGAGACGGCGTGCGGTTTCAGTCGGCTTGAGTCCGATGTAAATCCTACTGACCAGCGGCGGTATCCGCACGAAAAAAAGTAATTTTATTTAAATATCGAATTTCATTGTTAGGATGATATCAGATGATCCTTTGAGTTAAAATGCTTTATTTTGTCAAATGTAATTTATAAGTTTAGATTTTAAGGATTTCCTTTCATTTAATTTACCTATCATGTTTGTGACACAGATTTGATCCTTATGATTGACCCTGTCGAAAAACCGTTTTCTTTTTTTATATCAATAAAAAAAGAAAATGGTTTTTTTTGTCAGATTTTAGTCGCTTCTATTACCGGGTGTGGCAGGCGAATTTTTGATTTTTTTTAAATGCCATTTTATTTCTTTTTAAGAATAAAGGAATATTTCCATTGAGCGAAATTCGCTATCTCCAGTATTTAGAGCACTTCCCCTCCAGGTAAGGTTAAAATCTTTCACCTTGTATAGTAATATATAATTATTACGATACGTATACCACCTCTAAGCCTATAAGCTCTACACTACTCCTTAGGTTTAAAGCGTGCAGTCTTTAGAGCTTGGCTTTATACGAGATCTGATAACTTTTTCGCAGGGTAAGCTACGTAAACTCGTCTTGGCAACATTTTTACATGAAAATGCTTTTGGTGGGATAATAATAATTACTGTACTAATTTGTCAATATAATATTTATTGCAATCTCTATGTTCAGAAAATGACGGTACTACTGTCATCAACACGATCTCATACCTACTGTAACAGGTTTATGCACTAATTCGGATATTTATTATTGTGTCAATTATAGCAAGTAGTTAATTAAGTTAGATATGTTTTGTATAAATGGTAGGCATATTGATCTTACTAGTACACTAGAAAGGAACGTTTACAAGGTGGCGCCACGGTACGGTAGCGATCGAACAGTTGGTCGGAAAACAAGTCTACTGATAAGATCAAGTATAGATAGAGTGTTCCAGTGCAATGGAGTAATAATACCTTAAAAAAAGTGCTTGTGTTACCTACGATCGATGGTATAAAAGTGTGAGAAGCCTAACGGAATAAATCCTGTTAAAAGTGAGTACTCCTTATTATTGAAAATCCCTTGAGGTGATAGGATAGGACCCTTCATTATGGCTAATATTGTTACGATATCCAGTTGATAGACGCTTACATATTAGAATTGGGACGGTTAACATACGCTCACAAGTGGGGAACATTCTCGTGTTGCATATATATATATATAAGATGGTTTTCTACGCGCAGTGATTTAGATGACACAGTTAATCAAAACACAACTGAGTTTCTCTGTAAGAAAAGGTTTATTCTATTATTTTACATGTATGATTCGAATCAAACAAGATGCATTAAGTAGTAACAACAACAAACTTTACCTGTAAGAAAAGAAACGACATTTAATGTTCTTAATCACAATGCCGATTCCTAAATCACAATAAGCTTATTATTCTATCAACAAATATTAATCTTCAATAAATTGCTTTCTCATCTACGACATTGACAGCCCAGCATATAGGTTATGAAAAAAATAAGATATGGTGTGTAAGTCGCGTTCTGTCACGATGACATTTGATACGCGGGAATATTTAAAATTAAGAAAATTATAGTTTTCTTTACATCTCCCCCTCTCAGAGAAGATATAACAATATCCATTCACTCTTCGTCCTCGTAGTCTTCAAGCGCAGGAGCTGGAGTTAGCTTCGAGATGTGGAAAAAATTAGACTCTGATTTTCTATGGTTGGTGTTTATCTTATAAATTGTATTTGATATTTTCTTTCGTCGAGCTTTTTCCTATTCATTTTGTTTCCATTATCCACAAAGACGGTATCACCAACTTTGAAGTCTATGTGTGTCCGGTTTTTATCATAAATTGTCTTGTTGTAATTATGTGATTTGATTGTATTTTCCAAGGCTATTTTCCTGTCTTGGATCAAATCATACTCGGTCTTCTTAAGTTTCAGCTCATTTGGCAAAATGGTAACATCTGTGCCGTTAAGAAGATACTTTGGAGCATATCCAGTGACAGTGTGCTCCGTCTCATTATAGTTTTTTACGCAGTTTTGTGCTATTGTTGTCCAGGCTAGTTTAGTTTCATTTTCGTTTATCTTGCATCTGATTTTGTTGACTAATGTTTGATTTAGCCTCTCATTTAGTCCATTTGAGAAGGGCGAGTCCACAGCAGTAAAGATGATTGGAATATTCTTTTCATCCAAAAATTTTTTAAAGTCTCTAGAATTGATACCGGGGTATTGGTCTGAGAGTATCATGCCAATGTCATTAGTTTCCGCACAGTTTTTGACTAGTTTAATGAAATCACTTGCATTTTGTGTACTTGACGTCAAAATGTACGCATACCTTGTGAAGTGATCGGATAGCAGGTGTAAGTATCTCCTCGTTGACCTCGAACCCCCAAATCCCCCAATTGTATCAAAGGAACATATCTCAAAAGGTTTTGTGGCCGGACCCAAGTGGGACATCCATCCATATTTATTCTGTCCTCTAGATTTGTTCTTTATACACACTACACAACTTTCACAGGTTCTTTTTATGTTCTTTGTCATGTTTTCTGCTGTGTACCATGAACTGATCATTCTTTGCATTTGTTTTATTCCTATGTGACCTAGGTCTGCATGTACATTTTTGATGAATTGTATACTGAATTGCTCTGATAGTATTATTTTTTCTTTTTCCTTAACTTTCTTGTAATAAATGTTGTTTTTTTGTTATTAGCTTGTCTTTTTTACTTTGTATCTTTTCATTTCTAACTTGATCTTCTAAGATATCTTCTAGTGTTATTATATTGACTATTTTTAGTTGTTCATCCAGGTTTTCATTTGCTTCCAGGACTGGGTTCCTGCTCAGGCAATCCGCTTCGATGTTGTATTTTCCTGGCGAATATTTAATTTGGAAATCATACTGTGATATGTAGTACGTTAGATCTCCCAGTTCTTCATCCGTTCTTGACTTTATATTCATATTCTCCAAAGGGCTTGTGATCTGAAAAGACAGTAAATTTCCTACCTATCAACAGGTGCTGCCAATACTTCACACATTCTTTAATTGCAAGGCATTCTAAATATACAGCTTTCTTCCTTTTTTGAACTTCATTTAATTTTTTTGAGAAGTATGCCACTGGTTTCTCTTCATTGTTTTCTTGTGGCTGTTTTAGAACTGCTCCTACTCCTAGAATACTGGCATCTGTGTATATGTGGATAGGCAAGTTCGGATCAAAAATTGTCAATATTGGATGAGAACATAATATTTGTTTCATTTCATCAAATGACTCTTGGCATGCTTTAGACCAGTTAAAGGTTTGTGCTTTTCTTAAAAGATTATGTAATGGTTCCAATTTTATTGCTATTTTAGGCACATATTTATGATAAAAATTTATTTTTCCCAAAAATTGTCTCACATTTTTCCTCGTTTTTGGAATTGGGAAGTTTTTTATTGATATTAAGTTGTCTTTCAGAGGTCTCACTGAATTATTCTGTATAATGTGACCCAAGTACTTAACTGAGTCGGCTGCAAACCTACATTTAGAGAATTTGAGTCTTAAACCTTCAGTTTTAATTGCTTGAAATAGCTGTCCCAGATGTCTGACATGTTCCGAGAAAGATTTTGAGAATAACAAGATGTAATCGATGTAACATACTGTGAAATCTCCAAGCTTGTGTTTCCGTATTATATTACACATGATTCTCTGAAATATGGCCGGGGAGGTCTTTAATCCGAATGGCAATGAAGTCCATTGGAAATGGCCCTCTTGCGTGACGAATGCAGTCTTGTGTCTGTCTCTGACCCGCAGAGGTATTGACCAAAATGCAGAGTTCAGGTCCAGTGTCGAGAAAAACTTGCAATCTCTTGTTTTCACTATTAGGTCCTCAATAAGTGGGAATGGTTGTGATTGAGGCACAACAATTTTATTTAGGTCTCGAAAATCAATGCACAATCTTGACTTTTTATTCTCATCTCTTTTATATGCCAAGGTAACTGGTGCTGCAAACGGACTATATGATTCTTCTATAATCTTTTTTCCCAATAGTTTTCCAATTTGCAATACAATTTCTTTTTTGTCTTCAATTGTGCAACGAAATGGCCTTTTACTGCAATATTTCTCTACTGAAAGGTCAATGTGTGCTTCATAATCCGTTACCCTTCCTATGTCATATTTGTCCTGTGCAAATACAGATTTATTGTTCAATATTAAATCATCAATCACTGCCTGTTGCTGATAGTCTAGATGATTTATCGACATTTTGAAGTTTTCTTCGCTGAAGTTCTCATTGAAGTTTATTAAGTTATCAGATTGTATTTCCTTAGAAATGTCAATATCTGACTTATTTGTTTCCTTAGAAACTATCTCACTTCTTTGTATAGGAACTTTCTGAGAGATTTGTAAGTTTTCATCTTGAACTAAGAAAAACTCTTTTATACAATCCAATCCGATCAAAAAATCATAATCGAAATTTTCTTTGTCAATTACAAAAACATTCATTTTTTTCTCCACATCGAATATGGTTATATCGAGTATTATTATGCCATTTGCTTTTTTAACGCCATTAATTGTTTTTAAATTGGTGTTGCTAGAGTAATTTGATTCTTTGTTGTCTATCTTCAGTAACTTTGAATTTATCAATGACACATTGGAACCAGAGTCATAGATTCCAAACACTTGAACATTCTTATTCAATATTAATTTCACTTTAATTAATGGCGGCACTATTAGTTTTTTGGGTCTTCACACTGTAGTTGACATTCCAGTTCCGAATTGTTAATGTGCTTTATTTGTTTATTATTTCTTTCTTTTCCACTATTTATTTTTGTCTTGAACCAACAGGAATCTTCTGGGTGATAGCGCACACCTTTTTGCAGACTTTCACAAATACCACATTTCTCTTTTATTTGCTTAGTATCTTCTTTCTTTTTTATAAATTTCTTCTTTACAACCAAATGTTCTAACTTGCCGAGTGCGTTAAATAAGTCTTTTGTTTGTATAATTTCCTCTTTGTTGATTCTATCCGTTATAAAATCTGGTAAGCCGGCAGCAATTATATCAATTAAGGTGCCTTGATCGATGGTTTTTCTCACTTCCAATAGAAGTTTTTCTTTCTTAATAGCATACCTAATAAAGATCCTGTTTGATACTTGAAGAATAAAGCATATTTGCTTGTAGTCCAACCTTTATTAGCATAGGTTTGTAAAAAATGAGATTTCCACTCTGACCACTCCGATTGTAAACTATGTTTGATCATCATGGAAGAGTACCAATCAGCAGAGGATTTTTCAAGAAACAATCTAAATATTTCAATTTTTTCTTCATCTTTTACTACATCAAACCTTGCACACTCTTTTTCAAATGTTCCCATCCAATTATATGCACTTATATTTTTTCCATCAAATTTTTCAATCACAAATCTTTCTGCTAACTTTTTTATACTTTGTTTTTCTTTATTTTGTTGACTTTCAATAAATTTTTCCAAAATTTTAATTAAAGGTTCTTCTAAACTCTCTTTACTAACAATAGCTGACTGTTCTCGGGTAATTTCCTCGAGGAATTGATCTAGGAAAATCATGTTACCATCCTCATCACAGTATGTTTCTAAAAGAGCATCGGTAATTGTTATCCACACGCTTCTGCTTTGATGTCTTTTCTTCAATGTATTTTTCACTGTAACGAAAGCCTTAGAGCTGAAGACATGTTTGTGATACTGTGATACTGCTTGATATTCCTCCGGAATTAGGAAAACCTTGTCATCTTGTGTGGCATGTGAGGTTATAGCAATATAGTTTGACTTTCCGTCTGGTGCCGATTTGACTTGAAACGTAAATTTCAACTTTTCCATTTTGTGACAATAAATGTCGTTTTATAAGATGGTTTTCTACGCGCAGTGATTTAGACGACACAGTTAATTAAAACACAACTGAGTTTCTCTGTAAGAAAAGGTTTATTCTATTATTTTACATGTATGATTCGAATCAAACAAGATGCATTAAGTAGTAACAACAACAAACTTTACCTGTAAGAAAAGAAACGACATTTAATGTTCTTAATCACAATGCCGATTCCTAAATCACAATAAGCTTATTATTCTATCAACAAATATTAATCTTCAATAAATTGCTTTCTCATCTACGACATTGACAGCCCAGCATATAGGTTATGAAAAAAATATAATATGGTGTGTAAGTCGCGTTCTGTCACGATGACATTTGATACGCGGGAATATTTAAAATTAAGAAAATTATAGTTTTCTTTACATATATTTTTTTTTACCCTCGTACATGTATCGATTTGAAGCTAAAAACGTAATTTAAAATTGTTGCTAACCATTATTTTTGGAATGCAGAAGACGAGAAAGTGTCTTTTGTGTACGTACATTCTTTCCCATTCGTATATTTATGGTTGTTCTAATGGGAACCATTAATATAATGTTTTTACCGTTACCTATTGTACATTATTTTAAAATTATACGAAGGTAGGTAGTAAAGAAACCATTGCAATTTTAGTAGAAAACGTTTATGTTTATCCACCCAATTTTGTCGTAATATCAACATCGGAACGGACAAAACAATACAAAGTTTTTTTATTTGCACTGCAATAATATGAGTAAGTATTGAAATAAATCAAATAGATAATACATTATTTTAGTTTCAATCTTAGTACAAAAATAAAACAAACCATGTCTATAAGTAGATGTAACTACTACTTACCTGTGATGTTTGTTGCTTTTGAGTGAACTTGCGAAAGTTGGTATACAAGTAGGATACAGGTACATTCACAAAGGTATTTAGGTACATTTTATAGCTTTTATACGCGATATTTGACTTTACAAAATACCAATAAGTCACTTTATTTTCCTTTTGACATTAAAATAAAAAGTTTGTTTGAACAGTCTACTGTGCGATTCACCTTTTGATGATTTCAGTGGACAAGGTTATTGAGGATCTACGGAGACGGAACGACGACAACGATGGCAGTGGGCAGCGCAAGCGACTCGCAGTCGGTCAACCAGGCCTAGACTACGTAGCATGGAGAGGCACTCGTGTGATCACCGGGAGCGCCGTCCTCGCAGCAAGAAGAGGCAGCTACAAAGTCCAAGGGCCGATCGCAGATCCACAAGCCACGTAAGTCGTCGGTCTCGGAAGCCGGTGGATCGACCAGCACGTTGTAATCGAGTGACGTAGGTAAATTAAAGACAACCGTACGATTCCATAATTCGTGTAATAATGCCTAAAATATATGAGTGCAGTTACATGTAAGGTAAGGCGAGCTGCACACTACACCTCCCCTTTTTATATCAAAATGATTTATTTTATAAATTATTTTTACAAATATTATTTTGTAACATAATAAAAAGAAACAAAATATAACTTCACATAACATAGTATTTACCTGTGTAGTAGGTACATAACATGAAAGAATTTATTTTATGTAACAAATAACTTTGTTTTGTTTTTATGGGTAACCTACTCTTTCCCATCTTTCAGAATTTTAACATTTGGTGGTACATCCTCTACTACTTTGTAAGGTCCTAAATATAACCTGTCTAACTTATATCCTACTTGATTTTTAATTAAAACTAAATCACCACACTTATAGCTACATGTATTCATGTTCCCGTCATAAATTCTTTTTCTTATCTCTTTACTTTTTAATAAATTTAACTTAGCTTCAGTTTGCGCTCTTTGAAGTCTATATTTTAACTCCAAAGGGTAAGAGTCTGGATTATATAGTGGCTCTATGTGTATATTTTCTGTTAAATTAGTTGGTAAATTAAAATTTTTACCAAAAATCAATTCGAATGGGGTATATTTTGTCTCACTATGAACTGTGATATTAAAAGAAAAACACCAGAATGGAACCCAAGTGCTCCAGTCTGTTTTGTTGTTTTCACACTGAATTCGTAGATAATTTCCAAGAACTCTATGAGTGTTTTCTAAGCCTCCCAGAGTTTCATGGTGATAGGCTGTAGAATGGAGTTTATTTATGTGCAATAAAGTGCATATCTCAGTAAAAACTGATGACATAAACTCTGTACCCTGATCTGTAATTATTTCCTTCGGGATACCGTAGCTTAAAATAAAATTGTTTAGAAATAACCTAGCTACTGAAACAGTGTCCTTCCTTTCTAAAGGATAAGCTGCAACGTATTTCGTTAAATCACACTGTAACGTTAAAATATACTTATAGTTATAGTTATCTACATCTAAGAGGCCCAATATATCTAAACTAACTCACTCAAATGCTGTGGATGCCGTGGATGTGATGACCATCGGCTCCTTGGTGTATCTGTTGGAATGCTTTTGAATTTGGCAACTTTTACACTTTTTAACGTACTCTGTAACGTTATTCTACATACCTGGCCAATAATAATATTTTCTGATATTATTTAGCATCCTATTCACACTCGCGTGTCCGCTGGTGGGCAATAGATGAAAGTCATTTAAGATCACAGTCTTTGTGTCTCTGTCATCGATTCTTGTCACGTCTTTGATTGCAAGTAACTTTGGAATGTCACCTACGCAACTAATTTCTTTTAAAACCTCGTTTATAAGTAAATTCATGCCAATTATTTTGGGTAGCTCTATACTGCATGACCGGATCCTGGTGTTGGACAGACAGGGAATGTTCGTCTACCGCAGTCTTAATGTCTTCAGGCAATGACTTAAACTCTCTCGAAGCACTGATACCACCAAGACGATGGTCAGCCAAACCATCACTAAACCTCTTGATTGCAGTCTTCTCATTGAGAGGACGCAATATCTCGTAGGCGTCACTATTGTCGTTCGCTTGTGCTATCGTGAGCTGCACGAACAACTCCTCGAGCTCCGTACCGAATTTCTCGATACTTCTACGCCCTTGAGAAGCTCTAAACAATTGTGTTCGCAAAGCAACCGTAGAGTTTTTTGGCAGTAAGTATTTTCGAATGTCCTGTACCAAAATGTCAACATCCTTATACATAGACTTAAGGCGAAGTCTTGCGCTTGGAGACAATCGAGTTTTTAAAATGAATTCAATTAATTGCTTTTTACTTGCCTCATTTAACATAGAATTATAAAACAAGATACCATCTACGAGCTGCTTAGTCACCTGCTCCTGGCCATTCATTACCGGTAACAGGGTTATGGCAGTTTTAATATCAAATGAATCAGCCATTTTTGAAGTATATAATAGATCGGAAAAATTAGTTTGACTACTATTGTCTATCTTACGAAATAAACCCTATAAATATTTAAATGTTGAATCAATATCATCAATTAACGCTTGAAAAGAGACAAGATTCTTTGCTTATTCGTTCTTGATTCAACTGAGTCAAAATATTCTCCAACTTTTCATACTCTTTTTTAGTTTCATCTAATTTTTTAAATCCTAATTCTTTATAACGTCTATCTGGACCAAGTTTTACTAAAGATTCTTTTAAATATTTTAGTTTAGAATGCAATTCTCTTAATTGTTGGGACATACCTTAATTATAATATTAAAAAAATTGTTAAATAATACATCAATTATTAAAAAAAGTAATGAAATCAATAATAATTGACAGATATCGCAAAAATATGCATGGAATTAGATGCGCTTACCGACACCGGATATGTAAGTAGGTCACGCCTGACGTCGAAGGTGGTGTGATTGATTATTGCGACATTGAGCTGGAACTGTCTCACGGCTGCTCCACATCGAACCTGTACTGTTATCTCCCGGCAGCCTGCACATCCTCGCATCATGGGCTTGAGCATATGCCACGCACCCGGCACCAACATACAACAGCATCAAAGAGGTTGACTCCTTGAACCAGATTTGTTTTCGATCTTCATCATATTCTTCTGTAAGGATTTTCTTCTGTTTTCTTTCTTCTCTGGAATTCTTCTTTAAGTTAGACTTCCTCTTCTTTCTTGAAAATTACTTTTTTTTTTTCCACATTTCCCATTATTATAGTGTTTCTTCAAATCTTCTAGTCTTCTAATCTTGCAAGTTATTGAACGCTTTCCTCTTCATATTCGTCACATTCGTCAACTATTTAATTAAATCAATTGAAAAATTGCTGGCTTAGGGTCGCCATGTAATCGAGTGACGTAGGTAAATTAAAGTGAGTGCAGTTAAGGTAAGGCGAGCTGCACACTACAACGTAGTATCAGCCGTGCCTCCCGTCACTCACGCTGCCGTGTGTCGCCTCGATCACGCAGCCGGGTGTCGCCTCGCTCGCGAGGCCGGGCGTCGCGTCGCTCGCGCAGCCGTGCATCGCCACGCTCGCGCAGCCGGGCTTCGCGGCGCTCGCGATGCCGTGCGTCGCCTCGCTCGCGCAACCGTGTGTCGCGTCACTCGCGCGGCCATGTGTCGCGTCGCTCACCATCGCGTGACTCGCGCGGCCCGGCTTCACGCCGCTCGCGCGACCACGATCGGACACACGGGCAACCGACAAGAATCTATTACACCTACTACCCTTATTAAGATATAAGAGTCTTTAAAACCAGTAACTCACAAAGATTCTTTTGATAAACTAGGAAGTATGCAGAATACTATACCCGAATTTGACCACGCGAGGATAGAACAGTCGGTGATCATATGGCTTCATAAAGTCAACGAGTGTGCGTCTATATACGGTTGGAATGAGATAAAGATAATTCATTTCGCGCTAACCAAGCTACGCGGCGTTGCACTAAGGTGGTACGAGGGTTTACCGTCAGTTCTTTTCTCGTGGGAGGAATGGCAGACAAAATTGTCTAGCGCGTTGTAGTGTATTTCTACCTTTATTCTCTATGCCCAAATCTCTGTAGAAGCTCTGTAGTCTATGGTAATCTGTTGACATTTGTCTAATTATCTATTGTGAAACTATGTGTGAATCTTAAGTAGAATAAAGCCAAATCTCTTGGTTTGCCTTTTATTACAATTTATTCTACTTAAATAAATGCTTTCAAACGAAAATGAGCGAAACAAATAAAAATATATCAAGTGTACCGATATCCAGATTTCTCCGACCAGAACGGTTCGAAGCTGAGCCTGGAGATTCTACATCTGAGTTGAAGTGGTTACACTGGTATTATACTTTTAAAAACTTCCTGTTGCAAGAATCAAAATTTGTTCCAACAGACGATGATACCAAACTGCAATTATTAGCTAATCACTTATCGCCCACAATATTTTCTCTAATCTGCGGCTGCAAGACCTATTATGAGAGCATACAAGTATTAGAAAGTACCTACACTAAGCCTAAAAATGAAATCCATGCTCGATTTATGCTTTCTTCAAGGAAACAACAACCTAGTGAATCGATTTCCGATTATCTGCGTGCTCTAAAGGCACTTGCACATGATTGCAATTTTAAAAATGTCACAAGTGATGAATATATAATAGGTACATACTACATACGTGATTCATTTATAGCTGGTATTTCAAGCAGTAACATTCGCCAAAGATTGCTAGAAAACTTGACACTTACTCTCGACGATACCCAAACTAAAGCTCTAGTTATGGAGAGTGCTGAAAAAAATTCTCTTACCTATCATTCAACTAACAACTTACAACATAGTCATGCAATAGACCAAAATTCTAAATTACCTCATCAGAACGCAGCTGTTTCTCCTTCTACGTCGCAAGTAAAAGTCACACACTTACAACGTCGCCGTTGCTTCTTTTGTGGCAGTAATACTTTGCACCAGAGAACAAAATGCCCAGCTTTCAACGCTATTTGCCAGATGTGCTCCAAGAAAGGTCATTTTGCAAATGTTTGTAGAAGTGGTCAACATGTAAATGTAGTATTACCAGATTCTAATGATACATCCGAAACACATACTTCTTCAGCTATATCTGCCACCTCACCTTCAAGCCTGCAGAAAGCAACGATTAGAATTACTGTTAACGGCATGCCCGCTGACTCACTGTTGGATACCGGAAGCTCAGTAAGCTTCATAGACTACAAACTGGCCAAAGCAATGAAGTTGAATTTGAAACCTTCTAAGCAAACTATTTGTCTGGCATCTCTTAACTGTGTATCTGTAGTCAACTGCTCATGCGTAGCTTCAATAAAAATAGATGAGCCTACATATGAACAAGAACTTTTAGTTATTAATAACTTATGTATGTGCTGACTTGATTATCGGACATGACCTCCTGAAGCAACACAAAGCCCTTGAATTTAACTTTGGAGGAACTAAAGACACACTGAAAGTCTGCGTTATGCAAGCGTCCGTCCCACCAGCGTTACTTTTTTCCCACCTCTCACCTGATATCAAACCAATTGCTATCAAGTCAAGACAATATTCTAAAGAAGATCAACAATTTATATGCGAAGAGATTACTAATCTTCTTAACAATGGCGTTATCGAAAAGAGTATGTCACCATGGCGTGCACAAGTACTCGTTACAGGTGGAGCCGGGACAAACCATCGCAAACGGCTCGTTGTCGATTATTCTTTAACAATTAACAAATATACTGAACTTGACGCTTATCCATTACCAAACATAGAAGTTATTATAGCTAAAGTGGCTAAAAACAACTTTTCTCTTCAAAAACAATTTTCACAAATCGATCTGAAAAGCGCTTACCATCAAGTACCCATACCAGTTAACGACCGAAAGTATACTGCTTTTGAAGCAAATGGTACGTTATATCAATTTACACGCATACCGTTTGGAGTGACTAATGGAGTAGCTGCATTTCAAAGGACTCTACAATACATAATCGAAACAGAGGGTTTAACTGGTGCGTATGCCTATCTTGATGATGTTACCATCTGTGGTAAAGACAAAAATGAGCATGATCGTAATCTTGAAAAATGTATGAAAGTCAAAGACAAGTACGGTTTGACTCTTAACGAACATAAATGTACATTTGGCGTAAGCGCTATCAATCTTTTAGGGTATACCATACAGAACAATCAGATTAAACCCGATGAAGATCGCTTAAAACCACTTTTAGATATCTAAAAGCTTCTGCCCCTTTATTTATTCATTATGCCCCTTCCAACAGACTCTGCTTCACTCAAAAGAGCGTTGGGTTTACTTGCTCACTATTCTAAATGGGTAAATAATTTCTCATTAAAAATCAAACCTTTGACAAACGTTGTTCAATTTCCATTAAGCGAGGAAGCAAAGAACAATTTCAATAACATTAAAAGCGAGATCGCTAAGTCTTCTCTCACTGCTGTCGATGATAATGCGACATTTACAATTGAGACCGATGCTTCTGATTACGCAATCGCCGCAACTTTATCACAAAATGGTCGCCCAGTTGCTTTTTTTTCACGCACACTCAATGATTCAGAACGTAAGCATCCAGCGATTGAAAAAGAAGCATGTGCTATAGTAGAATCACTGCGCAAGTGGCGCCACTACGTAACGGGACGACACTTTATTTTAATTACTGATCAACAATCCGTGTCGTTCATGTTTGATCAAAAACATTCGAGCAAAATAAAAAATGATAAAATTGAGCGCTGGCGATTAGAATTGTCGTGCTACAAATACGATATTGTTTACCGTCCAGGCAAGGAGAATGCCGTGGCAGACGCACTATCAAGAGTATGTAATGCACATTCTGATTTAAACAAGCTCTATGACCTACACGATCGTCTGTGTCACCCGGGAATCGCCCGAATGATTCATTGGGTACGGTCTAAGAATTTACCTTATTCCATTGAAGAAATAAAGTGAATGACACTCTCTTGTCGAATTTGTGCTGAAATAAAGCCAAGATTTTGCAGAACTGAGGGAGGTTTGATCAAAGCTACGTCTCCAATGGAACGGTTAAACATTGATTTTAAAGGGCCATTGCCCTCGAACACTCAGAATAAGTACATTTTAACCGTGATTGACGAATTCACAAGATATCCATTTGCATTTCCATGTAAAGATCTGCAAGCTTCAACAGTCATAATGCATCTTAAAGAGATATTTCACATGTTTGGTTTTCCGCTTTATATCCATTCAGACAGAGGTGCCTCTCTTATATCCGAAGAACTTCGAAATTTTCTTACTTTATCTGGAATATCGTGCAGTAGAACAACACCATGCAACCCTCAAGGGAATGGACAGGTGGAGAGACCGAATGGCACCCTTTGGAAAGCTGTACAACTACATCTCCGTTCAAAAGGTTTAGAGATATCCAATTGGGAAAGGGCGCTATCTGTTGCATTACATTCTATACGGTCCCTTTTATGTACTGCTACTAATGCTACACCACATGAAAGAATGTTTAACCACCCAAGGCGTTCACCTAGTGGAGACTCTATTCCTACTTGGCTACTTAATCCTGGACCTGTCTTAAGAAGAGTCAATGTCAGGGCGTCCAAATATCACCCCCTCGTTGAAGAGGCCGAGTTATTAGAGGCCAATCCACAATATTCTTTCATAAGGCTTGCTGATGGCCGGGAAGCTACCGTGTCTAATCGGCAATTAGCCCCGCTTCCTGCTCAAGATGACAGCGATTACGAAGACGCTTATGATAAATATAGTACTTCAAAACCAACAAAGAACAGATGTCTCTGCTGGCGAAAGAACTGCTAAAGCACCAGACGGACTGAGAAGGTCAGCTCGAGAGAGAAGGACACCAGCTCGCCTACAGGATTAATTCCGGGATTTTGCGTATCTGTCCTTCTGCTACAGAGGGTTACGATTGTTCCTAAAACATGGGGAGATTGTAGTGTATTTCTACCTTTATTCTCTATGCCCAAATCTCTGTAGAAGCTCAGTAGTCTATGGTAATCTGTTGACATTTGTGTAATTATCTATTGTGAAACTATGTGTGAATCTTAAGTAGAATAAAGCCAAATCTCTTGGTTTGCCTTTCATTACACGCGTTTCCATCCGATGAGAATTATGGACTAATGTTAAGTGACAAGTTAGCCAAACGCGCTCGATTTGAGGAATCATTGGAATCTTACTTTTATGATAAGGTTGCGTTAATAAATAGGTGTGGCATAGAAGGTAGGCGTGCTGTGGAGTGCATTCTGCATGGAATAGATGACCGATCGGTACGTCATGTCAGTTTCTAACAACTGCAAATCGGCAGATAAAATATTACAAAACGGTCGAAATTAATTGCATTCCTTTTAAGAGTTTTATTGATTTTGGCAGCGAATGCTGCATGGTAAGATTGACTGACTTTAATAGAATTTCCCGTCACTTTAACACTGATGATCTTCCGACTTTAAAAGGATTTGGGGGCTCGAGTGTATGTGTGCTCGGAAATCATAACACCAGCGTAGTGATTGATGAGGTTGAAACGGAAGTCAACTTGTTCATAGTCCCAGATTCGGCAATGAATGTACCGGTTATGATAGGGCAGTCGTTTACAGAACAATCCCATGTAGTTGTTTTCAAAAATAGTGACCAGTTCCGTATGTTACAATCTGGAGGTGATGTTACATCAAGCCGTAAAATAAATTTGTTCCTTAAAGAGGACGTCACATTATCGGGTTTGTCAATAGTTGATGTTTATACTGAACCTGTCGTAGCAGGACTGGTGTATGTAGAAGGTGGTCTTTCTGATATCTGACGTGAGGTTTATCATCCCCTCAGGTATATTCAGCATAGGTGAAGGCGGTAGCGGAAAAATGATAGTTAATGTCCCAGCTGATAGAACTGTCACTTTAGAAAGAAAGAAAAAAGAAAGAAAGAAATTTATTTAGCAACTCACAAACTTAAAATTAAACTAGTGAATTAAAGTAACTTAAAACTAAACATTTGCGTGAGTGCCAAATAGGTCGCCATCTCAGTATAAAGCTGCACAACTAAAAGTTGCGCTGCGCTGGTTTTCAGATGGCACCTAAGCAACACCATGGACGTGCAAAGAGTACACTTATCTATGCTGACTATTTTACTCTATGTCCGTGACATACTCTTATACTCTTTGGTCAGCAACTGCAATGCTCCCGCACTAACAGATTGACACTTGGTACGCTGTCAAAATTGTCATTCTACTGTCAGACACTTAGTTGTATTCTTCACACAACACACAGAAGCCATCAAACAAGAATTGAATTAATTGTAAGCTAAGCTCCCGTTAATTAAAATTATTTATTATGTATTATATGAATGTAGTGTTGCGTGTGTATTCGACCTGCTGTGCAGTGTAATTTGGTTTGATGCAAGTATTGTCCCAATTACCAACAATATAAACAATACAATACAAGTTATGTCAATACATCTCAAATGAACCATACTAATGAAATCCAATAAAAATGGATCCATACTCGTTTCGGTGTAGTTACGCTATAAAATTCAAACAACTCGTCGCGTCCGGAGTTTATCCCAGAGGTGAGTCTAACTATTTTTTGGTTGTTTAAGAGGTATAGTTTGTACCTAGTTCTGAATGCGTTTATTGATTTCAGAGAACGAATAGGTGGTGGGAGGTCATTCCAGACGCGGCTTGCAGCGAATTTAAAACTACCCCTAAATGAAGAGGTCCTGTGACTTCGTGTGAGGATGAGGTAAGAGGATGCCCTAGTGCTGTGTTTATTTACATCTCTTGACTAGGACAATATATCACTGAGGTATTTGGGCTTCTGTGTTAATATAACACCAAAAAGTAGTGTGGCAAGGAGTAACTCTCTTCGCTCTGACATTTTTAAAATGTTGGCCTTGTTAAGGAAAGGAGTTAAATGCGTTCGTGGTGGTATATGAAAACAGAAACGTGCACATGCATTCTGTACACGTTCTATGAGTCGCTCAGTTCTCTTCAGTAGGCAATTTCCATACAAGGTGTCACAGTAATTTAACCTGGAGAGAATGAGGGACTCACACAACAGAATTCTAATGTGCACACTAATATAGGGTCGTATTCGGTACAGACATGGAGAAGGAAATGATAGCGGAGATGTTGCAAGGCAATCGAGTCGCGAGCCTTTCATATGTCAAAACGACTCAATTGGCCTATGACGTCACCATCTAGTTCTAGTGAAACGTCCTTGCGTTCGGTTGTCATTTTTAGTCAAAAGTTCAACGATAATAATAGCTTTAACCTGGTTTAAGAATGAAGTGTGCAGTACAAGGATGCACAAAGTATATAGATAAATAATTTAAACATTTTAAGGGTATAACATTTTATCAGTAAGTCCACTATATTTAAATTTAAATTTGTTTGAAAAAAATGTCGTTACAGAACCATCTGGGGTAGTGAAGAAATAAGTAACCTTGTCTTACATGTATACTAGTTGTAATAATAACTCAATTCATTTTATGAAAATATCATCACTATAATCTCGCCCGAGTTCATTAGCAATATCAAAAATGTTATTTTATTTATTAAATGGCATATTTAGCTGAAATTGAAAATAAAAGTAAAAAAAATTGGGCCATCTGTCGGTATAAGGCCAAATCATTTAGCCCCCTTAATGATGTTGCTATAATATGAAAGATGGCGCCTTATTTTTAAGAATTATTTACCTAATAATAGATTATTCTAAAATTCTGTGTAGCGCTTAGTGGCGAATAGTCAAACTATATAACAAAAATGACAAGGTCTGTTTCTGTTCGGTTTCGCTATGATACACTAGATGGAGACGGGGACAAGGTATAACGTCATGCCCCTCGCGTCTCCCTTCCCACCCGCATTTGGTCACGCGTTTTTCTTAAGAGAAATTTGACTATGGCATCTCCGCTACTTAATCATATTCTGTCCTCCGTGGGTACAGAACTCTCAGTCTGTAGAAGCAGTTCCGGGCAGCTTGTGCTAAATGAGTTTCAAATTGTAGCTTTGCATCAAAAATAACTCCCAGGTTTCTTGCCTCTGATACCTGCTCTATCCTGCAGTTATCCACCCGTATGTCCGGTTGTAGTTGACATATCTGTTCCACTGTCCGCCCAGTACCCATAATGATGAATTTAGACTTATCTGGATTAAGAGTAAGAGAGTTCCTTCGTGACCAGTCGGCAATGTTTTTTAAGTCCTCATTCACTTTATTTACAGATACTCAACAATCAGATGGAGAGAAGGATAGATACAGCTGGACATCGTCAGCATAAAGATGGAACCTGCAGTTAGTGATTGAGTTAACAATTTCGGCACTATACAGAATTAAAAGTAACGGACCAAGGATCGAACCCTGTGGAACACCTCTAGTAACCTGGCGATGTGCGGAATCAACCATATATCCTGTTCTGTTATTTTTCACCTGAACAAGTTGATATATTTTTGTGAGATAACTGTGGAACCAAGTTACAGCGTCTATGTCGCATCCATAGTGAGCAAGCTTTGACAGCAGAAGCGAGATATTTATGCCATCAAAGGCACGTGAAAAATCAAGTAGCGTGAGCACAGTGCCCATACCGTGATCCCGGGCATGTAGTACATTGTCTACTACATCCAATATTGCTGTCGCTGTGTGGTCATGGTATGGTATGGTAACACGGGCTGGTATCCGCAACTCCACGTCATGGCGCGGTTTTTGCGTGAGGGTGGGCATTTCACTCGATCCACCCCAACTCATTGAAGAACGCCAGCAGGCTCTTCACACTGCTGGTGATCTCCCGGAGCATACCTGTATTATTGAAGTACTTAGCCCTGTATGTGGCGGTTGCAGGACAGTGTAGGAGCACATGTGCCGCTGTTTCCTCCTCTCTCATGCAGGCTCTGCAGAGAGGGCTGTCGGTTATCCCTAAAATAAAAAGGTGTTTATTAAAGGAGCCGTGCCCCGTGATGGCAGCTGTAGCCATGCGTAGATGTTGTTTTGACAGTTGTCGAAGACGCCGGGTCAGTCTATGTTCAAGCACAGGGATTGCTTCCCTGGCCTGCCTGCATCCTTCCAGGTTTGTCCAGTATCTGTTGAGTTGATCTATCGTTCGTTTGTTTACGATGGTTCGTAGGCATGCAAAGGGGATCGATATTATGGGCTCAGGTCCCATTGCGACCATGTCAGATCCTCTCCTAGCAAGCTCGTCCGCAGCGTCATTGCCGCGCGAGCCGCTGTGGCCCTTGATCCATTGCAGGATTATGTTGTTGGTGTTGCCTATTTGGTTCAATTTACGATGGCACTCCAGTATCAGTCCCGAGTTTATAGTGTGGCTGTTTAAGGCTTGCAGCACGGCCATGCTGTCCGACAATATACGAATAGAATGTCCTTCCACTCTCCTGGCCATTACTGATGAGGCCGCCAGGGTTATCCCCATGCATTCTGCTTGGAATACTGTGTTGTGGGTCCCCAGCGGTTTCGAGATGGTGATGTTGAGGTCTTCTGAGAAGACGCCGGCTCCCGTGCCTTTATCCGTTTTTGATCCATCTGTGAAGAAACGCATTTCTGCTGGGCATAGTGCCTCGCAGCGGTGATCTTCCTGGAGCTGGATTTTGTATTTCTTCTCAAATATGTGCTGTTTCGGTACACGATCATTTATTGCTCCTATGATAGGCAGCTCAGCTGTGAGATCTGTGAGCAGTGATGTATGTCGTGTATTCCTGTCGCTCCATAGGTTTAGTGCCTTTAGGCGTATAGCCGCAGCTGTTGCTTCTTGGCGGATAAACAGATCCAATGGTGGGAGTCCGAGCATGACTTCCATTGCCGCCGTGGGGGCGGTCTTCATGCATCCCGTGGTTGCCCTACAGGCTAATCTTTGGGTCCGTTGTAGTTTAGCTGATATCGTACTGTTTTCGGTCCTTGGCCACCAGACAATAGCGCCATACGCTATCATGGGGCGGATCGCTGTTTCGTAAAGCCATAGAATGATTTTTGGGGTAAGGCCCCACTTTTTGCCGATCATTCTTCTGCACTGCCAGAAGGTGATTCCGGCCTTTTCTAACTTGCTATCTAGATGGCTACTCCATGTTAATTTACTGTCTAGAATGAGGCCGAGGTATTTGACCTCTTTTGACAGTTGGAGTTCAGTATCGAAGAGTTTGGGTAGACGGTATTCTCCCAGTACCCTTTTGTTCGTGAACATTACTAACTCTGTTTTGGTCGGGTTCACCGATAGATCGAATTCCTCGCACCATTTTTCCACGATGCGTAGGGCTTGCTGTGTAAGGTTACAGACTGTTCCTGCTACCTTTCCAGAGATAAGGATGGTAAGGTTGTCGGCGTATCCTATTGTATAGTCTCTGTTTTTGTTCAGCCTTGTGATCAGGTCGTCTATCACTAGGTTCCACAGGAGTGGAGAGATTACTCCACCCTGTGGGCAGCCTTTGGCTATCAAGGCCGTTTGATCTTCTTTTCCAAGGCGAACCACTCTTTTGCTGAGCATGTTTGTTATCCAGTCTGTAAGTACCGATTCTGTGCCATGTTTTGACAGGGCGGCCTTTATACTAGTGAAATTGGTTTTGTCGAAGGCTCCTTCGATGTCTATGAACGTACCTAGGCAGATGCCTTGATGTTCGATCGCCTCCTCTATCCGGCTGACCACCAGATGGAGGGCTGATTCCGTGGACTTACCGGAGCTGTATGCGTGCTGGTTTGCGTGTAATGGTAGCTGCTTTAGTGCACCATCTCTCAGCTCCCTCTCGCACAGACGTTCCATGGTCTTTAACATGAAGGAGGTCAGGCTGATCGGTCGATGTGCTTTGGGATTTGTGTAATCACCCTTTCCTGGCTTCGGGATGAAGATAACCCCTACTTCCCTCCATCCCCTCGGAACATATCTATGTACCAGGCAGGATCTATATATGCTCTCCAGTCTACTCGTGACCGGTAGATTGCCCCATTGTAACATAGCGGGAATGATCCCGTCGGGGCCAGCTGCCTTGAAAGGGTGAAAACAACCTATGGCCCACTGGACTTTTTCCAGAGAGACCACTTTGTCTGCATACTGCCAATCTCGGGCAGTTGGTGTTATGGTTTCATCTTGCCAGTTGGGAAGTTGGCCAGTTGAGAGGATGCATCCTGGGAAGTGGGTCTCTATTAGGATGCGTCTGGTTTCTTCTGGCGATGTTGTGAGTGTGTTGTCGGGTTTGCGAAGGGTGGTCGGTGCCATTTGTTTCATCTGTGATAGGACTTTCCTCACCCTGTTTGCCTGTTGGCAGGATTCTATGTCACCACAGAATTTTCGCCATCCTTGTTTGCTTCGATATCTTATGCATTTTTTGTAGCTAGATTTGGCTGAGCGATAGGTGTCCCAGTCCTCATCCGCACATGTATTCATCGCCCTATTGAACGCTTTCCTAACCTTCCTTCGCTTGCGTTCCAGCTCTGGGCCCCACCACGGCTGTTTGCCTGGTGTTTTGGGCGGAAGGGTTTTTGGACATGCTATGTGGTAGCTATCTATTGTTACGAGCGTGGGGGTCGGTTTAAATAGAAAATGCGAGGACAACCGTTGAAGGCAGGCTTTATTCAGCTTCACTTCAATTACAGCAAAGCGCGTAGAAATTCGAAAACTCTTCCTTACACAACACACAGTCACTTGTATAATCGCACTGTATAGCTTCACACACTTTATCGCTTTGTTCGCTTCGAATACTAGTCTTAGACTAACTTGAGCAGCGGCTGTTAGATCGCCTTTTATATAAGGCGCGGCCGAGTAGCGAAAGATCGAGAAAAGACAGGTACGTTCTGAAAAAGACAGGAACTTTCTGGGAGGTTCTATTAGGTCTTGTGTCTCTTTCTATCTATTCCATTCCTTCTAGAACAGTGACGTCAAGGCATGCTGTCTCTTTCTAGCCTGACGTCTCTTTCTATTCATTCCAATCCTTCTAGAACAGTGACGTCAAGGCATGCTGTCTCTTTCTATAGTGCCGTCTCGCTCACTCCTATGGAAATTTGGCCATATATTGAAGTGGCCAAGCGCCGGGCGTAGCACTACCCCCTTCTTAGACATGCTCGTCCCGAGCATTATTAGATCCGTAGTATCTCGCCAGTCGGTCAACATGTACAACCTTCAAGGGGCTTCGCTGGTTGCGTTGTATCCGGTATGTAACGTCATTGATCCTGGTGACAACTTTATACGGCCCTTCCCAGGTTGGAGACAACTTCGGAGATTTGCCTTTGCGACGCATCGGATTGTGTAGCCATACCAACGAGCCTTCGTCGAACCCGGCTTGATGAGAGTTGCGGTCGTATCGGGTTTTCATTCTGTCGCTTGCCTGGAGCCCAGATTCACGGACGTGGGTGTGAACGTCATTTAGTCTATCGCGCAATGCACTAGCATATTCCGTGATTTCTTGCGGTGAATCTGGAGGACGTCCAGTCAGTAGATCAGCCGGTAGTCTCAGTTCTCTGCCAAAGTTTGCACACGCAGGCGTCACCGTTGTGTTTTCATGTATCGCTGTTCTATAAGACAACAAGAACAAAGGAATATGACTATCCCAGTCCTTCTGGTGGCTCTCAACAACCTTAGCCAAATGCCTTTCCAAGGTTTGGTTAAATCTTTCAACCATTCCGTCAGACTGCGGATGATATGGGGTGGTCCTGGTTTTATGAATACCCATTGTCCTACAGGTTTCTTGAAATACCTGTGATTCAAAATTCCTTCCCTGATCACTGTGTATTTCCAGAGGAACTCCATATCGGCAAAACACTTCCGTGACTAGTCTTTCCGCGACTGTAGTTGCTTCCTGGTTAGGTATGGCAAAAGCCTCCGGCCATTTAGTAAAGTAGTCCATTACTACTAGGATGTATTTGTTTCCAGACTCCGATGCAGGAAATGGCCCTGCAACATCTAATGCAATCCTTTCCCAAGGCGCTCCAACATTGTATAGCTTCAATGCTCCCCTGCTCCTTGTATGCGGCCCTTTTACCGATGCGCAGCATGTACATTTCCTACACCAATCTTCAACATCCTCACGGCAATGGATCCAATAGAATCGTTGACGAATCTTCATCAACGTCTTCTTCACACCAAGATGGCCGCCTGAAGTTCCGTCATGAAATGATCTCAAAACCTCATTAATTTTAATCTTTGGGACAACCAACTGCAGATGTGAGTCTTTCCCGTTTGCAGACTCCCATTTTCTACACAGGACTCCATTGTGTATCACGAGGCTTTCCCATTGTGCCCAGTAGCTCTTCGTAGCTGCACTCATTTGGGAGACATCACTCCATTTCGGCTTAGGTGTTCCTGCCTTTATCCATTCGAGAATAGGCTTGATGTCTCGATCCTCTTGCTGTGCTTGCTGCATGGCTTCGCTACTCCACTCATCGCTGACAGTATCAGTCCTTATTATTCTAATCGCTACACTGTCTTTAGCTTCTTGCCTGACACAATGGTTACATTCCACCGGACAAGGTCTTCGAGAGAGCGCATCTGCATTTCCATGCGCTTTCCCACTCCGATGTTCGATGACGAAGTCGTATTCCTGGAGCTGTTCAATCCATCTTGCCACTTGTCCTTCTGGATTTTTAAATTGTAGCAACCATTTTAAAGCAGCATGATCAGTCCTCAGATGAAACTTTCGGCCCAGCAGAAACTTACTGAAATGCTGCAATGTCTTAACCACGGCCAGTAATTCCCTTCGTGTAACACAGTAATTTCTCTCTGGTTTAGACAAAGACTTACTAAAGTAAGCAATCACGGCCTCCTTGTCTCCTTTTCTCTGGGACAGGACTCCTCCTATCCCAGTATTGCTGGCATCTGTGTCGACGACGAACTCATTTTCTGCATCTGGAAAACCCAAGATTGGTGTTTCACAGAGTCTTTGCTTAAGGTCTTTGAAAGCGGCTTCACATTGTTCATCCCAGCTAAATTTCCGTTTTTCTTCCGTTAACCGATGCAAAGGCTTCGCAATATCGGAGAAGCTTTTCACGAACCGCCGGTAGTATGAACACAGACCTAAAAAGGCACGAACGTCGGTCTTATCTTTTGGTGTCGGCCAATCTTTCACGGCACTTATCTTCTCAGGGTCTGTTTGTATCCCATCCTTCGAAATAACATGCCCCAAATAATTCACTTGTCGTTTAAAAAGTGAACACTTCTTTGGACTGAGTTTTAAGTTGGCACCCTGTAGTTTAGTCAAAACTTGCTCTAGTTTGCTGAGGTGATCGTCGAAGTCTTTTCCAATGATGATTATGTCATCCAAATATACCAGACAGGCTTCTCCCAGCAGTCCAGCAAGTATTTGTTCCATCAATCTCTCAAATGTGGCCGGAGCATTACATAATCCAAATGGCATGACGTCGAACTGCCAGAGACCTTTTCCAGTAGAAAACGCAGTTTTCTCCTTATCTAGTTGACTGATTTGAACTTGCCAATACCCACTCTTGAGGTCCAATGTTGAGAACCACTGCATGCCACTTAAGGTGTCCAAAGTGTCATCTATCCTTGGCAACGGATAACTATCTTTTTTCGTAACATCATTCAGTCGGCGATAATCGACGCAGAATCTGGTGGTTCCATCCTTTTTCTTTACAAGGACTACTGGAGAACACCATGGACTGACCGAGGGTTCAATGATACGGTCCTTCTTCATCTCTTCAATCATTTCCTCCACCTCCTTTTCTCGAGCAATCGGAACACGTCGTGGTCGTTGACGGATTGGCGTTACCTCACCAGTATCGATTTTATGCTGTACTACTCCAGTTCTGCCAATGTCACCACCATGCATAGAAAAGACGTTTTTATAACGTAGTAGCATGTTCCGCGCCTTCAGCATCTCTACCTTACTGAGGTCATTGCGACAATCTTCTAGTAGTTTCAGCACTGTTGATTCTCTGTCACTTGTGGCATCGCTTTTGGTCGAACCCTGGCAACTACGTATCCACGAGATCTCCTCACAAGTGCCAAGCAGTGTCCCTTTGTTTAAGACGCACTCGTTGTTGCTCATATTTAAAATTCTTATAACGGCTGTGGTTGGTGTTGTTACCACAGTACGAGCTGGTATCCAGGGACTACCGCCGTCTACTTTTTCCACCAATGCACAGCGATGAGAATTGATGCCATATTGAGGTAGTCTTATTGGCACTAGGGTCTGTGATTTAGGCTGGAGTACAGTTCGTTTTGCACAGTACACTTTTCCAAATGCGCCACCTTCCATGGGAATTTCTTCGAACCCAAGTTTCAGAACGCCACAATCCACGTCGATTTTACAGCGATATTTTCTCATAAAATCCAATCCAATGATGCAGTCATCTAAGATATCAGCGACGATGACTTTATGCCAATAGGTCTTATCACCGACTTCCAACGCCACTTCTTGCTCTCCTCGGACGGAAATGCGCTGGCCGGTAGCTGTCTGCAGATGGAGATGCTTAAGTTGATGTAGATGATCTCTAGGTACATTTTTCACCAGCCGAGAGCTAATCACGGTCCGACTTGCTCCAGTATCAATGGTGAGGTGGCACGGTGATCCATCAATACCTCCTTCGATGACCAGACTATTTCCATCATTAGCTTGAGAGATCAGAATTGGGACTTTTACACTACCAGCCAGCACCCGTCCCGCAGTCCTGGCGTTTACTCGTTTCCCTGTTGCTCCGGCGCATCTGGATGTCGCGCCGTTTGTTCTTGGCCATTACCTTGTTGAGTCCGTTTCGGGCAGCTAGACCGAATATGTCCTTGCTCTTTGCAGAAATAACACCTGGGTGTGAATTCCCGACGGTACACACGTTGCTCATTTGTTGAGATCTCACGCAATCTATGTGGTCGAGGGTCATGTCGTACAGCTTCCACTTCAAGGGCGTGAGCAACAGCATCTTTAAGGGTTGCATGGTGACCCAGACGGACGGCAGCTCTCACCTCCAAGTCTCTGATCCCGTCAATAAAAGCTTGCACCAAAATGCTGTCAAGAAATGACGAGGAAGCTCCTTGGTAAGCTTTTCTCACGAGCTTTTCTATTTCCAAAGCCCACTGCTGCAGAGACTCATTAAGACGCTGGTTTCTGTCCTTCAATTGGGCACGGTAGACATGTTCCAAGTGACTATCACCGTAACGTGATTCCAACGCTTCAAGAAGGCGGTCGTAAGTCACTTCACCTCCAAGCGCCTCTAAAACACTGAGTGCTTGGTCTCGTAATCCCAATGTTAATGCTGTTTTGGCTTGCTCCTTATCCCAACCGTTCGCCTTTGCCACAGACTCGAACTGCAGTTTGTATGCAGTCCACGAGGAGGTCCCATCAAATGGCGGTACTTTGAACTTTCCGACAGCCTGTGCAGATGAAATGGTTACAGAGCCAGCTGTTCCGCAAGCTATTTTCGTCTCCAATTTTTTTACGTTTTGAGCCACAGACTGTAGCCGCTCCTCATAACTCTCAAATTTCGTGTCGATGCCTCCTAATTTTTCGTCGTGGCTTTCTAATTTTACGTCGTGGCAGTCGAGCTTGTCTTGCACTGAATGAATTTCTCTTTGCCATTCTGCTTTAGACTCTTTTAAGAAGGCAAATAGATCTTCTTGTTGTTCCCGGAGCTGAACCTTTAGTTGCAAGGCCTGCTCTTCCTGGCGACGGGCCTGCTCAGCCTGGTGGCGGGCCTGCTCTGCCTGGTGACGGGCCTGCTCTTCCTGGCGACGGATCAGCTCCTCCTGTTGTTGCTGGAGCTGTGCCTTCAATTGCAGAGTCTGCTCTTCCTGGCGACGGGCCTGCTCTGCCTGGTGACGGGCCTGCTCTGCCTGGTGACGGGCTTGCTCCTTCAATAAGGTCATAATCGCGCTCAGGTTAATTTCCGATGATGATCTTGAAGCACCCGTCGACGTACTCGGAGTACCCGCAGCCTCTTCCGCGGCCTGGCTTCGGGTTTTTACTCCCTCCCTGTCGTCTCTCGGCGTTATCGGCATTTTCTATCCCACTTCTGACACCAGTTGTTACGAGCGTGGGGGTCGGTTTAAATAGAAAATGCGAGGACAACCGTTGAAGGCAGGCTTTATTCAGCTTCACTTCAATTACAGCAAAGCGCGTAGAAATTCGAAAACTCTTCCTTACACAACACACAGTCACTTGTATAATCGCACTGTATAGCTTCACACACTTTATCGCTTTGTTCGCTTCGAATACTAGTCTTAGACTAACTTGAGCAGCGGCTGTTAGATCGCCTTTTATATAAGGCGCGGCCGAGTAGCGAAAGATCGAGAAAAGACAGGTACGTTCTGAAAAAGACAGGAACTTTCTGGGAGGTTCTATTAGGTCTTGTGTCTCTTTCTATCTATTCCATTCCTTCTAGAACAGTGACGTCAAGGCATGCTGTCTCTTTCTATAGTGCCGTCTCGCTCACTCCTATGGAAATTTGGCCATATATTGAAGTGGCCAAGCGCCGGGCGTAGCACTATTATGGATTTGGTTAGGTGGTTTACCTGTTCCTCAATCTGTGTGGTATTCTCGAGAATCTGTGGCATGCGCAGTTCAGCGAGTTTGTTTGTCAGATGTCGCTCAAATTTGACTGTGTCCGTTTTTCTCGGATTTCGTTTTGGCTGAATTTGTAGTGTTCCTGCCTGTAGGTCAAAGCGGATCCATCTATGGTCCGAGCAGGATGCCTCTTTGGAGACATGCCAGCCCGTAATGGCCTCCGCTGCATTTTCTGTCGCTAGTGTTAAGTCGATGATTGTGCGGCTCCTTTTAGTGACGAATGTAGGTTCAGTGGGGTGAGCACGAATAATTTGCGAAAAAGTATTCGTATCGTTAACGTAAAAAAATGTATGACATTTGTACAGCGCCCCTACCGTGCGTAAAAGTTACTAAATTTGGTAGCATGAATCACTTTCGTAATGTTAATGTATCGAACTATTCGATACGTGACATCTTATGAGTAAAATTGGTAGCATGAATTTTTTTTTGACAAACGGTAATGTAAATTGCGAACGCTGGCTATCGAGTTTTACGAATCATTTGTCACTGAATTTTTGACGGTGACAAAAGTTTCGTAACCTTATAAACTACAATATAAAATATTATTTTAAGTATTAAGTGCATATTTTGTGATTAATAATACAATCCAAGACCGCCGCTTCACCGCAATATAGTAATAAAGATTATATTTTAGCTGTAAGTTTAAGTTTTGAAAATGAGAGAATTCAACTTCGAGAATCAAGGTAAGGAAATTTTGATCTAAATAAATCTATATAATAATAAAGGATATAGGAAGGATATAGAAAGGATATATAGAATAAAAATAATAAATGGAAGTCATTTTGATATTTTTACGCCCAATAAAGATAAAGAAATGAAAGGGAAGCTAGTCCACAATTACATAAAAGAGTTACATTGAAATAATGAACAACTGTGGTTATCAGGTTAGCATCAAATATTATAATACTAGCTTATTATTGTGGGAAAACTAAAAACTGCCATAACTTTTATACTATTGTAACTGAATTGTGATCATACTTACCAAATAAAAAACCTTAACCATCTAGAAGGTTGCAGGTGCTTATATCACAGATTTAGCAACAACTGCATAATATGTTTAATGAAAAATGCACTAGTACTGAGTGACTGCTATATTGTAGAGTGATTTTTCATCCAATAAAGACTTCTTAAATGATGAACTACCTATGTAATCACTATAATTTACCTTTATTTTTAGGTGATTGTGGCTATCCACAATGTTCCTGGTTAATGTTATAAACAACACCAATTCCGGATGATGCATCAGCAGAGACATACACAAATGTTCTTGCAAAGACCCAGATGTCAATAGAAATAACTTTTGGGCAATTGAAAAGTTGTTGGCGTGTTTTGTGAGAAAAATGTGTGAACATTTTAACAGCTTGCTGAGACCTACACAACCTGACATACCACAACACCACTCATCATTCTCCTCTAAACAAATTTTTCATATATTATACATCAAAGATGACTTACAGGAACGACGATTAACATCTGTAAATACAATGAATAAACTAAACTCATAATTTAAATGTTTAATATTGATTAACAATAAAAATAAATGATAAAAAATTAAAACATTTTCTTCTATCTTCATTTTCCTATGTAGTCTTATCTTTAGTCATGAGGCATTTTGATATTGACTTTGACCGTTAGCGGAGGACTACGATCATGGTAGGCGGTGAGATTGAATACTCTCTTAATAGCCACAGCAGTAGATGATCTCGGTTTCCGGAGGCTGCGTCGCGGAGATGTACGATGAAGCCGTGGATATTTCGTGTGCGTTTTGGATTAGCTGTTTGAGTTTCACAATAGTCAACACTTATTCTTCTTTTTTGATTGTTGTATGTATATTTATTGTTTTATATCCATCTGTCATGTCAAAAATGTTCGTATTGTATGTTTAAAAAAATTTAAGCTGTTATTGCAAAATTCATTGTAATTTTCTTTACGCTCGTATTTATTTGCTTTCAAAATCACAGTCTTCTCCATCCTTGCGTTAATTCCAGTCGCATCCGAAGCTTTCAACTTGGGAGTCCGCTTTACCAGTCTAACTGTGGATTTGGCTGAACTTCTATATTTTCCGTGAAACGACTGACAAACACACAAGGCGATATCGAAGCATTGCTATCAACATCCCAGTATTACTGTATATTTCAATTCTTTATATATTTTTTCATAAACAAACTTATTATAAGCATTATGTTCTTATTTACTACCTTTGACAGGAGGGTATCTCAAGTCAATATGCGTTATGTCAATTGGAACCATGTTGTTCAGAAACCAAAGAAAATGATTCAAAATGAATATATTTTTACTAATTTTTTTTCGAAGCTTCTGCTTTTCGTAATTTTCCACACCTTATTTAAGAACTTTCCTTTGTTTATAAGACTTATTTTGCCTTATTTGCTTATAAATAGGACATTTAGTGAAAAATAACAAATACGGTGTTATTTCATTTACTTTTCGAACGCATTGTTCATTCAATACCAAGTTTATTTCGCTCCCAATGTCTCTTCTCTATTTACCTTAGGATGACGTCACTACGGTAATTGTATCGAGCTCTCGATACCTTATGATTTGTGTTTGTGCTGCCTCCTAACGTAATACTCCGTTATCGTATCGAAGTCTCGATACCGTCACGTTACGAATTCGAATATTAGTTATTAATTAAGGATTTTCGCTAAAATGTCTTCTAATCGTGAAAAAATTGACTTATTAGAAGCGTATTTTGTCAATAATCGAAATGCGGGAGCTGCATTAGTGTGATACCGCAATAAGTATCCGTTGCGGCATGTGCCAACAAGAAAGGTTATTACAAATCTTTTGAAAAACCTGGAATTGCAGGGTTCTTTCAAAAGAAAGCGGCAGCCTCGTGTGGACATGGACACGGAGATTGCGGTTCTAACTTATGTCGAAGCATATCCAGAGGTATCGTCCAGGCAAGTCGCCCTTGAAGTAGGTGTATCCCACTCCCTTGTGATAAAGATATGGAAGAAATACGGCTACAAGTGCTATCGATATGGGCGCATAGTTCAAGTGTTACATCCGGGTGATGATGTTCGAAGGCTTACTTTTTGCAGATGGCTAAGAGGAAAAATAAGCAGAGATCATGAATTTTTAAATTACATACTGTGGTCAGACGAAACGAATTTTTCCAATAACGGTATGTACAACAGAAAAAATCACCACTATTGGTCCAAAGAAAATCCACTAAGAATTACGGCAAGTCATAATCAGGTTCGCTTCTCATTCAACTGTTGGTGTGGTATAATGTCCAATCGAGTCATAATGGTGGAATTTTATGAAGGGAAACTGAATTCTGCCATGTATAATGAAGTCATTTTACACCATCTTGAAAACGAGATGGACGAATGGCCCCTGTCGGAATTGCGAAAAGTTCATTTTCAACAAGATGGTGCTCCGCCACATAACAGTCACCTTTCACGTTCCAATTTGAGCCGCCTATTCGGTACACAGTGGATAGGTACACATGGTCCAACACAGTGGCCACCTCGTAGCCCCGATCTAACACCACTTGATTTTTTTTTATGGGGCTTCGTGAAAAACGAGGTGTATAAGACGACGTACGCCAGTGTTCAAGAGCTCAAGGATGCATTAATGACCATTTTACGTAATATTCATCCCAGAACATTATTAGCCGCCATTCGTTCAGTGCAAAAAAGGATAGACTTATGTATTCGTGAAAATGGAAATCATTTTGAGCAATTTATTTCATAAACCAATTTCTTAAATGTTTAAATGATTTTTTTTATTTAAAAAGTTCAAAATTTTACCTGACCTATGAGTTTCGAGTTGATTTATCATATTTCCGTACGAAATGTATGGGAAAGGTCTTTGGCGATTTCTGTCTTTTCTAGTACTGAAAGCTAAAATGGTCCCATAGAGTTTTTTGATCCCCACATGAAATAGAATCGATTGGCATAAAAAAAAAAATTGAACTTTTTGCATTTTTTTTGCTAACTGTAAGTTTTTTACAAAATCTGTGAATGCAGTTCAAAATGTCCCAAAAAGTTAGGGAAGGTCTTTTAAGAACGTTTTGCTGTAACTGCAACGGTTAAGGTACTTGCCCTTACTGCCCCGTTTCAAAAATACACCCTGTATATAATAATGCGTATGTCAAAACGTTAGGACTCACCTATGACGTAGAAACTGACACATTAAATATTAAGTGTCCTGAGACACAAGTGCTGGAGACGTACACAAAAAGGCAAATGCTCAGTTTTATAAGCAAATTCTTTGACCCATTAGGTCTCGTAGGTCCTATTCTTATGAGGGCTAAACATTTAATGCAACAGGTCTGGTTTTACGCTGGTTTAAAATGGGATGACTTATTACCAGAGCCTAAGCAGTGGGTTGACTTTGCAAAAAACTTGGTGCAAATGTCTTGTATTTCTGTACCGAGAAATATCAGTGTACTGATGCCCAAGTAAATGGAAATTGTTGGTTATGCGGATAAAAACCCAGCAGATTGTCTGTCTAGAGGCATTGAACCTCACATGTTTGAAGGCCATTCACTGTGGTTTCATGGACCACTGTATTTACAGAATGTTGAATATAATCATTGTATCCCACAGGATGATGAAGGAGAGATTGTAGTGCCAGAGTTAAAGGCTTCATCGCATGCATGCAATGTCAATGCCAAATCGAACTCCCTTCATGATCTTGTGGCAAAGTATACTGATGTAGAAAAGACAAGTAGAATAATGTTTTTTTTTATGTAGGACACGTCAATTTATCTTCACCTTGCCTGATGGTAAGCTGAAGGCAAAGTCTCAGAAAAGAGGGTCACCATTACAAACACGTACCATGTTAACAATGGTGGCACTCAGCTTGACGTCCTCATCAGATGCTTTTTCACGCCCCGCTTAAAGGACCCGGGACTGTTGGAAGAAGGAAACACGTGAGCTGGCAAGGAGTTCTTAATGGTGCGACAAAGAAAGCAGTAACCAAACCGCTTGGTTCTTGAAGGAATATTCTGCACCGTATACGGGTGACATCTAAGCTCTGCTCGTGTTGTCCTATGTGGGAAAGGAGAGGGCGGGACCAATTAGAAGAGCTCATCAGAACATTCACCATGGTAGAGACGGTAAAATACTGCCAAGGATGCAACATCTCTACGCATCTGCAAAGGCTCAAGGGTGCTTGTGACCTCGAGATTCCCAATAATGCGGACCGCACGTCGCTGCAACCTGTCGAGAGCATCTAATAAGTACTTTGCGGAGCCATCCCAGAGATGCGAGCAGTATTCCACGCAGGACCGAATTTGGGTCTTGTATAGAAGACACCGCTGCTCCGGCGTGAAAAATCGTCTCACTCTGTTCAAGACTCCGAGTTTACGCGAGGCTGTTTTGATGATACTCTCGATGTAGTTTTTGTTATTAAGTTTGCAGCGAACATCCATACCGAGGATAGTGAGGTTGTCCTGCAGTGGCAGTGGAGTGCTCTGAAGAGGGGGAAGGGGAAGGAAAGAAGATACCTTTGCTGTGAACGCACATGCCTGTGTCTTCTTGGCATTGAACTAGACCAGGTTCTCAGAGCCCCATTGGGAAATGTTGTTCAGGATCCGGTCAAGCTCAGTAACAAGAAGCTGCCTTTTATCTGCGATATCCGACTGCTTATCCGCAGGACGTCCATGATAACTCCCGTGCAAGGTGCTATCATCTGCATAGCAATGAATGCTGCCAGTAGACAGCATGTCATTGATATGCAGAAGAAAGAGAGTAGGGGACAGGACGGACCCCTGCGGCACACCAGCATTTACCTGCAAGAACTCCGAGGCGCGTCCATCACAAAGGACGCGAATACGGCGATCCTGCAAGAAGCTAGCAACCCAGTTGCATAGTCTAGGGGGTAGACCGAAGGCTGGTAGCTTGGAAAGAAGCGATTTGTGCCAAACTCTATCGAAAGCTTTGGCGATGTCAAGACCAATTGCCAGTGACTCGCCGTGCTTGTCCATAGCCTCACCCCAAAGATGGGTAGCATACGCCAGAAGATCACCCGTTGACCGTTTCGGCCTGAAGCCATATTGCCGGTCATTAATTAGGGAGTGATCTTCAAAGTGACGCATGAGCTGTTTGTTAATTATGTGCTCGAACACCTTGCACAGCACTGAGGTGATGGCTATGGGTCGATAGTTAGTCGGGTCTGAGCGATCCCCTTGGGATCGGCTGTACATTCGCCTCCTTCCAAGCTGAAGGCACTGTACCCGAGCTGTAGGACAGCTGGTACAGCCGCGCAAGCATTGGAGACAACTCCGCTGCACATTTTTGTATAACCACTGCCGGAATACCGTCCGGACCACTGGCTTTCTGGACATCAAGTAACTGCAGCACTGCACGGACATCGCGTTGCCTGATACGAATATCAGGCATTGCATGGTCACTGATCGGCAGTGTCGGTGGCTGCATGCCACAATCATTGATCCGGGAGTTGGCCGCAAAGAGATTAGCCAGCAAATTTGCTTTCTCCTGCGACTCATGGGCCAGGGATCCATCGGGGTTGCGCAGCGGCGGCAGCGAAGGCTGGCAGAAGTTGGTTTGCACGGCTTTGGCCAGTCGCCAGTAGCCACGGCTGCCCGTGGGGTGCGCTACTAACTCCTGACCAATCCGCTCTGACATAAGCCCTCTTGCAGACCTTTGTGGCTCTATTGTACGCCGCCTTGAAGTGGCCCACGTTAGGATCGCACGTAGCGCGCGCCCTCACCTAAGCGCGGTACTCAGACTGTTTATGATTAACAGCCTCCGCGCACTCGCGCCCGAACCAGGGGCGGGCTCTGCGGGCACCGGTGACATCAGTGTAGGGGATATATAATATTCCATGCCCACACTGATCTCACCGGCGACAGCAGTTGCGCCCTCAGATGGGTTCTTACCTCAAAGCAGCGTTCAGCCCACGGGATGGACGCAAAATAGTCCGCTGACGAGTAGTGCCTGAGACGCACGGGTCGTGGTGGCGCTTTAATGGGCACCTTGGAACGGACCAGACTATGGTCGGATTTGCCTAAAGCGGCACTCACCGAAACACTGTACTGGTCCGGCCGACTCGTCAGCAGAAGGTCTAGCAGAGAGGGCTCATGGTCCGACCTTTTTGGTATTCTAGTAAATTCGTGTACCAGTTGGGTCTGGCCATGCGCCAGAGCAAATGCATGGGCGGCTCTTCCCGCGTGGGTTGTTTTAGAGGAACCCAACCAGATCTCATGTTGGGCGTTAAAATCCCCCAAAAACACCAGCTCGGCGTTCGGAAACCGCTCCTGCGCATCATCTGCCGCCTGACTCAGGTATTCGAAGAGTCGAGCTGTCTCGGCATCTCCTGTATAAGAGCGGTAGAGGCACACATAGATCTGACTCGTAGAACCATGGTCTATGTGTACCCAAAGGGTGGAGAAGGATGGGTCCTCTAGGCATCGCAAACGGCGACAACAAACATCCGCCCTAACAAACACGCACACCCCGGCTTTTGCAAGGTCGTCAGGGCGGCGTATTTGTGTCTCCGTAAGAAATAGTAGTGCTGGTTTTGCCGTCTCCAGGTGTTGGTGGACGGGGTTGAGGTTTGTATGGAGCCCACAGATGTTCGTGGACTCCACCTCAAATAGCGAGCCCGTGGGAGAGTAACTTGCCGCTGTGTAGCCCAGTATTCTGTTTTGCGCTGCCATAAGGAGGAGGTAAGGGAAGGCGTGAAAAAAAAAATTTAAATAGGTTTATTTATAACTAACTGTAAAAAGAAAAATGTAAACAAGTGAATGGGCAATCTATGTCCAGAATAACTGACCTTTGCACTGCATAATATTATTAAATTGGAGCAAAATAAACACTTTCAGGATGATTTAATCGGAGATACGCAGCTTAAATCCCTTTACTGATGGTTCAGGCCTCTTAAGGGTGGGTGGTAGACTGCAAAATGCGCAATTGCCGTTTTCTCAAAAACATCCAATTATCTTGCCCAAAAGATCAGTACTGGGTGGTACTGGTGGGTGGTAGAAATTTGATGACACAAATCTGTCACAAATTTCGACCGGGTTGGTACCACCGTGCACTATGCGAAAAACCCTCCATAGTAATCCAATCTCGGTTGGATTGCGTTCAGGGGTCAGCAAGTGCATAGCCGGGCAGGGGGGATTGTGGTCGCAGCACTAGCGGGACCGGTGGGTATTGGCGTAGTCTAGTGGGGGGTGGCGCGGGGCGACGCGCCGAACAGGGAGACCTGTAGAAACGGTGGTGCCGCTGGCCGCCCGCGGCATAGTACAGGGGCCCAACCGGGACTAACCACCCTGGGAGGCTGCCCCACCAGGTCGCGCATAATCCCGATATGGCTCGTCGTGCCGGTTGGTGACCGGAGGGAGCCCGGCGACCATACTCGGGGGGGTACGGGGGCCCTTCCGTTCGGCGTGTCGGCTCTCGCCGTTCCTCACATTCATAGACAAAACCAATCACCCGCGATTTGTCACGCGGTGCTGCGACGATAGTCCCCTTTTTTCACGCCTTCCCTTACCTCCTCCTTATGGCAGCGCAAAATAGAATACTGGGCTACACAGCGGCAAGACATTCTCCCACGGGCTCGCTATTTGAGGTGGAGTCCACGAACATCTGTGGGCTCCATACAAACCTCAACGCCGTCCACCAACACCTGGAGACGGCAAAACCAGCACTGCTATTTCTTACGGAGACACAAATACGCTGCCCTGACGACACGACCTACTTGCTCTACCCCGGCTATGTCCTCGAGGAGAATTTCCGTGCAAAAGCCGGGGTGTGCGTGTTTGTTAGGGCGGATGTTTGTTGTCGCCGTTTGCGCTGCCTAGAGGACCCATCCTTCTCCACCCTTTGGGTACACATAGACCATGGTTCTACGAGTCAGATCTATGTGTGCCTCTACCGCTCCCATACAGGAGATGCCGAGACAACTCGACTCTTCGAATACCTGAGTCAGGCGGCAGATGATGCGCAGGAGCGGTTTCCGAACGCTGAGCTGGTGTTTTTGGGGGATTTTAACGCCCACCATGAGATCTGGTTGGGTTCCTCTAAAACAACCCATGCGGGAAGAGCCGCCCATGCATTTGCTCTGGCGCATGGCCTGACCCAACTGGTACACGAATTTACTAGAATACCAAAAAGGTCGGACCATGAGCCCTCTCTGCTGGACCTTCTGCTGACGAGTCGCCCGGACCAGTACAGTGTTTCGGTGAGTGCCGCTTTAGGCGGATCCGACCATAGTCTGGTCCGTTCCAAGGTGCCCATTAAAGCGCCACCACGACCCGTACAGGGGAAACGGCGTCTCTGGCACTACTCGTCAGCAGACTGGGATGGATTGCGTGACTATTTTGCATCCATCCCGTGGGTTGAACGCTGCTTTGAAGGCAAGAACCCATCTGAGGGCGCAACTGCTGTCGCCGGTGAGATCAGTCTGGGCATGGAATATTATATCCCCTACACTGATGTCGCCGGTGCCCGCAGAGCCCGCCCCTGGTTCGGGCGCGAGTGCGCGGAGGCTGTTAATCATAAACAGTCCGCGTACCGCGCTTGGGTGAGGGCGCGCGCTACGTGCGATCCTGACGTGGGCCATTTCAAGGCGGCGTACAATAGAGCCACAAAGGTCTGCAAGAGGGCTTATGTCAGAGCGGATGCCCAGCGCATAGCGCGGCTTGGTCAGGAACTAGTAGCGCATCCCACGGGCAGCCGTGGCTACTGGCGACTGGCCAAAGCCGTGCAAGCCAACTTCTGCCAGCCTTCGCTGCCGCCGCTGCGCAACCCCGATGGATCCCTGGCCCATGAGTCGCAAGAGAAAGCAAATTTGCTGGCTAATCTCTTTGCGGCCAACTCCCGAATCGATGATTGTGGCATGCAGCCACCGACACTACCGATCAGTGACCATGCAATGCCTGATATTCGTATCAGGCAACGCGATGTCCGTGCAGTGCTGCAGTCACTCGATGTACGGAAAGCCAGTGGTCCGGACGGTATTCCGGCAGTGGTTCTACAAAAATGTGCAGCGGAGTTGTCTCCAATGCTTGCGCGGCTGTACCAGCTGTCCTACAGCTCGGGTACAGTGCCTTCGGCTTGGAAGGAGGCGAATGTACAGCCGATCCCCAAGAAAGGGGATCGCTCAGACCCGACTAACTATCGACCCATAGCCATCACCTCAGTGCTGTGCAAGGTGTTCGAGCACATAATTAACAAACAGCTCATGCGTCACCTTGAAGATCACTCCCTAATTAATGACCGGCAATATGGCTTCAGGCCGAAACGGTCAACGGGTGATCTTCTGGCGTATGTTACCCATCTTTGGGGTGAGGCTATGGACAAGCACGGCGAGTCACTGGCAATTGGTCTTGACATCGCCAAAGCTTTCGATAGAGTCTGGCACAAATCGCTTCTTTCCAAGCTACCAGCCTTCGGTCTGCCCCCTAGACTATGCAACTGGGTTGCTAGCTTCTTGCAGGATCGCCGTATTCGCGTCCTTTGTGATGGACGCGCCTCGGAGTTCTTGCAGGTAAATGCTGGTGTGCCGCAGGGGTCCGTCCTGTCCCCTACTCTCTTTCTTCTGCATATCAATGACATGCTGTCTACCGGCAGCATTCATTGCTATGCAGATGATAGCACTTTGCACGGGAGTTATCATGGACGTCCTGCGGATAAGCAGTCGGATATCGCAGATAAAAGGCAGCTTCTTGTCACTGAGCTTGACCGGATCCTGAACAACATTTCCCAATGGGGCTCTGAGAACCTGGTCGAGTTCAATGCCAAGAAGACACAGGCATGTGCGTTCACAGCAAAGGTATCTTCTTTCCTTCCCCTTCCCACTCTTCAGAGCACTCCACTGCCACTGCAGGACAACCTGACTATCCTTGGTATGGATGTTCGCTGCAAACTTAATAACAAAAACTACATCGAGAGTATCATCAAAACAGCCTCGCGTAAACTCGGAGTCTTGAACAGAGTGAGACGGTTTTTCACGCCGGAGCAGCGGTGTCTTCTATACAAGACCCAAATTCGGTCCTGCGTGGAATACTGCTCGCATCTCTGGGATGGCTCCGCAAAGTACTTATTAGATGCTCTCGACAGGTTGCAGCGACGTGCGGTCCGCATTATTGGGAATCCCGAGGTCACAAGCACCCTTGAGCCTTTGCAGATGCGTAGAGATGTTGCATCCTTGGCAGTATTTTACCGTCTCTACCATGGTGAATGTTCTGATGAGCTCTTCCAACTGGTCCCGCCCTCTCCTTTCCTACATAGGACAACACGAGCAGGGCTTAGATGTCACCCGTATACGGTGCAGAATATTCCCTCAAGAACCAAGCGGTTTGGTGACTCCTTTCTTTGTCGCACCATTAAGACCTGGAACTCCTTGCCAGCTCACGTGTTTCCTTCTTCCTACAGTCCCGGGTCCTTTAAGCGGGGCGTGAAAAAGCATCTGATGAGGCCGTCAAGCTGAGTGCCACCATTGTTAACATGGTACGTGTTTGTAATGGTGACCCTCTTTTCTGAGACTTTGCCTTCAGCTTACCATCAGGCGAGGTGAAGTCAAATTGACGTGTCCTATATAAAAAAAAAAAAAAAAAAAAAAAAATACTAACAAAAGGAATTATTCTAAAAGAGCATTTAAGGCTCAAACATGCAGGGCAAAGATCAGTCCTCAATTCTTTAAACGAGCAGTATTGGCTACTCATTGCGAACAGGGAAATAAAATCAGTCTTGCATAAGTGTGTAATATGTTTCAAGCTAAAAGCTAAAAATGCAACCCAGCTAATGGGGTCCCTGCCGCTTGATCGAGTCAATATTACCCGACCATTTCAAATAGTAGGTACAGATTATGCTGGACCATTCAATGTGAAACAAACCCGAATCCGTAAGCCAGTTATTACGAAGGCATAGGTATATGTGGTGTTATTCATTTGTTTTATTACAAAGGCCATTCACATTGAACTGGTATCTGACATGACAACCAATAATTTTTTGGGGGCTTTAAGGCGCTTCATTTCAAGAAGAAATAAGCCTACAAAAATTTACTGTGACAATGCTAGTTACTATAAAGGTGCTAGTAATGAAATGAAGGCTTTTTACGAATTATCGCATTCCACAGAGCACCAAAACCAAACGGTGGAGTTTGGTAATTCTGAACGAATAAAGTTTCATTTTATACCGGCATACTCGCCTGTGTTTGGTGGCCTGTGGGAGGCAGGAGTGAAAAGCATCAAAAATATCACATGAAACGTGTAATTGCAGAAACTGTATTAACCTTTGAGGAAATGTATACAGTACTCATCCAAATCGAGGCTATTCTAAATTCTAGGCCTATGTCGCGCGACCCTGATGATATGACTTACCTCTCCCCTGCACGGACATTTCCTCACTGGTGCGCCATTGACTTCATATCCTGAGTTATATCTGACAGATGAAAATGTTGGTAAACTTAGCTTTTGGAAGCAATGTACTCAAATACAACAGCATTTTTGGAAGCAATGGCATAAGCAATACTTAGTAATGTTACAGAGTAGACCTAAATGGCAAGGCCAACAGCCCAATCTAGACAAAGGCACTATGGTGTTGTTGAAGTTAGATAATGTATCTCCATTAAAGTGGCCAGTGGGCAGAATTGTAAATGTAATGCCGGGCAAAGATTGTAAAGTCCGTGCCATAGATGTAAAAATTGCCAAAAATGGCAATGTTTCAGTCATTAGGACAAGTATCATGAAAGGAGATGTTTCATTTCGGGCCTGGTCGGAGTTTCGTATATCAATTAATCGAGAAAATTACCTAGAATTTGGCAAAAATGTACATATCTTGTTTCAATGTTTCTTGGCGGTGTACATAAATGATAATTGTTAATTATTTTCAACATGGCAGCCTCTATGAAATCCCAATCTTTCACAATGAAACGATCTACATGTCAGCTATCACCTGTCACTGTCAACTGTCATGGTTGCCGGCCGTGTGTTGTGTCTTTCTTTGGTCAATGGTCATCGTACCTTGAGATTTAGTTCGCTGTGCATATTATATGAATTTCGAAAATCTTTGAAACAACTTGGCTTGTATACTTCGGATTTTGTACTGTGTGATTCTGTTTTTACCCGGCTTTCGTTTTTGGACTGTTGCTCTGCTTACCTGTTGACTCGGCTTATTTTTAAGGACTCTGATTTTCTGATTCGAATAGGATTCTGTTGTAAGTAATCAACTTCATACTGACTCATTAGCAGTTAAAAAAATAATTTCTATTGCTTGTTAATACAAGTTTCATTGTAAAGTAAAAATTGTACATTTCAAAACATAACTATTTATTTGTTTTAGGTTATACCAACACAAAATGCATTGTGTCTTATGTTCTTGCGAACTAAGTTCAGATGAGCAATATTATCTTTTTGGTAATATGGGGACTGATATAATTTCAACAGTTGAACACAGACTTGGCCATGAGGTATGATTTTGAGAATTATGTACCCTATCCCATATTAGTACATTACACAAAAACCCTTTTCGGCCAGTAAAACTACAGAGTACAGCTAGTAGTTTCATACATGGACCTATTATTATAATGAATGACTAATGGCTTACTTCCTACCTAGGTAGCTGAAAATGGGACCATGTGTGAACATTGTTTTGCAAATGTTATGCAAGATATGTCTACAATTACTCCAACTGAAACAGTTCAAAGGGCGATTACACTTGGTAATGAAGAGAATGAGCTTCAGCATGCACAAGACCTAAATGTATGCGCATGGTGTCAAACATCTCTGTATATGAGGCGAACTCACTCCCTTCCTGAGGGACAAGAAAGACGTCTTATTTCTCAGAGAATTTATCCACGAGCAGTAAGTTGCAATGTATTTGTACCTTAGGCAGTATTGTAGCCATTTAAGTAGCATAGTGCACATAATTGTTATTTGCATTGTGTAATCATATATCACTTATAGATACCAGAAGGCGGCATAGTCTGTTATGCATGTTGGGTTCGAGCCAGACGCATGCTGCAGGAACAACCGGAAGTGCCTCCTTTAGAGAATTTTGATAGACATTTTGTTCAACGACAAGAAATTGAGGGTGTGGATTATTCGAATATATGTTTATGGTGCCTCTGCAGCCTTAGTCTGAGAGGAAGAAGACACATTTTATCTGATGGAGCAGAGAGAAATGAAATCATCAGAAGGATTTATCCCAGAGTGGTACTATTTCATTTTATATTTCTATTGTTTTCTATTATTGTCATTGGTCTATCCAATACACCTCCTATCCTATCCACATCCAATTAACAGTGGAATTCATCCCCGTGAGGTAATGCTTCTAGCAAACTCTTCTAATTTATTTTATTATGAATGAATATATATCACATATTCTTCAACACTATAATAATATCCATCATTTACATTTCTTTTTTCCATTTTTAGTTACCTGAACATGCCCTCCTCTGTACTACTTGCTGGACGCAGATTGTGCAAGTTCAAGATGTGCATATACATGAACAGGAACCAAGGGAACCAACAATGGAACTTGGTGTATATACCCACACAACTAGCTCAAGCAATCATTGTTTTGTGCCATTATGTACACATACTGAAAGATTGTGTGTACCAGACTACCTAAGAAAAAGAATCCTTGTTTCACAAAAAGTTTTTATAACGAGCAGTGCAAGAGTGTGCAGTGAACATAAGTCATTATATAACTGGGAATTCCTGGACCAGTATGAGTTTTCAAATACGTTCACGAAAAGTGAAATGCAAGCTATGCTCAATCTCAGCACACAAGAAATAAATCAGTATAAATAAATCAGTATTTCGATTTTGAAAATATTAATGGGATTGATGATAATATATTTCAGTTCTGGACTGGCTTAAATAAAGAAAAATATTTTGATATTTTCAATACAATAAGTCCAGCTCTATCATGCAAAACACCTTACACGGCATTAGGTGTTTACTTGGTAAAAGCTAGAACTGGGGACTCCCATGAAAGAATCTCCTCTTTGTTATGTCTTAGCAAATCCTCGATAACACGCCTACTCAATGTAGCTAGAGAGGCACTGTTAACTTTATTTGTGCCTCTACACTTGGGCATAAGCCACATTACGAGGAATAATATTACAGACAGAAACCTTATAATACCAGAAGGTTTATTTGGTAACAGAGAGGAAAGAGTACCGATTATAATCTTTGATGGTACATATGTGTATTTACAAAAGTCTTCCAATTACCTATTTCAAAAAAAGACCTACAGCTTGCACAAATACCGTAATTTAGTAAAACCATTTATGCTTGTAGCCACTGATGGATATATAATTGATGTCTTTGGACCTTACCCGGCAACTGAGTCTGATTCAGACATCATGAAAGCCTTGTTCCAAAATGAAAACGGGGACATGAGAACATTCTTTTGTGAAAATGATGTATTTATTTTGGACAGAGGCTTTCGTGAATCCCATATTTACAGTCTTTGGGATACAAAGTATATAAACCCGAATCTTTAGAAGCTGGAGAGATTCAGTTGCCTACTATAAAGGCCAATAAGTCCAGGTGTGTTACATTGTGTCGGTGGGTGGTAAAAGTAGTTAATGGGCGCTTCAAAAGAGACTTTAAATTATTTCGGCAAGAATATTTTAATCTAGCTGCCACTCACCTTATGGATGACTTTAGGATTTGTGCAAGCATAATTAATGCTTTTCATCCGACAATTGCAAATAGGCCAGATGCAGAAATAATATTAAATCGTGCATTATCAAGAAGAGATCAGCCTAATATACTTGCACAACAAATTATAAGCAATCGAATAAATAGATTCCGAGCCCAATTTACCAATATTAATGCTCCGCTTCCAGAGCTAGATATTTTTCCTGAAATGACTATGTCTGAATTAATTATATTTGCATTGGGTATTTATCAAATTAAACAAGCCAAAAGCTATTATGGTGAACATGTAAGGCAACGTGGTTCATTTCAGTTGGAAATATCTGAGCATTTGGAAGCAGTGTCCACAACAACCACATCCCAACAAAACCCCTTATTAATAAGGGGTCGTATAAAATCTCGCCATCAATCAGGAAGAACATATTATACATATATACTGGTGGCGAGTCAAGGAACAAGTTGGGATGACAGAATAAAAGGTTATTATTGTAGCTGTATTGCTGGACAACGAACAGTAGGTTGTTGTGCACATATAATGACGATTGTTTGGTATTTGGGTTGGGCTCGGCATCAAGATACTATTGCTGCACCGGCTTCATTTTTGGATGACATTTTAATTGTAAGGGATGATGTAGAAAATGAATAAAAATTATATAGTCAAACACTCTTTTATTTACTATTATACACCCTACTGTATTAGAGGTTCACATAGCATTCTAAATAAGCTATATGCCTTTTATTTTTTCTGACTAGATCAGGTAGATCTTTTAAAGAAAGGTCAAGATATGTTTAACATGACATGGTAATTGTATGAAATAATAAGATATTTGAGCCTAAATCTATTATAGATTATTGCAATCCTGTCATTATACTATTGGTGGTAATAATAAACAGTAGTGTGCTGTGCAGTTGGCTACTTAGGACATCGAGGTCCCAATGTAATAGGTGGCGAGCCTATTGCCATTAACCATTAATTACAAACATAACTTCGAAAAGCATCGAAAAGTCATTGGTGTGTGCCATGGTAAAACCTAGGATCGAACCAGAGACCTCGTCTCAGCAGTCCATTACCCATACCATTAGGCTACCGCGGGTCTCTCTAAGCAGTCTAAGCATAAAAACAAAAATAGTGTATTATATCATGAAATATCATAACAAATAAGTCGTAATGTCATTCATTGACATTTTGACATTGACATTTGACAATTCTCAAAGAAAAATGAAGGATCAGAGGAGATCAAGCGCCATGACAGTTTTATGGTGTGTTGCAATTCATTATGTAAATTCTCGCTTTGTACATCGAAATACAAGCTTTTTATGCTAAATAAATAGTTTTAAACGGTTCTTATTAATACGTCCCTGTATTACATATACTTTACAATGACCAGGCCCCGGCTCCATACATTTTGAAACAATTCCTTTGTCCATTGCCTATAGATTATAAGTAAACATAGAATAAGTAGTATAGACCAAATTCTGGTTTAGTATTTCAGTAAGAATGTTATGTAAACCTTGTTGTCTGGCTAGCGCCTACCTGATTAGTAGGTAAAAGTAAATTCAGTGTATCTTTATTAAACTCAGAGGTTGAGTATAATTTTAAGAGAGAGTTGTTATCTTTAAGTTCTTTATAAGAAATAATTTAAAGTCAATATTTAGTTTTCAAATTAAAGAGTTAATCTAAGTTCCAGTTTTGTTAAACTTAACTTCAAAATGAATAGTCTAGTTTCAGTTTCAAAAACAGATTTATTATAATTTCATATAATGTAATAAGTAAATGCTTAATTGTTAACCCTTGGCTTCGGCCCCAGCATGTTTGATCCAAACAAACAAAACTATGCGTGTATCCGAATTTCTATTATTAACAAGTTTGGCTTGTAAACTAACTTCAGTGTGTAAATTGGTTCGAGTCAATAAATTCACCTATTTTTTTGTGGTTTAATTTAGCACATAACCAGCGACCTACAATATTAATTAAGTGTGCGCCACATTATGTTTAAAAATTGAAGGTGAGTTAACACCACAACGATATTTTTTTTTAATTTTTAAACTTAATATTTAAAATAGGTCCCTTGTTTAGATTTCTTGCTCGTTGTGGAGAAAAAAGTAATAACATAGTACTTTCTTCGTTCATAGGCCACTTTGAGTTTCACTGTATGAGAAAGTACTTGAGAAACTCGTCTCACTTCAAACAAAGTTTCACCAACGATAAATGTTGATTATTGGACACTTAGCTAATAGTTTAAAATATGAATTACTGTTTACTATTTTTACTAACTTTATAATGCTGAGCTGATGTACACACGGTACGAAGTAATAGAGGGACTTAATTAAATTGTAAGTTTTTAATGTACGAGTAAAATCTTAATCTAAATACATAAACGAGTCTGCATTCAAGAGGTACGTATCACAAATATTTTTGGATGCAAAGCTTTCAAGTATAGTGGGGTCCAAGTGTTCATTGATGATCGCAGCACAGTGCAAGTCGGTCATGATGTGCGCCAGTGAAGAGTTGAGCTGATGGACGACGAAGGGTTGTTCTGAGATATCCTGCAGAGCTGTATGTTGTGGCAGTGCGTGACCTAGCGCAGCGCGCAGTAAGATCACCTGAGAGCGTAGTGGTCGTGGTGTAGCGCTGTAGTGTTGTTTCTGGTTGAGGCGTGTCAGCGTACATTCTATAAGCGAGCGTGCATACTGCGCTGAGTGAGGCACACGGCCGAGAAGGATGCGTATGCATACATCTAATTTCTCAGACCACGTGGTCGACTTTTCTAACGCATGATCCAATGCTGTACAATCCCCTCCAGTCATTAATGAGTACATGTGCCGCAACACACCGTCTTGTAGTTGCTCCTCATCTTCAAATGCTGATAGTTGTTCTTCAAGCTCGTTTACAAACTCCTCTGGTGCACATCCAACACAGAATACTTTGCCAGTTAATCCTGAAAATGTAAATAAACTTCGTTATGATTGCTCATTCAGTGTCTTATGTAGAGTAGTGCGTGAAAGTCTTGAAAAACGCGAGAACAAAATTAAGTTAAAATGAAATTACAGTCATATTCAACTCGTGGCTAAATTGTAAATATCATAGGGCTGTTGATGAAAGCAAGCCATGGGAAAATGTATGATTGCAATTACTACCTAACTTAAATAAATTAAGAAATACTGACCGTGATCTTCCAGAATAGTAGCAGTTTCTAGAGCAACAACAATGCCACTCTCGTAGCCCAACAGATAAAACGACTCGTTCATTCCAGTCTTCCTCAGCAAAACCTGTACAGGTGATTATAATGTAAGGCGAGAAGGAAAATATTGTGTCAAAATCCTGTTTTAAATTCAGATCAAGGGGTCATAAGATTGTCTCCATCTATTTCTCAGAATTCATTCATACAATTTCAGAATAAGTAAAAGATATAGGCGCAAGCTTTTCTATGCTCAAGGAGTTGTATAATATATATGAATGTAATTAATATTGGTGTTTGCGATAAGGTCCACTTTTCTTTGAGTGGTTCGAGAGAAACAAGATACGTGTAGTTCGGAAGATAGTTTATTGGCGACTAGTTATAACAAACATTGAAAGTGTCCTATAATACACGTAACATAATATATGCTTTTCTAATAACATAATAATACAATTCAAAGTATCTGATACATGCAAATAATTAATGTAAAATTACCACATTCTATCTGCTTAATTATCAATTTTGATCGATAGGTAGTAAACACAGCTTAGTAATAGTTCTTCTGGTGACTGTGTTACCACTCTTTACACTGTAAACCCTTGTGTACCCGTCAGCCCCAGGGTGCTTGTCAGTGATTCGTCCTAATGAACATTTTCCAGGTGGTAAGCTTTCCATTTTGATTAAGACAATATCTCCTATTGCCAATTCCTTCTCTCTTTTCTTCCATTTAGGACGCTGCTAAAGTTGAGTCAAGTATTCATCTTGCCAACGTTGCCAGAAATCGTTCAAAAGTTTTTGTGTGTATTGCCAGCGTGATAAGTTGTAAATCTTTTCAGTTTTCATAAGGGGTGATGGGACTGTTATTGGTGCTTCTCCGATCAAAAAATTACCAGGGATCAGTGGATTTAATACTTCTGGATCAGTATCATCCATTACACATACTGGACGTGAATTGAGGCAGGCTTCGATTTGGCACAACATTGTGGTCATCTCTTCGAATGTGAGGTGTGTTATTAATATTCGTTTAAGGTGGTTCTTGACTAGTTTCACCCCTAACTCCCACAAACCTCCAAAGTTTGGACTGTAAACCGGGATGAAGTGAAATTGTGTGCCGTCTGTTGCTAAGATTGTTTGGACTGGACCTGTGAGATGCAGGTTGGCTTCATTCCAAGCTTCTTTTAGTTCTCTGTCTGCCCCCACAAAGTTCCTGCCGTGATCACACCATAGATGACTACATTTTCCTCTTCGTGCTATAAAACGTCTAAAGGCACCTATGAAAGCTTCTGCGGTTAGGTCTCCGACCAGTTCTAGGTGAATTGCTTTGGTAGACATGCATATAAAAATCGCAATGTAGGTTTTTGTAGTCTTATTGCCTCGCCCTTTGGTCATCAGTGTTTGAAACGGTCCTGCAAAATCTACACCGCTGTGCAGAAAGGGTCTTGTCGGATTAACTCTCTCTGCGGGTAGGTCTCCCATCATTTGTGTTTTTGTGTTTGCTCTTAATTTGGCGCATTTGACGCATTGATGCACATATTTCTTTATGAGTGATTTGGCTCTAATAATCCAGAACTTGAAACGCAAGTAACAAAGCATTAGTTGTACTCCACCATGAAGTGTCTTCTCATGTGCATCAGCGATTATTAACGGCGTCATTGTATTTTTGGTTCCTAATATTATAGGATTCTTTCTAGCGTGAGATATATTTGCATGTCGGAGGCGACCGCCCACCCTGAGTATATATTGCTCATCTAAGTAAGGGTTAAGCGATCTTAGGTGACTCCTCTTCTTTACTTGTCTGTTTGACCTTAGTAATTCTATTTCTTCTTTGTATTCCTCCTCTTGCACTAATTTAATGCAAATGTGTAAGGAATGTCCTCTGTTGATAAATAATTATTTGTGTTATTATTGTATCGTAAAAATCTTCTACAGTAAGTAATAGTTTTTATTAATTCTGTTAACGTTGAGAAATCTTCAAACCTTTTAATAATTCTATTTTCAACTTCTACATCTTCTGTGTTCAGGTAAGTGTTGATTTTTATTGTTTTCAATTTTACACATGTGTCTATTATTTCTAATTTTCTAATGTTTATTTCCTTTTCAGATAGCCAACTCGGTCCCTGCCACCACAGCCTGCACTATTTTAGTTCGGAGAGAAACATGCCTCGCGAAGCCAATTCTGCTGGATTGTGACATGATTCGACATGATGCCAGTGTTTGTTATTTATGTTTTCGATAATTTCCACCACACGATTTGCCACGAAGGGTTTTCATAACTATCGACGAGTCTGTCCCGGCATACATTTGAGACGTTGGTATCCTCATTGCTTGTCCAATTTGTTTAATGAGCTTGGATAGTACTAAAGCTCCTCACAATTCAAGACGGGGTAACGAGATTGTTTTTAGGGGAGCCACTCTGGTTTTGGCTGCAATCAATTTTATTTCTATATTATTGCTTGTGGTTTGGACTCTTAGGTAAACAGCAGCTGCAAGCACTGTTCGATGCGTCGCTGAACCCATGAAGTTGTAGGTTGTCTTTGGTGACGTTCAACGTCCCAAGCCATCTCTCAATTTCTATTCGATTGACGTTGGTAAAATCCTTTCTTATTTGTAGCCATTCTTCTTCTAATGTCTTGCTAACCTTGTCATCCCAGTTTGATTTCTCCAGCCATAACCTTTGTATCAATATCTTCACCATAATTGTACTTGGCGCTATCCAACCAAGAGGGTCAAAAAGTTTTTGTATATCAGACAAAATACTGCGTTTCGTTATTGTGTGGATTTCAGGTGAGAAGTCGATTTTGTATTGAAATTTGTCTGTGCTCAAGTTCCATACAATTCCAAGCGCCTTTATGGTAGCGTCAAGATTCATGTTTATGTGAACGTTGGCTGACCTCTTTTCTTACACAGACACACAGACTCCATAAACTCGATGCTGTTGGAAGCCCATTTTGTAAGTTGGAAACCACCTTGTCTCAAGGTATCTGATACGGCTTTGGACAGTGATATAGCCTCTGCAACAGAGTCTGAGCCCGACAGTAAATCATCTATATAGAAATACTCCACTATTGTTTGATTAACAAGTGTATCTTGTTTAGGCTCATCCTTACTAACTTGTTGCAGCGTTTTGACAGCTAAGTAAGGTGCAGGAGCGGTGCCAAAGGTGACCCGCAGCAGTCTATATTCTTCAAGAGGATCGGTTTCACTATATGTCCAGAGGATTCGTTGGTAGTCTACATCATCTCGGGTTACTAATATCTGACGATACATTTGTTGAATATCAGCCATGAAACAAACTTGCTTCATTCGCCATCGCATCAGAAGGTTTCTTAGGTCCTCTTGCAACTGAGGACCTACTAACAACTCATCGTTCAAGGAAATGTTGTTTGATCCTTTACAAGAAGCATCGAAGACAACACGTGTTTTAAGTGGACTCTTTGTCTACGCGAACTACGGCGTGGTGAGGTAAGTAGACGCTTGTATTATTTCTTTCCCTTTCAGGTATCTTTTTTTTTCTTAGCTCACGTGTGCCTAGTGGGCCTACCAGTCCACCCGCAGTGCGGTGGCTCGCGAAAGCTGGACCTACTCGGGTGTCTCCCTCACATAATGAAGGCTTTTCGGTTCGTGTATGTGTGTCTACTGTTTTATTAAAGTAGTCCCCCCTTTTTGGGGATTTATTTCTTTATTTAAATCGGTGTTGAACATTTATTGAGTACAATCTATATACAGTTAAGCTTACAATTATTCTGAGATACATACAATTACTTAAGAGAAACAATTTAAAAAAAATTATAATAATTACAATAGGTATCACAGTTAGAATTTAGAAAAAGAAAACAAAATACAATAAAGTGATTAAAATGGTTAAAATTACAATAACAATAAAATTAATAATTAATTACAATAAATATTACAGAATTTAATATACAATATAAAATGGTTAAAAGAATAGAAACACAATAATTACAATTAAAATTTCCAATAAAGATGTATAATTAATTATTCACAACACAGTACTCAATCAATAATTTACAATACGTTTCACAGTTGAAATAAGCATTATTTGTACTCTGTTTGGAGTACTGCACCCCTCCCCGAACGACGTAATTTTCGGTGACGCATTGGAACCGCCGTATGCTGGCAGCGCAGCGCGCTTATCATACGGCGTCCAATTCGTCACCCGTCCCTGTTCCTTTCCATACAATTTTTGACAATATAGGTGCAGTACTCGCTTCAATAGTTGAGCCGCCAGTTGAGCTTCAATAGTTGAGCCGCCTTCTCGCTTATAAAAGCTGCTTCGGAACCTTGATCTATTAGCGCACGCAATGTAATAGTGTGTCCAAGTTTGCTCATTGCTTCTACTACTGCAATTGCTAGCAGTGCTTGCTTCTGCTTAGTATTGAATTGGAATGCCATCATTGTGTTGACTTTTATATCTTGCTCTTCTCCTACATGTGTCACAACCGGCTGCGATGTAACCGATGAATTTCCAGATTGTGGAGTCTCCTTTTCATGCAGAAGAGAATGGTGGCGTCTTTTGCATATATGACAGGACAAAGTTACCTTGCATTTAGAAACCGAATGACCTGTTACTAAGCAGTTGTAACATAAGTGATTCTTTTTGACAAACTCACTTCTATGAGCTGGTTCCATTTTACCGAATTCTTTACAATGACTCAATGTATGGTTATCCTTGCACATAGCACAAACCTTTAGAGTCGGTGTGGCAACATGAATGTTCCTTAATTATTTTATTATCTTTAGTGCTAGCTTGTTGTGTTAATTCTAAAGTGCGGAATTTTGACTCCATAAATTTCTTAAGGTCCCAAGAAATAAGATGTCATCTTCTTTATGTGCGTACTCTTCCCAGTTCTTGTGGGTCTCTGGGTCCATCTTCTGCACCAGAAGATATATCAGGATAGGATCCGAAGAGGCTGTAGAAACATTTAAATTGGTAAGGGTATTTAAACATTCGGCCGTTGTATCCAACAAGCACTTTAATTGAACAGCAGATTGAGTAGACATTTTCTTTAAATTAAATAATTTTCTCATAATAGAATTAACAGTTAATCGTTTGTTGCCATACCTTTGTTTCAGAATATCCCATGCATCTAAATAATTGTCGGTGGTAATCATTACATGCTTCAACAGTGATTTCGCTTCTTGTGTGACACTCAACTTTACATAATGTAGTTTTTGTACATCACTCAATGAGCTGTTATTGTGCACTAACGATGTAAACAAAACTTGGAATGTTTGCCACGACTCATAATTTCCAGAAAATTTGGGTAGGTGAATTTTAGGTAAATGTACAATGGTAGTATGTGGACTTACGCTGCTTGTACTCGTGTCAACAGACTTTGATTCCATTCATCTTGTAAGCATATCCTTCAAGTCACCTTGTAGCACATTATACAAATCTTCATATATGTTAAACTCATCATTTAAAAAATACGTCATAGATGCCTTTTGTTCTTTAGACGTAATTTTTACTAATTCGCGATGCGCAGCTTTAAATGTATTCCAATAATCGTCGATTACTTTCACACGAGCTTCTATATATCCTTTTGTTAAACGGGCTTTCGGGCATTTTCTAAGGTTAGTCTGTGTTTTCTGGAATAAACTGGCAGTATCTTCTAGCACGGAAAGAAGTTGTTGTTGTTCAGCTGTAATAGTCGTCGTCATTTTGATGTAAAACTATATGCTTCAATAAAATTATAATTCTTCGTAATAAGTAAATGCACAAAAAAAGGGTCGGCTGTTGCGATCGGTTCTATTGTTCTCTCGGCACGAGTCTCCAGGTAGTTGCGTCGTACGTCCGGCTCGAAGGACCATATGGTGTTTGCGATAAGGTCCACTTTTCTTTGAGTGGTTCGTGAGAAACAAATGATACGTGTAGTTCGGAAGATAGTTTATTGGTGACTAGTTTTAACAAACATTGAAAGTGTCCTATAATACGCGTAACATAATATATGCATAGCTAGCCAGAACAGTTTATGAATCAACAGATATCTATGTACACATACCTCAGCAAACCTCTGGGCTGTTTCCACCACTGTCTCATGCGGATGATCGAGTCCGGGTTGCAGTACGAGAGCTGGCAGTTTGAGCCGTTCGCAAAACACGCGGAACCGCTCATGATGGCCCTCCATCCCGGGTATTATGCATAGATTTGTCTGGTTTACTTCGAACTCATCATCTCTCTGCAATAATTAAGATGTCTTACTATTGACATTTAATTAAACTATGCTGAAGTGTATACTGAGAAGTTATTTTAAGAAATGCAGTACATACCATAGATGCGCTACTGACAAGTGTTGGCAAAAATACAAATTCGGTAGTCGCAAGAAGTTCGTCCGAATCAATATAACTGAAGAAGGTAGACAAGCCCTTTATATCTTCGAAAGGAAGGTCAAAAACTCTCTTTTCTGTTTCCAATATCCTGGAAATTAAAATCAACATGGAAGTATATGTTGTCTAACATTAAAAATACTTTATAGATTTAAAAAATATAGGTAAATTGTCAACGTTACAACTATATTTGTAAAGCAATAAGTAAAAAAGAACTAAAAATAATAATTTTCCAAACGTTTTTATAATAAACATTTGTAAAAAAATGGGACGCTTTATTGATATCACCACTGCTAGTGCAATAAGATGTAATACTCGTAGATACAGTTTGTAACAAACAAAAATTGCGCAAAGAGCTCAACTTACGTGTCTATTGTTAATGATCGAACTTGTTCTTCGTCATATGCCAGATTGTACTGGACGCGAAGGAAAGTACAAATTGACTGTACTTTATGATTTTGAATACCTAATTCTGCCAAAGTAAGACTCTTCGTGACGGCGTCTGGTATACTTAGACCTGCAGATAAATAATATGAATATTTCTAATGCAGAAAAAAATTAAATACTAGAAATAAGCTCTGTTATAATTTTGCTGCTCTATTATAAGTATATTGGTGCTTAACAACTTACCAGCCAATTTCGCAATTTGTTGCAGAAGGGAGATTTTATGTATGTTCTCATGTGCTAGAATTACACAATGAGTGTTCTGCAAAGCTTGTTCTGCAGCGTCCACTGCACCTCGCCAGTTTATGAAACTGCTGTATACTTCCTTTAATGGACAAATTATATTTTAAATTTTACTTAGCACCACCGTATTGCCGTATCCAAATACTAGATAACACAAAGCTAGATTTTTACAGCCTCTATGATGTAACGGAACGTAACTATTGAAGTATTATGCACCATTGACACAAGTATACTATGTAGCGACATGTGTTGTGTGAAGTAATTGGGTGTGCGTTGTTTTATAGACATTTGTTTAATATAATTTCGTATTACAGAAAATGTTTCGCATAATTTCGTTTAATAGAATAATCAATATACAGAATACTTACTTTAAAGAACTATAAATCATTGAATTTTGTTTCATACAAAGTTAAACATTAGAAAAATCATTTCATAGAATATCAAATCAAATATTCTTAATCATTATATTGTTTATTTAATAGAAAACTTATTACAAAGAAAACATATTGTCAAAGAGACAATTTCTAAACGTTTTTAATCCATAAAATGCATACCCTCATTTAAATGGGACAATTTTTTATAAACTAAACAATTGATGCGTCTACAAGGTCGCCGGAGCCCCGCTGCGCGGGGCTCCTACTTCTACGTGGTTTATAAAAAAATAACCACGAAGGCCTAATGCGGGAGCTTCGCTACGCTCCGCTCCTTCTAACCTAACCTATCCGAGTCGGGGTAATCTGAGTCGGGGTGTTAACTATAATGAGGTTTTATTAATAATTTAATAACAAAATGATTTTATTATATTTTACAGAAGAATTCAAACAAACAGTTAAAAATAAATGTGATTTGGAACATAATAAAGGTAGTTTAATATTCTTTAAATAATAATTCTACGGTTTGATAAGTTTGTTAAACAAAAAAATGTGATTAAAAATTCGTTCAATTGTGTTTCTGTGAAATATGTTTCATTGTAGTAAATTGTTTTTGAAACAATAATATTCGAAATAAAAATATAAGAACCAAATATTATATGAAACATTTTCTGTGAAACGAAATTCTATGAAATTTCTTTCTACGAAATAAGGGGCTCCCGAAGTAATTCGCAACTGCATGGGTAGATGGAGTTAAAAAAATCAAATTCAAAAAGCGTGTGTGATGGCGCCACGGATGAATCATTGCCGTTAGCATAAATAAATTAAAATTCTATGTTTACATTTCATTGGAAGCGAGTAAGATTATCCGTTAAAGATTGAAATAAGATTTAGTTCCAACTTTGTTGCAATGAACAAGTATTATAGCTGATTTTGGCATCGTCGGTTTCGGGAATCTCAATTGGCCGCATGTGCTGCATTGACGCGAATTCTAAATATAAGAATACGAATAATGAACTAGCAAATTAGTTAGACATTTCCTTGGAGTAGCCTTAACCTAATCGTATAAATTAAGGAGTAGTTATATGAAGACGTAGTAAAGTATCGTATCGTATATAATATCGTATATAGTATCGTATATAAAGGCGTAGTTATATAAAGTAGTTATATTAAAACCTAACCTAACCATCCCCTTTAGCGGTAACATCGCGAGAATAAGTCTAATGTAGTCTAACGTATACATTTATCTGGATTCAGACATTGGGGTGGGAAAATACGAGTCGGCTATTTTGACTCTTATAAGGTACGGAAGATCCAATTGGAAGTACGTGGCCTACTAAAAGATAGAGGGAGGATATACAAAATTGGTAGTATCATACTGCACACGGCGATTGGCGGAGCCTGTGCCAAACGGTAAGTTCTAAAGTAAGATAATCATTAACTGAAGTATGCAGTTCGTATGTCTTTGTCGGCAATGTAAGAAGTTAAATCACTAGAGTTATTCAAGTGGTTTGCCACAGCAGTAGTAATCAGGGCACTGCTAGGGATTGCGCGAGGATAGAATTTAGTACGGTTGAGGTTTGTTTATAAGAGAATTATTTGTGTGAAATTCATTTAATGACAAATCATTGTACCAGGAAGCAGGTAGGGTAAGCGGGGCTTAATTAAGTAATTGTATTAGTATTTGTTTCTATTATGAATACCAGCATTCCTAGAATCCTATAGATTCCGGGATATATGGAGCACATCAAAGGTCATCTCTGACCACAATACGAGCATTGTTTAAAGTAGAATTAGTAATGTAGACGTTTTAATTAGTATGTGGGTAGGCAGGTAAGCTGAGCTAGGACGCGGTGCAAGTAGGCGTATAGGAGTAGGATCGTTAGGAACATTACAGTGAGGTGGAGGTAGTGAACGCGACTGTTGCGCACGGGACGTGGGTTCGATTCCCGCTCAGTGTGTATATTTATATCAAAGAATCAATTTCGTTTATTTAGTTTAGGCACAAAAAGAGCACATATGAACGTCAAGATTTTACAAGTATGTAAAGATATAATTAAAATAATATTAAAAAAGTAATTAAAATGAGTGACCCACCTCCTGATAGCGGAATCGCTAGTAAACGAACTAATGATTTTATAATTATCAATATTTACTAATAGTTCATGTTTATAACCAGGGTTCAGTTTAACAAATTACATGAATATGAATTACATTTAAAAATAATCCTAGTTCTAGCTCTTTTCCAGAAAACCCTTCAATATTCAGGTGAAAAATATTCAAGAACATAGACTTTTCTTTGTTCCTAAAATTAAATTGCTATGCTATGAATCAAACATCTATTTGTATTGGTCTGGGTATTTCCGGGGTGCTGGTTGGGTAACCTCCACGTCGGCTTTTTCGTTTCTTTCCCCTTTGGACCGCGGTCCTGGAAGGTGGAAGCGGGGAGCTGGTGCACCCTGGACAACGGCTAACAGACTCCTACCTTGGGATTTCTGTTGGCCCGGCCGATATCCTGAAGGCCGCGGGGCTTGCCTTAATTGGCCGGCCCACGACAAGGATAAGTCTGAAAACTCGACAGCATGGTCGCTTAAAACCTGTGGATACCTGGTGTTTGGTCTTAAAAGAGGAGAGTTCCATGTCATAGTCATAAGTTTCGATTCGAACACGTGTGTGGCACATCATGGAGATTGATGGTGAACGCCGTCGAAGCAGTTCAACGGCGTGATCGGCTGTGCGGGGACCAGCCATAAAACACTAAAAACCGTACACAAAGCAAAATCACACCTCACAATACAGACAACCTTGGTTGGGATTCCACAGGTGATGTGACATGTGCAACAGGTAAGTGAACCTTGCTGTAGTTTCACATTAGCGTTACTTAATAGTAGTCAGGCGCTGCGTTACTTGCAGTCCAAGTTTGGAGAGGCAGACGGGTGTCTGGCTCCACCATTTTCTGGTAGCAGAACGTGGTTGAGCATTCCAGGAAAACTGAGGGCAGCGAGTCCTCGAATGTTCAACCCCTCACGGGTATAATCCTGGGGCCACTACTGTGGAACATCGGTTACGACTGGGTGCTTAGCGGTGACTTCGCGTACGGTGCCACCGTCACGTGTTACGCGGATGACACGCTGGTGACGGTGGGCGAGGCTACGCACCGCGAGGCGACCCCGAGGGCCACGACCGCGGTTGCTCAAGTCGTGGAACGGATCCGGCGGCTGGGTCTCAAGGTGGCTCTACACAAGTCCGAGGCCATGTTCTTTCATGGCCCTTGGCGCAGGCAGGCCTGGCAGCCAGCCTTCAAAAACCCCGGTTCAAAATCAATCCCCGGTTGAAATACCAAGTTGGTGACCACGGCCAATGCCTTGGGTCAGTTGTTGCCCAACTTGAAGGGCCCAGAGGCCTGCTGCAGGAGACTTTACGCGGGCGTCGTGCGGTCCATGGCCCTATACGGGTGCCCCGTGTGGGTGGACACCTTGGAGGCCAGATTCCTGCCTCTGCTCCGTACGGCACAGAGGACGATGGCCACCAGGGCCATCAGGGGATATCGCACGATATCCTTCGAAGCGGCGAGTCTCCTGGCCGGATCGCCACTGTGGATCCAGGACCCTTTCGGCACTGTATCAGTTCCGAAGGGAGGCGCGGGAGCGGGGATTCGATCCCGAGCCCGAGGATATTCGGGCCGAGAAATCCCGGCTCCACAGGGACATGGTGGCCGAGTGGGAGTGACGACTTGAGCAACCACGCGCAGGGCACGCCGTGATTGCGGCGGTAAGACCCATCATGGGGGAGTGGCTGGGGAGGCCACACGGTAGCCTCTGGTACCGTCAGACGCAGATCATCACCGGACACGGTAGCTTCGGGCGGTATCTGCTTCTGATGCTCGTTCGTAGGCGGCTCGGGCGTCGGAGGGCGCAGACCGACCTCCGCTCCCCATGAGCGCGGGCCACAGCGGCGGCGCGCATCGTAGGACGATGCGCACCTCCCCACACCGGGCACCGCGTGGTCCCCCCTGCCGAGGTGGGCCAGACCGAGAGGGATAGCCCTGGGTCAGCCGGGGTGCGAGGGATATGTTGCATGACAACCTCACCTTCGGCCTAGCACTACGACCCAGAGACGGCGTGCGGTTTAGTCGGTTCGAGTCCGACATAACTTCACCCTCCGGCTCCAGAGGAGTGGGGTACCCGTGGGGACTTCCCGAACGTAAAAATGAAAAAAAAAAAAGGTCTGGGTATTTCCATGCCTCAGAGAGCACGTTAAGCCATCGATGCGGTTGTCATACTAATATCTGTGGCAGTCGTTACGAATAGTTGGAGCCCGAAAAAGTTTAACAGCTAGTCTAACTGCAATACTTCGATATCACCAACAGGTTGTGGAGGTCAGAATGCGCAGCTTCGTAGAAAATATCGAAGTTCAACCAAACCCGCAGTTAGATTGGAAAAAATGACCACCGAGCTCAGAGTTTGAAAGCTACAGATGCTATCTGCAGAAAAATCTAATCTCATGAGGAATGAACTTCATTCAACTTCGTGAAGTGCTAAAGATAAAGCACAAACTGTTACTTTATGTTTTTACATCTAAAGAATGAAAAATTTACTTGACTTACTTCCTTAATTTCAGGCAGCAGGAGTACTGTGGCAGTTAACTGGTCATTGAGTCGATTCAGACACACATTCTTGCCAGTAGAGTTGTCACCAAAATCGATCACAGCAAAATAGCTGGAAGTTTGAAGAAAATTTAACCTTGGGTATAACAAACATTGGAAGAAGCTTATGTCTAGCATTGGATTGAGATAGACAAATTGATTGGTTGATTATAAACAAAATACCAAAAATATATATCTTTTATGACAAAAAAGATAATTTTCAGATTTTAACTTGATTGAGTGAGTGTCTGATATTTTGTATCATGACTACCATGTCATGAGTTATACGTAGTGAAATTCTTATAAGAATCATTTGATAGATTTAGCATGGTCAGCTGCTGATAACCCTGCTCCTAAAGATCTCTCAACATATTTGAATGAAATAATATTTATGACAGTACAATTACAACGAACGTGTATTTACGAGTACATTAGTCCTTGTATTGGGTACGGAATAAAGTTTCCCTGCAACTGATTGTACTATTCCTATAACACATCAGATCAAATTAACGTACCTTAGATCAGAACACAATTTCCTTATTTCTGTATCCAAATTGCTTATCAAATTATTCTCAGCGCCAGTTTCTTCGGCAATGATATAAACACCTTCCAGAGGGCCCAACCGTAAACTGCTAGTTATTAAAGAAACTACTGATTTCTGGTTGTTTAGGGATTCTGAAGACACGGCGACATTTACACCTAATCTTTGCCAAAACCTAAAACACATCATTTTACTAAATATAAATAATGTACAAATTTGAATGATATTTTATAGCACTAAGCATGGTAACTAATAAAATCGATTCAGATAGTAGTAGTAGTAGTATTAGATAGAAGGATCGCGGGTCCGAACCCCGTGTGAACCAATAAAATTTTTTTCTATATTAATCGATAGTATTAAGTTTCAGATATTTTGGTCTAAACCTTGGAATCTTATGGTTGTTTCAAGTTAAACTTTGTTGATCGCATAGATTATATTCGAAGTCAACACTCAAGTATACTGAATTATATCAACAAGTAACTACCGTATTTTGTGCTGTAAGTAAGAAGATTGTGTCGGAACGTGCAGATGTAGTTGCTTAGCACCTCTAGTCACAAGTCTGTCAGCAAACTGTAGACCATACGATGTCTTGCCGCACAGTATAAGCTGAGAGCGATTTGCGCTACATCTTATCCTGGAAATCAATTTATTATTTTATTACAACTGCTTAGTAAATTATTTTTGCAAGTTTCCGACGACATACTATTATCAGTCCAATACATGAAATCGTATGTGTGGTACATGTGAGTACAAGTTAAGTAATTTACCTGTTCTGTGCATGAATAGTGTTTGCCTTTACATGCAACAGCACACGGCCGCGATGGGAACTGGAGGCCAGTAGCTGGAATGCACGCGCTGCTTCATATGGTCCGAATGTTACACGCGACAGGGGACGAACGAAGCCGCGAGCAATGCCTTCACTTACCATTCTATGTATATTCTGTGGATATCTTTAATATTAGTATTTTATACCTACTTTATTTACAATAGAACCATTACCATGGCTCTCAATATATAATTATGAGCATAAATGTTAAAAAAAATATAATACCTGTCTGCCTTATTGAATATACAGGGTGTAATCGTTAAGTGTGTCCAGGCGATTATTCCGTAACTATTACAGATATCAAAAAACTTTAAACTGATATCGAAAGTACGTTACCTAATGAGTAAAATGACATCAATAACTTTTTAAAAATCAAACGAGAGGTATCTAACATTTTGACATTAAACACTCCCATACATTTAGTATGAGATTAGTAGAAAAGTTTTAGTTTCCTTATTTTAAGTGATCTAGTACCCATTTTACCTTAATCATATTTTATGATTACGTATAATATGACAATGATGATTTTCAAGTACACGTGTAAATTAATTATCTTACCACTTCAAATAAGTAATAAACCTTGTTTCAATATCGTATTAAGTAATTTGAGCTAACTGAAAAAAAAGATACTCTTTGGTGTTCGTTCTAAATTCAAAACTTTTATCTCGGGTTGTTGTTCCCGCCAATTTAGCGTTGTTTTTTAATTTGCGTTAATAATCGTGATTGTTCCATTTATTGATTGCAAAATGGCATATTCCAAAAGATAAAAGAGAGATATCGATTGAGATAGGAAAAAGTGAATCGCTCAGGTGGGACTTCGCGATTGGGGGTTCGACCACGATCTTTCCCTTACAGGGGGAATGCTCTGACCACTGAGCCACCGAGCCACACCTGAAGCAAATTTAAAAATGCAAGTACAAAATAAGAGATACTAACCATTTCTAGATTAATCCATGACCGTAAAATTCGAATCATTACATCCGTTGCCTCCACGACTTGACGTCGGGTTAGAGGATGTACCAAAGAAAGTGAACATGAATGAATGAACATGAAACAAAACCGCACATTTGTTACCGAAACGACATTTGGTTTAAAAGTTTTGACAGTTTTTATTTCGTTCAAGGAGGTAGCTTTGCACATATTTCACAAATGACGAACGGCATTTTACAACAAATTACGCTAGGTGATAGCATCAAAAGCGTGCTCCGCTAACCTTCCCTTACAGGAATAGTCGCATAGATAATTATGATTTAGATTCGAAATGCAAAAGACACGTTTTGTAAATTAAAATAAAACCCATTTTGTGATTTCAAGAACTAAATTATTTCGATTTATTTCCGTAAGCTCGTTAGAAATAAAATCGCCAGTAACGGGCTAAAAAGAAGGTATCTACTTAATATAAATGATTTTCACAGTCGTATCTACTTGTATCTCAACAACAAGATTCCTAATCCATTTACAAATATCTATGGCGATTAGAAACACAATAAAAATCAATTACACCACGAATTAAATAAAAATATAAACCCCACATACAATTTTGTTTGAATGAATTGTGAGATATTAAAATAATATTAAATGAATTATGAATTTACTCATATGTCCATACACTTTTTATCTACGATTTTCAAAAAAAAGCGAAGAATGGGCATTCTCCTGTCATTCAATGAGAGATATGCTAAAAATTTACTACAAAAGAGCGGCCATTATCGCCTACAGAAGTGAGTACCCAGATAGAGAAGTCCCTTCTGGTGTACGTAGCTAAAACCTTCTACTAATCTCATACTAAATGTATGGGAGTGTTTAATGTCAAAATGTTAGATACCTCTCGTTTGATTTTTAAAAAGTTATTGACGTCATTTTACTCATTAAGTACTTTCGATATCAGTTTAGAGTTTTTTGATATCTGTAATAGTTACGGAATAATCGCCTGGACACACTTAACGATTACACCCCGTATACAGAGGTGTGGGTATGTCAAAACACACACACACACTCACACACACACACACACACACACACACACACACACACACACACACACACACACGCACACACACACGCACACACACATACACACACAAAACACTCTTCAATTTTAGAATATTTTTGTTTCTACTTACTTTCAAATCTTCAATATTTTCATCTTCAAATAATGAAGAGAAATCTACGGTAATATAATTTTTCTCCTTATTTAAATAAGACATTCCAAAATTATATTCATCTCCGTTTTGAAGTTGTGAGATGTCAAGAAACAGACCCCCAAAGTTATTGCAGTCGAAAGATATCTGCAAAAAAATGTGTCACTTAGCACGACAGAAGCCTAGCTGCACTCTACTTCTTTCTCAAATTTTCACACAAATAAGGTGAATCGTTTTTTTATATTACCTATGTGCAGGAACTTCAAATAAATAAAACATAAGTTTCTAATTTAATAATTTTGCATTAAATAATGTAGGTAAGTGTGCGCGGCACTCCAAATTGAACGCTGCGGTGTGGCGCGAATAGTTCAAGAGGTCAAGAGTAAACATTATGTTAGCGTATAATGAAATACGTAAACGTTACATGAAATATATTCCGAATTGCGTGGTTTAGTTTGAACATTTTGAGAATATTAAGGTGCCACTTACATCTTTGAGCCGTCCTGTAACGCAGCTTATAACAACATCGCATTTTTTTCCTTTAGAGAATATTTGAACCATATCACTAAAAGTTTGATCGCGGGAGCACCCAATACGATCAGCTGAAATGTTTAGATAAGTTAAATAACAGTGCTAGAAATCCTTGAAATCAAACAATATTGTTTTAAGAACGAGGGCCAAATTGCATTCAAGTGGATAAATTTAGTCGGTTATAATCAAAATACCGAAGCTCATAATACCAAATTTAATAAAACCGATGTGTAAGAGACCGAAATACGGAATCACGAAGTACAAAATCTTAAACTACAAAATTCCGTAGGTCAATATCTTCGAGATTTTTGGGCGGGAGCTCCGGCCGTGGTTTGAAATAAGATTACTGATAATACATGAAGATAAGATGAAGATATGGGATCTACATGAAAAATAACAAGGCGAGTTGTAAAAAGTAACTATGAAAATTAAACCAGAACGCCTACCGTCAGTAACGTATCAAAATCTATTTTTCACAATTTTGGATTTTAACTTTCGGAATTTTGATAAGTAACCATTTGGTCATGTGCAAAAAAATTCAGTACAGTGTCTCAGAATACAAAATTGGAGTTAGGCAATAGAGGAGAAGAATGAAGCTAACAATAGTGAAAATGAATGTCTCTACTATACCTTTCAATGCTGGAAATATGCTAAGCAGGAAATGCTTTTTACGTATATCACTGACGGTCGTGTAGACTTTACAATCTAAAGCCAAAGCCAGAGATATGATTGCCTGCCCTAAAGCACCTGCACCTCCGTGGACAAATATCGACCTGCCTCGAGGCAATCGAAACTTAACAGCCTTTTGAAAAACAAAAAGATATGCTTTTGTTACATGCTTTGAGTATTCAACACGAGATATGCCTGAGGCGCACGCGTTCCTCTTACGCTCTCTTGGGTACGTACGGTGTAGCAGTTTCAAGTTTGATTAGTAATATCAGCATAGTTTTCGGTATGTATACGAAATTCATAACATTTTGTGTGTGTTTTACAGCCCCAAGAATTTATGTAATGTATTGAAGAAATACTCACTAGGCAATAGTACGCTTGCACGTACGCTAGTGGCACAGTGGCAGCATCTTCGAGACTCCAGTGTTTCGGTACAGGCCAAAGCAGATCTGGCTTCGCTGTCACCCGAGTACTTGCTGCACCACTGCGTACTATACCCATTACGGGTTTACCGCTGTGAAAAAATATAAATTAGTAAGCTTTCGTCTGTGAGTGATTTCTACGCGTTTTGCTGTAATTTAAGTGCAGCTGAATAAAATCTGTCTTCAACGTTTGTTTTCGCAATTTCTATTTAAACCGACCCCACGCTCGTAACAATATTCAGATTTTTTTCAACATTTATTTTTATACAATTGTTCATCTACTGACGAGCTTTAGCTATCGATATAGAATCAGTTTGTATATTTTCTTAACGTTTCTCTTATTTTTTTATGATAAATAAAATTACTATGGTTGGAGAGGGTGAACCAGGCAAATTTGCTACAGTCTGTAACGTGCCCTACTCACTAATGACAGTTGCATTTTGTATTTAGCGTCAATCTGATCCGAATGAGTCAGTGACACAAGCATGCTGGCGATGTAAACAACACTGCTGATTTTTATTAGTTTTAAGAGAGAAAAAGTGACAAAACGTCTTGTATAATAGGCTGTGGGTGAGAGTGCTCACGCTCTCCACCCTGCTCGTGGCGATTGTCCGCTGCGCAGATGCGTGGGCATCCAGCGTCTTCTTCTGCGAGCAGGTCATGCTCGTGAAGGGGACAGCAGAGCGGGCGCGACGCGATGCGCGAGACAGCAGAGCGGTCGCGACGCGATGACCGAGACAGACTCACGGATATTGCTGCCCGGGTTCGTATAGGCGGCGCGGGTGTTGGAGGGCGCAGACTGACCTACGCCCCCCAAGAGCGCGGGCCTGATGGCGACGGGTGGAGCCGTCCGTCACCCTAGCAGAAGCAGGTCCGAGACCGAGAGGGATGGCCCTGGGTCAGCTGGGGTGCGAGGGATATGTCGCCTGACAACCTCACCTTCGACCTAGCACTACGACCCACAGACGGCGACTCCGGAATATCCGTAAAAAATATATGATAGGCTGAATTTGTTTTAAGATCAAAAGTTAAAGTATTATTTTCATATTTTTTTAGTTTCATAAGTTTCATTCTAAAAATGTCCACTTTGAACTCTTATATGCTTAAAATTTATTTTCATTTTAGGCAAACTTATCAACGGGCCAGTTAAAACTTTTTTTTCCCATGTGGCCCGGCACCGGGCCAAGTCACCGGGGCAGATGGGATACACCCAAACTTATCTATCAATGCCAAGTGGAACACATTACCCCAAAAATTGGTTTATTTGCCCTGACTTGTCTCGGGTAATGTGCCCCATTTCTATTCTTTTGTGTCATTATTTGGAACTATTTACAATCAATTATAAAATTTCACGGAATGGGAAAGAATCAAAGAATCAATTTCGTTTATTCAGTTTAGGTACTTAAAGAGCACATTTGAACGTCAAAGAAAAAAGACTTGACAACTTATTTCCTTCAAGGTATTGGCTCAACTATATTTTGTCCAATTTTGAGCCGGGAGGAAATGACTAACGATTTTAATTTTTCATACAACTTTTTGAACTTTTGGTCACCAGCTGACGCGTATTCCACCGCGATATTGCCAGCTGACAATTTTTTTCCTCCAAGGTATTGGCTTAACTGTATTTTAGCCAATTTTGAGCCGGGAGGAAATGACTGACGATTTTAATTTTTTTTACAACTTTAGGTCACCAGCTGACAGGTTTTCCACCGCGATATGAGCAGCTGACAATTTTTTTCCTTCAAGACATTGGCTTAACTGTAATTTAGCCAATTTTCAGCTGGGAGGAAATGACTGATTTTTTTTCATTTTTTTACATGTTTGAGCGGTCACGACTGCTTACCCCACCAACAAAGTGCCGGCTGACAACCACGAAAATTCATGATTTGACTTCCTTAACCACTGTACGAAGTTTCTACCGGGAGGCGATTGGTCATGAGAACCTGTCGCTGGCTTGCGGTCTATAACGTGATAGGAACACTTTAATAATAAAGCAGTAATTATTTGATATTATTATTGTGTTACCTACTGACATTAGTTATAAGTTATTTACTAACAAATCTATGGAAGAAATTCTGAAAATGATATTATTATTATCTTATTATTCATTTTAAAAACTTACAAATTAAATTTAAGTACATATAGAAAAAAAAACAAACATTTATTTAAAAATATAAAATGAATATATAAATAATAAATATTCCACAACATTTCACACAACGCTATCTAGATCCATGGCAAGCATAGTTTAACTAGCTTATATTATGAAATCTAGAATGCGGATAAACATACTTAGATACATTTTTTTTTGTAAATGCATACATATTATAAATAGAAATACCCAGACCAATGCAAATACCCATATTCATGCATACAAATATTTGCACTGAGCGGGAATCCAACCCGCGCCTCCTACGTAGCGGCCGCGTTCACTACCGCCACGCCACGGAGGCTAAAAGTAGTGCCCCACCGGTATCGGGTACAAGGACCAAGCTACCGGTGGTTAGAGCTTCAGAGAAAGGAACTTCCTCACGACGCGCGCCGCATCAAGGAGCACTGCCTTGTGCATCTGGCCCTTAATCCAACCGTTTAACCCGGGCCTCTTCAGGTGTTGGTCGAGGCTCTTTGATATCAGTCCGTTGACTGACACAACTATCGGTACAATGATTGCTGAGTCAACATTCCACATGTCGACAACCTCGTGGGCCAAGTCCAAGTATTTGATCTGTTTATCTTTCTCAGCTTTCACGAGATTCTCGTCATGAGGAATGGTGACATCGATAATCAATGCTCGGCGTTCGGATCGGTCTATCACCACAATGTCAGGCTTGTTGGTTACAACAGTCCTATCAGTGATGATAGATCGATCCCAGTACAATGTGATATGTCTATTTTCTAGAACTGGCTATACCTCTATAGGTATGTTCCTGAGCTTTAAGTTAAGGCACCTCAACTTCCACAAGGTTGTATTTCAGAGCAAGTCGCTGATGGCTTATCCTGGCTACTTGATTATGTCTGTGCTAGCACTCGCCGTTAGCAAGACGAGAACGACCGGAAGTAATATGTCTGAGGGATTCACAAGGTTGGTGACACGCTCGACAGATGTCAACTGTACGATCCCTCATGATATACTTCCGGTAGTAATTCGTCTTGATAACTTCTTCAGCAATTGCACAGACGAAACCTTCGGTTTCCCCAAAAAGGTCACCGAAACGTAGCCAGGATACAGACGCTAATAGGTCTACTTCTTGCTTGTGGAGGGACCGATAGAACCTGCCATGTAGCTCCTTATTATTATTATTATTAATCTATATGCTTGAAGAAAAATAGTTCATTTGCGCTTGTATCTTAAATTATGCTTCTGTCCATTTATACCGGAGTGGTGCTAATCGATTTATGGTAAAGGAAAAAATCAGATAAATGAATAATAAATCAACATCAAGTCAGTCCATAAGCTTTTCATCACAAGCTGATTTATCCATGGTTTCATATGAACAGGAAGTCATACGAAACTTAAGAATAAAAAGAAAAGGAAAAAAATTTGGTTGCCTGTAAAGTCGGTATACGGGCGAAAGTTTTACGTGACAACGACTTTGAGTGGTAAAATAATTTTAATGTGAATATTCATTCGTATAGTAGGAAGAAGGGTGAAATAATAGTAACAATTTAAAAATGTCTGTCTCTCTCGCTCTTAGGCGGGCTAACCATGCCCGAGTGGAAGGGACGCGTGCCTCTCACTCGCTCTCATTGTGAGCGCATAACGTGAGCGGAGCGTAACGCAGTTTCTTGAAGTGTCACCCGGCAAACAATTTGATGCCGCTAAAGGAGGATCTCATGAAGTCGATAAAAAAGAAAGCTAAGATAAAACAACAAAACAGTCAAATACCAGACCCTAACACAGAGATCAAACAGCTACTAATATATAATAGAACATCACGACATCAAGAACAAGGAATTACTGTTATAAGCTGCTAAAAATATACACAAGTGAATAAGGATGGACCACTAACCTCAGAAACCTGTGCTGTAGCCTCTCGTACCGTCAGACCCATGAGCGCGGGCCTGAGGGTGACGAATGGAGCCGCCTGTCATCCAGCAGAAACTTGTCTAGCCATTTAATTAAACAGCTATGAAAATGACTTTTTTCTGCATGAATTTCAAAAATAACTACGAAGGCTAATGCGGGAACTTGGATCCGCTCCCGCAATGGGCTTCTAACCTTACCTATCCAAGTCGGATTGTGCACTATATTTCTTTAAATACACCTATTACACCTAGTACATCTGCCTACCCTCTCAGGGATTTACAGGCGTGAGTATATGTTTGTATGTAATTTTCTGTCTTAATTCTTGGTGGTGCCCTATCTTAGAAATGGCCTAAGCATTGGCCAGCCAGGGTATATGTTGTAATAAACGTTACGACTGAACATCATTCAGGCCGTTCATTGAATTGCGCCATTTAGTTAACAGCCTATGCAGTTATTGAACGGCTAATTTAGCTGGCGGCGACATAAATATGTTATTCATTAAAGTGTCAGATGAATTAAATATCATCTTTATATTTCGTAAAAGGAAATTCAAAAAAGTCATAGTATAAGGTTATGTATTTAAATGAAGGGATAATATTATATGAAAATTTAAAATCTTAAACAAGGACATAAAGATTAACTGGTTTAAGATTTTAAATTTTCATTTAGGTATATTTAAATAAACTGTGAAGAAGGTATGGCAGTCACGTATATATAGGACGTGATTTCCAGAAGGGGAGATCTGATTCTCAGCACTCCATGGATTCATCGTGCGGTCGCCGGGTCCATAGCGTGGTCCAGAGGAACACCGTGACGGCGACTGGGACTTGCGACCCAGATGTAGGTGGCCACCTTGTTATGCATCAGCGCTCACCTCCACCGTCAGTAGTGTTACCCCCCCCCCCCCCCACCTATCCATATTTGGTTCTTTCTATAGCGGCATTGATAGGATCTTTCCTATCAATGCCGCTTTTGATATTAGATTTAGTAAAGAGCTTACTGAAGCTCTTGCTCTTCGCAATCCGAGGTCTTTAAGAAGGTTATACAGGGATTTAGGTGGAATTCCCCTTGCTCCTACTTCTACAGCGTAGAGTTTAACCACGTAGCTGTTTTGGTTATCTCGTTAGTGAAGTCAAAGTTTTTGTTTGCCTTGTAGCGTGGTCTTTAGGTATATTAGTTTCCCACGGTGCTGTGAGCTCTACAAGCACTGCACGCCTATGCGATCGTGAAAAAAGGAATATATGTCGGGTCTGGATGATGAGGCACAGATATCCTCCGGTATTTTGTAGTGCTTCTCATACGTATCTACGAGTATTGTCCAGTCAACGGCAGCCATCAAAATTGAATATGGCTTCTGAGGTGATTTCTTTGAGCAGCCTTCCTTTACAAACACAATGTCATTTCTTTGGTTTGTGGTTAATCCTTTTTTCGCTCTAGCTACTTACAGCCTCACGTATAATTTCTAATACCTTATCATGTTGGCGCGAGTAATTTCACCGGTCTAACAGCGTCCTACAACCCACTAGCAGGTGCCTAGCCGTACCAGTTGCTTCACCACATGAGTTACATGTTTTATCTGTAGCTTTTCCCCATCTGACTATTGAATTGTATAAATTACAATGTAATGAATAAGAAATCACATCTGCTGCCATAATATCGGAATCGTCAGTCAGCATACCCAAGGACTGACGATATAATTTGGCTTGATTTGATTTAATTACTTGTAAATATTATTATATAAACAGTAGCAATAACAATCAACAACAATCAATAAAGATATCAATAACAGTAGTAATCCAAGTGTGGAATCTTTCACTAAGCCCGCAATAAAGTTTCTATCTTCATCTTCAAATTAAACTATGTGTTTACGATAAACTGATTGCTTGTACTGTGCTATTCAAATCACAATGCAGATTAGATTTTAGTTTTTAAATCAGTTATTGTAAAGCGGATATTAATCTTATCTCGCCCTAATACAGTTTGCAGCTAGCACAGGCGGGAGATGATGATTTTTTTTAGACTTTACCGCCACCTTTAAAAATACCTACGTGTTGTGATCTGAATATTAGGTTACCATGTTAAGTTTACCTTGCTCTTAGATATTGTGTTTGTGTAAGTCTAATATTCATTTATGAATCAATAAAAAAATAAGTATTCGTGTAATGTGCCCCAACCTATACTTTAAGAAATCGTTAATCTCGGCTGTTTTAATTACACTTATAATTATTTTTTCATATTTGTTGTGCAAATTGAGTCAGAGGTTACGACTAATTACTTAAATACACATGTTTTAAATAAAGCCGTTTTTTATTTCAATCCTTTAAATGGTGGGGCAAGATTGTTAACTTGTATCAAGTAAGCCTCAACATACCTATATGTAATATCTACTCTGACTGTTTACCAACAGTCAATTGGTCTATGAACCGTTGGTCAACATTATCTTTAAACCATAAACTTTTCGTCCAATGGACTTTTCATCCACAAATTTTTCACCAGCATTAATCTATGTCAGTAAATGCTTAACCAACAGACTGTTTTGACCAATAACTTTTCACCCTAAGAACAAATGGCCCATGGACTGTTCCCCAAGAGAATGGTACTTCAGTGATCGTTAAGTGATCTCCACAAGCAATAATAGCCTTTTTTTACGTGCGGGAAATCCCTACGGATGCCCACCCCTCCGGAGCAGTCCGACATAACCTACCCCAGGTTATGTCGGACTCGAACCGACTAAACGGCACGCCGTCTCTGGGTCGTAGTACTAGGCCGAAGGTGAGGTTGTCATGCGACATATCCCTCGCACCCCGGCTGACCCAGGGCCATCCCTCTCGGTCTGGCCCTCCTCGGGAAGTGGGGACCACGTGGTCCCCGACTCTACCCCGGTGTGGGGGGGGGGGGACGCGCGTCGTCCTAAGGTGCACGCCGCCGCCGTAGTTTGCTTCTGCTAGGGTGACGGGCGGCTCCACCCGCGCCCTCCTATGCCCGAGCCGCCTTCGAGCGCGTGCAGCGATGTCAGCGAGTCTTCCTCGCTCATCGCACCGCGCCCGCTCTGCTGTCTCCTTCGCGAGCATGACCTGCTCGCAGAATGAGGCGCTGGCCGCCCACGCATCCGCGCAGCGGACCATCGCCGCGAGCAGGGTGGAGAACGTGAGCACTCTCACCCCCAGGGCCTGCACAAGCTCCCGCCTCGGCGTCTCGAACGCCGGACACTCGGTGAGCGTGTGCAGCCCCGAGTCCACGCTCGCGTCGCAGTGATGGCACTCGGGCGTTGGTTCTATACCCATCAGATGCAGATACCGCCCGAGCAATAATAGCCTAGGGATAGGAGCGTTGGACTACCAAGTTGGACTAGCCATTTAATGAAAGAGCTATGAAAATGGATTTATTCTGCATGGTCATAAAAAAAAATAACCAAGAAGGTCTAACCTAACCTATCCAAGTCGGATTAAACATTCTATTTCACTTGTACACTCTAAACCTAAGGTGTAGTGTAGAGCTTGTAGGTTTAGAGCGTGCAGTCTTTAGAGTTTGGCTTTTTACGAGATCTAAAAACTTTTTCACAGGGTAGGCTACGTAAACTCGTCTTAACATTTTTACATGAAAATGTTTTTGGTCGGATTTTGAATTTTGACTTATGTAGCACAAACTGTAGTGCAAGTCTCATATACAAACTTCCACCGTAGTAGGTAATCTGTGCTTCCACCTCCTATTCCCAGGGGATAGGTTAGGTTAGGTTTTAAATTTTTTTGTTGTCTTTGTAGTGATATTAGCTTACATACCAAATATCTGCTTTCTAGGACTTCAGGCAGTTTGATGATCAGTGAGTGATGAATCAGTGACGAAATTAAGGGTTTTGAGACATTAATAAAATCTAAAGTATAATAGCTACGACATTTAAACTTTGTACGTTCAATGATTATACCGATGGCATTCTATCTTGAAAATTTTAACTATTTAGCATCATCCAAAGCAAAGTTATGAGAGTTCAAAAAAACGACTACGACGAATACTCTAGAGTAATTAGTAATGTGCATTTTTACCTTTCTGTGATTCCACTAAAATCCATACCGTAGCTATTAATAACATTTTTCTTAAAATACAATGAACCGTTCGCAGTTTTCAGGTCATTCATATTGATTCCAGCATAGTGGACCTAAAACCATGAGTAATTTTAAAATACTGAACAGAATATTAAAGGTTGAAACTTGAAACAATAGCTCAAGATGCTAGGCTACTATCCCAAAATGACATGCAAACGTGGTGCCTTGAGAGAACACACAACACTAAATTTCAATGTATGAATAGTCTCGTAGACACTTAGGTGATAACTTTATAAGGCTTATAACTGATAAGTTAAAACTCGGCTAGAACAGCGCTTACAGTTACCAGGGCCTGTGAGAGAGAAAGTGATTCCAATGACTGAGGAGCCGAAAAAGTGGCATTCTAATTTGATAGTCCATTACCTGTCTGCAAAATATTGTAAATAATAGTACAGAAGAAGAAAATCATACATACATCGACAGTTACTCCAGATCCAGTAACGGGAGGGACGTTTACCCAAGTTAACGATTCGTAATCCCCTAATTGAGCACCTTGTAGTGTCATGTTCAGAGTCCCCGTCGTATTGTGATTCACTGATAAATAATATTCGCCTCCCAACTTACCCTACGCAAAAAGATTATTTTTTAACAAAAAGAAAGGAATACTACAATAATACTAATGATGTTTTTTCTTACATCTGTAATGTTGTTAAATGCCAAATCAATTTCATGAAGTTTTTCGTCAAGATCATCATTGCTGCTGTCATTTATTGTTACCAGGTGTATCTTATTTCGTACAGCTTCCTTTCGCCATGAAGAAACGAGCTCTTTAAGACCGGATGGTATTGGATAGGGTGTGATTATAAGAAGGCGATGGCCTACGGTTAAATTACTGCGAACTGAAGCCAAGAAACCTAAGTCAAATTCTCTACGAACTGATACAGTCGTAGTGGCTGTGAGTTCTTTGAATGGTCCCCAACGAATTAACTGTAACTTTGTCGTATCATTGGTGTGAATAGCAAGCACTCGATATGTCGAAGAGCGATTTGATGAGGCAGGAAGACCCACGTATTCTTCACTCACAACAAATTTGTCTCGTGGCAACACCTCTTGTAAATATTGACAAACCTGTTGGTGCATGAAAATATTAACATTTTAAACTATTTTAATGTAAATTACCTATTTAATCTTACTAAGAGATAACATACTTCCTGATCAGTAGACAAATTTGGAACAAGTATTAAGTCTACATTTTCAAATTTGTAGTCTTTTAAAACTTTTTCACGAGTGATTTGTCTATAGTGAACTTTTATTCCAAAAACATTCTTAACGACATTATTTATTTCCTTGAACATAGATTGTTCTTTCGATTGGTTCCATACACCAACTACAGTTATTGCGTTTGTATTTAAATTTTCAGCAGCAATTTGGAAGTAAACTTCAAGAGATGAAGAAACCTGTAAATTATATGAAAATTATTTAAATAACGTTTATATACAAGTACTATTTCGTCGATTATTTGCAATTACTATTTTGTAATTGCAATTGGTAACTAGAAATTTTACTTACGTCCAGCTCAGTACTAAAGTGGGGAACGAAATTCCGAGATTTTAAGGCCATTTCGCTTGTATCGTACGGAGGCAACAGTTGGAATTTTATGTTCTCAATTGTAACTCCTCCAGACCTGAATGAAACAAACAACGATAAATTTTATGCTATCATTCATCTGTAGAAAATTTTCGCAAGAAGCATCGTATGGGCAGAATGTTGAAGGTAAATAACAAAAATGCCACGCATAATAGAAATACGGAAATTATTATTTATGGCGAGAAACTTATTACATGTGTGGTGGTCTGTGTGTGGTCTGCGATAGGCTAATTGATCAATTGTTTGGCGTAATTACCCGGTTGCGCCAGAAGGAGGGTTATATTTTTCGAGAATATGTATGTATTTATGTATGAATGTATGTATTTATGTATGTTTGAATGTATATAGAATTGTTTGTATTGTTTGTAAATATTGAATGGTTCGATGGATTTTAGCTTAAGAGGTGTAGTTAGATTCGTATTTACTGTGAGAGTGACACTGGGTATATCAAAATAAAAAAAATAGAATGGCGGATTTTTGGCGCCAAAAATGATTGAGGGATTTTTTTATCTTCACTCAATTTTAACGAGTGGGGTATCAGAATGAAGGAAATTTAGAAGACGATTTTAAAAATATGTATGTCATAATTAAAAAGTATAAAATAAAATAAATTATTAAATATGAAAAAACCGACTAATGCTAGAAAGATCGAAACAAGCTTTATAGCAGGCGGTACCCATTTACAAATCTCAAACTCGATGAAAATTAATGGGTACCGCCTGCTATAAAGCTTGTTTCGATCTTTTTAGCATCAGTCAGGTTTTTTATTTATAATAATTTATTTGATTTAAGTTCTATGTCACCTTGGTTGGCACGCAGTTTTTAAGGTAATGTATGTATTCTGAGACATGCTTCTGTTCTGTAGACTAACCATTTGTCTCCAGGGGCAATTGCAGCAGGTGAAAGTTTTATTTCAGGTAACAAGGTCTCAGATATTTTAAAGACCGAAAAAGATTTACCTCGTATTATCGTATGTTTCTGAAACTTTGGCCTTTATCAACTTTTTATTATCTGACGTGTTTGACTTTAGAATTGCTTCGCTGTGGGCCTCAACATCAATCTTCAATTTCCGGATACTTGCAGGTTGCGAGACTGCGTGGTGAGGGTGTCGTAGTACATTCAACTGCAGCATACCATCGATGAACGTAACCCAGTTATCACGCCACATGAGCTCAGCATCTTCGAAATCCTCATCAACGCGTCCAATGCTTTGAAACTCGCCACTACATTAAGAACAAAAAGTCACGAGTTTTATTTATGTTAGGAAAAACTTATCACCACATGTTAAATTTTATTCTGGATCCAAGGTACCTGTAAAAATAACCTCTGTCTCGCAACACTCGGTAGACATCATCAGCACTGAAGGACATGTTTTTGTTCAGGTCGTTCACGATCTTAGACTTTACTCTATGTCCTTTTATGGGAATGATGAACCCTGTTGCGACTTTAGAGCCCTCATTTAAAACCTTAAAAATATAACAAAATTAATAGATTAATATAAATATGATAAACAGAAAATGGAATACCAAAAGGAACTCTATAATGAAACGACGTAGCCCCATCGAGTCACAGCTCATTTGATTCGTCTTGGCGAGTTCTTTGTTTTCAATGATAAGCAGGATCTGATCTAATGATGACGCTGGAAGATGGTCATAGGAACACAGAAAAGAAATAATGCAATCCCATTGCGTCCCGCCTCGTTTGATTCGTCTTGACGATAACCAGGGTCTGACGATGGTGCTGGTTGGTGGCTATAGGAACCGCGTCAAATTTGTGGAGACGGTAGATGGTCATACGAATTTAAGAAACATAATAGACTAGCTGTGTATGAGTTCGATTGACTGGTCTATATAGTTTTAATTTAATGAAAATAAAAAGGAGAAAATAATTCTATTAATAAAAAATCTTTATAAAAACAAACTTTAAAAAAATCTGTGTTATTAAAACGGATACAAGATTTTGAAAATCAGCACAGCCCTTGCAGAAAATGGTTACTTCGTTGTAGTACGTATAACATTTTTTTTTAAACTTCTTTCCACAACGTTTTTTTATTAATATATTTTGTCTCAAATCTAATATCAGGTTTAGCCAGAGGTTAGGGTATTTAAGACGATTATATCGAGTGATTAATTTCATATTTACCTCAAAGTAGCCTGTTCCTCTCTGTATTGTCACACTAAGATGAAGTGGTCGTCGATCATGTAGTATCGGTTGCGAATATAATCTAATGTTATTGAACTCCACGGATACCTGCTTCTTTGGAACATTCAAGAACATAGCAAGCACATCCCATACTGCCGTTAGACTGGCAGCAAATGGATACAACGTTTTTCCTAAAATTAAAATATTTTTGACCAAAACAGTTAATAACGACACTTAAAATATGTTATTAGTAAAAGTACCCGTCACGAGAAGCTATAAATTATGTAAACCAACATCTTTTACTAAGTAAACATTTTATACTGCGAGATAATAATAAATTGACCTATTCAATCGACATGTAATATAGACGAGTTATATGAAAGTAACAACCTATTTAATTTAGTCGGTTCATATTTCAACGACGCAAAGCGCTATCGTTTGTGTTTCTTGGTACCGGAACGCGTCTGTCGCAGGGATTGTAAACTATCGGGACGCCATTTTGTTATTGTTTCGTTATCACTTTTTTATTGTTGTTACTTTAATTGTTGCGTTAATTTTATTTGTTATTACCTATAATGGAGCCAGTAGCCAGTACATCTAAGGAAATAAATTCGCCACGGAAATCACATCAAAAGGTGCGTAATACAATTTATCTAAAATATATAATAAGTAAAAAGAAACAGTTGTTTGTTCAAACGCGCTAATCTTTGGAAACTTAAGGTTAATATTAGAAGTAGGTTTTAAATTGTGAAGTAATTGGTTAGGTTAATTGGTATACCTGGAGATATAGCTTGAGCTTCGTGTAACAAGTGACTTTACAGGTGATTTTTACAGGTGACGAGCTTTACGGCTAATGAGAAAAATATGGTGACCAACGTATATAAGTACATGAAAGAAAATTGGCCATCGAATGAATATCCCTACAAAACCGTAATAAATAAAAAAACAGCATCGATTTTGGGAATTGGCATTGCATCTGTGTAAAATATATTAAAAGAATATAAATCAGAAGAGGGAATAAAATCACCTATCAAGTCTAAAGACAGGCCTAAATTTTATCAGAAAGTAGTCGATTTTGATAAATCCGTAATTAGGAAAAAAATTCACAGTTTCTTTTTAAATGGCCAATTACCAACAATTCCCAAGATTCTTCAGGCATTCAATGACGATGAAGATTTGCCAAATTTTAGCGAAACAACTCTCAGGCGGCTAATAAAGCATTTAAATATATAAAACGACAGCGAAATAACGCACTTATTGATAGAGATGACATAACAATATGGCGGTGAAAATATTTGAAATCTATTAAAGACTATAGACAACAAAATCGCTAGATATTTTACATGGATGAGACATGGGTGAATGCAGGTTAGTGTGTTTTTTTTTATTGCAGTGAAACGGCAGACTACCATACGGTTCGCCTGAAGCCGCAGGCAAAAAGCTAGTAATTACATAAAAGAAATAGGCAGGTATCTAAACATATGTTTACCCCATATCGAATGTCCTTCTAGATAACTATGTTCCTTATCTTGTAAAGCTAAAGTAAGATTGCAATTGGCAGCAACCTTTCTAATTGCAGAACGATATAGCGGTATTGGCCTAAAACAGAACATAATCACATTAATCCAAGAACCAAAAAAAAACATAACAGTTAAAAAAATATTGAAGCCCGTACCATTTTTCACCATGAGCCCATTTGACAAAATGAGACAGGAAAGCGGTTCCAGTAGAAACTGGCATCTGGACCTTTGGATACAAAACCTGAACGTCACAATTGTAGCCTTCCAAATACAACCTGAAACCAAATCAAATATAAAAATTTCTTGGACGGTTGACTGACTAATTAAAAAAAATAATATTAGAGGATGATAATAATTAGGAAAGAAGATTTCACAGAACTGTATGCAAATACTAGTTGACAGATATCAGACTTACTTGCCAATAGCTTCAAGCAACAGAACAGCATTATCTGGATGCTTTCGTCTGGTCAGCGAAATATTTTTACAGTTAGCTGGCATTGAACGTTTAAGAATGGCTTGAAGCAACCCGTGCGGAGCGATCTCCACTAACACAGCATCATTGGGCACCAGTCGAGAAGTCTCCTCGAACAGCACCGAATTCTGCAGACATAATAACATTGATAGGACATGTAGCAATATATAATTTGGCATGAGAAAATTAGGTGGATCTACAAAATGTTGTATTCTTACCAGTAAATTGTTTGTGAGATACTCTGCAGAGCAAAATTTCGCTATTTGCTCATTCCAACGTTTTTCCGGTACAGATGTTGAAAGCCAACGTTCACTTCTTGCTTTTGGAGTTTTTATTGCACCTTGTAAATACTTTAACAATCCAGGACCTGTGTACACAAAATTAATCAGTAATTAAATCTTATTCATTTCATTGTTACATTACATTCGAAACTTGAAATACATGTATATTATTTAGTGCGCCATTATGTGTGCTAAAACAGCATTTTGCTTCGCAGACAGCGAATTTCCAAGTTAAATGCTTCTTAACAACAGAGGCTAAGAAGAATTTAATGTGTAGTTTAGGAAACCAAAGCAGCATTTGCTGTGTGCGCAACAAAATTAAATGCAGATTTGGTGGGTGGCTTGTTATTTTATTGTGTCTTGTTTTTAGAGTCTTATTTTTATAAAATGTATATTTAAAAATACATCCATCTTACCAGCATCAGCTATATAACGCGAGTGGTAGGCAATGTTGGAGCATGGGACTTCTTTGGCAAAGATGCCCTTAGCTGTCAGCTCTGCGACAAACTCACGCATCACATCGGATGGCCCGGAAATTGTACTGGATTGAGGTCCATTGTGACACGCTACTTCAATCTCCGGAGGGCATAAATTTCTCACCTATTATATTAGTAAACACGGTATTAACTTTTAAGATGAATTGAATAAATAATCATATTTTACATCAATTAATATGACGCAACATTATAAATTAATTAGTTCAAGTCGAACGACATAAAGCGACCAATATAATCCAAAGTAGAATTTCACGTCCTTGATTTGTCAGTATTATATCGATGAACGTGAACAAAATACCAATCTAACTTTTAAACTCTCGCGTTCTATGATATTATATTATATTAAGAACGGGAATTAAAGCGATCATGGTATTGTTACCCACACCACCTTTGATTGTCTGACGTTTCGACCTGGTTTCACCGGACGTGGTCCAGGCTGACTGGCTAAGCGGTGCATGCCCGCCGTCTTCAACTCCGTGAGGTAGTAAGATCTTCATCTACCCGCACATTTTCAATATTTTTTTGCGCTATGTTACGTCACATACCACACTCACAGTGTCCCTATTTTGCAAGCAAGCCGTCCGGTGTCTATCCGACTGCGCAGAAAAGCGAGGTTCCTGGATCCCTGGATTCCATGTTGCAGATAATTTAAACTCATCTTCCCGATTGAAATTTTTGTGTTTCTTGATTTCTGAACGAAATAAAAGAAAAGCGGTGATTGCAGAGCACCTACTAGAAGCAGGTACCAATCACTGGGTTGAATCCCACCATACGCAAGTCCTGGCCAAGGAACGTCACTTTTATTCAAGAGCACACGTGAAGCGATTGAAATCAAGAAACACAAAATTTTAAATGAGGAAGATGGGTTTAAATTACCTGCAACATGGAATCCAGTGACAAAATATAACATGCACCTCGCTTTTCTGCGCAGTCGGATAGACACTGGACAGCTTGCTTACAGAATAGGGACACTGTGAGTGCGGTATGTGACAGTACATGGCGAAAAGAAAATATTAAAAATGTGTGGGTAGATGAAGAACGAACTAGCTCCAGGAGGCGAAGACGGCGGGCGTGCACCGCTGAGCCAGTCAGCCTGTGACCACGGCCGGTGTAACCTGGTCGAAACGTCAGGCAATCAAAGATATGTAAGTACCTATACCATGATCGCGTTAATTCCCGTTCTGTGTATTAAAATTAAAATACCAATCCTATAAAAGTAACAATACTTGTCAAAAATACCAAGTCTTGCCTCAATCCACTGTTATAACTTGTAAGATCCATGTAATACAAAGTCGGTTATTATTAATGCATTCAGTCTCAACTTAAGGGAACTTCTGTCTTAAGTTATTACGTAATTATCTAACCTAGCGACATCTTAAGGCGCCCACTCACTAATAGTTCATCGGACGACGGCTTGACGATATAAATCTGTCAGTTAATCGCAATAACCCACAACTAACAGTTTCGTTAACGATTTTTGACTGACGACTAATACGATCCGATAGTGTGGCCGCCGAACGATTCTGGACAGTTCTAGGCCAGACAATCCTAGGCCGCTATTAGCAGGCTGGCGGCCTGTCGACCGACCATTTTTTACGTAATAATCTCAGAATAACACAGTAAAATAATATTATTCTTTTGTCCCTGCGCTAATAATAAAATATTATGATGACATGTACCTACCTCACTAGTTTTTACTAAGATTTTATTCATTTTATGTACATAATCGTCTATATTTCTAATGGACATAGTCCATAAGGTCCAAAATAGCTAACACTTATTTCTCACAATGATTTTCACCTACTTATTTAAGAATAACGTAGTGCAAGCTATTTTCAATCTAATTGACATCACGACGGATCTAGTTGTTTTTTCTTATATTCGTGATCAGCGGCTATTTATGCGAAAAAACATGTAATTTAAAAAAGTCATTGAGATCGAAAATCGATTGCACTGTTTCGTAGTCTACATATGTAACTGATATCAGACCATTACCGGCAGGCGATCGTACGACGGAAAACTGAGGACTCACAACTACTAGTGTGTGGTCGCAAAACTGACAACAGGGAATTGCCGGCAGGCCAAAATCGCTTGAGTGTGTGGGCGCTATCGGCTTAGGACTGCAGGCCGCCGGACAGATCAGAAACTGCACGCGGACTGCAGGTGGACTATTAGTAAGTGGGCGCCTTCATAGTGACTATATCAATATGAAAAATCTTTAACGTTTTAAATAAATACATTGACTGGGCACTCGCACTAAACTATTTAATTTATCTAATAATACTAGGTGACACGGCAAACGTTGTTTTATCATGTAAATAACTTCTAGTGTAGAATATAATATAATAAACTTATCGGAAGTGTGTAAGGAAATAGTATGTGAGTGAAACTGCCAATTATTAAAATGGCTATTAAAAGGCTCAGTTTAATAATAAAGGTTGGTTATAGAACTTAATCTAAAAAATAAAAATAAAAATTTTGGGGTGGACACCCCTTATCTTATAGGGGTTTGAAAGATAGATAGTAGCCGATTTTCAAACTTACTGAATATGCATCAACAATTTCATAAGAATCAGTCGAGCCGTTTCGGAGGAGTATGGGAACGAACATGTGACACGAGAATCCATACTTACTTACTTAATATTATAAATGCGAAAGTAACTCTGTCTGTCTGTTTGTCTGTCTGTCTGTCTGTCTGTCTGTCTGTCTGTATGTTACGCTTTCACGCCTAAACCACTGAACCGATCTTGATGAAATTTGGTACAGAGGTATATTAGAGCTTGAGAACGGACATAGGCTACCTTTTATCACGAGAAAGGGGGTTTAAGGGGGTGAAATAGGGGATGGAAGCTTTTATGAAAGTTTGTCATTTCTGAAGATATCTTAATGAAATTTGGTACAGAGGTAGATTAGAGCTTAGGAACGGACATAGGCTACCTTTTATCGCGCAAAGGGGGGTAGAAGGGGGAGGGGTGACTAGGGCCTTGGGATGAAAATTTGTCATTTTTGAAGATTTCCTGATGAAATTTGGTACAGAGATAGTTTAGAGCCTGGAAACGGATATAGGCTACCTTTTATCGCGAAAAGGGGGGTAGAAGGGGGGCGGACTAAGGCCTAGATATGAAAGTTTGTCATTTTTGAAGATTTCTTGATGAAATTTGGTACAGAGATAGTTTAGAGCTTGGGAACGGACATAAGCTACCTTTTGTCGCGAAAACGGGAGTAGAAGGGGGCGGACTAAGGCCTTGGTATGAAAGTTTGTCATTTTTGAAGATTTCTTGATGAAATTTGGTACAGCGATAGTTCAGAGCTTGGGGACGGACATAAGCTACCTTTTATCGCGAAAAGGGGGGAAGAAGGGGTGGACTAGGGCCTTGGGATGAAAGTTTGTCATTTTTGAAGATTCCCTGATCAAATTTGGTACAGAAATAGTTCAGAGCTTGAAAACGGCCATAGGCTACCTTTTATCGCGAAAAGGGGGGTAGAAGGCGGACAACTAGGGCTTTGGGATGACAGTTTGTTATTTTTGAAGATTCCCTGATCAAATTTGGTACAGAGATAGTTCAGAGCTTGAGAACGGCCATAGGCTACCTTTTATCGCGAAAAAGGGGGTAGGAGGGGGACAACTAGGGCTTTGGGATGAAAGTTTGTTATTTTTGAAGATTTCCTGATGAAAATTGGTACAGAGATAGTTTAAGAACGGACATAGGCTACCTTTTATCGCAAAAAGGGGTAGAAGGAGGGGGGGGGGGAGGAATATGGCTATGGGATGAAAGTTTGTCTTTTTTGAAGATATCCTGATGAAATTTGGTACAGATATAGATTAAAGCTTGGGAACGAACATAGGCTACCTTTTGTTGCTAAAGACGAGGTTAAAGGGGGGGTTACAGGCGATGAAAGTTTGCCAGTTTTGAAGACATCCTGATGATATATTTGGTACAGAGATGGATTAAAGCTTGGGAACGAACGTAGGCTACCTATTGACGTGAAAATGGAGGCATAGGGGGGGGGGGGGTAATAAGGGATGAAAGTTTGACAGTTTTGAAGATATCCTGATGAAATTTGGTACAGGGATTGATTAGAGCTTGGTAACGGACATATGCTACCTTTTATCACGAATAATGTGGTAAAGGGGGGGGGGGGGGGATAAGGTCTAGATAGTTAGTATGAAAGTTTGTCATTTTTGAAGATATCCTGGTGAAATTTGGTACAGAGATGTATTACGAGCTCGAAAATGGACATAGGCTACCTTTTATAGCGAAAAAGGGAGTTGGAGGGGTGGAATAGGGCTACGGTATGTAAGTTTGACAATTTTGAAGATATTCTGATAAAATTGGTATAGAGATGGATTAGAGCTTGGAAATGGTCATAGGCTACCCCTTATCGCGAAAAAAGGGATAGAGGGGGAGGGGGGAAGGGGAATAGGGCTATGGGATTAAAGTTTCTAATTTTTCAATGGCACAAAAAGGGTGACTATGGCATAAATAGAACAAAATAGAAATAAAATATAAAAAAAATCCTTTAAGAACCAAGCGGTTCGGTGACTCTTTCCATTGTCGCACCATTAAGACCTGGAATTCCTTGCCAGCTCACGTGTTACCCTCTTCCTACAGTTCCGGGTCCTTTAAGCGGGGCGTGAAAAAGCATCAGATGAGGCCGTCAAGCTGAGTGCCACCATTGTTAACATGGCACGGGTATATAATGGTGGCCCTCTTTCCTGAGACTTTGCCTTCAGCTTACCATCAGGCGAGGTAAAGTCAAATTGACGTGTCCTATATAAAAAAAGTAAGAATTTCTTTTAAGATGTCCTAATTTGGTACAAAGTTGAATTAGAGCTTCGGAACGGACATAGTTGAGTAGCGCACCAAATATAGAAGCGAGTGGAGAGGCGAGTAGAGCTTGTTATAGTGACGAGTGGATAGGCGTGTAAAGATCGAAAGTCAAGTAGAGTCGACTACAGGGGCGAGTAGATATGCGACTAGAGAGCCAGTGGAGAGGTGAGTATGGAATCAAATAGAATGTAGTAAAGGGTTGAGTAGAGAGGCGAATAGGGAGGCGAGTGGAAAGATGAATGTAGTGGCGAGTAGAGATTGAATAAAGAGTTGAGTAGAGGTGCGAGTAGATAGATAGGCGAGTGGGGAGAGTCAAGTAGAGAGAGTCAAGTAGAGAGTCGAATATAGAGGCGAGTAGAAAGTCAAGAACAGAGGTGAGTTCATAGTCGGAGACAAAGTTGAGTAGGGAGGCGAATTTAAAGCTCAATAACGTCGGATCAACACTAAGCGATAACCGACATCCACGCGGGCGGAGCCGCGGGCAACAGCTAGTGTTATATATTAGACGATGTTTCACTTGAGATACACATTGTGTTTTCATGCGGCTGCTGAGTCAATATATTTATTAAAAACATCTCTTTTCTTTTTGTAAATAGTCCTACTTTATTCCTTGCCGGGACCTTCTACTTATTGTATACAAGATGGAAGATTGTGACCTTATCTGGAGTAAAGAGGAAGTGCACTAAATACTGGAGATTGCGAATTTCACTATTTTACAAGTTAACTTTTATACACCTAATACTCTATTATATTATACATATAAACAAGCACACTGATTAATTAACTACAAATGTAACTTTATAATCCGACATGTTTATATGACATTACATCTAGTTAATGGATCTAGAAAACTAGACAGAAAATTGAAAAATATCTTAGTTTTTCCTTGATTCATACATTAAACACTTATTATATTCAAAATTTGAATCTTGCATGTCTGCTAGAAGTGCCTTAGAATTTTGATGATTGGTCAGTCAGTGAGTGATAAAATTTAAAAACGTTAAACTACTGGCAATAACAAAAAACAAATTGAATGGAGTTTGAAATAAATCGTGTCTATACAATGTTTGCTTGGTTACTGAAAATTCAGGCTCTAGTTTTAGCTACAACGAAGTTATAGGGGGGTTAAAAATGGATTGCTTTTGGTGCGGCCGGGACGCTTTTTTTTGTGCTCGACTTGCCCCAGATGAAAAAAGCAATTTCTTTCAACATTTTTCGACTGTTATATAGGTAAGCTATTAACAATTCGTTCATTGGTCGAAATTAGACTATCATTAATGAAATGAAATTATGGATACATACCTTTGATAACTTTTATGCTCATCAATAGTTATTTTAAAGAAAGCAAACGAATAGATGTTAAAAAGAAAAGTGATATTCAATGAAAAACATTACTTCTTCATAACCCACGCCAACAGCAGCCATGGAACCGTGTATAAACTTGGTTTCCACCGACACCAATCCACGGTAGTATGCAGATAGTATCATTTCCTCTGCAGTTAAACAACCATCAGCGTAAGCGCATCCTAGTTCACCCACACTATGTCCTGTAAGAATTGAGATTACTTAGAAGTTCTAAGTCTGTGGGCATCAGTACAATCTGTGTTAAATAAGTCATCTTCTCACCAATGATTCCATCTGGCTTCAATCCTAGCTCATGAAGAATGTCAGTGAGTCCAATTTGAATTGCAGCGATTCCAACAAACGAGTTCAGAATATTGTTAAACATGGTTTCATCATTCGATGTAATGATATTAACAATATCCAGTCCTTTGGGCTCCAAAACTTGTCGACATCTGCAGATAGGGATAAACTAAACCAACTTGTATGACCCACACCCACTTACACACCCATTCTTTTATCCCCCAAGATTTATTTTAAATTATAAATTTTCCGTTCCCCGAAATCTCCAGGACAACCAATTGGAGGGGAGGAGCTTTAGTACTAATGTCAAAAGTGCCTGTGTTTTGAAGTGAAAACTTCTTTAGCGGCGTTGGATGGGTAAAAATTGTTAAACTCGCGCGTCAGGATAACTTGACCTTTAACCCGTAACCGACGACTTTGTAGGACGACATTTCGTCATACAACATTCCTAGCTACAGAGTGTTTATTTTGCTAGGTACGCTAAGAAGCTTCGTAGCTTAGCGGTAAGCGCTTCGACTGTAAGACCTTATAGTTTCAGATTGTACCGGGTTCGAACCTGGGCTTCTGACGCTTTTTGTGATATTTTTTTTCTTTTTGTGATTATTTTTTCTGTTTGTAATTTATTAATTTCTTCTGACAGAAAATTAGTGATAGGTTTTATGATTGGCGGTATATTATAGGTATGGTATGGTATATTATATGTATATTATAGGTATGGTATGGGATGATATGTTCTTTTTATCTTTTCCCCTGTATATAACGAAGAAAGAAAGAAAGAAAAAGATTTCATTTCTGCCGGCACTCCCGGAGTGCAACCCGTCTTTTTTTTAAGGCTGACTATCGTCAACAATGTCGGTGGTACTGGTGATAGACTTTAGCTATATCTTCTAAAGTAAACGTCCTAACATTTGGAACCACTGTATCATGATTATCCAGTGCGATGTGCGCAAAAGACGACCGGATATCCCACAGACCAGAAAAAACTGTTAGAAGTGTGATAGGACAGATTCTATAGCGGAACCAATGTCGACAAACTCACACATACAACCAGATAGTAATACGTTGCACAACACTAGTAAACAATTGCTTTGGTTGGTCCTATGTCTTTAACACCAAATTAGCCTATGGTCTTGGGAACGAACATAGGCTACCCTTAGTTGTGAACAAGGGGGTTTAAGGGGGGGGGGGGGATAGGGGCTGAATGTTTGTCAGTTTTGAAGATATCCTGATGTTTTTGGTACATAGATGAATAAGACCTAAAGAACGAATATATGCTACCTTTTATCGCAACCCTTCGCCATTGTAGGGGGGAGTGGGGCTATGAATATCATTATTTGTGAAATTTGGTTCTGTACCATAATTATATAGATAAGATAAAATTGATAGGATAGAATAAGATATAATAAGATAATTATGTTAAAGCTTGGGACATAGGCTACCTTTGATCGCATAAAAGGGGGTAGAAGTGAGGGAATATGGCTTTTGGATGAGGATTTGTCATTTTTGACGATATCCTGATGAAATATGGTACAGAGATAGATTAAAGCTTGAGAATGAATATAGGTAATTTTTTATCGCAATAAAGGAGGTTTAAGGGGGCGGGGGGAATAAGGGATTAAAGATTGTGATTTTTGAAGATATCCCGATGAAATTTGGTACCGAGATGGATGTGAGCTAGGGAACAGACATAGGCTACATTTTATCGTGAAAAAGGGGAGTAGAAGGAGGGGCGCAAAAAAGGGGGTGAATAGGGGATAAATAGTAAGAAGTTTTTTTGGAAGATATACTCATGATATTTGGAACTAAGGTGGATTAGAGCTTTGGAACGGACATACTCGACCGTTCCGAGCCAAATTTAGAAGCGAGTGAAGAGGCGTGTAGATATCGTTATATGGGCGAGTGGATAGGCGTGTAGAGGTCAAATAGAAAGTCAAGTAGAATCGACTACAGGGGCGAGTAGATATGCGACTAGAGAAGCTAGTGGAGTGGTGAGTATAGAATCAAATAGAGTGCAGTAGACAGTCGAGTAGAGAGGCGAATAGTGAGGCGAGTGGATAGACAAATGTAGAGGCAAGTAGAGATCGAATAGAGTTGAGTAGAGACTCGAGGAGAGATGTGAGTAGGGAGGCGGGTGGATAGGCGAGTGGGAAGAGTCACGTAGAGAGGTGAAAAGAGAATAGAGTGGATGGGCGAGTAGAGATGCGAGTACAGAGACCAATGGAAAGGCGAGTATAGAGAAGAGTACAGAGTCGAGTAGAGAGAGGAACAGAGAAGTTAGTATAGAGTCGAGTATGAATTCAAGTATAGAGGCGAGTAAAAAGGCGAGTAGAGAGTCGAATGTAATGCTCAATAGGCTCAACACTAAGCGATAACCGACATCCACGCCGGCGGAGCCACGGGCAAAAGCTAGTTTGTATATATTCTGTGAGTTGGAGTATTCTAGCGAAAGACTTAACAGATCGGCGGATTTTGTTCGGAGCGAACCACCGTACTTGGTACGCTTCTGATCAAATCCGATAGTCTGGAGAGCAGGCCGGCGGACATAACGTATATTGTAAACATAATATAATAATAAAACATAATACAACATAACAGACCACCGGATCTTGTACGGCCTGACCCAACGAACCATATACGGTAGCAGACCACCATACGACGGCCGGACACTACATCGGACGGTTCGGTCCCAGAGACTATTTGGAAACTTCCAGGTGATTTAGAGCGTTTGTAAGATTATCTCTATGGTTAGTATATGACTTACTCTGTGGTAAAACGTATTTTATTATCTATGGAAGTATAGTTACCGGTACATCTTAACTCCACTGATTTCACAAAATACACTAGACGTGGTGGGTCTGTTTTGTCTGTTCCGAACCAAGTTCGGTCGTGTGGACGGCCACCAAACTATTTTGATGGTTCGGTAGAGTTCTCGGCATATATCTTGACCCAAGCCCCGAGAGGAACGAGGGCCCAGAGACGTGGCGCGCGCGTTTTCGTTTTATATAATCTATGAGTGGTGGATTTGAGCTCTTTCGCTGTCATAGTATCCCGAGCTACCCTCAAAAGACATCCAACTGCGCTTAATGCATTCTGTGAAATTACTGAAGTCACGATATATGCCGGTAACTATACTTCCATAGATAATACATTACCGTAACCTTACTAACGGTCGAAAAGGCTGGAAGCTTACTTATGAATGCTGGAAAAAACATCGGTTTTTTTTTTTACTTCACACTTCCGCCGTTTTTTTCTGTTCCGTGGGATATCCAGTTACCCCCGTTTGCCCGAATTTTATTTGACCGAATATCATGTGCCTTAATAGAACAGCCATAATATTATATGACGGAATATTCATTTGCCCGAATTTTATTTGCCGTAATATTCACATGCTAGAAGCTTTGTTTCCCATAAAGTCACTTACTATAACATCATTTGTCATAATCATTGTAAGCCCGAATTATCACATGTCCGAATTATCACATACCCGAATTATCACATGCCCGAATTATCACATGCCATAACATCAATTACCATCGACATTGGGTGTGTAACGGTTGTTATATCAGGAGAAACTGGATGCAATCGGGACTTTAGGGCACCCCGACTCGGACAGGTTAGGTTAGAAGGCTAATGCGGGAGCGGAGCGTAGCAAAGCTCCCGCATTAGCCTTCTTCTTCCTTTGTCGTACCTTTCAATGGCAGCTGCAAAAATTGGGATGCGCATGAGTTGCCTGCCCATGCCAGCCCACTGAGAGCCCATACCGCTGTAAACGAACCACAGCGGCCGTCTTGCATTATCAAAGTAATCTGCCTTTTCATGTAGACTTACAGTTTTCTTTTCTTCATCGGTCCCTACATTAATAATAAGATTTCTTGAGACTTTATAGTACTTTGGGATTATAATGTTGGAACTAATTCAATCTTCACTCTGATAACTATTATTTTAGCTTAGGGATATTATATAAGTCGCCAAATATGGTAGTCAACAAGTTATAGCAAAGATTAAACTATAGTTTCATTTAGGACTCATACAGAATTTATCTACTAAGACATAAATTAGAGCAGTTAATAGTTACGCACTGCCTTCGTCTGAATTACAATAATCAATGATATAACTTACGGAGGATAATAAACCCTCTGCCCAAATGTCCCGATATGCCCTTTCGGTGAATGTTGTGTAATAGTGCCAACTGCTCAGGATCTATCGGGTTTGATTTCAGAATTCCGAGCATATGCTTCACAGCTTCTTCACTTCTGCCAGATAATGTAACTAAGTACGGTATACTGGAAGTATAACGATTAATTTTCTGAAACATTAATTAATGATTTACATTAAATCTTTCGTTGTGCACACATTTAGCCTTGGACTTTAAATAAAAGTCCTAAACATATTGTCTTCATTGCTTCCGTTTTACCTTGGGTTTATAATTCCCATGCAGCAACACGTGGGAGTTCATTCCGGTAACTGACATGCCGTTGACAGCGACGTAAGTACGATCGAATTGTTGATGTTCATTTACGATGCGCATACGCCCATCGCGCAAAGCTGCAATATCTTCTCGTGGTTGTTCACAATGCAAGTTAGCAGCTAATTGACCGTTATGATAACCCAGCAATACCTGCAGGGTAGTACAGGATGTAAAACTATCTGGTTACAATAAACCATTCAAATTAATACTATAGCTTAATATGAGTATAACTTCATGTCGATTTAAATTGAAAATATTGAATTGGTATGAGGGGATCAAACCCGCGATCTTTGGCTTACAGGGGCAATGCTTTGACCATTAAGCCACAAGACTTCACCCTGACAATCAAATGTACTCAACTGTCGCCTCAAAGACAGATATAGAAGGAAAAATTTGAATTGGATAGGGCTATGCCTGGTAGCTTAGTGGTAAGCATTGCCCCTGTAATTTAAAGATCGCGGGTTCGATCTCCGCATAGAGCAATTGAATTTTATTGATTTAAACAATTTGAATATTTTGCATGAAAAATGATTTAAAATTTAATTAAAATTGTATAGGCGGAGTTGTCAAAAGTCTATATTTAAAAATGATTGAAAAAAAATTCATTGGTTTCGATAAGATTAATGGATGACACACTCAACTGTGGCCTTAAAGACAGATACAGATGGAAAATTTTGAATTGGTTAGGGCAGATCTGGTAGCTTAGTGGTCAAAGCATTGCCCCTGTATGGCAAAGATCGTGGGTTCGATCCCCGCCTAGACCAATTAAATTTTTTCAATTTAAATCGAATTTAATATTTAGCATGAAGAATGCTTAAAAAATTAATTTAAAAAAACTACTATACCTTTGTTATGGCAGAAATTCCGGAAGCTGCTTCTCCATATCCAATATTGGACATGACACTACCGACTAAAAGTTGATCATCCCTATTCTTACAAAATACTTCTTCAATAGCCAGCAGCTCTACCTTGTCTACCTCAGGTAAGCCTATAACATACATATTAAGTAATAGGTGTTATAATTTCACAACTAACTTCGTCGACTCTACGTATTTAATTTAATACTGACCGCATCCAAAAGCCTCAACATACTCAATAGCTTGCGGTGGTACTCTTGCACCTTGGTAGAATTTCTCAATAAAATTAGTCATACTGCTCAGATCTCTGTGGAATCCATATTTTGGACCTGTTTCTTCTTTAAATAAATGGGTGAAACTAGTTTGGACACGTAGTACTTCAGCGTATATTCTGAGATATGGATATATAACTTATTAAAAAAATAAATATTAAATGTGTTTCAGCATATATGCCCTTGTAATAATTTACCTCATAGCATCCTTTGCTTTTTGCAAAAACAATACAGTAATTGCTTCAGACCTTGCACACCCATCAGCTCGTTCATCAAATGATTTAGTCTTACCATCATTGCATAGTTTTATAATTCTGTAAATTGTTTATAGATTGAAAATGGTGAATATGCACGCATAACACTATAATACAGTTCATGTAACTCTATTCAGGACTTACCGTCCATAATGCACTGACGACTGTGGATGCAGATAAATGTTAGTACCACTCACAATGGCAGATTCACATTCTCCTCGACTTAGAGCTAAGTACGCTTGTTCCAATGCAGCCGTGGAACTGCAGCATGACTCATCAATAGACATGGAGGGACCCTTGAGGTTTAAAGAGTACGAGATACGGTTGGCCCACATTGCTTTACTGCACCTGATTTTGTAAATCATAAACATATAATAAATGTATATATAAAAATAGTGTATATGTTTATATTTTACTGTGAATATCCGAAATTAGTGAATTTTATCGTGGTCTATGATAATAGTCGCCGGTGAATGACCGCAATCGGGATGAAAAGGATAACTAACGGCCATTACCAACCAAAAATCTTAGTGGATGTTAACAGGCACCAGAGTATCTTAACATAAACTGTTTTCCGGACATTCACAGTAATATATATATATATATATATATATATATATATATATATATATATATATATATATATATATATATATATCTAGGGCCCTGCCAAAATATACAAGGCCCAAACTAAAAGTTCAACTATTGCTTACCCAACTATACCAAAACCGGATCTTGTTGCAACATCGTAAAAACAAACCTTTTCCATTTCAGAGAAACATGAACCGATGTAAACACCAACTTTTCTACCCGACAGTTCTTCAGGATTAATTCCTACAATAACAAAACTAAGTATACATCACTAATTAATTATACATAGCATTCTGACACTTCAGGGTGAATTTCTCTTATGATAGGAACGATAAAACGCTAACGATAACGATAAAAATATTATTGTTCTTTATTTACATTTGAAATCTTACAAATTATATTTTTAAATATACAAATATAAAAACATATATTTAAAAATAGAATCCCACCGGTATCGGGTACAGGGATCAGGGGACCGGTGGCTAGGGCTCCAGAGAAAGGAACCTTCTCATAAAACGTACCATGTCAAGGAGTACGGCCTTCTCCATCGGGCCCTTGACCCAGTTGCCTAACGAGAGACTCTTAAGGTGTTGGTCGAGGCTCTTAGCAATCAGCCCATGGGCTGATATGACTATCGGCACAATGGTTGCCGATTCTACATTCCACATGTCGACAACCTCATGAGCCAAACCCAAATATTTTATTTGTTTGTCTTTTTCGGCTTTCATAAGGTTTTCGTGATCAGGAATGGTGACATCGACAATCATTGCAAGGCACTCTAATCGATCTATTACCACTATGTCAGGCTTATTAACGACAATATGTGTGGCACGACCATTTTCGAGAACTTGGTCGGGCACATACCTGTTATATGACACCTCCGAAGTCACAAGATTGTATTTAAGGGCAAGTTGCTAATGTATAATCTTGGCTACTTAGTTGTACCTGTGCAAATACTCCCCGTTGGCATGGCGTTGACGAGAACAGCCGGAAATAATGTGTCTGAGAGATTTTCCGGGGCGGTGGTATGCTCGACAGATGCCAACCGTACCATCCTTCAGAATATACTTCTGATAGTTGTTCGTCATAACAACTTCGTCTTTAATTGCAAAGACAAAACCCTCAGTTTCTCCGAAAAGATCACCGAGCTTTTGCTAAGGTACGGACACTTTCAAGTCTATATCGGGTCTATTTAAGGCCCGATAAAGCCGTCCGTGTAGCTCTTTGCCCATCCATACCTCCTTGCGATCAGCGGTTTGCGCCAGTTCTCTTTAGCTAACGCAAGAGGGGTTAAGCCGTTGTCTACTGCTACCACATCACGGTGCATATCTGTATTTGCATGTAGGAAATATTCTCTGAGGTTGAATGTATATCTCACGGTCATGAAGGGTCTTGACATTTAGAAAGCCCGACCCCCCAGCTTCCGTGGGATATACAACCTCATTACGGAACATAGGGGGTGATGCATCCAAAATGCGGTCAACAGTGTACAACATATTCTATCCAGGGCATCTAGTTCCGTCTAAGTCCATCTAAGTAAGCCGAAGGAGTATATTGGGACTGGCATGACCCAACCATTGCAAGCACGCACCTTGAAACCGCCCGATAAAAAGCTTCTTAGGACTTAGGCGGCCAAAGAAACGCTCCTGCAGTGCCTGTTTCATGACAGCTTCAGGTATTCCTAATGCCTGAGACATACCTAGATATTTGTAGGTTTCGGTTGATGAAATAGATGTAAGCTTAATGGAATCCAGAAGAATCGAGCCTTCGGATTCCACTATTCCACCCGTTTCTTCATGCATGACCGTACACTTGTCCAAACCAAATTCCATCTTGATAGAGCTACTAAAGCTTTCAGTCACCTTTGTAGTTCTACCAATTGTGTAATATTTGGAGCAAATAATTTGCGGTCATCCATGTAGAGGAGGTAGGATATAACTCGGCCCCTCTTTCTGCAACCGGAAACCTAGCCCTGAATTCTCTAATATTGTACTTGGAGCATTCAGTGCTAGACAGAACCATAGGCGACTCACCCTGGAATATACCCCTCTCAATTCTTATGAGTGCATCGCGCTTGTCTGGCAACATCCTGGATAGTGAAGGGCCGTCTCCCATTGCCCCATACAAGCCCTCCAAAAGGTCGCTAAAGTTGTATCAATTTTATACAGCTCTAGGACCCCCAGAAGCCATGTATGCGGCACAGAATCGTAAGCCTTCTTATAGTCTATTCAGGATGGAGCCAGATTTAAAGTTTACAACGCACCTGTTGACTAATGGCCATATCAACTAAAAGGAGCTCTTTAGTGCCACGGGCTCCCCTCTTACATCCATTCTGAGAGATGGATATAAACGACTTTTTTCTAACTGAAAATTAATTTTGACTCTCAGAATGGAAGGTAGAAGCTTATAGACCGTCGGTAAGCAAGTAATTAGTCTATAATTTTTGGGGTCCGTAACACTACCGGACTTATAGAGTAGGTGGGTTATTCCAATTGTTTTGGAATTGGGTAGTGAACCCGAGTCAAGAGCTGATTGGAATTGAGTTGCTAAACAAACATGTGAGTTACGGAGCCACTTCAGCCAAAAGTTGTGCAGTCCGTCCGGTCCTGCCGACTTCCAATTCAACAACAACATCGTTAGATGTAATGATAATTGGCTCCATAATCTGTATATTCTCACATGCTCGCTCAACCTCTCTCATCCAATCACCTTCAGTGTGGGCGGCAGGCGTCGACAAGATGCTACGCCGAATGTATTCGTGGCATCAGCATCCGGTCGAGCAGTGTCGTCCACACGTAACTCGGGTTGTTCCCATTTTTATTAAACCCACCTTTCGTCCTTTTGGAAAATGCAATTCTGATTATATCTGTTAACGCGCTTTTTATAGCGACGGATTCGATTTGCCCATGCATAAACTATCTGCTTCAGAAAGTCGATGCGCTCTGTGACACCTGAAGCGTATTGTTGAGGGTGAACATTGGTATCCAAAAGTGCTTGTGTCATAAAGCGCATCACCCTAGGGCGCGTATTCCCGATCTGAAGCAGATTAGCTTACCAATAGAAGCAGAATAGCCTCTCACGTACGGCACCATCGGACAAGATGCAACACTGAATCGCCCGCACCTGGTCCGATAGCCGTTGTGCTGAGACGTTGACAGCCGGTTAAAGTTCCCGAAACAGTGACAGTAAACGAGCAGGGTACGCATTGAGGTTGGTTCCTCCCCCCTTAGCCACAAAATATGTCCGCATGACATTCTCATTTATTGCTGTTGTCCATCGCATGCGGCGCATATTATCACCGGCAGCGGGGGCCCTATTCGTGGCCTGTGGGCCTCGGGACCCTAAGTAGGTCGGTGGCTGGCCTCTCCCTCGTCGGCGCGCAGGTATTGGTGATGTCGGTAGGGAGAAATACTCGTCACCCGAGCTGGTGCTGCTCGACGCCCCAGGAAATCCGCTTATGGTTGGCTGTTGGGCGGAGCTGAGTGACGAGTGCGGAGATGTTGGGCGTACCGTCCTTGTTTGGGATCTTGTTATGATTTTTCAGTGCTTTTGTTCATTTTGTTTAGCTAAATTTTCTGACAGACATTAAATGTCATGTCATCTCAATGTTTTATATTATATTTTTATGGTACTGTTTGTATTGTATTCATTGTATTTTATTTATTTTTAATATCCTTCTTTTGCGAAGTATAAAAACTATTGTATTGTTAAATTGTAAATTTTCTTTATGGCACAAAAGATGTCGACCATTAGATCCCAGTGTTGCCAGTATTAAATTAAATTATTATTCTCTTCATTCATTTTAAAAAACTTACAAATTATATTTTTAAATACATGTAAAAAAAAAAAAACAAACATCTATTTAAAAATATAAAAAGTAGTATCCCACCGGTATCGGATACAAGGACCAAGCTACCGGTGGTTAGGGCTCCATAGAGAGGAACTTTCTCACGATGCGCGCCGTATCAAGGAGCACTGCCCCCTGGATCTGGCCCTTGATCCAACCGTCTAACCCGAGCCTCTTCAGGTGTTGGTCGAGGCTCTTTGCTATCAGTCCGTTGACTGACACGACTATCGGTACAATGATTGCTGAGTCAACATTCCACATGTCGACAACCTCGTGAGCCAAGTCTAAGTATTTGATCTGTTTATCTTTCTCAGCTTTCACGAGATTCTCGTCATGAGGAATGGTGACATCGACAATCAATGCTCGGCGTTCGGATCGGTCTATCACCACAATGTCAGGCTTGTTGGCTACAACGGTCCTATCAGTGATGATAGATCGATCACAGTACAATGTGATATGACTATTTTCTAGAACTGGCTCAGGAACATACCTATAGTAAGGCACCTCAACTTTCACAAGGTTGTATTTCAGAGCAAGTCGCTGATGGATTATCCTGGCTACTTGATTATGTCTGTGCTAGTACTCGCCGTTAGCAAGACGAGAACAACCGGAAGTAATATGTCTGAGGGATTCACCAGGTTGGTGACACGCTCGACAGATGTCAACTGTGCTGCGGCTATCAGTGCCAATTACTGTAGGCCTACGCCAGTTCTCCTTAGCCAAACCGAGCGGGGTGAGCCCGACATCCACGTTGACTACATCACGATGCATATCCACGTTGGACTTAAGAAAGTAGTCTCTGAGATTGCACACCTCGCGATTATGAAGGGTCTTAGCATTTAAAAATCCTCGACCCCCACATTTTCGCGGGATGTACAATCTCATGACTGTGACTCTCGTGACCGTGGATGATGCATTCGAAATGCAGCCAACTGAGTCCGGACTTTCCTATCAATGGTATCGAGTTCAGTCTGAGTCCACTTGAGTATGCCAAAGGAGTACATCAAGAGTGGCATGACCCAACTGTTACAAGCACGCACCTTGTTACCACCTGATAAAAGACTGTTAAGTACCTTTTTCAGGCGGCCAAAGAAACGTTCCTGTAGCATTTGTTTCATGCCAGCCTCATTAATGCATAACGCCTGTGACATACCCAAGTACTTATAGGTCTCAGCTACGAGGAGTGATCTCAGGTTAGTGGAATCAGAGAGTTGTATACCCTCCGACTCCACTATCCGCCCTCGCTTTACATGAACGACTGCACATTTGTCTACACCAAACGCCATTTTGATGGAATTACTGAACGTTTCAGTTACCTTCAGTAAAACCATTAATTGAGAATTGTTGTGGGCAAATAACTTTAAATCATCCATGTAAAGCAGGTGGGATACCATTTGACCCTCTTTTCGTAGCCTATAGCCTAACCCTGAATTCACTAGTAAAGTACTAAGTGGGTTCACGGCTAAGCAGAACCAAAGGGGACTCAGACTGTCCCCTTGAAAAATACCCCGCTCTATTGTTATCGGCTCGTCACTACCCAAAGCCTGACGACACCCTGGATAGAAAAGAACCGTCCTCCATTGCCCCATGCATGACTTTAAGAAAGTACATAGAGTTGCATTCATTTTATACAACTCCAGCACCCTCAAAAGCCATGTATGTGGCACGGAATCAAACGCTTTCTTATAATCTATCCAACATGCCGTCAGGTCCTTACGGTTGCAGCGAGCTTGTTGGCTAATAGCCATATAAATGAGGAGGAGCTCCTTAGTACCCCGGGCCCCATTCCTACATCCATTCTGAGAGGCACATTTTATAGAATTATTATTAATATGATTGTTAATTTTGATTCTCAGAATGGATGTAAGAAGTTTATAGATCGTTGGCAGACATGTTATCGGTCTATAATTATTGGGCTCCAGAGTACTACCAGTTTTATGGAGCAGATGGGTAACTCCTGTCGTCATAAAAGCTGGTAGCGTCCCAGATTCAACAGCAGATTGAAATTGTGAAGCCAAAACAACATGCGAGCTCCGTAGCCACTTGAGCCAGAAATTGTGCAGTCCATCCGGTCCCGGAGACTTCCAATTAGACAGCGAATGGACCGCACAATCTACATCAGTGGCATCTATATTTATATCGTTCATTTCCGGAATGGTCTCGCATGCTCTTTCAACCTCACGCATCCAATCGCCTTCAGTGTGGCTAACGGGCACCGACCAGATACTGCGCCAAAATGCATTTGTGGCTTCAGCATCCGGCCGCCGCACGTCATCCACACTTTCCTCTGTTCGCTCCCAGCTTCTATATACCCACCTCTGGTCTCTTCGGAACATGCGATTAACGGTAAATCGATCGACACGTTTTTTGTATCTGCGAATACGGTTTGCCCATGCACAGACTTTCTGCTTCAGGAAGTCAATACGCTCTGTGACCCGAGACGTATATTCTTAGGGACTGATACCAGTTCCCGCAAACGCTCGAGTCACATAGCGCATCACTCTAGGGCGAGTATTACCCGACCTGAAGCAGATTAGCTTACCAATGAGCACCCTTGCCTCGGCCACACGTCGTTCAATCCTGCATTACCATGCTGGTATGGCAGACTTAGGTCGTATGACAGGGTCTTTAATAGGAAATTCAACACCTGCCATACGACATGCCGCTACAGCAGTACAATACAGCATTGAATGAGTGTCACCGAGGTTTTCACTATTTTCTAGATACCTAGCTAATAGTGAATCAAGGGCGCACACTAGAGCTATATTTCGTCTATGCATAGGCAAACGAGGCAGACGTGGCCTAAACTGTAGGGGCATCGATCGATATTCCCGTAACGCACATTCCAAAGCCTCCTGAATCTCTTCATTGTACTGAATACTTACTGGAATAGGTATGTCATCCCGCGCAACATATGTAACTTCGTTTGTCCCTTGTGCAGGTGTAGAAGCAGGAACCGGGGCGGGGGTGACACAGATATTTCGCAAGCATTCTAGCCGTAGAGTCTCAAGTACGGTTTCATTCAACATGTGGTTGCGTTGAATGACCCCGCACTTGGTCCGATAGTCGTTGTGCCGATGTGTTGACGGATGGTTCAAGCGCCTGAAACAAAGGAAGTATCCGAGAACAGTACGCACTGAGGTTAGTTCCCCCCTCTGTAGCCGCAAAATATGCCCGCATGACGTTTTCGTTTATTGAAACAGTCCATCGCATGCGGTGCACATCACCACCGGTAGCGGGGGCCCTGTTCGAAGCCGGAGGGCGTCGGGGTCCCAGGCAAGTCAGTGGCCGGCCTCTCCCCAGCCGACGTACAGGTGTTGGCGACGTCGGTGGGGAGAAGAACTCGTCGCTCGAAGAGGAGCTCGACGCCGCTGGTTCCATTGCTGGAGGTTGCACGGCGGAGCTTAGCGACGAGTCCGGAGATCTTTGGCGTGCTAATCGTGTTCTGGCTCTTGTGAACATTTTTGTGCCGATTTCTTATTTTTCATTTTTGATGGATGACATTAGATGTCATAAGCATATTTTCTGTTTTGGTTTTATGGTATATTTTTTACTTAATTTCATTTTCATTTATATTTTTGCACCTGTTTTCTACCTGGATTTGTTTTAGGTTTATATTTTGGAGTACTATAATGAATTAAAAACTATTGTGATATTATATTTTGTATTTTCACTAGGCACAAAAAATGTCATTATTATTATTATAAAATAAATATGTCAAATTATTATTATTATTACCTTTATTCGTTTAAAAACTACTTATAAATTACATTTTTAAATACATATCAAAAATAAAACATCTATTTAAAAATATAAAAATAGAAGGCCACCGATAGCGGGGCAGGGCCCAATCTACCGGTAGTCGGGGTCACAGAGAAACAAGCCTCCGGACAATACGTGCCGTGTCGAGGATGACCGCCTTCTGCATCTGACCCTTGACCTAACCATCTAGCGAGAGCCTCTTGAGCTGTTGGTCTAGTCTTTTCGCCATCAGCCCGTTCGCCGAAATGACTATTGGGACAATGATCGTTGAATCAACATCCCACATGGCGGTTACTTCGTGAGCCAAGTCAAGGTACTTGCTGATTTTGTCCTTCTCAGCCTTCAAGAGGTTCTCGTCATGCGGAATGGTGATGTCAACGATCATTGCCCGGCACTGGGGCCGATCGATCACCACGATATCAGGCTTATTGCAAGCAATAGTCCTGTCTGTGATAATAGAGCGGTCCCAATAGAGCAATGCATGACTATTTTCAAGAACCGACACCGGTGTGTACCGATAGTACGGCAACTCAGACCTAACATGGCCATATCGAAGAGGAAGTTGCTGGTGGATGCTCCTGGCCACTAGGTATGCCTGTGCAAGTACTCGCCGTCGGCCAAATGAGAACAACCGGAAATAATATGCCTGAGTGACTCTCCGGGACGGCGACATGCCCGACAGATGTCGACCGTACCGTCCTTCAGGATATATTTCCGATAGGTGTTCGTCATCATGACCTCGTCAGCAATTGCACAGGCAAACCCTTCAGTTTCCCCAAAGAGGTCCCCGAAGCGTAGCCAGTTGACCGAGGCCAGGAGGTTCACATCGGGCCCTGTTAAGGCTCGATAGAATCTCCCGTGCAGCTCCTTGCCCTCCCATATGGCCTTGCGGTCCGTGACGCTTAGTACCGTCGGTCTGCGCCAGTTCTCGTTCGCCAAGGAGAGCGGAGTGAGATCTTTGTCTACTGCCACCACATCACGATGCATCCCGCACTCGTTGCTCTGGAAATAATCCTTGAGTCTGCACGCCTCACGGTTGTGGAGGTTATTATTATTATTTCCTTTATTCATTTTAACACAACATATAAATTACATTTTTAAATACATCTACAAAAAACATTTAAACATATTTAAAAATATAAAAAATAGTATCCCACCGGCATCGGGTACAGGGACCAAGCTACCGGTGGTTAGGGCTCCAGGGAGAGGAAGTTCCTCACTATACGTGCCGTGCCTAGCAGAACCGCCTTCTGCATCAAGCCCTTGAGCCAGCTGTCTAACGAGAGCCTCATAAGGTATTGATCGAGGCTCTTGGCGATAAGTCCGTGAACTGAGATGACTATCGGTACAATAATAGCTGAGTCCACATCCCACATGTCGACAATCTCATGGGCTAAGTCCAAATACTTAATTTGTTTGTCTTTTTCTGCCTTCAAGAGATTCTCGTCATGAGGGATAGTGATATCAACTATTACTGCACGGCGCTCTGTTCGATCTATTATCACTATATCAGGCTTATTGGCAACAATAGTCCTGTCAGTGACAATAGATCGATCCCAGTACAACGTGATATGTCCATTTTCGAGAACTGGGTCGGGCACGTACCTGTAGTACGGTACCTCTGATTCCACAAGGTTATACTTCAGGGCAAGTTGTTGATGGATTATCCTGGCCACTTGGTTATGTCTGTGCAAATACTCTCCGTTGGCAAGACGAGAACAACCAGAAATTATATGTCTAAGGGATTCCCCGGGACGGTGGCATGCCCGACAAATGTCAACCGTCCCATCCCTTAAAATATACCTCCGATAGTTGTTCGTCATAACAACTTCGTCCATAATTGCAAAAACAAACCCTTCGGTTTCCCCAAATAGGTCACCAAAGCGTAGCCACGCTAAAGAGGCTGGTATATCTATATCAGGCCCATGTAGGGCCCGATAGAAACGGCCATGCAACTCCTTGCTCTTCCATACATCCCTACGGTCATTAATACTCAATACCACAGGTTTGCGCCAATTCTCTCTAGCCAGACCGAGCGGGGTAAGTCCGCTATCCACCATCACTACATCGCGATGCATATCCGTGCCATTTTGTAGGAAATATTCCCTGAGGTTGCACACCTCGCGGTTATGAAGGGTCTTGGCATTTAAAAAACCACGACCCCCGTATTTCCGCGGTATGTACAACCTCATCACAGATGAACGCGGATGATGCATTCGGTATGCAGTGAGTAGCGTACGGACTTTCCTATCCAGGGCATCAAGTTCTGTCTGAGTCCATCTGAGTATGCCAAATGAGTACATTAAAACTGGCATGGCCCAACCATTACAGGCGCGAACTTTATTACCGCCTGATAAAAGATTTTTAAGAACTTTTTTCAAGCGGCCAAAGAAACGGTCCTGCAATGATTGTTTCATACCAGCTTCGGAAATGCCTAACGCCTGTGACATACCCAGGTATTTATAGGTGTCGATTGCGGAGAGAGCCCCTATTTTTAAGGAATCTGAGAGCTCTACACCTTCAGATTCCACAATTCGACCTCTCTTTACATGCATGACCGCACACTTGTCCACACCAAACTCCATCCTGATAGAGTTACTAAATTATTATTATTATTATTATATAATTCAAAGAAATACAAAAAGAAATTAAGAATATTTTTTAATGAGCAAATGTTATTACACGGTAAATGATTATTTGAATGACAAAATACTAAATGTGAAGTTAATTACACTGGTTAACAAAATTTTAACTTTGTCGTGCCACACAGACTTTTTTGATTGATGGTTGTAAATATAAAACAAATAGATAAAAAAAATTGGTAGCCAAGAGAATTGTTTTATTGAGTAGGTAGGTAATATAAAATATGAAAGAAAAACAATGACCTCGTAAATAAAAGTATATTCGTTTCTGATCATGAGGTAATATTTATGATTTTCTTGAAAATTTGGCTTTTAGTCCCCTTTTAATTGTAAAACAGTAATCTGCTAACATTTTTGGTCTCTATTTGCCCAGGTATCGCCTTTTCATCTTAGAAATGTTCTGATAGAATCTTTCACTATGTTCGTCGCTGATAGCTGCTAAATTATCAGGGAAAAACCCTGATGTGAATGTAAAAAATGGATCTTAAGTGACATATTGCAACCCAATGGTTTATGAGTCAACAATAGTTCACATAAATTCTCTGTAGCTGTCACTTTTATGGTTACCCAAAAAAATGGAACACTCTTAAAAGATCTTGCAGATTATTCAAAATTGCTCAGTTTTTCTTCAGATGTTGGATATTTTATTAACTTCCTAATTCGAAGTTCTACAAAAAAGGCTCCTTCAATTTTGCATCACTTATTTTGGGGAATTTTCCTTTTAAGTATAAAAACCCACGCCAATTGCGATGCATTGCTTTTATGATTTTTTTTTGCAATTCATAATTTGATATGCAATGGCGATAGAAGACCCACACATGGTTGTACAAGTAGTAAATGCTTTACATCTTTTTTCCTGGAAGTAAAGATGTCAGTGCGACAAAAATAGCATTCTAAAACGTGGTGTCACGGTTCAGTCCAAATTATGGGCATAGTAAACGGTTAAGGTCATAATTACTTCTGATCCTTTTTTCCAATTATTCACATACAATACGCAATAGACATGAGGAACCTGGGATTTGTCATGATGAGTGACAAAGAAGCCAGAAAACCGGTGATGATACTCCAATAGAAGATCCGTGAAATATTGTCTGAATGTAAGTTCTTCACTAATATAACAAAATGAGTTGGCACACCGCACAAAACAACTATAATTTGCTCGTGAACATCGTCATTGGGACGTTGACGAGTGGGGACAGGTTCTCTTTACTGATGAATGCAGAATTCTGTTTACATTGATGGAAGGCAGCGAATATGGAGACGCAAAGGAGGGCGCTTACAGTCCAATTTTGAAAATACAATGGCATGTTTAGGGGCTCGCACGGAGTTAGTGGCAGTCGACGGCGGAAATCTGACTACTGATCGGTATATCAGGGAGATTTTAGAGGAATATGTTGTGCCATTTACCCCATTTATTGGTAACGACTTCATTTTAATGCAGGATAATGCTCGGGCTCACAGTGATCGCTCAGTACAGGCATACTTAAACTATGTTGGTGTTACGGTGATGGAGTGGCCAGCACAGTCCCCGGATATGAATCTGATTGAACACGTTTGGGACTAACTAAAGAGTAGTGTCAAATCAAGAATGCCACCTCCTAACAATCTGGGTGAGCTGCGAAACACATTAGTTGAAGAATGGCAGAGGTTGCCCCAAGAAATCATTGACAACATCATTCGCAGCATGGATGGATGGAAACCTTAATCATGGCACGAGGGGAAAACACTCGTTGTTAAACATTCATTGAATTAATTTTAAACCGTCATAAAATCTAAAACATTTAACTGCGCCTTTGTCACTACGAAATCTAAGAAAAATGCATTTTGTTTAGTTATTAACTATTTTATATTCTCCTTTTTTTGTGTTCCGCTAATTCTGCCGGTGTGTGTATATAAATATATCATAACTGAAGAGTATTAAATTCAAAAGTCAAATTACTAAAAATTAATTAACTAACTTACCAGCATCGTAAATGGCCTGATATGTCTGCTCTAAAACCTTCTTCGCCATGGGATCCATACAATTGGCAAGACGAAAGTGCACTTTGAAAAACTGAGCGTCAAAGTAGTGGAGTTCTGGAATGCTTCCTGCGTGTTGCGTAATTTCTGGGTGATGATACTTAAAACGGAGATCTTTTTGCGTCACTGGATTCACCTATATTAAATAGATATCCTGTATATTTGACTGACTTCAATGTTTTGACAGCTGCTTGAACCACTCGCTTTCTTGGGCTATTTGATGCCAGTATTGCCACTGGAACATCCCTCACCCTCCGAATAAACCATGGCCATAAAGATGGCCCTGGGTGTGGTATTCAGGTGTACACATATCGCGCAGCCGCCTCGGCCTACTTCGGCTAGAGAAACAGACGATTCCACCTGTGACCACCGGGCCAAATAAATCATATCCTAACAATTGCGAACACAACTAAAACTAAATCATCTAAAACTGTTGTCACTCTCAAGTCTTGCGCTTAGCAACAAATTTCGCGATTTATTTTTCTACATAAATGTGTGTTAAAATTAAAACCCAATTTTAATTGAATAGTTAGTATTATGTTGAATAGTATGTTGAATAGTTGAATAGTTAACCCAAGTTGAATAGATTTCTCAGTTGATATATAGTTTGGAAAGTCATATCGAAGAGATGAGATTATATTTTAATGTTGATGTATTGATGTATTGAATTTAATAATGTTTGTTTAATAAAGAAATAATGAGTATGAATGTGAAAAGTTAATAACAGTGATAATAATGTGAAACAGAAGTTTTATTTGATGAAGGAGCCCCTCTCAGGGGAATATCATCAATATGAAGAACCCGGGCACTGGCACTCCGAGTCTGACAGGTCTTGCTTCGGACTACACGGCATTCAAGGCATTTGTTGTCAGCAGATTGTCTGCTTTTCGTCATCAGATGAACCTTCTAGCGCGCCAACTGGACAACCTCGAGCAAAGGAGCCGACGTAAAATGCTGCTGATACATGGTGTACCGGAACAGAAGGATGAGGTGACTGCGCAAAGTGTGGTGAGTGCTGTTAGGGGGCATCTTGTGCTTGGTGATTTCACAACTGATGACATCAGGCGATGTCACAGAATGGGTCGTCATGCATTGAATGGATCGGATGGCAAGCCCAGATCCATCTTAGTCAAACTGCAACAGATTTGTTGTATGTATGGGATAAAATCTGATTCTCCAAATCCAAACTTAAGGGGACGGGCATTACACTATCCGAGTTCATAACTAGGACCAGACACAAAGTCTTCATGGGAGCTCGCGAGCGTTTTGGCATCTCCAAGTGTTGGACGCAGGAAGGCCACACCTATGTTCTTGGTGTCGACGATACGCGGCATCGGGTAGCCTCCCTAAGAGAACTAAACCTGCTTATTCCAAATACACAAAAGGCCACTCCAATTGATAAAACTACAACCAAGCCAAGACGGGTCACAAAAAAGTAGAATAATATTGCATGGATTGTTGTTTCGAACGTTTAGTATTGTTGTTGATTGGCATCACTATTGCATCGTTCATTTCATTTTAATTCTACCTCATCTTCTTTATAAAATTTTCAAGCATGTATGTACACCGTTTCTGTTTGATAATTTTCTTATTTACTCACCTTGACTTCAAACTCTAAATAATGTTCGTTCAGGAAATGTCAGTTAGACAAGTTGTCTGAAATATTTCAATGGTTACGTTTCGATAACTATAAATATTTTGCTAGTCAGATTTGATACAAAACTGATATTCTCGATACATTCAACTTTTGTAAATCGGATTGGCAACTGGCTCTTTATGTGTTGTGTATCATAAAATATTGTTTATTACTTAATAGTTTTTAGGACGTTGCATTGCTAGTGTGTCATGTATTATGTAATTCTTTTGATTTGTTAATGTTGTATTGTATTACATCTTGATGAATGTATAAACTACAGGGTAACACATAACTGGTAGATGGACAAATACAAAAAAAGGCGGGAGTGCCGGTAGAAGTGAAAACTTTTTCTTTCTTTCTTTCTTCGTTATATACATAGAAAAAGATAAAAAGAACATACCATTCCATACCATACCTATAGTATAGCGCCAATCATAGAACCTATCACTAATTTTCTGCGATTTTTTTGTCAGAAGAAATTAATAAACTACAAAAAGAAAGAAAAAAACACCAATCGTTATAAATTATAATAAGAAAAAACAATCACAAAAAATCCCTGAAGGCCAGGTGGTTTGAACCCGATACTATCTGAAACTATAAGGACTTACAGTCGAAGTGCTTACCGTTTAAGCTACGACGCTATCTATCGTAACTTGCAAAATAGATAGTCTGTACCTAATCTTGTATGACGTCAGTCGTCGGTTACGGTTCAAAGGTCAACTAATCCTGACGCTTCCTTAACATTTTATTATAACATATTATTACTGTTATAATATAGGTATTGGATAACTTTTGTATATTTTCACTTCTTATTTATTGTTTTTAACGATGAGCCTAAATGATAGCAACGCAGACTTAAGCTTTATGATGGCTGTTAGAACGCCTTTGTCCTCTTTATAATCAAACCATCGTAATGGGAGACTTCAATACTTGTTTGCTGAAACATGACACTATCCAGTCTTGTAATTTGTCTGTTCTGTGTAACGTTGTGGATTTTTTATAAATCTATTTTTAAATAATTCTCTAAAATAGTCGATAATTTAGTATTTTCGATACGATATACTAATTTGTCTATGGCTGTGCGAGCGAGATTGGACAACATTACCTAAGTGTCTATTCACGGCGCTAAAGTGGGCCCTTTCTTCGGCTATCCTTTGCCGTGGGAGGTCACTCTTGACCCCGGCGGCCAACTGCTGTCGGCACCGGGTAAGTTTTGAGATCAACATTTCCTACTTCTTTCAACAGGTGAAGACTTCTCAGCGGCGCAGCTTTATGCCTGCTAATATGCATGGCTTATTTATGTTTTATTTTAATATGTATATTTTGTGCTATTTCAGCCTACCCATTAGTGACACGAGGCCGATGACCCCTATGGTCAGAGGTCACGTCATCAGCTTACACTACTATTAAATATTTTTTCTTATAGCTTCTAGCTACGCTGTTCTGCCGCTGGGGAGATTATCTTCACCTGCTATTATTTTAGCGGGTCACTGGACGTAGTTCCCTTGTGACTCACTGACCCGCACTCTTTCTTTTTCCAGGGTCTTCGCACCGGGCTTCACGCCATCATTCGGTCGTGAGGCACACCAGCGAGGACCCTGGCACGCCGGCAACATCAGCAGCCGGGAATAAAAAATAATATATATTCCTTGAAAAGAAATACAAGGAAAAACAAAAGATCTCCATAAAATTCATATATATCTTTGAAAAGAACAACAAAGAAAATAAATACTTAAATTGATAGTCCTTCATCTTGTTCTGCATATGGGATTGTTGAGTTTGCTATATTTGAAGTTATTAAAATCATTACCCTTAATTACTGCAATTCTGTAAAGTATACATTACCATTTCCCAGAGTCGTTTTAAGATGACTTGTATATTAATGGAGTTTTCATGACAAACTGTGTGCTTCTATCAAGTTATTACCTACTTGTTAAGTAAGCTTCTATTGTAATCCATTTAATTCAAATATATATAGCAGTGTCATTCAAATAACTACATATTTCACATAAAATATTTTAATCAAACAAAATAATACATAATGTTAACCTAACCTAATCAATTAATTTAAAGTAACAACTTAACTTCTTACAATGAATTCTTGTGTTCTAATAATCACTTTTGTTTCAATTATAAATTTCTATTCTAATAATTCACATTGCACTTAAATAATATTACACCACTGTTGTGGCAAACAAGTATATACCAACACATACTTGTAATTTAAAATATAATTAAAACTTGTATTTTACAAACTTCTTCTTGTTATTGTACTGTGCTGGTACACTGCCTACAACCTTTTAATCACTTCATGGTCGTAATGATATACACTTTTACCTATAAAAGGGTCAACAGTTATAACTTTAATTTAATGTACCCAACTTTGAACACTTTTTACAAAAACTTTTTATATCTTGAAATACGCATAAATCCTGTTGAGTCTTCATACGTACCTACTAATGTACTGTTTTTCTATTGTTTATATCTTTGGTTCTTATAATAGTACATCAAATTAATTTCATCAAAACTTTGTTTTGAATTGTTCTGAAAGAAAAATGTAACTAAACTGTCAAACGTCATATAACTTTGACAATCAAAAAGTGTTGCCAGTAGTAGAATTTAAAATTACTACTAACTATTGTTTCAAAATTGCCTTGTTTTTTTAAAACAAAATAAGATTATTCTTTTGAGAATAACAACTTTTGGTCTTTTGTGCTAAATATTATACAATATCTTTTGACCCTATGGTTGCCTCCGTATTCTGTTGTCTGACTTTTCCTGGGATGGATGTTTCATTATTATGTTCCTGTTGTTTTTGTATGAACATTTATTCACTACCGTATGGTGAATTATACTTAATAAAAATAAAAATAAAATATAATATAATAAAAAATTAATTAATTAAAAATATTTAATATTTTTTAAAATCTATGTTCTTTAGAACTGGAACTTAGAAATTTTTCATACATTTTGACATTTGGCAAAAAAAAAAATCGACTTCTGCAATAAATATTTTTGGCCTTTGGGTTAACCCTAAAATGGCTTTATGGTTTTCTTGACTTGTAAATATTTTTTTAAACTTTTGGTCACAAGACAAACGCCAACGACTACAAAACATTAAATAAATAATTTGTTTGTTGAACCTTGGATTCTGATTTTTTTAACTTTTTAAACTTTGGTAAGTTTTTAAAACTTTTAAATTTTATGAACACTCGTTATTCCTTTTGCAACTGAGGTTTGCATAAGTAATACTCACTGTATGTGGGTGAAATAATAAGCCACTATCCGTTCAAAATAACTCTTTTAATAATAATTTGACTTGGTCATAACTTTTAAAAGTAGTTAATTATATTTTTGCATTGTTCACATTGACAATGACACTTATATGGCTTGAATAAAGTTAACTTTTTGAATTTTATACCCTACCACTGCTATATATTTTCTTCTTCTCTTCTCCTCTCTTTGAGATGGAACTTTGAACTTTATGTTCGTTTTTCTTTATTATTAGGCTTTGCCTAATAATGGTTGTTGTGGGTCGGTTGGCGTTTTAAACCAACCGATGTTGTTTTTGGGTCCGTTGGCGTTTTAAACCAACGGATACCTTATCTTGGTGCTGGGATACTAAACCAGTCACCGGGAATTTTTATGGTTTTATACCATTTGTTGGATCTGTTGGCGTTTTAAACCAACAGATACCTTTTTCTTCGAGCTGGGAATTCAACCAGTATCGGGGTACTGTTTTATGGTTTTATACCATTATGCTGAGCGGTGTGCAAACTCAGTTTAAAAACAAGCCTCATTGCATCCCTTTTTGTTATGTCTTCTTCCGAGCGGTTTGCAAACTCGTGAAATAAGCCTTATTGCAGATGCGGTAATGTATACATCTAAAATAAGCCCTATACTAAAAACATAACACTTTCCCTTTTAAAAGTTGAAAATATATAGTGGTTCGATTGCTCTTTTTGTTCCCATTGAAATTGTTGTCTGTGACATTTCAATGTTTCCCATCTTGTTTGATTTACGTCTGAGTCTCCAGTGCCTATTAACCTGGAAACTCTCTTCGCAAGGAACGCGTGTGCTACATTTTTGAAGTGGCAACCGCTAAGCATGGATGAACATGATAGGGGAGGTATGTAAGGAAGTATGTATGTGAAAGCGTAAGTCAGGCATTTTATTGAGCAGTCCAGTATCGGGTTTTGGGGTAACAAAAACCCAGAACTAATTGGGGGGGTATTGTAACGTTGTGGATTTTTTATAAATCTATTTTTAAATAATTCTCTAAAATAGTCGATAATTTAGTATTTTCGATACGATATACTAATTTGTCTATGGCTGTGCGAGCGAGATTGGACAACATTACCTAAGTGTCTATTCACGGCGCTAAAGTGGGCCCTTTCTTCGGCTATCCTTTGCCGTGGGAGGTCACTCTTGACCCCGGCGGCCAACTGCTGTCGGCACCGGGTAAGTTTTGAGATCAACATTTCCTACTTCTTTCAACAGGTGAAGACTTCTCAGCGGCGCAGCTTTATGCCTGCTAATATGCATGGCTTATTTATGTTTTATTTTAATATGTATATTTTGTGCTATTTCAGCCTACCCATTAGTGACACGAGGCCGATGACCCCTATGTTCAGAGGTCACGTCATCAGCTTACACTACTTATAAATATTTTTTCTTATAGCTTCTAGCTACGCTGTTCTGCCGCTGGGGAGATTATCTTCACCTGCTATTATTTTAGCGGGTCACTGGACGTAGTTCCCTTGTGACTTACTGACCCGCACTCTTTCTTTTTCCAGGGTCTTCGCACCGGGCTTCACGCCATCATTCGGTCGTGAGGCACACCAGCGAGGACCCTGGCACGCCGGCAACATCAGCAGCCGGGAGTGAACTAGCTAAGTGCATACTACCATCTCTGCACAACGGATCAAGCAACGCCTCGGCAGAATATTTATTGCGAATCCGCCCTGAGATTCATATCATTTCTATAATACCTACCCATTATAAATTCATGTAACGCTTTCTCTACTTCGATTAAAATTGTTATTAATTATAATTCAATCTTTCAATTATCTGTCTCACTAGCTAGCCAGCCGAACATTATAATTGTTACTTTTACAGTGCTCTCATAGCTTATTTAATTCACTATATTTTACTTTCATAAAACCCTAGTATAAAACTTTTCCTTCGTTACATACCTTCTGATTCTACACATCACGTTACTGATCGTAATCCATCTCTTTTGATCTTATGCTTGTGTGCCCAGTGTGTCCAATGCTCAGCCGATCAATATTCTTACCATGACTTAATCTTTGTCTCCTATAAACTTCGCCCTCCTAAACTAAAACCTAAAATTCTTATGATGCGTAATTTTAGTGGTATGAACATCAATGAGCTTTGTTGTAAACTCAACCTTAGCTTACAACCTTTTCTTAGAACTGTCTATTCCTTTGCTTGATTTATTTTGCCTGTCTGACTTGGTTTGTTATGTCATTTTAAAAATTACTGATTACTTCTATAGTTCGTAAAATATATCTTGATACCTGTGACTTTAGAGACTTCGTTTATAAAGACTGCAACATAAATTTGTTGTTGGAAAAGTTTTAATTTTTTAAATATTAATAAGACATTTGTATAGAAATCTAGAACACTTTTTTCAAATAGAACTTGTTATCAAGGAGATACTAGTAAAAACAAAGGTAATTTAAAATATTTATTATATTTTATTATTTATATTTTTTTTTGTTAGCTTACTTCGTAAACTCTTTTCGCAGCCTTGTAGGGATGTGTAATCGACTGGCCAGCGAATATCGATAAAATAAATGTATGACAATTTCATTAATATAAATTGTATAAATGATTATATCTAATAATTTTTTCACAACAAATTCGTATTTTTTTAGTCTTGCAATACCTACTGCTTTCGCATGCAGCGAACAAGCGGGCGCCATCTTTTTTGAGTGCCCACGCCTTGTATACGCTATCGCTACGTGATTAATATTGTTTTGTCGTTATTACTGTTGCTTTGTTAAGTTTTGTTGTTATTTCTAGTTATTTGTTTTTTTTGCACCACAATGCCGAAAAGAACAAAAAAAAACTGTTTTGAATAGCGAAAGTCGCGAGTTTGTGATTCGTTTGCGCGAGTATTTTGACCGCGAGAATCAAAATGGCGGACCGCTACTACCATTGGAGCAAGTGTGCAATAGAGTTGCTGACGCTCTTGGTATCGGACGAGCTACAGTGTCTCGAATTAGCAAAGAAAAGTATGGAGAATCGTCAAAGGAGATTGTGGCCGAAGATGAGGGAGGTAAAATATTATCGACTCCTAATAAAAAAAGGAAGAGAGTTTCGCCAGTCACCGAAATTGACGACTTTGATGCTGCCGCAATTCGAAATCATATATATGCGTATTACGGACGTGGTGAATTTCCCACGTTAAAAAAAATATCCGTTTCGCTTAAAGACGCGGATTTATTTAAAGGAAGTCCACCATCGTTGTCCAAAATATTGAAAAAAATCGGCTTTGCTTATAAAAAAAGCGATATAAGAAAAATTTTAATGGAGCGAACAGACATTGCTTTGACCCGAATTGACTTTTTGCGCAAAGTCAAAAATATAACAGATTGGCATAAAGTGGTTTTTCTTGATGAAACATGGCTCAACGCAAACCACACTGTTTCAAGATCGTGGACAGACGATAAAGCGGAGTCTACCACCAAGGTGCCCGAAGGCAAAGGATCATGCGGGGACATCGTCTGGTTTTGTGCCCAATTGTTTACTGGCGTTTAAATCAGTAAAAACAACAGAGTACCATGAAGAAATGGATTTTACAAAATTTAAGGAGTGGTTTCTAACTCTTCTAAATAATTTGAGTGAACCACATTTTATTCTGACGGACAACGCTCCGTATCATTCAGTACAAAAAGATAAGGCGCCTACGACAAGCAATCGTAAAATTGAAATTATTACTTGGCTGCAAAACAAAGGAGTAAAAGCCGACAACAGCATGCTCAAGAAAGAATTGTTAAGATTAGTAAGCATTCATAAGCCCCCCACTCCAAGATATATTATAGACGAAATTGCAAAGGAAATGGGCCACACCGTCATCCGTTTACCACCATATCATTGCCATTACAATGCAATAGAACTAATCTGGGCTCAAGTCAAAGGTTCGTATAATCTAAAAAAAAACATACATAAAAAGCTTACAAAGAATTTAGTAGGTTTTTTGTTTGATCGGATACCTTTTTTTTCTAGGTTACGCTGCCAGACATAATGTAGCACCGCCTTTCACAGCAAACAAAATGTTGACATTACTACATGAAGCTTGTGTACATGTAAATGCTGATGATTGGAAAAAGGTAGTTGAGAAGACAAAAAATGTGATTCATAAAGATTGGGAGCGCGATATTCAATTTGACAACATATGCGATCAAGAATTAATTATTAATCTACAGGACTGCTCCAGTGATGAATCAGAATTTGACTTTGAAGTTGATCTCGGCTGTACACCATTTGACAATTAAACTTTTAAATACCTTCAAATTCATCTTTCATTTCCTTTTTTCTTTCTTTCAATATCGTTAAAATGTATTTTTTTAATAAACTCATTCTATATAAATATCGATAAAATACTAAAGACGTCCCATACCTATTACATGTCATTCTGACAAACGTCAGAGGTATCAAGCTATATTTTACGAACTGTAACAATGTTGTTTATTTTATTGGTGACGAGGATGGGATAATAATTTGAAAATAATGAACCTTCCTACGTTCCTACGTGCTCAACAGGCACAGCAGGAGCAAATCACACACATTTTAACGTTGTTGATACAAAAAATGCATAAAGGTGACACGCAAACTAGTAGCGTAACGAGCACAACGTCTTTATTGAACGACAAGATGATGATTATCAGAAACTTAGGTTATGGAAAAATACAACCCAGCAAGCTGCAGAATCGAAGATTTTATAGACTTTTTCGTAAACAAATATCAAGTACTGAGTATAACAGATAACCATTTACAGAAAGACATTCTGTAAAATACCTTAACACCCGAGATATTCCGTGAACTGAAGGTAACACTAACGCCTAATTTTGAATCAATTAAATTTAACGATATACGCTCCAAACTTCTTTATCTATACCGAATCAAGAAAACAAGATATCGTGCATTGACAGAGTTTTGGCACTGCACCAGGGATCAAACTGAATTAATGGAACACTACGCTAAAAGACTCAAAAGTCTTAACCGAAATTGTGACTATAAAGCAGATCTATTAGAACGTCAACTGTGTGATCGATTCGCAACATGATTGAATCACCCAGATTTAGAAACAGATCTGAAACAAAAGTGGCCTGATATACAGAAGTCTGATAGAGAAGTAACATTTCATGATTTTTTTTCTATTGCACAATCCCGAGAACAGGCGGAGCGTGACACACAAGGCGCAATTGTCAATGTAAACAAAGATAAAAAGGACCGAAACAAGAATTCGAACTCAAACCTTTATCAGCGGAAGCTTCAAACTGAACAATGTCTTAGATGTGGCAAAACAGACAAACATGACATATTCAAATGCCTTGCAAAGAACTACACTTGCGACGCATGTACCATGAAAGGACATTTTGAAAGCTGTTGCATCAAAACTGGGCGTGCTTATATTACACCAGCTAAGGGAAAACATATTTCCAAACGAAAGTTACAAAAACTAAAGATATCCAAGCTGGGAGCCCCTTATTTCGTAGAAAGAAATTTCATAGAATTTCGTTTCACAGAAAATGTTTCATATAATATTTGGTTCTTATATTTTTATTTCGAATATTTTTGTTTCAAAAACAATTTACTACAATGAAACATATTTCACAGAAACACAATTGGGTATTTGACTGACCAGTCAAATTAGTTACTTTTTTCTAAACGTCAAAACGGTAATTTATAAGGAAAATTGTATGAAAACTATATTTGTGACGTCATAATATTTAATAGTCAAATCATATACTATTAAACGTTGGATGGATGATTAAAAATAAATAAGAACGAAAAAATAAGAACCGACGCAACTGTTTTCACTCTTTTACCATTATTAATTTAATAAGTCCAGCTAAATAATTTATTTTAACTACAGGAAAGTACCCAATTGAACGAATTTTTAATCACATTTTTTTGTTTAACAAACTTATCAAACTGTAGAATTATTTTTTAAAGAATATTAACCCACCTTTATAATGTTCCAAATCACATTATTTTTAACTGTCACATTTACAATATAGTTAACATCCCAACTCAGATTACCCCGACTCGGATAGGTTAGGTTAGAAGGCTAATGCGGGAGCGGAGCGTAGCGAAGCTCCCGCATTAGGCCTTCGTGGTTATTTTTTTATAAACCACCCAGAAGTAGGAGCCCCACGTAGCGGGGCTCCGTCGACCTTGTAGACGCGTCAATTGTTTAGTTTATTAAAAAAAACTAACTTTCGCCCGCGGCTCCGCCCGCGTGGATGTCGGTTATCGCGACCAAACATAGCCTATGTCCTTTCTCAAGGACTAATCTACACCTATACCAAATTTCATCAAAATCGGTTCAGTGGTTTAGGCGTGAAAGCGTAACATACAGACAGACAAACAGACAGACAGACAGAATTACTTTCGCATTTATAATATTAGTATGGATTGTCCCATTAAAATGAGGATATGCATTTTATGAATTGAAACGTTTAGAAATATGAGGGTATGTTATTCTTTTTAATAAGTTTTCTATTAAAAAACAATATAATGATTAAGAATATTTCATTTGATATTCTATGAAATGATTATTCTAATGTTTAACTTTATATGAAACAAAAGTCAATGATTTAAAATTCTTTAAAGTAAGTATTCTGTATATTGATTATTCTATGAAACGAAATTATGCGAAACATTTTCTGTAATATGAAATTATATTAAACAATTGTCTATAAAACAACGCACACCCATCCAAGCTTCTGCTTCTAGCTCTACACGTGACTCTGAGACAAGCAGTAGTGAAAATGATGACGAGTGTCGCGAAGTTCCTTCACGAAATACAGACTTTTTAGGATTCATACTCTTTGGTTGGTTTCACTGGCAGCTCAATCTATATAATTCTATTTTCTTTACTGTCAAGTATAAATACTTATGTCAATGAGTAAATCAAAAGCAAACGGTGCGATTTTACGTGTCTAGGAGATAGCGCGTCTGGCGGGTGTCGCGACTTCGTCACGAGGTCTCAATGCCAGTCAACTTGAGAAGTTGATATGTGATAATTTTTCAATTCCTTTCGCGTGGGGAGTGTCGCGAAGTTCCTTCACGAAATACAGACTTTTTAGGATTCATACTTTTTGGTTGGTTTCACTGGCAGCTCAATCTATATAATTCTATTTTCTTTACTGTCAAGTATAAATACTTATGTCAATGAGTAAATCAAAAGCAAACGGTGCGATTTTACGTGTCTAGGAGATAGCGCGTCTGTACGAAAAAATAGAAGGTTGGTAATCTTTTGTCTTTAGTTTGCATCGTAGCAATATTGTCCTGTACCAGATATGCGTTTCATCGGTTGCCTGTGGTCTTCATGCCGGCCCTGGTGGGCGATTAAAGCAATTAATTCGCCCAGCAGTGCCTGATGATCAAAATCCGCAATTCATAAGGTTGGAACCAACTTGCGGTGAGATATGTACCAATTTTGTGAGATCCATTGCTTGTCCCGCGGAGGGGACTCAATGTAGGCGCATCATGCCTTTAAAGTATGGTGCGTGTTGTGTGTCATGGACCGTTAAGCACATGTGTGCCATAAGATACAAGAGGTTATCAACTTACTCTTTGAGAGTAACAGATATTTTCATTGTCTACAGGAGGAGATCTACGGTGCGAGATGACAGAATCACTGGTAATCAGCAATCATGGACATGCCTTGCATTCAAGCTATTGAACCCTGAAAGAAGCCCTCAGTTTCGCGAAAGGGCCAGTTACGAACTCCTTTTCTTTTCGCGATAACGAGTTTATCCACAACGTAACCGGTACACGGAACAAAGATTGCAAGCAAATTGACGTAACCATCAACGGAGTTAACTGCACTATGGATTGGGACCCTGGATCCACCTACTCAATTATTAGCACTAATGTCTGGAAGAAAATCGGATCACCAACATTGACAAAGGATCGAAACTTTAAGCCTACGGCAATAATACGCTAAAGACAAAAGTAATTACCGATGTAAACGTGAAAGTTGACGGACAAGAAAAAAGATTGACAGTTGTAGTGATGAAAGATGCAAATCCGATGCTTTTTGGTTTGAGATGGAGTGAATTTTTCGAAATGGAGTTTCCGAAACCGGTTTACCCTATCAAAATTAAGACATCAACATCACTTCAACAAGTTCGTAACCAATACAGTGAACTATTTGATGGCAAAGTTAACAACTACGAGGTTAACATCCATATCAAACCCGGTGTAGAATCAGTATACTTACCTGCACGGCAATTCAAGTTCAGTATGAGAAGAAACGTCGAGCGAGAGTTGGATTACCAAAGAGAGAGAATTGGAGAGTTCCAGATTACCAAATCCGGAAACTGAACCTTCTCCAGCTGAAAACGCAGTGCATAGTTCGACCCTACGCCTGCTCACAAGTAGAATCACAGATCTTAACTTAACAGAAAAGACTCGCCTTGAAACTTCTAGGGTCCCATAATTTTGTCCCACGTTTGTCATTGCCTGAAGACCGGATGGAGAAAGCTACCTGAAATCAAACACTATCACAGAAAACGACTTGAGTTATCAGTAAAAGGTAAAATCGTAATGTGGCAAGGCAGAATGATTATACCTACAATATTAAGAAGTAAGGTTCTAACTTATTTACATAGAGGGCACCTTGAAATATCTGCCATGAAAGCTTTACCACGTTTCTACGTGTGGTGGCCATCACTTGATGAGGACATTGATCATTTTGTGATGATAAAAGTTGCACCAGATGTCAGGAAAATAGACCGTCCAATGCTAAACTACCTGTATTTTCGTGGTCGATACCTGAACAGGTCTGGGAGAGAGTCCGATTTTGCAGGTCCATTTGATGGCCCTTACTGGTTAGTTTTATGTGACGCTTTGTCGAAGTGGTGTGAGATTCCGCCCAATGAAAAACATTACGTCAAAGAATCTGTATCTAACGTTAGATGATATCTTCAGCACTTTCGGCTTTCCACAAATTATAGTTTCAGATAACGGTCCACAACTGACATCGCAGGAATTTAAAGAATATTGCATAACTCGAGGTATTCAACACATTACCCCATCGTCGTATCATCCCCGCACTAATGGACTTGCAGAACGTTTAGTGAGAACTTTTAAAACCAGAATGGCATTAAATGATGCCTAAAGAGTTCTTAGGCGTCGGTTACTGGAGTTTCTATTCAGTTATAGACATACACCTCATACCACTACTAATAAATCCCCAGCCCAGATAATGTTTGGAAGACAGTTGAACTGCTTATTATCAAACATTCGGCCAGATAAAAGAAAGAAATTGCAGTACGAACAAGTGAAGGCAAATATTATGATCTCTACCCCCACATACCATTGGAGCAAAAATGGCAATACCACTTAAAACAAAATGGCAACCTGCAACAATTGCGGCCCGGAAACATAGGTATTTATACATTGTCACAACGGCTGATGGGGTGGAAAAGGAAGGCATGCGAATCACATGAGACTGCGGCTTAATCCTTCAGACGTAGCAACTACCCAGACTACCACGGTGTTACCCTCAGATGTTGCTACACCCAATACATCCGCACCACCTACATGCGTTTCAACTTCCAAAATACCCATACCATCACCATGCACCCCATCTATATACACATCATCCACACCAGTCTCATCTTCACCCACATCTGCTACACCTTCAGTTCTTTCTTCCATGTCAGCCGGAATTTCACCATCCACATCACCTACATCTTCATCTCCTTACGGTTATAACACCTCAGCCTCACCGCAGCCAGCGTCAGGGACAACCCCCTCGTCGTTTAATAGATGAGCTGTAAATCTAAATGGGGCGGAATGTTTTAACCTCAACCTTAGCTTTAAACCTTTTCTTAAAACTGTCTATTACTTTGCTTGATTTATTTTGCCTGTCTGACTTGGTTTGTTATGTCATCATAAAAAATACTGATTATTAAGCTTCGTGAAGATGCTGACAATATAGACTGGAGTTCACTTCTAGCTATGGAGTTAGTTGAAAACAAAGTAAGCATCCTCAGTAACAAATTAATCGAGCTAAATGATAAACATGCGCCAGTCCGTGCTATAAAAGTAAGGCACTTGCTTGCACCATGGCTCACTTCCGATATGAAGGCAATATTATCAAAAAAATCTGCAGCCAAGACTAGGTATAAAACACGACCTACTCCTAGTAATTGTGAAAAATATGTAGCAATACGAAATCTCTGCGGTAAGATGTGAAGGAAAGCACAACGCCAACATATCCATAACTCGGGTCGAGAGCGGAGACACAACAAAAATTTGGAAATTCCTTAGAACACTGGGAGTTGGAAAATCACGACAAGATAACATTCCTAATAAAATTGATATCAACATGCTAAATCAACACTTCTCAGCCTCGTCTAAATGTGATCAGACCAACAAAAATAATACCTTGCAATATCTTTCATCGCTTCCAACACCTGATTTCTCCCTGTTCGTTTTTGAACAAGTATCTGATTGTGGTGTTAAAGAGTGTATAATGTTGGTAAACTCCAGTGCTGTTGGAAATGCATAAGTCGAAACATGGTTCTCCCATCCTTGATCAAATTCTTCCCATAATTTCTCATGTTTTAAATCAGTCACTCAATAAGAGCATATTTCCTGACGCTTGGAAGCAGGCACAAATTATCCCAATACCTAAAAAATCCAGCCCCTCATCCCCCTCCGAATATCGCCCTATTTCCATATTACCCTTTTTCTCAAAGATCCTAGAAAGGCTCGTACTTACTCAGCTTAGCAAATACCTCACACAAAACAGCCTTCTAAATCCTCTCCAATCAGGTTTCGACCCGGGCACAGCACAGTAAGCGCACTGATTAAAGTCACCGATGACATAAGGTTTGGAGATTGGACGGTATGGAGAACGGAAATCTCACAGTACTCTCCCTTCTCGATTTCAGTAACGCGTTCAATACTGTGGATTTCCATATCCTGCTCAGCATTCTGCGCACTATTAACATATCTCCAAGAGTGATTGATTGGCTTCATAGTTACCTGTTTGGGCGCCGACAGCGTGTACGTGTTGAAGATTCGTTCTCGGAGTAGTACAACTGCCGGTGGCCATAGGGTGGTGTGCTATCGCCCCTTTACTTTTCTCTATCTTTATAAATTCCATCTCTAAGTTTTTACGTTCTTCCTACCACCTTCACGCAGATGATCTTCAAATGTACACACAAGCCCCATTACAAGAATTCTAATCTGACACAAGTATGTGAGTGGAGTAAGCAATATGGGCTTGAAGTGAACCCTTCTAAGACTCAGGTTATTATTGTGGGCAGCTCTGGAATGATAAGCCGAATAGACTGGTAACAATTGCCAGGCGTAATATTTAACGGTGTTACTATTCAAATAAGTAGCGAGGTTAAAAACCTAGGTATACGGATAGATAAGACACTATCCTGGGGCCCTCATATACGGGAAGGCAGGTAGAAGTCGGAAGGTTCCATGCGTAGACTGCGAAACTTCCTACCTACTGCCACTAAAATTGCACTTGCAGAATCTCTTCTTCTTCCACTACTTGACTATGCTGATGTCAGTTATCTTGATCTCACTGAGGAGCAACTTGATAAGCTTGAGCGCCTTCAGCATTTCTGTATTAGATTCATATTTGGTCTACGCAAATATGATCACGTATCACAGTTCCGCAACTTGCTCAAGTGGCTCCCAATTCGCTTTAGACGGTATGCTCACATTCTTTCCATACTTTACAGTATTCTCTACAATCCCCGTACTCCTACTTACCTAAAAGAACGTTTTGTGTTCCTCGATGACACATTCAAGATCCTTGAGGTCGTCAGTAACATTGCAATTGCCCACGCCCTCTCATTCTATAACATTTGATGACAAATCGTTTACTGTACAGTCTGCACGGTTGTGGAATACTCTGCCTGTATCCATCAGACGCGCACAATGCATTTTCAAAAATATGATAAAAGAACACTATTTGAGTTCTGGATAGTTACTTTGTCATGTGGTTTTGAATGGATATGGACTCGCTGTGTGTAGGTATACCTTGAAGTTATGAAATATATCTAATAATTATGGACGTATGTTTATGTAAATATTATGGATATTGAATTTAAATATGTACTTAGGTACATATATGTAAAATACAAAGTATATAATATATAATGTCTATATGCTTATATATAGTTTAAGCTTATGACTACAGTAATAATTACCCATAAGTTATTATCGTTTAATTAAATCTTTCAATCTTTTTTTTTTTACGTGCGGAAAATCCCCACGGATACCCACCCCTCCGGAGCCGGAGGGGGAGGTTATGTCGGACTCGAACCGACTAAACCGCACGCCGTCTCTGGGTCGTAGTGCTAGGCCGAAGGTGAGGTTGTCATGCGACATATCCCTCGCACCCCGGCTGACTCAGGGCCATCCCTCTCGGTATGGCCCTCCTCGGGAAGGGGGGGACCACGAGGTCCCCGACTCAACCCCGGTGTGGGGAGGCCCGCATCGTCCTACGATGCGCGCCGCCGCCGTGGCCTGCTTCTGCTAGGGTGACGGGCGGCTCCACCCGTCACCCTCAGGCCCACGCTCATGGGGGGCGGAGGTCAGTTTGCGCCCTCCGACGCCCGGGCCGCCTTCGGGCGCGTGCAGCGATGCCAGCGAGCCTTTCTCGCTAATCGCGCCGCGCCCGCTCTGCTGTCTCCTTCGCGAGCATGACCTGCTCGCAGAAGGAGGCGCTGGCCGCCCACGCATCCGCTTAGCGGACCATCGCCGCGAGCAGGGTGGAGAGCGTGAGCACTCTCACCCCCAGGGCCGCCACAAGCTCCCGCCTCGGCGTCTCAAACGCCGGGCACTCGGTGAGCGTGTGCAGCCCCGAGTCCACGCTCGCGTCGCAGTGATGGCACTCGGGCGTTGGCTCTATACCCATCAGATGCAGATACCGCCCGAAGCTACCGTGCCCGGTGATAATCTGCGTCTGACGGTACGAGAGGCTACCGTGTTGCCTCTCTAGCCACTCCCCCATGATGGGTCTTACCACCGCAATCACGGTGTGCCCAGCGTGTGGTTGCCCAAGTCGTCGCTCCCACTCGGCCACCATGACCTGGTGGAGCCGGGATTTCTCGGCCCGAATATCCTCGGGGTCGGGATCGAATCCCCGCTCCCGCGCCTCCTTTCGGAACTTATATAGTGCCGAAAGGGCCCTCGCTTCCAGAATCCACGGTGGCGATCCGGCCAGGAGACTCGCCGCTTCGAAGGATACCGTGCGGTATCCCCTGATGGCCCTGGAGGCCATCGTGCTCTGCGGCGTACGGAGCAGAGGCAGGAATCTGGCCTCCAGGGTGTCCGCCCACACGGGGCACCCGTATAGGGCCATGGACCGCACGACACCCGCGTAGAGTCTCCTGCAGGAGGCCTCTGGGCCCTTCAAGTTGGACAACAACCGGCCCAAGGCATTCGCCGTGAGCACCAACTTGGGGCGCAGACTTCGGAAGTGCTGTTCGAAGTCCCATCGACCGTCAAGCACGAGCCCCAGGTATTTCAACCGGGGCTTGATGTCGATGGGAGTGCCAGCGCCGAGGGCCATGAAAGAACATGGCCTCGGACTTGTGCAGAGCCACCTCGAGACCCAGCCGCCGGATCCTGTCGACGACCTGAGCAACCGCGGTCGTGGCCCTCAGGGTCGCTTCGCGGTGCGTAGCCCCGCTCACCGTCACCAGCGTGTCGTCCGCATAACACGTGACGGTGGCACCGTACGCGAAGTCACCGCGAAGCACCCAGTCGTAACCGATGTTCCACAGGAGCGGCCCCAGGACCGACCCCTGTGGAACACCGCACGACATCTCACGCCTACCGACGCCCGTCGAACTTGGGTAGATGACGGCTCTCTCCGTCAGGTACGCCCCGACTTTGCGGCGGAGGTAGAGAGGCACGTCGTGGTACACGAGTGCCTCCCTGATGCAACTCCAGGGCAAGGTGTTGAAGGCGTTGGAGATGTCCAAGGACACCGCCAACATCACCTCGCCCCGGGCAACCGCATCCCCCGCCAGAGTCCTCACGCGCATGATGGCATCCACAGTGGAACGCCACCGGCGGAACCCAAACTGGGTGTTCGCCAGGTCCGGCCCCACTCTAGAGAGATGCTCGACGAGGCGCTTGGCAATCACTCTTTCGAAGAGTTTGCCCACCTCGTCGAGCAACACTATGGGCCGGTACCCGGATGGCTCGTCCGCCGGGCGTCCCTTCTTGCGGATGAGCACCAGTTTTCCCGTCCTCCACATCTTCGGAAACTGGCCCCGCTCCAAGCATTCGTTGAGGAACACTCTCAGTCGTGGTTCGAGGCCGTCTTCCCCTAGAGCTAGGACCGACGCGCGGCCTGGAATGCCTTCGGGTCCCGGGGCGGTGTTTTTCTTGGCTCTAAGCCTTCGCACCGCCAAAATATGTCCATCCGAAGGCCGCCATTTGTACATTTTTGATATGTTGTCCGTACATGTACGGTATTTCTTTAGTGCACAATAAAGATTTATCTTATATTATCTTATCGTTTGACGAGTTTGAAATAGGAAAAACTAGTTTTAACTAGGGAAAACTAGTTTCAACTAAGGGAAACTAGTTTGACTAAAATTGGGTTTTAACTAAATCATTATAAAAATGGGTCATGCCATAAAAATGACCTAAAACAAAAATTAATCACAAAATGTAAATTTACCTTATTGTACAAGATTTCAGAAAACTCCTTGACGTTACTCGACTGTGGAAAAAGACCAGACATGCCGGAGATCACGACCCTGTTGACATCGTCCTGTGCTGGTATCTGATCGTACGGTCGCGTTTTTTCTTGCGGTGTTGGAGCCATCGTTACCAACGTTTAGTTCCTCTGTAAAAAAATAGAGAAAATAAAACAGATTTCAAACATCAAAACAGACACAATGCAAGACAATCTGATTTACAAATTCAAAAGTTTTTAGTCCTTTTAAAAGTCTCTTTTATTTTATTTTATTACCATTTTACTTATTTTTGCCTTTTTAGTGAACGTGATTAATTTTGTACACTAAAAAGAAATATCAAAATCGGTTCAACTGAACTACGAACCCGTTTAAAGAAGATGTTATGCTATGTTTATGTAACAGCACAACGTATATGAGATAGCAGTAACCGCTCGGAGCGTTTGCTGGTTAGGAGCTGTGGAGGAATTATACCTTCTCAATCTTTCAAAAAACAAAACCTTCGAAATCTGTTAAGATCAAAAAATAATTCAGATATTTACAATGATCAATGTGTTGAGACTATATATTTTATTTTATAGTCACTACATTAATCATACATCATCCTCAGGATGGTGTTGGAGCTGGTGCGGACCCTGCACACCAAGGATGTGCACTGTTTCCACATCTTCGCATAGAAGCAATTAATGCGTGACTCGGTGAACATCCCCGACGCACTGCAGTACCGCGGCAGCCCCAACAACACCCTGTAGGTATTGTTGTATTGAATTCGTAGGGCGTTGTACTACCTTTGAGTATAGTTAGCCCACAGGACACTCGAATAGAATTAGGTGCAATACGCTCTGAGAAGAGTCCTCTTTTCATCTCCCTCGAACATCGTGGAAACCTGCGAGCTATCATGTTCGCTCTAACAGACAACGCCCTACGTACCCGCTTCATATCTGCATTATCTTTCAGGTCAGAGGTTCCAAGATGACCATGGTTTTTGAAGGTGACAACCCTTTTTAACGGTTTGTATTATTTTTTACTTCCGTCAGCAAAAATTTAATTATTTTACCTTAAAAATAATTAGAATAGCCGAAGGTGACGAAAATTGTAAAAATGATGGACACAAGTTACCCAACGATAAACTATCCATGAATAACTGTAACTATTTATACGCATGTGTTATATTTAAAGACATTTAGGTCAATTAAATTACTGATACTTTATTGTTTCACAAAATAAGCTAAGGAATCAATGAATAGTTTAAAATAAAACCCATACACTATACAGGGTTGCTCATAATTTTAAATTTGGGTCTAGTTGATTCGAAAGGAACATATGCCTGAATCGACTTCCACTCTGATCAACTGGTTGATTCGTTCAATTGATCGGAGTGGAAAACGGGCCTCTAACATTTCCTGTTCGGAATACGTCGAGTTACAAGTAACCGTATATAAGACTAACAAACTTGCTAGTCAACTTACGAACATTATAAATCGCCAAGTTCCTTAGATTTGTGAATCTTGTTGGGTCAAATAAATGCACTAAGTAGGTATAGGTACCTACAATCCTCGCGTAAGTACCTACAAGTTATAAGCTGATGAAGTCTTATCGCATTCAGAACAAACTAACATTGATTTGATTTGATTGATTGAAACAACAAACCATGCACACTTCATGGATACAAATCGTAATTTATCTTTTGATATGTTTTCATATAAAACTGGAAAACTGAATAGAAGTGGAATTAAACAGATGTACAGAGATATTCTAGAGACTATACATAATTTTTGTAGTTCTAAAATCACTTACTCTGACGTACGCTCTAAATCAAATGACCGCCCGGTGGAGCCTCTAAACAGCCCTAACACAAACAAGTCAACATTTTTTCGAGACTAAATATGAATGTGCGCTTTTCCACCAAAATATAGCTGGGGTACTTAATAAAATAGAATTCTTAGAGGTCGCGTTGCTTGAATTGAAAAGCAATAATTTGAACATAGATATCATATGTCTTACCGAAACATTCATACGACGTGGATGCGAGAACAATTTGCTACTCAAAAATTACAAGCTGGTGTCAGCCTTTTCTAGACCCCAGAAAAGTAGGGGTGGAACTTGCATATTGGTTAAACGAGACTTAGATTGTAAACATTTAAATACAAATTTGCCTATACCCATACTTTTCCATTTTGAATATTGCGCTATTGAAATTACTACTCTGAGATTGTATGTCGTTTGTCTTTATCGGACACCAGACTCAAACGTTGCTATATTTCTGGAGAACCTAGGATTACTATTAAAAAAAATTACAAAAAATACCAATAAAGATGTTGTAGTATGTGGGGATTGGAACATAGATCCAATAAAAGCTAAAAAGGATTTTAAAGAATTTTAATTTATCCTATCCAATTATAACATCAACAATCACATTACTGAACCAACCAGAAAATATTCATGCCTGGACCTAATTGCAAGCAACTTGCCTAATGTCACACCTCGGAAGCTCTCGGAAAAATGTATGAAACAATCGCGTTGTAATTACTACAAACATAGCTCGTGTACATGCACGGTAGTGTTGATGTGTGAGAAAATTTGAACTGTCATGGATGGCACTATTTTAAATTTAAGCTAATTTTCGAGTGAGATAGCGTGATTTTTCTCACTCTATCCGTTGGTGTCATGATTTACGTCACATCCGACGAAGGCGACAATCCTGTTGCTACAAAAATTCATATTAATGATTTTTACATTAAAACGTATTTCTATCTTTTTCTTCGCTTCGGAAGAAAAGAATATGGCGATACATTTTGGTCCTGTCAATCAACAGAATTGGCACAAATAACAAAACAATACTACAACACGACTTTGATATGTTTATAGAGTAATTAAAACCGATTGTGTTTATAAAAACTAGCTGTTGCTCACGGTTTCGCCCGCGTGAAATTTTTCATTAATTATAAATAGTCTCCGTTCCGTTCGGTCTATAGGGCACATTTCTTAACCGATTGTCACCAAACTTGGCATACATGTTCTTTGATTTAAAACATAATTTTTGCCTAGAGCTTTTTTAATCGGATGAGAAAAGTGGTGCCTTTTCTGTCGCGTTATTTATGAACGGATATTGATGATTTTTGGCTGCAATATCCGAACATGATTCCTTACAGGTAGTTGAGGAAAAAACAACATGAGAAAAGGGGGAGACGTTTGTTGTGGCTTTTTTAAGAACGGGTTGTCAATATTTATTGGTGAAATATCGAGAGAGCTATAAAATAAAGATACGTATCGTATACAAGAAATATAAGTGAGGATACCAGATTTGATCTCCAGATGCCAAAAAATTAATTATCTGGAACTCTTTACAGAACTACTAGTATTTATCCCTTAGTAATTAATGCTCCATTGCCAAGGGTGAGGTAAAACATTTCTTTATAAATGGTGTTTTTATTACTTACCAAGGTTTCTGAACCTCAACTGAATGACACGGATTTTATGCCCGGTTTTTGTAATAACTATCCTAATACTTATTTAGAATTGTCAACGGCGAGTAGGAAATTAGAAAAATGTCAGTTGAGCACACTTTAATTTAATAGTGTTAATTTATTTAAGTATCAATTATAATTTATACTAAACGGAAGTTCACGGAAAGATATCTATTTATATTTTTTAGAAACAAATGGTTTTAACCGCTCTATACTTTATAAAATTTAAGAATCATAATTTTGACAGCTCACACCTATGAAGTGTGGCTTTTTTTTCGATTTGAATGTATCACAATTAATGTCGTCCATCATGGATTCCATCATTGCCAGGTACCGCCCATTTTTTAACCCTAGAATGTATACTAATCTAAATCATGCTTTTGAGTTATAATCTTTATAATGTTAAAAAAATAATAACTAACAACTGGGTATTCTATCCTTTATTTTATAGGCCGTGTTAATTTTCAATGTTGGCGCAGCTTCTGGGTAGAACTTACAACTATCCAATGTAAGTAAATACTCACTTAAATACATAAATAAAATCATATTTTTCGAATAGTAATAAAGTAATAAGAAAAAATCATGTTAATATTTTAATATTTACTTATTAAATGCCACTAAAATGCAGTTCCTAAATAATTAACCTATAATCGATATCAGTGCACCATAATGTCACTTAACACGCTTGTTCTAAAGTTATTTTCTAAAGAACCCGGACTATATGAAAATTATTATAATTTATAAGATTTTTCACCTATTTATTCCTGGGCGAACCTGGCATCCAGTTCATTAGTTTTTTTTATACTGTTGTAATGTTTATATTGATGACCCTTGGTGGAACTTGTTGTTACACATATTGAGAACACTTCATTAGTTATTTATACAAAAAGGCAAGATGCATTTGAGGGTTAAATTTCACTATAGTCATGTGTGAAAGAGCGGACGCCTTAAAAACCGAAGCTAGCCGAACTTTTCACTCTTTTTCCCGAAGTGCCGTTCTTACACCTTTTACCGGTGACAACCTTTGTTTTAGGCGCCCATGAAAGCGCCCATGATTTTGACGTGCGGGGAGAGGAAATGAAATCGGTGGGAGGGGGTGAGCTTCCATTCTGTACGCTAGTACTATTATCTATTCTGTGCTAATGTACAATCTCGGATACATAACCTAAGGCTGTCTGACCACGAGACAGGTCAGACAATAATGTTTGAAACAATAAAGCAAATAAATAATTACAAAAAGTCATTCTGGTTTGAATCAAGGAGAGATATGAGTCTGGAAAACATAAACAAATTCGTTGCGTGCATCTCAGCGTTGTCGTTTTCGGAAATATTTGAGATAAGTAACGTTGATACTGCATTTGAATATTTTCACGACCTACTCACCCTATTTTATAATCTATGTTTTCCCATATTAAAGGTAAAGATAAACAATAAACCTTTGAAGAACAAATGGATCACAAAAGGGATTAAAAGATGTTGTATCAATAAACGACGCTTATATCTTAAGTATCGGCTCACATCCACAAATAAAAAACATGCTTTGAATAAATATAACAATTATACTCGAATTTTAAAACGATGCATCTCACAAGCACAAAAAATTGACAACACTCGTTTCCTAACACAGTCAAAGAACAAATGTAGGGCGGCATGGAGAGTAATTAAGGATAACTGCATTGACCAGAGAGATCTAAATGACATCACGAGTATACATTTTAATAATCGAATTTATAACCAACCTGACATGATAGCTGACAATTTTAATAACTTTTTTATCGACATGACAAATATACCTGACTACAATACAAAACCAAGTAGTGTATATACACCAATTTTACCTAATGTACCTAATAGTATTTATTTGACACCTACTCATGACATAGATATCGAAAAAATTATAAAATCTCTTAATGCCACCAACTCTACTGGGTTTGATGACATAAACACCAAAGTTCTCAAACGTTGTTCAAAACCACTGGCGCTCCCTCTGAGTCATCTTATAAATCTTTCATTCGACCAGGGTCTTTTTCCATCAAGACTGAAATTTTCTATAGTTAAGCCTCTTCACAAAAAAGGTGATAGAAACGACATGAATAATTATCGTCCAATAACCTTGATACCTGTTATATCAAAAATTTTTGAAAAGGCTATGCATGACAGACTCTATTCATTTGCTACCCAATTCAGGATTTTGAGAGATGAGCAGTTTGGTTTTAGAAAAAAGAGGTCGACGACCTTAGCATGCTTCACCTTTCTAAAATTTATTTCAATGAGTCTTAATGATAGAATACCTATATCATCTTTATTTCTGGATATGTCTAAGGCATTCGACTTTGTGAATCATGAGCTGCTCCTGACCAAGTTACGCCAATGTGGCATCAGAGGGAATGCTTATGGATGGATAGAGAGTTACTTAACCAACAGACAACAATGTGTGGAGGTAACTAGTCTGTCTGGATACTACAGAAATACGTATAGATCCTCGTACCGCTCAAATAACTGTGGTGTACCTCAAGGCAGCATATTCGGACCTTTGCTGTTTCTACTGTACATAAATGATTTACCTAGTATCACTTCACACAACTGTATATTATACGCTGACGACACAACCATTAGTATTCAATCTACGAACAAAAATCATTCTGAGTACCAAAAAGAAATCAATTGCACATTGAACAATATAACAACATGGTTAAAAAGTAATAATCTACACATTAATGCACAAAAAACCAAACTAGTTCAATTCCAAACTTACAATAGTAAACGTCCGCAACTTCAAATAAAGCATGCGAATGAACCTATTGAAGAGGTTGACAATATTAAATTTCTTGGCATAACCATCGATAAAAACTGTAATTGGAAGGCACACATTGACACATTATGCATTAAAATAAATAGATTTGTATTTGTTCTGTACAAATTGACACGTGTAGCTGGTTTGGAGGCTACACTATGTGCATATCATGGGTATGTCTCATCCGTGTTGCGTTATGGCTTAATAATATGGGGTAATTCTGTGGATCTAATTTTGGCTTTTCGGGCCCAAAAAAAATGTATACGGGCAATTTGTAAAGCACAGCCCCTTGAAAGTTGTGTTCCGCTGTTTAAGCGTATCAAAATATTACCACTACCTGCCTTATACATATTCGAGATGTGTGTATTTGTCCACGGCCACATTGGTCTGTTTGATCTCCATAATGACATGGTGACCAGACCAAGTAGTAGGAGAAGTCACAAGTTACATATGCCTAAGGAAAATCTTCAAATATTTTCTAATAATGTATACTGTATGGCAATTCGAATTTATAATAAACTACCTGTTCAATTTAAGACTCTAAAGTTTAAAACATTTAAATGTAAATTATTCCAATTCCTTCTGAATAAATGTTACTATTCCACGAAAGACTTCTTAAGTGAACGCTTTGATTCCAAAATTGACATAATTTCTACACTTTGACTTGTATAAACATATAGTTTGACATCTTATCATTATATAAATTCTAAGACTATATTGGAGAAACTATTATTATTTGCTGACATAATTTAAATTAATGTAGAACAAAAGCTTTCAATATTTGTACGCTGGAGACAGCAGAATATTATGGAACTCTATTTTGTAAAAACTTTATACAATATTCTGACAAATAAATAAATCTATCTTAACTTTTTATTACATGGTGCCCCGACTTGTAGTGTAACACTATAATAGTACATTGTTATGTTTCTTACGATCCTACTCCAATACGCCTACTTTTACCGCGCCCTAATGGATTTCAGTGTCCCAAAATAGGATCTTTTAACATGTCAGAACTGACTCACATTTATCAAGCACATAATCGAGATCAATACAGTGTCTCTGGTGTAGAAGACAGCCATATCTAGGGTCAAATGCTCAAATCAATTAAGGTTCGATACGAGTTCCAAGTTAGGAAGGCGCTCAGCTGTCGTGAGCTAGGTGTATCTCGCCTAAACGATCTGACTACGACGCTCCGAGTAATAGGTATTAATAGCATACTATTTCATTTAAAGTCGATCGGTGGACCAGTCAAGCAAACTTCTCATTTCAGAATAATTTCCATTACGAATTTATTTCATTATAATGTACCTAGGTGGATTTAAAATATTTAATGTCATCAATCCAGGTTTCATTGAGACCATACTAAGTCAGTTACTGGGCAAATAGAATTTCCCTTTACCCTCAACATCAGCGATGCGGTTCAACGACGACGGCTCGCCTATAGGTCTAATTCGAATATCTCGAATGTCTACTAAGCTACACAACGCGATAGCTCGAATATAATATACTCCAATCACGATTTTACTTCGGCATTATCGCACTTAAGCCCTAACTAAATCAATCACAAGCATCACCAAGGAACGATATGTGATGTTGCTAATGGTAATTCTCAAACCATCTCCATTGTGTGAGTACCTAGGTCTACCCCCAACTTAAAACTTCTGTTCAATAAAAACTAGGCGTACGCCACTTAATTTACATTTAAACGTGTGGTGTGTGATGAGCCTATCATGCATTGATGGTTTCCATCAACGCTTCCTGCTCTGATATGGGTGCAAGCTAGTTAGGCTAGACTTGGTCTACCCTCATAACTGTGTGCTTGTCACAGTCCACGAGCCGAGGCTCAGGGATGAGAACTGAAACCCTAACTAGATAATAGTTAGTGTATTTATAAATAAATATATAAGACTGAACTGAGATCCGGACCCAATAGGACGGTTCCACTTCGACGGTACCTACCCATGCCAGAACGTACGGTCACCCACATTCAGGAAGCTTATCCGATCCCGTTTCCACAGGGAATGCCGTTTCAACGGTTATCGGCTTCAAGCGAATTACGAGTATCAGAGGAATATGGAGTGGTTGCCACCGTTAGGTATCCCTCCATAACCAAAGCACATCGCCTTGAATTTCTTACGGGAAAACTAGCTAATACGCCGTAGCCCTACCCTCAACTTCTAATAAAATAAAAGATGATAAAACGGCAACAATGGCTTTACGAATGCACTCACAGACTCAACAGCACAAGACAATAGTAACCCTTCGGAGCAGAATGTACAAAACGCAAAATGAGCACCACAAGCAAAATGTACAAAACGCAGAATGTACATAACGCAGAATGTACATAACCCAGAATGTACATAACGCAAAATGTACACAACTCGCAAAATGTACACAACGCAGAATGTACACCTTAGGGCTTGTCTGTATATAAAAAGCGCTGAAAACGACATCTTCCTAAAACGACAACTTCCTAAAATGGTTGTAATTTTTTGAAAAATTACAAATTTAATGAGGTTTTCTTAGCGGTGAATGCACATACTGGTGTCTAAGTTAGTTAAATTGGACTAGGTTAAGTCGAACCTAATCGGATACTCCCGAGAGAGTAGTCTCGATTTCGGATACAAGATGTTCGCGTCTCTTCTCCACCCCAAACTAAGAGATGTTTGCACGGCCTGTGTAACACGTCCCCGGTACTGTCGTCCGCATAGCAATGAATGGACCCATCAGACAGCATATCATTGATATGCAGTAGAAACAGAGTCCAAGCAGCTGCCATCGATGACGGCTTGGATACTTCTGTTGGACAATAAGCTGGCAATCCATTCGCAAAGTCCCTCGGGCAGTCCATAGCGTGGCAACTTCGATAGAAGACCTCTGTGCCAGACCCGGTCAAAGGCCTTCACTACATCAAGACTCACCGCTAGTGTCTCACCTTGACTCTCGATACCTTGCGTCCACCGGTTTGTGAGATACACAAAAACATCACCGATGGAGTGACGGTAGCGAAAGCCATACTGTCGGTCGTTCAGTAGATCGTTTCCCTCAAGGTATCCCAGGAGCTGTATATTAATCACACGCTCCATCACCTTCGAGAGAAGGGAGGTTATAGCAATAGGCTATATAATAATAATTGGACAGGACTGTCCTATCACCTTTCTTAAGGCGCCCACTCACTAACAGTCCGCCTGCAGTCCGCCTGCAGTTCCTGATCTGTCCGGCGGCCTGCAGTCCTTAGCCGTTAGCGCCCACACTCTAAAGCGATTTTGGCCCGCCGGCAATTCCCTGTTGTCAGTTTTGCGACCACACACTAGCAGTTGTGAGTTGTCAGTTTTAGGTCGTACGATCGCCTGCCGGTAATGGTCTAATATCAGTTACATAGAGAGTACGAAACAGTGCAAGCGATTTTCGACCTTATTGACATTTTCTTAATTACATGTTTTTTCGCATAAATAAATGCTGCTGATCACGAATATAAGAAAAAAAACTAGATTTCTTGTGATGTCCATAAGGTTGAAAATAGCTTGCACTACGTTATTCTTATATAAGTACGTGCTAATCATTGTGGGAAATAGGTGTTTGCTATTTTGAACCTTATCGACTATGTGCATAAGAAATATAGACGAGTATGTACAAAAAATGAATAAAATCTTAGTAAAAACTGACACGAAACGTCGATCGACAGGCCCGTTGTGCTCGTTCGCCCTGACAGCCTAGGACTGTCCGGTTTAGAACTGTCCGGAATCGTTCGGCGGCCACACACTATCGGATCGTATTAGTCGTCAGTCCAAAATCGTTAACGAAACTGTTAGTGTGTGGGTTATTGCGATTAACTGACAGATTTATATCGTCCGGCCGTCGTCCGGTAAACTGTTAGTGAGTGGGCGCCTTTAAGCACAGAATACACGAACACAGTCTTCCACGAGGCCGGGACTATTCTGGTACAGTAAGAGAGTGCGAAAAGCTATGTAAATACTGGGCACAATTCGGGGGCACAGTGCCTGAGCATTATCGTTGGTACACCATCCGACCCACTCGACTTTCGAACATCTAGGGACTTAAGTTCCCGCCGGACCACGGCTGAGGATAATAGGTGACTGGGCATTCTCTTCGTTCACTGTTGAGTTTGACGCAAAGAGATCACCCAAAAGATCGGCTTTCTCCTTAGCGCCATGGGCTAGGCTACCGTCGAGTTTTGCAGCGGTAAAAGGCAATAGTAGCATAAATTTCCCTCGGCAGCTTTGGTTAGCGACCAAAATGCTCGAGTGCCAGATGGGTACCGCGTTAGCCGCTCGTCAATTCTACCAATGAACTCAAACTACGCCCTGGTTGTAACTATTTTACTGGACCTCAAGGCAGAATTCAGTTTACGCTTCATTTCAGCTATGTTTGGATCCTTATATAAAAAAACGGTGTTTTGATATTCAAATAAAAATTAAACAAATATAATAACTATTTATTGGCAAGTACCGGGTCCAAGCCTTATATGCAGATTGCTTGCGGTCCCTAGCTTCCCTGCGTTTTATACAAGTTAAAACCGAGGCAGACGCATCGAGAAGCTTAGACTGAGCAACATTTCCCCCACTTGTTCCAGCGACTCCGCAACTATTACGGTATCATCGGCGAAACGAAGATGAGAGATGTATTCACCGTTAATGTAGATACCCCGCCCAGTTCAATTCAGAGTCTTGACGACGTCCGCCAATGTGTTGGTCATTAGTTTGGGGAATATTTTTTTTTTTTTTAAAGAATATTAGCAACCGAAATTATCGAAATTACTAATATTCTTTGTAACCCCTCCAACTAAGCTAAATTGCTTGTGCTAGGAGTGGGTTCACGTCGGTAGTGTAATGGCCAGGATTCGAACCCGGGACCTCTCGATCGCAAGGCCGACTCCTTAACCACTAAGCTACTGTCTCACTCCACCCTGGAGGTTAAAGGGTTTCGTCTTCTGGGCTTGAGATGTCTAGCTGTCTCAGCACTTCGATGTATCACCAATCGAGGCGACACTGTTGCAGGACATCAAAAACAAACACGATACTTAGCGGCTGATTGTGTTCTTGAATTTTTTCTAAAATCTGCCAGACAGTATAAATGTGGCCCATCGTGATAAAGCCTGGTGTGGCTGGAACTCTTCGAACTAAACCGCAAAGCAATTTTCGAGAACCACTTGTAGACATGGCTCATTAGTGAGATAGGCCTATAGTTCTTCAGCAAGGTCTTATCATCTTTTTTGAAGAACAGAATCCCCGCACTCCTGCACCATGCGCTAGGTGTTAGGTAATATGGATACTAATTATTAATATGGATTTAATATTATTAAATTGGATTTTTTTTGCATTTATTTTTAAAACGTTTGGGTGAAGTTAGCTGAAAACAGAAACACCCTATTTGACTCTTAAATTTATGCAAATGCTTTTCGCGATAAATCGATCAATGTAAATAACTATGTTGTTTGTTTATTCCTTCATTTTCTTATATTATACTAATATATACAATAATGTTGATTTCTATCACATTATATTCAAAAACACAACACTTCCTGGTTCCTACGTACAATATGTACGTCACCTTGGTTACTTAAATTGTAACACACTAGAACTATTTTATCAGATATTCAATACAGTTATCTATATTACACTACTCAACAAATTTTCAACTTTTGATTTTATCTGAGGTCGCATTATGTAATTACTATTTCTTGCCACTAAAGTAATAAAAATATGCAAATATACACACACCATCACATCTCAATGTCCAGATAAACATCCATGTCCGAAATAACGAATTTTCCATAATTTTATTCTAATTTTAATTGAAATGGCGTAGTTTTTTTGGAGTGGCTAGCTTTTCTCTTGTACTCAGTAGCAGGGGTCTCTCTAATAAGGCTCCAACAGTAATCCGCGAGCATAGCAGGCTCCCATCTGCCTTGAAATCGCTTTTCAAATGCGACAACATCTTGGTGAAAGCGTTCGCCATGTTCGTCACTGACTGATCCCATATTTTCAGGGAAAAAGTCCAAATGCGAGTGAAGAAAATGCAACTTAAGTGACATATTGCATCCCATTTTATAGTAGCAGTCCAATAAAACTTTTATGATGTGCAATGCCGGCAAAATAATTTTATCTTGCTCAATCAATGGTTCAAATTTTACGTTTTTCTGGCCCACTACTAGAGAGTGACGTAATGGCCAATCTTTTTTAATAAAATGTTGAGCTCAAGCTCGGCTATCCCACTCGCAAAGAAAACAACAATATTTTGTATAGCCTGACTGCAAGCCTGTTAACAAAGCAACCACTTTAAGATCTGCACAAACTGGCCATTTATGATCTCTGTATTTAATTTTTTCTAATAAAAGTTTCATAACGTCATAAGTTTCTTTCAAATTAGCACTATAAGCGAGGGGCAAGGTCGGTAACTCATTTCCATTATGCAACAATACTGCTTTCAAGCTACTTTTTGAGGAATCAATAAATAAACGCGATTCAGCAGCTACATGATTTTGCCCAAGCTGTGCCATTAATCCATTTACATCATTGCAAAAAACTAAGCCATCTTCTTTAGAATAGTACGGTACCAGTGAGCTATGTCGTTTACGATAAAAATATACCTTCACATCTGATTCACATAGATTCCATTGCTGTAATCTGGATGTCAATAATTCTGCCTTATCAATGGGTAAATTTAATTCTCTTATTAAGTCATTAAGCCTACTTTGATTCAATAAAAGTGGCTCAGATGCACATTTTGGGACATATTGGGGGTCCTCGCTATTTTCACTATCCGTCGAACTCGAGTCGACTTCAACTGTCTGAATTAAATTCACTGAGCCACAGATAACATAATACTAAAGTACAGATACCTCATCCCATACAAAAAAATGAGGCCATCATAACTCGGGCAATTTTACGGGCTAAATTTAAATATTAATATTCGCCACTAGATGTCAACAATATAGCCCGAGGTTCAGCTTACGTTTTACAGTAGTAGCTGCTAGATGGTGGTGTACTATATTTTCAACGATAAGAAGTGTCATACATAAATGACAATATAAATAAACATAGGTAGGCACATTATTACTACTATTTATTTAAGAAGATTGACTGTGAGTGATGTTAGTATAGACCGCATCTCCAAACTCGCAATCGGGCTTTTTCCACAGCGGATCTTCGTAAGAAAAAAAGGGTAATACCCTCGTTTGCCAGTTATGAGGGTTCTTGAGTGTGTTGATAACGAATTAGATGTCATTTTTCGAATCCAAGATGGCGGCCACGGTGTCCTAGCTAAATTGCAATATGGGTATGGTTTATTAGGTTTTTGAGTATTCCGAGTGTGAATTTGACGTCATTTTTGGAATCCAATATGGCCGCCACGGTGTCCTAACTAAATTGCAATATGGGTATGGTCTAATGGGTTTTCGAGTATGCTGAGTTCGAATTTGACGTCAGTTTTGGCCTCCAATATGGCCGCCGCGCTGTAGGTAGAAAATTGCAATATGAGTATGGTCTAATGGGTTTTCGAGTATGCTAAGTTCGAATTTGACGTCAGTTTTGGCCTCCAATATGGCCGCCGCGCTGTAGGTAGAAAATTGCAATATGGGTATGGTTTAATAGGTTTTTGAGTATGCTGAGTGTGAATTTGACGTCATTTTTGGAATCCAATATGGCCGCCACGGTGTCCTAACTAAATTGCAATATGGGTATGGTCTAATGGGTTTTCGAGTATGCTGAGTTCGAATTTGACGTCAGTTTTGGCCTCCAATATGGCCGCCGCGCTGTAGGTAGAAAATTGCAATATGAGTATGGTCTAATGGGTTTTCGAGTATGCTAAGTTCGAATTTGACGTCAGTTTTGGCCTCCAATATGGCCGCCGCGCTGTAGGTAGAAAATTGCAATATGGGTATGGTTTAATAGGTTTTTGAGTATGCTGAGTGTGAATTTGACGTCTTTTTTGGAATCCAATATGGCCGCCACGGTGTCCTAACTAAATTGCAATATGGGTATGGTCTAATGGGTTTTCGAGTATGCTGAGTTCGAATTTGACGTCAGTTTTGGCCTCCAATATGGCCGCCGCGCTGTAGGTAGAAAATTGCAATATGGGTATGGTCTAATGGGTTTTCGAGTATGCTGAGTTCGAATTTGACGTCAGTTTTGGCCTCCAATATGGCCGCCGCGCTGTAGGTAGAAAATTGCAATATGGGTATGGTATGGTATGGTAACACGGGCTGGTATCCGCAACTCCACGTCATGGCGCGGTTTTTGCGTGAGGGTGGGCATTTCACTCGATCCACCCCAACTCATTGAAGAACGCCAGCAGGCTCTTCACACTGCTGGTGATCTCCCGGAGCGTACCTGTATTATTGAAGTACTTAGCCCTGTATGTGGCGGTTGCAGGACAGTGTAGGAGCACATGTGCCGCTGTTTCCTCCTCTCTCATGCAGGCTCTGCAGAGAGGGCTGTCGGTGATTCCTAAAATAAAAAGGTGTTTATTGAAGGAGCCGTGCCCCGTGATCGCAGCTGTAGCAATGCGTAGTTGTTGTTTTGACAGTTGTCGAACACGCCGGGTAAGTCTATGTTCAAGCACAGGGATTGCTTCCCTGGCCTGCCTGCATCCTTCCAGGTTTGTCCAGTATCTGTTGTGTTGATCTATCGTTCGTTTGTTTACGATGGTTCGTAGGTATGCAAAGGGGATCGGTATTATGGGCTCAGGTCCCATTGCGACCATGTCAGATCCTCTCCTAGCAAGCTCGTCCGCTGCGTCATTGCCGCGCGAGCCGCTGTGGCCCTTGATCCATTGCAGGATTATGTTGTTGGTGTTGCCTATTTGGTTTAATTTAAGATGGCACTCCAGTATTAGTCCCGAGTTTATAGTGTGGCTGTTTAAGGCTTGCAGCACGGCCATGCTGTCCGACAATATACGTATAGAGTGGCCTTCCACTCTCCTTGCCATTACTGATGAAGCCGCCAGGGTTATTCCCATGCATTCTGCTTGGAACACTGTGTTGTGGGTCCCCAGCGGTTTCGAGATGGTGATGTTGAGGTCTTCTGAGAAGACGCCGGCTCCCGTGCCTTTATCCGTTTTTGATCCATCTGTGAAGATACGCATTTCTGCTGGGCATAGTGCTTCGCAACGGTAATCTTCATGGAGCTGGATCTTGTATTTCTTATCGAATATGTGCTGTTTCGGTACACGATCATTTATTGCTCCTAGGATAGGCAGCTCAGCTGTGAGATCTGTGAGCAGTGATGTATGTCGTGTATTTCTGTCGCTCCATAGGTTCAGTGCCTTGAGGCGTATAGCCGCAGCTGTTGCTTCTTGGCGTATAAACAGATCCAATGGTGGGAGTCCGAGCATGACTTCTATTGCCGCCGTTGGGGCGGTCTTCATGCATCCCGTGGTTGCCCTACAGGCTAATCTTTGGGTCCGTTGTAGTTTAGCCGATATCGTACTGTTTTCGGTCCTTGGCCACCAGACGATAGCGCCATACGCTATCATGGGGCGGATCACTGTTTCGTAAAGCCATAGAATGATTTTTGGCGTAAGGCCCCACTTTTTGCCGATCATTCTTCTGCACTGCCAGAAGGTGATTCCGGCCTTTTCTAACTTGCTATCTAGATGGCTACTCCATGTTAATTTACTGTCTAGAATGAGGCCGAGGTATTTGACCTCTTTTGACAGTTGGAGTTCAGTATCGAAGAGTTTGGGTAGACGGTATTCTCCCAGTACCCTTTTGTTCGTGAACATTACTAACTCTGTTTTGGTCGGGTTCACCGATAGATCGAATTCCTCGCACCATTTTTCCACGATGCGTAGGGCTTGCTGTGTAAGGTTACAGACTGTTCCTGCTACCTTTCCAGAGATAAGGATGGTAAGGTTGTCGGCGTATCCTATTGTATAGTCTCTGTTTTTGTTCAGCCTTGTGATCAGGTCGTCTATCACTAGGTTCCACAGGAGTGGAGAGATTACTCCACCCTGTGGGCAGCCTTTGGCTATCAAGGCCGTTTGATCTTCTTTTCCAAGGCGAACCACTCTTTTGCTGAGCATGTTTGTTATCCAGTCTGTAAGTACCGATTCTGTGCCATGTTTTGACAGGGCGGCCTTTATACTAGTGAAATTGGTTTTGTCGAAGGCTCCTTCGATGTCTATGAACGTACCTAGGCAGATGCCTTGATGTTCGATCGCCTCCTATATCCGGCTGACCACCAGATGGAGGGCTGATTCCGTGGACTTACCGGAGCTGTATGCGTGCTGGTTTGCGTGTAATGGTAGCTGCTTTAGTGCACCATCTCTTAGCTCCCTCTCGCACAGACGTTCCATGGTCTTTAACATGAAGGAGGTCAGGCTGATCGGTCGATGTGCTTTGGGATTTGTGTAATCACCCTTTCCTGGCTTCGGGATGAAGATAACCCCTACTTCCCTCCATCCCCTCGGAACATATCTATGTGCCAGGCAGGATCTATATATGCTCTCCAGTCTACTCGTGACCGGTAGATTGCCCCATTGTAACATAGCGGGAATGATCCCGTCGGGGCCAGCTGCCTTGAAAGGGTGAAAACAACCTATGGCCCACTGGACTTTTTCCAGAGAGACCACTTTGTCTGCATACTGCCAATCTCGGGCAGTTGGTGTTATGGTTTCATCTTGCCAGTTGGGAAGTTGAGTTGAGAGGATGCATCCTGGGAAGTGGGTCTCTATTAGGATGCGTCTGGTTTCTTCTGGCGATGTTGTGAGTGTGTTGTCGGGTTTGCGAAGGGTGGTCGGTGCCATTTGTTTCATCTGTGATAGGACTTTCCTCACCCTGTTTGCCTGTTGGCAGGATTCTATGTCACCACAGAATTTTCGCCATCCTTGTTTGCTTCGATATCTTATGCATTTTTTGTAGCTAGATTTGGCTGAGCGATAGGTGTCCCAGTCCTCATCCGCACATGTATTCATCGCCCTATTGAACGCTTTCCGAACCTTCCTTCGCTTGCGTTCCAGCTCTGGGCCCCACCACGGCTGTTTGCCTGGTGTTTTGGGCGGAAGGGTTTCTGGACATGCTATGTGGTAGCTATCTATTATGGATTTGGTTAGGTGGTTTACCTGTTCCTCAATCTGTGTGGTATTCTCGAGAATCTGTGGCATGCGCAGTTCAGCGAGTTTGTTTGTCAGATGTCGCTCAAATTTGACTGTGTCCGTTTTTCTCGGATTTCGTTTTGGCTGAATTTGTAGTGTTCCTGCCTGTAGGTCAAAGCGGATCCATCTATGGTCCGAGCAGGATGCCTCTTTGGAGACATGCCAGCCCGTAATGGCCTCCGCTGCATTTTCTGTCGCTAGTGTTAAGTCGATGATTGTGCGGCTCCTTTTAGTGACGAATGTAGGTTCAGAGCCGGTGTTTAGTAAGGTGAGGTTAGTGGTAAAAAGATATTCAACAAGGTACTTACCTCTCTCGTTTTGAGCGCTCATGCCCCACAGCGGGTGGTGAGCGTTGGTGTCAGCCCCGATGATGACCTCCATCCTCTCCCTTTCACAGTGGTCCACCAGTCGGATGAGGTCTTGCGGAGGCAGCTCCTCCTTTTCGGGCATGTAGGCTGAGGCGAGGGTGACCACTTTGCCCTCGCCATCCAGTGTGTGAAGCCTTATGGCAGTAAGATCTCTGCAACAGAACTCTGTGAGGACCTGTGTTTTAAGGTTTTTTGTGACGTATATACAAGATCTAGGATGATCGTGGTCGTTGGTCACTATAAGCTTACCTCCTAAGTTGGAGAGCCCCTGGATGTGGCCTTCTTTGATCCACGGCTCTTGGATCAGGGCGATGGCCGTATGTTGAACCTCCAGCCATTTCCGTAATTGAGCCGTCCCAGCTCGGCTGTGCTGGAGGTTCGCCTGAAGGAGGCTAATCTTGGATGAGGGGGACACCATCGCTGGTAGTTCCCTCATCGTCCCCCCCAAGTTTTAGCTCCGCAAACAGGTCCATGGAGTCGGCGTCTTCTCCCAGGAGGCCGGAGATCGAGGCCAGCACATCGTCTGCCTCCTCCGCGTCCATGGGTGCGCTCTCCTGTCTGACGCTGTTGGGAGTGGATGGTGAGGCCCCTTCGGGCATCACCTTGTTCGGTGCCTCCGGCTGAGGATCAGTCTCCTCTTTAGCCGGGGGTGTCTTGAGGTCTTGTTTAATGGAACACGTATTGGGGTCCCATCCCAGAGGGACGTCGGTAAACTTACCGGACCGACCCTGGAATTTTACGTAAACCGTCCCCACACCAAATGAGAGACGGCGTCCGGCCTTCATGAGGGTCGGCACCTGGTCCTCTGGGACTCCGACCACCAGGAACCATGCGGCGGTTTGTTTGACCGCATTTATAAGGGTCCACTTTTGTACACCAACTTCGGGGTTCTGGAAGGACAGAACGCGCCCTATATATTGCGCGTCCTCCAGAAGCCCCTGTTGATCCGGGACCAGTATACCACAGCGTGCCCGTTGCGGGATGTCCGCCTGGTTCTTCACGACCAACTTGACGTTGACCGTGAGTTCCATTTCGGCGATGGCACGCTGTAGCCAGCTGCGTGTGTACTCATCAGCACACCACAGTTTCAAAACCCCCTCAGTAAAAAGCGGCTTCGCTTTGAATTTTGGGGGTTGTGTTTGTTTCCGAGCTACAGCATCGCCGAAGATACGTTTCTGTATCTCGGTGAGTACCTGCTCGGATATATCCTTGCTGATACGCCCCGAGCGTGCGCATGTGATTGCGACGCTAAGGGGCGTGCTAGCAGCTTGGGCGTAATTGCGTTTGGCGACCTTGTTGGTTTGGTCCAGCCTCTGCCTCTTGTGCTCCCCGCGAGGCGAAGTCGTCTCGTTGAGAGCACGCTTAGCAGAGGGCTGCTCCTCACCTTTAGGCCGCTGTTGTGCCACCCTCGCTTTGTCCCCGGTCGGCGGTAGTTTCTGCTCCCCGGCGGCAAAATTAAGGTGGCATTTGGCCTCTTTCTTCGTTGTCGAGGAAGACGGCGGTGTGGAGGAGAGCAAAGACGCCGCCTTAATGCTGGCTGCTAGGCGTCTCTCCTTCCTTGTTTTTCGGACCCTCCACTTCTTTGGCTTGGTTGGTTCGACAGATGCCTTACCATCAGTGCCAGTGGGTTGGGTACGCGCCCTGGTCCTGTTTGAACTCTTCCTCTTGGGCAGTTGCCAGCCTTCCGAAAAAGCGTCCTCCCGTGGACTACTCGTCCCTGCCCGCCCAGGGGCGGGGTCGGACGAGCAGGAAGCCACAGGGCTGACGCCTCGGGGACCGTCTCCAGGAGGAAGGTTGTGGGACATAAGGGTTGTCTCCTTATGTGTGTTAAGACCTTCACGGGTGCCCGTAGATGGGACCACTGAGCTTCCCGTGGCGGTTGTGTTGTTGCCCTCCCTGGTGCCCGTAGATATTCCCACTGAGCTTCCAGTTTGGGCCGGTGTTGTGTATTTTTGTGTAGTGTGGTTGCCAGCCCCGGTGCCTGCAGCCACGGCCGCTAAACTGCCGGTTTTGGCCAAGTGTACGCTGAAGGCGCGTGTGGTGCTTTCACCCTCCCTGGTGCCCGTAGTTTGCACCACTGAGCTGCCAGTTTGGGCGGTGTGATGAGTGGTGTGATTGCCTTTACCGGTGCCTGCAGCCGAGGCCGCTAAGCTGCCGGTTTGGGCCAAGTGAACGCTGAGGGCGCTTGTTAAGTGTTTCCCTTGGCTGGTGCCCGTAGTCTGTACCACTGAGCTTCCAGCTTTGGGATTTGTGGTTTTATTTTTATTTTTTGTTGGCCTATCCATAACTGTTTAAAAATATATAATTCGTCTCCTTGGCTTCCCACCCTCCATGGAGCCCGCAACTGGGAGTGCCTTACTCGACGTAATTCGAGGGGCACTAGGACTACCAAAGAGATATAGGAGTGCAAGGCTGGCTTACAGTGCGACATCGGGAGCTCGATCGGGTTGGCGCTGGGGGCATGAAAAGAGGCCTACCCCCAACGACTAGTCAACCCTCACTTACCCCGTCAGCATGACCTTTGCCCACCACGATAGTCATCCGAGGACGGCTATCGTGGACCCTACACTCCTCGCCAGTGGCCCACTAGTGGGACACCATGGCCTGATTTCCCCATCCGTGGCTAGTGGTTGGGGCCACCGTTTTGCCTGAAATCCGGGCCAAAGAGGGCGTGTTGCCTCGCGGACGCATAACCGCCAGCGCCGTTCGGCTCAACCCCCCAGGATCCCTTCATCCCTGCGTACGGCGCTCAACTGCGCAGGTCCATGACGCAGGTGACTACCCAGTCACAATGGGTTATTTTTTATTTCAGGGTTTTCTTCCCCTAGCCAGAAGTCTGGTTATGGCGCCGAAGGTTCGCCTTCGTGCTTCATACTTAGCTACTACAGTTCCGAGGTAGGTGGAATGAGCGAGGTTCGTTATGAACCGTAGCATTGCCCAGAGGGAACGACCCGCCTGGACGAATCCAAGCGGGCCCGCCCCCGGGTCGCGGCGGCGGCCTGGGAGCGGCGGGGACGTATATTAAGCACTTGCCGGTGTGCGCCGAACAGCCTAGCTTCGCTCACCTAGGCGTACGCTGTTGTCGTCTTAGCATTTAGGTTAAAGGTAAATTCCCTGGCAGAACTCACCCCACTAAGGACTAAACACCGACCCTCCCTCCAAATGTGTGGTCATACATAGATGACCTTTACGGAAGCCAGACTGCAATGCAGGAAGTATTTTTGAGTCCTCGAGGTATTTAGTCAGTTGATTGCTGACGGCTCTTTCCAGGATCTTTGACAGGCATGGTAGCAAACTAATTGGTCGTCCTTTAGGCGCGATGGGTTGGGCACTGGTGTGGGTTGGTATTGGTCTCACTTTTGCAGTTTTCCATGAGCTGGGGAAGGTTGCTGAGGTGATGGATGTGTTTATAATATGCGTTATAATGGAAAGAGTTTGGGGGAAAGTCATTAACAACATATCCAAAGAGATGTCGTCAACACCCATTGCATTCGACTTCATTGCTCTAAAAATCTTCATCACATCATTCTCATCAACTGGCTCCATTTTATAACTACCATGGCCAAAGCGACTAAATTCAAAAAAGGCGAGATCTGATATAGTCACCCTATCACTGCCCGGTACGTCGAGAAAGTGCTGATTTAGTGCATACCTAGAATGTAAAACATCCAAAAACTCTGTACCCACTCACCCATATTCTGACAAATAAACCATCATTTCATTTCATTTCATCTGGGTTACCACAGAAATCAGGTATCTCATTATTATTTTTGTTTCCAGGTAACACGCTTGATTTGAGATGACTCCATAATTCTTTTGGGTGATAAATGTTACTATTGACATGAGTAGTAAAATGTGCATGTTTCTCTTTTTGTATGGCATCTCGCACAGTGTATTTCATTTCATGATATAATTTATAATGTACTTCTTGTTTGGTTGATTTTGCCTTTTTGTGATATTTATTTCTAAGATACATCATATCTCTAATCGTGCTGGTGATCCAGGGGTAGCTTTTATTTTTTATTAAAATTCTCTTTACCGGAGCATGCAAGTCAAGGAGTGCAGTGATATGGGTATTAAAAGAGTGGACCATGCAGTCAATATGAGTTAGATCCCGTAGGGAGTCCCAGTTAATATTGTTAAGGTCTTGTTCAAATTTATCTAGTAAAATGTCCCGAAGTGGTCTGTATATTATCCACTGTGGTGCAGATTTCTCTACTTTGAAATTAATCTCTGCAGAGATCAGGGCATGTCGACCAAGCTCGGGTATATGCAATACAGAAACATTGCTCGTCTGGGCGTCCGTGCATATCAAGTCGATTAATGTCTCACTGTGATCTGTAAAATGGGTAGGTTCAGACACATAAATAATTAAGCTCATGCTCACCAGGAAGGAGTTAAACAGATTGTAGTCTCCCACATCTAAAAGGTTGATATTGTAATCACCCAGTAGGAGTATCTTATCCACTCCTGAGAAGGAAGTAACCGAGTCAGTTAGTGCATCTAAAAAAGTATTTACGTTAAGCCAGGGAGGTCTATAAGCTGTGTCAATTATTATAGATTGTGAATTTCGGCTGAGTCTCAACTACATCTATTCGACATTACAGGAAGCCGGGTGTGACTGAGCGCGCACGTGTATCCCCTCCCGCACATAGAAGCCGACCCCTTCACCGCGCCCATGGCGGATGTAAGCCGGACGCGGCGAGAAGCGGAGCCTTTAGTAGGGTACATTTGGCGCGAGACACTCGGCGCCTTCCCTGATCCACGTTTCGTTAATTGCCATTATGTCGACTGCAAGATCTTCCATGGCTACAATAAACTCATCATGCCCCGTACCAAGTGACCCTGCATTGAAAAGTCCGATTTTCAAACGTTTATCTTTTTTGTTATGCATGTTTATTATTATAAGTGCAAATATACTTGTTTATATTTGTAGGCAACAATGTTGTTTATCATTCTTATTATATAAAAATGAATCGCTAAATGTGTTGCTAAGCGCAAATCTCGAGAACAGCTGAACCGATTGCGCTAATTCTTTTTTTAGAATATTCCTTGCAGTACGAGGATGGTTCTTACGCAGAGAAAAATTGTGCAGCGATTCCGGGAAGCCAAAATAATTGAGTGTCGCATAATGGCGTAGGGGTGCTGCGGGGTTGAAGTATGCCACGAGCGAAGCCGAGGCGGGTCAGCTAGTTGATAATAAAGGTCAAACTTAATGTAATAAATGCTGTGATTCAGTAGTGAGCATGAAGTGAGCGTAATTGTTAAAAAGAGTTTGGTCCAAAAAGAAGCACTTATAATATGTAACAATATACAGGGTGTATTTTTGAAACGGGGCAGTAAGGGCAAGTACCTTAACCGTTGCAGTTACAGCAAAACGTTCTTAGAAGACCTTCCCTAACTTTTTGACATATTTTGAACTGCATTCACAGATTTTGTAAAAAACTTACAGTTGGCAAAGAAAAATGCAAAAAGTCCAAAAATTTTTTTTTATGCCAATCGATTCTATTTCATGTGGGGATCAAAAAACTCTATGAGACCATTTTAGCTTTCAGTACTAGGAAAGACAGAAATCGCCAAAAACGTTTCCCATACATTTCGGCAACAGAAACAAATTTCTACGATGGTCTAACTTTTTGTTATGGCCAGGAAGTGGGTAGAATTGACTGTGAAGTAAATAAAAAGAATTTTTACCCTCAAATTTCGAATTTGATTCGAAAATCTGTGTGTTATTCTTAGTTTCAGCTGAGAAACTTCGTATGAGTTATTAATTAAGGATTTTCGCTAAAATGTCTTCTAATCGTGAAAAAATTGACTTATTAGAAGCGTATTTTGTCAATAATCGAAATGCGGGAGCTGCATTAGTGTGGTACCGCAATAAGTATCCGTTGCGGCATGTGCCAACAAGAAAGGTTATTACAAATCTTTTGAAAAACCTAGAATTGCAGGGTTCTTTCAAAAGAAAGCGGCAGCCTCGTGTGGACATGGACACGGAGATTGCGGTTCTAACTTATGTCGAAGCATATCCAGAGGTATCGTCCAGGCAAGTCGCCCTTGAAGTAGGTGTATCCCACTCCCTTGTGATAAAGATATGGAAGAAATACGGCTACAAGTGCTATCGATATGGGCGCATAGTTCAAGTGTTACATCCGGGTGATGATGTTCGAAGGCTTACTTTTTGCAGATGGCTAAGAGGAAAAATAAGCAGAGATCATGAATTTTTAAATTACATACTGTGGTCAGACGAAACGAATTTTTCCAATAACGGTATGTACAACAGAAAAAATCACCACTATTGGTCCAAAGAAAATCCACTAAGAGTTACGGCAAGTCATAATCAGGTTCGCTTCTCATTCAACTGTTGGTGTGGTATAATGTCCAATCGAGTCATAATGGTGGAATTTTATGAAGGGAAACTGAATTCTGCCATGTATAATGAAGTCATTTTACACCATCTTGAAAACGAGATGGACGAATGGCCCCTGTCGGAATTGCGAAAAGTTCATTTTCAACAAGATGGTGCTCCGCCACATAACAGTCACCTTTCACGTTCCAATTTGAGCCGCCTATTCGGTACACAGTGGATAGGTACACATGGTCCAACACAGTGGCCACCTCGTAGCCCCGATCTAACACCACTTGATTTTTTTTTATGGGGCTTCGTGAAAAACTAGGTGTATAAGACGACATACGCCAGTGTTCAAGAGCTCAAGGATGCATTAATGACCATTTTACGTATACTACTACTACGTATATTCATCCCAGAACATTATTAGCCGCCATTCGTTCAGTGCAAAAAAGGATAGACTTATGTATTCGTGAAAATGGAAATCATTTTGAGCAATTTATTTCATAAACCAATTTCTTAAATGTTTAAATGTTTTTTTTATTTAAAAAAGTTCAAAATTTTACCTGACCTATGAGTTTCGAGTTGATTGATCATATTTCCGTACGAAATGTATGGGAAAGGTCTTTGGCGATGTCTGTCTTTTCTAGTACTGAAAGCTAAAATGGTCCCATAGAGTTTTTTGATCCCCACATGAAATATAATCGATTGGCATAAAAAAGAAAAATTGAACTTTTTGCATTTTTTTTGCTAACTGTAAGTTTTTTACAAAATCTGTGAATGCAGTTCAAAATGTCCCAAAAAGTTAGGGAAGGTCTTTTAAGAACGTTTTGCTGTAACTGCAACGGTTAAGGTACTTGCCCTTACTGCCCCGTTTCAAAAATACACCCTGTATATAATAATGCGTATGTCAAAACGTTAGGACTCACCTATGACGTAGAAACTGACACATTAAATATTAAGTGTCCTGAGACACAAGTGCTGGAGACGTACACAAAAAGGCAAATGCTCAGTTTTATAAGCAAATTCTTTGACCCATTAGGTCTCGTAGGTCCTATTCTTATGAGGGCTAAACATTTAATGCAACAGTTCTGGTTTTGCGCTGGTTTAAAATGGGATGACTTATTACCAGAGCCTAAGCAGTGGGTTGACTTTGCAAAAAACTTGGTGCAAATGTCTTGTATTTCTGTACCGAGAAATATCAGTGTACTGATGCCCAAGTAAATACAGAATGTTGAATATAATCATTGTATCCCACAGGATGATGAAGGAGAGATTGTAGTGCCAGAGTTAAAGGCTTCATCGCATGCATGCAATGTCAATGCCAAATCGAACTCCCTTCATGATCTTGTGGCAAAGTATACTGATGTAGAAAAGACAAGTAGAATAATGTTTTTTTTTTATGTAGGATACGTCAATTTATCTTCACCTTGCCTGATGGTAAGCTGAAGGCAAAGTCTCAGAAAAGAGGGTCACCATTACAAACACGTACCATGTTAACAATGGTGGCACTCAGCTTGACGTCCTCATCAGATGCTTTTTCACGCCCCGCTTAAAGGACCCGGGACTGTTGGAAGAAGGAAACACGTGAGCTGGCAAGGAGTTCCAGGTCTTAATGGTGCGACAAAGAAAGCAGTAACCAAACCGCTTGGTTCTTGAAGGAATATTCTGCACCGTATACGGGTGACATCTAAGCCCTGCTCGTGTTGTCCTATGTGGGAAAGGAGAGGGCGGGACCAATTAGAAGAGCTCATCAGAACATTCACCATGGTAGAGACGGTAAAATACTGCCAAGGATGCAACATCTCTACGCATCTGCAAAGGCTCAAGGGTGCTTGTGACCTCGAGATTCCCAATAATGCGGACCGCACGTCGCTGCAACCTGTCGAGAGCATCTAATAAGTACTTTGCGGAGCCATCCCAGAGATGCGAGCAGTATTCCACGCAGGACCGAATTTGGGTCTTGTATAGAAGACACCGCTGCTCCGGCGTGAAAAATCGTCTCACTCTGTTCAAGACTCCGAGTTTACGCGCGGCTGTTTTGATGATACTCTCGATGTAGTTTTTGTTATTAAGTTTGCAGCGAACATCCATACCGAGGATAGTGAGGTTGTCCTGCAGTGGCAGTGGAGTGCTCTGAAGAGGGGAAAGGGGAAGGAAAGAAGATACCTTTGCTGTGAACGCACATGCCTGTGTCTTTTTGGCATTGAACTAGACCAGGTTCTCAGAGCCCCATTGGGAAATGTTGTTCAGGATCCGGTCAAGCTCAGTAACAAGAAGCTGCCTTTTATCTGCGATATCCGACTGCTTATCCGCAGGACGTCCATGATAACTCCCGTGCAAGGTGCTATCATCTGCATAGCAATGAATGCTGCCGGTAGACAGCATGTCATTGATATGCAGAAGAAAGAGAGTAGGGGACAGGACGGACCCCTGCGGCACACCAGCATTTACCTGCAAGAACTCCGAGGCGCGTCCATCACAAAGGACGCGAATACGGCGATCCTGCAAGAAGCTAGCAACCCAGTTGCATAGTCTAGGGGGTAGACCGAAGGCTGGTAGCTTGGAAAGAAGCGATTTGTGCCAAACTCTATCGAAAGCTTTGGCGATGTCAAGATCAATTGCCAGTGACTCGCCGTGCTTGTCCATAACCTCACCCCAAAGATGGGTAGCATACGCCAGAAGATCACCCGTTGACCGTTTCGGCCTGAAGCCATATTGCCGGTCATTAATTAGGGAGTGATCTTCAAAGTGACGCATGAGCTGTTTGTTAATTATGTGCTCGAACACCTTGCACAGCACTGAGGTGATGGCTATGGGTCGATAGTTAGTCGGGTCTGAGCGATCCCCTTGGGATCGGCTGTACATTCGCCTCCTTCCAAGCTGAAGGCACTGTACCCGAGCTGTAGGACAGCTGGTACAGCCGCGCAAGCATTGGAGACAACTCCGCTGCACATTTTTGTAGAACCACTGCCGGAATACCGTCCGGACCACTGGCTTTCCGGACATCAAGTAACTGCAGCACTGCACGGACATCGCGTTGCCTGATACGAATATCAGGCATTGCATGGTCACTGATCGGCAGTGTCGGTGGCTGCATGCCACAATCATTGATCCGGGAGTTGGCCGCAAAGAGATTAGCCAGCAAATTTGCTTTCTCCTGCGACTCATGGGCCAGGGATCCATCGGGGTTGCGCAGCGGCGGCAGCGAATGCTGGCAGAAGTTGGTTTGCACGGCTTTGGCCAGTCGCCAGTAGCCACGGCTGCCCGTGGGGTGCGCTACTAACTCCTGACCAAGCCGCGCTATGCGCTGGGCATCCGCTCTGACATAAGCCCTCTTGCAGACCTTTGTGGCTCTATTGTACGCCGCCTTGAAGTGGCCCACGTTAGGATCGCACGTAGCGCGCGCCCTCACCTAAGCGCGGTACTCAGACTGTTTATGATTAACAGCCTCCGCGCACTCGCGCCCGAACCAGGGGCGGGCTCTGCGGGCACCGGTGACATCAGTGTAGGGGATATATAATATTCCATGCCCAGACTGATCTCACCGGCCACAGCAGTTGCGCCCTCAGATGGGTTCTTACCTCAAAGCAGCGTTCAGCCCACGGGATGGACGCAAAATAGTCCGCTGACGAGTAGTGCCTGAGACGCACGGGTCGTGGTGGCGCTTTAATGGGCACCTTGGAACGGACCAGACTATGGTCGGATTTGCCTAAAGCGGCACTCACCGAAACACTGTACTGGTCCGGCCGACTCGTCAGCAGAAGGTCTAGCAGAGAGGGCCCATGGTCCGACCTTTTTGGTATTCTAGTAAATTCGTGTACCAGTTGGGTCTGGCCATGCGCCAGAGCAAATGCATGGGCGGCTCTTCCCGCGTGGGTTGTTTTAGAGGAACCCAACCAGATCTCATGTTGGGCGTTAAAATCCCCCAAAAACACCAGCTCGGCGTTCGGAAACCGCTCCTGCGCATCATCTGCCGCCTGACTCAGGTATTCGAAGAGTCGAGTTGTCTCGGCATCTCCTGTATAAGAGCGGTAGAGGCACACATAGATCTGACTCGTAGAACCATGGTCTATGTGTACCCAAAGGGTGGAGAAGGATGGGTCCTCTAGGCAGCGCAAACGGCGACAACAAACATCCGCCCTAACAAACACGCACACCCCGGCTTTTGCACGGTCGTCAGGGCGGCGTATTTGTGTCTCCGTAAGAAATAGTAGTGCTGGTTTTGCCGTCTCCAGGTGTTGGTGGACGGGGTTGAGGTTTGTATGGAGCCCACAGATGTTCGTGGACTCCACCTCAAATAGCGAGCCCGTGGGAGAGTAACTTGCCGCTGTGTAGCCCAGTATTCTGTTTTGCGCTGCCATAAGGAGGAGGTAAGGGAAGGCGTGAAAAAAAAAAATTTAAACAGGTTTATTTATAACTAACTGTAAAAAGAAAAATGTAAACAAGTGAATGGGCAATCTATGTCCAGAATAACTGACCTTTGCACTGCATAATATTATTAAATTGGAGCAAAATAAACATTTTCAGGATGATTTAATCGGAGATACGCAGCTTAAATCCCTTTACTGGTGGTTCAGGCCTCTTAAGGGTGGGTGGTAGACTGCAAAATGCGCAATTGCCGTTTTCTCAAAAACATCCAATTATCTTGCCCAAAAGATCAGTACTAACAAAAGGAATTATTCTAAAAGAGCATTTAAGGCTCAAACATGCAGGGCAAAGATCAGTCCTCAATTCTTTAAACGAGCAGTATTGGCTAACAGCGAACAGGGAAATAAAATCAGTCTTGCATAAGTGTGTAATATGTTTCAAGCTAAAAGCTAAAAATGCAACCCAGCTAATGGGGTCCCTGCCGCTTGATCGAGTCAATATTACCCGACCATTTCAAATACCTACTATTTTTTTTTTTACAGATTATGCTGGACCATTCAATGTGAAACAAACCCGAATCCGTAAGCCAGTTATTACGAAGGCATAGGTATATGTGGTGTTATTCATTTGTTTTATTAAAAAGGCCATTCACATTGAACTGGTATCTGACATGACAACCAATAATTTTTTGGGGGCTTTAAGGCGCTTCATTTCAAGAAGAAATAAGCCTACAAAAATTTACTGTGACAATGCTAGTTACTATAAAGGTGCTAGTAATGAAATGAAGGCTTTTTACGAATTATCGCATTCCACAGAGCACCAAAACAAAACGGTGGAGTTTGGTAATTCTGAACGAATAAAGTTTCATTTTATACCGGCATACTCGCCTGTGTTTGGTGGCCTGTGGGAGGCAGGAGTGAAAAGCATCAAAAATATCACATGAAACGTGTAGTTGCAGAAACTGTATTAACCTTTGAGGAAATGTATACAGTACTCGTCCAAATCGACGCTATTCTAAATTCTAGGCCGATGACACCTATGTCGCGCGACCCTGATGATATGACTTACCTCTCCCCTGGACATTTCCTCACTGGTGCGCCATTGACTTTATATCCTGAGTTAAATCTGATAGATGAAAATGTTGGTAAACTTAGCTAGGAAGCTAGGAAGCAACGTACTCAAATACAACAGCATTTTTGGAAGCAATGGCATAAGCAATACTTAGTTATGTTACAGAGTAGACCTAAATGGCAAGGCCAACAGCCCAATCTAGACAAAGGCACTATGGTGTTGTTGAAGTTAGATAATGTATCTCCATTAAAGTGGCCAGTGGGCAGAATTGTAAATGTAATGCCGGGCAAAGATTGTAAAGTCCGTGCCCTAGATGTAAAAATTGCCAAAAATGGCAATGTTTCAGTCATTAGGACAAGTATCATGAAAGTTTGTCCATTGCCTATAGATTATAAGTAAACATAGAATAAGTAGTATTGACCAAATTCTGGTTTAGTATTTCAGTAAGAATGTTATGTAAACCTTGTTGTCTGGCTAGCGCCTACCTGATTAGTAGGTAAAAGTAAATTCAGTGTATCTTTATTAAACTCAGAGGTTGAGTATAATTTTAAGAGAGAGTTGTTATCTTTAAGTTCTTTATAAGAAATAATTTAAAGTCAATTATTTAGTTTTCAAATTAAAGAGTTAATCTAAGTTCCAGTTTTGTTAAACTTAACTTCAAAATGAATAGTCTAGTTTCAGTTTCAAAAACAGATTTATTATAATTTCATAAAATGTAATAAGTAAATGCTTAATTGTTAACATTTGGCTTCGGCCCCAGCATGTTTGATCCAAACAAACAAAACTATGCGTGTATCCGAATTTCTATTATTAACAAGTTTGGCTTGTAAACTAACTTCAGTGTGTAAATTGGTTCGAGTCAATAAATTCACCTATCGCTCAACTTTTTTTTTGTGGTTTAATTTAGCACATAACCAGCGACCTACAATATAAAATAAGTGTGCGCCACATTATGTTTAAAAATTGAAGGTGAGTTAATACCACAACGATATTTTTTTTTTTAAACTTAATATTTAAAATAGGTCTTCCCTTGTTTAGATTTCTTGCTCGTTGTGGAGAAAAAAGTAATAACATAGTACTTTCTTCGTTCATAGGCCACTTTGAGTTTCACTGTATGAGAAAGTACTTGAGAAACTCGTCTCACTTCAAACAAAGTTTCACCAACGATAAGTGTTGATTATTGGACACTTAGCTAATAGTTTAAAATATGAATTACTGTTAACTATTTTTACTAACTTTATAATGCTGAGCTGATGTACACACGGTACGAAGTAATAGAGGGACTTAATTAAATTGTAAGTTTTTAATGTACGAGTAAAATCTTAATCTAAATACATAAACGAGTTTGCATTCAAGAGGTACGTATCACAAATATTTTTGGATGCAAAGCTTTCAAGTATAGTGGGGTCCAAGTGTTCATTGATGATCGCAGCACAGTGCAAGTCGGTCATGATGTGCGCCAGTGAAGAGTTGAGCTGATGGACGACGAAGGGTTGTTCTGAGATATCCTGCAGAGCCGTATGTTGTGGCAGTGCGTGACCTAGCGCAGCGCGCAGTAAGATCACCTGAGAGCGTAGTGGTCGTGGTGTAGCGCTGTAGTGTTGTTTCTGGTTGAGGCGTGTCAGCGTACATTCTATAAGCGAGCGTGCATACTGCGCTGAGTGAGGCACACGGCCGAGAAGGGTGCGTATGCATACATCTAATTTCTCAGACCACGTGGTCGACTTTTCTAACGCATGATCCAATGCTGTACAATCCCCTCCAGTCATTAATGAGTACATGTGCCGCAACACACCGTCTTGTAGTTGCTCCTCATCTTCAAATGCTGATAGTTGTTCTTCAAGCTCGTTTACAAACTCCTCTGGTGCACATCCAACACAGAATACTTTGCCAGTTAATCCTGAAAATGTAAATAAACTTCGTTATGATTGCTCATTCAGTGTCTTATGTAGAGTAGTGCGTGAAAGTCTTGAAAAACGCGAGAACAAAATTAAGTTAAAATGAAATTACAGTCATATTCAACTCGTGGCTATATTGTAAATATCATAGGGCTGTTGATGAAAGCAAGCCATGGGAAAATGTATGATTGCAATTACTACCTAACTTAAATAAATTAAGAAATACTGACCGTGATCTTCCAGAATAGTAGCAGTTTCTAGAGCAACAACAATGCCACTCTCGTAGCCCAACAGATAAAACGACTCGTTCATTCCAGTCTTCCTCAGCAAAACCTGTACAGGTGATTATAATGTAAGGCGAGAAGGAAAATATTGTGTCAAAATCCTGTTTTAAATTCAGGTCAAGGGGTCATAAGATTGTCTCCATCTATTTCTCAGAATTCATTCATACAATTTCAGAATAAGTAAAAGATATAGGCGCAAGCTTTTCTATGCTCAAGGAGTTGTATAATATTTATGAATGTAATTAATATTGGTGTTTGCGATAAGGTCCACTTTTCTTTGAGTGGTTCGAGAGAAACAAGATACGTGTAGTTCGGAAGATAGTTTATTGGCGACTAGTTATAACAAACATTGAAAGTGTCCTATAATACACGTAACATAATATATGCTTTTCTAATAACATAATAATACAATTCAAAGTATCTGATACATGCAAATAATTAATGTAAAATTACCACATTCTATCTGCTTAATTATCAATTTTGATCGATAGGTAGTAAACACAGCTTGGTAATAGTTCTTCTGGTGACTGTGTTACCACTCTTTACACTATAAACCCTTGTGTACCCGTCAGCCCCAGGGTGCTTGTCAGTGATTCGTCCTAATGACCATTTTCCAGGTGGTAAGCTTTCCATTTTGATTAAGACAATATCTCCTATTGCCAATTCCTTCTCTCTTTTCTTCCATTTAGGACGCTGCTAAAGTTGAGTCAAGTATTCATCTTGCCAACGTTGCCAGAAATCGTTCAAAAGTTTTTGTGTGTATTGCCAGCGTGATAAGTTGTGAATCTTTTCAGTTTTCATAAGGGGTGATGGGACTGTTATTGGTGCTTCTCCGATCAAAAAATTACCAGGGGTCAGTGGATTTAATACTTCTGGATCAGTATCATCCATTACACATGTTGGACGTGAATTGAGGCAGGCTTCGATTTGGCACAACATTGTGGTCATCTCTTCGAATGTGAGGTGTTATTAATATTCGTTTAAGGTGGTTCTTGACTAGTTTCACCCCTAACTCCCACAGACCTCCAAAGTTTGGACTGTAAACCGGGATGAAGTGAAATTGTGTGCCGTCTGTTGCTAAGATTGTTTGGACTGGACCTGTGAGATGCAGGTTGGCTTCATTCCAAGCTTCTTGTAGTTCTCTGTCTGCCCCCACAAAGTTCCTGCCGTGATCACACCATAGATGACTACATTTTCCTCTTCGTGCTATAAAACGTCTAAAGGCACCTATGAAAGCTTCTGCAGTTAGGTCTCCGACCAGTTCTAGGTGAATTGCTTTGGTAGACATGCATATAAAAATCGCAATGTAGGTTTTTGTAGTCTTATTGCCTCGCCCTTTGGTCATCAGTGTTTGAAACGGTCCTGCAAAATCTACACCGCTGTGCAGAAAGGGTCTTGTCGGATTAACTCTCTCTGCGGGTAGGTCTCCCATCATTTGTGTTTTTGTGTTTGCTCTTAATTTGGCGCATTTGACGCATTGATGCACATATTTCTTTATGAGTGATTTGGCTCTAATAATCCATAACTTGAAACGCAAGTAACAAAGCATTAGTTGTACTCCACCATGAAGTATCTTCTCATGTGCATCAGCGATTATTAACGGCGTCATTGTATTTTTGGTTCCTAATATTATAGGATTCTTTCTAGCTTGAGATATATTTGCATGTCGGAGGCGACCGCCCACCCTGAGTATATATTGCTCATCTAAGTAAGGGTTAAGCGATCTTAGGTGACTCCTCTTCTTTACTTGTCTGTTTGACCTTTGTAATTCTATTTCTTCTTTGTATTCCTCCTCTTGCACTAATTTAATGCAAATGTGTAAGGAATGTCCTCTGTTGATAAATAATTATTTGTGTTATTATTGTATCGTAAAAATCTTGTACAGTAAGTAATAGTTTTTATTAATTCTGTTAACGTTGAGAAATCTTCAAACCTTTTAATAATTCTATTTTCAACTTCTACATCTTCTGTGTTCAGGTAAGTGTTGATTTTTATTGTTTTCAATTTTACACATGTGTCTATTATTTCTAATTTTCTAATGTTTATTTCCTTTTCAGATAGCCAACTCGGTCCCTGCCACCACAGCCTGCACTATTTTAGTTTGGAGAGAAACATGCCTCGCGAAGCCAATTCTGCTGGATTGTGACATGATTCGACATGATGCCAGTGTTTGTTATTTATGTTTTCGATAATTTCCACCACACGATTTGCCACGAAGGGTTTTCATCGTTTGGGTTCCCCACAAAGCCATGCGATAACTATCGACGAGTCTGTCCCGGCATACATTTGAGACGTTGGTATCCTCATTGCTTGTCCAATTTGTTTAATGAGCTTGGATAGTATTAAAGCTCCTCACAATTCAAGACGGGGTAACGAGATTGTTTTTAGGGGAGCCACTCTGGTTTTGGCTGCAATCAATTTTATTTCTATATTATTGCTTGTGGTTTGGACTCTTAGGTAAACAGCAGCTGCAAGCACGCTTCGATGCGTCGCTGAACCCATGAAGTTGTAGGTTGTCTTTGGTGACGTTCAACGTCCCAAGCCATCTCTCAATTTCTATTCGATTGACGTTGGTAAAATCCTTTCTTATTTGTAGCCATTCTTCTTCTAATGTCTTGCTAACCTTGTCATCCCAGTTTGATTTCTCCAGCCATAACCTTTGTATCAATATCTTCACCATAATTGTACTTGGCGCTATCCAACCAAGAGGGTCAAAAAGTTTTTGTACATCAGACAAAATACTGCGTTTCGTTATTGTGTGGATTTCAGGTGAGAAGTCGATTTTGTATTGAAATTTGTCTGTGCTCAAGTTCCATACAATTCCAAGCGCCTTTATGGTAGCGTCAAGATTCATGTTTATGTGAACGTTGGCTGACCTCTTTTCTTACACAGACACACAGACTCCATAAACTCGATGCTGTTGGAAGCCCATTTTGTAAGTTGGAAACCACCTTGTCTCAAGGTATCTGATACGGCTTTGGACAGTGATATAGCCTCTGCAACAGAGTCTGAGCCCGACAGTAAATCATCTATATAGAAATACTCCATTATTGTTTGATTAACAAGTGTATCTTGTTTAGGCTCATCCTTACTAACTTGTTGCAGCGTTTTGACAGCTAAGTAAGGTGCAGGAGCGGTGCCTAAGGTGACCCGCAGCAGTCTATATTCTTCAAGAGGATCGGTTTCACTATATGTCCAGAGGATTCGTTGGTAGTCTGCATCATTTCGGGTTACTAATATCTGACGATACATTTGTTGAATATCAGCCATGAAACAAACTTGCTTCATTCGCCATCGCATCAGAAGGTTTCTTAGGTCCTCTTGCAACTGAGGACCTACTAACAACTCATCGTTCAAGGAAATGTTGTTTGATCCTTTACAAGAAGCATCGAAGACAACACGTGTTTTAAGTGGACTCTTTGTCTACGCGAACTACGGCGTGGTGAGGTAAGTAAAGGCTTGTATTATTTCTTTCCCTTTCAGGTATCTTTTTTTTTTGTTAGCTCACGTGTGCCTAGTGGGCTTACCAGTCCACCCGCAGTGCGGTGGCTCGCGAAAGCTGGACCTACTCGGGTGTCTCCCTCACATAATGAAGGCTTTTCGGTTCGTGTATGTGTGTCTACTGTTTTATTAAAGTAGTCCCCCCTTTTTGGGGATTTGTTTCTTTATTTAAATCGGTGTTGAACATTTATTGAGTACAATCTATATACAGTTAAGCTTACAATTATTCTGAGATACATACAATTACTTAAGAGAAACAATTTAAAAAAAAATATAATAATTACAATAGGTATCACAGTTAGAATTTAGAAAAAGAAAACAAAATACAATAAAGTGATTAAAATGGTTAAAATTACAATAACAATAAAATTAATAATTAATTACAATAAATATTACAGAATTTAATATACAATATAAAATGGTTAAAAGAATAGAAAGACAATAATTACAATTAAAATTTCCAATAAAGATGTATAATTAATTATTCACAACACAGTACTCAATCAATAATTTACAATACGTTTCACAGTTGAAATAAGCATTATTTGTACTCTGTTTGGAGTACTGCACCCCTCCCCGAACGACGTAATTTTCGGTGACGCATTGGAACCGCCGTATGCTGGCAGCGCAGCGCGCTTATCATACGGCGTCCATTTCGTCACCCGTCCCTGTTCCTTTCCATACAATTTTTGACAATATAGGTGCAGTACTCGCTTCAATAGTTGAGCCGCCAGTTGAGCTTCAATAGTTGAGCCGCCTTCTCGCTTATAAAAGCTGCTTCGGAACCTTGATCTATTAGCGCACGCAATGTAATAGTGTGTCCAAGTTTGCTCATTGCTTCTACTACTGCAATTGCTAGCAGTGCTTGCTTCTGCTTAGTATTGAATTGGAATGCCATCATTGTGTTGACTTGTATATCTTGCTCTTCTCCTACATGTGTCACAACCGGCTGCGATGTAACCGATGAATTTCCAGATTGTGGAGTCTCCTTTTCAAGCAGAAGAGAATGGTGGGGTCTTTTGCATATATGACAAGACAAAGTTACCTTGCATTTAGATACCGAATGACCTGTTACTAAGCAGTTGTAACATAAGTGATTATTTTTGACAAACTCACTTCTATGAGCTGGTTCCATTTTACCGAATTCTTTACAATGACTCAATGTATGGTTATCCTTGCACATAGCACAAACCTTTAGAGTCGGTGTGGCAACATGACATGAACGTTCCTTAATTATTTTATTATCTTTAGTGCTAGCTTGTTGTGTTAATTCTAAAGTGCGGAATTTTGACTCCATAAATTTCTTAAGGTCCCAAGAAATAAGATGTCATCTTCTTTATGTGCGTACTCTTCCCAGTTCTTGTGGGTCTCTGGGTCCATCTTCTGCACCAGAAGATATATCAGGATAGGATCCGAAGAGGCTGTAGAAACATTTAAATTGGTAAGGGTATTCAAACATTCGGCCGTTGTATCCAACAAGCACTTTAATTGAACAGCAGATTGAGTAGACATTTTCTTTAAATTAAATAATTTTCTCATAATAGAATTAACAGTTAATCGTTTGTTGCCATACCTTTGTTTCAGAATATCCCATGCATATAAATAATTGTCGGTGGTAATCATTACATGCTTCAACAGTGATTTCGCTTCTTGTGTGACACTCAACTTTAAATAATGTAGTTTTTGTACATCACTCAATGAGCTGTTATTGTGCACTAACGATGTAAACAAAACTTGGAATGTTTGCCACGACTCATAATTTCCAGAAAATTTGGGTAGGTGAATTTTAGGTAAATGTACAATGGTAGTATGTGGACTTACGCTGCTTGTACTCGTGTCAACAGACTTTGATTCCATTCATCTTGTAAGCATATCCTTCAAGTCACCTTGTAGCACATTGTACAAATCTTCATATATGTTAAACTCATCATTTAAAAAATACGTCATAGATGCCTTTTGTTCTTTAGACGTAATTTTTACTAATTCGCAATGCGCAGCTTTAAATGTATTCCAATAATCGTCGATTACTTTCACACGAGCTTCTATATATCCTTTTGTTAAACGGGCTTTCGGGCATTTTCTAAGGTTAGTCTGTGTTTTCTGGAATAAACTGGCAGTATCTTCTAGCACGGAAAGAAGTTGTTGTTGTTCAGCTGTAATAGTCGTCGTCATTTTGATGCAAAACTATATGCTTCAATAAAATTATAATTCTTCGTAATAAGTAAATGCACAAAAAAAGGGTCGGCTGTTGCGATCGGTTCTATTGTTCTCTCGGCACGAGTCCCCAGGTCGTCGTACGTCCGGCTCGAAGGACCATATGGTGTTTGCGATAAGGTCCACTTTTCTTTGAGTGGTTCGAGAGAAACAAATGATACGTGTAGTTCGGAAGATAGTTTATTGGTGACTAGTTTTAACAAACATTGAAAGTGTCCTATAATACGCGTAACATAATATATGCATAGCTAGCCAGAACAGTTTATGAATCAACAGATATCTATGTACATATACCTCAGCAAACCTCTGGGCTGTTTCCACCACTGTCTCATGCGGATGATCGAGTCCGGGTTGCAGTACGAGAGCTGGCAGTTTGAGCCGTTCGCAAAACACGCGGAACCGCTCATGATGGCCCTCCATCCCGGGTATTATGCATAGATTTGTCTGGTTTACTTCGAACTCATCATCTCTCTGCAATAATTAAGATGTCTTACTATTGACATTTAATTAAACTATGCTGAAGTGTATACTGAGAAGTTATTTTAAGAAATGCAGTACATACCATAGATGCGCTACTGACAAGTGTTGGCAAAAATACAAATTTGGTAGTCGCAAGAAGTTCGTCCGAATCAATATAACTGAAGAAGGTAGACAAGCCCTTTATATCTTCGAAAGGAAGGTCGAAAACTCTCTTTTCTGTTTCCAATATCCTGGAAATTAAAATCAACATGGAAGTATATGTTGTCTAACATTGAAAATACTTTATAGATTTAAAAATATAGGTAAATTGTCAACGTTACAACTATATTTGTAAAGCAATAAGTAAAAAAGAACTAAAAATAATAATTTTTCAAACGTTTTTATAATAAACATTTGTAAAAAAATGGGACACTTTATTGATATCACCACTGCTAGTGCAATAAGATGTAATACTCGTAGATACAGTTTGTAACAAACAAAAATTGCGCAAAGAGCTCAACTTACGTGTCTATTGTTAATGATCGAACTTGTTCTTCGTCATATGCCAGATTGTACTGGACGCGAAGGAAAGTACAAATTGACTGTACTTTATGATTTTGAATACCTAATTCTGCCAAAGTAAGACTCTTCGTGACGGCGTCTGGTATACTTAGACCTGCAGATAAATAATATGAATATTTCTAATGTAGAAAAAAATTAAATACTAGAAATAAGCTCTGTTATAATTTTGCTGCTCTATTATAAGTATATTGGTGCTTAACAACTTACCAGCCAATTTCGCAATTTGTTGCAGAAGGGAGATTTTATGTATGTTCTCATGTGCTAGAATTACACAATGAGTGTTCTGCAAAGCTTGTTCTGCAGCGTCCACTGCACCTCGCCAGTTTATGAAACTGCTGTATACTTCCTTTAATGGACAAATTATATTTTAAATTTTACTTAGCACCGCCGTATTGCCGTATCCAAATACTAGATAACACAAAGCTAGATTTTTACAGTCTCTATGATGTAACGGAACGTAACTATTGAAGTATTATGCACCATTGACACAAGTATACTATGTAGCGACATGTGTTGTGTGAAGTAATTGGGTGTGCGTTGTTTTATAGACATTTGTTTAATATAATTTCGTATTACAGAAAATGTTTCGCATAATTTCGTTTAATAGAATAATCAATATACAGAATACTTACTTTAAAGAACTTTAAATCATTGAATTTTGTTTCATATAAAGTTAAACATTAGAATAATCATTTCATAGAATATCAAATCAAATATTCTTAATCATTATATTGTTTATTTAATAGAAAACTTATTACAAAGAAAACATATTGTCAAAGTGACAATTTCTAAACGTTTTTAATCCATAAAATGCATACCCTCATTTAAATGGGACATTTTTTTATAAACTAAACAATTGATGCGTCTACAAGGTCGCCGGAGCCCCGCTGCGCGGGGCTCCTACTTCTAGGTGGTTTATAAAAAAATAACCACGAAGGCCTAATGCGGGAGCTTCGCTACGCTCCGCTCCTTCTAACCTAACCTATCCGAGTCGGGGTAATCTGAGTCGGGGTGTTAACTATAATGAGGTTTTATTAATAATTTAATAACAAAATGATTTTATTATATTTTACAGAAGAATTCACCCAACAGGTAAAAATAAATGTGATTTGGAACATTATAAAGGTAGTTTAATATTCTTTAAATAATAATTCTACGGTTTGATAAGTTTGTTAAACAAAAAAATGTGATTCAAAATTCGTTCAATTGTGTTTCTGTGAAATATGTTTCATTGTAGCAAATTGTTTTTGAAACAATAATATTCGAAATAAAAATATAAGAACCAAATATTATATGAAACATTTTCTGTGAAACGAAATTCTATGAAATTTCTTTCTACGAAATAAGGGGCTCCCGAAGTAATTCGCAACTGCATGGGTAGATGGAGTTAAAAAAATCAAATTCAAAAAGCGTGTGTGATGGCGCCACGGATGAATCATTGCCGTTAGCATAAATAAATTAAAATTCTATGTTTACATTTCGTTGGAAGCGAGTAAGATTATCCGTTAAAGATTGAAATAAGATTTAGTTCCAACTTTGTTGCAATGAACAAGTATTATAGCTGATTTTGGCATCGGTGCTGCATTGACGCGAATTCTAAATATAAGAATACGAATAATGAACTAGCAAATTAGTTAGACATTTCCTTGGAGTAGCCTTAACCTAATCGTATAAATTAAGGAGTAGTTATATGAAGACGTAGTAAAGTATCGTATATAATATCGTATATAGTATCGTATATAAAGGCGTAGTTATATAAAGTAGTTATATTAAAACCTAACCTAACCATCCCCTTTAGCGGTAACATCGCGAGAATAAGTCTAATGTAGTCTAACGTATACATTTATCTGGATTCAGACATTGGGGTGGGAAAATACGAGTCGGCTATTTTGACTCTTATAAGGTACGGAAGATCCAATTGGAAGTACGTGGCCTACTAAAAGATAGAGGGAGGATATACAAAATTGGTAGTATCATACTGCACACGGCGATTGGCGGAGCCTGTGCCAAACGGTAAGTTCTAAAGTAAGATAATCATTAACTGAAGTATGCAGTTCGTATGTCTTTGTCGGCAATGTAAGAAGTTAAATCACTAGAGTTATTCAAGTGGTTTGCCACAGCAGTAGTAATCAGGGCACTGCTAGGGATTGCGCGAGGATAGAATTTAGTACGGTTGAGGTTTGTTTATAAGAGAATTATTTGTGTGAAATTCATTTAATGACAAATCATTGTACCAGGAAGCAGGTAGGGTAAGCGGGGCTATAATTAAGTAATTGTATTAGTATTTGTTTCTATTATGAATACCAGCATTCCTAGAATCCTATAGAATCCGGGATATATGGAGCACATCAAAGGTCATCTCTGACCACAATACGAGCATTGTTCAAAGTAGAATTAGTAATTTAAACGTTTTAATTAGTATGTGGGTAGGCAGGTGAGCTGAGCTAGGACGCGGTGCAAGTAGGCGTATAGGAGTAGGATCGTTAGGAACATTACAGTGAGGTGGAGGTATTGAACGCGACTGTTGCGCACGGGACGTGGGTTCGATTCCCGCTCAGTGTGTATATTTATATCAAAGAATCAATTTCGTTTATTTAGTTTAGGCACAAAAAGAGCACATATGAACGTCAAGATTTTACAAGTATGTAAAGATATAATTAAAGTAATATTAAAAAAGTAATTAAAATGAGTGACCCACCTCCTGATAGCGGAATCGCTAGTAAACGAACTAATGATTTTATAATTATCAATATTTACTAATAGTTCATGTTTATAACCGCGGTTCAGTTTAACAAATTACATGAATATGAATTACATTTAAAAATAATCCTAGTTCTAGCTCTTTTCCAGAAAACCTTTCAATATTCAGGTGAAAAATATTCAAGAACATAGACTTTTCTTTGTTCCTAAAATTAAATTGCTATGCTATGAATCAAACATCTATTTGTATTGGTCTGGGTATTTCCGGGGTGCTGGTTGGGTAACCTCCACGTCGGCTTTTTCGTTTCTTCCCCCTTTGGACCGCGGTCCTGGAGGGTGGAAGCGGGGAGCTGGTGCACCCTGGACAACGGCTAACAGACTCCTACCTTGGGATTTCTGTTGGCCCGGCCGATATCCTGGACGCCGCGGGGCTTGCCTTAATTGGCCGGCCCACGACAAGGATAAGTCTGAAAACTCGACAGCATGGTCGCTTAAAACCTGTGGATACCTGGTGTTTGGTCTTAAAAGAGGAGAGTTCCATGTCATAGTCATAAGTTTCGATTCAAACACGTGTGTGGCACATCATGGAGATTGATGGTGAACGCCGTCGAAGCAGTTCAACGGCGTGATCGGCTGTGCGGGGACCAGCCATAAAACACTAAAAACCGTACACAAAGCAAAATCACACCTCACAATACAGACAACCTTGGTTGGGATTCCACAGGTGATGTGACATGTGCAACAGGTAAGTGAAGCTTGCTGTAGTTCACATTAGCGTTACTTAATAGTAGTCCGGCGCTGCGTTACTTGCAGTCCAAGTTTGGAGAGGCAGACGGGTGTCTGGCTCCACCATTTTCTGGTAGCAGAACGTGGTTGAGCATTCCAGGAAAGCTGAGGGCAGCGAGTCCTCGAATGTTCAACCCCTCACGGGTATAATCCTGGGGCCACTACTGTGGAACATCGGTTACGACTGGGTGCTTAGCGGTGACTTCGCGTACGGTGCCACCGTCACGTGTTACGCGGATGACACGCTGGTGACGGTGGGCGAGGCTACGCACCGCGAGGCGACCCCGAGGGCCACGACCGCGGTTGCTCAAGTCGTGGAACGGATCCGGCGGCTGGGTCTCAAGGTGGCTCTACACAAGTCCGAGGCCATGTTCTTTCATGGCCCTCGGCGCAGGCAGGCCTGACAGCCAGCCAGCCTTCAAAAACCCCGGTTCAAAATCAATCCCCGGTTGAAATACCAAGTTGGTGACCACGGCCAATGCCTTGGGTCAGTTGTTGCCCAACTTGAAGGGCCCAGAGGCCTGCTGCAGGAGACTTTACGCGGGCGTCGTGCGGTCCATGGCCCTATACGGGTGCCCCGTGTGGGTGGACACCCTGGAGGCCAGATTCCTGCCTCTACTCCGTACGGCACAGAGGACGATGGCCACCAGGGCCATCAGGGTATATCGCACGATATCCTTCGAAGCGGCGAGTCTCCTGGCCGGATCGCCACTGTGGATCCAGGACCCTTTTGGCACTGTATCAGTTCCGAAGGGAGGCGCGGGAGCGGGGATTCGATCCCGAGCCCGAGGATATTCGGGCCGAGAAATCGCGGCTCCACAGGGACATGGTGGCCGAGTGCGAGTGACGACTTGAGCAACCACGCGCAGGGCACGCCGTGATTGCGGCGGTAAGACCCATCATGGGGGAGTGGCTGGGGAGGCCACACGGTAGCCTCTGGTACCGTCAGACGCAGACCATCACCGGACACGGTAGCTTCGGGCGGTATCTGCTTCTGATGCGCGTTCGTAGGCGGCTCGGGCGTCGGAGGGCGCAGACCGACCTCCGCTCCCCATGAGCGCGGGCCACAGCGGCAGCGCGCATCGTAGGACGATGCGCGCCTCCCCACACCGGGCACCGCGTGGTCCCCCCTGCCGAGGTGGGCCAGACCGAGAGGGATAGCCCTGGGTCAGCCGGGGTGCGAGGGATATGTCGCATGACAACCTCACCTTCGGCCTAGCACTACGACCCAGAGACGGCGTGCGGTTTAGTCGGTTCGAGTCCGACATAACTTCACCCTCCGGCTCCAGAGGAGTGGGGTACCCGTGGGGATTTCCCGAACGTAAAAATGAAAAAAAAAGGTCTGGGTATTTCCATGCCTCAGAGAGCACGTTAAGCCATCGATGCGGTTGTCATACTAATATCTGTAGTAGTCGTTACGAATAGTTGGAGCCCGAAAAAGTTTAACAGCTAGTATAACTGCAATACTTCGATATCACCATCAGGTTGTGGAGGTCAGAATGCGCAGCTTCGTAGAAAATATCGAAGTTCAACCAAACCCGCAGTTAGATTGGAAAAAATGACCACCGAGCTCAGAGTTTGAAAGTTACAGATGCTATCTGCAGAAAAATCTAATCTCATGAGGAATGAACTTCATTAAACTTCGTGAAGTGCTAAAGATAAAGCACAAACTGTTACTTTACGTTTTTACATCTAAAGAATGAAAAATTTACTTGACTTACTTCCTTAATTTCAGGCAGCAGGAGTACTGTGGCAGGTAACTGGTCATTGAGTCGATTCAGACACACATTCTTGCCAATGGAATTGTTACCAAAATCGATCACAGCAAAATAGCTGGAAGGTTCAAGAAAATTTGACCTTGGGTATAACAAACATTGGAAGAAGCTTATGTCTAGCATTGGATTGAGATAGACAAATTGATTGGTTGATTATAAACAAAATACCAAAAATATATATCTTTTATGACAAAAAAGATAATTTTCAGATTCTAACTTGATTGAGTGAGTGTCTGATATTTTGTATCATGACTACCATGTCATGAGTTATACGTAGTGAAATTCTTATAAGAATCATTTGATAGATTTAGCATGGTCAGCTGCTGATAATCCTGCTCCTAAAGATCTCTCAACATATTTGATAGAATAATATTTATGACAGTACAATTACAACGAACGTGTATTTACGAGTACATTAGTCCTTGTATTGGGTACGGAATAAGGTTTCCCTGCAACTGATAGTACCATTCCTATAACACATCAGATCAAACTAACGTACCTTAGATCAGAACACAATTTCCTTATTTCTGTATCCAAATTGCTTATCAAATTATTCTCAGCGCCAGTTTCTTCGGCAATGATATAAACACCTTCCAGAGGGCCCAACCGTAAACTGCTAGTTATTAAAGAAACTACTGATTTCTGGTTGTTTAGGGATTCTGAAGACACAGCGACATTTACACCTAATCTTTGCCAAAACCTAAAACACATCATTTTACTAAATATAAATAATGTACAAATTTGAATGATATTTTATAGCACTAAGCATGGTAACTAATAAAATCGATTCAGATAGTAGTAGTAGTAGTATTAGATAGAAGGATCGCGGGTCCGAACCCCGTGTGAACCAATTAATTTTTTTTCTATATTAATCGATAGTATTAAGTTTCAGATATTTTGGTCTAAATCTTGGAATCTTATGGTTGTTTCAAGTTAAACTTTGTTGATCGCATAGATTATATTCGAAGTCAACACTCAAGTATACTGAATTATATCAACAAGTAACTACCGTATTTTGTGCTGTAAGTAAGAAGATTGTGTCGGAACGTGCAGATGTAGTTGCTTAGCACCTCTAGTCACAAGTCTGTCAGCAAACTGTAGACCATACGATGTCTTGCCGCACAGTATAAGCTGAGAGCGATTTGCGCTACATCTTATCCTGGAAATCAATTTATTATTTCATAACAACTGCTTAGTAAATTATTTTTGCAAGTTTCCGACGACATACTATTATCAGTCCAATACATGAAATTGTATGTGTGGTACATGTGAGTACAAGTTAAGTAATTTACCTGTTCTGTGCATGAATAGTGTTTGCCTTTACATGCAACAGCACACGGCCGCGATGGGAACTGGAGGCCAGTAGCTGGAATGCACGCGCTGCTTCATATGGTCCGAATGTTACACGCGACAGGGGACGAACGAAGCCGCGAGCAATGCCTTCACTTACCATTCTATGTATAATCTGTGGATATCTTTAATATTAGTATTTTATACCTACTTTATTTACAATAGAACCATTACCATGGCTCTCAATATACAATTCTGAGCATAAAAAAAATATAATACCTGTCTACCTTATTGAATATACAGGGTGTAATCGTTAAGTGTGTCCAGGCGATTATTCCGTAACTATTACAGATATCAAAAAACTTTAAACTGATATCGAAAGTACGTTACCTAATGAGTAAAATGACATCAATAACTTTTTAAAAATCAAACGAGAGGTATCTAACATTTTGACATTAAACACTCCCATACATTTAGTATGAGATTAGTAGAAAGGTTTTAGTTTCCTTATTTTAAGTGATCTAGTACCCATTTTACCTTTTTTTTTTTTTTTTTTTTACGTGCGGGAAATCCCCACGGATACCCGCCCCTCCGGAGCCGGAGGGGTAGGTTATGTCGGACTCGAACCGACTAAACCGCACGCCGTCTGTGGGTCGTGGTGCTAGGCCGGAGGTGAGGTTGTCTTGCGACATATCCCTCGCACCCCGGCTGACCCAGGGCCATCCCTTTCGGTCTGGCCCTCCTCGGGGGTCTGGCCCTCCTCGGGAGTCTGGCCCTCCTCGGGAGTCTGGCCCTCCTCGGGACCCATTTTACCTTAATCATATTTTATGATTACGTATAATATGACAATGATGATTTTCAAGTACACGTGTAAATTAATTATCTTACCACTTCAAATTAGTAATAAACCGTGTTTCAATAATCTCGGGTTGTTGTTCCCGCCAATTTAGGGTTGTTTTTTTAATTTGCGTGTATAATCGTGATTGTTCCATTTATTGATTGCAAAATGGCATATTCCAAAAGAGAAAAGAGAGATATCGATTGAGATAGGAAAAAGTGAATCGCTCAGGTGGGACTCGAACCCACGATCTTTCCCTTACAGGGAGAATGCTCTGACCACTGAGCCACCGAGCCACACCTGAATCTATCCAAATTCTCCTATACTACCGTCTTAGGGCGACGGTGGGAGCCATCTACCGACATTCATACGAAATATCGGAAACAATGAATGATGTTGCAATCATTTTTAAATTTGCTTCAGGTGTGGCTCGGTGGCTCAGTGGTCAGAGCATTTCCCCTGTAAGGGAAAGATCGTGGGTTCGAGTCACACCTGAGCGATTCACTTTTTCCTATCTTAATCAATTTGAAAAAGGAGAATGCCCATTTTTCAATGGACCGTCGCGCCGTTTCGTAACAAATAATTTTGTATGATAGCGAAATTCACATGATAAATTGGATTGAAATCGTACTTTCAAAGGAAATAAAAATTATTCTGTTATTCTTTGTTTTGCTGTTCAAATTAGAGGTTAGTTTTGAATGCAACGTCCATCAATCCGTCAAATCAATTTTGTCAAAAGAGTTAAATAAAATAACATGAATTTAATTCAAATATGGCAGTAACAGAATGGTTCTAGCACAACTATCAATAACCACAAAGAAAACGTAATCTAGATTAAAATGAATTTTTATTCCTCTATTTTATGAATTGTAGCTCCACCCGTTCATCTGGTTGCGATAAAACTTATAGCTTGCACTTGCGTGAAAGTCGTGGGCATAATTTGGATTTGCCACTGCAATCGGGTATGGGATTTTGCCGTGTGGAGCCAGGTGGGTCAGCTAGTATTGACTAGATTATGCTAAATGTACAGGGCGCTGTACATTTAGCATAATCGCTTGTAATGGTACGGCCATGAACGCTTAACACAAGTCAATAATTGAACTGCTTTCATACTACTAACTGCAAATGTAACTTTGTAATCCTATATGTTTATATAGCATAACAATGTTATTTATGCATTTAGTAAATAGCAGCCGTAGTAGTTAGTAATTATTGACCTGTTTTAAGACTTCATGGTAAAGGAACTCCACAGGAAGTAGAAAATAAAACGCTTGAATTTTTTAAGAAAGTTTTATTCATCAATGATGTCTATATCACCATCATTATTATTTTCATAAAATATGCTGTCTAAAAATGCTCTGCTGGCGGTTCAATCGCTCTGAATCTAGCCCAATTTAGGTACCACAATAGGGTCATAATATGGGTACAGCATCCCACTAAGATCCACAGGCTAAGCACACTTGCTGATTGCCATAAGCACGTACAACTGCTGACTCATTAGACGGGTTTGAAGACACTCTTTCTAAAATAACATAACATTCTTGACAAAGAAAATCTGCCACTGATATCTGTAAATTGTCTATTGTAAATTATCTATTGCCTGTGGTGTGGCCCTAGAATAGCACCACCCCATCTCCTCCCGTGGGTGTCGTAAGAGGCGACTAAGGGATTCAAATACCGGAGGATGGGCAGCAGCATCTTTCCGCGTACTAGCCACCAAACTGCGATCGCCAACCCGCCTGCCAAGCGTGGCGATTACGGCATAACCCCCCATGATGAGGAAACACAAGAAACGGCCCCTAGTCAACGGCGGCCCCGCTATTCCTGGCTATGGTAGCGGCCGTGGTAACAGCGGGGCAAGGGGTGCGAAGAATCCCCGGCAGATGCCAGGCTACCAACCCCGACGACCTTTGGCCCTGGCAACGTACAACACGCTCACACTGCGAACCGACGAGAAGCTCGCTGAACTCAAGGAAGAATTGAGCAGGTTACGGTGGGATATCGTAGGATTGTGTGAAGTCCGGAGAGAGGGGCAGGACACCATGATCCTCAAATTCGGTAACCTGCTCTATTTCCGGGAGGGCGACATACTGTCCCAGGGTGGTGTCGGGTTTATCGTCCACAGGTCCCTTGTCAACAACGTGGTCCAGATCGAGAGTGTTTCGACGAGGGTAGCGTACCTTATACTCAGAATCACCAAACGGTATTCGCTGAAGGTCATACAGGTACACGCACCGACCTCGAAGCACCCCGACGACGAGGTGGAGACTATGTATGAGGATATCTCTAAAGCCATGCATAGCTCCCGAACACACTATACCGTTGTGATGGGGGACTTTAACGCGAAACTGGGCAAACGAAGCGACAATGAGCTGAGAGTGGGGCAATTTGGATATGGAAAGAGGAATGCACGCGGCCATCAGCTGGCCGGCTTCATGGAGAAGGAGGGCCTTCTTATGATGAACTCCTTCTTCAGAAAGCCGGAACAGCGTAAGTGGACATGGCTAACGGTGTCACAAAAAATGAGATTGATTTCATCTTGTCGACGAAGAGGCACATATTCAATGATGTCTCCGTGATCAATTCAGTAAAAACAGGAAGCGATCACCGGATGGTAAGAGGCACATTGAATCTTAGAACGAAGCTCGAAAGATGTCGACTGATGAAGTCTACGCTCCGACTAGCACCTATCCAGTTCCAGAACCGTGAGCACTTTCAGCTCGAGTTGCAGAATCGCTTCGAATGCCTGGGAGATTGTGAAAATGTGGATGATTACAATGACAGATTTGTGGAAATTGTCCAAACGACTGGGTCTAAGATCTTCAAAGCCCGTCGTTCAAAAGGAACCAAAAAGATTTCGGACCTCACTAACAAACTCATGGAACAAAGACGAAATTTGGTTCTGCAGTCCTCTGAAGATGCTACTCAGTATCGGCGTTTAAACAGACAGATCTCCAAGTCCTTGACTCGCGACCTACGCCAATTTAATACAACTCGTATTAAGGAGGCGATTGAGAGCACCAAAGGCTCAAAGGTTTTCGCAAGGGATCTGTCTGTTGGTCAAAGCCAACTGAATAAGCTGAAGGCGGAGGAGGGCAGAATTATTTCGTCAAAGCCGGAGCTGTTGGAAGAGGTCGAGAAGTTCTACGGACAATTATACACGAGTGTACGGCAATCTGTTAATCATCTGGCCAAAGACCCAAGAGCCAGATTGACCCGACACTATATCGAGGATATCCCGGACGTCAGCCTGTACGAGATTAGAATGGCTCTCAAACAGCTAAAGAACAATAAGGCACCGGGTTATGATGGGATCACGGCTGAGCTTCTAAAAGCTGGTGGAACACCGATACTTAAAGCTCTTCAGAAGCTATTTGATTCCGTCATACTCGAGGGACGAACGCCTAAGGCATGGCACAGAAGTGTGGTGGTGAAATTAAAAACATATACTTATATTTTCTGTCATAATATTCTAATTTATTGTCACACACAGATGAAAAACACAAAATCAAGTTAAAGATTACAACTGGTTATGTACCTATATGTTTCATTTACTTTAACTTTTTTAATTTCAAGAAATCACTGTCAGACTAAATTGTTAACAATGCTACCCATATAAGGCACAAAATCTTGGACCATCTTAGCAATTGATTATTTAAGTAGGTATGAAATATTGAGGAATATAACATAATATACCGTAACCACTTTCCATCAGGTGGGCCGTGTGTTTGTCTGCCACCTGAGTGGTATAAAAAAAAATGTATTTACTGTGTGTGTATGTATGTGTGTTCTGTAAGAAATGAGAAAAAGTTGCAAGTACAAAATAAGAGATACTAACCATTTCTAGATTAATCCATGACCGTAAAATTCGAATCCGTTGCCTCCACGACTTGACGTCGGGTTAGAGGATGTATCAAAGAAAGTGAACAATTCACACAGCGTGGCATTTTCAAAGCGTATAGATATAGACTGGAGTCAATTAACAATAGTAAAAGTCCTCGGAAAAGATCAAGACCGTGCAGGAATCCGAAGACTCGACTGGACACGAAGTCAATACAATGATAAGCTATTGGCACAATACTCAATATACACTATCAATGAAAAGTAAAAACAAAACCGCACATTTGTTACCGAAACGACATTTGGTTTAAAAGTTTTGACAGTTTTTATTTCGTTCAAGGAGGTAGCTTTGCGCATATTTCACAAATGACGAACGGCATTTTACAACAAATTACGCTAGGTGATAGCATCAAAAGCGTGCTCCGCTAACCTTCCCTTACAGGAATAGTCGCATAGATAATTATGATTTAGATTCGAAATGCAAAAGACATGTTTTGTAAATTAAAATAAAACCCATTTTGTGATTTCAAGAACTAAATTATTTCGATTTATTTCCGTAAGCTCGTTAGAAATAAAATCGCCAGTAACGGGCTAAAAAGAAGGTATCTACTTAATATAAATGATTTTCACAGTCGTATCTACTTGTATTTCAACAACAAGATTCCTAATCCATTTAAAAATATCTATGGCGATTAGAAACACAATAAAAATCAATTACACCACGAATTAAATAAAAATATAAACCCCACATACAATTTAGTTTGAATGAATTGTGAGATATTAAAATAATATTAAATGAATTATGAATTTACTCATATGTCCATACACTTTTTATCTACGATTTTCAAAAAGAAACGAAGAATGGGCATTCTCCTGTCATTAAATGAGAGATATGCTAAAAATTTACTACAAAAAAACGGCCATTATCGCCTACAGAAGTGTGTACCCAGATAGAGAAGTCCCTTCTGGTGTACGTAGCTAAAACCTTCTACTAATCTCATACTAAATGTATGGGAGTGTTTAATTTTGTTTTAAAAAGTTATTGACGTCATTTTACTCATTAAGTAACGTACTTTTGATATCAGTTTAGAGTTTTTTGATATCTGTAATAGTTACGAAATAATCGCCTGGACACACTTAACGATTACACCCTGTATACAGACGTGTGGGTATGTCAAAACACACTCTTCAATTTTAGAATATTTTTGTTTCTACTTACTTTCAAATCTTCTATATTTTCAACTTCAAATAATGAAGAGAAATCTACGGTAAAATAATTTTTCTCCTTATTTAAATAAGACATTCCAAAATTATATTCATCTCCGTTTTGAAGTTGTGAGATGTCAAGAAACAGACCCCCAAAGTTATTGCAGTCGAAAGATATCTGCAAAAAAATGTGTCACTTAGCACGACAGAAGCCTAGCTGCACTCTACTTCTTTCTCAAATTTTCACACAAATACGGTGAATCGTTTTTTATTTTACCTATGTGCAGGAACTTCAAATAAATAAAACATAAGTTTCTAATTTAATAATTTTGCATTAAATAATGGAGGTAAGTGTGCGCGGCACTCCAAATTGAACGCTGCGGTGTGGCGCGAATAGTTCAAGAGGTCAAGAGTAAACATTATGTTAGCGTATAATGAAATACGTAAACATTACATGAAATATATTCCAAATTGCGTGGTTTAGTTTGAACATTTTGAGAATATTAAGGTACCACTTACATCTTTGAGCCGTCCTGTAACGCAGCTTATAACAACATCGCATTTTTTTCCTTTAGAGAATATTTGAACCATATCACTAAAAGTTTGATCGCGGGAGCACCCAATACGATCAGCTGAAATGTTTAGATAAGTTAAATAACAGTGCTAGAAATTCTTGAAATCAAACAATATTGTTTTAAGAACGAGGGCCAAATTGCATTCAAGTGGATAAATTTAGTCGGTTACAATCAAAATACCGGAGCTCATAATACCAAATTTCATAAAACCGATGTGCAAGAGACCGAAATACGGAATCCCGAAGTACAAAATCTTGAACTACAAAATTCCGTAGGTCAATATCTTCGAGATTTTTGGGCGGGAGCTCCGGCCGTGGTTTGAAATAAGATTACTGATAATACATGAAGATAAGATGAAGATATGGGATCTACATGAAAAATAACAAGGCGAGTTGTAAAAAGTAACTATGAAAATTAAACCAGAACGCCTACCGTCAGTAACGTATCAAAATCTATTTTTCATAATTTTGGATTTTAACTTTCGGAATTTTGATAAGTAACCATTTGGTCATGTGCAAAAAAATTCAGTACAGTGTCTCAGAATACACAATTGGAGTTAGGCAATAGAGGAGAAGAATGAAGCTAACAATAGTGAAAATGAATGTCTCTACTATACCTTTCAATGCTGGAAACATGCTAAGCAGGAAATGCTTTTTACGTATATCACTGACGGTCGTGTAGACTTCACAGTCTAAAGCCAAAGCCAGAGATATGATTGCCTGCCCTAAAGCACCTGCACCTCCGTGGACAAATATCGACCTGCCTCGAGGCAGTCGAAACTTAACAGCCTTTTGAAAAACAAAAAGATATGCTTTTGTTACATGCTTTGAGTATTCAACACGAGATATGCCTGAGGCGCACGCGTTCCTCTTTCGCCAAGGTACGTACGGTGTAGCAATTTCAAGTTTGATTAGTAATATCATCATAGTTTTCGGTATGTATACGAAATTCATAACATTTTGTGTGTGTTTTACAGCCCCAAGAATTCATGTAATGTATTGAAGAAATACTCACTAGGCAATAGTACGCTTGCACGTACGCTAGTGGCACAGTGGCAGCATCTTCGAGACTCCAGTGTTTCGGTACAGGCCAAAGCAGATCTGGCTGCGCTATCACCTGAGTACTTGCTGCACCACTGCGTACTATACCCATTACGGGTTTACCGCTGTGAAAAAATATAAATTAGTAAGCTTTCGTCTGTGAGTGATTTCTACGCGTTTTGCTGTAATTTAAGTGCAGCTGAATAAAATCTGTCTTCAACGTTTGTTTTCGCAATTTCTATTTAAACCGACCCCACGCTCGTAACAATATTCAGTTTTTCTTCAACATTTATTTTTATACAATTGTTCATCTACTGACGAGCTTTAGCTATCGATATAGAATCAGTTTGTATTATTCTTAACGTTTCTCTTATTTTTTTATGATAAATAAAATTACTATGGTTGAAGAGGGTGAACCAGGCAAATTTGCTACAGTCTGTAACGTGCCCTACTCACTAATGACAGTTGCATTTTGTATTTAGCGTCAATCTGATCCGAATGAGTCAGTGACACAAGCATGCTGGCGATGTAAACAACACTGCTGATTTTTATTAGTTTTAAGAGAGAAAAGTGACAAAGCGTCTTGTATAATAGGCTGTGGGTGAGAGTGCTCACGCTCTCCACCCTGCTCGTGGCGATTGTCAGCTGCGCAGATGCGTGGGCGTCCAGCGTCTTCTTCTGCGAGCAGGTCATGCTCGTGAAGGGGACAGCAGAGCGGGCGCGACGCGATGCGCGAGACAGCAGAGCGGGCGCGACGCGATGACCGAGACAGACTCACGGATATCGCTGCCCGCGTTCGTGTAGGCGGCGCGGGCGTTGGAGGGCGCAGACTGACCTACGCCCCCCATGAGCGCGGGCCTGATGGCGACGGGTGGAGCCGTCCGTCACCCTAGCAGAAGCAGGTCCGAGACCGAGAGGGATGGCCCTGGGTCAGCTGGGGTGCGAGGGATATGTCGCCTGACAACCTCACCTTCGGCCTAGCACTACGACCCACAGACGGCGACTCCGGAATATCCGTGTGGATTTCGCGCATATAAAAAATATATGATAGGCTGAATTTGTTTTAAGATCAAAAGTTACAGTATTATTCTCATATTTTTTTTAGTTTCATAAGTTTAATTCTAAAAATGTCCACTTTGAACTCTTATATGCCTAAAATTTATTTTCATTTTAGGCAAACTTATCTATCAATGCCAAGTGGAACACATTACCCCAAAAATTGGTTAACTTGCCCTGACTTGTCTCGGGTAATGTGCCCCATTTCTATTCTTTTGTGTCATTATTTGGAACTATTTACAATCAATTATAAAATTTCACGGAATGGGAAAGAATCAAAGAATCAATTTCGTTTATTCAGTTTAGGCACATAAAGAGCACATTTGAACGTCAAAGAAAAAGACTTGACAACTTATTTCCTTCAAGGTATTGGCTCAACTATATTTTGTCCAATTTTGAGCCGGGAGGAAATGACTAACGATTTTAATTTTTCATACAACTTTTTGAACTTTTGGTCACCAGCTGACGCGTATTCCACCGCGATATTGCCAGCTGACAATTTTTTTCCTCCAAGGTATTGGCTTAACTGTATTTTAGCCAATTTTGAGCCGGGAGGAAATGACTGACGATTTTAATTTTTTTTACAACTTTAGGTCACCAGCTGACAGGTTTTCCACCGCGATATGAGCAGCTGACAATTTTTTTCCTTCAAGACATTGGCTTAACTGTAATTTAGCCAATTTTCAGCTGGGAGGAAATGACTGATTTTTTTTCATTTTTTTACATGTTTGAGCGGTCACGACTGCTTACCCCACCAACAAAGTGCCAGCTGACAACCACGAAAATTCATGATTTGACTTCCTTAACCACTGTACGAAGTTTCTCCCGGGAGGCGATTGGTCATGAGAACCTGTCGCTGGCTTGCGGTCTATAACGTGATAGGTACACTTTAATAATAAAGCAGTAATTATTTGATATTATTATTGTGTTACCTACTGACATTAGTTATAAGTTATTTACTAACAAATCTATGGAAGAAATTCTGAAAATGATATTATTATTATCTTATTATTCATTTTAAAAACTTACAAATTAAATTTAAGTACATATAGAAAAAAAACAAACATCTATTTAAAAATATAAAATGAATATATAAATAATAAATATTCTACAACATTTCACACAACGCTATCTAGATCCATGGCAAGCATAGTTTAGCTTATATTCTGAAATCTAGAATGCGGATAAACATACTTAGATACCTTTTTATTTTTGTAAATGCATACATATTATAAATGAAATACCCAGACCAATGCAAATACCCATATTCATGCATACAAATATTTGCGCTGAGCGGGAATCCAACCCGCGCCTCCTGCGTAGCGGCCGCGTTCACTACCGCCACGCCACGGAGGCTAAAAGTAGTGCCCCACCGGTATCAGGTACATGGACCAAGCTACCGGTGGTTAGAGCTCCAGAGAAAGGAACTTTCTCACGATGCGCGCCGCATCAAGGAGCACTGCCTTGTGCATCTGGCCCTTAATCCAACCGTCTAACCCGGGCCTCTTCAGGTGTTGGTCGAGGCTCTTTGATATCAGTCCGTTGACTGACACAACTATCGGTACAATGATTGCTGAGTCAACATTCCACATGTCGACAACCTCATGGCCCAAGTTCAAGTATTTGATCTGTTTATCTTTCTCAGCTTTCACGAGATTCTCGTCATGAGGAATGGTGACATCGATAAATCAATGCTCGGCGTTCGGATCGGTCTATCACCACAATGTCAGGCTTGTTGGTTACAACAGTCCTATCAGTGATGATAGATCGATCCCAGTACAATGTGATATGTCTATAAACCTCTATAGGTATGTTCCTGAGCTTTAAGTTAAGGCACCTCAACTTCCACAAGGTTGTATTTCCGAGCAAGTCGCTGATGGCTTATCCTGGCTACTTGATTATGTCTGTGCTAGCACTCGCCGTTAGCAAGACGAGAACAACCGGAAGTAATATGTCTGAGGGATTCACAAGGTTGGTGACACGCTCGACAGATGTCAACTGTACGATCCCTCATGATATACTTCCGGTAGTTATTCGTCTTGATAACTTCTTCAGCAATTGCACAGACGAAACCTTCGGTTTCCCCAAAAAGGTCACCGAAACGTAGCCAGGGTACAGACGCTAATAGGTCTACTTCGTGCTTGTGGAGGGCCCGATAGAACCTGCCATGTAGCTCCTTATTATTATTATTATTAATCTATATGCTTGAAGAAAAAGAGTTCATTTGCGCTTGTATCTTAAATTATGCTTCTGTCCATTTATACCGGAGTGGTGCTAATCGATTTATGGTAAAGGAAAAAATCAGATAAATGAATAATAAATCAACATCAAGTCAGTCCATAAGCTTTTCATCACAACCTGATTTATCCATGGTTTCATATGAACAGGAAGTCATACGAAACTTAAGAATAAAAAGAAAAGGAAAAATCCTGAAGAAGAAAATTTGATGGCGCTAAAGGAGGATCTCATGAAGTCGATAAAAAAAGAAAGCTAAGATAAAACAACAAAACAGTCAAATACCAGACCCTAACACAGAGATCAAACAGCTACTAATATATAATAGAACATCACGACGTCAAGAACAAGGAATTACTGTTATAAGCTGCTAAAAATATACACAAGTGAATAAGGATGGACCACTAACCTCAGAAACCTGTGCTGTAGCCTCTCGTACCGTCAGACCCATGAGCGCGGGCCTGAGGGTGACGAATGGAGCCGCCTGTCATCCAGCAGAAACTTGTCTAGCCATTTAATTAAACAGCTATGAAAATGACTTTTTTCTGCATGAATTTCAAAAATAACTACGAAGGCTAATGCGGGAGCTTGGATCCGCTCCCGCAATGGGCTTCTAACCTTACCTATCCAAGTCGGATTGTGCACTATATTTCTTTAAATACACCTATTACACCTACTACATCTGCCTACCCTCTCAGGGATTTATGTATTTTTATTGTATTTATGTTTGTATGTAATTTTCTGTCTTAATTCTTGGTGGTGCCCTATCTTAGAAATGGCCTAAGCATTGGCCAGCCAGGGTATATGTAGTAATAAACGTTACGACTGAATTTCATACAGGCCGTTCATTGAATTGCGCCATTTAGTTAACAGCCAATGCAGTTATTGAACGGCTAATTTAGCTGGCGGCGACATAAATATGTTATTCATTAAAGTGTCAGATGAATTAAATATCATCTTTATATTTCGTAAAAGGAAATTCAAAAAAGTCATAGTATAAGGTTATGTATTTAAATGAAGGGATAATATGAAAATTTAAAATCTTAAACAAGGACATAAAGATTAACTTGTTTAAGATTTTAAATTTTCATTTAGGTATATTTAAATAAACTGTGAAGAAGGTATGGCAGTCACGTATACAGGGTGTATTTTTGAAACGGGGCAGTAAGGGCAAGTACCTTAACCGTTGCAGTTACAGCAAAACGTTCTTAGAAGACCTTCCCTAACTTTTTGACATATTTTGAACTGCATTCACAGATTTTGTAAAAAACTTACAGTTGGCAAAAAAAAAATGCAAAACGTCCAAAAATTTTTTTATGCCAATCGATTCTATTTCATGTGGGGATCAAAAAACTCTATGAGACCATTTTAGCTTTCAGTACTAGGAAAGACAGAAATCGCCAAAAACGTTTCCCATACATTTCGGCAACAGAAACAAATTTCTACGATGGTCTAACTTTTTATTATGGCCAGGAAGTGGGTAGAATTGACTGTAAAGTAAATAAAAAGAATTTTTACCCTCAAATTTCGAATTTGATTCGAAAATCTGTGTGTTATTCTTAGTTTCAGCTGAGAAACTTCGTATGAGTTATTAATTAAGGATTTTCGCTAAAATGTCTTCTAATCGTGAAAAAATTGACTTATTAGAAGCGTATTTTGTCAATAATCGAAATGCGGGAGCTGCATTAGTGTGGTACCGCAATAAGTATCCGTTGCGGCATGTGCCAACAAGAAAGGTTACTACAAATCTTTTGAAAAACCTGGAATTGCAGGGTTCTTTCAAAAAAAGCGGCAGCCTCGTGTGGACATGGACACGGAGATTGCGGTTCTAACTTATGTCGAAGCATATCCAGAGGTATCGTCCAGGCAAGTCGCCCTTGAAGTAGGTGTATCCCACTCCCTTGTGATAAAGATATGGAAGAAATACGGCTACAAGTGCTATCGATATGGGCGCATAGTTCAAGTGTTACATCCGGGTGATGATGTTCGAAGGCTTACTTTTTGCAGATGGCTAAGAGGAAAAATAAGCAGAGATCATGAATTTTTAAATTACATACTGTGGTCAGACGAAACGAATTTTTCCAATAACGGTATGTACAACAGAAAAAATCACCACTATTGGTCCAAAGAAAATCCACTAAGAGTTACGGCAAGTCATAATCAGGTTCGCTTCTCATTCAACTGTTGGCGTGGTATAATGTCCAATCGAGTCATAATGGTGGAATTTTATGAAGGGAAACTGAATTCTGCCATGTATAATGAAGTCATTTTACACCATCTTGAAAACGAGATGGACGAATGGCCCCTGTCGGAATTGCGAAAAGTTCATTTTCAACAAGATGGTGCTCCGCCACATAACAGTCACCTTTCACGTTCCAATTTGAGCCGCCTATTCGGTACACAGTGGATAGGTACACATGGTCCAACACAGTGGCCACCTCGTAGCCCCGATCTAACACCACTTGATTTTTTTTTATGGGGCTTCGTGAAAAACGAGGTGTATAAGACGACGTACGCCAGTGTTCAAGAGCTCAAGGATGCATTAATGACCATTTTACGTAATATTCATCCCAGAACATTATTAGCCGCCATTCGTTCAGTGCAAAAAAGGATAGACTTATGTATTCGTGAAAATGGAAATCATTTTGAGCAATTTATTTCATAAACCAATTTCTTAAATGTTTAAATGATTTTTGTTATTTAAAAAAGTTCAAAATTTTACCTGACCTATGAGTTTCGAGTTGATTGATCATATTTCCGTACGAAATGTATGGGAAAGGTCTTTGGCGATTTCTGTCTTTTCTAGTACTGAAAGCTAAAATGGTCCCATAGAGTTTTTTGATCCCCACATGAAATAGAATCGATTGGCATAAAAAAAAATTTTGAACTTTTTGCATTTTTTTTGCTAACTGTAAGTTTTTTTACAAAATCTGTGAATGCAGTTCAAAATGTCCCAAAAAGTTAGGGAAGGTCTTTTAAGAACGTTTTGCTGTAACTGCAACGGTTAAGGTACTTGCCCTTACTGCCTCGTTTCAAAAATACATGTATATAGGACGTGATTTCCAGAAGGGGTGATCTGATTCTCAGCACTCCATGGATTCATCGTGCGGTCGCCGGGTCCATAGCGTGGTCCAGAGGAACACCGTGACGGCGACTGGGACTTGCGACCCAGATGTAGGTTTAGGGTGGCCACCTTGTTATGCATCAGCGCTCACCTCCACCGTCAGTAGTGTTCCCCCCCCCCCCCCTACCTATCCATATCTGGTTCTTTCTATAGCGGCATTGATAGGATCTTTCCTATCAATGCCGCTTTTGATATTAGATTTAGTAAAGAGCTTACTGAAGCTCTTGCTCTTGGCAATCCGAGGTCTTTAAGAAGGTTATACAGGGATTTAGGTGGAATTCCCCTTGCTCCTACTTCTACAGCGTAGAGTTTAACCACGTAGCTGTTTTGGTTATCTCGTTAGTGAAGTCAAAGTTTTTGTTTGCCTTGTAGCGTGGTCTTTAGGTATATTAGTTTCCCACGGTACTGTGAGTTCTACAAGCACTGCACGCCTATGCGATCGTGAAAAAAGGAATATATGTCGGGTCTGGATGATGAGGCACAGATATCCTCCGGTATTTTGTAGTGCTTCTCATACGTGTCTACGAGTATTGTCCAGTCAACGGCAGCCATCAAAATTGAATATGGCTTCTGAGGTGATTTCTTTGAGCAGCCTTCCTTTACAAACACAATGTCATTTCTTTGGTTTGTGGTTAATCCTTTTTTCGCTCTAGCTACTTACAGCCTCACGGATAATTTCTAATACCTTATCATGTTGGCGCGAGTAATGTCACCGGTCTAACAGCGTCCTACAACCCACTAGCAGGTGCCTAGCCGTACCAGTTGCTTCACCACATGAGTTACATGTTTTATCTGTAGCTTTTCCCCATCTGACTATTGAATTGTATAAATTACAATGTAATGAATAAGAAATCACATTTGCTGCCATAATATCGGAATCGTCAGTCAGCAATAACCCAAGGACTGACGATATAATTTGGCTTGATTTGATTTAATTACTTGTAAATATTATTATATAAACAGTAGCAATAACAATCAACAACAATCAATAAAGAGATCAATAACAGTAGTAATTCAAGTGTGGAATCTTTCACTAAGCCCGCAATAGTATCATCTTCAAATTAAACTATGTGTTTACGATAAACTGATTGCTTGTATTGTGCTATTCAAATCACAATGCAGATTAGATTTTAGTTTTTAAATCAGTTATTGTAAAGCGGATATTAATCTTATCTCGCCCTAACACAGTTTGCGGCTAGCACAGGCGGGAGATGATGATTTTTTTTTAGACTTTACCGCCACCTTTAAAAATACCTACATGTTGTGATCTGAATATTAGGTTACCATGTTAAGTTTACCTTGCTCTTAGATATTGTGTTTGTGTAAGTCTAATATTCATTTATGAATCAATAAAAAAATAAGTATTCGTGTAATGTGCCCCAACCTATACTTTAAGAAATCGTTAATCTCGGCTGTTTTAATTACACTTATAATTATTTTTTCATATTTGTTGTGCAAATTGAGTCAGAGGTTACGACTAATTACTTAAATACACAAGTTTTAAATAAAGCCGTTTTTTATTTCAATCCTTTAAATGGTGGGGCACGATTGTTAACTTGTATCAAGTAAGCCTCAACATACCTATATGTAATATCTACTCTGACTGTTTACCAACAGTCAATTGGTCTATGAACCGTTGGTCAACATTATCTTTAAACCATAAACTTTTCGTCCAATGGACTTTTCATCCACAAATTTTTCACCAGCGTTACTCTACGTCAGTAAATGCTTAACCAACAGACTGTTTTGACCAATAACTTTTCACCCTAAGAACAAATGGCCCATGGACTGTAATTCCCCAAGAGAATGGTACGTCAGTGATCGTTAAGTGATCTCCACAAGCAATAATAGCCTTTTTTTACGTGCGGGAAATCCCTACGGATGCCCACCCCTCCGGAGCCGGAGGGATAGGTTATGTCGGACTCGAACCGACTAAACGGCACGCCGTCTCTGGGTCGTAGTACTAGGCCGAAGGTGAGGTTGTCATGCGACATATCCCTCGCACCCCGGCTGACCCAGGGCCATCCCTCTCGGTCTGGCCCTCCTCGGGAAGTGGGGACCACGCGGTCCCCGACTCAACCCCGGTGTGGGGGGGGGGGGGACGCGCGTCGTCCTAAGGTGCACGCCGCCGCCGTAGTCTGCTTCTGCTAGGGTGACGGGCGGCTCCACCCGCGCCCTCCTATGCCCGAGCCGCCTTCGAGCGCGTGCAGCGATGTCAGCGAGTCTTCCTCGCTCATCGCACCGCGCCCGCTCTGCTGTCTCCTTCGCGAGCATGACCTGCTCGCAGAATGAGGCGCTGGCCGCCCACGCATCCGCGCAGCGGACCATCGCCGCGAGCAGGGTGGAGAACGTGAGCACTCTCACCCCCAGGGCCTGCACAAGCTCCCGCCTCGGCGTCTCGAACGCCGGACACTCGGTGAGCGTGTGCAGCCCCGAGTCCACGCTCGCGTCGCAGTGATGGCACTCGGGCGTTGGTTCTATACCCATCAGATGCAGATACCGCCCGAGCAATAATAGCCTAGGGATAGGAGCGTTGGACTACCAAGTTGGACTAGCCATTTAATGAAAGAGCTATGAAAATGGATTTATTCTGCATGGTCATAAAAAAAATAACCAAGAAGGTCTAACCTAACCTATCCAAGTCGGATTAAACATTCTATTGCACTTGTACACTCTAAACCTAAGGTGTAGTGTAGAGCTTGTAGGTTTAGAGCGTGCAGTCTTTAGAGTTTGGCTTTATACGAGATCTAAAAACTTTTTCACAGGGTAGGCTACGTAAACTCGTCTTGGCAACATTTTTACATGAAAATGTTTTTGGTCGGATTTTGAATTTTGACTTATGTAGCACAAACTGTAGTGCAAGTCTCATATACAAACTTCCACCGTAGTAGGTAATCTGTGCTTCCACCTCCTATTCCCAGGGGATAGGTTAGGTTAGGTTTTAAATATTTTTTGTTGTCTTTGTAGTGATATTAGCTTACATACCAAATATCTGCTTTCTAGGACTTCAGGCAGTTTGATGATCAGTGAGTGATGAATCAGTGACGAAATTAAGGGTTTTGAGACATTAATAAAATCTAAAGTATAATAGCTACGACATTCAAACTTTGTACGTCCAATGATTATACCGATGGCATTCTATCTTGAAAATTTTAACTATTTAGCATCATCCAAAGCAAAGTTATGAGAGTTCAAAAAAACGACTACGACGAATACTCTAGAGTAATTAGTAATGTGCATTTTTACCTTTCTGTGATTCCACTAAAATCCATACCGTAGCTATTAATAACATTTTTCTTAAAATAAAATGAACCGTTCGCAGTTTTCAGGTCATTCATATTAATTCCAGCATAGTGGACCTAAAACCATGAGTAATTTTAAAATACTGAACAGAATATTAAAGGTTGAAACTTGAAACAATAGCTCAAGATGCTAGGCTACTATCCCAAAATGACATGCAAACGTGGTGCCTTGAGAGAACACACAACACTAAATTTCAATGTATGAATAGTCTCGTAGACACTTAGGTGATAACTTTATAAGGCTTATAACTGATAACTTAAAACTCGGCTAGAACAGCGCTTACAGTTACCAGGGCCTGTGAGAGAGAAAGTGATTCCAATGACTGAGGAGTCGAAACAGTGGCATTCTAATTTGACAGTCCATTACCTGTCTGCAAAATATTGTAAATAATAGTACAGAAGAAGAAAATCATACATACATCAACAGTTACTCCAGATCCAGTAACGGGAGGGACGTTTACCCAAGTTAACGATTCGTAATCCCCTAATTGAGCACCTTGTAGTGTCATGTTCAGAGTCCCCGTCGTATTGTGATTCACTGATAAATAATATTCGCCTCCCAACTTACCCTACGCAAAAAGATTATTTTTTAACAAAAAGAAAGGAATACTACAATAATACTAATGATGTTTTTTCTTACATCTGTAATGTTGTTAAATGCCAAATCAATTTCATGAAGTTTTTCGTCAAGATCATCATTGCTGCTGTCATTTATTGTTACCAGGTGTATCTTATTTCGTACAGCTTCCTTTCGCCATGAAGAAACGAGCTCTTTAAGACCGGATGGTATTGGATAGGGTGTGATTATAAGAAGGCGATGGCCTACGGTTAAATTACTGCGAACTGAAGCCAAGAAACCTAAGTCAAATTCTCTACGAACTGATACAGTCGTAGTGGCTGTGAGTTCTTTGAATGGTCCCCAACGAATTAACTGTAACTTTGTCGCATCATTGGTGTGAATAGCAAGCACTCGATATGTCGAAGAGCGATTTGATGAGGCAAGAAGACCCACGTATTCTTCACTCACAACAAATTTGTCTCGTGGCAACACCTCTTGTAAATATTGACAAACCTGTTGGTGCATGAAAATATTAACATTTTAAACTATTTTAAAGTAAATTACCTATTTAATCTTACTAAGAGATAACATACTTCCTGATCAGTAGACAAATTTGGAACAAGTATTAAGTCTACATTTTCAAATTTGTATTCTTTTAAAACTTTTTCTCGAGTGATTTGTCTATAGTTTACTTTTATTCCAAAAACATTCTTAACGACATTATTTATTTCCTTGAACATAGATTGTTCTTTTGATTGATTCCATACACCAACTACAGTTATTGCATTTGTATTTAAATTTTCAGCAGCAATTTGGAAGTAAGCTTCAAGAGATGAAGAAACCTGTAAATTATATGAAAATTATTTAAATAACGTTTATATACAAGTACTATTTCGTCGATTATCTGCAAGTACTATTTTGTAATTGCTATTGGTAACTGGAAATTTTACTTACGTCCAGCTCAGTACTAAAATGGGGAACGAAATTCAGAGATTTTAAGGCCATTTCGCTTGTATCGCACGGAGGCAACAGTTGGAATTTTATGTTCTCAATTGTAACTCCTCCAGACCTGAATGAAACAAACAACGATAAATTTTATGCTATCATTCATCTGTAGAAATTTTTCGCAAGAAGCATCGTATGGGCAGAATGTTGAAGGTAAATAACAAAAATACCACGCATAATAGAAATACGAGAATTATTATTTATGGCGAGAAACTTATTACCTGTGTGGTAGTCTGTGTGCGGTCTGCGATAAGCTAATTGATCAATTTTTTGGCGTAATTACCTGGCTGCGCCAGAAGGAGGGTTATATTTTTCGAGAGTATGTATGTATGTATGTATGAATGTATGTGTGTATTTATGTATGTTTGTATGTATATTGAATTGTTTGTATTGCTTGTAAATATTGAATGGTTCGATGGATTTTAGCTTAAGAGGTGTAGTTAGATTCGTATTTACTGTGAGAGTGACACTGGGTATATCAAAATAAAAAAAATAGAATGGCGGATTTTTGGCGCCAAAAATGATTGAGGGATTTTTTTATCTTCACTCAATTTTAACGAGTGGGGTATCAGAATGAAGGAAATTAGAAGACGATTTTAAAAATATGTATGTCATAATTAAAAAGTATAAAATAAAATAAATTATTAAATATGAAAAAACCGACTAATGCTAGAAAGATCGAAACAAGCTTTATAGCAGGCGGTACCCATTTACAAATCTCAAACTCGATGAAAATTAATGGGTACTGCCTGCTATAAAGCTTGTTTCGATCTTTTTAGCATCAGTCAGGTTTTTTATTTATAATAATTTATTTGATTTAAGTTCTATGTCACCTTGGTTGGCACGCAGTTTTTAAGGTAATGTATGTATTCTGAGCCATGCTTCTGTTCTGTAGAATAACCATTTGTCTCCAGGGGCAATTGCAGCAGGTGAAAGTTTTATTTCAGGTAACAAGGTCTCAGATATTTTAAAGACCGAAAAAGATTTACCTCGTATTATCGTATTTTTCTGAAACTTTGGCCTTTATCAACTTTTTATTATCTGACGTGTTTGACTTTAGAATTGCTTCGCTGTGGGCCTCAACATCAATCTTCAATTTCCGGATACTTGCAGGTTGCGAGACTGCGTGGTGAGGGTGTCGTAGTACATTCAACTGCAGCATACCATCGAGGAACGTAACCCAGTTATCACGCCACATGAGCTCAGCATCTTCGAAATCCTCATCAACGCATCCAATGCTTTGAAACTCGCCACTACATTAAGAACAAAAAGTCACGAGTTTTATTTATGATAGGAAAACTTATCACCACATGTTAAATTTTATTCTGGATCCAAGGTACCTGTAAAAATAACCTCTGTCTCGCAACACTCGGTAGACATCATCAGCACTGAAGGACATGTTTTTGTTCAGGTCGTTCACGATCTTAGACTTTACTCTTTGTCCTTGTATGGTAATGATGAACCCTGTTGCGACTTTAGAACCCTCATTTAAAACCTTGAAAATATAACAAAATTAACAGATTAATATTAATATCATAAACAGAAAATGGAATACCAAAAGGAACTCTATAATGAAACGACGTAGCCTCATCGAGTTTCAGCTCATTTGATTCATCTTGGCGAGTTCTTTATTTTTTCAATGATAAGCAGGATCTGATCTGATGATGACGCTGGAAGATGGTCATAGGAACACAGAAAAGAAATAATGCAATCCCATTGAGTCCCGCCTCGTTTGATTCCTCTTGACGAAAACCAGGGTCTGACGATGGTGCTGGTTGGCATAGGAGCCGCGTCAAGTTTGTGGAAACGGTAGATGGTCATAGGAATTTAAGAAACATAATAGACTAGCTGTGTATGAGTTCGATTGACTGGTCTAAATTGTTTTAATTTAATGAAAATAAAAAGGAGAAAATAATACTATTAATAAAAAATCTTTATAAAAACAAGCTTTTGAGAAATCTGTTTTATTAAAACAGATACAAGATTTTGAAAATCAGCACAGCCCTTGCAGAAAATGGTTACTTCGTTGTAGTACGTATAACATTTTTTTTTAAACTTGTTTCCATAACGGATTTTTATTAATATATTTTGTCTCAAATCTAATATCAGGTTTTAGCCAGAGGTTAGGGTATTTAAGACGATTATATCTAGTGATTAATTTCATATTTACCTCAAAGTAGCCTGTTCCTCTCTGTATTGTCACACTAACATGAAGTTGTCGTCGATCATGTAGTATTGGTTGCGAATATAATTTAATGTCATTGAACTCCACGGACACCTGCTTCTTTGGAACATTCAAGAACATAGCAAGCACATCCCATACTGCCGTTAGACTGGCAGCAAATGGATACAACGTTTTTCCTAAAAATAAAATATTTTGTGACCAAAACAGTTAATAACGACACTTAAAATATGTTATTAGTTAGCTTATTATTATGTTCGATTTCTAAGTAAACCCAAAAACTGAAGTACCATTACATAATTTGCTGCTAAATATTCTCTTATATAAAACTCTTTGTCCTGACTGACTTAGAGATAACGTACAGCCTAAACCGCTGGTCTTAGAGACTTGAAATTAGTAGAGAATGTTTGTTTTGGTGGTTGGAGGCGTACTAAGAAAGGATTTTTTGAGATTTAGACCCTAAGGGCGTAAAAAGGGCAAATACGTATTTTCTTATAACTCAAGAACGGCTGAACAGATTTCCAGATCTTTGGTTTTTCAAATTTGTTTCCTTTTTTGAATAGCAATTATCACTATTAAAATTAAGTAAATTCACGGAATAATGTATTATTCAACAAAATCCAATTTATGAGCGCCCCTATATAGTTAACAAAAATGTTGTCATGACGACGGAAATTAAAGGGAGTTTGTGTGGTTTGGAGTGTCAATCGTGACAGTGATCAAATTTCTGTTGTCAAAGCGATATTTCAATAATTATATAAATTTATTATTTGATCCCAATCCTGGATTATCAGGTAACTGATATGTTATCCAGAACTGAATAACATATCAGTTACCTGATAATTCATTCAGAGAGATTTCTAATACTCAATCATCACGACCAACGACCATCAGTCACCAACCAAATCGTGCCAATGTTTGTGTGCTGTAATGGCATTTGTATTATTTAAATTATGCCGTATTAAGACCCAATTGTGCCGGTAAGACCCATCATGGAGGAATGGCTGGAGAGGGACCACGATAGCCTCTTCTACCGGCTGACGCAAGTGTACACTGGATACGGCTGTTTCGGAGAGTACCTACTTCGTATAGGCCAGGAACTGACACCCGAGTGACACCACTGCTGGTTTTGCCACGCGACTGCTGGTTTTGCCCCGTAGACACGTCGCTTCACAATCTGGTAGAATGCCCAGAGTGGGTAGAGCGGTGCCGCGTCCTCAAAGTAGCCGTTGAAGTGGAAAGCTACACGCTGCATATTGTTGTGGTGGTCACGGTCGGCAATGAGAGTGTGTGGAACACCACCACCTTCTTTTGCGAGGCGTGTAAATGAAGCGGCGGAAAAGGAACGGGAGAAATCTAACACTCTCCCGTGCCATATGTATGCCGGGCGGTGATGATCACAGAACGCTCATCATCCTCAAAAAGCTCGGGCTTAGGGATGGCATTTATGTATGCTTTCTCTTGAAGGCCATCGTGATACAATGTGTTCAGTGAAAATTAGCCACTAATATATCTATTATCTCTCTTGATTGAGAAGTGATAATTCCCCAAAAATCTTCAAAAGTAAAGTTTACATTAATGGACTGCTACTACATACCACAGTATTATTATCTATATGCCTATACCTAATTCTGTTTAACACGTTAGCCGAGTTTGTATTAATGGAGGTGGTATCTATTAAACTCATACATATAAAAATCAATTGCGATATAATTTTGTGTGTTTTACTATATTGTTAGACAGCCTCTGTGTCGTGGCGGTAGTGTATGCGAGTACTACTCAGAGGGCACAGATTTCATTTCCGCTTCGTGCAAATATTTGCATACAGGCTTGCATTGGTCTGGGTATTTTCGTAACTTGGAGAGTCGTTCAGTCAAACACGCAGTTAGTCTGGAAAAAGCGGACCCAGGACTCCAAGGTCAAAGCTTTTGAAGCTTTGACCTCGGAGTCCTGGCTCCACGCGCCACCGGCATTAACGCAAGGATGCAGATATTATATTACTTAAATATTATTGTACCTCCGCCATCTTCATCCACCAGCATGGAACCGTAGGTCCATCTATGGGGTTTACACACCTTGCAGCCCAGGCGGACGGCTACCGCCACTCGCAAATATTTGTCATCCAGTTAAGTTTCCAAGTGTAACGCAGGCCGTGCGTGCAGTCATGCCCCCGATTCCACTTACTGCTCCGCATCACGCGGCGGAGCAGTGTGATAATCGCCTTAGGGACCTCTGCTCTGCTTTTTGTATAGAAAACACGCAAGGTCCAACACACTGACAAAGCGAACACGTGTGGCGTGGCAGATCAAGCGCGTAAATGCAGAAAACACGAGACCTCGTGCAAGATGGCGGGGTAAAACGTGAGGTATGGCAAACTGGAATCTGCCATTACGCGTGTGATTTTGGCGAGATTTTAGTGCGAGAGCTTTTAGAAATTTCTGTGTCGGTGTTTGAGGTAATCTGAAAATGAACAATAATGCGATCGATATTGACGTACGTTATTCAGGACATAGTATCGAACAAGTAGATACTACACGATTTTTAGGTATAAACATTGACTGTCAGTTAAACTGGAAATCCCATTTAGAAAAATTGTGCTCACAAATTAATAAATATTCATACGCACTATATATGCTTAAAAAAACAGCAAACAGATTTATAGTCATAACTGCATATCACGGACATGTTGTACCCCTTTTGAAATATGGTGTTATATTTTGGGGCAACTCTACAGAGAAAGAGGCGGTATTTAAAGCACAAAAGAGATGCGTCAGGGCAATATGTAATCTCAAGAAGACGGACAGTTGTAAACCGTTCTTCATCGAATTAAAGATATTGACACTACCTTATTTATATATACTCGATATTGTGCTATTTGTAAAAAATAACATTAATAGCTACTGTAAACTTAATAGTAGAAGGCATAACCTAAAAATATGTATCCCAACAAATAAAACAGCCTTATTTAATAGCAGTATGTTTTGCATGGCTCCACGAATATATAATCATTTGCCTAAATCAATACTAGAAATTCATAGCATGGAGACCTTCAAAAGTAAAGTTAAGCAACTACTGGTTGAAAAAGGGTATTACTCCATAAATGATTTTTTAACTGACAAATTGTAATTAATCATAATTTCTGAAATCTATATTTTTGAATATGACATTGATTTATGAATTTGATAAAATTTGAAATTTATTTTTTTGTTTGACATGCCCTGATTTATTTATTGTTTGATATTTGTATTATGTACCTATGAGACATACTGTATAATCTTAAATATTGATGCCTGACATAATTGTTATACGTAACCTGTTAATGAAAATAGCAACAATCATTTGCATGCCGTACCTATGGTTGAATATGGTGATACTTCCACAACAACAATCAACATCAATGTACAATTTATACCCATATTTCGCAAATTATGAATGAATAAATGAATAAACGAATAAATGCAATGCAACGTGTATAAACGTCAAATTTATTTATACGGAAATCTGGTGTATCATCCTAGAATGCCTATGCAACTGGGAACTGTCTGTTAAAAAGTTATATAGATAAAGTTTGGCAGGCAAGCTGCAATATATGAAAATTCCTCGCAAATAGTCTGGCATTTTATTTTCTTTATTTTTTAATATTTAACTTTCTTTTCATATAATTTAGGATTACCTCAGACACCTACCTATAATCTCTTACAGCTCTTGAACTATGCTCCAACCGCCGTCCCGCGCGTGATAGCTGGTGACAGCAGACAATTCTTCAGGCGGAGGCAGATCTGCTTCTCCGCGACCACGCACGTGGCCGCGTTTACTGCGCCCCGCCACCGGGGCGCGGTGCAGTGTACCAATCGCCTTATCCTTCAAAGTACGATAACGCGGGACGTCGCTGAACTATTGGCAAACCATGCTGACTCAGCATCAGCTATAAAGGCCACGGTCACTCTGCCACCATTATTATTGTGGAGAATTATAGTTCTTCCAGTCTAACTATGGGTTTTGCTGAATTTCGACATTTTCGTCAAAATACGTCTCCGTGAAGATGATGGTGATGTTCGTATAACATCCGGGACCGACAGCTTTACATGCTCACCGAGACACTGAATAAGCTTATAATGGTTGCCGTATTTAGGTTCAAGAAAAAAACGGCAGATATCACTCTTGTAATAAGGGAGCCCCACGTTAAATATTTGTTTTATTCTGCTTTTAGTCTTTTTTGATAGACTGGCAACAAAAATATTGTATCTGTGAAAATTTCAATTGCCTAGCCATCCCGGATCATGAGATACAGCCTGTTGACTACAGATGAAAAGTGGAATCTTAGTAATAGGGTGCCGTTCTCAAATTCAGGTTCCCGTCGTTATATTTATATGATTTTGGGGCAAGCAACCGCTAATAATTTATACCTATTTGAAATGAACTACTTAGGCCCTAATTAGATACCAAACGGCAAATTTATATCAAATTTATTTTTATTATCAGATTCAGTGACACGTCATATAGCCTCTTATAACCAGCGGTCGACCAAGGTTCTTCTAACTATACTTCATTTGTCCAGTTCTAATTAATTATTAGTTGAGGAGCTACATACATAATACATACATACATATTCTGTCAAAATTATAACCCTCCTTTGGCTATGCGGTAGTTGGGTAAAAAGACTTGGTGGCGATAACCGATATCCGGGCGGGCAAAGCCGCAGGCAAAAAGCTAGTAATTACATAAAAGAAATAGGCAGGTATCTAAACATATGTTTACCCCATATCGAATGTCCTTCTAGATAACTATGTTCCTTATCTTGTAAAGCTAAAGTAAGATTGCAATTGCATGCAACTTTTCTAATTGCAGAACGATATAGCGGTATTGGCCTAAAACAGAACATAATCACATTAATCCAAGAACCACAAAAAAACATAACATTTAAAAAAATATTGAAGCCCGTACCATTTTTCACCATGAGCCCATTTGACAAAATGAGACAGGAAAGCGGTTCCAGTAGAAACTGGCATCTGGACCTTTGGATACAAAACCTGAACGTCACAATTGTAGCCTTCCATATACAACCTGAAACCATAATCAAATATAAAAATTTCTTGGACCCTTGACTGACTAATTTAAAAAAATAATATTAGAGGATGATGATAATCAGGAAAGAAGATTGCACAGAACTGTATGCAAATACTAGTTGCCATAGATCAAACTCACTTGCCAATGGCTTCAAGTAACAAAACAACATTATCTGGATGCTTTCGTCTGGTCAGCGAAATATTTTTACAGTTAGCTGGCATTGAACGTTTGAGAATGGCTTGAAGCAACCCGTGCGGAGCGATCTCCACTAACACAGCATCATTGGGCACCAGTCGAGAAGTCTCCTCGAACAGCACCGAATTCTGCAGACATAATAACATTGATAGGACATGTAGCAATATAGAATTCAGCATGAGAAAATTAGGAGGATCTACAAATGTTGTATTCTTACCAGTAAATTGTTTGTAAGATACTCTGCAGAACAAAATTTCGCTATTTGCTCATTCCAACGTTTTTCCGGTACAGATGTTGAAAGCCAACGTTCACTTCTTGCTTTTGGAGTTCTTATTGCATCTTGTAAATACTTTAACAATCCAGGACCTGTATACACAAAATTAATCAGTAAATAGATCTTATTCATCTCATTAATCAACGTATTCAGATACTTTCCTTTTATACGGTCTTCATGGATACCTGCTAAGTACTATAAATCATTGTTACATTCAAAACTTGAAACCATACATGTATATTATTTAGTGCGCCATTATGTGTGCCAAAGCAGCATTTTGCTTCGCAGACAGCAAAGTGCCAAGTTAAATGCTTCTTAACAACAGAGGCTAAGAAACATTTAATGCGTAGTTTAGGAAATCAAAGCAGCATTTGCTGAGTGCGCAACAAAATTAAATGCAGATTTGGTGTGTGGCTTGTTATTTCATTGTGTCTTGTTTTTAGAGTCTTATTTTTAATAAAATGTATATTTAAAAATACATCCATCTTACCAGCATCAGCTATATAACGCGAGTGGTAGGCAATGTTCGAGCATGGGACTTCTTTGGCAAAGATGCCCTTAGCTGTCAGCTCTGCGACAAACTCACGCATCACATCGGATGGCCCCGAAATTGTACTGGATTGAGGTCCATTGTGACACGCTACTTCAATCTCCGGTGGGCATAAATTTTTCACCTATTATATTAGTAAACACGGTATTAACTTTTAAGATGAATTGTATAAATAATCATATTTTACATCAAATAATATGATGCAACATTATAAATTAATTAGTTCACGTCGAACGACATAATGCGACCAATATAATCCAAAGTAGAATTTCACGTCCTTGATTTGTCAGTATTATATCGATGAACGTGAACCAAATACCAATCTAACTAATAACTCTCGCGTTCTATGATATTATATTATATTAAGAACGGGAATTAAAGCGATCATGGTATAGGTACTCACATACCTTTGATTGTCTGCCGTTTCGACCTGGTTTCACCGGCCGTGGTCCAGGCTGACTGGCTCAGCGGTGCATGCCCACCGTCTTCGACTCCGTGAGGTAGTAGGATCTTCATCTACCCGCACATTTTCAATATTTTTTTACGCTATGTTACGTCACATACCACACTCACAGTGTCCCTATTTTGTAAGCAAGCCGTCTGGTGTTTATCCGACTGCGCAGAAAAGCGAGGTTGAATGTTTTTATCACTGGATTCCATGTTGCAGATAATTTAAACTCATCTTCCCGATTGAAATTTTTGTGTTTCTGAAAAGCGGTGATTGCAGAGCACCTACTAGAAGCAGGCACCAATCACTGGATTGAATTCCACCATACGCAAGTCCTCGCCAAGGAACGTTACTTTTATTCAAGAGCTGTACGTGAGGCGATTGAAATCAAGAAACACAAAATTTTAAATCAGGAAGATGGGTTTAAATTACCTGCAACATGGAATCCAGTGATAAAAAAAACATGCAACCTCGCTTTTCTGCGCAGTCGGATAGACACTGGACAGCTTGCTTGCAGGATAGGGACACTGTGAGTGCGGTATGTGACAGTACATGGCGAAAAGCAAATATTGAAAATGTGTGGTTAGATGAAGAACGTACTACCTCCAGGAGGCGAAGACGGCGGGCGTGCACCGCTGAGCCAGTCAGCCTGTGACCACGGCCGGTGTAACCTGGTCGAAACGTCAGGCAATCAAAGATATGTACCTATACCATGATCGCGTTAATTCCCGTTCTGTTTATTAAAATTAAAATACCAATCCTATAAAAGTAACAATACTTGTCAAAAATACCAAGTCTTGCCTCAGTCCACTGTTATAACTTGTAAGATCCATGTAATACAAAGTCGGTTATTATTAATGCATTCAGTCTCAACTTAAGGGAACCTCTGTCTTAAGTTATTACGTAATTATCTAACCTAACGACATCTTAAGGCGCCCACTCACTAATAGTTCATCGGACGACGGCTTGACGATATAAATCTGTCAGTTAATCGCAATAACCCACAACTAACAGTTTCGTTAACGATTTTTGACTGACGACTAATACGATCCGATAGTGTGGCCGCCGAACGATTCTGGACAGTTCTAGGCCAGACAATCCTAGGCCGCTATTAGCAGGCTGGCGGCCTGTCGACCGACCATTTTTTACGTAATAATCTCAGAATAACACAGTAAAATAATATTATTCTTTTGTCCCTGAGCTAATAACATTATGATTACATGTACTGTGTGTCACTAGTTTTTACTAAGATTTTATTCATTTTATGTACATAATCGTCTATATTTCTAATGCACTCAGTGTTAACTATTTTGGACCTTATGGTCCAAAATAGTTAACACTTATTTCTGACAATGGTTTTCACGTACTTATTTAAGAATAACGTAGTGCAAGCTATTTTCAATCTAATTGACATCACGACGGATCTAGTTGTTTTTTCTTATATTCGTGATCAGCGGCTATATATGCGAAAAAACATGTAATTTAAAAAAAAGTCATTGAGATCGAAAATCGGTTGCACTGTTTCGTAGTCTGTGTAACTGATATCAGACCATTATCGGCAGGCGATCGTACGACGGAAAACTGACGACTCACAACTACTACTGTGTGGTCGCAAAACTGACAACAGGGAATTGCCGGCAGGCCAAAATCGCTTGAGTGTGTGGGCGCTATCGGCTTAGGACTGCAGGCCGCCGGACAGATCAGAAACTGCACGCGGACTGCAGGTGGACTATTAGTAAGTGGGCGCCTTTATAGTGACTATATCAATATGAAAAATCTTTAACGTTTTAAATAAATATATTGACTTGGCAATCGCACTAAACTATTTAATTTATATAATAATACTAGGTGACACGGCAAACGTTATTTTATCATGTAAATAACTTCTAGTGTAGAAAAATATAATGAACTTATCGGAAGTGTGTAAGGAAGTAGTATGTGAGTGAAACAGGCAATTATTAAAATGGCTATTAAAAAGCTCAGGTTAATAATAAAGGTTGGTGATAGAATTTTATCTAAAAAATTAAAAAATAAATTTTGGGGTGGACACCCCTTATCTTATAGGGGTTTGGAAGATAGATAGTAGCCGATTTTCAAACTTACTGAATATGCATAGAAAAATTTCATAAGAATCAGTCGAGCCGTCTCAGAAGAGTATGCGAGCGAACATGTGACACGAGAATGTTATATATTAGAAGATGTTTCACTTGCGATACATGTCCTGTTTTCATGCGGCTGCTGAGTTAATATATTTATTTAAAACATCTCTTTTCTTTTTTAAATAGTCCTACTTTATTCCTTTCCGGTACCTTCTACTTATTGTATACAGGATGGAAGATTGTGACCTTATCTGGAGTAAGGAGGAAGTGCTCTAAATACTGGAGATTGCGAATTTCACTATTTAACATGTTACCTTTTATACACTTAATACTCTATTATATTATACATATATTCAAGCACACTGATTAATTAACTACAAATATAACTTTATAATCCGACATGTTTATATGACATTACATGTAGTTAATGGATCTAGAAAACTAGACAGAAAATTGAAAAATATCTTAGTTTTTCCTTGAATCGTACACTACACACTAATTATATTCAAAATTTGAATCTTCCATGTATGCTAGAAGTGCCTTAGAATTTTGATGATTGGTCAGTCAGTGAGTGATAAAATTTAAAAACGTTAAACTACTGGAAATGCCAACAAACAAAAAACAAATTTAATGGAGTTTGAAATATATCGTGTTTATACAATGTTTGCTTGGTTACTGAAAATTCAGGCTCTAGTTTTAGCTACAACGAAGTTATCGGGGGGTTAAAAATGGCCTGGATTGCTTTTGATGCGGCCGTGACGCAAAAGCAATTTCATTCAACATTTTTCGACTGTAAGCTATTAACTGGTAAGCTATTAACAATTCGTTCATTAGTCGAAATTGGACCATCATAAATGAAATGAAATTATGGATACATATGTTTGATAACTTTTATGCTCATCAATAGTTATTTTAAAGAAAGCAAACGAATAGATGTGAAAAAGAAAAGTGATATTCAATGAAAAACATTACTTCTTCATAACCCACGCCAACAGCAGCCATGGAACCGTGTATAAACTTGGTTTCCACCGACACCAATCCACGGTAGTATGCAGATAGTATCATTTCCTCTGCAGTTAAACAACCATCAGCGTAAGCGCATCCTAGTTCACCCACACTATGTCCTGTAAGAATTGAGATTACTTAGAAGTTCTAAGTCTGTGGGCATCAGTACAAACTATGTTAAATAAGTCATCTTCTCACCAATGATTCCATCTGGCTTCAATCCTAGCTCATGAAGAATGTCAGTGAGTCCAATTTGAATTGCAGCAATGCCAACAAACGAGTTCAGAATATTGTTAAACATGGTTTCATCATTCGATGTAATGATATTAACAATATCCAGTCCTTTGGGCTCCAAAACTTGTCGACATCTGTAGTAGGAATAAAGTAAACAAACTTGTATGACCCACACCCACTTGCACACCCATTCTTGTATCCCCCCAAGATTTATTTTAAATTATAAATTTTCCGTTTCTATTCATCAGTTTCATTTCCCCGAAATTAAAAACCTTTAGAGAAACCAATTGTTTAAAAGACACCTAAATGTCGATCTCTGTGCCAAAGGAGGATGCCGGATTTTGTGTGGACTCCGTTCCCACCTTCTAACAGACATGGAATGTATGTCAGTTTGTTCGCTCCTACCCAAAAAAAGACAAAACATCTGATTTAATTGGAAAATCCATGGGGTTTATTCCAAAAAGCTTTTCCAAAAGTGTGTTTATTTTCATACAACAGTATGATTTTCGTAAACATAGGTATATTATAGGTAAGCGAATGAGGAATTGTTCCAAAAATAAACATGGAACTTAAAATCATCACGTATTTTTATTTAACAGTCATCACGATAAGTTACAATATCAATGTCAACGTATCTCCAGGACAACCAATTGGAGGAGCTTTAGTACTAATGTCACAAGTGCCTGTGTTTTAAAGTGAAAACTTCTTTTGCGGCGTTGGATGGGTAAAAATTCTTTAACTCGCGCGACAGGATCACTTGACCTTTGACCCGTAACCAACGACTTTGTAGGACGACATGACGTCATACAACATTCCTAGCTACAGAGTGTTAATTTTGCTAGGTACGCTAAGAAGATTCGTAGCTTAGCGGTAAGCGCTTCGACTGTAAGTCCTTATAGTTTCAGATAGTACGTTCGATCCTGGGCTTCTGACACTTTTTTGATTATTTTTTCTTTTTGCGATTATTTTTTCTGTTTGATATTTATTAATTTCTTCTAAAAGAAAATTAGCAGAAAATTAGTGATAGGTTCTATGATTGGCGCTATATTATAGGTATGGTATGATATGGTATGGTAAGTTCTTTTTATCTTTTCCTCTGTATATAACGAAGAAAGAAAGAAAGAAAAAGTTTTCACTTCTGCCGGCAGTCCCGGAGTGCAACCCCTCTTTTTTTTAAGTCTGACTATCATCAACAATATCGGTGGTGCTGGTGATAGACTTTAGCTATTTCTTCTAAAGTAAAAGTCCTACCATTTGGAACCACTGTATCATGATTATCCAGTGCGATGTGCGCATCAGACGACCGGATATCCAGCATCCATAAGTAAGCTTCCAGCATTTTTCGACCGTTAGTAAGGTTATCTCTTTGGATAGTACATTACTTACTTTGTAGTGAAACGGTAATGTATTATCTATGGAAGTATAATTACCAGTCGTGGGTCGTAACGTCTTTTGGGCGTAATCGGTTATACGTAGTTTCATAGATATGAGTAACTAGTTTCAAAACCGATTATTTATGTAACTAGTTACTTCTGTATACAGTACAGTGTTGGTTAGTTTTGCACCGATTATTTTTGTAACTAGTTACTTCTGTATACAGTAGAGTGTTGGTTAATTTTGCACCGATTATTTTTGTAACTAGTTACTTCTGTATACAATAGAGAGTTGGTTAGTTTTGCACCGATTATTTTTGTAACTAGTTACTTCTGTATACAGTAGTGTTGGTTAGTTTTGCACCGATTATTTTTGTAACTAGTTACTTCTGTATACAGTAGAGTGTTGGTTAGTTTTGCGTTTAATGAACTTAAATTCTTTCCAATTGCATAATTATATATTTGCATGGGCATATGAAAATAAAAAAAGACGCAACGATTATTATATTGCCTTCTCTTTTTATCTTGCGTGTAAGCCATACCTTACTTTTTTATTATTATTTATTTTATTATTCTGTTGAACGAAACGCTAACGCGTGTGTGAGTGTGAACTGCGTACGTAAAATAATCGTTACATTTGTGTCTACGAAACTAGTTACACGATTATCAGCCACCTCTAATAATTACCGGCATATATCATGACCTTAGTGATTTCATGGAATGCATTAAGCGCAGCTGGGTGTCTTTTGAGGGTAGCTTGGGGTATTATGGCAGCGAAAGAGCTCAAATCCACTACTCATAGATTATACCAAAAGAAAACGCGCGCGCCACCTGCCTGGGCCCTCGTTCCTCTCGGGGCTTGGGTCATGATATATGCCGAGAACTATACCGAACCATCGAAATAGTTAGGTGGCCGTTCACACGACCGGACTTGGTTCGGAACAGACAAAACAGACCCACCACGTCTAGTGTATTTTGTGAAATCAGTGGAGTTAAGATGTACCGGTAACTATACTTCCATAGACAATAAAATACCTTTTACCATAGAGTAAGTCATATACTAACCATAGAGATAATCTTACAAACGCTCTAAATCACCTGGAAGTTTCCTAATAGTCTCTGGGACCGGACCGTCTGATGTAGTGTCCGGCCGTCGTATGGTGGTCTGCCACCGTATATGGTTCGTTGGGTCAGGCCGTACAAAATCCGGTGGTCTTTTATGTTGTTTTTTTTTTTTTTTATGCCACTTAGGTGGTAGACAAGCACACGGCCCACCTGATGGAAAGTGGTTACCGTGGCCTATGGACGTTTGCAACACCAGGGGCATCACAATCGTGCTACCGACCCTGTAGATACCTTCTAATGCCCTTCTTGAAGAACCCCATATTGTAGTCGCTTGGGAAAACCACGGCAGGAAGTTCATTCCACAACCTGAGCGTGCGTGGGATGAAGTTCCTTTCAAAACGCACGGTGCGCACCATTTCCGGTCGCAGTGTGTGAGGATGAATTCCCTGCCTATGGCGAGTGGTGCGAGGATAGAATGCAGCGGTGGGCATCATGTCAAACAATTCATCTGAGCACAAACCATTGTATAGGCGGTAGAACACACACAGCGAGGCAAAGTCCCTTCTGAGGCTGAGAGGTTCCACATCACCTGTGAGTATGGGATTGTCGACGAGCCTCAACGCCCGTCTTTGCAATGAGTCGAAGGGGCCAAGCTGGTATGCAGGCGCTCCGGCAAAAAGGTGACAGCAGTACTCCATGTGGGGCCGAATTTGTGCCTTATAAAGCAGAAGTCGTTGCCCCGCAGTGAAGTACTGCTTCGCCTTGTTGAGCACTCCAAGTTTCTTTGAGGCCAGCTTGACCTTGTCCTCCAAATGGTTGCGGAACTGAACGTCGCTTGAGATGTCGACACCTAGGATCCCAATACTCGAAGAGATGGAAAGTGGTGTGCCCAGGAATTGCGGCGCTACAATAAATGGGGTTTTCTTAGCGGTGAATACACATACTTGTGTCTTAGTGGGGTTAAATTGGACTAGGTTAAGTCGACCCCAATCGGATACTCCCGAGAGAGTAGTCTCGATTTCAGACACAAGTTGTTCGCGTCTCTTCTCCACCTCGAATTGAGGGATATTTGCACGACCCGTGTAACACGTATCCCCGGTACTGTCGTCCGCATAACAATGAATAGATCCATCAGACAGCATGTCATTGATATGCAGCAGAAACAGCGTCGGGGACAACACGGAGCCTTGTGGGACACCAGCGTTTATGTCCATGCGGTCCGAGCAGCTGCCATCAACGACGGCTTGGATACTTCTGTTGGACAAAAAGCTGGCAATCCATTCGCAAAGTCCCTCGGGAAGTCCGTAGCGTGGCAACTTCGAAAGAAGACCTCTGTGCCAGACCCGGTCAAAGGCCTTTGCTATATCGAGGCTGACCGCTAATGCCTCGCCCCGACTCTCGATAGCTTGCGCCCATCGGTTTGTGAGATACACAAGAAGGTCACCAGTGGAGCGACGGTGGCGAAAGCCATACTGTTGGTCGCTCAGTAGGTCGTTTCCCTCAAGGTATCCCAGGAGCTGTGCATTAATCACACGCTCCATTACCTTCGAGAGAAGGGATGTTATAGCAATAGGCCTGTAATTGGTCGGGTCTGTCCTGTCGCCTTTCTTAGGCACAGGATGCACAAATGCAGTCTTCCACGAGGCTGGGACTTGTCTCGCGGAGTAAGAGAGCGCGAAAAGCCGTGTAAGTACTGGGCACAATTCGGGGGCACAGTGCCTGAGCACCATCGCCGGTATACCATCCGGCCCACTCGACTTCCGAACATCCAGGGACTTGAGTTCCCGCCGGACCACCCGTTGTGTGATTTTAATTTCAGACATGAAAGTACCACAGTTGGAGATAATAGGTGGCTCGGCATTCCCGTCGTTCATCGTCGAGTTTGACGCAAAGAGATTACCCAAAAGATCGGCTTTCTCCTTAGCGCCATGAGCTAGGCTACCGTCGGGTTTTTGCAGCGGCGGTAGGCAGGAATGGCAGAAGTTTCCCTCGGCAGCTTTGGCGAGCGACCAAAATGCTCGACTACCGGATGGGTAACGAGTAAGCCGCTCGCCAATTCCACCGATGAACTCAAACTTCGCCCTGGCAGTAGCTTTTTTTACTGGACCTCGAGGCGGCATTCAATTTCCGCTTCACTTCAGCAATGTTAGGATCCTTGTTGGCAAGTGCCGTGGTCCAAGCCTTATATGCATATTATGTTTTATTATTATATTATGTTTACAATATATGTTATGTCCGCCGGCCTGCTCTCCAGACTATCGGATTTGATTAGGAGCGTACCAAGTACGGTGGTTCGCTCCGAACCAAATCCGCCGATCTGTTAAGTCTTTCGCTAGAATACTCGCACTCACAGAATATATACAAACTAGCTTTTGCCCGCGGCTCCGCCCGCGTGGATATCGGTTATCGCTTAGTGTTGAGCCAACACTATTGAGCATTATATTCAACCCTCTACTCGACTTTTTACTCGCCTCTATACTTGAATTTATACTCGTCTCTTTACTAACTTCTCTGCTCCTCTCTCTACTCGACTCTGTACTCTCCTCTATACTCGCCTTTCCATTGGTCTCTGTACTCGCATCTCTACTCGCCCATCCACTCTATTCTCTTTTCGCCTCTCTACGTGACTCTTCCCACTCGCCTATCCACCCGCCTCCCTACTCACATCTCTCCTCGAGTCTCTACTCAACTCTATTCGATCTCTACTCGCCTCTACATTCGTCTCTCCACTCGCCTCACTATTCGCCTCTCTACTCGACTGTCTACTGCACTCTATTTGATTCTATACTCACCTCTCCACTAGCTTCTCTAGTCGCATATCTACTCGTCCCTGTTTTTTTTTTACGTGCGGGAAATCCCCATCGTAGGACGATCCGCGCCCCCCCCATACCGGGGGCGAGTCGGGGACCGCGTGGTCCCCCCTCCCGAGGAGGGCCATACCGAGAGGAATGGCCCTGGGTCAGCCGGGGTGCGAGGGATATGTCACAAGACAACCTCACCTCCGGCCTAGCACATCGACCCACAGACGGCGTGCGGTTTAGTCGGTTCGAGTCCGACATAACCTCCCCCTTCGGCTCCAAAGGGGGGGGGGGGTATCCGTGGGGATTAACCGCACGTAAAAAAAAACACGCCTATCCACTCGCCCCTATAACGATCTCTACACGCCTCTTCACTCGCTTCTAAATTTGGCTCGGAACGCACATAGTCGAGTATGTCCGTTCCGAAGCTCTAATCCACCTTTGTTCCAAATTTCATGAATATATCTTCCAAAAAAACTTCTTACTATTTAATTTTATTTTTCACCATAAAATGTAGCCTATGTCTGTTCCCTAGCTCATATCCATCTCGATACCAAAAAACCAAAAAATTTACCTATATTCGTTCCCAAGCTTTAATCTATCTCTGTACCAAATTTCATCAGGATATCGTCAAAAATGACAAATCTTCATCCCAAAGCCATATTCCCTTTTATGCGATCAAAGGTAGCGTATGTCCCAAGCTTTAACATAATTATCTCTGTACCAAATTTCACAAATAATGGTATTCATAGCCCCACTCCCCCCTTCAAAGGCGAATGGTCGCGATAAAAGGAAGCGATAAAAGGCGCGCATCGTCCTACGATGCGCGCCGCCGCCGTGGCCTGCTTCTGCTAGGGTGACGGGCGGCTCCACCCGTCACCCTCAGGCCCGCGCTCATGGGGGGCGGAGGTCAGTTTGCGCCCTCCGACGCCCGAGCCGCCTTCGGGCGCGTGCAGCGATGTCAGCGAGCCTTTCTCGCTCATCGCGCCGCGCCCGCTCTGCTGTCTCTTTCGCGAGCATGACCTGCTCGGAGAAGGAGGCGCTGGCCACCCACGCATCCGCGCAGCGGACCATCGCCGCGAGCAGGGTGGAGAGCGTGAGCACTCTCACCCCCAGGGCCGCCACAAGCTCCCGCCTCGGCATCTCAAACGCCGGGCACTCGGTGAGCGTGTGCAGCCCCGAGTCCACGCTCGCGTCGCAGTGATGGCACTCGGGCGTTGGCTCTATACCCATCAGATGCAGATACCGCCCGAAGCTACCGTGCCCGGTGATAATCTGCGTCTGACGGTACGAGAGGCTACCGTGTAGCCACTCCTCCTCTAGCCACTCCCCGATGATTGGGCCTTACCGCCGCAATCACGGCATGCCCTGCGCGTGGTTGCCCAAGTCGTCGCTCCCACTCGGCCACCATGACCTGGTGGAGCCGGGATTTCTCGGCCCGAATATCTTCGGGTTCGGGATCGAATCCCCGCTCCCGCGCCTCCTTTCGGAACTGATATAGTGCCGAAAGGGCCCTCGCTTCCAGGATCCACGGTGGCGATCCGGCCAGGAGACTCGCCGCTTCGAAGGATATCGTGCGGTATCCCCTGATGGCCCTGGAGGCCATCGTGCTCTGCGCCGTACGGAGCAGAGGCACGAATCTGGCCTCCAGGGTGTCCGCCCACACGGGGCACCCGTATAGGGCCATGAACCGCACGACACCCGCGTAAAGTCTCCTGCAGGAGGCCTCTGGGCCCTTCAAGTTGGGCAACAACCGGCCCAAGGCATTCGCCGTTAGCACCAACTTGGGGCGCAGACTTCGGAAGTGCTGTCCGAAGTCCCATCGACCGTCAAGCACGAGCCCCAGGTATTTGAACCGGGGCTTGATGTCGATGGGAGTGCCTCCCACTGTTAGGCTGGCTCCCGGGCCTAGCCTGCGCCGAGGGCCATGAAAGAACATGGCCTCGGACTTGTGCAGAGCCACCTCGAGACCCAGCCGCCGGATCCTGTCGACGACCTGAGCAACCGCAGTCGTGGCCCTCAGGGTCGCTTCGCGGTGCGTAGCCCCGCTCACCGTCACTAGCGTGTCATCCGCGTAACACGTGACGGTGGCACCGTACGCGAAGTCACCGCGAAGCACCCAGTCGTAACCGATGTTTCGCATTTATAAAATTAGTATGGATATATGCAAAGTTAGATAACAACCAACGAGTGACGACTGCGTGGCGCAAATCCCATCCAGTGAACACCAGACTAGTTTTTTTTGGCTTTGAATGCATGGCTGTATTATTTCATAGAGCTTTGTATGTACCCATAGTTAAAAATGGGATTCCATCTTTTGTCATAATGGTTTTTGTCCTAATTTAAATTGCCATAACAAATTAGGCATAATTTTCTTTGTCATAATAATAGTGTGCCATAATTGTTTTTTAGCATACTGTGTTATTAAGCATAAATATTGTATATCCTAATGTTTATATACATAACATTGATATGCATAAAGTTGGAAAGCATATTGTTTATTTGTCTAATAGTTATTTGGGATAATGATAAACACCTGCTAACATGGTGCTAGCAAGCTAGCAAGGATCTGGATACAATCTGGACTTTAGGGCACCCCGACTCGGATAGGTTAGGTTAGAGTGGTTATTTATTATAAACCACCCAGAAGTAGGAGCTCCGCTACGCGGGTCTCCGTCAACCAATTAGATCAAAAGAATATTAGATTAAATGAACTTTGATGCGCCTACAAGTTTGACGAGAGCAATGTATAAAATAGTGTAATATTGTTATTAAAAATTTCAAAGTAGGTTCAATACAATAAGCACAATAGGTAATAAAAAAAACCATGTCAATAAGTAAAATTATTGAAATGCTTTATTTTTTACTTTATTTATTAACAATGGTATAAATTACTTTAAATTCAAAGTTTTTGCAATTGCTTGTAAATAGGCAAGTTTCGATGGGTATGTATAATGTTTTCAAGGCGATTATGTTTGTCTGTATATTTCTTCTTTTTTGGTGGTGGTGGTATTGTCCCCATATAATTTTTTTCTATTTCAATTTTTATGTTTTAATTCTTGAGTAATTTTATGTGCTAAATAATAAAATCGATGGTGCATTGTAGTGAATTTTTCGGAATAGTTATGGTTATGCGTCGTTATGCTTAAGTAAACTTATGCTTTGGGATATTATGCTTATAAAATATTATTCTTATAGTAAATAGGAGTAGAAAAATGATGCTTAAAAAGTTATGGTAAATGAGTATTATGCGTAAATAATGTTATGACAAGCAACATTATGCAAAAATAACAAAATACAATTTTAGGAATAAAAATAGAGGACCTAATTTAATTTTGGCCACCCCTTCTCTTCCCGTGTGGTGTCGTACAAGGCGGCTAAGGGATAGGGCTGATTAACTTTAACAGCCTCAGATACATGACTCGAGTCAACAATAGTGCCCGGAATACGGCAATAGGTTCACCCCATATTACGTGGGACCGAATAAAGATTGGTGAAATGTGGGTGTAAATTCACCTCTGCCTAACCCTCCGGGGATAAAGGCGTGATTATATGTATGTATGTGTGTTAAAAAAACATCTATCTTATAAAACGTTTCAAAGGACATATGTCTCAAATCTGTTGGTAGGTAAGGACGTTATCATGCATTGCCTATACATCCCAATTTTATGGTTTTTTTTTTTTTTTTTTACGTGCGGGAAATCCCCACGGATATCCACCCCTCCGGAGCCGGAGGGGTAGGTTATGTCGGACTCGAACCGACTAAACCGCACGCCGTCTCTGGGTCGTAGTGCTAGGCCGAAGGTGAGGTTGTCATGCGACATATCCCTCGCACCCCGGCTGACCCAGGGCCATTCCTCTCGGTCTGGCCCTCCTCGGGAATTTTATGGTAACTATGTAGCAAACACCTATCCATCTTTCCACCTAAACTTTCGTATTATAAGTAGTAAGATTATTTAGAATTCGTTGCCTTTTGTCGTACCTTTCAATGGCAGCTGCAAAAATTGGGATGCGCATGAGTTGCCTGCCCATGCCAGCCCACTGAGAGCCCATACCGCTGTAAACGAACCACAGCGGCCGTCTTGCATTATCAAAGTAATCTGCCTTTTCATGTAGACTTACAGTTTTCTTTTCTTCATCGGTCCCTAAATTAATAATAAGATTTCTTGAGACTTTATAGTATTTTGGGATTATAATATTGGAACTAATTCAATCTTCACTCTGATAACTATTATTTTAGCTTAGGGATATTATATAAGTCAGTGTTAAATAGAAACGCCAAATATGGTAGTCAACAAGTTATAGCAAAGATTAAACTATAGTTTCAAATAGGACTCATATAGAATTTACCTACTAAGACATAAATTATAGCAGTTAATAGTTACGCACTGCCTTCGTCTGAATTACAATAATCGATGATATAACTTACGGAGGATAATAAACCCTCTGCCCAAATGTCCCGATATGCCCTTTCGGTGAATGTTGTGTAATAGTGCCAACTGCTCAGGATCTATCGGGTTTGATTCCAGAATTCCGAGCATATGCTTCACAGCTTCTTCACTTCTGCCAGATAATGTAACTACGTACGGTATACTGGAAGTATAACGATTAATATTCTGAAACATTAAATTATGATTTACATTAAATCTTTCATTGTGCACACATTTACCCTTGGACTTTAAATAAAAGTCCTAAACATATTGTCTTCATTGCTTCCGTTTTACCTTAGGTTTATAACTCCCATGCAGCAACACGTGGGAGTTCATTCCGGTAACTGACATGCCGTTGACAGCGACGTAAGTACGGTCGAATTGTTGATGTTCATTTACGATGCGCATACGCCCATCGCGCAAAGCTGCAATATCTTTTCGTGGTTGTTCACAATGCAAGTTAGCAGCTAATTGACCGTTATGATAACTCAGCAATACCTGCAGGGTAGTACAGGACGTAAAACTATCTGGTTACAATAAACCATTCAAATTAATACTATAGCTTTATATGACTATAACTTCATGTCGATTTAAATTGAAAATATTGAATTGGTATGAGGGGATCAAACCCTCGATCTTTGGCTTACAGGGGCAATGCTTTGACCATTAAGCCACAAGACTTTACCCTGACATTCAAATGTACTCAACTGTCGCCTCAAAGACAGATATAAAAGGAAAAATTTGAATTGGATAGGACTATGTCTGGTAGCTTAGTGGTAAGCATTGCCCCTGTAAGTTAAAGATCGCGGGTTCAATCTCCGCCTAGGGCAATTCAATTTTATCGATTAAAACAATTTGAATATTTTGCATGAAAAATGATTTAAAATTTAATTAAAATTGTATAGGCGGAGTTGTCAAAAGCCAATATTTAAAAATGATTGAAAATACATTCATTGGTTTCGATAGTTCGTAAGAATAATGGATGACACACTCAACTGTCGCCTTAAAGACAGATATAGAAGGAAAATTTTGAATTGGTAAGGGCAGATCTGGTAGCTTAGTGGTCAAAGCATTGCCCCTGTATGGCAAAGATCGTGGGTTCGATCCCCGCTCAGACCAATTCAATTTTTTTAAATAAAATCGAATTGAATTTTTAGCATGAAAAATGCTTAAAAATTTAATTAAAAAAAAAACCTTTGTTATGGCAGAAATTCCGGACGCTGCTTCTCCATATCCAATATTGGACATGACACTGCCGACTAAAAGTTGATCATCCCTATTCTTACAAAATACTTCTTCAATAGCCAGCAGCTCTACCTTGTCTACCTCAGGTGAGCCTATAACATACATATTAAGTAATAGGTGTTATAATTTCACAACTAACTTCGTCGACTCTTTACGTATTTAATTTAATACTGACCGCATCCAAAAGCCTCAACATACTCAATAGCTTGCGGTGGTACTCTTGCATCTTGGTAGAATTTCTCAATAAAATTAGTCATACCGCTCAGATCTCTGTGGAATCCATATTTTGGACCTGTTTCTCCTTTCAATAAATGGGTGAAACTAGTTTGGACACGTAGTACTTCAGCGTATATTCTGAGAAATGGATATGTAACTTATTAAAAAAATAAATATTAAATGTGTTTCAGCATTATATGCCCTTGTAATAATTTACCTCATAGCATCCTTTGCTTTTTGCAAAAACAATACATTAATTGCTTCAGACCTTGCACACCCATCGGCTCGTTCATCAAATGATTTAGTCTTACCATCATTGCATAGTTCTATAATTCTGTAAATTGTTTATAGATTGAAAATGGCGAATATGCGTGCATAACACTATAATACAGTTCATGAAACTCTATTCAGGACTTACCGTCGATAATGCACTGACGACTGTGGATGCAGATAAATGTTAGTACCACTCACAATGGCAGATTCACATTCTCCTCGACTTAGAGCTAAGTACGCCTGTTCCAATGCAGCCGTGGAACTGCAGCATGACTCATCAATAGACATGGAGGGACCCTTGAGGTTTAAACAGTACGAGATACGGTTGGCCCACATTGATTTATTGCACCTGATTTTGTAAATCATAGAAATACAATAAATAAGAAAGAAAGAAAGAAAAAGAAAAATATTTTATTTGCGACCACACACAATGCACGATGGGTACAATAATATGTTATTAATTATTTTTTTACTGAACATTGTGCGAGCCCCAAATAGGGCCACATCTCAGCATAAAATTGCTGCGTACAACGCGACGCGAGTATACGCAGCGCTGGTTTTCAGATGTGGCCGCTAGTTGGCGCTGACGCCAGGCACATAATAGTTTGGTGTGAGTGATGACAATTTATAACAACTAATATACAAATACAGATAATATTATGAAGAAATACAGAAATAAACATCAAAATATAAATCCTCATGAGTACTTATATAAGAAAAAATAAAACTAGGTGTATTACAATTACAATCCCGATACAAAGACAAGGACGGACGGCGACAACATGAATTATGTCATGCTGTAGTTATGTCATGCGCCGGCGCCATGTTGCATCACGCTGTTAGATAACCATAACAATCAAACAATTTTATTATATCACCGCCACATGAGCGTCGCCTTAAACACTGTGAATATTCTATATATGCCACAAATATGCAATTCTATGTGATCCCGTATACGTGTAGTGTTTTATTGAAGTGATGGCAAAAGAGACCAGTCAATTGCACTATTTTAGTGCATATACGTGTATGGATTTCGGTGTTCGCGATTTAACCCGTGTGACCCCTGGGTGGAGGCAATGTATATAGCAGGTATAAGCCAATGGTGTGAGATGTCACTGCAATCAGTGGCCATGCAACAGCAAACGGTTCCTCACTCCAACCAAGGTTTCCAAATCAAACGTCGAAACTCAAAAATAATGTATATATGTTTATATGTTACTGTGAATGTCCGAAATTAGTGAATGTTGTCGTGGTCTATGATAATAGTCTCCGGTGAATGACCGCAATCGGTATGAAAAGGATAACTAACGGCCATTACCAACCAGAAATCTTGGTGGATGTTAACATACACTGTTTTTCGGACATTCACAGTAATATATATATATCTAGGGCCCTGCTAAAAAATACAAGGCCCAAACTAAAAGTTCAAGTATTGCTTACCCAACTATACCAAAACCGGTTCTTGATGCAACATCGTAAAAACAAACTTTTTCCATTTCAGAGAAACATGAACCGATGTAAACACCAACTTTTCTACCCGACAGATCTTCAGGATTAATTCCTACAATAACAAAACTAACCATAGTTCACTAATTAATTACACATAGCATTCTGACATTTCAGGGTGAATTTCTCTAATGATAGGAACGATAAAACGCTAAAGATAACGATAAAATTATTATTATTCTTTATTTACATTTGAAATCTTACAAATTATATTTTTAAATACATATACAAATATAAAAACATATATTTAAAAATAGAAGAAGAGTAGTGTCAAATCAAGAATGCCACCTCCTAACAATTTGGGTGAGCTGCGAAACACATTAGTTGAAGAATGGCAGAGGTTGCCCCAAGAAATCAATGACAACATCATTCGCAGCATGGATGGAAAAACACTCGTTGTTAAACATTCATTGAATTAATTTTAAACCGTCATAAAATCTAAAAAAATTAACTGTGTCTTTGTCACTACGAAATCTAAGAAAAATGCATTTTGTTTAGTTAAGTTTTTTTAAAATTTAACTTTAAGGATAGTGTTGCAAACTAATGTCAAAATATGATAATTTAACTGATAAATAAAGCTAACTATTTTATATTCTCCTTTTTTTGTGTTCCGCTAATTCTGCCGGTGTGTGTATATAAATATATCATAACTGAAAAGTATTAAATTCAAAAGTCAAATTACTAAAAATATAAAGCCCCCGAATGCTTGTAAAAAGATCGAAACAAGTTTTATAGCCGGCGGTGCCCAAGCAAATCACAAAGTAATAAAAAATCAATGACTACTAAAATTTTACTGGTCAAAATTGTAGTACCTATTTTGGATTCTCTAACACCTTCTGAAACAATTACGTCGAGTTACTAGTGACCCTGTAAACTAACTTACCAGCATCGTAAATGGCCTGATATGTCTGCTCTAAAACCTTCTTCGCCATAGGATCCATACAATTGGCAAGACGAAAGTGCACTTTGAAAAACTGAGCGTCAAAGTAGTGGAGATCTGGAATGCTTCCTGCGTGTTGCGTAATTTCTGGGTGATGATACTTAAAACGGAGATCTTTTTGCGTCACTGGATTCACCTATATTAAATAGATATCCTGTATATTTGACTGACTTAAATGTTTTGATAGCTGCTTGAACCGCTCGCTTTCTTGGGCCATTTGATGCCAGTATTGCCACTGGAACATCCCTCACTCTCCGAATAAACCATGGCCATGAAGATGGCCCTGGGTGTGGTATTCAGGTGTACACATATCGCGCCGCCGCCTTGGCATACTTCGGCTAGAGAAACAGACGATTGCACCTGTGACCACCGGGCCAAATAAATCATATCCTAACAATTGCGAACACAACTAAAACTAAATCATCTAAAACTGTTGTCACTCTCATATCTTGCGCTTAGCAACAAATTTCGCGATTTATTTTTCTACATAAATATGTGTTAAAATTAAAACCCAATTTTAATTGAATAGTTAATATATTGAATAGTGTGTTGAATAGTTGAATAGTTAACCCAAGTTGAATAGATTTCTCAGTTGATATATAGTTTGGAAAGTCAAGTCGAAGAGATGAGATGATATTTTAATGTATTGATATGTAATTATTATGTTTGTATAACGATGTATTGAATTTAATAATGTTTGTTTAATAAAGAAATAATGAGTATGAATGTGAAAAGTTAATAACAGTGATAATAATGTGAAACAGAAGTTTTATTTGATCAAGGAGCCCCTCTCAGGAGAATATCATCAATAGGTTATGGGCTAGCACGAGTGTACAGTGTGAGTGACAACATGATTTGGTTTTTGTGAAGTATCAAAATTTTACAATAAGAATGGCGTCCACAAGTAAGTCTGAAGGTTTTGATAACTTTACACTCTCGGACGAAAATGAATATTCGTTCTGGCGTAAGAAAATCAAAATTTTACTAAAATCAAAAGACCTGTTGGCTGTATTGGAAGAAAATACAGGCGTAATAGAGAAAGCTTCTGATCGGAAGGACGCTAAAGCACAATGCATAATTTTGAACAGTTTGGATAAAAAATATATCAGTCATATTATTAACTGCGAAACAAGCAAAGAAATGCTCAATAAATTGGACCGTATATGCTTAGAAAATACAGAAACGCAGATTAATCAGCTTTTAGAACAATTTTATAATTACCAATTCAAGAATGTTGACATTATGACAGATGTCAGTGAAATAGAAAACGTTGTTACCAAGATATGAACATTAAATTTTCATATAAGTCTTCAGGCTTTCACGGCCGGCGTTGCATGTAGAATATACTGCTTCCGGGCTGATTGGCCGTGGTCCATGTGAAACGCAAGTTTCACATGGACCACGGCCAATCAGCCCGGAAGCAGTATATTCTACATTAAATTTTCAAATTCAGGATATTCAAATGATTTCAAAAATTTTAAGCAGCTTACCGGAAACATTGTCGAATCTTAGAACAGCTTGGGAAGCAACTGCTTCATCCGATAAAACACTTTCTAACTTGATTTCAAGAATAAATATAGAAGCAAAAATTAGAACTAGGAAAGATAACAAACCGACAAATGCCATTGAAAATGCCTTTATAATCACCAAGAGATGTTTTAAGTGTAATAAGATGGAACACATTGCGAGATATTGCAGAAGCAGCGAGATTCCTCGAAAAAAACCGCATTACAACACAACATGCTTTAAATGCGAAAGACAGGACATAGAAGCGCAGACTGTGGAAGTAAATATAACTGTCTCCACTGTAAGTCTGATACCCACTACAGCAAATTTTATCTGAAGAAGAACAACTCGGTAAGGTCGTACACATACTACATATAATGACGAAGCTATAAGGTCAGTCGAAGCTCCTCTTGCTTATAATTTTTCGCATAATTTATTTTGGCAAGGTGACCCCGTCTCTTCCAAACTATTTTCGGCAACCCTGGAGATGATATTTAGAAATCTGGAGTGGGACAAAGAAGGAATTAATATAAACGGTGAAACCTTAAACCACCTCCGTTTTGCAGATGACCTGATCCTATTTTCTGAGTGCCCAAAAAGGCTAGAGCAAATGCTACAACAATTATCTGAGGAAAGCGCGAAGGTAGGACTTTCAATGAACACAAATAAAACGAAAGTTATGACTAACGGTTCACAAACCTACAGCATAAGAGTTAATATGGAGCAACTAGATTATGTAGAAGAATACATATACCTTGGACAGTTAATAGCACCAAATGATACTATGCAAAAGGAAATCGATAGAAGGATAGCTAATACTTGGAAGAGGTATTGGTCTTTAAGTGAGATTATGAAGAATCAAGACATGCCAATAAAAGAGAAAAGAAAAGTCTATAACACTTGCATTTTACCATGTTTAACATACGGATGCCAAACATGGGCACTAACGGAAAAACAAAGAAGAAAAATTAATACATGTCAAAACGGAATAGAGAGAAGTGTAATTGGGGTAAAAAGACGGGATAGGGTAAGACTGCAAAATATTAAACAAATAACTAAATTTAAAGATGCAGGCAAAATATGTAAGACATTAAAATGGAAATGGACAGGTCATATGTTAAGGGAAAGCAATGGGAAATGGACAAAAACAATAACAGAATGGTACCCGAGAGATGGGAAAAGGAGCAAAGGACGACAATCAAGACGCTGGGAAGACGACTTAAAGGGAACTGCTGGATCAAAGTGGATAAGAATTGCGAGGGATAAGGATACGTGGAAATCTTTAGAGGAGGCCTATGTCGAAAGACAAACTGGGGAAAAACGTACCGCTCAAAATATTAGTCTTAAGAAATAACTGTAAATAACTCAGCAATAAAGGCTTATTTTATTTTATTTATTTATTTATTTTATTTTGGCATCGCGCTTTGGCACATACACCGTTATCAAAAACGAACAAAATTGTTACAGGCATGAACTTAGACAGTGTCAGGGAAATTGATACCTGTAAAGTCTGCACACAATCTAGGTTTTGTAGATTACCTTTTCGAACTGAAAGAAGACGTGCAAGTAAACCTTTGGAGATTATTCATTCAGATATTTGCGGCCCAATCAATACAAAAACCTTCGACGGTTTTAGATATTTTATAACCTTTTTAGATGACTACACACACTTTGTTAAAATATTTTTATTAAAAAGTAAATCCGAAGCTTACAATAAAATAGTAAGTTACATTAATAATGCTGAAAACCATTTTAATACTAAAGTTAAAACTTTTAGGTGTGATAATGGGGGTGAATATACAAATAACTTATTTAAAAAAAATTGCAATAGTAAAGGAATAAGTATAGATTACACAATCCCTTATACTCCACAACTTAATGGGAAAGCAGAACGTTTAAACCGAACCATAATGGATAGAACGCGATCATTATTATTTGAGTTTAATCAACCAAAAGTTCTGTGGGGCGAAGATGTGTTAACAGCAGCATATTTAACAAATAGATGTGCCAATACAATTAATATTAAAACCCCAGCAGAAATGTGGTTTAGTAGAATACCAAAGTCATATCAATATGTTTGGGTACTTAGCATACTTTTTTTTTTTTTTACGTGCGGGAAATCCACACTGATACCCACCCCTCCGGAGCCGGAGGGGGAGGTTATGTCGGACTCGAACCGACTAAACCGCACGCCGTCTCTGGGTCGTAGTGCTAGGCCGAAGGTGAGGTTGTCATGCGACATATCCCTCGCACCCCGGCTGACCCAGGGCCATCCCTCTCGGTCTGGCCCTCCTCGGGAAGGGGGGGACCACGCGGTCCCCGACTCAACCCCGGTGTGGGGAGGCGCGCATCGTTCTACGATACGCGCCGCCGCCGTGGCCTGCTTCTGCTAGGGTGACGAGCGGCTCCACCCGTCACCCTCAGGCCCGCGCTCATGGGGGGCGGAGGTCAGTTTGCGCCCTCCGACGCCCGAGCCGCCTTCGGGCGCGTGCAGCGATGTTAGCGAGCCTTTCTCGCTCATCGCGCCGCGCCCGCTCTGCTGTCTCCTTCGCGAGCATGACCTGCTCCGGTTGAAACGCAGAAGGAGGCGCTGGCCGCCCACGCATCCGCGCAGCGGACCATCGCCGCGAGCAGGGTGGAGAGCGTGAGCACTCTCACCCCCAGGGCCGCCACAAGCTCCCGCCTCGGCGTCTCAAACGCCGGGTACTCGGTGAGCGTGTGCAGCCCCGAGTCCACGCTCGCGTCGCAGTGATGGCACTCGGGCGTTGGCTCTATACCCATCAGATGCAGATACCGCCCGAAGCTACCGTGCCCGGTGATAATCTGCGTCTGACGGTACGAGAGGCTACCGTGTGGCCTCTCTAGCCACTCCCCCATGATGGGCCTTACCGCCGCAATGACGGCGTGCCCTGCGCGTGGTTGCCCAAGTCGTCGCTCCCACTCGGCCACCATGACCTGGTGGAGCCGGGATTTCTCGGCCCGAATATCCTCGGGCTCGGGATCGAATCCCTGCTCCCGTGCCTCCTTTCGGAACTGATATAGTGCCGAAAAGGCCCTCGCTTCCAGGATCCACGGTGGCGATCCGGCCAGGAGACTCGCCGCTTCGAAGGATATCGTGCGGTATCCCCTGATGGCCCTGGAGGCCATCGTGCTCTGCGCCGTACGGAGCAGAGGCATGAATCTGGCCTCCAGGTTGTCCGCCCACACGGTGCACCCGTATAGGGCCATGGACCGCACGACACCCGCGTAGTCTCCTGCAGGAGGCCTCTGGGCCCTTCAAGTTGGGCAACAACCGGCCCAAGGCATTCGCCGTGAGCACCAACTTGGGGCGCAGACTTCGGAAATGCTGTCCGAAGTCCCATCGACCGTCAAGCACGAGCCCAAGGTATTTCAACCGGGGCTTGATGTCGATGGGAGTGCCTCCCACTGTTAGGCTGGCTCCCGGGCCTAGCCTGCGCCGAGGGCCATGAAAGAACATGGCCTCGGACTTGTGCAGAGCCACCTCGAGACCCAGCCGCCGGATCCTGTCGACGACCCGAGCAACCGCGGTCGTGGCCCTCAGGGTCGCTTAGCGGTGCGTAGCCCCGCTCACTGACACTAGCGTGTCATCCGCGTAACACGTGACGGTGGCCCCGTACGCGAAGTCACCGCGAAGCACCCAGTCGTAACCGATGTTCCACAGGAGCGGCCCCAGGACCGACCCCTGCGGAACGCCGCACGACATCTCACGCCTACCGACTCCCGTCGAACTTGGGTAGATGACGGCTCTCTCCGTCAGGTACGCCCCGACTATGCGGCGGAGGTAGAGAGGCACGTCTTGGTACACGAGTGCCTCCCTGATGCAACTCCAGGGCAAGGTGTTGAAGGCGTTGGAGATGTCCAAGGACACCGCCAACATCACCTCGCCCCGGGCAACCGCATCCCCCGCCAGAGTCCTCACACGCATGATGACATCCACAGTGGAACGCTACCGGCGGAACCCAAACTGGGTGTTCGCCAGGTCCGGCCCCACTCTAGAGAGATGCTCGACGAGGCGCTTGGCAATAACTCTTTCAAAGAGTTTGCCCACCTCGTCGAGCAGCACTATGGGCCGGTACCCGGGGGTATTTAGCATACTGTAAAATTAATACAAAATTAAATAAATTAGATAATATATGTTGCAGAGGATTATTAATAGGCTGAGATTATTAAATTTTCTATTGTCCAACCAATGCTAATATTGTGGAAATTTTAACAAAAGGATTAGACCGAACGAAGTTTTTATGATGAAAGAGTATTGTGAGTGACCAGTGACATTTCTGTGAACTGTATGATAGAATAAGTAGGGTTAAGGTCGTTTAGGTTATTAATTTGAAATTTAGTTGTAACACTTTTTTTACTATTTTGATTTGTCTGTCTGACTTGGTTTGTTATGTCATCATAAAAATTACTGATTATTAAGCTTCGTGAAGATGCTGACAATATAGACTGGAGTTCACTTCTAGCTATGGAGTTAGTTGAAAACAAAGTAAGCATCCTCAGTAATAAATTAATCGAGCTAAATGATAAACATGCGCCAGTCCGTGCTATAAAAGTAAGGTACTTGCTTGCACCATGGCTCACTTCCGATATGAAGGCAATATTATAAAAAAAAACTGCAGCCAAGACTAGGTATAAAACACGGCCTACTCCTAGTAATCGTGAAAAATATGTAGCAATACGAAATCTCTGCGGTAAGATGTGAAGGAAAACACAACGCCAACATATCCATAACTCGGGTCGAGAGCAGAGACACAACAAAAATTTGGAAATTCCTTAGAACACTGGGAGTTGGAAAATCAAGACAAGATAACATTCCTAATAAAATTGATATCAACATGCTAAATCAACACTTCTCAGCCTCGTCTAAATGTGATCAGACCAACAAAAATAATACCTTGCAATATCTTTCATCGCTTCCAACACCTGATTTCTCCCTGTTCGTTTTTGAACAAGTATCTGATTGTGGTGTTAAAGAGTGTATAATGTTGATAAACTCCAGTGCTGTTGGAAATGCATAAGTCGAAACATGGTTCTCACATCCTTGATCAAATTCTTCCTATAATTTCTCATGTTTTAAATCAGTCACTCAATAAGAGCATATTTCCTGACGCTTGGAAGCAGGCACAAATTATCCCAATACCTAAAAAATCCAGTCCCTCATCCCCCTCCGAATATCGCCCTATTTCCATATTACCTTTTTTCTCAAAGATCCTAGAAAGGCTCGTACATACTCAGCTTAGCAAATACCTCACACAAAACAGCCTTCTAAATCCTCTCCAATCAGGTTTCGACCCGGGCACAGCACAGTAAGCGCACTGATTAAAGTCACCGATGACATAAGGTTTGGAGATTGGACGGTATGGAGAACGGAAATCTCACAGTACTCTCCCTTTTCGATTTCAGTAACGCGTTCAATACTGTGGATTTCCATATCCTGCTCGGCATTCTGCGCTCTATTAACATATCTCCAACAGTGATTGATTTCATAGTTACCTGTTTGGGCGCCGACAGCGTGTACGTGTTGAAGATTCGTTCTCGGAGTAGTACAACTGCCGGTGTGCCACAGGGTGGTGTGCTATCTCCCCTTTACTTTTCTCTATCTTTATAAATTGCATCTCCAAGTTTTTACGTTCTTCCTACCACCTTCACGCAGATGATCTTCAAATGTACACACAAGCCCCATTACAAGAATTCTGATCTGACACAAGTATGTGAGTGGAGTAAGCAATATGGGCTTGAAGTGAACCCTTCTAAGACTCAGGTTATTATTGTGGGCAGCTCTGGAATGATAAGCCGAATAGACTGGTCACAATTGCCAGGCGTAATATTTAACGGTGTTACTATTCAAATAAGTAGCGAGGTTAAAAACCTAGGTATACGGATAGATAACACACTATCCTGGGGCCCTCATATACGGGAAGGCAGGTACAAGTCGAAAGGTTCCATGCGTAGACTGCGAAACTTCCTACCTACTGCCACTAAAATTGCACTTGCAGAATCTCTTCTTCTTCCACTACTTGACTATGCTGATGTCAGTTATCTTGATCTCACTGAGGAGCAACTTGATAAGCCTGAGCGCCTTCAGCATTTCTGTATTAGATTCATATTTGGTCTACGCAAATATGATCACGTATCACAGTTCCGCAACTTGCTCAAGTGGCTCCCAATTCGCTTTAGACGGTATGCTCACATTCTTTCCATACTTTACAGTATTCTCTACAATCCCCGTACTCCTACTTACCTAAAAGAACGTTTTGTGTTCCTAAATGACACATTCAAGATCCTTGAGGTCGTCAGTAACATTGCAATTGCCCACGCCCTCTCATTCTATAACATTTGATGACAAATCGTTTACTGTACAGTCTGCACGGTTGTGGAATACTCTGCCTGTATCCATCAGACGCGCACAATCCATTTATGATAAAAGAACACTATTTGAGTTCTGGATAGTTACTTTGTCATGTGGTTTTGAATGGGTATGGACTCGCTGTGTGTAGGTATACCTTGAAGTTATGAAATATATGTGTATATCTAATAATTATGGACGTATGTTTATGTAAATATTATGGATATTGAATTTAAATATGTACTTAGGTACATATATGTAAAATACAAAGTATATAATATATAATGTCTACATGCTTATATATAGTTTAAGCTTATGACTACAGTAATAATTACCCATAAGTTATTATCGTTTAATTAAATCTTTCCATCCTTTGTTTTTTTTACGTGTGGGAAATCCTCACGGATACCCACCCCTCCGGAGCCGGAGGGGGAGGTTATGTCGGACTCGAACCGACTAAACCGCACGCCGTCTCTGGGTCGTAGTGCTAGGCCGAAGGTGAGGTTGTCATGCGACATATCCCTCGCACCCCGGCTGACCCAGGGCCATCCCTCTCGGTATGGCCCTCCTCGGGAAGGGGGGGACCACGCGCATCGTCCTACGAAGCGCGCCGCCGCCGTGGCCTGCTTCAGCTAGGGTGACGGGCGGCTCCACCCGTCACCCTCAGGCCCACGCTCATGGGGGGCGGAGGTCAGTTTGCGCCCTCCGACGCCCGAGCCGCCTTCGGGCGCGTGCAGCGATGATAGCGAGCCTTTCTCGCTCATCGCGCCGCGCCCGCTCTGCTGTCTCCTTCGCGAGCATGACCTGCTCGCAGAAGGAGGCGCTGGCCGCCCACGCATCCGCTCAGCGGACCATCGCCGCGAGCAGGGTGGAGAGCGTGAGCACTCTCACCCCCAGGGCCGCCACAAGCTCCCGCCTCGGCGTCTCAAACGCCGGACACTCGGTGAGCGTGTGCAGCCCCGAGTCCACGCTCGCGTCGCAGTGATGGCACTCGGGCGTTGGCTCTATACCCATCAGATGCAGATACCGCCCGAAGCTACCGTGCCCGGTGATAATCTGCGTCTGACGGTACGAGAGGCTACCGTGTTGCCTCTCTAGCCACTCCCCCATGATGGGTCTTACCGCCGCAATCACGACGTGCCCAGCGCGTGGTTGCCCAAGTCGTCGCTCCCACTCGGCCACCATGACCTGGTGGAGCCGGGATTTCTCGGCCCGAATATCCTCGGGCTCGGGATCGAATCCCCGCTCCCGTGCCTCCTTTCGGAACTTATATAGTGCCGAAAGGGCCCTCGCTTCCAGGATCCACGGTGGCGATCCGGCCAGGAGACTCGCCGCTTCGAAGGATATCATGCGGTATCCCCTGATGGCCCTGGAGGCCATCGTGCTCTGCGCCGTACGGAGTAGAGGCAGGAATCTGGCCTCCAGGGTGTCCGCCCACACGGGGCACCCGTATAGGGCCATGGACTGCACGACACTCGCGTAGAGTCTCCGGCAGGAGGCCTCTGGGCCCTTCAAGTTGGGCAACAACCGGCCCAAGGCATTCGCCGTGAGCACCAACTTGGGGCGCAGACTTCGGAAGTGCTGTCCGAAGTCCCATCGACCGTCAAGCACGAGCCCCAGGTATTTCAACCGGGGCTTGATGTCGATGGGAGTGCCTCCCACTGTAAGGCTGGCTCCCGGGTCTGGCCTGCGCCGAGGGCCATGAAAGAACATGCCCTCGGACTTGTGCAGAGCCACCTCGAGACCCAGCCGCCGGATCCTGTCGACGACCTGAGCAACCGCGGTCGTGGCCCTATGTAGCCCCACTCACCGTCACCAGCGTGTCGTTCGCATAACACGTGACGGTGGCACCGTACGCGAAGTCACCGCGAAGCACCCAGTCGTAACCGATGTTCCACAGGAGTGGCCCCAGGACCGACCCCTGTGGAACATCGCACGACATCTCACGCCTACCGACACCCGTCGAACTTGGGTAGATGACGCGCCCCGACTTTGCGGCGGAGGTAGAGAGGCACGTCGTGGTACACGAGTGTCTCCCTGATGCAACTCCAGGGCAAGGTGTTGAAGGCGTTGGAGATGTCCAAGGACACCGCCAACATCACCTCGCCCCGGGCAACCGCATCCCCCGCCAGAGTCCTCACGCGCATGATGGCATCCACAGTGGAACGCCACCGGCGGAACCCAAACTGGGTGTTCGCCAGGTCCGGCCCCACTCTAGAGAGATGCTCGACGAGGCGCTTAGCAATCACTCTTTCGAAGAGTTTGCCCACCTCGTCGAGCAACACTATGGGCCGGTACCCGGACGGCTCGTCCGCCGGGCGTCCCTTCTTGCGGATGAGGACCAGTTTCCCCGTCCTCCACATCTTCGGAAACTGGCCCCGCTCCAAGCATTCGCTGAGGAACACTCTCAGTCGGGGTTCGAGGCCGTCTTCCCCTAGAGCTAGGACCCACGCGCGTCCTGGAATGCCGTCGGGTCCCGGGGCGGTGTTTTTCTTGGCTCTAAGCCTTCGCACCGCCAAAATATGTCCATCCATAGGTTGCCTGGAAGAAATCGCTTGTAGCGATAAGGCCGCCATTTGTACATTTTTCATATGTTGTCCGTACATGTACGGTATTTCCTTAGTGTACAATAAAGATTTATCTTATATTATCTTATCGTTTGACGAGTTTGAAATAGGAAAAACTAGTTTTAACTAGGGAAAACTAGTTTCAACTAAGGAAAACTAGTTTGACTAAAATTGGGTTTTAACTAAATCATTATAAAAATGGGTCATGCCATAAAAATGACCTAAAACAAAAATTAATCACAAAATGTAAATTTACCTTATTGTACAAGATTTCAGAAAACTCCTTGACGTTATTCGACTGTGGAAAAAGACCAGACATGCCGGAGATCACGACCCTGTTTCCATCGTCCTGTGCTGATATCTGATCGTACGGTCGCGTTTTTTCTTGCGGTGTTGGAGCCATCGTTACCAACGTTTAGTTCCTCTGTAAAAAAATAGAGAAAATAAAACAGATTTCAAACACCAAAACAGACACAATGCAAGGCAATCTGATTTACAAATTCAAAAGTTTTTAGTCCTTTTAAAATTCTCTTTTATTTTATTTTATTACCATTTTACTTATTTCTGCCTTTTTAGTGAACGTGATTAATTTTGTACACTAAAAAGAAATATCAAAATCGGTTCAACTGAACTACGAACCCGTTTAAAGAAGATGTTATGCTATGTTTATGTAACAGCACAACGTATATGAGATAGCAGTAACCGCTCGGAGCGTTTGCTGGTTAGGAGCTGTGGAGGAATTATACCTTCTCAATCTTTCAAAAAACAAAACCTTCAAAATCTGTTAAGATCAAAAAGTAATTCAGATATTTACAATGATCAATGTGTTGTGACTATATATTTTATTTTATAGTCACTACATTAATCATACATCATCCTCAGGATGGTGTTGGAGCTGGTGCGGACCCTGCACACCAAAGATGTGCACTGTTTCCACATCTTCGCATAGAAGCAATTAATGCGTGACTCGGTGAACATCCCCGACGCACTGCAATACCGCGGCAGCCCCAACAACACCCTGTAGGTATTGTTGAATTGAATTCGTAGGGCGTTGTAGTTAGACCTTTGAGTATAGTTAGCCCACAGGACACTCGAATAGAATTAGGTGCAATACGCTCTGAGAAGAGTCCTCTTTTCATCTCCCTCGAACATCGTGGAAACCTGCGAGCTATCATGTTCGCTCTAACAGACAACGCCCTACGTACCCGCTTCATATCTGCATTATCTTTCAGGTCAGAGGTTACAAGATGACCATGGTTTTTGAAGGTGACAACCCTTTTTAACGGTTTGTATTATTTCTTACTTCTGTCAGCAAAAATTTAATTATTTTACCTTAAAAATAATTAGAATAGCCGAAGGTGACGAAAATTGTAAAAATGATGGACACAAGTTACCCAACGAAAAACTATCCATGAATAACTGTAACTATTTATACGCATGTGTTATATTTAAAGACATTTAGGACAATTAAATTACTGATACTTTATTGTTTCACAAAATAAGCTAAGGAATCAATGAATAGTTTAAAATAAAAAACATACACTATACAGGGTTGCTCATAATTTTAAATTTGGGTCTAGTTGATTCGAAAGGAACATATGCCTGAATCGACTTCCACTCTGATCAACTAGTTGATTCGTTCAATTGATCGGAGTGGAAAACGGGCCTCTAACATTTCCTGTTCGGAATACGTTGAGTTACAAGTAACCGTATATAAGACTAACAAACTTGCTAGTCAACTTACGAACATTATAAATCGCCAAGTTCCTTAGATTTGTGAATCTTGTTGGGTCAAATAATTGCACTAAGTAGGTATAGGTACCTACAATCCTCGCGTAAGTACCTACAAGTTATAAGCTGATGAAGTCTTATCGCATTCAGAACAAACTAACATTAACTTTTTTACTACATGGTCCGCCCCGACTTGTAGTGTAACACTATAATAGTACATTGTTATGTTTATTACGATCCTACTCCAATACGCCTACTTTTACCGCGCCCTAATGGATTTCAGTGTCCCAAAATAGGATCTTTTAACATGTCAAAACTGACTCACACTTATCAAGCACATAATCGAGATCAATACAGTGTCTCTGGTGTAGAAGACAGCCATATCTAGGGTCAAATGCTCAAATCAATTAAGGTTCGATACGAGTTCCAAATTAGGAAGGCGCTCAGCTGTCGTGAGCTATGTGTATCTCGCCTAAACGATCTGACTACGACGCTCCGAGTAATAGGTATTAATAGCATACTATTTCATTTAAAGTCGATCGGTGGACCAGTCAAGCAAACTTCTCATTTCAGAATAATTTCCATTACGAATTTATTTCATTATAATGTACCTAGGTGGATTTAAAATATTTAATGTCATCAATCCAGGTTTCATTGAGACCATACTAAGTCAGTTGCTGGGCAAATAGAATTTCCCTTTAACCTCAACATTAGCGATGCGGTTCAACGACGACGGCTCGCCTATAGGTCTAATTCGAATATCTCGAATGTCTACTAAGCTACACAACGCGATAGCTCGAATATAATATACTCCAATCACGATTTTACTTCGGCATTATCGCACTTAAGCCCTAACTAAATCAATCACAAGCATCACCAAGGAACGATATGTGATGTTGCTAATGGTAATTCTCAAACCATCTCCATTGTGTGAGTACCTAGGTCTACCCCCAACTTAAAACTTCTGTTCAATAAAAACTAGGCGTACGCCACTTAATTTACATTTAAACGTGTGGTGTGTGATGAGCCTATCATGCATTGATGGTTTCCATCAACGCTTCCTGCTCTGATATGGGTGCAAGCTAGTTAGGCTAGACTTGGTCTACCCTCATAACTGTGTGCTTGTCACAGTCCACGAGCCGAGGCTTCAGGGCTTTAGGGATGAGAACTGAAACCCTAACTAGATAATAGTTAGTGTATTTATAAATAAATATATAAGACTGAACTGAGATCCGGACCCAATAGGACGGTTCCACTTCGACGGTACCTACCCATGCCAGAACGTACGGTCACCCACATTCAGGAAGCTTATCCGATCCCGTTTCCACAGGGAATGCCGTTTCAACGGTTATCGGCTCCAAGCGAATTACGAGTATCAGAGGAATATGGAGTGGTTGCCACCGTTAGGTATCCCTCCATAACCAAAGCACATCGCCTTGAATTTCTTACGGGAAAACTAGCTAATACGCCGTAGCCCTACCCTCAACTTCTAATAAAATAAAAGATGATAAAACGACAACAATGGCTTTACGAATGCACTCACAGACTCAACAGCACAAGACAATACTGCCGCGCTAACTAAGAATACAATAACTCGATTTTGACGATTTCGAGAAAAACGCGCGCAAAGTTTTGAACTTTGTTTTTCTTGTATCTCATGAACCAGTGAACATATCTACATGGAACTGGTACCAATTAAAAGAAGAACAAATAAAGAATAAGATAAAATATAGTTCAACGTCAAAAAAAAATAAGCTTATGGCATTGAACATGGAAATAATGTTCATAGTTAGGAATGTTTTAATAATCAACCTGTCATCACTTGTCCTAAATACAATAACTACGTTATTTATTGTACTCATCCTTAGCAAAGGCACTTATTGTAGTTTTAAGTAAAAAATCAGCCTAACCTTACTTGTTGTAAATACGATAACTAATGTAGTTATTGTATTAATGACCAGTAATGGTAGGTTGGCCATTTAATTAGATCTAGATGTAATGTATTCTTACTGTAATTGTATTCTTTTTTAGTAAACCTATAAACTGAAGTACTATTATGTAAATACGACTAATCAAGAAACCCAATGAAAAAAAGAATATTAATCTTTCTTTATTAAGTATTTATTAAAAAAAAAATCTTTAGTTACAAAAAAAATCGCACCTTTCAAGGATTGGTATGAAACCATAAATAATAATAAAATATTACTTCTTATAACTAAAGTTGTCTTTCAGACAATCACAACCTGTTTTTTTAGGTAATCACAGCATAATATTGGATATTTTAAATTAAAAATCTAATCAGTGATCACTTGTAAAGTAAGTAGTAACAGAAGTCTTATAAAGTTATTATTTAAGGTTTACACTAATAAATGTTTAGTAAAATTTAACAATTACACTAATAAATCCTTACTAATATTTAACAATATTGTTCACAATCAGCGTAAAAGGCACATTATATCACTTTGACAAACACTTAAAATCTAGCTTAAATAACTAAAATGGCACTGGTAAATTAGAGATTAGTATTTCTTAGTTCTTATTCAATATGTGAATTCGGAAGGGTCTTTGTTGATTCTGGTAGCATGGTCCAGAAAAGTCTTCGGTTCTCAGGCATCAGAGGAACTAACTAGGAAATTATTTCCTGCTTTCTTTCTTTGGCTATCCCTCGAGGCACGGACTTCGGAACAGCGTTTGGAAAGATCTTGCTCTTTTTAACTTTAATTTGTAGAAAGTCTAGTTCTTTCCAGTCTGATTCCAGATTTTCTTTGAATTTAATAGTGTAATTCCCTTTTTCGGCTTTTACAGATATTATGTCCCTCAAATACACCCTTGGCTCGATATTTCTAAGTTTAAGCTGCGATGAAGAGTCTTCAAAAATAAAAAAATCAGCTACTGACATAACGTGCACTTTGTTTTTTCGTGAATTTGCATTCTGGACGGCATCGACAAAGTCGTTGAAATCGTAGACTTTGTTTTTCTTCTTTAATGACATTTCCACCTGATGGTGGAAATGATCGGCTGACATAAAAGAGTGTCCGGGCTCGAAATATTTTACTGTGATGGTTTCAGTGGCAGTAAGATTGCTGTTGATCATGTTAATTAAGAAACACATGAAAACCCAATTTTTATTCTTAGCTGCGCAGTTATCAGCCCATATAACAACATGCTTAGCGTCTCTTGTGTGTAACAGAAAACATCTAAAAGCTGATAAGATGTCTTCCTGGTTTCTTCCGGATATTGTTTCGTTCCATAGCACAGCAAAAGGTAATTTATCATCTTTGGTTTTGCCAAGAGGAACGAAACTTTCGTTGAAAGCCATGATACGAGGACAAAATATGGCAATCTTATACTGGTCCATTCTAGGAAGCATAATGACTTTCTGTAAATCAACGTAATAGTAAACGGTTTCTTTATCAGTCGAAGCTGCACTTACATCGGTTTTGTAGGCTTCTCTAATTGTCTTATATCTTAAGTTATGTTTACGATAGAGACATTTCTCGCACGACTGATCTTGGCTGCACTCGTTGCTGTGTTCATGAGATTTAAAGAGAGCACATTGCTCACACTCTTCATTTCCCAAATGGGCAAACGAAATGTTGAGTTCTCTCAGTACTCTGCGGTAGGTCTCAAATGATGCTTTTATATTAGGATAAGTCTCAGTCAAATTCTGTTCCATTAATTTTATCGTGACATCACTTGGCAAATATAATTTTAGAGGAGCATGTTCACGCCGATAATGAGAGACAACAGGATTGTAGCTTTTGATATGTGTTCTTATAACATCTTTGTCAATAACATTTTTATGCTCATAGCTGCCTCTCTTGTCCTTCTGTTCATCGACTGGTTTTTCGAATACTCTATAAACGTGTGTACTATTCTGTGGGTGATATCCAAGTGTTGTCAAAAATATGTTTTACAAACTTCAATTTTTACCTGGTTCACAAAAAACTTGTATTTATATGAAATACTTCTCTTGGGTAACAAATTATTATTGTCTTTTACAGTCCTCATTTTCACATTTATTGGTTCTACTAATCCTTTTATAACAGTCCTCTTGCCTCCCAGTTCTTCAGTTCAAATTAATGTAACGATCATGTATATTTTGCTTCTCTTCCGGTGAAATTTTATAAGTGTATTTTATACGACATTTTTCTGTGCATGGTTCTTTAAGGATCAACTTTGCGTCACCTTTCTGTTTCTTCTCTTGCACCCGCTGTGATAATGGTGTATTAAACTTACGCTTCTTTCTAGGAGCACCCGATTTAGTGTAAATTATTTCAGTTTCAGACAATGCGTCAGTATTAAGATCACTTTCTACAGCTTCTACTACTTCTTTAACTACTTCAATTTCATCACTAAGTTGTTCTTGTAATGTTCTTTTATATATTTGTCTAGGTAAATCATTATGGCATATTTGAGATGAAGCAACAGGAATTTTATGAACTTCAGCTACCACTACTTGAGATATTGGATCAAAGTCTTCAAGGGGTAATTGTAAAACTATACCGGTATTAAATTTCTTCTTCTTTTTCTGTACTGGTGGTTTGTAATTTTTGTCTTTAACTCTGTCATCTGAATCATCATAAAAATCAACTGACGGATTACTTTCTTCCTCATCTGATGGCATTGACTCATTACAAAAAAGAGAACCACTGGTGAAGACAGGTGTCGTTTGTATTTGAGGCTCACTGAACAATGTAGTATCGATGTTGATGTTACCCCCGACACACCCCGTTGCATAGTCTTGACTAATAATAAATACAATAACTCATAATGTCAATTAAATTATAATTGCATTATAACTTTATTTTGAATCAGTTTACTCATTATAAATACAATAACTCTATTTTTTTGTGAAGCATAAGTATTATCTTTGTAAATGGTTGGAAGACGCCAATCATAAGTACAATAAGTCTAAGATATTGTATTTATGACGAGCAAACAAGTATTTAAAATTCAAGTGCCTCATATCATAAGTGGAACAACTAAAAATTATTGTACTTATGACAAGTAATGTAATCATAGTTAAAAGTGAATGTCACCACAAGTTTGATTATTGTATTTTTCATTAGTAAATTTTGTAATATAAAATAGTTATTGTATTCATGCTTACTGAAATATCAGGTTCCAGAAGGTTTCATGAAAAGTTTCTTAGAGAGAATTGTAGATCTCGATTCGCTGATTCCGAATATATATGTAACTCAAAATCGACAAAAATCGAGTTATTGCACTCTTAGTTAGCGTGGCAGAATAGTAACCCTTCGGAGCAGAATGTACAAAACGCAAAATGAGCACCACAAGCAAAATGTACAAAACGCAGAATGTACATAACGCAGAATGTACATAACCCAGAATGTACATAACGCAAAATGTACACAACTCGCAAAATGTACACAACGCAGAATGTACACCTTAGGGCTTGTCTGTATATAAAAAGCGCTGAAAACGACATCTTCCTAAATCGACAACTTCCTAAAATGGTTGTAATTTTTTGAAAAATTACAAATTAAATGAGGTTTTCTTAGCGGTGAATGCACATACTGGTGTCTAAGTTAGTTAAATTGGACTAGGTTAAGTCGAACCTAATCGGATACTCCCGAGAGAGTAGTCTCGATTTCGGATACAAGATGTTCGCGTCTCTTCTCCACCCCAAACTAAGAGATGTTTGCACGGCCTGTGTAACACGTCCCCGGTAACTGTCTTCCGCATAGCAATGAATGGACCCATCAGACAGCATATCATTGATATGCAGTAGAAACAGAGTCCAAGCAGCTGCCATCGATGACGGCTTGGATACTTCTGTTGGACAATAAGCTGGCAATCCATTCGCAAAGTCCCTCGGGCAGTCCATAGCGTGGCAACTTCGATAGAAGACCTCTGTGCCAGACCCGGTCAAAGGCCTTCACTACATCAAGACTCACCACTAGTGTCTCACCTTGACTCTCGATACCTTGCGTCCACCGGTTTGTGAGATACACAAAAACATCACCGATGGAGTGACGGTAGCGAAAGCCATACTGTCGGTCGTTCAGTAGATCGTTTCCCTCAAGGTATCCCAGGAGCTGTATATTAATCACACGCTCCATCACCTTCGAGATAAGGGAGGTTATAGCAATAGGCCTGTAATTGGACAGGACTGTCCTATCACCTTTCTTAAGCACAGAATGCACAAACACAGTCTTCCACGAGGCCGGGACTATTCTGGTACAGTAAGAGAGTGCGAAAAGCTATGTAAATACTGGGCACAATTCGGGGGCACAGTGCCTGAGCATTATCGTTGGTACACCATCCGACCCACTCAACTTTCGAACATCTAGGGACTTAAGTTCCCGCCGGACCACCCGTTGCGTAATTTTAACTTCAGACATGGTAGCACCACGGCTGAGGATAATAGGTGACTCGGCATTCTCTTCGTTCACTGTTGAGTTTGACGCAAAGAGATCACCCAAAAGATCGGCTTTCTCCTTAGCGCCATGGGCTAGGCTACCGTCGAGTTTTGCAGCGGTAAAAGGCAATAGTAGCATAAGTTTCCCTCGGCAGCTTTGGTTAGCGACCAAAATGCTCGAGTGCCAGATGGGTAAAGAAAAGAAAGAAAATTAATTTTTATTGCGGATAAAAAAAAGGAACACATCATTAAAGGAGAATCGAAAAATAAATATATAACAAAATCACCATGCCAAAATATCGGTGGACCTGCAGCAACTCAAGAGCCGACCATGACCGAACTCCAAAACGGTTCTCCTAAAAACTAGTCTCTATGGTTTTGCGGCAAAGATATTTTTTTTTTTATACTTGTCTGTGGTCGCCGCCTGAGCAGATAACGCGACGCGTGTGACATGCACGTGACAGGATTGACAATAATGACATTGTCAACGTGTCATGTCCTACGTGGCCCTACTACGTGGCACGGTGGTAGGTACATCGAAATGTGCTTATTGAATTACAATTTTACAAAAAAATATGTACACTTTTTCCGCAATTGGGCTAGACACTCAGCGTATACTGAGGTGGGTATTAGCCACCACAGAACTGATTTTCAGTGTAAACCCATAAGTGCTACCTGACGTCGCTAAGCAGTATCGCCTTACATTCTCATCTACAACATTAACAAAGGTAATTTCTTTAATATTTTAGACTTAATAGAGACATCGTTGGGTGCCACCATACATTTCCACACAAAACATTCATGAATGGGTATAAACAGACAGGTAACCTTGGGCAGGCACCTATTTAGGCGTATATTATATGGTTACCTACATTCGACATAAAATAAAAACACCACCTTTCCCATCACAGGTCCACACCCAAACGTTTGGCCAGTGCAGTGATTGAAAAAAAAAAAAAAATTATGACCAACAGACGCCCGAAGTATCGGCAGGCGCGTCCGGAATGATATAACTTAGAGTCCAAAACGTCAAGGTAAGTATGTTGTGTATTAAAAAAGTAATATTAGCAGTTCAACACATATTCTTTTGATGTACAAGGAGCAGTGCCCTGTACCTTGTTTTAAAGCTGTATTAGTAGTACCGCGTTAGCCGCTCGTCAATTCTACCAATGAACTCAAACTACGCCCTGGTTGTAACTATTTTACTGGACCTCAAGGCAGAATTCAGTTTACGCTTCATTTCAGCTATGTTTGGATCCTTATATAAAAAAAAACAGTGTTTTGATATTCAAATAAAAATTAAACAAATATAATAACTATTTATTGGCAAGTACCGGGTCCAAGCCTTATATGCAGATTGCTTGCGGTCCCTAGCTTCCCTGCGTTTTATACAAGTTAAAACCGAGGCAGACGCATCGAGAAGCTTAGACTGAGCAACATTTCCCCCACTTGTTCCAGCGACTCCGCAACTATTACGGTATCATCGGCGAAACGAAGATGAGAGATGTATTCACCGTTAATGTAGATACCCCGCCCAGTTCAATTCAGAGTCTTGACGACGTCCGCCAATGCGCTGGTCATTAGTTTGGGGATATATATTTTTTTATTTTTAATAGAATATTAGCAACCGAAATTATCGAAATTACTAATATTCTTTCTAACCCCTCCAACTAAGCTAAATTGCTTGTGCTAGGAGTGGGTTCACGTCGGTAGTGTAATGGCCAGGATTCGAACCCGGGACCTCTCGATCGTAAGGCTGACTCCTTAACCACTAAGCTACTGTCTCACTCCACCCTGGAGGTTAAAGGGTTTCGTCTTCTGGGCTTGAGATGTCTAGCTGTCTCAGCACTTCGATGTATCACCAATCGAGGCGACACTGTTGCAGGACATCAAAAACAAACACCATACTTAGCGGCTGATTGTGTTCTTGAATTTTTTCTATAATCTGCCAGACAGTATAAATGTGGCCCATCGTGATAAAGCCTGGTGTGGCTGGAACTCTTCGAACTAAACCGCAAGGCAATTTTCGAGAACCACTTGTAGACATGGCTCATTAGTGAGATAGGCCTATAATTCTTCAGCAAGGTCTTATCATCTTTTTTGAAGAACAGAATCCCCGCACTCCTGCACCATGCGCTAGGTGTTAGGTAATATGGATACTAATTATTAATATGGATTTAATATTATTAAATTGGTTTTTTTTTTGCATTTATTTTTAAAACGTTTGGGTGAAGTTAGCTGAAAATAGAAACACCCTATTTGGCTCTTAAATTTATGCAAATGCTTTTCGCGATAAATCGATCAATGTAAATAACTATGTTGTTTGCTTATTCCTTCATTTTCTTATATTATACTAATATATACAATAATGTTGATTTCTAGTATATTATATTCAAAAACACAACACTTCCTGGTTCCTAGGTACAATATGTACGTCACCTTGGCTACTTAAATTGGAACACACTAGAACTATTTTATCAGATATCCAATACAGTTATCTATATTATAAGTACTAGCTCTAGGGGAAGACGGCCTCGAACCCCGACTGAGAGGGTTCCTCAGCACATGCTTTGAGCGACGCCAGTTTCCGAAGATGTGGAGGACGGAGAAACTGGTCCTCATCCGCAAGCAGGGACGCCCGGCGGACGAGCCGTCCAGGTACCGGCCCATAGTGCTGCTCGACGAGGTGGGCAAACTCTTCGAAAGAGTTATTGCCAAGCGCCTCGTCGAGCATCTCTCTAGAGTGGGGCCGGACCTGGCGAACACCCAGTTTGGGTTCCGCCGGTGGCGTTCCACTGTGGATGCCATCATGCGTGTGAGGACTCTGGCGGGGGATGCGGTTGCCCGGGGCGAGGTGATGTTGGCGGTGTCCTTGGACATCTCCAACGCCTTCAAAACCTTGCCCTGGAGTTGCATCAGGGAGGCACTCGTGTACCACGACGTGCCTCTCTACCTCCGTCGCATAGTCGGGGCGTACCTGACGGAGAGAGCCGTCATCTACCCAAGTTCGACGGGAGTCGGTAGGCGTGAGATGTCGTGCGGTGTCACCGCGGTCCTGGGGCCGCTCCTGTGGAGCGGGGATTCGATCCCGAGCCCGAGGATATTCGGGCCGAGAAATCCCGGCTCCACCAGGTCATGGTGGCCGAGTGGGAGCGACGACTTGGGCAACCACGCGCAGGGCACGCCGTGATTGCGGCGGTAAGGTCCATCATGGGGGAGTGGCTAGAGAGGCAACACGGTAGCCTCTCGTACCGTCAGACGCAGATTATCACCGGGCACGGTAGCTTCGGGCGGTATCTGCATCTGATGGGTATAGAGCCAACGCCCGAGTGCCATCACTGCGACGCGAGCGTGGACTCGGGGCTGCACACGCTTACCGAGTGCCCGGCGTTTGAGATGCCGAGGCGGGAGCTTGTGGCGGCCCTGGGGGTGACAGTGCTCACGCTCTCCACCCTGCTTGCGGCGATGGTCCGCTGCGCGGATGCGTGGGTGGCCAGCGCCTCCTTCTGCGAGCAGGACATGCTCGCGAAGTAGACAGCAGAGCGGGCGCGGCGCGATGAGCGAGAAAGGCTCGATGACATCGCTGCACGCGCCTGAAGGCGGCTCGGTCGTCGGAGGGCGCAAACTGACCTCCGCCCCCCATGAGCGCGGGCCTGAGGGTGACGGGTGGAGCCGCCCGTCACCCTAGCAGAAGCAGGCCACGGCGGCGGCGCGCATCGTAGGACGATGCGCGCCTCCCCTCACCGGGGTTGAGTCGGGGACCGCGTGGTCCCCCCCTTCCCGAGGAGGGCCAGACCGAGAGGGATGACCCTGGGTCAGCCGGGGTGCGAGGGATATGTCGCATGACAACCTCACCTTCGGCCTTGCACTACGACCCAGAGACGGCGTGCGGTTTAGTCGGTTCAAGTCCGACATAACCTACCCCTCCGGCTCCGGAGGTGTGGGTATACGTGGGGATTTCCCGCACGTAAAAAAAAGAAAATATTATAAGTACAAATAGATATTTTTATTACTTTACTAAACTGACATTATTTTTAGTAATTCATTGAAACGTTAAATGTGCAATTTCACTTTTTTAGATATCTGGGGCGTGGGCGTGGGTCAGTTTGAAGTTTAAGCCGCTAAGTATGGTGTTTGTTTTTTGGGTTATAAAAAAAATTACCACGAAGTCTAAAGACCTTCTAACGTAACCTATCCAAGTCGAATTGCGTAAGTTTATTCATGAATCTATAACTAATATTCTATATTATTTATTACTAATTTTTATACAAATATATAAAACATCGTTTCACGATGTATGTTCGCGATAAACTCCGAAACTAAGGGATTTTGATAAAATTTTGTAACCATATAAAATATGGTCCAACGAACGAACAGTGTTGATGGAATAAGGCTAGAAAGATGGAGAATAGCTGCAAGCACGACTAAATTTGGTCATATAACTTTGACACTCCGCTAGGGTGCCTGCCCATCTGTTACCTTAGCTGATGACATTTTACTGTATGTTGAGCACATAAAATACCATCTCACCTGTAGGGATCACCCACACAAGAAGAGACACCATGAACCTCAAACTTCGGCACTTAAACTGGCTACTGAGGAGTTCTACAAACGGAGATGTCGAAATCAAGTTACTAGTATATAAAGTAGCCATCAAAACGATATGGACATATGGTATTCAGCTGAGAGGAACTGCAAGATTGACTGCAAATATTGAAAACTATTCTCAAGGCACCTCTATTACTTTAGTTATTTTTTCTCCTTGACTTTTTTTTTCTTTTAATATTTTATTCCATTCCTTTTAGTGATTATCGCCATGCCTCGAAATTACCAGAGAAAGAAGCCAGAACTTGTCCCAGTTACTGAACAACAAATTGAAATAGCTAAAGTTTTTATTGAGAAAGGGAAAAGCAAGAGAGCTGCTGCAAGTGCTATTGGAATTAGCGAGTCGTGTCTTCGAAAATGACTAAAATTAAACAAAGCTGCCACTTCAATGGGCTGGTACAAGCAAACGTTTAACGGAATTCAAGAAGTAAAGTAGCACAAGCAGATGGATGACAGGTACTTTGGGTTCACAATAAACGATTTAAGGCGTTTGGCTTTTGAATACGCCTCTTTGAATCAAATTGAAAATAGGTCCGAAAATGGGTTGAAAGGTATTTGAAACACCATCCTCAGCTAGCACCAACCAGTCTAGCTCGAGCTATCGGATTAAAAAAATTCAAGTAGATGTTATTGTTGTTGGATAATCACTCATCTCACATCAGTTTAGAAGCTATAAAGTATGCACGTGAGAATAACATTATCATGCTAACGCTTCCGCCACATGGAAGCCATAAGCTCCAGCCGCTTGATAGATGCCTTTACAGTCCTTTTTTTTCTATTGAGTGTGATACATTTATGGCGCGGCATCCTGAAAGAGGCATGATGATATGTGGCTCGTTTATTTATTGAAGCCTACAAAGTTGTTGCTACCGATGAAACCGACTTTGCTCCATCATTTGTAACAGATCAGTTGAAATCTGACATAGAGGTAGAAGAATCAAATCAACCTATTACAGTGAATCAATCACTAACGCATGAAGATCAAGACCCAAACGTTCCAACAGTAGGCCAATCTCCTCGTAATGATACAATAGATCAGTTAACGCCTGTAAATCAGCAAGCAGAATGTGCTATCACTGCGATCCAATCAGGAAGAGACAGCGTTTAATCTGGTTTAGGAAATGATTTTCTTAACAATAATTTTTCTGAAGATGGAAGCACGCCAATCCGTTCAATAATGACGCCATTTTGGCAGAATCTGCAAATATGATAACGGATAATATGTATAACGATACAGGTACTGCAATCCAAAATGAGCAAAATAATGAACCTTCTAACTTTGAACCAAGTTCTACAATTTTTAAGGAGCCTTCAGATGAAGCTCAGGCGATAGCCATATCATCTAAAAAGATAGTTGGAAATAGACTTAAAAAGGAGAAACTAATCGATCGTATCGATTACACCAGTTTCACCTCTTCCACGAATGACAGAAAAAAACGTGGTCGTAGAGTTGCTATGAAGTCGCAAGTAATTACTGCCAGTCCGTATAAGCAAGAATTAGAAGAAAAGAAGTGTAAAGAAGAGGAAAATATTATATATATCATTAGACGCTCAACCTTCAACATCAGGTTTCAAAAGAAAGACGTGTGCTCCAAAAAATTTAAAAAGACTCAAGTTAAGAAAAGACAATATCCCTGTTCCTCAAAAACTACTGAAACGGAATACTACTGCCCTTTATATCAGGAAAAATACCTCGATCCGCCAACAGAAGAGTGGATTCAATGCACACTATGCCGGGATTGGCGGCATGAACTATGTAGCTCCCAGGAAAATGGTGTTTTTGTTTTCGATAATTGTTCTGATGCATAAAGCAATTGCTAGCATAGTCTAGCAGGCTTTGACAGAAGATTCGTAAAAATGCGTTTTGTATAAATTAAGTATATCAATGGTGTTGATTGTTCCTATATATATATATATATATATATATATATTATACTTATGTTGATACTAAAATTTTTAAAATGCCATTTTAAAGACTTCATTATAGATTTTAATAGGCTGACTAACAAAAAAGTCGGGTTGCACTCCGGGAGTGCCGGCAGAAGTGAAAACATTTTCTTTCTTTCTTTCTTCGTTATATACAGAGAAAAATATAAAAAGATCATACCATACCATGCCTATAATATAGCGCCAATCATAGAACCTATCACTAATTTTCTGTTATTTTCTGTCAAAAAAAAAAAATTACAAACAGAAAAAATAATCACAAATAGAAATAAATTACTAAGGCTTACAGTCGAAGCGCTAACCGCTAGGCTACGAAACTTCTTAACAAACGCACTTAACAAAATAATCAATCTGTAGCTGTTGTAATGTTGTATAACGTCGGTCGTTGGTTACGGTTCAAAGGTCAAGTAATCCTTATTACTTGGTATTTGGTTAGACATAGCACTGCGATGGGGTAAGCACATCAATGCAATCGTTGAAAAGGGTCAGCAGCTCGTCAATCTACTTAAAATTCTAACTGGATCTTCCTGGGGCGTTCATCAAGTTTATTGGCGTAGATTATACAGGGTGTAATCGTTAAGTGTGTCCAGGCGATTATTCCGTAACTGTTACAGATATCAAAAAACTTTTAACTGATATCGAAAGTACGTTCCCTAATGAGTAAAATGACATCAATCACTTTTTAAAAATCTAACGAGAGGTATCTATCATTTTAACATTAAACACTCCCATACATTTAGTATGAGATTAGTAGAAAGGTTTTAATTTCCTTATTTTAAGTGATCTAGTACCCATTTTACCTTAATCATATTTTATGATTACGTATAATATGACAATGATGATTTCCAAGTAGATACACGTGTAAATTAATTATCTTACCACAAATTTGTAATAAACCGTGTTTCAATATCCCATTAAGTAATTTGAGCTAACTGAAAAGCAACACATTACAAAAAAAGATACCTCTTTGGTGTTCGTTCTAAATTCAAAACTTTTATCTCGGGTTGTTGTTCCCGCCAATTTATCGTTGTTTTTCTTTTAATTTGCGTTAATAATCGTAATTGTTTCATTTATTGATTGCAAAATGGCATATTCCAAAAGAGAAAAGAGAGATATGCCAAAAATTTACTACAAATATGATTGTAACAAAAGAGCGGCCATTATCGCCTACAGAAGAGAGTACCCAGATAGAGAAATCCCTTCTGGTGTACGTACCTAAAACCTTTCTACTAATCTCATATTCAATGTATGGGAGTGTTTAATGTCAAAATGTTACATACCTCTCGTTTAATTTTTAAAATGTTATTGATGTCATTATACTCATTAGGTAACGTACTTTCGATATCAGTTTTAAGTTTTTTGATATCTGTAATAGTTACGAAATAATCGCCTGGACACACTTAACGATTACACCCTGTATATTGCACTTATCAGATATAATATATAATTAACAATACAACTGGTAATGTTAACATAAAGGTATTGGACTACTTCAGTCTCAAAAGAAATTACCCGAAAGGCGACTATAAATTGATACAAATTAAATCTCTTCTTTTTTAAATTCTCAAAGATTTAACTGCAATTTTAAACTAACTTACATCTATTAGTCTTTTACTTATCAAATGGTATTAAAAGCTTAATCATTTTTAATTAAATATAATAGAGTAAAACAATAATAAACAACAAACAACATAATAAAGAGTAATGAATAATGATAATAATGATTGCGATCTGGATGTGAATCCAGTCACAGTTCAAACATACAAACTAGTAATAATGTTAAATAAATTGACTACTTCAGTCTTAAAACAAATAAAAGGCGAATATTTCAAGCTTTCGCATCAAAAATATATCTCTTCTTTTTCAAAATGATTAATCATAAAACTGGTAATTTAAACTAACGTTTTCTTCATCATCAAACGGTATCAAATACCTAAACATTAATGAAATAAAGTTATCAACATAACAAAAAAAGAGTCAGATTTCAAAATTTACCTTTGCAGATTCAACGAATATTAAGCAAAGATAAATCTATATCAAAAGATAGATACGATCGCTGTCTATTTGTGGTTCCAGTAACTTTGGGTTTCTCCAGTATTAATTAAAACAGGCTTGTTCGGCAAGTGAAATTTATTTTTAGACCTCTGTGTAAGGAAACTAATATAATATTCTAAGTTACTATTACGATTTTCTATTACTTTGCCAACGTAGTATATAACTGTTTTTTTTGTTGCAAACTCAACCAGGACATATTCGCCTTCAGTTGGTACATGCGACAATGGTTTTTTCAATGAATTTGCAGAGATAGGGATAGTATCATTTTCGATAACTTCATCAGGCCATTCATTGTCTTCATCGGACTCTCGATATTGAAATGGCTCTTCAGTTTCTTCTTCAGAATCACTTTGTAGAATCTTCTTCACTGTTTTCTTCTTCTTCGCTTTTTAGACAAGTTTTTATCCATTTCAATTTTCAGTTTTTCCGGAGTATCAGTTGCTATTAAACTTCTTCCTAATTTCCTTGGTTTCCTATTAGATTTTCTAGGTCCTGCCTTTATTGGAGGTCTGAACTGAAAGGGAGATATTGTTTCAACAACAGTACAGGCAGCCGATTCTGTGGATGTTACAAGGTTTCTATTGGTATTCAACTGCATCAGTGGTGCCGGAGTTAATGATAAGTCAATAGTAGCTATTGGGCTTCGGCGAGGACTGCGAGGCGAGGAGGAGGCTTGCGGTGAGAAATTTTCATCTTGGATCATAATTGGTTCTCTTAGTGTATCAGAAACGGATTCCAGTAGATTGTTAGAAACATCAGTGAATTCTTCCAAAAGTGATGGAGATCCGTTTCTGGCAAGTGTGACAAGGTCTTCTTCTCCAAATATTGTAACGTCAGAACTACCTGAACGTTGCGAGTTAGCTGACCTGATATTAGCCGCATGGTGATGTGAATCCGTTGTAGATGGTCCTGGTACAATTATATTAATACAGTCTTGAGAAGCTGGCGGTTGCTCTGTAGATACTTCTTGTCGTGGTGCACAATCAGGACATGGGCGGTCAGTAACTGATGATGGCAAGAAATCATCATCATCATCAAATAAGTTTCGATCAAACGGGAAGATACCGCAACCGACCAACTCACCGATGTCATAAATGGTTATTGGCTTACCGGGGTTTCTGAGCATCCAGGAATCTATTGCCGCATTATAGTAGGTTTTAAATGGCCTATATATGCCTACGTCCAGCGGCTGTAATTTGCCAGAAGTATGCGGGTGAAGGGTGAGCACATAAACACCCGATGCTTTAGCAAGATCTAATGCCTCAATCGATAAATGAGACTCATGATTGTCCATAATTAATATAGATGAATTTTCCGGAGTGGAATTGGTATGCTTGATAAAATGTTTAATGACATCTTGGAAAATTTGACTGTTCATCCATCCTGTGGGTGTTGCAAGCCCAAGAGTACCTGGCGGTGTATTTCTTATCATAAAGTCCTTGTATTTCTTTCTTAGGAATACCATCACCGGAGGTAACGGTACTCCACTCGCACTAATAATACAACAGGTGGTAACTAGTATGCCTCTTGCACCACTCGTCACTTTCCGTATATTTTTACGCCCTTTTGGTGCGACTACTCTTTGCGGTTTTTGTACTGTAGTCGTTGAAGTTTCGTCTAAGTTGAAAATTCTTATTCCACCTGCAAACGATGAACTTCTTTTCATCAAATCTTCTAAATTATTATAGAATCTTTCAACATTTGTTCTGTTAAAAGCCGTCGCTCTGGCCAGACTAAATGCCTCAGGTTTTCTTAAAGTTAGCTCTGAGTGTCTTTTTCTAAAGCTCAACAGCCACTCCTTTCCTGCCATTTCCTTCACTTTCCACGAATTTGGAAATCTCAAATAATTAACAACTGCCATTTGATATGCTATTTTTCTGCATTCCTTCGTACTTAATCCATAAAATAGTAATGCACAGTATTTGAAATAGTCAAATAACATTTTTTCTCGTTCGTTACTAAAAACTTCATTAACGCTGAAATTTGGAGTTAAACGAGCCTGGTAGATGTTTAAGTTTCTAGTGGAAAGAACATTGTCTTAGTGTTGTTAAAGGAATCCCAGATTCTTGGGAAGTTTTACGCACGCTCATACCATTTTTTTTTAAAGCCTCTTTCATCTGTCCGCGGTATGTCTCCCGATTGTTCGGGGCTTTTCAGTGCGTGGCATCCTGAAAAGAAAATTACTTGATTTTGCAATATTATAAAAAAAAAATTTTCATCACACAAAAATTTGCCTAAACAGCAAAATGAAGCTAAAAAAAAGCAATAAAGAATTAGAAACTGAGAGAATATGTCATCGTAGTCAACACCGCAAAATGTGCCTTCGGAGTACCAGAAGTGAAATTCCTGGGCTATCATATCTGCGAAAGGAACAAAACCACTGGACGAGAAAGTAGAAGCCATACAACAATTTTTACCACCCACATCTGTCAAGCAACTCCGACGCTTTCATGGGATGGTGAATTTTTATAGAAGGTTTCTCCCAGGAGCAGCAGAACTTCAGGCACCGCTAAATGCACACACCGCTGGTTGCGTTAAAAGCTCACAAGTAATCGAACTTAAAGCTGAAGAACTCGAGGCATTTGAGAATTGCAAAAGAAGCCTGTGCAAAGCCGCTCTTCTCGCACATCCTAACTCTGAAGCAGACTTAGCCCTTGTGACAGACGCGTCAGACACAGGCATTGGAGCTATACTAACGGAGACTGGCAACCGCTAGCTTTTTATTCGAAGAAGCTAAGTCCATCCCAAAAGAAGTACTCATGAAGTACGATAGAGAGCTCCTAGCAATATATACAACATCTAACAGTGAAACATTTATGAACACAACAACAAACATGGAAATCGAGTGGCACTTCAACGCACCGAGTTGGCCCACTGCTGGGGGACTATTGGAAGCCGCAGTGAAGTCAATGAAACATCACCTAAAACGCGTACTCGGGGTACAAAAACTAACATTCGAAGAATTCACCACTCTTTTGACCCAAATAGAAGCTTGCATGAATTCCAGACCTCTTTTTGCATTAACAGAAGATATAGATGACTCAGAATACGTTTTAACACCAGGACATTTCCTTATTGGACAGCCATTGACAACATTACCCCAAGAAGACATATCTGAGAGAAGTCACTCAGCAAAAGATGGCAACTCACTACCAAAATGTACCAAACCTTTTGGAAAAAATGGTGAACGAAATATCTGAACACGTTACAAACCAGATGCAAATGGAACAAACAAACGGTGAACTTCAGAGCAAATGATGTAGTTTTCATTAAGGAAGAGACCACACCAGCCACGCAATGGGCGCTTGCCCGAGTACAAGAAACACATCTCGGAGATGACGGTTTTGAGAGAGGCAAATGTATTACGACGAACTCGGAAATATAAAAACGATTCACGATAGCTGGAATATCGTAACATATTTCAACATGACAACATACAGATAAGTAGTCAATAACATGAACAATTACGTACAACACTTTGACGGAGTATGCAAGCAATTCAGTTATCAAAAAGTATGTGATAGCAAACTACAACAAGAAACTGCTGACATAATGCACAACAACTACTTACTACAAGTACACGAACGACAAAACTCAAGGTCAAAAAGAGGGCTAACAAATGCTGTAGGACAACTTGCTAACACTCTCTTCGGGGTCCTGAACAGACAGTTTGCACAAAAATACCAACAGGATATAGAAAGGATTAAATCTAACGAAAATCATCTTCTTAAACTATTGCAAAATCAAACATCTATAATTGAATCTCAAAACAATATTTTACAACGTAACGAAAATTTGATGAATAGACAATTCGACTTGTTGGATCAACATATAAAGGAGGCAGACAGCCGATTACTCGAATTACAACGCCAAACAAACCAAGATATTCTTATGACCTATTTCAACTCCGTTACAATATCTACGAACATCATTATCACCAAACTGCATAAAATACAACAAAGTATATCGAAACATTAAACAACGTACACCGAGGTCACATTGATAGTGCGGCAGTTGAGCTTAATCGCAGCACGCCTACCAGGCCCTTTGTCTTTGCCGGTAAAAGATATCCACAAAGATTTGTTGGATATTTATAAATTATTACATGTAAAGGCCCGAGTCACAGACAACTATTTCATTATAGAAATGAAATTACCACTTGTACGTGACACATAATTTAGATTGTATAAGGTTTTACCATTACCTTATATTTCTAATGGAAAGTCTGTTAAGGCGCGAACAACATCTACATACATTGCAATAAATATAATAAAAGATGTTTACATGCAAATGACACAATCAGACCTACAATCATGCGTCATACTACAAGAAAATGATTACATTTGTACTATCAATAAACCTACGTACAACATGTACCAAAAACATATGCCACGTGAAGTAAGCCTAATAACAAATAACAACAATCCCAAGTGTAACTATTACACGGAGGATTGTTCGAATGACTGGATCGGGTTACATCAACACAATATGTGGATATACGTATGTTGTGACGTATGTGAATTACGTACCATATGTGAAGACAACATAAAAACTGAACGAGTGACTAACGATTGATATTGAACTATTGATCCGATAATAACAACATTATACAACAACAACATCAACAACATTACCAGATTCACTAGTCCCGGTTATTTAAAAAGGATAGCAGAAGATCACAACCAGACATTTAAGGAGATAAATAAACAATTGGAAGAATTAAAGGAGAACAGTGAATTGCCAAATCAAATAAACACCCATGACATACAACAATACGTTGTATTTTATCTGGCATTAATCTTTATATGTATCGCGGCAATCAGCGGAGTGATATATATGATGAAGAAAAAACAATCACAACAACAATATCAACATTACCGGCCCAGAGATACAAGGACTTATCAACGTGCTGGCGGTACTCTTGAGGAAGCTACTGGGAACCCAACAATCTGTAATGAAGAAATAGAGATGATATCTGTACCACCACCCAGAACCTCAAGACCTATTTATGCTAAACCACAGTTAAAACCTAAATGCAATTTATAAGGCTTTTCCGTTGTTCTGGCAGCATGTACGGACAACGTACATAATTTAATTCTATATATATATATTTAATGCCGCGCCAGAAGCGCGCCGGTAACCTACTTATCAAACTGCAAACACTGCACGCGGTGAACGCATTAATCGTCAACCTAAATTAAGTAAATATAATTTTAGAGAAGTCAGTTGTGAATACCAACTCGAACATTCAACATCCCCAACATTTTAACCTAACATTTATATTTAATTTTAACCATTTATTAAGTTAATTCCTAAGTTTTACTTAATATACACTTTTATAACATTTAAAAACAATTTTAATTTCCACATTCCCCAACCAAGGACTCGCTCGTAGTCACGCTAACGTCGCGCACTACGAGTAATAAATTGTAAGGTCCCTTACAGACGCTTTCGTAATTTCTGCTTGAATTTAATCAAAAAAAAGGCAATATCAGAGAGATCAGATAAACAAAACAGTAAAAAATCCTAAAAACCTCTGGCTAACAATAAATGAAATAACCCATTTTAAAACATCAAAAAGCTCTAACACGTGTCTCTTGAACATCACTCCGCATCCCCTCGATTCTCTAAATCGCGTCAACCGGTTTTTTGTTGGCATAGGTAAGACCTTGGCCGATGACATTACGCAAAATCTCAATAATTCAAGTAATGGCACACCCAACAAAGTTGCTAATGCCCACCCAAATCTCACATCGTTTGTGTTACTAGCAACCGATCCCAAAGAAGTGGATACCATACTGATGGGTCTTAATCCTGGAAGCTCACCTGGCTGGGATGGCATACCTGTGAAATTCCTAAAGCTATCTAAGGACTTTTCTGTACCGATCATAAGTCAGCTGGCTAATTCATGCTTTGATAGTGGAAAATTTCCCACTACTTTGAAGCATTCTGTGGTTACTCCGGTGCACAAGGGTGGGGACGTGAACGATGTCAATAATTATCGACCCATATCAGTTCTTCCATGCATTTCAAAAATAATAGAAACATTATTAAATAGTAGACTCATAAATTACCTAAATAAATATTATATCTTGTCAGACTCACAATATGGTTTTAGGAAAGGTTTATCTACACAAGACGCTATCATTGCACTGACTAAAGAGATCGTAACCAAAGTGGACAGCAGAAAAAAAAGTGTGAGACAGTGATCTTAGACCTAAAAAGGCATTTGACACCGTTTACGTTCCCATCCTTCTGCAGCGGCTTGAAGGCATTGACATAAGGGGAACCACGTACTCATTTTTTAAAGACTATCTAGATAATCGATATCAGCAAGTAAAAATCAGTAATCAAAGGAGTAACGAAGAAAAGGTAACCTTCGGTGTCCCACAGGGAAGTGTGCTCGGTCCGACGCTGTTCCTAATATACATAAACAAATTATGTAATTTTGGGATCAGCGGCGGCCGCATCTTCTCTTATGCGGATGACACTGCGGTGGTTTACTCAGGAGAGTCATGGAGCGACGTGCAATCGATCGCTGAACGTGGTCTGTCAGAAATAGCTGGCTGGCTGAATAAAAATCTTTTAACCCTTAATGTTTCTAAAACCTACTACATTTGTTTCACTCCAAATATCAGATCACAGCCAGGTCCCTTGCAACTGTCTAAACATACAAAAAAGTGACAACAGTAAAGAACCTTGGTGTGACGGTTGACCAGAGTCTGACATGGCATCCTCATGTAACGGACTGAAACACCGTTTCGAGGTTCTTATAAAACAAGAAAACATAAATAAATAAAATAATTCAATGTCGTAAAACGCCATCTAGTAATTAAGTAAGAATTTCTACAAGTAAATTGAATATCACTTGGTTTTTTATAAAACGAAAATAATTCAATGTCGTAAAACGCCATCTAGTTGATTAAGTAAGGAATTTTTATACGTAAATAAAATGATGAATAAATATACACTATGGTATGTGGTCAAAGAAAAAAATTGATTAAATTGCAAAGGGCAAGTAAATTTGTTTTGTGAACAAATAAATTTAAAATGTAGTTTAATATATACAGTACCTATAGATGGGACTATGATTGAAAGAATTTAAGAAAAATAGTCTATGGATATTTACACAAGAATAATATTATAATAGTTTTGTGTATTGTTTATAATAAAATTAATAAGGAAAAGAATAAACAGATAAAGTTAAAACTTATTAATTATTTACAAGGAACAATAATTATAATATTTAATGCAATAAAGTACTGTTGAAAAGAGATTATAAATACTATTTATTATCTGTGTGCCTCAGAGCTATGGAAAATGCAGGAAGTGGCTCTGATTGGTTATTATTGTTTAGAGGTCAAATGATTATTGAATAATTTTCTATATCTATTATTGAGTATTATATGGATGTTTATTAAACATAAAATTAATCTTATATTATTATGAAAATATTGACAGTTAGAATCAATGAGTGTAAGTATGTAAATAGTTTATAAATATTTAAAAAAGGGCCACTGGTTCACGGAAGATTTAAGTTAGTTCATAATTATAACGCAGGCGCCATAGAAAACCTAGCGCTGTTGTCAATTATTCAGAAATTGTGACTTTTGGCGGGAAAATAAAAGCTTCTGATTGGTGGAGGACACTATTGGAGCCCTAATTCGGCGAAAGTAGGATTTTGAGTGGGAATTCAAGGACACTTTTTCTTTGAGCTGGCTTCGGGGTTGGTTGATTCGCGAAAGGTATTCTGTACAATGTACTTTGGCGGGAATTTTGAGATTTTTACAATTAAAGTCGTGAAGATTTTTTACTTTGTATGTGAATAATTGAGTTTAATTAGTAAATATATAGTGTTTAAATTAGTGAAAAGAGGAATTAGGTAGCTCGCCTTTATTGAAGTTTATAATTCGCGAAATGAACATTTTATCGTATGAGCCAGACAAGACACCTTTATCTCTGGGATTAAGAATTGAATCTCGTGTTCAATTCGGAATATCAGCTGTACTGTGAGTCTGCGGTACAGGGCCATACATGAGATAAAATGTTTAAATAGGGATTCTTTGTGGGACTTTGGTAGGGCTAGGGACGGTTGAGGCCATAGGTATTAGCTAGGTTCCCCCGCTTAGGAAGTCAATCGACGTGATTGCCCTGAGTTGATACCTATCGGTGATAACGAAGCTCTTGACCTCTGTTCAGCTAGGCATGCTGAGGATAGTCTGAAGCGCTCAGCACACGGATTTTGCCTGAAAGGGATCCGTGAGCTTCCAGGATGGTTTGTGACTGGAGAGGAGGCGGTTGTCGCTCTCCAGAGCGGATCAGTCCTGTCTATCTTTATATATGTATATATACACATTTTTATGTCCTTGTCCTGTGAGAGAACACATCCTTGGCTTCGGCCGTGGTCTCTTGCTCGTAGGGGGTACTAGTGATAGTTCAAAGTCAGGCTTACTACCTGCGCCCTAGTCAGATAGATTAGCTTTACACATTTCACGTTTAACGTAGTTGAATGTTTGTTGATACATGGTTAGTTTAGTCAGGTAGGTGAGTAGGTACACACTAATAGCAAACATATGAATATATATATTAGGTAGGTAGTATTGCGTTTGTAAAGGGGTGATCTAAGTTGTTATTATTGTAAATCATGATACACTGATTGGGAAATTAGATAGACAATTGGTTCAATTACAACAAAGCAGATTTGTAAATGACCGCCATCTTGTGACCGAAGAATGAAAGTTTTCCCGCTAATTTTTGCAAGCCAATTTTCATGTCGATTTACGTTGTTGGAATTTACTGGGATTATAGTGACAGTAATGTGTAATAATTACGCTAAGATTATGGTGAAAATAAAACTACAAGCGAATGCTGCAACACCACGACGAGTGATTTAATAGTGAAGTGAGTGATTGTGAGTGAAATGGAGACAGTGAACTGGTGTATTCATTACAGAATTCAGATATTGTTAAAGGTAAATACACAGTGATTGATCTGTCCTAACCATCTTTGATATAATATTTATTATTTACATATAAATCCTTGCTGGTTCATTATTGAACGACAACACAACGGTATATTGTACATTCACGCTAGTGAAACCTTTCTGACTACAGAATTATGTGCAAGACCACCGAAGTCTGAAGGGTCGGAAGTATCCAAACAGACTAGCTACAGAGGTAGTTATTTTACTATTGTTCTTTGTGTACGAGCAAGATCTTACACATGAGATTACCATGGCTACAAACACACAAATAATGATGTTTGGACATTTTAATCACTGTTGCATAATCAGCTATTATATGTACTGTATCGAATGCACATGGTCGCTCGATCGCTATCTTATAGTAACTTTGTCATCCGCTAGGGTGAAGCAAAAGCTATATCTGAGCTGAATTATTGTAGTTTGATCAAGTGTTCGGTGAGAATGTATTCTCTCTGAAGTGTCTATATAGACATTATTATTCAGAAGTGAATTGGTTCTAGTATTAACTATAATTATTTAGGTCTGTGCTAATAAATGAGCTTTTCCTAACTAAACTTATCGTTAACAATCAGCGCAGAAGTTACTGCGATAGATACTAATGTAATTGTCCTAAAATGACGCTTAGAACGATGATTCTGTGTTATCATCTTAATACCTTATATTAAAGGAATTACGGCAATAGGACTGAAGTCCTGCGTTAGAGTTACGCTATTCTGAAAATAGAATTGGGGATTTGTGTATCGGATGCCTCGATACAGTAGGCAGGAGACTTTAAAATTGTCTCCTAAATACCTACTTAGGCATAGGAAGGACTATGTTGGTACTAGTGGCGAGTCCTACTGAATGTGGCGAGCACGGGGCCACATTTCTTATACACGGGGGGGGGGGGGGAATACACTATATTACAGAAATAATAAAGATTTATAGAAGTTTCAACGATGAGTTGATCTTAACTATAAATTGTTTGTGTATATTATTTTGAATAACACGACCTCTGTTGGTATCCTCGAAAACAATTATAATTTGAAGTATTGAATGATTGACAATTAATTTTGTAGATTCTAATTTTACGTGTAGTGCAAACGTATGTGGTAGGTGTCTCTGTGCTAAGTGTTGAATGAGGGCGGTGAAAATTGTCAAATTCCAAACGTCATTAAGAATGTAGTTGTCAAAAGATTGTCTGGTCGTATTCCACTAAGTAAATAAGTGAAATTGTATGTTATATTGTGAGGTTAGTATGATAAATAAGGTGATGAACTGTGGATTGACTACGAAGTAAGGTTGGAGTAGCGACAAATCTGTTAAGAGGTATGTTAAAGTAAATACGAGTTACAATCATAAGAGTATGTGAACTTTGGTTGGGGAACTAGGACTGGGATATACATGAATTCTATTGTAGATAAAGTACGATAAGGAATAGGTCTTTCACAACCCATTTTTCTATAGAATCACGGATTACTGCGTATCACGATAAGCGGTCTGAAGGTCATTAGACGATAGCGCGGCTGGGAATTGTAGGTTTGAATACGAGAGGTGTACGGGGATAGCTTTATACATCTAGATTCAATGGTCATGACATAGAATTAGTTACAACTTGGTCCCGCGTGACCAGGATATTACAATTTGGTGCCTCTGACCAGGATTAGTATGGTTATTGCAGTGACGTTACAACTTGGTGACGTGATCCATGGCACTGAGCATTACAATGTGGGGCTCGGTGACCAGGATAACACCACAATTTAGTGCCTGGTAAACAGGATGACACTACAATTTTGTGTCGTTAACCAGGATGTTAACGTTTGTTTGTCCCGGGAAGGTCAATATCACGGTGCTACTTGGTACTGTGCGACCAAGACTAGCTAGGGATGCACGGAAGTAGGTATAATACTAATATCTTGAAACCAGGATCCAGTAGGGTCTGGTATTAAATAAGTAAATGCATTTATATTAAGCGGAGAATATGGAGTGGAATAGAATGGTAGTATTATGGTCACAAGATGGTATTAATAATTTAGTATCATTAATTAGAATATATTAGGTATCGGTGCAATCACTCTGTGAATTATAATATAATTGAGATGTAAACAAAAAATATCATTGACCAGAAAATATTATTATTGGTTATATTAAATAAAAACAAGAATTATATATAGTAGTAGTTAGATTGATGTATTGATTTCTTTACAGTTTAGGTATTTATAAAAAAAAAAAAAAATAACAAAATGGATTTAAAGAATTATTATGAGTTGGAAATAAGAGGGAGAAATATTGCCATTAAAGCAAAAATATATTGGTATAAGGTTAGGAAAAAAGAGGGTCTTATGGGGTGGTTTGTAAGAAGAAAGTAAGTAAGTATTGAGTGAAATTATTTGGGGTTAATATAAGTTAATAAGTTCCTTAAGGTACGGTATGGTTATGCTATACCGTACAATTTGTTGCCGTGAATATATATAGGTAAGAGGGAAATGGGTTGTATTAATATATTAGAGGGGGTTTAATAGTAATAATTAAAATTAAAAATATTAGAAAATGGGGGGTCGAGATAGTGTTTTAATTAAAAAAAAAAAAAACATGATGAATGAAATAAAATATTAATAGTTGGGGGGTCGTCCTTGGAATTTATGATAGATAGGGAAGTAAATGGGGGAGACAGGAGTATAGTATAATAGTGAATAAGTGTATACAATATACAAAGTTAATGCAATTGTGAATTAATTTTTAGAACTAAAAGTCGTCATTTATTAATAAATAAAAAGGGAAGAGAAGAGAAAAGAAGGTGTAATTTGATAAGTGTACCTTGAAAATGTGTAAATTTATTAAAGTGTAATGAAGTGTAATTGATAAACTATAATTTGATGAAGTATAACTAAATACGGTGTGACTTTATTGTGTTGTGATACTATTTGATATTGGAAGCCACAAGGGGGGAATTGTGTGTGGTTTCTAGTGAACTAAATACATTTAGAATATTACCTTGATAATTGTCCAAGAGAAGATGGTTAAGCCAAAAGGTAGAGTGCGTAAGACACCTGCTCGATATAGGGAGTCAAATACTGGGTTTACATGTGCAAATAGCATGGGAGATCTGAGTTCTGAGGAATCGTTCAACGTTCACCCAGTTTCTAGGCGAGTAAATAAAGGAAATAGTGGGGGTTTGAACTCTAATAAAGTAGTGGAGCCAATGGATTGTTCAGTGATAGAGAAGATAAATCAGGCATTGGGAATATTGACTTCACAGATAGAGGCATTGAGGGCCGAGGTGAAAGAGGTTAAATCGGCGTCTGTCAATCAAAATGAGGAAATGTCATCCGAGGTAGGGAATCCTTCTGCAGTGGAACCAGAGCTTTCGAATTCTTCACACGAACAAACCAGAGTGTGTTTGGATAATGGAGAACGTAAGGAGTTTAATAATCAAGGTTTACCAGGAAATATTAATTATCATATACGGAATATCACATTAGATAAGCCTAAGTATGGAGATGATATGGGTTTGCACCCAGTGACCTTTTTAGAAGATTTAGAAACTTACCTTAAGAAGATTGGACAAGGGGGTAATCAACTAGAATTAATACAAGAATGTCTGTCAGGAGAGGCCAGGGATTGGGCGAGGGTTTATAAGTTGCGTTGGACTAATTTTGAGGATTTCAAGATGGATTTTCTATCCACCTTTTGGAGTGAGAGCAAGCAGAATGAGCTGCGGAGGTCGATCGTAAATGGCGTTTGGGATAAAGATAAATCTTCAACTATGTTGGGGCACTTTTTGAATTTAACCGGGAAGGCGCAAATGCTTACCTATAAGATCTCAGAGAGACAACTAGTGAATGATATAGTCAGACAGTATCCTAAGTACATACAACAAGGATGGTATACTTCTAAATTGAACACAATCATAGAGACGGCGGATTATTTAAGGGAGATGGACGACATCGCACGAGTAGACAGTGGGGTTCAACAGGCAAAGGCGGAGAGGAAGAAGGAGTTGGACCGTAATTTCAAGGAGCATCGTCAAAATTATAAGAAATGGCCAAGACCAGCAATTAGTCAGCAGTCAAAGGTAGCAGCCGTTGCAGCTTCGGGTTCATCGGTGGTAGTAGAAGATACAGCGAGGGAAGGTTTAAACTAGGAGGGATTGGAAATTTGGTTCCCGGTCCAGTCTCAATTAAAGGGGGCGCTGCATTAGAAATTATGCGTAAAATGGGGTGGAAACCAGGTGAAATGTTAGGAAGAGGGGGAAGGGGAATTAGGACACCATTGGCACCGGTATTATTAGATAGGAAGGCAAAAGAAGGATTAGGTTATAGACATTTTGAACCAAAACAGTTATATATTGACGAGCAAATAGTAGATTTAATTAAGTGGAAGGCTGACTTTAAACAAGTAGAATGTATAAGTCCAAGGGTAGAAGGGGTAGTATTTGAAGAACAGGAAGGTAAAGAGGGAGAAATTAGTTTTACTTCGGAGGTATATGTACACGTTTTCGGGTGTGAGGTAATGGCACTGATTGACACAGGTTGTGATATTACTAGTGTGTCAGAAGAGTTTTTGAACGAGTTAAAGTTAGGCCGGGAGGTAGAGATACCCTGGCTACCAATTAAACCCTTTCAAATAAGAACAGCTGTAGGGCATAAAAGTTTGGAAATAAAGAAGGTAGTTTTGTTACCGTTACAGTTAGGAGAGTTTGTTGCGGAGACGGGGTTCATAGTAGTTCCGGGGTTGATAAATCCTTTAATATTGGGGTTTGATTGGCTGAAAGGACATGGAGTAACTCTTAATACCAGTGGGGAAAATAGAGGTTTAGTGATAAAACAGGGGGATCAGTTATCCGTAATTCCGTTCGTTAAACGTAACAACGGGTGTAGCTTTAAAGAAGTTCAAGATTCCTTATTAATAGAGACTAGATTAGATGAAGTTAATTGGTCAGAGTTAGAAACGGGGGTTGTATTAGAGAGTAATCAAAGGGATAAACTGTTAAAATTGTTACAAAAGTTTGAGAATTTATTTACATCACGGTTGGGTAGAGCTAATTGTTATCAACATAAAATAGTTATGGTATCGAACGTCCCCATTGTTAAGAGGAGTTATCCAGTACCTTATGCTTACAGAGAGCGAATGGAATTAAAGTTAAACGAAATGGAAAATTTAGGTATTATTAGTAGAGCTTCAACTCCATATTGTAGTCCCTTAACCTTTACAATCAAAAAGGATGATTCCATCAGAGTGTTATTAGACGCTAGAGAAATTAACAAGTTTATGGTAGCTGAGACTGAGAAGCCGCCTTTACAATTAGATGTTATGAACTCATTCCATGGGGCTAAATTTATTAGTATAATAGATTTAAACAATGCGTACTTTCAAATACCAATATCTCAGGATAGTAAGAAATATACGGGGTTCACCTTTAATGGGAAGTCTTATGTTTATAACGTATTACCGCAGGGGTTAAAGACATCTGTTGGGAGTTTTAGTAGGGCTATGGACACTATATTGGGACATGAGGTTAGGGAGTATTGTGTAAATTACCTAGATGACCTAGCTATTATTACTACAGGATCATTTAATCAACATTTAGAGCATTTGGACATAGTACTTGGGAAATTACAAAAGGCAGGCCTTACTTGTAATTTCAAGAAGTGTGAGTTTTGTTGTGAGGAAGTGAAGATGTTAGGTTATATTATTTCTACAAAGGGATTACGCACTGACCCAGAGAAAGTTAAAGCTATTCAAGACTTTCCAGCACCTAGAAAAATTAAACAATTAAGAGCATTTTTAGGATTATGTAATTTTTATAGGAAATTTATTCCAAATTATCATAGACAGGCTCAACCATTATATAATTTATTAAAAAAGGGTAAGGTTTGGAATTGGGGAGATTTGGAACAAATAGCTTTTCAACAACTTAAATCATTGTTTTTAGGAACTATAATGTTGCATCATCCAGACTTTACTAGGCCATATTACTTACAAACTGATTGTTCACAAATAGGGCTGGCCGGGGTTCTATACCAGATAGATAGTAATGATGAGCAGAAGATATTGGGGTTCTATAGTAGAGCTTTGAGGGGTGCACAATTAAATTGGACTACAACAGAACAAGAGTTTTATTCAGTGATTTGTTGTTTAGAGAAATTTGAATCATATTTACGGGGTGCAAGGGTAATTATTCAGACTGACCATAAGGCTTTATTATTCGTGAAGACTTGGAAATTATATAATGCAAAAATAACTCGCTGGATAAATTATTTGGAAAATTTCCAATATGAAATACAACATATTAAAGGTAGGGATAATATAGTAGCCGATATATTATCACGTTATCCGCCAGAGGGGAAGGTTTTACAAGACGAAAAGATTAAAATGCCTAGTATTCTTTACATGGAGTCAAAACAAAATAAAGAATTGTTAAAAAGACTTGAACAAATAAAATTATATCAAAGGGAAGATGAAGAGATTAGCAAATTACTTAACATATTACAAAATCCTAGTGAGGTAGGTAGACAATCGTCCAGGCTGATTAATAAGTGTAGATTAAAAGATGGGGTTTTGGTTATAGAGAGGGATGGTGGAAAGAGAAATTCGATATACTTGCCAGATAAGCTTAGAGATGAGGTAATTAAACAGGTACATTTGGAGATGGGACATCAAGGTAGTTATAAGATGTTGAAATATATAAAGGAGAGGTTTTATTGGAAAGGTTTGACTAAGGATGTAAAGCGCAAAGTAAGGGGGTGTAATGTATGTCAGTTAACTAAACATAATAATAATAATAAAGTGGGTCCATGTTGCCCCATTGTGTCTAAAGATATAGGAGATTTAGTGATGGTAGATCTATATGGACCTTTACCTGTGGGGAAGTTTGGAATGAGATACATATTAGTTTTACAGGATTCCTTTAGTAAATTTGTGAAGTTTTATGATCTGAGGAAGGCAACAGCCAGAGCGGTAATTAGCAAGGTGAAAAAGATATTTAGAAATAATAAAACCTAAGGCAATTATGTCAGATAATGGAACGCAATTCACTGGTCGAGTTTGGAAGGAAGGGATGGAATTGTTAGGTATTAAAGTAATTTATACCACAGTTAGAAATCCCAGGCCTAATACTGTAGAGAGAGTAAATAGAGAATTGGGAAGACTGTTTAGGACTTATAATAGTAGTAATCACAGGGGATGGGTTAATACATTGCCAAAATTAGAAAACTTGTATAATAATACATACCATGAAAGTACTGGCTATACTCCTTGTGAAATTCTATATGGGATTAGCACTGAACTATCATTTGACCAAGCTATAGGGAAGGATAGTGATAGGTTAGATATAGTGGAAATTAGGAATTCAGTGAGGGAGAACCTGAAATCAGCTGCAGAAAAAAGGAAGCTGGGATTCAATAAAAGAAATAGATTGATAGAGTATCAAGTGGGAGATTTTGTCAAAATAAGGAAATTAAATAAATCTAATGCTGAGTTAAAAATTACTAAGAAATTTGAAAATTTATATGAAGGGCCTTATGTCATAGCGGGGAGTCCCTGTAAGAATGTTTATATTTTGGTAAATCCATTAACAGACGAAGTGAAAGGAAAGTTTAATACTATACATTTATCGAGGTATTATAAAGAACCATGATAGGAATTGCTACACAATGGGTTGATTCCTAGGAGTCATAAAGGATGATAGGGGGAGATGTTATTAAAGCTAGGATAAGACTGGATTGGGGAACAATGGGAATGGCTAACTGTATCTGTCGAAATTAAATTGAACCGTATTTGTGTTATAACTTCTGAGTTAGGAATTGGTGATTCAAAGTCACACCAAAGTAAATTGGTGATTGGTTGAAAGGTTAACTATATGTATTTAGTGAAGTTATTGGAAGTTTTTTTTTTTTCTTTCTCTTTTCCTTCTCCAGAAAGGGAGCAATTTGTTACGATAATTTTACGTTTGTAAGTAACTAATGTGTTGTTAACAGAAAGTTATATTATTTATTTTGATTAAAGGTTGAAAATTTTCTTTAAAATTAAAGAAAGTAATAAATTGAAAATTGTAAGATTTAATTAACACTTAAAAAGGGGAGGAAATGTTTAACAATTGTTAAACATGATTGATAATTATTGAGTAGAGTAAAATTAATATTGTAAAGTAAAAATTCAAAATAAAATGAATAAAAATGAATTAAACAAAGAATTGTAAAATTTTGAATTAATGTTAAAATTGTTGGAATTGTAATTTTTGTTGTACTAATAATTGATAATAAAAGGAGGAAAGGGGTGAAGCCCATCTGAGGACATGAAGGAGAATGTGGCAGTTTAAGAATTTCTTAAGTTCTGTATACATGTAGTCAAATATTAAAAGGGTCAGATATGTTTATATATATCTTGTTCATTTCGTCAGATGGTGGGGCGTAGAGGTGGCTCCACCCAAATAAAATAATAATAACTAAGTAAAGTTGAATATAAAAAAAAAAGGAAATGAAGGAAACATATATAATAATAAAATAAATAAATAATATGTTTACGTATAATGTCAATATTAAAGGAGACGAAAAAAGGGGGGGGTGGAAGGAAGACAAATAATGAGAACTCTTTTACTTTATTAGTATTGGTCGGTTGGTAGTGAGCACAACCGCGGAAGTTGGTTCTGAAAGTGTGTATGATGAATTTCTTCGTTATATGAGATGTATATGTTAGCGAATTGCATGAGATGATGGAATGGGATTGTTAAAATCAGAATGGAGGGCCATCCCGATTAATACTATAATTAAAGTGTTAAAATTATTATACCAGTTTGGTTCAATTATCTATGTACACTACAATAGATTTTGTGAAGGTTATGCAAGGTGTTAGGTTAAGGAAGGACTAGAAGTCTAAGCATGCCGTTAATGGGCCTTCACAGGGTCTCAACTATACACGTTAGGAACAATTAAGAAAGCACACTCTACATGCTTGTTTGGGAAATGGGATGTGTGTCCTTGGATCTCCTTCGGGTGGAGTGGAGGCTATTGGCCCCTTTATTTTTGTTTGTCCACAAGGTTTGGCTAATTTTGGGGAATGGGGTAGGCGGATCATGGGCGACGTAGATGGATCATGCTACAAAGTCCCCTATGATCTTCTACTCTATGCGACAGCGCTGAGATGATTCACAACCATTTTTTCCCGCTGAATTGGTCAGGCTGGCAGGAAATAACGTGGTCCCGTAGTTTTCGCCTTAAAACTTGAATGTGGGAGCAAGCGATATCGTGTCCCAATTTTGAAACACACACACACACATATAGAAATTGGACCTAAATTGGGTTTAACCAATCTAACAATATGTATACTACCAAAATAAATTTTAATTTCATGCAGGTCGTTTAGACTAGAGTTATAGCTAGGTTAGTGAATCTTTACTTCGGGCACAAAGGGGGAATGGTTGTGCCTGCGTAAATGATTCAGGGGGTCGGATGTAACGGACTGAAACACCGTTTCGAGGTTCTTATAAAACAAGAAAACATAAATAAATAAAATAATTCAATGTCGTAAAACGCCATCTAGTAATTAAGTAAGAATTTCTACAAGTAAATTGAATATCACTTGGTTTTTTATAAAACGAAAATAATTCAATGTCGTAAAACGCCATCTAGTTGATTAAGTAAGGAATTTTTATACGTAAATAAAATGATGAATAAATATACACTATGGTATGTGGTCAAAGAAAAAAATTGATTAAATTGCAAAGGGCAAGTAAATTTGTTTTGTGAACAAATAAATTTAAAATGTAGTTTAATATATACAGTACCTATAGATGGGACTATGATTGAAAGAATTTAAGAAAAATAGTCTATGGATATTTACACAAGAATAATATTATAATAGTTTTGTGTATTGTTTATAATAAAATTAATAAGGAAAAGAATAAACAGATAAAGTTAAAACTTATTAATTATTTACAAGGAACAATAATTATAATATTTAATGCAATAAAGTACTGTTGAAAAGAGATTATAAATACTATTTATTATCTGTGTGCCTCAGAGCTATGGAAAATGCAGGAAGTGGCTCTGATTGGTTATTATTGTTTAGAGGTCAAATGATTATTGAATAATTTTCTATATCTATTATTGAGTATTATATGGATGTTTATTAAACATAAAATTAATCTTATATTATTATGAAAATATTGACAGTTAGAATCAATGAGTGTAAGTATGTAAATAGTTTATAAATATTTAAAAAAGGGCCACTGGTTCACGGAAGATTTAAGTTAGTTCATAATTATAACGCAGGCGCCATAGAAAACCTAGCGCTGTTGTCAATTATTCAGAAATTGTGACTTTTGGCGGGAAAATAAAAGCTTCTGATTGGTGGAGGACACTATTGGAGCCCTAATTCGGCGAAAGTAGGATTTTGAGTGGGAATTCAAGGACACTTTTTCTTTGAGCTGGCTTCGGGGTTGGTCGATTCGCGAAAGGTATTCTGTACAATGTACTTTGGCGGGAATTTTGAGATTTTTACAATTAAAGTCGTGAAGATTTTTTACTTTGTATGTGAATAATTGAGTTTAATTAGTAAATATATAGTGTTTAAATTAGTGAAAAGAGGAATTAGGTAGCTCGCCTTTATTGAAGTTTATAATTCGCGAAATGAACATTTTATCGTATGAGCCAGACAAGACACCTTTATCTCTGGGATTAAGAATTGAATCTCGTGTTCAATTCGGAATATCAGCTGTACTGTGAGTCTGCGGTACAGGGCCATACATGAGATAAAATGTTTATATAGGGATTCTTTGTGGGACTTTGGTAGGGCTAGGGACGGTTGAGGCCATAGGTATTAGCTAGGTTCCCCCGCTTAGGAAGTCAATCGACGTGATTGCCCTGAGTTGATACCTATCGGTGATAACGAAGCTCTTGACCTCTGTTCAGCTAGGCATGCTGAGGATAGTCTGAAGCGCTCAGCACACGGATTTTGCCTGAAAGGGATCCGTGAGCTTCCAGGATGGTTTGTGACTGGAGAGGAGGCGGTTGTCGCTCTCCAGAGCGGATCAGTCCTGTCTATCTTTATATATGTATATATACACATTTTTATGTCCTTGTCCTGTGAGAGAACACATCCTTGGCTTCGGCCGTGGTCTCTTGCTCGTAGGGGGTACTAGTGATAGTTCAAAGTCAGGCTTACTACCTGCGCCCTAGTCAGATAGATTAGCTTTACACATTTCACGTTTAACGTAGTTGAATGTTTGTTGATACATGGTTAGTTTAGTCAGGTAGGTGAGTAGGTACACACTAATAGCAAACATATGAATATATATATTAGGTAGGTAGTATTGCGTTTGTAAAGGGGTGATCTAAGTTGTTATTATTGTAAATCATGATAAACTGATTGGGAAATTAGATAGACAATTGGTTCAATTACAACAAAGCAGATTTGTAAATGACCGCCATCTTGTGACCGAAGAATGAAAGTTTTCCCGCTAATTTTTGCAAGCCAATTTTCATGTCGATTTACGTTGTTGGAATTTACTGGGATTATAGTGACAGTAATGTGTAATAATTACGCTAAGATTATGGTGAAAATAAAACTACAAGCGAATGCTGCAACACCACGACGAGTGATTTAATAGTGAAGTGAGTGATTGTGAGTGAAATGGAGACAGTGAACTGGTGTATTCATTACAGAATTCAGATATTGTTAAAGGTAAATACACAGTGATTGATCTGTCCTAACCATCTTTGATATAATATTTATTATTTACATATAAATCCTTGCTGGTTCATTATTGAACGACAACACAACGGTATATTGTACATTCACGCTAGTGAAACCTTTCTGACTACAGAATTATGTGCAAGACCACCGAAGTCTGAAGGGTCGGAAGTATCCAAACAGACTAGCTACAGAGGTAGTTATTTTACTATTGTTCTTTGTGTACGAGCAAGATCTTACACATGAGATTACCATGGCTACAAACACACAAATAATGATGTTTGGACATTTTAATCACTGTTGCATAATCAGCTATTATATGTACTGTATCGAATGCACATGGTCGCTCGATCGCTATCTTATAGTAACTTTGTCATCCGCTAGGGTGAAGCAAAAGCTATATCTGAGCTGAATTATTGTAGTTTGATCAAGTGTTCGGTGAGAATGTATTCTCTCTGAAGTGTCTATATAGACATTATTATTCAGAAGTGAATTGGTTCTAGTATTAACTATAATTATTTAGGTCTGTGCTAATAAATGAGCTTTTCCTAACTAAACTTATCGTTAACAATCAGCGCAGAAGTTACTGCGATAGATACTAATATAATTGTCCTAAAATGACGCTTAGAACGATGATTCTGTGTTATCATCTTAATACCTTATATTAAAGGAATTACGGCAATAGGACTGAAGTCCTGCGTTAGAGTTACGCTATTCTGAAAATAGAATTGGGGATTTGTATACCGGATGCCTCGGTACAGTAGGCAGGAGACTTTAAAATTGTCTTCTGAATACCTACTTAGGCATAGGAAGGACTATGTTGGTACTAGTGGCGAGTCCTACTGAATGTGGCGAGCACGGGGCCACATTTCTTATACACGGGGGGGGAAAATACACTAAATTACAGAAATAATAAAGATTTATAGAAGTTTCAACGATGAGTTGATCTAACTATAAATTATCACTGACAGTAATTGTTTGTGTATTTTTTTTGAATAACACGACCTCTGTTGGTATCCTCGAAAACAATTATAATTTGAAGTATTGAATGATTGACAGTTAATTTTGTAGATTCTAATTTTACGTGTAGTGCAAGCGTAATGTGGTAGGTGTCTCTGTACTAAGTGTTGAATGAGGGCGGTAAAAATTGTCAAATTTCAAACGTCATAAGAACGTAGTTGTCAAAAGATTGTCTGGTCGTATTCCACTAAGTAAATAAGTGAAATTGTATGTTATATTGTGAGTTTAGTATGATAAATAAGGTGACGAACTGTGGATTGACTACGAAGTAAGGTTGGAGTAGCGACAAATCTGTTAAGAGGTATGTTAAAGTAAATACGAGTTACAATCATAAGAGTATGTGAACTTTAGGTTGGGAAACTAGGACTGGGATATACATGAATTCTATTGAAGATAAAGTACGATAAGGAATAGGTCTTTCACAACCCATTTTTTCTATAGAATCACGGATTACTGCGTATCACGATAAGCGGTCTGAAGGTCATTAGACGATAGCGCGGCTGGGAATTGTAGGTTTGAATACGAGAGGTGTACGGGGATAGCTTTATACATCTAGATTCAATGGTCATGACATAGAATTAGTTACAACTTGGTCCCGCAGGACCGGGGTATTACACTCACCTTGAATGCATTATGAGTAGAGTTAGAAAACTTATATATATATATTCAAAACTTTGCGTCACGTAATGCAGCCTCCGTTACTCAATAAAATTAATATTGCATTGGCACAGTCGGTGACATACTGCATTTAGAAAGAAAGAAAAAGAAAAAAAAAATATTTGCGACCACACACAATACATGATGGGTACAATAATAAAAGTATGTTATTAATTAATTAACTTTACATTGTGCGAGCCCCAAATAGGGCCCCAATTCAGCATAAAATTGCTGCGTACACCGCGACGCGAGTATACGCAGCGCTGGTTGTTAAATGGGGCCGCTAGTTGGCGCTGACGCCAGGCACATAATAGTTTGCTGTGATGACAATTTATAACAACAAATATACAAATACAGATAATATTATGTAGAAATATAGAAATAAACATCGAAATATAAATCCTCATCGAGTACTTATAAACGAAAAACAAAACTAGGTGTATTACAATTACAATCCCGATACAAAGACAAGGACGGACGGCGACAACATGAGTGATGTCATGCTATACCTAAGTCATGCGCCGGCGCCATGTTGCATAACGCTGTTAGGTAACAATCAAACAATTTTATTATATCACCGCCACATGAGCGCCGCCTTAAACACTGAATATTCTATATATGCCACAAATATGCAATTCCATGTGATCCCAAATACGTGTAGTTTTTTATGGAAGTGATCAGACAAATTGTACTATTTTAGTACATATACGTGTGTGGATTTCGGTGTTCGCGATTTAATCCGTGTGACCCCCGGGTGGAGGCAATGTTTATAGCAGGTATATGCCTATAGTTGTGTTACATTTACAGTTATATAATCAAATTGTTTAAAATAGGGAATGTTTACTGTCAGCAATACAAGGCACAGCAAATACCGAATAATAACCAAGTAACAATAAAATAAAGTAATGAGTAAATGCATGTGATATGTTTGAGTACCCAGCCGGATCAGACTATGAGCTACTACATGATATGGAAGTGCAGTGCAGTCTCCTGTGCGGCCACTTTAATTTGACTTAGACTGCTCTACCATATACATGTTTATGAGGTGGCGTTTAAATGTGTGTTTTGTATTCAGGCAACGGGCCGGCGGCGAGAGGACATTTTAACACTGCGCGGCAGCATGCCTGAAACAGCCCCGGAAGGCAGCCGTCCTGTACCGAAGTAGCGACAAAGGGGGAACTTGCGACCTCTTGCTATATCGCTGCTTTTCGTACCTCCAGCGGAGCTTCTCAAAATGGATAAGCTGGCCTCTGTGTGGTCACCACCCCAAACACCAAACTGGCCAGGTGCAGCCTTCTCCTGGCTGCCATCTTAAGCATCTTTAGCTTATTTAGATAGGAAGTAACATGGCTTCGCCTAGGTATGTCCACACAGAAGCGAGCATAAACATTTTGAACCTGTTGGATCAAGCTCTCTGACCGCCCAAGCAGGCACGGGCCATAGACAGTATCACAGTAATTAAGTTTCGACAGCACAAGGCTATCAACTAGGAACTTCCACAGGGGTTCACTCAGGAACTGCCGTACGTTATATAAAATCTTGAGCCTGTAGAAACAGCCGCCCACCACCCTGTTGATGTGTGCATCAAAACGCAATTCTGGGTCCAGCACTAATCCAAGGTTGGGTGCTGCTTCCACTCTCTCGATACATACACCGCCAACGGTAATAGTTGGGTCCATATTAACTATGGCTTTGACTTGTTTCTTTGAGCCCAACACCATGAATTTAGATTTAGTTGGGTTCAATATGAGAGAATTATGCTCAGTCCAAGATACTATTCTGCCCAGGTCGTCATTAATGGCTGCTATCGCAGTAGGCGCCTCTGCAGGCTTGAAGGACCTGTAGATCTGTATATCATCTGCATACATGTGGTATTTGCAGTTTCGAATTAAGTCTACAATATCAGCACTCTATAGGGTGAATAAGAGAGGACACCCCTAGGCACCAGGCGGGGGGGGGGAGACATTTCGGGTACCATCCTCTCTCTGTTTCTCCACATATTGCGTCCTGTTTTCCAGGTAACTCTGAAACCATTCCACCGTTTCCCTGGCCAAGATCCCGATAGAAGGAGTGTGCTATTTATGGTGTCAAAAGCACGGGAGAAGTCCAGGAGCACCAGAATAGTTCCTTCCCCTTATCCCTCGCCTCAAGAATATTGCCAACTACATCCGCCAGAGCAGTCGCCGTGCCGCGCCCCCTGCGTAATCCCGACTTCAAATCAGGCAGAAAGCCATTGATCTCCAGGTACTCTGTCAGTTGTGTATGTACTACTCTCTCTAGGACCTTGGATAAGCAGTGCAGAATGCTTATGGGCCTTAAGTCCTTATAATTTTGTGGGTTGCTCACCTTTTCTATCGAACAATTGCACAACGCCACAGGTTGGGGAACCTATGAGATCTAATTGACGTGTTGATAATCTTAGTCACGGTCTGCAGAGCTGTCGGGAGCACCATAGAGAGCATTTCCCGCCCTATCCCATCAACCCCCTGGGCATTCGTTTTAATGCCGATAATCATTCTGCGCACCACTTCATCACTGACCGGCCTGATTTTAAATTCACTTGTAGTGCACCTATTAAATTCGAAGAATGTCAGCTGAGAGATTGACACTATTGATTCCCCTGGCACATTCAAAAAGGCCCTGTTGATTGCACCAACGTCGTCGAAGTGAACCGGCAGCAGCTTCTCCCTGTGGTTCGGTATGATGTCAGCCTTTAGAGATTTCCACAGACGTTTTGGTTCACTGACCTGTGAGTTGATGTTAGCTCGAAAGTAAGCTGACTTCTCAGCATGCAAGGACTTCTCAGCTAGGTGTTTCAGGTCCACGTAATATTTGTGGTATTGGTCCAATCCAGTATTGTGGTATCTTTTCCTAGCCCTGTCATGAAGACGGAACAGTAGGCGGATATTATCAGTGATCCAAGGAGTAGGCGGTGCTTTAAAGGTCTTTGTTCTTACAGGTGCATGAAGGTCGAACAGATGCAACATGTAAGAATTGAAGGACAGTAGCATAGCATTCACATCCTACCCCCACCCGCCATCATCCATCGGAGACTATGCCTATCCCGTTCAAAATGGTCCATCAGAACATGCCTCAGAGGTCTGTAAGTGACTATTTTAGGTATTTGCTTAGGTCTTTTCATTATGGTATCACAGACCACAAACGAATAGCGACCCAACTCCTCAATGCGATCCACAGTGACACTGCGCGTCCTTACATCTGTGCAAATGAGGTTTATGAGAGTGGCCTGGTATAAACTGAAACAATTGAGAAAGTCCGTTAGTCTCCTCACATCGCTCTCGGCCACTTCCTGCAAATCCACATTGAAGTCCTCCAAGAGCATCAAGTGGTCATATGGAGCCAGAGCAGTGACACTATCGGTTACACTACCCAGGAACTCATCCAGGTTGAGCCAGGGAGGGCGATAGGCCGTGCCCACAAGCAACGTTTTGCCCATGATGCTAATAGTGATCCACATTTGCTCAACATTAGGATTTATACGGTGCACCCTGGTACTGGCAGTGATTCCAGATTTCACGTAAAAGGCTACGCCCCCTTCCCGTCCCTTTTTTATGTTCATAGGCCTTGGTATGTGCCGGAGCTTGTAACCCTGTACCACAGGCGCCCTGGCGTCCTGGCCTCTCTTCAGCCAGGTCTCGTTTATTGCCATTATATCCACGGAATGGTGCAGCATAGCCATTCTGAATTCCTCCTGCTTAGTTGAGAGTGAACCCGCGTTAAATAGTCCAAATTTAAAGTATCTATTTGTGATCATTACTGTAAGGGACAATTATTACTAATTTACAGCCTGTAATGACATGACATAGAGATATGATGCAACAACGGGCGAAATTCCTATCAGATCTCTGTGAGCAGCTTGTTTCGTGTATATTTTGTAAATAATAACTTTTAATTCTAATTCTGTGTGTATAGTTCATATTGTGTATATTCTGTAAATAATAATGGATGCAACAACGGGCTAAATGTCTATCAGATCTCTGTGAGCAGCTTGTTTCGTGTATATTTTGTAAATAATAACTTTTAATTCTAATTCTGTGTGTATAGTTCATACTGTGTACATATATTCTGTAAATAATAATGACCATGATATATATAATTTATTGGTGTACAATAAAGATTCTTGTGAACAATAAGAAACATTACCTTTCTGTGCATAGTGTATAGTTTGTGCTCTCTGTAATATTTCTTTAGTACAGTCAGCATTATTAAAATGTTGCTAACAAGAGTAGTCAAAATAATCCAAATACCAAAATTCCAATTTTATATTGGTTATAAGAGTACTCAAATAGTTGTAAGTGTCCAGAGTGGTCCAACTATCTTAACAATCGGTCTTCCAGAATTATGTAAGTTAGTAGAGTATTCATATTCATATACACAATCACGCCGGTCGATGGTATCCAGACAAGTATAATTTCAAAAAATCTTGACATTCATACTTTTCTCACTAACGCAAGTTGATAGTTCATGGCTTATTCAACTGTCAACTTAAAAAAAATATAAAAGACATTGTCAATTGACACATTTTGTATCTTTTTCTTACTCATATACCCATCCCTTATCATCCCGCCATTGTGTGTAAGGGATGGCTTTACAAGTAAGAAAAGGATACAAAATGCGATTAAATGACAATGTCTAGATTTTTAGAGGGGGAGGGGCTAGGGCCTTGGGATGAAAGTTTGTCATTTTTGAAGATTTCCTGATGAAATTTAGTACAGAGATAGTTTAGAGCCTGGAAACGGATATAGGCTACCTTTTATCGCGAAAAAGGGGAAGAAGGGGGCGGACTAAGGCCTTGGTATGAAAGTTTGTCATTTTTGAAGATTTCTTGATGAAATTTCGTACAGAGATAGTTTAGAGCTTGGGAACGGACATAAGCTACCTTTTATCGCGAAAAGGGGGGAAGAAGGGGGGATCAGGGCCTTGGGATAAAAGTTTATCATTTTAGAAGATTTCCTGATAAAATTTGGTATAGAGATAGTTTAGAGCTTGGGAACGGACATGGACTACCTTTTATCGCAAAAAAAGAAGATAGAAGGGGGGGACTAGGGCCTTGGGATGAAAGTTTGTCGTTTTTGAAGATTTCCTGATGAAATTTGGTACAGAGATAGTTCAGAGCTTGGGAATGGCCATAGGCTACCTTTTATCGCGAAACCGGAGGTAGAAGGGGGGCGATTAGGGCTTTGAGATGATTTTTTTTTATTTTTGAAGATTTCTTGATGAAATTTGGTACAGAGATAGTTTAGAGCTTGAGAACGGACATATGCTACCTTTTATCGCGAATAATGTGGTAAAACGGGGGGGAGGGGGGGGGGGTTAGAACTAGATAATTAGTATGAAAGTTTGTCATTTTTGAAGATATCCTGGTGTAATTTGGTACAGAGATGGATTAGAGCTCGAAAATGGACATAGGCTACCTTTTATTGCGAACAAGGGAGTTGAAGGGGTGGAATAGGGCTAGGGTATGTAAGTTTGACCATTTTGAAGATATCTTTATGAAATTGGTATAGAGAGAGAGGGAATGGTGCCTAAAATATATAATAAAATACCAAAATCTATCCTTCAAATTACTAACATTATGTTATTTAAAAGGGAACTAAAGAAAATGTTAATAAATAAGGTATATTATACAGTAAAAGAGTATCTTGAAGATAAAACATTATAATTGATGTAATAAATAATAATAATTAATATGATGGATACTTCATTTGACCAAATGTATGGTGAATGAATATTGACATTTGTGATTTGTTCTGTGTTATTATGTTGATTTTTTCTTTTTTATTATGTATGGTAATTAGTGACATTATTATTATTTGACATTGAATTACTATTTCATTTGTTTTTTATTTCTTAATAATTGTGGTATTTTGTGACACTATTATTTTGGATCTCTAATTTTAATATTTATGTACCTACTGCCAATGTTCCAATATTGCATGCCGAAATTGGTAGAACATGTATTTCTTTAACATCACACAATACCTCAGATGTACAATTAATGTTACATGTTCAGCAATAAAATGATTTGATTTGATTTGATTTGAGATGGATTAGAGCTTGGCAATGGACATAGGCTACCCCTTATCGCGAAAAAAAGGATAGAAGGAGAAGGGGGGAAGGGGAATAGGGCTATGGGGTTAAAGTTTTTAATTTTTCAATGGCACAAAAAGGGTGAATATGGCATAATTAGAACAAAATAGAAATAAAACCAAGCGGTTCTGTGACTCTTTCCTTTGTCTCACCATTAAGACCTGGAATTCCTTACCAGCTCACGTGTTCCCTCTTCCTAAAGTCCCGGGTCCTTTAAGCGGGGCGTGAAAAAGCATCTGATGAGGCCGTCAAGCTGAGTGCCACCATTGTTAACATGGACCAAAATTTCGGTGATCGGGTAATGTTATTTTCGATAGTTGCAATATAATCGTTGTACATCTCCCTCTCTAATTCCTTAGCATGATCACGTAATATTAAAAAAGACTCACGGTCCGATAAGCTGCCGTACTTTTAATACCTCGTACGGCGTTTAAAGTTTTCTTTAAAAAAAAATTATTAAAGGAGTTTTATACCAAGGGAGAAATTTTCTCGCAAATTTTCCAATCTAGCATATAATAATGATAACGGACTATCCACTGGTCCTATGCTGAGATCCTTATGCCAGTCGAAAACATCAAGTCCTTGTGATAACGATGTAAAATCAGCTAAGTGATATATGTATTTTTTTCTCTTCTGAATCGGTAATGCCTATTGGTACACAAATTCCGCGACTATGTCAAGAAATACGTGATGGGTATCCTCAGCGACCAAGGGGTCTAAACACTTATCAACAGTCAAGTGATTATTACACAAAATCAAATCTCATATTCTATTATTTGGGTTTTGATGACTGTTGTACTGAAGCATATTACATTCATGTATTTAATATATCAAAAAATACAAACTGAGCTGGACCCTCAATGTTTTGAGGATAGTATGAAAACCCATCGTCTGATAAGTGCCATGATAAGTTAGGTATTAAAATCACCCAAAATGATAAAAGTGTCGCTTATATTGTTTAGTACAAGATCTAATAATTTATTGTTAAAACAGTTAGCTGGGCCGAAAGTGAAATTCCTTGATTCTGATTAAAGAGATACATCGTACAGATGTGTAGTTTGCATTTACCTTTAGGTCTAGAACGAATGAAAGAAATCGTTACCCATATCCTCCGTAGAGGAACACCAACTATCGCGCTCCTCCGAAGTATATTCGCGCCGAACAGCAATAATAACCCCACCACCCAGCTTCTGATTCCTTCTCAAATAATCCTTGTCTCGTCTCCAAACAATATAGCGATCATCAAACAATTCATTACTGTCAAAGTCATCGTTAAACCATGTTTCACTTATGCATATCACGTCGTACTGGTTCACACGTTTCTTAAAAAGTTTGTAGTTTTAGTACGCAGACCACGAACATTCTGATAAAAAAATTTTAAAAGGCAATTTTAAAAATCGGGTATATAGCTATGAGATTAGCAGAAAATGTAAAGGAAAGAATATAAATGGCGAAAATATAAGCTTTCGGCATCAAACATAGCTGAGTTTGGCCTATTATAAATTGTGTGTGATTTGTATAAACGGAATAAATATTACAGTTAAATGAATGTCTACGAGAGTTATTAGCATTTTTTAGAGTAATAGGAGCAAATTACCATAACCCGTCTATAGTAAACCTACATTCATGTAGAAAAAAGCAATCGGTTACAAATAGAATATAAAAATAAAATGTGGGTGGCACAGAGAGTGTGGGCATTTGTGCCGACTTTCCTGTTTTATCGACTTTACAGAACAATCACACATCGATTACCTTTATGCCGAATATTCAAACTTCATTGATTTTAGTGCTTTTGTGGTGACTTTCCCTTGATGCCGACTTTTAAAATTAATCCATTTTTAGGTTTAAAAAGCCAACAAGATAAATATCTTCGTTACAGGAACCGCAATGCCGACTATTTGTACAGTCGTGTACAATTTTGTCTTGTAAATAATGATTGAAACAAAAATAGTAATGTAGGTATAGATATATTATTATTGTAGTGTAATGTTGCACTTACATATTCTCAATAACACAATTTTTAAATTAAATTTAACCAATGAAATCGCATTATTCTAAAAACTATTATTTAATTATTTACAATTTTTTTATCGATTCTACAGTAACTTACTATTTAACGTGATAGTAGTTATTTCGTTTCTAATTAAAATGAATATGATCTCTAATTAATTAATCTAATCTTAATAACAATAAAATAATAAATATTAACAGAAACATTTTACAAATTCCTAACAATAAAAATTAATGTTTACTTTCGTATTTTATTTTAACGTGCGGACGGTACATAATCGAGATCGAGTCGAGTCCCGGTCGCAGGCTTCGCGTTGACCGTTTTATTTTAATACTCACTCTCACTGATATAGCTAACAGCAGCGAGTCCGAGTGGCCACGTCATTGCTTTGTTGATAAATCTTTGGTAGTTACTTCGGAACATCAGAACACTATTTTTTCCGAATTTAAAACTTATAAAGTTTTAACACGATATTTTAATCGTTGTTTAATCGTTTACGTTCTACACGGATTTTCTGACCCCGATTGGGGTTCTACGCTGGGGGGAACGAAGTTCCAGTTTTCCTGCTGGTTGTGTGAACCAACCCGATTTCCGAACCACCAGCTCATACCACCACGAAAAACCCACGCTCACGGGAACAAGGACAACGGCCGTCACCACCATGGCCCATACAGGGAAGTGCGGACCAGAGTAGGGTCAGACTCGTTTGGTACGATTTAATAATAAATAAATTACATAATTGGACACCCCTTGTTTCGCTAATCATCCCCTACCATTATTAGGGTAATGATAAAAGAGGAGGAACGTCACAGTAGTTTAAAATAAAAATAAAAGCTGTGTACAGTCGTGTACAATTTTGTCTTGTAAATAATGATTGAAACAAAAATAGTAATGTAGGTATAGATATATTATTATTTTAGTTTAAAATAAAAACAAAAGCTGAGATCTCTTATGGAAAAAAAACGTATTTAACTTAAAAACTCCTGATTAAAAACGAACATTTGCGAGTCTTTTCAAGCATGTCATTATTTCAATGTTGCTGCTCAAATAGTCATCTACTATTTTTTGGTACCGCCTGTCTCTTAATTTGTACTTTTCAATTTTTTTTTAGAAATCGGCAAATATGTCATCTTATACCGAGATCCGGAAGGCGGGGCGGCCGGCGGATCAGCCATCCGGTTACCGGCCGATCGTGTTGCTCGACGAGGTGTGCAAGCTCTTTGAACGGATTATTGCAGAGCGACTCGTCGAGCATCTCACGAACGTGGGGCCAGATCTGGCGGACAACCAGTTCGGTTTCCGCCGGGGGCGCTCCACCGTGGAAGCGATCATGCGCGTGAGGCGCCTGGCGGAGGAAGTAGTCTCGCAAGGTGGGGTGGTGGTGGCGGTGTCTCTCGACATTGCCAACGCCTTCAACACCCTACCTTGGAGCTGCGTTAGGGTGGCTCTCGCGTATCACGGAGTGCCTCCTTACCTCCGCCGCATTGTCGAGGCATACCTATCCGAAAGGGCCATAGTTTACCCGAGCTGGCTAGGGCCAGGGCGGCGAGAAGTGTCGTGCGGTGTTCCGCAGGGGTCGGTCCTAGGGCCACTCCTGTGGAACATCGGATACGACTGGGTATTGCGCGGACCGCTGCTCGAGGGTGTCAGCATAACTTGCTATGCTGACGACACCCTCGTTATGGCGCGGGGAGCAACGTTCCAAAGCGCGGCACTAAAGGCCACGGCAGGGGCTGCTCAAGTCGTGGGTCGAATACGGCGGCTGGGACTCGAGGTGACTCTCCACAAATCCGAGGCTATGTGTTTCCACGGGCCTCGGAGGGGGCCACCTGCGGGAACCAGTATTTCCGTAGGGGGCGTAAACATCGGCATCAAGCCCACGATGAAGTACCTTGGGCTCGTACTCGATAGCCGATGGGACTTCGGACCTCATCTCCGAAGTCTGGTCCCAAAACTGAGGGGGGCTGCGGCCGCGCTATCGCGGCTAATGCCCAACGTCAAGGGACCCAATGCCCCCACGAGGAGACTATACCTGGGGATCGTGCGAAGCATGGCCCTGTACGGGGCTCCCGTATGGGCGGAGACTCTGGCGGCCCGCAACGTGGCTGTATTAAACAGCTCATTAAAAGCGATGGCCGTCAGAGTGATCAGGGGATATCGCACGATCTCTGTCGAGGTGGCATGTCTCCTAGCCGGGACCCCTCCATGGGACCTGGAAGCGAGAGCCCTTGCGTTGCTGTATCAGTGGCGCAAGGAGGCACTGGAGCGGGGCCATAGGCCGGAGCCCCGAGAAATCAGGGCTCAGCGGTCCCAGCTCCGCCGGGAACTCATGGAGACATGGTGGGTGCTACTTGAGCATCCAAGGTGGGGGCAATCCACCATTGCGGCGGTGAGACCGATCATGAAGGAGTGGTTGGAGAGGCACCACGGTGACCTCTCCTACCGGATGTGCCAGATACTTACCGGGCACGGGTGCTACGGTAGGTACCTATGGCGCATCCACCGGGAGACAACACCGCAGTGCCAGCACTGCGAGGATCCTGGCGAAGACACGGCGCTCCACACGTTGGTGGGGTGCCCTGCGTGGGCGAGTCAACGCCGGGATCTCGTTGCGGTCCTGGGCGTGGACGTTCTTTCTTTGGAGACCATGGTGAGGGCCGTGGTTTCCGACGGGAGCAAATGGCACGCCGCCGCCGCTTTCTGCGAGCAGGTAATGCGCGCGAAAGAGGCGGCGGAGAGGGAGCGGGAGAGAACCCTGCCCCCTGAGTTCCGCAGTCTGCGGCGCGGACGCCGCAGACTCGTCTACGCCCGGGACTACCGACCTCCATGATCGGGGCCTGAGGACGGCAGATGGCCGACTCGCCGTCCTTACAGAAGCAGGCCGTGGCGGAGGCGTGTCGTGTGTGTCCTACACACGCTTGCCAACTCACCGACGCGGGATATAACCCGACCCCACCAGGCGAGGCCGCAGTGGCGGCCCATGTCCGCCGGCAACCCTGGGGTTATCCTTTCGAGGACTTACCCGGGGTGCCCGGCAATGGACACTTGGGAAGGACACCGTGTGGTTTTAGTCGGTCCGATTCCGACACGCCCGCCCCATCGTTGGCACCGATGGGGTGAAGCCCGTGGGGGTTTCCACACGTTAAAAAAAAAAAATCTTATACCGAGAAGCGTGGTCACTGTGGACGCTCTTATCCTTAAATATTTTAATTAAGGGAAACATAGACACCTTTCTAACTTTTACGACTTTCTTCAAGCGGGCATGCCAACTTTCCACAGCATTTGTAGTGCGATGTGGATTACCGTAACAGCTGACTACTGGCAATACTTCCCGGTTCATCCACTGTTTTATAAAAATAATCAATAAATTGATTCCAATTACTGTTATTTCTAATTATTTCAAATTGTATATTAATAAAAACCTTCTGGAATATGTTGAACGGGCAAATGGGCTAAGGCAGTATATAAAGATTTAATGTTTTTATTGCCTTCTTCATTTAAATTATACTTTTTTGCATTTTTTTGCAATGCTTGTGAAAAGTAAAAAAAACAACCTTTATTCAAGGCATCGGTAAATTCACTTTTAAATGCGTTCATTGCTGCAAATTCATAATCAGTTTGAAACAACACTGGTAGGAATTGAGGCAAATGTATTTTTAATAACCTGAAAAATCTTTGATACGTACATTGTTGCTTATTAGGGAGGAGAGCGAATACAAGTGGAACAATAACTGTTGCATCGCTAGTGCTCCCAACATCTCCGTGTATGGTGTATATTTGTTTAAAAGGACGAGGCGCACATTTAAAGTTGCCGTCTCCAAATTAATGTCTCACAAATTTTAAAGTTTCACGACCTTCCTTGCTGCAAAATACTAGTACTTTATCGTCTATCCCATCTTCAAAAAGTAGAAAATTTTCGCCTAATTTTGGGCTCATTTTCACATCAGCCAATGTTTTAAAGACTGTAGAATAAACTTGTAAATACTGCCTTCTAGCCCTATACAAGCAATTTTGACGTGACAACGTCTTATAAATTGGTTTGCCGGGTGACACTTCAAGAAACTGCGTTACGCTCCGCTCACGTTATGCGCTCACAATGAGAGCGAGTGAGAGGCACGCGTCCCTTCCACTCGGGCATGGTTAGCCCGCCTAAGAGCGAGAGAGACAGACATTTTTAAATTGTTACTATTATTTCATCCTTCTTCCTACTATACGAATGAATATTCACATTAAAATTATTTTACCACTCAAAGTCGTTGTCACGTAAAACTTTCGCCCGTATACCGACTTTACAGGCAACCAAATTTTTTTTATAGAATTCAATAATGGAATAACACCATCATATTGGTGATTACTTTTGTAATCCTTTATAAATTCATCATAAATTAGTGATATCGGTCCTAAATCATCGCACACACGTTTTTTCAGTGCAGACATAATTTTAGCGATTTCAAACTTATTCCAATCAGGTTCACAAACGTGAATGGACTCTCGCATTACAGTGCCGTCCTCTTCCATCCATGTAATTGATCCAGAACACCTTCGATTGGAGCATTTCCATATTTGTGAATTATCCTTATTTCTTTTTATCGCCACAAAGTCCAGTCACCCTATAAATATAATTATCATATATATATATATATATATATATATATATATATATATACAAATATTATACATTATTATACAAATATAATTATATACTGTCGATTGTCGGCACTTGGTGGAACTTGGTTTAATACATTATTAATACACTTTTTCTCTCTAAAAACAGCACTAGTCGAAACCGATCAGATAAAAAGTGAATAAATAGTGGAATATACGTACAAGTGAGTGTATTAATAATGTATAATTATTGTAGTTAACAAGCGTCTTTTTAAAGAATTCATTATTTAGCATAGAAAAATAAAGGCCAAAAATAATCTTTATTGGCATGTGGCCACGGGCAAAAAATTAATTTGTCTTACCTTTTTATTGTGGAAGAAAGTTATATCACCTATAGTTTAACTCATTTTATAAAAATAATAAGCAGCTATTTAAATTAGCACCAGACCTGAGAAACTTCCTAATTTTTTTCTGTGTGAGAACCACTTTTCAATATTTAATCATCTATAAATGACAGTTTATCAAATGAGATCGCATCATAATTATGTAAAGAGAATGTATCGTAAATCTTTGACCTTTATTGACAACGATTATAATCATGTACAATATATAGTTTTGTAAATATTTAATATCAAACCATATAGCGTTACGGACGTGACTGTATAAAAATCGGCAAACTAAAACAATAATACCAAATTTTTTTAAGTTGTCTTAACGTTAAGATTGTTTCAAATAATTAAAAAATCGGCTTAACAGCACTAAAATCAATGAAGTTTGAATATTCGGCATAAAGGTAATCGATGTGTGATTTTTCTGTAAAGTGGACAAAACAGGAAAGTCGGCACAAATGCCCACACTAGTTGCCTCAAACATACAGAAAAGAAAGCCAAAAGCGACCTTATGGATTACCATATAAAACACTAGGTAGAAATAATGATTAGCGCAGGTAGGCGGACCAATTCTTTGCGATAAGCGAACAAAAGGATTTAGTGAATAGAAATACATAAACATACCAGCAGTGGTTCTCAAACTTATCATGAACACCACAATATTATCTCTAACTATGTAATTATTTTAAATCTATTTCTGTTTTGATCACGTAGGTGGGAGAAGTTGAATTTTTTCTTACAAGAATTTTGCAGTTCTTCACCCATGTGTACAAAAAAATCTTCGCTCTTGAATCTTGGCCTTATTTAGCAGCTGCTTATTTTCAAGAGTTAGGTGGTCATTTATAAAGATTCTGTTCTCACCGCTCATACCCAAATCCGCTACTGCTAAAGATTTAATTTTTATAGCTGCGGCAACAAAATCATCTCTTAAGTATCGATTGTGCAGAGACATGATTATGTTTTTAGCATCCCTATTATTACGTTGAGGAACTCTAGCGATGTAATTAATTTGTTCCTTTGCGACCACACAATTGATTTTGCTACCAATCTTGGCTACAATAGAGTATAAATTTTCAGGCCCAGATACTGGAACACCTTTTATTTCGACATTATTCAATCGAAGTCTCTGTTCATTTTCTTTTTGATTGTAGGTACTCTTTCTAATGTTTGTTCGAATCTTGAGAGGTTATCCTTCGTTTCTTGCAGAGACTCAATTTGTTTTTCAACCTCCGCCAGTCTACCCGTGAGCTCTTCAACTGAAGTATGCTCGTAGGTTATAGAATTCTGCACCTCAGACAATTCGTTCTTATAGTTTTGAGGTTTGAGATATCGGTTTGAATTGTTTTCACGGTTTTAAACAACGAAGGTGCCAACTGCTCCGTAAGCTTACGGAGCTCCCGGTAAATGTTATCCAAGTCTCCTTGTGCTACCCTACCCGATGGCGGCTTAGCAGGCAGGTTAGATGGACTCGCCAGACCCGCTTTGCAAGTACTGCACTTCCAAGTCGTTTTTCTGTCACCAAGTTTGCGGTAGCCCGCCTCAGTAATTCCCGCACACGGGAAATCATACCGGTTCAAGTACAGTGTACACTGTACACCATCTCGGGTTTGTTCTCCACAGTGATGGCAAGTGAACATGATGCACCGGTAGGATGACTAGAGATGGTGAACGAGAAACGAATAAAATAACACAAAAAAAGTTTGAGAAACGCAGTGTATAACGCCAGTAAGCGACGAACTGTTGCACCGGAGTGCAGACGCGCTTCGGCTCAATGGTTAATGGTTCGGCTCTAGCGGTAAATAACATACTTTTTAAATTATAATTATCTTCAAGCAATATATCAATAACGTCGTCTATGATTACAAACAATACACAAGTTTGCTCTTTGTAACTAGTCGAACAAAACTGGAAGGATGGCAATAAGCTGCGAGAATCTCAGCGGGTGTCGCACTGAATGACGCCGTATACAAAGCTGCGTCCCACGCCGCTCGCATCGCTCGACGCCCCGCGTTTCCTTAAACGAGCTCCTGCATTTCTATATGTTTGAGTTTGCACGTGACACGACGCAGGTCGCTATACGCGCCGCCTCACTATAGGCGGTTAAATCGCTCGACGTGCCGCGGCAAGCCACGCCGCACGTGGAGCTCGACCCCCGGCGTCTCCTTAAACGAGCCCTTACACTTCGTTAAACGTTTCAGTCTATCATTAGTCTGAATGGTGATATTTGAGTAGAAACTGGATCAAATGTTGCTGTGCACGAGGACTAAGTTGCTTCAGTTGCCAATATCAGGAACTGCAACCGCTATCGGCGTTCATTAGATTTTTTTCGGTTGAATACAAGCATTCTACGGCCGAGGTTATGTTCACGCCGTTATTGTCAGCATGAACTATCTTATTACATCGACTACACGTTAATCCAGGCTTGGTTTTGGTTATATTTTTAGGGATTCCATCTTTTGTCATAATAGTTTTTGTCCTAATTTAAATTGCCATAACAAATTAGGCATAATTTTCTTTGTCATAATAATAGTGTGCCATAATTGGTTTTTAGCATACTGTGTTATTAAGCATAAATATTGTGTATCCTAATGTTTTTATTCATAACATTGATATGCATAAAGTTGTAAAGCATATAGTGTTTATTTGTCTAATAGTTATTTGGTATAATGATAAACGCCTGTTAACATGGTGCTAGCGAGCTGGCAAGGATCTGGGTGCAATCTGGAATTTAGGGCACCCCGACTCGGATAGGTTAGGTTAGAAGGCTAATGCGGGAGCGGAGCGTAGCGAAGCTCCCGCATGAGGCCTTCGTGGTTATTTTTTATAAACCACCCAGAAGTAGGAGCCCCGCGTAGCGGGGTTCTGTTGACCAATTAGGTCAAAAGAACATTAGGTTAAATGAACTTTGATGCGCCTACAAGTTTGAGGAGAGCAATGTATAAAATAGTGTAATATTGTTAATAAAAAATTTGTAGTAATTTTTTCGGAATAGTTATGGTTATGCGTCGTTATGCTTAAGTAAACTTATGCTTTGGGATATTATGCTTATTAAATATTATGCTTATAGTAAATAGGAGTAAAAAAATTATGCTTAAAAAGTTATGGCAAATGAGTATTATGCGTAAATAATGTTATGACAAGTAACATTATGCAATGTTAAATTATGACATAAAATTTTAGGAATAAAAATAGAGAACCATATTTTTACTACACTTAGAACATTTATTTGGCACCATTGTGGGTACTCATATATAAGAATTTCTCGTATAAAGATATAAGATAGGCATACGGCATGAAATGAAACGTGAGATTGAGATTGATCTACATATGCAACTGCACCATGAAGTAAATCTTATGGTAAACACCAGCAAATTGTTATTTGTTTGCCCAAAAGAAGATATTTAGGAAAATGATAAATAAAAACGACGGCAGGTGAAGAAATAAAAGATTATATTATAAAAAATTATTATATTAGTGCTAAAGTAATAGAGAGAGAGAGAGATAATTAAATATTAAGAAGGGTTATGTTTCTTTACCCGACTGCCGAGAAGGGTTATGTTTTTTTTTCGTATCTTGTGTGTATGTTTGTAATATTCTTTATTACCTCATATCTTCTTAACCACCGTACGGATTTCAATGACTCATATCTCCAATGGAAGGTATTTATTGCCTAATTGATCTTGGGTACATAAAATGTGATCAAAAAGCTATTATGTTGGTTTATGACGCCAAAATGTATGTGGTAAAAAAAAATATTTCACTCAAATTTATCAATAGGAAATGGAAAGACGATTACACACACATATATATATTGTCATAACTAAATTTCATAAAATAAAACAAATTATTAAAAATAAAAACCCGACGGATACTGAAAAGATCGAAACAAGCTTTAAAGCAGGTAGTACCCATTTGCAAATATCAAACCCGATGGAAATTTATGGTTACCGACTGCTATAGAGCTTGTTCGGATCTTTTTAGTATCAGTCGGGTTTTTTTTATTTTTAATAATTTATTTTATTTTATTAATGTCCGAGTAATATCTTATTCTATAGACATAAAAGAATTTGCATTCAAGAGGTACGTATCGCAAATATTTCTGGCTGCAAAACTTTCAAGTATCGTGGGGTCCAAGTGTTCATTGATGATCGCAGCACAGTGCAAGTCGGTCATGATGTGCGCCAGTGGTGAGTTGAGCTGATGGACGACGAAGGGTTGTTCTGAGATGTCCTGCAGAGCCGTATGTTCAGGCAGTGCGTGACCTAGCGCAGCGCGCAGTAGAATCACCTGAGAGCGTAGCGGTCGTGGTGCGGCGCTGTAGTGTTGTTTCTGGTTAAGACGTGTCAGCGCACATTCTATAAGTGAGCGTGCATACTGCGCTGAGTGAGGCACACGGCCGAGAAGGGTGCGTATGCATACATCTAATTTCTCAGACCACGTGGTCGAATTTTGTAACGCATGTTCCAATGTTATACAATCCCCTCCAGTCATTAATGTGTACATGTGCCGCAACACACCGTCTTGTAGTTGCTCCTCATCTTCAAATGCTGATAGTTGTTCTTCAAGCTTGTTTACAAACTCCTCTGGTGCACATCCAACACAGAATACTTTGCCTGTTAATCCTGAAAATATAAATAAACTTCGTTATGATTGCTCATTCAGTGTGTTATGTAGAGTGTAGAGTAGTGAGTGCCAGTCTTGAAAAACACGAGGACAAAATTAAATTACAGTCATATTCAACTCATGGCTATCTTGTAAATTTCATAAGGCTTTTGGTGAAAGCTGTTAAATATTTAAAATGTGAACTTTAAATATTACCGCGCTTTCATAGCGCCACACCATAGTCTAGTAGATGCTAGTGTAAGTGTGTGAACCCAGTTTTTGCTGTCATATTTTTTGTTCGTTTTTGGTACTAGCATCGACCACTGTCGAATTTGGTTTTCTCAAAATAAAACTGAAGGCTTACTGTGAGTTTTTAAACGTGAGTCGTATACGTACACGAGAGTCGTAAGGGGACCACGTGATTACGTTTCCGTATTTTTGACATCTCCAGCCATCTCTACCGTGAGATTATTTCACGTAACAGTTTACTGTCTCGACGCTACCGTACCGTGTATACTGTACGGTATAAATGGTTGAAGAATTAAAACAAAGTAAGGCAGGCAGCAATGTTTCGATAAAAGAGGCTTTAATACGTTCATCTAAGAGTTGCTTTCATATAACAGTAACACAATATATGTGATAACTACGTCGAAGAACGTATTTGGTTCCGTGTGCGTTTAGATTTTTCCCTCTGCTATGAAAAAAAAGGTAAGTTCTTGTATTAATTTTTACACTATGAAATATTTCAAAGGGTACATACAAATTATAGTTTGATTAATTTGTAACGAAATTATTGAAATTGAAAAACAAAATGAAAAAAAATTGGAGTGAAATCAAACTAGTGCTCACAGAACTATTGGCGTATAGTTTTTAAGGGGTAACTAAACGCACTAAGAAGGCCGGACGTATAGACTACTAATATTTATGATAGTTTTGTATCAGAAAAATTATATGTTTAAGGAGTTCCTTAAACATATACGGGTCACTAGTTAGTGACCCGGATATTTTATTCTTTAGCTATTCGTTGCCAGTGGCTTTGCCCGCGTGACATACTGCTCCTGTACCCGCGAACCAGTTCTTTGAAGTTTCGGTGAGCCTGCTTAATGCAAATATACATACTTATACAGAAATATTAATCCCGTGACTGCGAACCACAGGAACCTATACCCGGGATAAAATAAAGGTCGAACGGGATGAATTTTATCGATCCAAGTATCATAAGATGATACTCCAACAGATAAAAAGGTCTGGTCATTTTTGATGCTCGGTGAGATAGCAAAGAATTTGGAAAATACTTAAACCTTCAGTCAATCTTACATTATTTAAGCGAAGACATGTTAAAATCTATACAGGTATATCTATACTACTAAACCTAAACCTAATACTAACTTTCTGTAATATTAGTGTCGAGTTTGGTATCGAAGTTTAAATAATTCCTTTCATTGAATTGGTATATTTCGTGATATTGCTATACAACTTGTTTGGCTGAGTATGTAGACAAAGGTCGAGGTGGTATGTTACCGTAAGAGTGTTTTAGTTTGTGGTAGTTATGCCTCGGCCAATAGAATGCCACGACGGCTCTCGTATGGCTGTCACCGTATCTCACCGTACACAAAGATTTGAAAATTTGAATTTTAAGTGATCCGCTACCGTGAGACTGTTTTGATTTATGGTAATCATGTCTTGACCAATAGAATGCTATGATGGTGACGGGCTCTCGTGTGGCTGTCACTATACATATTTGAAAGGAGGCCGAACAGCTGTTTCGTAGCAAAATGAAAATAGAGATACAGTCCGTTAAGAATGGTCAAGAACGCGGTCAAGAAAGTCATGACGATTAAGGGTGGCGCTGCTACACCGTTGTACACAGTAGAGGGGAACTGGCGCTCGGCAGCTGCTGCTGCGGCGCTATGCTGAATCTCAGCCCGTTCGCTACGGGTAGTTCTAGCCCTAAAAAATCCAACAACTGGACTAACTTATACTTCGATATCGCTAATGCACGACACACGACATGCTGCGCAGCTAAAGTTGGAAATGTTGACTCCGGACTCCGAGTAAGCTTCGGTTGGATGCGACCGGGAATAACGCTAGCACATATGTTAACATGATGATGATTGAATCAGTTTGTTTTTGTGCCATAGCTATACAACCTATTTTGGTAGATTTACGAATGTAATGTTGGAGTGACATTTGTTTGGCATGTCAATATAAATAAATAGGTCTAAAATTTTACACAGTAGAGGTGGAGGAACCGGCGCTCAGCAACTGCTGCTGCGGCGCTATGCTATATCTCATCCGTGATAGTTAAATAGTTGAAATATTGAGATTGTTTTGATGATTGACAGCCTCTGTAGCGTAGCGGTAACAAATTCGACTGCTACGCATAGCTATTTCCATGCCTTGGAGAGTACGCATGTCGATCTATGGCATGGGGTTACGTGATTTTTATAATTATATTTACTAATATTTTATCATGTACATTTTATTTTGATAAACTTGTTTTTAATCACGCATGCCAAGATAAGCGAAAAGGCTCCAAACAAGCTTTCGATGTAACCGGAACTTATCATATAATTTTACTTGTAAATAGTGTATTACGTTAGTTTTAGTTAATATTGAAAAAGTAATTAATCATTGAATTAATAAAACCTCATTTATTTGAAATTTTGCATTTTGAGTGATCCGTTACCGTAAGAGTGTTTTAGTTTGTGGTAGTTATGGCTCGGCCAATAGAATATCACGACGGGCTCTCGTATGGCCTATCACCGTACCTTAACGTACACATTTGAAGATTAGAAATTTTGAATTTTGAGTGATCCGCTACCGTAAGACTGTTATGGTTTATGGTAATTATGTCTTGACCAATGGAATGCTATCACGGTGACAGGCTCTCGTGTGACTATCACTACACATATTTGAAAGGAGGCCGAACAGCTGTTTCGTAGTAAAATGAAAATAGAGATACAGTCCGTTAAGAATGGTCAAGAACGCGGTCAAGAAAGTCATGACGATTAAGGGTGGCGCTGCTACACCGTTGTACACAGTAGAGGGGAACTGGCGCTCGGCAGCTGCTGCTGCGGCGCTATGCTGAATCTCAGCCCGTTCGCTACGGGTAGTTCTAGCCCTAAAAAATCCAACAACTGGACTAACTTATACTTCGATATCGCTAATGCACGACACACGACATACTGCGCAGCTAAAGTTGGAAATGTTGACTCCGGACTCCGAGTAAGCTTCGGTTGGATGCGACCGGGAATAACGCTAGCACATATGTTAGCATGATGATGATTGAATCAGTTTGTTTTTGTGCCATAGCTATACAACCTATTTTGGTAGATTTACGAATGTAATGTTGGAGTGACATTTGTTTGGCATGTCAATATAAATAAATAGGTCTAAAATTTTAGAAATTTGATATGCTGAAGAACCTGGAAAGTGTATGCTAAATACATACATACATACATACATATATATAATCACGCCTTTATTCCTGGAGGGTTAGCAGAGGTGAATTAACACCCACATTTCACCAATCTGTATTCGGTCCCATGTAACATGCGGTAAGCCTTTTGCTGTATTCCGGGCACTATTGCTGACTCGAGCCATGCATTTGAGGCTTCTTGACCCCGACTGGACTTCTTGGTCCCGAAGGGAAAGCCTGCACCAGAACCTGGGCCCGAAGATCTTGATGGGGCTCATATCCAGTCAATTTTTGGGGACATACCCAAATTTAAAGTGAACAAGTGGCCTCAAACCTCGTTCCAATCCCACATAATTGAATTCAACCATAAACTTAATACATGTAAATAATATTATAAACTCTATTTACAGTTGGAGTCATTAATGAAAGGAGAATCCATATGAATAAAAGTCGATACTGATGAACAACGTCTGCATTATTCTAATATAATTTCATAGCGAGTTCTTTATGATCACTAGAGTGTACAATAATATAAATAACAATAAATAATGTCTATTTTCCTTTGTTTTATTTGTTTTATTTCCAGCAATTTCCATTTAAATAACATTTTCCCTCTTTCTTTTGCTAAATTAGTCACCAAGTTCCATAATTTCCTTTCATACACCTGATGAATAGTGGATAAGGTTGCGGCGTAGTTGCCTCTTGGAGCTTATAACATCGTATTTGACGTGTTGGTTTTCGGTGATGTAGAATTGGGATATCCTATGTCTTCCCTTGGGTAAGAAGGCTAATAAGGAATAGGGCAATTCTTCATCTGACCGTAAACACAAATTATAATCACAGTAAGTGAATACTGTCAAGCCATATCGTCATTTACACAGTCCATCCAGTGGTACATTAACAATACCTAAATACTTGAAACAAAACATGAATTAATAATTTTAAATACCAAAAAAAATCTTTACATTCATACGCCCAACAGCTGATCATAAGAAAGCCGCCATATTACGGTAACGATACTCCATCACTAGAAATACAAACAAGCACCAGACTGTCAAGTATTCTAGGAAATCATACGTAAACCGTAGCTAGTTCCGTTGACACGAGAGTTACTACAGTATACGAAGCACATGACAGCCCACCTACCGTAAAAGTAATCACGTGGTCCCCTTACGACTCTCGTGTACGTATACGACTCACGTTTAAAAACTCACAGTAGGCCTACTGATTAGATGAAGGAACAGCAGAGCGAAACAACTTATATTAAGTTGTTTCGCTCTGCTGTTCCTTTAACATTAACAGGCCCCAGAGTTACGCCAGTGCTAGTATTGTTAAAGTTGTCGGAACTGTTCTACGGCGACCACGTGGTTGTCGTTACATCGTTTCAGCGAGTATGGAACTGCCCCAGATTAGTCTGATCGAAACATGTGAATCTACGCTAGAAATCTTCACGAAGTTGGACTCGATCTACGATCAGAGAAGTGAGAATAATAAAATGCTTCTTCATGAAAAATTCCATACAATCAAGTTCACTGAAGGTGAAAGTATAACTGAATACATATTCAGAATTGAAAATTTAGCAAAGCAATTGCCAGATGCCGGAGAGAAAATTTCTGAGGTAGCTATTGTTAGCAAAATACTAGGGTCATTGCCTGACCGCTATAGAATAATTCGACAAGCATGTTTATCCTTAGATGCAAGTAAACAAACAGTGATTAGCCTGACAGCGCGACTTCTACATGAAGAAATGGCCTTCAAATGTCAAGAAGAAACTGCTACAGAACAAACAAACAAGAAATTAGTGAAATGTTTTAAATGTAAAAAGAAGGGACACTATGCCCGAGACTGTCGCTCGAACACCTCATCAAACGATGGTGCAAAAAGTTCCAGTACAAAGGGGAACAAATACCAACAGTCTGCTTTCGATGTCCAGCAGTTTGAAACAAATTTCTCAGAAAATAAAGATCTGTGGATACTGGACAGCGGGGCATCCGCCCACATGACTTATAGGAGGGATTATTTGGTGAATTTCAACAAGAACTTAGCAGTGTGAGGTTAGGGGACAGAAGTGAATTAAAAGTGCTCGGTTCAGGGACAATTAAAATTAAAAAGTTACTGAATGAAAAGTGGATTGACTCTACTATAAATGGGTGCTGTTTGTGTCGGACTTAAAGAGAAATTCGTTTTCAGAAGGTATCATAACTAATAAAGGTTTCTCAGTGACTAAAAATAAAGACTTTGCTTATATTAAAAATAGTGATGGGACAGTCGTAGCAAGTGCAATTAAACAAAATAATATTTTATATAAACTTTTGTTCAAAACAATGTCGGTGGACTGTGAAGCTAATATTCCATCCATTAAACAATGGCATGAGAGGCTTGGTCATGTAAACCTAAAAACTCTGAAGGAAATTGTGCAAGATGGACATTTACCTCCCATACCTGAGTTAGATAGTGGTGTGAATGACTTTTTCTGTGAAGCCTGTGTGCTAGGCAGGCAACATAGCCTACCTTTTCGTAAAAGCTCATCGAATGTGCTGAAAAGCAAAGTGTATAGCAACCTGTGTGGTCCTTTACCCGTACCATCTGTTGGAGGGGCTCGTTACTTCATCACGTTCCCGTTCCCGTCCGTTCGTGGTCTACTTTCTAAAGCAAAAATCTGAAGCATTGCCGGCTTTTCAAAGGTATGTACAGCTACTTGAAAATTTGACACTAAAGTGAAGCTACTACATACTGATAACGGCAGAGAATACTGTAATGACAAATTTAGAAAATATGCAGCAGAGAAAGGCATTGAGCTAAAGTACACTGTACCATACTCACCACAGCACAATGGCAGGAGTGAAAGAGCCAACCGTACAATCATGGAATGTGCTCGATCTATGCTGTATGCACGATACCTCCCTTTATCATTATGGGCAGAAGCTGTCCAAACAGCGGTGTACTTAATCAATAGAAGAATGAATAACCAAGGGAAGATTCCATTTGAAATATGGTCAGGAGATAAGAGTACATTAGAACACATCAGAACGTTTGGTTACTCAGATTATGTACATATACCAAAAGAAAAGAGGAATAAGCTTGATCCTTAAAGTAAAAAACTTTTTCTGGTTGGTTATGATGGTCACTCTAATAACTACAGGTTGTATGACACAGTCACTAAGAAGATTACCGTATCTCATGATGTAATCTTCAATATATATATATAAAAACGAGGCTTCTTTGTCACCAAATATAAGTGAAAAGTCTTCAGAGTATAAACGGGACACAGAAGATAATAGTGAGCACAAAGAAAGTAGCAATGTCTATAACTATGAAGAGTTTGAGAACTTCTATCAATATATTAAAGATACAGTGATGGTAAGAGAAGGAACTTCTAAGGAAGATGATGAACAAACGGTAAAAGAAGAAAAAACAAGATGTGACCAACGACACAGGTACAACTGAGACCAAGAATACATAGACCTACAATAGCAGAGGCTAATCTAGTACTATAAAAGGTGGAGACCACAATCGTTGGATTGATGCGATGCATGAGGAGTTGGAATCCCATGAAGCATGTGGAACCTGGGAGCTTGTAGAATGCCCAACTGACAAGAAACTCATTGGATGTAAGTGGGTTTACAGAATCAAGCTGAATGCTGATGATACCATGAGGTACAAACCCCGTCTGTGTGCTAAAGGCTACTCACAAGAAAAAGGTATTGATTAAGACGAGATTTTTGCACCTACAGTTCGTTAAGATACCATCAGAATCATGCTTTCACTAGCCGCTAGGGAAAAGCTATGTATTACTCAATTTTATATAATGCCTTATTATATGGTACGCTTGAGGAGGAAATATTTATGGAGCCACCACCTGATGTAGACACTAATGGTTTAGTCTGTAAATTAAAGAAATCTTTGTATGGATTAAAACAGTCACCCAGGTGTTGGAATCATAAATTTGGCTCTTTTATGAAAGAAAATAATTTCATTAGTTTTATATGTATCTTTGGAACATCTTATACCTATTATTGTATGTCGATGATGGGTTATTGTTATGTATAGATATAAACTTAATGCAGAACTTTACTGAAAAACTTAAAAGTAATTTTGAAATGACAGCAACGAATGCTAAACAATTTGTGGGTTTAGAATTAGATTTTCCAAAAGATGGTTCTATTTTCATTCATTAAACTAAGTATATAACGAACTTATAAAATAGATTTGATATGTGGTCATGTAAATCTAGCTTATTACGACATGCCAGATGTAGCTTTTCGTGAAGCAATAGGGTTATTAATGTATGCTGCTATAGGTAGTAGGCCAGATATATATTTTATAGTATGTACTTTAAGCAGATTTTTAAATAATTTCACCAATGTTCATTGAGGTGCTAAGAAATTTTTCAAATATTTAAAAAGTCATGTAGAGTGGGGAATATTATATAGTAGTAGTGCACAGTGTCATGCTAACATCACAGGTTTTAGTGATGCTGATTATGCTAATTGCATTGTAACTCACAAGTCAGTAACCGGATACATTTTTTGTATGAGAGGTGGAGCCATAACATGGAACACTAAATTGCAAAAGTGTATTGCCTTGTCAACAACAGAGGCCGAGTATATAGCTTCATGTGTAGCCACTAAAGAGCTTGTTTGGATACAAAATTTAATAAGGTAATTAGATTTCAAAAAAATGTTGATCTTTTTGTTGATAAGTTGAGTGCAATCAAGCTCATTAAAGGTGCTAATTTACATAAGAGATCTAAGCACATAGATGTGCAATATCATTATGTCAGAGATAAGTTCTTGGAAAATCTAATGTATTTTAAGTATTGTGAAACTGATTTTCAATTGGCAAATATGTTCACTAAAAGTCTTCCTAGATCTCAATTTGAGTTTTAAGATCAAAAATAGGTATGTGTGATAGAGTACACATTTAGGAGGGGGTGTTAAATATTTAAAATGTGTACTTTAAATTGCTGCACCATAGTCTAGAAGATAATAGTGTTTGCTATCAAACTTTTTGTTCGTTTTTGGTACTAACATCGACCACAGTCGAATCTGGGGGTACGGCAGTGCCCCCGTCAAGACGAGCCAAGCGAAGCGCAAGGGCACTACCTACCTTTTCTCGAAACGCTTCGTCGTTATTTTGAACTGTCATAACTTTGCTTCGGATGATGCTAAACAGTTAAAATTTTCAAGATAGAATGCCATCGGTACAATTACAAGTTTGAATGTCGTAGCTATTATACTTTAGATTTCATTAATGTCTCAAAACCTATAATTTCGTCACTGACTCATCACTCACTGATCATCAAAATTGTTAAGGTACTTCCTGAGGTCCTAGAAAGCTGAAATTTGGTATGTAAGCTAATATTACTAAACAGACAATAAAAAAATAAAAAATCTATCCTAATTAAAAAAAAGTTACTTTCTACGATGGAAGTTTGTATATGAGACTTGTACTACAGTTTGTGCTACATGAGTCAAAATTAATTAAAATATTTATTATAACAAATAAAAAATACGTACGTCATCAATTTTAACTAGCTTACAAAAATATATGAAATCCCACTATTGTATATATTAATTTAATGAATTCGTAAGCATAATTCGTTTATTGCACATAAGAAAATCTCTATTTTTTATCAACAGTCACACTGACAAGACCCATATGAAAAAGTAAAACTATCATAGCCACGACACCTTCGCCGCAATTTTACACGAAATGGCTTCTTCATCAGCCACTTATTGCTTCTCTACAAAGATATCTTCTATGATAGGTATTGGGTACTGTTCATCACTGATAGCTTTATTCAGAGTGACTTTGTAAGATAAGATAAGATAAGATATTCTTTATTGTACACCATAACAGTATAATACGATAACAATTTAAAGTTTATATATAATGTACAATGGGCGGCCTTATCGCTAACAGCGATTTCTTCCAGGCAACCTTTGGATGGATAGAAGCAGAAGAGATGATAGGGTAGCGTACAATTATTATAAAAGAAGAAGTGAAAATGACAAGATAATAGATTAGCTATATAAACGAGATAAATATCAGTCATATTTGAAATATATACATAATATAATACATATATTACTAAGTATCCATATTATACTACACAACATTATAAATACACAAAATAACAAAGTACATATAGTTACTCAAGCCAGGGAAGATAAATAATGCTCTTTTAACATTTTTCTAAAAGACTCCAGTGACTGTGCTCTTTTTATTGTGCGTATGCTGCCGTTGGGTTTGACAATCAGAACAACGGGTGTGCCCCACTCCGAGTTGTACCTTTGTAATCACTCCTGCTTTAAATAATCGTTCAATTTCTTCATCTACCTTTTCCTTAAGTGCATACGGAATGCGTCTTGGCTTTACAAAAATCGGCATCGCATCATCATACAGCGTAAAGTGGCCTTTGTAGTTAGGTATGCATCCAAGGGTGCCGTCAAAGTCATTAGAGAATTCAGAAAAAAGGTTGTCGAGACCTGTATGCACCTTTGTACTAAGTAGATTGATGTTAGCCAAATCCAAGTTAATTGATCGAATCCACTCTCTACCAAAGATGGTATCCACATCTTGTTTGATGATGAACAACTTTTCTCGAATCTGTTGACCTTTGTATTTACATGTGACATGACAGGGGAGTTTGGGTGCGTGGATCGTGACAGTTACTTAGCCTCATGTATATTTCAAATATTTTAATAAAGTTGTTAAAGCTTTCCCTGTCCTGTAGTGGTTGAAAATTTTATTTTAGGTATGTGTATAGCCACGGGAGTATTTTCAGGTGTACCTTCATAGCTCCGGGCCGTGACGTAAGTCGAGGGAGCTTCCTGTGGTATCGGGCGTAAGCCGTGTTACTTCAGTTTTAACTGTAGAATGTTTTCCTCGGTAATATGTCGTTGTTTAATTTCTCCTTCGATATCTGTCGAATGTGATTCTATATCGCTTTGAACGGCATCGAAATTTCTATTTTCCAGGCTTGTTAGCCATTGACTTACTTCATATTCAGTGGGCGATTGCAACTGCGTAAGTTGTTGCTGTAGTTTTGTTAGTTGTCCGCGTATTGATGCGCGTAAGCGCGTAAGACGCGTCAGTTCTTCGTCTCTCGTCGCCATTATTGTATATATTAATTAAATGAATTCGTAAGCATAATTCGTTTATTGCACATAAGAAAATCTCTATTTTTTATCAACAGTCACACTGACAAGACCCATATGAAAAAGTAAAACTATCATAGACACGACACCCACCAAAAACATTTTTTGTCAAAATGTTACCAAGACGAGTTTACTTAGGTTATCTTGTGAAAAAGTTATTAAATCTCGTATAAAGCCAAGTTCTAAAGACTGCACGCTCTAAACCTAAGGAGTAGTGAAAGTGAAACTCGTCTTGGCAACATTTTGACATGAAAATGTTTTTGGTGGGATTTTGTTTTCTCAAAAAAAACTGATAAGAGATAGATAGAATATAAACTATAAGTTGTTTCGCTCTGTTGTCCCTTTAACAATAACAAAAGCAAGCCGTGGGAAAAATGTATGATCGCAATTACTACCTAACTACAATAAATTAAGAAATACTGACCGTGATCTTCCAGAATAGCAGCAATTTCCAGAGCAACAACAATGCCACTCTCGTAGCCCAACAGATAAAACGAGTCGTTCATTCCAGTCTTCTTTAGTAAAACCTGTACAGGTGATTATAATGTAAGGCGAGAGGGCAAATATTGTGACAAAATGACCTGCTTTAAATTCAGATCAAGGAGTCATAAGATTGTCTCCATCTATTTCTCAGAATTCATTCATACAATTTCAGAATAAGTAAAAGATACAGGTGCAATCTTTTATATGCCCAAGGAGTCGTATAATAGATATGAATGTAGTTGATATCTATGTACACATACCTCAACAAACCTCTGGGCTGTTTCCACCACTGTTTCATGCGGATGATCGAGTCCGGGTTGCAATACGAAAGCTGGCAGTTTGAGCCGTTCGCAGAAAACGCGGAACCGCTCATGATGGCCCTCCATCCCCGGTATTATGCATAGATTTTTCTGGTTAACTTCGAATTCATCATCTCGCTGCAATAATTAAGATGTCTTAATATTGACATTTTATTGAACTATGCTCAAGTATATATTGAGAAATTATTTTAAGAAATGCAGTACATACCATAGATGTGCTACTGACAAGTGTTGGCAAAAATACTAATTCGGCGGTGGCAAGGAGTTCATCCGAATCAATGTAACTGAAGAAGTTAGACAAGCCCTTTATTTCTTCGAAAGGAAGATCTAAAACTTTCTTTTCTGTTTCCAATATTCTGGAAATAAAATCAAAATGGGAGTATGTGTCTAACATTGAGAACACTTTATAGATTCAAGAAATACAGGTAAATTGTCAACGTTACAACTGTATTTGTAAAGCAATAAGTTAAAAAGAACAAATTTCACAGACAGTTTTTTTAATGAACGTTCGTTAAAAATGGCATACTTTATTGATATCACCACTGCTAGTGCAATGAGATGCAATACTCGTAGATACAGTTTGTAACCAACAAAGATTGCGCAAAGAGCTCAACTTACGTGTCTATTGTGAATGACCGAACTTGTTCTTCGTCAAATGCCAGATTGTACTGGACGCGTAGGAAAGTACAAATTGACTGTAATTTATGATTTTGAATACCTAATTCTGCCAAAGTGTGACTCTTCGTGACGGTGTCTGATATACTTAGACCTGCAGATTAATAATATAAATATTGATAAAAAACAGAAAAAAAAATGCTAGAAATAAACTCTGTTATAATTATGTTGCTCTGTTATAAGTATGTTGATACCAAACAACTTACCAGCCAATTTCATAATTTGTTGCAGTAGGGAGATTTTATGTTTGTTCTCATGTGCTAGAATTACACAATGAGTGTTTTGCAAAGCTTGTTCCGCAGCGTCCACTGCACCTCGCCAATTTATGAAACTGCTGTATACTTCCTTTAATAAAGAAATTACATTTTAAAATTTACTTAGTACTGCCGTATTGCCGTATCCAAATACTAGATACACAATGCTAGATTTTTAAAGCCTCTGTGGCGTGAAGGTATTGAACCCGACTGTTCACAGGGAACGTGGGTTCGATTCCCGCTCAGTGAAAATATTTGTATGCATCAATATATGTATTTGTATTGGTCTGTAGGAGGAGAGTACGTTAAGCCATCGGTCCGGTTGTCATACGAATATCTATGGCAGTCGTTACGGGTAGTTGGAGCCCGAAACGTTTAACAACTGGTCTTACTCCAATACTTCGATCATCACCAACAGTGTGTGGAGGAGATAGCGCAGCTTCGTAGAAAATATCGAAGTTCAACCAAACCCTCAGTTAGACTGAAAAAAGCGACCACCGAGCTCCGAAGTGAAAGCTACGGAGGCGACCGGGATTAAGAAGGTAGATTTTTCTGCAGAAAAATCAAGGTTACCTATCTTAATCCCGAATTTTAATATTCCGAATATCATAATCCAGAAAACGTTTGGCCAATTTTTCATAATCCCGGTTTTTCAAATTCCGAAGTTTTATTTGCCATATAATCGCAACTCCGAATTTCATTTGCCGATTTATTCATTTGTAAGACGTTTTATAATCCAGACGAACGAGTTCCAGACACACGAAATCTAAATGCACAAAATCTAGATGACCGTAATCCATATGCACGAAAGCCCAATTTTTAAAACACTAATTTTTTAAATGCAATTAATTGATATCCAGACAAACAATATCCAGATTTATAAACCTAAAACTAAACCTCATATGGCGTCTACTAACTACAATTGGAGACCTACTGAACAAAACACACGTTGCCTTAAAAAATATATGTATGCATGTAAGCAAACAAGCATGCATGCTTGCCTGCTTGCCTGCATGCAAGCATGCAGGCATGCAGGCATGCATGCAGGCAAGCAGGCAAGCATGCAGGCAAGCAGGCAAGCATGCAGGCAAGCAGGCAACGCTAGCTTCCGCAGCTTTGGCGACCAGCCTCAGCCGTTCCAGCTCGCCCGGGCGCCCGAGCTTCGTTACTGCGGGCGAGGACTGCCCTCCCTCCGCGGGTGTGCGTTGTTTTATAGACAATTGTTTAATATAATTTCGTATAACAGAAAATGTTTCGCATAATTTCGTTTCATAGAATAATCAATATAATCATTATATATAATCAATATAATTTTAAATCATTGAATTTTGTTTCATAAAAAGTTAAACATTAGTATAATCATTTCATAGAATATCAAATGAACTATTCTTAATCATTATATTCTTTATTTAATAGAAACTTATTACAAAGAATAACATATTATCATATATATGGTTTTTATGAACTAAACAATTGATGCGTCTACAAGGTCGACGGAGCCCCGCTACGCGGGGCTCCTACTTCTGGGTGGTTTATAAAAAAATAACCACGAAGGCCTAATGCGGGAGCTTCGCTACGATCCGCTCCCGCATTAGCCTTCTAACCTAACCTATCCGAGTCGGGGTAATCTGAGTCGGGGTGTTAAAATTGTAAATGTTACAGTTAAAAATAAATGTGATTTGGAACATTATAAAGGTAGTTTAATATTCTTTAAAAAATAATTCTACAGTTTGATAAGTTTGTTAAACAAAAAAATGTGATTAAAAATTCGTTCAATTGTGTTTCTGTGAAATATGTTTCATTGTTGGAAATTGTTTTTGAAACAATAATATTTGAAATAAAAATATAAGAACCAAATATGGATGGAATGTCTTTGGTGCCTTGGAAGATGGGAAGGCATTTGGTGTGGGATGCAACATGTGCTGACACCCTTGCGCCTTCACATCTTCCAGGGACTGGGGACTGTGCCTGCGCTGCTGCTGCTTCGGCAGAGACCCTCAAACGGCGCAAATATCGTAGTTTAAGTGATAATTACATATTTGAGCCGTTTGGGGTCGAGACGCTGGGATCATGGGGTCCAAGTGCCCGTCTATTATTTAAAGATATTTCCAAACGGTTAATAGACGCTACCCGTGACCAGAGGGCTGGTTTATTCCTTGCGCAAAGGATCAGTATTGCCATTCAACGTGGCAATGCTGCCAGCCTTCTGGCCACCCTCCCAGTTGACATCGATGGTGAGGAATTCTTTGACGCCTGAACCTGCTGGTTTGTATATATTATGTACTTATTGTTTTTATATTTTTTATTTAAATAATTCTAATGTACATATTGTAAATAATTATTGTTAATAAAATTTCTTTAATCAGACTGAAATGTTAAAAAAAAAAAAAAAAAAAAAGAACCAAATATTATATGAAGCATTTTCTGTGAAACGAAATTCTATGAAATTTCTTTCTACGAAATAAGGGGCTCCCGTCCCTCCGCGCCTCCGGTTCTTAAATAACACTCTAGTGTAGGGCAGACAAGTACCACGGCGAGTCGGGTCAGGTGTTGTACGCAGTGTTCACGAGCTCGCTTTCCTGATTCATTGATTATACCTGCATACAAAACTGTTGCTACCTTGCTAACTACATGCATGACATGGAAAACAATAATTTAAACAAAATTATATAGCTTTCATTATATTAAGTGAAATTATTTATGTCTTAAGTGAACGTTAGATTTTTTATTATTATATCAACCGTTACACACCCTAAATGAATCGTATAAATTTACTGATTTTTACTATACCTGTATATAGTTTAGCTGGAACACGATTTGTATGGGAACCAAATAAAAAGATTATGAAAATTTGGTAATAGTTTATTTGGAAAATGGTACGATGGGAACCAAAAAAGAATATTCTGAGAATCTAGTATAACTATATTTGGATTATGACAATATGGGAAACAAAAAAATACTATTTGAAAATTTGGTTTTAGTGCACCTGGAAATTGATTCATCTGGGAAATGAAAAACGGAATTATAGAAAGTTGTCATTCATTACATCTGTCTTTTAAAAGTTCTACCAACCGTTTTCGGGGTTTTAAGATTCGGGTAACAGAAATTCGATATTTCAATAGGTTACCAAAAATCAAATCTCGTTAGGATCCAACTTCACTAAACTTCGGGGACAGCTAAAGTTAAAGCAGAAACGGTTAATTTACGTTTTGTTGACCTGAAGAATGAAGAATTGAATGCTAACTTACTTCCTTAATTTCAGGCAGCAGGAGTACTGTGGCAGGTAACTGGTCATTGAGTCGATTCAGACACACATTCTTGCCAATTGAATTGTCACCAAAATCGATCACAGCAAAATAGCTGAAATTTTGAAGAAAATTTTAACCTTGGGTATAATAAACATTGGAAGTAGCTTATGTCTAGCAGTGGACTGAGTTACGATTTCAAACAATCAGGTTCATTATAAATAAAATAAATTTATCTTATGAAAAAAAAATAGTTCAGATTGTAACTTGATTGGCAATATGTTTGTCAGTGAGTGTCTAGACAGGCCCTGTGCACTGCGTGTCTAGAACAGGCCTGAGACACACAGTGCAATTCAAATAAGGATAGCATGGTCAGCTGCAGAGAACCCTGCCCCTAAAGATCTCTCAACATATTTGAATGAAAATAATGTACAACTGACTGTACTATTCCAATAACACATCAGATCAAACTAACGTACCTTAGATCAGAACACAATTTCCTTATTTCTGTATCCAAATTGCTTATTAAATTATTCTCAAAGACAGTTTCTTCGGCAATGATATAAACACCTTGCAGATGACCCAACCGCAAACTGCTAGTTATTAAAGAAACTACTGATTTCTGGTTGTTTAGGGATTCTGAAGACACGGTGACATTTACACCCAATGTTTGCCAAGTCCTAAAACACATCATTTAACTAAATATAAATAAAGTACAAAGTTGAATTATATTTTAAAGCACTAAGCATGGTAACTAATAAAATCGATTCAGATAGTAGTAGTAGTATTAGATAGAAGGATCGCGGGTCCGAACCCCGTGTGAACCAATTCAATTTTTTTCTATATTAATCGATAGTATTAAGTTTCAGATATTTTGGTCTAAATCTTGGAATCTTATGGTTGTTTCAAGTTGCACTTTGTTGATCACATAGATCATATTCTAAGCCACCACTTAAGTATACTGAATTATATCGACAAACAAGTACCGTATTTTGTGCTGTAAGTAAGAAGATTGTGCCGGAACGTGCAGATGTAGTTGCTTAGCACCTCTAGTCACAAGTCTGTCAGCAAACTGTAGACCATACGATGTCTTGCCGCACAGTATGAGCTGAGAGCGATTTGCGCTACATCTTATCCTGGAAATCAATTAATTGTTTTGTTACCACTGCTTAGTAAAATATTTTTGCAAGCTTCCGACGACATACTATTATGAGTCCAATACATTTAATCGTCAGTGGTACATGTGAGTACAAGGTTAGTAATTTACCTGTTTTGTGCATGAATAGAGTTTGCTTTTACGTGCAACAGCACACGGCCACGGTGGGAACTGGAAGCCAGTAGCTGAAATGCACGCGCTGCATCATATGGTCCGAATGTTACACGCGACAGGGGACGAACGAAGCCGCGAGCAATGCCTTCACTTACCATTCTATGTATATTCTGTGGAAATCGTTAAGATTAGTATTTATACCTATTTTATTTACAATAGAACCATTACAATGAGACTCAATTAAAACATAATTTTGGGCATAAATGTTACTTTCTAACTTTACTAAGAGAGTTCGTTATAGCCCGCAACAGCATTGGCTACGAGGAAACTGGCGTTTTGGCAAACAAAAAATAATAACAAACTTATTAAATATATGCAGACGTGAGCGTGGCAGTCCGACTGAGGAAGTACCTTTGCCTTACAGAATACCGCGGTTATAATAACCTTGTGTTGTGTTCCCGACGGTGAGTAGGGTAGCCAGAGCTCACTGGAGAGGTTCTGTGTTGTCAGTGGGAAGACCAGGGGCTTAAGATAACACCGCTGACTAGTGCGGGTGTGAAATGGTGGCGCGGCGGTCAGGGACACCCGGTGAAACGGTTATCCGCTGGCCGCCCGCAGACTGTACGGTTCCCGAACCTGGGGATCACATAATCTAAGCCCCAGGAGGCTGAACCAGCAGCCTGTGTAAAGTTCCTGGTGCTTTAGTCGTGAAGGAGGAGGAAATCGGAGTGGACTCGGCTACAGTATCTGGGAGGAGACCGGGGTCCTTCCGCCCGCCGCGCCAGCCAGTCACACAACCCTAGCTCGTTTGCGGTGGCGAAGAGCCTTGCTTTGTCTTCTGCCCTGACGGCACAGAGACTCTCTATACCTTTCCCCCCTCTCTTCTTTAATATGGGCAGAAAGAGAAAAACACAGTGGTACCTTCGTCCACAATGAAAGTGGACTTCTGTAATATCGGGGGCCTCCACACCAATCTTAACGAGGTCCACCACCATGTTGAGACAGCAAAGCCGACCCTATTCTTTCTGACGGACACCCAAATATCATGCCCGACCGATACAGCCCACCTTATGTACCCCGGGTACAAACTCGAGCATAACTTCCTGAGTAAAGCCAGGATATGAATGCACATACGGGATGACGTTTGCTAGTAACAGGAGCGACCAAACGGCCGTGGTTAAATGGGCCTTGCAGAGAAGCTAGGGACCGCAAGTAATCTGCATATAAGGCTTGGACCACGGCACTTGCCAATCAGGATCCTAACATAACTGAAGTGAAGCGGGAATTGAATGCCGCCTCAAGATCCAGTAAGAAAGCTACAGCCAGGGTTTCCAGGCCAGGGAAGCCAGGGAAGTTTGAATTCATCGGTGGAATAGGCGAGTGGCTTACTCGGTACCCATCCGGTAGTCAAGCATGTTGGTCACTCGCCAAAGCTGATACCCGACGATAGAAGTAAGGAGAAAGCCGATCTTTTGGGTAATTTCTTTGAGTCAAACTCGACAATGAACGACGGGAATGCCGAGCCACCTATTAACCCTTAGCTGTGGTGCTTTCATGGCCTGAAATTAAAATCACGCAACGGGTGGTCCAGCGGGAACTCAAGTCCCTAGATGTTCGGAAGTCGAGTGGGTTGAATGGTGTACCGGCAATAATGCTCAGGCACTGTGCCCCCGAATAGTGCCCAGTACTCACACGGCTTTTCGCGCTCTCTTACTCCGTGAGACCAATCCTGGCCTTGTGAAAGACTGCATTCGTGCATCCTGTCCCTAAGAAAGGCGACAGGACAGACCCGATAATTACAGGCGAACCTAATCGAAGGTGCTGTAGCGTGTGATTAATACACAGCTCCTGGGATACCTTGAGGGAAACGACCTACTGAGCGACCGACAGAAAGGCTTTCGCCACCGTCGCTCCACCGGGGACTTTGCGAATGGATTGCCAGCTTTTTGTCCAACAGAAGTATCCAAGCTTTCGACGATGGCAGCTACCTGGACCGCATGGACATAAACGCTGGTGTCCCACAAGACTCCGTGTTGTCCCCGATCCAATTTCTGCTGCATATCAATGACCTGCTGTCTGATGGCTCCATTCATTGTTATGCGGATGACAGTATCGGGGACACGTGTTACACGGGACGTGCACCTCAATCCGAGGTGGAGAAGAGACGCGAACAACTTGTGTCCGGAATCGAGACTAAACTCTCGGGAGTATCCGATTAGGGTCGACTTAACCTAGTCCAATTTAACCCACTAAGACACAAGTATGTGTATTCACCGATAAGGAAACCCGATTTATTGTAGCGCCCCAGTTCATGGGCACATCACTTTCCATTTCTTCGAGTATTGGGATCCTAGTTATCTCAAGCACCGTTCAAATCTGCGGCCGTTTAGAGGACAAGGTCAAGCTGGCTTCAAAGAAACTTGGAGTGCAAAGTGCAAAACAGGGCATAGCAGTACTTCACTGCGTGGCAACGACTCCTGCTTTATAAGGTACAAATTCGGCCCCACATACCAGCTTGACCCCTTCGACTCATTGCAAAGACGGGCGTTGAGGCTCGCCGACAATCGCACTCTCAGCCTTAGGAGATACTATACCTCGCTGTGTGTGGTAGAACACACACTGCAACCTATACAATGGTCTGTGCTCAGATGAATTGTTTGACATGATGCCCACCGCTACATTCTATCATCGCACCACTCACCGTAGGCAGGGAATACATTCTCACACATTGCGACCGGAAACGGTGCACACCGTGCGTTTAGAAATGAACTTCATCCCTTGCACGCTCAGGTTGTGGTTTTCCCAAGCGACTACAATATGGGGTTCTTCAAGAAGGGTATTAGAAGGTTTCTACAGGGTCGGCAGCACGATTGTGATGCCCCTGGTGTTGCATACGTCCATAGGCCACAGTAACGGCTTCCCATCAGGTACGCGGTGTGCTTGTCTGCCACCTAATTGGTATAAAAAACACTTAGACATGTTGTTATACTCACTTTAAAATCTTCTAAATTTTCATCTTCAAATAACGAAGAGAAGTCTACAGTTATATAATTTTTCTCCTCATTTAAATGATTCATTCCAAGATTGTATTCATCTCCGTTTTGAAGTTGTGAGATGTCAAGAAACAGACCCCCAAAGATATTGCAGTCAAAAGATATCTGCAAAAAAAGAGGTTTTTTTTTATAAAGGACACATCAATTTGACTCCACCTCGCCTGATGGTAAGCTGAAGGCAAAGTCTCAGGAAAGAGGGTCACCATTAATAATAATAATTAAGTTTATTTTCATAAGAAGTACAGTGTAACATTACATTGGGTGACATGAGGTAATATATCCAATAGTTTGCCGTAACTTATTAATACTTAAAAATATTGAGATCGTTACAATTAGGGATGACCCTGCCTCTTAAACTAGGGTTATCCCTGTATCATAAGAGGCAGTGATTCGGCGAGTTACATGAAAAATTTTACTGTGAGTGGAGTGTCACTCTTGAATATATTTGCTAAAGTAGCAATAATGTAACTGAGATGTATGAACCTTACAATATTTGTGTATATGTGAGGGTGTGCACCCTTGCCGGCTGCTGTTTTGCACCTTATGCGGGTGACATCAAATTTGTGCACGTGTTGTCCAGTATAGGAAAGGAGAGGATGGGATAAATTGGAATAGCTCATCAGAAGATTCACCATGGTAGAGACGGTAAAATACTGCCAAGAAAGCATCATCTCGAGTTAGCCGCAAAGAGATTAGCAAGCAATTTTGTTTTTTCTTGCGGCTCATGGGCCAGGGATCTATCGGGGTTGCACAGCGGGGTCAGCGAAGGCTGGCAGAAGTTAGTTTGCACGGCTTCAGCCAGTCGTCAGTAGCCACGGCTGCCCGTGGGATGCGCCATTAGCTCCTGACCAAGCCGTGCTATGCGCTGGGCATCCGCTCTGACCTAAGCCCTCTTGCAGACCTTAGTGGCTCTTTTGTACGTTGTACGCCACCTTGAAGGAGCCCGCCTAGGTATTGCACAAAGCGCGCCCTTACCCAGGCGCAGTATGCTGACCGCCAACAACCAAGGACGCGCTCCGCGTACACCAGCGACATCAGCGTAGGGGATATAGCATTCCATACCTAGACTGATCTCGCCGGTTTGTTTCGGCGGAGCCCAACCAGATCTCATGGCAGGCATTAAAATCCCATAAAATACCAGTTCAGCGTTCGAAAACAGCTCCTGCGCATCATCTGCCGCTTGACTCAGGTATTCGAAGAGTCAAGTTGTCTCGGTAGCTCCTGTATGGGAGCGGTAAAGGCACACAGAGATCTAACTCGTAGAACCATGGTCTATGTGTACCCAAAGGCTGGAGAAGGAGGGGTCCTCTAGGCAGCACAAACGGCGACAACAAACATCCGCCCTAACAAACACGTACACCCCGGCCTTTGCGGGAAAATTCTCCTCAATGACATAGCCGGGGTAGAGCAGGCAGGTCATATCGTCAGGGCGACATATTTTCATTTGCGTCTTCGTAAGAAACAGCATTACTGGTTTCGCCGTCTCCAGGTGTTGGTGAACGGCGTTGAGATTTGTAAACTCCACCTCAAATAGCGAGCCCGTGGGAGTGTCTTACCGCTGTGTAGACCAATCTACTGTGGAGCACTGCCATAAGGATGAAAGGAAGGAAGGCGTGAAAAATCCGATTGTTGTCGCAGCAATGGTGTGTGGAATGGCGAAAGCCGACGCGCCGAATGGAAGGCCCCTCCCCCCCGAAGCCTAGCGACCATATCGCTAGGCTCCCAGGTCCGGTCACCAACCGGCACGACGAGTCATCTCGGGATTATGCGTGACCTGGTGAGGCAGCCTCCCAGGGTGGTCAGTCCCGGTTGGGCCCCTGTACTATGCCGCGGGTGGCTAACGGTACCACCGTTTCTACAGGTCTCCATGATGGCGCGTCGCGCCACCCCCCACTAGACAACACCAAGACCCACCGGTCCCACTAGTGCTGCGACCACAATCCCCCCTGCCCGGCTAAGCACTTGTTGACCCCTTGGAGGGTTTTTCGCAATAGTGCACGGTGGTACTCACCCGGTCAAAATTTGTGTCCACATATGCCATCAAATTTCTACCACCTTTAAAAGTCACTTAGCTCGACAGAAGCCTAGCTGCACCCTAGTTCTTTGTCAAATTCTCACACAAATAAGGTGAATCGATGTTTGTATTACCTATGTGCAAGAACTTCAAATAAATAGAACATAAGTTTCTAACATTAATTTTGCAACAATTAATGTAGGTAAGCGTACTACACCACACTCCAAATTGAACGATGCGGTGGCGCGAATAGTTCAAGGAGTCCAAAAGTGCAGTAAACATTACGTTAGAGTATAATGAAATACGTTAACATTACACGAAATACAATCAAAATTGCGTGGTTTATTTGAACATTTTAAGAACATTAAGGTGCCACTTACATCTTTGAGCCGACCTGTAACGCAGCTTATAACAATATCGCATTTCTTTCCTTTGGAGACTATTTGAACCATATCACTAAAAGTGTGATCACGGGAACAACCAATATGATCAGCTGAAAGTTATAGATAAGTTAAATAACAGTTTTAGAAATCCTTGAAATCAAATAATATGTTTTTAAGAACGAGGTTACTATTAAGGACCAAATTGCATTTAGGTGGATAAATTTAGTCGGTCCAATCAAAATCCTGAAGCTCATAATACCGATAGAGGAAAGTCCGAAGTACAAAATCCCGTAGGTGAAGATCCTTAAAATGAGATTTTTGGGTGGTTTTCTTTACATCGTTATAAAAAAATAACCACGAAGGCTAATGCGGGAGCTCCACTCGCGCCTTAGTAGACCTAATCCATCGTATAGTCAGATGCGCAGGTGGACGTGGTGATACGTGCGTAACAATTTGAATTAATTAACATTAGACTTATCAGTAGTATACATGAAATTTAGGAGCTGCATGAAAAAAAACTACCTTCGTTGTAAAAAGTAACTATGAAAATTAAACCAGAACGCCTACCATCGGTGACGTATCAAAATCTAATTTTCAGGATTTGGTATTTTAGGACTATGAACTTTCGGAATTTTAAACTTCGGTATCTAAGACTTTGGTATTTGGTACATTCCTGATTATAATTTTCAGGATTTGGTATTTTAGGACTATGAACTTTCGGAATTTTAAACTTCGGTATCTAAGACTTCGGTATTTGGTACATTCCTGATTATAAGTTCGGGATTTTCGGTACAGTGTCAAATTCCAAATTGAAGTTAGTTATTAGAGAAGAAAAATGAAGCTACCAATAGTGAAAATAATGCATCTACTATACCTTTCAATGCTGGAAATATGCTGAGCAGGAAATGCTTTTTACGTATATCACTGACGGTCGTGTAGACTTCACAGTCTATAGCCAAAGCAATGGATATGATTGCCTGCCCTAAAGCACCTGCGCCTCCGTGTACTAATATCGATCTGCCTCGAGGCAGTTCACACTTAACAGCCTTTTGAAAGAAAAATAGATATGAAAAATATCTGTAATTTCATAGTTACATGCTTTGAGTATTCAACACGGGATATGCCTGAGGCGTACGCGTTCCTCTTTCGCCAAGGTAATGTATGAAAATTAGGTTGTATGCGTACGGTGTAGCAGTTTCAAGTTTGGTAAGTAATATAGGCTTAGTAAAAAGGCGATCAATCAGGTATGTATATGTCAACCACGTAAAATGACAGAATAACTTCGTTCGTCTGGCATCGCTCATGTTTTACAGCCCCAAAAATCTATGCAATGTACTGAAGAAATACTCACTAGGCAATAGTACGCTTGCACGTACGCAAGTGGCACAGTGGCAGCATCTTCGAGACTCCAGTGTTTCGGTACAGGCCAAAGCAGATCTGGCTTCGCTGTCACCCGAGTACTTGCTGCACCACTGCGTACTATACCCATTACGGGTTTACCGCTGTGATGAGACATAAGATTAGTAAACTTTCCTCTGCGAGTTGCATGGATGCAGATTATTTATGATTTAAATCTATTATATGCATATCATATTCAGCTTATTGTCAACATTTCTTTTTCTTCAATTATTAATCTATTGATGAGCTTTTATGTCATTATTTTGAACTATTTCCGGTCAATTATTATATTTCACGGGATGGAAAAGAAAAAAGCTTCAGCCCCTCTAGACAAGTGGCAATTCGCTAACCGGCGTTTGATGGAATAGAATGACGAATGTATGGGATTTGACGTATTTGACATGCGTTAACGACTGTCATATACGTCAAATCCCATATATTCGTCATTCTATTGCACCAAACGCCAGCTAGCGAATTGCCATTTGTCTAGAGGGGCAGATCAGAATATGGGCAGAAGTAAATATGATACAAATGAAAGTAAATGTCACAAGCAAGAAACTAGGAGGGATTGAGGGTAGCCAGAGATATGAAATAATAATATTTAGTGTTCGCAGTGTTGGCTGGCTATTTGAAATCTGTTTAAGTTTTTGAGAGAAATGCAACAAGTGCAAAGACAACAATAAAGAGGAAAGAAAATAAAAAAGACGACAAAAAAAGAAGCTTTACTGGGGCACATATGACCGATCTAACCGTGTAATGTGCCCCAACCTACACTTTAAGAAATCATTCATCTTAGCTGTATTAATTACATTTAGAAGATTTTTTTAGTATTTATTGTGCAAATGGAGTCAGAGGTTACGACTAATTACCATAGGTCGGAATTAGGTAGAGTTAATTTTGTACTTACACTGATTTTATGAAATGTGGATATGCCTTGAATCCCGAGATTAATTTTAAAAAGCAGAAAATATCCCGTAATTCATTTATTGGTTAATTTATGATCCTTTGTGACATACCTTGGTTCCAACTGTGTAAAAATGAACCTGGATTACCTTTTTAAAATTGCTTAACTCATCCTAAAGGTCGGTCCACATTGGTTAGTGCCGTGTCAGGACCTACGCAGGAACGTGGACAACTAAAGGTTTACCTATACACATCAGAGCCGTGGCCGGGACACCGATGGACTAAGCCACGTCACAAGCTCAAAAACATATCGGTCTGTAAATTTTATATGAACTCGTTCTCACACGTCCGAGCTCGGACCGGACCGGTAACATCCCGAGCACGGCCCTGACGTGTATTAATAGATGTTTAGCATCCGTTTCCCGACAGGACCCTTCTGTTCACAGACGTCAGTGACCTGACAGCACCATCGATACGAAAAATATGTACCACACTAGTTTTTACTACGATTTGATTCATTTTAAATACATAATCGTCTATTTCTTGTATGTACAAGTTGTGGAAGGCAGGACAAGACGGTATCTCTCGTCCTAACTGAGCAGTCCGACTGGGGGAGTACCTTCGCCCACAGAATACCGCGGTTATAATAACCTTGTGTTGTGTTCCCGACGGTGAGTAGGGTAGCCAGAGCTCACTGGAGAGGTTCTGTGTTGTCAGTGGGAAGACCAAAGGCTTAAGATGCCACCGCTGACTAGTGGGGATGTGAAATGTTGGCGCGGCGGTTAGGGAGACTCGGTGAAACGGTTATCCGCTGGCCGCCCGCAGGCTGTACGGTTCCCGAACCTGGGGATCACATAATCTCCGCCCCAGGAGGCTGAACCAGCAGCCTGTGTAAAGTTCCCGGTGCTGTAGTCGTGCCGGAGGAGGAAACCGGAGTGGACTCGGCTACAGTATCTGAGAGGGGCCCGGGGGCCCTTCCGCGCGCCGCGCCAGCAGGTCACACAACCCTGGCTCGTCTGCGGTGGTGGAGAGCCTTGCTATGTCTTCTGCGCTGACGGCACAGAGACTCTCTATACCTTCCCCCCCTCCTCCTTTATCATGGCATAAAAAAAAGAAATAGAGTGTATAAAGCGGCACCTTCGTCCACACTGAAAGTGGACTTCTGTAACATCAGGGGCCTCTATTTCAATCTTAACGAGGTCCACCACCATCTTGAGATAGCAAAGCCGACCCTATTCTTTCTGACGGAGACCCAAATATCATGCCCGGCCGATACAGCCTACCTTATGTACCCCGGGTACAGACTCGAGCATAACTTCCTGAGTAAAGCAGTACAAGTAAAGCGGTATGCATGTACGTCCGGGATGACGTTTGTTGTCGCCGTCTAAATGGCCTTGAAGACAGGGACCTGTCCACACTATAGGTACGTATGGATTATGGTGGCCACACCCGTATCTATGCGTGCGTCTACAGGTCTCATAGCGGTGACCTGGGCACGGCTCAACTTTTTAAGCACCTGCAGCGGTCGGCGGACAGAGTAATTGAGCAGTACCCTACCGCAGACTTAGTATTCTTGGGGGACTTCAATGCTCACCACGTGGAGTGGCTGGGGTCTCACAGGACTGATTTTGCGGGAAGGGCTGCTCTCAACTTTGCCCTGACGTATGGGTTCTCGCAACTGGTGCATTCTGTCACCAAAAAACCAGATGTCGGGACCCACAGAGAGTCTTTATTGGACCTTTTGCTGACTACGCGCCCGGATGAGTACTCCGTAACTGTGGAAGCACCTCTCGGTACTTCGGACCACAGCGTCATCCGGGCGCAAGTGACTCTCGCACGGCCAGAACCACCGCGGCCACCTCAGTGGCGGTATGTCTGGCACTACAAGTCAGCAGACTGGGACGGACTGCGAGAATTCTTCTCGTCGTACCCGTGGAGGCGGCTTTGCTTCACTTTAAAGGAAGCTCCTGTGCAACAGCAGTCGCTGAAACGATCCTATCGGGCATGGAATGCTATATTCCCAACCGTTGGATCGCAACAGGAGCGAGCAAACAGCCGTGGTTTAATAGGCCTTGCAGAGAAGCTAGAGACCGCAAGCAATCTGCATATAAGGCTTGGACCATGGCACTTGCCAACAAGGATCCTAACATAACTGAAGTGAAGTGGGAATTGAATGCCGCCTCAAGATCCAGTAAGAAAGCTACAGCCAGGGTTTCCAGGCCAGGGAAGCCAGGGAAGTTTGAATTCATCGGTGGAATAGGCGAGTGGCTTACTCGGTACCCATCCGGTAGTCAAGCATGTTGGTCACTCGCCAAAGCTGATACCCGACGATAGAAGTAAGGAGAAAGCCGGTCTTTTGGGTAATTTCTTTGAGTCAAACTCGACAATGAACGACGGGAATGCCGAGCCACCTATTTAAGTGAAGCGGAAATTGAATGCCGCCTCGAGGTCCAGTAAAAAAGCTACTGCCGGGGCGAAGTTTGAGTTCATCGGTGGAATTGGCGAGCGGCTTACTCGTTACCCATCCGGTAATCGAGCATTTTGGTCACTCGCCAAAGCTGCCGAGGGAAACTTCTGCCATTACTGCCTTCCGCCGCTGCAAAAACCCGACGGTAGCCTAGCTCATGGCGCTAAGGAGAAAGTCGATCTTTTGGGTAATCTCTTTGCGTCAAACTCGACGATGAACGACAGGAATGCCGAGCCACCTATTATCCCCAACTGTGGTACTTTCATGTCTGAAATTAAAATCACACAACGGGTGGTCCGGCGGGAACTCAAGTCCCTGGATGTTCGGAAGTCGAGTGGGCCAGATGGTATACCGGCGATGGTGCTCAGGCACTGTGCCCCCGAATTGTGCCCAGTACTTACACGGCTTTTCGCGCTCTCTTACTCCGTGAGACAAGTCCCAGCCTCGTGGAAGACTGCATTCGTGCATCCTGTGCCTAAGAAAGGCGACAGGACAGACCCGTCCAATTACAGGCCTATTGCTATAACCTCCCTTCTCTCGAAGGTAATGGAGCGTGTGATTAATCCACAGCTCCTGGGATACCTTCAGGGAAACGACCTACTGAGCGACCGACAGTACAGCTTTCGCCACCGTCGCTCCACTGATGACCTTCTTGTGTATCTCACAAACCGATGGGCGCAAGCTATCGAGAGTCGGGGCGAGGCACTAGCGGTCAGCCTCGATATAGCAAAGGCCTTTGACCGGGTCTGGCACAGAGGTCTTCTCTCGCTCTTTGCGAATGGATTACCAGCTTTTTGTCCAACAGAAGTATCCAAGCCGTCGTTGATGGCAGCTGCTCGGGCCGCATGGACATAAAGGCTGGTGTCCCACAAGGCTCCGTGTTGTCCCCGACGCTGTTTCTGCTGCATATCAATGACATGCTGTCTGATGGATCTATTCATTGCTATGCGGACGACAGTACCGGGGATACGTGTTACACGGGTCGTGCAAATATCCCTCAATTCGATGTGGAGAAGAGACGCGAACAACTTGTGTCTGAAAGGGGAGTATCCGATTGGGGTCGACTTAACCTAGTCCAATTTAACCCCACTAAGACACAAGTGTGTGTATTCACCGCTAAGAAAACCCCATTTATTGTAGCGCCGCAATTCCTAGGCACACCACTTTCCATCTCTTCGAGTATTGGGATCCTAGGTGTCGACATCTCAAGCGACGTTCAGTCCCGCAGCCATTTGGAGGACAAGGTCAAGCTGGCCTCAAAGAAACTTGGAGTGCTCAACAGGGCGAAGCAGTACTTCACTGCGGGGCAACGACTTCTGCTTTATAAGGCACAAATTCGGCCCCATATGGAGTACTGCTGTCACCTTTTTGCCGGAGCGCCTGCATACCAGCTTGGCCCCTTCGACTCATTGCAAAGACGGGCGTTGAGGCTCATCGACAATCCTATACTCACAGGCGATGTGGACTTTGCCTCGCTGTGTGTGTGTTCTACCGCCTATACAATGGTTTGTGCTCAGATGAATTGTTTGACATGATGCCCACCGCTGCATTCTATCATCGCACCACTCGCCATAGGCAGGGAATTCATCCTCACATACTGCGACCGGAAATGGTGCGCACCGTGCGTTGTGAAAGGAACTTCATCCCACGCACGCTCAAGTTGTGGAATGAACTTCCTGCCGTGGTTTTCCCAAGCGTCTACAATGTGGGGTTCTTCAAGAAGGGTATTAGAAGGTATCTACAGGGTCGGTAGCACGATTGTGATGCCCCTGGTGTTGCAAACGTCCATAGGCCACGGTAACCACTTCCCATCAGGTGGGCCGTGTGCTTGTCTGCCACCTAAGTGGCATAAAAAAATGTACATAGTTAATAAGATCCAGAATAGCTTGTACCTTTTTCTTACAATGATTTTCTAATATTAGATAAGAATAAAGTAGTGCCAGCGATTTTCGACCTTATTGACAACACAAAATATCGAGTTCTTTTTTCTCATATTCCGGATCAGTGAAAAAGAATTATGCGATAAAACATATAATCAAGAAAATGTCATTAAGGTCGAAAGTCGCTTGCACTGTTTTTATTGTTGAATCTTTTTGAAAAATCTATGAAAATACACTTTTTGACATCTATACACGACTCTGATCTTGGAAATACAAAATGTAAAGGCTGAATACGGATTGAAGTTAATAACGATCTACACCTACAGTTAGAAAAAAACTTTTGCAAGCTATTGTCGACCTTATTGAAATCACAAAGTACAGAATTTTTTTCTTATATTCGTGATCAGTGTCATCTTTGAGTGTGTGAAACATATTATTCAACAAAATGTCTGCACTGTTTTTATTGTTGAATGTTCTCTAAATTCGGTTTTCAGCATCTATACACAATCCTGATCATGGAAATGAGACAAAATTGAGTACTAATTGAAGTTAGTAACGATCTACACCGATAGCTCTAATCTCTGCATCACCTTAAGGTGACTGGTAGACTGGTAGAAAATGCCCACGGCATTAAGTCTGCCTTTATAGATTATTTTATATTGTAAATAAATATATAGCATACAATGATTTTTTATTATGGACCTACCAAGGACCTATAAGGAAATTCAAAGAAAAATATTAAAAGTTCATGCCACGGCTATTAGTTTCTATTAACTGTCTCTGATGTTTTTATGGCTAATTGATATGGCAAGATATTATTGGTCACGTGGTCGTTCGTCCATCAAAAATCTCGGAAAAATGCACATTATATCAACAATTCGCCGCAAGTACTTAAATAACTCTACCTAATCCCGAGCTATGCTAATTACTTACACATGTTTTAAATAACATCCTTTTTCATTTCAATTCTTAGAATGGTGGGCACGATTACATGTCAAGAGTAACAATTAAGGTGCATTTTTACCTTTCTGTGATTCCACTAAAATCCATACCGTAGCTATTAATAACATTTTTCTTAAAGTACAATGAACCGTTCGCTTGTTTCAGGTCATTAATATTGATTCCAGCATAGTGGACCTAAAACCATGAATAATTTTAGAATGCTTAACATAACATCAGAGGCTAATAAAACTTGAAACCATAACTCAAGGTGCTAGGCTACTCTTCCAAAATGTCACTGTATGGTTTCGCCTGATGAGTGACTACGACACTACGAATAATCAGATCTGTGAGGTTTCACAGATCTCATTAGTCATAGTCTCGTAGTCACTCAGCTTATGTAATAGGGCTTATAACCCGGCTAGAACAGCGCTTTACCAGGGCCTGTGAGTGAGAAATTCATTTTTTCATATTCATTCATTCCAATGAATCCGAAAAACCGGATTTCTAATTTCACAGTCCATTAACTGTCTGCAAAATACTGTAAATAATAGTAAAGAAGAAGAAAATTATACATACATTGACAGTTATTCCAGATCCAGTCACCGGAGGAACGTTTACCCAACTTAACGATTCGTAATCCCCTAATTGAGCACCTTGTAGTGTCATGTTCAGAGTACCCGTCGTATTGTGATTCACTGATAAATAATATTCGCCTCCCAACTTACCCTACGCAAAAAGATTACTTTTAAGAAAAATTTTAAAAAAATTAAAAAAATACTACAATTACTAATGATGTTTTTCTTACATTTGTAATGTTGTTAAATGCCAAATCAATTTCTCGAAGTTTTTTGTCAAGATCATTATTGCTGCTGGCATTTATTGTTACCAGGTGTATCTTATTTCGCACAGCTTCCTTTCGCCATGAAGAAACGAGCTCTTTAAGACCGGATGGTATTGGATAGGGTGTAATTACAAGAAGGCGGTGGCCTACGGCTAAATTACTACGAACTGAAGCCAAGAAACCTAAGTCAGATTCACTACGAACTGATACAGTCGTAGTGGCTGTGTGTTCTTTGAATGGTCCCCAACGAATTAACTGTAACTTTGCCGCATTATTGGTGTGAACAGCAAGCACTCGATATGTTGAAGAGCGATTAGATGAGTCCGGAAGACCTACGTATTCTTCACTGACAACAAATTTGTCTCGTGGCAACACCTCTTGTAAATACTGACAAACCTGTTGGTGCATGAAAATATTAACATTTTAAACTATTTTAAAGTTAGTTACCTGTTCAATCTTACAAAGAGATAACATACTTCCTTATCAATAGACAAATTTGAAACAAGTATTAAGTCTACATTTTCAAATTTGTACTTTTTCAAAACCCTTTCTCGAGTGATTTGTCTATAGTTAACTTTTATTCCAAAAACATTTTTAACGACATCATTTATTTCTTTAAATATAGATTCTTCTTTTGATTGGTTCCATACACCAACTACAGTTAATACATTTGTATTTAAATTTTCAGCAACAATTTGAAAGTAAGCTTCGAGAGACGAAGAAACCTGTAATTATATGAAAAGAATTTAAATAATGTTTAGGTGTCGATTATCTACAAGTACTATTTTGCAATTGCAATTGGTAACTGGAAATTTTACTTACATCCAGCTCAGAACTAAAGTGGGGAACAAAATTCAGAGATTTTAAGGCCATTTTGCTTCTATCGTACGGAGGCATTAGTTGGAATTGTATGTTCTCAATTGTGACTCCTCCAGACCTGAATGAAACAAATAACAATAAATTTTATGCTGTCATTCGTGTATAGAAAAATTTTGCAAGGACCATTGTATGGGCAGAATGTTTAAAGGTAAAGATAAAGGACAAAAATACCACGCATAATAGAAATACGGGCATTAATATTTATGGCACGCAATGGGAGAGACCTATGACCTGTGTGGTGGTCTGAGTGTGGTCTTAATTGATCAATTGATTGGCGTTATTTAAGTTTTATATCACCTTGCTTGGCACACAGTGTTTAAGGTAATATATGTATTCTGAGACATTCTTCTGTAGACTAATCATTTGTCTCCAGGGGCAATTGCAGCAGGTGAAGGTTTTCGTTAACGTAACTAGGACTCAGATATTTTAAAGACCGAAAAAGATTTACCTTGTATTATCATATTTCTCCGAAACTTTAGCCTTTATCAAAGTTATACTATCTGATATGTTTGATTTAAGAATTGCTTCACTATGTGCCTCGACGTCGATTTTTATTTGCCGGATACTTGTAGGTTGTGAGAAAGCGTTGTGAGGTTGTCGTAGTACATTCAACTGCAGCATACCATCGATGAATGTAACCCAGTTATCACGCCATACGAGCTCAGCATCTTCGAAAGACTCATCAACGCGTGCAATGCTTTGAAACTCACCACTATATTTAGAGCAAAAATATTTATCGACTTTATTTATCGTCTAAGAAACTTACCATCATATGTTAAATTTTATTCTAAATATAAGCTACCTGTAAAAGTAATCGCTGTCTCGCAACACTCGGTAGACATCATTAGCACTGAAGGACATTTTTTTGTGCGAGTCATCCACGTTCTTAGATTTTACTTGTTTTTCTTGGTCGGGAATAATAAAGCCTGTTGCGACTTTAGAACCGTCATCTAAAACCTTAAAAAATATAACAATTTAGACATAAATGACATTCTAATGAACCAACAGGTTGGTGTTTTATAATTTAACATCTTATTTGTAGTAAGGCGTTTGGTATTTATTAATTCATTTCAAATCTGATATATGTTTTCAGAATATGATGTCAGATCAGGATGTTTTAGATGGTCATATTGAATGAATCCATTTTTCATATTTACCTCAAAGTAACCTGTTCCTCTCTGCATTGTCACACTAAGATGGAGTTGTCGTCGATCATGCAAGATCGGTTGCGAATATAATTTTAAGTTAATAAACTTCACGGATAGCTGCTTCTTTGGAACATTCAGAAACATAGCAAGCACATCCCATACTACCGTTAGACTGGCAGCAAATGGATACACCGTGTTGCCTTAAATAAAATATAAATATTATTTTATTAATTTTTAAACTGTATGTACCAAACGTGCACAAGAGTGGACTTTTAAGCATTATTAACCAGTCAACGTTTGGGTCATGCAAAGATATTGGTATGTTCGATTAAGGAAAATAATATAATTTATTATTTTATAACAATAATGTCAAATAACTCTAATATAGATATAAATTTCAAATTCACAATAATGTCAAAAGATCCAATATACATAATAAATTCAATATTAATATAAATTTATTACAAATGCAAATGTTACACACAATGTCAACTGAATAGTATCCCCTGTTGGATTCGCCCTACGAAGAGTTCGTCCTACGATGTGTTCGGGAACTAAGGTGCCCATGACGCTGGCCGCATTGCCTCTTTGGATGGCTATGGCCAATCTTTGCACCAGGTACGACCTCCGCGAATCGCTTAGCCTCCACACTCCAACAGCCTAACGTCTCCATCGCAAAGAGGACGAACAAGTACTGAGCCTACAACGCCTCATATATAAGCCGTTTCCCGGCGGCTGCATCCTGCGCAGCACCGGCCGGGAACCGGACAGTATGACCCAGGTGTCTTGGAGCGACCGTACTGACGCACTTGGCATCCCACAGCTAGCACCTGCCATTCTTCCACATCCGGACGGCATCAGAGTCATGCCGTGCGGTCTCCTGCCATCAGCTCTGCTAAGACCAGGCGGCTCCAACAAGCACGGGACGTCTGCCGCTTCCATGGCTCGCCGGATTATGTCATTGCGGGCGTAGTGACGCGAGAACCTTTATGCACACCTAAGACAACTAAGTGCATTTTGGCTTCCACAGTAGAACCGCAGGTGCATCTATGGGATACCCTCTCCACCAACTGTGTCCTTACCTGCCCCGCCACAATGTCGTCCCAGGCGCGCTGCACACTACGAGAGGTGCGGCTCTCCGCTCCTGAACTATGGACCGCCCAGACCTACTCAGCGTCGGCACAAAAGGGACTCTCACCGCGTCTCCATTGGTGGCAACAATTAGAGAGATGAGAACGGACACCGACGAAGCCGGCACGCTTACATCCGGCGCACACCGAACCCCAATGGCCCCGTGCCTAATAGAGAGTGTCGCCTGTCTACATTGAGTCCCGTCGAGGGCGACATTTAAGATAGACTTCACGGCCGAACTGAGAGCATTATGGAACCACGAGAGTACAGCCAACTAGGCGTTGTCCGCTGGAGATATGTCAGCTTCAGGAGTGCAAAACACATATGCAGCAGCAAAATCCCCACATGGGCCGATAAATCCCCGAGATGCTTCTGAGCCGCTACTAGGAAGTCTTCAGGGGAAGCAACAGCTTCCGGCAACCCATCAGGGAAAGTAGGTGATCCTATAGAGTGAATAGGAATGAGACAGTTCCTTGATATCAATCAATAGTGAGTTGAAGTGTTCAAGGTGTGCGGTCTTCCACACTACAGGGGGAGCATTTCGCATTTTGAGGGGTTCACCTCTCAGCCCAGGGACATGAGGCGATGGATGAGACTCTACTAGTCCTGATAGTTTGCGGTAAACCCATCACTGCAACGTGAGCGAGGATTCGGGACTGCACACGCTCACCGAGTGTCCGGTTCGGGAGACGCCGAGACGGGAGCTTGTGGTGGCCCTGGGGCTGAGAGTGCTCACGCTATTACAGGTTATTATTACAGGTATTATAAATTATAATCTTATTTTATTTTGAAATTAAGAACCATGATAAAAATATCTAGACAGACTAGGCTAGACTTTTCGGTTTAAAGAAATACACGTGATTTCTTACTACACCCCCCCCCCCCCTGCCCCTTGTAATATTTCGTGATTTTTGTCAAACCTTTTAAAACCTCACACAATTAATGGATGGCCCCTAAGCTAAATAGTTGCCCAAAAAGTGATAGTTAAATCTGGTTTCGAACATGATCCACGTCGTGCACTCCTATCGATTTGAACCTCGAAGTTGCGTCGACAGATAGATAGAATCTTGAATTTCATAATCACTATTATGTTGATTAGATATCTAGTAAGAAGTAGAAACGAAATTATTTGCACTTTTATCATACTGATATATTTTTATTGTATCCACCATCAACTACTATTTAGTTCTTCCTATGTTTTCTTTTCTTTATTTTGAATTTTTAACAGTGTTTCATTTGAGAATTGTAATTATAAATTTGTTGACGATGAATAATTATAGAGGTTCTTCAAACTATATTATGGCTTTCTTCACAATTGATCATAACTGCGTTTAACGATGAACTCGTAATTGTTCTACACTGATTAAATATTTGTATTTTCTTTTTCACTTTAATATATTTCACCAACATTATATGACGACTATTGGGCAATATTTAATAGGTTGACGTTGCCACTTAGAATTTCGCGTTAACTATTTTAAAGTTGAAAGAAGTACGGAGCCGATGCTATCGTCTATTATCTTTTATTTGAGATTATTGTGAATTTTACTTTTGATAAATATTTATTTTATATTATTTTATTTAATTGCTATTAATAAAAAAATATTTGTCTACCTCGTATCGAATGGCCTGCTAGATAACTATGTTCCTTATCATGTAAAGACAAAGTTAAATTACAATTGGCAGCGACCTTTCTACTTGCAGAGCGATATAGTGGCATCGGCCTGTAACAGAGTATAACCATACACCATACATAAATCGAAGGCCCACAGAAAAGAACATAGCAATTAATAAAATACTGAAACCTGTACCATTTTTCACCGTGAGCCCATTTGACAAAGTGAGACAGGAATGGGGTTCCAGTAGAAACTGGCATGTCAACTTTTGGATACAAAACCTGAACATCACAATCGTAGCCTTCCATATACAATCTGAAACCAGAGTCACATATAAAAATTTACTGAACACTTGACCAAAAAATTTAAAAATATATTAGAAAGTAGATTGTATTATATCTGAATACGAATTATTTGACAGGATCAGACTCACTTGCCAATAGCTTCAAGCAATAAAACGGTATTATCTGGATGCTTTCGTCTGGTAAGCGGAATATTTTTACAGTTAGCTGGCATTGAACGTTTGAGAATGGCTTGAAGCAGCCCGTGCGGCGCGATTTCCACTAGCACAGCATCATTGGGCACCAGTCGAGAAGTCTCCTCGAACAACACCGAATTCTACAGACATAATAACATAGATACATGAAGCTATACAGAATGAGGTATGAAAAAACAAAAGTCATTTAGGAAACTTCGTTTTCTTACCAGTAAATTGTTTGTGAGATACTCTGCTGAACAAAATTTCGCCAGTGGCTCAGTCCACCTTTCTTGCGGCACAGATGTTGAAAGCCAACGCTCACTTCGTGGTTTTGGAGTTTTTATTGCAGTTTGTAAATATTTCAACAATCCAGGAGCTGCATTTACAAATTTAAAATAACTTTTTGAAATGAATTGTAGTAGTAGAATAAATAAGAAGAAGTGATATTAGTTGAAGTAATTATTATTTAATAATGTACCTATATATTTCCATACAATCTAAATTGTTTCCTAATGTGGGGAATAAGGCATTCTGAACGTAGGAAAAAAGCATTTCGCAAGGTATTTTTTACTCCGTGGCAATTGATGGAGACATACTGTGAGACTTTACCATCTGGTATTGGATAGGCAATGGGCACACTCCTTAAACGTCACAATGCAGTGTAAATAAATAAATATTCCACAACATTTCACACAACGCTTTCTAGATTCATGGTAAGCATAGCTAAACCAGCTTGTGTTATGTAATCTAGAATGCGGCTAAACATACTTAGATACTTTTTTTTTGTAAATACATACATATTATACACAGAAACACCCAGACCAACGCAAATATTAATGCATACAAATATTTGCACTGACCGGGGATCGAACCCGCGCCTCCGGCGTAGCGGCCACGTTCACTACCACTGCCACTTAGTTACCGACTTAAGTCATGGCTATTTCTAAGACTTAAAATAATAAATATATATTACTTATACTGTTCTATAAGTATTACTTGGACTGATGCATTCATCATCATCAACATTGTTACTATATTATATCATTTTTATAGTCTTATTTTGCTGCTGTTGCCCGCAGCTCCGCCCGCGTGGATGTCAGTTATCGCTTAGTGTTGAGTCAACATATAGCTTTATGCATGCAAAGTCTCAGCCCGATCGGTTTAAAATGACAAAGTTTCATAGAAACTTCCATCCCCTATTTTATCCCCTTGGGGGTAGAATTAATCAAAATCCTTTCTTAGCGGATGCCTGCGTCATAACACCTGCATACCATATTTCAGCCCGATCCGTCCAGTGGTTTGGGCTGTGCGTTGATAGATCTCTATGTCAGTCAGTCAGTCACGTTTGAGTAATATATATTTAGATAACAATATCCATCTTACCAGCATCAGCTATATAACGCGAATGATAAGCAATGTTGGAGCATGGGACTTCTTTGGCAAAAATGCCCTTAGCTGTCAGCTCTGCGACAAACTCACGCATCACATCAGACGGTCCAGAAATTGTACTGGATTGAGGTCCATTGTGGCATGCTACTTCAATCTCCGGAGGACATAAGTTTTTCACCTAAAATATTAATAAACACTATTACCTTTCTGTTTAAAAAACTGTGTAGAGTGTATTTTACTAATAACTATTAAATTTATTACAAATATTATTAAATTTATCATATTATAAAAAACGCGTCTGAATCTGAAAAGATCGAAACATGCTTTATAGCAGGCTGTTTGTTCTAAAAGGGCCAAGGTCCAGCCCAACATTTTTCATTCCGCCATTTTAGTTTAGTTGAAATGTCATTTATGTCAAAGTCAAAGTCATTTATTTGCATAATACAGGTATTGGGATGCTACAAGATACATTTATTATTGCATAGGTGCTCTGTATTACAACCTCTTCGAGGTGTGCAAATATTCATATGCAACATGACAATTATAGCATTCATAATATTAATAGCAAAATTAATCATGTCCAAATTAATCATGTCGAACAATGTTAATCATGTTAACAATGTCAGAATTAAATAATGTTGAAAGCCGATGTCAAAATTAATATGTAATGTCAAAATCAATAAATATAAAATAAAATAAAACGCCACGATCAAGGGTAGATAATGTCATTATGAAGTAAATGTCAACTAGATAAATTAAGGCTGATAATCAAATTAGTAAATGTCACGAGTTCAGATAGGAAGTAATGGAAAGAATTCAATAATGGCAATTAATTATTTTGAGCTAATAAATTACAATTTATCTTGGAGGAAGTCCTTTACATCATAATAGCATTTTTCATTCAGTAGCTTTCTTAGAGTCTGTTTAAATGTAGTAACATTTGACTCTTTTATGCTTTTAGGCAGTTTATTATATATTTTAGGAGCCATGGCGAAAACACTATTATGCATTAAAGTAGTGTTTGTCTTACATAGGCATAATCGACTTTTGTCTCTTTGCATTCGGCCAGAAGCGTCAACCGCTAAAATAAATAAGTTGAGATTGAGTTTAACGAAATATAAAGGGAATGCAGTGTCAAAATATTATATTTTTTTAAACAAGGCAAGCAACTGTCAACTGTTTTTAAAGAGAACATTGCCCTCACACAGCGTTTCTGTACTTTGAAAATTTTATCTTTATGTACGTCATTCATTCCATTTTTATTACGCACGAGAGCATTAAGTTTATCTAAGGGTATAGATATTGTTGGGCAGATTCTATCCGTGGGTGCGGAGTGTAAACGGAAGGGTTTACGAAACAATTACATCTTGGGACGCTAAAATAGTAAGGTAGTGAGCACGTGCGACATCGTGAAGACTGCTTGTGGACGCTGGGAGCAGTTCAGCGCTGCGATCGGCTGTGCGGGGACCATCCATAAACCACTGAACAATATAGCACACTGACAACATGGTTGGGATTCCACAGGTGATGGTGACATTTACAACAGGTAAGTGAACCTTGCTGTAGTTCATATTACCATTGATTGATCACGGTAAGGCGCTGCGTTACTTGCAGCCGAGATTGGAGTGGCAGACGGGGTCTGGCTCCAACATTTTCTAGTAGCAGAGCGTGGTTGAGCATTTCAGTAAAGCTGAGGGCAGCGAGTCCTCGAATGGTCAAATCCTCACGGGTATAATCAATGTGTAAGTATTCCACTGCTTAAAATAAGATTAATGAAAATAAGTTACATTTTTAATATAAGAGGGTAAATTTGTATAAGTGCATATTTTATCATTGCACCCCATACTAAATTTTTCATTTAGTTAATTTTAATTTTATTCCGTGTATCAGCCTATTTGTATTTTATCCACAGACAAATACATATTTAATTGTTGTACCTTGTGTTAGGTTTAACATTTAACTTTAATTGTATACTGCGTGCCTTATGTAAGAAGGTTGAGTTAGTGAATAGGTATAGGAGGCTATACCTATTGACTTACTTACAGTAATAGCATTCCTTTAGTAGTATTTTGTATTGAGATAGCCCGCTATTGTATTCACTATGTCAACGCCTCGCACCAAGCTGTCTGCACAGTTGAGGTGGTTTGCAGCCGCTGGAGCCTTGATGGATAGGCCAGACAGACAGGACGCTCTGCTCCTGGTCAAATAATGCTAATGGTCAGTTAAAGGAGACGTCAACCGATGCGACCTTGTTACAGGGCATCGAGGCGGACGTCACTCAGTGTGTGGAGTTGGGCGATGCGGTGAGGCAGCGGACTGAGGAACTCAGACACCAAAGGGCTGGAGGCAGTGGGGGTATTCAAGGGCCAAGCCAGGGGGTTGTCTCACGGCTCCCAAATATCGAACTGCCCACCTTCAACGGAGACCTCACCCAATGGTCCCACTACATCACAGCCTGGTGCACCTGCGTACGGACCTAAAAGGGGCCTATAAGATGGCCCAGTTGGTCTCTTCGCTCCGGGGGGAGCCGAGAGATCTGCTGGCCCACCTCCCAGTCACGGAGGCCTCATATGGGACAGAGAGGGCGCTACTCCACGACCGGTACCAGAACCAGTGTCGGTTGGTGGACGTTCAATTGGGCCGCATATTTGGATTGCCACGGGTGGCAAGGATTGCACAGCTGCGGGGGCAGCTGCTCAACCCTCTCACCGCGGCCATAAGGGCGTTGACCAATCTGGGCCTGCCAGTGGAGCACTGGTCCTATATGCAGGTCTATTGGACCATTTCCCGCCTCCCAGTAGACCCGGTTTGAAATGTAGATCGGTCGAAGCCGAGAACTGCCCACCTTCACTGCGTTGCAGGTGTTCCTGGAGGCGGAATGCACGCGGGCCGAAGCGCTTGGCACGGGGCCAGTGGCTTCTTCCTCACACATGTCGCCCGCGTGGAACAGCGATGGGAACGCGACGCGTCGGCGCGACAAGGCCAGACTCACGGTAGCCCACGCGTCTGGGACGACACTGGGGTGTGCCTTCTGTGAGAGCTCTCAACATACCGTGGGGGACTGTCGGGACCGGGTTGGGGCAACAGAGTTCAGATTTGGAAATCGTCCTCATGCGGTGCTTCATGGTGCATAAAGACTGCAGTCTTGATTATGGACAACGTGATGGGCCATCACCCACTGACCAGGCTGAGCCCTTCGGTAAGGGCTATGAGGTTGCTAGACGAGTTCCAGCAAGACCCACACCTTTTTGAGGATTCGGGCAGTCCAGACTTACTGTCTGTCTTAAGGGTACAGTACCGACCCGTCCAGGACTGGTTCACCTATCGGGTGGAGTTGGAGACTCCCAAGGTCTGGACCAAACAGACGGTGCTATCTACGGTCACACGGACCATGAAGTACCTCATGCAGAAGCTGTGGGTGACACAGCTGGGCTGGGACGAGCCTATCCAGGAGAATCTGCTTCCTGCCGGGAAATGCAGAGCAACGCCACATGGATTTTGCGATGCTTCCGAGAAGGGCTATGCAGCGGCGCTGTACTTGCGAACGGTGTCATATTCTGGGGAGGTAGACGTGCGGCTAGTGGTAGCCAAAAGCAAGGTCGCGCCACTGCGGTCCAAGATGACCATTCCAAAATTGGAGTTGTCGGGGGCAGTGCTCCTAACGCGACTGCTGGTCCAGACGACATCGGTTCTGCGTGGGACGATGGATCTCAGTGAAACGGTGTATGCTTGGACTGATAGCCAGATTGTGTTATGCTGGCTTCAGGCGTCAGTTCCCACCCTCGAGACCTTCGTGGCGAACCGGATATCTCAGATACGGGATTCAGAGGTTACACTGCTATGGAGACACGCACCGGGTGAAATGAATCCGGTGGATTGTGCATCACGGGGATGCAAAGCCCACGAAATCGTGGACTACCCATTATGGTGGGGACCACGGTGGTTGACACGAGGGGCCTCGGAGTGGCCACATAAACCAGTCACGTCACGACCAGTGATCCGGAGTTGAACGTGGAGTTACTCCTGGGTAGGTACAGCTCACTGGACACACTGATCAACGTGACTGCGTGGATACGGGCGGAGGTTCGCTCAAAATTGTCGATCTCCCAGGTCACAGCGGACGAGGGCGTCCGTACTGTCTCCCGCCGAACGCCAGGGTGCGTTAACCTGCCTGGTTAAAGCAGTACAGGCACAGCATTTCAGGAAGAAAATGATGACCATGGTGACGGGTCGTGCCCAGTTGAAGGATCCTCTCGCGCACCTCACTCCCTTCATTGACTACCAGGGCTTGCTGCGATTCGGGGGACGTCTGCGGAATGCGAACCTACCGTATGGGGCACGCCATCCACTTTTACTTCGTGATGGTCCGCCATGTGAAAAATGTGCAAGCAGGATGCAACGCGCTGATGGCCACGCTACAGCCTGAATATTGGTTACTGTCTCGGCGACGTATTATTCGGAGCGTCGTGTTTCGATGCCTACCCTGTTACAAGTACACATCCATGATGCAGCCTCAAATGGGGGATCTGCCTCCCGATCGGTTGATGAAGGCTAGACCATTCATTCATGATGGGCCGTTCATGATTCGGAATTCAGGTCTTCGGAAGGCGTATCTTGGCGTGTTTGTCTGTCTGTCCACCAAGGCCGTTCATTTTGAGCTAGTCGCTGACCTTACGACGGAAGCATTCATTGCTTGTTTAGACCAGTTTGTTTCTCGAAGGGGCTGTAGCGGACGACATCCTTACATCAAGTAAGAATGAGCGATTCGCTCCACTTATGACTATGGGACCAAGACCCTAGGAAACCGGTTCGGCCGACGCGCCGCGTTAGTACATAGGAGACTACGGGCCACTGCTCAGCTGTTCTTACTCGCGCGCGTACGTTATAAATTGCTCTGTATAGCTACCCGCTCATATATAGTTGCTTATTAGTTTCGCAGTATTTTGGTGATGTATTTGTAACGTACAGAATAATATAGTGCAATAAAATATAGCTGCTTCATCTCATAATAATATTCTTCATTTCACCGCCTTCCGTGTTCGTCCGCTTATTTCATCTCATCACTCATCTCATCAGTCAATCTTTCATTCTTCATTCTTCTGGACTACTGTTAGAAGTACCTTACGTCTACTACATCCACATAACATACTTCTACAGGGCCTTCCGTCTCTGGTCCGGTCCTACAATGGGACCAACTATGTTAGTGCGGAGTATCAACTTAAGGAAATTAGGGAATTTCTCGATGTAAATAGGGACGACATCGGAACGGCCTTCCGTTAGGGCATTGAGTGGACCTTCAGTCCCCCGGGATGCCTCCACTGGGGTGGGATTTTCGAGGCTGCAGTCAAGTCTGCTAAGGTCCATTTGTTACGCGTGATAGGGCAAACCGTGTTAACATTAAAGAACTTGTCACTGTATTCCGTAAAATAGACGCGGTTATTAATTCACGACCATTGTGTAAGATTAGTTCAGATCCGAATGACCTGGAAGTGTTGACTTCGGGTCATTTCCTGATAAAGAGGCCACTTAACACGCTGCCTGAATACCCTTTCGCGAGGGTGAAGCTCGACAGGTTGAGCAGGTATCAAATGTTACAACAGATGTCGCAAGATTTTTGGAAGCAGTGGTCGCTCGAGTACCTCCGTCTGTTGCAGCAGCGCCATAAGTGGACTGACAGGACTACCCCTCCTCGTGTTGGAGACTTAGTGCTGGTCAAGGATGCCTACCTACCGGCACTGCGATGGCACCAGGGGCACATCGTTAACTTGTTCCCCGGGAAGGATGATGATGGCGCTGTCAAGTGAAGTCTAGACGAAAGTAGCTCCGTATTTAAAATAAAATTAAAAATAGTTACAAGTGTAAATAAAGTGAGAAAGTGCTAAAAATCTATCGATAACACAATATTCGGAGAAGTGCAAACGTTAACCAAACGCATTGTGAAAAAAATAAAAATAAAACTAACAACAAAAGTGTCTAAAAAGTCTAATAAAACCTTTCAAAAGCATGTTGAAAACAATAAAATATGCATTAAGAACAGTGAAAGTGAACTAATAAGTGTTAAAACAGACTAAATAACTAAAGAATTAAGTGTTCCAACATACAAAACATCTGGAATGTAAGAAAAAATTCCAATGTAGTGAGTCACATTAGCGGTGAACTTTTGGTTTAAAATCTACAGTGCTGTTATACGATCATAAACTTTAACCACTTAGCTTAATGTCATTGTGGCGAGATGCAATACACGATGGACTTATAATCAGGAGGCGGCGGTTCGATCCCCAGTTGACGTGAATCTTTTTGTGCGATTACTACATTTGTTGTTCTGCCATCAAATAAAAACGATTGTCGCTAGAGGACGCTGCACGCTTTCGCTGGTTACATAGAATAAGTACATTAGTAAAACAGTACCGGAACCTTTGTATAGAGGGTGCCACTTGTCGTTCACTTGAAAAATTAAAAATACAAAGATGTCCCAATGCGCTGGATGCCATCAAACTTTGCTAAAAAATGACCGTTTAAAATGCACATTATGTAGTAAATATTATGATCTACAATGTGCCAACGTAGCGACTGCAATATTCAACACTATGACAACAAGCCAAAAAAGTATTTGGAAATGCCAAGATTGCAGATGCAAGATGCCAAAAGGGAATAATACCAATACACCAATAAGAGCACCGCAGCAAGAATTCACTGATATGAACGTTACAATGCGCCGTAAGAAAAACCCTAACGAATCGACTAACAGCATCAGTGAAAATAGCTTAACTATAGACGATTACCTTGGCAACACAGTAAGCAATAGTATGAACGACACCATTTCTACATCCAACTGTGATGTGAAACTATCTTGCGAACCCCTGACACTAGAAAAAATTAGCCTATTATTAGACACTAAAATAGAAAACATTAAATCTTCACTGCTCCAGGACATTAAAAACACTATACAAGCTGAACTATTTAATTCCACCAAAATTTTACAAACTGACATAGATAGTAAAGTACAGAAGTTATCTAAAGAAGAAACGGATATCAACGACAGAATAAATAGTATGAATGAAAAAATTGAAAATATTGAACTACAACTACATACTTACAAACTACATACAAAACTACATAACTTACAAAATCATCGAAAAATATAGAAGAAATAAAACGTATAGGCAGACGTGGAGACAAAAGGCCGCTAGCAATTGAACTAATCAGTAAACGTATGACTAAATACATAATTGAACACGCCAGAGAATTAAAAAATACCGGTCTTGCAGTAGGACCTTTCATGGATAAAAAAGCTCTACAGTTGCGCCACGAACTCCAACTGAATCTCCAGGCGGCTAGAAAAAATGGAAACCATGCAATCATCAGGAATAACAAGTTATTTATAAACGGTAAGGAAAGCGTCCCCACTACGTCAAAACCTGAAGACTCACCAGAACCTGCAAATACTAATATTGCAGAGGTATGTAACGAAGAACAATCAACACAAAAATCATTACAGAACCGACAACTCATAACTTCACCAAAACACAGGAAAAACAAGACATTTCTTTGACAACTTTACGCTAACCTTCCAGAACATACAAAGCATAGGAAATAAGGTAGATCTTCTCGAACAACTACTAATAAGCTCTAATATGGATGTTATATCACTGTCGGAAGTAGGCTACAATAACCATTATGTTGAGTCTATAATGCCGGAAGGCTATAAACTCGGATCTATTTTCTATCGAAAAATCCATGAAGGTGGAGGAGTCTGTATCATAGTTAAAAAGAATATAGAATGTATTGAGATAACTGATATTGTAAGTCTTTCCAAAGAATTTATAATAGAATTTAGTGCAATAGAGATCCCTAAACTAAATTGTATACTTATAGGGCTGTATAGATCAGATCGAAATGCAGATATATTTTACCAACAAATGGGAAAACTTCTACATAAGCTAGAAACCAAAAACTCAAAAAGAAACATAATTATAGGAGGAGATTTCAACATAAATGTAAATAAGAAAGAAAAAAAAGTTCTAGATTTTTTACACTTTATGAAATCTCATAATTTGACACAATTAATTCATGATCCTACGCGTGTAACAAACACCACATCCACCTGTATCGACCTACTATTTACAAACTTTAAACCTCTCATAAAGAAATCGTCAGTTCAAGCATACGGGCTATCTGACCATAAAGCTATAAGTGTAGAACTTAACATGAACTGCATATCGGACTTAAATAATGAAACATGGAAGATGGAAAAAAGAATTTTCACAAAGCACAAAATAGACTGTTTTAAGAATTCACTAAAGGAAATCAGGTGGGAGGATAATATAATAAACAAAACCAGAAACATAAATGAAAACTATAAATCTTTTATTACAGCTGTAACACAACGTTTAAATGAGCACATTCCTATACAAAAAATTAAAATAAACAATAGACCGAAAAAAGGATGGCTTACAAAAGGATTAAAAAAATCATGTATAAATAAAAGGGTTCTAAGAACCCTATGTAATGAAACAAATAGTTCCGTTATTAGACAATATTACAAACAATATAGTAAAACGCTAAAATCAAGTATAAAAGTATCAAAAAAGTTAGAGTACATAGGCCAGATGACAAAATCAGACAATAAAGCTAAAACTATGTGGAAAATAATAAACACAATAAATAAAAAAACTAACACTAAAAAGAAAGAAAATATGACCTTGAGGGTAAATGGTGAAGTACAAACGGCTCTCCAACATATAAACGACAAAAAGCACGTTATAGGTCTATTAATTGACATGACGAAGGCCTACGATAGAGTTTTATATAATATACTTTTAATGAAACTAAACGGTTGCGGGGTTCGCGGCCCTGGCCACGCTTGGTTTAAATCCTACCTAGACAACAGAACACAAATTGTACAAATTGAAAATTATGACAGACAGAAAAAACAGATTCAATCCGTGCGCTCACAGGAAATACATTTAACTTGTTCAATACCCCAAGGTAGTGTACTAGGATGTATACTATTCTTGATCTATATAAACGACCTACCCAAAACACTAGACCCGGAAAAAGCGTTACCAGTCCTTTTCGCGGACGACATTTCAATTGTAATGAAATGCGACGACCCAACCACCCACAACACCATAGTACAAAATACTCTCCAAACTTTAACGAAATGGCTACAAGAACATAATTTGGAAATAAACTCGAACAAAACAAAAATCATACAATTCCGATCATACAAAAAATCCCCTCTAAATTTAAACATTACTCATCAACACACACCTTTAGAAGAAGTGAACACATTCAAATTACTGGGAATAAACATAGACACACACATAAATTGGAAAACGCACGTAGAACACATTAAAGCAAAATTGTCTAAATTTACTTATGCCCTTTTTCAAATTAAGAAAAACACTGACACACAAACTGCATTATCAGCCTACTACGCATACGCATACTCGTGGTTGAGGTACGGTATCATGCTATGGGGAAATAGTGTTGATGCAAACGACTTGTTTATAATACAAAAAAAATGTATAAGAATAATAGCACAAATAACCAATACCGAAAGTTGTAGGCCTCACTTCATCAAGCATAAAATATTGACATTACCAACAATATATATATTTGACATATGCGCTTTTGTTTACAAAAATATAAATAGCTTTGTTAAGAAGGAAACCATTCACAACATAAACACCCGACATAAAAAACGATTACACCTACCGCCCTCACGCATAAAAATGCTAAATGAAAGCCCGTACTACATGGCAGTGAGATTGTATAATAAACTTCCTAATATTATCAAACAACAAGAAAACATGACGCTCTTTAATAAGAAACTAAGAACATATTTGACTGAAAAATGTTATTACTCCACAAAAGATTATTTAGAGGATAAGTAAGTTATATCAAAATTGACCTTTCATTATTAGGTAGGTAGTGTGCTTTACTGTGTCCAGTACAAATTGACATTATATAATCAGAACTGACATGATAATAAAACCACTGTAATTATTTAAAAGACGTATTTTTCTTTTTTTTGACAGACATTAATTTAATAAGTGTAACAATAATTTGTACTCTTGACTTGTGAGGACTTATTATATAATTGATTATATTATTGTATTTGACATTCGACATCCATTAAATTAAATTTTTTTTTTTTCTTTTTTTTAAATAAATTCCTAAGCACTCAACAATTAATTATTGTATATTGACATTCTTTTTTTTCTATTTTTCTTTTTAATTTGTAATATTGCAATGCCTGAATATGGCGCTAAGTCTTAAGCACTACTATATACTTGTAACACCAATGTATACTTAGTGAGCAATAAATGATTTGATTTGATTTGATTTGAAGGATGGGACCCCGCAGTTCGCAGAAGTCTAGGTTGGGGAGTCTGGCTCCAACACAGGCGGTACCCATTAATTTTCATCTGGTTTGAGATTTGCAAATGGGTACCGCCTGCTATAGAGCTTGTTTTGATCTTTTCAGAATCAGTCGAGTTTTTTATTTTTAATAATTTATTTTATTTTATGCTTTTTAGTTATGACATATAAATATTTTTGTAATCATATTCAAAGTTCCGTGATTTTAATACCCCACTTGATAAATTAGAGTGAATATTTTTTATTGACCACATACATTTTGGTGCCTAAAGACCAACATATAGCTTTTGTTAAAATTTTATGTACCTAAGAACACTTGGGCAATAAATACCTTCCATTTGAGATATGCATCATTGAAATCCATATGGTGGTTCACAAGATATGAGGCAATAAAGAATCTTACAAACATACATACAAGATACGCATGAAAAACATAACCCTTCTTAACAGTCGGGTAAAAAGCATCAATGTGATACGCCGAAAATTATTCTTTTCCCTGATAAAATTAATAGTTACTAAAAAATGAAAATCTATGGAAAAGTAATTAATTGCATGAAAAAATCCCTACCTCCTCGTAACCCACGCCAACCGCAGCCATGGAACCATGTATAAATTTGGTCTCCACCGATACCAATCCGCGGTAGTATGCAGAAAGTATCATTTCTTCTGCAGTTAAGCAACCATCAGCGTAAGCGCATCCTAGTTCACCAACACTATGTCCTGTAGGAATCAAGATTCTTTAGAAGTTCTACGTCTTTTGTACATAGGTTCAAACTGTGCTTAATAAGTCATCTTCTTACCAATGATTCCATCTGGCTTCAATCCTAGCTCACGAAGAATGTCAGTTAGTCCAATTTGAATAGCGGCGATTCCAACAAACGAGTTTAGAATATTGTTAAACATGGTTTCATCATTCGATGTAATGATATTAACAATATCCAGTCCTTTGGGCTCCAAGGCTTGTCGGCATCTGAATTCAGCAATGAAGCAGAAAACTTTAATAAGATGATTGTGTCGTTAGTGGCGTTACTCGAATCATTTCCGAGTCAGCACGTTTTTGTTCCCCCCCCCCCCCCCTCCCGAACTTATTATATAATAATATAAGTTCTCCATTTCTCTTCATCACTTCATTTTCTACCAAATTTAAACACTCTCAAAGTAATTTATTCTCGAAAGAAAAAGACGCCTCCTGTGTGTCTATTTCTGTGCCAAATTTCATCGAAATTCGTTCAGCCCTTTTGGGATAAATGTGTAACAAAAATACTTTCAACTATCTTTTAAAAATTTCGCATTTATAGTGGTAAATATCATACCTCTCAATAGCAGCTGCAAAAATGGGTATGCTCATGAGTTGCTTGCCCATGCCAGCCCACTGAGAGCCCATGCCGCTATAAACGAACCACAGCGGCCGTCTTGCATTGTCAAAGTAATCTGCTTTTTCATGTAGACTAACAGTTTTCTTTTCTTCATCTGTCCCTACAATAATAAAAATGTTTAAAATATTTTAGCGTTTTCATACTTTCTGATAGAATTTAATCTCCACTCTAAAATAAATAACAGTGTAAAGCATAAATGTGAAATATAATTGCAGTAACGGTTACAGGAAAGTCAAACTATAGCTTGATGTAAAGTTTGAAAGGATTTAATAAAATCTTAATTATGAAAATTATTGAAATAACTTACGGAGAATAATATATCCTCTGCCCAAATGTCCCGATATGCTCTTTCGGTGAATGTTGTGCAATAGTGCCAACTGTTCAGGATCTATCGGGTTTGATTTCAAAACTTCGAGCATATACTTCACTGCGTCTTCATGTCTAGCAGACATAGTAACTATGTACGGTATACTAGAAGTGTACCGATTAATATTCTGAAACATTAAAAAATTATAAATTCACGTCGATTCCTTCGTCGTGCACCTTTAGAAATTGTAAACATATTGACATGACTACTTTATTCTTACCTTCGGTTTATAACAGCCATGCAACAAGACGTGGGAGTTTACTCCGGTAACTGACATGCCGTTTACAGCGACGTAAGTACGGTCAAATTGTTGATGTTCACTTACGACACGCATACGCCCATCACGCAAAGCTGCAATGTCTCTTCGTGGTTGTTCACAGTGCAAGTTAGCAGCTAATTGACCGCTGTGATAACCTAGCAACACCTACAAAGAACAAGTTATTAGTATAGTTTTTGGATGTGACGCCAACTGGTTATTATAAGCGATTCAAACAAGTAACTTAGCATAGTACTATAGCTTCTTGTTCACTATACCTTTGTTATGGCAGAGATTCCGGAAGCTGCTTCTCCATATCCAATATTGGACATGACACTGCCGATCAAAAGTGGATCAACTCTATTCTTACAAAATACTTCTTCAATAGCCTGTAGCTCTACCTTGTCCACATCAGATATGCCTGTAACATTAAAATTAATACGTAAGTATTATAATTTCAGAACTATCTCGGTTGAACTTTTAATGATTGACCTTCATACTGACCAGATCCAAAAGCTTCAACATACTCAATAGCATGTGGTGGCACTCTTGCCTCCTGGTAGAATTTCTCAATAAAATTAGTTGTACTGCTCAGGTCCCTGAAGAATCCATATTTTGGACCTGTTTCTTCTTGCAATAAACATGTGAACGCAGTTTGGGCGCGTAGTACTTCAGCGTATATTCTGAGATAATTATAAGTACATTATTTTTATAATACATGAAATATATCTTTAGCATTATGTTCTTCTTTAGAAGAATTTACCTCATAGCATCCTTTGCTTTTTGTAAAAATAATACATTAATTGCTTCAGACTTCGCACACCCATCAGCACCCTCATCAAATGATTTGGTCTTACCATCCTTGCACAGTTTTATACATCTGTAAGTTATTTAACAATTAAAACTAAAAATTAGACTATAGAAAATTACGGGCAATTTTAACCAGAACTTACCTTCCGTAATGCACTGACGACTGTGGATGCAGACATAAGTAAGTACCACCCACAATGGCAGCTTCACATTCTCCTCGACTTAGAGCTAAGTACGCCTGTTCCAATGCAGCCGTAGAACTGCAGCATGCCTCATCAATAGACATAGAGGGACCCTTGGCGTTTAACCAGTACGAGATACGGTTGGCAAACATCGTTTTACTGCACCTGATTTTGGAAATCATAGAAATACAATCTATAAATATATTTGTTACAGTCAAAATTCGACATTGTGCAAGCCGGTCCTCATGTTTATTAACGGACGAACCTGAAGGTCCTCTATAAAAAAGTAGGCCAAATCTATGATATAAACCCATGCTCCTAACCCAAATAAGAATTGAACGTCTAATAAATATAGGTTTAAAGAAGTCATTTCTTAAAAGAACATAAAAAATGGTACGCTTAAAATTAGATACAGAATATTATGATAGTTTAAAATAATATACACCTCAGTGCCCCAGATGGTATTGATATTTAAAATACATTTTTTGCTTACCCAGCTATACCAAAACCAGATCTTGAAGCAGCTTCGTAAAAACAAGCCTTTTCCGCTTCAGAGAAGCATGAACCGATGTAAACGCCAACTTTTTTGCCCGACAGTTCCTCAGGATTCATTCCTGAAATACTGCATCCTTTAGTTTACTAGTTACACATAGCTCACCACGTGACACAGTTAATTTATTTATATATTCATAGGATATTCTTTTTTAATAGCTAGCACGGTTCAAGAAAATATCGCACTTGTAGAATTATTGAGATTATTTTTATACAACTGAGGTGACAGACAAGCACACGGCCTACCTGATAGTAAGTGGTTACCGTGGCCTATAGATGTATGCATACCAGGGAAGCCACACTCGTGCTGCCGACCCTCTAAACGCAGAGAGTTTCTGTGCCGTCAGTGTAGAAGAAAAAACAGGAACAGCCTTTGGTCTTCGCAATAACAGCACAAAACCTCTCCAGTGTTCTCTTGCTACCCTACTCACCGCCGGGAACACAACACGAGGTTATTATGGCCGCGGCATTCTGTAGGGCGGAGGTACTTCTTCAGTCAGACTGCTCAATTGGACAGGAATACCGTCGGGTCCTACCTCCTACAAGATTGAATATATACCAACGTTCCCTAACTCTATTGTATCTTATAATGTTTTGTTATGATCATCATCATTATCCTCAAACTAGTTACATCCAAAGTTTACACTTCAGAGCCCGAGGTTTGTTTTTGATTACTACGTCCAGATTTTATCACTAATATGCAGTTTTTTAAATAGATGTTTCTAAAGAATTTTTTTTTCATATAAAGACAATTAGCAACCGAAATTATTAATATTCGCTCTTACCCTTCCAACTAAGCTAAATTGCTTGTGCTAAGAGTGGGTTCACGTCGGTAGTGTCATGGCCAGGATTCGAACCCGGGACCCCTCGATCGTAAGGCCAACTCCTTAACCACTAAGCTACTGACGCTTCTTTCTATCACATTGTTCACTTACCGGCATCGTAGATGGCCTGATATGCCTGCTCCAAAATCTTTCTCGCCATAGGATCCATACAATTGGCAAGACGGAAGTGCACTTTAAAAAACTGAGCATCAAAGTAGCTGAGAGCTGGAACGCTTCCTGCGTGTTGCACAACTTCTGGGTGGTTATACTTAAAACGGAGATCTTTTTGCGTCACTGGATTCACCTAAATTAAACATAATTGGGTCGTTGTCAAATTTTGCGCAGCTAAACTAGTCCCTGAGTCATGTAATTTTTTAATTAAAATAGTATACACATAATCGTATAAAAAAATCATTAAATACACAATACATCACATTAATAAACACTGATTAATAAAATTAAGACTTAGATTTGATACTTTCAGTTGTTTTTCAAAGTAACATTGTAGTTGTTTCTGGTAACATAGCGGTATTCCTTACAAAATCTATATGTCCCTAGTAGGACTCTGTTACAATAAGATTAAAATAATATTAGTTTCTACTATATAAACACAATTAAATAAATTTTAACTACAAACAGATTATGATTAACATTACAAAATTTGTCTAAACACTCGTAAGTATTACAGTTCTAATTAATAATTATTTTCTAAAAGTTTGTCCCGCGTGTGGTGTGAATCGACTGGAATGTTATGTTACCAAGCAATTCACAATGTAATATAAAGATGGCGCTGCGCTTAGTTTTCATATTAGATTGGGCACGAAGTTGGCATTCATTGTGGATGATCGGGAGATCGGGTAGCGGGGTGCGGAAGGTGTTAGTCGACCGCGAGACGTGTATCACGCTGCGTGTTTTTATTGTGCATCCACTTTGTTACCTACTATTGACGTAAGTAAATAAGCGTATTTTTAATTTATTTTATGTTCAGTATGTAGCCAAAGTGACAATTAATCTAAATATTAAAGAAATATTGTTATTTTAATCATTACTTTATGATTTATGTCTTATAGAATGTAAAATTTACTACTCTGTTACTACGCAACTATGTTACTACTGCAGGGTAACAGAGTTGTTAACAAAGTAACAGAGTGGAATTATGACTATATTCTTTAATTTTGAGCTTAAATTTCATGCCTACAACGTATTTTTTTTATCAATAAATGGTTTTTCTATGCAATATTTAATTCGTGTAGTAATTTATAAATGAAATTTATATTATTTCAATAAACTCAAAAACTTTGTTTCAGGTTAAGTACTGTATTTTTTCGACATTTCAACATGCTTCTCACGCCTGCTGAGAAACAGCGACGGTACCGTGAACGGCGTAAAAATAATCCTGAAAAAGAAGCAGAATCTAGAAGAAAAGATCGAGAGAGATACCATGCGCTTAGTGCGAGATTTATCAGCTCGTGAACATAGAGCGATAAAAAAGAAATGGAGATCTGCAAATGCTAGACGTAAAAATAGGGTCAGAGCACTTCGTATTGTTATGCACACTCCTGAGTCGTCACCTTCTCGTTTCAATAGTCCAGCCCCGTTAGATCAACATCAGCTTTTTCCAAATGCTGATCATTGTTTGGCTACGCCGCAGCCAACTGATTCCCGTGAATTAACTCCCAGCTCTATCATATCAGCAGCTTCTCGTGGCAGAAAGAAAGTGCATAGAAATAGATCCATTCAGAGACAACATAAACTTAAAGGAGCAGTTAGAAACAATGAAGAAGAGATACGAAAAGTACAAAAAAAGATACGACAGAGAGAAACGTAAAAGATTTAAAATTGAAGATGGCAGTCAAGAAAATCAAAAGAAATATGAAATTTTATCAAATGCTATTAAAAACGCTACTAAAATATAAGAAGCCGGAAGGAAAAATATGCTATTCAGAAGCTATTTGAAGAACAGACTGTTAAATGCTCTAGACAAAAGAAACAATTAATTCAAGAATGTCTTGGTGTGGACCAAGGCTACATACGAAAAACACAGCCTCTGCTTAATAAGAAAGTTCTAAGTACCAAAATTAAGGATTTTTTTGAACGTGACGACGTATCAAGAACGACTGCCGGGAAAAAGGAAACCGTTTCTCTTAAGAAAAATAAAATAAAGAAGCGATACTTACTTGATAACATGAAGAACCTTTACCTATCATTTAAACGTGAAAATCCTACATTGAAATGCAGCTACAAATCTTTTACATATCGACCATTTTATGTTTTGCTTCCGACTGTTGCTGCCAGAGAGACATGTTTATGCCGAATCCATACTAATATCCAATACTTAGTGATTGCTTTGTACAAAAACAAGATGATACCAACTTCAGATCTAAACAAGATTATTTCAAACCAAGTGTGCGACACTGATTCACCAGCGTGTATGACAGGAATTTGCTCTGTATGTTAATCAAAGACAACAAATTATGATACATCCAAGGATGAAATACTAATAAAATATTCTCAGTGGTTAACTAAAACTGAAGTGATAGAGAAGTTAGGAAAGAAAACCAAAGTTACAAAAAGTATCAAAGAGGAGAAAGAGAGTACAGGAAAAGATTTGATAGATAAATTTGAAGTTACACTAAAGGAATTTAAAAAGCATGTATATTACATTAAGACACAGTACAGAAATTACAGACAATGCATAGATGACTTGGGTATAAATGAAATTGCGCTGCATATTGATTTCAGTGAAAATTATAGTTGCAAATTTTTTGAAGAAGTACAAGCTCATCATTTTGGAGGCTCCCGAAATCAGGTATCATTACATACTGGCGTGATGTATAGTCGTGGCTCAAATAATCAGATAGATGTATCATCGTTTTGTACCCTGTCTGGAAATCTTTCACACAACCCAGCTGCAATTTGGGCTCATCTCCACCCCATATTTGCTTCAATACATGACAAATTTCCTAAAGTTAATAGCCTGCATGTATTCTCAGACGGGCCAGCTACTCAATACCGCCAAACACAGATCTTTTATCTGATTTGCACAAAACTTTTTTCTGCGTACAAGTTCACTAAAGTTACATGGAATTTTTTTGAAGCGGGCCATGGTAAAGGCGCAGCAGATGGGATAGTCGGTTTTTTGAAACGTACGGCTGATCAACTTGTTGCACGTGGAACTGACATCCCTGATGCTACAAATTTCTATCTTGCTTTGAAAGATGTTAGTAAAGTTAGATTACATCTAATAACCAGTGAAGATATTGAACAAAGTTCAAAGCAGATCCCGGAGCATATTCTACCACTATTAGGTACCATGAAAGTACATCAAGTTTTCACTGAGGAGGTTGGAGTTCTTAAGTATAGAAATTTGAGTTGTTTTTGTCAGCGTGGCTTTTGCTCTTGCATGAGTCCCAAGCGCTATGTTCCATTCCAAAATACAGTGAATAAATCAATTCCTTCCGCTAGCGACAAGAGTTATCTGTCAGATATTAGCAACCTTTGCCAAAAGCGAGTAAAAGGCTTTTACAGCATGGTCTACAGTTCAGATTCTGAAGATGATGTTCCTATAATATCATTAAAAGAAAAATCTTCCAACGCTTACTCAACAGAAGAACCCAGCACATCAAAGCAAAGTGACAATACTTTGATCGAGAAGGAAAATATTCATGTCAATAATATAAAACAAGGTGTTTGTGTCCTGGTTAAAATGTCCAGCTCAAAACAAGACTACATATATTTGGGTAAGGCCTTATCGGAAGTATAAGATGATGGTGAGGTTAAAATTATGTTTTTTAAGTCAATGGATCATACTGCCACCAAATTGAGATTAGTTGAGTCTGATTTATCTTATGTGCCTTTTGATGATTTAATTCCAGAACCTAAAAAAGTATGTAAAGGTACAAGAATATCCTACTACCAATTTGATACTCCTATAGACATATTTGAGAAATAAGCGAGTTTCACTTTTTGGTTACTTCAAATATTTTTTTATTTTTGTGATCATAAAAATATTTTTTCATAATCTATAGATTGGTAAATATTTAGCGGTAATAATGTTAATTATTATTAATATTATTGTTTATGTTAATAATTTTGATCTCAACCCCAATAAAGTCTGATTTAGTCAAGTAAGATAAGAAAAACAACAACTATGTTACTGCACTACTACTCTGTTACTTTTCTGTCCCAAAGACTAAAGGACTTAATTAGGATTTTTATAAAAAGTCAGTTGTTATAGTATGGTAATATAAAAATATTTTAAGTTGTAAGATATTTTTACAGTCATTTGTTGCAATTAGTGGTTAATATATAAATATTTAAAATATTTCAGTACAATTTAAAGTTTGCAAATATTTAAAAAGTAACAGAGTTGCTTATAATATAAGCTAATAATTGTTAAACTTTAAAAAAATGTTGTGATTCCAAATGTGATTATAAGATAAGAGACTGTAATTAACATTTATGCCAAAATAATTGCGACTGAATTGTTTAATTTCATAATAAAAATTAAAACGATGTGATAACAGAGTTGTATTTTTTTTACACCCTAACCCACAAAATCTGGAATAAATCATGAATTATTAGTTAAACATCGCGGCCGATAGTAACAGACCATATTCAGTTGTTTTTACAGGCATTGACAAAAAGAAAACTCTAGAATAAGTATTTTTACTTTTTTATAACTTTATCATTTTTAGTCACGATTAGCTGCGCTAATTTTGACAATGACCCAATTAATCTTTTGAATACAATCAAAAATTGAAAATTTCTTTAGCTGTTTGGGGTCGGTGACATCTCAGTACCGATTTTTCTTGTAGGTTTTCTCAAGTTTTCTTCGAAATAAACCATATCAAGACGCTTTCAAGTTTTGAGTTTAGCAACAATTATAGCCGTTTGAATAAATCGTCATAAAAATTAATCATGCTATGAAAATAAGGTAAAACAAAAATAAACTAAAAAAGTATAAATTTACCTTATTGTACAATATTTCAGAAAACTCCTTGACATTGTTCGACTGTGGATAAAGACCAGACATGCCGGAGATTACGATCCTGTTCCCATCGTCCTGTGGTGGTATCTGATCGTACGGTCGCGTATGTTCTTGCGGTGTTGGAGTCATAGTAATGAACCCTTAGATCCTCTGTACAGAAAATATTTCTAATTAGGACTCTTTTAATGTAAATTATACATATATATATATACACACACACATATATATATATATATATATTTATCCCGCAAACAATTGGCCGTCCACTGAAGGCGAAAGTGCATTTAAACTGGCGTCAACCTGCTTTTGGCGTCCATATACCGGACGCCACTTTGTTATCCGGTGGCACTTAAGTCCTATTGATCCTAGCTAGCCGTAGTACAAAAATCGACGGAAGTCAAAATTCGCTTTAAATGGTTGCAATAAAATATTGAAAACTTCTCGAAGAAATCACCGCGCAGGTGAGGCGCTGCTGCAGTGCGTATATCCACACTGTATATCTAGAGGAATTCCTGACTACGGATTCGCGTATTTGGCGTCCACAATTGCGACGTTGCCAACTCGCACCTACCGCAATCAAAACAATATAATCAACATCCAATTATTTTTGTATAACAGTCGCGCAAACGTTAGAACATTTTATTCATGATTAATTACCTGAGACGGTGTTGGGTCATAAATTCATACTCATACTCATACTACTCATACTCATTTATGTATAATATAGAATATTACATGTCAGTATAATAATAATGGGACTTTATGCATTTATAGGAGAAGGAAGAAGAAGTGATATTAGATTCATGTATACGGACGTATGCGTCAAACCGGCATCCATATATATGTCTCGTAGCTTTAAGGCTATATACGGACGTCCGTTGACGGTATATACCTACTATTCATGCCTCCCCATATTCGACGTCCGATTAATTTACTAAAGTAGTGCCATAGATTCATGTACACGGACGTCAAATATCGTACAGTATGAAAAGTATACGTCAAACCGACATCCGTATATGCATCGCGTAGCCCTGAAGCTATATGCGGACGCCAGTTGACGGTATATACCTACTATTCATGCCACCCCATATTCGATGTCCGATTAATTTTCTAAAATAGTGCTATAAATTCATGTATACGGGCATCAAATATCGTACGATATAAAAAGTATGCGTCAAACCGACATCTGTATATGTGTCGCGTAGCTCTGAAGCTATATACGGACGTCAGTTGACGGTACAGACTTTTCATGCCACCCCATATTCAACGTCCAATTATTTTTGTAAAGTAGTGCTATAGATTCATATATACGGACGTCAAATATCGTACAGTATGAAAACCGTAATATATAAATAAATAAATAAAAACAGCGTCAAACAGACCTAGCCCGTCTCGAGGCCTTTTCAAGTCCCATGGTCACGGGTAAGACTCAACCCGTGACCATGGGACTTGAAAAGGCCTCGAGACGTCGGGTTAAAGTTTGAAATAATACACGCGATTAAATCGGTTAAAATAGTTTTATTTCAAATCATAAATAATTTTATTTGCTACCAAGTACTTAAGCCTAAGAGGAGAACAAACGGACAAACCGCGGACGGCCGCGGGTCAGCCGGACATATGAAAGCATTTTCGTCCAAGTCCAATCTTAATACACAGACCTTCGTTAGCGCTCGGTAGATGGTCATGGGCAAAAGTTGCTGTTTCTAATATAGCGAAGAGTGAAAAGTTTCGGGTTCTTAAAATATTAAGAAATATGTGGATTATTCCATTTTTTGGCGTAAGTACCATTTAAATAGCGTTTTTTAGTAGGGCAAACACAGCTTGATCGGGTCACTCCTGCGGGGCTGGTTGATACTAAGTAGCTAGTGGCGTACCTTAGATACGTAGTCAAAGATACGCTCAGCAGTGGGCGATTACAGGGTGAGAATAATCTATCAGAAATATCTAGTCAATAATACTCTTTGAATCTAATCAAATTAAGCTTAGAAATACTCGTATATAACACTAAAAGACAACCCACTACATCCTCAGCAACATGCGTACAGGAAAGGTAGATCAACAGAGTCCGCACTGCACATGGTAGTGCATAAGATAGAATCGGCTATCACAAATAAAGCCTCAACACTAGTTACTTTCATAGACATAGAAGAGGCTTTCGACAAGACGGTACACAGCAGCATTAACGAAGCCTTGCGAAGGTGTAGGGTAGAACCAACCATAAGGGACTGGATCACTCAGCTAATAAGCAAAAGAGCGGTCCAGATAGTGATCACTACCACAAGAGCAAAGGTAGTCAAAGGGTGCCCAAAAGGAGGCGTCCTATCGCCACTTTTATGGAATATAGTAGTAGACAGCCTCCTAAAGAGACTAAATGAGAGAGGATGCACCACCATCGGGTACGCGAATGATCTTGCAATACTGATAAGCGGAACGGCTGAGGATGTGCTATGCAAAATCATGCGCTCAGCCCTTCAGATTGTGGAAGAATGGTGCGAAGAACACCGAATATCAGTAAACCCGAAAAAAACAGAACTTGTCCTTTTCACCAACAAAAGAAAGTTACCAGAACTACAACTACCAAAACTATTTAACACCAAACTAGCTCTAACAACTCAAGTTAAATATCTGGGCATCATACTTGATAATAAGTTGAATTGGGCTAGCCACATAAATGCTAAGATGAAAAAGGCCTGTATAACTTTCTGGCAATGCAGAAGACTCGTTGGTAAGAACTGGGGTCTTAACACAAAGATAACACTTTGGCTGTATACGGCAATTATCAGACCTTCCCTAACCTATGGATCAGTTGTATGGTGGCCCAGAACAGAACTGATCACTGTGAAAGAAAAGCTCCAGAGTTTACAACGCCTAGCGAGTACAGCAGCCACTGGATGCATGAGAACCACCCCATCAGTCGCACTAGAGCACTTCCTAAACCTGAGACCGCTGCATCTAATCATACAGGAGGAGGCCAAGGCAGCAGCCTTAAGACTGAAAAATAATGGGCTTTGGAAAGAGAATACTGGAACAAAGCATTCAAAGATTCTACAGGGAATCCTAAAGAAGATACCACTTCTCGAGGCTCCCATAGACACAATACCATGTCACCACGTCTTCGAAAGGAAGTATCATATCCAACTTTCTGAAGAAAAAAGAGATAACTCTGGCGTCAAAGAAGTTAGGATATACACAGACGGCTCCAAAACCACACATGGTGCCGGAGCAGGCGTCTTCTCGAATGACTTAAATATCAAAATAACAACCACCTTGGACAAGCTAAGCTTAATATTTCAAACCGAATGTATTGGCATAACGAGAGCGGAGGAGACGATTGCCGCCAGAGATGTCAGAGATCTAGATGTAAAGATCATCTCAGACAGTGCATCCGTACTCCAAGCTCTCTAAAGTAACACCATAACCTCTGTCCTCATATTGGAATGTCATAACACACTCCAATCCATTGCAAACACAAAAAGGGTCACGCTGCAATGGATCAAGGGACACAGCAACTCCCTCGGCAACGACGCAGCCGATGAATTGGCCAAGAGAGGATCAGGGTCGACAGTATATGGACCGGAACCAATACTACCCATACCTCAAGCACAGGTCAAAACTTGGCTACGAAAAAGTACAGAAGAAACCCATCTGACAGAATGGACAAACACTGAAGGATGCAGACAAACAAAAAATGCAGTTCCGGTAGCATCAAAAACGTCTAGCCGAAACCTCATTAGGCTAAGAAGGGACCAAATCCGCAAGGTCACCGGCCTCTTGACTGGTCACTGTCCCCTAAACAAGCATCTGTTTACAATAGGTGTGACGGACAGCCCCCTATGCAGAAGCTGCATGGGGGCAGAAGAAATGCCACGGCATGTGCTTACAGAGTGCACGAGCGTGGCCGCATAACGGGCGAAATTCCTCCAGTCACCAGCGTCACTCTGGGAAGCATGTGGAAACCTGAAAAGGCTGCTGGCTTTTTGGGAGGATCTGGGTTGGTTGGAATGAGAGGTAAGATGGTACGCACAATGGCCCAATCAAGAGGCTAAGTGCGGAACAGCCCAGGTAAACTAACTAACTAACTAACTAACTAACCCGTATGTAAACTCATGCTAATATTAAAGTTTGTTCGTACGATGAGAAAGAAAGACTGCTTCCACAGCAGTAGTAAGATGTTAGGTACTACTGCTGTGGAATCAGTCGTTCTTTCTATAAATACAAAAATGAGAATAGCTCAAATAAGACAGCGGTCAACCGAGAAATCATAAAAAAAATATCATTCTCAATAGACAATTCATTTTGCGGGACTCCGTGAAAGAAAGAGATAAGTATGAATAAACGATTCACAAGCTGGCAACGTCGCACTTTTAAATCCCAACCGTCTGATTTGGACGTGAAAATGTCCGCGCAATATATAAATAATATTGATATACGTCGGAGGTCACTAAAGCTTCACTATTGTATGGGGTCCAAAAATGTTTGGGCCTAACTGCAAAATGAATATTGCCGCAAGTAAAAAAGCAAGAAAATTAAGTATCTTATGGAGTAGGAAATCAAAAAACTAAGCAATATTCGTCGACAGATGATGAAAAATGTAAGCAGAACTGGTGGACGTCCTAATGATGCACCACATACCTGACGCCAAATGAGTTACTGGATGTATATATATACATACATACATATATATTCATATATATATAATCACGCCTTTATCCCCGGAGGGTTAGGCAGAGGTGAATTAACACCCACATTTCACCAATCTGTATGCGGTCCCACGGAATAGGGGGTGAGCCTATTGCCGTATTCCGGGCACTATCGTTGACTCGAGCCATGCATCTGAAGCTGAGTCTGGGCTGTACATATCTGTCTGATGTTAAAGTTAATCAGCCCTATCCCTTAGTCGCCGTGTACGACACCACATGGGAAGAGAAGGGGTGGCCCAAATTATACACATGACATATACTTTGTTTTTAGATTATGTCGGACTCAAACTGATTAAACCGCACACCATCTGTGAGTCCCAGTGCAAGGCCGAAGTTGAGGTAGCTATAGAGCATACCCCTAGCATTCTCAGTCTCAGTCAGTCAGTTTCAAATCAAAAATTCAAATCTCACAATATTTACAAGATCAGAAAAAAAGTTATCAAAATAGATACAATTTCTTGCTTACAATATGGCTATATGGTTATACTTATAAATTATAATAATGTAAAGCATGTTAGGCCTATAGATGGAACTAATATTGAGAATCACTAAAAGTATTAGCTGATAGAGTAGGTAGCTTTCGTAGCCAAGCGCAAACCACAGCATCAGATACGGTTTTAGTTGGTTCGAGTCCGACATAACCTCCCCCTCCGACTCCAGCTTATCCACGGGCTTATTTATGCGCAAGTAAAAAAACAGCAGATACATACACAATCAGCATAGTTGTAAGTATCCAGAGTAGTAAAACCATCGTTATTTTGACCTTATACTTCAATAGGTATTATCGATTGGCGTGTTTGCACATATGAATATCAACACTCTACTAACTTACATAATAATGGAAAACTGATAGCTGAAATAGCTTGACCAATCTTCTGGATGCTTTCAACAATTTGGAATTTTGGTATTCAGATCATTTTGAATACTTTTGTTGTCAACATTTTTCTGATGCTGACTGTCACATGATATAAACTCAATGCGGTTTCTCAATGGTACCGTTTGTCCGTGTCGAACAATCCGCTACCCCCGCAATGAAATAAAATAGTAAGCAATAGTATTATATTCGCAGTAAGTTGTATGTTGCTATTTGCGTCTGCTGCGGCAGTCTTTAGGCGCGGTTTATACAGAACAGACGAGGCGGGGACATATGGCGGTGGCGGATAATTTAAGTAGCACAATATAAACTTTATGTAGTGTACAAACTCGCTCCATCTAAATGACGCCTTATATTATGTTCATGTATCTTGATACCTAGGAATTTTCTTTTTGAACTGGCCAGAGTATCTTTTCCCTTTTTTCTCCCTTTTAACCTGACTTCAAGAGCCGGCAAAATACAAGAAAATACCTTTTCTTAATTATTTAAGTATGCAGGCACTGCTATCATAATTGACATGATCATTCTATGTACATATGTATAATAATTATTAAGGAAACTTAGAGCACAATGAGATAATGTATTACTTAAATTCATTACTACCGTGGTACCGCTGACTTTCTATTTATAATAATTATGTATTTATTTTTCAACATTACATTTTTTTTGCAGCAAGAGTGCATGGCTTTATTCAGTAAATAGGTGTGTGATGGACGGGAAAGAATATGAATACCTATCACCGCCCCATGGCATCTGTCTGAAGAATGTATTTAGGGGCTACTAACGGAAAAATACGCAAACGATATTACTGCAGCAAGCGAAGGAAAACTGGGAATAAAACCTATACCAACCCATCTGGTCAGTTTGAAAAAAAGCCAAATGCCTCCCAATATAGGAAAGGTCCATCAATTCCGGATCTGATGCTGAGATCCTGAAGAAATTGAGGGAAAACCTCAAAATATCAACAAATCCGGCCGGCATAAACAGTGAAGTGACAGTTTAATTTATTTCTGTTGCTAAGCCACAGCGCTGTGCATCGCGCAAGCGCGCGAAGTTAGCGTTTGGCGGTCGAGCAGACCGCCACAAATGATATTAGGTACTTGAATTCAAAAAATTTACGCACTCAAAGGGTTTATACTTGGTACAGGGATGGATAGAGCATAGTAACGGACAAAGGATCCCTTTACCACGAACGAAGGGATTAAAGGGGGAAGGAGAAGAATAGGGGATGAATGTTTGTAATTTTTGAAGATATCCCGATGAAATTTGGTACAGAGGTGAATAAGAGCTTGAGAACACTACGCGACAAGCGACATCCACGCGGAAGTAGCTGCGAGCAACAGCTAGTACCAAATAATGAAATTTTAGTCTCATGTGAAATGCTATATTCCCAACCGCTGGATCACGACTGGAGCGACCAAACGCCCATGGTTTAATAGGCCGGGCAGAGAAGCTAGAGGACGCAAGCAATCTGCCTAAAAGGCTTGGACCATAGCACTTGCCAATCAGGATCCGAACATCACTGAAGTGCACATCACTGAGCTGTAAAAAAGCAACGGCCTGGGCTAAGTTCGAGTTCATCGGTAGAATTGGCAAGTGCACCCATTTGGCAGCCGTACATTTTGGTCGCTCGCCAACGCTGCCGATGGAAACTTCTGTCAGTCTTGCCTCCCGCCGCTGCAAAAACCCGACGATAATCTGGCCCATGGCGCTAAGGAGAAAGGTGATCTCTTAGGTAATCTTTTTGCGCCAAACTCGACTATGAACGATGGGAATGCCAAGCCACCTATTCTCCTCAGCTGTGGTGCAGGTATAGAGCCTGAAGTAATAATCACACAACGGGTGGTCCATTGGGAGCCTATGTCCCTACATGTTCGGAAGTCGAGTGTGCCGGATGATATACCGGCGATGGTGCCAACACACTGTGCCCCCGAGTTGTGCCAAGTACTTACACGCCTACAGGCAATAGGACAGAACCGTTCAATTACATGCCATTGCTTGCATTGCATTCTCTCGAAGGTGATGGAGCGTGTTATTAATACGCAGTTCCTGAGATACCTCATGCGAAACGATCTACTGAGCGTCCGACAGTACGGTTCTTGTGTATTTCACGAGCTCTATACCACGTTCAGGGCATACCGTTAAGAGTATATAATATAAAATTATATATTTATATATTAAAATATGAATAAAATATGATATATTATATTTTAAATAAAGGATAATATTGAACAACGGGTATATTTAAAAATTGTATTAAATTAAACTGATTAAGATAATTTGTAATTACTAATTAAAAAGTTACACTTTATTTTATAAAAAAAACGAATAAAGTTTTCCATCCCCAAATGCTTCGTCTTCGTCCAGTGCTTTAATCAGTTGCAAATTCTCTTTTATTCGCACTGCACTAATACAATTATATAGATTGCTGAAGACTGCATAAATCATCAACGAGCTCCGTCTCTACAATTATTATCAACATTTTAAGCGGCTGTGTTCTAACAGTAGATTTATCCAATTTAAGAATAATATCCGTATGGTAGGCATGCACTGTGGGATATATCTAGCCCGGTAACCTATGGGTTGCTTCCCTGTTAAGGTAACTAAGCAAATCTCGAACAGGATCAACACTGAGAATAACGTCCTCTATAAAATAGTATACATATACCTATTAATCGATGATGGACCGGTAAGGTCCACGAGGTGAAAATATTACTCAAAGAGAATAACTAATGAATGAACTTCAACTTCTTCAAAAGGGCCTGCAGCAAATCGCCACAACTCGCCAATGTCAAGTAAAATGTAGTATAAAATTATTAATGGCGACACGCCAATGTCGAGTGTCCCAGAGCCACGTTAGCCACGCCAGTAAACCGCTAGGTAATTAATGTCTGAGTTTGACTTATGTCAAACTATTTTGTAACCTTAGTTTTTTTACATTATTTACAAAAGAGGTCAGTAACTTGAACGAGATGTGTAGGTACCTCCATTCATGTTCCGTTTAACTTATTGAGAGTTTTATAATCCTAAATACAGGTTCTAAAAGCCGAAAACTGTGGTCAATGGCATTGTGGACTGGATTAAACTTACACTGCTTTGTAACAGATTGAAAATCTCTAAATTCTGTCTTCAAATTTAGTTATTTTTATCTTTTTTTTAACCTATTCGGTCGGTTTTTTTTTTAGTTATTTACAAAATTCATCTATATTTAGATTCGACTGGAAACATTATAGTCCTCGTTACATCACTTTGGAAACGTTAACATAGCTATTCTTAAACAATTTAACTATTTAACCTGTGACCATATTATTATATCAATAAAATAATTTTAGTTTGAATTTCGACATTGTAATCCTGAGCCTTTTTTTCTAATAATCTCATTTTTACTTAGACTTTAAATGATCCATTAGCTATTATTAAAAATGCCAATGCATAGCACTACAATTGTTGACCGCGGTTTAACGGTACCGTATCGTAAAGTTACCCAGATTTCACCCATACAAAATGATCCCATACACTTTGTATGGGTAACGTCGGGATAACTTTGACAAAATTCCACTTTCAATAATAAACAATAACATAAACCGTCCATCTAACATCAGTAGCATCATTAAACTGTCATTCGTCTGTTTCTTACGTAATAAATTTTAAAACTGTCCCAAAGTTAACCAGATGTCACATAGTAATCCCAGTTTACTGTATCAAAAACCGCTATTTCACACTCTGCTTAAAGGACCAGGCAAGATGTTCAATATCAGTTGACTGTATTCCACATTCACCTATCTTCTTTACTTCTGCCAATGGCGACACTTTAAACGGTGAAATGAACGGACTCAAGTCACAAAAACCACATACATAACACACTATTTTTGAAACGATCCAATAGTTGGTGTAGCTCATATACTGAACATGTACTATTTGATTTCTTGACACAGAATGAGAAGTTTAAGATAAAGTTCAATTTATTTGATGATCAGATAGTTCTGTATTAGCTTCGTAGAAAAAAGAGAGAATGAATATTCTGGTTTACATTTCCATCAAAACCTATTCAAAATGATAACCTTGGGTTTCAATGACTCTAGATTAATACTTTACAATTGTTTTCAAACAAAAATAATAAAAATAGGAGACAGATCAAAATGCTTGTTCAGAATTCTTATTGTGATGGAATGCATTCCTAAAATTAAAACAAGTATTTGATTAGCTTACCTTAAAAATGGTCACAATAATCCGAAGGCAACAAATGATGATGAAATATTTGAAAACGATGGGCACAAGATACCCACCTATAAAATTTCAATAAGGAACTGTTACTATTTGTAGTTATGTGCCTATATTTATAGGCGTTTATTTCAATTAAATCAGTGGTGCGTTATTGTCTAACAAAGTGATTGTTGAATGAATAATTTATAATAATTTGACTGCTAACAAAATGACGTTACGATCGATAGATAACAAACACAACGGAATAAATTCATCGGCATAAAAAGGAAAGTTCGAAATCATTGTTTCAAGTTTAATCTCAAAATTCAGATAGCAAGTTTTCTCTATGAAATCAACTGTAGGTGTGATGCCTAGAGACCTTCCAACCACCTACCATCCTACCTCCTTCCTGTTAGTCTCGATCGCATCGAAGTCTGTAATCGGCCTTTCGGCGGTACTCTTCCTCTTCGCACGGTTTTTTGATCATCATCTTCATTGAGACGTATGGGTCTCTTGTTTCGTCTTTTTTCACTTCTTTAATCATGATGATTAGCTTATATTTTTGTTATTTATTATTAATTCCACTCTCTTTCTCTATAAGAGAAATATTCTTATATAGTGTAGAAAAAACTATCCTTCAACCACGCTTTGAGCTTCTACCTGCTTCTACCCAAAACTCTAGTACTGAGTTTCACTTTAGTGCCTAAATATATCCTTTCAATTGCAAGGTTTGGTCCCAAAAAGTTATCGTTTCTGATTGGCGCTGGTTAGTGTTATTTAGACAGAAAGCTAAAATTCACGTTCTTGGATGATGCAGAAATTATTCGTTCCATATCAAATATTTTACAGAGGCTATCAAATATTCTTGAAAAAGGTACATTATCATTACAGAGATCAGTTGTTATAGAAACATTTTTCATAGTTTGGCGATTCCTGACATCCGCCACCCTAACATGCACCACAATTCTAAATGCACCAACCAACTTGGCTTAAGCCCTTAAGCTTAAAAAACTGTGATATGCAATCTAAATAATAATATTATTCGTAATTCATATAAATAGCCCGGTCAATTTAAATTCGCACCCAGCAGAATTTTGGTAGGATTGTTCAAAACACTATCATATATGAAATATAAAGTTTCCTCATCGATTCAATGCCTGGTTTTTTTATTTGGGGTAAATGGTCACAGAAATGGGTATTTCGCGTTTTTAAGCTTGTATGTTTGAACCTATCACGGGCTTAAGCCAAGTGGGTTGGTGCATTTAGAATCGCCTAACTATAAAAAAAGTATCTATAGCAACTGATCTCTGTAATGATAATGTATGTTTATATTTGTGGATCTAATTCTTTAAGTAATGTGTGTAATAATTCTGAAATGAGACCTGTGGATGAAAGAATGATAGGAATGGTTTTGACTGTGTTGATGCCACATTTGCAGTATTTCACCAGCAAGTTGTATGTACTTTTGTATTTATTCATTATAATCACGCCTTTATCCCCGGAGGGTTAGGCAGAGTTGAATTAACACCCACATTTCACTAATTTGTATTCGGTCTCACGTCATAGGGGGTGACCCTATTGCCGTTTTCCGGGCACTATTGTGGAATCGAGTCATGCATCTGAGGCTAGGTCTGGACTGTAAATATCTGTTTGATGTTATAGTTAAACAGCCTTATGCCTTAGTCTTCTTGTACGACACCACATGGGAAAAGATGGGGTGGCCCAAATTCTTCTCCGCCGGAAACCACGCGGCTTCCACATGGGAAGAAATGGGGTATTAATGACGTTTTTTTTGCGTAGCGCACTGTTATGTTCCAGATTGGTGCGTAGAATCAGGACCATTTTTGAGTGCAGACGACACATCTATAATTTTTATTATTTAAAATAAATATTTATTGTACAGCAAAGAAATACAATACATTTACGGACAACATATATCATTGGTATGAAATTGTTTTTCGCGGTTAGGCCGTCATTTGTACGCAATTATATAATAATGTTATTTGTGTATTTACATATCATTATGATAATTATTCAATAATGTTTATTTCTATTCTATTGTATCACTTCTATTAAATCGACTGTCCCTGCTTACAATACCTTCAATACGTAAAGACTTCAAAGTATTATATTATTCAATTAAGTAGTTCATGAAGTGGTGTAGTGTGTATTGTATTTATAACTTGGGTACGCGAGTCAAATGTTGCCTTCGAGGATAGGTCTTGTTGCATCAGTGCTAAGATATGGTGTCATATTCTGGGGCAATTCCACTAATAAAGAAATAGCCATTACGGCACAAAAACGATGTATCAGAGTTATGTTTGGTCTTCTGATAAATGACAGTTGTGCAACATATTTTAAAAGACACAGAATTTGGTTACTTCCGTCTATACACATTTTTGAAACAGCTCTCTTTGTTAAATTGAACGGTCATCTAGAATAGATGTAGAAATGCACCATCTATTCAAAAAGCTAAGACAAGTCTTATGTGGAGAAGTATATTTTGCTTAGCTCCAAAAATCTAAAATAAGATTCCTAAGAGTTATAAAAATGTAAGTATTGACATGTTTAAAAGGAATTTAAAGAACATGCTATATAAAAAATGATATTATAATAGTGACGATTTTTTTAATGAAACATCTTAATACTGATATAAATTATTTTGTATTGTATTGCATGTATTGAATAATTATTAAATTAAATGATGAATGAAAATGTAAAATTTGTATGTCAGAACCGGCAAAATAATGATATTTGACATTACAATGTAAACATCACTTTCAAATAAAGAACTTTGTACTTTGAGGCCTAAACAAATATATCAACTGTTCAAATGACAATGTAGTAACGGCTATCTGCCAGTTTGAAATAAATCTCAATATTCATGAAATAATTGGTTGTACCTAACCATGAAAGTAAACATGATTTTATCAAGTTTACTTTCATGGTTATGTACAACTCTCTTCCTTAATTTTGGGCAATCAGCAACATCGGTAAGACCAGGGGCTAGATATACTGAATCCCTCGGCAATAAATTCAATAGAGGACGACTGAGAAATGTAAGTATAAGTACTAGTAACCCAAATTACCCTAAAACAACCAAGTAAGCGAAATTGCTTGTGTTTGGAGTTCAGACCAGTAGTGCTATGGCCACGATTTGAATCTAATGACGAACCTTGTAAGCGTGTCATTATATATCTGAAGTGTAAAAAAAGAAAGGCAAATTGTGTCTGCCCACCTACCCACAAAAAAAAAGTATATGAGTGTTACATATAATATTTATCATTTTAAAATCACTGAAATTTTTCTTCACCCCAGAAGGTAAGAAATAGTAATGTGATTTGTTTGTTTGCAAGTCAATGTCCTCAATGTTAATGAAATAAATAAATTAAGTAATCAACTTCACGACATTCTCGTCAATACATGAGTAATGAAGAAAAATTATCTACACTATAATTATAAAGTAAAATAGTTTGTTTGTTTGTTTGGTTGGTTGAATGCGCTATTCTCGGAGCTACTGCTTCGAATTGGAAAAATGCTTTTATGTTGAATAGTCCGTTTTTCGAGGAAGTACTGTATGAGGCATTACTGTACATATATCATTACGTTAGGAAGTAGAGCAGTATTCATAAATGTTTCCACACGTTAGCTGAAATTGCTTAAATCGCGTGCAATTGTAGCATAAAAGGGTGATACGATTGGCGAAGTATTCCATAGGCAAAGCCGGAGCGGGTCGACTAGGTAATAAACATCAAAACACTGTGATTCACTGACATAAAAGTCAAAGACCGTGCGAAGTAAGTGGAGGGGTCATCATTCTTGCGTTAGTTCCAGTCGCACATGAAGCTGTCACCTCAGCCCCTCTAGACAAGTGGCAATTCGCTAACCGGCGTTTGATGGAATAGAATGACGAATATATGGGATTTGACGTATTTGACATGCGTTAACGACTGTGTTCTGTTCCGAGAACGCAATCCAGGCAGCAGCACACTAGGATAACCAGCGTAGAAGTGCCGTCGTTTCTATAAAAGACAAAGACCTTGGATTCCAGTGTCCACTTAAAAGTATGATGTAGTTTAATGTTTCGGATAGATTGTGTTAGCTTGTATCGAGTAAGCCTTAACATACCTATATGTAATACTAGCTGACCCGGCGAACTTCGTACCGCCAATATTTTTCTGCCCGCGTGGCGTCAGATCCCGTTCCCGCTGCACCCTGTAATATATTAAACATGTTTTATACATATAAACCTTCCTCTTGAATCACTCTATCTATTATAAAAAAACCGCATCAAAATCCGTTGCGTAGTTTTGAAGATTTAAGCATACAAAGGGATATAGGGACAGAGAAAGCGACTTTGTTTTATACTATGTAGTGATCTACTACAGGCACACGTTCAACATAAATACTCTTTTAGTTTACCTATTGCATCTGTGGTTTCTATAGTTTATCTTTACCACCAGAAAAAGAATACACACAGCCACTGGCTTTTGTTTTTTAACGTTGAGTAAATATAATATTATGAATATTATATAATTGAATATAAAAAATAAGAGGATTCAATATAATTATGTAATAATGAATATAGGAGGATTGAATAATAATTGTCATGACTCATGAGCATGTAAGTATCGATTGTTATTCGTAATATGTACTAGATGTACTAAGAAAAAGAAAGGAATAAAAGCATTAATCTATACATATAAATATAAATTGGAGTGTCTGTTTGTGTATAAATATAATACAGTACTTAGGCGAAATTATTATTTTTTTTCAATTGTAGTCTTTCGGTCTGTCTGTTTGTTCCAGCTAATCTCTGAAATGGCTGGATGACTTTGACGGGACTTTTATTGGCAGGTAACTGATGTAATAAGGACTAACTTAGACTATATTTTTTTGGAAAAATAGCGTTGACTCAACACTAAGCGACTTAAAGTGGGGTACTGACTAGCATCATAGCCGTTACACAGTGTTATGTAACATTTACAAAACATTTCGGTATATTGTAAAATGAAATTAAAATTTATTTGAATTTTAATTTGATTTTACAATTTAATTTCACCCGTCGCCACTGGCACATACATACTAAAAATATCGTGTAATAGTCAAAGTCATACAATATTGGTTCGACAGGATAGATAGTGGTTATTAGCTTTTTTTTATAACCATCCATAAATAAGAGATGATTGCTTCGGTGTTCACGATATCGTCGTCAAACTTAGATTTCCATAATACATATTTCAAAAGATGTATAGGTTTTTTTGATGTAGGACACGTAGATTTGACTTCACCTCGCCTGATGGTAAGCTGAAGGCAAAGACTCAGAAAAGAGGGTCACCATTACATACACGTATCATGTTAACAATGGTGACACTCAGCTTTACGACCTTATCAGATGCTTTTTCACGCCCCGCTTAAAGGACCTGTTGGAAGAAGGAAACACGTGGGCAGGCAAAGAGTTCCAGGTCTTAATGGTGCGACAAAGAAAGAAGTCACTTAAACGCTTGGTTCTTGAAGGAATATTCTGCACCGTGTACGGGTGAGATATGCGGGTACGAGAAATAGAAAAAAATGAGATTTTCCTAAAAATGGAAATTGCTAACACGGATCAATTGACAATATTTCGAAAGTTTATAATGTCTATATTCGCTGTTCGCTTATTTCCCGGTACTAATTGCAAAAATGTTCGTATTGTAACACTCTACTAACACGCCTCCTTACCTACGCCTATTCTCATGGGTAAAAATAATAGTAAGGTCAATGCCCTTATTTTAATATTCAAATAGAGGTACTGATACACTTTGCCCCAACCGAAAACAAAACGTTCATAATAAATAGAATAATTGTTTCGAATAACCTCAAATTTGAATTTTAAAGTGATTCGATGTAATGAGTTCTTTCAACTCACCATTAAATTCTTCCTAGAATAACCTATGGATCGTAACCATGCAATGTTTGTTAAGTCTCTCAAAAGTTTAGTCCACTACGTAAGTCACGTAGGTTGATATTACCAAAGAAAACAAAATTGATAATGGTATCTTAGGTATATCTTGTTAATTATTTGAAATCTGAGACATTATTTGAATCAGGGACAGATTTCTTTTATTTTTTTATGTAGATATGTAGTTTGTGGAATATATCTGTCTCCATATCTATGTATGCTTTGTACCAGTACTAACTGTCACCCTAGCTAGCATAAGTAGGTGCTCGGTAATTAGCCTTAAACCTGCTGCAGGAACATGTCACGCCATCGCATGGTTTTAGTCAATTTGAGTCCTCCAAAGAACATCCTACGTATTGCATACAATCTATAGTGACTTTAAGACTTGCCTCTGCCGAACATTTTTCTTGTGTTGGCAAAATGATCGTGGAAAAGTTTATTCGTCGAACAGCTCATAAATAAAATAAAACCATGACTCATTTAGTAGAGAATAAATGTTTATCATAAACTTTATATGTAGAAGAACCTAAATATCATAATCAAACCAAAATATTTTTGTAAGAATCACGCAAATACATCGTTTGAATCGTGAGTTAGTTCTGAAAGACATATAAAAATAATTTTATATTATAAGGAAGATTCCAGAAAATGCCATGGATCTCCCAGCCCTGGGAAGAAAGCCTGCGCTAGAGTCTCGTATGTATTTGCTTAATACATACGAGACTCTAGCTGACTTGCAGTTGAGGATAACTGGAGCCTCAAAATGGGCCCAAGGATTTTGGCATAACCCTGTTACTAAAGTTAAATGTGTTTTAGTCTGACCGCGAGAGCTATACCGTCCCCATGGTGCTGGCGGGGTGGCGGGGATCTTGACAATTTGAAGGCCGAGTATTATGAAAATTCCCTAATAACTCATTTTATGCCCTACAGCAGTTATGTATTAAAGTACATTTAGTTAATTAAACATAATTGAAATAGTAGATTGTGTTAGCTTGTATCGAGTAAGACTCAACGTACCTATAATATATGTTATATCTACTCCAGGTATAAATTTAACATGAATACTCTTTTATTTTACCTATTACATCTATGGTCATTATCTATGGTTTGTTTTTGCTGCCAGAAAAAAAAACACACAGCCACCGGCTTTTGCTTTTTTTCCACCTTGATGAAATAAATTATTATGAATATTATATAATTGAATATAATATATAAGACGATTAAATATAATAATGTAATAATTATAAGAATTGTATTAAACGATAATCAATTGGATTAATGTGAATTGAAAATAAAATGAGATTATAGGACTTATAAATTGTCAAATAGTGGTTTATGATATAGGTAAACAGCCCCCGTGGCGTAGCGGTAGTGAACTCGGCCACTACGCAGGAGGCGCGGGTTCGATCCCCGTTCATTGCAAATATTTGTATGCATGAATATGGGTATTTGCATTGGTCTGGTCGTGCCTCGGAGAGCACGTTAAGCCGTCGGTCCCGGTTGTCATACAAACATCTATGGCAGTTGTTACGGGTAGTTGGAGCCCTCAAAAATTCAACACACTGGTCTAGCTGCAATGCTTCGATATCGCCTTTGGGTTGTGAAGGTCATATGGCAGTCGCTTCACGGAAAATATCGAAGTTTAGCCAAATCCGCAGTTAGACTGGTAAAAAGCGGACCCCAGGCTCCAAGTTAAAGAGCTTCGGATGCGACTGGGATTAACGCTAGGATGAAGAAGTAGAGCGAGTGGTTTATGATACTGTTGCTTAATAAGGCTTCAAGCGTATTTAGACCAATGTGTGCAGTTTCAAACAATACTTTATCAGGTCTCATGAAATGATTAATGTCATTTGCGTAAAATTACAGCGATATGTTTGCATTTTATTTGTAAACCATTAGCGCCGAAATTCATTAAATTGCTGATTGCGAATGCGTGTTGAGCTGCCTCCGCAGATTGTGTAGAGCCGTTTTAGTGGGTTATGGGGCTAATCGTCCGAACCAAGACTGATCCTCGGACGAGTTGCCTCATTCGAAAAACGTATGAGGCTTTTCGTCTGAACAGGAAGTTGTCCTCGGATGAGTAGCCTAATTTTTGAAAAGAACGGGTTGGAGGATATTGGTCGATTCGTCGGGGCTAAGAAAATACATACCTATACATAAAAAAAACAATCAACAGGAATGTAACTAAAAATCTAAGTAGTAAATGTTTTTATAAGTAACAAAATGTAAGTCAAACCAAAATATATTTAAGCTATTATTAACATAATTGTAAAAATATTTTTAAATTGATTGTAACTAAAAGTCAACAAAATCAAGATTGTAACTAACTCATAATCAAAAAAGCCATATTTTTGCATAATTATGCTAACCTATACATTGCACATTCTTTCAATAAAGTAACCGACACAAATATCTTTTTCAAGTAGTTCAATTACATATTTCTCATTTTTTTGTGTTCCTTTTCTAAACTTTTTTTTGTAATACAGCCATTTTTGCGATAAAGCCCTGAATAATAATCAGCATCTTTTTTTAAACATTTCAGTAGCACTACAATATTTGGTTCAGGTTTAACTTTTCGATTTAACCTGGCGTTCCAAGATTCAATGGCGTTGTTAGTTTTGTGCATCACACCATTGAAAGACCATTTATCTTGTAAAAATCCTTTCCCAAGCCATGTATTTTCAAAATAATTATTGAATTGAGCCGTTTCTTCATCTTTTTTTACACACTCGCCCCTAATATACAACCAGCCATCCGATCGGAATTATTGTGGAAGATGAGCCATAGCCATACAAAATTTTTATGAGATTTCGATAAATTTGATTTATGTAATAAGAGTCGTTTGGCTTGCCTCCATACAGCTTGTTTGAAATGGAAAAGACATCCTCTGACAGTTACTTCTGGGAAAACTGTTTGAATAGCTTTCATGGCAGACACTTCAAAGCCTGTCGTGAATGTATCAGGTTCAAATGAAGGAATTCTACTTTTAATCATATATATCATAATTTCGTATGTCTTTTGTTTTTATTAGGTAGCAAAGCGTATACTGTGGGAATAATATTAGTGTGATCTTCAGTGCTTCCTAAATCTGCATGTATGCTATATAATTGGCTAAAAGGTGGCACGGCACTTTTAAAAGTGCCATCGCAAAAAATATGTTTAGCTTGACTTAAATTTTTGATTCCCTCTTCGGTTGCAATTATAACAAAATTTTAATATTTTTCTCCGTATATTCAGCAAAAAGAAATTTTTTGAACACATTCGGAATTTCAACATCAATCACTTTCCGGAACCGTATTTTTTTACTTGTAGCGTTTTATTACGGTGCTTATACTATCTTTTTTATGTTATCAAATTTAGGTATTTTATTAATCATATTTGGTACTGCATCCTTCAACTCTTCCACCACTTCGGAATAAATTGTTGTAATCGGTGTAATGTCTGTTTTAGCTTTATGTATACATTGACGTATTTTAAGTTTCACATCATTTTCTATTTCATCAGATGCACAATTGTGTGCTTCCTTAAGAATAATAATATTAGCACAGATCACTAATTTAGCACAACACTGTTTCTTTTTAACACAGATCCATATTTCGTGCGCATTACTATTTTTACGTTTCAAACTATATCTATAACCTTTTCGTAAGAGTAATGTTCCACCTCGCTGCGAAGGAATTTTTATATTTTTTTCCGTGCTACAATTACTAATCGAAGAATCAGTTTCATTCATTTTGACCTAAACGAATATTACAAAGCTACAGTAAATATATTTATACTACATAATACGGTGTAATTGCACAAATACATAAAGGTCAACATAAAACTTACCTTGGTATCGTAAAAGATAACTAAACAAGATTATATGTTTAACAGCGAAATGCGAATGGAATTATAAAACTACATTGACATTGTATTAAGAAAATTTTTGCGACCTACCCTCAAAAATATAAATAAAATTAGTAGTACCTCAAACATCACGTACCTTACGTGGGAAACATTTTTGTCTATTAAGAATAAATATATGCAATAAATAGACTATAATAACGTATGAAATGTATATAAATACCATATACCATATATAATAAGTAACCACAACTTTTCCTTATTTACAATTAATTGAACATAATGCACTCTCGTAGTGACATCTGTTATTATATTCTGAAATGACTTTGTTTTGTATACATAATGTTGTAAAAAAATCTTTTTTGTTGTCGATTGCTTTTTTATATATTTTAAGATAAATATTCAGGTGGGTTGGGCCATACGCCAAAAAACAGTTAGTTTTCAGATTAGGCTGCTTGTCCAAGGACCAGTCTTAGCCCCGACGAATGGACAAATATCCTCAAAACCGTTATTTTTTAAAATTAGGCTACTCGTCCAAGGACAACTTCTTGTTCAGACGAAAAGCCTCATACGTTTTTCGAATGAGGCAACTCGTCCGAGGATCAGTCTTGGTTCGGACGATTAGCCTCATAACCCGTTTTAGTTGTGTCGTTAAGAGAAAAGGAATTGAATTATGATATAGTTGGCCATAGAAGTAACATAATTTTATATTTTCTACACTCGAGAGCAATGAATCCGGGTCACTCAAAGAATCCAAAAAATCTCGGAAAGTAAGAATGCTAGGTTAATTCAATAAATTGTATTTAATAGACAATTTAATACTCCTTAAATGAAAGTTAAAAAAATATGAGTCACCATACATTTTATTTACACAAAATTACATAAAGAAAAAAAACTGCTGATCTCTCCCTAAAACAAAAATAGGAAACATGAAATTTTTGAACTTTATGACGATTTTCTTGAATTTCAATACTTCGTATTACCTCCTCGTGCTTCCATTACTGCGTTTACGCGGTTTGGCATGCTGTACACCAAGTTCCTTATACGATTTTGGGGAATATTCTCCCATTCCTCTGTGAGAGCAATTTTGAGCTCAGGAAGCGTGATTGGGGGAGGGTTTCGTTGTTTTACGCATCTCCCTAGCTCGTCCCAAGCATGCTCGATCGGGTTGATATCCGGGCTGCGCGCTGGCCACTCCATACAAGTAATGTTCATCTCTTGAAGGTAGTCATTCAGAATCCTACCTGTATGAGGTCGGGCATTGTCATGCATAAATATAGCATCCTCACCCAAATTGACCATAAATGGACCAACGTGTTCGTTGAGGATTTCTTCCACATATCTTACGCTAGTTAAAGAGCCGTTTTCTATGATCACCAGCTCTGTGCGACTTTCAGAGGAAATTCCGGCCCACACAAGTACAGACCCACCACCGTAGGCTACTTTTTCTTCGATGCATGCTTGCTTGAATCTTTCCCCTGGTCTTCTATACACTCTGTGTCTTCCATCGTGCTTGTAGAGCATAAATTTTGATTCGTCGGAGAACATAACTTTCGACCAATCTTCAATACTCCAATTTACGTGGTTCTGGGCATATCTTAGTCTTGAAATACGATGGCCACGCTCCAGTTTAGGGCCGTTTGCAGGTCTAAGGGGTTTTAAGTTAGATTCAGCAAGCCGACGTCTTACTGTCCATGCACTTGGGTTACTTCCTCCGAGGCGTCGAAACTGATTTGTGAGTTCAGTTCCTGTGAGAAAGCGATTTCGAAGCATGGTGTTCACCAAGTATCGGTCTTCTCGTGCTGTGGTACACCTAGTTCTGCCCGTTCCTGGTCTGCGTAGGTTAGAACCAGTTTCTTCGTAACGTCGGAGAACTCTTTGTACTGTTGACAGCGACACACCGACAGTCCTGGCTGTATCGCGCTGACTCCGGCCGGTTTCCACCAATGTAAGTATTCTGGTGCATTCTTCAAGTGTAAGCGACATGATTTCAGCTTGAATAATGAATATTGAGCACTATCAACCTGGTTTATGTACCAACATAAATGACAGATTACAAACAAAAGCAAAAACAAATCCTGTAATTTCGTAGTTCCATCTTCGACAGTGTTCCCTTTTCAAATTTGATTTTATTATGATATAACTTTACAATAACTAAGAAGTTTTAATACTTTCATTTAAGGAGTATTAAATTGTCTATTAAATACAATTTATTGCATTAACCTAGCATTCTTACTTTCCGAGATTTTTTGGATTCTTTGAGTGACCCGGATTCATTGCTCTCGAGTGTATTTATGACTACCATTTCAATTTTTTTTTTAAGTTTTTAGTTTTTGCACTTAAATATTAGAGTCAATCTATTTTAATGTTATGATTAGGTACTAAAGGACATTGCTACGCGACCATACATCATTCGCCCCAGAACCAACAGCAATGGAAAAAGGTTTATTAAATGCAGAATATTTTTTTAATTCTTATTACTTTGTATTTATAAGACGGACAAGATTCTAAAGCCCAGAAATGCAACAAATTTGTGAGATTTTGAGGTTACATTTGTGCATAAGCCGGCCATATTTGGATAATATTGTATTTGTTATGCCTGTTTGCTCTTAATGGACTTCGAAACATTTAAATGCTTTTTAGATAAGTATTATTGACAGTCGAAATTATCCATAACGATCAATAAATACGGTACGTAAGACAAATATTAAATTAAAAGTGCTATATTGTCTCGGTATTTATCAATAGCAGGTAGGTACAAGAGAGTGCAGAAGAAACACACTGTGGGTCTCCGGCTAGAACTAAAAGGAAGTATGTGCCAGGCTGGAATAAGTATGTCGGCAATGCTCACAGGGAGGCACGTATATGCTATGAAACTTGGTTGCTATGCAGAAAGCCTACTTGTGGTTATATTCATGATCGAATGTGTGAAACAAGAAGGTAAAGTTAAAGTACTGCAAAACTAATGAAGAACAAATCAAAATGGATATGATTGCTAAAAACCATTCGGATAAACAGTTTAGTAAATTTTGGAAATCAACTAATAAGTTGAACCACAAGCAGAGTCTCCCTGTGAGTGTGGCGGGTGTACACGAGCCTGTGGATATAGCCAATGCTTTCTGTCAGAATTTCAAAGTGGAATCGTCTCTGCAAAGTACGTCGCTGTTGACTGGCACTGATGCCGTGGTGCCGGACTCACTCTCGCTTACTTTTAAAGCAAAGGAAATCCTTAACATTATAAATAAAATGGTAATAGGTAAATCTTCCGGACACGACGGCCTTAGTGTCGAGCACCTGCGCCATGCTGGGCCCCACTTACCTAGAGTGCTGGCAATGTTTTTTAACTTATGTATGAATCACAGCTATCTACCAGGTAACTTAATGCATACGGTGGTTATTCCTGTAATTAAAAATAAAACTGGAGACGCCTCTGACATGTCCAATTACAGGCCGATATCTTTGGCTAATATTGTGGCCAAGGTGCTGGACAGTCTGCTTGACAAACACCTGGCTGAGCACATCCATTTGCACGACGCCCAGTTTGGATTCCGACCTGGACTATCTACTGAAAGTGCCATTTTCTGCCTCAAGCAAACGTTCCAGTACTACACAGACAGGAAAACGCCAGTATATGCCTGTTTTCTGGACCTGTCAAAGGCATTCGATTTAGTGTCCTATGAGGTTTTGTGGCATAAATTGCAGAGTCAAACGTCCTTGCCCGTAGAATTGATAAGGGTTCTCAAGTACTGGTATGCACACCAAACAAATAGCGTCAGGTGGGCAGGGGCGTTTTCTGGACCATATAGGCTGAGGTGCGGGGTGCGACAGGGTGGACTGAGTTCCCCCCGTCTTTTCAGCCTGTATATAAACGATCTGATTCGGAAACTCAGCGGCGCCATGGTTGGTTGTCATGTCGATGGAGTTTGCCTCAATAACATCAGTTACGCCGACGACATGGTACTGCTGAGTCCCTCTATCGGTGCATTGAGGAACCTGATCACTGTATGTGAATCCTATGCGGTGGCTCATGGACTCAAGTACAATGTTAAAAAAAGTGTCTATATGGTGTTTAAAGCCGGTGCAAGAACGCGTATGCAGCCACCTGTGATCTCACTATGCGGAACACCACTGTGCAAAGTAAACAAGTTTAAATACTTGGGTCACTGGGTCACCGAGGATTTGAAAGATGGCTGTGACATTGATAGGGAACGGAGGTCGCTAGCTGCTCGTGCAAACATGCTTGCCCGCAGGTTCGCGCGTTGCTCACAGGCAGTCAAAATAACACTATACAAGGCATACTGCCAATCATTTTATAGTTGCGGTCTGTGGGTGCATTTTACGCAGCGGGCATATGGCGACCTCCGGGTCCAGTACAATAATGGCTTCAGGGCAGTGATGGGGCTGCCGTGGCGGTGTAGCGCATCTGGCATGTTCGCGAACCACAACGTGGACAGCTTCGAGTGCATTATGCGCAAGCGCTGCACGTCGGCCCTCGAGCGCCTCCGCGGCAGCCCAAACACGCTCCTGAAAGTATTTGCGGCGAGGTGGGACTCCCCTTTGCTAAGAAGGTGGATACAGATTCATGCCATAAAGGTATGAATCTGTAGCTGCCTTCTTTCGTTTATTTTAAGATTTTTTATTTTTTGTTTTAATTTTATATACTATTGATTTTTTTATTTTTGATTACTAACATTAAATTGTAAGAGAATTTGTTACTAACAACGTTATGGACTTACGTCTGAAATAAATATGTTATTATTATTATATTATTATATTATATTAGAGTTCTTCGTACCTATTATTTTATGTCAGACTAGCAGACCCGACCGGGCTTCGCCCATGGGCCACTTTGAAATATAAGCCGGATTTGTCGACATTTATGATTACTGCTCCGCTCTCTTGAGCAGTAGCGTGATGATATTAGCCTATAACCTTCCTCGATTGATGTACTCATCATCATTCTCAGTCAGCTCAGCTCAGTTCAACTTTCAAATCTGTGATGCGATTGAACTTACCTCCACAACCAATTGGCGAAAAGTTCTGGATTTTGTGGGCTCTGACTACCCGTAACGACCGCCATAGATCTTCGTATGGCAACCGGGACCATTGGCTTAACGTGAGACCATGGCACGATCAGACCAATGCAAATACCATACCTATGCATATTCATATATACATTATTTGCACTGAGCGGGGATCGAACCCGAGCCTCCTGTGTAGCGGTCGCGTTCACTAACGCTACGGGACAGAGGCTGTATGGAAGGTGATAATTCGAACCACTAGCTCCTGAGATTAATGCGTTCAGCCAAACAAACAAACTCTTCAGCTTTATAATATTGGTATACAAGTATAGACTTCTGTATAGGTATTACATATTTTATTGAATATTTACATACTGTACATAAGAATTGTCTAAATAAAAATATCAATACAATACATTATATATACTTACATATGTTATGTAATGTAATAAGTAAAAAAAATACAATACATTTTTCATTCTTTATTTTTTATTACTCATTTTCCACATTACAAGTAAGAATATTGTCTAAAAATTGTGCAGAGGTGTCGATATTTTCATACCTTGCGTAACTTAAATACCAAATAATGGTCATAGCATACAATTACAACTTGTCTACGAACTTGTGTTGGATCGATCACAATATACACAAAATAAGTTTTGTGGCTGATGTGACGGCTTTGTATTTTGCCTCGCAATAACCATATATTTTCCGAGTTTAAATTGTTCATCAGATCATGATCGACCTTAATAATAATTATTACCACAATTCACACATCTCAATGGTCTCCTTGAAGTAGATCTTGAGGAAGATGGCTTTGAATAGTGCACTGCTGCACGATCAGCACTTTGCCAGCAAGGATGGCATATATAATGTGTTGCATGTTGTATCTAAAAGATATGACATTTTTAGCTATTAACATCTATGGTATATGCACCACATAATAATAAATATATGTTAGTGGTGTATTTATTGGTGCAAGCCTTTCTATAAGAATGTTTTTCAAACTAAGTTGATGTGGAGTATGAGTTTTTAATGAAATTATTTGATGTGGACGAGCCCGAGGTTCTAACCTTCTATGACAACATTTCTGGTAGTTGGAGCTGTTGAAGTGCGAATAGTTACTCGAGCCAAAGTTCAACATCAATTTCACAACAAGAAAATCAATTTCATTCAATGTAATATTTTGTCTAAATGTTATGTAGTGTAGGTAACCATCATTTAAAAAATAGCATGGTTTTTATGTTATGTTAATACAAAATATTTATAAGGTTTAATGTAAGTATGATTGAAAACTTCTTTAGCAGCAAAGGGTATGCGTTTGTCGACATTTATGATTACTGCTCCGCTCTCTTGAGCAGTAGCGTGATGATATTAGCCTATAACCCGCCAGCAGACCCTCAATAACACAATATACACAGTCCATTTCGTTTGACTTTCATAACCATTATCAAAGTACAGTTCACAAAGTCCAGAAATCACAGCCCCGTATTTCGATTTTTGTAAGAGATCACAAAGTCCAGATATCAAAGTAATTGATTTTGCATGAGATTTTTTGAATAGCCAATTAGTTAATAAAATATCTAAATTATTCGAAGAAAACAAGAATAAAATTCAAATCAACTAAATACACAGCGAACTATCGAAGTCACAGTGACAGGCATGGCCAAAGAGAAAAATACGATGCTACTTTTGTCACGTTGTCATTCATTGGTTGAAAATGGCGATAGTACTCAGGTTATTATCGTTACATTACTCTTAATTATTAATTAAGAATAGATCCTTGTCCGTTTGATACAGATATTTGCATCTAATTAATTTAAATAGATAAATAATTATGGTATATGCCACATGTTTGTTGGTTCTGGGGCGACATTCAGCGATGTCCTAAGTAACCATATGGTTTTTGTATATTTATTTTGCCAGACAGCAATAAATTAATAAATAAGTACTAAATTTTCATAAACCCGAACCCTAATCACCCAAAAGCATACTTTGATTGATATGCTGCTTTATAATAAATAAGAAATATAAAGAGTTTATGTTGTTGTTGTTTTTTTTTCCTGCTAGTTAGGTACAGTATAATTACTCGTTTTATTTAGTTATCAAGAAACATACAATTATATAAACTGTACTGTATACTAACTAATGAAATATGCATAGCATTAGATGTATGATTCATTTGGGTTTGATAAACATAACGAGTATGAGAAATGAAAATACTTATCCTCTACTATCCTACTTCATAATAATACTAATATCATAATCTGAAAGTTTGTGAAGATGTATGTTTGTTTGGATGTTCGTTTACTCAATCAAGCTCAAACGGCTGAAAGGATCTTTAAAATTTGGTACAGGGATAGATTAGTCTGGAATAACATAAATATACTACTTTATATCCTAGGAATAAGTTTCCATGGGTTACAGGAATGTAATTAATATGAGCGTAATCGTGGGCAACTAACTAAAAATTAAGCAAAATGACAAATTTTATCAGAACTTTGAAACCAAAGTTATTCTGACATAAATTCTACTTCAACTTCATCTTCTGTTTTGCTATCGGAACTAGAATCAGAGTCGTTCTATATAAAAAATATTAATAAAAAAAAAGATGTTCTTTACTTCACGAGATAACGCATCTACTACGCATTCACCTATATGAAATCACCGTCATCTAGACAGTCCGGTACAATTGTCACGAGATACCACCGTGAGCGTTGGACTGACCAAATCTGACGTTCAATATTCCCTCCCGTCACGCCGCGTACATTCTTAAGGCGGGGTGAGGATACATTATTCGTAGGGCGGGGTACAGCAATAACGGTCACACTATAGGCACCTCAGTGCAATAAACCCAAATAAAAAATTTAACTATATACCTAGGTCCACCGTGACGTTAAGAAAATTATAATTTATCATCATCTAAACATTCAAAAGGGCTATGAAGAAGAACGGCTATGCGGCTATGAATTAATATGGAAATTTAAAAGTGCTTATAAACAATAGCAATGGGTGACCTACAGTTGCAATTGACATTCAGTATCCACATAATGAATATGCTGTATACGTACATTAATTAGGAGTTAAGGTAATCACTGTAATTCAGTGGAAATATTGTATATAATGAATATTATACTTTATAAATAATATATAAGGGCAGGATATTAACAATTTAAATAAAACTTAAACTAAAAGAACTACCTACTAATAGTTGTTTGTTAGTTGTTGTTAGTATGCACATTATCGCTTAAAATAATTGAAATGCGTCATAGAATTCCTCCGCATCATATGTCTCTTGCGGTAGTGTTCCCAGAAGTCTAGCAACATTGCCACGTTGTATGGCAATGCTTATTCTCTGACCTAAAAAGAGGCCAGACTTCTGGTCACTAGAAGCTTCGACCATACGCTTCGCAATCTACCTGAAAAGATTGCGTGCGCTCGGATCCCATGACCGCAACGTTTCGACTCCAAACGGCACAAATTCATAATCTCCGATGAGATTAGAGTATTTTGAAAGTAGCAGCATAGCCAGCGGTGCCAGATTTATGGGTATTAGCAATGGTATCCCACACCAGAGTCTTACCCATTTTCATTAAAAACATGCCGTTCGGTCTCTTGCTATCGTCGCGCGCCAAACCGTTTGGTTTAATTAAAGCTGGCACACCGGCAGTGACAAGAGCACGGCGGATTATATCGTTGAGGCTGTTGTGGAATTCGCCCAGTGCTACTGCAGCACGACAGGCCATGGTGTCCGAGTCTAACAACGGCTTCTCCACATCGATGCGGAGAAACACACACCTAACCGAAAGCTCGTGGCGATGCGGAACATAGTCCCTACGTTGAACGACGGAAGAGCTTATAGCCAAAGACCAGATTCCCACATTTAAACTGCCAGTCAACGGGCATGCTCAGCAGCATTAGACCATGTTTTTAACAAAGTTTGTCTGACTAAGCTGCAGAGCAGCCCGTCCCACAGACGCTGTGAGAAAAGATTCCTTCAGAGATCGGTGTTATAGTATTAGTTACAGGAAAAAATACTTTGTGTTTCGAATTACATATTATTATTACCTCGTATATCACCTCGTATATACCATCCTCTGTGGGGAAGTAAGGACACGAACAAGAGAGGTGAGTTATTAACCGAATACTTATTCCAAACCAACCTAAACATCATGAATATAGGCACGGAACCTACTTTCGTAACCTCATGGTGTCAAACCATCATTGATATCACGCTGGCAACACATTCGGCAGCCAACCTCATTAAGGGTTGGCACGTGTCAATGGACCCGTCCTATGCAGACCATCGCCGAATTTGCTTTCAAATACAATGTAAACTAGCAGACCCTGTCCCATATCGTAACCCCCGTAAAACAGATATAGCACGGTACACCAACGCACTAAACAAGGCACTAAGTGATTCACAACTACCTGACACAACACTTAGTACGGATAACATAGAACACAACGTACAGTCTATCACTGCAGCTCTGCTGGAAAGCTATGAGCCAGCATGTCCTGTCGTAACACCCAAAGGTCCAGAAAAGAGCACCTGGTGGGGGCCAGAACTCGAACGACTACGTGGAGGCCTGAGAAAGCTCTACAACAGAGCAAAAAACACCAGAACCCCTGAAGACTGGGACAAATACAAAAACGCACAAAAACACTACAAGAAACGCATCAGATATCGAAGAACTGAGGCGTGGCAGAGTTTCTGTAGTAGCATAAATTCGACAAACCAAGCCGCAAGAGTAAGGAAAGTCCTGGCCAAGGGGGAACTCAACCTCATGGGCTCAATTAAGAGAGAGGATGGCACTTACACAATAACGGAAAATGAAACCAGCGCAGTACTGCTAGAAACACACTTTCCTGGTTGTCAGGTCACACCATTCACCGACTCAATCGACTGGCCACCGGAACACTACAGTGTACCAACAACCCAAGAATGGGAGACCGCAAACAAGGTAGTAACTGCAGACAAAATAGAGTGGGCCATAAAAAGCTTCAAACCCTTTAAGTCTGCAGGGCTAGATGGAATATTCCCAGCACTACTACAATGGCAACTGACAAAGATAGCAAAATATCTACTTCCAATCTACAGGGCCTGCATTGCTTTCAAATACATACCCAGAGTATGGAGAGAGGCAAAAATCATCTTCCTACCAAAACCAGGTAAGGAGGATTATACACATCCCAAATCATTCAGGCCCATTAGTCTCACATCATTCCTCCTCAAAACGCTGGAGAGACTAGTAGATCGATACCTAAGGGATGGAACACTAAAAGACAACCCACTACATCCTCAGCAACATGCATACAGGAAGGGTAGATCAACAGAGTCCGCACTACACATGGTAGTGCACAAGATAGAATCGGCTATCACAAATAAAGCCTCAACACTAGCTACTTTCATAGATATAGAAGGGGCTTTCGACAAAACGGTACATAGCAGCATTAACGAAGCCTTGCGAAGACGTAGGGTAAAACCAACCATAAGGGACTGGATCACTCAGCTAATAAGCAAAAGAGCGGTCCAGATAGTGATGAGTACTACCACAAGAGCAAAGGTAGTCAAAGGATGCCCCCAGGGAGGCGTCCTATCGCCACTTCTATGGAACATAGTAGTAGACAGCCTCTTAAAGAGACTAAACGAGAGAGGATACACCACCATTGGGTACGCGGATGATCTGGCAATACTGATAAGCGGAACGGCTGAGAACGTGCTATGCAAAATCATGCGCTCAGCCCTTCAGATGGTGGAAGAATGGTGCGAAGAACACCGACTATCAGTTAACCCGAAAAAAACAGAACTTATCCTTTTCACCAACAAAAGGAAGTTACCAGAACTACAACTACCAAAACTATTTAATACAGAACTAGCTCTAACAACTCAAGTTAAATATCTGGGCATCATACTTGACAATAAGTTGAATTGGGCTAGCCACATAAATGCTAAGATGAAAAAGGCCTGTATAAGTTTTTGGCAATGCAGAAGACTCGTTGGTAAGAACTGGGGTCTTAACACAAAGATAACACTTTGGCTGTATACGGCAATTATCAGACCTTCTCTAACCTATGGATCAGTTGTATGGTGGCCCAGAACAGAACTGATCACTGTGAAAGAAAAGCTCCAGAGTTTACAACGCCTAGCGAGTACAGCGGCCACTGGATGCATGAGAACCACTCCATCAGTCGCACTAGAGCACCTCCTAAACCTGAGACCGCTGCATCTAATCATACAGGAGGAGGCCAAGGCAGCAGCTTTAAGGCTGAAAAACAATGGGCTTTGGAAAGGGGATACTGGAACAAAGCATTCAAAGATTCTACAGGGAATCCTAAAGAAGATACCACTTCTCGAGGCTCCCATAGACAGAATACCATGTCACCACGTCTTCGAAAGGAAGTATCATATTCAACTTTCTGAAGAAAAAAGAGATATCTCTGGTGTCAAAGAAGTTAGGATATACACAGACGGCTCCAAAACCACATATGGTACCGGAGCAGGCGTCTTCTCGAATGACTTAAATATCAAAATAACAACCACCTTGGACAAGCTAAGCACAATATTTCAAGCCGAATGTATTGGCATAACGAGAGCGGCGGAGACGATTGCCGCCAGAGATGTCAGAGATTTAGATATAAAGATTATCTCAGACAGTGCTTCCGTACTACAAGCTCTTCAAAGCAACACCATAACCTCTGTCCTCATATTGGAATGTCATAACACACTCCAATCCATTGCAAACACAAACAGGGTCACGCTGCAATGGATCAAGGGACACAGCAACTCCCTCGGCAACGACGCAGCCGATGAATTGGCCAAGAGAGGATCAGGGTCGATAGTATATGGACCGGAACCAATACTACCCATACCTCAAGCACAGGTCAAAACTTGGCTACGAAAGAGTACGGAAGAAATCCATCAAACAGAATGGACAAACACTGAAGGATGCAGGCAAACAAAGAATGCAGTTCCGGTAGCATCAAAAACGTTTAGCCGAAACCTCATTAGGCTAAAAAGGGACCAAATCCGCAAGGTCACAGGCATCTTGACCGGTCACTGTCCCCTAAACAAGCATCTGTTTACAATAGGTGTGACGGACAGCCCCCTATGCAGAGGATGCATGGGGGCAGAAGAAACGCCACGGCATGTGCTTACAGAGTGCATGAGCGTGGCCGCACAACGGGCGAAATTCCTCCAGTCATCAGCGTCACTCCGGGAAGCATGTGGAAACCTGAAAAGGCTGCTGGCTTTTTGGGAGGATCTGGGTTGGTTGGAATGAGAGGTAAAATGGTACGCACAATGGCCCAATCAAGAGGCTAAGTGCGGAACAGCCCAGGTAAACTAAACTAAACTAAACTACCTCGTATATCGCATATTATTATTATTCGAAGACTCATCTTGGCTGCATCTATGGCTTGCACTTTGCCATACAGGGACCACTCTCCTGTTTACCTGAAAGGGCTATTTTGAATTTCACGAAAGTAACGGCCGTCTGACCTTCAAGTCAAGCCTTCTTTAGAACCTTATTCGTCATCAGCAGGTCTACCGACTTGCAAGTGAGGTTGGCTTGGTCCTCGAAGTTTGATGGTGTTCTATATACCCTACATGATAAGTCTGGTTATTCCTTTAATACATGACATTGTGTAGCCATACCAACGAGCCTTCGTCGAACTCGGCTTGATGAGAGTTGCGGTCGTATCGGGTTTTCATTCTTTCACTTGCCTGGAGCCCAGATTCACGGACGTGGGTGTGAACGTCATTTAGTCTATCGCGCAATGCACTAGCATATTCCGTGATTTCTTGCGGTGAATCTGGAGGATGTCCAGTCAGTAGATCAGCCGGTAGTCTCAGTTCTCTGCCAAAATTTGCACACGCAGGAGTCACCGTTGTGTTTTCATGTATCGCTGTTCTATAAGACAACAAGAACAAAGGAATATGACTATCCCAGTATTTCTGGTGACTCTCAACAACCTTAACCAAATGCCTTTCCAAGGTTTGGTTAAATCTTTCAACCATTCCGTCTTACTGCGGATGATATGGGGTGGTCCTGGTTTTATGAATACGCATTATCCTACAGGTTTCTTGTAATACCTGTGATTCAAAATTCCTTCCCTGCTCACTGTGTATTTCCAGAGGAACTCCAAATCGGCAAAACATTTCTGTGACCAGTCTTTCTGCGACTGTAGTTGCTTCCTGGTTAGGTATGGCAAAAGCCTCTGGCCATTTAGTAAAGTAATCCATTACTACTAGGATGTATTTGTTTGCAGACTCCGATGCAGGAAATGGCCCTGCAACATCTAATGCAATCCTTTCCCAAGGCGCTCCAACATTGTATAACTTCAATGCTCCCCTGCTCCTTGTATGAGGCCCTTTTACCGATGCGCAGACATTTCCTACACCAATCTTCAACATCCTTACGGCAATGGATCCAATAGAATCGTTGACGAATCTTCATCAACGTCTTCTTCACACCAAGATGACCGCCTGAAGTTCCGTCATGAAGTGATCTCAAAACCTCATTAATTTTAAACCAACTGCAGATGTGAGACTTTCCCGTTTGCAGACTCCCATTTTCTACACAGGACTCCATTGTGTATCACGAGGTTTTCCCATTGTGCCCAGTAGCTCTTCGTAGCTGCACTCATTTGGGAGACATCACTCCATTTCGGCTTAGGTGTACCTGCCCTTATCCATTCGAGAATAGGCTTGATGTCTCGATCCTCTCGCTGTGCTTGCTGCATGGCTTCGCTACTCCACTCATCGCTGATAGTGACAGTCCTTATCGTTCTAATCGGCACGCTGTCCTTAACTTCTTGCCTGACACAATGGTTACATTCCACCGGACAAGATCTTCGAGTGAGCGCATCTGCATTTCCATGCGCTTTCCCACTCCGATGTTCGATGACGAAGTCGTATCCCTGGAGCTGTTCAATCCATCGTGCTACTTGTCCTTGTTGAGTCCGTTTCGGGCAGCTGGACCGAATATGTCCTTTTTCTTTGCAGAAATAACATCTGGGGGTGAATTTTCGACGGTACACACGTTGCTCATCTGTTAAAATCTCGCAATATATGTAGTCGAGGGTCATGTCGTACAGCTTCCACTTCGAGGGCGTGAGCAACAGCATCTTTTAGGGTTGCATGGTGACCCAGACGGACGGCAGCTCTCACCTCCAAGTCTCTGATCCCGTCAGTAAAGGTTGCACCAAAATGCAGTCAAGAAATGACGAAGAAGCCCTTTGATAAGCTTTTCTCACGAGCATTTCTATTTTCAAAGCCCACTGATGCAGAGACTCATTAAGACGCTGGTTTCTGTCCTTCAATTGGGCACGGTAGACATATTCAAAGTGGCTATCGCCGTAACTTGATTCCAACGCTTCAAGAAGGCGGTCGTAAGTCACCTCACCTCCAAGCGCCTCTAAAACACTGAGTGCTTGGTCCCGTAACCCCAATGTGTTTTGGCTTGCACCTTATCCCAACCATTCGCCTTTGCCACAGACTCGAACTGCAGTTTGTATGCAGTCCACGAGGAGGTCCCATCAAATGGCGATACTCTACAGAGCCAGCTGTTCCGCAAGCTATTTTTGTCTCCAATTTTTTTACGTTTTGAGCCACAGACTGCAACCGTTCCTCATAACTCTCAAATTTCTCGTCGATGCTTCCTAATTTCTCGTCGTGGTTTTCTATTCTGTCTTGCACTGAATGAATTTCTCTTTGCCATTCTGCTTTAGACTCTTTCAAGAAAGCAAATAGATCTTCTTGTTGTCCCCGGAGCTGAACCTTTAAGTGCAAGGCCTGCTACTCCTGTTGACGGGCCTGCTCTGCCTGGTGACGGGCCTGCTCTGCCTGGTGACGGGCCTGCTCTTCCTGGCGATGGATCAGCTCCTCCTGTTGTTGCTGGAGCTGTGCCTTCAATTGCAGAGTCTGCTCTTCCTGGCGACGGGCCTGCTCTGCCTGGTGACGGGCCTGCTCTGCCTGGTGACGGGCCTGCTTTTCCTGGCGATGGATCAGCTCCTCCTGGTGTTGCTGGAGCTGTGCTTTTAATTGCAGAGTCTGCTCTTCCTGGCGACGGGCCTGCTCTGTCTGGTGACGGGCTTGCTCCTTCAATAAGGTCATTATCGCGCTCAGGTTAATTTCCGATGATGATCTTGAAGCACCCGTCGACGTACTCGGAGTACCCGCAGCCTCTTCCGCGGCCTGGCTTCTGGTCTTAACTCCCTCCCTGTCGTCTCTCGTCGTTATCGGCATTTTCTATCCCGCTTCTGACACCAGTTGTTACGAGCGTGGGGGTCGGTTTAAATAGAAAATGCGAAAATAACCGTTAAATACGAAAACTCTTCCTTACACAATACACATTCACTTGTAAAATCGCACTGTATCGCTTCGCACACTTTATCGCTGTGATCGCTTCGAACACTAGTCGTAGACTAACCGAGCGGAGGCTGTTAGCTCGCCTTTTATATCGGGCGCGGCCGAGTAGCGAAAGTTCTGGAAAAGACAGGAACGTTCTGGAAGGTTCTATTCATTCGATTCCTTCTAGAACAGAGACGTCAAGGCATGCTGTCTCTTTCTAAAGTGCCGTCTCCCTCACTCCTATGGGAATTTGGCCATATATTGAAGTTGCCAAGCGCCGGGCGTAGCAATGTATATGTATTTTTGTGTATTTGTATAAATATGTATGTATTTTTGTATATATATATTGGTTTGACAGACTCCGCCAGAGCCACCTTTCTCAGATCATCGGTTCATCTGGCTAGGGGGTATCCTACCCTTCGTTTGCCGTCTTGCGGTCTCCACTCTAGGACTCGTCTGCTCCAACGGCCATCGGTCCTTCGACAAACGTGGCCAGTCCAAAAACTACTTGGTCGATTTTCAAAATTCTTTCACTATTAGAAAGCTATATTCTTCGTAAGTAACGTCGACTATATTGGATTTTCAATAAGTGAAGCCGGGGCGGGTCGCGTCTCTGGATACATTTTCGATTCATTAGTTTCGTTGTGAACGGGCAATAAACAGACAAACAGAGTTGTTTTTTTACATTTATAATATTAATATGGATATCGATTATATTTACCAAATGATTATCATTAAAAAGGAACTATATAAGGATGTTAATTATGTACATAATAAATCCATTTACAAAATATTGTATTCATTCCATAAACAGAAATGCAGTGATTCCGATAATGGTGGCTATACACTTGTTTTAAAAGTTGAAATCAAACATTTTCTTAGCACTGATTCGAAGAACTTTGCAGAAGATTTAAAAAACATTTATTTTTATTGTATTTATGTATTATACATCACACATTACTCTTAGAATTCTTTACTAGCACACCATTTCCTCTTTTTCTACAATCCCGAGTCCTTTAAGTGGAGCGTGAAATATCATCTGATGAGGCCGTCAAACTGGGTGCTAATGGTATTAAATTAATTATTAACTGGGTGCTGTAGCATATTATTGACGCGCCATTTATTTTTTCTTTTTCATACATTTGGTCCATCAAAAAGCTGAGAGACAGGCCAGAAGATACGGACCACAATTTCTGATACTATCGGCCTTAAAATGGCAGTCCCTAACTTGACGGCCTTGAGAAATGCTTTGTTACTATGCTGTTGAGAGTACGAAGCGATATTGCTAGACGGCGTAAGGTACCACCTAAGGGCTTACACTGAAAATCTATTCAGTGGTGGTTAATACCCACTTGCTGAATGTCTAGCCCTAATTACGAACACAGCGCACATATTTTAAAACTTAGAATTGTATGTAATACAATAAATCAATAAATATTACACGTGTAGTGCCACGTAGGACATGACACGTTGACAAAGTCAGTATTGTCAATAATGTCAATTCCGACTCGTGCATGTCACACACCGCGGCGCGGGTGCTCAGGCGGTGACCACAGATAAGAAAAAAAATCTTTAGAATAGCATAGAATAGAATAGAATAAAACTTTATTTGTACACAATTTATATTGTTTTGTTTAAATATCGTTTTTGGAATTTAGAAATTTTTGCCGCCTGAGTAGCTATGTATTTATTTATACATCACCGATGTTAATTGATTATTGTTTGTTCATTTATTTATTTATTTTTTGTTTCGATTTACCTTTTACATATATTACACATAAGAATTTATTTTTATTGCGTATAGCCAGTATATATATATATATATATATATATATATATATATATATATATATATATATATATCGTCAGTAACATTGCAATTATCCACGCCCTCCCATTCCACAACTTTTTATGACAAGTCTTTCACTGTCCAGGATGTAAGGTTGTAGAATGCCTTACCTGTAACCATTAGACGCGCACAATCCTTGGCCACTTTAAAAAAAATGGTAAAGGAATTATCTGAGTTCCTTGCAACTTTGTCATGTGGCCTTGTGTAGATATGCACTTGCTGTGTGTATATTGAATATTTGTGTATAAGTAACATTATGTATCTGTACATTTATGTAAAAATTATATATAGGTTTATGTAAATTACTACTGGATTATATATGTATATATGTGTGTATGTGTATATATTTTTAAGTTTGTGACTACATTAATAACTGCCTATAAGTTGTTATTGTTAAGATAATTAAAACATGTCCATCCAAAGGTTGCCTGGAAGAGATCGCTTGTAGCGGTAAGGCCGCTCCGAAGAAACTCCGAGTATAGCTCTCTCCATAGTCGCTCAGCGAGCTATGGAGAGAGCTATGCTCGGAGTTTCTCTGAAGGATGGAATCCGCAACGAATACATCCAACAGGTGAACCAAAGTTATCGACATAGCTCAAAGAATCAGCAAGCTGAAGTGGCAGTGGGCTGGCGACATATCGCGAAGAACCGACAACCGTTGGGATAAACGTGTTCTTGAGTGGAGACCGCGACTAGGCAAGCGTAGTGCAGAACGCCCTCCGACCAGGTGTGATGACGACCTAAGAAAGGCTGCAGGCAGATGCTGGATGCGGCAAGCTGAAGATAGGGCGCTATGGCGCTCATTAGGGGAGGGCTATGTCTAGCAGTGGACTAATATAGCCTGATGATGATAAGGCCGCCATTTGTACATTTTTTATAATGTTGTCCGTACATACACTATAATTTATTGGTGTACAACAAAGATTTATCTTATGTTATCATATCTTAAGAGTCGAAACAGTATAGTATATTTATATGGGTGGATCCAATGTCGGTTGGATTGCGTTCAGGGGTCAGCAAGTGCATAGCCGGGCAGGGGGATTGTGGTCGCAGCACTAGCGGGACCGGTGGGTCTTGGCGTAGTCTAGTGGGGGTTGGCGCGAGGCTGCTCCACCAGGTCGCGCATAATCCCGATATGGCTGGTTGTGCCAGTTGGTGACCGGAGGAAGCTCGGCGACCATACGGAGGGGAGGGGTACGGAGGCCCTTCCGTTCGGCGTGTCGGCTCTCGCCATACCTCACATTCATAGACAAAACCAATCACCCGCGATTTGTCACGCGGTGCTGCGACGACAGTCCCCTTTTTTTACGCCTTCCCTTATCTCCTCCTTATGACAGCGCATAAAAGAATACTGGGCTACACAGCGGCAAGATACTCGCCCACGGGCTCGCTATTTGAGATGGAGTCCACGAACATCTGTGGGCTCCATACAAACCTCAACGCCGTCCACCAACACCTGGAGACGGCGAAACCAGCAATGCTGTTTCTTACGGAGACACAAATACGCCGCCCTGATGACACGACCTACTTGCTTTACCCCGGCTATGTCATTGAGGAGAATTTCTGCGCAAAAGCCGGGGTGTGCGTGTTTGTTAGGGTGGATGTTTGTTATCGCCGTTTGCACTAACTAGAGGGCCCATCCTTTTCCACCCTTTGGGTACACATAGACCATTGTTCTACGAGTCCGATCTATGTGTGCCTCTACTGCTCCCAGATGCCGAGACAACTCCACTCTTTTAATACCTGAGTCAGGCAGCAGATGATGCACCGGAGCGGTTTGTAAACGCTGAACTGGTGTTTTTGGGGGATTCTAACGCCCGCCCATGCAGGAAGAGCCGCCCATGCATTTGCTCTGGCGCATGGTCTGACCCGATTGGTACACGAGGTCACTAGGATATCAAAAAGGTCGGACCATGAGCCCTCTCTGCTAGACCTTCTGTTGACGAGTTACCCGGGCCAGTACAATGTTTCGGTAAGCGCCGCATTAGGTGAATCCGACCATTGTCTGGTCCGTTCCCAGGTCCCCATTATAGCGCCCCAACGACCCGTGCAGGGAAAGCGGCGTCTCTGGCATTTCTCGTCAGCTGACTGGGAAGGTCTGCGTGACTACTTTGCGTCCATCCCGTGGGTTGAACGCTGCTTTGAGGGTAAGAATCCATCTGAAAGCGCAACTGCTGTCGCTGGCGGTATCAATCAGTCTAGGCATGGAAAACTATATCTCCTACACTGATGTCGCCGGTATCCGCGGAGCGCGTCCATGGTTCGGGCGCGAGTGCGCGGAGGCCGTTGATCATAAACGGTCTGCGTACCGGGCCTGGGTCGAGGCGCGTGCTACTAGCGATCCCAGCTTGGGCCACTTCAAGGCGGCGTGCAACAGAGCCACCAAGGTCTGCAAGAGGGCTTACGTCAGAGCGGATGCCCAGCCCATACCGCGGCTTGGTCAGGAGCTAGTGACGCATCCCATGGGCAGCCGTGGCTACTGGCGACTGACTAAAGCCGTGCAAGCCAACTTTTCTGGCCCATGAGCCGCAATAGAAAGCAAATTTGCTGGTTAATCTCTTTGCGGCCAACTCCCAAGTCGATGATTGTGGTATGGAGCCGCCGACACTGCCCATCAGTGACCATTCAATGCCTGATATTCGTATCAGGTAACGCGATGTCCGAGCAGTACTGCAGTCACTCGATCCGGAAGCTAGTGGTCCGGATGGTATTCCGGCGGTGGTTCTGCAAAAATGTGCAGCGGAGTTGTCTCCAATGCTTGCGCGGCTGTACCGGCTGTCCTACAGCTCCGGTACAGTGCCTTCGGCTTGGAAAGAGGCGAATGTACAGCCAATCCCAACGAAGGGGGATCGCTCAGACCCAAACAACTGTCGACCCATAGCCGTCACCTCAGTGCTGTGTAAGGTTTTTGAGCACATAATCAACATACAGCTCATGCGTCACCTTGAGGATCACTCCTTAATTCATGACCTATGGCTTCAGACCGAAACGGTCAGCGGGTGATCTTTTGGCGTATGTTACCCATATTTGGGGTGAGGCTATGGACAAGCATGGCGAGTCATTGGCTTATTTAGTCTTGACATCGCCAAAGCTTTCGATAGAGTTTAGCACAAATCGCTTCTTTCCAAGCTACCAGCCTTTGGTCTACCTCCCAGACCGTGCAACTGGGTTGCTGGCTTCTTGCAGGAGTGCCATATTCGCGTCCTTTGTGATGGACGAGCCTCGGAGTTCTTGCAGGTAAATGCCGGCGTACCGCAGGGGTCCGTCCTATCGCCAACTCTCTTTCTTCTGCATATCAATGACATGCTGTCGACCGGCAACGTTCATTGCTATACGGATGTAAGTACCTTGCACGGGAGTTATCATGGACGTCCTGCGGATAAGCAGACGCATATCGCAGATAAAGGCAGCTTCTTGTCACTGAGCTTGACCGGGTCCTGAACCACATTTCCCAATGGGGCTCTGAGAACTAGGGCCGCTGACCTTATGTTATTTTCATTTGTTAATTCATAACTTTTCTATAAAATATTGAAGTCGGAACTGACGTGATATTTTAGGTAGTTTACTCAATTTTATTATTATCAAAATGCATAAACTAGTAGTTAACACAAGACGCAGTTTGACAATCTTAGGATGTAGTGATTCCGTATCATTGTTACGTAAATGTTACCACATACACACACCGGCAGAATTAGCGGAACAAAAAAATAACGAGTGATTCCCCCTCGTGCCCTGATTAAGGTTTCTATCTGTCTGGGCATGCTGAGAGTGAAGTTGTCAATGATTTCTTGGAGCAGCCTCTGCCATTCTTCAACTAATGTGTTCTGCAGCTGGCCCAGATTGTTAGGTCGTGGCATTCTTGATTTGACACTCCTCTTTAGCAATTCCCAAACGTGTTCAATTGGATTGAGCCACCGCCATATGCCAATGTATTTTCAAAATTAGACTGTAAATAACGCTCTCCTTTGCGTCTCCATATTCGCTGCGATCCATTAATTAAAAAATAACAGAATTCTGCATTCATCTGTAAAGAGAGACTGTCTCCACTTGTCAAAGTCCCAATGACGATGTACACGAGTAAAGTGTAGTCGGTTTGTGCGGTGGTATCCCTCAAGTTTTGGTCCTTTGGCGGGTATAAGTGAGCCGTTTTTTTTTTTACGTGCTGGAATGCATTTAGGCATTTCGCTCCCCCCCCCCCCCCCCCCCGCGGGGGCAGGGGAAAAGCTTCGTGTGGGACTCCTGGCCTATAAAAAAGGCCAGACTACCCACTAAACCACCACGGTGTCCGTCATTACCACATTTCGACGATGGTGGGAACAACATCTTCCGCCATCGCCGTGTGGGTCGCCCACCACTCAACAGTGGCAGGCCCATGTCTGGTGCGGCAGAAGAGAAGTTCTTCTTCCGCCCACCTAGGAAAGGCTCACGCGACACGACGTGCGCCTTCAACCTCGAGGCCTATGTAAGGGCAGCAGACGCCCCCGCGTCTACTGCCCCGGCCCGGTTAAGGGGGGAGGAGTTGGTGGTACCGCCTCCTCCGGGCCCCGGCTCGTTTGCGGCGCTGCGGGAGGGAAAGTGGGTCACATTCCCTCTCCCTCTCCGCCGCCTCCTTCTGCGAGATAACCGTCTCGAAGAAGGCCTGAACCGCCGCCCACGCCTCATCGCTGCTGACCATAGACAGAACTACGGTCGGCAGCGAGAGGTCCGTCCTCACTTCGGCGATGAGAGCACGGCGCTCCCCAGCCCACGCGGGGCACTCCTCTAGAGTGTGCTGCGCCGTGTCATCATCGCCTCCAGAGTGGTGGCACCCTCTGGTCGGCTCTCGTCCCAACCGGTACAGGTACCTCCCGAAGCATCCATGCCCCGAGAGGACCTGCGCCATTCGGAACGTTACCGACCCCCGCGATCTATCCATCCAGTCTCTGAGGACCGGACGGATCGCCTCGAAGGTCCTTCTGCCAGCCGTGGGATTGGCTAGCCGCCGCTCCCACTCCAGGAGCAAGGACCGTCTCATTTGGAGCCTCCGCTCTCCCACCTCCGAAGGTGCCGGGAATTCGCCCCGGCTCCGGGCCTCCTCACGCCAATAATACACTGACGCGAGGACACCGGCCTCCAGCTCCCACGGGGGGGAGCCCGCCATAATGCAAGCCGCCTCGAATGAGATGCCGCAGTATCCTCTAATCGCCCCGACGGCCTTTACCCTCTGCGGACTTCGCAAGAGGGCGACGTTGCGTGCCGTCAGGGCATCGATCCACACAGCGGCCCAATATAGGGCCATCGATCTTACGACTCCCAAATAAAGGAGGCGGCTGCTCGTCTAGGGTCCCCCTAGGTTCGGCATCGGTATAAATGAGCCTATACCAACTTCCTCGAATTTTCGTGTTCCGACTAACTTGAAGTTGTAGGAAACAGTCATCTCTCCTTGAAGTACACCTTTTCCTGCCTTGCCCTCTTCTCCTTACTAGCGAATTCATCAATCTGTACCGTTTGATGCTACGATGAATCGTTGATAACGATCGACGAAGTCGATCTGTAGGATTGACCATATCTTCTCAATTCATCTGCCCTGATGATTTCTGGTAGCTTTAAATCAGGCTTACTTAGATGTTCGTAACTTATCAATAAGCGAGAAAACGCAAAAGTGTCATAAAACTGCAATACAATGTTTTTCAAGTGGAATTTACGAACTTTACGAAAATGGAAAGCCTACTTCGAAGCAGTCAAAAGAGATGTATGAATGAAGAATTAAAACAAATGAATGAAAATAAACGGGTTGCACTCCGGAAGTGCCGGCAGAAGTGAAAACTTTTTATTTCTTCGTTATATACAGAGAAAAAGTATGCTTTAGTTTACCTGGGCTGTTACGCACTTAGCCTCTTGATTGGGCCATTGTTCGTACCATCTTTGTTTGCATCCTTCAGTGTTTGTCCATTCTGTTTGATGGGTTTCTTCTGTACTTTTTCGTAGCCAAGTTTTGACCTGTGCTTGAGGTATGGATAGTATTGGTTCCGGTCCATATACTGTCGCCCCTGATCCTCTCTTGGCCAATTCATCGGCTGCGCTTGTCCAGGGTGGTTGGTATTTTGATATTACGCGAAAGTTCGTAATACGGACACTATAATCCGCACGCTGAATGATGATCCATATGACAGTTCGTTAGCGCTTAACATTGTACTGACGTCCTATCACATCAAATCCTTTAGAGGTCCATTAAAAAGACGAAAAAATCATAATTGTGTACAATTGTAAATTATAAAAATGAATATTAAGAAATTATTACGTAATGTTCGGAAATAATAGAAAAAAAGACGGGTTGCACTCTGGGAGTGCCGGCAGAAGTGAAAACATTTTCTTTTTTTCTTTCTTCGTTATATACATAGAAAAAGATAAAAAAAGAACATACCATACCATACCTATAATATAGCGCTAATCATAGAACCTATCACTTATTTTCTGCTAATTTTCTGTCAGAAGAAATTAATAAATTATAAAAAGAAAAAATAATCACAAATAATAATAAATTACAAAAAGAAAAAATTATCATAAGAAGTAATAAATTACAAAAAGAAAAAATAATCACCAAAGGTAATAAATTATAATAAGAAAAAACAATCACAAAAAATCCCTGAAGGCCAGGTGGTTTGAACCCGATACTATCTGAAACTATAAGGACTTACAGTCGACGTGCTTACCGTTTAAGCTACGACGATATCTATTATAAATTGCAAAATACATAGTCTGTACCTAATCTTGTATGACGTCAGTAGTCGGTTACGGTTCAAAGGTCAACTAATCCTGACGCTTCCTTAACATTTTACACCCATCCAACGCCGCTAAAGAAGTTTTCACTTCAAAAACTCAATGCAAATGTACATGGTACGTGCTGCAAAAGTTACGTCGTCAAGCTGTTATCGACTAAGAAGGGACATAATTTGTTGAAAATATAAAACAAATGCTTTGAGTTTGTATTTTATTTATATCAATCTGAATCTGATACAGGGTCAATCGGATCTTCGAAATCTGAGTCTGAACTGCAGCTATCCGTGACGTTTATTATTAACGGTTGTTCAATGATATTGTCGTATTGTACATCTCGATCCCAGTCTTGTAAGCAAATTTTCTTCGTTCTTTCGACCACTTTTCGCCAATCGTCAGCTGTCACTTGAGCGAAAGCTTCTTCCAATAAAACCATCACTTTATTTGCCGTGAATGGCGGAGTTGTGTTATGCCTAGCTGCATGACCTGAAAATATTTGTACATTTAGTAATTATTTTTAGAAATATATGCATATACATAATATTATATAAATAAATAAAAAATATAGATACCTTTGATCTGCGCCCATATCAACTCGATTGCATTATATTGGCAGTGATAGGGCGGTAACCGAATTACCGTATGTCCATTTGATTTGGCCAATTCATCCAAAAAATATGATGGGTGCGTCTGTTGTTTGTGAAAGTTCAACAGTCTAACCAACTCTTTTTTTAACATCTGACTGTCAGTTTCCACACCATTGCCGTGTAACCACTCTATAATTTCAGCTTTTTTGTTATTCCTGCTGGGGGGTTTGTTAATTTGAACTGAGTGATATGAAGCATTGTCCATTAAAATATAGTGAGGCTCATTCAAATTTTCTAATAGTTTTATAAACCATGTCTTAAAGTTTTCGAAATTCATTTCCTCGTGGTACTCCGTTGTTTTCACTGACTTAAAAGCCCACAGGCAATTCGGCACAAAACCTGTAGCTGTGCCAGCGTGGCAAATGATTAAGCGCTGGCCCTTTCCTTCAGAAGTTTTTGTGCTGGATTTGGCTGTGTCATCCGTCCATGCCTTACCTACAGTGTGATTGGCATTCAGCCATGTCTCATCAAGGTATACTACCTTCTCCCAGTCATCAATTTGTTTGATTTTGCGAAGAAAATCGCATCGTAGTAAAGCTATGTCAGTACGCTCCATTAATATTTTTCTCTTGTCACATTTTTTATAGCGGAATCCACATTTTTTCAAAACAATTCTAAGAGAAGTAGCACCGCCTTTGAAGAGTTCTGCAGCTTTTAATGAAGATAATAACTTCTGGCAGGTCGGTAGTTCACCTCGTAGGTAGTAACCATAAATATGATTGCGTATAGCATCTAAATCAAATTCATCAGGTTCTGTTATATGACATAACATTTTTTTTTCCTTCTTTGGTGTTAATAGTTTATTGTCCTCCATGGACGACTCCCCAAATTTTTCCTTTGTTATTCGAGAAACAGTAGCCTTTCCGATTCCTAGAGCATCGGCTACACGATCGCGAACATTGTCAAGTGGTAACAAGGGTCCGCCATTTTGTTGTTCACGAGCAAAATAGTCTCGTAAACGAACTACAAACTCGCGAACTTCGCTGTTGAGAACAGTTTTCCGCTGTCTTTTCGGCATTTTGCAAATCCGAAAATCAACAAACAGGTAACAGAAAATCAACAAAGAACACAAAACAGCGAAAACAGAAACAAAACTCAGCTATCAAAGAAAGACGCGGCGCATACAAGGCGTTAGAGCACTCGTATGACGCGATGTGATGCGGTGTGACAAGAAGACAAAACAGACTGACAAGACATGACATGACTGAATAAAAAAAATACGGTAGGTCTATGGCCTCCTTTTAAATACTTTTCCATGTAATCCATAATTGCCAGCTAATTATGAATTCTTTAAAATTCAATTCAAAAAAATTTTAAATTCTTTAAATTATGCAATTTGAATAAAAATTAAAGTATAGTAAAATAAAATATAATAAGGCTGTTACTTTTTTATCTAGTGTTTTATGTCCATCAATGCGCGTAGTCTTTTTTTTCAAAATAAATAAATATTGCTTATTATGTTGAATGACCTGGCTGAATGACATGACATTTGCCTGAAAAAACAGTATTTTATCGAAATTGTTTCGCATAACTAATACAACTGTCTGTTGAAACGTCATAGGGATCATCATTCGGCGTGCGGAGTATAGCAAAAGATAATTTCGAACCTATCTTAAGTCTATTTGGTCTGGAGGTGGAAATTACCAGTAATTACTTCACTACATCAAGTGTCTCGAGATCGATTCACACGTGGTGATATAGTTTTTGGATTTTGATATGAAGTTATTTTGGAATTTTCGTCATTATTGATACATACTTTTCTCGCTCAGCCCTTCAGATTGTAGAAGAATGGTGCGAAGAACACCGACTATCAGTAAACCCGAAAGAAACAAAACTTATCCTTTTCAAAAGAAAGTTACCAGAACTACAACTACCAAAACTATGAAGCTAAGGCAAATATTTTTTAAAAATAAGGCCATCTTTCGGATTATAGCAAAATCATTTAGGCCCTCTAAATGATTTGACCTAATACCGACAGTTGGCTCATTTTTATTAATTTAATTTTCAATTTCAGCTAAATTTATCATTTAATAAATAAACTAACATTTTTTAAATTGATATTGAACTCGGGCGAGATTATTGTGATGAAATTTTCATAAAATGGATTGAGTTATTATTACAACTATTATACATGTAAGACAAGGTTACCGATGTATTGTCTACGTTAGATGGTTATGGCAAGGTTTTTTTTTTTTCAAAAAAATTAAATTATAAATATAGTGGATTTACTTACTTACACTTTGTACATCTTTTGTGTATCCTTGTACTTATTTTATTTCTCTTTATTCGTTTTAAACACTTACAAATTATATCTATCTTATATATAAAAATCATTTGCTGTTCGTTAGTCTCACTAAAACTCGAGAATGGCTGAACGGATTTATCTTATCTTGGTCTTGAAATGTTCGTGAAGCTCTAGGGAAGGTTTAAACGGTGAGAAAATATGGGAAATTGCAACTTTTTTTTATTGATTTTGAGGCGGTACGAAGTTTGCCGAGTCAGCTAGTATATATATATATAAAAATCAATTGCTGTTCGTTAGTCTCGCTAAAACTCGAGAACGGCTGAACGGATTTATCTTATCTTGGTCTTGTAATGTTTGTGGAGGTCCAGGGAAGGTTCAAACGGTGAGAAAATATGGGAAGTTGCAACTTATTTTTTTATTGATTCTGAAGCGGTAGGTACTAACTTTGCCGGGTCAGCTTGTTTTTAAATACATATAAAAACAAACCATATATTTAAAAATATAAAACGTAGTGCTCCACCGGTGGTTAGGGCTCCAGAGAAAGGAAAAATTAAAAATTAATTATTAAAATTAAAACAACCAAAATATAAAAAAAAAAAACACAAGAAGTGTCAGAAGCCCAGGTTCGAACCCAGTACCATCTAAAACCATAAGGACTTACAGTCGAAGCGCTAACCACTAAGCTACGAAGCTTCTAAGCGTACTTTGCAAAACAAACATTCTATAGCTAAGAATGTTGTGTGACGTCATTCGTCGGTTACGGGTCAACGGTCACGTGATCATGACGCGACAAAGGTCACGTGATCTTGACGCGAGTTTAACACTTTTTACCCATCTAACGCCGCTAAAGAAGTTTTCACTTCAAAATGACTACTAACTAATGTTCCATTATCAAATTATACGATTTAAAAAAAATATGTAAAAAATTATAAAAAAGTAATGTAACCGGCCAGTGCTACGAAAAAAAGTATTAATTCTTCCTTTTTTTCGTGTTCCGCTAATTCATATTTTTATACGTAACAAGTCGAAACCTCGTTTAAAATATCATCAATTACCTCTTTTAAAAATCTGCGACCAGAAAAGGTTATATGGCAGGATCACCAATGATACGAACTGCACGTCACGCATAATCTGTCGAGAGCGTCTAACTAGTATTGTGCGGAACCATCCAAGAGGTGAGAACAGTATTCCACGCAGAAACGGTTTTGTCTTGTACAAAAGATACCACTGCTCCGGCGTGAAAAACGGCTTCATCAGGACAGGACAGGATAAAAAGGTGATTGTGTATCATCCTTTAAAATATCGACAAAATTAACATACGACAAATTAACAAACTAACAAATTAACATTATACCTACTGGTTATGATATAAAATATACTTTGACCTGTCTGGACGTATAAATATCACGTGCGATTGCAAGCCGTTCCTCTGTATCAGAAACTGCACTAATTAGGTAAGCTGTCTTGATACACTTCTGTAAAAAATATCGTCATTAATAAAAAAATTTCAGATCAGAAGCTCAAAAATAGCAGGTTAACAGGTTTAACAACAGTAAGAAAAAAAGTAATACTGAATTCTATTCTATAGCTTTGCAGAGAGACAGACATTTACAAAGGCAGAAATAATTCAACTCAAAAATAAATTATATTGTAATGCCGCACACACCCATGTAGAATGATGGCTACTTCCCCCGGAAGTGGTGCAGGCAGATATCGTTCGTTTTCAGAGAAGAGGCAGCATACAAAGCATATAATAGCAGAAGCAGAGAGCCGTCTTTACCAACCCCGAAGGCAGAAGACTTGAATATGTGTACGTGGGTGGTACTACTCCTGAATATAGATCCTGCTACAAGTACCTATCCATTAAAAGAGTTCTAAGTTGTAATATTTTCTTTACAGCGGATTTAAACAATTCTTACGATGGCATCAACACAACAAGAACATACTCGACCGTATAATCAGATTCCACCACAAGACGATGGCAACAGGATCGTGATCTCCGGCATGTCTGGTCTTTATCCGCAGTCGCGTAATGTCAAGGAGTTTTCTGAAATATTGTACAATAAGGTAAATTATAACTTCCATAAATTAATTTAGTGGAAGATGCTATTCTAGCCCCACTCGGGTCAAATAAACCTCATCTACTTATTGACGGACGAGACTCCACGCAGACATATACAAGGAAAACCAAAACAAATTTGAAAAGGCTCATAGCGGAAAGAAGCCGTGGCGTTCCTTCAGGCTCATTAGGAATGACTACAAGTCGATTTTACTCGGGTGCACTTAGTGAGGAGAATCCAACCTCGCCATATCAAAGACACTAGGTTGTTACGTTACTCTCTTGCTTAAGTCATCCAATCCAGTAAGAGTTAGTTTCTTAATTACTTTTATTTTTTTCATTGTTTGTTTAATGACTTTTTTTAAATATAAATATCCATTTTCTATAGGTGAATCCAGTGACGCAAGAAGATATCCGTTTTAAGTATAATCACCCAGAAGTTGTGCAATACGTGGGAAGCATTCCTGAACTCAATTACTTTGATGCACAGTTTTTTAAGGTACACTATCGTCTTGGTAATACTATGGATCCTATGGCAAGAAAGGTTATAGAGCAGGCATATCAGGCCATCTACGATGCCGGTAAATAACTTCCTTAAATTTTTTTTAATAAAAAGTACCATCACTGTACAAATTGACTATTGATATTTTTTAGGAGTCAATCCTGAGGAACTGTCGGGCAAAAAAGTTGGTGTTTATATAGGCTCATGTTTCTCTGAAGCTGATAAGGCTTGTTTTTATGAAGCTTTTTCAAGATCCGGTTTAGGTATAGCTGGGTAAGAGCACTTTCACTCTGCAGCGTTCTGCACATAGCGCGTCTCGCCGATCACGTACGCACAACAAACTCACGCAACACATCGAAAGACCAACCATTGTCAATCCTGCCATAAGTTTGAAAAGAAATGGAGCTGATTGTTAGCGCGCGCGACCGGTGACACGCTACAGTACCAAAGTAGCCTAAGCGATAAATTTATTCTATGTACGTATTATAAACATTGGGTCTTAAAACGTTTCCTTCTTCAAAAATTATCTGATTGACATTATTTTGTTGATCTCTTTGTATAAAACGGGTTTTCCCAGCAAAACCTAAATTGATATGTGACTGAGTAACCCACTCGTTTTCATATTATTAATTTTTCAACTATTTTTACTACTGCTACCATTTTTGCTGTGCGAACACGTTACTTTCGTTAACATGTTAAATTGGTTTCAATTCTTGTATTTTTTTGAAAAAAAAAACAATAAAAAAGGCTTTGTTAATGAAAACTAGACACTCGAACTGTCCTACATAGTTTGCATTCATCATATATAAAATATATATTTTTTAAATAAATTTCTATGATTTACAATACCAGGTGCAATAAATCAATGTTTGCTAACCGTATCTCATACTGGTTAAACGCCAAGGGTCCTTCCATGGCTATTGATCAGGCATGCTGCAGTTCTACGGCTGCATTGGAACAGGCGTACTTAGCTCTAAGTCGAGGAGAATGTGAAGCTGCCATTGTGGGTGGTACTTACTTATGTCTGCATCCACAGTCGTCAGTTCATTACGGAAGGTAAGTCTGGATAAATTTTCATGAGGATTTATACGAATATATTTTTTATGTACCCAGTTTATATCTATAAATAATTTACAGATGTATAAAACTGTGCCACGATGGTAAGACAAAATCGTTTGATGAGCGTGCTGATGGGTGTGCAAAGTCTGAAGCAATTAATGTATTGTTTTTGCAAAAAGCTAAAGATGCTATGAGGTGAATTATTACAGAAATATAGAATACTAAGAACACATTTAATGTACCTATTATTTATTTGATAATGTACTTTTACATATCTCAGAATATACGCTGAAATACTAGGCGCCAAAACTGAGTTCACGTGTTTGTTGAAAGAAGAAACAGGTCCAAAATATGGATTCTACAGATACCTGAACAGTATAACTAACTTCATTGAGAATTTCTACCAAGATGTAAGAGTTTCACCACAAGCTATTGAATATGTTGAAGCTTTTGGATGTGGTCAGTATGCAGGTCAATATGTAAAGATTCTTCAGAGACCGTTTAAAAATATAGCACTTATATGAATGTTACAGGTTTTTCTGAGGTAGACAATATCGAACTGCAAGCTATTGAAAAAGTATTTTGTAAGAATAGGGATGATCCACTTTTGATTGGCAGTGTCATGTCAAACATTGGATATGGAGAAGCTGCTTCTGGAATTTCTGCCATAACCAAGGTATGGTAAACAAGAAGCTACAGCAGGTACTATGCTATGGTACTTATTCAAATTGCTTCTAATAATCAGATGATGTCACATCCAAATACATTGATAACTTCTACTTATGTGTAGGTATTGCTGGGTTATCATAACGGTCAATTAGCTGCTAACTTACACTGTGAACAACCACGAAGAGATATTGCAGCTTTATGCGATGGGCGTATGCGTGTCGTAAGTGAACATCAACAATTCGATCGTTCTTACGTCGCTGTTAACGGCATGTCAGTTACCGGAGTCAACTCCCACGTGTTGCTGCATGGCTGTTATAAACCTAAGGTAGGAAGACAATAGTGAATTAAGTGTACAGAATTATTGAGAATGTGCTAAGCGAAGATTTTTAATTATTTCAATTTTTTAGAATCTTAATCGGTACACTACCAGTCTACCGTACTTAGTAACTGTGTCTGGTAGACATGAAGAAGCTGTAAAGTATATGCTGAAAGTTTTAAAATCAAACCCGATAGATCCTGAGCAGTTGGCACTATTACACAACATTCATCGTATGAGCATATCGGGACATATGAGCAGAGGATTTATTATTCTTCGTAAGTTATGTCAATGTTTCTTCGTCTTTATTCGAGCTCCGGATGAAGAGGATCCAATCTCGGTGGATCTAAAACTTGCATTTTGGGGCCCAGCACCTCCCTATCAAGAATTGGTTTCATTGAATTTCGTCAAACCTGTTAACTGCTGGGCTTGGCTCGTCCGTCAATCGGCAAGTGAAAATAAACATGCAGGTGAGATTAGTGACATACAAGTTTTAATTTGTATTGGTCAATGATTTATGATGAATATAAAGCCGTAGGTTCACACTGCGTTTATATTATAGGAAATAAGCAGTGAGGATCTTGTCACTGCCGGCGTCCCAGCCATACTTGAATCAGTTGGTTTGGTGCGCGACGATGACAAGAGACCGGACGGTATGTCTTTGGCGCCTTGGAAGATGGGTAGGCCTTTGGTGTGGGACGCAACATGCGTAGACACCCTTGCGCCTTCCCATCTTCCAAGTATGATCTTCTGCGTTTGTGCTGCTGTGGCATCTGCGAAGGTCCTCAAACGACGAAAATATGATAATATTACCAGCCATTATTTATTTGACCCGTTTGGGGTCGAGATACTGGGGTCATGGGATCATTATTGCAAAGCGACTGGTCGATGCTTCGCGTGACCAAAGGGCTGGCCTATTTTTTGTACAACGGATTGGCATTGCCATCTCACGGGGCAATGCCGCCAGTCCTTTGGAATCGATGTCGACTGGTACACGTTACCGATGGAGAGGAATTCTTCGACGCCTAAATTCTTTGGCCTCTTTACTTTCTCTATTTGGTTCATTCTTGTAAATATTTAGTTTATACGTTTTCGTTTTAATTTAACTTTAATAAATATACTATTACCTGAAACAGGAAATAAAACTATTTATCAGTTATGATTGAATCAATTTGAATAATTCTTAAAACTTGTGAAGTATTCAAAAAGTCTTTCTCTAATTTCAGGGACCGATGAAGAACAAATTGTTAGTCTATATGAAAAAGCTGACTTCTTTGACGATGCAAGACGGCCGCTATGGTTCGTTTACAGTGGTATGGGCTCTCAGTGGGCTGGCATGGGCAAGCAGCTCATGCGCATACCCATTTTTGCTGCGGCTATTGAAAGGTACAATTAAGAAAAATATATTTGCATGATTATTTATAAATACGAAACCATCATGGAACCGTTTATTGTTATTTATAAATATTTATAAACGGTTCAATGATGGTAGTGAAAGGTATGCAAGGATCTGAGCTTAAGTGTATGATTTCACTCGTCTCTCCCTATGTGTCCACATACTATGTATTTTATATTGGTAACATAAAGAACAGAACTGTTTTAAATATTTCCTGAATGGTTTTCCTTAATGATAACACTTTTCACACAAGTCAAGGTGAAAAGTTGTGTTTCATATGATAAATTGTTAAAAGGTGTTATTTAGTTTGATTTGTTAGTAATTGAACTTTCACCCCTTTCCTGTTGACTCATTGATCTTATATTTGCTACACGCTTTTAACTCGGATGACAATACAACTAATTGCAGATGTGGACAAGCTTTGGAGCCCAAAGGACTTGACATTGTTAACATTATTACATCGGATGATGAGAGCATCTTTGATAATATACTAAACTCTTTTGTTGGAATCGCTGCAATTCAAATTGGACTTACTGACGTTCTTCATGAACTGGGATTCAAACCAGATGGAATCATTGGTAAAAGAACTGATACTCATTAGAAGTGTAGCCCAACGTAGCTTCTGCGCCTCGGAGCTCGTTACACCACCGGTTCCTGTTGTCATACTAACATCTGCGGCATTTTGTATGGGAAATTTATAGCCCCAAAAAATCCAACAACCGGTCTCATAATGATATCTCCAATGGAAGGTAAAGGTCAAATGGCAGTCACTCAACGAAAAATATCGGAGTTTGTTCGTTTCGTAGTTAGGCTACAAGTCGACCTCAACTCAATTGTAACAAGGCTCAGAGACGGACTAGTAGCGCAGCTGAGAATAATGTAAGAAATATTACTTCATACAAACTGAATTTAAATCTTCTCACAGGACACAGTGTGGGTGAGTTAGGATGCGCTTACGCTGATGGTTGTTTAACGGCGGAGGAAATGATTCTTTCTGCCTACTACCGCGGCTTAGTGTCAATAGAAACTGAATTCATACAAGGCTCCATGGCGGCTGTTGGCATGGGCTATGAACAAGTAAGGATTGTCCTAGACTTAATCGGTAACAAAACATTTGAATCCTAGTTAATATTATAACCTCTATATCACTCTGTCAGTTCCTACACATGGAGAGTACATAAATTAGAGTAATTCGTATGTTTAGGTATCAGACATATGTCCTCCGGAGATCGTAGTAGCGTGTCACAACGGACCACAATCCAGCACACTTTCTGGGCCTTCCGAAATGATGCGTGAGTTTGTTGCAGAGCTGACAGCTAAGGGCATCTTTGCCAAAGAGGTCCCATGCTCCAACATTGCCTACCACTCGCGTTACATAGCCGATGCTGGTAAGATGAATAACACTTACCTACAGTTTATGAAATATAAAAAAAACTATAACGCATTACATTCAATATGAACGAAACAGTGTACCAGTGATGGTAGTTGTACTCATGGCACATAATAAAGGATACGAAGGAGTATTCATTATATAGCCATGGCCATGGCAACTTTGGTTTGAAAGGGAAAGTAACTTATGCCAAGGCTGTGATAACTCAGCAAGGAATGTAATAACTCATGTTAATTCGCTTTGTTCGCAATTCGCGTTGATGAAATTCACTCTTTATTATCCTATCCTATTAATAGGCAAACCTAAACGGATTTCGCAAAAAAATTGTACATGAGTAGATTACATTCTGGGATAACATGTAGGTTACTTTTATCCGAATAGGTTCCTACTGGTAGCGGCAGCGGGAACACAATACCAAGCGCGACAAGGTAGTTTATTTTATTTTGTACGATGAAAAATATATCAAAATTGAATTTACGTAGGTCCTGAATTGTTAAAATATTTAAAAGACACAATAAGAACTCCAAAAGCACGGAGTGAGCGTTGGCTTTCAACATCTGTTCCGCAGGAGAAATGGAATGAGCCAATAGCAAAATTGTGTTCAGCAGAGTATCTCACAAACAATTTACTGGTAAGAATACAAAGTTTCCTTAATGCCTTTTGTTTTCTCGTACCTCATTTTGTATTACTTTATTGTATTAATGTAATTATGTTTGCAGAATTTGGTGCTATTTGAGGAGACTTCTCGACAGGTGCCTAATGATGCTGTGCTAATTGAAATTGCACCGCACGGGCTGCTTCAAGCTATTCTCAAACGATCAATGCCAGCTACCTGTAAAAATATTCCACTTACCAAACGAAAACATCCAGATAATACAGTTTTATTCCTTGAAGCTATTGGAAAGTGAGTCAAACCTCTGTTAAAATCATCATCAAGTTTTAATTGGTCAAAATTACTTAAAATATGCAATATTAATATGATTACATTTGATTAATGGTTACAGGTTGTATATGCAAGGTTACAATACTAACCTACAGGTTTTGTATCCAAAAGTTGAGATGCCAGTTTCTACTGGAACCCCTTTCTTATCTCACTTTGTCAAATGGGCTCACGGTGAAAAATGGTACGGTTTTTTGTATTTTTTAACTGCTATGTTCTTCTTGTGGTTCTTCGATTTATGTGAGATTATCTTCTGTTTTAGGCCGATGCCGCTTTATCGTTCTGCAAGTAGAAAGGTCGCTGCCAATTGCTATTTAACTCTAGCATTACATGATAAGGAACATAAGTATCTAGGAGGAAATTCGATACGGGGTAAAAATCATCAAGATTGCTATTAAGTTTTTCTTTCCTATCTTCATATTATTCTCCATATATATTATCTTTACTTTACCTTAATTTGAAGTTTATTCCGAATCTAAGTTTCTAATAATATGATTTATGACGTATCTATCTGCTTTGACTGTTTCGGTAAAATGTGGAATTTAATGTTTAGGTAACACGCTGTATCCATTTGCTGCAAGTCTAACGCTAGTATGGGATCTACTTGCAATGTTACTGAATATGCCAAAAAAACAGCTATCTGTGGAGTTCAGTAACTTACAGTTATATTCACAACCGATACTGCATGATCGACGACAACTCCAACTTAGTGTGACAATACAGAGAGGAACAGGCTACTTTGAGGTGAATTTCAAAATCAATTTATTCGACATGACCAGCTAAAATACGCTGATTTGATACCTTAACGCCTTAGATAAATAATTGGATAAATCTTACTTGCCGAAAAATAAGATGTAAAATAGTTAACCTTAGGGATCAATTCTCTTATTAATTTCAATTTGCATTTTGTACAAGTATCATCTGTTAGAAATATATTTATTTATTTATATACTATACTTACTAATAACATGTACATAATTAAGATAGATTCTATTAAGTAGAATTTTGTTAAGGTTTTAGATGTCAATTCTAAAGTTGCAACAGGATTTATATTTCCTGAACTAGAAAACAAAGTAAAATATATCATGGATGAACAGAACAAAAACATGCACTACAATACTAACGAAATTTATCAATGGTTACGAGGCAGAGATTACTTTTACAGGTATACATTTGACATAAGATAGCATTGATGATAATATTTGAGATAGTAAATATTCTTTGAATAACCTGAAATATTTTTTTTAATTTTAATATAGTGGCGAGTTTCAAAGCATTTCACGTGTTGATGAGTCTTTCAAAGATGCTGAACTCATGTGGCGTGATAACTGGGTTACGTTCATCGACAGCATGTTGCAGTTGAATGTACTACGAGAATCTCACCACGCTGTCTCACAACCCACAAGAATCAGGCGAATAGTTATTGACGTTAAAGCACATAGTAATGCCATTCTTAAATCAAGAAAAGCAGATAGCAAAACTTTGATTAGAGCTAAAGTTTCAGAAAAATATGATAATACTAGGTAAGATCATCAGATCAGGTAGATAATGATGACTAGGTATGATATGAATTATTTATATAAAATGTAGAAAAATAAAATCAACCTTAATTAATTTGTTTCATTTAGGTGTGGCGGAGTTTTAATTGAGAATATAAAGTTTGAACAGTTGCCTCCGTATAGTGAACCTGAAATGGTCTTAAAATCTTTGACTTTCGTACCCTATTATAGTTCTGAATTTGAGGTGAGCAACATTATGAATTATTAATTCGTGGTATATCGATATTGTGTGGTCAATACTAAAATAATAGTATTTAATTGCCTGCTATGTAATTTGCAGATATCTTCATCGCTTGAAGTTTATTCCCAAATAGTTGCTGAAAATTTAAATAAGAATACGTTAACTGTAGTTGGAATACAGAACCAACCTGAGGAAGGATCTGTGTTCAAGGAAATAAATGACATCATTAAGAAGATTTTTAGAATCAAAATTAACTATAAACAAATTACTAGAAAAAAGGCTATGAAAAAATATAAATTTGAAAATGTTGATTTGATAGTTCTCGCAAACTTATCGACTGATATGGAAGTATGTTATCCCTTTCGTAGATGTATTTACTAATAATTGTGAAATGTCAATTTAATAAATTTATGTATTAACAGATTTGTCAGCACTTTAAGGAGATCTTGCCACGGGACAAATTTATTGTGAGCGAAGAATATGAAAGCCTGCCTAGCTCTTTAAGACACTCTTCAATGTATCGGGTGCTTTCCGTTCATACTAATGACCAGACGAAATTACATTTGGTTCGTTGGGGATCAATCAGAGCACTCGCAGCCACTACGACTGTATCAGTCAATAAAAAAACTGACTTAGACTTCTTGAGCTCAGTTCACGCTAATTTGACCACAGGCCACCGCCTTCTCGTGCTTACATGCTACCCTATACCAACTGGTCTTAAAGAGCTGATATCTTCATGGCAGAATGAAACTATCCGAAATAAAGTCCACCTGGTAACAATTAATGACTGCTACAACTCGGATCTTGATGAAAAATTCCGTGAAATGAATTTGGCATTCAATACCGTAACCAATGTAAGAGATAACATTACTATTATTAATGTATTTACTGATTTTATTCTAGATTTTTGGTATGTAATCTGGTTAGTATGAACCAAGATATGGACCAAAATACCTATGTTGCGGGGTTCATTTTAATTTTAATTTAAGTGGACTGTATAGGTATATTGTAAAAATATAATATTAGGTCCTTACATATGAAATTGGCGTTTTATATGGAAGAAGGTAAACAATTCTTTTATAGTTTTTTTTTTAATCAATCAAAGTATATACCGTTATTATCTATGCACTTTTGCCATTTTATAAGCAGTTCATTGATTCCTTTGCTGAAATAATTGCGGGAAGGAGAATCAATAAAATCTTTACAGGCGTTTTGGACTGCCTCATCTGATTTTTTTTTCCAAATAAGAAATTATCCAAATTCCGAAAAATTAATAATCGGTTGCAACAAGATCCGGTAAGTAACGGAGACATTCCAATTCTAGTTGCTCTAGTGTGTGGTCTAGCGTTGTCCTGAAGCAACAGTGGGCTATAAATATAAGCTAATAAATTTGAATTTGTAGTTTCCTAACCAAACGCTGAATTTTTGAGATCAAAATATCCAGTTCGATAAGACACCAATTTCATATGAAAAGAGGTGTGGTAGGGACGGCGGGGGGAGACCTCCGATGATGATGGTTTTCTTCAGGAATATTCGAGAACACTTTATCACTTAGTAGGTACCGGTGGCAGATGGCGAGCGAGCGTCTGTTCGGTTCGATTGATTGCGTCAACACCTGACAACGCTTGATTACTTTAGCTAAGTGACTTTGAAAGGTAAATGGCTAATTTGCCGAAACGCGATCTCACAAGACCGTGAGTGAGAAAGCAGTATACATCTTTAGGCATGTGGGTGAGTAGAAGAATAAGGAATGTATAAGATTACTTAGCAATTAAGATAATACATATAAATACCATTAAATGGCGTTAACAATTTTATTTTTATTGAAGTAAGCTTTTTGTGTAGGGTAAATGGGGAGGTGAATACTACTTATCGATGAATAAACGTCCAATAGCGAGTCAGAACATGACATTACAAGGTGCTCAGTTTGGTGATTACGAATCTTTGGAATGGGTAAATATTCCTCCGTTGACTGGATCTGGAGTAACTGTGAATGTAAGCATATTCAATAAACAGCTCAAAGGCTTCTATAGTTCATTTTAATCCTATCTTTTTTCCCTGGGGAGCTTATGGGATAATACGGATAACCCAATCTTTATCATACAAAAAATATCTGTGTCAAACATTATCAACGGGCTATTGAATGATAACCAGAATTTTTTTATTTTATTTTATTAGGTATAGAAACAGAAAACAGAGTACATGAGACACAGATATAATATTAATCGCTACACTTTATTTACATATATTCTTTTTACATACACATTACATACATCACATACATACACATACATTCTACATTTACGTAAATTCTTTTTATAAGTATTTCTAAAAAGTCATTTGGGCAAAGCCTTAATTTTAATTACTAAAGTTTAATATTCTCTAGTACACTTATCTACTATTCATATTATTTTAGGTCCACTATGCTGGAATTAATAAGAATGATCTAAAACAAGCTGACGGTTCCTTGTTATTTAAAAAAAATATCAATTTAAACTATGGAATGGACTTCAGTGGGATCACAGAAAGGTGACAAAAATACACATAAAATACATATTTATAATTCATCTATATCAAGACAAATATTTTGTTTAATCACAGTGGGAAACCCGTAATGGGTATAGTACGCAATGGTGCAGCAAGTACTCGGGTGAAAGCGCTACCAGAACTACTTTGGCCTGTACCGGCACATTGGAGTCTCGAAGATGCCGCAACCGTCCCACTAGCGTACGTACAAGCATTCTATTGCCTAGTGAGTATAACATGACTACTTATTTAAAATATTATAGCTCCCGCCAACCCGCCATATATATCTTAGATCCAAGTGTCGCAAGATAAACGAGGCTGTGGCACGCACGGATTGTATTAATTTAGGTAATTAGTGGATTCGAGCTCGTCCACCGTCGTTGCATTCCGTTTACATCCATCACGATATATGGCGGGAGTTAACTTTACAATAAAAAGGACACCTTTAATCGTTTTTTTTTGTTCTTTCGAAAGAGAATCAAGATTGGATTGAAGCAAGGTGTGACGGTATTTGTGCACGGAGCAGCAGGTGCTTTGGGGCAAGCAATAATATCTATTGCTTTGGCACAAAGTTGTGAAATATTTGCAACCGTCAGTGATATACGCAAAAAGCGTTTCTTGCTAAAGATGTTTCCAGCATTGAAAGGTATAGTTAAGAATTAAAGGTTTTTTTATTTCTCCCTTTTGTTGTAAGCCTTGATAGTCTTATTCGGATGATTTAGTCTATGTTATTTCTCCACTAAGGCCTACTCTCATTGCTTATGGTCACAACTTTTTACTTCTGTAGTATACCTGATCTGCCAACCATTATACATGTGCTTAGTGACGGATGAGGGTCTTGTAGTTCTGGAAGTCCGATGGTAGGTACAGCAAAATAAACCAAAATATAGACAAAGGAGTTTAAATGCGAACTCCGGGCTTCAAAATGCAAGGTTTGGATGCAACCGGAATTGGCTCTTGGTTAAAGAAAAAGGCGATTGTACTGCCACTTTGCCTGATACGTATATTAGTAACAAAAACATAATTTCAGCGGATCATATTGGGTGTTCACGAGATCACACGTTTACTGATATGGTTGAAACAGTCTCCAAAGGAAAAAAATGCGATGTTGTTATAAGCTCTGCTAAAGGAAAACTTAAAGATGTAAGTAAGATATTATTTTATACATAAACTAGCTGACCCGGCGAACTTCGTGCCGCAAATACTCTTCCGCCCGCGTGGCGTGAGATCCCGTTTCCGCTGCACCCTCTACTACATTTAACATGTATTATACATATAAACCTTCCTCTTGAATCACTCTATCTATTAAAGAAAACCGCATCAAAATCCGTTGCGAAGTTTTAAAGATTTAAGCATACAAAGGGATATAGGGACAGAGAAAGCGACTTCGTTTTATACTATGTAGTGATTTTGAATATCCTACATCAAAATATAATATTATCCATAAATGTGAAAATGTTGTGAAGAAGTTTGTTATTTAATCACGTTCAAACAGCTCACCAGATCCTGGTTAAGAATTAGTACAGGGATAAATTCAAGAAAATACCTACCCATGTCTTATTTTCCATAGCCCCCGGTGTAGATTGCCATGGATAGCGGAAACGGAATTAGAATTCTACGCTGGTCAAACGTTCAGTCCTTTTGCATCCTTTCCAAAATTTTAATAATAATGACAGTGTGTTCTGCATTCTTATAAGAACGTTTTGAACGATCGGACGGACTCGACAACTAAATTTGGTGACGTCACATTATCGAGCACAAGTCGACAGTGATGTTTGTTGCTGTCGAGTTTGTTCAATCGTTCGAATCATTCTTACAGCATGTACCTGTAGTAGCGATACCACAGCAATCACTGATATCACTCATTTCTTCTGCAGATAACTTTTAATTGCATCACCTATGGAGGCCAGTTTCTAGATATTTCGCAACTTGAAAACGGTGAAGAATATAACCTTGGCATGGCTCATTTGAAAATGTATAAGCAATATATTTCTGTGGATTTTTCTTCTATATTTGAACCTGAAAATAAAAACGATCTCGAAGTAAGTATCCAGCAATTAGCCTGTTGCAGTCCTCGGCAAGCAGCTTCAGCTACCAGATGGTACTTGCTGCTGATTAAAAGAAATCGGGATATGGAATACAAACATAAACCCTAAAATCATTACCTACCGTAAACTGGGGTTACTTTAAACAACTGGGTAATTTTGGGACAACTTAAAATTTTTAATGCAGTATAATGCTGGCCAGATCAGTGTTAAGATGGGTGGCCACTGGTCATATTTAACTAATTGAGACCCTCCGTGCCTCGGGGAGCTCGTTAAGTCATTGGTCCCGGTTGCCATATTTAAATCTGGTCTCACGACATGGCCGTTGTATTAACGTCTAATGACAGTCACTTCACGGAAAGTATACGTTTCGTAGTTAGACTGAAACCAATTAAAAGGTCCAATAAAATTGTATACATTGTGTGTAATTGTATACGCGTTGTAACGTTACCGTCCTTTTTATTTTGATTAATTATACAGTTGCTATTTTGGTGATATCAACAGACTATACATAAAATGGTAAACGAGGGCATTGCACGCGGATGCGTTCGCCCACTGTCGAGGGTAACGTACGGACCACATGAGGTAGCGCGCGCTTTCCGACTACTGGCCACGAGTTCCCACCGCGGCCGTGTGTTGGTACACATGAAAGGAAATACGATTCACGCACAGAACAGGTAAATTACAATATCTTATGCGCCAAATTCCCACGTATACCTCTCCCGCTGGAACCGATGAAAGGGGTTATGTCGAACTAGAATCGATAAAAAGGCACGCTCTCTGTGAGTAGTTGGTTGCTGGAGATGAGATTGTCTTTGACATATTCGCAGCACCACGACCGACTTAGCGTTGTTAGGCATATCTTGTTGAGAAGAACGTATTCTACGACCTACCGCATCCTACACGTCGCTATCCAAAAGTAAGCATAAATTAACTAGAATGCGATGGGCACGGCCCACCTGATGGTAAGTGGTTACCGTGGCCTATGGACGTGTGCAACACCAGGGGAGTCACACTCGTGCTGTCGACCCTGCTAACGCAGATAGTTATTGTGCCGTCAGTGTAGACGACGAAGCAGGAATAGCCTTTGGTCTTCCCACTGACAGCACAAAACCTCTCCAGTGACCTCTGGCTACCCTACTCACCGCCTGGAGCACAACACGAGATTTTTTTATGGCCACGGTATTCTGTAGGGCGGAGGTACTTTCCCAATCGGACCGTTCAATTAGACGGAAATACCGTTGTGTCCTACCTCCTACGAATAAATATATTTTAGAAACATTTTTGTGAATACATACAATACATACATATTACATAAAAATAGAAACACCACTAAGATACATATTCATACACACCAAAACTAAGATACATATTCATACACATCAAAACTAAGATACATATTCATCCACACCAAAACTAAGATACATATTCATACATAATATACATAGTCATACATATAAAACTGACTTAGCACCCGAACATTTTACAGCTATGCCACAGTGGTCGTCACCAACACACAAACTGTTTCATTTAAGGTACCAGAGGCTAGGAGTCCCTATAATACGATTTCTACAGGCTTCCTTTATAGATAACGTTGTGTTGATGACGCAGACGTTTAAATTTAAAGAACTAGTTCAAGGCAAGAACATAATCCACCAGCTTCTTTTTTGAAATTTTTTCTCTTTCGCCATCTGTAAGGTACCAAATTGTCAGTCCGATTTACGATCGAAAGAATGCACTAATACAGGAGTAAGCCGATCTAGACTATCACTCTACTTTCCGACGAATCAATACAAAATCGGATACTGTACCATGTGCTCGCATGTAGGTTTAGTGGGCTGCAGAAGTCCGTGTACAAATGAAACTAAAATTGTATATATAGCGACGCCACACGTCATATTCTGCTAATATTCTAAACGCGAAAGATTGTTGTAAGTGCGGATTGATGAATGTTTGTTACTCTTTCACGTCAAACCAACCGAGTGGATTTTAATGAAAGTTTACAATAATATAACATATACATCAGTATAATACATAGGCTACAATTTATAACGATAACTGATATTATAGCGATAACCGACATAAAGCTAGTATGTAATACACCGGTAGAAATCAATGCATCAACTGTAAAAAAGTCTTTCTTTCTTTTATTACTTCTAACTGTGTTTACTTTTGTTAACAGAGGTTACGTTATCTAATTCTCATTCTGTTAAATGCCAGAAATCGGACCTTGAGCTTCGAGTTCAACCCGGCTTCGGATGCTATCAGGAAAATACGTCAACATAAAGTACGACCTTCTGCAGTCTACCGCAGCATATTCGTTTACTCAATAATATAATTTTCGTCAACAGTGGTTAACTAAATAATATAATTTTTGTCACAGTGGTAACAAAGCAATAAATTGATTTCCAGGATAAGATGTAGCGCAAATCGCTCTCAGCTCATACTGTGCGGCAAGACATCGTATGGTCTACAGTTTGCTGATAGACTTGTGACTAGAGGTGCTAAGCAACTGCATCTGCACGTTCCGACACAATCTTCTTACTTACAGCACAAAATACGGTAGTTATTTATTTTTAATTGAAAATGCACTCTTTCATAGGGTAGCCGATGTCAAATTTGGTAGATTCCAGGCTCTGTTGTGAGATAAATTCGTTTCATGTTACCAACTGAATTAGTCGTATTGATGTCATAAAAGGAATCGCTTTTAGTTATTGACCAAATACATTCATCACCAAATACATTCTATCACTAGAACACTAGATTTCGAGACCCACAGAAGCTCAATACTGGACCTTTTGCTGACTATGGGCCCGGATGAGTACTCCATAAGGGTTGAAGCAGCCCTCGGTACATCGGACCACAGCCTCGTCCGAGCGCAAGTGGCTCTCGCGCACCCTGAACCACCGCGGCTTCCACAATGAAGGATGTATGGCACTATAAATCTGCAGACTGGGACGGGTTGCGAGAATTCTTCGCGTCGTATCCATGGAGGCAGCTTTGCTTCACCTCAGATGATCTAAGCTTCTCTGCAACGGCAGTAGCTGACGTGATTCCAGCGGGCATGGAGTCACGTCAGCTATCGGCAGCACGAGTGTAACTCCCCTGGTGTTGCACACGTCCATAGGCCACGGTAACCACATACCATCAGATGGGCCGTGTGCTTGACTACCATCTCAGTTGTATAAAAAATACCACATTCTAGAAAGCTGCCGGGGGGAACTTCTGCAAATCTTACCTTCCACCGATGCAAAAACCCGACGGTAGTCTGGCCAATGACGCAAAGGAGAAGGCCGATCTTTTAGGTAATATCTTTGCGTCAACCTCGACAATGAACGATGGGAATGCCAAGCCACCTATTATACCCTGGTGTGGAACTTCACCCAGCGGATGGTTCGTTGGGAACTAAAGTCCCTAGATGTTCGAAAGTCGAGTGGGCCTGATGGCATAGCGGCGATGGTGCTTAAGCACTGTGCTCCAGAGTTGTGTCCTATACTTACACGACTTTTCGCACTTTTATTCTCCGCGGGACCGCATACGTGCATCCTGTGCCTAAGAAAGGCGATAGGACAGACCCGTGCAATTACAGGCCTATCGCTATCACCTCCCTTCTGTCGAAGGTTATGGAGCGTGTTATTAATACACAGCTACTGGGATACCTTGAAGGCAACGATCTACTGAGCGTCCTTTTTGCCAGAGCTCTTACATACCAGCTTGACCCCTTCGACTCGGTGCAAAGACGGGCGTTGAGGCTCGTCGACAATCTCGTGCTCGAAGGCGACGTGGAACCTCTCAGCCTCAGGAGGGACTTTGCGTCTCTGTGTGTGTTCTACCGCCTATACAATGTGAATAGGTGAAATGTTGACGAATGTTGTTTGACATGATGCCCACTGCCCACGGCAACATTCTATCATCGCACCACTCGCCATACGCAGAGAATTCATCCACACCCATTGCGACCGTAAACGGTCTGCACCGTACGGTTTGAAAGGAACTTCATACCACGCACGCTCAAGTTGTGGAATGAACTTCCTGCTGTGGTTTCCCCAAGTGACAACAATATGGGGTTCTTCAAGAAGGGCATTTGAAGGTTTCTTCAGGGTCGGCAGCGCGAGTTTCACGACCCTGGTGTTGCATACGTCCATAAGCCACGGTAACCACTTTCCATCAGGTGGGCCGTGTGCTTGTCTGCCACCTAAGTGGTATAAAAAGCAGTTAATCTATGCAATCAATGGAAATTTGAACCAATTTAAATTCAAATAATTTATTGTAGACGTCAGTCCATAGAATTAGTTACAAAAGAATGCTATTGTTAGTAATTCATATTAATATTTAAAAAATTGTGTGGAGGTTCACCCAGCGACCTAGCCAAGGTGACTACCACTTATCTTTAAATACACACAGGAGACCATTAGTACTATGGCATAGTCCCGCGAGCATGGAAGCGATGCGCTATCTTATTATGGCGTAAAAGTCAGCTGTGTGCGCCTCCGCAAAACACCGAGGCAGCCCCAACAGTATCCTGAATACATAATTATATTGAACACGCAGGTCACTGTATGTCCGCTGCCTAAAATTTAACCAAAGGCTGCACGAGTAAAAAGATTTACAAAATGCTTTGAACAGCAAAATTTTACTGCGTTTGTACATCGTGCAAACCTTCGGATCAGCATATTGCAACGAACAGTCAGCGACCTGCGCTCTATCTCCATATCTTCATTGTCCTTCTAGTGACCCAATGACCCAATTATTTAAACTTGGAAACCCACCACCGTGTACCACCGAGAAAGACCCCAGGTACATTGAAGTAGTTCATAGACCTAGATCTAAACGTCGTGAGCTCACTCTTACAAACATTGTACTTGAGTCCATGCGACTCCGCATAGGACTCGCAGATCTTTACTAGTGTTCTAAGACCACCAATCGAAGAACTCAGCAACACCATGTCATCCGCATAACTTATATTATTTAGACACTGTACATCAATAAGAGATCCAACAAGGGCATTGCCGAGTTCCTCGATCAGACCGTTTGTATACAAGTTGAAGAGGCGAGGCGAGCTCGATCCTTCCTGTCTCACGCCACACTCTATCTTGTAGATACATCTCGGATTGATCCTCCGCCCATGTAAAACTATTAGTCTGGTTACAATACCACTAGCCCAATTTTGTTATTTATAGTCCGTTTAAATTGACGATCAGACCAAATAATTCGTGTAGTTTTGAAAATTGGTACAAGTAGTCTTTAAAGTGCCCTGATGAACATACTAAAGGGCTCCGACAGTGGACACAAGCCGAGGGTGTGGGAGGGGGGGAAAGGTTCCTTTTTTAGCGTTTTGCTTGTATACTGAAACAGTATTAATTGAAAACTAATAATACTATTACTTTAGTTACTTCTATACTAAATTTCCTAATTATATCTAGACATCATTACTATACGATCAATACTTTAATAAATACAAGAGGTCAAATAATATTAAAATATGTGTTTTGGTTCGTAATAAATGTGAAATATGTGTTTCAGATGTTGGCAAAAATTGGATATTAATATTGTCGTGTCTTTGGAACCTTTAGATAGCCATGAAGCCGTAGTTTCTTTGATAATTAGTAGTTTACAGCTGGGCCCTCTTGAAGGTGTTTATATAATTGCCGAAGAAACAGACACTGATCATAATTTGATAAGCAATTTGGATGTTGAAATAAGAAAAATATGTTTCGATTTGAGGTGAAGTATTCCATGCTATCTAATTGGTGAATTAATTCTGAATTCTCAGATTTATTTGACAGGAAACTATGTTTCAACTTTGATCCGTCGTCGAGAGCGTAGTACCTATTCCTGAAGGATTATTCACTAAGCTGTAGTATGGTGACAGCACCACATACCTGCGCACAAACCTGAGATTTTTTCCTGCCTGAGCAAGAAAAAGGATCTATAGAGTGAGGAGCGTGGCTCTACATAAGATCATATGGTTAATTCTCGTCGTATACGTCTGTTCAAAACGAAAGTCCTAATTTAAATTTTCTTTCAATTTCAGCTATTTTTCTGTAATTTATTTTGGTGACAATTCTACTGGCAAGAATGTGTGTCTGAATCGACTCAAAGACCAGCTACCCGCCACAGTACTCTCGTTACCTGAAATTAAGGAAGTAAGTTACCTTTGGTTCTCGTATACTCTTGTATTCTTTGTGATTCCCGGTGTTGGTTCCCGCTGTAGTAGAACAGGACTATTCCATCTCTTTCTGTGGTTGTCGGTGAACGCGACTACGTAACAGAGCTGGTGTCCATCCGACAATAAAGTTTAGTCTATGACAAAGAGCCCGTTTGATGGCGAGAAGCTCGTCACTTATTACGTGGGACTGAAAAGCATAGCTGGCAAAATGCTGCCTACCCATTGAGGAGTTTGGTGGAAACTTTGGCTGTAAACTATTATTTTTTTCTTTCTGAACGGGTCTCAACGTTATGATGATGACTGAAATACATTTAGATATGGCAATGCTATGTATGATAATCATTTATTCAAAGATTCAAGGATATGCATATTTTATTATTTATAGGTTATATACCTAATATAATTCAGGTCACCAGGTCTCCTTCTATACAGCATTTGTTATGTACACTTCATTATTTATAATTAATGTACATATTATGCGGTAAGGTAGTTATGCATTTATCTTCATATTTGTTCTTTTTCTTTTCTTTTAAATATTATATATCACAGACATATAACATAATGAGACAAAAAGGAAAATCTGGTAAAGTTAGTACGTGTGTGTGTGTATGTGTGTGAGTATGTGTGGATTGTGTGTACTTGCGTAAGTGTATGTATGTGTGTGAGAGTACATACGTTATAGGTAGGTTATATTAATAACTTTTCGGTGTTCGCATAATCTAGTTTCTGTAGCCAAAGAATCAAGAGCTTTTTACATTTAGTCTTTGTCAGTTGGTAAATAGGTTGCATTTTATTAGTTTTGTTGTAGAGGTAGCCACCCAAATAAACGAAGCGCTGTGCAAAGTCGGTTCGGAAATTCATGAAGTGGTAAACTTCGGGGTTGTATCGCCTTTTCCCACTGGACAGTGTGGGGTCGTAAGTCAGCTGTGAATGCCGATTGAGTTTTGTATGCAATATAAACAGCTGTCGCACTGTCAAGACTTAACTTTCTATATACGACTGCTAGGATCGGAAAGATGACACTTTGAGAATGACTCTAAGTTCTTTCTAGATTTAATAGGGGAGTCTTGTGGGCCCCACCCCATGTGGTAATACAATAGCCTATTATTGACTGTGCGAGCGCATTAAAAAAAATACGGGTTGCACTCCGGGAGTGCCGGCAGATGTGAAAACTTAAAATTATAAATCGTGTCCATGTAGAATTATATGAATAATAAAAGCATAATATATGTATATAATAAATATTTTATTTATAATTTCAGTTTGCTTCTAATATGTTTATGTTCTATAGCTATAGCTATAAATAATTATAGATTTTATTCAAAATACAGCTTTTGGTACGTATCTAAAAGCAGTAAGTAAAAGTATACGAATCCATCCTAATATTCTAAATGCGAAAGTAACTCTGTCTGTCTGTATATTACGCTTTCACGCCTAAACCACTGAACCGATCCTGATGAAATTTGGTATTGGTGTAGATTAGACCTTGAGAAAGGACATAGGCTATGTTTGGTCGCGATAACCGACATCCACGCGGCCGGAGCCGCGAGCAAAAGCTAGTCAATTATATGTCCATGGACTATTTTGAAACTTACTAATACCAATGAATTTATTTTCAATATTTCACCTAATTATGTGATAACACTGGTAACTTTGATAATAGGTAGGCCGGCTTCGTTGAAATGGCTTCACTTCACTCGCGCGTATTGCGTTTCTATGCGTTATTTTAAGTCTAGAATAATCTATAATAAGGTAAATAATTTTTAAAAGTAAGGCCATCTTTCAAGGTGTTATAGCAAAATCATTTAGGCCCCCTAAACAATTTGGCTTAATACCGACAGATGGCCCATTTTTTATTATTTTAATTTTCAATTTCAGCTAAGTATACCATTTAATAAATAAACTAACATATTTAAATAAAATATAAATATAATGGACTTACTTACTTACACTTAGTACATCCTTTGTACATCCTTGTCCTTATTTTATTTATTTTTAAATAAATAAATATTCCAAAACATTTCACAACATTTCACACAACGCTAACTATCGACTCATGGTAAGCATAGCTTAACTAGCTTGTGTTATGGAATCTAGAATGCGGATAAACATACTTAGATACATTTTTTTGTAAAGACATACTAATATACATAGAAATACCCAGACCAATGCAAATATACATATTCATGCATACAAATATTTGCACCGAGCGGGGATCGAACCCGATAGGTGTCCATACAAGACCTGTATCGCAATAAACCATTTTTTTTTGGCCTGTGCGTAATGTTTGTAATAAGAGTTTTGATTTCAATTTTATAATCTGTGTATTATAGTATCAGAGTAGATAAAATAACTTTTTAATCATAACGATACACCTATACAAACTCGATCTGGACTGAACCTCTATTTAAAAAAAACGGCCGATTCGGAAGAAAAAAAAGAAACGCGCATGCGCAATCGACGTTTGCGCCTTGGCGCCAAATGTTTTTTTTTTTATTTAAATTAAACAAAGTTTGGTTTTGTTTGTAAAATAAATTAGTTTATGTATTATACTATGAGAGTAGATAAAGTAGTGTATGACACTGTACATAACTTGGTCTTATAACACTCGTGTGACACAACAAAAAAACTCGCCTACGGCTCGTTTTTTTAAAACACACTCGTGTTATAAGAACCCGTATTATGCAACAGTATCACAAACTACTATTCTTGAGACTGGTTTCTTATTTTGTTCAATACACCAGGCTTTGTAAACTGCATGCATGTGCAGATGGGATCGAAAAGTTGATTCAACGTAAATTCGCTGTGATGTAGCTCGACAATAGTGGCTCGGCACTTTAGGTAGTACCGTACCTCTAGGCCTAGCAGACACATTAACACTATCACAACGCGCCGTTACGGAAGACGATTCATTGTCTTGTACTATTGCTGGCATGTCTTTAACCTAACGTAAGAAAGTATCACGTCCGATATCAAATGTATTAAAAAAACAGTCTGTACACTTTACTGTACACAGACTTAGGCACATAAATATCAAAACCAGTGTGTTTCCTAGAAGTCAAACGATTATCACGTTTTCTTTGCTTACGTAAGTTTCTTCTAGATACAAGTCCTTGTATGAAAGCTTTTTTTTCACTCCATGATTTCATGTTCCAAAACTTGAAATGCAATGCAGCTCGTTCTTCTTCCGATACTAATTTACACATGAAACTATTTTGAGATCTTTGTTTTATTGAACTATGATCACAACGGCTTTTTACAGATCGGCCGGCTATTGGTGTAGTCTGTTCTAGCTTTCCAGTTTTTTTCTTGTAACCCATATATGGTTTCCCCAGTAAGCGGTAGCGTCTAGCTTTAGATTGAGACAATTGTGGGGCTGTATTGCTGCTCGAAATTTCAGCGATCGCTCTCGTTTCTTGTGCTGGACTTGATGAATCACTGCTGTAAATAATATAGCGCCTTCGTTTGGTGGTTGTAGGAAAAGATGAACTTTCACTACTTTCCTGGGATGAATTTACTGGCATGCTTGCACGTAATACGCCCGAAGATGTAGAGCGTTGATTTATTTATTATTACATCACAATTGGTCGGGTCTTGATTCAAACTCGATGATTCTCTGTTCTCCTTTGTACTTAAAACCAGATCGAGAATTTTCTGTCCTCTACTCATTGTATAGCTTACTCCAATACACTGTATAAATGAACTTTTAACTTTACAATAATGTGACTGTTTACTGAACTAGCTATCACGTCTGACTGCTTTGAAATAAAGATTAATTACTAAGGCATGATTATTTGAAATTGAGGGTAAATGTAAATAAACACTGTAGTACTTAAAGTTCTAATATTCTTAAAATGGAGAAGTGACAAAGAACAAAGAATTATTCATATCAAAAATTCATATTAAAACTCAACACATAGCAGATTATTTTCTAATGAGTTGTTAATAAGTGTGGTCAAATAAAATATATACATATACATATTCATATACATACACATACACATACACATACACATACAAATACACATACACATACACATACACATACACATACACATACACATACACATACACATACACATACACATACACATACACATACACATACACATACACATACACATACACATACACATACACATACACATACACATACACATACACATACACATACACATACACATACATATACATATACATATACATACATATACATATTATATTATTACCTATATATTATTATTAAATAATTATGCAAAAGTTGATAAAAAATAGCTTTACCGCGGCAATCCCCGAGTGCCACTGTCACTTTTTTTTTCTTAGATATTTTAACACGTTCGCGCGCGGTAATTTTGCTAAACATTATACTGATAAGCACCAAAAAAATCCATACATGCCGAAAATTCAAACTTTTTCTTTCTTTTTCTTCGTTATAAACAGATAAAAAGAACATACCATACCATACCATACCTGTAAATAGAACCTATCATTAATTTTCTGTCAGAAGAAATTAATAAATTACAAAAAAATTAATCACAAAGAGTGTCAGAAGCCCAGGTTTGAACCCGGTACTGTCTGAAACCATAAGGACTTACAGTCAAAACGCTTACCGCTAAGCTACGAAGCTTCTTAGCGTACCTAGCAAAATAAACATTTTGTAGCTAATGTTGTATGACGTCAGTCGTCGGTTACGGGTCAAAGGTCAAGTGATCCTGAAGGGACAAAGGTCACGTGATCCTAACGCGAGCTTAACACTTTTTACCCATCCAACGCCGCTAAAGAAGTTTTCACTTCAATAAACAAATTACAAAACATCACTATCCACCACGTGTCTCAGAGTCTTCATGTAAGTGAGAAATAGCGTAGGACCAATGACGCTGCCCTGGGGTGTGCCATATGTAAGTGTTTCCACGTCGCTGATGAAGTTATCTATCTTTACTCTTTGCAAAGGTGTAACGGAACTCCTTTTATTCCCATTCTTGCCATTTTTGTACTAGAATCGGGACAGACAGCGTGTCAAATGCCTTGGTAAGATCCAAGAACACACCTAGAACCATAAGTGAATTCACTAAATTCTAAAATGTATCTTGTTCCTTGCAGGAACTGTATAGCAGTTTCATAAACTGGCGAGGTGCGGTGGATGCTGCGGAGCACGCTTTGCAGAACACTCATGGTGTAATTTTAGCACACGGAAACAAACATAGACTCTCATTTCTGCAACAAATTGCTAATTTAGCTGGTAATTTGTTCGATACATTACTTTACAACATTTTACAGTGCTATCTAGACGCAAATTGTCAGATATATCTGGCGAAAGACGGTATTATACAAATCTATCACAAAAAATGGTGTCCTTTTTTGCTTCAAACGAAGAAATACCATAATCATCAATTAATGAATTCCAAGAATGTCAGATACTGTTGACAGAGTTTTAGATCATTATGTTTTGACGACTGTAGGTTCCTCTATCAAGTCAATTATTTAATCACCTTATTTTAGAGAACATTGTAGCACTAGGCTTATTTTCCATAAATATCGTTATGAAGTTTGACATTTCGTTTCCAGTCAGCTTCTTTTTCTGTTGACTGTACTACAGATTACCTAATGGCTGTACATACTTCTTACATTGTTTTACATATTTTGCAGGTTTAAGTATACCAGATGATGTCCCGAGGAGTGTTACTTTGGCAGAATTAGGTATTCAAAATCATAAATTGCAGTCACTTTGCACTTTCCTACGCGTCCAGTACAACCTGGCATTTGACGAAGAACAAGTTCGATCATTAACGATAAACACGTAAGTTCAACTTTATATCTGTTTTAATTACCTACTTTTTATTTGCACACTCTTCCTTTTCTACCTTGCGTAAATATTCGCAGTGCTAAACGCCTTTTCTCCGTAAGTAAGTAGGTAGGTACTTGATACACCCAAGCCAGCCTCATAGCTGATACACCTACCGATCAACGAACGAGATTATTGTGAAACTTTTCCCTTTACGGACTATGAGGTGAGAATGCAGTCGCCCCTGCAATAGTCAAACTGTGACAAATAAAAGTTATTGGCGACCCGCCAAAATCTCAGGGGCTCAACCCCATCCAATACCCCTTACTTTTAGCGGAAGCTTTCCTTTCCGCATTGGGAGGTCAAACTGTACTCGCTTCTAATTGATTTAATTTTTTATTTCAAGGATATTGGAAACAGAGAGAAAAGTAATCGCCCTTCCTTGTGAAGACATCAGAGGCTTGTATACCTTCTTCAGTTATATTGATGCGGATGAGCTCCTCGCGACTACAGAAATAGTATTCTTACCAACACATGTCAGTAGCGCTTCTATGGTATGTAACCACTCAATTTATTAGGGGTAGTCTCGATTTCCCATGTTCTCCTCTTCCCCCAGGGAAATCGAAAACGGGGGATGTCAAGACTAACAGACTATTCGTTCGAAATGTTGTTTGTTAAATGTTGAAAGTGGAAACACTGAGACATCTGAATCTTCGCAGAGAGACGACGAGTTCGAAGCAAACCAGACAAATCTATGCATAATACCGGGGATGGAGGGCCATCATGAGCGGTTTCGCGTTTTTTGCGAACGGCTCAAACTGCCAGCTCTCGTACTGCAACCCGGACTCGATCATCCGCATGAGACAGTGGTGGAAACAGCCCAGAGGTTTGTTGAGGTAATGTCCTAGTTTCCTTTGGACCGCTACTCCTCGATACCTTCTCAGTAGGTCGCTTTGACTCGACCTAAAATTGGCCTCAATGGCTTTTCATCTCCTATTGTTTCTCTTTTAAAGACAAGTGTTGCTGATTGTCTGAAATTTGACAAGAATTCACTGTTTCCATTTTTTTATTGATAACAATAAACCGTAACGGTGTTTTTAAAACTACACACACACAGTATGAAATTAGTAAGCTTTGTTTTTAAACAAATAATAATTAAACATAAAACAACAACATGTTTAATAACGAATGTTTCCCCCTCGGACCCTGATTAAGGATTCCATCTGCCTGGGCATGCTGCGAATGATGTTGTCAATGATTTTTTGGGGCAACCTCTGCCATTCTTCAACTAATGTGTTTCGCTCAGATTGTTAGGAGTTGGCATACTTGATTTGACACTCCTCTTTAGCAAGTCCCAAACGTGTTCAATCGGATTCATACCCGGGGACCGTGATAGCCACTCCATCACACCAACATGGTTTAGGTATGCCTGTACTGAGCGATCACTGTGAGCCCGAGCATTATCCTGCATTAAAATGAAGTCGTTACCAATAGATGGGGCAAATGGCACATGTTCCTCTAAAATCTCCCTGATATACCGATCAGCAGTCAGATTTCCGCCGTCGACTACCACTAACTCCGCGCGAACTCCTAAACTTACCCCTCCCCAGACCATAATTTTGTGTTCCGCTAATTCAGCCGGTGTGTGTATTTTTTTTATTACTTTAGCTTTTTCTCGTTGTATTAATTGCAATAATGGAATACACTACAATGATATTTCTGCTTATTACTTTGAGTTTAACACAAATAAACTGCATGAAGATGTACCCACATCAAGGATGGAGGTCTTCATTAAGATGCCTTCTTTTTACTAAGGTATTCATATCGTAACCGTCTGTACAGATTTTGCTGAAGAAGACTGGAATGAAAGACACGTTTTATCTGTTGGGCTACGAGAGTGGCATTGTTGTTGCTCTGGAAATGGCTGCTATTCTAGAAGATCTCGGTCAGTTTCCCGTATTTTATTCTTTATTGGGTGATAACTTTAACTATAATGAGGATCTTCATTTTGCAGGATTAACCGGCAAAGTATTCTGTGTTGGATGTGCACCAGAGGAGTTCGTCAACGAGCTTGAAGAACAACTATCAGCATTTGAGGATGAGGAGCAACTACAAGACGGTGTATTGCGGCACATGTATACATTAATGACTGGAGAGGATTGTACAGCATTGGAACATGCGTTACGGAATTCAACCACGTGGTCTGTGAAATTAGATGTATGCATACGCACTCTTCTCGGCCGCGTGTCCCACTCAGCGCAGTATGCACGCTCGCTCATAGAATGGGCGCTGACACGCCTTAACCAGAAACAGCACTACAGAGTCACACCACGACCACTGCGGTCTCAGGTGATCCTACTGCGCGCTGCATTAGGTCACGCACCACCACAACTTACAACTCTACAGGATATCTCAGAACAACCCTTTGTCGTCTACCAGCTCACCTCTCCAATGGCGCATATCATGACGGACCTGCGCTGTGCTACGATCATCAATGAGCACTTGGACCCCAAGATACTTGAAAGTTTTGCATCCAGAAATATCTGCGATACGTACCTCTTGAATGCTAACTCGTTTATGTCTTTAGAATACGATTTTTAATGTCATCTGTGATCAGCTTTCTTCCGAATATGAATTTCTTTACTTTGGTTAGGTTTCACGCTGTACCATTAAGGGAACAGTCGGTCTAGCCGAGGCCACAAGATCCCTATTTCCGCTGTGTGCAAAATATAATGAGGGCAGTGAATGCCTCAAGGGTGAGAGCCAGAAAAAAATGGGGGCGGTGTAGAGGCGTAGGGACCGGCGTAGGGGGCGATAGGACCTATATATTTTATTTGTGATTTCATAAGATACCTACCGAATTATTATTTTTTAATTCATTAAACATACCTACCTAACTAAATAAATAAATATGGACCTATGGTCTATATAGGTACCTACTCACTTATATACTTCATAAATCTGTTCACAAACAAAAAATAAAAAGACAATAAACATACTTTCATATTTAAATAAATATTAGTATTCCAAGCTTATTACAAGATACATAGGTAATTTTCGTAGATAAGAAATAAACCGCGACCAAACATGTTTCAACCACCGGTTCATACACACTTCTACAACCTACCAAACGATACTAGGACATTTTAACTAAGAAATGCCCGACTGGATGTTGGATCCGTTTTCAATTGTCAACTCAGCAATATTGCCTCAACTCGAAGAACTCATAGAATTGACGGCGAACGAAGAAATAAAAATCAAGTTCAAAAATGGCTACAAAGAATTTTGGCTACAAAAAGCGATCCCGTAACTGTACCCTGTATAATGGTCAATGGTTCAAAAATTCTTGATAGCATTACCACTATCTAGAATACTCTAAAATTGTTTCATTACTTTGGCTATATCCGCCTATGAGAGTTAGTTAACTCGGGCCGGAGCGTCGTTGTGCAGGTACAACCTACTGCGCTCAGTACCCCTAGCACGAAACACAATCGAAATAGTACCGTAAGAGAGAAAGGAGCATTGCGATTGGTCGGCTTCACACATACGCAGGTTCACAGTAGGCAGGCGGCCAATCACAATGCTCCATTCACTCAATACGATTACGATACTATTACGATAGATTTTCGTGCTAGGGGTACTAGTTAACTCTTGCGGTGTACATTTGTAATTGCCGCTAACACCTATATATTTTATTTCATAGTCATAGTGGTTTTAAAGTACCTAATAAAATGGGGAGGAGGGGTGTTAATTTTTTATTTTTAATTGGTGGTAGACTATATAAGTTTAGGAGCCTCTGGACTATAGGGATATATTAAATAAATAAAAAAAAACAGATTAACCTTTTTAAAACTGTATTTAAATGAAAAACATCAGATACAATAAGTAGCATTGAAATGAATTCAACATAAATGGAATGTAAGCATTACACCTTAATGAATAAATGCAAAATGCTTACAGATTGAAGCGTATGGTATACATATTTGAGGACTGGCAATAATTTAGAACTGGCATTTATTTAGTTAACTATCCAATAACAAAAACTGTACCTAATTATCTTACCTAGTTACTTTTTAAAGTGAATAAATAAGAACTCTTTAAAGAGATTTTTGTAGAATTTAGATTTTCGTTACAACATTGTCATGATTACCATTAAAAGAACACATTTCTGTAATAGACTACAAAAATGGAGATTGACAACTAGCTCGTAGAACTACAGTACATGCGTGATCATAGCGCTTGTTACTGTGCCGAAATATCGAAGACTCGACAACGATTGAAACTTACTATTATTATTATATAGTTTCTCTTCGCAATAAGAATGCTTTAAAGGCATTCTTAGAATGATTCACTTTATTCGAATGAATACAAGCAGAAAGCCGTCCGCGAGAATAGTATTGGGTGTCAAAATAAAAAAAAATCGCACGTCTATAAGTTCATTTTACGGTTTTCAACATCAGGAAAAATGCATACATTGTTACTTTGTTTTTACAATTCAGCGTTTAGATAAAATAATAACTCAAATATTGCAATATGTACTAACCAACTCAACAAAAATGTCTGTGAATCAATATCTCATATATTACAGTTTTACCGTCATTGTTAGTGTTCTAGAGCTCTGCTTAATATTGTGTTCATAACAATAAAACTTTTGAAGAATTACAATAATTTAAATTTGTAATTCTTCAAAGGTGTTAGAAATTTTATTCTGTTAAATAATTTTGGCTAAAGTAATAAAAGAAGAAGACAGATTTTTGTTTCTTTCCTCAGATGATGTAGAAAATATTCCAACCAAATTCCTCAGATTGATAATCTTAAAAGTTTGCAAACCAATTATTAGATTTAAATTTAAATATTAATTTATATATTAATTTAAATCTGGGTAAGTAAGGTTTTTTTTATTGAATTACACAGTAGATAATAAATACACAGACATTACCGCCGAGTCCGATACCTTTATTTCCAACCTTTTTAAGGAGTGCAGCGGTCTAAGAACCTAGGGTACAGGCAAACTTCACGTATGTGGTGCCTATCCAGTAGCCAGCATAGGAACCGCTCCAAGCCAAGCCCATACCCGCCGTGGGGGACCGAGCCGAACTTACGCTGGTCAGTGTACCAGTAATACGGGGAAGGGTCAATACCTTCACGCTTATAGCCTGGAACAAACAATTTCATTATACAGACATTCATTTTGTTAGGCATATATTTTAATCGAAACCGGCGAGCATATATGAAAACAATATGGTAGTGTCCTGAGTCAACGGATCATAATAAATAGTGTTTTATGTCATAGCTTTTTCTCAACAAATATGTATAGTAAACTAAAATAATATTACGTAACTAAACTGAAACGATGACTTTCCATTATCTTTAATTCCCAAAATAGGTCAAAATATAAACAATCGAAATGAGGCAATATGTATAACATTTTTCACTTCTCATGCTCTTAAAATGTTACTTTAGTCTCTAGGGATTAAAGTATTTTTTTTTAATTTACTTTAAAAACTCCTAAACAGCCAATCACGTTTGGATTATCACCTTTTTAGTGATAGTGTATAGAAATAACCTCAAAATGACATTTGAACAAATTTAATAAACTCATTTAATTTCGTGAAACACGATTAATGATATGAAAAGTGTTAAGGATTAATTCATTTTATTATGCATTTCCAATTAGCTTTAGATATTTTCCAAGTTTGAATCTGTTGGCTAAATATGCAAGCATTTAAAGCGTACGTCACAAACGTATACGTACGTTAACAAAGAAAAACCCAAGGACAAATTTCTTTGCAATTTGAATTTTAAATAGAACTTTTCTTAGGTTAGATTAACGATTAATACGTAATTTTAAGAAACTTTATTATTATAAACATTATAATTTTGTATAGAACGTCGTTTTTTTTCCTCGAATTCAAAGTAAAAAGTAGAGTGTTTAACGTGGAACTAAACAACCATAATGACACGCGAACCATAATGACACGTGAACTATAAGCCACCCTCGCTTCGTTCGGGTGGCTAAAACATCTCGTGTCATTATGGCTTGCTTTTGTCCCTTCTTGAATAATCTACTATTAGATTCCTTATTTAATTAAAAATTAATGTTATTGTACATTGTACATTTACATCTGTAAACGCAACGTCGACTAAGATAAATGCAATATTCTGTCGCACTCCATACATTTGGTCACAGTGTGCTTCGATTTTGTATGGAGCGTTTTCGGGCAGCTCGAGAAATCGAATTATCGAAATCAAATACATATCAAATAAACTATTTATCATGAGAATATTTCACTTTAATAGTTCATTATTTTATTGTAAAATGTATAGTTTACGATACATAAAATTAAAAATAATAGGACACAAGCCTATTATGAAAGTAAAAGCAGCGAAAGGTGTACGGCAGGATCGCAGCAAGTGGCAAACTGTAGTCTCTGTCTATCCCACTGGGAAAAAGGCGTATATGTATGTGTGTGTGTGTTATTTTATTAGTCTTGACTTGTCAATTCATGCTATGGATGGCCAAATTCGAATCTATGCAAAAAAGATGAAAGCTTAGGCCATAATATACTGTACGGTACATAGTTCGTACACAATCTAAGGATTAAAAGTACCTACTGCACGGAGTCTCGTGCAACATGAAGAAACTAAAAGTACTATGTTTAAAAATTAACTTTTCCTTACATTTCCGTACATCATTACTACCCAGAATTTGTTCTTTTTTGCCACAGATAGTAGTATATAATTCTTGTACAGATGCACAATCAGGAACAAAAAACTGTTACACTCGTAACTTTCAAAAGAAGGCAGGCAACTTTTAGTCTGCGGGTGTTGTTACTAGATGGCGACAATGTTTTGGCAAACTTATTTAGTAAGCAAAACTTATTTAGCATAAATATTTAACGTGATTCTAAATAAGGAAATAAGCGTTTTAACTTTTTATTTCTCAAATGAGACTACTAGTGCCGCCATCTATTGATTTCGAGTATTGCTAAAGATATTTTCTTCGTATCGGTAGCCCATGTTAGTACCAACACTATTAAATCGTGTAATAGTGCGAAACTTTTTTTTCAGTTGAATCGGCCGGTTCGATTCTTGCTGCTATGACGTCACTAAGGAAAACAGATTAATTTTTATTTTTCAATTATTTTGATTTTATTTTTGATACTCATGGAGATTTCGTTATAAATAAAATCATTATTACTACTGTTATTTATTACTACTGCTTATTACAAGTAAACTTAAGTTTCTACAAAGAACTAACCTTCCATTAACTCTTCATGGTCCCTTATCCTCACGGAGTCGCCGACTATCTCGCCCACTCCCGGCATCAACACGTCGACCTACTCTGTCAGTCACGGGGCGTGCTTACACCGCGGCATAGCATTATTACTTCTGCTTTAAATTAGAAGTAAACTTAAGTTTCTACTAAGAACTTACCTTCCATAAGCTCCTCATGGTCCCATATCCTCATAGAGCCGCCGACTATCTCGCCAACTCCCGGCATCAACACGTCAACCGACTCGGTCAGTCGCGGGTCGTCCTTGCACCGCGGCATGTAGAACGACTTGATAGCCGCTGGGAACTTGCACAGCATGATGGGAACGCCAATTGCATCTGTCATCTTGCGTTCTGGCATCTCGGGAATGTCCTATTAGAATAAAGTGCTATGATTGTAAATAATCAGTTATATTGAATACAAGCTGCTGTCTGAAATACTGAGCCCGTTTTCCGGGAAACAATAGTATGTGAGTGTGTTTGTCCGCATTCTAAATACCATAAAAAGCTGTTGAAATATGAGCATAAATTCATCGAAGAAATGTCGACCGCGTTATGAAAAACAAATTCGTTGTCTCTTTCTTGGGTAAACAATTGATAAACAGATTCACTGAAAATCATACATAGATCAGCTCTGTAAGAGAATATATGTAGTTCTGCCTATGCTTTACATACACTTTCTAGCATTGTTAATAGAGATGCTCTAATAGTAGCCTATCACGGTCTAGCTGCACCTCTGTTACGATACGGAGTTATCTTCTGGGGTAACTCCACAAATAAAGAAGTTGTATTCAACGAACAAAAGAGATGCATTAGAGCAATGTTTAAATTGAAAACTACAGATAGTTGCAGGGCTTACTTTCAGGACTACAAAATCTTAACATTAATAAGTCTGTATATTTTTGAAGTTGCAAAGTTTGTGAATGTAGAATTAGAAGTCGGAACAGGCCGGATAACACTAAGCTTCGTTTGCACAAGGCAAAGACAGCCCTTATGCGCAATAGTATTATTTGTATGGCGCCTATATTATTTAATAAATTACCTAGAGATTGGAAGGAGATGAGCGGCAGCGCATTTAAACTGACAATAAAAAAGTTCTTGGTGCAAAAAGCATACTACAAAGTTACAGAATTTCTAGATGACAAGATTGAGACATGAAATATTATTGACATTTTATATTTATCTATGTATTGACATTAGAATTTCATTGTAACATTATTATTAATGACTTTTTTGACATTTTCTGACATAATATTTAAAACAATGTAATATTTTAATTAATTATTATCTTGCTTGACATTTTGATTTAACTCATATTATGTATTATTTGAAATGTTGTTTTCTTAATGGATGTAAACATAATAAATAAACATTTGTACGCCGTCACAAAAACGGGTAAACATGTTGGACATAATCGCTGACTAACATCTTGCATGCATATGTACACATACTACACATGTTTAAACAAATAAATATTATGATTTGATTTTTGCTTAATGTTATAGCCGGTCGTTCTAATATACTACAATACTACTACAGATAATATAATATATTTCTTATACAGATGCACAATCAGGCACAAAAAATGGTTACACTCGTAACTTCGAAAAGCAGGCAGGCAATTTTTGTTTGCAAGAGTTGTAACTAGATGGCGACGTTGTTTTGGCAAACTTTTCTTATTTTTACTATTAAAAATTATCAAAAATGAAACACACTAAACACATTACTGAATATCACTATCACTACATAGTATAAACCAAAGTCGCTTTCTCTGTCCCTATATCCCTTTGTATGCTTAAACCTTTAAAACTACGCAACGGATTTTGAAGCGGTTTTTTTTTAATAGATAGAGTGATTCAAGAATAACGCTTACATGTATAATACACGTTTAATATAGTAGAGGGTGCAGCGGGCACGGGATCTGACGCCACGCGGGCGGAAAAATATTGGCGGTACGAAATTCGCCAGGTCAGCTAGTGACTGAATTAAACTATAAATATTTTAATCTGTACTAATTGTATAAGTTACAGACTCAATGCACCATGGCGCTAGATGGCGGCTTTCTAAAATAGCACTATTGTCACGAAATATTTATTTATTACTGTTTGAGAAAGTTCGGACCTCGGGGGCGCGGGGCGGGCTGTGACCGGGTAGCTCAGTCTCAGGCAATACGCGCGAATGACAGCACGTCGCAATCGCCCTGAGGATTTTATGGGTGTGACTCAACACACGCGAGTTTCGCCGGGTTGTATGTCGGGGTTATAGGCAGTCGGTCGATCGAGTCGCTCCAAGGCAGTCTTCCCGGGATTCGCGCTATAAGCGTTTTGACTTTTTTAATTTCTTTAAATGAGTCTACTAATGCCATCTATTGATTTTTGAGTATTACTAAAGATATTTTCTAAGTACACCCCGTTTGATTAAGCAAACAATGTTGAAGTGACTTTTACAAAATATTAAACCAAAAAAAATAACTGCTTTAAGGCTTAGGCCGCATTACAGTTTTTTCCCACATGAGACGCACATACTACGGTTAAAAATCGCAATATTTTCACAGTTAAGACACTAATGAGAGAACCGCTCGCGGTTACCGCGTCAAAAGTGTGCGCGCCAAAGTTCTATAGATTACAAATATTGGCGCGGTATTTGCCCGCACGCGGTTCTAAGATCAGTCGCGGTAAAAACCGTCAGAGCGGCCGCTAACATATGTTTCCTTTGCTCACAAAATCAGGCGGTTTAAATCCGCGGCAGTTTAGCTGCAGTGCGGCCTAGGCCTAACTAGTCGTTCGATTTCGGTTCTTAAATAGTTTAGGTTTTAAATAACAAGTTTAAAAAGACGTCAAGATTGCTTACCTTTAGTTAATTAACTCACCGAATGGAGTATAGCTCCCCTATGCTTGCTTTGTGACTAGGCAGGGCTATGTAGAATGTACTAGCTAGAATAATTAATTTGTCTTACATACCTCTCCAAACTCATAGAAAGAGCCATCTTCCTTCGTGATATTGTTGGCACGTAAATATTCTATCGCCTCGGGATACGTCATGCGTTTGAATGGCCTCTCCGGTTTCTGTAAACGTGAACATATTTGTTATTTTACTAATTTGACAAGTTTTATTTTTATATTATCTTCTTGGAAAGAATTCAAGTTTCGTATTCTGTGGGGTTACACTAAAATGTATGTGCGAAACTGTGGAACCGTATGAAACATTACCGACAAACTTTTTTTGGTGATTTGGCATCAAAAACTAGGTTGGCTACAGTTGTCTATGGACGTGTGCAACACCAGAGGAGTCACATTGTGCTGCCGACCCTATAAACACAGAGAGTTTCTGTGCCGTCAGTGTAGAAGACAAGTAGGAATAGCATTTGGTCTTCCCACTGACACACAAAAACTCTCCAGTGAGCTCCTGTTATTTTTACCCTTTTACCACCAACCCCCATTTTAAGGGTGTGATTTATCTGTCACCAAAATAACAAGATATGCCAGCAAAATAGTAGATCGGCCGCCAGAATGTAGTCTCGAGCGACGTCGACGGGGCTTATGAGTGCTTATCTCTTCTAACTCACATTTATCCATGTCGGAGCCTGTGTGTATCATAGTTTGACGGCAATAGTCGATATATTTGTCGACAGACTCACCAAATTTAACGACAAGTTAACCATTTTAATCACGCATCGATGAGCTCAGCGCTGCGACAGCCTACAGCCTTAGAGATTGGCATTGGTCGATCTGCAGTGACGTCACCGAGTCTGACCAATGACGATCTCTATCAAGGCTGTCGCAGTGCTGTGCTCGACGTTGTATGCTAAGAGACTTGCACAGCGGTAAGCAGCAGATCTATCTTGACGAACAAAGTATTTAAAAAAAAAAACCCTCGTGTTGACTGATTGTCACACACATTTAATTCGGATATTCATACAATAGGGATGCCAACTGCGCTTTTATCCCTACAGAGGGCGCATCGGCGTCATCTGCGTAGATTTGATTGTTTGTCTGACGAATTTTTACGAATATACTCTATCATGCCGCTTTGTTCAGTACCAGGATGTAATGTTAGTGGAGTGTCTTTATTTCCTCAAAATACTAAGCTAAAAAAACAGTGAGAGACTATAAAGACGGAAGTTATGTCGGAACCACTTCAAAGATAGCGATTAAGTTGGACAATCTGACTACACAGGTAGTATTTACGAGTTATCTTATCCAATTCAATAGTTTTTTAATCACTAGAAGGTGTAACATACTTATAATGTCGCTTTTTTCAGGACAGTTACAGCAACGCAGATCCTAAAAAAAAAAGGAACAATTCCAACCCATCATGGTTGTATAGATACAGTGTTTTAAGATAGATACAGTCTTTTTTGTTGCATTAAGAGTTAAATAACACGATATCTTTTGATAGGACAGTAAAAGTTTAAGAATACCTTTCGATGAGGTTAGCTACCTTTCCAGTTTAAATTTTCCGAAATTCTGCTTTGAGCTGTTGCATATTCCAAGTTTTAATACTTAGTAAAGCAAGTCCAGATAACAAAAAAAATACCAAAAAAACACGATAGATAACAGAAAAAACAAAAAAAATCAAATCTGCTGAGTTTCTAATTGTTGTTTGGTCATTTCGCCCCTGCTGCCATCTATAAGTAGTTTTGCGTCGGCATCCCCATTAAAATTAATATAACAGTTTGATTTGCTTTAATACCTTGGTAATAAGATCATTTTGAGACTTAGTAGTAAAAATCGTTCTGACGCTGACAGTACTAACATTCGAAGAAGTATATTTCCCATTTTGTAAAAGTGGTAAAACAATGTTTGCCCAGTCAACTAGTATTATACCCATATATGTATGCGAATTACCTTAAAGTTGGGGTTGAGCTCGTACACAAGGTAGCCTTCAGGTGAAGCCAGCACGCGTTCCACCACGTCCACTACCAAGTCTTCTAATCTATCCAACAGATCGTCGAACGTGATGAACGGGCACTCGGCTTCCACGTGACTGTACCTGTGGGGTAAAATGTAGTGTGATGAAAATAGTCTAGTGGACATTGCTAAAAAATATTTATAACTTCAGTATCGTTATTCATGATAAATAGAACATAGGCGTAAAATCAAGTACTTTTACTATACTCCATACGGTTCAAACATTTCATTTGAACTCAAATACTCACTCGGCCAGATGTCTCCTAGTGCGGGATTGTTCCGCACGGTAGGACTGCGCAATGCAATACACGTCGCCTAGCGTGGCCAGGCACGTCTCCAGGTACAGCTGAGAGCTCTGGGTCAGGTATGCCTCGGCACTGCAAATACATATCATTTTTATACTATAATTAGATTTTTTATTTATTGGAACATTTAACAGTTATTCGTTTTAGATTATTATTATAAGTCCACAGTAGGGAATCCTAAAGTCTGTTTTTTAATTTCAGATAGTAAAATGACATTAAGTGTATTGCCAGTGCATTGCAATTAAAAAATGGTCATGTGCCACTAGTATCGAAAGTTGTCGATAAATTTAATTTAGTACAGATTTTTGGAGCTTATTTTATAATTAGCTTATATGGATAGTGTACGAAACTAAAACACTTTTTAATTTTAACTTTTTTCTTAAAATATAATAAAGCCAAACCGCTTGTATCTAGGCCACAAACATTGTCGATAGTTTCGAGCACATCACTAAGCACTAAAAACTATCAAATATATAAAAGGTATCATTATTTCACAATTTGTCATTTGCAGTTGTCAATTTATAAACTGAAATAAAAAACGGACTATAGTGTGGGATCTAGGGCTACACAACCCATGTATTTCATTGATTTATTTATGAGATAATTTGTCCCTTCAATGTCCACAAAGTAATATTATATTATGTAAGTGAATTAATAAGCATGCTAGTTTTGTACACCGTTGTTGGCGTCACCTCGGTGTAGCGGCGCGACAAGAAGTGAAGCTAAGAGTGAAAACTCATCCGAAGTAGCTGAACTTGAAGAGCGTGCTGCCTCCCTCGCACTGCGTCTGCACGAGCGTGGGCGGCGTCACCTCGGTGTAGCGGCGCGACAAGAAGTGAAGCTAAGAGTGAAAACTCACCCGAAGTAGCTGAACTTGAAGAGCGTGCTGCCTCCCTCGCACTGCGTCTGCACGAGCGTGGGCGGCGTCACCTCGGTGTAGCGGCGCGACAAGAAGTGAAGCTAAGAGTGAAAACTCACCCGAAGTAGCTGAACTTGAAGAGCGTGCTGCCTCCCTCGCACTGCGTCTGCACGAGCGTGGGCGGCGTCACCTCGGTGTAGCGGCGCGACAAGAAGTGAAGCTAAGAGTGAAAACTCACCCGAAGTAGCTGAACTTGAAGAGCGTGCTGCCTCCCTCGCACTGCGTCTGCACGAGCGTGGGCGGCGTCACCTCGGTGTAGCGGCGCGACAAGAAGTGAAGCTAAGAGTGAAAACTCACCCGAAGTAGCTGAACTTGAAGAGCGTGCTGCCTCCCTCGCACTGCGTCTGCACGAGCGTGGGCGGCGTCACCTCGGTGTAGCGGCGCGACAAGAAGTGAAGCTAAGAGTGAAAACTCACCCGAAGTAGCTGAACTTGAAGAGCGTGCTGCCTCCCTCGCACTGCGTCTGCACGAGCGTGGGCGGCGTCACCTCGGTGTAGCGGCGCGACAAGAAGTGAAGCTAAGAGTGAAAACTCACCCGAAGTAGCTGAACTTGAAGAGCGTGCTGCCTCCCTCGCACTGCGTCTGCACGAGCGTGGGCGGCGTCACCTCGGTGTAGCGGCGCGACAAGAAGTGAAGCTAAGAGTGAAAACTCACCCGAAGTAGCTGAACTTGAAGAGCGTGCTGCCTCCCTCGCACTGCGTCTGCACGAGCGTGGGCGGCGTCACCTCGGTGTAGCGGCGCGACAAGAAGTGAAGCTAAGAGTGAAAACTCACCCGAAGTAGCTGAACTTGAAGAGCGTGCTGCCTCCCTCGCACTGCGTCTGCACGAGCGTGGGCGGCGTCACCTCGGTGTAGCGGCGCGACAAGAAGTGAAGCTAAGAGTGAAAACTCACCCGAAGTAGCTGAACTTGAAGAGCGTGCTGCCTCCCTCGCACTGCGTCTGCACGAGCGTGGGCGGCGTCACCTCGGTGTAGCGGCGCGACAAGAAGTGAAGCTAAGAGTGAAAACTCACCCGAAGTAGCTGAACTTGAAGAGCGTGCTGCCTCCCTCGCACTGCGTCTGCACGAGCGTGGGCGGCGTCACCTCGGTGTAGCGGCGCGACAAGAAGTGAAGCTAAGAGTGAAAACTCACCCGAAGTAGCTGAACTTGAAGAGCGTGCTGCCTCCCTCGCACTGCGTCTGCACGAGCGTGGGCGGCGTCACCTCGGTGTAGCGGCGCGACAAGAAGTGAAGCTAAGAGTGAAAACTCACCCGAAGTAGCTGAACTTGAAGAGCGTGCTGCCTCCCTCGCACTGCGTCTGCACGAGCGTGGGCGGCGTCACCTCGGTGTAGCGGCGCGAAGCAAAATGCTCGCGGAACGCGCGCGTCACAGCAGCGCGCGCTCTCAGCACCTTCGACGTGTTCTCACCACGGATCATTATGTGCCTATAGGTATTAAACATTATATTATGTATTGAATAATGGCGAACTAGTTGAAGTCAAATCCAGTACTCCTATCATGATTCTAATATAAACTCAACTGAAATGCCTCCAGACCCTTTTACCCTTAAAAACCAAAATTAGCCTTGCTCAAACCCTTATCCAACCCATTATTGACTACGCTGACGCCTGCTATTTAGATGCCACTGAGGAGCTCCTAAATAAACTTGAGAGGTTGCAAAACTTGTGCATTCGCTACATCTTCAATCTCAGAAAGTACGATCACGTTTCAGATTTTCGCAATGAACTCAAGTGGCTCCCAATCCGCCATCGCAGGAACACTCGAATACTCTGTCTTCTCTTTAATATTCTGTATAATCCTTCATCCCGTCTTACCTGAGGGAGCGATTCTCATTTGTTCGCACTCCTGATGCTCCGTGCAGGTTATGCCTTCGCTCTATGCTTAAATTTCCTTCACACAAAACTAATTTCTACTCTTACTCCTTCTCTGTGCAAGCGGTTAGACTGTGGAACTCCCTTCCATCTGACATCAGAGCCAGCACTACGTTATCTGCCTTCAAAAGTAAAGTCTATAAACACTATCTTTCTTCTATATGATATCGAAACTACTTTGCCTGTATGCTTATTTGCTTATTTATTGTGTATTTATGTATAATATTTTTATGTACCTATCTATTTATATTAAATATTATACTGAAATATATATTTGTGTATTTATATGTATATTTTTTGTAATTCTATGTATGTGTGTAAACTCTGTTCTTTCTCTTTTTCATACACACGTCAGTGTACCTTTTCTTATTCTTCACGATCTCTCTCGCCGGTCTGCTGGAAGAAATTTCTTAAAGAAATAAGCAGTACCATTGTACTATACTTTCCACCATCCATATATTGTAATAATTTTATTGTGTGTGCATAAATGTTTAATTAAATAAACGCACCTGTTATCCAGCTGCACATCGGGCAGAGCCTCCTCGTTGAGAATCGCGTCAGCGCCCCCTGGCGGTGCCAGACCTATCAACTCCCAGTAATCTACAGTCAGCTCATGACCGCCAGGCGCCTGTCAAAAGAACAAAATTGTTATTTAAATTGCAAAGTCAGCATCAAAACTAGATAATCATTTTCGTTTTAATAAATAAAAATATGCAAATTAATAATAATTTTTATTATTATTAAATATTTTATTTCGGATAATGTACAATCCATAGTTTTGTTAGTAATGCTTAACCTATGTTAGTAAGTAATTATAATTGCTTCACGTGACCGAAGCTCACGTGCTTCTCACGTGAACTCCGACCCAATGCCTCACCATCGGACAGTCTACCCTATCCGCTAGCACATTTAGAATGCCGTTGGCGCTGGTTCGGACACGTTGCAGCAGAGAAGCAATTCTTTTTCTCATGATGGCGTGGAAGCCATCGGTGTGCATTTCTGCAAACATGCCCGAGGCACTGCAGCGCCTCGGCAGCCCCAACAGCATTCTAAATATGTTGTTGTATTGCACACGAAGTGCGCTGAGTGCCCGCTGGGTATAGCTGACCCATTGCAGGTATAAAAAGATTGGCAGTACGCCTTGAATAGAGACACCTTTACTTCTGCGGTGCATTTTGCAAATCTACGGTCCAACATATTCCCCCGGACAGCCAGCGCCCTTCGTTCCCTCTCAATGTCGGCGTCATCAGAGAGGTTATACGAGACCCAGTGACCGAGGTATTTGACTTTAGAAACTTGCTCTAGTGGAGAACCCCTCAGAGGCACAGGTGGTATGGTGTTTACTTTATGCTCGCAGGGTTGGAAAACGAGTAGCACACTTTTCGTCGAATTGTACCTGAGCCCATGAGCCTCGGCATACTCTTCACATTTTTTGAGGAGCTACCTGAGACCACTAATTGAGGGACTCAGCAACACCATATCATCGGCGTTACTCAAGTTATTTATCATTGTTCCGTCTATGGAGCAGCCGACGGCGGTGCTACTAAGGCCCCCAATAAGCTTATTTATGTACAGATTGAAGAGCCGAGGGGACGTCAGACCACCTTGTCTCACTCCACACTTCAACCCGCACTCGTCAGAAAGAGCTCCAGACCACTTTACAACATTGACTTGATTGTTGTACCAATAGTCGAGATTTTTAACCACCTCTTCAGGGGTATCCTACTATATATATATATTATACTTCACAATTTTTTTTTCAGTGTTCACCCAACAGGGCCTTGTGATGAAAGTTTGTTATTTTTGAAAATTTTCTGATGAAATTTGGTACAGAGATGGTTTAGGGCCTGGAAACGGATATAGGCTACCTTTTATCACGAAAAGGGGGGTAGAAGGGGGGCAGACTAAGGCCTTGGTATGAAAGTTCGTCATTTTTGAAGATTTCTTGATGGAATTTGGTACAGAGATAGTTTAGAGCTTGGGGACGGACATAAACTACCTTTTATCGCGAAAAGGGGGGAAGAAGAGGGGACTAGGGCTTTGGGATGAAAGTTTGTAATTTTTGAAGATTTCCTGATGAAATTTGGTACAGAGATAGTTCAGAGCTTGGGAACGGCCATAGGCTACCTTTTATCGTGAAAAGGGGGGTAGAAGGGGGGACTAGGGCCTTGGGATGAAAGTTTGTCATTTTTGAAGATTTTCTGATAAAACTTGGTACAGAAATAGTTTAGGGCCTGAAAACGGATATAGGCTACCTTTTATCACGAAAAGGGGGGTAGAAGGGGGGCGGACTAAGGCCTTGGTATGAAAGTTCGTCATTTTTGAAGATTTCTTGATGGAATTTGGTACAGAGACAGTTTAGAGCTTGGGGAAGCACATAAACTACCTTTTATCGCGAAAAGGGGGGAAGAAGAGGGGGTTCAGGGCCTTGGGATAAAAGTTTATCGTTTTAGAAGATTTCCTTATGAAATTTGGTACAGAGATTGTTTAGAGCTTGGGAACGGACATAGACTACCTTTTATCGTGAAAAGGGGGGTAGAAGAGGGGCCACTAGGGCTGTCGCTACGATCCAAGGATCCGCGAGATTCAGAAGTTATACTCCAAGGATTCTACTTGAGGTACAAACTCTAACTAGCTGGTAAGATCGTCGGCCTATTTGTTCTATGACTCGTTCTATATTTGAATTTGAACCTGATTCCGTTTCTAATATTAAATAGGTATTTTTCAGTATACGTCGGTTGGTTGGAGCGAAAGCACGCAGCACGCTTGCCTGATAAGAGATATTATCAAGACGCGAAGTTACGTGTGCGGTCAATTTTATCCGTATTAACGACGCGACACAAAGTTACGTGTGCGGTCAAGTTTATCCGTATTAACTACGCGAATCTTTCGTTAGTAACGCGTGTGCGAAGCGTTATTTACTGCTCGCGACTACAAGGTGCATCTACGGGCACCTAAGCGTCGGAATCATTAGCAGACTTGAAGGTTGGTAACCCTTTTGTGAATTTAGTTTGCATCGTAGCAATTTTGTCCTGTACCAGATATGCGTTTCAACGCTCGCCTGCGGTCTTCATGCTGGCCCGGGTTGGGCGATTAAAGCAGATTCGCCCAGCCGAGCCTGAAGATCGATACCCGCAATTCATAAGGTTGGAACCAACTTGCGGTGAGATTTGTACCAATTTTGAGAGATCCATTGCTTGTCCCACGGAGGGGACTCAATGTAGGCGCATCATGCCTTTAAAGTATGGTGCGTGTTGTGTGTCATGGACCGTTAAACAATTATAGGGGATGAAAGTTTGCCAGTTTTGAAGACATCCTGATGATATATTTGATACAGAGATGGATTGAAGCTTGGGAACGAACATAGGCTACCTTTGGACGCGAAAATGGAGGCAAAGGGGGGGGGGGGTAATAAGGGATGAAAGTTTGACAGTTTTGAAGATATCCTGATGAAATTTGGTACAGGGATTAATTAGAGCTTGGTATCGGACATATGCTAACTTTTATCGTGAATAATGTGGTAAGGGGGGGGGGGGATAAGGACTAGATAGTTAGTATGAAAGTTTGTCATTTTCATGCGAGTAGAGATTGTTATAGGGACGAGTGGATAGGCGTGTAAAGATCGAAAGTCGAGTAGAGTCGACCACAGAGGCGAGTAGATATAAAAAAGAGAATCGAATGGGCGGGCAAGTAGAGAGGCTAATGGAAAGGCGAGTATAGAAAAGAGTACAAAGTCGAGTAGAGAGGGGAACAGAGAAGTCAGCAGAGGGTCGAGTATAAATTCAAGTATAGAGGCGAGCAGAAAGTCGAGTAGAGAGTCGAATATAGGGGCGAGTAGAAAGTCGAGAACAGAGGTGAATACATAGTCGGGGACAAAGGTGAGTAGAGAGGCGAATTTAAAGCTCAATAGCGTCGGATCTACACTAAGCGATAACCGACATCCACGCGCGCGGAGCCGCAGGCAACAGCTAGTCATCTATATTTAGACGTCATCCTGATGGCCATCGGATACACCGAGGCCAAGATACCCTCGGAGCTCAGGGTCCGCCTTCAGGCTTGTCCTCCTCCACTTTGCACTATCTTGGGCGTCCATGGTAGTGAGACCATTTCCACGCATGTCACCACAACGTCAAGCCAGGACTTTTGCCGCAGGACGTGGCTGCCCCAGCGAAGGCGACGCCGACTCTCTTGCATTTTATCACCGATGTCACGGACATCTGCCACGGATACGAGAGTTACTCACGCGATCTTTAGGCGTGACTTCGCACATCCAATGCAGCATTTTCATCTCCGTGACACATAGCTCCTGCTTGAGTCGCTCCAAAGGTGGCCACGCCTCACAGGCGTGTTAAAGGACAGGCCCAATGATCGACTTATAGACCTGCCCCTTCAACCTGACTTTTTAGGATCGCATATGACGCCTGTCATTTCCCCCACTTGCCACTAGGCCCACGCGGCTGCAATACGTGCACAGATCCTAGGCACTGAACCTGGTCCGTGCACTCGATCAAGTCATCGCTTATGTGGACGGGTGTGGGATCTGTTGAGTTTAACGCCAAGTATTCTGTTTTCGTCTGTGGCGCATGGTTCTGTGCCATTAATTGGCCTAAATATTTTATTTTATTCTGTTTTCAGTAATTGTTTGTTTTTAACGGAAACAAATCATCTGTCAAAAATTTTAACTGTCTAGCTATCATAGTTCATTCATTCATCATTAATGGATCAAGGGCCACAGCGGCTCGCACGGCAATGAAGCAGCGGACGAGCTTGCTAGGAGAGGATCTGACATGGTCGCAATGGGACCTGAGCCCATAATACCGATCCCCTTTGCATACCTACCTACGAACCATCGTAAACAAACGAACGATAGATCAACACAACAGATACTGGACAAACCTGGAAGAATGCAGGCAGGCCAGGGAAGCAATCCCTGTGCTTGAACATAGACTGACCCGGCGTCTTCGACAACTGTCAAAACAACAACTACGCATGGCTACAGCTGCCATCACGGGGCACGGCTCCGTTAATAAACACCTTTTTATTTTAGGAATCACCGACAGCCCTCTCTGCAGAGCCTGCATGAGAGAGGAGGAAACAGTGGCACATGTGCTCCTACACTGTCCTGCAACCGCCACATACAGGGCTAAGTACTTCAATAGTACAGGTACGCTCCAGGAGATCACCAGCAGTGTGAAGAGCCTGCTGGCATTCTTCAATGAGTTGGGGTGGATCGAGTGAAATGCCCACCCTCACGCAAAAACCGCGCCATGACGTGGAGTTGCGGATACCAGTCCGTGTTACCATACCATATCATAGTTCATGAGATACAGCTTGGTGACAAATAGATGGACAGCAGAGTCTTAGTAACAGGTATTAATTCTTACTCTTTGGGTTTAGAACCCTAAAAAGGCAGTGTTAGGTAAAATAAACTACAATAAACTTACCATCTTCCCTTCAGGAACAACTTCCAACTTGCCATACAGCGCAACAGATGACTCAGTAGACAGGACTAGCGCATTATAAGTCTGACACAGTATACCGTTGAGTACACACTGCAGGTAGCCAGTACCGTCACGTAATGTAAGGAATGCTAGAGCGCGCCCCTGTCGCCGTAGTCGGTGAACCCAGCCCTTGATGCAGATACGCTGGCCTCTGTTGTCGCCAGCTATTGAAATATATATTTTATTAGGTTAGGTTATATGGTGTGGGTCAGGTTTCTGGAATTGTAAGCGGGTTTCTAACAATCTGTGTTTTAGTGTAATCAGCTGGTTACACAATTTGTTTAATAGTTTATGTTAGAACCTTTTCAAGTGAGCAAGTGAACATTGTAAAAATGTGGGAGAATCTATACTAATATTATAAAACTGCAGAGTTTGTTTATCTCTTTAGTTGAACATAATAATCTCAGGAACTCTCTGTGTTTACAGGGTCAGCAGCAAGAGTGTGACCACCCATAGGCCACTGAAATCACTTTCCATCAGGTGGGCAGTGGTAATGACAGCCACATCAGGTTTATTAAAAAAAATTGACTCTAACATCATGTAATAAAACATTTTTTTTTATATCTCACAATTAATACATAAATATAAATTAGACTGGTTTTTGCCATTGCCAAATTAATATATTTATACAAAAGTTAAAGATTTTCAATATTGATATGGTCACTATAAGATTTGTTTAAATTACATAATTATGTAACAACTTAAGACAGAGGGTCTGAGTAAGTTAATAATGACTTGGTATTACATGGATCTCACAACTTTTTATGGTATTCTACCAAAGTTGCGAGATATGATTTTTTTTGACAAGCATTGTTGTTTTATGGGATTTGTTTACTTATGTTAATGTTATGATCTTATCTAAGATATATGTAGGCAGGAAAAATACAAAAATAATCCTACTTAATTCTACAGAAGAATGCAATGAAAATACAGGCAATAAGTTGCTCATGCTGGGTAATGTATTTGGGGCAGTTACACTTGTATTCTTTTGGTAGGCAAGCCCAAGGCCCACTTCATATGTTTATGCCTGTAGAGTTAGGGCTCTACTTTTTCCAAACAAATGTGCTACTTATCTATAACTGTAAGTTATTTAAACTAATATTATAAAGTAAAGAGTTTAGTTTGTTTGAATGTGCTAATCTCAGGAACTACAGATTTGAATTAAAAAAAACATTAAATAAATATTCCATTGATCGGCTAAAGTTTTAGGCTATATACCCTCACGCTACTACATAATGGAACAAAGCAGTGTTCGTAAATGTCAACAAATCTGGCAGATTTTCATATATTATTTGAAGAAATATCAAAGCCTCAGGTGAAGCTAGTATGCACATTAGTCCAATACAAATTTAATAAATATCCATAAATATTTTAATCATAAAATTACTCAGCTCAGCAATAAAATTGTTCAGATGTACTTGTAGGAATTATTATCAATATGCATGAATGCAATATTTACAGTATTGCATCATCCACTTTTATCAATTGAATTTATGGATTTCTTCATGTGGAATTGTAAATCACTTTTTATGTGCACAGTTTAAGGTAAGCAGATGGCTAAAGAAGCAGTTTTTTACATTTTTTATGGACATCAACAAAAAGTTAATGAAATACATAAATAACATGTTTTGTTTTGTCACAGACTGACATTTGGACATCAGTCCTAAAACAAGTTATATTCAATACATGAAGTAAAAGTATTCTAGCACATAAAAGTACTTACTTTCACTTATCTTGATCATTTTGGCCTTAGGAAGACTTGGATCTTCTTGGATCACAATCTTTTTGGCTTCTTCCAAATTTTGTTGCCTCTTTTCGTTGGACTCATCCTCCGCTTTAGCTTTATCCGCTGCCTTGTGGTGCTCTCTCACCCAGATCTTGGTAATCTTTTTCAATTGGGATTTGGCCGCAACATCATAGTCATTCGCCCTGCTTTCATCTTTCGAGTCCACATAGATAGTTGGAAATGGTTCTTTGCCGGCTTTGCGCATAGCCTGCAGAATTGTCTTATAAGGACTACCTTTTGACCCATCACCAGTTTCGTCATTACCTCTCTTCTCCGACGTATAAATTTCACCTAAACAATATTTTTCTTTAGAATTTTGCATACGTGTGGGATTAGGTTAGAATATGTTAAAAGTGTTTACCTATAGATAAGTTCTCCATTTTGATGTATTACAACTTATATCGACTACTGTATACTAGCCGTCAAGACTAAGTAATTATTGTGATTTAATCAATTATGTGCATTGAGGAATAAAGAAATCAAATCGACCACCTTTTACTTGGGAAGTTGATATGAGCAGTGTTGCCAGAGCTTAATCAGCCCAGGTTGCCATTTGTAACCAAAAGTTGCCATTAGAAAAAATCTGTAAAAAATGTTTTTATTTTAATAAAAATATTTATGCGTACCTACCTGTGTACACCGAACACAGGTCGCGCTTGTAGTCTTGCTTGACACTCGCGCGAAATGCGCGGCAAAACTAACAGGAGTTTTAGTTTAGTAAGACGAATAAATTCTGAATGCAAAGTAATATTCAGAAATTTTACTGAATTTCAGTTAGTCGTTGTGTTTAAAAAAGTATAGGCTGAAATTCACATTAGTTGAGACAAAATCTAAAACTGGAAGACAAACCAAAAACACTATTTGCAGTTGAAAGTACCTACTTAGGTACCTTTCTTCGATTTCATGCGCATTAACTTATGACTCTATGAGCAATCTTAAAAAACGTCTTATTCCTATCCTAGATACCCTTATGGCTAGGAAGGGCGCTGATTATAAATAATGAATGAATGATGATTCAATCAGTAAAATTGGTTCTTCAAGGTATAAGTATAGGTAGCTCCTTCGATTAAAACAATAAAAAGAGAATTTACCAATAGATTTAAAAACAAAAGTATTTGTAAACCACGAAAACTTTCTTCCGTATATTACAAAATTTACAAAGTACTCTTTCACTTTCTTTAAGTTGCTTTGCACTTTGCAGTGCACTATACACTGCACACAGACAGACACATAGGTACTTTCTTCGATTTTTGTTTTAGAGTTTTCATAAAATTACTTTTATCTCTAAATTCACCAAAATAGACCTTTTCGATGTAGAAATACAGGTACAATTTGTTTGTCTACTAATTATGTATTGTTTTCAATTGGGAATAAAAATGCGTTCAAGATTTTGATTTTATTCAATTCGATGCGTTTAGTTCATCTGCGAAAGATATTCGATATATTTTTACTGATGATCACGCGACGAGTCGAAAAGTTGCCAAAAAGTTGCCATTTGAGCCTGGTTGCCATTCGGTTGCCACCAAGGGTCAAATGTTGCCAAAATGGCAACCAAAGTTGCCAAATGGCAACGCTGGATATGAGTTGATATCTCGGTATCTATATCTGTCATTGTCAATTTGTTTTCATAAATTGTCAATCTTTTTTAGGTCTATGGATACAGGTCCTTATAGCTATGTCAATCTTTTTGTAAATATTTTTGGCATGGTTACAAAATCTTTAACCCATGTCTACATTTGTATTTGTATGATTATTATCTTGATTTGTTGATGATGATGATAAATGATGATGAATGATGATTTCTGCTTCAGTAAAGTTGTGTGCACTCTACTAAAAGCTCACAATTCACTGTAAAATTCCACTTTCCCTCACTTGTGTGTATTGTTCAAGACGTTAAGTCTAAAAATCATTTTTAAAAACTCAATTTCAATTCAATTATTTTCTGAAATTGGTGTTTTTATTGTTCATACTACCAGCGGTTCGTGAAAAGCTTCTCCGATGTTGCGAAACCTTTGCATCGGTCAACGGAAGAAGAACGGAAATTTAGTTGGGGTGAACAATGTGAAGCCGCTTTCAAGGACCTTAAGCAAAGACTCTATGAAACACCAATCTTGGGTTATCCAGATGCAGAAAATGTGTTCGTCGTCGTCACAGATGCCAGCAATACTGGGATAGGCGGAGTCCTGTCCCAGAGAAAAGGAGACAAGGAGGTCGTGATTGCTTACTTTGGTAAGTCTTTGTCTAAACCAGAGAGAAATTACTGTGTTACACGAAGAGAATTACTGGCCGTGGTTAAGACATTGCAGCATTTCAGTAAGTTTCTGCTGGGCCGCAAGTTTCATCTGAGGACTGATCATGCTGCTTTAAAATGGTTGCTACAATTTAAAAATCCAGAAAGGCAAGTGGTACGATGGATTGAACAGCTCCAGGAATACGACTTCGTCATCGAACATCGGAGTGGGGAAGCGCATGGAAATGCAGATGCGCTCTCTCGAAGACCTTGTCCGGTGGAATGTAACCATTGTATCAGGCAAGAAGTTAAGGACAGCGTGTCGATTAGAACGATAAGGGCCTATGTCCGTTCCCAAGCTCTAAACTATCTCTGTACCAAATTTCATCAAGAAATCTTCAAAAATGACAAACTTTCATACCAAGGCCCTAGTCCGCCCTCTTCTACCCCCCTTTTCGCGATAATAGGTAGCCTATATCCGTTTCCAAGCTCTAAGCTATCTCTGTACCAAATTTCATCAAGAAATCTTCAAAAATGACAAACTTTCATACCAAGGCCCTAGACCGCCCCCCTTCTACCCCCCTTTTCGCGATAAAAAGTAGCCTATGTCCATGCCCAAGCTCTAATCTACCTCTGTACTAAATTTCATTAAGATATCTTCAGAAATGACAAACTTTCATAAAAACTTTCATCCCCTATTTCCCCCCCTTAAACCCCCTTACCCGTGATAAAAGGTAGCCTATGTCCGTTCTCAAGCTCTAATATACAACTGTACCAAATTTCATCAAGATCGGTTCAGTGGTTTTGGCGTGAAAGCGTAACATACAGACAGACAGACAGACAGAGTTACTTTCGCATTTATAATATTAGTATGCAAGTATGGAAGTATGGATACTTATTAGGAAAATTCTGTCTGTTTGTACCTTCGGCATTGTGGTGACAGAATTTCAACATAAATCAGAACGAGATTGGCTACTGACTTTTCTTTCCTCCGTGGGCTACTGGCTACTAACAATAACAATTACGACCAACCGCGTTACTCTTGTCTTGTGGGACACAAAATATTTGCACTGTGAGGATATCGAACCCGCGACCTCTGAATTAGCAACCGTGGCATGTTCTGTGTGACGTAATATGACGATAATATGATGTGAGTGATTGGCGACTCACGTTCCTTTTCTGTACAGTCAGCATCAGATTCATCTTAAAATGTTCTTAATGACTTAGTTTTCCCCCTTCCTGTGACTGATTGTTGTAATATTAGGCATTTAATGACATACCTAACTAGACCACTGCCATACCGCTGATCTACTATATAAAAATAAGTCGGGTTTTCCTTCCTGACGCTATAACTCCATTGCATTCGTTGGAAAGGTCTCGGGTTCCGTAAGGTATAGCAAAGAAAATTCAGGAAAAATTTCAACAGAAAAGCGGGAATGCGATAATCGACATCCACGCGGGCGGAGCCGCGGGCAACAGCTAGTATTACATAAAATGTCATTCAATTTTAGACTTCATAACTGGGATTTAAAGTCCAAAATGAAAAAAGAAACAGTATATACCATTTTTCATTTACTCTACAAGACTGTCATTTAATTTTATACTTTAAAAGTACAGCAGTGAAGTCTAAAGTTGAATGGCATTGGTTACAGTGTTTGTGGGACCACCATAGGTTTGCTATAAAAAAAAATAGCAGTATCAGGGCCCAGTTCGGACAATAATACAATTTAAATCAACTCATTTAGGTATTATGATGATAGAATTTGTAGTCAAGATCGTTCTGACGGTGACTGTGCTACCAAGGAGGTTTACGATTCCATAGTGCCATGTACGCACACAACAAAATAAATTTTTTTAGGACACATCAATTTGACTTCACCTCGCCTGAAGGTAAGCTGAAGGCAAATTCTCAGGACAGAGGGTCACCATTACATACACGTGCCATGTTAATAATATGGTGGCACTCAGCTTGACGGCCTCATCAAAAAAGAATTGTCATCGCAGCACCGGGTGACACCTACCGGTCTCATTAATGCGACCACAATCCTCCCTGCCCTGCTATGCACTTGCTAACCCCTAAACGTAATCCAACCGAGATTGAATTACTATGAACGGTTTTGCACAATCGTGCATCGTGGTATCCACCCGGCCGAAATTTGTGTCACTGCAGAAGTGTATGGGTGTATATACACTATGTCGAATTGATCGCGGGTTCATGTCCCGTCTAAGCATTTCAATATCAATCGATTAGTCTGGAATAACACATTTATCTTACATTTTATTCCTGGGATATGTTCTCATTGTTTACGGGGGAGCGGGATCAGAATTCAACGCGGGTGAAGCTGCCGGTAACAGCTAGTGGCTAATAAAGTAGTAAACAAGGCCAATGATCTATCAAGTACTCCTCGAATAGAAACATACATAGATACAAAATATCCCAGCCCCCCTAGACAAGTGGCAATTTGCTGGCCGGCATTTATAACATGCGTTAACGACTATACCACACATTTGTGAATCTATTCCATCAAACGTCGGCGAACGAATTGCCCAGAATTGCCACTTGTCTAGAGGGGCAGGATACATATATCTTGAACTTAAGTAAGTCACCACAGACAAAGAACACCCTGATGCGCGTGGATCGTTGTGTAATAAATAATAATCTATGTTTGGTGAATTTGAGCTCGTCCACCGCCTTAACACCCCATGCTATCCTTAAAAGACACCCAAGAAACATGTACTGCGCATAATCACATTTTGAGAACATATTTTTAAGTTTAAGAATAATTGTTCGATAAATTTATTACGGCTATACTCACGTCACTCGTCAGGATGCGCCCGACTACCGGACCCGACCGGAGTCCTTAATCATGAGCAGAGCCCCAGGCGCGGCGACGTCAGGTGCTTTACGTCAGTAAAACTAGTCGGGCGCATCCTGACGAGTGACGTGAGTATAGCCGTAATAAATTTATCGAATGAAAAATGGCTCACGATAGTTTCTATACAAGAATAATTGTGTTCTGAGGTAGGTATACAGTGCGTGGGTACTTGGCCACAGCAGTTACGACTAACAGAGGAAGCGTTCGTTAAGCTCATGATGTCTCTGCGTCAATCGCAAATCTTGCTTCGTAAATAGCCCATTTGTTTGCTAGGGTGTCTCTGTTCTAAGGAATTTCATACCCCAGTATCTGAAGACTCAAGGCAGCGTGTGGTTATTTAGTCAATTCGAGTACGACATAAGTGGGAATCCGAGGGGATTTCTGCACTTTAATAAAAATTTGTATCATTATTATGTCGCCGCCAACTAGCTTAATCAGCCGTTTAATTAACTGCCTAGGCGCTTTACTGAACGGCGCTGTTCAATTAACGGCCTGAATGGTTTTCAGCCATTTTATTAAACGGCTAGACAAATAGCTTGGATCGACGACGTTTAACTGCTTGCCTTATTTCTGCATGGTTGATATTTTTCCAAAAATCAAAGGTTATTATTCCTGCTTTGTCTTCTATACTGACGGGAAAGAAACTATCTGTCTACAGAGTCAGCAGCACGAATGTGACTCCCCTGATTGTGCAAACGTCCATATGCCACGGTAATAAACTCTTTCCATTAGGTGGGCCGTGTGCTTGACTGCCAGGCTGCCACCTCAGTTGTACAAAAAAAAAGAAGGAGTAACAAAGAGTATCTAGGTACAACAGATCTCTACAGTGCATACTTGGAATGCAACTTGCATTATGGTTCAGATTATAATGAGTCACTTATAGTAAAGGTAACAAAAGCGTGAATGATCTAATAGCCTCTAATCTCCTCGACTTTAACCTAAGACATGATTCATAATATATTTTATCTACTCTGATACTATAATACAAAGATTATAAAATTGAAATTAGAACTCTTATGACAAACATTACGCACAGGCCAAAAAAAAAGTTTTATTACGATACAGGTCTTGTATGGACACCTATATCATAAAATAACTTTTTAATCATAACGATACACCTATACAATCCCCATCTGGACTGAACCTCTACTTTAAAAAAAGAATCCGCCATTTCGGAATAAAAAAAAAGAAACACGCATGCGCAATCGAAGTTTGTGCCTTGGCGCGAATTTTTTTTTTTTGTTCTATTCATTTAAATTAAACAAAGTTTGGTTTGGTTTGTAAAATAAATTAGTTTATGTATTATAGTATGAGAGTAGATAAAGTAGTGTATGACACTGTACATAACTTGGTCTTATAACACTCGTGTGATAATATAAAAAAACTCGCCTACGGCTCGTTTTTTTAAAACGCACTCGTGTTATAAGAACCCTTATTATGCAACAGTATCATAAACTACTATACTTTGATATCGTAATTATTGTGGCTAATTATTCAAGCTTCCTCAACACGGCGTCTTTAAAAATCGTGTGTTAGTCACCCGTTCGATGTGGATGTCCTACATAGAACCACTTCGCGATGACTCATGCTCCGATGAAGAGAATTAACGCTAATAAAACTGGTTCTCAGATGTTATGTTGCTTGGTAACGGCTTTGTGTTTTAACATCGAATATTTGGTCAGAGGAGGATTCGGATTTTCCAAGCTGATGGTCTTAGTCTGGCTACTCCAGTGGTGGCCACAGCACATGCACGACGTACCTACTTCCGGCTAGCAGGGCCATGCGGCGTGGCGGCATGTGAGTAGTTATTCGCTGCAGCAGACCACTTGTCCTCCAGCCTGCTGTATCGTGCACAGCTGGCTGCGTTTATTTTTTATACCACTGAGGTGGCAGGTAAGCACACAGCCCACCGGATGGAAAGTGGTTACCGTGGCATATGGACGTGTGCAACACCAGGCGAGTCATACACGTGCTGCCGACTATGTAAACATAGGCTAAAACCAAACGAGCGTAATTTTGTGAGTCGTGAGTCGAAGAATTTCGGTAGCATAAATTCTGCTGCATTCGGTTTCATACAAAAAGGCAGTTGGTGCCACACGACGACGCAAAATGAGTTGTCTGCCGACTCATTGCGCGTAAACTCGACCGAATTTCGGTCGTGGTGAGGGGAGGGCAAGGGAGGGGCGCGGTGAAGATCAGTGCTGCCATTTCTGAATTTTAGCGCCTAGCGGATAATCTGACGCTTTTTTGTTTATGGTATAACTGGCATGGCAACTAGCAATAGCACAAGGGTCAGTGAGTGACTATTATGTATGAGCTAGCTATTATATAGCACGGACTGGGCATAGATTTATTAAATCTAGGTTAATCAATATTACCATAGACAAAGTATTACCAATACTTTATGATCTAGGGATCCCTTTCAATAATTTATTTCTGGTTTTGTTAAAATACGCGACACACGACTCACGAAATTAAGTTCGTCTGGCCACTCAACCGAAATTCAGTTGAACGTAAAATGAGTGACTGAAAATACGCGACTCACGACTCACAAAATTACGCTCGTTTGGTTTCACCCATAGAGAGTTTCTGTGCCGTCAGTGTAGAAGACAAAGCAGGAATAGCCTTTTGGTCTTCCCACTGACAGCAGAAAACCTCTACAGTGAGCTTTGGCTACCCTACTCACCGCCGGTTTCACAACACGAGGTTATTATGGCCGCGGTATTCTGTAGGGCAGAGGTACTTCCCCTGTTTGACTGCTCAATTGGACGGAAGTACCGTGGTACTCCTCCTAATGTTTAAGAACCAGTCCCGCGTAATAGATGGTGAGACGTCAAGTGGGCACTCTGTCATAGGCTATATTTAAGTACTATCGGTTGAAAAATAACCTCATCAGCCTTAGTCGTTTTCTTCGGCGCCCAAGAGAAGAGATGCGGACAGATGGCTCTATTCTATTCCACTGGGAACCAACACAAATAGTATAGATAATGCGGCTTGACGCGTGGCAAGCCAAGTACACCTGGCCCACGATTCTGCGAATTTTATGTCATAACAAAACCAATGTCATTCCGCTGACATTGCGTAAAATGTGATTAAATCTTAGACTTTATGCCTGAGCTTTAAAGTCCAAAATTAAAGGAGAATGAGTTTATAACATTGTCATTTAATTTTAGGTTTTAACTCTATACTGCTAAAGTCTAAAGTTAAATGGCATTGGTTGCAGTATCAGTGGTAACGCAGAGGTATTGCTATGAAAAAAATTAGCAGAATCAGGACCCTGATTAATGGACAAAGCTTCTGCGCAGACTTCCTTCTCAGGGTTGAAGAAAGAGATGGCGGTTGTTCCCATAAAGATAAACCAGATCGAAAGAAGGATCAAGAGCAAGCGGGCCCCGGGCTACGAAGTGACAACCCCGAATGTTTTTTTTTTACCACTGCAGACAAGCACACGGCCCACCTGATGGAAAGTGGTTACCGTGGCCTATGGACGTGTGCAACACCAGAGGCGTCACACTCGCGCCGTGAACCTTGTAAGAACAGAGAGTTTCTGTGCGCTCAGTATAGAAGATAAAGCAGGACAAGCCTTAGGTCATCCCACTTCAGCGAGCTCTGGGTGTAACGGGGCATAACGTGAAGATGATGATGAGATGAATATTATTTCATTTCATATATGTTTAATACGAATAGATTAATTTAATATGTGTGCCACCATTGTTAACATGGCACGTGTATATAATGGTGGCCCTCTTTCCTGAGACTTTGCCTTCAGCTTACCATCAGGCGAGGTAAAGTCAAATTGACGTGTCCTATAAAAAAAAGAATGTGCTTATATAAATATATATAGCAGTATGGATTCTACAATGATAAACGACTTAGATAAAACGTAGGCATTGTGATACGAAGAGCTAAGTACTCATCTATACATACATCTATAGGTACATATGTGTAAATAAAATTGGAGTGTCTGTTTGTGATATTGAAATAACCGTTTTTTACCACATGCATATGAATATAATACGGTACATACCAGCAGTATGTAATAAGGAGTGACTTAGGCTACTTCTATTTTAGAAAAATAGTGTTGACTCAACTTTAAGCGATAACTGCGTCCACGCAGGCGGAACCGCGTGGACGGCTAGTTTAAAATAAGTTATTGGGTCCTCAGAAATGTGCCTATCTTGTTTACTTTAACATGCTTAGACATAGTAGGTATATTCAACGTATTTAAATAACTAAACTAATAAACAACTGGATAATTAGTTAAATTACACGTAAAGAGCTTGCTTCTAAGAACAATATTCAAGTTAATGATAAATTATAATGACGTCATTACATAACTGCTATTTACATTGACGTAGGTAGGTACAAATATGCCTATTACTGTAAATCTGTACGGCTTCATATTAACATGCTACTGCTATCTTGCTGTGGGGACGCTGTGGACCCGATGGGTGAGGTGAACAGCCTTCTGAGTGGGCCATTTCAATCATTTATCCTAATAACTACTGTGATATATGTTCGTATGGCAATCGGGAATGTCGGCTTATAGTGGTCCTTGAGGCACGACCAGACCAATGCAAATACTCATATTCTTGCCTACAAATAATAGGATTGAACCCGTGCCTTCTGCGTAGCGGTTGTGTTCACCATCGTCAAGCCATCCCAACCTCACCTTCGGCCTAGCACAACGACCCACAGACGGCGTGCGGTTTAGTCGGTTCGAGTCCGACATAACCTCCGGCTGCGGATTGGGTTCATTCATTGTTCAAGCAGTCTATTTCCGAAATCGTTTTGAAACCGGGTTCATTATCTTAAGGCGCCCACTCATTAACAGTTTACCGGACGATATAAATCTGTCAGTTAATCGCAATAACCCACACACTGACAGTTTCGTTAACGATTTTGGACTGACGACTAATACGATCCGATAGTGTGTGGCCGCCGAACGATTCCGGACAGTTCTAAGCCGGACAGTCCTAGGCCGTCAGGGCGAACGAGCATTATGTCGAACGGCGGCCTGTCGATCGACGTTTCGTGTCAGCTTTTTTACGTAATAAACTTAGAATAAAACAGTGAATTAATTTTATTCTTTTTTTTTCGATTCAAAATGGTTAACACCTATTTCTCACAATGATTAGCACGTACTTATATAAGAATAACGTAGTGCAAGCTAGTTTCAACCTTATTGACATCACTACAAATATAGTTTTTCTCTTATATTCGTGATCAGCAGCATTTATTTATGAGAAAAAATATGTAATTAAGAAAATGTCAATAAGGTCGAAAATCGCTTGCACTTTTTCGTAGTCTATGTAACTGATATCAGACCATTACCGGCAGGCGATCGTACGGCCTAAAACTGACGACTCGCAACTGCTAGTGTGTGGTCGCAAAACTGACAACAGGGAATTGCCGGCAGGCCAAAATCGCTTTAGTGTGTGGGCGCTATCGGCTAAGGACTGCAGGCCGCCGGACAGATCAGGAACTGCAGGTGGACTGCAGGCGGACTGTTAGTGAGTGGGCGCCTTTAAACACTGTATGACAAACCGTCTTCGTTTGCAATGAATCACTACCTGGATGTTGAACGAGTACCTACCTACTTACCTAACGTTATTAATGTGAAAACATAATAAATGTTACAAGAAAACAATGAGACAACGCCTAATAAAAACAATATGATTTAATTACCTAGATACATTATTTGTAAAAGCTTGTAAATAATGACTTGCAGTTAAATTTGTAGTCAGGAACAAAAGTTGATGAAATTTTTTTGAGCATATTATTGTCGAAATTATTTCCTATTAGGTATTTCCCCTAACCTGGAAGAGGTTTAGGGAAATATCTACTAGAAGACAATTAGCTGAGCAAAATTGCATGTGTTAGTTGGAGTAGACGTGGATTTACGTCGTCGATAGTGTAATGATTAGGATTCGACCCTGGGATTCGATCGGATGGCCGATTCCTCAACGACGAATTATTTTTTTATGCCACGCATGACGTCTGTCTATGTATCACGAAAATTGCTAATTATTCATTATTGCATAATTGCTAATATCGTCATTCGTGCTTCGAAGCTGTTAACCTCTGCTCGCATGTCCCGTCATCAGAAAATAAACATTAGATAGGTAGTTTTCATAGCATTGCCTAGTTTTTTATATTATTTTAACCTACTTGACTTATATTTTTTTAAATAAACTAAAAATTAAAAACCGCTACTAAAAAAAACCTCAAATTTTTTTTTTGCTGCAGCGCACCCTGGAGAGTTGTTACCGTAACACCTATCTAAGAACATGCACCAATCAAACCCGAACCCATAACTGAAAACTGCATCAAAATCGGATGAGTTGTTTTGGAGAAAAATGGCAACATTGTTCTACTCAAATAATGTTTGCTGCAGCGCCTGCTGGTGAGGTGTCGCCATAACACCCGTCTTAGAACATGCAACAATCAAACTCAAACCTAAAACTGAAAACTGCATGAAAATCTGACCAGTAGTTTTGGAGAAAAATGGCAACATATATTTGCACAAATATCCTCTCACCCCGAAAAAAAACTAAAGAATTCGATTTTTCGATTGAATTAGAAAATTATTTAGTACTTGATAGGTCGATTCAAAAACTGACTGACGACCCGAAAACGGTGGCTGGGACAGACTGGATGCGGAAAGCGGAGGACCGGTAAAAATGGCACACATTGGAAGAGGCCTCTGTCCAGTTAAAATTATTTATTTTCAGTTCATTATTCATTGTACAATAATAATATCTACACAGTTTCTTAGTCTATCGTGCGTAATAATATGTAGTAAGTGCATAAGAATCTTAGGTATGTAAACTGATTATATACTTATTTACATATTGTGTCTCTAGGTCTTATAAATAAGTATTTAAGTATAGTATATTACATAGCATGCGCCTGAACTAGGTAATCCTGTGTTTCAGGCGTCCAGGGCAATTTATTAATAATTCTAAAATGCTGAACATGATAGATTACTGTTAAGTACCACAATCATTACTATTGCTAACTAATATAATAATAATATATATTTTCTTATATCTAACACTATTCACTTTAGAACAGACATTAAGTCCTCTGTATCATCGTAGGACATGCTTTGGACGGTATTCTTTACAACTCGCTTACAACAACCACTACTCAGATGATAAATGCTTGTTATAGCGTTTATCCTATTGTATAGTAGACGTCCCAAAAACAAATATCATGTCATCATGTTTTATTGCAATTCTTTCAGTGCATACAATACCTTTCCGTCTTTAAATGGACTTGTTTGTTAATACAAGGTCTGACGTCATTCTGTGCGGTGGCAAGCTCCAAAACGTCTTTCTTCTTCATCCTAGCGTTAATCCATCCGAAGCTCTACAACTTGGAGTCTGGGGTCCGCTTTTTACCAGTCTGACTGCGGATTTGGCTAAACTTCGATATTTTCCGTGAAGCGACTGCCACTGACCTCCACAACCCAAAGGCGATATCGAAGCATTGCAGCTAGACAAGTTTTTAGATTTTTGAGGGCTCCAACTACCCGTAAGGACTTTCATTTCACTTCCTCATAGGTAATATGACTCTAATCTCACCGAAATTAGGCACATAATGATACCTATTATCAAACTGTGGGTTTTTAATGTTATTAAATAACGAGTGGGATGAATGACTTTTTTTCAATTTTAAATTAAGATTCAAAAAGATCCTATTCAATAGAACAAATAAATTAATATACCTACCTACCTATTGCTTGTTCATTTCATGCAACTTTTCATCTTGTACCTACGTGTTAATCAAACAAAACTTTTACTCAAATAAAACTTTTGTTTTCTCTCTGTTGAAAACTTTAGATAAATTCACCATTTTTTGAAATGTTTGGCTTTTTGAAATTTTGGAATGTTTACTACCTGAAAACTGCAAGCGTAATATCTATTTTAGTATTAAATTATTCAGAAGTATAACGAAAAACGTCGCATGATACACGTGTGTTTTGTTGATTACGGGTTTCGTACTGTCGGATCTCAATATCGCCTCAGCGGTAATCACCAACCTTACACACTTGTACCAATAATCTACTATTTTACAACTCTTGCACTGTTATCGTTTAGTTTAACGGGTTATTTTAACTACAGGAAATATAGGCAAGAATGCAGATAATCATTGAAGACTACTTAATAAATGATTATCTTATCTTATCTTATTTATCTACCCATATGCAAAGATTTCGAGTTGGAGTGCACCTGCATCCTGCAGATTAGTTGGGAAGGTATTAGGTATTGCTCGATTCATATATCTTGGACCTAAAATCAGCTCAAAATGTGCTCTATTCGCGCAGTATACCTTTCGTGGACGTAGGTATTTTGAGGATAGCACGGGGTGCTACGGCCGTGGACGAGCTCAAATTCACCAAGTACCTTTAGATTATTACAAAACAATCCGCGCACGCCGCCATCGCCAGGGCCTTTTATATATCGCGATTTATGTCTAAGATATATGAATCGAACTATATCTTATAGTTCGACTTGTAATTCGTAACTACATGACAAAGAAAAATAAAATGTGAGAGTATGGATAAAACCATTTACGCCAGAACGGAAAAAAAATTAAACCTTCGTAGAACCATTTGGTTCAGTTCAAATTTGGCACGTACCCAGAAAGATTTTAGTCCGGAATAGCACATAAATGCTAGGCTATTCAGTTAGTAACTGATTATAAATGGAAGATGGACATGACTAACTTGACCTCAAATCACACTAGGTACTAGATTTCTAAACAAGAACACGTCATGTCAACGAACGAATTCAAAACATAGTAGGGAGGTACTATTATTTATGTTTCCTTTCGATTTATGAATGAACTCAACAACACTTCTCGGAAGCCAACGGGTGGAGTCTGTAACTTGCTCAACAGTAAAAGGTCGAAAGAATCTAGTTTGTTTATATTTAATAAATTGTGGTGCCGCGCTCAGTTACTCAGTTACCGGCGGGCTGTCGACACGAGCGTTTGTTTCGTATTCTGTACAGTTTTGTGTCTAAAAACCATGAGTTTAAGAGTGTTAGGGCTTTTGGCCGTGTTCGTCGCGGGTGCTTTTGGGCATACCTACCATCTGGGCGGCTGTCCAACCGTAGAACCTATGGCTGGTTTCGAAATGAATAAGGTAATGCCTACAGATGTTTTTTTTTGTTATACAATCCGGTTCAATATACGGGTTAAGTTCGAATGTTTGTTGAAGGAATCAAATGATAACGGACAATAGTGGTGTACCTACTGTATCTTGAGACAAATATAATATCAAATAATATAATGGTATTAGACTGTGTATCTTATAAATATAAATGAAGACAAATAAACAAAAAACTAAATGTTTTGTAGGTAGGTATCCAGTCACTTATGGGTCGAATTCCATTAAAAGAAATAAGTAAGATCAAGTTAGAAAATAAGCCGCATCAAAATCCGTTCCATCGCGGAAAAACAAACAGACAAGATTTTAAAACAATATTCCTATAGCTTGTAATATGAGTTCATCAACATATAAAGATTTATTGTTTCTCACATAAATAGCTTGCCACCGCCTGCGTTAAAACAACAATACAAATTGACATAAATGCATTCATTATCACATAATGCTCGTGCACAAACACATTTGCACTGGACGGAACCAAATCTGCGAACTCCGATGTAGCAGCCCAGCAGATAACGAAATCATGACTAAGTAGTCGAATATTTACTTTTCTAACATAAATAGAATCGCGTAGTTAGATTTAATAAAATGAATATGAAGTTGACATAAAATTTGTTGAAAAAACGATGAAATTGAAACAAATTTTAGTGAAAATATACAATATCGTTCATTTGACGTGATTTCAAAATATTATTTAGAAGGGCAGGCAAGTGGACCGAAAATGGAGCGCTCTATATTTTTTTATTTCTTTGTCCTTGTGAAGTATGAATAGGCTATTCAATGAACGATTAAAGCTGTTGTCGGATTTAAAAAAACTCTCGTTTTTTATTGGACAGGTGTGTATTTATGTGACAATAGCGAGATATTCAATGGTCGCTATTGTGCTTATACTTGGCAATATGTATTTCGTGCTCAAACATTTTTAGATTTCCTTTATCGCAATATTTAAGCTTGACGCTCTGAAAAGTATATAGGGTCGTTTCGCCTGTTCGCGTCCATTTAGTGTAGTTGGCAAGTTTGACGGCGATAATAAAAATGTCCTTGCACTAATTTCTATGAAAAATTTATGTAATGTATTCATTATATAGTCTATTTTAAGATTAACTTTCAGTTTTATTGGTAACATCTTGTGTTTTCTTTTTAAACAGATAAACCGTAGAATTAGGCGATTTACCCAATTCGCGTCCACAAAATCCAAATTGCGTCCACCCGTGGACCATTTAGCGTCCAGCAGCTTAGAAAAGGAATATAGGGTGATATTTTTAAGAATTTGTAAAGAAAAAATGAATTTTAACATTTTCTTTATTTAAGAATATAAATATAAAAAAATCAACATTATTATCATTAAAAATCACTTTGAAAGAAATAATTCTACATAACAGTGGTTGAAGTAGTAGTAGTAGGCAAATAGTGATTGCAACTTTAAGATTAAACAGTAATTAGTTCTGTTAATTTCACCCTAATTACTTACTTACTTCCAGCGGGGGACGCCGCAGACCGGACGGGTGATCTGCCCTTTTATGGGGGCCATTTCACTCAATTCCCCTATTCCTCCTATTTTGAGGCTAAAAAGTGCCCGGCAATCACGGCGTTCCGTCTCTTTACAGAATCTTACGATCAGTTCCACCTTCAGATCCTCGAGGTCTTGTTCTTCTAGGGTGTCCGTCCCCATGTTTTCCCATCTTATCATTGAATACATGGGGCAGGTGGAGACTGGTTTCCTCCTCCTCCATGCACTCTGGGCATTTGGGGTCAGTTTTCACCCCTATAAGTGTCAGGTGCCTATTTAGTCAGCAGTATCCCGCTATCACTTCTACGACCAGCCTCATGTTTCCTCGGGAGAGTTTTAACAGTCGGCTTGTTTTCTTTGTGTCAATGCTTTTGATGAAGATCTTCCACTGTCTCATGAATGGCGAGGACGAAGCACAGTGGCGGAAGCCAATCGAAGCTGGAATCGATTGGCTTCCGCCACTGTGCTTCGGCTGATGACTCCCTTTGTTATTTTATGGGCAATGGGTAGTCTGGGCTCAGGGCCCACCTGATCTTCATCAGCTCCCTTTCTTGCCAGTTCGTCCGCCGACTCATTGCCCATGTTGCCCTCATGTCCGGGCACTCAGGCAAGTGTTACGTCGAGTCTCCTGGACAGTCTTTCCATGGTTTTCTTGTATTCCTTGACGAGCGCAGTATTAAAGCAACAAAACAATACAACAATTTGGATATTATTTGCCTATTTGTCTTATCGATTTATTCTTCTCTTGAGTTTCATTTAACGCTATCTTTAAATATTCTTCTATGTGTATTCTCTTTTCCTTCTTCTTTCTTCTCTCCGAAAAACTCATCTTAAATGGAAAAAAGAATGAAAGAAATTACTCATTTCAATTAAAAAATTGAATTATAAACACGTGGTCTTAATAAAAATCTACAATAATAATAAACAATACATGTTAAATTATTTTTACAAGCAAGTATTTATTAAAATATAGTGGACGAAATGTGGTTTGTTATTATCACCTGTAGGTATCGTTTGCGTCCATTGCGGACGCAAAGTGGAAGTTTTGTAAAATTCGATGTAGTAATTCGCGTCCAGCTTTTTTTATTCGTTACATATGAAAAACATAAGCAAATTCATAATTAATAATATTCCTTTTTCATCATAAAAGTATAGAAACAGCTATGTATGCTGAAATTCACATAAAATAAGAAAAAACTTACCATCAAACGCGCCGCCGCACACTAATTTTTAACTAAACATCCCGAGCGTACGCGCACGTAACTATTTTCCATGTGTGCGTGCCTCTTATATATTGAGGTATAAGCGGTAAAGACATTTCATTTGATTGGTGCGTTAGTTGACTTATTTTCGAAGATTTTCAAAGGGAGATCCTCAAAATGGACGCGAATTGGGCGATGGACGCGAACAGGCGAAATGACCCAAATTGTCTCAGAATAGAGAAAACCGTATAGGTTTCATAAGAAATAGAACCAGTATAGATAGGATAGGACACTTGTTACAGTTGTTATCCATGTAAGGGCATGTAGCCAAGCCTGGGAAAAAATACACAGTGTACCTCTCTCTATAAGTACTTACAGCTGTTTAATCAAAATTTGCAGCAATATTTTGACGTATCTACCTAGAAGCTGTAAGTGCCCTGTGCAATTTTTTATTAGTAAGAGTCATAAAGTACACAATTTTTTATTTGCCCCATATACAAATTGTTATTAGTGCCCACTCTCACCTACTTCATGGTCAAACTAGGCAGGAAAGGTTCTGTTCCGGTTTTGGTTAATCGAGGTCTACCAGAAATATAACGCCACACTGCTCCATACCAAACACATAATTAATATCCATAAAAATAATCTAGATCTATACAAAAGATTTCACTACAACACATGTAAGACAAAATGCAGGAACAGGCAATCAACAGAGACTCATAACAGTTATACCTATTTAACTTTTCCATTTAGATTGGACAAAGTTAATCCAAAACAGAAATTGAACCCGCGACTGGTCCCTTACAATGGGAATACACAGACCGACTAAGCTGACATGAAAACTTCTTGGAAATCATTTCTTCTTTGGGTACAGACATCTACCGAATACTCTTACGAACTATGAATGATGTACAGTCAGCCTCGTAAGTTGATTAACACTAACATATTTACAAATCCATACTAAAATTATAAATGCGAAAGTAACTCTGTCTGTATGTTACGCTTTCACGCCTAAACCACTGAACCGATTTTGATGAAATTCAGTATATGGGTAGATTAGACCTTGAGAAAGGACATAGGCTATGTTTGGTTGCGATAACCGACATTCACGCAGGCGGAGCCGCGGGCAAAAGCTAGTACATTATAAGACAGGATCCGGGCATCTGCATATAAATAGGAAGTGTATTGTTAAAGTACAGATATGGAACAAGGTCTACATTACGGTCTTCGCTCTCAAGTTACAGAAAATTTTACATGCTATAAAGTAAAAAACAAAAACAAAACTATAATTAACTCATAATACGCTCGTACATTGGCATATTGGTTCGATTTCGCACTACTATTGCGCTCTTGGCCAGGTGCCCTCACTATCAATTCGGTAAACGATGTTAACCTACCTCAAAGCTTAGTGGTATTTTATCTAAGCACTTTCGTGCTTCGAAGTCGCGTCAAATGTCAGTCCCGGCCCCGGCTGTCGATAGTTAGATCAAGGCGAGTCTTATTGGCTATTGGGAAGCGACTGCCGTTTGAACTCTCTACTCAGAAAGCAAAAACGTGCGCTAGAGCCTCATCTATTGACCTACAGGTATCGCTTCAACCTACATCCATACTAATATTATAAATGTGAAAGTGTGTGTCTGTTTGTCCGCCTGTCACGGCTAAACCACTGAACCGATTTTGATGAAATTTGGTATAGGGGTAGATAAGACCTTGAGAAAGGACATAGGCTATGTTTGGTCGCGATAACCAATAACCACGCAGGCGGAGAAGCGGGCAAAAACTAGTGACAACATTTCGTCAAGAGAGTTTTTAAAATTCAACCTATGGAACAGACTAAATGACTGACAGATGAAAGCATATTCAGTGACCGAATATGGCAATGACCAGGCACTACAGAAAAGGTCGCTCTCTCGGTCAAAATTCAAATTCAAACATTGTTTCTTCTTATAGTCCACTAAGTATCTGACATTAGCGTCATAGTGTCATAACGCACTTTACTTTCTTTTACTTTTAACAAACCTTGTAATGAATTACCCGGCTTTTGAATTGGACGAGGAAAGGAACAATAGTCCGGCAAGAGAACGTCACTTCGATTTTGAAGAGTGTTTTGTCTTATTTCTACCAAACAAATGCGCCATTGTGTGGTAGTCGCCACCAGCTGATAAATTGGGCAATGTATAATGCCCGGGCATTATGATAAATATGAAAGATTAAACAATTAGACTTAATTTCATGACGATTCAACTACGGTTCATGTATGAATGAGTGGCTATAAAAAAATATATCTCTACATATTTATCATAATGCCCAATTAATCACTTTGCCCATAACATAGTTAGTGAGTTATTAAAACCGAAACTATTAATTTAATTTGTTATTAGGCATTTGATTGTAATTTCGTTATTCCTGTACTGTTTCCTTATCAGTGCAATGTGTGACAACTCTTTCTATAACAATCCCTGCCAAATGACAATGGTAACGGGGTGACTTTCTAAACTGACTAACCACTATAGAGGGTAAAAAATTAGTATCGCGGAAGACCACTATTAGTCACTGAGACTAGCTTTTTTTAAATTTTAAAATCAATTTAAATTAGACAAAATTCTATGCTCAGACGGGATTTCATCCCGCGACAGTCCATTCCCCCAGGGATTCCCCCTGTAAAGGACAGAGCTCGATCAGAACTGAGCTACTGTTCTATGGCTTGATTAAGGCTACTTAGAACAAGAAGCTATAGAAATTCCACAATAAGTAGATCTATTTTCAGAACGAACGTTGACTTGACATGGCTTCTTTGACGTACAATAAGATGTTATTTATAGACAGAATTTGACCCCGTCGCGGTCATCTTGCGATAAACAATGAGTCATTATCGCTTTTACTCGTGTATGATATTATATTCTCACACCAAGCTGATTTTAATACAATATTTTGTTTTATATGAAACTGAGCAGTTATGTCAAAATTAATTCCCTACCATTTATAACACAAATATACCTTTTTTTCGTTGTCCCCAAGGTTCTGGTGGTGGCAGTTATACTCGTAATAGACAGAAACCGACTAAAACCACACGCTGTTTCGGGTTTGAGGTGGTCCCTCGCACCCTGGCTGCGATAATCTAAGTGCGTCCAATTTCATAATCCAAATTCGAGATATATGCCCTCCTCACATAGGAACCGTTTTTTTATACCACTTAGTTGGCAGACAAGCTCACGGCCTACCTGATGTAAAGTGGTTACCGTGACTTATGTACGTGTGCAACACCAGGGGCGTCACACTCGCGCTGCCGACCCTGTTAGACCTGGTTAGAACAGAGAGTTTCTGTGCCGTCAGTGTAGAAGATAAAGCAGGACAAGCCTTAAGTCTTCCCACTGGCAGCACAAAAACTCTTCAGTGAGCTTTAGCTATGGCCGCGATATTCTGTAGGGCGGAGGTACTTCCCCAGTCGGACTGCTCAATTGAACGAAAATACCGTCGTGTCCTATCTCTTTTGTTCAAACCGTGACCCGTGATATATCTTTTGTACAGCTAGTCTAACTCCAGTTAGTCTACAACAAATCATTGCAACTTCCAGAAAACAATATTTCTTTATTGTTAAGTAAATATTCAACTAGGTTACAACGAATCTTGAAAGATGGCGGATGTTCAAGATAATATATTCCCGCGCTTTTTTATTTGTAATGGTTCTGTTTTTAATTAAGTAATGCTGTTACATTATTACTGGTAATTATCTTAAATTAGTGTGAGGCCTCGGTTGGACCTTGACTGAGAAACATTACATATTTATGTATATTCACATAGCTACTGTCTAATTACAAGAAACCTATTAATTGAATAATAGCAAATTATGTCTAACTATGCTATATAATACTATACAATACATACAAAAACGAAATAGAAAAGAGGGGGGAGGGGACTGCAAATCAAATTGTAACAAATTTTGTACGTAAAGTAAGTAGGTGTTATGCTAGCTGAATAGATTCCATCTTCCTCTTAGCGTTGTTTTCAGTTGCATCGGCCCTGAGCCTAGGGCCCGCTTATTCTGTTTCCTCCCTATTGTTTACCGTATATTATATCTATGGCTGTCTGATTTCCCAACCCCGAAAGAATAGCTTGCACCAGCACCTCGTCCCACAATTAGCAAATGTACCGACTTACACGTGAGGTCTGAGTGATGCCACAAAATCTTTAGTAGATGCCTAGTTATGTCCTGCAGTGAACTTAGTTAGTAATACCTAGGTTTTTTTAAGGCTTATAAATTAATGTAATTATGGACTGTTCTTCCACCTTTTTTTTATGCCACTTAGGTGGCCGACAAGCACACGGCCCACCTTATGGGAAGTGGTTAAGTGGTTGCCGTGGCCTATGGACGTTTGCAACACCAGAGGCATCACAATCGTGCTACAGACCCTGTAGATACCTTCTAATACCCTTCTTGAAGAACCCCATATTGTAGTCGCTTGGTAAAACCACGGCAGGAAGTTCATTCCAAAACCTGAGCGTGCGTGGGATGAAGTTACTTTCAAAACGCACGGTGCGCACCATTTCCGGTCGCAGTGTGTGAGGATGAATTCCCTGCCTATGGCGAGTAGTGCGATGATAGAATGCAGCGGTGGGCATCATGTCAAACAATTCATCTAAGCACAGACCATTGTATAGGCGGTAGAACACACACAGCGAGGCAAATTCCCTTCTGGGGCTGAGAGGTTCCACATCGCCTGTGAGTATGGGATTGTCGACGAGCCTCATCGCCCGTCTTTGCACTCGAAGGGGTCAAGCTGGTATGCAGGTGCTCCGGCAAAAAGGTGGCAGCAGAACTCCATGTGGGGCCGAATTTGTGCCTTATAAAGCAGAAGTCGTTGCCCCGCAGTGAAGTACTGCTTCGCCCTGTTGAGCACTCTAAGTTTCTTTGAGGCCAGCTTGACCTTGTTCTTCAAATGGCCTCGGAACTGAACGTCGCTTGAGATGTCGACACCTAGGATCCCAGTACTCGAAGAGATGGAAAGTGGTGTGCCCAGGAATTGCGGCGCTACAATAAATAATTAGCCACCTAAGTATTTTTGTGTATGAATTGAAAATAGCAGCTTTAACTTACAATTCGTTTGCATTCACAGATGCTGGGAGTATGGTACGTTATGCAGAAAACGTCAACAGCATCTCACTGCATCACCTACAACTTCACAAAGACGGAGGAGCCTGGCAAATATGAACTAGAACAGCTGTCTCAACACTTCATCTTAGGACTTACTCCCCTTAAACACGACTACAGGTAAAAGAATTTCCCAGTACACTGGGAAAAAAGAATTTGAGAGTAGAAGCGCCCTTGATTCGGTGTCCTACAGAAAAAGAAGAAACCTTTTTATGTAGGACACCTCTATTCACCTTGGGGTGTATGGGGCTACATCAAGACCTTCGGGGCTAAGCCAACCTCACCTGTAAATTGGTACACCTGATGATCAACACAAGGCTCTGAGAGTGGCTTACTTCTAGGGTTTGGGTCGTAATCCTAAATTAGTAGACAAATTTCATTTAACCAATTTTACTGATGTTTGTTAGGTATTTTTAATATCTAATTAACTGTAAGTTATCTCTGTACAGGTATAAAGGAGTTCTTACAGTACCTGATCCAGCAGTGCCTGCTCGGATGAAAGTGCGATTCCCCCTCAGTAAGTATCCTATTCAATTGTTGAAATCAACCCATATGATTATAACGATTATTTATGGTAATCATTTGCAAAGTCCGCCACTCACTTCGGAATGTGTGTTCCATTTGTAGGTGTTGCCGGTTCAGCCAGCTACACAGTTCTGATGACAGACTATTCGTCCCACGCGGTCGTGTTCACTTGCCAGAAGCTCGCCTTCGCGCATCGTCGCTCTGCCACCATCCTTTCCAGGACTAAGGAACTCGACAGGATTTACCTCGATAAGGTAAGACATACGATACCTACCTTTCTCTCTACGAGTGCATAGAACCCTAGTGGATTTCACCTCCTCTTAATGAATAAGGCCACGTCAGTCGACAGTAGCTCTCTTAACAGTTGTATAGCCAAATCAAAAGGAGGAGAAGACTTCGAGCTCAGAGGTGCCTCAAATGCAACCGGGCTTCTCCAGGAACTTATTTTTATTCTGATTCAACCTGATCTTCCACTGGTTTTATTTCATCAATTAACCGTTATTATTTGCTAATTCAATTTACAGATGCGCAACAAGCTCGCTTCCTTCGGTGTGGATCCCTACGACTTGTCCATCATATCGCAGAACGATTGCCCTAAACACGTCAACGGATCCACTGAGGGCGTGAACATCAATATTCACCCAGAGACGTTCTCGTCACACAACATCGGGGAGGCTGTGAGGAAAACTGGAGGTGCCATAGGTATGTGCGCTGTCATAGAATGTTCAACAGCTCAGTTTTAAAATTTAGTCCCAATAAGTTCGTTGAACACTCAGGTTGGCAACCGTAACCACTTTTCATCAGGTGCGCCGTGTGGTTGTCTGCCACCAAAGTGGTATAAAAAAAGTTTGTTTGTCACCAGTAAAATATTAAATTTGCAAGAATCCAGGATGACTCATCTCATCATCCCTGCGTTAGTCCCAGGTCGCATCGGAGGCCTTCATCTGGGAGTCCAGGGTTCGCTTTTCCACTCTGAGCAGCAGGGCTGAGCTTGGATGTTTTCTGTGAAGCGAATACCATTTAATTTTCACAACCCATCGGCGATATCGAAGTTCTGGGCCCTGAGACTGCCATTATTTTTTTATAGTAAAACCACTGCGGTACCTCAGACACTGTAACCAATGCCATTTAACTTTAGACCTTACTGATGATTTATTAAAGTCTAAAATTAAATGACAAATTTGTAGAGTGAATGAAAAATGTTATAAACTCTTTCTCTTTGCAGTTTGGACTTTAACACTCAGCCATAAAGTCTAAAATTTAATGACATTTTATGCAATGTCAGCGGTATGACAGCGGAGTTGCTATGTAATAAAATTAGCAGAATCGGGGCCTGTTCTTACACCAGTTCTCGAACTGCTATAGATCTTCGTATGGCAATCGGAACCGACGACGGCTTAACTCGTTCTCCTAGGCACAGTGGGATCATAATGTCTTATGAGTGGTCACCCATTCTAAGAGCGACCTAGATAGTGTTGCTTAACCTTGCAATGTGTTAATCTACTCGGTTACCACTTAAATTATTACTTATCAAGAACGCACAGAATGACAATTCTTATTTTCACTCACAATTTCAGCGGACGGTGTAGAATACGTTGTGGAAGCCGGTAAGAATGTCTACCACAAAGTGGCCAACAGCAAGGAAGATCTGACAGAGACTCCAAACAGTGGACGATCACTGAAGGATGATGCGGAGTGGCTGCCTTGAAGACCACATTACAAAGATAAACAACCAACTGTACATACAACACATATTGTACAAACGTTGTGACTGATCTTAGATTTATTGAAATTAGCATTAGTTCTGTTACCAAAATAAAGAAACCAGCAGTCTATGAATCGTATATCCGAAACTTGATGTACCTACCGGGCCAAAGGAAATTGTGTTAGAAGAAAAGTTTACTTTAAAAGAACTACTTTTTATTATTTTGCTGAATATAATTTATTCAACAAATTACAATAATATTTAGACTACTTGACGATTCTAATGTTGATGAGTAAGTGAATACTATTTTCTCGGCGGCTTGGTTTAATACTATTCACGACCCTTTGTAGAGATTTTCTAGAATGTTCCTTCGTTCCTTATTGTCCATGGGTTGCCAGTTGCCACATCCATATTAATTATCAAATGGTATCTTGCAATGTCAACAATATTATACTTATTCGCGATGAAGGAAACATTTATGTCTTTTATGTGTAATTTTACTGGAAATAATTATTTTCAACAAGATTACAACACTACTTAACGATTCAAAGGTTGATGGGTAAGGGTATTCTGTTGGAGGCTCAGTTTTTATACTGTTTACGACACATTATTGAGTTTCTAGAATGTTCCTTCGTTACTTGATGTCCATGAATTGCTAGGTGCCACATCCATATTAAGTATTAAATGGTCTCGGGCTACCATCACAGGTCGAATGTCAACAAAATTAGACGAAAGGAGCATTTAAGCCTTTAATGTTCTTATTGTTTGAGGTGGCTTGACTCGTGTCTAAAGTTTCGGATGTACATTTCATGGTAGTGGTAGAACCCATGATGCAGATATTTTTTTAGTTTTGTACTCGATGAGGAATTTATTCGATGGTATTAAGTTACTCAGTGTAAAATCATCGCTTGCATTTAGTTCTGTACATTTAGTTTAATTAAAAATACTCATGTGATACCTACCTAGCAGGCTATATTATGTAAGTAAAGTAAGTACTCCTTCGGCAGATTCTACAAATAAATATAACAATTGATGTATCTGTAAACTATGAATAAATGAAATCAATATGCGAATGTGTTTACGTTTTTTATATACCTCTAAGTAATCCGGGCATTCTTTCATTCCGGATTATTCGTTTACATAACATAACATAACATAAACTCACGCCTTTGTCCCCGAAGGGGTAGGCAGAGGTGCTAGCACCCACATTTCGCCGGTTTATGTTTAGGTCCCAATGTAATAGGTGGCGAGCCTATTGCCATTAACTGGGCACTTATAAACCTGCGATAAATGCACACATAACTTCGAAAAGCGTCGAAAAGTCATTGGTGTGTGCCATGGAAAACCTGGGATCGAACCCGAGACCTCGTCTCAGCAGTCCATTACCCATACCACTAGGCTACCGCGGTCCATTACCCATACCACTAGACTAGGCGTTTAAAATGCCACAAATTATTTATTTATTAATTATTTTACAATGTTTGTGACTTAGAAAGAATACAAGTATCATCACCCCATCTCATTCGAAGGGTGTCGTTAGAGGCAACTATAGGAAAAATACGCAGACGATATCACTGCGAGTGAAGGGAAACTCGAAATAAATCCTGTACCAACCCGTTTGGCCAGCGTGGAAACAGCAGGCCAAGCCAAGGCCTCCCAACATTGGGGGAGGCCTATGTCCAGCAGTGGACTGCAATAGGCAAGTTATTGATTGATAACAATATTTAACATAAATTCAATAAATTTATCCTGTAAACCCAGGTTCTTACACGAAAATTTATGATCAGGCCAAAGAATTCGCGTAGTTTTGAAAGTTGGTACAGTAAGTCTTTAAAGGGGGTAACATACTAAAAATCTCCGATGGGACCTTAGCCAGAGATGGGGGAGGGGAGGGGGGTTTGGTTTTCAAAGTACACGTTTCGTTTTCGTTTCACATAAAAACTACTGAATGTAAAGTTTCATTAAAATCCATTCAGTAGTTTTTAGGATATAAATACAATATTAGTAGGATTATTACTATAGGATATTGATCACTATCATCTTTCTTAATAAATACAAGAGGTCAAATGTAATAAAGCTTATTTATTTGCGATAAAACCAACTCGGCTTGACCACCTAGAGATCGGTGCTTGTTTCATTGTTTTTGATGATGATGATTCACAAAAGATGATTCTTCCAATATACCTAGCCCTCAGTACTCAGTCTGATTAACAGAATATTGATTCACTACCTTTACTTTTACCAAGTCCAAACCTAGTCTTTTTTCCGTCTTTCTTGCCAAATGGTCAACGAAATATCCAGCTTGTAGATTATTCCTTCAAGTATCTACGGAAGTGACTTAATAATCAACTTCCCCCTAAAATATGGGGTTGAAAGCGAGGAGTCAATGGAAATTACAACTTTAGATCCCCTGCTCTTGACGCGTTGCTAATTTCCATTTTCTGAGGATGTCAAAAAGTAAGCAGCAGGAAATTTTCTGTAAATTATTATTGCCTACTAGACTGGTATTTTTGCGACAATCTTTTTTTAATACATATAATATTAAAAAAAGATTTTCGCAAAAATACCAGTCTCTGTTTGTAGCAGCAGATATCTTTGTTTACATCAAGTGACGTGCTCACAAGCTGAGTCATATTATGTCCGTGTGTACTTCGTTACAATCGTTACTTCGTAAATTTAGTGTGTAGTTGTCTTTATACACGCTGCAAAAATCGCCTAAATTTGTAATTTTTTATTTAAAAAAGTACTTACACGTCTAGATAGAAGAGAAAATTCGATTATGTAAAAAAAAGATTTCCGCAAAAATGCAGATGTCCATTTGTAATTTGCTGCCATCGATTTATCGTTTTTTTTCTCTATTTCCCTTTAAATACGTCAACTGTCCCTCTTAGATGAATTTAAATAGAAATCAAAAAATTGCAAATGAAATGGAAGTTTTGAAATGAAGTTTCTACGGATCTCCAGTCCAATGGATTGACGGCCTCGAAAAGATAGTGGGATATATATACTGGATACGGATGGAGGATCGGAAACTATGGTTAATGTGCGTCCAACTTTAAAATAAAGTACTAAAATGTTTTCATACATTTATTTCACATTCATGTCTAAGTAAAAAACAATACAAAAATCTTATACTGCACGTCCTTCTATCATAAATTACTTAATATGTTATCTTTAAATTAGTATATTTACAAACTTAACTAGGTACTATTGAAATATAATTAATATTATGTTGACTATGTCACCAGCATTTAGATAGAAATATGGGATTACAAAAACAATTCATCTACTACCTAATCAATGTGTGACTTGAAGATGGCATTTGATGATCATGGTAAATCAATCTGACGTGGATATATGCAGGTGGTTCAGCACGCCTATACAAAAAGCACTAATAGATAATATAACTGAAAAAAAAACACTACTCAAATCTTATTCTTTTGTACAAATCATCTTACATTTATACGGAACGTGTTCTTTCAATGACGTGTCAAAAATCTCTTGATGCTCTGATGCTGATCGAGCCATATCAGATTCCTTATTTTCCTTGGCAGCCGGTTCATCAAATGTCTTCAGAAATTTTGCAGGCTTTCCGTTAACTAGTCTGGCTTTTACGGCCTCTTTTACTTTAAATAAAAATGCACTTTCTGTAGCTCTAGGCCAGGACTGTAAGGCGATTTTGGATGCTTGTTGAGGATAATTTTCTGTTGATACTAATCGGTTGGATAGTAACTTATCATCATTATCGGAATTTGATATTCTGTATTTATTTTGACGATCATAATCAGGAACTGAGACCTTTGTGGGTTTTAGTAAAGCAGTTCTGGATGCTTTTTGAGGGTAATATTCAGTTGAAACTAATCGGTTAGATAGTAGCCCATCATCATTATCCGAATTTGAGATGCTATAGTTATCTTCAGGATCATAATCGGGAACGGAAACCTTTGTGGGCTTTATTTCGCTCGGAGATCCTTTATGATCGTCGTAAATTTTTCTTGTTCCAAGTTGTCCTTTATTTATTTGAGGAATGAAACTTCGGAATTTATGTCCATTATAATTTTCAGGCCCAGGTGTCGTAGAGATAGAAATTGTAATTGTATTTTCTTTGCCCAGATTGTTATTATTCCTCAAAAGCGTATTCTGTAAATTATTAGGTTTTCCTCTGAGATTTCTTATAAAATCCTTGCTTAATTTTTCATCCGCATTTGGTATTGAACTAGATGCTTTCCGTAAATTTAGTAGCGGTGAATTCACCGAAGTTGCCTTTAACTCAGGTACTTGTACAGTTTTAGGAACGGGCACACTTGCGGCAACGGGCATTTTGAGTTTCTTTTTATCTAAAGTTTTTGGAGATGAGTTGAATCTTGCAGATGTTTCTTTTCGAGTTGCAGTTTTTTTAGAATCTCTAGCACTTCCTTGTGAATGTTTCGGTTGTTTTGCCTTATTTTTATTATGTAAATTACTTGATGTTCTTAATATTGGCTTAGTACCACGAGATCCGCTAGTTAATAATTTTGACCTATCGAGTAAATCGTTCCGTACTGATTCAAGTCTATCATTGAAATCCACATGTAAAGCTCTTAGCTTATCATTTATATCTTCAGTATTTTGTGAGATGGTATCTAATAAATTTTGAGAACCTATAATCGGATTTCTTAGAGTATCATAGTTGTTGTTATTTAATTTTTTAAACTTGGACTCAAGCGCATTTTTGGAGTGCTTCAAGGTAGAATGCATATTATTTCTTGCTTTACCCGAAGGATCGAACCGATCTCTCAAATCATGTAAACTAGGCCTTATATTCAATATATCATCCAAGTCTTTGCTTTCTCTTAGACTACTCTTTAAAACATTTTTATCAATATTCAGACGACGATCCTCCAAAGTCGATTTTAAGTCGAATGGGTCTAAATTTATTTTTTTCGCTTTCAGTGATTTCGTTGGAGCGTCAAGATTAAGAAAACCTGGAAATATACTTGATTCTGGTCTTAACCTCAAGATATCAAAATTTATACCGTCTGAGAATCCCAACGGAGGTTTCCTCGACTGAAAATTAGATACACTAGCGTCTGTTGCCATAATTGGATTTAATATGTCTGAGGATTCGGAATAAGATTTAAGCGTTGGCGGAGAAATATTTGGTACATCTCTGTCACTTTTATCAAACAAATCCATCAATTTTACTCTTACATTATCGACTATTGGTTTTGGATCGAGTGGCGGAAGTTTTAGGTTATCACTGAGTGCATTTTTTAACAAATTATTTGATGGGTTTAACTTTGTTTGGAGAATGGGGACACCCAGAATATCATTTTCTCTAGGAATACTACTTATAACTATATCGCTAGGATCAGCATAATTATCGGTTAGTCGTGATGCCGGGTCTGTTTTGCAATTATTTATTTCTGTAGACTTCTCTTGAAACGTATCCAGGTTCACAGGTTTTACAATAGTTTCTGTTGGTGTGTTAGCAGAATTATCCAAATCTAACCCATCTGTATCGCTACTGCGGTTTTCTAAACTCTCATTATCTTTTTCTGAAGGATTATTGTATTCTATATTATTTAAATCACGTTCTTCCTTTTGTAACATAGAATCAGACATTATTTGCAAATCCTGCATGCTAACATCAGTACAATCACCAGCATTATCTATAGCAGCATCAGATTTGTACGATTTAGAGACTGTGACATCTTGCAAGTTATCTGGTAAATTAGCTATTTTGGTTGGGAATATTTCTAAATTGTCATTGAGTATATTCGACTTAAGTGTAGTTGGGACTTCATTAACGTAATCCTGATTTTTTTCTGTGGTGACCAACATGTCTTTATTTTCTTGCTTTAACATATTTTTATTTTTCATGTTGGTTTTTATATTTTTAAGGTCTTCTTGTTTCTTTAAAATGTAGTTTTTAATGCTTGATATAGTTTTATCAATTGAAATAGGGTCTAATAGTTGTGGTTTAGAATGTTTTGGAATATTATTTAATTCATTACTTTCTCGTATATCTCGTGCATCAGAATATTCAGGTTGTATATTTTCGTTTCCTGACGTACGGGCCTCAGGTTCATCAATTATGTTATAATTGTTACTTATGTCTGAAATGTAATCTTGATCGTTATTTTTCTCATCTACGCAACTGCCTTCATTAACAAGAGCTACTTTGGGTAGCAAGTGTTCCATATCTGTAGAGTCGCTACTTTCTGTTGAAAGTGGTCCATTTCCAGCTTCTATACTATTTATTTGTAATGCTACTCTCTCACTGTTTTCAGTATCATCAGTGATCTGTGTATTCTTCGAAATGACTTGCAAATTCGATAAACTGGAACTTGAATCAGAATCATGAATACTATTATCAAATGTGTCATTTATCAATGTTAGGGGTGAAGTGATCCAACTTGGAGTGTCTTTAGTTTCACTTTCAATTAAAGAATCAGCATCATCATTTTCAATGATAGGTGGTAATACAGCTTCAGGTTTGTTAAATTTGTAATTGCCTGGCTCTGCATCATTTACGTTTCGCTTTAAATTTTCTACTACTCCTAAATCATTATTAGGATAATCCGGTATAATAGTTGTTACTGGTATCAGCGCTTCATTTTCACAATCTTGATTTTTAACTGTAGTTATTAAATTATCTTCATTTTCTTGCTTAAATGATTTTTTATTTTTCAAGTTCGCATTTGTATTTTTTAAATCTTCTTGTTTCCTTAAAATATAATTTTTGATAGATGATATAGTTTTATCAATTGAAATAGGGTCTAGCAATTTTGGCTGGAGATTATTCTGTTTCTTCCTTGATTCATTAATAACTTCTGTATCTTGACCATTAGAATAATCAGATTGCATGTTTTGATTTTCTATTGACCGAGCCTCTGTTTGACCAATTCTTTTAGCACTGTTATTACTTGCGTCAGTAAAAGAATCTTGTTCGTATTTATCTTCTACACAATTGATATCATCAAGAATTGTTAATTTTGATGGCACATTTCCAACAGTTGGTAGTGTATTTATTTTTTCTGTTGAAAATGGCCTACTGACAGATTCTTTAGTTTGTGTTTCGTCACCTAAATTTTCATTGTGACAGTTATCATCAGCTGGTCTTGTATCTTTGGAAGAAACATGCAAATTTACCAGACTTGGGCTTGAATCAGGATCTGCAGAATTATTTTCTATAGTATCATTTATTAATGTAAGGGGTGTAGTTTCCCAACCTTCAGTATTTTCATCGAGATTTTCACGCGAATATACATCATCAGCATAATCATACAAAGTCCCAACTTTGTTAAACTTACTCTTTGTTGCCTGCTTGCTGAGCAAATCCTTTAACGGTATAAGCTCTACATCTTTCAAGTTCAACAAATTTGGTAGACTAAGTGGTCTACTATTCTGCTTTATATTTTCATATTTTGAATTAGCTCTATAATATGGAATCCTTTCTTCAACCTGTTCCTGAACTGCAGAAGGTGCTGGGCAAAGGTCATCGTCATTGTCAAGTAACCTTTCTGGGAGTAGATTTTGTCTTGTCTTTAATTTTGGCAAATGTAAGAAAGAACTCATAGTTTTGTCTCGTATACTTCGAAATAATGAGCTCGATCCCAAATCAAATTTTCTTAACTTATTTTGGAGTGGAAAAGGTTTAAATGGCAATTTATTATTGTCATCCACATCATTATTTAATGCAGTGCTTTTAAAATCTGTATTTGATGACAAGGGATTAGTTGATGATCCTCTCATTTCTTCGTCTAATGGCGTTACATGCTCATGAATACTACTAGCGCCAACATCACTATCCATATCATAAAAGTTCCTATTCAAAATGCTAGGCCTAATTTTAGATAACCTACGATTATTGAAGGTCAAGCTCGGATTTGAGGCACCTTCCAAGGGATGAATACAACGGGATTGTTTAATATTAGATGCTTGAGATTCAATATCGTCATTATCTGCAGCTTTGGGATTGACTACTATAGTAAATAAATTAGCACTTTCCTGGGGGACTGCATCCCCGAACATGTCGTTTTCTACAGCTCTTGCGGCGCTCTTAGCAGCATCTCTCGCCAGTGCATCTTCGTACTCTTCGTCAGTGGCTATGCGTAGCGTTTCTAATACTGATGAAGCGAGGTCTACTTCTGGGTTGAAGATAGGCTTTGGCTCTTGTTTTTTATCTGCGGGCCTGAAAATCAACATGTTTTATTTTATGAATATAGAAAATACAACTTTATAATGATGGCAAGAAATCATTAGCATGAAACAGTTGAAAATTTCCACATAATTATAGATAAAACCATTCTCCTTCTTCATCCGAACACTAATCTGAGTGCCACCATTGTTAACATGGCACGTGTATATAATGGTGGCCCTCTTTCCTGAGACTTTGCCTTCAGCTTACCATCAGGCTAGGTAAAGTCAAATTGACGTGTCATTTATAAAAAATAGGGGATCCATCCAAACCCACAACTTTGGTTAGTTTTATTATTTTGGCGCGAGAGTGACAGTCGGTTGACCTGTGAGGAAAGTTTAAGTCAAACTTTCGTATATTGATCAGTAAGTGTATTGGCATTGATATGAGGTGTTGTGCCCCAATAATCGTGTTAGGCCCTATGCACCAATAAATAAACATTAAATTTCAATAATTAATAAACAGCAATTGCATAAGTACCTACACCTCATAGCCCGCTTTTTTATATATTTTTTATTTTTTTATTAGGGACAACAAACAGCCACAGTATATAATATAGTGCAACAATTCATAAAATACACAATATCAACTAGGCAATATTGTGGCCCACTACGCTATCCACAGATTGATATGCTAGTAAATATAGCAGAGAGAGCCTCACAATAAATAGTATCACAATAAATATACATTGTTAAAATACATTTCGGACAATTACATTTCGGACAATTATACATTGTTAAAATTACAAAGCAACAATAAACTCATCAAATGTAATAAATAAATCAGAACGAGAAAAATAAATCAAGTCCACAAATTCTATAATTCAACAATTTCAATTAATTCAATAAATTCAATTACAATTTAGTACATTTCATAGCTAGCATATCATAGCTAGCATATCATAGCTAGCATATCATAGCTTTTAATACAAGAGCGCATGTCGTCTGACCTCCTAACTTCGAACACAAAACCTGCCCCTGACCCTTATCCATCAATTAGTAGGTGTTTTGACTTACAGGTGAAATTAGCTTGTTCCCGAGGGTCTTGGACGCCTATAAGTACAATCTGTTATCTCTACTATGTAGTTGAGTAGCTATGACGTCCATAGGCCACGGGAAAGAGAGTCGCCATTACAGATACATGCCATGTTACTATGGTGGCATTCAACTTGACAGTCTCATCAGATACTTTTTCACGCCCCTTGATGTCCGCTTGTCCGCCTACGCGATATTTAAAACAAATCAAAATGCGTACCTCAAGAAAGTCCCAGCAGAACGCATTGCAGAAGGAAATAGAAGCGATGAGGCTCCCTCAGAATCAGTGTCTCGAAACCGACACGGACAGTCATTCAGGTCCCGCGCACGTAGGAACACGTCTTCAGTACCGGCGTCCAATGCGTCATCGTACCGAACATCCCGGCGGGTGTGACTCTTGTCCAGGTCCTCACAAGAACAGCTATCTTCGAAGTCCAGCTGACGTGTTGGACGATCATTATGGCTTGTGTCTGTTATGTGTTCTGAAGAGATCTGATGGAACAATTACCATTTAAGATTAAGAAATAGCCCTTCATAAAAAATTGAATTATTTTTCATGTGAAAAATCCTAGAAGTTTTAATTATTTGTAAGTAGATGTATGAATCTCAAAATCTTTGCAGGACGCACATGATTCTGTTTCGGTCTTCGGTTCTGTTGAAGTCAATGCTAAACAATCATTTTAGTAAGTAGGTATAGTGTTGAATTTTAAACAACTCTGGCATTGGGCAATCATCACCGTGTCACAGATAAACTTACAAAATTTTAAGCTGATACTTAATTTTTTGTAAGTTTCTATACAAAATCAATACATATATACATACTCATGACCCGAAAGGGTGGGCAGTAGTGCATTAACATCCACGTTTCCCCAACTACGATGTTCGGTCCCACGTAATAGGGGGCGCTCCGTGCAAATATTTGTATGCATGAATATGGGTACTTGCATTGGTCTGGTCGTGCCTCGGAGAGCACGTTAAGCCGTCGGTCCCGGTTGCCATACAAACATCTATGGCAGTCGTTACGGGTAGTTGCGGCCCTCAAAAGTTCAACAACTGGTCTAACTGCAATGGTTCGATATCGCCTTTGGGTTGTGGAGGTCAGATGGCTAATTATCACATTTTATGCAAATAAATCTATTCTATTCTATTCTATTCTAAAAGGTCGAAGCTCAGCCAAATCCGCAGTTGGACTGGTTAAGCGGACCCCAGACCCAGGCTAGGATGAAGAAGGGTGAAGAAGAAAGGACATATGCTATGTTTGGTCCCGATAATCGACATCCACGCGGGCGGAGCCGCGAGCAAAAGCTAGTTACAAATAAACCTAACCCCTTCAGCTACGCTAAATTGTTCGTGTTAGAAGTGGGTTCACGTCAGTAATGTAATGGCCAGGCTTCGAACCTGGGAGCTCTCGATCGTAAGGCCGACTAAGCTGACGATTGTTCACAGTTCTCTTACTAATTACCTGCATCCTAAGGTTAATAACCTAATAGATGGCATCGAATATATAATCGTGAAACATTTATTACATTTTGATTCAGGGCGTGCGTAGTTATGGGGTCCCACCTTCACTACGCACGCTCCTTTTGTCGGTGCACTCCCAAACTGCTTTCACTTCCACAATCCACTGACGATATCAAAGTTCTATAGATAAATACTGGTGGTCAGCCTATTTAGGATTCCGATCAAACGAGCGTCAATGTTCGAATGGCAATGGGACCGACGACGGCTTAACTCGCGGGCGCAACAGAAAGTCTCTAAGTGTTAATTTAATGGTCACCGAGACTGGCCTATCTTGCTATGTGCTAACACCACATACATGTGTAATTCTTCAATGATATAAAATAGGAATAAATCAGTAATAACGTAGGACACAACGGTATTTCCGTCCAATTGAGCACTCCGACTGAAGAAGTAAATCCGCCCTACAGAATGCTGCGGTCATAATAACCTCGTGTTGTGTTCCCGGCGGTGAGTAGGGTAGCCAGAGCTTACTGGAGAGTTTTTGTGCTATCAGTGGGAAGACCTTAGGCTTATCCTGCTTCATCTTCTACCCTGATGGCACAGAAGCTCTCTGTTCTAATAAGGTCGGCAGCGCGAGTGTGACGCCCCTGCCGTAGACCAAGGTAACTACTTTCCATCAGTTGGGCCGAGTGCTTGCCTGCCACCCAAGTGGTATATAAAAAAACGGTTGCACTCTGGGAGTGCCGACAGAAGTGAAAACTTTTTCTTTCTTTCTTTCTTCGTTATATACCTACATAGATAAAGATAAAAAACATACCATACCATATCATACCTATAATACAGCGCCAATCATAATCACAAATTTTCTGCTAATTTTCTATCAGAAGAAATTAATAAATTACAAAAAGATAAAATTATCACAAAAAGTAATAAATTACAAAAAGAAAAAATCACAAAAAGTGTCATACGGCCAGGTTTCAACCCGGTACTATCTGAAACCATAGGGACTTACAGTCAATGCGTTTACCGCTATGCTGCGAAGCTATTTATAGTATATTGCAAAATGGACAGTCTATAGCTAATATTGTATGACGTCAGTCGTCGGTAACGGTCCAAAGGTCAAGCGATCCTGACGCCCGAGTTTAACAATTTTTACCCATCCAACGCCGCTAAAGAAGTTTTCACTTCAAAAAAGGCCTATAGGGCGTGGCGGTAGAGAACACGAGTGCTACACAAGTAGCGTGCGTTCAATTCCCTCTCAATGTAAATATTTGTAAGCATGAATATTGTGAGTCTATTTGTCTATTTGCAGTGATCCGTTCGTGCTTCGGAGAGCACGTTTACTAGTTGTCATACGAACATATATGACAACCGTTACGGGTAATTAGAGCCCACAAAATTCCGACTACTTAGTCTAACTGCAGATTTTCGATGCGCCAATTGGTTGTGGAAAACAGTAGCAGTCGCTTCACGGCAAATATCGAAATTTAACTGCATTACAGTTAGACTGGTAATTCGACCCCAACTGTACCAATCGAAAAACTATCGTAATCGTATCGTAAACGTGATGAGAGAATGTGTGAATGTGTGAATGTGTGAAGCCAGCCAATCGCAATGTTCCATTCTCTCAATACATTTCCGATACTATTAAGATAGTCTTTCGTGCTACGGGTACTGAATAGAGAAAGGGCTCAGAGAACAATGATAAAATAGGAATAATACAAAATTACATTCAAATCTGTAGAGCACTGTCAACACTAGTGCTGTCCACCGCCCTATCTTTCAAGCTCACATTGAGATTCGCAAATGAGTGCCACTTTACCAATCTCATGTTATTACATTAATACAGATACACATATACATACATAGATAAATATAGAATTCTGATATATATGGCGCAGCCAACTAGCTTATTCAGCCGTTCAATTAACCATCTAGGCTCTTTACTGAGCCGCGGCGTTCAATTAGCGGCCTGAACGGTGTTCAGCCAGTTCAGGGTCGGTAGCACGATTGTGATGCCCCTGGTGTTGCAAACGTCCATAGGCCACGGTAATCACTTCCCATCAGGTGGGCCGTGTGCTAGTCTGCCACCTAAGTGGTATAAAAAATAAAAAAGCCATTTGATTGAACGTCAAAGAACGATGATAGAATAGAAATAATACAAAATTACTTACATATTTGTAGAGCACTGTCAAAATCACTAGTGCTGTCCACCGCCCCATCTTTCAAGCTCACATTGAGATTCGCAAATGAGCACCGCTTTTCCAATCTCACGTTATTATTAAGAATGTGATATCACATTATCATTGCTACCGATCCGAGAGAGATAATAACTGTGGAGTGAAGCACGCGCGAAATGCAAGACGGACATAAACGTGACAGAAATGCTGTTTCAGCACATTTGATATCAGTGACGGTAAAAATAATCTAGTTTTGTGGAACAAAGATGTGAACTATTTTTGTTACCTAGACTACGATTTTTATTCTTTATTTAAGGGGTTTAACACAGTTTGTGTAGATGTTTAAATCGAATTAAAGAGAAAACATAGAATCGGTCTAGGTAGGGTAGGCGCTCATTTAAATATTTAGAATGAAAAATGCTAAAAACTAAATTAAAAAGAAAATTGTGCAAATGTTTCTTATTGAGCAATAAGAAACATCTACACATAAGAAGCAGTAAGATACATACATACCTGTATCCAATTGTGGAAGGTGGAGCTACCTTCCCCAATTGGATACAGGTATCATACATACCATAAAATAAAATAAAAAACCTTATTTTGTATTTGCTTACTTTATACTGCTTTATATTTTTTGTCAACATAAAAACAATATAAGTAGTATTAAATAATGTACTTAACCTATTGTATGAATATAAATATAAATGATATGTAAAGATCGATATAAATTCCGGAAGAAGGGACCTGGTGACCTGAAAGTCCTGAAACAGGCATAGCTACCTTCCCCAATTGGAAACACTTTGATGCCCACGGTCCACTCTCCACCTTTTGTGTTCATTTTTGAAGTGAAATCTTCTTTAGCGGCGTTGGATAGGTAAAAAGTGTTAAACTCGCGTCAGAATCACTTGACCTTTGAACCGTAACCGACGACTGACGTCATACAACATTGGCTACAGGTTGTTTATTTAGTTAGGTGCGCCAAGAAGCTTCGTAGCTTAGCGGTAAGCGCTTCGACTGTGAGTCCTTATGGTCTCAGATAGTACCGGGTTTGAACCTGGGCTTCTGACACTTTTTGTGATTATTTTTTCTTTTTATAATTCATTAATTTCTTCTGACAGAAAATTTGTGATTGGTTCTATGATTGGCGCTATATTATAGGTATGGTATGGCATGGTATGTTCTTTTTATCTTTTTCTCTGTATATAACGAAGAAATAAAAAGTTTTCACTTCTGCCGGCACTCCCGGAGTGCAACCCGTCTTTTTTTATGCCACTAAGGTAGCAGACAATCACACGATCGACCTGATGGAAAGTGGTAACCGTGGCCTATATGGACGTGTGCAACAGCAGAGGAGTCACACACTCGTGCTGCCGACCATGTTAACACAGAGAGTTTCTGTGCCGTCAATGTAGAATACAAAGCAGGCATAGCCTTTGGTTTACCCATCGACAGCCACAATAACTCTACAGTGAGCTCTGGCTACCCTACTGACCGCCGGGAACACAACACGTGGCTATAATGACCGCGGTATTCTGTAGGGCGGTGGTACTTCCTCAGTCGGACCTCGTGTACTACCGATTTCTCTGGCATTTTGGGTGTAACAACCAACTAACTTCCTAATCTCGAGAAGAAAGACATAGATAGAGCCTCTTCCGTCAACCAGCATGTATGAAAGCTTACACGTGAGGTTGACTTGGAAAGATCTGGGTGGGACCTCAAAAACATCCACTACTTAGTAAATGTTAAATGGAAAATTAAGTTTTGTATGTTTGTTTCGTTTGTAACTACCCCATGCATAACGATTGTACTGTTTTCCATCTGGTGGGTTGTATGCTTGTTGATCATCTAAGTGGAATAAAAAATTTTTAGAGTTAAAAATAACTTTTGGTCGTATTCGGTCAAAAATTAATACTAAGTTCATCACAAGAATCTTATCTACTATATAAAAATAAGTCGGGTTTTCCTTCCTGACGCTATAACTCCAGAACGCACGAACCGATTTCCACGGTTTTGCATTCGTTGGAAAGGTCTCGGGCTCCGTGAGGTTTATAGCAAAGAAAATTCAGGAAAACCGACATCCACGCGGGCGGAGCCGCGGGCAACAGCTAGTCAGTTTCTAAAGTTGATTACCAGTCTATACAGGGTGTAATCGTTAAGTGTGTCCAGCAGGGCTAACATGCGCGCGTCGTCAAATATCTCGAATCGAGGTGAGATATCATCTCGACTCTTCTCGAGCGAAGTAACGTCGACATATTTTGTCGCGTCAAACTTTTTCAATTATTGTCTATGGCATACACATTTTTTAAACATGTTAGTTGCTGTTTTCACATTTATCCGATAAAATCGGCCCGATACGGCCATTTGCTCGAAAGCACAGACTAGTTAGGGATGCTAGGTATGAAAAAAGAGAAAAAAATAGTGCAAACAATTTTCGACCTTATTGACATGACATGCTATTAAATTTTTTTTCTTATATTCGTGATCAGCGTCATCAATTAATGCGAAAAGACACGTAACAAAGGAAATGTCATTAAGGTCGAAAATGGCTTGCAGTCGCTGTTTTAGTCCAAAATGAACCGAGCTCAAGAAAAGAATACACGAGATAACTTCTCGTCGACCAAATGAACGACGGGAGACAAAACATTTTAAATTTCAAAATTCGAGTACTAGATCACTTAAAATAAGGAAACTAAAACCTTTCTACTAATCTCATACTAAATGTATGGGAGTGTTTAATGTCAAAATTTTAGATACCTCTCGTTTGATTTTCAAAAAGTTATTGATGTCATTTTACTCATTAGGTAACGTACTTTCGATATCAGTTTAAAGTTTTTTGATATCTGTAATAGTTACGGAATAATCGCCTGGACACACTTAACGATTACACCCTGTATAGGTTACTAGGTACCTACTGGAACAAGATAGTGTTAACTAACTACACAGTATAGTAAGCTGTGCTTGTACATTATTGTAAGATCCATGTTGCCATGTTTAAAGGCAAATAAATTATTCTTATTCTTATTATAAAAATAAAAGGTTTAATTACAGCACACAAAGATATCACGAAATATGCATTTTTGTGATTACAAAATAAATGTTGGACTTGTTGGAGCATGGACAGGAATCATAATGATGATTTTTTTTTAAAGCCAACAGTAGTGTTCGCGTACAAAAAAAAACACATCATTGTATCTGAGTTGCCAAAGCATAATAATGACCGCCTATAACAGCACGGGCAGTGCTCAGCTACCTGAATATATCCTGGATATTCGAAACTCTTCTTTGAATAGGTACGTTTTGAGGCGACACTGAAGTCATTTAGCGAAATCCTCACGAAGTAACTTCAAAAGTCGTCCTAGGTTGTTGACTATTTCCAATTTAAATTTATAAAAGGTCTAGCCTTTGCCTTCGGCTGCATGCGCATGCAATCAATTCATAGGAATTTCTAGGCGTTGTCATTTTCCTGATTCGTCTATTCCTGTACCAAATTTCAGCCATATCCATTAAATCGTTAGAATTAAATTGAATAATAAGCATCCAAACATTTTTACAAACTTTCACATCTATAATACTTACTAGCTTTTGCCCACGGCTCCGCCGGCGATGATGTCGGGTATCACAACTAAACTTTAAGAATTATATTATAATTATCTATGACTAAACATAGCCTATGTCCGTTCTCAAGGTCTAATTTACCCCAATACCAACATCAAAATCGATTGAGTGGTTTAGGCGTGAAAGCGTTACATACAGACAGACACACAAAGTTTGCATTTATAATATTAAGTAAGTAAGTATAGATATAGATTAGTTGGATGACTCGTCTCGCGACTCTTCCAACTAGGATTTGCAGGAGCGTGAACAGGAGTCTTTATATTTAATGTTTCCTCGTTCGTAACCCGAGAATCCGGCTATCAATGAGAGTAACACGCGATTGGTACATAACAACAACTGCTTCGTTCATAATATTCATACTTCATACATATTGTTCGTCTACTGCGTACCTAATGTACCATATTGTTAATTTGAGTGTAACGTTGATAAAATTGTTTTATATTACTGATAATATTATTTTTTGGTGTGCTTTGTGATAGTGAATATTGTTAGTGAAGGTTTAAAATGAGTATGGAATCATTCAAACCATTTTGTTTATTTCTTGTGCTGTTTCTTTGCCGCTTGACAACCATAAATGCCGGTAAGTATATTCATGATTATCAATCTTTAAAACATTGCATGATGATAACGATTCTATTTGAAAATCACTACATAGTATAAAACAAAGTCGCTTCCTCTGTCCCAATATCCCTTTGTATGCTTAAATCTTTAAAACTACGCAACGGATTTTGATGCTGTTTTTTTTAATAGATAGAGTGATTCAAGAGAAAGGTTTATATGTATAATACATGTTTAATATAGTAGAGGGTGCAGCGGGAACAGGATCTGACGCCACGCGGGCGGACAAATATTGGCGGTACGAAGTTCGCCGGGTCAGCTAGTTAATGATAAAGTTAAGACAGGCTAGGTGTACAGTTACGCCTATTTAGTCCCGAAGGGATAGGTAGAGTTGTAAAGTCATACAGGCATTTCTATAAAGTTAACATTTAAATATTTAAGTTACTTTTCTAAATATGATCATAGTAAAAGTTAATTATAACTGCTTTTACATGTCTATAGTATATGATAGATTCCAGGTGGATAATTTTCGTGTAGCTAAGCTAATTTTTCAAACAGATATTTATTAGATACTGTCTATTGCCCGCGCGTGGATGTCGGTTATCCCGACCAAACATAGCCTATGTCCTATCTCAAGGTCTAATCAATTCCTATACTTACCAAATTTCATCAGAATCGGTTATGTGGTATAGGCGTGAAAGGCGGACAAACAGATACATTTCTCATTTATTATATTAGTATGAATAATAAGTTTAAAGGTATTAGGTAAGGTATCTATTATAATATTGAACAATTAAATCACTTGTACTTTGTGTGACCCTTTGATAATGCCGTGAGGTGAAGCCGGTCAGGTTAAAAATAAAAATAAAATAAAGTGTGAAAAAGTACAAGTGATTTCATTGTTCAATATGTGTAGTAGATTCCACCAAGTGCCATCAATCTCCAGTATAAACAATATCTATTATAAGTAGATAATAAAGGTCTCAATGACGTCAAAAAAATGCTGATTTTCGTATGGCAATGGTGACTTAAATAATGACGTCATATGTGTTTATAAGATTCACTAAGTTCGTCAAGGTTTTTAGATTACCTAACTCATGTATAGTAGGTAGGTAAGTATTCTCCAATTCACCTAACGTCGCGCAAGGTCCGATTATGATCAAATCACATAAGACAATACCCCCGACGCAAAAAAGACGGGTTGTTATAAGATTGATGTGTAAGGCAAAAGCATCAATAGTGGGCATTGACCCAATGGTGGACACTTTCGAAAAAACCTTTATTATAAGAAAAGTAGCTCTAACTATTTAGTTTTCATGACTATTTACTTAAAAGACATCTAATGATAAATATTGTAAATAACTATGTGTTCAAAATTCGCAACTCTGTCGTAAGCATGTGGTAAGTAAATAATAAATTGGCGCCAGTTGTTTCTTAAGATTTTTATTAAGGGTAGTGATTTTTAATAGGTGGAATTTTTCATTTAATGATCATCACTCACTATTAATGATCATCACTCTTTTTAGTACGGATGTTCAAATATGTTAGTTGTTGACCTACATAGAATACTTATTACTGTATTTTTATGGCTAGATTTTCTATCAGTTTTAAGTGATTGTCCATTATTGGTGTATACCTAATGGACAATCAGTTGAAACCTGTGAGTATAATAATTGTATGGTTTATCTTTAAAGTAAAAATATGTTAATTTTGAAAGATTTTATCTGCTAAAGTAAATGTCTAAATTTTACAGTTTTTATAGTTTAACAGTTAAAAAAGGACCCTAAGACCACTCTTTAAAAAAAAAATGTGTGTCTGTCTGCGGCATCGTACCTTTTTTTTTGTTTGAAATTTGAATTAGTGGTTACTGTTCCTAGCTATGTTGGATGAAAATCGGTCCAAGATGGCCTCAACAAAATGGCAAATTAAATTCTTTTTCTAATTTTGTTTTTTCTAGATAAACCATGCGCGGCTATCCAGATCAAATCGAAGTCGGTAATCTGCGTATGCAAAGCCACGTATTGCGACTCGATCACCAGAGTGCCACCCACAGGAGAAGCTTACGTTGTCTATACTAGCTCACAGGTAAGATCAATGATCGTATATTATTACTAGCTTATACACCTGGCTCCAAGCGTGTTAATCTCTACGCAATCAAGTAACTATAAAGTATTTTTCCAAAATAATAATAATAACAAGATTTTTGTTTGTACAATTACTGACGAAGTTATAAAGACGAATAACCACCTGAAGTAGGTATATCATGAGGGATAGCACAATTGACATCTGTCGAGCGTCACCAACCTGGTGAATTCCTCAGGCATAATAATTCCAGTCCTTATCGTCTTGCTAACGGCGAGTACTATCACAACAATCATATCGCCAGGATATGTATCTAATCCATCAGCGACTTGCTCTGAAATACAACCTTGTAGAAGATGAGGTGCCTTACTATGGGTATGTTCCTGAGCCAATTTTAGAAAATAGTCATATCACATTGTACTGAGATCGGTCTATCATCACTTATAGGACTTTTGTAGCCAAGAAGCCTGACATTGTGGTGATAGACCGACCCGAACGCCGAGCATTGATTGTTGATGTCACCTTTCCTCATGACGAGAATCTCGTGAAAGCTGAGAAAGATAAACAGGTTAAGTACTTAAAATTGGCCCACGAGGTTGGCGACATGTGAAATGTTGACTCAGCTATCATTGTACCGATAGACGTGTCAGTCGACAGAATAATAGCAAAGAGCCTCAAACAACACCTGAAGAAGCTCGGGTTAGACGGTTGGGTCAAGGGCCAGATGCAGAAGGTTCTGCAATGAAGCATCACACTATGCACGCCGCATATCTGCATCATAATATATTACACTGCATTAGGTAGTGCTCCTTGATACGTCGCGCATCGTGAGGATGTTCCTTTCTCTGGAGCCCTAACCACCGGTAGCTTGGTTCCTGTATCCGATACCGAGCACTTTTTTTATATTTAAAAATAGACTTTTTATACGTATTTGAAAATATAATTTATAAGTTTTCTATATGAAGAAAGCGGATAATAATTTTTTTTATTGCTAAATTTCACACAGCTAACAATAAAATGAAAATCTTTCGAATAGGAAAACTGTATAAAATTCGTAGTAGTTTTAGCGTTTTACATTCTATAAAATGTTTAAATAGCATCATTGTTTACGACAGGGCGGATTGCGGTTTAAAAAAACCATCAGGACTTTGGAAACAAGGCACAGCTCTGGTAAGATATTTATTAGATCTGAAAATATATCAATTCTTGAACTCTAGATCAATCTCAGTATTGAGAACGATTTATTAATACGGGGCTAGGAAATCTTTATTGTTTTTTTTACATTTTTCTTTTTTGTATTTTAGAAACAGAAAGTAGTACCGAAACATTGATATTACACCCGGACATCAGATATCAGAGAATAGAAGGCTTCGGTGGAGCTGTCACTGATTCCGCAGGAATCAACTGGAAGAATCTTTCAGAGCCACTGCAGAAACTTCTGATCGAGTAATTGACCACGTTTTATACCTAAGTATATGTTTATCTTTAAGTAGGTATACCTAAAGTAGGCAGCCAGAGCTCACTGTGCTCTCAGTGGGAAAACCAAAGGCTTGCCCTTCTGCACTGAAGGAACAGAATCTATCTGTTCTTACAGGCTAAGCTGCACGACTGCATGTCATTCTTATGATGTTGCACACGTCCATAGGCCACGGAAACCACTTTCCATCAGGGTGGGTCGTGTACTTGTCTGCTACCTAACTAATAAAAAAAAGTATTTCACTTTCTTAGAAGATCTGAGAGAGTCTTAAAGGACTGTAGAATATACTGTTTCCGGGCTGTTTGGCCGACAAGGCAAGGTCTCCGAAGTCGTCGTCGCCCAGACCTGCGCCACTGAAGATGTCGACCGCAGTGATCGACGAAACGTCTGGAACGCAAGTTTCACATAGACCACGGCTAAACAGTCCGGAAACAGTATATTCTACATGCAACGCCGGCCGTGAAAGCCTGAAGACTTATATTCTTAAAGGACTATTTTTTATTATAACTTAGGTATTGTTTTATTTCTTTGTAGCTCGTATTTCAGTGATGAAGGGTTACAGTACAATACGATTCGCGTTCCCATCGGTGGAACGGACTTCTCGACACGTCCCTACGCGTACAACGACTACCCGTTAGATGACGCCCGTCTGACTAATTACACTCTTTCATATGAAGATTATCAATATAAGGTAAGGCTAAGAACACATTGCCATTGCTACGCCTTTCCCATAGGCTGCTGTATCCGAAAGAGAAATAGGTCTGTACCACACTCTCACTTGACAACCATTTTAGGATTTATGTATATTATTAGTAGGCAATGCTCAGGGTGTGGCTTCGACAGATAGCCTCCGTGGTGTAGCGGTAGTGAACGCGGCCGTTACGCAGGAGGCGCGGGTTCGATCCCCGCTCAGTGAAAATATTTATATGCATGAATATGGGTATTTGCATTGATCTTGTCGTGCCGTCCCGTTTGTCATACAAACATCTATGGCAGTCGTTACGGGTAGTTGGAGCCTTCAAAAATCCAACAACTGGTCTAGCTGAAATGCTTCGATATCGCCTTTGGGTTCTGTCAGATGACTGCCATCTCATCGCTTCACGAAAAATATCGAAGTTTAGCCAAATCCGCAGTTTGACTGGTAAATAAATAAATAATAAATTCATTTTATTAATGGCAACAGGGCCCAATTTGTTAGTTATAATTCTTTTTACATCTATGGTTAGTAAATTACATAAAATCAAATTAAATTAAATTAAACAAAATCAATACAAATTCAATCAAATGAAATAAAATTAATCAAAATCATGTCAAATAAAAAGCGGACCTCAGACTCTAAGTTGGAAAGCCTCGGAGGCGACTGGAATTAACGCTAGGATGAAGAATGAATAAGAAGAAGCTGTGCATTCAGATTTTCGTCCTGGGGAGTGGGAAATTGGTCCAATATTTCTTTGGAGATATAATATTATATGCAGTGTTGGATGGAAGAGGAGATTCTTCTGATTCATTCATACATAGGTTTGTCGTTTTTTTGACCTCTCTGGGGTGACTGCCGCCCGACCCCCCAGCCCCAAAAAGAAAGCCAGCGCTAGAGCCCCGTCCGTTATTTAGCAAGTGCACCGGCTTGCAGGTAAAGTTGGCTTCGTTCGAGAAGATTTTTCCTGCCTAAACAAAAAAAAAAACCAAAATACCCCTAGGCTCAGGGTGTGAATTCAAATTTTCATTCTGGTCTTATATTTTTTTGGAAATAATATATATTATAGAACTATATGCAATGTTGGAAGGGGAAGGACAATATAACGATTACGTTCAGGGGTAGAGCAAACATAACAGAATTATGTTAGGTAGCCAGGATGCGATGCCATACAACCATTGCATTTGAGACCCGAGTCGACGAGTCGTTTTGGTTGGTTTCGTTTTCATTTTCCATTTTTCTTTTTTTTTATAATTTAGAATTCTGGATTATTTTTTAAATTCTAAATGTTTTTGCTTGCTTTTGTTTTCACTTTCCCATAGTCTATTCCTCACTGCAGAAGAAATAGTATTGTGTTACTACCTAATAGAAACAACTCATTTTCGATACTGAATGTGTGTTTAAAATGTATCATGTCTTAATTGGTAAAGCTGGTCAGCTTTACGATGCTTATTTTAAACATGTGTTTTCCTCAGATCCCTATGATCAAGGCGGGTATGAGTGCATCCAGTACACCAATACAAATAGTAGCTTCGACCTGGTCGCCACCTCCTTGGATGAAGACAAACAACTGGTATTCAGGCAACGGTCGTCTCAAACCTGAGTATTACCAGACCTACGCTAATTACCATTTAAAGTAAGGACATATTATTTATAAAAAAAAAGACGGGTTGCACTCTGGGAGTGCCGGCAGAAGTGAAAACATATTCTTTTTTTCTTCTTCGTAATATACATAGAAAAAGATAAAAAAGAACATACCATACCATACCTATATGCTATATGCTAATCATAGAACCTATCACTTATTTTCTGCTAATTTTCTGTCAGAAGAAATTAATAAATTATGAAAAGAAAAAATAATCACAAAAAGTTATAAATTACAGAAAGAAAAAATAATCATAAAAAGTAATAAATTACAAAAAGAAAACAAAAAGTTTCAGAAGGCCAGGTGGTTTGAACCCGATACTATCTGAATCTATAAGGACTTACAGTCGAAGTGCTTACCGTTTAAGCTACGACGCTATCTAAAGTAATTTGCAAAATAGATAGTCTCTACCTAATCTTGTATGACGTCAGTCGTCGGTTACGGTTCAAAGGTCAACTAATCCTGACGCTTCCTTAACATTTTACACCCATCCGACGCCGCTAAAGAAGTTTTCACTTCAATAATTTATTAAAATATATGTCAACTAGCTGACCCGGCGAACTTCGTACCGCCAATATTTTTCCGCCCGCGTGGCGTCAGAGCCCGTTCTTGCTGCACCCTGTTTTATATTAAACATGTATTATACATATAAACCTTCCTCTTGAATCACTCTATCTATTAAAAGAAGATTGAGGGTCAGAGAAAGCGACTTTGTTTTCGTCAAACTTAAACCTTAACCGCCTCTGCTCACACATAACATGCTAGGAAAACAATGACTGAATATTAAAAAAATATCAGAGCTACTGGCCGGACGCTCATCATCTCCAATCAAATCTATCGCTTTTGCCTGTAGAGGGTCAGACCGAGATAGACAGCCCTGGGTCAGTCGGGGTGCGAGGAATGTGCACTGTTGCTACCTCACCTTCGGGGTGTGACGCACAGGCGGCGTGCGGTTCAGACGGTTCGAGTCCGACATAACCTCCCTCTCCAGTTTCGGCAGGGGCGGTATCCGTGGGGATTTTCCGCACGATTAAAAAAATACTATCGCTTTTGAATGAATTCTCAAACGGCTTAATTATTGTTATAGACTTTTCGCCTCTGATTGATTATTTGTTTAATTACCTGCAGGTTTTTAGAAAAGTATAACGCAGAAGGCATCCCAATTTGGGCAATCACCACAACAAATGAGCCAACCAATGGGTTGCTTGGACTGTGCAGTGGCATCAATTGTCTTGGGTGGAGCGCTAAAGATATGGTGAGAATGTGGAGTTATCGCTAGCTTCTGCAGTGAAAATTATAGACAAACAGTAGACTCGTGTCTCTCAAGTCGTACTTAGTTACCTATTGGTCAATGAAATGAGTTGTTTGGTAGAAGGCCTACAATGAAATTAACGACCAAAGTTACGTATCGAAGTTTCAGGCAATCGCAACGTTAATGTCATCATGTCCACAGATCATGTCAAATACGACGATTAAATAGGGATACAACTTCTCCTTTATAGGAGGCATTATACGCACATGAAAGTGGTACAATTTCCATACGAAATTGACATTGATATGCATTGTTATATCGAGATGGCAAAAATTTTATTGGTTCGAAAGTTGCTAGCCTATGTTGCGAGTTCACAAGTAAGCTGGATTGTACCATTTTGATACTTTAAACTTCTAATGTAATGGAAGTTAGTGAAAGGTTCATTTAGAGAAGCAATGCAATCCGACAAGGGCAGTTATCTATCTGAACTAACCTAATGGTTAGAAGACTAATGCGAGGGTGGATTAGACTAGGCAAGTAATGAAACGGCATCCATTCAAGTCATTTGCTTAACTGTTTGATTGATTCAATAGCTAATTATCATTCAAGCTGATAGTATAACATACACCGTGATATTAACGTCGTTGTGTTACCGATATTTCGGCGCTGTTAAAAGTGCCATGGTCAACGTGTACTGACACGACTGTGGAGCTAGTTGTTATTGGGCAGATCTTACGCGTGCTGGACACCCGTATAGTCAATGCGACCGGGAACACTTGGATGCTGAAATAGTACTAGTACACTATAATTGGCCTAGACCTTAACGAATACCGAAGTTACTTCATGCTACATCGTTGGCTCGTTTCTCGTGCGGGTTGATATTTCCCCTCCGGTCACTAAGTCGAATGAACATTTTCATGGTAACTCCTTTGTATTTTTTCTACTAATTCATTGGTCGAAGAGATTCGACAAACTGTCTTCACCGCAACCTTCTGCAGGAACACCTCTCATTAAAAGTCCGTTCTAGGGTTATATTTTTACAATTTCCATTTCAGGGCAAATGGATACAATACTATCTAGGGCCGACAATACGCAATTCAGAATTTAAAGACACCAAAATATTGGCGGGAGACGACCAGAGACTGACGATTCCTTACTGGATGAATTTGGTAAGAATAGCATGCTTCATGTACTTCCTCATAAGCCAGTAGGTACCTAGATTGTGAATTAATCAATTAATTACCCCACCGCAGTGCACTTCTGGACATAGGCCTCTCCCAATGTGCGCCATTTTGTCCAATCTTCTGTCTTCCGCATCCAGTCTGTCCCAGCCACCTTTTTTATATTGTGAATAATAAAGCTTATACAGAGCAATCTATAGTGTTATGAGACCGTATATTACCGACATGACCCAGTGGACCCACTCAGGGTTCACTGGGTTCACGTCGGTAATATGATCATTTTTCGAGTGCTGTTTACATGGGGATTCGAACCCTCCCAGTCGATTGTAACGCTGACTCTAGATCAAAGCTACCGAAGACGCTAAGAGACATAAATTATGTTTAACGTACTTTCCCATTTTCTTTCACAGATGGTAATGGAACATCCTGGGGTACTCAATTACATTGATGGGGTGGCCGTGCACTACTACACAGACTTCATTGCACCAGCTGCACTTCTCACTGAGTTGTCGAAGTTTTACCCTGGCAAGTTTATAATGTCCACAGAAGGCTGTAAAGGTAATTATGTTCTTTTGCAATGCACCAACTTCTGTAAGTAAACAGCACTCGATCTTACTAGAAGGCTTTAAGTTAATAGTACTAAAATTAGTAACATGAGGACGAAATTGAATCAGCCCGATTCCATGTATGATTTGCAAGCTTCAAATATCATTGATTAAGATGTTATGATAGTGATGATGGAGAATGGAAAATGATGATGATGAAGACGATGAAATTAAGAGGAACACAAAATTATTCGAGAAACATTTTTTCAGGATCTAATTGGTTTACGCATAATCACGTGGACATCGGCTCCTGGGGCAGGGCTAAGGGCTATGTACTAGACATCATAACAGTAAGTTTATCCCTTTACTGCATGAAGCATGCATTACGAGCAACTATTCTCCGTCCACTATATGAACGTATTTTAGACAGATGGAAATAGTGATTGCATAAAAATTTTAACTGATTAAATCGATAGATTTAAAAAATCATTAATCAATTAATTTTAGTATCTATATAAAATAATAATTTATCATCTATCTATTCATAATAATAAAGCAGTAGATATTTCGACATGAGCGGGAGAGACAGGGTGGTTGCAGCTAACTATTAGAAATGGGCTTACAATTTTATTGTTAGACCCTTTCGGAGCACACGAAAATCCTTGCAATATTGTTTATTAGCTACTATTTTCAAAAATATACGAATGTATTATTATTTTAAATATCTGAATATTTTTAAAGTAAAGTTGGAGGGTATTGTTTTGTAAGTCATGAAAATTTCACAAGCACAATAAGTACCTACATGTTTTAACATTTTTATAAAAAATAATCGTTTACAGACATATCCTCTTCATCTGATGACGAACCTTCGCCGACATGGATAGTGAGAGATTGCTCTACCACATTATCAACAGCCATATCTCGTTCCCAGTCAGACAATATTATTTGTTAAAGGTGGACTTGTATTCCGCCTTGCTGCGTACGCTTTCACATTTGCCCATATCAATTTTATGGCGTTGTACTGACAGTTGCATGGCGGTAGTCTTAGTACTGTGTGTCCATTCTGCTGCTAGTTCGTTCACAACATATCTTCGTGGTTCCCGTTTTTCTTTTAATATACGGACCAACTCACATTTCAACATAGACTCATCTACGTTGTGGTCACGATCATGAAGCCAGTTTATAATATCGGTCTTTTTATTCGCTTGCGTAGGCATTTTATTTATAATAGGGTATTTGACAAATTTTGGAAAACCATTTTAAATTATTCCTTAGCATATAATATGCACACTACATCGATATTTCAAAAAAAAAAAACACTTTTTTTAACAAAAAATCGATGTTAAAGTTTAAATTTTCAAAAACGCGCGAAAACCTCTGTCACCTTATATGGAGCAGATTACGTGACGTCACACGCAAGTAAACATTTTGTATAACCTTAAAGCAGTGACGTCAAAGTAAATAATAAAGTATTTCTTCAAACTTTGTGAATGGTGTATAAATGGTGTGTACAAATACGTCTATAAATAATCCACAAAAACTGTTTGTTTCTGTTCTGTTCTGTCACAAAGCCGTGTTTACTTGCGTGTGACGTTAGCAGTGCTGTGATCGATCACAGACCGTTTTCGACACAGATAAAAATTCGAAAAATTATTAGATATTTTTAAGCGAAATTCTCAAAAATATGCTTATTTTAGTTTAATTTATAGTTTTAAATGTCTTTTTACGCTATTATCTGATAGGATGACCATTATTTGTAGTATTTTTTTAATGTTGTCAAATAGCGTATAAGTATTCGTGAGTGACATGGCACGTTATCCATAATAATCACTGAGGGTTCTTGCAATTTATGTAATAAGTCTTCCAACCAACTATCAAATACTTCTGAATCCATCTCCTCGTGGTAATCTTTGGTTTCTTTTCAATTTAAAAGACAATAACACACCATTAATTAATCAATTTTTGTTTCAGGATCTCAATTACGGTGTAGTTGGCTGGATAGATTGGAATTTGTGCCTTAATGCTGAAGGAGGTCCGACGTGGGCCCGCAACTACGTCGACTCTCCCATCATAGTGTTTCCTGAAAAGGGGGCATTTATCAAGCAGCCCATGTTCTACGCCATGGGGCATTTCTCCAAGTTCATACCGCGAGGATCGAGGAGAATCAAAACGTCAGGAACATCCAGCTGGTGGGAATCCTTCCCAAATGTAGCTTTGATCACACCAAATAATACCATCGTTGTAGTGTTTTATAACAAGTAAGTAAATGGAGTAACCAATTTAATGAAATATTAAATTCTATAGAGGACGTATCTATTACGTAGAATGAAAAATTAATTAAAATAGGCGTCCGCTGGTTTAGCCTCCAGGGGTAAAGATTACGTGATCCCCAAGTTCGGGAACCGTACAGTCTGCGAGCGGCCAGCGGGTAACTGACTGTGCCTGACCGTCTAACCTACATTTCATTCCTACACAAGTCAGCAGTGTCAACTAAAGCCTTAAACTTGGTCTACCCACTGACAGCACAAAACCTCTCTAATGAGCCGTGGCCACTCTAGTCACCGCCAGGAACACAATATGAAGTTGTTATAACCGCGGTTTCTGTAGCACGATGGTACCTATCCTCAGTCGAACTGTTCAATTGGGACGTAATCCGTCTACTTGCGAACACAGCTAGCTTAATGAATTTACTTATCTATTGTTCACAGCGGTCCAGAGAAGACTGTCAACATATGGCTAGATGATAAACTAGCCGCAGTGAAAATGGCACCATCATCTGTGACTACCATCGAACTGCCATACAATGAACTAACCAATACAAAATAATAAAACTGGATGTCTAAATTAATGTTGTTTTTTTTTTCATTATATTAATTATACTTTACCTTCGATTGCTGTATCATCATCATCTTCGCTTAGCGTTCTTCTCGCTTACTTTCTCTCCTCCTTTTGTTTTGAGTAGGTACTGTCACTCCCATTTAGACCCGAAGAGGAAACTTAAGCGAGAGTCTTGTCCGCCAATCAGCAGGTAGGTAGGTAATCTTTGCAATATGTACAAATGAGGTATGCCTAAGTCGATTTAAATAGAAAAAAAAAATTTGGTCTAGGCGGTTGAACTTGAACTCGCGATCTTTGCCTTAGAGCGTTTTCACACTCATCCGATATCCGATATCCAACACTACTGTTTTGGCTCTGCTAACCGATATCGGGCCGGACAATGTGAAAGAAAGATACATATTTCATACATTTGACTTCCTCCGATATCGTATATCGGATATCGGATGTCGGATATCGGATGTCGGATATCGGATATCGGATGAGTGTGAAAACGCTCTTACAGGGGCAATGCTTTGACCAATCCAAACTTCAAGCATTGCCCCTGTAAGTAGGGTTGCCAACCGTACTTTATAATAAACTATTGTACTGTATTTTCGTTAATTGTACTCTATATTTTATGAGAACAATAAAGTACGTGAAAATACTTTATTTTTCACATGATTAGTTTTTTTGTATTACTCTTAAGGTATTCTTGTCGTTTAACGGAATTTACCGATAAAAGCCGCTACAGGAGGAATAGGAATTGTGATGGTAGTACCACATAATGGCATTTTTTATTCAATTCTAGCAACGAATCATCAATCACCAGTTATTTAATCACCATATTCGATGTTCCATTTTTTATTATATTTTTGCAAACGTTTATTTTTCTGTTTTTTCGGTGCTACATCTCTAATAATAATAATATTATGCAAGGGTTGTGCTGATTTGAAAAGCTTATATCACGCAAGCGCTTTCTCTGTTTTCCGTTCATGCTACAAGATCATTAAATCAGCACATCTCTTGCATAAAATTATTATTATGATTTTAGTACAACAGATCGTTTAAAGAAGCTTATTAACAATTATATTTTCCATTTTTTAGTTTTATTAATACCATGTTAAGACTAAACAAATGAGCCCAAACTCGATAGGTTTATCTTGTTTAGTTTAAAAGTTCTTATGGCCAGCTTCTAACTCCATCTTCAGACCCTGAATACCATGTAATACCAGAGAGTTTGTGAAGACAAACCAAATGATCTCAAAATCGATGGTTTTGTCTTATTAATTTTAGGAATAGCTATGGCCACCTTCCTTCTCCATCATCAGACCAGCTCCATTGTGTTGTATATTTGTCTATTAAAATAAATATGTTGTCTATGATTGTCTATGATAGCGCCCTTGTCCCCGGACGGTACCGGCGCCCGACATGCATTCCTTAACATGTAACTCAAGTGTGTGTGTCTCTTAGAATAAATAATAAGTCGTAAAGTCGTAAAGTCATTTTCCTTCAATATCAGCCATCTCACCACGAACCCAAAGCATGGTGTCAAAAGTGGTGTCAAAAGTGGTGTCTAAAGTAATATAAGAAGTAATGTAAGAAGTGGTGTCATAAACGTTGCTTGTTGGAACTAAAAATAATCGCGGGTAAGTCAAAAGTAAGAATTTCAAAAAATAAAAAATACAAGTCATAGTCGTCATGTCAGACAAAGGAATTCTTGTCCAACTCAAACCGTTAACGATTCAAAATACTGAGGATCCATCTAGTAAATGGAAAAAATGGAAATTACGTTTTGAAATTTTCATGGACGCGAACGAATTTGAGAAATTTACAGACAATAAAAAGACTGCGATTTTCCTAAATGCGATTGGTGATGATGGCATAGAGATTTTTAATAGCTTCAATTTGGACAGAACTAAAACCAAATTCGAGGCAATTCTGAAGAAATTTGATGAAAAATTTAGTCCACACTCTAATTTGACGGTAGAGAGATATATTTTTTTTACACGCTACCAGAAAAGTGATGAATCTACGGATGAATATCTAACGATTTTAAATAATTTAAGTGGATCTTGTGAATTTGGAGATCTAAAAGAATCATTGATAAAAGACATGTTTGTAATCGGTATTAAAAACACTCATATAAAGGAAAGGCTACAAGAAGAAAATTTGACTATAGAGTCGGCAACAAAAATATCCAAGAGCTTAGAATTATCACAAGAAAGATCTAAACGCTAAATCATGAACATAAAAATGAGGTTATACAAGGAATCACTCAAAATCAAAATTATAGGGGTAGATCAAGGTCACGACAAAGAAATAATTCAAAGAATAGAAATAATAGTCATTCTCGAAATAATAGTAGAACAAGAGATCAGTTGTGTTTATCCAACAACAGAAATAAGTCACAGAATAGAAACTGTACTCGATGTGGTCAAGTACACAGACACAAATGCCCAGCAATGGAAAAAAATTGCTCAATATGCAAAAAACAAGGACATTTTGCAAAATTTTGTTTTTTCAGGCAGCCAGGAAAAAGTAACAATCATAAAGTGAGCAATATTTCATGCAATGACGCAGAACCACAGGTATTTTCTAATCAGTTTATAATAAATTCTATTCAAAATTCTAATTATAATAATAAAGATTGGTTGATAAATGTTTACTGTAATGATTATAAACTTGAATGTCAAATTGATACAGGTGCTGATACAAATGTTATTAGTGAGAAAACATTGAATAAAATTATGTCTTGTTCTCATTGTAAAATTAATATTTTTAGAACAAATAATAAGCTATTCACCTTTTTAGGACAATTAGTGCCAAATGTAGGTACATGTAAAATTGATTGTGAATTTGAAAATGGTATAAAAACAAAATTGTACTTTGTTGTGGTTGAATGTGACTGTAAAACAATTATAGGATGGAATTCATGTGAAAAACTTGGAATTGTAAAAAGAATCTATGGAATTCAGAACAAATCAGTGCAACAAATTGTTTCTAAATATGCTAAAACATTCGAGGGTCTTGGTTGTTTACCATATAAAGCTCATCTAGACATTGACAGCAATGTACCTCCTAAAATTTGCCCGGTACGTAGAATACCATATTCTTTAGAAAAACGTCTTAAAGAGGAATTAGAGAGTATGGAAAAATTACAAGTCATAGAAAAAGTTGTTAAACCAACTAAATGGGTTAACTCAATAGTCTTGGTAGGAAAACAAAATGGTAAATTAAGGATATGTCTTGATCCTAGAAATTTAAATACAGCTATTAGACGTCCTTACTACCCGTATCCAACATTTGATGATTTAAGATCTAAAGTTGCGGGTGCATCAATTTTCTCAAAGTTAGATGCTAGTTCAGGCTATTGGACTATTTGTTTAGATGAAGATAGTAGTGATCTCTGTACCTTCAATACACCTTACGGAAGATACAGATTTTTGCGATTACCCTACGGAATTAGCTCATCTGGTGAAATTTTTCATAGGACTATGAATCAATTGTTTGGAGATGTTGTATATTTGTCTATTAAAATAAATATGTTGTCTATGATTGTCTATGACAGCGCCCTCGTCCCCGCACAGTACCGGCGCCCGACATTCATTCCTTATCATGTAACTCAAGTGTGTGTGTCTCATAAAATAAATAATAAGTCGTAAAGTCGTTTTCATTCAATATCAGCCATCTCACCACGAACCCAAAGCATGGTGTCAAAAGTGGTGTCAAAAGTGGTGTCTAAAGTGGTGTCTAAAGTAATATAAGAAGTAATGTAAGAAGTGGTGTCATAAACGTTGCTTGTTGGAACTAAAAATAATCGCGGGTAAGTCAAAAGTAAGAATTTCAAAAAATAAAAAATACAAGTCATAGTCGTCATGTCAGACAAAGGAATTCTTGTCCAACTCAAACCGTTAACGATTCAAAATACTGAGGATCCATCTAGTAAATGGAAAAAATGGAAATTACGTTTTGAAATTTTCATGGATGCGAACGAATTTGAGAAATTTACAGACAATAAAAAGACTGCGATTTTCCTAAATGCGATTGGTGATGATGGCATAGAGATTTTTAATAGCTTCAATTTGGACAGAACTAAAACCAAATTCGAGGCAATTCTGAAGAAATTTGATGAAAAATTTAGTCCACACTCTAATTTGACGGTAGAGAGATATAATTTTTTTACACGCTACCAGAAAAGTGATGAATCTACGGATGAATATCTAACGATTTTAAATAATTTAAGTGGATCTTGTGAATTTGGAGATCTAAAAGAATCATTGATAAAAGACATGTTTGTAATCGGTATTAAAAACACTCATATAAAGGAAAGGCTACTACAAGAAGAAAATTTGACTATAGAGTCGGCAACAAAAATATCCAAGAGCTTAGAATTATCACAAGAAAGATCTAAAATGCTAAATCATGAACATAAAAATGAGGTTATACAAGGAATCACTCAAAATCAAAATTACAGGGGAAGATCAAGGTCACGACAAAGAAATAATTCAAAGAATAGAAATAATAGTCATTCTCGAAATAATAGTAGAACAAGAGATCAGTTGTGTTTATCCAACAACAGAAATAAGTCACAGAATAGAAACTGTACTCGATGTGGTCAAGTACACAGACACAAATGCCCAGCAATGGAAAAAATTTGCTCAATATGCAAAAAACAAGGACATTTTGCAAAATTTTGTTTTTTCAGGCAGCCAGGAAAAAGTAACAATCATAAAGTGAGCAATATTTCATGCAATGACGCAGAACCACAGGTATTTTCTAATCAGTTTATAATAAATTCTATTCAAAATTCTAATTATAATAATAAAGATTGGTTGATAAATGTTTACTGTAATGATTATAAACTTGAATGTCAAATTGATACAGGTGCTGATACAAATGTTATTAGTAAGAACACATTGAATAAAATTATGTCTTGTTCTCATTGTAAAATTAATATTTTTAGAACAAATAATAAGCTATTCACCTTTTCAGGACAATTAGTGCCAAATGTAGGTACACTAAAACCAAATTCGAGGCAATTCTGAAGAAATTTGATGAAAAATTTAGTCCACACTCTAATTTGACGGTAGAGAGATATATTTTTTTTACACGCTACCAGAAAAGTGATGAATCTACGGATGAATATCTAACGATTTTAAATAATTTAAGTGGATCTTGTGAATTTGGAGATCTAAAAGAATCATTGATAAAAGACATGTTTGTAATCGGTATTAAAAACACTCATATAAAGGAAAGGCTACTACAAGAAGAAAATTTGACTATAGAGTCGGCAACAAAAATATCCAAGAGCTTAGAATTATCACAAGAAAGATCTAAAATGCTAAATCATGAACATAAAAATGAGGTTATACAAGGAATCACTCAAAATCAAAATTACAGGGGAAGATCAAGGTCACGACAAAGAAATAATTCAAAGAATAGAAATAATAGTCATTCTCGAAATAATAGTAGAACAAGAGATCAGTTGTGTTTATCCAACAACAGAAATAAGTCACAGAATAGAAACTGTACTCGATGTGGTCAAGTACACAGACACAAATGCCCAGCAATGGAAAAAATTTGCTCAATATGCAAAAAACAAGGACATTTTGCAAAATTTTGTTTTTTCAGGCAGCCAGGAAAAAGTAACAATCATAAAGTGAGCAATATTTCATGCAATGACGCAGAACCACAGGTATTTTCTAATCAGTTTATAATAAATTCTATTCAAAATTCTAATTATAATAATAAAGATTGGTTGATAAATGTTTACTGTAATGATTATAAACTTGAATGTCAAATTGATACAGGTGCTGATACAAATGTTATTAGTAAGAACACATTGAATAAAATTATGTCTTGTTCTCATTGTAAAATTAATATTTTTAGAACAAATAATAAGCTATTCACCTTTTCAGGACAATTAGTGCCAAATGTAGGTACATGTAAAATTGATTGTGAATTTGAAAATGGTATAAAAACAAAATTGTACTTTGTTGTGGTTGAATGTGACTGTAAAACAATTATAGGATGGAATTCATGTGAAAAACTTGGAATTGTAAAAAGAATCTATGGAATTCAGAACAAATCAGTGCAACAAATTGTTTCTAAATATGCTAAAACATTCGAGGGTCTTGGTTGTTTACCATATAAAGCTCATCTAGACATTGATAGCAATGTACCTCCTAAAATTTGCCTGGTACGTAGAATACCATATTCTTTAGAAAAACGTCTTAAAGAGGAATTAGAGAGTATGGAAAAATTACAAGTCATAGAAAAAGTTGTTAAACCAACTAAATGGGTTAACTCAATAGTCTTGGTAGAAAAACAAAATGGTAAATTAAGGATATGTCTTGATCCTAGAAATTTAAATACAGCTATTAGACGTCCTTACTACCCGTATCCAACATTTGATGATTTAAGATCTAAAGTTGCGGGTGCATCAATTTTCTCAAAGTTAGATGCTAGTTCAGGCTATTGGACTATTTGTTTAGATGAAGATAGTAGTGATCTCTGTACCTTCAATACACCTTACGGAAGATACAGATTTTTGCGATTACCCTACGGAATTAGCTCATCTGGTGAAATTTTTCATAGGACTATGAATCAATTATTTGGAGATTTGCCTGGTGTAATTATCTTTGTAGATGATATTTTGGTCTTTGGGTCTACTGTCGTGGAACACAATCAAAGGTTAGAATCTTTATTTGAGCGTGCCTCTAAAGTCAATTTGAAGTTCAACAAATCAAAATGTCAATTTGGTATGTCAGAAATTTGCTATGTAGGTCATATTTTTAATAAGGAAGGTGTTTCGCCTGATCAGTCGAAGGTTGAAGCAATTTCAAAAATGTCAAGTCCTACTAATGTCAAAGAGCTTCAAAGATTCTTAGGAATGATTAACTATTTAGGTTCCTATATTCCAAATCTTGCAGAAGAAACCTCTCTTCTAAGAGAACTTCTCAAAAAATTTAATAAATGGCAATGGTTAGACCAACATGAAAAACAATTTAAAAAATTAAAATCAGTATTAAGTCAGTCGCCTGTTTTAGTCCACTATGATATTAAAAAACCAATTAGGTTGTCAGTCGATGCTTCTAAGAATGCAGTAGGTGCAGTAATTTTGCATGGAAAAAACCCCATAGCATATGCTTCCAAGTCATTGAATAAAAGTCAAATAAATTATGCACAGATAGAAAAAGAATTGTATGCAATAGTCTTTGGATGTAAAAAGTTCCACCAATATTTATATGGCAAACCTATTCAGGTTGAAACAGACCACCAACCATTAGTTACTTTATTCAAAAAACCTTTATCCGAAGTGCCAGCTAGATTACAACGTATGATGATAACGTTGCAAGCCTACGACCTAATTGTTACATACACAAAAGGTTCAGAAATGTATATTTCAGATACTTTGTCACGTGCCCCAATAAATGATAATAATTTTAACCAGGAATTAGTTTCTTTAGAAGATTTAGACTCAAATATTAATATTCATGTGAATTTTTTGACTTCTAATTTAGCTATTTCTCCAGAAAAACTTGAAAAAATTTTGTCTCATACTAAACAGGATTTAGTTTCACAGAAATTAATTGAATACTATAAAAATGGATGGCCTAATTGCAAACAACATTGTGATACTTTGTTATTACCATACTGGAATATCAAAGAGGAAATCCATGTCATAAATGATATTATTTTCAAAAATAGTTCAGTTATTATTCCACAGTCTATGAGATCAGAAATTCTGAATATACTACATGAAAGTCATCAAGGTATTGAAAAGACAAAAAACTTGGCAAGAGGAGTAGTTTATTGGCCTAATATTAATCAGGATATAGAAAATAAAGTTAGACAGTGTGAGTCATGTGCTATTTATTCTGCAAATAAAACAAAACAACCTATGTTATCCCATGAAATACCATTGTATCCATGGCAAAAATTGGCTACCGACTTGTTTGAATATAAAGGGAAAAAATATTTACTTGTAGTAGATTACTATTCTAATTACATCGAAATTGCCAATTTAAATAAAGATAGTCGATCATTTAATGTCATAACACATTTAAAGTCTATCTTCGCACGTCACGGCTTTCCCATGCAGTTAGTTTCAGATGGAGGTCCACCATACAACTCCATTGATTTTCAATTTTTTTTGTATGAATGGGACATTGAACAAGTTGTCTCTAGTCCGCATTTTCCAAGGTCTAACGGCTTAACTGAGGTCTCTGTGAAAATAGTAAAAAATATTTTCAGAAAAAGTGATTATTCTGGTACTGATCCATACATAGGATTATTACACTATAGGAATACACCTAGGAATAATTTAAGTTCGCCTGCACAATTGTTAATGTCTAGAACTTTAAGATCTAAACTGCCTAGTCAAATTAAAAACTTGCGACCTAAGATTGTTAAGCATTCTGAACATTATCAAAAGAAACAAACTAGTTTACAAAAATCAAAATTTTATTATGATAAAAATTGTAAAAGTTATACTGAATTTCGCATAAATGACAAAATTTATTTTAAGAAAAATCCTAAAGATATAATTTGGACTGAAGGAATTATTGTATCAAAAACAAAATATCCTAGATCATTTATTGTCAAGGATTGTAATAATACTACTTACCGGAGAAATAGCCAACATATTCGATTGAAATATAAGTCAAATAGTCAAAATTCAAGTCAAAATAATGTCTTACAAGAGAGTGATAAAAAAGTTCACTATAAGGAAACTTTTCCTAGCCAGTCGATAAGTCCAAGTCAGTCATTAAGTTCAAGTCAATCTAATCAAAAACATAATAAGTCAAATAAAAAGTCTTATTTTGTAGAAGAGGAGGATGATAATTGTACATTCTTCTATACTCAAATATGTGAGTCAAGTCCTGATACAAAGTCAAAGTATCAAAGTCAAAGTCAAGAGTCTAGCAATGACTCAGATTCATTTATGTCGCTTGAATCAAACTATTCTTTTCACACAGAAAAACAAAAGAGTCCTAAGTCAAGTCAGTCCCAAAATGTATGTAAGTCACCCGAATTAGTAAATATGGATGATACCATTGTTTCACCTGAAAGTTTACATGACTACAGTGAATATGAAAGCGAGAATCCAATTCCTATATCATTGTCGTCCTCTGATAATTTAGATAATTTAGAAAACATACTTACAAGTCCTATTGAAACAATTGAAACAAGTACTTTACCTCAAGCAAGCTCAAATAGTAATATTTTACCGTCACAAAGTCGCAATAGTAACACAGTATTAACTTTTAGTGACGATGCAACAGCTGAAATAAAATATAGCTCTAGAGGTAGATTGCTTAAGAAAATACAAAGACTGGATTTATAATTTCTGTAATAATGTACACAATTGACACTTTTACAAAATTAAATATTGACATGACAAGAATTTGTAAGTAATCTAATAGAATGTAATTCAATTTAATAATATGTTGAAAAGTAGACTCTAATTATATTAATTGCACGAAAACACTTCAATATATGTTTTTATCACAGTAATTTTAAATAATTTAATTTTAATTGTTTAACGTGACTTTGTTTAGAAAAGTAAGGTTATCTTTTTGTTTATATTCATATGTCATATGTCAAAGCCAGTGTCAACGTCAAGTGTCAAAAAAGAAATAAATGTCATTTCTTTTTCTTAAAGAAAAAAGGGCATGTTGTATATTTGTCTATTAAAATAAATATGTTGTCTATGATTGTCTATGATAGCGCCCTTGTCCCCGGACGGTACCGGCGCCCGACATGCATTCCTTAACATGTAACTCAAGTGTGTGTGTCTCTTAGAATAAATAATAAGTCGTAAAGTCGTAAAGTCGTTTTCCTTCAATATCAGCCATCTCACCACGAACCCAAAGCACATTGTACCTACCATATTAAATTTGATCAAAATTGGTTGAGGATATCTGCTTTAAAATCGAGTAGCAAGATTCCACCCGAACAAATTACATACATACATACATCGAAAGTTAAATAAAAGCTTGTAATAATAAAATAAAATGTACTCTTTTTTGCTGAGGCTGTACTTGTATTTTACCCCTTTTGAAATCGGATATACCTACTCTATTTCTTCTAAAAAAAGTTGGCAACCCTACCTGTAAGGCAAAGATCGCGGGAGCAAACCCCGCCTAGACCGATTTAATTATTTCTATTTAAATCGATTTGAATATTTAGCCTGAAAAATGCTTAAAAATTAAATCAAATTATATAGGCGACGTAGTCAAAGATCAATTAAAAATAATTGAAAAATCATTCATTGATTCCGATAGTTCCTAATAATGGCGGTACATGTTCCACCGTCGCTACAAAGATAGATATAATAGGAGAAATTGGTTAGGGTGAGTTCTGGTAGCTTAGTGATCAAAGCATTGTCCCCGTAAGGTAAAGCTCGTGGGTTCAAACCCCGCCTAGACCGATTTAATTATTTCTATTTAAATCGATTTGAATATTTAGCATGAAAAATGCTTAAAAATTTAATTTCTAAGATGTATGTAGATTACACAATCTTTCAAATTCATTTTCTAGTATGTACTCACGCTTTTATCCCCGGAGGGTTAGGCTGAGGTAAAACCCACATTTAACCATTCATTGTATTCGGTCCCACGTAATAGGTGGTGAGTCTATTGCAGAATTCCGGGTGCCTACACTTGTTTTAAAACTCTAAGGATACGATTGCGATGATCAATATGAATGGCAACCCTGAAGTGTTTACAACGTACAATTTAGTGTTTTGTTTGGTAGAATAATTTTTCAACTCTTACATCGGAGTGTCGAAGAGATATTACTTTAATAAAATTTAATTTTAATAGAGTAGCATTCATATAGTTATTAATTAACTATTTATGAAGAATATATGTATATTTTTATACATATTAGACAGTATTGCAAATAAAATGTGGTTCTTCCTTTTTCACGCTGTCACTTGGCTGTCAAGCAACACACGAGGGAGTACCATTATCTATTCTGTGACGAGGGTTAAATTCTAATTAATCTCCATCATTACTTACGATTACGATTACATTTCCTTACGATTGAATAACAAGAATAAAAGAGAAGTAACCGACTTAAAATCTCAATAAAGCCATGTAAAAATATCACTTATTCTGTGTTAACTTCATTTGTAAGGTAAAAATCGTGCGATGAAGCATAGCAACACCGATTTCAAATTTTTAGTAATAGTTTTTGAGTTTTGAAAGCCGTTGTGAAACGTTAACGATATTTTTATGAATGTTACAAGAAAAGGAAAATAACATTTACATTATCATGAATATGAGTGTGCAATCAATATCATAATTTGTGAATGAAGATAGTTATAGGAAAAACAAAGTCCAACACTTAACACAGTTCATACGAACAGTAACTTCCCTAACTTTGCTTTGAGAATCCAACAAAATTGCTATCTACAAGATGGATGATTTCCTAAAAATTGAAAAGATTGGTGAAGGTACTTACGGTGTAGTGTACAAAGGAAAAAATAAAATTACCGGGCAGTTTGTGGCTATGAAAAAAATTCGTTTGGAGTCAGAAGACGAAGGCATTCCCTCTACAGCCATCAGGTAAGTAATGACAATACTAGTCTCATAATCATCTACAACTTCGAAGCTTTCTATTCAAATAACATTCGTAAATCAACACAGAACTTCAAAACATAACCTATACTTGTTGTTGTTCTCAGAGAAATTTCGCTTCTAAAAGAATTAAACCATCCAAACGTAGTGAAATTAGAAGATGTACTCATGGAAGAGAGTCGTCTGTATCTCATTTTCGAGTTCCTGTCTATGGATTTGAAGAAATATATGGATTCTTTAGGATCTGGCAAGGCATGTAGCACAATTTTTTTTTTTAAATAAAATCTTAATTAAAAATGTACAAACAGTGTGTTTAATGATGTGACAATGTGTGAAATTGATAAATCTATCTTATATCAATTCAAAATTATGTGTAGCAAATTCAAATTTGGTGAAAGTTGAAATCTTTTGTCATTTGTTAAATAGCAATGCCCCAACACTGATATAATAGGAGCTGACTAAAGCCTAGAATGCACTTATAGTTAGCTGGTTTCATATAAGAGTAGACAAGGGGCCAGCCATATCGGCATGCACCTCTGCGAGATTATTGTGCCTCTAACAACCTAAGTCTTATCAGCTACCTACTAATTGTCAGTCTGATGCTATTGATTGAAATATTAGTAAATCCTTTAGATTTGTTTTGGATTCAACACAGATATCCATGTGCAATACAAATATTATCTCACCTCCTCATTCAAAGGGTTTTAAGAGACATCACATGAAAGAAGGAAAACTCGAAATTAAACCTTGTACCACCCATCTGGCCAGTAGACTAAAGCCAATAGACAGTAGCCTGCCAATATTGTGACAGGTCTATGTTCAACAGTGGACTACTATAGACTATATGATTGACTGTCAACCCAAACATGGAATCCTACCATACTTACAAAAAAATTTAGAGTTGATTTGGACTAATTCAATTTTCTATATGTATTGCAGTTTATGGACCCAGCGGTAGTGAAGAGCTACCTGTACCAGATCAACAATGCTATCATGTACTGCCACATGAGGCGGATCCTGCACCGTGACCTGAAGCCTCAGAACCTTCTAATTGATAAGACTGGGATTATTAAAGTAAGTGACATATGATGCCATCCTACTAATTTTATAAAATATATAAAGATTTGCAAAAACATTTGAATTGTTATTCAATGAAAGTTTAAAAAATGAAAAAATATTTATTGTGTCAGAAACATAGTGTACAAAGATTTTATTTGAAGACTCCTTTTAAGTAAGAAATGCTTGTGTTAGGAGCCTCCGCTCCTCCATTATATAGATTGCAATTATTAACACTATACAATGTTAAGTGAAACAATAAAGTTATAAACAATAGGGTAAGGTCTAGAGTTAACGGATCAATCACCCTGTAACTGCTGCACTGAGCTCAGTGCAGCAGTTACAGGGTGATTGAGCTGGCTAATATTTGGTATAGGAAGCCTATGTGTTATATTGGACTATAATCTAGTCCAAAATAACACATAGGCTTCTTTTTATCTGAATCTGAGTAGCAGAACTGGAATCAAAAGTTCACACCGGTTAAGCTGTGGACATCAACGAGTAATCGAATAAGCCATTGACATAAGTGTAATACTTCATAACATTATTATTGCTGCATTGTCACATTGCCACTGTATTGAATTTGATGAAGGTTCTTCATCAAAATTGGAAATTTTCCGACTTTGTTTACAGCATTCTACATACTATTGTCATTAAACAATTGCAGGTAGCCGATTTTGGATTAGGTCGCGCGTTCGGAGTGCCTGTGAGAGTGTACACTCACGAAGTTGTCACTCTGTGGTACAGAGCTCCAGAAGTCTTGTTGGGCAGTCAGAGGTATGATAGCATTATAATTATTTATTTATTGGTTTATGAACAGGCAGCTACAAGCTGATGTGTTCACTTCTAGTGATAAAATTAAATAGTTTTTAACAGTCTGTAATTTTTTTAAGCACTGATTGTTCCGAATTTTAAATTCTAGCTGTTATTAAATACAATTGAACTATCTTCTTCACTCTAGCGTTAATCCCAGTCGCATTCGAAGCTATCAACTTGGGAGTCTGGGGTCGCCTAGTCCAACTGCTGATTTGGCTAAACTTCGACATTCGATAACTTTACTACGGCTATACTCACGTCACTCGTCAGGATGCGCCCGACTAGTTTCGGACCCGACCGGAGTCCTTATTCATGAGCAGAATATCCGGGCGCGGCGACGTCCGGTGCTTTACTGCTACGTGCTACGTGCTTACTGCTAGGGCTCACGATAGTTTCTATACAAAAAAAAAATCGACATTTTCCGTAAAGCGACTGCCATCTGACCTCCACAACCCAAAGGCGATGCATTGCAGTTAGACCAGTTGTTGGACTTTTGAGGGCTCCAACTACCCGTAACGACTGCCATAGATGTTTGTTTGGCAACCAGTACCGACGGCTTAACGTGCTCTCCGAGGCATGACCAGACCAATGCAAATACCCATATTCATGCATACAAATATTTGCACTGAGCGGGGATCGAACCCGCGCCGCCTGCGCAGCGGCCGCGTTCGTTTTGCCGCAACGCTATGGAGGCTGTACAATTAAACTACATATTATCATCATCCTTCTGTCCTTATCCCAAGTTTATTTTTGGTGTCGGTGCTACTTATATGTTTCTTCCACTCATCTCTAGTTGCAGTCATCTCAACATTCACTCCCTTCTTAACCATATCATCTTTCACACAGTCCATGCATCTCATTTTAGGTCTTCCTCTCCTCTTGTAGCCATCCACTTCCATAGTTAATGCCTTCCTTACAACATTCTTTTCATTCCTACACATTACATGTCCGAACCGGAACAAACGATTTCCTCGTAGCTTTTCTGTGATTGGTGACTTTCAAACTAACTCTAATAGATTCATTCCTAATCTTATTATTCTCGTCACACCACACATCCATCTCAACATTCGCACCTTATCCACATGCAACCGTCTTTCATCCGTCAACTTCATGGGCCAGCTCTTTGATGTACACAACACGGCAGGTCGGATCATGCTCTTATAGATCTCGCCCTTATGTCGAATACCTGCAAGCCACACGTAGTTACTGTAACCTGCCGCCATTTCATCCAATCAACGTACGTTGATCCTGTGTTTCTTCTTCATTCTTCTTAATTCTTCATCGCTTTGCAGTTGTGAACCGACATACAATGAAACTATATAGGGTGAAATTTTTCAACCATACCTGCCCCTCAAGACAAGTGGCTTAGTCCTTGGCTGGCGTATGATGGAATAGATTCATGTGCATCTGGATTGAGTGATCTTTTCCTATATTTCAACGAAACCAAAGCGTACATTTAGTCAAAAATTGTCAAAAATTGTAACCGATATTCAAAAATTTGTCACTCACAAGATAATGAAGATATTGACCAATATGTCGATCACTCAATATAGACATTTTGTAAAATGGCTTCAAGCTGAATCTTAGCCAATACTTACTCCGTGGACAAAATTTTCGTCTGTATTGAGTGATCGTCATATTGGTCAATATCTTCATTATCTTGTGAGTGACAAATTTTTGGATATTGGTTGTAAGTTTTGACAATTTTTGACTAAATGTACGCTTTGGTTTCGTTGAAATATAAGAAAAGATCACTCAATCCAGATGCACATAATAGATTCTATTCAATCAAACGAACCAAGCAAAAGTACTGTAAAAAAGCAAATTTTCAGAAATCTTCGAATGCAGTTTTGTTTCATTAAAAATAAGCAAATGTTTCTTTGATTGTAATTTTGGTTGGTCGAAAATACCCACCCTGTATACCTAGTCCATATATGTTCATTTCACAAACCTCATCATGAGATATTGTATTTACACAGACAGATCAGTATGATATTATTTTTGTATTTTTAACACTTTCTGAGGTGACCCCGTTCAACTTACTCTTCTAATGATTTGGGTTCTTTCGTCTGTTCTAAATCATAGTGATAGGGGGGCAGTTAGCATCAGCTGTCAGCTAGTGCAGTCCACAAGTGTGAACCATGGCAGCCTTCCGCAGGACATTCCTCTGTCCTTGTAGAACTCAAGATGTTCAAAATATATGACACTATAAAATTATATTAATTGCTCATTTCAGATACTCCTGCCCCATCGACATGTGGTCAATTGGCTGCATCTTCTCAGAGATGTCATCAAAGAAGCCTCTGTTCCAAGGAGACTCTGAAATTGACCAGCTATTCCGTATATTCAGGTGAAAATAATCCCTAGTAATATTATTTAAAATAAGAAAGTAAGTCAGTTTGTCTGTTATGCTTTCACACCTAAATCACTAAACGAGTTTTGGTGAAATTCGGTAAGATGTAGATTACACCATAGAAAGGAAATAGGTTGTATTTGGTTGCTGCTAGTAATAAAGCACAGGAGAGAATCCGCACCTAAAAAAACTGTGCTGTGAAAATCACGCATATATGGCCCTTCGGCGCATGTAAAACTACATACATAGAAAACTACATACTTTGTGACCCACAAATGCATTGGCACATTTAAATAACAAATAATTTGTCATTTCAGAATTCTGCGTACACCCACGGAAGACATTTGGCCAGGAGTGTCCTCTATGCCAGATTACAAGCAGACTTTCCCCAACTGGACTACTTTGAACTTACATAATCACGTGAGTTATTTTTATTAATGATAATTTTTCTAATTGGTCTATAGTTGAAATAATTTAATAGGTGCATTATGGCAGTTATAGCCTATGGTTGGAGTGTCTTAAATTGGTTGTAAAAATACTCGGTTCAAGTTGCAAAAGAGTATTTGCATTGTTGCCAGAGTGTAACTTTTGTTACATTTTACGGTACTCTCGACTCCTATGGCATTTGGTCATTATTATCCAATTAACCAGCTGTACCACCGGTGATAACAATCATATTGTATGAAAAATAGTTTGATCGGTAGAGGTGTGGGGTACACATAGTATTCACACACCTTACACCATACGTGTTACATGCATAAGCATAATACATATACACAATAGATTACATATTATACATTTACAATCACACCAATAATACACAAACCGATATACAATATTCACATAAATCTTTACCACCTATAATATATACATTCGTGATTTATTTATTACACTACCTTTCCTACACAAAAGTTTGTATCTGTAATAGCGAGCTTTTGTGTCGACAATGTCATGCTATGGAACCGCGCACCGAATGAACAAGAGAACTTGGAAACGCGCACCGAATGAACAAGAGAACTATTTCGTTCGGCCGGCGGCGCTGCGCCAGCGCAACATAGTGGCCGTCCCCGAGCTTCAGTCTAGCTGCACCTATCTACTCGGTACACTGTTTCGCTCGATGCAAATTTCTTTTACCGCGTATCGCTAATTGTTACTGCTTTCTATCGCTGTGCTAACCTCGCTTTTCTACTTCTTGTGCCTTCTGTGTTATTCCTATCTAACTTCTGTGTTGTGTATACTCTGTGCTTACTGACTATTATATCTTCTTTAGAACTTCTACGAACTTTTATTGCCGTCGAACGTTAGTACCATCTACCTTACATCGGAAATAACAATATAGTGGAAGACCCCTATAGAGGTACCGACGGGGACACAACAGACCACGACTTTTCCTTTTCATTACAACAATAAAGTCTACTTTTGTTTAATATTTTAAGTTCAGTGGTGTGGTAATACTGTTTTGTTGTCTTTCTTACTTAAATACTTTAATAAAACGTAACGAAAAGTAACGAGCATAGATAAAATTCTTACGACAAAAATATAACAACCTAAGAAAATATAGCCACAACACTAAAATTAAAAACCAGATACATACCACAATACGTAGCTGTCTTACGAGGTCCCACAGAAAGAAAGAATGAGGCCATAGTTTGAATTATTTTACTCTAAATTTAAATTTTAACATAAAAATGAAAACTGAAATGTCGCACTATATTTTTTAAACATACTAGGATAAAAAGGGTAAAATAAATAACGTTTGGACGAATCCTTGTTTCATAATTGACCAATACGCACAAATACGAATTAATATTTCACCATCACTGTCTTTTTCATTAGAAAACGCGTTCGAGATTTTAGTAAGTTTCGGTGTCTATTTATTATTTTGTGGTAGATTATTATATTGTTTCAAAATAAAGTATTTGCTACATGATATAATTAGCTTATACCAGCAAATTGTTTATTATATTATAATCTCGGTGGCTAGCTACTGGTTTATTTGTGGCTCTAGTAGTCAGCAACGTACAAAATAGAGGCTGATTTTTGGGTCAACAAATTCAGTAGTCAGCTTTCATTTCAGTTTAAAATTAATATAATATTATCTATGACTTAGGGCATCTGTCATTCACCATGCACCTATTAAATTATTTCAACTATAGCTAGTAATTCCACAGGTTTTTTGATGCAAACAAACAATCAAATTCTTTCTCTTTATAATAGTAGTATAGATGAATATGGGGTTATGGTGGTAGAAGGTGGTGAAAATAAAGTTTCAACTCCCACAGTTCAGTGGTATATTTTCCAATCCCTACCACACAAAAGTCAGAAAGCGCAACGAAAGTCTACAGAGTGTACACCGTAAAAAAATAGCAACAAAGACGGAACTATTCTAACACAATGTTAAAATTAAAGATATTTAAGGTTAACTTTAGCAGAGCGACGTCTCACTGATCAGTCAAAGCTCTTGACCGCGTCCTGCACGCCTGCACGCGACACGGAAGTTGTCGACAATCGAGTATCGACGTCTGACATTCAAATGTGTAAACGTAGGAAAGTAGCCTACAGGGTCATTTATGAATATCACATGATTTTTCTTTTTTCAAATGTAATAATAATAGCGAGAGAAGGAAAACTCAAAGTTAAACCCTGTACCAAGCCGTCTGGCAAGCGTGGAAAGAGTACTCCAAAGCCTGCCAACATTGGGAGAGGCCTTTGTCCAGCAGTGGACTACTATACGCTAATTCATTAATTGTTTGTTCCCAGGTACAAAACTTAGACGAAGTCGGCATGGACCTGCTCCAAAAAATGCTCGTCTACGATCCTGTCAAGCGCGTGACGGCCAAAGAAGCGCGACGTCACCGTTTCTTCCGCGACGTGAAGTTACCGCCCGGCCTCACAGTACACGCCGCCTATATCCGCGCAGACTCGCTCACTATAGACACACGCCAGTGATGATAACACTACCCAACCTACATTTATTCATCAGTTAGACCCTGTAACTTCCTAAGCTTGGACCGAGCCCGGGTCCGCTCTACTCTATATCTTGTTTATATTTTACGAGAGCGATTGCTGTCTGCCCTCCCAGAGGTAAACCTATGCCAGAGCTGTGTTGAATAATTAATCAGCAAGTGTCCCCTAAATGTATTATCCCTCTAGGGTTACTTACTTACTTACTTCCAGCGGGCGACGCCGCAGACCGGCCGGGTGATCTGCCCCTTTTATGGGGGCCATTTCACCCAATTCCCCTATTCCTCCTATTTGGAGGCCAAGAAGTATCCGGCAATCAATCTTACGATCTGTTCCACCTTCAGATCCTCGAGGTCTTGTTCTTAGAGTGTCCGTCCCCATGTTTTCCCATCTTATTGAATACATGGGGCATTTGGCCAGCAGGTGGAGGCTGGTTTCCTCCTCCTCCATGCACTCTGGGCATTTGGGGGTCAGTTTTCGCCCCTAACCCTCTAGGGTTAGAGGAAGTATAATGGGGTTCGTAGAACAAACCCGCCTGCCTGATCTTAATCTGCCACGGCACTGTGTATGAACTGATAAACCGTGCCAAACTCATGTCAATCGTGTCAATTTCATAATGGTTAAAAAATTTTAAGATATACATTTTAGAATAGCGCTACCAAACCAAACTCGAATTTGTATTGCTCGGGACTATCTTGGACCTAGAATGTACTCTATACGCGCAGTACACTTTTCTTGGGTGTATTTTGAGAATAGCAGAATAGAATAGGGTGCTACGACGGTGGACGAGCTCAAATTCACCACGCATTGATTATTACAAAACAATCTGTATGTGCCAGGGCCTCGTTTGTCTCGCGATTTAGGTCCAAGAAACGTGTCCTGCGGTATACCAAGAAAGGCCTTGCTCGACACATTCCATATAATTGAAACGTCTCAGGGAGTGTCACTGTGCTAACAAACCAGCCCCTCTAGACAAGTGGCAATTCGCTAACCGGCGTTTGATGGAATAGAATGCCGAATGTATGGGATTTGACGTATTTGACATGCGTTAACGACTGTCATATACGTCAAATCCCATATATTCGTCATTCTATTCCACCAAACGCCAGCTAGCGAATTGCCACTTGTCTAGAGGGGCAGAAAAATACTTAATTCATACACTGTACTGGGCCAAAGCGGAGTTCCATTCCCATATTAGACTTATGTCTCCTAAATCCTATGATAAATAGTAAATATAAGCGATTGCAAACTTCTTGAAAGATTTACATAGGTCAATTTTGATCTGTGATAGTCGCCTCACGAAGCCGCCTTACCGAATTCTAGATTGCCGTTAAGACTGCAAAGATCGTGAAGCTTTAGTCATCCGTGAAAACCCTGCATTATGTACTAAACATTGTACATGCATAATATATCACTGCCATACATTATATAACATAACTAAAATAAATAATACCTTGAACCAAACTTAAGTGCAGCTCGGAAGTTCGTTTTGTTTATTTTTTATTTGTTTATTTATTTTATTTTCATATATAATAGCTCGAGAGTTCGTACGAGTACGGATTCAGGCCAATCAGCGTTTGACTCGCTCTCTTAAACGACATTGGCCTAATCGGCACTCGTACGAACTTCCAAGCCGCCATTAAGTTTGGTTTGAGGTATACTCACCGTTGTGCTTGTCCGATCTACTATACCACAATAAATTAAAATATTAGGGTCTCAAGTGATTATTTTTTACGATCACTACTAGAGCTCTAGGCTCTTTACCACGCTTGTGGCTGGTCCACTGCGTACAGCCTACATGTAATTTTTTACAGTGATATATGTGTGCCTAATATATTGATTTTTAGATATCTGCAACGATTTACCGGGTTTTGTGAATAACTATTATCGCGGCAAACGGCCTGCTTAATATGTTATTTTCTTATAAAAAGTAATGACATGTAATAGTCTCGGTAGCTTAGTGGTTAAATAGTTGGCCTTACGACCGAGAGGTCCCGGGTTCGAATCCTGGCCCACTACCGACGTGAACCCGTTCCTAGCACAAACGGTTAAGCTTAGTTGGAGGGGTTAGTTTAGATGGAATATTAGTGATGTCGGTTGCTAATATTCTTAACAAAAAATATAGAAATATCATTTTATAACTACTTATCAATCAGATATCAGAGACATACAGCTTGAATATAACCCTCTTTTTAGCTTCACCGCAGTCTAGAAAAATATCTTTGCATCTGTTGTCGCAACAATAGTTATTCGCCTGGTAATACCTCAAAATATGTATAATAAAATGTGTGGCCTTATTTGTGCATTGTATGTAAATAAAATGTAACGTGTTACTCGAGTCGGGTAGGGTTGAGTTTTTACTTTTAAAAAGATCGGTGATAAGCAGTATTGTTGACATTCGATGTTTTTAGTTCTAGTATCCTATAGCCTGGCACAAAGTGTCGAATAGTTTTCTTGGAACACTCGTAACTATAGTAAGCGCGTTATCAACTGAGTCGTAAATCGATGCTCTATATTATTGACATAGAGAATTGTTTTCTTTGACCGACAACTCAGGTGATAAAGCGCTTGCTTAGGAAGAAATTCATTCATTTAGAATATTTTTAATCAGTCAGCATTCTGATACTTTACTAAATCAGTAATTTATTAGTAATAATCGAATCGGGCCAAAAGTTGGTACTCATAGAGTTTCAAATGCAACTCACCACGCCAGTGAAGGAGTATTAGCTATACTATGGCTAATGTTTGTTTGAAAAGTGTTGAAACTTGGTTTTCCACGTTTTTATCCTCTCTAGATCGATAGAGTAAATATTATTAAGGCCCTAAATAGTGCGACATGGATGACCGCCGCGAATGGTAAAATGGACTAATTCGTAGTGCTTACACTATGATGCGGGCTTTCTGCATCGCGGACGGTAAAGGATCAATGCCCACTGAAAGAGCATACGCCGGATGCGGCTTTTTGAGTCAAATATTACAAACCATTTTGAATCTTATCTACGGGAGAAAAAGAGCTAGTCATTTCAAGGCGAAGATAAGGCCGCGAAACGTGTTGTCGCGCGGGCGTGCTCGTAATAATTTCTAGTAAGTCTTACAGTGGGGATTGGCCCTTATTCATGATGTGCATCTGGATTGAGTGATCTTTTCTTATATTTCAACGAAACCAAAGCGTACATTTAGTCAAAAATTGTCAAAACTTATAACCGATATCAAAAAATTTGTCACTCACAAGATAATGAAGATATTGACCAATATGTCGATCACTCAATACAGACATTTTGCAAAATGGCTTCAAGCTGAATCTTAGCCAATACTTACTCCGTGGACAAAATTTTCGTATTAAAAATTTGTATCTAATTTGTACACATTGTTTTACAAAAAATCTAGAAACTAAAAGGTAAATCCAGGAATCTATGACAGTTTCATTGGATCACTCAATTCAGACAAATTTAGATTGAGTGATTCTAGAAATAGGGTATTATGTAGACATAATAAGTACTTTTTATTTTCGCCATAAATTTAAGACTCGAAAACATTTTTACAAATTGCAATCACAACGCCAATATTTATAGTTAAATAGTTATGAGAAATTAAACCTTTTTGAATTTGCTGAACTGAGTGATCTTTAGAAACACATGCAGGTAACTATCCCGTTTGTTTAAATGTACACTAACTGCGTTGAAAATTTGTACTACTTTGTGACTAAATTTTGGCATAAAATTCATTTGTCTATGTCATTTCATTTACGAGATTTAATTTTTTATTTTTATTAAAGAATAGAGTGTTGTAGGGTAGATATACATTTTTACTGTTGATGGACTATTTTATAATCTACTATCTATTGTTGTCCTGCCATTGAATCTAAATATAATAACCGTATTTGGAATTCACGCTCTTAGAAGATGCAATTTCTTTTAGCGACGAAAAGGGAACTTGTTCTTTTTGTAATGGTACTGCTGCCTATAATTACGAACTTTCAAATGTTATTTCGATGGAGTTAAATGGAACAGAAAAAGTCAATTTACATGATGTGTCCGAAATGATGTTAATAAAAAAGAAGTCCTACAGATTACTGGGAGGTATAGAATTCATCGCTTCTATGCATCCTGGTGGAATGGGTCATTATAGAGCACGCGGGTATATATTTGGACGCATGGTTTGCTATGATGATAATATGCAAAAAATGTATGATAGTAAAAATGAATCACTTATTTTTTTGCATGTACTTACTTACGTAATTTGCGATTTAAAAGAGTAGTTTGCTTTCTAAATAAAAATTGACAAACATTTTATGTAGTCTTTAATTCTCTTATGATCTCATATTACTATGGTCACCCTACTGCACTTTTCTCTGGAAATTAATTGTGAAACGAATATCTCGTAAATGAAATGACATAAACAAATGAATTTTATGCCAAATTTTAGTCACAAAGTAGTACAAATTTTCAACGCAGTTAGTGTACATTTAAACAAACGGGATAGTTACCTGCATGCGTTTCTAACGATCACTCAGTTCAGCAAATTCAAAAAGGTTTAATTTCTCATAACTATTTAACTATAAATATTGGCGTTGTGATTGCAATTTGTAAAAATGTTTTCGAGTCTTAAATTTATGGTGAAAATAAAAAATACTTATTATGTCTACATAATACCCTATTTCTAGAATCACTCAATCTAAATTTGTCTGAATTGAGTGATCCAATGAAACTGTCATAGATTCCTGGATTTACCTTTTAGTTTCTAGATTTTTTGTAAAACAATGTGACAAATTAGGTACAAATTTTTGATACGAAAATTTTGTCCACGGAGTAAGTATTGGCTAAGATTCAGCTTGAAGCCATTTTGCAAAATGTCTGTATTGAGTGATCGACATATTGGTCAATATCTTCATTATCTTGTGAGTGACAAATTTTTGGATATCGGTTATAAGTTTTGACAATTTTTGACTAAATGTACGCTTTGGTTTCGTTGAAATATAAGAAAAGATCACTCAATCCAGATGCACATTTATTCATGTTGTACTAATCCTCTACCACTGACCTGTAATAGTACTCGCTCGACTGGTGATCGGTACGCATATATTGTGTCGAAGGACAACAATTGTCTTGGTATCGAAAATTTCATATAAACGATGGGTCTTGTGTATCAAATTAACAATATGGCCATTTTAGACATTTTTTATGGTAAACGCATAAATCAAAACAACGAACAACGTCCATTTGCAAACTAATTCATTCTCACGTTGGCGCTTCAAGTCGACACAAAAAGTTAGCCGTCCTTGTCTATGGAAAAGCCAGTCCAGCTAGTTATTGAGGTCAGTGTCCTCTACGCACTGAACGCAATTAATCCTCAATAGACAGCGCAGTAGCGCAGCAGGAGTAGCGCCCAAAATATGTACTAAGTATGTGTAAGCGGTTTAACGTGTGTTAAAAAGTCTTGGGTTCTTCTACCCTTGAGGGCAAGTCTCTTAATTATATTTAACTAGAAAGTTAATTCTCTAATGTGTTTCATAATATTGTATGCTAGCTGAGCCTTCAGGAAGTCTTTTAAGTTAATGTCGTCAACACAGTGGTCAGCTTAAAGATGTAACGTTGATGTAAATAGTTCAAATCGTACCACGTACGGCGACCACGGAGCTACCTCGGCAGGGTCAATAGATATTTAGACCTGCACAGCTATTTCTTTGGCCGTGTGTACCAATATACTACAAAGCTAGAAGTCTAAAAGTAATTTAAGGCCACAAATGAATATAAAATCATGATAAAGTCAATTATTCAATTCATCGAGTACCTTGTCTTTTGATACTTATATTTATCAAATAGTAAATTATTTCTTGAACATAAAACCGTCTCCATCTACTTCTTTGACGTCGGCCTATCGCTTTTAGTCTGTAGCTTAGTATAGTCCGTTCACCTTAAAACTGCACGTATCCATCCATGTGGTACTAGAATAGTTTCTTCAAAGAAACTATGGAAAATTAGTCTTAAGCTGGTCGGACAATCACTGAAATCATCGCCAAATGCAACGGCGAATTCTCGGACCACTGTGTATTATTTCGTGGATATTATTATTATTGATAATAATGAATTAATTTGATTTAGGTATTATCTTAATTATTAAATTAATAAAATTATAATGCTAAGTTTTATTTAGTTGTTTTATTGTTTTCTCCCAGTTCCCACAAGTAAAAATATACAGCGATATACATTTAAATGTATTTATTTTATACAAAACATTTCTTAGCGTTTGATAGAAACTAAACAACAGAATTTAAATTAAAAATATATAGAAAATATGAGATATATTGTATCTATTACCATAAATAAAATATTTCTCTCAGCACATTGCTAAATTAGAATCAATGATAGTACTGCTAGTGGGACGCCGTAGACCGGACGGGTGATCAGCCCTTCTATGGTCATTTCACCCCATTTCCCCTCTATAATGACTGTCGCAGATATTCGTATGGTAACGGATACCGACGGTTTGCTTAACGTGCTCTCCGAGGCACGACCAGACCAATGCAAATACCCATATTCGTGCATACAAATATTTGCACAGAGCGGGGACTAAACTCCTGCGTAGCAGCCGCGTTCTTTACCGCCACGCCTCGTAGAATCAATGACACACGTATATTGCAGTTATCCGTATGAAGCCATCATTCTAAGGACCGAGATTTCACGGACGCGTGCGTTTTAGGTCTGACTACGCACTCTGTAATAGTGCAGACAAATTTATCACCATAGAAAGCGGTATCATTGATTTTAATTTATTTTCAACAATACATCGGATCGAAAAGGAAAGTATTTATGGAGAATAACTGTTACTTATTAACTTAATATTCTAGGTGTAATTTATTCAGAATGAATACTTACGGCACGGGTAAGGTTAACACTATATAATTAATGACTAATCGTACCGTCTCCTTGCCTCTTTTGTACAATTTCATTTGCGTCAGGAGTTTTCCGTGCCGCATCGTTTCTGAAAAATTTACCCTAGCCATTTTGTGCCTAAGTCTTACATATTGTGATTGAAATGTTTAACCATTAATATGAATTAACCTTTAAAACTAGTAAGGCAAAATTATACTTGCGTTTGTATACTTTGAATATAGTCGAGGAGCTCAATATTACCCAATGCTTATACATAGGTCAATCAATATATTCATTTCCAATCCTTACTAATTAGAAATCAATGAAAACTACTGAAGCGTATAAACATAACTTTGTATATATAATATTCTACAATATCTGTTAATCCTAACTTACAACAAACCGTTAAACTAAATATCTAAATCACAAATCTATATTTATTATTGCTATTGACTACATGAATCTACTTATACAGTATAAGTTTTAAGTCACATAACTCACGCCTCTTTTCTATTGGGGTAGGCAGAGATAGCATTCTACCTGCATCCTAAGTTCTTGGTACCTGTATATGCCTTTTGCATCTTCTACTTTCATTCATGCTCGGTTGCAAGTATTCTTGATCTAGCCTCAAGTCATATAGCGTTAAAGGACACTATTATAACTAATCCTCTATCAAATCAGATATGATCACAAAGTCGTTCTATCGTCTTATATTTACATTCGTGCTTCTATATTTACAAGCATATTCTTAACGCAAAAGGCATTATAATCCTGTGAGAAAACCGCGTGCGTGCTCTTAAACTACATAAGTTTAGATACTTTTATCTCAAAAGCGGTGAGAATAACGTTAATATTATGTATTTAATTGAAGCATAATTCCCTTTCACACGATGCCAACAATTTGACTTAAGTACCTCTGAAGTAATTTCTCTCATTTTATTTACTTTTAGTTTTGAGGATACTATAATAGCATTAATGACTTAAAACTTCATTTGCAATAGAATTTCCAACTTACAAATATAAAATCGAACATTATATGGTCAGGCACCAGTATAAGACTTTGTATCTCATATTACAACTAAGTCGAACTACTCTATACACCCTATAACTAGGCAAGATAAATAGAATGATGAATGTATAGGATTGACACATTTTTTGACGTTTGTGACAGTCGTCAACGTATGTCAATTCCATACATTGATCGATCTATTTAATTCTACAGACGTATTGCAACAGAAGGGTAGATGGAATATGATAGAACTTCAGACAATCATAATAAAAGTTATTCAAAACAAGCTTGTATAGCATTATAACAAAGAGTAAGTTTTGAGGGGTGTGTACCAGTTTAGTGGTGTATGTTAAAGGGAGGGGGGAGGGGGTGCCTCCCAGTTCAGTGGTGTATGGTGTAGACGGCGGGGTGCGGCGCCTGCGGCTGCGGCTGCAGGATGATGCGGTGCGTCACGCCGCCCAGCTCGCCCGCGCCCAGCCCCGACACCGCCACCGTGCCCGGCTGCAGCTGAGGGCGAACGTACCGTCAACACTCCGGGTAGCTGACATGGCGGGTTTTAGTGGCACGCGGACCGTTATACGTTACTGATCGTCTGTGGCTTATACCACTTTTCGCCCGTTGACAATCTCCGTTGATGGGGATTATTTAACTATTTGTTCACTATTCCCCGTTGATGCAAAAATATTATTTAATGGGGATTAGTGAACTTTTTAGTCCATCATGATAAATTCTTTTAGAACTAAAGAGTTCAATAATCCCCATTGGGTACGTTAAAAATAAAATACTATAAATGAATTATATTATAATAATAATAATAATCTTTATTGGAACTATTTTTTATTGTCTGCGTATATCCTTTGAGTATCGTCCACTATGCGATATTTACGACTTCCCATGATTGTACTGCACTGGTGCGTGTCCGCCGCACGATACTGAGACGCTCACTGTATGTAGAGGCGCGCAAGCAGCGGTCCGCGCGGGTAGCTCCGCGGCACGGACGCGCCATACGGACGGCAGCGGAACTGTCCGCGCGGACCACTCTAATATTTCTTAAGCTTAACAATCTGTGGTCTGTACGATCCGTACTAAGGGTCTGCCTGACACTAACCCATTATACTATTTACACGACGACGCACCGGACTTGGGCCATGAGACAGGGGCAATGGAAGCTGGCTCCAAAAGATAAGTACAAAGACAAATAAATGATTTGAATTGAAAAGCAGCGAGTGATTTTTCATCTTTGAAAAACTATTGTAATCTGACGTTTTATTAGCATAAAAGGTCACAGACTCTGTCCTCCGTGTCACAGACCAAATGAATAGATAACAGTTCAAAATCAGGCACATATAGCTTTGCGTTTAATTTTGAACATTTATCTATAATAACAATAGACATAAGTTAGGTAACTATGCTTCACGAAAAATGTCAAAGGTCAGCCAAACCTACAGTTAGACAGGAAAAAGCGGACCCCGGACTCCAAGATCAAAACTTTGGATGCGATTAACGCTAAGATGAAGAGAGAGACATGATATACTAGATAGTGATTGTACATCGTTGTCGTAACCGTACCTGTAATATGTTCGGGAGCATGGTCTGGCACGTGGAAGTCGCCACGTGCAGTTGTTGCTGTTGAACTTGTTGGACGCCCACCGCCTGCACAACAACAATTATAAATTAAATAATATTGGTAGTGTTTGGAGAGCCAATTTATAAATAATTCAGTTTCGATCTCATCTCAATCTCAAATGTCATAAACGGTATTCTCGTAACACAATTGGCAAATACATACATAAAAAAAATTATAGCGGTCGAATTGAGAACCTACTCGTTTTTTTAAGTCTAACCGACTTAAGGACATTGATATCGTGATTTTTTTTGACACTTCGTTGATTAAGACTGAATTTTAAATAGATTTTTATTCGGATCTTGGGCTCTCTAGTATTACTTAAGCAAATACACAGGTGATTTGAAGCGTCGGTAGCTTAGTAGTTAAGTATAGTAGAAAGGTTCGCTTACATGTATCTGTATAGGCTGATGTTGCGGATGTATTTGTATCGCTTGTACTTGCAGTTGCTGCGGCTGTTGCTGTAACAAGTTACACGAATTTGTTAGCACCTGGTGTAGATGTTTCAACTTGATTACCAATTATTATCTAAATGATTATTATGGCTCGATTCAACAATAGTGCCCGGAATAAGGCCATAGGCTCACCCCCTATTACGTGGGACCGAATACAGATTGGTGAAATGTGGGTGTTAATTCACCTCTGCCTAACCCTTCGGGGATAAAGGCGTGATTATATGTATGTATGTATGATTATTATCTGCATCGGAAAGTTTTGTGAGACCTCTCTCTCTGGAGCCCTAACCACTAGCTTGGTCCCTGTACCCGATACCGGTGGGACACTATTTTTTATAATTTTAAATGTATTTTTTTGTACTGGAGATTTGTGGCACTTGGTGGAATCTACTACACATGTTGAATAATAATGACACTTGTACTTTACCAGTTTTTTTTTTAACCTGACCAGTTTCACCACACAGCATTATCAAAGGTTCGATTGATTGTACAAGTGCCATTATCATTTAATATTAAATGTATTTTTTTTTGTTTCTGAATTATTTTTTAAAATTATGTACATTGGAAGCATTACAATTTTTTAACCAAATTTAAATTAAATTAAATTAATAAAGTTACGATATAATTAGTTAATTACACAATACTACAAAAAAAAACTAAAAGTTAAAATGCGTCGTGGAATTCAACCGCATCGCATGCCTCTTGTGGAAGTGTTCCCAGAAGAAATATTTTCTAAAAATATATTAAATATGTATAGAAAACGAATAAAGTAAATTGTTAATAATTATGTATTAAAATGTGTGTTTATATGTATGTAACTTATTATGAGTTAAATGAAATTTGCAAGGTGAAGTTAATGATAAACATATACCTGTTGGGTTTGTTGCAACTGGAGTGATTGCACCGACGAGATTACCGGATACGGATGTTGACCCTGGATGAAAGAGAATATTACCTACTGAATAACACACTCGGAACTATATATATTTATAGATAAAGAAGTATAAGAACGGAAACGAAAATCGAAAATAATAATATTACTATACTCCGTTTGGTTACATTTTTTAATAGTAGTTTATGATACTATTGCATAATAAGGGTTCTTATAACACGAGTGTGTTTTAAAAAAAACGAGCCGTAGGCGAGTTTTTTTATTGTATCACACGAGTGTCATAAGACCAAGTTATGTACAGTGTCATACACTACTTTATCTACTCTCATACTTTAATACATAAACTAATTTATTTTACAAACAAAACCAAACTTTGTTTAATTTAAATGTAAAATGTTGGCGCCAAGGCGATTAGATTGCGCATGCGTTTTTTTTTTCTTCCGAATCGGCGGATTTTTTTTAAAGTAGAGGTTTAGTCCAGATGGAGGTTTTATAGGTGTATCGTTATGATTAAAAAGGTATTTAATGATATAGGTGTCCATACAAGACCTGTATCGTAATAAAACTTTTTTTTGGCCTGTGCGTAATGTTTGTCATAACTGTCATAAGAGTTTTGATTTCAATATTATTATCTTTGTATTATAGTATCAGAGTAGATAAATAATATTGTCACACTGTACCGCTTCTACATACCTTATAAAACCCTCTTATTAAAAAAATTAAGAGTAGATACAAAATTTATGATTACCTGAACCCCGGAAACTGTGATCCCTTGTTGCACGTGTTGAGCGTGTATCGGTACAGTGAGCTGTTGCACGTTACCCACTTGTAATACTTGTTGCTGCAACTGCTGTTGTTGGTGGTGTTGTTGAACTTGTTGGTGCTGTAAGTGAGTTTTTAATGCAAAGGTAAATTGGTAAAAATACGTCCCTATGACTTGTAAATAAATATATGAAATAAATAAATCTTCGTTATTAAAATTTGAGGGTGTTTTTTTTCTAAATCTTGTTCGATCTGGCTAGGAATGTTAATTTTACATAAGACCACCCATTAATAAACCATACCATATTAATTTTTATCAAAATCGGCGACGATTCTATGAATACTTTCAGCTCCTCATAGTGCCGGAATATATCATCCAGGCCCACTTGAAAAATTACCTATACGAAGATTATACAAACCTGTTGCTGTTGAACTTGCTGCTGTAACTGTTGAGCATGTTGCTGTTGCTGTTGCACTTGCTGTTGTTGCGCCTGTTGTTGTTGCTGTTGTTGCGCCTGTTGCTGTTGCTGTTGTTGCGCTTGCTGTTGTTGCACCTGCTGCTGCGTCGGCTGTTGCTGGGGTTGTTGCTGCTGCTGTTGTTGGAGGAAGATTATCTGTTCCGAGTTGCGGGCGCGTTCCTGGAATGATTATGTGTTTACAATATTCTATACTTACTATAGGAATATCGACTGAACACGTGTGATGTATGGGGATCATAAAAACCGTGAGAGCTGAGGTTGGCATGGCTCCGTTACCTGCTGCGTAAGTTTTAGTCTGAGGTTAAGAATCCAGGATCGGTTCTATAATGCCTCAATTACCAATAATATTCTGTCCTGACCGAGACGGTGGTAAGTTTTCTGTGCGAGGAATAGTTTGCCCAATACATCGTAGAAACTTCACGCATCCATTTTTGCAAAATGCTGTCGCGGGACAAGGGTTCCAAATGTTACAACACTACAAACGTGGATTTTACTTCACACTTTTTTAACGTGTGGAGTCCCTCCGGATACCCCCGCCGGAGCCAGCTGGAGTGGTTATGCCGGACTCGAACCGACCAAAAACGCACGGCGTTCTCGGGCCATCTCAGTTGCCAGAGGTGAGGTAGCCTCTGGCATATTCCTCGCGTATCCCGACCGACCCAGGGCCATAGAAGGCCCCTCGAGATTTTACCTATTAACATCTAAAAAATAAAGTACTTAAATAAAATAAATTATTATAAACTCGACTGCTGTTCAAAAGATAGAAACAAGTTTGATAGCAGGCGGTAGCCATTTGCCAATCATAAACCAAAAGAAAATCAATGGTTACCGCCTGCTTTTAAACTTGTTTCGATCTTTTGAACAGCAGTCGGGTATAATAATTTATTTTATTTTAAACTTTTTGAGTTATGATATGAGATATATATATTTTTCATTGTAATCGCCGTCTGATTCCCTTCATTTTAATACAGTACTGAGTAGGGTACAAAAAATTTTTTCAAGCTTATCGAGTAGGGCCTACTCGATAAGCTAAGTAATTTTTTTACCTACACACATTTCAGCACCTAAAATCCACTGTGTACTTTGTATTGACATTTTATGTACGCTATGACACTCGGGGGAAACCTTTCATTTAAGACCCCACTCATCAAAATCCGTCCAACCCTTGGGCCTGTAGAGGGGAACAAAGAAAAGTACATACATAATACGTGCGAAAAACATGACCCTCGCTGGCGCAGTCGGGTAAAAATCTTAGAATAAAAAAACTTATCAACGCACTTAATGGTACTTACTTGTGTGTGCAGTGACATATGCTTCTTAAAATTATGCAGGTACATGTAAGTCTTAACACAGAAGGCACACTTGTATTTCTTATGTGGCGTGGCATTGTCTGCCTGGGGTTGAACTTGCAATATTTGTTCGTTGCCTTGTACTTGGATATGTACTTGAACTGGAGCTGGTGCTAGGGGATCTAGAATGTGGATAAACATACTTAAAATACTTTTTTGTAAATAGAAACACATTATACATAGAAACGCCTAAACCAATGCACATATACTTATATATTCACGCATACAAATATTTGCACTGCACTGAGCAGTATTCGAACTCACTCCCCGTGCGTAGCAGTCGAACGTTCTACCGCTACACCACAGCGGCCGTCCGTGATATTAATGTGTACGTCGCAATCAACCAATTAATCTATTGCCGTGTATTGTTGAATATATTAGGCCTCTACCTTTTTTTTTTTTTTACGTGCGGGATATCCCCACGGATACCCGGAGCCGGAGGGGGAGGTTATGTCGTACTCGAACCGACTAAACCGCACGCCGTCTCTGGGTCGTAGTGCTAGGCCGAAGGTGAGGTTGTCATGCGACATATCCCTCGCACCCCGGCTGACCCAGGGCCATCCCTCTCGGTCTGCCATAGCACTCAGTATTCCAACTTCCATCTAATCTATCCAGCCACCTCTTACCGCCACGGTCGCGTTGGAATTTATTTTTTATATCACTGAGGTGCCAGACAAGCACACGGTCCACCTGCTGGAAAGTGGTTACCGTGGCCTATGGACGTGTGCAACACCAGGGGAGTCACACTCGCGCTGCCGACTCGGTAAAGACAGAGACTTTCTGTGCAGTCAGCGTAGAAGTCAGCAAGAATAGCCTTTGGTCTTCCCACTGATAGCACAAAAATTCTCTAGTAAGCTCTGGCTACCCTACTCACCGCCGGGAACACAACACGAGGTTATTATGGCCACGGTATTCTGAAGGGCGGAGGTACTTCCCCAGTCAGACTGCTCAATTGGATGGAAATACCGTCAAGTCCTACCTCCAACTACTACTAACAATAATAACAGGGGGTTCAATTCCGTAACCAACTAAAAAACATAAAATTAAGTAACAGTAAATTATATCAAAAGCCTCGGAGATTACGTTATGCCGTCGGTCCGGTTGCCATACTAACGTCTATAGCAGTCGTTACGGGTAGTTGAAGCCTTAAATAGTCCAACAAATGGTCAAGAAGCAATGCTTAGATATCGCAATTGGGTTGTGGAGGTCAGATGGCAGTTGCTTCAAGGGAAATTTCGAAGTCCAGCCAAATCCGCAGTTAGACTGGTAAAACAGACCCCAGACTTCGACTTCGAGGTGGAAGCTTCGGATGCGACTGGGATAACGCTAGGATGAAGAAGAAGATTGTTATGTTAAAGATCTGCAACATGCCTTGCGGCGTCTCATCTGCAGCAGTGGCCGGCGCGGGCTGTTCGACACGCGCCTCACCCTTGGGCTGGCTGTCGGCGCTGTTGGACTCCGAGTTGGACGATTCCGTGTCCACCTTCACCTCGTGCGTCTTCATGTGCTTCTTGTACGAGCTGGACTCCACGTAGCCTGGTGACAAAGTTTATAGTATATTGTTAAATTAATGGGCGGGTTGGTACTCCGAGCGTAGGCGTGGGGGATATGACGGGCATCTGCCACCCTCCAGACCCCGCCGACTCGCTTTCACCGAGGACATTATGCTTCCCACATTCGAGGGACATTTTAAGAAACACCCCAATTTCAACAAAAAAAAACGCCCGTCTTGGCGCAGGCTTCTCTCCCGTGGTATAAGCCTAGTAAAAAGGCGGAGAAACAATAACCGTAAACCGTATCCTCGTCGAGCCCGCACTGGCCGCACTCGAACGGGTGAGGACGTTACCTTTCCCGCAGACGACACACTGGTACTTCATCTCGCCGGAGTGGTACCGGCGGTGCACGCCGAGGTAGGAGGCGGAGCTGAAGCGCCGGTCGCACTGGCCGCACTTGAAATGGTGTGGACGTTACCTTTCCCGCAGACGACGCACTGGAACTTCATCTCGCCGGAGTGGTACCGGCGGTGCACGGCGAGGTAGGAGGCGGAGCTGAAGCGCTGGTTGCACTGGCCGCACTCGAACAGGTATGGACGTTACCTGTCCAGCAGACGCCGCACTGGTACTTCATTTCGCCGGAGTGGTACCGGCGGTGCACGGCGAGGTAGGAGGCGGAGCTGAAGCGCTGGTCGCACTGGCCGCACTCGATTAGGTGTGGACGTTACCTTTCCCGCAGATAATGCACTGGTACTTCATCTCGCCGGGGTGGTACCGGCGGTGTACGGCGAGGTAGAAGGCGGAGCTGAAGCGCTGGTCGCACTGGCCGCACTCGAACAGGTGTGGACGTTACCTTTCCCGCAGACGCCGCACTGGTACTTCATTTCGCCGGAGTGGTACCGGCGGTGCACGGCGAGGTAGGAGGCGGAGCTGAAGCGCTGGTTGCACTGGCCGCACTCGAACAGGTATGGACGTTACCTGTCCAGCAGACGCCGCACTGGTACTTCATTTCGCCGGAGTGGTACCGGCGGTGCACGGCGAGGTAGGAGGCGGAGCTGAAGCGCTGGTCGCACTGGCCGCACTCGATTAGGTGTGGACGTTACCTTTCCCGCAGATGATGCACTGGTACTTCATCTCGCCGGGGTGGTACCGGCGGTGTACGGCGAGGTAGAAGGCGGAGCTGAAGCGCTGGTCGCACTGGCCGCACTCGAACAGGTGTGGACGTTACCTTTCCCGCAGACGCCGCACTGGTACTTCATTTCGCCGGAGTGGTACCGGCGGTGCACGGCGAGGTAAGAGGCGGAGCTGAAGCGCTGCTCGCACTGGCTGCACTCGAACAGCTTCTCGCCCGTGTGCTTGCTCGCGTGCACGCGCAACTCCGTGCGCGACGTGCAGCCCTTGAAGCACACCGGGCACACGAACCTGTGCGCGACGGGCACGAACCATGTCAATCATAATCCTACAATTTCTTCACAATTAGGAACTGGAATTCTTTACCGACACACTTGTTCAATTTCAACAAAATTTTAAAATTATTAATGGCGAAACGCCAATGTCGAGTTTACCAGAGCCACGTTAGCCACGCCAGCAAATTTGTTTCCGTGTCTGCGCCCCCCACGAGATTCAGGTGGACGATCATGAACACTTGTTTTTATCCACTTACAATCCCGGGTTTTTGAACGGGGTGTGTGTGATGTCGTCAGGGTGACCACTACTTTCTAGACATCAACCAATTAGCTTCTTAATATTCAATCAATTTCGGTGGATTTATACAAGTAGCACACTTGGGTTGTACGGGCAATTTGTTGCTCATACCCTTAATAATGAAAACGTTACTAGTTCCTATACTATAAGATGATGGGAAATGATAATACTCTTTAGATAGATTCAACTGATATATTATCTAATAAAGGGTCTCAAAATATGAATGATAGATGAGAACGCGCGGATTTCTTGATGACCGAATGCGAACTGAACTTATTGCAAAATAATTATAACTTTGAAGTAAACAAAAATGATGATTCGTGCATTTACATAGTTTCGCAATTGTATTTCGAGCGTAGCTCGTTCATGGGATCCTCATTATTGTAAAGATGTACAACACGATTCGCAATGCAACGTAACGCTAAACAATCAGGCTTGTTCTCTATTGTAAATTATGATCAAAATATGTGGGCGATTTATAGAACTTGTCCTTAATGGAGATGTGTTTTACTTATAACCGAAGTTCAGCAGACAACTCCGATACAATTCAGTGGCGATGAGGATGGAATCTGTGAGTAGGATACTTTTGTCACTATCAACCATTGCCTACCTCTTATGCCCAGTATGTGTTATCATATGATTGTTTCTAGCCGAGGAAGTAGTGAAGCGAGCAGAGCACAACTTGCAGCAGTAAGGCTTCTCGCCCGTGTGAGTGCGTCGGTGGTAGATGAGCGCTGATTGCTGCGCGAAACGTCGGGAACAAAACTGGCACTCGTATGGCCGCTCGCCTGCAGAATGGCATAACAGCGTTACACATTAAGTTGTAATGATACCTATTTCCTTATGTTACGGTGCAATTCACCTACATTATCATGATGACCATAACCATTCTCATGATTAGTAAATATAATAACGTACATGATGCTTGATTAGACATTAATACATGGTAGCAAGAGCCGAATGAGAGTATCGAATGAGCCTTAGCTAGTAAGAATGTTCCAGTCATTTTTTGCCAAATTTACAGGAGACGAAAAAACTCGTGTGTTGAGAGGCCATTTGTGGTCAATTTTGAGAATTACGACTCCTGATTGGCTGAAATCTATATCATGTGTCCAATGGTTAGACGCGAAATGAGCAGCTCTATCTATCCATTGGCATCAAAATGTGAAAACTACTTATGTTGTAAGCTAAGGGACGATTTTGCAAACGAAAAAGTATCAAAAATGTAGGTAATGTTGTTTCGATTTGACTCACCAGTGTGCACTCTCATGTGTGCATTAAGTTTGGATACTTCGTAGAAGCCTTTGTTGCACACTGTGCATATATGGTTCCTTATTCCGCGGTGTTTCTTCATATGCTGGCATAATGTCGAATGTCGTCGGAATGTTTTGTTGCACTCGGTACATTTTAGCGGCTTTTCTCCCGTATGGAGACGGAAGTGAACCTAAAAAGGTAATTATATTCAATTAGCTGTTGCCCGCGGCTAAGCTCGCGTGGATGTCGCTTATCGCGTAGTGTTCCCAAGCTCTAATTCACCTCTGTACCAAATTTCATCAGGATATCTTCCAAAATTACAAACATTGATCCCCTTATTTCCCCCCTTCCCCTCTCCTTAAAACCTTTCTATCGCGATAAAAGGGAGCCTATGTCCGTTCCTAAGCTTTATCCATCCCTGTCCCAAGTATCAACCCTTGGAGCGCGTTAATTACTTGTATTCAAATAATTTCTGGGCAGCCTGCTCGACTGCCAACCGCCAAGTCCACGCGCTTGCTCGCTGCACAACGCCGTGGCTTAGCAGTTGAAATAACTAAACTGTCATGCCGTTTGTTGACATTAACGATCACTGCTCCACTCCCTTGAGTAGTAGCGTGATGATATATAGCCTGTGTTATTCTGATGTATAAGCTATATTTTTGTAAAATTTCATAAAAATCCATTTAGTAGTTTCTACGTGAAAGAGTAACGAACATCCATCTTTCCATACATACATCCATCCATCCATACATACATCCATCCATACTCACAAACTTTCGCATTTATATTTATACTTTATATATAAAATAAAGCCTTACTCTAATGTATTATGTTATGATTGAATAGAATGATTATGATTGTATTCAGAATTTCTTAAATTAATAATTAAAAAATATAAAAAACGTATGCTCAGATATACCTAGATACTTATGAACTTAATTTTTTGGCGAAATTGCGGTAGCTCTCGCAAAAGCCATAAACCAAAAGTTGAAGTTGAACTCAATTTCCCAGAGACATTTACACTCAAATCGTCAGCCAATTTAAAAAAATATATTTGTCAATTTGACAATTCGTGTCAAAACAAACATTTTAGCAATTTCACATGCATTTTCTATGTACTTTATAAAATTGTTATACAAATCAGAATGGGCTTCGATTACTACGGCATTTTAGGCGTAAAGCGATCTTGCAGCCAACTTGAAATAAAACGTGCATACAGACGACTCGCGCTGAAGTACAACCCCGAAAGACATGTCGATGACGAAAATATGAAACAAATATTCTCCCTAATCGCTGAAGCGTACGAAGTCTTGGTAGACCATAAGAGAAGAGCCGTATACGACCAGTATGGTGAAGAAGGACTTAAAAGGGGTGTCCCTGGACCTACAGAGTACATTCAGCCATACGTCTACCACGGAGAACCATTAAGAACCTTTCATGACTTCTTCGGCACATCCAATCCTTACGCTGATTTGCTAGATTATTACGAAAACCCTCCACCCATGTTCGATTCCCCTTTAGGCAAAGGATACAAAGAAAAAGACGCATCTATAGTCCGACCCCTCGCTCTTTCCCTCGAAGAGGTATACAAAGGAGGTTTAAAGAAAATGAAGATACAAAGACTAGTATTCACTGATGAGACTTGTACAGAATTGAAACTGCGAGAGAAAGTTCTGTCGATACCGATCAAAGCTGGGATATACCCCAATACAGAAGTGAGGTTCAAAGAAGAAGGCGATCAAGGCCCTACAAGGATCCCTGCTGACGTCATATTCATTACAGAAGACCGCCCTCATGAGACTTACGTCAGATCAGGGCTGAGTAACCTACTTTACACTCAAACCATATCTTTGAAGGAAGCGCTTTGCGGTTTCATGGTAACTCTTACTACATTAGATGGAAGGATACTAAGAACTAAAATTACAGACGTAGTTACCCCAACTTATGAGAAAATAATTGAAGACGAGGGACTGCCACTGCCTGCTTGTCCGACGAAAGCAAAGGGCAACCTGATCTTACGATTTAATATTACATATCCGGAATATTTAACACGAAAGACTAAGAAGGCTTTTGAAGAAGCATTTAGAGTGAGAGATGAAGAGGACGAAAAATTCAACAAGCTAGAATGTGGAGCAATACCTTTGGTGGACTCGATGGCTGATATAGATTAGTTCACAGAGATGTATTATGGGATATTTATATACTTATATCTTTTTATAGAAAAGCTGCTAGATTCATTGTCGTTCTATAGCTGAAAGTAAATCAATTACTAAATAGGAAAGACCGTAAAAAAGCTATCAGAGACTGAATACTTCCAGCCGAAATTATTTTATCTTAAATCAGGTAGAGAACAGAAAAGATTTCATATTTCTATTATGTAATTTTATTCACTGTAATTATTTTGAAGATAACGAAATGCATTATCCCTTTTCTCATATTACAATTTTAAACTAAAGATGTATTTTATTTTTTTGTTTAATCATTAGCTAATTTCATTAAAAAAAATTATTACGTAAGTACCTACGTCTACGCCCAATTAGATATAAATTTAATGCAATTAAAATTGCCAATTTATTTTTTATAAATTGAAATATTTATTGGTCTAAATGAAGTAGGTCATTGGGTTGTGCGAGTCAAATGGGAGGGGCGGCGATTGTATCAATATCCCCATTCCTGTATGTACCTCTAATTGGAGAGAAACAAATCAAAGTGTATATTTACCTTCAAATCCGTAGGATTGTAGAAACTTTTGCCGCACGATGAACACACATAAGGTCTCTCACCGCGATGCCTGGCCATATGAGACCTCAAAGCATAGCCGCTATAGAACCTCTTGTCGCATACAGTGCAGAGATGCGTCTTCTGTTCGAAGTGGGTTTGTCTATGTCGGTAGAGTAGCGTCTTGGTTGGGAAGGTACGCTGGCAGACCGAACACGTCGGCTGTTTAGGAGGGCGCTGTTCATGAGTTCGCATGTGCATCTTTAGCATTCCCGGTCCCTGTTTATAATCAGGATCATTTGTAGCGATCACAAAATTAGATAAGCGTTTTATGTCTAACCGAATTCAAAATGAAGAAGGATATTTCAATTATGCCTTTTGTTTTAAATAGGTTACCTGTGGGTGTTCCTATCTAATATAATACGGATAGAATAGACTTATTTGCATAAAATGTGGTAGGTAAGTACAAAAGTGACAAAAAATGTATGAGCTAAAGACACATTTTGCCACTTGTCGTGACATGCAAACATTAAACAGGTACATATTTATCAAATTAAATCACATCCAAGCAAATTAAATCGAATCAAATCAAATTAAATCAAATTAAAACAAATTAAATCAAATCAAATCAAACCAAATTAAATCAAATCAAATTAAAATCGAACTAAATTAAATTAAATCAATCAAACTATACTGTAGTGGATACAATGGTAGTTAATTAGTTAGTCCGTTGGTTAGTTATGTGTTCGGGGACCGCCTGGTCCCCCCCTTCCCGAGGAGGGCCAGACCGAGAGGGATGGCTCTGGGTCAGCCGGGGTGCGAGGGATATGTCGCATGACAACCTCACCTTCGGCCTAGCACTACGACCCAGAGACGGCGTGCGGTTTAGTCGGTTCGAGTCCGACATAACCTCCCCCTCCGGCTCCGGAGGGGTGGGTATCCGTGGGGATTTCCCGCACGTAAAAAAAAAAAAAGGTTAGTTATGTGTAAAGATCGCATGAGAAACTTTCACATCCGTGGTTGCCTTTATATCCGTGACATCGCGGATAAAATGGAAGAGAACCACCTTTGCTGGTGCGGCTACGTTACGTGATATCCACCTGGCTACGGGGGTAGCCTCCACCAGCTTCCGGTAAGACAGGTAGACAACAGAAGTGCTGGCGTGACGTCGTAGAGGATAACAGTATTAAAACAATACAACCGTGCAATACTCTTAAGCCTTGTTAGATACTGTCATTGGTCGGACTGTGACGTCACTGGAGATCGACCAATATTAATCTTTATCAAGGCTGTCACCACAGCGCGTGCTCGACGTTGCATGCTTAGAGAATACGATAAACTTAATATCATACAACCTTACCTTAAAAGTCCTCTCGCATATCGGGCACATCGGTGGCTTCTTGCAGTTCGCTTTTATCCAGTTAGTATGTGACCTCATATGCTGTTTCAACCACCTGGGATGTTTAAATTCCTTATGACAGAGGTTGCACACGTGCCGGCCAGGGGACACAGTCGACGTGGCTTGGAAAACCACCAGTTGAAGGTAGTTCTCCTCATCAGAGTTCAGGCCTTCCTTGTCTTTTGGTGAAGTAGAAACGCTTTCCAGCTAAAAATATGAGTTAAGTTTCATGTAGGCAGGAATTTGTTGGTGTTCAGCTACTTTTGGACTTGACACATGAATATAAGCTAGATTAGATGTTAGGATCTTTAAAGTTCAGATGGTCTTGCCTTGGTTCTGCTGGGGCTTAGGTAATTTTACACCTGAAGGCCCAAAACGGAGTACGGTTTTAGTCGGTTCAAGTCCGACACACCGTTATTTACGAAAGCACAAGGTGGCGCACTTATTCTCTCGCAAATCAACGTCGTATGTATTTTTCCATGAAATTAGCACATTATTATTTGCACTAAACAGGCATGCGCAAGGCATCTCACGGCCTTAGTACCAGATTCGCAAGACAATACCGGGTAAAACGAAGTGAATAGAGATCGATGGGTGAAAGTCATAGTAGATTATGGTACAAGTGTGTAAATTTGGTGATAACCGCTGGGGCGATATTGAGACCCGAGCCGTCAGGCGAGGGTATAAGGAGAGCCAAAGTCAACAATACACACGTGTATAATACAACATTTTTCATTTTACTTGTGAATAATTTATAATGCTAAAATAGATATTTACCCTTGCAGTTTTCAGATAGTAGGTGAACGATATACCTATCGCAAACTGTACAGTAGGTATATGTGTATATATCGAGCGGTGTACTAGGTAGGTACATAAATCGTTTTCTTCATAACTACTACATTTTAATTAATAAATAACTATAATTTCACCAGTGAAAACGAATTGCGAAACTTTTTGGTACTTGCAGTCTGGCGACACTAAAAAAAAAACGGGCCACAGACTAGGCAGAATGAGGTTTCTTTTTTTATTTTTTATTAAATATAATTTTTTTTAAGAATAATGCAACTCAACCAATAAAATTTAAAGAAAAATCATTATCCCACTCGTGATTTAATAACAATCAAAAAATCACAGTTTGATAATAGGTATCATTATATGCCTAATTTCGGTGAGATTAGAGCTACATTATGAGTAAGTAAAATGAAAATAAAATTGTCGTTAGATTTTCTTGAATAATTTCTTTTACGAAATTTTGAGTATCTTACTGATACATATTTGGTATTTGTGTTCATTATTACATTCAAATAGTCCATTTACTTGAAAGAAAATAACTACATAAAGAATTTAGCTGACCATTTTATTATATTCACCCATCGATCTACGATACCTAGAACCTGCCAGTAAAAACTCAGGCTAAAATATGAAACGGATCGCTTACCTTTTCTTCATATTCTTCCTTACTTTCCTGTTCAGGCACCGGAGGAGGCGTCGGGTCTGGTGTTGCGTTGAAAAACCCGTCCAGTATCTGATTAGCGTTGTTCATAGGTACCTCCATGTACTCGATATAGGGCTCTTGACAGTTTATATTCATTAATTTCTCCTTCTGATAATAGTAAAAACAGTGTTATTTACGAGCGAAATATGTAGGAGCATAACCTATTGATGGATACCTACTAGGTATGAGTAAATGTAAATATGATGGACCTACCTCTTCCCTCTCAATCTTGTAGGCCTGCTCAGCAAGAATCTTGGCATGTTCCCGAAGTGCTACGTCATGCCTCTCAACCATTTCCTTGAAAGCATGGCATCGCGATATCTGGTGCACGCACTGTAGGCACAGCTGGGAAGGCAGAGCGTCGCCCACTTCCACCTAAGAATCAATCAAAATACCATAAGGGTCAATCGCCACTGAAAGAACAGCTGATTGCGAGAAGGCCAGCGCGACGTTTTGGTTCCGGGGCACCACACGGCCCTACCTTCGCCTTCAAATGATTATGATACTTTTCTTTCGTAAATAAGATTCAAAATGGTTCGTAATATTCTGCCTCAAAAGGCCGCTGCGGTTAGTTTTTGTACCCACTTCAGTAGAATTACGTTTTTAAATCATGTGATTTTGAAGTTTACGAAAACATTTTTATTTATTTATTGACACATCAAACACTATCATTACATATACCTCCAATTCAATTATTAAAAATTAAATGACAATGTTATTATTATTTTGACCTTATACTTAATTAGATAGGTAGGTACCTACTATTGACTGGCGTGTTTGCACATGATGAATATAAACACTCTACTAACTTACATAGTAACAGAAAACTGATAGCTAAGAGGATTTGATCATTCTGGATGCTTACAAAAATTTTGAATTTTGGGATACAGATCATTTTTGAGTAGGTACTTTGGTGGTCAACATTTTTTTCCCTGTCCTCTGACCGTGGCGGCCGCTTGGCGCGGCCCTATACCTAATAATCTATGGCGCGGCCGGTGTAACCTGACCAAAAATGTCGAAATGCCAGACAATTCAGACCTATAAATACTATGATACATTTATTTACAATATGTAGGTTCATTAGAATTATTTAAATAAAAATATAAAAAACAAAATATAATATATAGGTACAAACCTGTAGGTTCAGGCGTCAAAGAATACCATGATCGTGTTAATTCCAATTAGGTATTATTATTGTATACCATTATAGAATGCGAGAGTTCATTTTAGAGAATTTCACAGTAGATCGGTATACGTATCTCCAAGGAGGCCAAAACTTTGAACCCTGTAATTTTACCCCTCTCTGATCCCCGTATGATATCTTAAGAGACCATATAAGAAACCGTACCAAACTTAGTACCGAATATGCACCGAAAAAGTTAGGCTAAGCTAAGTTCTACCTTGATAGAGATTGGTCGGACTGAATGACGTCAATGGGATAGACCAAGGACAATCTCTATCAAGCATCTATCAAGGGTGACTGCTTAGAGAATTGCACAGCTGGTGCTGCGCGGTATGCTCAGAGGTTTCATCATTTTAACGTATTTATTACAGAATTAACAGAATTAAGCCAACTTCAACTTCAAGTCGGCTATTCAACAACGAACGCGGCTCTGCTGCAGAATTTCATATCAGGGTTGGGAGGTCAGCAACAGTCGCTTCCGGAAAAGCCGATATAAAAATGAAAGATGATGCCACCGCTATCCGAAATCCGAAGGCTGACGGGGGTGGTATCCGTGGGGATTTACGCACGAAAAAAGGTGGGGTTAGAGAAATTTTACAAAAGTTTTTTTTTTATAAGGAAATCCGAAAGTCATTATGTAATTGATTTAGGCTTTGCTTACAATAAAATTAAAATAAAATATGATTAATAAAACTTAAGTTAACGAAAAGTTAAATTATGTGAATTCGCGCCAACTAAGTTGTACAACTTTACTAATGGGAACGGAAAAGATAAGATAATAAAGGACAACATCATAAAGTTTTAACGAATTCCATACCTATCTCATTCTGTCGGTATCTACATTTAAATGTTGGTGTTTCAATCATCATGAGTAACAATTCCTATGTTAGACAGAGAACGAATGACATTTCTCAACAAAATTTCGAGAGTTCACGCAACACTTCAGGAATCCGAAATTAATATCTGATGACTTCTAAACAAAGATGACGCGATGTAAAGGATGTAGCTGTCCATGTACGCTTACAGGGTTTACCATAAGTGTGAAAGAGACAAAAATATATTCCCAAAATATCTTAACAATATGTCATCTCACCTGCACTTTCGATATCCCCATCAGCATTGTAGCAGTCAACTGCTCGAATAAAGGTCTCATGTCCTTTTTTATCTCCAAACATGCTCGGCATATTTTGCTAAAGTTCAAATTTTGAAGTTTATTGACAATAGAAGAAGTGGTGGCCATGTTGGGCTGCACCACGAAGATGTTTTCGTCCTTGTTATACGATGTTATTTTTCACTATCCAATTTACCACTGCAATATTGTACACTTAATAATTTGAATTATAATTTTAGCGAAGAAGTTTAAAATTAATGAAACAACAATAGAACATTCATAACTTTAACAGAAACAGTAAAATTCTCCAATGGTCGCTTGCAAAACCAAATAATAAAGAAAGACTATGACGATGGGTGGGGTGACGAAATTAGAGTGAGTAGTTATGCTATCTCCAATGGCTAAATCAAAATGGCACATGTGAGAAAGAGACAGCTAATAGTTGAATATGCTCGATACTTTTAATAAAACATGCTGAAGTGACATAAGCCCTATGAAATGAGAAATAAGGTTCTTAATAAGTTGGTCACTCATGTTTATGGAGTTGTTTGGTTTCTGCTTGATATAGAAAAAGATGCCTCGAAACATTGTATTATTAACAAATCAATAATTTCTAAAATGGTACTTAATGACAACGCAACTTTTAATAAGACTCAATAAGCATCAGTAAGACATACAAATATTTAGAGAAACAAAATACTATCCAGTTTAGGAAGACGCATATCTCTGTCTTTCAAAGCAGCTATGTCATAGGAAAGAAAAAGACATATATATTACATACTCATATTAGCTCTATACTTTGAAGTTACTCAGTGTTGATAATTTCCTTTTATTCAATTTACTGCATTTTTTGAATCGCAAGAAAAACTAAAACAACAACAGCCTCAAATTATTATTATTTTTGTTCTCATTTTTATCGACTAAAGTCAAATACGACGTTGCACGCAAGTTGCACGGTTGCACAGTTAAAATTTATACCTAAGCAAGCGATTGCAAGGTTTCGAAAAAAGGCGTTCCAGACAATTTGTATTTTATAGCATAAATATGTTATCGTTATTTCTTTCGCACATACGAAAATATGTATCTTTGATTTCACCTTATAGTTGTCAAAATAATGAATAACTGAGCAAAATGAAAATAGCGAATTCTGTGTCAAATTTGACAATCACAGATTAAATGTCATCACATCTAATTTCTTACAAGTGCATTAATTTTTATAACAAAGGCAGATTGTAAAATAGAAACAGTGGAGCTAATATTGTTATTAGAGTTAAGATGTCTACAATAATAACGGGGTCATCTTGGGAAGGTAAGTCTATAATCTTAAGCGCCGGCTCATTTGCTGGAGACTGTGACGTTGCAAAGTAAAACTTATCAACATTCAACATCTGAGCAAAGTAACCCTTTGTATTTATTTACACTATTGTTCGAAATGATTCTTTTGGAAGCTTTCCAGTAATGTAATACATACTTACATTTTACACAAAAAAATCACCTATCATACGTTTCTTTGCAAATTATTTTAATTCTTTGATTAATTAGTGTTAGAGAAAGAAGATAATAAATTCTAGTTGCAGCACCAACATTTTTAGCCTTAGCTATTGGTACAATAATTTTATCAGTTTTATTAAACCTGACATAACAATTGCAGTACTTAATTTTGGTGTTTCTATCTATATTTATAGATACTAAAAAGTATACAAGTATGTTTACCATCTATCTATTTCATATAGCCTAAAACCGTTCACAGCAACCAGTTAAGTATTTAGGAAAAATATACACATTAACAAAAAATATTACTTATTTCAGAGTTACGGAAGCAAGCTCGTCTTCTAGAAAATGATATAGACGTAAAGTTAGTTGCATTCAGTAAGCTGGGGGTGAGCTCGACCAATTCTGGCCTCAGCTCGGAAAGTGTGCCGCTAATCAACAGCGATGATATGTTTGACACAATGTCTATGGAGCTGCAACAATTATTAAACAAGGTGATTTGGCTTGAATATCTCAATGTGTCTTTGGTGGTTATTTTTTTTTAATACCATAATGATGGCAGACAAGCACACCTGACAAGCCTACCTGAAGGAAAGTAGTTACGTGATCTATGGACGTATGCAACACCAGGGGCGTAACACTGGCACAGTTGATCCTGAAGCTGACGATGAATTATAGATGGAGTGGCTCACAGATGTTTAAGGAGGATCATATGTGCCGTTTCTGATGTCTCCTTTTTGAAAATCAAATTAAATTATTCTTTTGCAAAAAGCACTGTTTGGTGTTATGACTTCTATTTTTTTGATAAATACAAATAATAAACAAATAGTAAACAAGACAAATAGTAAATGTCTTATTAAAATACCTATTCTTTTGACTGCACCCCATGACTCATTTTAACAACCTAAATATAAATGTAATCAGTAACCAGATTTGAACAGACAAATTCTAGTCATTGTAGCAAATAATAATAACTTGATGAACCAGTCTCCAATACTAAACATTATTCATTCCAGCTATCATCAATAAATGACAAAATGGCAGACTTGGCTCCCAGCGGCACTGCTACGATGCACACTATTAAAAGGCACAGAGAAATACTCATGGTAAGGACTAGATAGTATTATTACAGCTGCCTCATTAGACAAGTGGATCGATGAATGTATGAGATTACCATGTATTTTGACGTTCCCGATAGTTGCCTCCATTTGTCAGTCCATTGATCAATCATACCTATTCTATTCAACAAAAATATTGCCACTTGTTGGAGCTCATTTTTTTATAGATTTACTTAAAAATAACAACAGTTGTGAAAGTTTTTATTATACTAGATCTTACTGGCTTCATTTTATCAATTTTGTTAAATCAATTTAAAAAAAATGTACCCTGGACTCATTGTAAACTTTGGACTCAATTAAGAACCCGGACTATTGTTCTAGTAAAGTAAAGCCAAATAAAACTTATAAAGATACTAGCTGACGCCCGCGGCTCCGCCCGCGTGGATGTCGGTTATCGCGAATCGGACTATAATTTGAGATTTAAACTATTCTATCTCTCAAGTTGGATCGAACTGCACATGGTGTGCGAATTTTATTATAATCGGTTAAGTGGTTTAGGAGTCCATTGAGGACAAACATTGTGACACGAGATTTATATATATTAAGATATAAAACTCACAACAACTTACTACAATAAATGTCCCGAACAAGAGAAGTGAGCAGGTTTTACTTTTAAGTGAAGTGTTATTACTTCAAGAAGTTTATATTCATATTTCAACATCTAGTAAAAATATATTGGCCTAAGTATAGGTGCTACCGGTGTTATGGAGAATTCCCTACCGACAACACCTAATTTACCAGCATTGTAATTTTGCACAGGACTATCAACAAGAGTTCTCAAAGACATCAGCGCGGGTGAACGCTCGTCGCGAACGTGAGGAGTTACTCCGCGGAGGCAGCCCGCCTCCCGCCGCCACTATCGGCCTTAGTCGCCGCGACCAGTATACCAAGGAGTCTAATCACTTGCACAGGTTTATAATACTTAATCAATCTATTAGCCTATAGTTGGGAACTTTTGCCTCCTGTTTCCACCTTGGTCAGACAGGTGGGTTGTTTCCACCTTGGTCAGACAGGTGGGTACAGGGGTTATATTTCGAGTTTTCCTTCTGTTACAGTGATATTATCTGCATATTTATCTGTTAGTAGTAAAGTAGATGAGACAGTGATAGTTGTATTCTTTCTCGGTCACCACATGGCTTACACACATTAATGAAACTACAAGTGCACGCACCCTCAGGTTGTGGAATGAACTTCCTGCCATTGTTTTCCCAAGCGACTACAATGTGGGGTTCTTCAAGAAGGGTATTAGAAGGTATCTACAGGGTCGGTAGCACGATTGTGATGCCCCTGGTGTTGCAAACGTCCATAGGCCACGGTAACCACTTTCCATCAGGTGGGCCGTGCGCTTGTCTGCCACCTGAGTGGTATAAAAAAAAGTGCTCCACGTAGACTGCCCATTTATTCATATAAACAAAGAACAGATATAAATATATAACCTACTAGCTGTCGCCCGCGGCTCCGCCCGCGTGGATATCGGTTATCGCGAATCGGACTATAATTTGAGATTTAAACTATCTTATCTCTCAAGTTGGATCGAACTGCACATGGTATGCGAATTTTATTATAATCGCTTAAGTGGTTTAGGAGTCCATTGAGGACAAACATTGTGACACGAGATTTATATATATTAAGATTTTGTAACATATCTAATACCTGTGTGGTGATGAAGAAAGAATACAAGTATCACCACCCCATCTCATCCGAAATGTGTCGTAAGTGACTAACGGAAAAATATGCAGAAGATATCACTGCGAGAGAGGGACCACTTGACCACACAGGGAAACTTGAACCTAAACCCTGTATCAACCCGTCTGCCCATCCTGGAAGCAATAGGCCAATGAATCTTTATATTGGGGGATGCCTATGTCCAGCAATAGAATGGGATAGGATATATATGATCTGATCCACGTCATGTAATTAAATGGTTTTTTTTTAATAAATCTCCCTTTAATGTAACTTCAACCTCTGTTGTTGCTCTGCTGATGCCTTTTCTCGTTACTACAGTAGAAATAGAGTTCCACTCTATACGCCGTCTTTTGTGTAATTCTTAGCTCTTATATGAATCATTTGATATTTCAGTTCGCACATACTGGTGGACGAGCAGATAAACATAGCGATGGAGGCGCGCGACCACCTCGCGTCACAGCGACAGACCTTCAAGCGAATGCAGACTACCTTCAACAATATCACTAACAGGTATACAACATATAATATACACATACTTCTTTGAAAACAATGAGACACGATCACAATGATCACTACCGTTTAAAGAAAGTTGTGGCTAGCCCAAATGAGTTGTGGCGAGCCAAAATTAGTCCACTTCTGCCCAAGAACTTGTCAAAACAAACACTATCTCCTAAAAACACACACTTCCTGTCAAAAACTTACACTTTCCAAAAACACACACTTCCTCCCAAAAATACACTTTCTCTATAAAACACACACTTCTGCCCAATAATACAATTCCTGTCAAAAACACACACTTCCTGCCAAAAACACACTTCCTCACTAAAACGTAGACTTCCTCTCTAAAACACACTCCGATGTTGTCAGCGAATGACGTCTACATATCAATAAAATTCTCTACATAACATAAACTCACGCCTTTATCCCCGAAGGGGTAGACAGAGGTGCTAGCACCCACATTTCGCCGGTTTATGTTCAGGTCCCAATGTAATAGGTGGCGAGCCTATTGCCATTAACTGGGCACTTATAAACCTGCGATAAATACACACATAACTTCGAAAAGCATCGAAAAGTCATTGGTGTGTGCCATGGAAACCTGGGATCGAACCCGAGACCTCGTCTCAGCATACCACTAGGCCATCTTTACCCCATCAGCAAAGCAAAGAAATAATTATGTAATTGTTACTCCAGGTTCCCGATGCTGAACAGTCTAATGTACCGGATCAACGCCCGCAAACGTCGTGACTCCCTCATCATCGGGCTAGTAGTCGCAGTCTGCACATTCCTAATGCTTCTATACGCGTTCCACTAACAGACATTGTTACAGTGAGAGTGGAAATTGTTACGCTAAATCTTTCAAGAGTGGCGGGGGTTTTATTAACGAAATCACCATCGAACTTCTTCTGTTCATCAAAAATAAAGGTGGCCATTCATCATATTTCCTATCATCCAATGGGCATGACACTGCATGTCCGGTGTGGGCGTAAATTGGACAGTTATACTTGACGGAACAATCGAAACTCTAATTGTTTTGGCTTGTTCAAGCCAATTGGATGGTAGGCAGTATGGTGCATGGCGACCACGATTTTGACTGATTAGTAGACAATGCACAACCTAAAGCGGTGGGTCTAGGAACATGAAATGCAAAAGAGTTCTTCATATAATGTAGGTTAACTTTGTTTTCAAATCTTTGTTGAGAAAGCTCAATGACCTTCCACAGAAACTAAATACATACGAAAATACACAAATTCAAATTATTTATTCAAAATTGTGTAACGTGATTACTTCTTTTTGACATTAAATTCTGCTTAAAACTAAGTTTACCACCGAGTCCAAGGCGCCAGTGGAGAAGAAACGGCGCAACATACTCCACTGCTGCATTTTCCAGATGTCAATTTCCTACTACAATATTATGCCGTAAATGTAGCATTTTAGGACGAGCCTGCACCTGCTCAAACCAGACATTTGTGTCTTCAAGGTAATCATCTGTCCTGTAGTATGCTTTTTTTCATAAGATGGTCTTTACAAAGTGTTTAAATTTATTGTCGGACATACCAAAGACTTGTTTAGGCAATTTATTATACAAGCGTATTCCTTCCCCCTTCAAAGAATCTTTTTAAATGCTTTTAGGACGTCATTGGGATCAATAGGTTTGAAGTTAAATTCAGAAGAACTACCATTAAGAAGGGCCACAGCAATGACAGTTCTATAATAATAGAGGAAGTAACTTTAAATGAAATATTAAATTTATTGTAAAATAATCTTTATAAGAATTGGTAATATCTTTTGGCGAGGTTATATCCTTGTTTTCTAATTTAATTTTAATACCACTATCCCTCATTTTACATTTACCTCTTTGGGAATAACTTGCCAAGTTTTCTTCATTTTATTAGGAACATCAACTTTTAACAAAATTCAATTAAACTACTGTCAAATCTGTACTGTTTTTTTAGGCGTATAAATAGGCGTTCGTCTACTTTATGCCTACAGTAGCCAATTTACAGAATTTGGATTTAGTACTATGCTTTTGTCATTTTTGTTTGAAAGTGTGCGAAAACAGTTAATGTACTAAATAAACTATTGTGATGAACCTCAGGATTATTACCCAAGTAAGCTATAGAATTGAGCTTATTCTCTAAGTCCTTGAATTCTTTAATCTTATTAGAGGTTACGGGCCTACACATAATTTTCTCTTTAGGCTGACTATTTTTCCCCTTAGGAAAGGATACTATTGGACCACAGTGATCTGAGGGCAATTTACTTATAACAGACGTGTTTAATTAAACACTATCACGAAGAAAACAAATCCAGATAACTGGCAGTTGCAGCAGTGCTTCTAGTCGGTTCACAAAAAATATTTTATGATTATCTGAAATATTTTTTTAAATTGAGTACTTTTCCTACAATGTTCCAAGATGCTTACATTAAAGTCCTTCCTTCTATTATACACAGTGTTGAAACATCATTATCTACTTATCCGATGCTTGGGTTGACAAGTCAGTAAGAAATATACATAGATAAAGGAGACGTTCGGACGCCTGATGCAAACACAAATATTATACAAGTACGCGGCTTTTATTTTGGCATGTGTGACGGTCACAGTACGGCAAAGCCACCCTGCGTTGGTTTTATAGTATTCTGTCTGTCGAGAGCAGTTAAAACCAAATTTAAACATTTTATAAACACAAACGGTTTTACCTACTCTATAGTGCGATAGAGAGAACGCTCTATAAATCATTTGCTTGAACTCTCACCCTTCTAGCTGATGGACCAAATCAAAATGTACGACACATTATTATATGCCTACTATTATATGTATAAATCCCTGGAAGGTTTATTGTTTTAAAGCATTTATTTCATGTAAATTGGTTATTTATTTCTATTTAAATGTTTAATTTGGTAGGAGTATGGGAAGTTGAATCCCCTTTGTGAATGTGATTTGACTTTAGGATAATATTTTAAACTTCCTAAGAGTATCTTGTGCAATCTATTTGTGATCATTTGCGATGAAACTAATGTGGTAGTATTAGTAATAGGAGTATTTTCGTACTGCACTGTAAACCTACTGTGAATAGATCTATTTATGATGTACCTATTGGAACTGATAGGGTGGAATGAATTTTTCGGATGTCAAAACGTTAAATATTGAACCTAACTGTAGTATTTATTACTATTATACTCCATTTGGTAAGGTACTTTACCTTTAAACAATTTTGTAGTGACTTTTTATAAAACACATATTAAACAAAATAAACTGGGATGGGTAAAGTGCGGCCCGCGAAAGCATTTAATCCACCGACGGCCCTTCGACATAAATAGTATCTTTTGAAGGGCCGCCTCTACTCGCACTGCCCGAGAATGCCTATGAGACGTCGAGGCAGGAGCTCCCTAGAAGTGAGAGTTCTCTCGCTCCCCGCCTTGCTCAGGAAGGAGCGGGCGACGGAGGTCGCAGAATGACCTGACATAACTTTTTGCTCGGGGGAGGGGGCTAAAATTTCTAAAGCTTTCTGGCCCCCCATCAAAAAAGTTTACCCGCCCCTGAACTAGTCTAACTAACTAGTGGTTAAATTTCGGTTTTTAGTCTTCAAAATCGGTTTGTAAACAGAAAATATTAATAACTCGGTTTTTTTAAAGAAACAAATTAAAAAGACATATTATGATTGTTTATGTCTAGTCAAGTACCTAACAGAATGGAGAATGGTTTATCTGTGTTATGAAACTCCTAACATAAGTCGTAATATAATTCTAAAATTCAGGAAATTCATAACTTTTGTGAGAAAAATTCCTAGGACAGGTCTGAATCCAATAACCATTTTTTGTAAAACCAGGAAGATGTTAGGCCAGAATCGAGACTCAGGTCAATACCTGGCTTCCTTTATCTGGGCCTTGATGCTGCTAAAGCAAAATCACTGTCATATAATTTTAGACTTTATAATACTGTTAGTCTAGAATTAAATGGCTGTTGTGGAGTGAATGGAAAAGTGTAATGAAACTCTTTTCATTTCATTTTGGACTTTAATTTTAAACCAATAAAGTCTAAAATTATATGACTTTTTTGCAGTTAAGTAGAAGAAATCAGGTCCTTGTTTCTGCTAAAGTAAAACCACTAAAACTCTTTCAAACCCATATCATGTTTCATATCATTAACACTAGCCAATGAAGCAATCAGATTTGTTAAATAACTACAGCAGTGGCGAAGGGTGAAAATTCCTAAAGGTGGCAAAAAAAGCTTACTTCAATCTAGTTTTTATACGCCCACTGGCAAGCCTTCAGGAATCAGGACCCCTCGGCACGGAACTACAGCCTTAAAGGCTCATCATCAACACTACTAATGCGTTGGCTCCTACTGAAACTGCAGCGGCCGGTAGCGGCTTTTTGAGGCAAAAATGACAATCCATTTTGAGTCTCATCTACGGGAGAATAAGATCATAGTCATTTAAATGCGAAGGACGGCGCGGCGCTGCTTTCAGTGGTAATTGACCATAACTCTCGTATCGTGGGCTGAAAGTATATTTCAGTTTTATTTCAATTACATAATACAAAATAAACCCTTCCTAGAAATTAGCACCAAATATTTTATAATTGCATATATGATAGGTATGTATAGTGATGTATGTGAGGTGATGTCTATCATTATAGGCCTAACGTATTATATAATATAGATATATGTAAATACTTATTCTGTACCTATGTAACTATTGTATCGAAATAAAACTTTATTTTGACGTCTTCTTTTATTTAAATGTTGATCTCACTTCTCTACCCAATATATCACACTTGTGGATACATCTATTGGCCCACCTTGCATTTTAAGTTTCGTTTAGTTCTAAGTAAAAATTTATATTAAGGTCGAGCAAAAAGTTTTTATGCAGTTTTGAACCAGGCACATTCATAATTTTATTCAATAGTTTTATTTTGAATTTCAAACAGAATTTAAAGAAACAAAAGACAATTTGGAGCCTGTTCGTTGATATTAAACAATCGAATACTAAGAAAACTTTGAGTTTATTCGTTTACTTGGATTTAATTCTCGAGAGTGTTATTTTTCTCTTTGGTTTTGCAACGAACATTACTTATTCTTAGCATTAAGGTGAGGTTCTATCAATAATCTATGGATACTTCGCCTGAAGTCGCCGCCCAAGCTGTGGCACATATCCGGGCCGGATACAGTCAAAGAAATGTGAGTGCTCAACTTAATTTATGTCGATCTGCGGTCCGAAATGTTTATCGGAGGTACCTAAAGACTGCCGACTTTATTCGTCGCCAAGGAAGGCCACGATCTCGGGTCACAACTGAAAGGCAGGATCGGTTTATCGTGACGACCAGCTTGAGAAATCGTCACCTTACCTCCATTGAGATACAAAACCAACTTCGTGACTTCCACGGAGTATCTGTGAGCGCTCGAACTGTTCGGAGAAGGTTAGACGAACGCGATATGGTACCACACAAACCAGCTAATGGCCCCAAACTAACGCGAACCCACCGAACAGCGCGTCTTCTTTTCGCGCGCACTCATTTAAATTGGACTCAGCAGCATTGGAGCCGTGTACTCTTTTCTGATGAGTCTAAAATTGCGTTACATGGCAATGATGGAAGGAAGATGGTCTACCGACGTAAGGGAGAGCGTTTTGCACAATGCTGCTTTCAAGAGAGGGTTGCTTATTGCGGTGGCTCATGGACTATCTGGGGCGGTATATCCGCGAGCGGCAAAACTCAACTTGAGGTTGTTACTGGACCACGGTTGCCAACATTAAATGCTGAATGGTACATTCGTGAGTGCTTAGAACCTCACGTGATGCCATACGTGGACTATGTGGGCCCAAATTTCCTTTTTATGCATGATAATGCAAGAGCCCGTACGGCCGGCATCCTCAGGGAATATCTTCGGGATAGGAACATCACAGTTATGGACTGGCCAGCCAGAAGCCCAGACATGAACCCGATTGAGCACATGTGGGACGAGCTAAAAAGACGTGTTAGGGCTCGTCAGCGAGTTGCCCAGACGATGCCGGAGTTGAAAACTGCCTTAAAAGAGGAATGGGAGATGATCCCTCAAAATTTCATAGAACGGTTGATAAACTCTATGCCTAATCGTATGAGAACTGTCGTAGATGCCCATGGAGGCAACACGCGTTATTAAATTAAACCTTTATTTGATTATATAAACCTTTATTTTGATAAAACATGTTTTTTATTCAAAAATCAACTGCACTCATCAAGGCGCATACGCGAATTGTTAGGCGTAGCTCCATGTCCTGTGGTATTCTGAATTCAAATTTGAAACGATACGATCGAAAAAGATGGTAAAATGTATCAGCCCCTCTAGACAAGTGGCAATTCGCTAGCAGGCGTTTGATGGAATAGAATGACTAATGTAAAGGATTTGACGTATTTGACATGCGTTAACGACTGTCATTTACGTCAAATCCCATACATTCGTCATTCTATTCCACCAATCGCCGGCTAGCGAATTGCCACTTGTCTAGAGGGGCAGGTTTAAAACTGTATCTATAGTTTTTGTTCAATCTAGCAATAATATTTAGAGGTAGGGGCCATCGAAACCTAAACTCTAAGGAGGGCCAATAGATGTGTCCACAAGTGTATGTATATATATAGTTAGGTACCCAATACTATAGTTCGTTTTTTAATTTCAGATAGTAAATTGACAACAGCAAATGTCAAATTATGAAATAACGATACCAACTTCTAGTGCTTGGTGACGTGTGCGAAACTATCGACAATGTTTGTGGCCTAGATACAAGTAGTTTATCCTAGGCCTAGTTTAGTATAAAAAGTTAAAATAAAAAAGTTTTTTAGTTTCGTACACTATCCATAAAAGCTAACTATAACATAACCAACAAAAATCTGTAATAAATAAATTTATCGACAACTTTCGATACTAGTGGCACATGACTATTTTTAATTGCAATAAACCGGCAACACAGGTAATGTCATTTTACTATCTGAAATTAAAAGCAGACCATAGAGTGGCTGTATAGACCAAAAAAAAAATGTATATAAGTATTTATCGATTTAACACCACAACAGTTATACTATCTATGTTGTATATTTGTCTATTCAATTCAATTCAATTCAATTTTTTATTTAATAATCGTTGTACAGTAATTTACATGTTTTCTTAATCTAGTGTGCGTTAGTACATCGTGCATGTAGGGTAATCTTAGATATGTAAAATATATTTATGCTCAGTTAGGTGTCTTACATAGCTTTTATCTATGTTAGGGATAATCTAAGTTATGCCTGAACTAGGTAGTCCTGTGCTTCAGGCGTCATGTGCAGATAAATAATAATCCTATAATACAATTACAAATACAATAACAATTATAATTACTTTGAATAATATAAAGCCAAAGTTGTTACTACTGTTAACTAAAGTAATATCTTAAATATGCAACTTATCATTAATTATACCTATTTTAACACAGACAACAACTCCTCTGTGTCATCGTAGGACAAGCTTTGGAGGTAATTCTTCACCACTTGCTTACAACAAACATAATTTAGAGAATAAATGCTAGATAAAGCATTTATCCTTTTGTACAGAAGCGGTCCTAAAAACAAGTAAAATTTGCCTGTGTACTCGTGTTTTATCGCAATTCTTTCAGTACATACAATATCTTTCCGTCTTTTGTTAGTACTTTCGGTGCTGTATGGAAGTGCTGCGTGTTGTTTTAGTACTGTGTTTAATATAAATAACTGGCGGACTGTTAGTACTTTGCAGGATTTGTATAGGAGATCGGTGGGAGATAAGAAGGAGCGGAACGTTGCTATCTTGAGGATCGCTCTCTGAGCTCGCTCGACGGGCAGTAGCAATGTCCTACCCCCTCCCCCCCAAGTTGTTATGCAATATGTTAATATTGACTGACAAAGGGCATAGTAAACTTGTTTAATCAATTGTGGTTCACTGATATATCTTATTCTCTTAAATACAAACATCAACTTGCGTAATCGATTAACTAGTGTTTCGCAATGCTCTTTAAACGAAAGGGTTTCATCTATTAAAATACCTAGGTATTTTATCTTATGGGTTACAGTTATAGCCGGGCAAGTACACTTATCCTTATTATTATTTGGTTCTATACAGTGATGCGCATACAGTAGGTAAGTGCTTGGGCTGTGTTGTAGATGGTCTTTTGCGCATCGAGAAAGTAACGTATTTAGTTTTGTCTGCATTCAGTGTTAATAAATTATATTGAAGCCATTTGCTTACAATGTTAAATCCCCGCTGCGCACGCCCGTACACTTCTGCTTCTGCATCAGCAGAAAAAAGGAGGGCAGTGTCATCGGCGTATGATATAATCGTACCGTGTTCTAGTTTTATATTACAAAGTTCGTTTATATAAATTAAGAAAAGTGTACTTCCTAATACGCTTCCTTGGGGAATACCAAAAGAGGTGTTCTCCATTTCCTCACTGAGAACACTCCCTATCTTTACGCATTGGGTACGTTCTTTCAAGTAGCTCTTGAGAAGTTCCAGCTGTAGGCCTCTTATTCCCATATTATCAAGCTTACTCAACAGTTTGGGAACAGAGACCGTATCATACGCTTTAGCGAGGTCCAGAAATATTCCCACTGTATGATTACCCTTATCAAGCTCTTGCGCTATATAATCCGTCAGATGATGCACTGCATCGGCCGTAGACCTCTTAGCTCTAAATCCAAACTGTGTATTTGATAAGAGCGAATTATCCTCTAAATATTTAATCAACCTATTATTTATGATTTTCTCAAGTATTTTTGAGATTGCTGGGAGTATGGATATAGGCCTATAATTTGATACTTGGTCTTTCCTTCCGGATTTATATACAGGAACAACTACAGCTTTTTTAAGGCACCTAGGGAAAACGCCTATCGCTAAACATTTTCGGAATATAATAAAATAAATATGTTGTCTATGATTGTCTATGATAGCGCCCTTGTCCCCGGACGGTACCGGCGCCCGACATTCATTCCTTAACATGTAACTCAAGTGTGTGTGTCTCTCAGAATAAATAATAAGTCGTAAAGTCGTTTTCTTTCAATGTCAGCCATCTCACCACGAACCCAAAGCATGGTGTCAAAAGTGGTGTCTAAAGTAATATAAGAAGTAATGTAAGAAGTGGTGTCATAAACGTTGCTTGTTGGAATTAAAAATAATCGCGGGTAAGTCAAAAGTAAGAATTTCAAAAATAAAAAATACAAGTCATAGTCGTCATGTCAGACAAAGGAATTCTTGTCCAACTCAAACCGTTAACGATTCAAAATACTGAGGATCCATCTAGTAAATGGAAAAAATGGAAATTACGTTTTGAAATTTTCATGGATGCGAACGAATTTGAGAAATTTACAGACAATAAAAAGACTGCGATTTTCCTAAATGCGATTGGTGATGATGGCATAGAGATTTTTAATAGCTTCAATTTGGACAGAACTAAAACCAAATTCGAGGCAATTCTGAAGAAATTTGATGAAAAATTTAGTCCACACGACGGTGGAGAGATTTAATTTTTTTACACGCTACCAGAAAAATGATGAATCTACGGATGAATATCTAACGATTTTAAATAATTTAAGTGGATCTTGTGAATTTGGAGATCTAAAAGAATCATTGATAAAAGACATGTTTGTAATCGGTATTAAAAACACTCATATAAAGGAAAGGCTACTACAAGAAGAAAATTTGACTATAGAGTCGGCAACAAAAATATCCAAAAGCTTAGAATTATCACAAGAAAGATCTAAAACGCTAAATCATGAACATAAAAATGAGGTTATACAAGGAATCACACAAAATCAAAATTACAAGGGAAGATCAAGGTCACGACAAAGAAATAATTCAAAGAATAGAAATAATAGTCATTCTCGAAATAATAGTAGAACAAGAGATCAGTTGTGTTTATCCAACAACAGAAATAAGTCACAGAATAGAAACTGTACTCGATGTGGTCAAGTACACAGACACAAATGCCCAGCAATGGAAAAAATTTGCTCAATATGCAAAAAACAAGGACATTTTGCAAAATTTTGTTTTTTTCAGGCAGTCAGGAAAAAGTAACAATCATAAAGTGAGCAATATTTCATGCAATGACGCAGAACCACAGGTATTTTCTAATCAGTTTATAATAAATTCTATTCAAAATTCTAATTATAATAATAAAGATTGGTTGATAAATGTTTACTGTAATGATTATAAACTTGAATGTCAAATTGATACAGGTGCTGATACAAATGTTATTAGTAAGAAAACATTGAATAAAATTATGTCTTGTTCTCATTGTAAAATTAATATTTTTAGAACAAATAATAAGCTATTCACCTTTTCAGGACAATTAGTGCCAAATGTAGGTACATGTAAAATTGATTGTGAATTTGAAAATGGTATAAAAACAAAATTGTACTTTGTTGTGGTTGAATGTGACTGTAAAACAATTATAGGATGGAATTCATGTGAAAAACTTGGAATTGTAAAAAGAATCTATGGAATTCAGAACAAATCAGTGCAACAAATTGTTTCTAAATATGCTAAAACATTCGAGGGTCTTGGTTGTTTACCATATAAAGCTCATCTAGACATTGATAGCAATGTACCTCCTAAAATTTGCCCGGTACGTAGAATACCATATTCTTTAGAAAAACGTCTTAAAGAGGAATTAGAGAGTATGGAAAAATTACAAGTCATAGAAAAAGTTGTTAAACCAACTAAATGGGTTAACTCAATAGTCTTGGTAGAAAAACAAAATGGTAAATTAAGGATATGTCTTGATCCTAGAAATTTTAATACAGCTATTAGACGTCCTTACTACCCGTATCCAACATTTGATGATTTAAGATCTAAAGTTGCGGGTGCATCAATTTTCTCAAAGTTAGATGCTAGTTCAGGCTATTGGACTATTTGTTTAGATGAAGATAGTAGTGATCTCTGTACCTTCAATACACCTTATGGAAGATACAGATTTTTGCGATTACCCTACGGAATTAGCTCATCTGGTGAAATTTTTCATAGGACTATGAATCAATTATTTGGAGATTTGCCTGGTGTAATTATCTTTGTAGATGATATTTTGGTCTTTGGGTCTACTGTCGTGGAACACAATCAAAGGTTAGAATCTTTATTTGAGCGTGCCTCTACAGTCAATTTGAGGTTCAACAAATCAAAATGTCAATTTGGTATGTCAGAAATTTGCTATGTAGGTCATATTTTTAATAAGGAAGGTGTTTCGCCTGATCAGTCGAAGGTTGAAGCAATTTCAAAAATTACAAGTCCTACTAATGTCAAAGAGCTTCAAAGATTCTTAGGAATGATTAACTATTTAGGTTCCTATATTCCAAATCTTGCAGAAGAAACCTCTCTTCTAAGAGAACTTCTCAAAAAATTTAATAAATGGCAATGGTTAGACCAACATGAAAAACAATTTAAAAAATTAAAATCAGTATTATGTTAGTCGCCTGTTTTAGTCCACTATGATATTAAAAAACCAATTAGGTTGTCAGTCGATTCTTCTAAGAATGCAGTAGGTGCAGTAATTTTGCATGGAAAAAACCCCATAGCATATGCTTCCAAGTCATTGAATAAAAGTCAAATAAATTATGCACAGATAGAAAAAGAATTGTATGCAATAATCTTTGGATGTAAAAAGTTCCACCAATATTTATATGGCAAACCTATTCAGGTTGAAACAGACCACCAACCATTAGTTACTTTATTCAAAAAACCTTTATCCGAAGTGCCAGCTAGATTACAACGCATGATGATAACGTTGCAAGCCTACGACCTAATTGTTACATACACAAAAGGTTCAGAAATGTATATTTCAGATACTTTGTCACGTGCCATAAATGATAATAATTTTAACCAAGAATTAGTTTCTTTAGAAGATTTAGACTCAAATATTAATATTCATGTGAATTTTTTGACCTCTAATTTAGCTATTTCTCCAGAAAAACTTGAATTTTTTTTGTCTCATACTAAACAGGATTTAGTTTCACAGAAATTAATTGAATACTATAAAAATGGATGGCCTAATTGCAAACAACATTGTGATACTTTGTTATTACCATACTGGAATATCAAAGAGGAAATCCATGTCATAATAGTACATTACTACAGAGGCCGGGATGAAAGGGGTTGCCGGCCGAAGACATATAGACGGCCGAGCGAAGCGAGGCCGGATAGGTCTGAGGCAGGCAACCCCATATATCCCGCCGAGGTATGTATAGTGCTTTTCTCAAACATGCCAACGAAATAAACAACAAAAAAATTAAAGATATATTTTTTTTTTAATACGCATAGTGGCAGAGTGTCGATGCCTTTGCCACAAATTTATGTGAAATCGAAATTAAAAAAGAGGACTTTGCCGGCCTAGGCCTGCAAGGTTTGTATGAAATTCCATTGCCGGCCTCTGGTCCTAGCCGCGCCTGAAACGTCATACTTCGCAGCCTATTAAGAGGAACGTAATGTCAATATTTCATTGCATGTTTGAGAAAATGATATTATTTTCAAAAATAGTTCAGTTATTGTTCCACAGTCTATGAGATCAGAAATTCTGAATATACTACATGAAAGTCATCAAGGTATTGAAAAGACAAAAAACTTGGCAAGAGGAGTAGTTTATTGGCCTAATATTAATCAGGATATAGAAAATAAAGTTAGACAGTGTGAGTCATGTGCTATTTATTCTGCAAATAAAACAAAACAACCTATGTTATGGAAACTTTTCCTAGTCAGTCGATAAGTCCAAGTCAGTCATTAAGTTCAAGTCAATCTAATCAAAAACATAATAAGTCAAATAAAAAGTCTTGTTTTGTAGAAGAGGAGGATGATAATTGTACATTCTTCTATACTCAAATATGTGAGTCAAGTCCTGATACAAAGTCAAAGTATCAAAGTCAAAGTCAAGAGTCTAGCAATGACTCAGATTCATTTATGTCGCTTGAATCAAACTATTCTTGTCACACAGAAAAACAAAAGACTCCTAAGTCAAGTCAGTCCCAAAATGTATGTAAGTCACCCGAATTTGTAAATATGGATGATACCATTGTTTCACCTGAAAGTTTACATGACTACAGTGAATATGAAAGCGAGAATCCAATTCCTATATCATTGTCGTCCTCTGATAATCTAGATAATTTAGAAAACATACTTACAAGTCCTATTGAAACAATTGAAACAAGTACTTTACCTCAAGCAAGCTCAAGTAGTAATATTTTACCGTCACAAAGTCGTAATAGTAACACAGCATTAACTTTTAGTGACGATGCAACAGCTGAAATAAAATATAGCTCTAGAGGTAGATTGCTTAAGAAAATACAAAGACTGGATTTATAATTTCTGTAATAATGTACACAATTGACACTTTTACAAAACTAAATATTGACATGACAATAAGTTGTAAGTAATCTAATAGAATGTAATTCAATTTAATAATATGTTGAAAAGTAGACTCTAATTGTATTAATTGCACGAAAACACTTCAATATATGTTTTTATCACAGTAATTTTAAATAATTTAATATTAATTGTTTAACGTGACTTTGTTTAGAAAAGTAAGGTTATCTTTTTGTTTATATTCATATGTCATATGTCAAAGCCAGTGTCAACGTCAATTGTCAAAAAAGAAATAAATGTCATTTCTTTTTCTATATGTAAAAAATAAAAAATATGTTGTCTATGATTGTCTATGATAGCGCCCTTGTCCCCGGACGGTACCGGCGCCCGACATTCATTCCTTAACATGTAACTCAAGTGTGTGTGTCTCTCAGAATAAATAATAAGTCGTAAAGTCGTTTTCTTTCAATGTCAGCCATCTCACCACGAACCCAAAGCAATCTATTCTGTGCCACAACCTTTTTGTAATTGGAAAACTTACAAAAAGCGTAATGCTACGCTATTACTATTATCTATTCTGTGGTAATGCCTATACAGATATGTTCATCATCTTTAAAACAAAAATTCCCTCACTCAGAACCCATGACGCAATTTTTGTTATATTATTATACAGATTGTCTAGTATATCGACTGCAGCTATTAACAAAGTCGGAACTACATTTTGGCGATTTTCGTTTTATTGCTCCTGAGGTCTTCAAACGTCTATAACTATGTTCTCGCAAAGTTTCAAATTTGAAACTAAATGCTATCATAGTATTTCTAGATTAACAAAGTCGGATTTTATAGGAGCGTACGAATAATAATTAGGTAAGTATGTTACTACAAAGTTCGCGGGGCTAAGAAGAGGAAGGGGCGCGCGCGGAACGGGCGGTTCTGCCAGTTCGCTCATTGTAAGCGGGGCGACTGCGCGTGCGTGTTTTATATTTTTATATTATTGTTTTACGTAAATGTGCAGTATATAGTATAAAATAGCAATGTCTCGATCTAGACGTACTTTAACGGTTAAGATTGTAATATGTGTCAAATCCCACATTGTTAACGGATTATTATTTTATTACCTGTGTCGAATGTACCACATTCTACATTATTGTTCGCTTTGAGTTCGTTCATTTTTGTTGGATATGGCACTACCGACTTTGTTTCTTGTACCTAACATTCCCGTTTTTGTCGGTTATGGTACTGTCGACTTTGTTACTCGTTCTTCTATTAAACGTTTTTGTCGGATATGGCACTACCGACTTTGTTATTCGTTCTTATAATGAAAGTATTTGTCATATATGGTAATACCACCATTTTTAATTGTACATTACTAAATTTAGATGTTGGATGTGTTAGTATCGACTTTATTTCTAAAACAGTTATACAATAATGTAGGTTGGATATGGTATATAGTGCTAAAATTAGGAAGAGTTGACTGGTTTTCTATTGCCTCATGTGACATTTTTAATTATAGGTATGTTATTTTAGAAGGTAGGACACGATGGTACCTCCCGTTACAACTGATAGGTATGTTATTTTAGAAGGTAGAACACGACGGTACCTCCCGTTACAACTGAGCAGTCCGACTGGGGAAGTACCTTCGTCCTACAGAATACCGCGGTTATAGTAAGCTTGTGTTGTGTTCCAGACGGTGAGCAGGGTAGCCAGAGCTCACTGGAGAGGCTCTGTGTCGTCAGTGGGAAGACCAAAGGCTTTGGATGTCACCACTGGCTAGTGTGGGAGTGAAATGTTGGCGCGGCGGTCAGGGAGACCCGGTGAAACGGTTAACCGCTGGCCGCCCGCAGGCTGTACGGTTCCCGAACCCGGGGATCACAATCTCCGTTCCAGGAGGCTGAACCAGCAGCCTGTGTAAAGTTCCCGGTGCAGTTGTCGTGCCGGAGAACGAAACCGGAGTAGACTTGGCAGTATCTGGGAGTCCCCTCCCAGTCCCGTCCGCCCACCGCACCAGCCAATCACACAACCCTAGCTCGTTTGCGGTGGCGAGAAACCTTACTTACTTCTTCTACACTGACGGCATAGAGCCTCTCTATACCTCCCCCTCCCATTTTTATTATGGCCAAGAAAAATAAGAATAGACGTTCTACAGCGGCACCTTCATCCACAATGAAAGTTGACTTCTGTAACATCAGGGGCCTCCACACCAATCTTAACGAGGTCCATCACCATCTTGAGACAGCAAAGCCGACCTTATTTTTTCTGAAGGAGACCCAAATATCATGCCAGGCCAATATATCTTATTTTCCCCGGGTACAAACCCGAGCATAACTTCCTGAGTAAAGCCGGGTTATGCATGTACGTCCGGGATGACGTTTGCTGTCGCTGTCTAAACGGCCTTGAAGACAGGGACCTGTCCACTCTATGGGTACGTATGGATCACGGTGGCCCTACCCGTATCTATGCGTGCGTCTACAGGTCCCATAGCGGTGACCTGGGCACGGCTCAACTGTTTGAGCACTTACAGCGGTCGCTGGACAGAGTAATTGAGCAGTACCCTGCTGCGGACTTGGTATTCTTGGGTAACTTCACTCACCATGTGGCGTGGTTGTGTCGCACAGAACTGATTTTACGAGAAGGGCTGCTCACTACGCCCTGACCTATGGGTTCTCGCAACTGGTGCATTCTATCACTAGAAAACCAGATATCGAGACCCACAGAGAGTCTTTATTGGACCCTCTGCTGACTACGTACCGAGTGGAGGCACCACTCGGTACTTCGGACCACAGCGTCGTCTGGGCGCAAGTGACTCTCGCGTGGCCAGAACCACCGCGGCCACCTCAGTGGTGGCATGTCGGGCAATACAAGTCGGTAGACTGGAACGAACTGCGAGAATTCTTCTCGTCGTACCCGTGGAGGCGGTTTTGCGTCACTTCAAACGATTCAAGCTCTTGTGCAAGAGCAGTCGCTGAAGCGATTCTAACGGTATGGAATGCTAAATTCCCAACCGCTGGATCGCATCAGGAGCGAGCAAACGGCCAAATTTCTGCCACTCTTGCCTTCCGCCGCCGCAGAAACTCGACGGTAGCCTTGCCCATGGCGCTAAGGAGAAAGCCGATCTTTTGGGTAACCTCTTTGCGTCAAACTCGACAATGAATGACGGGAATGCCGAGCCAACCATTCTCCCCAGCTGTGGTGTTTCCATGCCTGAAATTAAAATCACGCAACGGGTGGTCCGGCGGGAACTCAAGTCCCTAGATGTTTGGAAGTCGAGTGGGCTGGATGGTATATATGGCGATGGTGCTCAGGCGCTGTGCCCCCTAATTGTGCCCAGTACTTACGCAGCTTTTCGCGCTCTCTTGCTCTGCCTCGCTGCCTCGTGGAAGACTGAGTTCGTGCATCCTGTGCTAAAGAAAGGAGACAGGACAGACCCGTCCAATTACAGGCCTATTGCTATAACATCCCTTCTCTCGAAGGTTATGGAGTGTGTGATTAATACACAGTTCCTGAGATACCTTGGAGGAAGCCATCTACTGAGCGACCGACAGTATCCAAGCCGTCGTCGATGGCAGCTGCTCGGACCACATGGACACAAATGCTGGTGTGCCACAGGGCTCCGTGCTGTCTCCGGTCGGAGTTTCTGCTGTACATAAATGATATGCTGTCTGATGACTCCATCCATTGCTATGTGGAAGACAGTACCGGGGACACGTGATACACGGACCGTGCAAATATCTCTCAGTCTAAGGTGAAGGAGAGTCGCTAACAACTTGCGACCAAAATCGGGAGTATCCGATTGGGGTCGACTAAACCTAGTCCAATTCAATCCCACTAAAACGCAAGTGTGTATTCACCTCTAAGAAAACCCCATTTGTTGTAGCGCCGTAATTCCTGGGTACACCGCGTACCATTTCCTCGAGTATCGGGATCCTAGGCGTCGACATCTCAAGCGACGTCCAGTACCGCAGCCATTTGGAGGATAAGGCCTAGCTGGCATTGAAGAAACTTGGAGTGTTTAACAGGGCGAAGCAGTACTTCACTGCGGGGCAACGACTCCTTCTTTATAAGGCAAATACCGGCCCCATATGGAGTACTGCTGTCACCTTTTGCCGGAGCATCTGCATACCAGCTTGGCCCCTTCGAATCGATACAAAAACGTGCGTTGAGGCTCGCCGACAATCCCATACTCGCAGGCGCTGTGGAGCCTCTCAGCCACAGGAGGAACTGGCATCCCACACGGCAATAGAAATAGCACATAACCCCTTCGTCGTCAGTGGTTCTGGACTGTAATTACTTGTACTTTCCATTACTTTTGTGAATTTTTAACCTGTTCGATGTACTAATCGTACACTATCTTGATTTAATTTACATTTAATTGGATAATAATAAAACATAATTATTATCAGTTTTAAAACCTTCTTTTAATACATAAGGCCTATGAACACCTCCACATCTGACATAACCTTGTAATTACGTACCGTGAAAAATTGTTGGATGTGACACTTCCGTCTTCCCTAGTACGTGAAATATTGTAGGATGTGCCACTTACGACTTTCATAGTACGTGAAACATTGTAGGATATGTCACTTACGACAAGTGTGCTAGTATCGGTTTCGGTTAACAATGTAACAACTGCTTTTTCTAGAATTTCCTAGATTTATTTTTGTTATTCACATTACGACCTTCATTATCTTTCAAAACTGTAGCACTACGCGAAATTTGGTTTCAATATATGGGCATTTGTGAATTTGGTGCAAGTTCAAAACTTTATTTGGCCGTACTGAAAAGTAGTGTTTTTGTAGTTCCGACTTTGTTAATAGCTACGGTCGATTTATACATTGAACTTGATACTAATTTTCCAATAGAAACAAGTAAAACAGCAAAGTAACAATGGTAAGATTTAATATATCACATACAGCCAAAACCAAAAAATGGTATGCGCGTAACTTAGTCATAACAGTACAAAAACACTACTTCGTCTTAATTCCGTCTTTCTTAGCAACATCATTGCCACTGAATCCTTATATCCTGAACACTCAGAAATCGGATTATTATAAAATTCACGGGAACTTTCCGTTGCCTCATTTTTTCACATATAAAACTAACGATTCATTAGCGATCTGATGGACAGCTTCTGTGTGACTCCTGAGTGAACAGCGCTGTGAGAAACGTTTGCCACAAATATCACAGATGTATGGACGCTCGCCAGTATGCGTCCTCATATGTTTCTCCAAGTCACCTTTCGAAGCAAACTTTTTCGTACATTCGTTGCATTCAATTTTCTTATTGTGCAATCGCTGGTGGCAATACACCTTTTTCCACGTCGAAAATGTTTTTGGACACATCTGAAAGTAAAGTAAAATTAAACAATACCGAAGATCTATATGACGATAATGCCAGTAGTACATTTCACAAATGAAGAACAACAATTGCAAATTCTTATTTTATGAGCTTTGTGGAATGCAGGAGACATTCTTGATTATGAACAGAGTGGAATGAGTCACATACAAGTAATACAATTGGAAAAATACGATTATAAAAATGTAAAAGTTTGTAGGAGTGAATGGATATTTCTTACATAACATATGTTAGAAGTGCAGAAGAGATCATGTGCGGTCGCAGCCTGAAATTGGCATGGCATTTTTTTTTCTTTTTTTAGCATTATTTGTTCTTCATCCTATTAGGAAAGCTCAATGAAACGACAATTTCATAAAAAAACATAACAACAGAAAAAAACAAATGGCGCCAAGCGCGTGCTTTTTTTAGCTTTCCTAATAGGATGAAGAATAATGCTAAAAAATTAAAAAAAAATGATTTTCCTTTGAAAAAAACTTTGATTTTTCTCCAAATTGTAAAAATTTATGCCAATATGTAGTATACCCGGCGTGCTACCACGGGCTTTCGGCTTCAGGAGGTACGCCCTAACACCCGGTATATATAAATATATAAAAGTACCTAATATTATAAATGAATAGAAGAGTAATGTAATGATACCTACGCGCGTAACGCCAAGCTGTCGCCAAGTGAGTTATGTGTGGCCGTCCCGGCGCACAGACAGCTCGCAGGGGAGATGGCCCTAAAGATACTGGTGACTCTAATGTGCTAACTTTTATTTATAGAAATAGTGAATACATTTATTACTTACTGAACATGTATATGTGACATCTATGCCATTCTTGTCGTTTGTAGTCGAGATTTTAGATATGCCATATTTTGTGCCTTGTATGTATGTACAGTCTTTTTCAGTTTTCATATTATTCTGGAATAAATTCATAATCATTAATTGTTCAGTTATGTTTTATAGTGTAAATACTTTCTATTTAAAATTGTGAGTCTGACTCCTGAAAGAAAGATAGATGTAGGTAGCTGGTAGATGCTTACTGCAATATTTGAAGGGGCAAACAGGTCACTTCGTACATAAATTTTCTTCGGTACCTGTAACCATATAAAATTATTTTATAGTTACCGGCAATCTACATATTGCAGGCATTCTATAAAATGCCTAGGCAATGTATCCTATTAAGAGAGACTCCGACCTGGATAGATATAGATTAGAAGGCGAAGGCTAAGGCTATTTTTTATAACTACCATTTATGGTTTTTGATTACATTACATACATTGCCTAGACTTTGTATAGAATACCGGATTATACACAGATATACATTATATACACAGATATACATTGCCAGTAACATAGGTACATTATAAATGAATAGAATCAAGCCAGGGGGGTAACCTATTGAAATATCGAATTTCTGTTACCTACCCGAATCTTAAAACCCCGAAAACGGTTGGTAGAACTTTCAAAAGACAGATGTCAGAATGACAACTTTCTATAATTCCGTTTTTAATTTCCCAGATGAATCAATTTCCTGGTGCACTACAACCAAATTTCCAAATAGTATTTTTTTGTTTCCCATATTGTCATAATCCAGATTCTTTTTTTTTTGTTTCTCATCGTACCTTTTTCCAAATTGATATTCAGACAAACAATATTTTTAAACCTAAAACTAAACCTCATATGGCGTCTACTAACTAAGCTCGACGGAGCCCCCCATCAATTATCTACATTTCAAAAACTTGTCTTTTAAATATTCGGGTTTCGTGTATATGGATTACGGTCATCTGGATTTTGTGTTATTTAGACTTCGTGTGTCTGGAACTCGTTCATCTGGATTATAAAGTGGAGTTGGAGTTGCGATTATATGGCAAATAAATCTTCTGAATTTTAAAAAACGGGATTATGAAAAAATGGCCAAACGTTTTCGGGATTATAATATTCGGAATATTAAAATTCGGGATTAAGATAGGTAACCCAAGCCAGGTTTATGTCACTCAAAGGAAAATATTTTACATTTCCCAGGGAGGAGCTTCACATGTAAAGAGTTGTGAGTAGGACATACAGATCGTTTTTTATACCACTTGGGTGGTAAAGTAGTTACGGACCTATGGACCTATGGTGCCTATGGACGTGTGCAACAGGGAGTCACACACTTATTATGGCCGCGGTATTTTGTAAACTGCAGGTACTTCCTCAGTTGATACTCAAATGGGACGGAAATACCGCCGTGTCCTACCTCCATCTAATTGACTAACATTAATTAATACATAATTATATTACTGTTCGGGACTTTTTGCGATAAATCATTACACTTACTATTTTTGCCGACGTTTCGGATGCGTTGCAGCGCCCGTGGTCACGGCTAGACTAGTAGCCTAGACTAGTCCCGAACAGTAATATAATTATGATTTCACACCGCGAGTTTTAAAATAACATTAAAATTAATACATACATGTGATACATTTTCAGGTGACATTGACCGTTGCCTTTTATTTCTTTTATTAGCATGCTCCTCATCATCAGTTTTATCTTCGACAGATGAACTGCTGTCTGTTTTACTCGAATTTTCTTTACTTGACTGAAAAAGAAAATTAAAGAGTAACTAAAACATTTTTTTTTACTTACATACTTAGACCATATACAGTAGTAGGTATAGACACAGCTTTGCTAAAAAAATTCGTCGTAAAATCGATTTTCTGTTAGTTAGCACAACACATTGCACACTTTGATAGGTGTGCACGTCATGGGGTGTGTAGATATGTGAAATTACACTGAAGAAGTACACATTTTTTACGCCGTTTTGAAATTACACTTGCGGCGTTTATGGAGTTGTATGTAGTCTTAGTTTACATAGATACTACACTTACTTACATAATACACATTGTACATAAATGTGGTGTTAGAACGTAAGCAATGATATGGTACAATATACAATAGATAAATAGATAATGTCAATGTTAGGTATGCGCGTAGGCACAAGTAAAACGCAGGCTAGTTCGAAACGCACTGATTTATATTCACATAAGGACAAACCACCCGGATAAGGTTGCCAGATCGCCAAAGCTAATAGCCGGACATATCAGTGAGTTTGGCCGGACATTTGGGTAAAAAATCTGGACATCCTGCATTATTAAAGATTTTAAGTCTCAGTATTAATGGATACGACAGTTTTTAACAAGCTTTTTATTAAGCTGCACTCTATGTATGTATTTATGTATGTAATGTAATGTAAATATTATACCTTGATTTTGAAGCAGATATGTTTTAACTAATGTTGATAAAATTTTGCTTACACGTTTAGTGCTAATCTGATGATGGAGTAGGAAGGCGGGTAATTGTATAAAAATTCCACATAAACATAATACATTTCAAAAAATTAGAATTCTTTTTTAAATTTGATCAAGTAATGTTGTTTACGAAATGTAAAAAAGCCTAACAAAAGCCAGACGGGCAGAACACCGTACATTTTGACCGGACACGCAATTGAAAAGCCTAATTATGTCCGGCTTTATCCGGATGTCTAGTAACCCCACCTGGGTTACCAGGCATCCGGATAAAGCCGGGAAGGAATAGGACGCACGCGTGCGGGAGTGGCGCGCGGGGCAAGGTGGCATGCCTCGAGCCGCACGCCACACGCACACCTGTATGATCGTGCCTTACGTAGGTAACTTTACACAACAATCCTCCTTCATAGCTTGATAATAATTGTCACAAACAACCTTTGTTATGTAAACCTTTGTAATGAATCCTAGGTATGCTTCGCAACCGCATAAGTACGCGATATGGGACAATGTCTTCGGGTAGCTTGGTTTGCGGAGGAGACCCTTCCTGGGCTAGTCATGTTGTCTATTGGTGCGCCTTGTGCCTCTGGCTGTAGGCAATGAAGGCGCTGATGAGATGACTTTCCGCTGGCTGTAGGCAATGAAGGCGCTGATGAGATGACTTTCTGGGCCATCTGAGCTTCAGATTGCCCTTCATTTCCTTCCCTGTCATGTGTGTCATGTGCTGCTACCTAGGCTGTGACGATGGACGAGTCTCGTCTTCGCTTGATAAGTCTTCCAAGTTCCTATCGCCATCATGCAACGCATCGCAATAGGCTATCGTGCCTCTATACAAAATTAATTGGTTTTTATGTTTCCTTCTAATAAAAATATTATTGAAATGAAAACTTCTTTAGCGGCGTTGGATGGGTAAAAATTGTTAAACTCGCGTCAGGATCACTTGACCTTTGACCCGCAACCGACGACTTTGTAGGACGACATGACGTCATATAACATTCCTAGTTAGAGTGTTTAGTACCGGGTTCGAACCTGGGCTTCTGACACTTTTTGTGATTATTTTTCTTTTAGTAATTTATTACTTTTTGTGATTATTTTTTCTGTTTGTAATTTATTAATTTCTTCTGACAGAAAATTAGCAGAAAATTAGTGATGGGTTCTATGATTGGCGCTATATTATCTAATATATAAAATTCTCGTGTCACAGTTTTCGTTCCCAAACTCCTCCGAAACGGCTCGACCGGTTCTCATGAAATTTTGTGGGCATATCGGGTAGGTCTGAGAATCGGCCAACATCTATTTTTCATACCCCGATTCGCGAAAACCGACATCCACGCGGGCGGAGCCGCGGGCGACAGCTAGTTGGTATATATCGAAGAAAGAAAGAAAGTAAATGTTTTCACTTCTACCGGCACTCCCGTAGTGCAACCCTTTTTTTTTTAATTCGAACCAGTCGGTAGTTCCTTCGATTTCTAGTTAAACGTAAGGCAGCGGTTGGAAAATCTAGTAATCTAAATACAATGACGTCACACGCATCTAGCGCGAGCCGGTCACCGCGCGGCCACTTTAAACGGCCATATCTTGGAAACTAACTGATAAATCGAAATAATCCTTTCACATTTATTTTTATTTTCAACACATAATATAATGAGCTAGAATACAAAATTTAGGAACATTCTCCATGGTTGACATCCATGTAATCTTGTAAACAATTCGTTTAGGTACCTAGTGTCGGTAACGGTTATTGTTCTACGATTTAACTGTTTGTTTATATACTACCGAGTAGTCTACGCACAGCCTAGCAGTAACCTCACCGTACACCTGTTACTAAATTTTGACTGCCAGTGACCTCCTTTAACGACTTCCTATGTAAAAAAAGCGAACAAAGCTACACCAGCTTCCTCGAGAAAAAATACCAATATAGTAGGAAATTTAATTGTAAACAACTTTTGCAGTACCATTTTTCATGTAAAATTTATAAAAAAACGACTTACTTCTTACGACGACTTCTTTTCTTTTAAATTATTTATTATTTGCTAAAATAATAAATAATTTAATAAAAAAACCGACTTTAAAACCGTTTACAATAACTGTATTTAGAGAGAGAATTTAGAGATTTTCAATCTGTTAGAAGTCGGTGCTAACTTTGTTTGCAGTACCTGAACTACCATAACGCAATCAAATGATAATATCGATCAATTCAATACAGAAGTTGGTGTCAAGTCAAACAGGTAAAAGATATAGCTAAGTATGATAGGCCACCCCTACCCCATCAAGTTATCATACGTAAATTAATGGCATTTTAGCAGGTCAGAACAGCTACCAGAGTTGGCATCGACCTCTAACAGATCGAATACAGTTACTTTAATTTTTTTTACAAATTCGGTTTTGGTCAGTTTTTTTTCAGGCATAGAAGCACCACAGCTGTGAAGAATAGGTGGCTCGGCATTCCCATCGTTCATAGTCGAGTTTGATGCAAAGAGATTACCCAAAAGATTGGCTTTCTCCTTAGCGCCATGGGCCAGACTTTCGTCGGGTCTACCGTTGAACTCGAACTTAGCGCTGGCCGTTGCTTTTTTACAGAACCTCGAGGCGGCATTGAATGGGGATGCCGACTGCGCTTTTATCCCTACAGAGGGCGTATCGTAATGGCCAATGTTAGCTGTCATCTACGTAGATTTCATTGTTTGTCTCGTCAAATCTGACAGCTATGAGTTTGTTATTGTTGTTTGGTCATTTGCTGCTACCATCTACAATTAGTTTTGCGTCGGCATCCCCATTTCCGCTTACCTTCAACGATGTTCGACTCCTTATTGGCAAGTGCCATGGTCCAAGCCATATACGCAGATTGCTTGCGGCCTCTAGCTTCTCTGTAAGGTTTATTAAATCATGGGCGTTTGTTCGCTCCTGTCGCGCTCCAGCGGTTGGGAATATAGCATTCCATGCCCTATTGGATCGCATCAGCGTCTGCTGTTGCACAAGAGCTTGGATCATCTGAAGTGAAGCAAAGCCGCCTCCAAGGGTACAACGCGAAGAATTTTCGCAGCCCATCCCAGTCTGCCGACTTGTAGTGCCAAACATACCGCCACTGCGGTGGCCTGAAACACCGCGTACTAACAACACACTTATATTGATTAATACGTATGTGCTGTAAAATATGAATACTAGGTTGTATTTTATACATTTTCATAGAAAGCGCCTGGGCATTTGTTACAATCACCCAGCAAACGACATTATACATTGATTTCATGATTGCTTCGTGCATTTTCGTGTAATTTTGAGGTTTCCCCTCAATTTCTCTAGGATTTCAGCATCAGATCCGGAATACTGGGATATGGGATCACTCTGGCAGTATACCCGATCCAACGCCGCAAAATAATGAAATTCCGTTCAAATCTGGCTTAGATATCGCGTAACAAACATACATAAAAAAGTCCCATAGGCGACAAAAATAGAACCTCCTCGTATTTTGAAGTCAGTTAAAAAATCACCCTTAAAGTCAAGATGGTGAAGATTTCAACGTACCGAATTTCACGCAAAACCAATTGCAGAGTGCCAGTGAATGTCACAGAGGACAAAAAAAGGTGACCCCGTAAAATTTCAGGCTGCGACGCGTGCCTGGAGCACTTAATATTGTTCTGATCGTATGTTAATAGTTTTGAGTCTGTCGTTTTATTACCTCCTGCCTTATTTTATACATCTGGTGTGGTTGCTTCGCTGGATGCGCGGCGGCCCCCATTTAAGCGCTCCGCAGTGTCTCCGCCAGCTTAATTGCCTTGTTCAGATTTAGGTGCAGACCTTGTTGAACAGCCTCTCCCGGTCGCTTCCCGACAGTATTCCCATTGTGAATCTGTCGCGTAGCGCCTCTTCTACATTGGAAAAGCCACAGTACGCCGACAGCCCGCGCAGCCTCGCGGCTCACTGCGCATACGATTCACCGTCTTCTTGCATGGCCGCGTAAATTGCGCATAAATTGGTATAGTTACCGCTCACCAAATCCAATGCGCTTTGACTTCTTCTTGAGACGACATTTTAAACTCATTAGATTAGCATTATATGTTATGTTCTTGCAGTTGTTTTGGTAACGCTAGATCGACAGCCAACCTATCGGTGCTAACCGCGAGTGCGCTCAGCAAAATAGTTTTTCGTTTAGTCCCCGTCGCGTCACTGGTTACGTTGAAATGGTTCGGTATATACGAACCACTGCCTAATGTGGCATTTGTAGGTCTTCAAGCACTGTGTTTTGTGGTCAAGTGCAGACAAAAGTCTGAAATCTCAAAATGAAGTCAGTCTCAGAATGAAGTCTGAAAATTTTCGTCACCAGAAGTATAAATTAAGGAAAAGGACAAGCACGATTTTTTTAGGACAGCCCTAAAACGATTTATTTTTTTTCTAATTCGCCTGTAACTTTTTGTCGCCGATTCCAATTTCTACGACAAAGTTTCTTAGAATTTCTTCCTCTTTAAAGTCATATGAGAAAGATTTACGTAATCTTACTGGTTTCAAAAACAGCATCTCCTTACTTGAAATTAGTAAAAATAAATGTCCGTTATAGTACAGAATAACTACTTACGATACTGTACTTAACTGAAATTGTAAATTACAGTAAGTACAGGATTTTTCAATTTTCTATAAAGTAAGTATCACAACTGAAGGTGAAACTATATGGTCCGTTGAATCATTTTAATCATCTGTAATCTGTCACAGTATCCCAAAAATCTACACTGTAAGGAATTTTTAACTATATAGATATTTCAAGTATACCAAACGATGGAGCGCAAAATTCTGAATCCAATGATATATATACAGGATGGAAGATCCTAAATTACTCCCTACCTACCCTACCTATATACCTCATGCAGTTACCCAATTAAGTTAAATTCTAAACCGGAAACAAAGTTCAGTCATTTAATATAGATCTACTCATTTTAATAAATATTTGGCTTCATAGATAATTTTATTTTTGATAAGGTTTCTGATGACACCTTGAGTAAAACTGCTGTATCTGCTGGCACTGAGTTTATAAGGTAAGATTTTATGAACTTCCTTTAATTTAATTTACCATGTTTCTTAGACAGATTTTAACCTTATGATTGGCCCTATCGATGTATGACATAAAATTACAAATTGTTATTTTTCAGATTTTAGTCGGTTCGATTCCCAGGTGTGGTAAGCGAATTTTCGAAAAAAATTGCATGTCATTTTATTTCTTTTTAAAAATAAAGAAATTTTTCCTTTGAGTGAAATTCGCTATCTCCAGTATTTAGAGTACTTCCCCTCCAGGTAAGGTTAAAATCTTCCACCCTGTATAACTGTCTTACACATTCTTATGGCAACTGGAACCAATAGCTTAACATGCTTTTCGAGGCCCGACCAGACCAATGCAAATACCCATATTAATATGTACAAATACTTGCACTGGGCGGGAATCAAACTTACTAGAAATGTTAAATGGACTCTTTTTGACTATTATCAATTTAGTTTTCTACCAGAAAATTCAATTGATAACACTACCCTCCTAGGCCACATTCTTGTCTGGAACATAGAATTAGACATGCGTAGATTAGTTCCCAAAGTTTTGATTGATATATTGGCCTTTCTAGGAACTAATTGTCTGACTTCTCAACTCAGAGAGGAAAGCCAGTGCAATGTTCATTGTCTAGCATGTTCGCCAACTCGTAAGTGATGTTGGCTAGAATACAAGGATGTTGGTAGAGCCCTGTAAGTGTATACCCAAGCACTATAAGTATGATCATAATAATAAATTTACATACCTCATCCATTTCTGAGGTAGGGTCTTCATGATCAAAAAGTATTTTCATATTTCTTTCATTTTTTTTCACCATTAATCTTAATTGTTTTGCATCAATTACTGTTTCCAAACACTTCTTACAAATTTTTCCGGGTAAGTTGTTTGATTTCACTATCTGAAACAAAATACTAACTTAAACTTAAATAGTTTATTTGGGATAATTCTGTAGCACTGTAGTATAAATTAGTTACAGCAGAAATATGAGATCAATACTTACTTTTACACCTGTACAAAGATATATATCTTGAACCAATCCTGCTTTCTCAAACAAATCGTCTCCTCCATCGTTTTTCAGGCAAAGCCTACATAATTTCATGTTAACATTTTCATCCATCTTTATTATAAAAATATCTTCTTTATTACACCTTTTAAAACAAATATTAAAATGGCACCTCACCGAAATATTTTTTTAAACAAACACTAACACATGCACATAAAGTAAATAATAATAAAATAATACAAGAAGATTAAAACGTGCTGACGAGGTAAACTTCAACTTTTGGTTTATGGCTTTTGCGAGAGTTACCGCAATTTCGCCAGACGAGGTAAACAAAACAACACTGAAAACAATGACAAATTGACAATGACATTGACATATTAACGTCAGGTCATGACAAATTTAAAAATACAGGTAAAGGTAAAATCTATTTGACTACTGTAAGAGCCAAGAGCTATACCTGGCTATATATAATAAAATTTTGACACGAACGCGAGAGAGTGTGCATCCCGGTATTATTTAATTTCTGTTATTTATTTATTTATTAATTTTTTTTTTTTTTCTGAATTCGAGTTTCTATGTATAAAATGGTAGATTTTTAGACATTATAACGTCTAGCAGTCACAAGTGTAGGAAAGTGGCATTATTACAGTGAATTGTGATATTTTGTCTTTCTTCCAAATCTCCCTAGGGAGCATTTAATAAAGTCCCTACAACTTTACTGAGGCAGCAATCCTCATTCATCGTCATCGTCCTCATCATCATCAACAATTTCATCAACTCATCATCATCAAAAGAAAATAATAATCATACAAATTAAGCCATGGCTTATAAAGGTGTTGTAACCAGGCCAAAAATATTCAGTATAAAAAAAAGATGTAAAAAGGTTAATGTTAAAGTTCAAAATGGCGGTCAATTTGAAATTTCGTTTGATAAATTATTGAAACCGTAGAATTTCAAATAGTTGACTAGTTGAGAAAAACTATTTTAATTCGTGTATATTATCCAAAACATATTAGAATCACTTATTATATTATTTACTTTTTGATTATATAGATGTGAAATGTGAATATATTTTTTGTTCATTATTATTGAAAAATCAATCAATTTACGATATCATGATGAATATTAACCTGTGTGGTAAGTTTTTATAATTATTTTACAAGCATGAAGATACTACATGCCATGAACGTTACCCATCGTTATTTACACCTGATACAGAGGTGCCAATGTTTTGAACCGAGTATCCTTGGATACTAACACGATTGTTTGGTTTCTGGTTAGTTCTTGCTAAGATTTTAAAGCAATAATTTTAAGGCAAGATCTGATAGTAAATACACTTAACGGAAGTGTTTTATACCTACTCACAAATCAGGCATTTGCAATAATGTCCTCAGGTAAGTTTGATTTCAATAATTGCCTAATCACTCTTAATATAAAAATTCTGAACTGAGGCAATTTTATGGTTCAATCATTAGCCATGCAGCATTAACCATGCCAGTTCATGCATCTGGTCTTGAAACGTACATTACCTTGCACAATATCAATGTTTATTTACCTTAGGATAGGCAGGTACTGGAAAGAGATCAACCCGAGTGCGCCATGCCAAACAATAGGCTTTTTGATTATTTTTTTTCTTTCTTTAATTTTTTATTTTTTTAATTACCCATTAATAATAATAAATCCTACTAATATTATAAACGCGAAAGTTTATAAGTATGGATGGATGTATGGATGTTTGATGCTATTTCATGTAAAAACGGCTGAATGGATTTCAATGAAACTTTATAATAATATAGTTTATACATCAGAATAACACATAGGCTACAATTTATAAAGATAACCGATATTATAGCGATAACCGACATACATATACATATGCCGCGAAAGCTAGTTAAGTGCCGTGTTGGCTCCCGGTAGAGTAGAATAGTACTACCTCAGCTGTTCCTGTGGGTGTGTAAGGAATAGGGCTGTTCTCCATTTGACAGTAAACATACAGGCCAAGACAAAGTGCCCGTTAGACGGCAATAAGCTCGCCCCCCTTTTACGTGGGAGAGAAAATCATAGTTGGCGAAACGCGGGTGTTGAAACACCTGTAACTACCCCTTCCGGCTATAACAGGCGTGACTATATGTATGTATGTGATAATATAATGAACTGTTAAATAATAAATTAATAAAAATAAAAAACTGATGCTGAAAGGATCTTTATTTTTTTAGAACCATGCAGAATAAATCCATTTTCATAGCTATTTAATTCATCGGCTAGGCAAGTAATTAAACGCCATCGATTCAAGCTACTTGCCTAACCATTTAATCAAATTACTGAAAGCCTGCCGGCAGCCAGCCGGCAGTTAATTGAATGGATGATTATGCTAGTTGGCTGAGACATTTCTCCTGCCGTGGTAGGTACTTGTCTGCCCATTCAAATTTCATCTTTTTTTCGTGTTCCCCGAGAATAGCAACAATCCTTATTTAAAACAATAAACAAGTTTCCAAGGCGTTTGATTGTCGGGTTTGTGTTGATTCGGCATTTTGATAATCGGAATTCGTGTTTATGATATTTCAAATTATTATTTATTCGAAATTGTAATGGTTCGGTATCTTGAAATCCGAAAATCTGACACATTCGTAGTTTTGAACATTAGGAATTTTGAAATTCGGGTTTTCAATAAATAGGATTAATGATACATCGGATTTCTGAGTTTCGGAATTCGAATCATACGGAATTATGAATTTCGGAATTATGAAATTCGTGATTGTGACTTTTGGAATAAAGTTTTTCGTATATAAGTAATGTACCCCATATTTACTGATACCACATAAGGAGGGGTGAAAGCAATTGGTAGAAATGATAATAAAGTAAGTCGTATGTGTTTTTACCGCATGCAGACGGACGAATACGTCACGCTATTGCGCAATTTGAGTCTTATCGACGTGTCTGGTTGGTGGTAGAGCGTTCGACTGCCACAACAATGGTCGCTGGTTTGATTCCCGCTCCGGCAATCATCTATATGCTTTTGTGTATAAACTAGCTGTGCGTACGAAGTTTGTCCTGATTATAAACCCAATAAAACTGAACTAACCCTAGAAGGCAAGAGTATGACCAACTAAGACCCACGTTGGAAGCATAATTCAATCCTTTGAAATTATGTATGTTAGTATTATAATTTAAAGGACAAAAATCTGGAATAATTTTGCTGTGAGTGTCAGACATAGAGGAGCACTACCATACTGAATTGACAATAATGAGCAATGAGCTGGCTCGGCTGATCTAAACATTATCATAACAAACAAAAATATAGACAAGAATTCTAGGTTTTGGTTTTCATTCTTGTTCGATGATGTTTTAGTGTAAACGCTGTAAACGAAGTTACACATAGAGATTAAAAGATTTAAACAAAGTCTACTCATTTCCTAGCACTAGCTCCACGTTTGTTTGGTCTAAATCCACCTTAACTTGACGCCGCACTCGCGATTTTGGCTGTGATCCGAGGCCCTTAGCACCGCGACGCCGTGGGCGGTCGCCCAGTCCGCCCATAGTCTCCGCCGCCTCTGAAGCCGGAGTAGGTAGAGTAAGCTAACTCATCGAAAGCCTCGGTTGAAAGTTGAAACCGTCGAATTTTCTGTTCTAGTCTTGGGCAATCATTTGCCGCGGGTTCCGTTACCCTCTCTATGTCGACTTTTTCTAGTTTGGATTCTGCAATGAAAGTTAACATAATAAATTCATTAGTAGGTTATTTATAAGGGTAAATTTGATGTTTATGAGGTAACTAACCTAATTAATTAGCCCCAAAAACAAACATGAACACATACTTCATTTTGTTCATTGAACTTTGAACTTGGAAGGTCAATAAACTTCAACAGCTTTTCCTCATTCACATTCTATCATAAATCTTTTACTTTTAGAATTTAGACTTTTACTACCAGGGCACACTACTAATTAGATTATATTTTTTTAAAGGATCACATTTCTGAGAGCCCTTCTCTTTCATTAGTTTAAAAATCCACTATATTATGAATGGCCAAACTCATCATTTTCGCCCTGGATTCCGCTTGCTGCAACTCTTCCTTTTAGTTTTGCTTAAACCTTCGGCTTTAATGAAAGCGTCCACCATATGATCTTGGCCTGGTCTAAACCCGGCCCAGCTAAAGTTGAAAGTATATGGACTTGTGAGTGAGTTTTGTGATCATGGCGGAAACCCTGACAGGCCAGAACATCTTTATAATATAAACAGGGAAAGACAAAACAATTCAATATATTTTTCTCCTTTGTTTGTCAACCGAAACTTATTCTCTCTTTTAATGCGTTCGGGAATCAAACCCAGGCCCACTTCAGTCACTCTAACCACCATACAGTTTATATTAGAGATTAAAATTCCACGCGAACAAAGTTGAACTGCCTAGCCTCCCTCGCCATAAACCTTGGTTTGTTGACCTTAGCACAAAGTTGAGTGGCGACGTATCAATACATGGGTATCTAAGTACTTCAGGCTAAGCATGTGATTAGATATCCTGGCTTTGTCTATCTAATTAAACGACCGCTTGGAATATTCCTATCTAACAAACAATCATTAATTATACGTAGGAAATATTATGCGTAATATTCTCGACACGACGCGATGCCACGTGTCCAATTATAAGCTTAAAGGTATGATTCCGAAGTCGACCGCCTACGGCAAGCGCCGGCGCATGCAGCACATACATTACATACGTTACTTGTTAAACTTAGATACGGATAAAGGGGACTATCGAGCAATTAATTTTTTATATAAATATAAAAAATATTAGCAATATTCCCTCTAACCCCTCAAACTAAACTAAATCGCTTGTACTAGGAGTGGGTTCACGTCAGTAGTGTAATAGCCAGAATTCGAACCCGGGACCTCTCAAATGTAAAACGCTTATCTGCTGCGTGCGTCTGCAGTTGTAGTATGCGGTCACCTTCGGAATCATACCTTAAAGCCCGTACCACTCGGACTAAGGCCCGTATTCTAGATTTGTACCTACTTACTTCTGAATTTCGATTCATCTGAAGACAGATTGTATAGACAATCTGTTAAATCTGTCATTCTGTCCTTTTCTTTTGTCCTGTGTAGTAGTCGAATGTACTAACATAGAGGCTGTCAAAGAACCGGCATAATTTTCTTTCTGCTTCTCTCATTGATTGATGCTTTTAATCCCCGCGCCCTTCATATTTCGTATATTACTATTTGGTGTTCCTTGCCTCGCCTCCTCTCGCTTTTCCCTAGGATTCATCATCATAGCAATCTTCGTGTTAGCCCTGGTCGTATCTAAACGGCTCACCTCCGAGATCCGCCTTCCGGCTTATACTTCCCACTTCATGCATTCATGTCAATGAGGCTATGGATACCCAAGGCCTACCCCAGAACTGACACTGGTTAACAAATGTCATAAAACGTTTTAGACTATGAAAAATAATTTGTTATAATATTGGTCAGGGTTATGCCTTATCATTAGTTATTAATCACAAGGTGAAATCAGAAAAATACTAATTCAAAATTAAACCATTCTCTGTAAGTAAACCATTTACTTGCCTGTTCCAACAATACCGTGTTTACCGAAACCGATTACAGATTAACTATTCATAAAAAGAAAGTCAACTAAAGACATAAATCAAGAAGGTTCGATAAAAGTTACTTGGGCGCTTTAACCAATCAATGTGTGAATTTAGTCGGATTAGATGTTTGTAGCGTGTGGTCTACGACTTTCGTAGCAGTTTATCGTAGCTCGTAGCGTGTAGCGCCCGTCCGTTCCCGGGCGGCCCTCGGTTTAATTAGTTCACTGTTGGAGTTTTAAACCTGTAAGTCCATAGACTTATAACGCATTATAATTCTATATATAAGTCACTATTTTTTTAGCACTGTGTGTCTATAGAGTGTGTTTTGAAGTATTTTTGTTGATAAATATAAAAAATAACATTTTAAAACGTTCCTCGTTGTGAAAAATGTGAATAGTTCACATAGTTTAGATAGCGAATGATTTCGTTGTTTTAAATAAGAACAACTAATTACAGCTGTGTTTCTTGCTTAGTACCCCGGCTTCAGTTGGGGACACGATTCCTGCCGGCTTGCTCTGCAAAGAGAAGCCGTAGTACAGATGTTTACATTTATATGAAATTTTCACCTTCGCCACTGGCCGGCTTCATATTATAGTGCTCGGGATATATATCTTGGATCTAAAATATGTTTAAAATGCGCACTGTACGCGCAGTACAAGTTTCTTGGGAGTCTTTTGAGAATAGCACGGAGTACGACGGCGGTGGAAGAGCTCAAATTCATCATGCTTAGATTATTATAAAACAATCCGCGCACGTTAAGTCCTCGTTGGTCTCGCGATTTATATCCAATATACGTGTCCCGAGGTATACTAAATTAATGGTTCCTGTTATGTCAGTTAATTTAAAAAAATAATGAAGAAGTCCCTTGAACCTATTTCGTTCAACTTTATCATGGCCATTACATTTTCTGCCAGACCACAATGTTTCCTTATTCATAGAAAATATTATACTTTACGTCAATACATCTTTACAAATGACAGCTGTCTCCAGAAGTAACTTCGTTGCGTGTACAATGTGATTTATTTCTCAGAAATAGGAACAGATACTAATTACACCCCTCAGATAATATTTCCTTACATGTAAGGAATGACTGTAATCAAAATAATAACTTACCTTAAAAGTACGCTGACGAGATTCTATTTCTCCACTATAGAGCATAAGCATGTAGGTAACTAGCTAATAATTTGAGCTTTAAAATGTGAAGAAACTTACTATGTTACATTTTTTTTAATAATAAATAAATAATATTCTATAACTTTCTACACAACACTATCTAGACCCATGGTAAGCATAGCTTAACTAGCTTGTTTTATGGCATCTAGAATGCGGATAAACATATTTAGATACTTTTTTTTTTGTAAATACATACATATTATACATAGAACTTGACAGCCTCCGTGGCGTAGCGGTAGTAAACGCAGCCGCTGCGCAGGAGGCGCGGGTTAGATGCCCGCTCAGTGCAAATATTTGTATACATGAATATGGGTATTTGCATTTGTCTGGTCGTGCCTCGGAGAGCACGTTAAGCCGTCGGTCCCGGTTGCCATACAAACATATATGGCAGTCGTTACGGGTAGTTGCGGCCCTCAAAAGTCTAACAACTGGTCTAACTGCAATGGTTCGATATCGCCTTTGGGTTGTGGAGGTCAGATAGCAGTCGCTTCACGGAAAATATCGAAGTTTAGTCAAATCCGCAGTTGGACTGGTAAAAGCGGACCCCGGACTCCAAGTTGATGGCTTCCGATGCGACTGGGATTAACGCTAGGATGAAGAAGACATATTATACATAAAAACACCCAGACGAATATATATATAATAATATTTTATAATAATATTTGCACTGAGCGAGAATCGAACCCGCGCCTGCTGAAACGTAGTCGAACGTTCTACCGCTACGCCACTGAGGCCGTCATACACAGTAATGTCAAACATAGAAACTTCCAACCCACCAACTGCAACCGATACAACTATGAATCAATCAATTAGCCTATTGGAGTCCACTGCTGGGTATGGGCCTCTCCCAATGATGGGAGGCTTTACTCTACTACTTAATTGTAAATATTTTTTATTTTAAATAAGCCAAATGCAGTTTGTCTATCTCTATCAAATATTAAAGCACTAAATAATATTTAACATGCACATTTTATTTTTTTGAGACAGATTGAACGTCAGTGCCTTTCGGTGCTACTATTAACTGTGTTACAGGCACTGGCGCCTTCCTCGTACGATTCCTTCTACTTATGCATTTTGAATATATTAGCAAACATTTTTTTCTAGCATGAGCAAGCCTAAATAACATACGGAGTAGTATTCGTATCAAGTGTTATAGCAAATAATAATGAATTTACCTACTACCACTGTTTCAACAGATTCGTAGCAAAAGTAGCAGTGAGTTGTGTCAAAATGATCGGTGCGCGAACGCGTGTGTTTGTGCAAGTAAGCCAGACGGGTTGGTACAGGGTTTTATTTCGAGGTTTCCTTCTCTCGCAGTGATATTGTCTGCGTATTTTTCTGTTAGTCGCCTCTTATGACACCCTTCGGATGAGATGGGGTGGTGATACTTTTGATCTTTCTCCGTCACCACACGCATGCTACTACACTCTTACAAAATCTTACATACGAATTTTATAGAAAGTGAGAGTCGAACACGCGACTCCTAACTTAGAAGTGGACAATGGATTGATTGATTTGAATGATAATGTGAAACTAACATGTGAAAGAGAAAGTTCCTCAGTCTTATATATTTCCTTGAAAAACTGTATTACTATAATCAGAATAATTACTTACCTGTAAAGTAAGTTAATGATATACCAGTAATGGGCAAATTTTCACCCAAATATAGGACAATAGTGCTTACAAACAAAATAATTATTCTTAGCCCCTTACTAATAAAAAAATATACAGACTAAACAGTTGTCATGTGAACATTTTGTTCGGAAATTTTGAAATAGCAGCTGTATAACAGTATACGGCTGCTATTTCAAAATTTTATTATTATATTTATTATTTATTTTATACACAGATACACCCTATGTATTTGTTTACAAGTAAGGGCCTTACTTTTTACTAGGTACTAGGTACATTCATTAAAATAGTTTACTATCCATTATTATTTATATTTTCGTCAATACATCATTAGCGGCAAGGTGACAACATGACCTATTTCAAATGGACAATCGTTTGTAAGTTATTGGATTTGTTATGTGTTCAGTATACTGAATATGCTGTGAAGATAGATATTATGTTATTAGGATGTAAATATGTAACTATATTTAACCGAAAGCCGAAGGCCCCTGGTAGTACCCGGGTACACTACATATTGGCACAATTTTTATTTCGATTTGGAGACATAAAACATTGTTTTATTTTTTTAATTTTCCGTTTAATTAGCATTAATTTCTCTCCTTCGTATCAAAAAAGCTCAACAATTTCATAAAAAACATCACTACAAACAAAAAAAACAAAAGGCGCTAAGCGCGTGCTTTGAAAGAGACGTTTCTGGGTGCGAGACATTTCTTTCCGGCAATCTTACCAGGCACCGGCTTCCTACAACCCACAGACGATGTATGTTTTACTCCGGTTCGAGTCTGACATAAGCATCCTCACCAGCAACATCTCTTCTTTGTATCCTTGGGGATTTTGCGCACATAAATAAGATTATCTTGCTACGGTTTGGTACAGCTGTATTTTGTGGTAGAAGGTTCTCTCTATCCCAGACCGTCAAATAAAGGTATCAATGTGATACCTTTATTTTATAGAATAGTTAAAAAGTTTTGTATTTGTCTACTACAATATGAAGAACTACATACTACGACGACATGAAGTTGTAAACAAGTGCTGTACGATAGAGGGCACGGTCTACAAAATCTAAACACTCTGATCTTATCCGTATTCTCACCCTTCTTCCCGCAACGATTACCATAACAAAAGTAAGATACTGATCTTATCCGCATTTTCACCCTTCTTCCCGCAACGATTACCATAATAAAAGTAAGATACTGATCTTATCCGCATTTTCACCCTTCTTCCCGCAACGATTACCATAACAAAAGTAAGATACTGTTCTTATCCACATTTTCACCCTTCTTCCCGCAACGATTACCATAACAAAAGTAAGATACTGATCTTATCCGCATTTTCACCCTTCTTCCCGCAACCATTACCATAACAAAAGTAAGGTACTCTAAGTCGACTTCACATTTCAGACATGCAGCTTCATCGGCATTCCTCACTTAAGGCAAACAGCTTTTTAGGCAAATCTTATTTTTAGGTATAATACCTGCAGTGGCATCTCGCATTTCAGGTAACTCGATCAAAAGGGCTCTACTCCCTTGTCTCCCCATATCGGGGGCGAGTCGGGGACCGCGTGGTCCGAGGAGGGCAAGACCGAGAGGAATGGCCCTGGGTGCGAGGCATATGTCACGAGATGGCTTCGAAGGGGGGAGGGGGGATATACGTGGGGATTTCCTGCACGTAAAAAAAAACTCTACTTGTCTTTAATCTGATACGCATTTGAAGATACAAAAATGCACCGTATCTCCTTTGTCGAATGTACCTACACATTCAACAAAGGAGATACGGTGCATTTTTCATATAAACTTACATGTAAATGTACAACCATATTTCTTTTATCGACGGCAGGTTTGTTTATTTGTATTATAAGAGCTATTGGACCGTTCATACGCTTTTGTGTTTTTCTTACGTTTTGGATATGTAGACGAAGTAGCCGACGGCGCCGAGGGAAATTGGGGCTTTGTCCCCCGTCGGCTATATCGAAAACCTGGCCTCGTTTGTTCTTGAAGTCTCCTTGAGTTGACAACTAGACAACTACTATATTGTACCTATACCGTAAACCGGTAGGTACAAACTAAATCAAACTAATAGACCCGTCAGATCGCAGATAACATGACATGTAGGCAGCAACAAAAGCAACTTTATTATTACTACAATTGGGTCATCGCTTTACCAATTGATGACATTACTGACACCGTGTTAGTTATTCATGCCGGCCCAGTTTTACAAGGTTCTGATATCACGATACTTAATATATATTTAAGTAATTTAACACACAAATTGATTCACATTAGTTCCTGTATTTTTTTATCGTGATCAGTATTTCTGTCGATATGTGTAACTTGCGGTAGAGTTTCGTTACCTCAAGTAATAAGACATTGTGATCACTATTCCTGTTTTACTATTCTTATCTTCCCTGTAATTTTCGTGATCACTATTGCTGTCTTCATCGTGATCACTATTCCTATCTTCATGTTACTTATTGCAGTGCTACGTTACCTCAAGTAATAAGACTAACCTAAATATTTTCATTTTCTTTCGAAATCCTTTAATCATTTAGCCGTTACTTCACCATCTCTTGATGACATATACCTATTTTATATTTATTTCTCTCATACAGGATAGACCATGAGTGAGCGGGGTGCTCGACGTGGCCCCGGCGCACCCTTCTACGCGCCCCTGAGGCGCAAGACCTCTGCCGAGATCATTAGCGAAGCGCGGGCTGCTATATACGGCGGTGAGTGAGTCTAAGGCGTGGGACAAACGGAAAGGACGTAGTCACGAGGATCATGTCTCGTCCTCGTCCTACGTCGTTACTGTTTGTCCCGCGCCTAAGAACTAATTATCCTCTAACACTAGCGATACTTCTGTGCAATTCTCTAAGCATACAGCCTTGATAAAGATGTTCATTGGTCGATCTGCAGTGACGTCACCCGGTCCGACCAATAACAATCTCTATCAAGGCTGTTGCAGCGCTGTGCTGGACGCTGCATAATTAGAGGCTTGCACAGTTGACATTATTTCCGAACCCAGCAATATCATATCGAAAAGCCAATCAATGAATTCAGTTTATTTACGTAATATGCAAAGCAGTAAGGAAGCTAAGGGTGGTGAATCTAAAAGAGAATTTATTCTTAAAAATACCTAACTAAATTCATAGGACTTGTTATTAACTAGAATTTTGGCCATGGCTGTATGGGCCTATAAACATATCGGAATTTTCGTCATTGGTCACTCCGAATGAATCATCTTGTGTTAGACCGCGATGACCTCGCTTCATCGATTGGTTGGTACCGTTATCACATCACTCTTTCCTTTAGTAAATGGGTCATTCTTTGAAAGGTCGATGTTGACGGCCACACCGTAATAGGTACCTTTTTAACTAAATTTAATATTATTCCACTCATTATTATAACTAAACATATATTGCTTAATAAAAAAAAGCACATATAAAGATATTTTAAGAGAATAATAGGAAGAATGTATGGAGCTACACTAAGATTCTGGAACAAGTAATTAGCCCCTGCATGTAGGTGCATCTAACAGACGAGGCTCCAGCGCAAGGTTTCGGAGTGCAGACGCCGTCCTATAAAAGTCGCATAAACCAAAAGGAGCCTCCGATGTAACCGGCAACGACTCTGTGGTGCAATGGTGCTGGAATTTAAAAGGAAGTTAACTTAGTGAACAAAAACGAATTCAACAAACAGAAACCATATAACCGAAATAAATATTACTATTCTAACGAATATCACTACTCTTCGTGTGTGACATTTCCCGCTTTACTCAAACAATCGTGCATTTATCATGCCTTATTGGCTGCAAAGTTAAATGCGCTATGCATTAATACAAAAGGATTGTGAATAAAAGTACATTCAGAATGCTATTCAAAGTAAGCGTGATTATACGTCATTAGTTCGCCTCGCGCGATATGTGGTGGTAAGCGTGAGTGGCGCATGTTTTTGTAAATTAACAACGCTATCAAAATCGATGCGCGAAACCGATTACGTCTTGATAATTTTCGCTATGTTGCATTGATCCAACAACTACCGAACGGTTGATATAATAGCTTTGATAGGCAATCGTTCTTTCGAGGTTATAGCGATTAGATGTAAATATTTACATTTAAAATACAGCATGTTTGACACGTTTACGAACAAAGTGATAAGTGGGATGTGGGTACAGGGTATTTAACATGAATCGTAAGTACCTAGTCAAACTCACAGTATTAGATCTAATTTTTGGACACTAAGAAAGAATGAACCTGGCCACCCATGGGTGGTTTTCTATACTAAGGCCCATATTCAAGAGTGTCACTCAACTGAATCTCGTTTTATCTGAAAAAAAAATGTATAGGCAATCTCCGAGACAACCTGACAAATTTGTCAATACGTATATACAATCTTTCCCTAGATAAATCAACGTTCAGCTGAGTGACATTCTAGAATGCAGGCCTTAGATCTTTAATTTTCACTGCCATCGCTTCAAAAGAGATGGGCAATTGTCTCGCATAGAATGATTTGTTATTGCCGTTATTTGACTGTGATCTCTGTTAAAACAGCGGTACACGTAGTGGTACTAATGTACTAAAGAACCCGAAAACTCGAAAAACTTTAGAACCTTAGATAGCACCAGTAATGAAAAGAAATGAGACCCGAGCCGACGATATTTCTGTAACCGCTCTAAGCTACTCAATTAAATCCGCGGTTCTTAACATTATATCTAGTCGTTAATTTGGCATTATAAGTATCTGTGTAAGCTCTATACGAGCTGTAAATATTGATAGTATGTCTACTGAATCTTTGGTGTGGTTTTGCGTCGTGCCGAACACCGTGTATTACACCCTCCTATTCTTTGTTGGAAGTTCAAACGTGCTGTTGGCGAGGTCACGCGGTCATTCCGTCTTGATATTTTGTTACCGGCTTGGTTGCCACGGTGAATATTCTTGCACGCAATCCTTACATTAATAGCTCAGTTTACAGCCAAAATTTGAACTCAAACGCCTTATAACGTTGTGCAAAGTAAAGGTCATTGTCGTATTGAGCTTTGTACGAAATCCCTTCATATGAAGTTACCTTTTAAATATTCCATAGTAGTGAAATTTACTGGTACACCAATTATAAAGAAACTTTGTAGGGAAATCGTAGGCAAAGTATTTATTACCATATTTAGCCGCTTTGTTATGTTCACAATAACACCCTATTGTTAATATAACAAAGTTAAGGTAAACAACAAACAAAGGAAAGAGCGCTTCAAAAAATTGTATGAAAATTAGTAGTAGCGCGGCTAACGCACCACAAGACGCCACTGCAGCGCTTCCTCACACCCCTAATAGCGCCGTTTACACTTACAGTATTAACCGTGCATCGGGACTTATGTTCCAAACTGTCGGTTCAATCTGTCAGTTTGGACTACGGATCGAACTGTGGTGATATATTGCAACTGAAATAACACCAAATTTCGGAACGACATATCTTTCACCTTCCTATTGTTTTAAAACAGAATCCTTTTTACGTGACCGCGGATAAAACTGTGAAGCAATGCGTGCACGCCGACCGCCGATCCGAACTGATGGTTTAGACTGGCGCGTGGTGAATCCTTCGTTTCGATCTGCACGTGTAAACGCAGCTATTTTCAAGGCGCTCTAAGTTTTGTATCAATAAAAACATGGCCACTGTTAAGTGTATATCCATGGAGAGAATATGTACCGCTCCTGCAGTTTCCCACACCCAAACACAATTGGTAACAATCCTGTAACTATAAATAGTTGCATGCCTTCTACGTTGCGGGGGTCTTAGTGTATATTTTATTTTTATTTTGTAAAGTTTCCTTCATAATTATAATATCTCACAGTGTATATACGACATCATCGATCTAATAGTTCGTCTTTCTACATTTATTGTGTCCTAGACTGAACTATCTGTTATCACGCAACCTAACAACTAAGGAAGTTTCGATATACTTAATGATACAGTAAAAACAAAAACCACTTGACTTTTATTGCATTGCCATAGCGGCAACTATGAGATATAAGTACTAGAAGGGAGCCTCGAGCTCGATTTTGATGGAAACTGAAACTGCTTCATTGTATTCTTAAAAATCAATAGATCCAGTCTCTTAATTGGCTTAAATGAACTAATTTTGAAGCAATTTACTATACAAAATGTCCTATAGTTTAGTAGTTAAACGGAAAAAGTCAATGTCTAGGACAGGACTTGGAACCGGAACCAGTCCATTTCTGAGGGAATACTCTGACCAACTGAGCTGTCTGTACACGTCATTGATATTCGAAATTCTCGTATTTATAACTACGTCTTAAGGCGACACTAGATCCATTTTGAAGTATACAGGGTGGAAGATTTTAACCTTACCTGGAGGAGAAGTATTTTAAATACTGGAGGTAGCGAATTTCACTCAAACGAAACATTATTTATTTTGCATGTACGCACATGAAATAGGTACTTACTGTGTAGTTGGCCGACCTTGATAGAGATTGTCATTGTTCGATCTCCAGTTACTGCACCCAGTTTGACAAATGACAACCACTATCATGGTCTGTCGCAACGACGCGTTCGATGCTGAATGCTTAGAGATTGCACAGCTGAATACAGACCGAAGCTTTGTGGACTTGGGGGCTTGAGGGTTACTTGTTCCTACCATCAGAGATGAGCAGCATGTCAGGCAGTGACACCGGCGCGGGCGGCGTGCTCCGTCCGTTGCGCACGCGCCGGCCGTACACGCCGCGTGAACCACAACGCACGCTGTTTACGGAGCGCACGCGCAAGAAGGACAACAGACCGCCAAGCTCGTATGAGTATGTATTATGCCATTTTTACGATAATTCTTTATTTGGTCTAAGATCCGTTCTAACAACGAACTAAAATTACTGAGCCTTTTTATATTCTTTATCGCTGCAGCCTCAAGTTTCTGACTTTGTCGGAGGGTGGCGAGGAGACACTGGAGGAGATGGATGCGCGTCTCGCTAAGCTCGATGAAGAAGCGCTTAATGATATGCTCACAGACACCTTTAATCCAAAAAAGAAGCCTCAGGTGATTATTTAGCAATATTCTGTATTCTGTTTACTAATTACGAGCTAGAAACCAAATCTAATATTTTGTTATTCTAAAAAATATATTTATTAATTCAATTCATTATATAATTCATTATATAACATAAATAATAAATAAAAAACAAAAAAAAATGTTGAAGCAATGCGTATGCTGACTCTTCAAATCGATGCTTTATACTTTGTCCATAGGCCACGGTAACCACTTTCGATCACGTGAACTGTTGGCTTGTCCGCCACCTCAATGGTATAAAAAAATAAAATATTGGAAAAAGTGAAATGACTTGAACCCGCAACCAGCCCCTACAGGGGGAATGCTCTGACCTCCGAGCTGCTAAGTCATATCTAAGTGTTCCAAATTTTCCTATACCAAAGTTCCGGCTGACTCGTTTCTCTTTTTCCAATCTTAATCAACAAGAATATAATTTAACAAAACATTTCAATTTCACTTTTGGCAAAATGATTACCTTCTTTGTAAGGGTCATTCCCCACTGAAAGAGCAGAGGCCGGCAGCGGTCGGCGGGGCAGCCAGACTTTAGTAGTAGAAATGATTGTAAGCAGACGCGCCTTTTAATAGTTTGTAATAAGCTTAATGGTTACGGAGTCGGCCTTATGACCAAGAGGTCCCGGGTTCGAATCCTGACCATTACACTTACGACGTGAACCCACTCCTAGCACAAGCAATTTAGCTTAGTTTGAGGGGTTAGAGGGAATATTAGTAGTTTCGACAATTTCGGTAGCTAAGATTCTTTAAAAAAAAAATTGCCCCTGCCGTCCTCTACGCTTTCAGTGGGGCTAAGTGTATTTCAATAAGACTGTATGGTACACCCGTGAACGCAGGCACGCGTGGCTCCCCGTCCCCCGCAGCCGCAAACCATGGAACGGTCCGGTGATCCCTGGGGCGGGTTCACCAAACTGCCGCACCTCAGTGGCCGCAGCAAGCCGTTACACCGCCGTAACACCACGGGCCAATCACAAGACGGTATGCATTCACAACACACTACACTTCTTCAGCGGTAATCCCAGTCGCATCCACAGCTTTCAACTTAGTTTGAGTAAAGCGGACGCTTTACCAGTCTAACTGCGGATTTAGCTGAACTTCGAGATTTTCAGTATAAAATACTGTTGCAGGTAGTATCATAATTACTTCGGTTATAGCTAACCAAGGCGTAGTATTGTGATGGACATTAGAGGTTTAAACTGGCTGAATTTTGGATACACATCTAAAAAAAACAATAGCACTGTCGCGGTTCCTTCAGGCCGTCTATTGCCTTATGCGTGCGCACGCGTAAGGCACACTGCCTTATGCGTGCGCACGCGTAAGGCATACTGCCTTATGCGTGCGCACGCATACAGCCTAAACTGCCTAAAGGAACCGGCCTAAAGCAAAGCGTGTAAAAGCTTCAATGGAGTCTGTCAAACAAAACCATTTAAGCATAGATCATTGTTTTGCCATCTATAATGATGATGTCCATTCTTGAAACTCACTTATATCTGGCTCCCAATTTCGTGGTCACCCCATACGAATGTGCTCAATACGGAAAAGATTTTTGCTTAGAACGGAGATATGTTTTATTATGAGAACTTAAGTTACACAAAAATCATATTGCAGATTTAAAACCAGAAGTGGCCCTAGCACAAGCAATTAGTATAGTACAACCATTGGGTGATTTTAATAATCACGGTGACAATATTAGCTCCAAATGTACGTATTATCCATATTTATCATATCCCTATGTTAGTGACAGTTGAAATAAGTTCGGTAGCGGCCTACCTGTAAAGATAGTTGTCAGTGTGTGTAAAAAAAATCCGACTACCGTCATGTACAGTCTACAAAATCAATAGAATCACACCTTTACATATAAAGTTCTATGTAAAGGAGGGATACTATCGATTTTGTCGAGTGTACATACAGTCGAAAAAGTTGAAATCCATATCCAATGCGTCCATCGATATATCATCCCAATTTACTTTAGTCAATTATTGTAGAAAATAATCTTGTGTATATGCGTAGATTATTATGAAATACATTGTAGATAAAGAGTAGCAGCCATGCCTTGACTCTTCTTAAATAATAAAGCAACGTACTTTTTAATTAGTTAACCAGGATGTTTTTGTGACAGACCCAGGTCCAGAATCTAACACCATCCGATCGCAGTTCGCGACTTCCAAGTCAAAGTCTTTCGACTACGACTCCCCCAGTACTCTCAACGACATAGCCGTCAAACAACTCTCCGTGCAACTGCCTAACACAACTGCTTCTAGCGATCACTTGGAGAAGTAAGTTGACAATAGTATATCAATTTACTTTCTAACTGCATATATTATCTCATACATACATATTTCATAAATGTTGATGCAGATATATGACTCGTATATATTTTTGGTCCTTCGAGCTGGACATAAAAAGTTCGAAGGACTAAAAATGTATTAGTCACATTTTTAACTGCTAGATAATGTAAACTATCTAAAAACTGATTGCGACCTAGAGCTGCTTTAGCTGTAGAGATTCTGACGTATCTATCAGGAACGCTAAAAACCGTGCAAAATACACGTTGAAACGAGACATGCGGATTCGATAATTTAAGTGACCATGCTTTTTTAAAATGTGTGTGCTAACATATAATTTGCGTCCTTTAATCCAACCACACGTTTGTTGCCCCTGGCAGCCTGAGTATCCTGGAGCTGTCGGAGGCGCTGTCGCAGCGCTGCCGCGGCACGGCGCGCACCCTGCAGCTGCTCGAGGCTCTGACGCGCGCCGTGAGCGCGAGCACTCCGACGGGCAGCCTGCGCGAGATGGTGCTGCGCGCACTGTTCGCGCACGCCGACCACTCCGACGACACCGTACTAGTCGCCATCGCGAGGGCACTTCTCACAGTACATACTATAATTATATACGTAACCTCAAGTGCTTGTTTGAGTTTCAGTAACCGGGAGCGTGACTTCAATCAGCAATTTGTTTCAGATGCGAGTGACTGGTCCAAACTTAGCAGCCGCCTGCAAACTGGTTTTCAAAATTGCTAAAAATGATAAGAACGACCATTTCTTTAGGACCACTAATTTACTTGGTAAGTTATATATTGATGGATAAGAACACTTTTATCCGCATTTAGCCTCCTTTTTGGGCCATTGTGCAACAAATACGCTTAAGTTGTGTATGACATGTATTCTGGTGATGACGGTGTTTGTTTGTATAATAGAACTGGTGGTGGAGGGGTGCGGGCGCGCGGAGCCAGTGTCGGAGAGCGCGTGCTGCGTGTATGGCTGCGCAGCGCTGCGCGTACTGGCGCTGGAGCCGGCGCTGGCCGCGCGCGCCACGCACCACGGCGCCGTGCACCTCGCCGCGCTGCACCTCAAGATACTCAACAGCGCGGTCAGTGCAGTAGTGTACATAGAGTGCTCCTGCAGCAGAGCCGGTGGCGGAGAGCGCGTGCTGCGTGTATGGCTGCGCAGCGCTGCGCGTACTGGCGCTGGAGCCGGCGCTGGCCGCGCGCGCCACGCGCCACGGCGCCGTGCACCTCGCCGCGCTGCACCTCAAGATACTCAACAGCGCGGTCAGTGCAGTAGTGTACATAGAGTGCTCCTGCAGCAGAGCCGGTGGCGGAGAGCGCGTGCTGCGTGTATGGCTGCGCAGCGCTGCGCGTACTGGCGCTGGAGACGGCGCTGGCCGCGCGCGCCACGCGCCGCGGCGCCGAGCACCTCGCCGCGCTGCACCTCAAGATACTCAACAGCGCGGTCAGTGCAGTAGTGTACATAGAGTGCTCCTGCAGCAGAGCCGGTGGCGGAGAGCGCGTGCTGCGTGTATGGCTGCGCAGCGCTGCGCGTACTGGCGCTGGAGCCGGCGCTGGCCGCGCGCGCCACGCGCCACGGCGCCGTGCACCTCGCCGCGCTGCACCTCAAGATACTCAACAGCGCGGTCAATGCAGTAGTGTACATAGAGTGCTCCTGCAGCAGAGCCGGTGGCGGAGAGCGCGTGCTGCGTGTATGGCTGCGCAGCGCTGCGCGTACTGGCGCTGGAGCCGGCGCTGGCCGCGCGCGCCACGCGCCACGGCGCCGAGCACCTCGCCGCGCTGCACCTCAAGATACTCAACAGCGCGGTCAGTGCAGTAGTGTACATAGAGTGCTCCTGCAGCAGAGCCGGTGGCGGAGAGCGCGTGCTGCGTGTATGGCTGCGCAGCGCTGCGCGTACTGGCGCTGGAGCCGGCGCTGGCCGCGCGCGCCACGCGCCACGGCGCCGAGCACCTCGCCGCGCTGCACCTCAAGATACTCAACAGCGCGGTCAGTGCAGTAGTGTACATAGAGTGCTCCTGCAGCAGAGCCGGTGGCGGAGAGCGCGTGCTGCGTGTATGGCTGCGCAGCGCTGCGCGTACTGGCGCTGGAGCCGGCGCTGGCAGCGCGCGCCACGCGCCACGGCGCCGTGCACCTCGCCGCGCTGCACCTCAAGATACTCAAGAGCGCGGTCAGTGCAGTAGTGTACATAGAGTGCTCATGCAGCAGAGCCGGTGGCGGAGAGCGCGTGCTGCGTGTATGGCTGCGCAGCGCTGCGCGTACTGGCGCTGGAGCCGGCGCTGGCCGCGCGCGCCACGCGCCACGGCGCCGTGCACCTCGCCGCGCTGCACCTCAAGATACTCAACAGCGCGGTCAGTGCAGTAGTGCACATAGAGTGCTCCTGCAGCAGAGCCGGTGTCGGAGAGCAAATTACCACTCTTCTTTTCTGTATAAATTTGGTTTCTGATTGCTCGCTTGCTGAACGACGTAGCTACTGAAGTTTTCAGTTCAGTTCTTTTCTTTTCAGGCATTTCAGTTCAGTTCTTTTCAGGCATCATTTGATCACTTCACAAAGCGGTTCGAGCAAATTGAGATGCATTAATAAAAATACCAAGAAATGTCCTCTTTGGTTTTGTAGGGCATTCCCTCTTATTATACCCATTTTACCGGATAACATTATATGCTGTATGCTGTCTACTGTGAATTCAGTCTACGCTATGCCACACCGAACCTGTCCCGCTAATACAACCTTAAATCTTTGCAGAAATTACTTTTCAGGATTTCATTTCACATTCCCATTGTCTGATACAGAAAGCGGAAAACCCCCGTTCATTGAACGAACAATGCACTCACGCACTATTCCAAGTGACGGGAGCTCTTCGAAGCCTGGCGACTGTGGTGGACACGCATGCAGAAGAGTTCATAGCCAGTGGGGCACTCCCAGAACTTATTGCGGCGTTGGGTCTACATACCGATAGAGATGTGCTTACGAATGTAGCTCGTTGTCTCAGGTGCGTTACTATTTAACTTTATTATTTTGAAATAAAACCACTTTTTAACGGATTCTATTGCGATTATTTACTTTTAGACCGACGTTTCGGCTACTTTTCAGTAGCCACGTTCGCGGTTTTGCTTCTGCAAGAAGTAACCGAAACTTCGGTCTAAAAGTAAATAATAACAAATAAATCGCTATAGAATCCGTTAAAGGTGGTTTCATATCAATCTAAATCTACACTTCTACATCTACACTATCTACACTACTATTATAAAGAGGAAAGATTTGTATTTTTGTATGTTTGTAATGAATAAACTCAAAAACTACTGTGCCGATTTCAAAAACTCTTTCACCATTGGAAAGCCACATTCACCTTGAGTAACATAGGCTATATTGGATTTCTACGGGAACGTTTTTAGCACCCATGCGAAGCCGGGGCGGATTGCTAGTGAGTAATATTCGCGTAAACTTTAGAAAAGATCATTTATTATTTTAATTGATTGACAGTTGTTATTCATCGCTGTCATGAGTGTTCTGCCATAGATCAATTCTTGGACCATTTTATATTCTATAGCCCATGTGTTGCTGTGTACGCCGTCTTCCATCCGGGTTTTGAGATATTTGTAACGGCAAAGACGTTTTTGTCTTTTGTATGTAGCTCTCTTTGTTGCTAGAAAGTCACCTTCGTGTCCATGTGTCGAGGCTTATTGTCAATTCCCACTGAAAAAGTAGCGGCTAGTGGCGGCCCGAAAATTTTGCACTTGAAATGATCACGAGCTGGCACCCTCCTTTGCCTTAAAATGACTATAATCTTTTTTGCCCGTTAATAAGATTCAAAATGGTTTGTAATTTTGCCTCAAAAAGCCGCTGCGCGCCGCTGCTGCTCTTTTAGTGGGGATTGACCCTTAAGGTATCAAGAGCCTCGATAGTCTTGGACTACCTAGAATGTTAAGTCCCCGTCTTGGTTCACCTTCCGAGGATTAGATTGTTATTTGCTCAGATAAATTTTACACGTAGCTCAGAAGGATAAGATATTGACATATCTCAGCGTGATTAAAGTTTTTTGGCATAAATACGCAAGTAAAAAAAAGCAAAAAGATTTCTTTGAAATTCATTCTTGTGGAATATCAATATTTATGAATCTGCACTAATAAAGCAGCGAAAGAGTAAAGTATTTAAATACTTACAACTTCACGGGAACTAGGTATTAATGAACGTGTTTGGTGTAAAGCGTGGTGTCAGGGTCGGCGCGGTGTTGCGCGGCGTTGTGCGCGTGCGACGGCGCTGCGCAGGCGCTGCTACGCGCGTTGGCCGCGTGCGCCCCGCGAGCGCCTCTCACCGTGCGCCTCGCGTACACGCTAGGCAACATGGCCGCCGACCACCAGCGCGCTAGAGACGACGTGCGTACTTTTAGCCTATATTATACTGCAATCTTATCAATCATACTAATTTAATTTTTTATTAATTTATTTATTAAGAAACAAACAGTCATTTATAATTACATTAAAATAGACAACAATTTAACAAATACAGACCTACAGTTTCCTATATTTTTACAAGACATATAGCTAATTGTGTTCAAGCATCCATACTTAACTATCAAATTAAATCTAACCATACAAAATGTATAATCATTTAGAGAGACCCTCTATGGCTAATCTTTTGAAGTGTCTGAGAGATTCACTGAACAAATCAACGTTTAATAATCTGTCATTGTACAACCTGCAAGCACGTCTTATAAAAGCATTTTCTGCATAACTTGTACGACTACGGGGTATCGCAAAGAGAGGTTTGTTCCGGCAACTTCGTTCGCGACGTTGAGGTACCCTAAAAGATAATGAGTGCAATAATGGGGGAGCATCGATAATATTATTAATAATTTTATAGATAGTTAATATATCAGTGCAGTTTCGACGACTACCTAATGGATACATATTATACCTGTTCAGCGACGTTGCATATTCCAAATATTCGTGACCGGTACGGTAATCGAGAGTTCGTATAAATTTCTTCTGCACCTTTTCTATTTTATCGATATGGGTATTAAAAAATGGACTCCAGACCGGACTAGCAAATTCGAGACGACTACGGACATAGCTATTAAACAGCACCTTATACGTTAAAGCTCGTTTAAATGGTTTTCCAACGCGAAGAATAAAACCCAATAATGATAAAAATACTTTGAAATACTTTGAGCCTTTTCTTAATTAAGTCTGGGTCGGCTTTTATTCTAACTTTCAGGAAATGCTCGAACTTTTTTTAATACCAATTAGGTGGCAGACAATCACACAGCCCATCTTATGGAAAGTGGTTATCATGGCCTTTGGAAATGTGCATTACCAGGGAATTAAGAATAGAATACAGGGTAGGCCCTGTATTCTTTAAAAGTTGGCAACACGAGTGTGACGCTGACGACGAGAAAGTTTATGTGCCGTCAGTGCAGACGACAAAGCAGGATAATCCTTAGGTCTTCCCACTGACAGCACAAAAGCTCTCCAGTGAGCTCTGGCTACCCTAATCACCGCTGGGAGCGCATCGTAGGACGATGCGCCCCCCCCCCCCCCCCATACCGGTGGCGAGTCGGGGACCGCGTGGTCCTCCCTCCCGAGGAGGGCCAGACCGAGAGGAATGGGCCTGGGTCAGCCGGGATGCGAGGGATATGTCACGAAACAACCTCACCTTCGGCCTAGCACATTGACCCACAGACGGCGTGCGGTTTAGTCGGTTCGAGTCCGACATAACCTCCCCCTTCGGCTCCGAAGGGTGGGGGTTTCCGTGGGGATTTCCCGCACGTAAAAAAGAAAAAGAAAAAAAACACCGCCGGGAACACGACACGGTATTCTGTAGGGCGGAGGTACTTCTCCAGTCGAACTGATCAATTTGGACAGGAATACTGTTATGTCCTGCTTCCTTCGGAACTTTTACACTTCCAGTCAATAGATTGCCATTTGACCTCCTTAGTCCTTAGTCCGAAGTAATATTGTTAGACTTAATTGTCACATTTTTAGGGATCCAACTAACTGTAATGAAAGCCAGAGTTACACGTAACGGAAAATAATTTTTCTCAAACATGCAATGAAATATTGACATTATGTTCCTCTTAATAGGCTGCGAAGTAAGACGTTTCAGGCGTGGCTAGGACCAGAGGCCGGTATTGGAATTTCATACAAACCTTGCAGGCCTAAGGCCGGCGAAGTCTTCTTTTTTAATTTCGATTCCACATACATTTTTGGCAAAGGCATCGACACTCAGCCACTATGCGTACTTATAAAAAAAAAAAACAATAAACGACTTGGTATGTACTTAGAGCAGTTTTATTTACATAAAAATCCACTTTAACATAACTAATAACACATTATTATCAATTGTTTTCTTAACTATACATATAAATATTGAAATATTATCTAATATTTAATTTAGTTGCAACAAATTGACATTTATAACAATAACAAGTGTCACTGTTCGTTCAGAAACGTCGCTTTATACTTTTTTTAAGTAACATGATAATGAACATAAATGTAAATGTTTACTGTTAAAATCAAGCTAAAATAGACGAAACAGTACTATACAGGTGAGTTTTAGTTTTTATATTGTTTACTTTTAATGTCTTTAAAAATAAATTTTTAATTTTTTTGTTGTTTATTTCATTGCCTGTTTGCGAAAAAGCACTATACATCCCTCGGCAGGAAATATGGGGTTGCCTGCCTCAGACCTATCCTATATGTCTATATGTCTTCGGCCGGCAACCCCTTTCTTCCCGGCCTCTGTAGTAATGTACTAATTCTTCGAGAAACTAACTATCTCAAAATGGCGGCTTTCTGGCCCAAACTGTCGACACTGAGGCGGTGCGTCACGAATCTTTTGAGATTCACTTCAACGCCAAACCGTTTCCTCCGACGTTAACATTAAGTTTTCTGGATTACCTGCCGCTGTAACATAAAAACGACATGTGTTATTGGACAGATTTACCAGGAGGAAGGGTCCATAGACGTGTTGCTCACGATACTGGAGTCGTATACCAAGCGAACTGCACAAGGAACTAGAGATACCGACGACGATCCTGACCTACACGTTATCGGTACGTAATATTGTTACTAAGTACGCAATTTGATGAGAATAGCCCAGAGTTTATCCTCTCGTGTTTCCTTCAATGGGGATGCCGACGTAAAACTAATAGTAGATGGCAGCAGCATATGACCAAACAACAATAACCACCTGTTCTGTGACAATAACAAACTCATAGCACTCACTCAACAAACAATGAAATCTACGTATATGACAGCTAACATTAGCCGTGACCAGACCAGGAACAGCTAACATTAGGTGTAGGGATAAAAGCGCGTCGGCGTCTCCATTGCCCTGGTAGGTACAGTCGACAAAGGAGATACGGTTGCACCTTTACATTCAACTTTCTAATGAACATATTACAAAACAAGTTGATGATAGTTTGATGAAGTCTGGTACCCAAATTAAAATTAGACATGTGTTTAGAGTAGCAGGGCCCCTAAAACTTATCTTGATCAAAAAATAATAATCAATTACTATGAATGAATACTTAATATGAAAAAGCGCAACAGGACCTCTTTTTTTAATTTACCTTCTTGTTACTTTCGTCAATTTTTCCGGCACTCACATAAATAACATAATTTTTTAGAAGGAAATGAGGGATAGGTCCCGTGTTCGAGTCCAGTCTAGACCGATTCAATATTTTTCCTATCTAAATCGATTTGAATAGTTAGCATGCAAAATGCTTTAAAATTTTATTCAATTGTTTAATGTAGAGTATTCAAAATTTAATGTTTAAAATGACGATGAAATCATTCATTGGTTCCGATAGTACGTAAGAATATTAGTAGACGGCTCCACCGTTGCCTGAAATGGGGATATTAGGAGCAATTTGGGTTGGTTCGGGCGGAGTCCGGTAGATCAGTGATCAGAGCATTCCCCCTGTAAGGGAAAGATCGCGGATTCGAGTCCCGCCTGGATTGAATCAATTTTTTTACTATTGAAATCGATTTAAACATAATTTTTACTTTTGTCTAATATTGAGAAATCTCTTACTGCAGGTACTGATTTGGGGGGGTCTGATGGTTCAGATGAAGATGTGCTCATCAAAGTAAGCAAAACTTTATTTTTATACTTATACGTGTAACTCGCAAAGTGAACAATATTGTCCAAAATGCAATTCGTCCAAAACGCAACACCACGAGGGTATATAGAGGGTGTAAGTGTAAGTGTACCGGATAACCTAATATAGACACGTAACTCTTCATTATACACCATAAAACAATAAATAACAGTACGGACATAAATGAACAATGTTGGCCTAAACTGCGATATCTTCCAGGCAAGTACAGAAAAGACAAAGGATGATATACATATTATTAGAATAAAATATTTTTTAGTAGGTAAAACCGTGTTTATTTCAATCATTCTAGTCTTACCGATGAATTGAAATGAGTACATAATGTATGCACAGCGGATATAAAAGGTTGCTTTCAGACGGTGCGGGTAGTTGCAAATCTGTGCCTGTCAGAACATGCTGGAAGAGGTTTAGCCGCTGAGCATGCCGAGAGGATGATCAAAGCTTTGCTGGCGTGTCTTGAACATGCCGAAACGATTGAACATAAGGTACGGTACGAGTATGATATACATCTTTAGAGCGCTTAGAAATGAATGTATGAAACAAAATATTTTGGAGAACTATAAAAAAAAGCCCACTGTAGTGTTCGTGACCTCAATTGTTTGCTTCTATGTAGTTGGATGTGTTGCTAGCACATCCGGCTAGAAGGACCATTGTTCGAGCACTTGTCTGTTTGAACGATGGATCTCTTCGCTTCCTCTTAATATTAGGGGTTAAAGTATGAAATTGCCGATTTGTACTGACAAATTGAAATTCGTTTTTTTTTTTAATTTAACGTATTTATTTAATCAAAATAATTACCATTATTATCTATACATTGCTGCCATCTAGTAGGAAGGTCATTTATGCCTTTGCGATAGAACTCTGGTGATCTAGATTCGACAAACTGTGTGAAAGCATTTTGTACTGCCTCCTGAGAAGAAAACTTTTTATTACATAGAAAATTGTCCAAATCACGAAAAAAATGGTAGTCTGTTGGACAGTTCCTGTAGAGTTAAAACGGTTTCTCGTGCTGTATGAGGTCTCGCGTTATCAAGGAGCAATAATGGTGAAGATCGATTCATGAGTCGGGGCTGTTTCACTGCTAGTTTTGCTATCATTGTTCGGAGTTCGGCACAGTAGACATCTGCCGTTATTGCTTGACCAGATCGTAGAAAGCTATAGTGAATAACACCATGCTGAGACCACCAAACAGTTACCATTACCTTTTTATTGGTAAGCTTTGCTTTAGGACACTGTTGTGGCGTTTCACCTGGGGTCAGCCATTGCATTTTTCGCTTACGGTTATCGTAAAGAATCCACTTTTCATCACATGTCACAATTCGATCCAATATTCCTTCATTTCTGTATCGATTCAACAAGGCAACACAAGTTTCAACACGCATTTCTTTCTGCAGATCAGTCAAATCATGAGGTACCCATTTTTCACATTTTTTTATTTTATTGATTTGACGCAAATGAGTCAATATTGTTGGTAAGGTAACGTTAAACCATGCAGCTAATTCCTGGGTAGTTTGGCTCGGATCGGCTTCCACCATGTCTTTCAATTCATTGTTATTCACCTGTGTGGACGGCCTTCCTCGTGGTTCGTTCTTCAAATCAAAGTTTCCATCACGAAAGCGTTTAAACCAAAATCGCACGGTGCGTTCATTAGCAGTCCCCTCTCCAAACGCAACATTGATATTGCGAGCTGTTTCTGCCGCGTTAGTTCCGCGTCGGAACTCGTATTCAAAAATCACTCGAATTTTCGAAGTATCCATCTTTCTTGTCTAAGCTGAATAAAAAAAACAACTGAAAGTCGATAATCGAATGGTGCACATTTTTAAATGAAGAACTACATAGGTACCATGTGGAAAAAGTTTCACTCAAAAATCTCAAACCATGAAGGTTCTATGTCAATTCGAAGTACCTATTACAATGAAACGGCAATTTCATATTTAACCCCTATTACTATTTTCTATTCCGAGACTTTTGTGTGATGACTTATCGTGTGACGTCAGAACCCATCGGCCACACAGAGCGACCACAGCATGGAGCACCGCGAGGAGCTGGCAACGGCGGCGCTGGCCACGCTCAACAACCTGACGTTCTACCGCGAGCCGCCCGACCCGCCCGACCCGCTATACATGTACTTCGACGAGATCTGCAAAGGTAACTATAGTGTGACGTCAGAACCCAACGACTACAATATGTACTTTGATGAGATCTGCAAAAGTAATTACTTGAATACTCTTCTATTCAATCAACCAATTTACATCGAATATGGTTACAGCTTTGAGTATTTATGAATATGCATGTGTGCTTTGGGTATGTTGCGCGGCGAGACGGGGGAGTATCGGCCAATCGGCTGTCAGATTTGATCAGTCCATCACCAATACTCATGACGACATCTCGCTCGCTCTCGACTCACACTCTTTCTTTCTCTTTCTTTACCTCGTCCCTCGCCACACCGCGCACACCTAGAGTGCAGTACAGCGCTCACGATCGCACTATACCTGGATGGAGCCATGTAGAGTTCGACAGCTAATCAAACTAAAGAGTTACGATATCGCTAGGTGCAGAACTCTACAATTCAGACGCTAGAAGTATTTTAATAAAATTGATGTATAAATGTATGACGTATAAAATTGAGTATGAATGAAACTATACACCTTTCGTGGCTCTTTACAGTCTAAAGCCCGATCGCTTATAGTACGTCAGGGTAGGCACACACCATAGGAATGGAAGAGGTGGGGAGAAGCGTCAGAAATATGCTTCTTCTTATCGCGTCATAATATGGTTTACCCCGTGTGCAGCTTCCCTTAGTAGTGTGATGTGGTGGTGTGTTGCAGCAACATGTCGCTGGGCGGGAGCCAGCGCGGGCGCGGCGTCGTGCGAGGCCGTGCGAGCACTCGGCAACATGTCGCGCGCAACACGCACCGCGCAACTCATCGTGTTGCACGGCGCGCTCGACACCCTGGAACCTTACTTACACCACGGTTACTATTTACTAACGTTTGAACTCTCGCATCCGTGGTAGTAATAGACCGTGATATCGAAGACAAAATTCAGGAGAGTCACTTTCGCTGATGCTGATAAATATGTTTCGTCCACCAGGTTTCGATAAGAGAGGTAGATCCAAGAAATTTCAGTTTGACGTCGTCGTAGAAGATGTCAATCGTGCCATTAATCTCTCTGTCAGAGATGTCCTTGTGAAGTGGAGAAGTAAAAGCTGAAAAGCGGATCACGAACTCCGAAGTGCGAACTTCGGCTGCGACCTAATACGAAAATGATAATGATGAATAAATAATAAAATCTTAGATTTAAGATATCTAAATACACAAGCACAATTATAAGAAGGCACAGTGCTACCAAGCAATATAGTCCCACCGGTTGTAGAAGAAGTTCTAAGAATATTTTATCCGTGTGTTCAGAATCAGTCACAGTGCGTTGCGCAGCGGCGGGCGTACTAGTGAACGTGTGCGGCGCGGGCGCGGCGTGCGGCGAAGCGGCGGCGCTAGCAGCTCGCGCGTTGTGCGCATGCGCGGCCCGCGCCGACGCGCCCCCCGCGCCGCTGTTGGCGCGCGCGCTGTGGAACGCGCACGCACACGCACCGCGCCCGCTCGACGCGGCGCGTGCGCAAGACGTGGCCGCCGCACTTGCGCACTTTATAGGTAAGTAAGGAGAATAGAGCAAATGCAGAGAGGAGGTTATCTTAGTAACTGTCAACGGTGAGTCTTGTTAGGGCCTATCCTGACGTAATTGCTGTGGTCGTGGAGTTAGTGAGTGTACTGACAGTATTTGTTTAACCTCGCAATTATATTCGATGCTGAATAGCGATAACTATTTACTTGGTATCTGTGTTCAAAGTACGTCCGACATCCAGTATGTACTATACGTAGTAACATTAACATTTCGCTATTAATCAATACAAAAAATGAAGAAATGAACGGAGTCGTTACCCTTCTTCACCTCATCCCACCCCCGTAAAATAGGCGTTCTTTCATAGGGACTACTACAACACCACCACCTCTCTGTTTGCTCTCCGATACGGAGCCTCTTATGACAGTTTCACAAATTTCTTCACGTAGCATGCATAGATGATTTGTTTCATATAAATAATGTCAATGAGGAAAAAAGCCTTCGTTAGCTTAATGATCTGACCCCGGTCGTATCTGGTGCAAAGGAGCCCAGAACAATGGCCGCATTTCCGCGATAGATCGCAATAATAGCTAACCTTTGAACCAGGTACAATCCGAAACGAGATTCACCAGTTTTCTCCCTTATTCTTTGGCCTTTATCCGCCACAAGTTTTTTTGCTTCTATGCCCCAACTGCCTATGGTCTCGATTGCAACTGGCAACACAGTATATTGTGATTCCAAGGCTGCATACTTTTCGTGCTTTTTGCCAGCTGCATCTTCGGCCCCAGCCGCAGGGGAAAGAGCTGAGCGGCTAACACAGTTTGCGTCCCAAATCAAGCACCTATCCCTTCTCCACGGCACTAAAGTTAATCTGTCCGGCTTCTTGCCATCCGATCGGGACAGGCCTGGCGGCTCGAGAACGCAAGGCACATCCGCCGAAACATGGGCCCTTCGCAACAGGTCATTGAGGGCATGGTGTCGAGAGAACCCAGCTGCTGCACGACGGCAACTCAATGCGTGGTGGCCGTCGGCCTCCACTATGGAACCACAGGTGCATCTACGGGGTTCGCAAACCCTGCAGCCCAAGCGAAGAGCCACCGCCAGTCTGACTCCCACCCCCTCCAATGACCTCTGAATAAAGTAAGCCGTTGGGCTCTGCGCACCATTTTTTGAGCGCCGACCAAAGCTCCCGCGCCTCAGATGCAAAAGATATGTTAGGCCCAGCACTGTCGAGAGTGAAGTATAACAGTGATAAGGCCCACAACCCCATGCCGGCATTTCTTGTGTCGGCCACAAGAAATGCCGGCAAGCCAACATCATGCGCGACCAACATCATTTTTCTGTGTCTGAAGTAAATATCTGTGACGCAGAAAATTGTAAGCAATATCTACCCACAGGTGGAAAGTTACTAACACTACTAACTCAAAATATTCGTAGTATAAACCATAACATAAATGGCCTAGAAGTATTGTTGCACGATCTAAACCTAAGTTGTGATATCATAGTTCTAACAGAGTGTTGGCTAGAGAGCCAGGGAAATAACTTACCTTCTCTTGACGGGTATTCGTCATACGCTTCCGGTAATTTTCTTAACCAAAACGATGGACTGGTCGTGTATGTGAAGAAAAACCTGATTACAGTAGTCGAGGAACCATTGTTTCATGGATGTAGCTGTCTCATAATTAAAATAAAGGATGATACGGTAATCATTGCAATCTATCGCCCTCCCTCACAAAGTATAGACATATTTCTGGAATCCCTTGACACAAACTTAAAGGGGTTAACGGCTTTTAAAAATGTCGTAATCATTGGGGACATAAACATTAATATCGTCCCCGAGGAAGCCAAGACTGAAGCACATAAGTATCTCAATATTTGCTCATTTCACGGTTTGCTGCCCACCCACTACTGCCCAACATTTAAGACTGGTTCTTGCATGGATCATCTGATCATAAAATCTAAAGTAGTATCTAAGACATTAATAACTAACTCTTGGCTTACTGATCATCGGGCTATTGTATTATCATTACAAACATATTCACCCAGAAAAACTTGCATGAACAGCATTACTAAGGTTAACATGTGCAGCCTCGAAAATGACATACGCTGCATTGATTTCGACCCAGTTTACACCTCAGACAATCCAAATACCTCATTAGACTACTTTATAGAATCTGTACAATCAGCAATATTAAATAATACCTCCACTAAATTATTACCTAGAAAGTATATTAGCATTAAGCCATGGATTACTCCAGGGCTCGTCCGATGTATAAGACATAGAGATAGACTACACCTTAGGGCGAAACATGCACCTAACAACGAAACACTTGCACTAATATATAAAAGATATAGGAATTTTTGCAATAATCTACTTAAAAAACTAAAGGTACAATATGACAGGAATGAATTGCAAAAGGCAGGTACCAGTTCTAAGCAAATTTGGAAATTCATAAAAAAAGCATACGTTCAGATCAAAACCTCCCGAACCTCCATTCGATTTATTATCTAAAGAGAACTCACTCGATACAATGAATCAAATTAACACCTACTTTGTAAATGTTGGTAAAAATTTAGCAGAAAGGATTATCAAACCTGTCTGCGCTGGGGATGGTTCCACTGCTTTGGATTCCCATAATGTACGCTCAACCTTTTCTACGCTAAACTCCTTTGTTTTATTAAGTACTGACGCTGAAGAAATAACCAGAATAATCACGGGGCTAAAGGACACTTGTTCTACTGGGTGGGATAATATTTCTAATAGCATACTTAAAAAATTCAAATTCGTATTTGCACCGCCCTTAACACATATTTTTGAACTATGCTTAACTAACGGCATATTCCCAATAGCGCTTAAGAGAGCTGTCGTCTCCCCGATATTTAAATCTGGCGATAAAACCTGTGTAAATAACTATAGACCTATTTCAGTATTAACGGGCCTATCGAAAATATTAGAAAAAATTATACACACCAGATTAACAAAATATCTAGAAGACAATAATTTACTTTCGGACTGTCAATTTGGTTTTAGGCCAAATAGGTCAACTAGCCAAGCTGTACATACACTAACCGACTATGTCACTAACATCCTAGACAAAGGTATGCACACCCTGGGGATTTTTCTGGATCTTGCCAAAGCATTTGACTCTATTTCCTGTTCTTTACTATTAAAAAAACTCGAGGCTTTCGGAGTAAGAGGGACGCAACTGCTCCTACTGTCGGATTATATGAAGGACCGACAGCAATGTGTGAAGATTGGACAAAATGTAAGCTCTGAAATGAAAAATAGTGGATATGGTATCCCACAAGGGAGTGTATTAGGAACAACTTTATTTTTAATTTATATAAATGACCTTTGCAGTTCGACTCTTCAAAATGGATTTATCATATCATATGCCGATGATACGGCTCTTTTATTCGCGGCCAAATCAAGAGAGGAGGTATTTAAACACGCTCAAAATGGTTTCAATTTTGTGACTAAATGGCTTCAGAAAAATCTTCTATCACTAAACACTGATAAAACAAAATACATGTTATTTACAATGCGAAATACTTACAAACCTATGACTAACATAAATATAAATGCACATTGTTGTATAACCGCTGACACTGCATGCGCTTGCCCTACATTAACTAAAACTGACAATATAAAATATCTTGGTGTAACGATTGACACAAATTTGAATTTCCGCAAACATATTGAATTGCTATGTGCTAGAATACGGAAATTAATGTATATCTTCAAAAATTTGCGTGCAATAGCGGGCTCTAAGATTATTAAACAGGTATACTGGGCCTTATGTCAGTCTATTCTTACTTATTGTATAACTTCCTGGGGTGGTGCAGGACGCACAATCCTATTACCCCTTGAGCGGGCCCAAAGAGCAATCTTAAAAGTAGCCACTTTTCGACCATATAGGTTCCCCACAGATCAGCTCTACAAGTCATGTAAAGTACTAACAGTGCGCCAATTGTTTATTCTAAACCTCATACTATACCAACATACCAAACTTCCTCCACAAACAATAACCTTAGATAAAAGAAGAAAGGGAATAGTTTGTGAAAAACCACAAACTAAACATGAGTTTGTAAATAGATTTTATATGTTTTTGGGTCCTTTTCTATATAACAAATTTAACAAATTACTAAACATACATAGCCTAAGTTATTGGAACTGCAAGGCTTTAATTACAGAACACCTAGAAAAACTAGATTATGCGGACACAGAAAAACTGCTAGAAATACTAAAGTAGGTAGCGTTAAGCTGTAAATATGCAATAGATTCTTTGGTTTATGTTAACTAATTAATTGCAACAAGTAATTATCATTGAACGGACATAGCCTGAAACACAGGTTTACAAAAACCTAGGTCAGGTAGGTCCCAAATTGTTAATGTAATTAGGTATTATATTTTAAATTTTTACCATATACAGTGTTACACTTTCTCATAATGTAGATATTATTATACTTAAATTAGTTATATTCGACCTTATTTGTAAAACTAGTAATAACCCAATGTACAGCACTTTTTGATAAATAAATAAATTATTATTATTATTATTATATATCCCAAGGGCCCCGTATCTGATGGGCTGATAGGCTAATCTCCACTGGGACTCAGTAAAAGAGATGTTAAGGGCTGACTCCACGAGGGATTTCAATGTGTCGTCGAAGGACGAGATCTCCACCGCGCACATCCAAGAAGGGGTTGTACTCAACAAATACGTGAGTTTTGGCAACGCGAGGCACAGGCACAGTAAAGTCATAGTTACATGAGCCGACAGGTCCTGGAGACGTCCCTCCGCGACCTGAAGTTTATTTTAGCGTTTAATTAAGACCTCGGGAAAAGCATTTAGTTATTTATACAGAGCATAAAAAAACCCTGTGAATGGTCAAGCTAAATACGACGGGCACGAGCAGGTCCTCTTGCTGTGCCCTAGCTTGTGACAGAATAAGTTCTCTATTATAGAAGGCATTTGAAGGCCAGCGGTATATTTGATGAAGGAAGGAATAAATAACAGGGGCAAGAACACAAACCTCATGCAACAGGGCGTCTCTTTCGAGAGTATTGAAAACATTACAGATATCAATTTTGACTACAATGCAGTCTGCATTTCCATCATACATGACAGGCGCGTGTAGCGTGGATTGCGGCCCCACACCTCAAACGTGTGCCAAACCCCAGCATTCCCAACTGATGCGGCTACAAATACTCAGTCATTCCCTCTCTAACTACTGGGCAGGCCAGCTTGCCCGCGAGCGGATGGAACACACTGCCCACAGCGGTTAAGCGGTTGAGGTTCATATTCACGTGAGAGGGGCGAGTGGCTGGACGGTGTTGTAGTCTGTCCTCTTAGTAGGTACTGAGTACTGAACATATTATATTTTATCGATCATAAGGGTAGAAATAACATTAAGATGGGTAAAAATAAAAATACTAGCGTGATCATAATGAAATATGATATAATCTGTTAATGTGTGCAGGTGATCGTTAGATGGCATGGTAGAGCTTGTTAATGTAATTTGTAGTTTTACTTGACGCATTTAAAATATCAAAATTAGCTTTTTTTTTAAATCGCCTATTGGTTACATGCATGTAAGACATTGAGCTTACATGAATACTTTTAAGTAGATACCTACCTACATTTCACGTTTTATAAAGGTGATAAAAGCAGAAACTTCGGTAGGTAGGTAGGTACAAAAGAAACCAATGGTAGGTAGTAGGTATAATACAAACCATCGGCTTGGTTTTTGAAAATTTTCACCCTTCGCCACTGACAGTGGTTGACATTAGCAGAGTCGGGGTCCTATTGGCGAACGTATAGAGCGAGGATTTGTGCCGTTCTAGATGTGTGGCGGGGCGGCGGGAGGATTTGTTGGCTAGTGTTAGACAAATTTTAAAAAGAAAAATTAATAGGTACCGCCTGATGTCAAATTTATTTCGATCTTTTAGACAGCCGTCGGATTAATTGCCAGTTTAATTGTAATTAAAATTCGCCCAACAGTGGTGTGCTGAATTGAAAACAATTATGAATGTAGAAGAAGCAAAAGATGTATGCCAGGTTCGTAACAAGTGGAAATCTGTAGTTTGTGCCTTCCCCAATGGGAGATGGCGTGACTGTATGTATGTAGGTATGTAACGGAATTCAGTGTAGGTACGTACCTATATGGAATTCAGTATCTTAAATTAGAACACCCAGAATCTCTACAACATTACCTACTATGGTCGTTCTAATAAAGATTTATAGGATTTCCTTTTCACCGGCTTCCCTTTTGAAAATTTTTACCCTTTGCCACTGCTACTTATATTATTTTTTGCTGTTAAAGGTTTATTTACAGTCAAAAAATAACCCTAATGCACGAACATAGAGTACAACAACAAGTTTAAATCTTTTTAATACAGTTGCTCAAAAAGTGGCGTATTGCAGGGACGTGTAGCGTTCGGGATCTGGGCTATTTCACACTCGTGCTTTTTTTTTGCCTTTCCCGAACTCGTGCGTTTTCTTTCCCAACTGTCAAAATAATTTCTATTAAAAAAACAACCATGATAAAAAAAATCATAGAAGTTTTTGCGATTCATGCAAATAGGTTTATTTGTTTCTAAAAAGAAGCTACCTATACTAATTTGTCCAATATCAGAATTAACTATTTGATTGAATGAGTTAGGTAAGGTTTCAGTTCATTTCATATCATTAAATTTCAATTTCATTTCTTATAATAAAAAATAGTAAGTACTAAAGACTTGGCTATATAGGCAGTTCCCTTTGCCTACCAGAATGGGTGAAAAAAAACTGCTTACATTCTACGGTTGGCGCCATTTTCCGAAATTTTTTTCGCGAGTTTATTTGTTTTTTACACAAAATGAGTAATTTCGACCTACATTTTTTTTTAATTAACACCACCGGAACTCAGTATAATTGCACAAAATGCTTCGGAGAACATTTTACCGGATAAGTCAAAAAGTCGCTACATATCTACATACGACGAATTTATTGCGTGGAGAAAAGAGAAAAAAGCAAATAGTATTTCAGAAAATGTTATGTTGGCATACTTTTCCGAACTCTCAGCAAAATTAAAACCTTCTACGTTATGGTCAAGGTTTTCGATGATAAAAAGTATGCTGAAAATAAGGAACACCGTGGATATAAGTCAATATCCAAAATTAAATGCTTTCTTAAAACGACAATCAGACGGTTTTACCAGTAAAAAATCGAAAATATTAACATCGAATGACGTGGAAAGGTTTTTGAAAGAAGCTCCCGATGATTGTTATTAAGCCACAAAGGTAATTTATTAATAAGTATACTACATCTATTAATTAATAAGTATCTACATTTTTCTTTAGTGTTCAGTTTACAAATTCGCAAAATACAGTCAATACATTATTTATATGAATCAAATCGTTTTGTTTAGGTTGCTCTGATTTTTGGCGTTGTTGGAGCTTGCCGCAGAGAGGAGTTAGCCAATATTACTTTAAAAGATATTGAAGCCCATGGAGAAATGCTACTTATCAAGATTCCAAACACAAAAAATAAGATACCGCGAAGCTTTGTTGTTGAAGGAGATTTTCTCACAATAGTGAAAAAATATATGAACCAGCGGTCCCAAAAAGGAAAATCCGACCGTTTTTGTCAAAATTTCCAAAAAGGGAAGTAAGTGTACAGCTCAAGTAATCGGCATAAACAAATTTGGTAATATGCCAAAAGAAAATAGCTACGCTTCTTGGTCTGCCGGATGCTGAGTGTTATTCTGGGCACAGCTTCAGAAGGACCTCTGCTACATTACTGGCAGATTCAGGAGCCCATTTGACGTCCTTAAAGTGACTAGGTGGTTGGAAATCGGACAAAGTTGCAGAAAGCTATATTGGTGATTCATTAAACAACAAACTAGAAACTGGGAAAAAGATCACACAATCCATTAATTTAAGGTCCAGTCCGTCTCCTTCACATGCTGAAGAGAACGTTCGTCCATCTACGAGTACCTTCGTTGATAATGATAATTCATCAGATCCAATTCCATCAACTAGCAAACGCCATTGTATGACAAATATACATGAACAATCATACGAAATTAATAATAGTTTGTCTCAAACAGTAAATATGCAACCTAAAACTTCCCCAGTTAGTATAAAAAACTGTACCAATTTCAATGTATATGTGAATTATAACTTTTATAAGAAATAAATGATTAGTTAATTGAGTTTATAGTGTTTTTATAATTTGATTAAATTGCTTCATTTTTTCGCAACTGTATTAAAAATAGTCGTTCAGTACACGTACGGAACCGTCATTGCAACTCGTTCCGACTGTCAACCCTCGCCTTCGGCTCGGGTAGACATTTGTCGGAACTCTTTGCAATGACAGCCATTCCGTACTAGTAATGAAATATACTATTACAGTACAGAATACATTTTTATTATTGCTTCTCGAGCGTCTTACCTGAGACAGAACTCGTTCCGACTGTCAACCCTCGCCTTCGGCTCGGGTAGACATTTGTCGGAACTCTTTGCAATGACAGCCATTCCGTACTAGTAATGAAATATACTATTACAGTACAGAATACATTTTTATTATTGCTTCTCGAGCGTCTTACCTGAGACAGAACAATACTTTCACAATGCTTTTGCTACAAAACAAACAACCCTTGTTGACAAAAAAAAAATGCTTTTTTTGTAGTGTTCTCTATAAGCACGATTATACAGATTAGACTACTACTAGAGATTGCACCCGGGACTTCCAGGTTCTCGTAATCCCGGGATATTCCGGTTCTGAACAACAAATCCCGTGATTTTACGGGACTACCTGTCACGATAATTTAAACTTCTTCTGCTGAACCTTCACATGTTTACCATGTTATTATAAGAACAATGTAAAAAACCATATTCACAAATAAATATTATTCTTATTCTTATTCTTTAAGAGCAAATCAAACTGTTCGTTGATGGAGTGTTGAAAAGTTAGGTGCTCAATAGGAGTAGGTTTATGAAAACTAAAGCTATCTACATGGATTTAAAAAAAAAAACATGCCTGGCATCGAACCATAGGGGTACCCAATATCAATTAATACCTACTGAATAAGTACAGGACAGGTCAGAAGCATTCGAAAGTCGAAACGGGTGGGCTTGCATAAACGCTTGCATGACGGTAGGGAAAGCTAAGTAAAAAAGAGGCAGATGGCGAGGTGTCTCTGCCTACTCCAAAGGGAAATAGGCGTGAGCCAATGTGGGATGGATTCCACTTATTGGTGAATATTTCTGAGTCTAAAACTATATCCTTTAGATACAATCTATTATTTATCACGCATTAGTATTGATAATATTTATCATGAAATAATAGTATCGCGTAAATACGGCTATATTGCATACATTACATTCTATTTTATATACGAATATGAATTAACTATCTATTTTAGTACGTTGTCTATAAGACTCCGTGGCGCAACGGTAGCGCGTCTGACTCCAGATCAGAAGGTTGCGTGTTCAAATCACGTCGGGGTCAAAAGATTCTTTTTGCACTTGTTTCTTTTTAAAATTTTATATAAAATATGTTTTAAAATTATTATAATTTTATGTTTAATAAAATGTTACAGATGATGAATCAGTATTTGCTGCCTGTGAAGTTTCCAATACGAGAGAACGTCGTGATAGTGTTTCAAGATTAAGTAAACACCATGTAAGTATAGCAGTGTGGTACTATTGCTTTGAATGAAAAAGTGTATGAACTATATAATATATGAACGTTTTGAAAGTTAAAAATTATGTTGGATACAATATATATTTTTTTATCTACTCTGATACTATAATACAAAGATTATAAAATTCAAATCAAAACTCTTATGACAAACATTACGCACAGGCCAAAAAAAACGTTTTATTACGATACAGGTCTTGTATGGACACCTATATCATAAAATAACTTTTTAATCATAACGATACACCTATACAACCTCCATCTGGAACAAACCTCTACTTTAAAAAAGAATCCGCCGATTCGGGAAAAAAAAAGAAACACGCATGCGCAATCGATGTTTGCGCACTTGGCGCGAACATTTTTTTTTTGTTCTTAGATACATTTAAATTAAACAAAGTTTAGTTTGGTTTGTAAAATAAATTAGTTTATGTATTATAGTATGAGAGTAGATAAAGTAGTGTATGACACTGTACATAACTTGGTCTTATAACACTCGTGTGATAATATAAAAAAACTCGCCTACGGCTCGTTTTTTTAAAACACACTCGTGTTATAAGAACCCTTATTATGCAACAGTATCATAAACTACTATAATATGAACATAATATTTATCTCGTGTTCCAGATTCAGCACAGATTTCATACTGTGAAATGTAACTGAAAACCAATTCAATTTTGTTTTAATCAAAATTTAAAAATGTATAAAAAGTTGCTGTTAGCTTTAGTGTCTCATTCATACACAAAAAAACATAAAATTTGGATTTCTCATTACCAAAAAAAATGCAAAACATGTTAGTACTGGAAATTGAGTTCCCTTCAGTTTCTCCAGTAAAATGGCAATTTCATATGTAACGACCTGTTATACTTCGGGAGACGTATCTTGGACCTAGGTCGCGCGTCAAAAAGGCCCTGGCGCGCGCGGATTTGTTTTTTAAAAATATCGTCCACTACCGGAGCACCCCGTGCCTACTATCCTCAAAGGCACCCATGAAACGTGTACTACGCGTATCTAATAGAGCACATTTTAGGTCCAAGTCCAAGATTATATTTCTAGTCCAAAACCTGAAACATTTTTTTCTTTTTCTTCTGGCTTCTTGCCACGGATTTAGCCACCATCAAGTAATAGAATATATTTTAACCGCGCGCAATGATATTGCAATTCCCATTCGAAATGTCACTTTCTCATCTTGAATTCACAGCAATTATGGAAAATAAGTAATATAATACCGCGATGCGTCCATTTTAAGACGGCACCAAAAAACTCAACCCGACGTATGCCTAGTTCTAAAGTCACTATGATTCATTGGCCAGGTAACCTTCGAAGAAGACGGCGACAAATCGTCAGACAACAGCGACAGCGGCAGCTTCAATCACAAGTGGGAGACGGACGGAGGCGGCTCCGACCTCGGGTACGAAGAAGGCGAGGAGGCGGACGACGCTCCCTCCTGCACCTGCGACGCCTGCCGCCGTCTCGCGCACTGGGACGAGCTGGTGGCCGTGGCGATACCGCTCATTGATATGATGAGACCGCCGAAGCATGATGCGGCTGTTGGACCAGACTGATAACATTGCCTGTTACACACTGACACTGCCCACTTATCACCTTTCATGAGATAATCTTACAGACGATGCGACCAACTAGTCTCGCCGCGCTGTCGCCAAAGAGTCTCTCAAATACATTTGATTGCCGGTTAAGCGACTGTGAAACCGGAGTCGTGTGTTTCCGCGATCAATTTCGCTAAACCCGTTTTGATTTTTTTAGTCTCCAGTCGCGTAATGTACGAGCCTCGACTTGCGACCAAGTTTCCAGAATATGTGACTGGAATCTCGTCACTTTTTGGTTTCCTAATGACCCTAACGATAGTTGGTAGAGTTTGAATATTCTTATCTTTTATAGGTACAGTCGATTTGTTTCCATTGTCTCCCGTTTACTAAGTAGGGAAGTGGATTCATTTATATTTCTAACTCCGCCAATTAACTGCTGATTAGTTTCGAAGCGGGTTCCAACTAATCCTGGGACTTGCCAAGTGTCTGGGTCACTGGGTCACTAGTGTGTTACAGTACTGATAAAAAGGACGGAATTAGTCCTAATAACCCCTGCCCATTGAGGCTATTCTATTACTGCCATTAACCTGAGTTCCTGAACCATATCGTGCTTGTCTAATTTGGCCGAATATTTTTAAGTCTCTCCAATTCCGTCTCCAAAAACGGTATTGGAGACGTAGCGAATCCAAGTGGGATCTAAGGTTAACATTCCATTAGGGGTATATTTTACACAAATACATGATTGTGAGCGATTTTTATTCTAATTCTGAGTAATTGTATTAACTTTTACATAAGCTGTATTAGAATATTCGGACGGTCCAAACGGGTAATTTGTCAACAAAAACCATTAAGTACATGTAAAAATTAATTGGACGAAATTAAAATAACTGTACACTTCTTATAATATATTCACCTGTCTCTTAGTTTAAAAACCTAATCTCACAGATTTTTATCGAGCAAATATCATTTATTTCTTTCATACTATTTTTATTGAAGTCTGATTGTAAATCAATCATATTCCATTCCATATTTATAGCAATCAATAGATCTCTGTAAAGTTTGTAGCTGAATTGTTGGGCTAAATAATTTTGTAAATAATATTTATGTGCAATATATTTTGTGTATAATTTATGTAATGTATACTGGAGCTCTGTATGTGTTCATCTTTATGGCGCTATGCAGCACCATTCAGCGTCGAGCACATCGCTGCGACAACCTCGATAGACATTGTCATTGATCGGACTGGGTGACGTCACTAGAGAGCGACCAATGACAATTTCTATCAAGGTTGTTACTGCGCAATTCTCAAAGCATTCAGCGTCGAGCACATCGCTGCGACAACCTCGATAGACATTGTCATTGATCGGACTGGGTGACGTCACTAGAGAGCGACCAATGACAATTTCTATCAAGGTTGTTACTGCGCAATTCTCAAAGCATTCAGCGTCGAGCACATCGCTGCGACAACCTCGATAGACATTGTCATTGATCGGACTGGGTGACGTCACTAGAGAGCGACCAATGACAATTTCTATCAAGGTTGTTACTGCGCAATTCTCAAAGCATTCAGCGTCGAGCACATCGCTGCGACAACCTCGATAGACATTGTCATTGATCGGACTGGGTGACGTCACTAGAGAGCGACCAATGACAATTTCTATCAAGGTTGTTACTGCGCAATTCTCAAAGCATTCAGCGTCGAGCACATCGCTGCGACAACCTCGATAGACATTGTCATTGATCGGACTGGGTGACGTCACTAGAGAGCGACCAATGACAATTTCTATCAAGGTTGTTACTGCGCAATTCTCAAAGCATTCAGCGTCGAGCACATCGCTGCGACAACCTCGATAGACATTGTCATTGATCGGACTGGGTGACGTCACTAGAGAGCGACCAATGACAATTTCTATCAAGGTTGTTACTGCGCAATTCTCAAAGCATTCAGCGTCGAGCACATCGCTGCGACAACCTCGATAGACATTGTCATTGATCGGACTGGGTGACGTCACTAGAGAGCGACCAATGACAATTTCTATCAAGGTTGTTACTGCGCAATTCTCTAAGCATTCAGCGTCGAGCACATCGCTGCGACAACCTCGATAGACATTGTCATTGGTCGGACTGGGTGACGTCACTAGAGAGCGACCAATGACAATTTCTATCAAGGTTGTCACTGCGCTACGTGCTTAGAGAATTGCACAGTTGAAGCTTGTACTTTGAGGAGACTGGGCGCCTACTTTCTATGGCTTGTCGCGAATGGCATCTGTCTGACTACACCGTTAAAAAATTCTGGATATATAATATTCATCTTTTTTTGTCGATATATCTAAAATTTGTAATCGCTGTGAGAAAACTGTATCAATATACATTTATAAGTCAACAGAAGCAATCTTCTGCTGCCTTATATAAATGTTCTATTATGAGGTTACTGGTTTAAAATATAATTATATTTACAGCAAAAGCTTGATGCCGAGCTATTGCAGTAAATATATAGGTATGGCAGCGTTTGTATGACTTGCGGGACTTTAAGGGACGAATTTAGATGTCAACTTATTTTAGGGCGGAAGCTCACTTCGTTACGTGTAATTTTTTATTCGCTTTATTCAGTCGCATGCTATGATGTATGGGAGGCTAATTTACATATAGTTATTTGGTTTATTCGCATGCATATGGGCGAATAACAAATACGCGTATTCGTCCTTATATTTGGCACGTTTCGTCAGTGGTTGGTACACAGCGTGACGTGACTCATATGACAAACATTTGGGCGAATATTCACTAGCCGCATATCAAATAACACATAAGGAAGTGTGATTCCATCACTATTTAGCGCTGTAATTGTACCAAATATGGAACGTTAATCATTATGTACTTAGTTTACCTAATAATTTGTAAATTAATACAATATATTATCATGAATAATAAAACATAATAAATTCTTGATTACTACTTATTTGTTTTTTTTTTTCAAGCTTATCAGACCGTAAGAACTTTTTCACATTATCCGATATCCGATATCCGATATCCGACATCCGATATCGGAGGAACCAAATGTATGACAAATGTATCTCTCTTTCACATTGTCCGGCCCGGTCATCACCACTGTTTTGGCCCGATATCGGATTACAAAGAGACTGAAACAGCTACTGCAAGCAATTTTCGACCATAATGACATTTTCTTTGTAACGTGTCTTTTCGCGTTAATTGATGACGCTGATCACGAATAAAAACTCGATACCATGTAACGTCAATAAGGTCGAAAATTGTTTGCACTTTTATCTTTTTTTCATCCCTAGCATCCCTAAGTAGTCTTTCGAGCAAATGGCCGTATCGGACCGATTTTATCGGATAACCGTGAAAACAGCACAAGGTGTCGGCTATCGGCGTCCAAACACTGATATCGATATCGGATGAAAGTGAAAACGCTCTAACGTGAACACAAGCCTTCATATTAGCCGAAACGTTATAATTTTTTATCTATGCATAGTATCTGTTATAGATACATAATATAGACAGTAATCGCACTTCCTATTTAGGTATTTATATAATATTATAGTCTGCCCGCGGCTGCACTCGTGTGGATGTCGGTTTTCGCGACTTTTACGTCATATCTCAAGTTCTACTCAACCAATTGCGAATAAAACGCAAGGTTATAAACCGAACGTGTAGTAACAACGTGAACCTACTCACGTCCGTTATGACTAGCATTTGAACCTTGGACCGCTCGATTGTAAAGCCGTCTCCTTAAGCACTAAGCAACCAACGTACCTACATGATTCAAGTGAATAAAAGTCAAAGGACAAAAATAGCCAGCTAAACTCTGTTGTTATTTTGTTTCAAAACTATATAGTGTACGTATGTATATGTATGTATGTATGTATGTGTATATGAATGTAGAAAAATTAAGATTTTTGGTTCTTGTTTACAAATGGTGGGCATATTTTTTTTTGTAACTAGTTATCTTAGAGTTTTGTACCATTTTGGAATCTTAATTAGTTGCGTCAATTTTAAAAATAACTTGCCGTAGTGGTGCCCATATTTTGTTTTACAAGACCATTAGTCAAAGTAGAGTGAATCTAATTTTTTGTTTATTTAAATTTAAGGGAAAGATATTATTTTGATCAATTTTAGCGTAAAAGCTGCGGGTATTTTAGTATTTTTAAGAGTTGTGGTGAATAGTAGTATTACTTAGGTATCCGATACAAAAAAAAGCTCGAGCATATTTGATCAATTGTGGTCATGGTAACTCAAAATATCATAAAAGGTGTAAATTTTCAAAGAACTTCTAAATTTATGTTGTAACCAAAAAAAAATTAGGTAACTATATTTTTTTATTATTTTTCCTCGAGTGCTCATGAGCAGGTCTACCTTTTGGGGCCCGCTTATCGTTGAATTTTGGGACACGTTGTATGTATGTACCTATTTATGTTTAGGTATATTTAGTAAATTGTATATATATTTAGGTGTGTATATTTTACGAGTACTCTTACAAATTACATTCTTTCCGACACTTATGTAAATAGTACTGTGACTTTGTACACCATACTACCCAAATATGGATTCTATCTCTTTTTTCCATCCAAAGGTTGCCTGTAAGAGATTGCCACTGTGCGATAAGGCCGCCTATTGTCTATACCTGCAATGTACCGATTCATAACAAATGTCCTTGTCCTTGGTGTACACAATAAAGAGATACTTACTTACTTACTTACTTATAGTTCATGTTATACCTAATGAACAGAATTTTCAAATATCCGCCTGTTTCACATATCCCTACTAATCTATCCCTACTGGTAGGGAAGAAAGAATTTTTTTTCCATATTTAGCTACTGGGGGGGATATAATAATACTTAATACTACTTACTTAATACTACGGAATACTTTTCCACTTATCTCTACTGATAAAATAATTCAGGAAATTGGTATCATCATGTTCAATCTGTTACATACTCGAATATGTAATCGAGGAAATATGCAACACTATAAAATAACAATAGCTAGGTACACTCAACTAAAAATAACCAAATGTATATTAAATTACTTACATACACTATAACTAAAATTAAAATTTCTTTAAATTAATATAAGTTTGTTCGCGATGGACGCAAAAACTACTGGGGGGATTTTGATTCGGTTTTTGTTAGAAACAAGACAATTCTAACAGAAACCCAATCAAAATCCGTTCAATAGTTAAGACTCAAAATCTTACGTTTGTTTGATTAGAATCGGTTGAGTAGAACCTTAGATAATTGATGGTAAAATCATAAAAATGTAGAAACCAAGCCTTGATAAGCTGTTATACCTTTCAGGATAGGTATCCAATTGATACGCTTCTAGGCGAAGATACCACTACGCCACTACTCCCTAAGTTCTTACTTTCAACTAGTTACCCAACTTTTGATACAATGCATAATGGATGTTGCAATATTTACAAATAGCTTGTTGTTGTGCCGTGGCGACCGTTTCGCGAAAGGCCCTCGCTCACCTCCAATAACTTCATTGCGACTTGGCCCTGCCTTGAGCGTGTAGTGTGCATTCCAGTGTACCAGTGGCGAACTTCAATAAAGGTAAGTAATATCACACATAATATAATCTATATAATATTGTCGGCATTTATATGAATACTTATTACAATTATAATGAAACATTTTTAACGGATTAGTTTTTTGGCTTGTGTGTGATTTTGTACAAACATACTGGATACGTATTGATTCATACATTGCAGTTACGCATTTTTCCCACTGAGGTACGTAATAACAATGGTTTTACACTTGCTACGATCCCGACACACATCTTTCGCTTTTATGGTTTGATAAATGATCAAATAACATCAAATAATTAGCGAAAAAATCGGTTAAAAATAGTTTTATTTCAACAGTAAGAAAGTAATTATTGTGATATCTATTTGTGGTACTTACCTTTAATTGATATTTATATAGCTCTCATCATCTTATTGTGTTTCTGTTTGTATCCGAGGTTTTCACTTCGGATACTCCTTTTGGTTTGAATTATAAGACTTATAGTCTAAGGGTGCTTACAAAGAGAAGCGAATAGCCCGCACGGGCTCGCACGATCGTCGATTGTTTAAACATTACAACAAACTTGATTAGTAAATCGTGGTAATCGCGACATTTTTTATACCATTTGGGTGGTCCGTGGCAGACAAGCACACGGCCCACCTTATGGATAGTAGTTACCGTGGCCTATGGACGTGTGCAAGACTAGAGGCGTCACACTCAGGCTGCCGTCTCTGTAAGAACAGACAGTTTTTGTGCCTTCAGTGCAGAAGATAAAGCAGGACAAGCCGTAGGTCTTCCGACTGACAGCACAAAATCTCTCCAGTGAGCTCTGGCTACCTTACTCACCGTCGGGCACACAACACGAGGTTATTATGACCGCGATATTCTGAAGGACGGCGGTATTTCCCCAGTCGGACTGCTCAATTGGATGGAAATACCGTCGTGTCCTACCACCGCTTCTCTATGTAAGCACCTTAAGACTCTTATGTAAAAGACTGCCATCAGACCAATGACGTCGGATCCACGAGAGGAAAGTCTTTGCTAGAGCCTCATCCGTCAATCGGAAGGTGTAGGTACCGGCGTGCGGGTGAAGTTGACTCGGCCCCGCAGGTATTTGGGCCCCTGCACCGATGTTAATCAATTGAGTTATGTAACATACACATAGTTACATACACTCACGCCTGTAAATCCCGGAAGGTGTAGGCAGAGGTGTATTAACACCCACAATTCGCCAACTATAATTTTCGATCACGCGTAATAGGAGGCGAGCCTATTTCTATAAAGCGGGTACTTAGTCATGGGCGGTATGTTTACTATCAGTTGGAGAGCAGTCCGTCCTATCCCTTAGACACCTTCTAAGATACCCACAGGACGAGATGGGGGGCAACATTTTTCTCCTCCGGGAACCAACACGGCAATTTAATAATTCAATTGAGTTGAATCCTTTTATAATCTGAACAAGTAATAAAATTAAAGTATCTGTTCGTAAAAATAACAGTTTTTTAATTAGGTACATACTGAGGCAGGAATTTAACAAAGATATACCTAAAGGTACAATTTAAAAAGAAAACTGTCTGACTATCTGTTTGAATGACATTTTAAAACATTTAGGACAATTCAAATCGATTATGATGGGAAAAGTTGAAACAGTTCAGGCGGGGTTCGAACCAGTGATCTTTCTATTACAGGGAGAGTGCTCTGACCACTGAGCAATTGATTTGACTAGCTATTTGTTCCGATTAATGCCCGAAGTGGATGTGTCAAATTTGTCGGGCTTTTACTACAGATAGCTAATGCTAGGCGTACGGTACGGGTGCTTACATAGAGAAGCAGTTTGGCCCGCTTGAGCCTACGCAAACTCATTTACGCGCGTGTGTGTAAATGAGTTTGCGTGGTCGACAGTTTTTATATTTCTTTATGGTACCTATGTTTCCCGAAGGCGGCTCGGGCGTCGGAGGGCGCAAACTGACCTCCGCCCCCCATGAGCGCGGGCCTGAGGGTGACGGGTAGAGCCGCCCGACACCCTAGCAGAAGCAGGCCACGGCGGCGGCGCGCATCGTAGGACGATGCGCGCCTCCCCACACCGGGGTTGAGTCGGGGACCGCGTGGTCCCCCCCTTCCCGAGGAGGGCCAGACCGAGAGGGATGGCCCTGGGTCAGCCGGGGTGCGAGGGATATGTCGCATGACAACCTCACCTTCGGCCTAGCACTACGACCCAGAAACGGCGTGCGGTTTAGTCGGTTCGAGTCCGACATAACCTACCCCTCCGGCTCCGGAGGGGTGGGTATCCGTGGGGATTTCCCGCACGTAAAAAAAAAAAAAAAAAAAGGTACCTATGTCTTGTTGGATTTCCTTTCTTGTTGAAATCTATACTATGTAGGTATACTATATTACTATGGTATTATTTATTACTATTTAGGTATTATTATTTATGATATTGTAAAAAACCGCAAAATAAAACGGTAACTCTGGGTTATCCTAAGGAGATAGACATATACAATTGCGGACTACATTATTGACTTTTTAGAATACACATTTTGTACTACATTATTTGACCTATCTCATGGGGTTCAGCCAGCGTTTGCAATGTAAGCGCAAAGGTGTTACGACATCACACTAGAAACCTTTATCAGTGTTCTCTACTATATTTTGTATGGATTTATACATATAAACCTTTCAATTGAATCACTCTAGCTATTAAAAAAAACCGCATTCAAATCCGTTACGTAGTGTTGAAGATCTATGCGTACATATAGGGACATACAGCGGGAACCGACTTTGTTTTATACTACATATATTGTCGTAGTGAACAACGTACTCGAATCTTTCGGATTTGTTGACATTCATGATTACCGCTCCTTAAGCAGCAACGTAATGATATTTAGGCCGATAGTCTTCCTCGATAAACGGATTATCAACATAATAATAATGTTACTAAACATAGTTTCTTGTATTGCTATGATTGCATCCAACCAAACAAACCAATAAACAAGCAAACTCTCCAGTTTTATAATATTAATATACCTACACATAGTACGTATAGATTTCAAAAGAATCTACAAGACTGTCCACCGTGAAAACTGATTTATAGAAAGGTTCTTTACTAATTTTAAACAAGACCCGATCGCCGCCCTCTGTTCGAAGCGGGCAAGCCACTTCTTTATGTAAGCATCCTAACTTGGCAATTTATTTATGAAATAATATCAGGGTTCCGTTCACATATATACCTACAAGTCACCTTATACGACGTGAAACTTGTAGCTATACTGTCTACTCTTTCTATGGTAGCCAGTCAGCTATATCCAGCCATGGAGGCTGAAATGTTGTACTCGTTAGAGGGATAGAGATAGCCGATAAGACATAATAAAACACGTCTTTCCCGTAAAGAAGCCCGTTTATTACTACTCCTTAAATCTAATACATCTGTCGACGTACACTACTACTACTACTTACTTAGCATCTGCTTACACACCTCAAGGCGGTGTGACCAGACATTTGTTATCCACGTAGACTAGGGGCGTGGCGGCAAAAGTGCAACAACGATGGCAACATCCACGCTTATTCAAGCAATATAATTTCTGATTGCGCTATACAGATCACTTAGATTACATACATTAAAATGTTTATGTCTTAATTTTAGCCATGGACCGTTGGGTTGGTAAGACGGCAGTGGTGACGGGAGCGAGCGCTGGTATCGGCGCCGCCATCTGCGTGGCTCTGGCCAACAAGGGCGTTCGCGTAGTGGGGCTGGCGAGACGGGCAGAACGGGTCGAAGTAAGTATTTAAACGAACATTCTAGGAAATTATAGACAGCGTCTGCGTAGCGTACGAGGCGACCCCACGTAAGTATATCTGGCATGGCTTTATTAGCTCAGTTGTGGGATGACTCCCCTCCATTCCGGCCCGCATTAGGGTGACTGGTGGCCTTATGGTGCGCTCGATGAACCCGTTCGCCCCCTTGCCTGCCTACCGTACATTAGAAGGACACGAGAAGAGATCCGAGCGATACACAAGACGGTTGCTCCAAATTTGGTCAGTTTCCATAGGAGGAAGTGTCTCCCTCACCTAGTCTAGGATGCGCGTGGCTGTTCCCGACAGTGTCCCGCGGCGATATACCTATAAAATCTTGAATTAATAAACTCTGAAAAATTACTGCTAAACAATGTTAATGGCTTTGCCAATACCATTAACAGTAATGGCACAAAGCAATTTCATATCTTACCTAGTATGTAAGAAAATGGTTTTTTAATCATAAAATAATTGTTTATTGCTACATCTCATCTTATACCTTATACGTTTAGGTAAATAGTATTTTTAATGTCCATCCCATGCTAACTGTCCATCCCCTCTAGACAAGTGGCAATTCGCTAGCAGGCGTTTGATGGAATAGAATGTCATATACATCAAATCCCATACAATCGTCATTCTATTCCACCAAACGCCGGCTAGCGAATTGCCATTTGTCTAGAGGGGCATGTCTGATATAGAAAATAAAGAAATCCTGCTAACTGTCGACTTATTGGAAACTGACGAGATAGGTGAACTTCGGTGAACTACAAAATATGCCATTTCACGAAATCTTTCAAACTAGCAAACCTAACCAAATAAATAATAGCCTTGACTTACTGTGACCGACAGCCTCCTTGGCGTAGGACAGCCTCCGTGGCGTAGCGGTAGTGAACACGGCCGCTACGCAGGAGGCGCAGGTTCGATGCCCGCTCAGTGCAAATATTTGTATGCATGAATATGGGTATTTGCATTGGTCTGGTTGGGCCTCAGAGAGCACGTTAAGCCGTCGGTCCCGGTTGCCATACAAACATATATGGCAGTCGTTACGGGTAGTTGGAGGCCACGAAAATCCAACTATCGCCTTTGGGTTGTGGAGGTCATATGGCAGTCGCTTCACGGAAAATATCGAAGTTTAGCAAAATCCGCAGTTAGACTAGTAAAAGCGGACCCCAGACTCCAAGTTGAATAGCTTCGGATGCGACTGGAATTAACGCTAGGGTGAAGAAGACTTACTGTGAGCAACAAAATTTTAACTTATTCTTTTTTTTATATACCACTGAGGTATCAGACAAGCACACGGCCCACCTGATGGAAAGTTACCGTGCCCTATGGACGTGTGCAACACAAGGGGCGTCACACTCATACTGCCGACCCTGTAAACACAGAGAGTTTCTGTGCTGTCAGCGTATTACAATAAAGAATAGATTAGTCAGTTATTAGCATAAAAACTCTCCAGTGAACTCTGACTACCCTACGGCGAGTCGGGTACCGCGTGGTCCCCCCTCCGGAGGAGGGCCAGACCTAGAGGAATGGCCCTGGGTAAGCCGGGGTGCGAGGTATATGTCACGAGACAACCTCACCTTCGGCCTCGCACATCGACGGCGTGCGGTTTAGAGTCGGTTCGAGTCCTACATAACCTCCACCTTCGGCTCCGAAGGAGGGGGGAGTATACGTGGGGATTTCCTGCACGTAAAAAAAAAAACTGCCCTACTCATTGCCCGGAACACAACACGAGATTATTATGGCCGCGGTATTGTGTAGGGCGGAGGTACTTACCCTGTCGAATTCTGGCCATTACACTACCGACGTGAACCCACTCCTAGCACAATCAATTTAACTTAGCTAAAGAGTTTAGAGGGGATATTAGTAATTTCGGTTACTAATAATTCATTATGAAAAAAAATTATTAAAAATAATACGTTGTGTGCGATTTTTTTCTAGCAACGGATTCACCACCGATACCACCGTTTGATGAAAGAAAAGAATTTGCATCAACGAGAACTCGGCATTTGCTTGACTTCGGGTAGTGTTGAATATTTCGATAACTTGTTCATTTTGTGAACCCATCAATTTCCGTAATAGTTATACCTCTTAATGTTGATGATGTGCCCGTCAATGCCGTGGTTCTTCATGGAGGTGAGGGCTCGGCGAGCGCACAGCATGGAGCCCTTCACGTTGATATCCACCGTCGCGAGCATCTCCTCCTTGCTTATAATATTTCAGCCTGGAATAATAGACAACTTATGCAACGTTTAATAATAAAATATTTTCTTTAGGCGCTAGAATCCAAAGGCGTAATCATAGCGAGGATTTGCGATGTCTCTAACGCAGAGCAGGTGGCTGCTACTTTCAAGTGGATCGAGGAGTCCTTCGGCGCAGTTCACATCATGATCAACAACGCCGGCGTGTTTCATACTGGCGGCTTCTCAGGTCAGTATATTGAACGCCTTATCCTCAGAGGGTAAGCAGAGGTGAATGAACACCATCATTTCAAAATCATTGTATTCCGTCCCACGTATATAATAGGGGGTGAGCTTATTGCCGTACTCCGGGCACTAATGTTGACTCGAGCCATGCATCTGAGGCTGAGTCTGGGCTATATATATCCCTTAGTCGCCTTGTACGACACTACACGGGAAGAGATGGGGTGACCCAAATTCTACTCTACCGGGAACCTCGCATAATAATACTTATCTTTCAAAATTATAATGAATATCCAAAAACATCATCAGACATCATCCCCCTCAGTAGACTCATACCTACTGTAGATTCGTCTCTGACCAATATCACACACTTTGGAGCCGGGTCTGTACTCCAACTCTGAGATTGAAAAACAACTAAATTATCAAATTGAAATGTACTACGTAAAATAAAAACATCTAATGCCTTGGTTTTCCCCCTTCCTGTGGACTAATTAGTCTGATATTTAATACAGTCCGGACAATAATACAATTTAAATCAATAAAACAGTTTGAATTTTTACCCTTCATACTGCTTGCTTAATAAATAACAACGCTGACGCTAACAGTACTACTGAAACTTCTGATATCAAAAGTGTCTAACCACAGTGACTAATCATTCCACCGTTTCACTCATAGATGCAGGTAATGATATGATAAGCGAGGAGGACATGCTCGCGACGGTGGATATCAACGTGAAGGGCACCATGCTGTGCGCACGCCGAGCTCTCACCTCCATGAAGAACCACGGCATTGACGGACACATTATCAATATTAACAGGTACACCACGGAACAAATATTATGGACCTAAAATGTGCTTTATACGCACAGTACACGTTTCATGAGTATCATTTGAGGATAACACGGGGTGCTACGGCGCACGGCGGTGGACGAGGTCAAATACAACAAGCATAGGTTATTTCAAAACAATTAGCGCACGCCAGGGCCTCTTTTTAGTCTAGCGATGATCTTTAAAGAATACTTCGGGACTGTGTCTTGGGTCAAAGAGACACATATCTTGGACCTAAGACACAGTCCCGAAGTATTCTTTTAATCTGTACTTACGCCAGCAGACGCAAATTATCACCAAAGTCTTACCAACTAGGTATTATTTATTGTTGAAAGCCCACATTTAGCGTTTGGTGATAATGGTGTCGACTAGTCACGTACTATTGCTTCGTGACTTGACAATTCCCAGGTTATAATTTTCCTGCTTTCCATAGACAGAAAATCAGGCAGGAAAGCTGCACAATTGGAACCACAACGAAGATCGGAATCACTATGCTGATAATTTAACAAAACAATGAATGGGAAATTGGGCCTGTATCTAATGGAAATTTTACAATTACAGTATCGCCGGCCATTACATCCCGATGGAACCCACGTTCAACATTTACCCGAGCACCAAGCACGCAGTCACAGGGTTTACTGCCAGCCTCCTTAACGAGCTAGCCCACCATAAGAACAAAACTAAAGTAACTGTAAGTTTCAATCATTTTCTTAGCTCTTAGGACTGAGCCATTCACGTCGACGCCCAGAGGTCCGGATCCGCTAACTCCTTCTCTTCCTTTTGATCTACTTTTATGGAAGCCACTGCCGACTGTCGTCCCAATCCCGAGAGGTGGACCTACGTCAAAAACTGGTCTACCAGATCACAGATGAAGTTGTCTTGTCCCGAAACCAGGAGAACGACAACAAAGTTGCCGAACTTTCAATTGGGTACTTTCCTGTAGTTAAAATAAATTATTTAGCTGGACTTATTAAATTAATAATGGTAAAAGAGTGAAAACAGTTGCGTCGGTTCTTATTTTTTCGTTCTTATTTATTTTTAATCATCCATCCAACGTTTAATAGTATATGATTTGACTATTAAATATTATGACGTCACAAATATAGTTTTCATACAATTTTCCTTATAAATTACCGTTTTGACGTTTAGAAAAAAGTAACTAATTTGACTGGTCAGTCAAATACCCAATTGGTCGTGTAAAATTTTCTGAATTTCGCTCATGCCAATCCCCAATAGTCCTCGAATTGTCTCATAGAAAACCTGCGAGTTTTCTTTAACTAGCCGCTTAACAGTAGCCACATTATCTTCGTTTGACCACCCTTCACGAAAGTCGTCATGTAAAGAAACCTGACCTCTTTCAAATTCAGCAAACCATCGCCTCACGGTGCTCAAACAAGATACTTTTATTAAGTTAATTGGCGTATGGTAGGACACCAGACACTAGTTAAGTTAAAAAAAAAATTATCAATCAGCTTATTGCAGTCCACTGCTGGTCATAGACCTCTCCCGTTCAATTAAGAAAATTTACTTTGTGGTTGGCGAACTCCGCATAACAGAACAATATTTGCAATAAAAAATGAATCATCTGTTTTTACCTCTAACTTGTTATTAGTAAATAATTCAATTTCTGAGTCAATTTGATATGTCAACAAACAGGAAACTTACAAGGTTTAATGTATACTATTAGTTGTAATATTATTTGAAATTTTTCAGACTAAATTTTTACGCAAGGAGTTCTCAGGACGAACAGATATCTGGATCCTTAGGGTATAACCCGGGTTCCTACTCGCACTTAGTAGATTTGACCCATGACTATTTTAGTCAATTCGAGTCCAACACAACTGTACGTTGCATGGGGAGGGGGGAGGGGTTAATAGGGGAGGCGAATTTCATTAACGGTTTTGTGTATGGAATAAGTATGTAACAGACATAATCATCACATGCTTAGGCCAGACTGCATCTTGTACTTAGGAGCTCGAGGTCGCTCTCCTACTCTTTCTCTGTTCTTGACTTATGTGGGAACTTCTCCAGAGACTAAGCCTGTGTCAGAACTTCACTCACTAATCATCAGGGCCCTACAGATACTGTAGCCAATGCCATTTAACTTTAGACTTTACAGCTATACTTTTGAAGTTTAAAATTAAATGACAATCTTGTAGAATGAATAAAAAAATGTTATAAACTCTTTCTCTTTTCATTTTGGATTTTAATGCTCAGTCATAAAGTCTAAAATTTAATGACAATTTAGGCAATGTCAGCGGTATGACAGTGGTTTGGTCTTGTCATAAAATTAGCAGAATTGGGGGCTGCCTAGTAATTGAAGTTAGCTTGGGCCCCGAAGTTCATGATTCTAACAGTCGAAAACCATTTTCAGAGCCTATCCCCGGGACTGGTGATGACGGATATGGCCGGCATAGCTCAGCTGAAGGCGTTGAAGCTACCAGCGCTGGATCCCGAGGACGTGGCTGACGCAGTGCTCTACGTGTTATCAACGCCGCCACATGTCAATGTCAGTACTTTTCACAATTTTTAATAAATACACAAAAACATACATACGTTCATACATACATACAAATAATCACGTCTCAATCTCCGAAGGGTTACGTAGAGGTGCATGAACACATTTCATTGATCATTGTATTCGGTCCCACGTACTAAGGGAGCCTATTACCGTATTCTGGTCATTATTTTAGACTCGGGCGATTTTTCATGCTAAGTATTCAAATCAATTTAAATAGAAAAAAATTAATTGGTCTAGGCGGGGATGGAACCCGTGATCTTTGCCTTACAAGGGCATGCTTTGACCACCAAACTACTATATTTAAAACAGACACAAATATTCAATACAGTCTATACAGTCTATATGTTAAGTACCAAGTGATAAATTGTGCAATATATATAATTGCATTATTGTATTATTGAGCATTATTCCTAATGACCGGGGTCATTAGGAATAATGCTCATTATGAGAGGGCAATTTGATAATAATTATTCAAAAAATCTAATTGACCGGGCATCATGTCCATCACCTTTGGGCAGAGTAATAAATGTGTCATAAATGTACAATGATAATAATTATTTTCGATTTATTAACTATAATTGGTTAAACTAAGTTTAAATAATCGGTATTTCGATTCTACGGTTCCTGACGACTTACTTTATGGTTCATGTTGGCTATAAAAGAATCCATGTCGCGGCGCTTAGTATCCACTTCGCGCAATTTGACTTGTATATATTAGGTCAGAAAGCCTCTGTGATTTTTTATAAAGCCACCCATACATAAACCGTAGGCGAGTCATCTATTAATTGAAATAACCAACATCTTAAACAACCATTACATGAATCGTTCAAAAATGCAATCAAACATTAGGTATTGAACCAAACTGGGCTCTGATTCACCTATTTTTTTTTTCATAGCAAAACCACTGCGGTACCACAGACACTGTAACAAATGTCATTCAACTTTACACTCTACTGTTAAACTGTTGAAGTCTCAAATTAAATGACAATCTAGTAGAGTGAATGAAAAATGTTTTAAACTGTTTCTCTTTTCATTTTGGTCTTTAAATCTTAGATATAGCGTCCAAAATTTAATGACATTAAATGCAATGTCAGCGGTATAATAGTGTTTTAGTTATGTCATAACTCGACGCTGTATGCTTAGAGAATTGCAGGGAAATAGTCGAGACGTCCAACATGCGCTGTAAACGTAGGTTAATCAACCGTAGTTGAAATGATCGTAGGCGGCGCACCGTGTCAAATTTAGCTTTATTTTCAAATTGCCCAATCATCAAGTAGCCTTATAATAATGACCGGTCAATGTGATAAATAATTAAGTTTAGGTAGTAATTCATCACTTTGCCCAAAAGAGGGCATGCAGGTAAATGCATAATGTTCTTGCATTATACATCATTAAACCGACGAGCATGCATGAAGAATGTAATGAGAGTGAATGAAGCGAGAGTAATATATCAGGATCGTGGCAAATGGAGATCCGTGATCTCTGCCTACCCCTATGGGAAACAGGCGTGATTTTATGTATGTATGTATTCATTATAATACCCGCCATTGGTCAGTTGGTCCATAAAATATACAAAAATTATAAATGCAAATGTAACTCTGTCTGTCACGCTTTCACGCTTAAAACACTGAACCAATTTTGATTACATTTGAAACAGGGAGAGATTAAACTTTGGGAAAGGCCATAGGCTATGTTCGATCGCGAAAACAAACATCCACTTGAACAGTGACATCCTAACATTAACATTTCATAATTTACATTTAATTTAATTTAACATTTATTTAATAAACTTAACTAGTATACAGTGTAATTTCTAGTGTAGATCAAACAATAAACAAATTTGTATTTCTCAACAAACTCTCTTGATTCTAACCCCACTTCCGATCGCATCCCAAACACCAATAACCTTTTTATTCGGGATAACCGTTACCTACTGAATAAAAAAATATTACCCCAATACCTAGAAAGCTATTTCTTTGCCTCTTTATTTGCTCCGGAATATTTTAGCATTTTTTTTAATTTGTAATCTTCTTTCCAGATCAACGAGCTGACCATTACTTCTGTGACAGAAAAAAGGGCATAAAGTTTCGGATTACATTCATTAAATTATTATTATTAATATTACTAACTTTAACTTTATTATTAGATTCGTATTTGTTACAAAAATATAATAATTCTAATAATTATTGTCATATTTTTGAAGTTAGTTTAGAAGTCTACGATAATTTTAATGTGCCCACACATGCTTCCTCTACAAGAGTGAAGAAAAATAGCAGATATTTCACTTTAAAATTTTAAACGGATCGACTGATGTAACGTATTTCGTGAGCAAAATAAGTCTGTGGGTCCACCCACAGACCTTTTTTGCTCATGAAATCAGCGTATGTCCGGAGGTATGACTCCTGGCTGAACCAAACTCAGGCACTCATTCATGATCAGGGCGTGCCACACGTACAATGCAGCGTACCGGAGAGTCCACATTGATAATTTAATACAAATACCACACAACCAAGGCCGGATTTAGAGGACTGGAGGGCTCGGGGCAACAAAGGAGTGGAGACCTCCTAGCCCCAAACTATTTTCCGAATAAAATGTTTTTTTTTTCTGCTGTGTTTTTCAATAAATATTTTATACAATATCTAGATTCTTCTAATATTTAACAAACTTACATATATAAATATTAATTAAATTTAAGTGTAACGGAACCCTCCGAGCTTTTTTCGCTGAAAAATCATTGACGATTTTGCTAAAATACAGTTCCCGAAATAAATCGCTTGCAATGCCCAGGAGAGAAAGGTTTGATAAACGGTTTTGTCCCATCGTGGTTCGAAGCCTATTTTTTATAATTTTCATTGAACAAACACATGAACAAAGATAGATCAATGATATTACTGTTAATTTTCAAGAATAATATAAATATCAAAGGAAAAGGTGTTTACCAGTGTTTACTAGACGGAATTTAAAAAAAAACGACGTCTCTATTGTGGAAGCCTCGGGGCTGCCGCCCCGATTGCCCTCCCCTAAATTATGCAGTGCACACAACTAAAGAGAATTTTATGTAACGAATACTTTTATCGTACTAATCGTTAGAAGGGTATTTGTTGCATATGAAATGCCTGTCTTACATTAATAATGTTTTTCTTTTTTTATAATAATTGTGAATACTTGGTTGGCCGTAACATCAAATATAAATTTTTTGTACTACCTACATGCTGTGAGTTTTCCTATAATGTAAAATAAAATGAAATTAAATATTAAAAATTTAACAGTGTAGAAGTAGGTAGGTATAATAGTAGTAGAAGGTAGGACACGAACGTATTTCCGTTCAATTGAGCAGTCCGACTGGGGAAGTACCTCCGCCCTGCAGAATACCGCTGCCATAATAACGTCGTGTTGTGTTCCCGGCGGTGAATAGAGTAGCCCGAGCTCACTGGAGAGTTTTTGTGCTATAAGTGGGAAGACCTAGGGCTATTCCTTTGTCTTCTACGCTGACGGCACAGAAACTCTCTGTGTTTACAGGGTGGGTAGCACGAGTGTGACTCCTCTAATGAAGCACACGCCTATAGGCCTCGTTAACCACTTTCCATCAGATGGGCCGTGTGATTCTCTGCCACCTCAGTGGTATAAAAAAATAAAATAAATTAATTCAATATTAAGTTTAAAAAAAGTCATCATTCAATTATAACAAAACAATTTATTGTTTATTATGTACAGACAGAATCTATATTTAAAAAAAATGGCACTGTAAATTATTGTCTTTGAATACAACTTGAATGTGGCTACATGTCCTTAGTATGTATGGCATGATAGTCACCAATTTATCAATTCAAATTTGGATCAGCTTCTGTCAACGCCTACTTATGTACCGTTTCAAACTGCTTACTGTCGTAAGTACACGTTGACAAGACTCAACTTCAATTTCCCAATTAAAAAACCGGACAAAATCAAACTAGGACTTCGTCGCTCGGTAAAGATAGCGACTTCGAGTAGCCTGACCGACCCGACCTCGTCTCTTCGGCTAACAACAGCGGCTCTTAGCGACATTGTCATATTGTGGCTAAAGTCCGAAGATTAAGATAAACAGCGGTTCTTAGCATCTGTTAAGAGCCGCTGGTGTTAGCGGAAGATGCGAGGCCGATCAAGCTGGTGCCAAACTGAAGCAGGGCTCGGAAGATATCCATTTTCAGTGCTATTAACGGTTGCAGCGGTGACGAGGACTCTCCCGATTTCTGCGTCTGTAAAACAATAATTACAGCCATCAATATATTGTAATAGTTATTTATGCCACTGCCAAGCAATGATAGGTATTGTAACACGAATGCTAGTTTGTGCCACGAAGCGAAGCAGAGTGGTACAATAGATCAGCACGAGTATTACAATAGCTGTTTGCGGCATTGGCATACAAAACTTTTTTACCACCATGAAATAAATAAATACAAAAAACCGTCAATGTTGAACTTTGTTGTTGTTATAATCCCACAAGTAAAAGGCAAAGGCAATTCATCCATACAGCCTAATTACATGCGATGTTTAGTCGTGACGCAAATACACGCGCTTTTTGGCATAATAATATGTTGATTTTTTGATGCCATAGCCATAAAAAAAATTAAAGAGTTTCATTGTAGTACGGTTTACCCGTGTGGAAATGGTCATTGTAACACGACTTGGCAGGAATAAGTACTGTTGAGATATGACTTGTGGTTATGTATTAAGCAAATTACCAAATGGTCGTAGAAAAAGGGAATTTTATAAGGTTAAGAAGGGAGTAAGCGAGCAAATTACAATGTTATTTTTTAATTTAAATTGTATTTATTACTGTAAGAGCTAAAGGTATATACCAAACGTCAGATCAATCCGTCAACAGGAAGGGGGTAAAATCAAGGAATTGAGATCATTTGAGCACTTGGTTCATCAATATCGATCTGATGCTGAATTGCTGACTGAACACCACCTTACGTATCTAAGACTTTTTATGCCACTTAGATGGCACTTACGTTATATAGTAGAGGATAGGACTTACGTTATTAGAGCCGCTCAACGACGGCAGTAGTGCAGAGGCAAGGTTGAGCAGGCTGCCGATACTACTACCACCGCCATTGCTCGTTGTCGTTGGCTTAAAATCATCATCTTCATCAGAATCTTCCCCGTCATCACTTGTTTTCGTAGCCGTAGACGTTGAGTCAGAAGGACTTTTATTATCCTACAGTATAAAAAAAACGATGTTTAATAATGATTGAAAAAACATTCATTGGTTCTGATAGTTCTTAGGAAAATCGGTAGACGGCTCCACCATCGCCTCAAGGGAGAAATTCGGGCGGGGTCCGGTAGCTCAGTGGTCAGAGCATTCCCCCTGTAAGAGAAAGGTCGCAGGTTCGAGTCCCGCCTGGACCGATTCAATATTTTTCCTATCTAAATCTAAATGAAATAATATATTATTATTAAGTAGTGTAAAACATTCTTTATATAATATAACTACTGTTCATTGATGGCATTTTTGTAATTATTCTAATTAGGTAAATAAATTACTTGGTATGCATTTATAATGTACAAAAAAGTAGTAAGTCAATATTTCAAAGTGGTACTTGTTTTTAATTCACGCAGAGTCGCGGACTTTTGTCTCTCGGAAGAGGATCTAACGGGGATCTTAACTTAGATTAATAATTAGGTAGGTTTATAAAATTATTTCCACTTACGAAATCTGTGTCCTTGTCGTCACTCGTGTCTCTTGGTTCCCTCACATTTGTTGGTGCACAGAACGCATGCATCGTCAGAGAAATCGCCAAGAAGAAAGCAAAATAAGCGCGCGCCATTTCTAACGAGTAGAGCTGTAGTTGACTGCAAACTGCTTACACCTTCCGAAATAAACCATTATATATTCATGTAAGACTATTAAAAATATATTATTTATTGAACAATCATTGTCATATAACTTGTTACGCCAGCTAATTAAGGAATTCGTTAGATAATTGAAAGAAATTTCAAGGCAATTAGTATGCTAATTATTGAATTAGGAAAAGTGAGACGACTGTGGTCATAGCATTCCCCCTGTAAATGACTAGTCGCGGGTTCGGGTCCCGCCTGAGTCGTTTCACTTTTTCCTATGCTAATCGATTCAATAGATAAATTAGTACGTTTCATTAGCCTAATTAAATATTTCAGTAGGAATTTAATTTTAATCTATTGACATCACTCACTATATTACTGCACAGAAAATTCTAAACAAGTAATGGTTTGCCGAATTTTCCAGAGCAAAATTGTTGTTTCTTTTGTTCAAAATAACTGTATGTTTATGATAGCTTTATAATGTGATAAATACTTATTTAGACACCACAAATCAGTGCTTACGAGTACCATTAGGAATTTACGACCAGGGGATAACCACAGGGGATAACAGGAGATGTATTGATTGTAGGTGGCACCGCAATATAATTTGGGCACATCTCGTTTGGCAAACGTCGCGTTTCGTAACCCTCTTTTTTTACGTACAGGAAATCCCCACGGATACCCACCCCTCCGGAGCCGGAGAGGTAGGTTATGTCGGACTCTAACCGGCTAAACCGCACGCCGTCTCTGGGTCGTAGTGCTAGGCCGAAAATGAGGTTGTCATGCGACATATCCCTCGCACCCCGGCTGACCCAGGGCCATCCCTATCGGTCTGGCCCTCCTCGGACGTTTCGTAACCCTCATTGAATAACTACAGAATTGTGGGTGTACCTTCATTAGTATAATATGACCTTACTAGTTTTCGATTTGGTCTCCTTCTTCATCCTAGCGTTAATCCCAGGCGCATCCGAAGCTTTAAACTTGGAGTCCGGGGTCCGCTTTACCAGTTTAACTGCGAATATGGCTAAGCTTCGACATTGTCTGTGAAGCGACTGCCATTTGACCTTCACAACCCAAAGGCGATATCGCAGACTAATTGTCAGACTTTTGAGGGCTCCAACTAACCGTAACGACTATGGCAACCGGGACTGACGGCTTAACATGCTCTCCGAGGCACGACCATTCTAATAAAAATACCCATATTCATTCATACAAATATTCGGGATCGAACCCGCGCCTCCTGCGTAGCGGCCGCGTTCATTACCACCACGCCACGGAATAGAAAAGAATAGAATAGATCTTTATTTGCTAGAACATTGTGATAAGGATGTTACAAATTATGTCTTATGACTAGGTAGGTACATCATGTCCTGCCTAAATTGGGCATGCAAATTTTCATTAATATAAAACACTTTAGCGTACAAAAGCTGTCCCTGTACTTTTCCATTTGGTATTTAGATATATAATATGTTCATACATGTGCCTCCAGCCATTGGACCCAAGTGATAATAATATTAATTCATTGTTCAACATAGAAACTTGAAATCATGATTGCATCCGAGGCCGAGATGCCCTCAGAGTTCAGGGTCTACCTTCCGGCTCTTCCTCCTCCACTTTGCACAATCTTGGGCGTCCATGGTAGTGACACCATTTGCCCGACGTCAAGCCAGGACTTTTTGGACCTACCCCTTCTATCTGGACCAGACGGGGGCGCCATTGCCAGGCCTTTATTACCCACGTAGCCTGGCTGAGAAAATAAAACAATTTTGTTCACGGCGGTGAACAGCAAAAAAAATATGGAGTAAATATATCAATCCACCCTCTTTCAAGTTCCTATTCTACGCTTATCAGCACTACCACTGGTTTCATTTTCACTACCAACTCGAACTTGATCTCGAACACGTTCACGACCAGTGGCGTAACTATAGGGTGGCAGGGCTGGAAAAATGCCACGGGCCCCCGACCCAAGGGGGCCCCGGCCCAAGAGACCACGAGCTCAAAAATAACCTAACATTTTTAACAAAATTTTGTACCTAAGTACTTGAAAATTATAATTTTTTTAAGTACTTAAAATCAATCAGAGTGTGGCACAACTAAAGACCATATAAAAATTCAAACTAATCAATAAAATGTCAACACATTCAAAACAAAAAAATGTCGAATTTCGGAACGCATCCATTGATTGCTTCATTTTTTGTCGCGGTACATTGGTAACGCGGGCGAGCTATTGACGGTCGGGGAATTCCCTCATTTTGTAGGTCGACAAATAGGCTAGGAGCAGTCAAGTCAGTGAAAGTCTTGTCATTGCAGATTTGAAAAAGAATTATGTAAATCGATAGTGAATAAATATGTATATCAATAAAATCAACTTGGTACGCGTTGACTTAGTAAGCTGAATATATGTTACTTAAATAAAATGTATTATGATAAAAGCAAAAATGTATCTTATTGTTATCGTGGATTTCGATAACTTTTAGTTCTTTTGATACGAAATTTTGCGATATACCTGAAAATTTTGCGATATACCTGAAAAATTTGCTGACAAACTTCATTTGGTCGGATCGGAAGGGTACCTATAACGAGCCTATTTAAACGGTGTGATAGGAGGTAAAAATGTTTTTCTCTTAAATCACGAAATTTCCTATTGAATGTACTAAAATTCATCAAAAAGCGCGGTAAAGTAAAACATTTTTTTAATAAATTCTATTTAACATATTTTCAGCTTACTAAATCAACGCGTACCATTAACTATCGATTTACATATACATTTTTTCAAATCCACGTGACGGTACTTTTAGTTTCATCAGTTGACGGGCTAAAAAAGTTCTTTTGTATGGCAGTCTTCTCAGTGTAGGGGAATCCCGGATATTTATATTTTTTATTTATGGAGAGCTCTATTGCGCATTCATTGTTTGATTCAGTTGGTCATCTGTATCTTTTTATTTTCATAGTTTTAGTTTTGTTGAACCTGCAAATGGATGTAAAATAAAGTTAGTAGTGAAAGTTAAATTTCAACAAGTTTGGTTCAAGAAAATATTTAAGTGGGAGCGAAAATCGAAAGAGAAAGAGGGAGACTCGAGAAAAAAATTTTAATGTTACCTAAAATTTTTGTGTATTGTTGAGTTATTAGGAAAATACGATCCGATTTTAAAATATAATTTAAATTATAAAAAAATTATAATTTAAATTATATTATAAAAAATAAAAAAATATAATAAATTATAAAAAATTATAATAAAAAAGAAATATCTGAATCCAGCCAGGGAAAAGCTTAGTTTTCGGACTACTTTCATAGATGAAATAAAAAAGTCTTCACGCATAAGAGAACTTGCTGATTTATTACTAATGAAGAATCATTTTATGTCGTGCAGCTTTCCAGTAATATGTACTGCATTAATGTTATTTGTTACCATTCCTGTGATTACATAGAACGGTTATTTTCGAAACTAAAATTAATAAAACCTATTTAAAAAACTCTACGGCACAAGACAGGCGTCGTAACTAGGCTATTCTATCTATTGAACATTCTATGGTTCGATCTTTAAACCTTGATGAGATACTTTTGCGGAACAGAAAGCTCGGATAAAAGAATTTAATTAATAAAAAAATATTATTAAAAGTAAATTGTTATTGCATAATAAATATTTGTATAAACCTAAACTTTTGAAAATAAAACTTATTAGATATTCAACTAAAATGCACACAATATTATTAATAGTTTTGGGTAACTACTTCATCCTCACACACTGCGACCGGAAATGGTACGCACCGTGCGCTTTGAAAGGAACTTCATCCCACGCACGCTCAGGTTGTGGAATGAACTTCCTGCCGTGGTTTTCCCAAGCGACTACAATATGGGGTTCTTCAAGAAGGGTATTAGAAGGTATCTACAGGGTCGGTAGCACGATTGTAACGCCCCTGGGCCCTGATTCCGCTATTATTTTTTTCATTGGAAAACCACTGCGGTACCACAGACACTGTAACCAATGCCATTTAACTTTAGACTTTACAGCTATACTGTTAAAGTCTAAAATTAAATGACAATCTTGTAGAGTGAATGCAAAATGTTATAAACTTTTTCTCTTTTCATTTAGGACTTTAAATCTCGGTCATAAAGTCTAAAATTCAATGACATTCTATGCAATGTCAGCGGTATGATAGTGGTTTTGTTATGTAATAAAATTAGCAGAATCGGGGGCCTGGTGTTGCGAACGTCCATAGGCCACGGTAACCACTTCTCATCAGGTGGGCCGTGCTTGTCTGCCACCTAAGTGGCATAAAAAAAAAACATCAGTGGTTTATTAAAATTACATTCTAACGTGACTATTTTCTACTAGGACGCTGGAGGGCCCCAACCAAAAAAATTGCCACGGGCCTCAGATGGTATAGTTACGCCACTGTTCACGACATACAATGCTTACTGTATCGCGATTTTGTTTTGGCTTGTTCCCGTTTGTTTTTGCAAAGACGGACCACTGGATGCCAAACGTTGGGCAATTAAAATTAAAATAATTAAAACCAATAGCTTCCCTAACTAATTGTGGTAGGTACCTAAATATATAGTGGCATTCCTTCGAGTGCATCTGAGGGTTATGTAACTCGATTCAGTGGTCGGTACCGGACTCTAATAAATGTTGAGCGATTTATTCGGTTAGTTATTTTTGACTGCCTTGAAATGGTCCTTGATTCGGCCTGTAACCGTCCTTTTGCTTTTTCCTATATAAGAACTACTACACCAACCTTGTACACTTCCGGGCTGTCCAGAGGAGAGCCATTTTTGGATGAGCGCAGGCATTGCGACTACTTTTAAAAAGAGTGAAGAAAGTTTTGACCATTAACGACTTATATACGATTGGCAAACTGTCCCGCGCCCTGCAGCGGGGCGCAGAAAAACGTGGTCGCGAGGGAGTAGATCTACCTCCGCGCGCAGATTTGTCTGCTGTCACCAGCTGTCAGCGTGGTGGCAGTTTGAGTATAGTTCTACGAATAATGTATCCTAGTTCGAGAACTGTTAGATATTTTTGTTGGTTTTTGAGGTAATTCAAAATTTTATTAAAAGAGAAGTTTAATATTGATTAATAAACAAAATAAAATATCATAATATTTGGAGGACACAGTGCACCTGGCTTACTAAACTATATCTATATCACTATCACTAACGGACAGTGCTCAGTATCATCGACATTCTAGAATGACACACCAGATTTCCACACTCGACACCACGCTTCCCCGCGCCCCGCCGTAATTTGATATAAGGTAAAAAGGATGGCTGTATTTCCACCTTGCAATGCCACCATATTCGCGGTTTTTTTAGGTGGAAAAGGACGCTTATTTTCAAATTATTATAAAGTCATCATCATCATCGACCAAGCGTGTCTCCCGGTTGCTCGTCCCGCCTAGCGCGGGATAACCCAGGGTCCGCCTTCCTATATACTTAATCTCCTCCACTTTGCACGGTCTCCGGCATCCTGTTTGGTTAGTCCGTTGGCACGCATGTCATCCTGCACGACATCAAGCCAGCGTTTCTTGGCCCATCCCATACTTCTGGCGCCAGGCAACGTCATGGTGAGGCATTTATTTCCCACGTGTCCTGCCGGGCGTCGCAGGACGTACCACCGAAGGCGAACTTCCTGCAACTTGTCAGCTATGTCCGTGGCATGCAGCAACTGCCGGTGTCGCTCCAGCAACGGCCACGAATCACTGCTGTACGTAAGGACCGGTCTAATGATGTTCTTATAGACCTGTCATTTTAACTTAACCGGCATTTTAGGCCCAAGCTGCTAAAATACGGGCGTTGATGTCACGATCGATGTCTCCGGACGCATCAAGCACAGATCCGAGGTACCTGAAGTGGTCCGTACGCTCGATGGTGTCGTCGCCTATACAGACAGACGACGGATCTGTGCTATTGCAGGCCATATACTCCGTCTTCGCCACATTAAGCTTCAGACCGCCGCGCCGTTCTCAAACGACTCCTTCCACGCACGCACGCGTCAGGTAAGCCGTCCCTTGTCCCCATCCACCAGAGTGACATCATCAGCATACATGAGCAGCCAAGGCTGCGCTATAATTGCTGTACACTGGCTGAAAACTCGTCTATAATATCACACTAAAGAAATAGGGGCTTAGGACCGATTCCTGGTGCACGCCAAGCATAATAGGGAAGGGAGTGATGTCGCCATCAGCGGTCCTAACTATTGAATCGGGATTGAGGTACATGTCACGTACGATTTCCACGTAGGTCTCGGGCACTATCTTCGACCGCAGCCCCACCAGATCATCTCACGGGGAACACAGTCAAAGGCTTTTTGCAAATCCAGAAAAAGTAAGTACAGAGGCACGTTCCTTTCCCTGTGTTTTTCCATGAGGATCCTTATTAAATTATAATATAGTAATTATTAAATTAAATATTATTAAAGTAGTATTTTAAGTATATGTATAAAGAAGTATTACACTTATAGTACATTATATATAGTACATATACTATCAAATAGAGCATGAAAACAAGTTGTAGGTTTATGTATATGCTATAATACACTTTGAACCTACTTAAAATTAAATTAAGTAAGATTTGCTTGACTGTACTTACTAGTTGTTAAATTTCGCGGATAATCGACAACAAATGTCTATGTTACCATTAGGATGCGGATTTTTTTAATACAATTTAGCTGGCAGACAAATACACGGCAGACAATCGGGTAATATGTACATTAACTAGGCAATCTGTAGGTTACCTGATCAGTTAAACGATCAGTTAAAGTGCGAAATTTTATTATTCTACTACTGCAGATTTATCCGATGGTGGACGGTGAACAAAAACCACTTTCGCACATTGTTCCCGAGGTAAAGCAACTTCGACGGAGCCCCGCTATGCGGGGCTTCTATTTTATTGTGCATTATTACAAAGATCCCACCAATCTATCCGAGTCAGAGCGTGTGGTGTCCACTAGCTCGCTTCTCTTTCTCCCTTTCGGATGCATATTAATTTACGACTAAAAGCATTGATTCAATAGTAGTTTATGATACTATTGCATAATAAGGGTTCTTATGACACGAGTGTGTTTTAAAAAAACGAGCCGTAGGCGGTTTTTTTTTATTATCACACGAGTGTTATAAGACCAAGTTATGTACAGTGTCATACACTACTTTATCTACTCTCATACTATAATACATAAACTAATTTATTTTGCAAACAAAACCAAACTTTGTTTAATTTAAATGTAAAAAAAAAAATGTTAGCGCCAAGACGCAAACATCGATTGCGCATGCGCGTTTCTTTTTTTTCTTCCGAATCGGCCGTTTTTTTTTAAAGTAGAGGTTCAGTCCAGATGGAGGTTGTATAGGTGTATCGTTATGATTAAAAAGTTATTTAATGATATCGGTGTCCATACAAGACCTTAATCGTAATAAAACTTTTTTTTGGCCTGTGCGTAATGTTTGTCATAAGAGTTTTGATTTCAATTTTATAATCTTTGTATTATAGTATCAGAGTAGATAATAGTAGTTTATGATACTGTTGCATAATAAGGGTTCTTATAACACGAGTGTGTTTTAAAAAAACGAGCCGTAGGCGAGTTTTTTTATATTATCACACGAGTGTTATAAGACCAAGTTATGTACAGTGTCATACACTACTTTATCTACTCTCATACTATAATACATAAACTAATTTATTTTATAAACAAAACCAAACTTTGTTTAATATAAATGTAAAAAAAAAAGTTGACGCCAAGCCAAGGCCGCAAACATCGATTGCGCATGCGCGTTTCTTTTTTTTTTCTTCCGAAAAAGTAGAGGTTCAGTCCAGATGGAGATTGTATAGGTGTATCGTTATGATTAAAAAGTTATTTTATGATATGTGTCCATACAAGACCTGTATCGTAATAAAACTTTTTTTTGGCCTGTGCGTAATGTTTGTCATAAGAGTTCTGATTTCAATTTTATAATCTTTGTATTATAGTATCAGAGTAGATAAAATATTTTATTAGCAAAAATATATGTTTTATGCACTTTACCGTACGCCTAGTCGTTAATCTGCAGATTACCTACTAGGTAATTTAGGTAATACCTAGTTAGTCTGCAGATTACCTAGTTAATGTAAGAACTAAAACAATTTTCCGCGCTGTAATCGGCCCAATAGGTACCTAGTTAATCTACACTCTAACTGATTTTCGCACATTAATGGTGACATCTACAAATTTTTATACAATTATTTTCGGGCGAATCGGTAAAAGGGGGTAATCGAGAATAATCTTCCATAACTGCGTCACAGATTCAAAAATTATTATCCCAATACCTAGAAAGCAATTACTTTGCAAGGAGGGCTATCTCTTTATTTGTTTTGGAGTATTTTAGCATTTCACGGTCAACGAGCTGACCACTTCTATAACAGAAAAAAAGGGCATATGAACTTTCAAATAACATTTATTAAATTATTATTATTAATAAGCATGAAGCACTTATACTTTTTTCTTAGTTTCTTAGTTCATCATTATTATTCAACAACGCCTAATTACGCACAGTTTAAACTGTTCACTGTCGTAAGCAGACTTTGACTTCAAACTGCGCGCCGTGCGTATGTAGTAGATGTTTACAAGACTCAAGCTCAGTTTCCCTATTAAGAAACTGGCCAAAATCAAACGAGGACTTCGGGTCGGTAAAGATGAGACTTCAAGTACGTCAAGAGCCGCTGGCGTTAGCCGAAGAGGCGAAGCCGATAAGACTAGTGCCGAACTGCAGCAGCGCTCGGAATATGGCCATCTTAAGTGCTGTGAACAGCTGCAGGGATGACGAGGTAGACTCGCCCGATCTCTGCGTCTGTAACACAATAATAACATTAAATTCTCCGCAACGGAATGACCTCACCGTGTATTTACTAGTCTCGTCCTGAGCAAATGTGTTTCATTAAATCACCTTAGTGGCTCTCAAGAGGCTCCCAAAAAATAAGCGTCAGGTACTTGTGCCTGACACCATGCTGAACTGGCTCTTTTTTGGTGAAGCGCGAAAAAAATTGTGTATGATTGACTTGTTGCGTGTGTTAGTACATAATTAATTGTGTAACCTGTGCTGCACTAAAATAAAAGGTTTTTGCTTTCTTTCTTTCTTTCAGGCATAAATATATTGTAAAGGGCATTTTATACAGTTTATAAGGGGGTAAGAATTAAGCGTATCTACCACTTAGGTGGCATTACGTTATATAGGTAGATATCGGGTATAGGAAGACTTACGTTATTAGATCCGCTCAACGACGGGAGCAGAGCAGAGGCAAGATTGAGCAGGCTGGATATGCTGCTGCCGCCTCCATTGCTCGTATTTGACGACTTGAAGTTATTATCATCGTCATCAAAATCATCCCCGTCATTACTTGTCGTCGTAGCGTCAGTTTCAAACGCTGAAGGACTTTTATTATCCGTCTGTAATATTAAATATTTTTTAATTACATTTAATGCTCTTATATATTATATTACATGTCATCTTAAAAGCTAAATGTAAATACATTGTCAAAATTAATCTATTAACCCGCCCCTCACCGTACCAGGGGCAATGGTGCCCATGACGCTAGCGGCATTCCTCGCTGCATTAGCAACAGCCAACCTCTGCCCAAGTACGAGGTGTTAAATTACATATTATTAGAAAGTAGTTTAAATACTGTTTATAAACCTACTATTGATCGATGGTATTTTTTAAAGATAATTAATAAGTGTACTTATATGTTTACTTAGAGTACATTAAATAAAATATTTCAATGTGGTACTCTTTTTTAATTCTTTCGAAAGAAGATCTAACGAGAAATTTATCCTTAATTAATAATTAGGTAGGTATATATAATTATTTCCACTTACAAAATTTGCGATCTCATCGATGGCAGCAGAGGCTTCGTTCCCGACCTGGTTGTCACTCGTGTCCCTTCGTTGAACCTTCACATTTGTTGGCAAGCAGAATGCTTGCATCAACACAGAAGTCGCCATGAAGAGCACAAAACAAGCACGCGCCATTTCTAACGAGTATAGTAGTAGTAGACAGCAAACTGCTCACACCTTCCGGAATAAACCATTATATATAAGGTTATTAAAAAAAAATTATTTATTGAACAATCATAATATCATATATTTCATATAACTTATTCCATCAGCTAATTAAGGTACCTACTCGATTTGTTACTGGCAGTGGAATTTAATAACGTGGCAGGCCTATTTGACCGCTACCGCACATAAGTTAAAAATGTTGTCCCAGTGCATGAGCGGGCCTGTTTTGGTGAATGACTTTAGCTTGTGTTAATGAAATCTTATAAAATTAGTAACTCGATTTTTTTCTTTTTTCTCACTATCCCGTCACAACAAAAAGTACAAGATAATTGAGCTTTATTAGTAGTCAGTGGTGTCGGGCCGAAGAAGCCTGCTTTGCATTTCAAAAAAGTTCAGTGGCGGGTTCTTGGGACCGCCGCGCCGCGCGCCGGCTGAAATTCACTGATTTTTTACCACAGTGAACGTGTTAATAATGCGTCAAACAATAGGCATGCGTTGCGGATGAATTGCACGAAGCGTTTTAATTTTAGCTTCAATTTATATAAATGTATCAGGTCATGCGACGTTCGTGCCACACTGCATTCACTTGAAGTCCGGAAAGCCAATGGCCCCATCGGTATTCCAACGACGGTCCTCAAAAATGCGCAGCCGAGATGTCGCCTTTCTTACTCCTCAGGTTCAGTCCCGCGGGCTTGGAAGGAGACCAACATTCAACCGGGCTCCAAGAAAGGGGACCGTTCCGAGCCAGGAAACTATTGACCCATTGCTTTAACCTCAGTTGTCTGCAAAGTGTTTGAGGAAATTATCAACGCACAGCTCATCCGTTACCTAGAAGATCACTTCATTATTAAAGGCCGGCAGTACGGCTTCAAACCGTGAAAGAGTGATCTTCTGTCGTATGTCGTACATCTTTGGGTGAAGCAACCGAGGCGAGTCAGTGGCCATCACTCTTGACTTTGCCCTAGCTTTCGATAAGGTCTGGCACAGTTCGCGTCTTTTTCCAAGCTCCCGGCCTACGGCCTGCCTGCCCGTTTGTGTGACAGTGTTGTCAGCTTTCTACATGACTCGTAGAATCCGAATCCCTTGTGATGACAGAGCTTCGGAGTTTTTGTAGATTCATGCTAGCGTGCCTCAAGGGACCGTCGTATCGCCCACTCTCTTCCTTTTGCATGTCAATTATATGCTCAGAATGGACGTTCGCTGCAAACTAAATAACAAAAATGATTTCGAGAGCGTTTTGAAAACAGCGTCTCGTAAGCACCGTGAGTTGAATGGGATGAGACGGTGTTTCACGCCGGAGCTTCGATGTCTTCTGTATAAGACATAGTTATTCTGTAAATCCCTAAGTGGAACGCTGCTCTCATCTCTGGGATGGCTCCGCATAGTATCCGCTAGACACTATCGATCACAGAATGACTGTATTACATGGTATTACAGGCTGAATGAAATGAAATAAATAAAACAAAATTTATTCACGTAAACATTTAAATTTTACACAACGTACTTATATGCATACACAAGTATATACATTAGGTATTTTTAATTGTATCACATTACGTCTCATACGAAAATAGGTACATACCATTTCAAAATTCGATCTTATTACCCAGATGATTTTAGGTTTCTCCCCATGTGCGCCTTTGATCAACGAAAATTTACTTATGAACTAAAGGAAAATTTCATTTTGTAATTGGCAAACACTACATAACAAAACAATATATACAACTAAAAATAAATCATCTGTTTGTTTTAACTAATTCTTGTTACAGTGAACAATTTAACTTCCGAGTCATTTTTTATATACAAACAGGATGCAAATAGAACGAAATTACAAGGTTTGTGTATCCGAATAGCTATCCTTGATATAATTAGATAGTATAATGCGTTTCACTCACAGACTACGCAAGGTTTTGTGAGGACCAACGGTGATACTAAATTGCCTGTTGCCTGAATCGATCCTTGGTATATGCCTTACAATAAAAAAACCTTTATGAAGACCAACTTACACCGTAAAAAAGCATGTAAATAGGACAGATGATTGTTTCTACCTCAAAGATAAAATGTCTGGTTTTACCAGGGTGCAGGCCCATCGGCCCATCGTAAAATGCTAGATGTAATTACGGCATAATAATAAAATTGTATTTATATATTTATTTATTATTTTTTTAACCAAAACAATTATTTTCAAATATTATTTATTTGACAGAGTTCCTCACCTCACCTCGCCTGCAAGTCGGTATACCTGTGGAATGATGGTCAAACAGCACTCATTCCTAATACCGATTGCATCCAAAGCTTGCTAATTAGAACCCGGTGCCTGCTCTCCTAACCCCATTATTTGCTTTATTATGTCTTTTACGGGAGCGCCTACCCTAGGCAACTAATTCGGCAGCACCTACCGTCCACACCTGAGGCAAATTCCAGCTAAGGCGAGAGCGGCTTATAGAGGGCTGTCCAGATGCTTTCCACGTGTCACTCTGACTAACAGAGCGCACAGTGGAGAGCAGGTAAGGGGTGAGCTGGTCCTCCGGTGGCAGGGGGCATCTTGATTCCCATACTCGAGTGGGGATCATCTTACAACTACACATATATAGGTATATAAGCGGCTCAAGGTCAACCGGGACTTCGGCCGTGACATTCTTCGAAACCCCGTGTCACCCCCAAATTACAATATTATTAGGTACATTCATATTCTGCCATACAATGGCATACAAATGCTTTGAAACCATACGTCCGCAATCTTTTAATTTTCGAATAATGTATAGAAATCAGCCGGATTTGTTGACATTTATGATTACTGCTCCGCTCCCTTGGGTAGTAGCGTGATGTTATGTAGCCTATAATATTATAAATTAATATTTTTTCAATTCAATTTTTTCTATTTTTAGTTAAACGTAAGGTAAGTTGAACGTAACCGTAGGAAAATCTAGTAATCTAAATACAATGACGTCACCCGCATCTAGCGTGAGCCGGTCTTTAAAAGGCCATAACTTGGAAACTAATTGATATATCGAAATAATCCTTTCATGTGTATTTTTTATTTTCAACACAGAATATAATAACCTAAAATATAAAATTTGTGAACATTCTCCGTTATATTGTTCAAATTCAAATTTAATTTATTTTCAAAAATATGGTTGGTAGAAAGGTTTCACAATACTTACTATAATAAAGTTCATTCATATTCTGTCACATGATGGCATGCAAAATACAATATTTTGTCAATTTTAATTTAAATTTATAATCATAACTTTATCTATTAAAAACTTTATTGTCATTGTATAGATTTAGATATTCATATACATACTTATGTAATAATAAATTTTATTTAATAATTTATATATACTAGCTGATTCCCGCGACTTTGCCCGCGTAGAATTCTGTTACCGGTCCCGCCCGTGACAGCTTAAGCTTTTTAAATTTTTTTCTGCGTAAGAACCATCCCCGCATGTACTGCAAGGTTTACTCTAAAAAAAGAATTAGCGAAATTGGTCCAGCTGTTCACGCGTGATGGCGTGACCAAGAAAAATAGGGATTCATTTTTATATACTAGATATATAGATAATATTCTATATTGAATAATAAAATGAAAAGCGCATAAACTTTCGGATTACATTTAAATTATTATTACTTATACTTTATTATTAGATTCGCAGATATTTGTTAAAAAAATATAATAATTTCAATAATTGTCATTTTAAGAAGCTAGTCAGATTCTCAATGATAATGTCGTGTATATGTCGCACTAGCTTAATCAGCCGTAACTGTTAACTAAACGGCGTCATTCAATGAACGGCCTGAATTATATTCAGCCGTAATGTTTATTACAATATTTAATTAACCGGCAGGCTAATGCTAAGGCCATTCGTAAAATGGGGCACCACCCCGAAATAAGACAGAAAATTTCATACATACAATGTATATTACGCCTGTAAATTCCCGAGGGGTAGGCACAGTGTATTCACAGAAAAGGTGATAGGTTAATTGAGAAAACTGGGCAATCGAAACTGACATCGAATTGGCACTGTATTTACACATTTGTTTTAATCAAAGAATTGAGACTAACATTCATAATTTTTATTCATGAATTTGGTGGTACAATGGCACAATATGGCAAGTAAAGGCATATCAATTAAAATTTATGAATAACTTCTGAATTGAGAATTTGAAGTCGTGTCTCGCCAACGCCTAATGACGCACAGGGCGTAAATAGGTATAAATATATATATAAATTTCAATGTCCCAATTCAGAAGGAGGCCAAATATCTAGCTAATAGCCGCTGTTGTTAATCGAAGAGGCGAGGCCGATCAAGCTGGTACCGAACTGCAGCAGCGCTCGGAATATATCCATTTTGAGTGCTATGAACGGCAGCAGCGGTGACGAGGAATCGCTCGATCTCTGCGTCTGTAAAACATTCATTACAGCCATCAAAATATTGAAAAGGGAATTTTATAAGGTTCAGAAGGGGCTTTCAAAAACTAAATCAAACCTCGTTCTGTATAGGTAGGCACTACCGATTACACATCGATAGTTCTACATATTATAAGAATTATATTATATTATTTGTATATTAATAGTTATTTATGATACAAGTGTGGTAAGTTGGTCATTACACTCGAGGTGATATTGCTGCAAGGAAACCGAGAGTGTAATGACCATACCTCACGTGTGTCATACAAAGTTTTTCGACACACTTACGAGTAAAAAAACAAATTTTATATTTATTAATGTTTAATTATTAAAACAATTACTAAATGAACAGTTATTAAAATGGTAGTTGACAGTATTTGTAGGCATTTTTACAGTCTGTGTTATTGTATTGTTAAAATTACTTCATTATTGTCAGCATCGGTATATGTTTGTGATGTTGCAATATTGTCGTAGGAGCTGTAAGAGTCAATCTGAAATATTTCAGTTGCGGAATGAGGGGGCAAAAATATTGGGTCATTGGAAGTAGATGGCTGAGGTTCAAGACAAAACTTCTTCGAAGGCGGCGGCTCTAAATTGATGCCCTGTGTTATTTTATTGGCTATATTTGTTTTGTTTTGAATTGAGTCTTCGACGTAAGATTCTGCAACAGTGTTGGATCGCCACCCACCATGACGTTTTAGGGTTAAAATATCAGCGCCCGAATCAGCCAACAATGTTGCAGAAGTGCGTCTAAAACTATGTCCTGTATAACAGTCAGCATCAGGCAAATCTAGAAATCTTGCTATTTCTCTTGGCATGGCTCCAAATTTGTTGATGCCGATAGGTTGTGCTGTGCATTTGCCTTTTTGATAATTTAGAAAAAAACTATCATTTTGAGGTTTGGTGAACGAAGGGCTTGGTATTTTTTAACTATCTCGTAAAAGGGGCCGTGAATAGCAAATGACCGCGGAATCTTGTTCTTAGTTCGAGTGATATTGACCAACATCATCTCGCCATGTTGTTCTATGTCTTCAGTAGTGATATCGTGTAGCTCTTGGCGTCTACACGCACCAGTCACGCCAAATATTAATGCGACCTGTAAAATACAAAACAGGTTATTGTGCATAACAGGTCATAATAGAATAACAATAAATAACTATTTACTTAACTAATAATACCTACTTTAAATTTCGAGAAATCGATCGAGCTAGGTCTCCCTGCAGTATATTCATATTAAAATATTTCATTCCATTTTACATTTATGAAAGAAAGAAATGCTTGTTTCGCAATTAGTACATTTTACATAACCGACTACATAGATTTTTAAACACTAGTTTAGGAACTTACCTTCGTTGCCAGGTACTGACTATCCGGAGCTTCTTTTAAAAACTTTTCCACGTCATTTGTAGACAATATTTTGGATTTTTTAACATTATATCCGTCTGACTTCCTCTTTAAAAATGCCGTTAGGTTGGTATACTTTTTGATGTCTATAGGTACCATTTTTTGTTATAACGGTGCTTTTTAACATGGAGTATATACTCCACAGAGAGCTAGGCTTATATTTATTTGATAGTTCATTGAAGTAAGCCAAAAATACATTTTCGGAAAATGACTGCGCATTTTTGCCAATTTTCCATTGAATGAAGGTCTCATAAACTGCCATGTACTTATCCCTGGATTTTGGAGGCAAAAGGCTATCACTGGCATTTCGTGCCTCACTTAATATTTCCGGCGGCGTCAAATCAACGTAACTGTCTTTTTCTACACTAGACATTGACATTTTAAACTTGTTGATCAATTATTCGTACTAATAAACAATGCTCACAGCACAGACGGAAAATTTGTTGAAAACGCCGCGCTAATATATTTTTTCAGCGCGCGGCGTGTTATCTATGCGCGCGCAGATTGGAGCGTAGGCACGAGCAATTACGCTAAACAGCCAAAACGCAAAATGTAAAAAATCTAATTTTTATGTATTTATAAATTTGTTTCACGTTGAATTATTAATTAAAGTAAATAAGTTGTTGAAAATTTCAAGGTGGTACACTACTTTTTTTTTTTAAATAGTGTTATTTTTAGTCTTACGTTGAAACGAAACGTATCTAAGTCAAAACTTTTGCCGAGATTTAAAAATAAAACTATAACCCAGTTAAGTTAAGAGCAAATAGAATGCATATATAATATCTTTCAGCGAGGTACCAACTTAATTTGATGGAATATAAAATAAAACACTAGTGCGATCAAGAAAAAAAAAGCACAAGTGTTTAATAGCATAGTTTATGAGTGTAAAAGCCATGTGATAAACACCACTTTATGAGTAAGAGTGTCGAAAAATAAATGATTAAATATTCCACAACATTTCACACAACGCTATCTAGACCCATGATAAGCATAGCTTAACTAGCTTGTGTTATGCATGGAATCTAGAATGCGGATAAACATACTTAGATACGTTTTTTTTTGTAAATACATACATATTATACATAGAAACACCCAGACCAATGCAAATATACATATTCATGCATACAAATATTTGCACTAAGCGGGGATTAAACCCGCGCCTCCTGCGTAGCGGCCGCGTTCACTACCGCCACGCCACGGAGGTACAGTCAGCATCAGATCGATCTTGATGAACAAAGTGCTCAAAAAGATCTTAATTCCTTGATTTTCCTCCCTTCCTGTTGACAGATTGTCCTGATATTTAGTACACATCTTTAATTCGGACAATAATAATATTTAAATCAATAAAAGAGTTTGGTTTGCTTTTAATACCTTAGTTTTGAGACTTTGTATAGTCAAGATATTTCTGACGCTGCCGCGCTGACTGTACCTACCTATGAATGTGATAAAATGTTATTTTCCACTGATAAATTACATTATTATAATCTTCGATGAAAACACTTGTACTATTCCACATTATTTATTATTATCCTGACCGGTTTCGATGACTAAAGAGTACCGTATACTTAACTTGGCCTGTATGTACATTTTAGAAACTGCTAAATTTGTAAAACTACCCCCACACCTGTTCAAAAAGGCAAAAGATCTTTATCCTAGAAATACTAGACGTTCAGACAGAATCGTCTTGACAAAGATACCAAGAACCCCAATGTTTCTCATAAATTGTACAGCAATGTGTGGCCGTGTTTATAACGCAGTGCCAAATGAATTAAAACATTCACCCACGAATAGGTTTTGCAAATTATGGCTCTTAGCAAAATCATTTTATTCTTTAGACGACTACTTTAAAAATTAAATTTATATAATGACATTCAAATTTGTAATACCTATTGTGGACATTATTAATGTATTTATTTTGGACATTGTGAATTATCTTGGACATTATGACTATTTTATTATTATTGCTATGTTGACATCTTGTATATATGACATTTTGTATTGTAACCTTATTCTTTTAATAATTGTATTTCAATATTGTTTTGAATGAAAGAATTTAAATAGAGCTTAAGGTAATATTTGCACTGAATGGTAGATGTGCGGAACTGTATTATATTTATGTGACATCATGTATGACCACATTTCTGCAAATAAATGAATTTGAATTTGAACTTAGATGTGTAGCAAGTTCCACCAAATGCCATCAATCAACAGTATAAACATAATTATAATAACCAAACTAAATATTATATTAACAATTTACAATAGTAACAACACGTAATAATAACACTAACCATGCAGTTGTGTAACCTCAATCATATCAACGTCAAACAAATGGGATAGGTACTTGTACTTACAAGTTACAACTTAACCAGTTTGAATGGCATCTGTCACATGTATGTATGTAAAATCGGCACCTCGCAAATTTTCCCGTATAACAAGGATCTCTATCGCATGTCTGTCATTGGCGGAATCATAGATGTAGTATTTTTCTTTTGGCGGAATCATGTCGGCACCGCCATTGCTCGCCATAGAGAAAGATTGAATTGAAGATAATTATGGTAGGGGAGCCCAAGCGGGGATTTCGGGATTTACTAAAGCGCGGCAGATTAATAAACAGGGGGATACCTTGTACCCGGTTAAGTACCTCCACAAAACATGAGGCCCATATATAAGGCCGCCCGTGAAGGATACAGGATCAGGTTAGTAAAAAAAAAATGACCATCAGAAATTCTCGAGCGCGTCAGATTAAGGTAGGGTGAGTTAATTACATCCTAAAAAGAGTATATTCCACTAATCTGACAATTTGAGAGTGACGTAAAAAAAGGGGAGCGCAACAAAGTTGTAAAAAAAAAACGTCATCTTGACATTCTCGAGCGTAGCTAAACTTTTTTTTATTTTGAAGGAAATAATTCAAGAATAATGAAAAATGTATAATCTGACGATTTCCGCGAGCCAAAATAACAAAAATTCGTCGATAAAGTTAAATGCGTGCAGCTGCGTGATGCCTACATTTCCTTCTCCGCGTTTCTATTCCTCTCTCACTCTTTCTCTATCTATTACTCTCTCACTCCGTCCCCACTCTGGTTTCTGTTGCCATGACGCCATGATTGTCATGACATTTTAATATTAGTTGTGTGAATTAAAGTTTATAAATATTTAATATGAGTGCTATTAATTTCTCACGAATTCCTGTGGATTTAACGCTAGAGCAGACGATAAATGGTGATGCTGCTCGTCGTCATACTGGAATTGTTCACCTCACAAATTCAATTTCTGCTAGGCAACGTTGGGCTAAAAATCATGGAGCGCGAACAAGAATCATGTCTCATGTGCTTACTCGTGCAGGGCTTGACAGAAACTACCATGATATTGCTGCTGATCTACACCCAGATCGAATGAAAAAACAACACATCCAAATTGAAGCTTTTTCAAACAGTGTCCTGCAGACCATCAATCCATTCTCTTCTTCAATTGATAAGGATCTGTTGTTTAACATTTCAACGGGGCAAGCTGCTTCTCTAGAAATTACAAACTGTTTACTAAATACAGTGTCTGGAGGAACATTTCTGCGCGATTTTTTTTAAACAATTATATATAATGATTTTACCCCGTTTTGCGAAAATCGAGTTTTCATCAGATCTTGACGTTTTAAGGTCATAGGAAGCTTCCCTGACTACCTCCGGGATGTTGTCACTATGTCTGTATGTATGTGTGTGTGTGTGTGTGTGTGTGTGTGTGTGTGACTCGCTTGTAACTTTTGAACGACTAAACCGTTCGGAATCTACTAAACGGTGTTCTAAATATTTCCCTTAAAATTAGATTTTGAGAAATTTTGAAAAATCACAAAAAAAAATAAGATATTATTTTTTGAAAGTGGTTTTTTTGGAATAAGTTTTAACCGGCTTTATCGATCAATTTCAAAAACTAATCCGCCTTTGAGCTTAAAAAACCACGTCGATCGCCACCAAGCTGGTAAAAAACGGTTGATTCGTCCGAGAGATATCGTGAACGAAAGAAACCCAAAAAAGTGTTTTTCGTGATTACTCCGAAATTTGTGGTTCGATCAATTAAAATTACTAATGAGGATGATAAAACTGCGTCGAATGCCGCCAACCGCGTGAAAATTGCTTGATCCATTCAAAAGTTATTGCGGTTTGAAAATTCCAAAAATAGTGTTCTATGAAACTTCTATCAGACTTTCGAGCTGGGAGAGCTCAAATGCATAGAAATATTATTTCTTTGAACTCAGCGAGCTCAAAATATCACATAAATTATATTTTGAGCTCAAAAATGTCATAAGTACAATTTTAAGCGCCCAGGAATGGAATTAGCGGGAAGTTGCAGGGATGGCCTTTAAGGTGAACCGTTTTTCTAATTTTTTTTGTCAGATCAGGCGAATCCCTCTAGATAATCGTCAGATTATGAGACAGTACGTTTAGAACATAAAGATGAACCATATATATCTTAATCTGACGCGCTTGAGTATTTCAAAATGGCGAATTTTTTTTGCATATTATGAACATGGCCGCGAGTTTGCGTCCCATCGAAATTGTCAGATTAGTGAATGAGAGCTTTTTTTTGGTGCACTTAACACTCCCTTAGAAAATCTGACGCGCTCGATAATTTTTTTTTTTTCATTTTCAACCCTTAAATCCAACCACCCGCATCATGCAAACGATCAGATTAACATACGTACATTATTAAAAATACGTAGGGCATTGATGCTATCAATATCTGACGCGCTCGAGGATGTAAATGCAACAGTTTTTTTTTACATATTTAAAAATCGATAGCCGCTTCCCCCACCGATGTAAAGGTATATATCAGATAACATTTTTTTCTTCTTATCATCTAAGCTTTGCATCCTAATAGGTCTCTACGACGCTCGAGTAAATCCCCATTTAGCCTCGTGGGCTCCCCTACTATTATAAGTTTCATACTCACATAAGTAGTAGTAATTAGTGGGTAACCTGTAATGGATCTATTAATAAATTAGTCATTTGTATATGGCGTTTATTTCCTACATCTAAACACACACATATCATTCGCGCGTAGTGATTTGATATAAATCTAAATACCTACTTGTAGATCTCTCTCCCATTGCAATATGTTCAGTTCCCCGAGCACGTTAAACATTCGAATTCGTAACGTAATAGTCGTTTATGATACTGTTGCATAATAAGGGTTCTTATAACACGAGTGTGAGAGTGTTGTATAGGTGTATCGTTATGATTAAAAAGTTATTTAATGATATAGGTGTCCATACAAGACCTGTATCGTAATAAAACTATTTTTTTGGCCATAATTTTCTTTTATCATAATTTTTTGATTTCAATTTTATAATCTCTGTATTGTAATATCAGATATCAGATCATGTATCAAAAGAACGGTGCATTGCGATTGGTTCACAGTAGGAAGGCGGCCAATCACAATACTTCATTCTCTCGATATGTTTACGTTACGAATTTGAATATTAATCGTGCTTGGGGCACAGATGTAGTCTGATACTCTGGTCTTTGGTCATGAGGTGAGATTACTGAGATTAAATCAATTTCTAGTCTTTGGCTTAAGAACATCGCGTTTATCAGCCCATCTATACAAGTTGCAATTCGTTGGCCAGCATGTAGTAGAACGGAATGTATGGGATTGACACAAATTTTGACGTATGTCATAGACGTCAAAATGCCAATAAACAACAACAATCTACTATTCTATTCTATAAAACAGGGTCGGTAGCACGAGTGCGCCTCTTCTGATGTCGCCCACGTCCATAGGCCACGGTAACCACTTTCCATCAGGTGGACCGTGTGCCTTTCTGCCACCTCAGTGGTATAAATAAAAATACGCCAGCCAACTTATTGCCACTTTCAGAGGGGCAGATCCATAACTAATTGTGGTATGATTTAAATACTGTTACTCTTATACTTATTACACTCAGTAAAATACTTATAAATAATGTTAAAAATTCAACTCTATCAGCTAGTGAGTCGGTTTTGTAGCGTCATTATCGCCAACTGCTCAACGAGCTGAACTTCGACATCTCTCCGAACAGGCCCATTAGCAGGCTGGCGAAGAAACCCGCTGAGTCGGCCATCTTCATGCCTCCATTCTCTTCTGAACCACTGTTCGAGCCAGAGTCACCATCAGCCTGTGGTTTCACAATGGCAATAAATGTATCTAAGTACAGCAGTGACTTATACAAAGGAATTCTTTATATGTAAGAGAGAAATAAAGAAAGAAAGAAAGAAAGACAGAAAGAAAGAAGGAAGAAAGAAATAGAAGCAAATTAGGAGAGAAAGAAATAAATAAATTATTCATAATATATACGCCTCTAGATCTATAGAAACTTACCGCGCTTACTCCTTTTACTAATGATGACAAGAATTTACCAAAGTATGCACCATTATTTTTCTGAAATAACAACATGCAACAGTATAGGTATACCCGTAGGAGTTAAATGTGAAAAGATAATAACTATTTGTACAATAGAACTTACTGCTCCGCCTCCAGTAATTGTGTCCAGTGATGTCAGTAGATAACTTGCGATTATTTCTCCAGGGTTGGACCCTTCGTCAGACTTTAAAATATATAATATTTTAGTTTAACACAGTAACAAACGTACGAGTTATAATAATTTATAGAATTAATAAATCACTTAACTATAATCAAAAAGTTAACCAATTAAAAGATCACAGACATCTAAGAAGAAGAAATGAAAAGGACTTAAAAATCTCAAAAGATAGGTAAAATCGATAATACATACCAACAACCCCACAAATAGGCCCAATCCTGTTGCTATTAAAGCGTTTATATCAACACCATCACCCTGGAATAAAATACTGCTTTAGTCTTAAACCTATCGTCATTCATAACACAACTTATAAAATTCATTGCTTCACTACTACTTACGCTCAAGTTTGCTACTATACCACCTACTGCGGCCAATAAAGAGCCCAAGTCTGATTCACCGTCCTGTAATTTGAATATTTCCATGTCAGTAGATATATATGTAATAATAAAATTATTTCTGATAAATGACCTTGACAAAAGAGCTATTTCCACTGACAAAATATTGAATACTATGAAATTACTATAACAAAAGAGAATCTATAACTATAAATGAATAACAAGATTAATCCATCCAGGAGGTTCCAAGAGAATAATACGTGCAATGTGAACGCAAAATGAATTCTCAAACAGCAGATCTATACGATTGAATTTATGTTTTCTTGCAAGTGGAAACGGCTTTAGACCTGAATTAGGTCAATTTAACAACTTACACCACTTAGTCCAGAAAGAAGGCCTAGAATTCCACCTCCCTGACCGTCTCCATCGTCAAGATCGTCGTAATCTGAATCATTGTCATCACTGCCATTACTGTCGTCATTGGCGTTCGACGCCTTCGAACCGGAGTCTTGTTTAGGCGTAGAGTCACCACTAACAGCGTTTGCCTCTTCCACACTTTCTTCTGCAGCATTGTCTCCTTCTGACTCACTCGCGGAAGAATTATTATCATTATCATCATCATCAGTTTCCTCAGTTTCTTGTTTTTCAAAGAATGGAGGCTTCAGCTGTGATGCATAGTCAATTTCTATCTCGTTATCTTTGATATCTTGTCTTTTCTGAATCTTTTGTGCTTGGTACTGTTTTATGATATCACGTATCATCTTTGTAACGAATTCATTGTTCTTTTTTACCTGAAATTAGTAGAAACTCAGCAATATCTAATCTATCTAACTAAAATTTGGTTATATCTACATTCATTTTCATGCAGTTATATATATTGTTTAATGCCCGATTCACATTATTTCAGTAATCCAGCAAATCAAGCTAGTCCAATGCTGGAGTGGATTGTAGTGTTTACATTATTCGAATGTTTTAAACGCGCTTGAACAATCCACTGGACTGGAATAACCCACTGTAATGGGTACACTACAGTGATGGTTCACATGAATGCTACCTACTGGAATTATGTGAACCGGGCATAATATACATTTTTCACTTCTCATGCTCTTAAAATGTTACTTTAGTCCCTGCATAACGGGACTAAAGTTCCTTATTAATCTCTAGGGAATAAAGTTTTTTTTTTTTAATTTACTTTGATAACTCCTAAACAGCCAATCACGGTGTTTGTGAATGGGAGGATTATCACCTTTTTAGTGATTGTGTATAGAAATAACCTCAAAATGACATTTGAAAAAATCAAATAATCCCATTTAATTTCGTGAACCACGATTAATGATATTAATTTAATTAATTATTATGTAAGTATTAAGGATAAGTTCATTTTATATTATCCATTTCCAATTAGTTTTAAATTATTTTTCTAGTTTGAATCTGTTGGCTAAATATATATGCAAGCATATAAACCGTACGTCACATAACAACAAAAAAACCGCGGGACAAATTTCTTTGCAATTTGAATTTTGAATAGATTATTCATAATAAGCTTGCGTTGTAATCACCAATTACTAACACCAATTAATTGTGCAACTTAGAAACTTTGTTATTATAAATAAGTAAAAATAAATAAATATTCCACAACATTTCACATAACGCTATCTAGATCCATGGTAAGCATAGCTTTACTACCTTGTATTATGGAATCTAGAATACGGATAAACATACTTAGATATTTTTTTTTGTAAATGCTTACATATAATACATAGAAACACCCAGACCAATGCAAATACCCATATCCATACATACAAATATTTGCACTGAGCGGGGATCGAACACGCGCCTCCTGCGTAGCGACCGCGTTCACTTCCGCCACGCCACGGAGGCTTTACCCCGTTATCGATATGATAAATTATTATATTTAGGTTGAAGAAGACATTTGCCTATTTCTTAATTTTATTTTAAACATTATAATTTTGTATAAAACGTCGCTTTTTTCCTCGCATTCAAAGTGAAAAGTAGAGTGTTTAACGTGGGACTAAACAACCATAATGACACTCGAACTATTTCGTGTCATTATGGCTTGTTTTAGTTCCTTGTTGAACAATTTACTATTTACATCTTCCTAACTTAGTATAACTATCCAAATAATGAAAAATCTTACCTTGACTAAGAAAGTTTGCAGTGCTAAGATGTGAATGCTGTGCAATAAGGTCATATGGTGATACTCCCCAACAACAAAAAAAAAATAAAAGTTCTTCACGTGAGTAAGCCGATAAACCGGTGCGAAAAGTACGTGCGTCATTAAATCAAATATTACGAATTTCCGAGAATGCCGCGAAAATTGTAAAAAATGAATTCAATTATCAAAAAATCATGATAGTGTGTCAAACTACATAAGCATTGTGATCCACAGTTCCTTAATGGTTTAAGATTTTAATACAAGATCAAGCATGTGGAAGTGTGTTTAGTAAAAGAACCAACTAGTATTAGTATTACAGGTAGAAGAAAACGTGTGTGAATAAAGAATTTCAAGTCTTTATAAGTAATGAAACAAAGCGAGGAGATACTAAACTAAAACTCTCCCATGAAACTTGCATTCGAATTTGTTAATCGAAATTCCAGGTGCTAACTTGCAACGCATTTACATTGGGCCCATGTAAAATTTCGAAGAAACGTTGAAGGAAAAGGAACTGACGGTGTGGCAATCGTCTTAGTTCAACCTAAATCCTACCGAAAGAAAGCCAATACAACTGCATGCACGTGTGCATAATGGTGGCCCTCTCTCCTGAGACTTTGCCTTCAGCTTACCATCAGGCAAGGTAAAGTCAAATTGACGTGTCCTATATAAAAAAAAATGCTTCATGTTATCGTGTTTCGACTTTTCGAACGAGTCCGACATGTCGGATGTACGTTTCATGGTGGCTATCACTGCTATCACCTTATTTAAGACTTACGTTATTAGAACCACTTGAGGATGGTAGTAGTGCGGAGACAAGGTTGAACAGGCTGAAGAAACTGCTGCCGCCGCCATTGCTCGTGGTTGTCAGCTTGAAGTCTTCATCATCGTCATCATCGGAATCTTCCTCGTCATCACTAGTTGTCGTAGCCTTAGTCTCAACCGCTGATGTACTTTGACTATTGTCCTTCTGCAATATTGAATTACACGTCAATTTAAAGTAGTATAAAACACTATTTATTCTGTTAATCGTTGACACTATGGTGAAACTTGCTACGCATATTAAATTGGCACTTGTTCTTTTCCACGATTTGAAACCGTCACCTTGTTAGGTGAAGCAGGTCAGGTAAAAAAGAAAAATACTGTGGAAAAGTACAAGTGTCTATTCAATATGGAGTACAAAACCAAAACGAAACGCGACAATAATTGGTCCAACTGAATGTAGACACGAGCTCCCTACATTTACATGAAAAGGAAATATCGCAACAGTTAAATATAGACACTGAATCAAATACATGCAATTCAATGTAAACTACCTAAGTAGGTACCTCGCCACTCTCGTTCAGAAATATTACTTACATTAACATATTGACTAAAAAAAAGGTTAAGCGCCCATGTCATGTCAACCTTACCTGCTACGCTTGTCAATCAATGGACAAGGCTATGGCATCGGCTTCTCTCAGTATCAACGGCATTGAAATAGGTAAATGAATAAAATATTTCAATGTGCTACATTTTTTAATTCTTGCGACCTCGCGGACCTTGGACCTTCGGAATAGAAACCAACGGGAATCTTATCCTAAATTAATAAATAGGTAGATATAGTTAGGTAGGTACATAACTATTTCCACTTACGAAACCTACGATATCATCGATGGCAGAAGAGTCCTTGCTCCCGACCTGGTTGTTACTCGTGTCCCTTCGGCCCCGGAACATCACATTTGGTGGCAAGCAGAACGCCTGCATCAACACAGAAGTTGCCATAACGAGCACAAAACAAGCGCGCGCCATTTCTAATGAGTAGACAGCAAACTGCACACACCTTCCAGAATAAACCATTATTATGTTACTATGTTCGAAATTCAGTGTATGTTAAGATAACTGGTGCCTGTTAACCTGCACCAAAATTTTTAGTGAATATCCGTTATTTATTCTTTTCAAGACGATTTCGGTCATTCACCGGTGATTGTTAACATTTACCACGACGACTTGGTCAATCTATTTTATATACATTAAAACTCACTTTACAAGTTCCACACAATTTTGTGGAACTTGTAAAGTGAGTTTTAATATATATATAAATAGTAAAATGAAGTTCCATCAAGAAGTTTCAACAAATTCAATCAACTACATAAAAACGACTTGGTCAATGTTCATTATGAGCGAAATTATGATGCACGGGAAAGAATGAGGCGAGCTCGTGGACACGGATATAGATAAGCATGGAGAGTAGGCAGACCTCCGTCTTATTCTTCATTGATTTTCTTGTTTTAATGCACAAAGAAATAGGAGTACCGCGAAGCGGGGCTCCTTCGACTCCGATTATTATATATAACTTTGATATGAAGGAAGGAAAAAGAATAATGAGAAGTGATTATTATGAACACAAATCTGGGGAAGTACCTCCGTCCTACAGAATACAGTGGCCATAATAACCTCGTGTTGTGTTCCCGTAGCTGAGTTGAGTAGCCATAGCTCACTGGAGAGTCTTTATGCTGTCAGTAGGAAGACCAAAGATTATCCTGCTTCGACTTCTGCAATGACGGCATTCTCTGTTCTAATAGGGTCGGCAGCATAAGTGTGACTCCCCTGGTGTTGCACACGTCCATAGGCCACGGTAATCACTTTCTATCAGGTGGGCATTGTGTTTGTCTGTCGCTGTGGTTTAAAAATCGGTAGTTTAATAATAATAATAATAATATTAAATATTTTATTTCGGATAATGTACAATCCATAGTTTTGTTAGAAAGTTTAAAAAATACAGGCGTTTCTTAACATTCACATAAACTATAAATCGTTTAATCTAAGATTCACTGTATCTCCCCTGTGCATCCTAACATTCACCAGTGTATATCCGATTTAAGTATAAATATAAAAGTTTCTGAGTTAGATACTCCATCGATTTTATATTAACATTCACTGGTGCTAGGCCAGGTGCCGAAAACGGAGGATCGGACAAAATGGCGCACATTGGGAGAGGCCTATGTCCAGCAGAGTGGACTGCGGTGGGCTACTTGATTGATTGATACACCGGTGCATCTTAACATTCACTAATTTCGGACATTCACAGTACATATGTAAGACAAATAAAAAAAATCTTTATTGAACAATCATAATGTCATATAACTTGTTCCGTCAGCTTATTAAGGTAGGTATTCATTAGATAATTGAATGCAATTTTAAAGTAATTAGAAAATCGACAGAGATAAGACAAAGTGAAACGTCTCTGGTCAGAGCATTTCCTGAGTCTATCTATAATAAGTCGATGAAACGACTTATTAGATAAATTAATATTATGCCATAGCTTTTGCTATAATTATTAACAAGTATTGCAATGGGAAAGCTATTTTTCCAGAGCAATATGAAATTTGATGTCGTTTTTAGAAGTGGTTTAAGGCGTCCACCAATGTGCACTGACAGACAATCTCGCTCTACCCTGAGGAAGGGTTTGGGCCGGCGCTACCATTACATACCAAGATATAAGGCTAAATTAAGATATCTACTAAATGAAATTTAAAACTAGAAACTATAATATAAATAAATAATTATTTACATACATAATGCGTCGTGGAATTCCTCCGCATCATCACCGACCGGTAACGTTCCCAGAAGGCTGGCAGCATTGCCACGTTGAATGGCAATGCTTATCCTCTGTGCAAGATAATAACCAGCCTTTTGGTCACGCGTGGCGTCGATTAGCCGCTTTGCCAATGTTTCAACCCCAAACGGCTCAAAAACATAATCACCTGTTAAGTTACAGTATTTGCGCCGTTCGAGGTTTCCCACAGATGCAGCAGCAGCGCCGGCACAGCCTGCTGTGCTTGGAAGATGTGAAGGTGCAAGGGTGTCGACGCACGTTGCGTCCCACATCAAAGGCCTACTCATCTTCCAAGGTAGCAACGACATACCATCGGTCTCTTGCCATTATCACGCACCGGCCCATTAGGTTCACAAATAGCATTGGAATAATTACTTCGACTCTTTATTGTACACACCCATAACATAATACAGTAACAGACAAATACATTTTGATGTACAAAGGCAAGCTTAACTTAGTACTCAGTTTACTTCCAGCAAAGCTTTGAGGGATAAAGCATCATAATTGCTTTAAAAATGTGTAATAACAATTGTTTTTAGCAAGCACAACCCATGTAGGTATTCTGTAAACAGAGTTAAATTCCTCAGACCCGGAAAAGACTCAAACTTACGACTTAACGTAAAATACTTTCGCATTCTCGGACTGGTCTCAACATTGTGTGGAATGGGTTAAACATTCATTAAAAGCCTTGGAAACATTTTTTTCTTAGACAACCGGTGTTCCTTGTACATGATTATATCACTAAAGTGGCAAATAAGATAATGGCACGACGTATTGAAAGTGGTCTTTACCGTGCCTCTGAATGATATATAAACTCTATTCTTAGACATTGGCTGACTAGGTATGAGTATGTATGTACCTATCTACCTACCTCACCATTAAAAACGTGAAAAAATAAATAAATGAGGTCATACCTGCGTGACTAGATGTGCTTGATACCGTAAACATATGTTGATTGGTGCGCTACGCGAAGCAACAAATATCTTATAACAAATCTCAGTTCCTGTCGCCACTACAGCTTGTTGTTTTATTTGCCATTTAAGTCTTATCGAGTAAGACGAAGGTACCTACCATATAGTTACGATGTAATGTTTCGGTTACAATAACTATTTTTTTATCTTGGCAAAATCTGGGCAGACTGTTAATATTACTAATTTCATGCAAACCGGACATTGTTTCCTTTGGTCAAAATAAATCGTTCATAGTCAGTAGGCAGTTACCTACTGTATTTTTATGATAGCTTTAGACACCAGAAATTAGTAGGTAGATAGGTACTTACCACTAACATCTGCTATTACCAGGGGAACCAGAGAAACCAGGGGTACCAGGGGCACCGGTATTTAATTTATTATATGTTAGGTATTATACTGTATAATACGGAATATAACTTTTTTTTTACTTTTTTATAAATTCACTTATTGATCTGTCATTATAACAAATTTAATTATAAAATTAATTATAAATTATTATATCCATACTTCCATACTAATATTATGAATGCGAAAGTAACTCTGTCTGTCTGTGTGTCTGTCTGTCTGTCTGTCTGTCTGTCTGTCTGTCTGTATGTTACGCTTTCACGCCTAAACCACTGAACTGATCTTGATGAAATTTGGTACAGAGGTATATTGATGAGGTACCTTTTAACACGAGAAAGGGGGTTTAAGGGGGGGAAATAGGGGATGGAAGTTTTTATGAAAGTTTGTCATTTCTGAAGATGTCTTAATTAAATTTGGTACAGAGGTAGATTAGAGCTTGGCAACGGACATAGGCTACCTTTTATCGCGAAAAGGGGGGTAGAAGAGGGGGGGGACTAGGACCTTGGGATGAAAGTTTGTCATTTTTGAAGATTTCTTGATGAAATTTGGTACAGAGATAGCTTAGAGCTTGGGAACGGATATAGGCTACCTTTTATCGCGAAAAGGGGGGTAGAAGGGGGGGTGAACTAGGGCCTTGGTATGAAAGTTTGTCATTTTTGAAGATTTCTTGATGAAATTTGGTACAGAGATAGCTTAGAGCTTGGGAACGGACATAGGCTACCTTTTATCGCAAAAAAGGGGTAGAAGGGGGAGGGGAGAATATGGCTATGGGATGAAAGTTTGTCTTTTGTGAAGATATCCTGATGAAAATTTGGTACAGATATAGATTAAAGCTTGGGAACGAAAATAGGCTACCTTTTGTCACGAAAGACGAGGTTAAGGGGGAGGGGGGGTTTATAGGGAATGAAAGTTTGCCAATTTTGAAGACATCCTGATGATTTATCCAAATATATCATCAGGGTGCTGCTTTGATCCATCTCTGTACCAAAACAGAGATGGATTAAAGCTTGGGAACGAACATAGGCTACATATTGACGCGAAAATGGTGGTATAGGGTGTGGGGGGGGGGGGTAATAAGGGATGAAAGTTTGACAGTTTTGAAGGTATCCTGATGAAATTTGGTACAGGGATTAATTAGCGCTTGGTAACGGACATATGCTACCTTTTATTGCGAAAAAGGGAGATGAAGGGGTGGAATAGGGCTAGGCTAATTTTGAAGATGTCTTGATGAAATTGGTATAGAGATGGATTAGAGCTTGGAAATGGTCATAGGCTACCCCTTATCGCGAAAAATGGGTTAGAAGAGGGAGGGGGGAAGGGGAATAGGGCTATGGTATTAAAGTTTCTCATTTTTCAATGGCACAAAAAAAGGGGTGAATATGGCATAAATAGTAAGAATTTCTTTTAAGATGTCCACAAAGGTGAATTAGAGTTTCGGAACGGACAAAGTCGGGTAGCGAACCAAAAATAGAAGCGAGTGGCGAGGCGAGTAGAGATTGTGATAGGGACGAGTGGATAAGCGTGTAAAGATCGAAAGTCGAGCAGAGTCGACTGCAGGGGCAAGTAGATATGCGACTAGAGAGCCAGTGGAGAGGCGAGTATAGAATCAAATAGAATGCAGTAAAGGGTTAAATAGAAAGGCGAATAGGGAGGCGAGTGGAAAGATAAATGTAGTGGCGAGTTGAGATCGAGAGTTGAGTAGAGGTGCGAGTAGATAAGCGAGTGGGAAAAGACAATTAGAGAGGCGAAAATAGAAACGAATGGATGGGCAAGTAGAGAGGCCAATGGAAAGGCGAGTATAGAGAAGAGTACAAAGTCGAGTAGAGAGGGGAACAGAGAAGTCAGTAGAGAGTCGAGTATAAATTCAAGTATAGAGGTGAGTAGAAGGTCGAGTAGAGAGTCGAATATAGAGGCGAGTAGAAAGTCGAGAACAGAGGTGAGTACATAGTCGAGGACAAAGTTGAGTAGAGAGGCGAATTTAATGCTCAATAGCGTCGGATCAACACTAACTACTATTTAAAGATTTTCAACATTTTGCAGTGTAGTCCCGGCGACCAGTCTGTGTATCATATTAACATTCATAACAGAACTGATTGTTTTTTTATTCTATTTTGAAACCCTATCTTTGTAAACAGCCTGTAGTGAAAGGCGTGGTAATGCCCGCTGTGAAGGCCTCAGCGAACACCAATATTACCGGTGACAGTTGCGCCACTCGACTTGCCAAACCAACGTCCCTCTTTAGTTCATAGTCGGTAGGTACTATCTACACACAACAACAAACATTCGTCGTATTAGTATCTACGCATTACTGCGTAACAACATCCGACGCTTCCGCCAATCTAATAGCATCCGCCGCAATACCATCAATATTTGTACATTGTAGGACAACAAGTGCGTTCTTAAGTATAGTTACCGGCATATATATTGACCTCAGTCGTGTCACAAAATACGCGATACGCATAGTACGCGTTTTTTGGATCTTTAGAGGATAGTACGGGGTGTGACCTACTACGGGGTGTCACTGCGTCGATCGGCGAAGCACAAATCCATCAATCATAAGGGTCAAGCCCCACTGAAAGAGCAGTGGCTAGCAGCGGCTTTTTATTGCGAAGCATTTTGAATCTTATCTACGAGAGAATAGGTCATATGAAGGTATAGGAGGGCACACGAGCCGTCTCGCATCGATGTCAGGGAACAACTGAACTGAACTGCTCTTTCAGTAGAGATTAACCTTAAATTAGTTCAAAAAAAATTACAGTCTCTGTGACGTTGCGGTAGTGCACACGACTGCTGCGCAGGGGGCGCGGGTTTGATTACCTACCGCTCAGTGCAAATATTTTACGTTAAGGCCTCGGTCCTGGTTGGCATACGAACATCTATGGCAGTCGTTACGAGTAGTTGAAGCTCTAAAAAGTTCAACAACTAGTTTAACTGCAATACCTCGATCGATAGGTCATATCATATTTGGTAGTCGCTACAAGAAAAATATCGAAGACCATCTAAACCCGTAGTGAGACTTGTAAATGTAGACCCCAGTTTGTAAGTAGATATGGATGGATGGGAGTTTGTAACTCTATCAAGTAAAAGCTACGGAATGGACTTTAATGAAACTTAACAATAAAATAGCTAATACATCAGAATAACACATAGGCTACAATTTATAATGATAACCGATATTATAGCGATAACCGACATCCACGCGGGCGAAGCCGCGCCCAAAAGTTATAGGTTCATATGGCATGTGGGTAATATGTAACTTGTCAGATGTTACTGATATCCTAGTCTCATAGGTGACCGCCATTACATCTTCTAAGCCACGGAACAGTAAAAGTTTTTTCTGTTCTGTGTTCTAAGCCCACATAATACACCCCGACTTCTTACTGTCGTACAAGTCTGCGAACAAATGTTAGGTTACAAATAAAACAAATCAAAGTGTTTGCATATTTTATTATTATAATATTATTTGTATGTTAATAGAAAAATCTTCGACATGCTGACACTTAACAAGGCTAGAAATATTGAAATGGTCGAGTACACTCGCGGCGCATATTCACCGATAATATCGAACCAACTCTGATACACTCATAGGAACATTTGCACCTTAACCTAATGCCTTTACACTAGATCTATACTGTCTACGATCAACCCACGGAGGATACACTAAAAGATTCATACTAGCTGGTAGCAATACCACATGTACCTAGCGCCATCTAGCGACATCAAGCCGAACTACTACGGCACTACAAATTCTGCATCGCGAAAGTGAAGTTCCCGCGCTAGTACAATACATATACAACACCCAAACGACGATCGTTGGGGCTGCGGCCCGCCAGACGTGATATCCTTGCCTGCCTCTCTAGACAAGTGGCAATTCGCTAACCGGAGTTTAATGGAATAGAATAAAAAATGTATGAGATTTGACGTATTTGACATACGTTAACGACTGTCATATACGTCAAATCCCATATATTCCTCATTCTATTCCACCAAACGCCAGCTAGCGAATTGCCACTTGTCTACAGGGGCTGGTCGGAGAATCCTCCCTTTCCAACATCACACCTCGGTCCTCTACATAGCTATGTGTAGGCGGGTGACATTCTGCTGAAGGTGATATGATATAGAACCAGTAAGCTAAAACCTATTTTGTAAATATGTGAAGGATACAGGTATTAACATTTTCATATACAAGAACTAGAATAAGAGTTATCGGATTATTATCCAAAGTGAATTGAGAGTAGAAAATAAGTAACTAATAGAAACCAAAAGGATATCTTCTGTTCTCTTTCAATTTTTCAACGACACGGGCAAAATGAAGGGATATGTAAACGATATGACTCGAAAACCCTTTTTCAAGTTTTCGATACACACAACTCAGTTTCTCTGGAATCAACTCACCACTTTTCCGCGTTTTTAGAAGCATAATTGAGAGCTGGCCCTTGATTCTGCTAAACCAAAACCACTGTCATACCACAGACACTGCCAAAAATGGAATTAAACGTTAGACGTTCTTGCTAGACTTTAAGGCCAAAATTAAATGAAACTAGTTCAATTACACTTCTTCATTCACTCTACAAAAAGCCATTTAATTTTAAACATTAAAGATATTAACTACGAAGTCTATAATTAGATTTCTTTTTTCTAGTGTCCGTGTTTTTTTTTATACCACTTTGGTGGAACTTACTTACATAACACCTGATGGAAATTAGTTACCGTGGCCTATGGACTTGTGCAACACCAGGGGCGTCACACTCGCGCTGCCGACCCTGTGAGAACAGAGAGTATCTGTGCCGTTAGTGTAGACGATAAAGTAGGACAAGCCTTTGGTCTTTCCACTGACAGCACAAAAACTATCCAGTGAGCTGTGGCTACCCTACTCACCGCCGGAAACACAACGAGGTTATTATGGCCGCGGTATTCTGTATTATGACAGTAGTTTTGCTTTATCAGAATCGAGGGTCTAGTCATAAACCTCTAATGTCTCTTGAGAAAAATTGTTAGTTTATGCTACATATCGTTAGTGGGTGGGTGAACTGTTAGCTGATTACCGACATAAATTGATTAGTTCAAATAAATTATCTATATAACTTGATTTTATGGATACGAACGGCGAAGGACACTAAATGGCGAAGTTCACCCGTATGGCAAGTGAATTTCAAAACCTAAAAATCCGGATCCGGACCTACTTAAAAATTATAAGGCAGTAGATTATTCTTTTAGTTTATGCTCCGTGGATAATCCTATTACTACTTTAGCTAGCAGCCAAAACATGGAATTTCAATTGTAATAAAGAAATAATTCGACTCTAAACCACTGCAATGTGTGAACAAAAGACCAAAATGATTCAAAACATGATAAACAGAGAGAGTGAAATGTCTTAACAGTTTTAAAAAGTACTATAATTACGTAACTTATAAACCAAATGTGTTAATTTTAAGATTTTATGGTAGGCACTCGTGTTGTTTGTGATACATGAGAATGAATGAGCTTCCAAAATGGATACAATCAACATCCCTGCCGGGTTCTTTACTGCACTATCACCATCACCACTACAACTTAACCAAAGTCTGTTTTTTAATTTCAGATAGTAAAATGACATAACCTGTGTTGACGGTTATTGCAATTATAATGCTATATTCCCAGTAGTCCCCTCTAGCTCTATCCTCTGGGGTGACAGCTAGGAATTGTCTTCCCAGTTGTCATCGGGGTGACAATTTGTGCCGACTGTTCCCTTTGAAAGTTGACTAGAGGGGACAAATGAGAAGTTTGTTTCTCAGTTGTCACGGGGGGGAGGGGGACAATTGCAATTAAAAACAATCCATAGATTTCAGCTTTTTTATTTCTTATGTTACATAGAATCTTCGAAATTAATTATCGTTAACACCCCGACTCAGTGCAATCCGACTCGGATAGGTTAGGTTAGAAGACAAAGAGAAGACTAAGGCGGGAGCGAAGCGAAGCGGAGCTCCCGCCTTAGTCTTCGTGGTTATTTTTTTTTAAACTACCCAGAAGTAGGAGCCCCGCGTCGAGCTTAGTTAGTAGACGCCATAATATATGAGGTTTAGTTTTAGGTTTAAGAATCTGGATATTGTTTGTCTGAATATCAATTAACTACATTTCAAAAAATTGTGTTTTAAATATTCGGGTTTCGTGTATATGGATTACGGTCATCTGGATTATTTCGAAGATTCCATGTAACATAAGAAATAAAAAAGCTGAAATTTGCAATTGTCCCCCCCCCCCCCCCCGTGACAACTGAGAAACAAACTTCTCATTTGTCCCCTCTAGTCAACTTTCAAAAGGAACAGTCGGCACAAATTGTCACCCCGATGACAACTGGGAAGACAATTCCTAGCTGTCACCCCAGAGGACAGAGCTAGAGGGGACTACTGGGAATAATCGATTATAATTGCATAATAGTCATGTGCCACCCGTATCGAAAGTTGTCGATAAATTAAATTTAGTACAGATTTTTGTTGATTATTTTACAGTTAGCGTATATGGATAGTGTACGAAACTAAAAAACTTTATAATTTTAACTTTTTTCTTAAAATATTATAAAGCCAAACCACTTGTATATAGGACACAAACATTGTCTATAGTTTCGAGCACGTCACTAAGCACTAAAAGCTGGTATCATTATTTCACAATTTGACATTTGCAGTTGTCAATTTACTGTCTGAATTAAAAAACGGACTATATGGCAGGCAGACCACACGATGCGTAGCGACCCTACAGTATAAAATAAGCCCCTTTTTGCATTAGGCAGCTAAAAAGTGAATCGAGACCCAAACTAACGTCGCCGCGATTTGGAACTAGACTTTCGCAAATCCATGTGACTCGCAGTCTAGGAAACCACAATGCGCAACTCGAGTTGCCTGCAACACGCGTCGCGCGTATCAACAACCAACCAGTAACACTTACAAAATATTGGCAAGATGATGGATTTCTCGGATTGATTAAACAATAATTCGAGATGCAATTTGTACAAAAAATTGAGAAAATTTCTTAGTTACCAGTCGGGTAATGGACGAGTCTCGTTATTTTGATGAAACTTCAGTTTCTTTCTAGTTACCTAATGTTAGGGCTTACAGTACCGTCTTCCCCTAACCATATAAACAAATAAACAGCGGAACATATTATGAATATTCATTTTATTTAGGATTCCTTCCTCAACGCCAAACCTAAACCGCTGATGCTACTTTTTGGAATTTCTCGCAATGGGGATGTTCACTGCACTTTTATCCCTACAGATGACGCATCGTCGCAATGGCCAATGTTAGCTGTCATCTGTCATTTCATTGTTTGTCTGACAATTTATATATTTAACATTTATTCATTAATAAATAAATAATATTTAATTATATACTCAACACCCCAATAGCTGATGCAAGGAGCCATTTGAATAAAATAAGAAGAATATACTCAATCATGCCGGTTTGTTTAGTACAAAGATGTAATGTTAGTGGAATGCATTCAAAATGCCAAACAAAAAAAATCAGTGCAAGACAATTTTATTATACGACGAAAGAATGAACAGAAAATTCTAGATTAGGTCCATTTAAGTATATGATTCAGTGTGAGCTTCAACATGACCAAAATTAAAATTGCGTACATAGGACTCCCATCTGGAATTAGTAAGGCTCACTGTTAAAATATAGGAACTGAACTTGTAACTGAGGCAGTACTTACTTCATATTTGCATATTGTTCTAAGCGGTCTCCAACCCAAAATAGTTGGATAAATACCGTGTTTTAAGATAGATACAGTGTTTTTTGTTGCATTAAAAGTTAAATAACAAGATATCTTTAGGAAAAAAGTAAAATTTAAACATTTCTTTTCGATGAGGTTAGCTTCCTTTCCAGTTAAAGTTGCACTTCTTTTCCTTAATTCTGCTTTGAGTGGTTGCATATTCCAAGTTGAATACATACTGAATCAAGTTCAGAACACATAAAAATGCCAATTATAACACGATAGAAAACAAAAAACAAGTCGGTTCAAATCTGACAGCTATGAGTTTGTTATTGTTGTTTTGGTCATTCTGCCATCTACAATTAATTTTGCGTGAACATCCCGATTGTTACCTTCATGTTGTACACAGCGGTACTGTGAACAGATTGTTGGAAATTTCTCTTCTAAGGAAATAAAACACTAATATTGCGCGTCAGCGTCGCAATGCATTCCTCTAATAACATCAGTTATATTCTTTGAAAGCAAGTTTTCCTAAGTTTTAGAATACTATCCGGAAGAAGTCATAGTTCTTTTTTGAAACTGAGCTTTTGGAGTAATTCATAAATTACTATTCAGTATTATTTGATTCCGCATGGCAGCCCTTACAACACCGTAGTCGCTGACCAAGTCATATACGAATAACAGAGGGCAGCACTGATATGGTCATAAGACAATATGGTAAAAAATGGAGTACATCAGGTATAAATTACAAGGTATATCTTTTGCTCCATTATGCTCATTCGAGGCATAATCCCATGTCGGAAAACCTCACGAAAGGCACAAGAAAGCGACAATAAGCACCGCAGGCATGGAGTTGTCTTATTAAACAAAGGCAATTTTGGAAATTTATTATATCAGGCAATTTGACAAGGTCGTCGATTCTTCCTAATACTGCTTAATATGTTAGAGTATTCTGAAAAAACTTGCAAAGTAAGATATTACTTAACTAAACTGAAACTATGACCTTTTTTCTTTTTTTTTTTTGTGCACACACATTGGTAGAGTATGGCTTGCACCTAGAATGTAAAACATCCAAAAACTCTGTACCCACTCACCCATTTTCTGACAAATAAACCATCATCATTTCATAAACAATCACACTCAATCCAAATTTATGACTTTTTAGGTTTCTCATTAAATTTTGCATTATTTTTATAAAGAACTATATGCGTGTAAACGCATCGTAGACCGAGATAAATGCGATATTCTCTTGCACTCCATACATTTACACTACGCTCAACCGACGTGTGACGTCAATCGCACGTGTGTTTTTGTGCGTAAGGCGAGAAATTGCATTTTCAAAATCTTCAAAACTATTTGTCATGAGAATATTTCACTTTAAAAATTATTATATTACTATACAATAGTTACTTTCAAAAGGAAACAAAATGTCAAATAGCCTGTTCTGTATGTAATACATAACAATCAACAAAGGTTTATTAATTTTTTTAATGAAATGTAGTTTGCCATCCTGTTTTGTACACAAGCATCAATATATAAATTACAGGCTCTATTGCTAAATGCATAACGACTTATTTCATCACCTGTACTATGTATACATTAATTTTATATACAGGACATAATGGTGCATTAAGTCTTCGAAGACATAATTACAAGCAACCTTCTATAAAAAATGTATAAGTCAAATATTAAGTATAAACGTAAACCGAACGTCAGATGTAAGAGAATACATGTATTGACGCACCATACGATAAATCGTTACGATATACTGCACCGTTCTAACAGCACTGATGGATCGATGCGTGTACATACAACAATGATATATACCACAAACAGGGATTTGCTGCAGTAATGAGATAGGAAAATAATAAAATGATTTACACAAATACAAATTATTTCAATAGCCCTAAGGCTTAGGCCGCATTACGGTTTTTTCCCGCAAGCGGTAAAACCGCGAAACCGCAGAACCGCTCGAAACGCACACACTACGCAGTTAAAAACCGCGATATTTTCAGTTTTAATTTGCGGGTGTACCGAATAATGACACTAATGACAGAACCGCTCGCGGTTACCGCATCAAACGTGTGTGCGCCAGATTACTAATTTTGGTGTGGTTTTTTCCCGCACGCGGTTATAAAATAAGTCGCGGTAAAAACCGTCAGTGCGGCCGCTTCCATATGTTTCCTTTGGTCACAAAATCAGGCGGTTTAAAACCGCGGCGGTTTAGCCGCAGTGCGGCCCAGGCCTAAAAAATAACGTGTGCCCTCCGGTGCGTATGTCAGTAAGGTCCACCATTAAACAACCGCACTTGGTGACTGAAGTTTCTGGCAGTCGGTCCCATGGAACACATTTATCCCGAAATTGGATACTTTGGTTCAATTTAAATCCTACTGGAAGAAAACCAAGGTTATTTCATAGTACTTTTTCTCCCCCAGCCGGCGGGGGCGGTTATGACAGACTCAAACCGACTAAAATCACCAATGTTTTACGGTAGCCCCCAGCTCTGTGCTCGCAATCGCGCCATCATTACCTTTAGCTAAGCTTCAATCTCAAAATATAATTTAGACCAATATAATATAAAACTAAATTAATATTTTCAGAAAACAAAAAGTGTATAATTTTAATAATACTGAAAAAATACTTGATCAACTCGCCGTCGAATATAAAATATAGGTATCGATAAATAATATCTTGCCAATTCAAATCCGATCATCGCAGTCTTATAAATATAAATGAGTTTCAATTAAAAAAAGCGCGAAACACAATAGAACAGTATTATGTATAGTTCTAGGAAATAAACTATTTACAATCATGATCTCTGAACCTCTTATAAAATACGTATTGCATGATACTATTTAAAATAAAATATTCAAAGTTAATGCTTACACTAATGTAACAATAATAATAAACTTGTTACAATAAATTGCACTTATGTATTATCACTTACATTAATAATGTAGATTTTTTTTTAAAAACAATAATTTTATTTAAAAAAATGAGAAACGATTTTTTAACGCTCGAGAATGTTCAAGATACAATATTGATACAATATCAATAGCGCCTATTCACTATGGACAAATTTATGTATGACAACATTGAAAAATGTTATACTTTATCAGCGTACATTACCTGTATGTACTGTAACATTTGTTCCAAGGTAAATAGCAAGCTTTATAAGTTTTATACAGCTGTAAAAAACAATTATATTGTATCTTTGAATATTTTTAAATAAAGAATCTGCCCAATCTCATTTTAAATCTTGCCACACTGACACACAGACAACAATGCCACTTCAGTAAATGTGTCAATGTGGTTCGTTCAGAAATTAATACTAATTTATAATTTGTTACAGTAAAACTGTACTTGCAATTGAACAAAGCATAAAAATATTTAAGTACAAAGCTCTGTCAAGCTAGCCACTTTTTATTACCAAATCCACAGAATAAAAATAAGCACTTCATTGGCTACAGACTCAGTGCACCCCAACTCACAAATCTCCACGATTTTTTTTCATATTAACAATAAGAAAATCATTTTTTTATTGGTAATTTTGTAGGCAATATATCAGCTATTTGTAAGAAAAGTTTGCGTGACAAACCGTATGACAACCGTATGCGTAAAGCTATCAGGATATTATTTACCATGTATTGTTTGAAGATTCCGATATTTCGGCTGTAAATATCCCGATAGCCCTAATAATAACAGTTTAAATATCTTTATACATAGAAATACATTCCTACAATCCCATCACTTTTCTCATTGGTTTAGGCAGAGATAACATCTTTCCTGTCATCATACTGTCTTTTTCTTCGTAAAATATTTTTATTATTTATCCATTCGGTAATAAAATGTATCCAGTGTGATAGAGCCCTTAAAATTGACTTAACTAGTTGGCCCTAAGTTATATCGAGAATCGTCGTCCGACATGCCGTTTAAGTTATTTGACACTATAACGAATTTCACCAATATTTGAACGGCGTTCACTACTCATTGGAATAAACTCTGCACTTTCAGTTTCGGCAAGTATTGCGGCTGCGACTGTTTTGTAATTTTTACCTGTAAGCATAATTATTTATTTATTTAGTTTTTTTGTTAAAACATTATTGTAAAAAAATGTGTTCATTTTAAATCAAGTTTTCTAAAATGTTTTACTTACTTCGTGATGAAATTCGGCATTTTCTTTAATTTCCAAAGGATCCTTCAACATCTGAAAAAAAAGTCACTTTTATAATAATTGAAATTAACGTAATAATAATCGTTCAGGGAACGCTCCCAAAAACTAAATCAGGCTTTTGAAAAAATAAATGAGTTAATTTTGTTTAAGCCGCCTCCTCTCTGTATGTGCTTTTTGTAGTACAGGTGTATCCAGCGGTGTGGGTCAGTTTCATTACTCTTCCCGTACAAAGCGTCAACACTTATGCAGCACAGGCGCGTCGTAAGTGTACGTACCTTGGGCGGGCGGCCGCACTTGGGCGGGTGCTGCGAGTGCGTCATGACGCGTAGCTGGTGCTGACGCAGCAGGTGCTCTGTGAGCTCGCGCGCAGAGCCCAGGCGCGCCGCACGTGAACGTACCTTGGGCGGGCGGCCGCGCTTGGGCGGGTGCTGCGAGTGCGTCATGACGCGTAGCTGGTGCTGACGCAGCAGGTGCACCGTGTGCTCGCGCGCAGAGCCCAGGCGCGCCGCACGTGAACGTACCTTGGGCGGGCGGCCGCGCTTGGGCGGGTGCTGCGAGTGCGTCATGACGCGTAGCTGGTGCTGACGCAGCAGGTGCTCCGTGTGCTCGCGCGCAGAGCCCAGGCGCGCCGCACGTGAACGTAACTTGGGCGGGCGGCCGCGCTTGGGCGGGTGCTGCGAGTGCGTCATGACGCGTAGCTGGTGCTGACGCAGCAGGTGCTCCGTGTGCTCGCGCGCAGAGCCCAGGCGCGCCGCACGTGAACGTACCTTGGGCGGGCGGCCGCGCTTGGGCGGGTGCTGCGAGTGCGTCATGACGCGCAGCTGGTGCTGACGCAGCAGGTGCTCCGTGTGCTCGCGCGCAGAGCTCAGGCGCGCTCCACACGACGAGAACACGCACGTGTAGGCGCCTGCGTCCGAGCCGCCTACGCATCAAACGTACTTTATAGCTTGAAAAGTCGACTGCAGTGTTTAAATTTTCTACAGAATTTATTGACTGCCAAAAATGATTAAATTTAAAACCGTTATGATTTAATTTTTTGTTCTTACAAGTTTGGCCAGTTTATTATTACGTTTTCAATTTGTTGAAAAAGTCTAGTTGAGATAGAATTAGTATCAGGTATACGCACTGTTCTCGTCGTGGCGGTCGGGCGAGGCGGGGCGGTGCGCCTGCGCCGCGTGGCGCTGCGCGAGGCGGCCGCTGGGGAAGGTGGCGGGGCAGTCGGCGCACGCGGCGCGCCACGCCGGCGCGCGCCCGCCCGCCTCCGCGTGCGCCTCGCGCCTGCCACACATAGCACACGGCTAACATTACAACAATGTACTCTAGCTGCACAAAAAGCGTGGTCTTTTAGGTGTCTTTGGTGTTAGTGCGGGCTCAAAACGCTCGCCTCACTGGTGAGTCCTTGTATTGATTGGTCCATATATGCGCGAATTTTCCCCGATCTTGCCGACTTTTGTTCAAGATGTTTGCCGGTTATTAAACTAGTACTCGATTGTTATGTCTGAGTCTCTAAAAAATTAAATTTACATATGTGGACGACTGCCGGTAAGTACAATAAGCCTCCGAGAACTTCAATGCTAGCTAACTAGGCTGAACTGCTAGCTATCGTAAAAAATGATGAAATGCCGATCTAAAAACGAGGCTTGGACGCATCTCGGTGACGACCGGTCAAACTCACCCGTTTCAGCCTAATACGGATGGATCAGAAAAGCAAGTCTCGAGGCAAAAATCTCAGATGCAACAGATTATAATGTTACGATTATGATCTACATGACCATGACATTACCTGTGTTTATACATATGGTTCCTTTGTTGAAACTGCTCGCCGCAAACGGTGCAATCGTACGTGGACTCGACGGGGCGCCCGTTTAAGTGTCGCTTGCGATGCTGGTTCAGATTTGTTACCTATCGACAAACCGTTCGATTAAGCAACTATTTTTCTGTATTGTAAGTGAAAATTCGATAAAAAGGTACCACAGAGCAAACGCAAAGAGGAGACGGTCAAGTAACTATGCACTGTCACTCTTGAGCCGACCCTGACAAACAGTATAAAAACTATTTTTCTGTAATGTAAGAGAATTCGATAGATAGTTAAGTTTCACAGAGCATACACGGATAGGTGGTTTAAATAGCTATGTACTGTAAATCTCAGGCCTACCCTGACTCTGACGACTGCACAGTATCGTCAGTGTACTGTCGGAATTCATCCCTTGCGCAGCTCTCTTAGTCTCAGTGTCTCTAAATATGTTACTACATGCTAGATGTAATGTCATGTAATGTAAGTTTATTTCACTGTTTTTACAAATATTATAAAGTTTACAACGATACTACAGTTTTTAAACAAAGGCACACTATAATGTGTAACGTAGACATCTGTACTAATGTACAATCGACAAAATCAATAGTATTTACATATAAAGTTGTGTAAAGGTGGGATACTATCGATTTTGTCGAGTGTACTTAAACATTGTGTATTTATAGCATATTAAGGCATTTTTTATTATAGATTTAAGTAATAAATAAAATAGGAGAACAAAAAAAAGAAACAAAAACAACAAAAGATGGCGATACTTTGTATCAAAGCACGTTCCAGTTGCATTTAGTGGCATCTAGAGTGAGATAGTTACACTACATAGTACTTAACATAGACATAGAATGAGGTAAGTAGTCTTGTTATTGACCAGTAGACGGCAAAAGTGGGCGGAATTTAACCTCTCTCCTCTAAACCTTTACCCCCGCAAAATTGAAACACCTCCTCTCTGTATATATTTTGGCATAAAAGAGGTCAAATTGGTCAACAACTGTTCAGCTGAAATCTAAGCAACTGCCCTAAGCTGAAAGAGTTCAGAAAATTAAAGGCTTTCATTTTTATCTACCATTTAGATATGTGAAAAAACTATGATATACATAAATGATTTTATACCAATTAAAATAGTGTACTATAAATACCTGCGCATACGCCTTGCTGCAGCCTGGTTCGGGACAAACAAACGGCCGTTCTCCTGTGTGTAGTCGAACATGATTATTTAGATTTGTAACCTGCAACAGTACACAAACTCTAATAAATATTAAATTACCTAATAAAAACAAGTGTGATATTATTATTATAATGTCTCTGCCTACACTGTGTTTCATATACAAGCACAATTAAAATTATATTTTCGTGAAATAGTTTACAATTATAATACAGAATAATACTAAATAATAAAAATTATGCTATATTTAGTGTATTTTTAAAGTACTAACTTTTTTGGTAAATTCAAATTGCAACAAGTTATATTCTAAAACGATACTAGAAACCGCATCAGTCTCATGCCACGAGAGTTCTATATGATACAATCAATCAATCAATAAGCCTATCCAATATCAATAAGCCTCTTCCAATGTTGGGGTTTCATCTCGAGTTATCCTATCTTCGCAGTGACTACAAAGGCGACTACGACTACGACGGCAAATGCAAGCCAACGAATTATTACATGTCTAAAGGGGCTGTTACGACGCCCTTCGGATTAGATGGGGCAGTAATACTTGTATTCTTTCTCCATCATTAGGAGATTATATAATCCATGTGATTATATAAAAATCTCGTAGTAATTCAGTTTCGGACTCATCCTCAGTTTGTTGACCTTTTATGTTTCAGTCTATTAGGGCAACACTATTCGAGACATCCCTGAATTATATAAGACTGAATGACATACCTGTGTAAAGGCTTTGCCGCATTCCGAACACTTAAATGGTCGTTCATTGGTGTGGATGCGAAGATGCGCTCTCAAATTGTTGGATTGAGAGAAAGCTGTAACACATATGTTTTTTTTAACTTTTTTTTAAACAAAAAGGATATTATCAACCGCAATTATCGAAATTACTAATATTCCCTAACTAACTAACTTTTGATCATATCTACAGTTCAACTTAACCGGTTGCGATAAAAACCGAAAGATTTGAATTCTGGACAAATTTTTCTATAACCAAAAACCACATAAACATGCGTCTATTGCGAACAAACGCAATAACAGACAAGAAATTTAAGAAAATTGTGTTCAGTATCATTAGTACAACATAACACAAGATTTTTTTTTAAATCTTCACTTTATAATCATATCAATTAATCATCAATAGTACATACATAGATACATACAATCACGCCTTTATCCCCAGAGAGTATGTGAAATGTGAGTGTCAATTTACCTAGTGGTGAATTGACACCCACATTTCATCAATCAGTGTGTTCGGTCCCACTTAATGACGTGAGCCTATCGCCATTTTCTTTTCCAAAATTAAATTTCACAAAAAAATTAAATTTACAAACCTTTATTGCAGTAGGTGCATACAAAGCGCCTCTCAGCTCGATGGTTGCGCAAGTGGTTCTGCAATTGTATATTTTTTTGAAAAGACTTGTGACAGATCCCACAATACAATGATGAATCTCCCTCCTGCAATCCAAATAATTTCAGATACTCTTCCATATTTCAACTCTGGTGAGCAGAAATATGAAATCAATTTTGAAAAATGCCCTGTAAAGGAGACTATAATGCCTTGTTTTGTTTTCGAAAAAAAAAGATGAGAATACTTTTACAAAGAAAATAATTAACAATTGATATCTACACAATTTAAAAAAAAATGGCTACGGATTGTGACAGATTGTGTTAGATATTTGAAAATAAATATTTTTCGACTTTCACAACTTGTAGCCAGAATTCAATCTTAATTATAGTTCTAGTCTATGCATGATCACACTCAGAGCGTTTTCAAATTATCCGATCTAATATCGGCGTAGGATGCCGATTCGATATAGGAGGAAGTAAAATGTATGAAATAGGTATCTGTCTTTTATATTTTTCGGCCCGATATCAGATATCGGAGCCGAAACCATTATATTGGAGGCTATCGGCAGGCGAGAAAGAAATTACTGGGCAACCTAAAAATCCTTATGATTTCTGGAAAGCTTGCAAGTGTCAGCTACTTTAATTTACATATTATATTTCAAATCATAATAACCAAAGGCCATAATCTGAATGAATAATGAATTAATTTTACCTCTTCACTATTGCTGCTAGAAGCGGGCGGTTGGTCATTGCCATTTTCTCCTATTGTCACTTCAGGCACAAGCGGCTGACATTTAAAGCATGCGTACATACCATCTTTTCCCGTTTCAAACAGCTGCTGCAATAAAAAAATCTTTTTGACTTTGTACTTTACCACAGTACCCTAATAAGCTTGTTATAGCTGATACCCGCGTCTCCGACCGAGGATGTCGGCTATCGTGACCAAACATAGCCTTTCTCCTTTATCAAGGTCTAATCTATCCCCTATACCAAATTTCATTAAAATCGATTCAGTGGTATAGGTGTGAAAGAGTAATGGACAGACAGAGTTACTGTCGCATTTATAACATTGGTATGGATTACGTAAAATATTAAGGTTGATGCAAGTATTATTGTAATATTTTGCATAAAGATAACAAATATAAATAATTTAGTTTTTAAATAATTTAATATCATGAAACCCATACACTTAGCTTTTATTTCAACATTTTTCAATTCACAAGAGGGCTTTTGAAATTAACCCTGATAACTCTCTCATCTACAGAATACAGAATACACATAGGCTCAAGAGACGACTGGAAGGCAGACATTGGTGGCACTGTATGCTACACGGACGGCTCCAGAAAAGAATCGACGAGACTCTCCGGATCCGGAGTACATATAAAGTGCGAAGATGGATTGGAGATAAATAGAGCTTATACCTCTAGGAAAATTCGCCAGCGTGTTCCAAACGGAGGTATACGCCATTAAAAGATACGCCGAGATGGTCAACCACCTGAACAACACAGGAAGAGTGACAATCTACAGCGACAGCCAGGCTGCGCTTAAGGCTCTAAGTAAAGTAGAGACAACATCAGCAATTGTGAAAGAATGCAAGGAATCCTTAGAGAAACTGGCTAAGAAAACTGATTTGACCATCGCATGGGTACCCGGACACAAGGGAATCACAGGCAATGAGAAAGCGGACAAACTAGCCAGAGAAGGAGCAGAAGAAAACTTGGTGGGGCCCGAACCCGGGCTCCCAATATCACACAAGATCACCAAGGGAGTAATCAGCTGCAGTATCATAGCCGAAACCAACAGAAGATGGAGATCCAAGACCGGATTGAGTCAGTCAAAGATCTTCATAAAAGGCATTGACAAGAAAAAGACAAGCCAACTCACCAAACTTTCAAGAGGGGACATGAGACTTGTCATAGAGATAATAACAGGACACAGCAGACTTAACAGACACTTAACAGTTATAGGTGTGAAGACCGACCCCATCTGCCCAGAGTGCATGGAGAGCGAGGAGACTAGCCTCCACCTACTGGCAGAGTGCCCCATGTACTCCCTGATCAGATGGAATCTCCTGGGAACGGACACACTGGACACAGAGGAGCTACGAGATCTGAAGGTGGAACAGATCGCGAGCTTCTGCTAGGAAACAAAGAGGTTTGAAGGGGCGCCGTGAGAGCTGGAGAACGAAACTCTCCCTTAGGGGCAGGGTCGGGGAAATGCAGGAAATGGCCCGCAGAAGCCGCGGATGGATCATCCGTCCGGCCGTCCGGCGTCCCCAAATTTCTGTTAATTGAGAATAAGCCACTCTTGTGAAAGAAGGATAGAAGTCTTCTTCAAACCCAAATTTTGCTTGTCAAACGTTAGTTATTAGTAGGCTAGTCTCTAGTAGCGAGAGCTCCCTACAATACGATTCCTGCCGGTTAGCCCTGGAAACTGGACCAGTGGTAGAGATGTTTACATTCATACTCCAACATTCCTACCGGTTTGCCTTTTGAAAATTTTCACCCTTCGCCACTGCTAATCTTTAGTACTCAGGAGGAAGAATATCATTTGTAGGATTTTACTATTTCCAATTAGATTGGCTTTAGCCAAATTTTAACTGAAATTTATGTAACAGTTTTACCATCAATAGAATTAGGTAATTAAACCTTTATGGTAATAATTTGACAATTTGGACAAATTATTACCATAAAGGTATAAACTTTCAACTTGGAATAATATAATTTAATTTCAATCATTATTTACTTTTCAAATTGAGATGGACCCCTGACTCCTAGGTAAGATTTTCAAATCCAATTGAGAATGAAGCGCAAATAATAATGATTTACAATTTATTATTTTAACATGTTTCACAAAACAACATATTCCTGAATTATTAGTCTCTGTACAGTTTGACAATTTCATATTCTTTAATAATATAATAATTACTTTCACCAATTTGTATATGAACAAGTAAAGCATAAGATTGATGCAAGGCTTATTAAAACATTTGGATGATTTGAGTAATAGCTTAAATGTGAAATAAATGGTATTAAATATCCAATAGATGGAAAGGTAGTGCAACAACATTATAACATTATGTTTACATAAACATCCTACCAAGTGTTTATCGCCCATAGTACATACAATACCTGCAATAAAATAAAAAAAATAATACCTGTTTTATGTGAGGACCAATGAAAATAAATAGATATTGGTTGCATATCTCCTATAGCATAATATGCCAAGGTTCACTATTCAAGTACAGAAAAAAGAGCTCGTTGTTTTTTACTGCGCTGAGCCAGACGTAAAAAAACAGGCGGTCCGATAAAAGGAGAAAAAAAAATACGCGGGCAGGTTTCGAATGTCAAGTTTTTTTATCATTTTCTGCGTCGCCTTCCACGGAATTTCAGCGAAATCAATATCAAATGTGAGCCACAGGCAAACTAAGGGAACCCCAATGCCTACGGGCGTTATTTTTGTAACAATCTCAGAAAGAAAACAAAAAAAATATTGATGAAATGTTTCAAGACACTACAAAATTTAGGTATAATTGTACTTACAACAGCAGGTTTAAGACAGATCCCGCATTTGTCCATAGCGGACACACACAATATAATCAAAATAAAACAAATAACATAGAAAAATCTTCAAAAATTTAACAAAATTACTCTCACTCCGCAAAATCACAGGGCGGGGCGTGAGCGGGGAGTGCAGGGCGGGGTGGCGGTGATTGTAGAAGACATAAAGTCATAGTGTTCACTTTCGTTGGTAGTTTTGGTTTTCGTCTGGTAACATTTAGTGTCATTTTCTGGCAGATTTTATAGTTTAGGAAATGGCAACACTGAGTTCATAATTCTGTTCGTTGTCGGCCGGTAAAATCGGAAGGCGCACAGTAACCCCTCTCAATCATAGTGTTATATTCAAATTATTAATTTAACAGAGTTAAAATAGATGCAGTAACGTGTTCTAAATTATATTCACACCCATTGTTAGTCTATCCATTGGGATTCGGGGATCGTGAGCCGGTGAACAGTGGTAAACGAAGCTTTGGGTAAGTTTGGAGGTAGTCGGCGGAATCTGCATCTGTAAGTTCTATTTTATTCATTCCTTTTTTCTAGCGCACAAATCGTTACTTCTCCCCCACAATTATGTGTAAAAATATGTATAATACAGTCCACTAATTGGTCGATATAATTTATCGGAGTACGCAAATTCTACATTTGGTCTCTTCGAACCGCATATTTCGTGATAGGCGGCCTTTATTTTCGTTCATTTTGTCGATTTTGTCGTTTGTTTCGTATTTTTATCATAAATCAGAGTGGTAGGACATTGTGCAAGTCCGCCTGGGGTGGTACCACCGACTTGTCCATTTCTTCATAATAATACTTTGAAGGGCAAGTTAGCCAGCTTAATTACAGGCACAAGAGACATAACATCTTACGTCTCAGCGTCGGCAACGCATAAATGCCATAATTTTTGTCGTAATTTCGATAATTTTGCTTAAAATCGACAATTAATATTTTATCGTAGGGTAGTTAGCAAAACTTTTCTTTGTTGAGGGACAAGTAACGATTTGCCGCGAGTCGCGACGCCATTTGCGTTCCGTTTTGCATGCACTTGATTGAGGTTGGTTGTTGTGTTGCCATCTTAGTTTCGTTTCGGTTTTACCGGTAAATATTTTCGTTCATTCATTCGAATGTCAATGTCAAGTGTCAACATTCGGTTGATTTGATTTTGACAATTCTCGAAGTTGTATTTTGCAAGGAATTAGTTAATTATTTGTTTGTTTACATTTGTTTTCGTTAGTTTTCGTGTATTAATTAACTATAAGGATGTCTAAAAGTGATACTGAAGATCCTGCCGGCGATCATACCGTTGATTCCAACAGAATAGCCCGTGATTATGCTTTAATGAGGTTGGAATATATGGCAAAAACTGATTTGATAGGTTATTCGGAAACTGATCTTAAGGAAATTGCTGATCATTTTCATTCCGCTCAGCTAAAAGTGGTAAATTCAGTATCTCCACATTTTCGTCGAAGTGAATTTTCCGTGTCGGCCACTTTCGAAGCATTAATGAAAGATATTAAGATGAGACTTAGGAAGCAAGTAGATTCGGGTGATACTAAGCCGCCTGTGGATACAGATAGTGGTAGTGCCATTGCAAAGTTACCTAAAATTAGTATAAAGCCTTTCGATGGAAATATTGATAATTGGGTATCATTTATACAGTTATATGATTCTTTAATTCATCGTAGAAACATATCTAATGTTGAAAAGCTGCACTACCTCCTGTCGAGTGTTCAAGGTTCGGCTTATAATTTAATTAAAAATTTTCCTCTTTCAGATGAAAGCTATATAGATGCATATAACACGTTAGTAAAATATTATAACAAAGAGCGTCAAATAGCAATAGTCTATTATGAGAAATTATTATCATGTGAAAGTATTAAGAATAAATCGGCCACTGAATTAGAGCGTGTCTTTCGAACCTTTAGTGAAAACTTATCGATATTAAAGAAATATAAATTACCCGATGAAAACTTTATGCTATTCTACTTAATATGGTCGAAGCTTGACAAGTCGACACGCGAAGCATTCCAATTAGAACAATCTGAACCTGATAAGATTCCTAAATATAAAGATCTTCTGTTATTTATCGAAAAGCACTTCCGAGCCTTGGAGTTGACATCTGTGAATATTAAATCTGTCGTTTTGAATCATAGTGTCAGTAATAATACTTCTAAAAGGCCGAAGTCAACACTAGTAGTTTCAAGTAAAAGTTGTGAACTTTGTAACGCTCAACATAACATTGAACAATGTGAATCCTTTTTAAAATTGGATCCTAATAGTAGATTCAAGTTAGTAAAAAGTAAAGGATTGTGTGTTTGCTGCTTTTCGAATAAACACAAAATGAAACAATGTAATAGCCCTTCGCGTTGTAGTGTGTGTTCATATTCTCACAACTCGTTACTTCATTTTTATAAATCGACTCCTGATGTTACACCTCCTTTGGTGAGTGATAGTAGTGTTGATCCTGCCAATAATAATACTGTTTTAACTTCATTGACAAATAATAATACTATTTTGTTTTCGACAGCCAAGGTTTTATTAAAAGACGGTTTTGGTAATTATCAACCTGTTCGAGCCCTATTGGACTCTGCCAGTGCATGTAATTTTATATCGGAGACATGTGCTAAGCGCCTGGGATTGAGGATTGATAACAGTCAAGGATCGGTAAGTGGCATCGGTGAGTCCACTACCAAAACTTATGGTTCTTTGAATTGTGAGTTAAAATCTTTGGACTTGAAAACACATTTTAGATTTAATGCCTCAGTTTTACCTTCGATTTGCACAGATCAACCTAATCAAATTGTAAATATATCAGCGTGGTCTCATATAGAAAATTTGTCGTTAGCTGACCCTGAATTTTCTACCCCTGGACCGGTGGATTTATTGTTGAGTGTTGAGATTTTCGCTTCATCACTGCTGCCGGGAATCAGAGCCGGGAATTCGAGTCAGCCCAAAGCCCTCCAAACTGTTTTCGGTTGGATCCTGTTAGGAGGCTGTGACAATCGGTCACATACTTCTCGTTCTCGTTGTCGTCGTAATAAAGACTGTTTATTCGTTTCGAGTAATGAACAGTCTGATTTGTCGTTATCGTTAGCGCTTTCGAATTTGTCATTGGATAATTCTCTTAAGAAATTTTGGGAATTAGAACACATTAATCCTAGTGATCCCATATTGTCGAGGGAGGATGAAATGTGTGAAAATTACTTTGTCGAAAACTATCGTCGTGATAGTGATGGGAGATTCATAGTGCCTTTACCTTTCGTCGATATTATGAATAAACCTACCTTTTCGTGTTCTCGTGAGATTGCTCTCAAACGGTTTTTGTCGTTGGAACGTAAGTTTAACTCCAATCCTGATTTCAAGGAAGATTACATCAAGTTCATGGAAGATTATGAGGCTTGTGGCCACATGGAAGAAGTTGATAACCCTCTTTTGTCGGATGTTGGTAGATATTACATACCACATCATGGTGTGCTTCGACCTGAGTCCCTTAGTACTCCTCTCCGTGTCGTATTTGATGCAAGTTGCAAAGACGCCAATGGCCAATCGTTAAATGACGCGCTTTTGTCTGGTCCTAAGTTACAAACTAATATCTTTGATCTGTTAGTCAGATTTCGCTGGCATGCAATTGTTTTCACTGGTGATGTGAAACAGATGTACAGACAAATATTGATAACTCGTGACGATCAAGATTATCAGCGCATCTTATGGCGTCCATCCCTCGTCGGTCCTGTACGAGATTATCGTCTGCGTACAGTGACATATGGCGTCTCTTCAGCTCCTTACTTAGCTCTTCGGTCTATGGCTCAATTGGCCATAGATTCTGCCAACACGTACCCCGAAGGTGCAGCTGTCCTCCGTAGGGACCTGTACATAGACGATGTCGTGTCAGGAACCGACTCTATGGAGAAGGCTATAAAGTTGCGATTGGAACTTACTAATATTTCGTCGTCGGGAGGTTTCCATTTACGGAAATGGACCTCTAATCATCGTGCCTTTTTTGAAGGTCTCCCTCCTTCAGAGGTTTATTCAGAGGATTTTATAAATTTCAAAGATTCCTCTGATTTGTCGTTTAAAATATTAGGACTTTTGTGGCGTCCTCAATCTGACTGTTTTCAATTTAAAATTGCTAGTAACGAGAGTCCCAGATGTACTAAGCGGATTATCTTATCGAATATCGCTCGAATCTATGACCCTTTGGGATTTCTTGGTCCAGTGACATTTTATGCCAAGTATCTCATGCAATTTCTTTGGAACTCAGGTGTTTCGTGGGATGAGGATGTACCATCACATATCGCGTCCGAATGGTATCGTTTTCAATCACAATTATCGTCGTTGTTGTCGGTTATCATACCTCGTCGAATGATAGTAAAATCTTTCGTGTCATTGCAGTTGCATGGATTCTGCGATGCTTCCGAGCGTGGCTATTGTGCAGTCATATATTGTCGTACTGTGGGTTCGGACGGCTCTACCTTTGTTCAACTTTGTTGTGCAAAATCTAGGGTTGCTCCCTTGCGTAGGGTTTCAGTGCCTAGGCTTGAACTTGAAGCCGCCGTACTTTTGTCTAATTTGATGTGCGCGGTTTTGGAGGCGTTAAAGCCTTTCTTTGAGGTTCAAGACATTCATGCATGGTCCGACTCTACGGTCGCTCTTGCATGGATCAAGTCGTGTCCATCGAGATGGAAAACTTACGTAGCCAATCGCGTTAGCCACATACAGAATAAAATTCCGTCGGCCTATTGGCATCATGTCAGTACAACTTGTAACCCCGCTGATTGTGGCTCGCGTGGTTTACTACCAGCCGACTTGGCTGAATGTAACATTTGGTGGCACGGTCCTATATGGCTTCGTGATTCTCAAGAAAAATGGCCTCAATTTTCATCATCAGCCCTTGAGCCTGAACCTTGTGCTGAAACTGTAGAGTCAGAAACACGGATTCATAGCTTGTTTACAGCTGACTTAGATCCATTAAATTTTAACTGCATTGACAAACTTTTAATTAAATTTTCATCGTTGACAATCATTAAACACGTCGTTTGTTACTGTTTGCGTTTTATTCATAACGCACGACAGACCTCCCTCGAGGATAAATTTATCGGTCCATTAACATATGGGGAATTAAATAATGCCTTTGTAGTTTTGATAAAACACGTCCAAATTGTGTCGTTTGGTCGTGAGATCATTAACATTAAAAATAATCGTGCCGATTTGCTGCCGAAACACTTACGTAAACTATGTCCCTTTGTCGATAAAGTGGGTGTTCTCAGGGTGGGCGGTCGCCTGGCTCACGCTGACATTAGTTTTAACGTTAAACACCCTATACTTTTACCGCGTGATAGTCGTTTTACATTTTTAATAATTGACCAATTTCATAATAAATTCATGCACCCTGGTGCTCAAACTTTACATAATTTAATTTCAAATGAATTTTGGATTTTATCGCCAAAACGGGCTATCAACGCTGTCGTTAAGAATTGCGTTAAGTGTTTTCGGGCTAATCCTCGACCTGCTCCAACTCCACTTATGGGTGAGTTGCCTCCGTATCGTGTCTCGCAAATTAAACCTTTTTCGTCGGTTGCGATTGATTACGGTGGCCCTTTCGATATCGCTCTCGGTCGTGGACGTGGTGTTAAAACTTATAAAGGTTATATATGTGTATTTGTATGTACCGCTACGAAGGCAATTCATCTAGAGTTGGCTTCCGAGTTGTCGACTGACGCTTTTCTCGCTGTTTTGCGTCGATTTATTGCTCGCCGTGGTCGATGCAATAATATCGTATCCGACCAAGGTAGAAATTTCGTGGGCGCGAGTAATTACCTCGGGTCTATAATGGAGATGGCCTCATTACGTGAGGAAATAAAGTTCTCGTTCAATCCTCCGGGCTCTCCACACTTCAACGGGCTCGCTGAAGCGGGAATCAAGTCCGTGAAAACTCACTTAGCGCGTGTTATTGGTAATCAGCGTTTGACATATGAAGAGTTTTACACCGTCTTGACTCAAGTTGAGGCGATGCTCAATTCGCGTCCTCTCACGCCTGTTAGCAGTGATGCAAATGACTTAAACGCGTTAACTCCGGGTCATTTTTTAACTTTGGAACCTTTGTCGATTCTTCCAGAGGAAGATTTTACTACCGGACGTAATATTACTGTTGCTCATCGTTGGCGTTTAATTCAGAAGATTCACCAAGATTTCTGGAATCGTTGGTATCAGGAATATGTGCACACACTGCAACAGCGATCTAAGTGGGATAAGCAAAATTCTAACATACAAGTTGGAACTTTGGTTCTTTTAATTGATGAATTAGTTCGTCCTTTACAATGGAAGTTAGGTCGAATAATTAATTTACATCCGGGTTCCGATGGTATTTGTAGAGTTGTTACAGTAAAGACCACATCGGGTCAATATAAGCGGCCGGTTGTCAAGCTTTGTCCCCTGCCTATTTAATTCATCTGAACAGTCTCTACAAATTAGTTGTAAGTTTAGATTAATATTTAGTTTATTGTGAAAGTATGTATAATTTAAATTCTTCGCATTTAGGTGGGCGGAATGTTCACTTTCGTTGGTAGTTTTGGTTTTCGTCTGGTAACATTTAGTGTCATTTTCTGGCAGATTTTATAGTTTAGGAAATGGCAACACTGAGTTCATAATTCTGTTCGTTGTCGGCCGGTAAAATCGGAAGGCGCACAGTAACCCCTCTCAATCATAGTGTTATATTCAAATTATTAATTTAACAGAGTTAAAATAGATGCAGTAACGTGTTCTAAATTATATTCACACCCATTGTTAGTCTATCCATTGGGATTCGGGGATCGTGAGCCGGTGAACAGTGGTAAACGAAGCTTTGGGTAAGTTTGGAGGTAGTCGGCGGAATCTGCATCTGTAAGTTCTATTTTATTCATTCCTTTTTTCTAGCGCACAAATCGTTACTTCTCCCCCACAATTATGTGTAAAAATATGTATAATACAGTCCACTAATTGGTCGATATAATTTATCGGAGTACGCAAATTCTACACATAGACTAACACTAAGCTTTTACTGCTTGTGTTTAGTAATGAAGTTTCAATAATTTAACTATTACTTAAGTACTTAATTAGTTTTTCATCATTCCTATAATATTTTATCACTATTAATCGTATCTATCTATCAATCAAGTATGTTAAGGCAAGATATTTCTCAACGCACACGTACACTTTTATTATAAACAGCTTAACAAGTCTATACTATGAAATAATACTAAACCAAAGAGAACTAAACTAACAATAGCACTTGAATTGCACCTCTATTTTTCCGTAAATATTTTGACATCTTTGAAGTTTCTGTTTGCCTTCATATTTCATTCATTATTTATTTTATTATTTCATTTCATTCAATTCTCATTCTAATACAAATTGACGTTGACGTTTTTACGTATTATTTAATTGTGTTGGTCTAAGTCTGTCTAACTCTAATTGCGTATTTAATATTTATATTCGTTGCTATTTATTATGCTGCTTGTTGTGTCCCTTTTAATGTTGTAATTGTTGACGTTGTACTTAGTCGTTTTTTAATGTGATAGGTTACCTGCCGCTGTATAATAGAAACTGTATAAAGAGATGGCTGAGAAAATAGTCACGATTGGCGGCAGCAACCAGCCAATAGTTAAGATAGGGCATTACACCTTGGGAGTGACTCTCGGTGTGGGTACCTTTGGTAAAGTGAAAATCGGTGAACATGTCCTGACGAAGCACAAAGTAGCTGTAAAGATACTCAACAGACAGAAGATCAAGAGTCTGGATGTGGTAGGCAAAATTAGACGTGAGATACAGAATCTTAAATTGTTCAGGCACCCACATATCATCAAACTCTACCAGGTAATTTACCTATGTACTACTATGTTTTGACCTTGCAAAAGTCACACATATGGTGACTCATTGAAACTTTATTTACATGCCTATGAAAAAAAACCAACATAAGTAAAGATCAGTTTTTGAGGATCATTTAATACCAACCTTGACCATGTATTGTATGTTATTTAAGACACTGAGCAAATGAAATCTTACATGATTAAATTTCAATCATGCATAATGCTGTAATTAGACAAAATTAAATACAATGAATCCTATTTATAATCATATTTAGTACTTTATGTGTATGTAAATTGTGAATGTAACCATTTACAAAATCAATTTTTTTCATATAGCTAAGTAAAATTGTTATATGATGTTGCAGGCAGTGTGACATCATGTAACAATTTTACTTAAACTTATACTAAAAATTATTATCTTGTCCAGATCTCGGATCTATTTCTTTAATCTGGTTTGTGTTTTGAAAGAAATAAAATGACTATATTTGCATGTTTGTATTATAAATCAATCTTGATTAAATTATACTATTGATAATCTTGATGAAACCTACATTAGGTACTAAAAACCCTGAACTTTAATAAGACAATAGTTTCTTTTTAGCAAACTTCAAAAAAGGAGAAGGTTCTCAATTTGGTCAGTATTTTTAAAAAGACTAGTTTAATCTTTAAAATAACGCAAAGAATCCATTCATTATTCCAGGTAATCTCAACTCCAACAGACATATTTATGATTATGGAATATGTATCTGGAGGAGAATTATTTGACTACATCGTAAAACGTGGCAAACTACAAGAGCATGAAGCAAGAAGGTTCTTCCAACAAATCATTTCAGGGGTAGATTACTGTCATCGACACATGATTGTGCATCGGGATCTGAAGCCAGAGAACTTGTTACTGGATCACAACATGCATGTTAAGATTGCAGATTTTGGACTGTCGAACATGATGATGGATGGAGAATTTTTAAGAACTTCTTGTGGTTCACCTAATTATGCAGCACCTGAGGTCAGTAACTCCTTATTTTATTATTCCTTAGGACACATATCTTGGACCTTGGACCTAAGTCGCAAATGCTATAAGACAAAAAAGGCCTTCATGTGCGTTGAGTGTTGTAACAGTCTATGTTTATTGAATTTGACCTCATCCACCTTTGTAGCACCCCTTCCTATCCACAAAAGACACCCAAGAAACGTGGACTGCATGTATAGAGCACCTTTTGGTTCCAAGATGATATATGTCTCAAGGTATTGTTAATGCACTGAGTATAAAAAAAAAGTATAAAACCAATTTTTCATGTCAAATGTTTGTTTTAAGGTCATATCTGGAAAACTGTATGCAGGCCCAGAAGTAGATGTATGGTCATGTGGAGTGATACTGTATGCCCTGCTCTGCGGTACACTACCATTTGACGATGAACATGTTCCTACATTGTTTAGAAAGATTAAATCGGGCATATTTCCCATACCGGAATATTTGAATAAGAATGTAGTTAGTCTGTTATGTATGACATTACAAGTGGACCCAATGAAACGGGCCACTATCGAAGATGTAAAAAAACATGAATGGTTCCAGAAAGACCTGCCTGGTTATCTATTTCCATCTCCTGTTGAGCAGGTAATTGGTGTAGGTTTGCCTTTTTTTATTATCTTTTTTTGTTTATTTATTCACTGAAAGAATTTTGTCTAACTATAATAGTTTCTTCCTTCAGGACAGTAGCGTGATAGACACAGAAGCAATCTCTGAAGTATGTGACAAGTTTGGTGTGAAGGAACATGAGGTCCACAACGCGTTGCTAAGCGGCGATCCACACGATCAGCTGGCGATCGCCTACCATCTCATCATAGACAATAAGAGGATAGCAGATGAAGCTGCGAAAGCTGAAATTAAGGACTTCTATGTGGCCAGTACGTACGAAATAATATCATAAAGTCAAAAATCATTTTCCACAATTATATCAATATTAAATTATATTTCATTAAATTTAATTAATGGATGAAAATCGCTCTGTACGTAATAGTAGTATTATCAGAATGTAAATTAAACCAACTCAGGTGGCAGACAAGTGCACACACACGACAACGTAATCTCGAATAATGGAGACCTCACTGGACGTATTCTCCGCCTACCCAGTAGGCGGAGATACGTTCGTTTACCGCCTATGAACATCTCCCGTACGTCGGGGCACAGTACGATCTCGGGTATTATGCATTCTATTCAGGCGCGAGCGCGCAATCCTAAAATTCGGGGGAGGGGGCACTGTTATAAAGTGCGGAAATTCATTCAGAAAATGCCTTTCTAGAAGACTTCGACAATTTGACGTGCACGATTTTAAGGGGACGATCATGTCTCCTGTGATCGCGCCTGATCGTCGTCAATAATATATTATTCACTTATACTGCCCCGCCGGTCCACAGCGAACTCGCCGCCCGCGTCGGCGCCGCCTGAGCCGGCGCGGCCGCACCCCGAGCGCATCGCGCCGCACCCGCACGGCGCGCAGGACAAGCCGCGGGGCACGCCCGTCAAGAGGTAATCTCTACTGAACACATATTCTGCCTAATGGGGATACCGCCTGCGCTTTTATCCCTACAGAGGGCGCCTCGGAATGGCCAATGTTAGTGGTCATCTACGTAGATTTCATTGTTTGTCTCTTCAAATCTAACAGCTATGAGTTTGTTATTGTCACAGATCAGGGCCAACAAAACCACTACGACACCACACACACTGAAACCAATGCCATTTAAATTTAGACTTTACTGTAATACAATTAAAGCCTAAAATTTAATGACCATCTTGTAGAGTGGATGAAAAATGTTATAAACTCTTTTTTACTTTTTTAACTTTAACACTCAGCTATAATAGTAGCTTATGATACTGTTGCATAATAAGGGTTCTTATAACACGAGTGTGTTTTAAAAAAACGAGCCGTAGGCGAGTTTTTTTTATATTATCACACGAGTGTTATAAGACCAAGTTATGTACAGTGTCATACACTACTTTATCTTCTCTCATACTATAATACATAAAAACTAATTTATTTTACAAACAAAACCAAACTTTGTTTAATATAAATGTTAAAAAAAAAAGTTGACGCCAAGACAAGGCCGCAAACATCGATTGCGCATGCGCGTTTCTTTTTTTTTTCTTCCGAATTGGCCGTTTTTTTTTTTAAAGTAGAGGTTCAGTCCAGATGGAGATTGTATAAGTGTATCGGTATGATTAAAAAGTTATTTTATGATATAGGTGTCCATACAAGACCTGTATCGTAATAAAACTTTTTTTTTGGCCTGTGCGTAATGTTTGTCATAAGAGTTTTGATTTCAATTTTATAATCTTTGTATTATAGTATCAGAGTAGATAAAGTCTATAATTTAACAACATTTTCTCAAACATGCTTGGAAATGTGAACATTATTTTGACCACCTTCTTCGAGATAAACCGAAATTGCTTTACATGCGAGCAGCGGCCGGATAAAGTTGTATGAAAATCCATATCTGTCGTGTTTTAGCGGCCAAATAAATTACTATGTAAACTCATATCTGTCGTGTAATTTAAAAATGGAACCATCTTTTACTTCGAACCATGGCAACCAAGGAGGTAACTTATCTAAGGCATTATTTTTAAATATAGAACGGGCCTGAACATAGAATGCTGTTTATTTAGAAAAATAAAAAACAAATGAACATTTCGCCGCGTGAAAAATTAATGTTGTTCGTTGTTCGTCATTGATTTTGAAAAGTAGGTAACTAAAAAGTTCTGCCTAGATACTACTTAGTTTTAATTTCCGCGCATTGTTTGAGAAAAGCACTATACAAGCCTTGGCCACAACTGAGCGTTGCCGGACTCCGCAATGCGTGCCTCGGCTGCGCCTCGGCCCGCATACTTCGCGATCGTCCGGCAACACTACACTTGGTGGCCGCGGCAGTAATGTACTATTTGTGCAATGTCAGCAGTGTGACAGTGGTTTTGGCATTGGAGGCCAGATGGTTAAATTGTTGTTTGGTCATATGCTGCTGCCATCTACAGTTAATTTTGCGTCGGCATCCCTATTGACAGCCACTGTTATACCATACAGAAATGCCATTTAATTTTAAACTATACGGTTATGCTGTTAAAGTCTAAAAATAAATGGCATCCTGTAGAGTCAATGAAAAATATAATGAATGAACTTTAAGTCTTGCAGTAACGTCTAAAATTTAATGACAAGTTTTGCAGTGTCAGTGGTATTACGGTGATTCACAATTAGCAGGATCGGGTCCCTGTACACTACTTTCTGTCATAGATTACCTTTGCCTCACCTCACTGATGAATGATTAACCAAAACTAGTCTATTGAATTGACATTGAAAAAGAATTAAGACTGCACAACATTTTAAGATGCACTTCCGCGACCGACTGCAGGCCGAAACCACAGACCACAGTATCGCGGTAGTGTGCATCTATATTCACAGCACAGCGGTACTGCCGCAGCTGCAGTCCCTGCTCTTGTGACACTCAATCGTTCTGTGCCTTGTTGATACAAGACAGTTTATATATTCCTAATCGATATTTTCACAATTGAACACCAAGCCTAAAGTAATATAAAACTACCTAAGTACATAAATGTATTACAAAATAAGTACAACATTACCCAATAATATTATTAATCATAAAAATTTTGGTTGTTGCTTCAAAGCTGTTATGTCTAAAAACCTTGGCATTTCACTTTGCAAAGGCGACCTGGATGGAGCTGGTACACCTGAAATAATAAATAATTTATGTACTAAAAAAAAAAAAAAAACTGGAAATATCTTACAATGATCCATTACGAATACGTTTAAAACACACTGCAGTGGCCCCTATAACCTCTGCCTCTGCCTACCCCTTCGGGGATATAGGCGTGAGTTTATGTTATGGGTCGCCTAAAAAACTAGATCGTGGAAAGTATTCTTTCTACCGACTTCTTTTTTTTTCGCCACTGACACTCTATATAACTTAAAATAGCTGAAACATGTTATAATTTCAATTCCAGGGCGAAGTGGCATCTAGGCATTCGATCTCAGAGCAAACCCAACGATATCATGCTAGAAGTGTTCCGCGCCATGAAGGCTCTGGACTACGAGTGGAAGGTGATCAATCCCTATCACGTTAGGTGAGTTATCATCATCATCATCATCCCAGCCATGGAATGCCCTCTCCAGAATCCAGAACCTCTCCCAAACTCTCCATCTATCATCCATTTATCATCTGGTCGAGTGATTGGAGAGAGAAGTGTTTTGTATTAAGTCCTCTACTACGCGCGACGCGTTCCATTTTGATTTGATTTCGTAGGTGGGATGGACATTAATGCACTATCCGGGGCAAGCTGGGGTTCCACATCCGAATGGGGCCGGATCAAACGAGATATGAGGGATATGCCAGACCCAGTACGGCGTTGCACGTGTTGCACGTTTAGTCGGTTACAGTCCGAGAGGCTTTCCACACTATAAGAAAAAATTCATCACTTAATTCTAGCTAGTTAGTTTTTCATAAATTATTTTCTCTTCCAGAGTACGCACTCTAAACAAAATGACGGATAAATTTGTGAAGATGTCCCTACAACTGTACCAAGTGGACTACAAGTCTTATCTTCTAGACTTCAAATCCTTGTCTGGAGAGAAAGAGGACACAGAAGAAGACGCATCTTCCCCACTAGTGGCAAGCATACCGGTCCCACCTCCCTTATCGCCCACACAGTTACAAGGCCACCATACAATGGAGTTCTTTGAAATGTGTGCGGCGCTGATTATACAGCTGGCTCGGTAGTGAGAATGTTATATGTTCATATTGTTGAATAGCTGTTTAATGTATCGTTTCTCAACCTTTTCAAAACGTCGACCGGAAATCGGCACTGGACATAACGCTCGACGCATAACGATGAATCGAAATTCAGAACTGAGTACCATTCTAAAATGCGGGCCTAAAGTCCGCTGCGTGCTGTTTCGTGCAAATATGTAGAGAAACACTACGTTACGCGAGTCGCCCGTCACACGATACGTCACGCGGGCGGCGTTCTAAACACTGAACTCTTGATTGCTTGTTGATATTGACTAACTTGACCGTACAGTATGTGTTAGGCTCGCAATAATTTGCCAAACGTACGAGAAACCGGGAATAAATAATACTAAGCTGAAAAATACTATAGTCCGTTTTTTAAATTCAGATAGTAAATTGACAACTGCAAATGTCAAATTGTGAAATAATGATACCAGCTTTTAGTGCTTGTGCTCGAAACTATCGGCAATGTTTGTGGCCAGTGATATGGGGGTGTGACAAGTGATTTGGCTTTATTATATTTTAAGAAAAAAGGTATAATTAAAACGTTTTTTTTAGTTTCGCACACTATCCATATAAGCTAACTATAAAATAACCAACAAAAATCTGTACCAATAGTACATTACTGCCGCGGCCAACAATTGTAGTGTTGCCGAACGATCGTGAAGTATGCGGGCCGAGGCGCAGCCGAGGCACGCATTACGGAGTCCGGCAACGCTCAGTTGTGGCCAAGGCTTGTATAGTGCTTTTCTCAAACAATGCGCGAAAATTAAAACTAAGTAGTATCTAGGCAGAATTTTTTAGTTACCTACTTTTCAAAATCAATGACGAACAACGAACAACAGTATTTTTTCTATTTGCAAGCCAGTTCTATATTTAAATAACGCCTTGGAAAACTAACCTCCTTGATTGCCATGGTTCGGAGTAAAAGTTTGTTCCATTTTTAAATTACACGACAGATATGAGTTTACATAGTAATTTATTTGGCCGCTAAAACACGACAGATATGGATTTTCATACAACTTTTGCTGGCCGCTGCTCGCATGTACAGCAATTTCGATTTATCTCGAAGAAGGTTGTCAAAATAATGTTCACATTTCCAAGCATGTTTGAGAAATAGTACATTACTGCCGCGGACACCAATTGTAATGTTGCCGGACGATCGTGAAGTATGTGGGCCGAGGCGCAGCCGAGGCACGCATTACGGAGTCCGGCAACGCTCAGTTGTGGCCAAGGCTTGTATAGTGCTTTTCTCAAACAATGCGCGGAAATTAAAACTAAGTAGTATCTAGGCAGAATTTTTTAGTTACCTACTTTTCAGAATCAATGACGAACAACGAACAACAGTAATTTTTTTTTTAATAAACAGCATTCTATTTGCAAGCCAGTTCTAACTAACTAAGCTAGTTCTAAATAACGCCTTGGATAAGTTACCTCCTTGGTTGCCATAGTTCGGAGTAAAAGTTTGTACCATTTTTAAATTTACACGACAGATATGAGTTTACATAGTAATTTATTTGGCCGCTAAAACACGACAGATATGGATTTTCATACAACTTTTGCTGGCCGTTGCTCGCATGTACAGCAATTTCGATTTATCTCGAAGAAGGTTTTCAAAATAATGTTCACATTTCCAAGCATGTTTGAGAAAATTTAATTTTTCGATACTGGTGGCACTTGACTATTTTTTAATTGCAATAAACCGGCAACACAGGTAATGTCATTTTACTATCTGAAATTTAAAAAACAGACTATAGATGTTGTGATGTGTGATGACTTTTTGCCGTTTTGTTGAGTTGAGGAACGATGGTTGTTTTCTTTTGGTTTTGGTTTCTTTCTCTTTCGACTCTTGCTTACTTCTGCTAATTTGGCCTAGGGAAACATACCGACGGTGTAAAGGGATCTTATACATCCCTCGATCGCACCATTGATTGTCCTATCACATGAAAAGTTAATCTTAGACATTGTTGAGTTTGGTGAATTGACCATTGTGTATTAAAAGTATATAGATAAGAAATAGTCCACAGCCATTTTCTGGTCGTGTTTTAGGTTCAACATTTTATAGAAACATACGTTGTCAATCGATTGTTGCGTCTTAAGTGTAAATATGTTTTACTAATATTTGAAAAATATATGTAGAGTAAGTGACATGTTATAGAAATATGGTAAAGCGACATTCTAATTAGTATAAGTTGTAGGCGCTTCACTGTAAGGAAATAGCTATAATTATGTAGTATAATTCAATGTAACCAGGACAATGCAAAAATGCCTAATACTAGAGGTAATCTTTTGCTCGAAATGCTAGCACCCGCATATGGCATTGCGTTTTGTGTAAATGTTTTTGTGTAATGTTGATCCTAAAACTTTTAGTTGTAGCTTACTTTTTCAATAAGCAATATATTAAGACGCTAAAATATTTTTGAATTTAGTCAATTATATTTACAAATATGAGCTGCCTTGTATTGCACTTAAGTTATTTATTGAGAGACAAATGTGCACAGTACAGTTATACTATATTAATTATTATATTACAAAAAAAAAATATAAATACCTATGCATACTTATATATACACGCCGGGTTCCCGTAGTAGTCCGAGAAAATAGAACGCCTGTTTAAATACATCATCTTCATTATGCTTACATCCCTTGCCAATTTTTATATTTCTTCCGACATTCCACGGCTTACGATTTCACGGAAGAGTGTGCGATCGTGGACAACGCACAGTGGAATGGAGTTCGTTTGTGATAGTGCGATAGATTTGTGAGACACGTTTGTCATAGTACATGCCGGTGTTATATCACAATGTTGTACATTACCTTTGCCGCGTATCTGGGCTTTTCCGAGAAAGCGTTCTTCTAGAACGCGCAAGTTTATTTCTCTTTAGCGTACATATTTGTTTTTTTAGCCAAAACATCCATATTTGTCCGCTCACAATCTTCTATATCCGCATCATAATGAACTAAAGTATTCATAGACAATATTCTAGGGATGTTAACTTGACATATTCGAAATTGAAAATTTGGATGTAAATCGTTTGCTTGGCTGAATTGAATTCATGTAAGTAATTTTACCAAAGATATCTACAGTCTTACTTTAAGCATATATAGGAAGTGCCTTTTTGTAATAATTAATAATATCAAGCATTAAGTAATATTTCCATAACTAAATACGGGCTGTTCACATAAAATTGTAATAAATTGGGATTACGCATTGCATGTGCTTTTTGCAGAGTTTAAGCACGTAAAGAAGTTCATCTATGTATTTATACATTTACCAGATGGTACAGAACGAAATCTAGGTTATGTACTACGTTGGTTTGATATCAATTGGGGTCTATTCATTATTTGGACAGTTAATTATAAAATGACAACTTTATTATCACATAAAGAGCGACTGATTCATGTCTCTTTAATAAATGTACTTTAAATTAGGAGTAAATAACATAGATATAAGTAAAAAAGGAAAGATACGGCACGTTCTTCCATCGCTAACTCAACACATACCAAAGAAATCTGCACGCGACACTCACTACTACCAAACGACTCGTGTATCTCATAGACTACGGTAATACGGAACCAAAAATTTGGTCACATTTATGGTTGATTCTGCTTAATTCATTAGCTTGTCATCTATGAAGCCGAGAATATTCTATTCCACTTATTTTTGCCGTTATATTAGCAAGGGCAGAGATTTATTGCATTTTTTGCATTCCACCCGCGTGGATGTCGGTTATTGCGACCAAACATAGCTTATGTCCTTTCTCAAGGTCTAATCTACCACTATACCAAATTTCATCAAAATCAGTTCAGTGGTTTAGGCGTCAAAGACGACAAACAGACACACACGTACATTTTCCCATTTATAATATTAGTATGGATATTGTTCTCTTGCACTCCTATACCGTTTTCAGCACACTTTCGAACTGTGACTAAACTTTTATTCTAAACTGCTAGTCTACCTGGTATACATACGTTTTTTCCTTATGCAATGTAATTAACGAAAAAACAGAAACAGAAATCGTACAAATGACACCAATGAATCTAATCTCACCTAATTTAAGCATGCAGAATTCGAGACGCTAGTATCTTTTCCGTTTTACTCACATCTATGGTCAATAGCTCTTTTCGAATGAGTTTTGGCGGGAATACCAGTATGGTCACATTGCGGCATTATTTTTATTTTCCAAAATTCGTGTGAATTCGAGTTTTTATTTATAAACATGGTGGATTTTTAGAAATAACGTCTTACACAACTCACTTATGAATCATCACCTTACTAATCATCATCGTCTTGACAATCATCACATCACTCATCTTCATCGTCATGAAAAACTATTGTATTGAAGATATTTAAGGTTTAGGCTGATGGGTGCCAAGCCTTAATACATAATAAAAAAAAAATCTTTTCGAATTTGGAACTTCCCTCCATACGAAGGTGATACAACATCAGAGATTCATATGCCGACTTTAATGTGATAATTAATAAGTTGATGTTTCGAAAAGCCTATAAAGTACTTTCATCGCTACAAGTATTATTATTAAAGATGTTAATTATTTGTCTCGTATAGTTTTGATTATGTATAGTCGTTTGAATTCCAAATTTTACTTTTTGTTATTTTGAGGTTATTAAAATTTCTTACAAATAGTGTTCGACGTTTTACTGTTTTTCTTTTTACCATTACAGTAGGAAATAATACAAGACAGAATAAACAGAATACTGTAATTTATTACAGATCTAGATAATATTTTAAAAACAACTAAGGAATTTCTTACAAAACAATGGATGCAATGAATATTATCAAGTTTTTATCAATTAACGATACAATAAATAAAGCTAAATTAAAGGGTATTATTATTTGTCGATAGCTAGAATGCTGCTAAAAATTAAATGACTGATTTTGTATAATATCACAATGATAATACATTCATTACATCCCAACAATCGCCAGTTTCGAGTGTTCACGATTTTCGTTATTTCATGAGGCTTCGAAGTCTTGGTATGATCGTAACTCCAGTTGTTCGCCCGTGCGATGATTTTAACCGTGAACGGATGTGCAGTCGATATCGGTCACGCTGTGGGGGCGGGCGCGACCGGAACGCCTTCGTCGGGTTTGCTCTCCAAAGAAAACGGCGGGATCCGGCAGTCGAATGTGTAGCCGTCCTCTCGCTCCATTCGAAATGTGCCCCTGTATGGAAGTAATGTATTACATAACTATAGTTATCTACTAAAAACATCAGTTTCTATAATAATAGAATCCTTGAATATGATTGTGTTAGTTGACTTCAGAACAATTAAAAAAACCCTACAGCGCTAGTTGCTATTCATCAGTATTCTACCCACTCGCAAAAAAATACTGCACCTTGGATATTCGCTGGCGGACATTAATATTGCGCCAAGCATATTATGATGCGTGTCAGGTTTAGAAATACATTACCCTCAAAGATCTGGCTAGAGAGGCCACACGGTGGCCTCTCGTACCGTCAGACGCAGGTCATTACCGGACACGGTAACTTCGGGCGGTACCTGCATCTGATGGGCATAGAGCCAACGCCCGAGTGCCATCACTGCGACGCGAGCGTGGACTCGGGGCTGACCACGCTCACCGAGTGTCCGGCGTTTGAAGCGCCGAGGCGGGAGCTTGTGACGGCCCTGGGGGTGAGAGTGCTCACGCTCTCCACCCTGCTCGCGGCGATGGTCCGCTGCGCGGATGCGTGGGCGGCCAGCGCCTCCTTCTGCGAGCAGGTCATGCTCGTGAAGGAGACAGCAGAGCGGGCGCGGCGCAGCGAGCGAGAAAGACTCGCGGACATCGCTGGCCGCGTTCGAAGGCGGCTCGGGCGTCGGAGGGCACAAACCGACCTCCGCCCCCCATGAGCGCGGGCCTGAGGGTGACGGGTGGAGCCGCTCGTCACCCTAGCAGAAGCAGGCCACGGCCACGGCGCGCATCGTAGGACGATGCGCGCCCCCCCCCCCCCCATACCGGGGGCGAGTCGGGGACCGCGTGGTCCCCCCTCCCGAGGAGGGCCAGACCAAGAGGAATGGCCCTGGGTCAGCCGGGGTGCGAGGGATATGTCAAAAGACAACCTCACCTCCGGCCTAGCACATCGACCCACAGACGGCGTGCGGTTTAGTCGGTTCGAGTCCGACATAACCTCCCCCTTCGGCTCCGACGGGGGGGTATCAGTAGGGATTTCCCGCACGTAAAAAAAAAAAAAAACCCTCAAAGATCTTACGGCACTGTCTCCAACGTGCCAGTAGCGGTAGGCAGGGGAGACACTTACCATATATGTCCGCTGGGCGCCTGCCACGTGTGTCAGCTGGACGCCTGCAGGCTGACGTGGCTGCTGTACTGGAAGGCGGGCGAGTGGCGCGCCAGCACGGGCTCCCACCACGCCGCGCCCGCGCACTGTCTCCAGCGTGCCAGTAGCGGTAGGCAGGAGAGACACTTACCACATTTGTCCGCTGGGCGCCTGCAGGCTGAGGTGGCTGCTGTACTGAAGGCGGGCGAGTGGTGCGCCAGCACGGGCTCCCACCACGCCGTGCCCGCGCACTGTCTCCAGCGTGCCAGTAGCGGTAGGCAGGGGAGACACTTACCACATGTGTCCGCTGGGCGCCTGCAGGCTGACGTGGCTGCTGTACTGGAAGGCGGGCGAGTGGCGCGCCAGCACGGGCTCCCACCACGCCGCGCCCGCGCACTGTCTCCAGCGTGCCAGTAGCGGTAGGCAGGAGAGACACTTACCACATTTGTCCGCTGGGCGCCTGCAGGCTGAGGTGGCTGCTGTACTGAAGGCGGGCGAGTGGTGCGCCAGCACGGGCTCCCACCACGCCGTGCCCGCGCACTGTCTCCAGCGTGCCAGTAGCGGTAGGCAGGGGAGACACTTACCACATGTGTCCGCTGGGCGCCTGCAGGCTGACGTGGCTGCTGTACTGGAAGGCGGGCGAGTGGCGCGCCAGCACGGGCTCCCACCACGCCGCGCCCGCGCACTGTCTCCAGCGTGCCAGTAGCGGTAGGCAGGAGAGACACTTACCACATTTGTCCGCTGGGCGCCTGCAGGCTGAGGTGGCTGCTGTACTGAAGGCGGGCGAGTGGTGCGCCAGCACGGGCTCCCACCACGCCGTGCCCGCGCACTGTCTCCAGCGTGCCAGTAGCGGTAGGCAGGGGAGACACTTACCACATGTGTCCGCTGGGCGCCTGCAGGCTGACGTGGCTGCTGTACTGGAAGGCGGGCGAGTGGCGCGCCAGCACGGGCTCCCACCACGCCGCGCCCGCGCACTGTCTCCAGCGTGCCAGTAGCGGTAGGCAGGAGAGACACTTACCACATTTGTCCGCTGGGCGCCTGCAGGCTGAGGTGGCTGCTGTACTGAAGGCGGGCGAGTGGTGCGCCAGCACGGGCTCCCACCACGCCGTGCCCGCGCACTGTCTCCAGCGTGCCAGTAGCGGTAGGCAGGGGAGACACTTACCACATGTGTCCGCTGGGCGCCTGCAGGCTGACGTGGCTGCTGTACTGGAAGGCGGGCGAGTGGCGCGCCAGCACGGGCTCCTGCCCCACCACGCCGCGCCCGCGCACTGTCTCCAGCGTGCCGCTCAGCGAGAAGATACGCCAGTGCCGCTCGCGCAGCTGAACCGCCTGCGAGCTCAGGTTCTCCAACCGGATGCAGTAGCGCCACTGCAACCGCACACGCACCTCATTGTAACATCGCTCTGTTAAATCTAAACATTGACGTCAATCGACAGAAATAAATGTTTAATTCAAAATTTACAGAAGCGTAAATGTCTTACCCAGTAAACGGCAGAATTCTGAGACTCGCGACTGCCCATATAGAACGGTATGACGGTGACTCGCACGCCTTCTGTCGTCTCGCGGTGAACATCGCTTAGCTCTAACCATGGATGATTCTTTTTCTGCCACGCTCTGAGAGTCTCTTGGGATATAAATGGAGGGTCTGAAATAACAATCATAATCAGCATGATGATGGTACAGGTGGTTAGGCGGGGTTATTTTTTTTATGTGGTTTTATTGAAAAAAAAATTAAATTGTGCGAGCAAGCAAAAGATTAAGATGACCATGCATTCTTATGATTAAGATATTTGTCTACTTTATAATATCCCTTTTTCATTAAACACTTTTTTACTTCTTTTTTAAACTTATTTGGAATTTTATTAAACATTTTTATTCTGTTGCCTACAAACAAATTACAAACCTTATGAAGTCTGAGTTTTGGCACTACAAGTTTATTTTTATTTCTCGTATTATCATTGTGTAAGCTATTGTCCCTTAGCTTATACAATTATAATACGAGAGATACCCAATCATGGTGTAATGTATTTGTTTTTCTGTCCATGATTATGATGACACAGAAGTTAGGGCACGTCACCACCAAGATCTTTGTGGTTCAAGGCAATCTCACCTGTATACCTTACACATGCTAATTAACAGATGAATTTTCATGAGCATGGGCATCAATGCCAGGGGAGAGATATTCCTAATAATTTCTCTAAAGAACAGATTACATAATGATATTTAATCCTCACCTTTATCTGGATTGTGCATAAGAAATTTATCAAAAAGCTCATGTTGCAGAGGGACCCTCTCCACTGAAGTATAGGGTATGATATCATCATGAGCCACATAGTCTAGTCCAGGTATTGCATATAGGCTACGACTTGACTCCTGATTGCCAAGGAAGGTTACAGCTTCAGTTTGAGCACGCTGTAATATAAATGAATATATTGTGCTATACTTTTAATATACCTTATGGAAGAACTAAAACAAATGTTGGGTTCCTGTATCTGCTTACCCCGGGAGGAGAAAATCTTGAGTATATAGATAGATTGGTGTATACTAGTAATATTATTTCAGATAAAAGTAATTTATTATGTAGGATGAGTGGAAATTACAAATGCTGCACTGACAAAATGAAAGACAAACACATTTAGAAAGATGAGAGTGTTGACAGATGAAGATAGATTGTAAACTGTTTGTACTCGAGATTGATGGCACTTGGTGGAATTTACTACACTATGCATATATTGCATAATAATGTCACTATCCTGCACGGCATTATCAAAGGTTTACATATACCTGTGATAATGCCGTGAGGTGAAACCCGCCAGGTTGAAATTAAAAATAAAGTGTGGAAAAGTACAAGTGACATTATTATTCAATAGTATGTAGATATTGGGGAATGTAACCAGCTCCTCAACCCCTGGCTTACTAAATAGGACAGGACAACCAGAGTAGGTGCAATAAATGATGTCCCAATCTTTTCCAGGTGGAGAGGATTTTTCAAACATATTTATTTTACTAGAGAAAATTTTATTCTAAATAATAAGACATGTATATGATTCTTTTGTTAATTTTTGCTGATATCTCTGGTCCACTGGTCTTAGCATCAAGTATAAAAGTGTTCAGACATAAAAATCCACCCACTGCTGCTCAACTAGTTAAGCAGTTGACTGATATAATAGGTGCATACATACCTAATGTTATTATTTTTATTAGTATAGTGAAATTCTTACTATGTAAGGAGCATCTCTGGTATCTATAAGAACTTGATAGAATGTGTGAGTTCTGCCCTTGACCTCCTTGCCAACGTTTGACAGAGAGTCTCCAGAGTCCGGTGCTGGCGAAGCATCTTTGTTCTCCTTCTTATTTGTCGCGTCTCTATCATATACTCGAGCCAACCAGGGAAACAGAATTACTCCTCGATAACCGAATACCTTATGCAAAATCAACTGGCCTGTATCATATTTGCCACTAGTCTTTGGTGATTCAAGTTTACCAACCTCCGCCAGTCTGAAATACGATAAAAATTTAATATGAAATGACGTAGAGGTTATCTAGATTAAATATTCTTTCTGTGGCTGACCTTGCATAACGAGCAACTTGAGTTAATAAAATTCTAGAAATAGATAATCTAATTGGATTTGTTGGTACAAATCTCAACAATATCTCCATTTTATCATTTTAATTTCTTATTTTTTTATATTTTTGTTTGACAGATGACTAGCTTGACAAAAGATGTTAGAGGTGCTCATATTGATCTACAAAATTCAACTTCAAGTAGAGCTCGGGCACTGACTCGAAGTCGAGACACGCATGAAGTTATCAAAAACTATGATAAGAAAAAAAAATATAAATAATTATTTAATAAAATTAAAATTAGGGTAAAATATAAGTATCGATATCAAAATCCCCAAATAGGTTAAGAATACCGACAACTACAAGAATGGCTAGACTCTTATATACTCTTTGGCTAGTTTACGCGACACCACAGAAGTCACAGAACAAGAAAAATTTATATTATCCCGAATTCCCGAATGCTCCCAATCTCCCAAGTCCCAAACCAAATAAAAATGAGACAAACAATTTGACAGATACGATAATAAAGTTTATTTTCAATTTATTTTGTAGAGTACAAAGTCCCGTATTCCCAAACTTTTATATCAATTTTCATTTCAACCTTGCCTAATGTAAATTACCTCTAACTCTTACTATATCTGTACATAAAATACATTATATTACCTATTTATTATTAGTTGAGACAATTTTGTGTAATAAGTAATAAAAAGATAATAATGAATTTAGCTAAAATCGTACAAGTTCTTGGTAAGTGTACAACTCAATAGATTCTAGCCAGTAGTCTTCTGTAGAAAGTCGTCTTTTGTATGTCATCATCATCATCATCATTGGCCTCAGATGCCATCAGGATAATATGTCTTAGTGAAGATGATGATTCTTTTGCATATATTCATATTTATTTCCAGCTCCTGCGACACTAAGGCAGACAAGATGCATTGCTTCTCTATCAGCTTTATCAGATACATATCAAATGCTTTATAAAACTTGTCGCGATTTCGCCGAAGGGGAACTGAAACCAAATGCTGCCAAGTATGATCGAGAACATCTATATCCTGGTGAAGCTATAAAAAAAATGGGTGATCTAGGCCTTATGGCTATAGCTACCCCTGTAGAACTAGGTGGTTCTGGACTAGACTACCTTGCTTATGCCATTGCTTTGGAGGAGATATCCCGTGGTTGTGCAACGGCTGGAGTGATCATGTCTGTGAACAATTCTTTGTACTTAGGTCCCCTTTTACATTGGGGTAATGATAAGCAAAAGAAAGAATTTGTTACACCTTTCTGTACAGGTAAGATTTACTAATTAATTTTTTTATGCTATAAATAAAGACAAGCAATATAATCTGCCTTTCCTACCCTATACCTACTATTCCAGGTCCACCCTCAGAGAATCATCTCACCCTCAAACCAGTTCTCCACTAGGCCATCTACTAATTAAAGGGACAAATCAACAGGGGGAGAATGAATGAATCAAATAGCTAGTACCTAATATGTTTATTTCTATTTTTATACTTTAGGTGATACAGTTGGGTGCTTTGCATTATCAGAACCAGGTAATGGGTCTGACGCTGGTGCAGCCTCAACTACAGCAAAAGATAATGGTGACAAGTGGACCTTGAATGGTACAAAGTGTTGGATCACTAATGGCTACGAGAGTACAGCTGCTGTTGTTTTTGCCACCACCGATAAGAGTAAAAAACACAAAGGAATATCAGCTTTTATCGTGCCAAAGCCAATAAAGGGTTTAGAATTAGGAAAAAAGGAGGATAAGTTGGGAATAAGAGGTTCATCCACATGTTCACTGATGTTCGAAGACTGTAACATCCCAAAAGAGAATATTCTAGGAGAGCCTGGTTTAGGTTTTAAGATAGCCATGATAACACTAGATGCTGGACGGATTGGAATTGCTGCACAAGCTTTAGGAATAGCACAGGTATAAATTTTAATATTGACTTCTATGGTTCGCTTTATGATATAATATTTATGTATGATTTTTCATTGCTATGTACATGCTCTTTCAATGTTACATAATGCCAGCTCTCAAACTGTATTGTGAATATCTGTAGCTACATAATATTTCACTTCAATATCACTACCACCAGAATTGTAAGAAGTTTTGATCCTAACAAACATTGTTGTCCCTGCATAACCCAATAGGAAAGATACATAGTTATACAAGACTATATGTATGTAAAATCACCACTCAACTATCTTCTCCATCGCAAGCTTCTTGATTAGCGACTAAGTTTTTTTTAGGTTCAAGAAAAGTATATCTTGGAAACTACACCCAAATTTATTATTTTTAGGCATCATTAGATGTTGCTGCTGAATATGCTTCAAAACGCACAGCATTTGGAAAGCCAATCATGAAGTTACAAGCTATTCAGAATAAACTGGCTGATATGGCATTGAGACTGGAGTCTGCTCGCTTGCTCACATGGAGGGCAGCTTGGTTAAAGGATAACAAAAAACCATATACAAAGGAGGCTGCAATGGCCAAGTTAGCAGCTTCGGAGGCAGCAACATTTTTGTCTCATCAGTGTATACAGGTAACACATTTTCCTGAACTTAGTGAAGTTTTACTGCCATACAGATACAGAAAAGGCATAAGACATGAGGCATAAGACATGAGGCATAAAAATGAAACCACATCTGCACCTTATCCATGCCACAGCCCTTCATTGCCTTAAGCTTTTTCTGTATAATTCATGCTTAACATGACCAACATCTTTGAATGGAACTTCTTTAGTGAGAGTATTTGAATCACTATGCTTCACAAGATTACTGTTGATTTCAACATTAAATGTTGCCTTATGAACTTATTAACAATTACTTATGATTATAGATTCTTGGAGGCATGGGCTATGTATCAGATATGCCTGCAGAACGACACTACCGTGATGCTAGAATCACAGAAATATATGAAGGCACTTCTGAAATCCAAAGACTTGTGATAGCTGGCCAGATAATCAAGGAGTACGGACTCAACTGATTTAGCCTCTATAGACTGTAGGTGCAGCTGTAATTTTAAGTGAAAGACTTATTGTCAGATATTGTTTTTTTATAAAAATGGTCAGATAAGATAAGTCTAAGTTTCAAGACTAATAGTACCTAGTATTTATCATTTTGTAAACTGTAACATGCTTTAGTGAAGTTACTGCTTTATCCACTATCTTCTCTATATTATACACTATTTTTAGTATATATATACACTATCTTCTCTAAAGTGCAATTTTTCATATCAACTACCATATTCTTAATGTTAATGAAACCTACCAGATTTTAAATATCTGTCTATAAATAGTGGGCACTCCTATGAACTTTTAAATAATTGTAAAATATTTAAATTTACACTTCAACTACTTTATAATGTATACTGTATACTGTAATTTTACAAGTACATACATATTATATTTTTGAACATAATGTGTTGTTGTATATATACACTAAATAAAAGTTATATTGTATTGAAAAAGTTTATTGACTTCTTTATTTATAAGTACATAATAAATCTAAATATTGTCAAGAAACATAAAATTATGGATAACAATCTCGATATTTTACACTTGTGATTAACAGTGTTACATATTAATGAAAAAAGAAATATTAAAAGTAGTGATTATGGAATGGTCTATAAATGTCGGTATTAACATATAATCATAGTTGAAGAAAATAAATACTAGCTTTCGTTAATTCTGGTTACTGCCCAGGCCCAGAGAGTGACTTGTCCATGAATTTCCTCTTGGCAAAGCACAACCACCACTTGCTTGGCTTGCCATCTTCTGTGGCGAATACCTGTAGGGACCATAAATACAAGTTATATTGGCCATTACATACAGTAAGCACAAATATAAATCTTAAAATCACTATGAAATTCAATATGCATATATGTGTCCTCCACATCCATCTGTCAGTACTAAACAAGTATACACATCTTTGTACCAACTGCACACATTCGTTTTGTGAGATCTAATATAAAGCAACTGCAGAACTATTTTATGCTATTTTTCAATGTGAAAAATAGCATAAAATTCGCAGCAGATGTAGCTTTACATTATTATTTATACTTTTCCGAACATGTTACGACATTATTATATTAAATTGAAGTAGAATAATAAGATAGCAGATGTTACCTTCTCACAGACTCGGGCACCAGTCTCATGTCTCATCTGCTGTAAATATTGCCTCATCAAATCTGCAATAATAATATTTTTTCAATAAACAGTTATTGTAACAAAATCTATAACTTTGATGTCTAACTTATTGCAACATTCTGGTACCATAAACACAAGAGGATTTTCTTGTTGTTACTGATCATAACTTTGGTTGAGTAACCTAAGGCACTCGGTAGCTACTTAAAATGAAATATTTAAAAAAAAATATTACAGATCACCAATATGGTATGGTACATATCTTATTTACATTTATCTGATACTTAACTTAGGTCGCCATAAAGGTTTATGAATTCAATTTTATCTCAAATTATTTTGTATGCCACTAGCCAGAAAGAATGTTTCACTAAATATATGCGTTGAGGGATATTTTGTGGGGATATAAGTCAGAGCCACAAAAACAGGTTGGCTCAGTGTCACTCCCTCTCACACAATACATCATCAAATTGTGTGCATTGAAAAAATTATAGGTCAGAAGCTTTGGAAACCAGTGATCATAATGATAGTGAGAACAGAAGCATATTGCCAATAAAATAATAATAATAGGTACATTAGTATAGTATATTACTCATTTACTTACCAGCTTCCTGGGTGCTAGTAGGTCTAGCATACACTGAGTTAAGAGGAAAGCCAGGCTCTCCAGGTATATCAAATTTAGATATGGCCAGCATATACATCTCCTGTTGTCCTTGATTCTTGTTGGAACATTTCTGGAGGCGTTTCAAGCACTCAGAAATGTACAAAGTGAGGTAGATGAGGACTCTATCAGCATCAGACTGGAAAAATCATAACATTAATCATGACTAACCGAGACTATTTACTACAAAACACCTCAGTAATTATGGATTTCATACCTTTATCTCATAGAATCGGAAAAACACATTAGCTTTAAAATAGTTGAGGGCTTCCTCTACGATATCTAGTTCTATTTTCGGGCTAATCGGAGCTGGGCCTCTGAACGTGGTACGTAGAGGCAGCAGAGCTAAGTTACCCACAGATTGGGTGTAGTCGGTCAAAGTCGAGTGATACGCCTATTAGGGAAAATGTGTTTTAATAATGATATATAGTACAGACCCAAAATCGTAGCTCATAATGTTACTTACAGGCATAATAATAACTGTTACACCCTTGACTAGTAAACTAAGTGGGAGTCTAAATTATGTGAGTTCAAGTTTTGTTTACAAATTACAGTTACTTTAAATTACGTGTCATACAAACTAAGCAACTTAATTTCACCAAAATTAATACATAACGTTAGTGACACTGCTTTTAATGTAATTCAGTTCCTATATTATAATCAATTTGAGGAAATTCTGCAGAAATTCTAGATCTCAAAGTGAATCACTGGTATCTACAATTGTCAAATGTGTCACTTGTCTTGTCACTGTTAAGTACAAAGTAATTTTTTACGTCTTGCAATAAAATATGACACAGTCCCAGTCCCGATTGGCGCCACCATGGAGACTAGAACCGAACTATGAGAGCAATCTCTTATGGGAGAAAAGTTGAAAAAGTGTGCAGCTGTATGCGCTAAATAACAGTTCAAAAACCTTCCTCAATGGCGCTGATGGAGGCCACAGGGTTTGATATGAATGTTGTCACGAAGTTCCTTCGAAATACAAACTGATTAGGATTCGTACCCTTTGGTTGGTTTCACTGGCAGCTTTATCTTTATAATTCTATTTTCTTTACTGTCAGGTATAAATACGTATGTCAAGTTTAAATACACAGTTCTTACGTATGCGGAAGAGAAATTCGGAGACGACGCTTAAGACACGATAGCACAAGGATTTAACGAAGGCTGGTACCCTTTTTGCATATTCATATTGCTCCGCAGCATTTTAGTGAACTATCAGCTTGACGGCCTCATCAGATGCTTTTTCACGCCCCGATTAAAGGACCCGGGACTGTAGGAAGACAGAATCACGTGAACTGGTAAGGAATTCCAGGTCTTAATGGTGCGACAAAGGAAAGAGTCACCGAGCCGCTTGCTTCTTGAAGGAATGTTCTGCACCGTATGCGGGTTACATAAGTCCTGCACGTATTGTCCTGTATAGAAAAGGAGAGGGTGGGACTAATTGGAATAGCTCATCAGAACATCCACCATGGTAGAGACGGTAAAATACTGCCAAGGAAGCAACATCTCTACGCATCTGCAGAGGCTCGAGAGTACTCGTGACCTCAGGATTTCCGATAATGCGGACTGTACGTCGCTGTAACCTATCGAGAACTAATAATTAGTACTTTGTGGATCCATTCCAGAGATGCGAGCAGTATTCCACGCAGTAACGAATTTGTGTCTTGTATAGAAGATACCGTTGCTCCGGCGTGAAAAACCGTCTCACTCTGTTCAGGACTCCGAGTTTACGCGAGGCTGTTTTGATGATACTTTTGATGTAGTTTTTGTTATTCAGCTTGCAGCGAGCATCCATACCGAGGATATTGAGGTTGTCCTGCAGTGGCAGTGGCGTGCTCTGAAGAGTGGAAAGGGGAAGGAAAGAAGATATCTTTGCTGTAAACGCACATGCCTCCGTCTTCATGGCATTGAACTCGACCAAGTTCTCAGAGCCCCATTGGGAAATGTGGTTCAACATCCGGTCAAGCTCAGTGACAAGAAGCTGCCTTTTTTCAGCGATATGCGTCTGCTTATCAACAGGACGTCCATGATAACTCCCGTGCAAGGTGCTATCATCCGCATAGCAATGAATGCTGCCGGTCGACAGCATGTCATTGATATGCAGAAGAAAGAGAGTTGGCGATAGGACGCACCGCTGTGGTACGCCGACATTCACCTGCAAGAACTCCGAAGCTCGTCCATCACAAAGGACGCAAATACGGCGCTCCCGCAAGAAGCCAGCAACCCAGTCGCACAGTCTAGGAGGCAGACTGGCAGGCTGGTAGCTTGGAAAGAAGCGATTTGTGCCAAACTCTATCGAAAGCTTTGGCGATGTCAAGACTAATTGCCAATGACTCGCCGTGCTTGTCCATACCCTCACCTAAAATATGGTTAACATACGCCCGAAGATCACCCGCTGGCCGTTTCAGCATGAAGCCGTACTGCCGGTCATGAATAAAGGGGTTATCCTCAGGGTGACGCATGAGCTGTATATTGATTATGTGCTCAAACACCTTGCACAACATTGAGGTGACGGCTATAGGTCAATAGTTGTTTGGGTTTGAGCGATCCCCCTTTTAGGGGATCGGCTGTACATTCGCCTCTTTCCAAGCCGAAGGCACTGTACCAGAGCTGTAGGACAGCCGGTACAGCCGCGTAAGCAGACTTGCAGACCTTGGTGGCTTTGTTGTACGCCGCCTTGAAGTGATCCACGCTGGGATCACCCGCAGCGCGCGCCCCTACCCAGGCGCGGTACGCAGACCGTTTATGATCAACAGCCTCCGCGCACTCGCACCCGAACCATGGACGCGCTCCGCGGATACCGGCGACATCAGTGTAGGGGATATTGTATTCTATGCCTAGACTGACTTCGCCAGTGACAGCAGTTGCGGTCTCAGATGGATTATTACCCTCAAAGCAGCGTTCAACCCACGGGATAGACGTAAAGTAGTCACGCAGACCATCCCAGTCAGCTGACAAGTAGTGCTTCCCCTGCACGGGTCGTGGGGGAGCTATAATGGGCACCTCGGAATGGACCAGATAATGGTCGGATTCACCTAAAGCGGTGCTCCCCGAAACACTGTACTGGTCCGGGTCACTCGTCAGCAGAAGGTCTAGCAGAGAGAGCTCATGGTCCGACCTTTTTGGTATTCTAGTGACCTCGTGTACCAATTGGGTCAGGCCATGCGCCAGAGCAAATGCATGGGCGGCTCTTTCTGCGTGGGTTGTTTTGGCGGAGCTCAACCAGATCTCGTGGTGGGCTTTAAAATCCCCCAAAAACACCAGTTCAGCGTTCGGAAACCGCTCCTTCGCATTATCTGCCGCCTGACTCAGGTATTCAAAGAGTCGAGTTGTCTCGGCATCTCCTGTATGGGAGTGGTAGAGGCACACATAGATCTGACTCGAACCATGGTCTATGTGTACCTAAAGGGTGGAAAAGGATGGGTCCTCTAGGCAGCGCAAACGGCGACAACAAACATGCACACCCCGGCTCTTGCTCGGAAATTCTCCTCAAGGACATAGCCGGGTAGAGCAAGTGGGTCGTGTCATCAGGGCGGCGTCTTTGTGGTGTCTCCGTAAGAAACAGCATTGCAAGTTTCGCCTTCTCCAGGTGTTGGTGGATGACGTTGAAGTTTGTCTGGGGCCCACAAATGTTCGTGGACTTCACCTCAAATAGCGAGCCTGAGGGAGAGTTTTCTGCCGCTGTGTAGACCAATGTACTGTTATTGTGCGCTGCCATGAGGATGAAGCCAAGGGAAGGCGTGAAAAAGAGGCGATTGTTGTCGCAGCACCGCGTGACAAATCGTGGGATATTGGTTTTATCTATGAATGTGAGATATGGCTAGAGCCGACGCGCCGAACGGAAGAGCCCCCTTCCCCAGCCCCCCTCGAGTATGGTCGCCCGGCTCCCTCGTCCGGTCACCAAGCGGCACGACGAGTCATATCGGGATTATGCACGACCTGGTGGGGCAGCCTCCCAGGGTGGTTAGTCCCGGTTGGGCCCCTGTCCTATGCCGCGGGCAGCCAGCGGCACCGGTTTCTACCTGCTCGGCACGTCGCTCCGCGCCACTCCCCACTAGACTAGGCCAAGACCCACCGGTCCCCCTTGTGCAGCACAAGACCACAATCTCCCCTGCCCGGCTATGCTCTTGCTGACCCCTGAATGCAATCCAACCGAGATCGGATTAGTCTGGAGGGTTTTTCGCAATAGTGAACGGTGGTACTCAACCGGTCGAGATTTGTGACAAATAACCAAGATAGTTACTTTTCTTACAATAAAGGTTATGGTAACAGGGGTTGGTGAATACGATTAGAAACACACACACACAGTTTGAGACTTGTGTATTTTTGAAAGTACGTAGGTAACGGGGAAAAGATTTGAACAAATGTGAGTAGGTAGGTAGCGGCGGATGCGCAGCGTACGCGACCTTCGATCGCTGCGGCGGCGGAACGCGGACTCTCTTGCGGCGCGAGCGAGCGCGGGCGCGGTAAGTACGTTAGGCACCGCGCATGCGCGAGCTACCTATTCTCTGTATCGCGCCGGTAAGCGACCACGTGATGTCCGATTGACATGGTTTACTATATGCTCCCCCTCTAGTTCAGGAGAACGCGCTCGTTCCTGGACTAGTATCCTCTTTAAAGCTGGACGACCACGCTTTCTCTTCGGAATTACTGGTTGAGGAGGGGTGAAGCCATTGGCACTATACCGGGTCAGATCCTGCACGTGATACTTCCCGAGCTCGTCATGCGGAGGTTCACTGTTGGAGATGGTATAGGTAGTTGGAGAGATTTTCCTAACTATTTTGTAGGGACCATCACGGCGTGGTACGAATTTAGAGGTGACGTCCTTGGACTTATTGCTCAGAACATGAGACTTGAGAAGGACCAAATCACCTACTTTAAAGGTCTCGGCCGGGCGGCGTGACTGATCAGCATACTCCTTATTTTTGTCCTGCTGGATCTCAACGCGCTCTCGAATAGCTGACAACGAAGATAGGAACTTTTTAAGATAAGGAGTTACCTGTGGTATGAAGTTTTCCTTGTTTAGGACTGCTCGATGGTCATGAGTGACCTCCGAGGGAGACCTCATCTCTCTGGCAAACGTGAGGTACGCTGGGGTGACGCCAGTGGTACGACATCTGGCGCTGTTTAATGCGAAGCGAATAACCGGTAGTTTCTTGGGCCAGGATGTATGATCTTCTTCTACCAGCTGAGCAAGCATAGCCTTTAAATCGCGATTTTTGCGTTCCGCAGGATTGGCCTCTGGATGGTACAATGGGACATAACTCTGCTTCACATCCAGAATAGTCATGCATTGCCGCATGATAGCCGACACAAACTGGACACCATTGTCTGATATGACTCTGCGAGGCAAACCGTATCTCAGAAAATGCTCTTCTATGAGGACTTTGGCGCATGCTTCAGCTGTGGCATCCTTCAAGGCAAAGAGTTCAACAAATCTTGTAGCCGTATCTTCGACTAGAAGAATCCATCGCTCCCCCTGTTCTCCTTCCGGTAGCGGACCGAAAAGGTCGATAGCAAGGACCTCATTTCTTTGGTTTAAGACCGGTGTCTGGAGTAGGCCAGGTGGTTTGGAGTTAGTTGCTTTGTACCTTTGGCAGTGGATGCAAGCCTGTACGTAATCAGCAATGATTCTCCGCATCCCGATGAAATAGTAAAATTGAGATACCTTTTGATAGGTTCTGTCAACACCCGGATGAGCGGCTGTAGGGGAATCATGAAGATCATGGAGGATAGCAGGTATTTGATTTTTAGGCACTACTATTTGGGGCGATTCACTGTCTGAATCGGGATTAAATCTAAAAAGTATACCTTGGTCCATGAGGTATCCTCTATCGGACCATCTCTGGGTTGCTAATTCATCACAGCCTTCGAAGTCTTTAATGATTTTTGTCAGTTCAGGATCAGCAAGTTGTTCGTCGCGCAGCTGAGTGGGAGATTTTCTAGGTAAGTCACATATAACTGTACAAATTCCACAGCTGTCACGGGAATCTTCAGAGCACACTGGTCTGCTTAGCGTGTCTGCAACAACGTTGGCCTTTCCTGGTGTATACTGGAACTGAATATCGAAGGACTGGAGTTTTAGAGCCCAACGGACTAACCTACCTGCAGGTGACTTTAGAGAGAGCAGCCAACGAAGAGGCTGATGGTCACTGCCGATGATCACAGGTTGTCCATCGAGGTAAGGTCTGAATCTTTCAACTGCCCACACCACTGCTAACGCCTCTCGCTCGGTGGTTGAGTAGTTTCGCTCGGCTGGATTCAGAAGACGACTAGCGTATTCGATTGGTCTTTCGTCCTTACCTTCACCCTGAAGAAGAACTGCACCAAGGGCGTAATTGCTGGCATCGGTGCGTAGGATGAAGGGGCGATTGAAATCAGGTTGAACTAGTATTGGCGCTGTTGTAAGCAAGCTTTTAAGTCTGTTAAAAGCCTGAGACTGTTCGGGGCCCCAGGTCCAGACCTGGGTCTTCCTCGTCAGACGTGTCAGAGGTTCGGCGACTTTAGAAAAGTTAGGAATAAATTTTCTGAACCATGAACACGTCTGGAGAAAAGTGCGCAGATGTTTAAGATTGGAAGGTTCTTTCATTTCCAGTACAGCACTCACCTTTTTAGGATCGGTGGAGACGCCATCTTGCGTGATAACGTGGCCTAGGTATCTGACAGTTTCTCTCGCGAAGGCACATTTCTCCCGATTGACGTGGAGGTGAAATTCGGCGAGGCGTTTTATAACTGCTTCTAGGTCTTGGAGATGCTGCTGGAACCCTTCTGAGATTATCAGTATGTCATCAAGGTAAGTAAGTAGGGTTATCTCTTTCAGGGCTGCACAGGAGCGGAGTCGGTCGATGAGACGCTGGAATGTAGCCGGACCGTTTTTTAAACCAAACGGCATACGTTTGAACCGGTAAGTCCCTAACGGAGACACAAACGCTGTTTTGTCTCTGTCCGTTTCCCGAACACTAACCTGCCAGTAGGAAGAACGTAGATCGAGAGTGCTCATGTAGCAGTTCCTTTTTGTACTCTGCAGCAGCTCATCAATGCGTGGCATGGGGTAGGTGTCGGTTTTTGTTACTGCATTCAGGCGCCTATAATCTACGCAAAACCGAATACTACCGTCAGACTTCGGTACCATCAGCGCTGGTGAGCACCAGGCCGATTCGCATTCTTCAATTATCCCTTCTTGCAGCATCCTGTCTATTTCCTGCTTCATCTGCTCTTTTTTATTCGGGTTCAACCGGTACGGAGGAACAGCTACGGGTGGATGGTCACCTGTCTCGATGCAGTGCTCGGTGTAAGGTGTAGGACCTCCCCCTGCTTGAAAAATGTGTGAGTGCTTAGTGAGTAATTCACTGAGCGCCTCACGCTCACCTGTTTTTAGGTGGACACCTTCGTCGTCCCGGAGAACATTTGTAGAAGCGCACGCTGTATACCTAGAGGTAGGTTCGTATAGTAACTTGTGATGTAATCTATTATTATCACTAAAATACCATATTTCCTTATGGAAATCAATAACTACCTTTGCAGCGGATATAAAATCTATGCCGAGTAATGTTTCATTATTACTGGCGTCGGGAAAAATTAGGAACGGAACAGTAATTTTTGTTTGTTTTAGTTTCACGCATAATGACGTCGAGAGTATACGCATTTCCCGGACGTGGCCGTCAGCGAGTTTGATTTGTCGCTGTGAGGGCGTAAGCGGGTGACCCTGACGCAGAAGGAGAGCATACAAAGTATGACCGGCGATGCAATGTTTGGCACCCGTGTCAATCATAGCGGTCCCAAAATAACCTAAAATCTCAATTTCTAAAATTGGGCGTAAATTCCGGAAACTATTTCGTCTACTGTGGTCGCTTCCCGTCGGTGAAACACTTTCATCACAAAAACAATTCGAAAAATTATCCATTAACAGCTCAATTCCCCCCGAATTATTACATTTATCCATAGAACAGGCAACATTAGTAGTAACAGTATTATTAGATTTAGGTACAATATTATTATCATTCATGATCATGACATTTTGTTGCATAACACCATCCACATTTGGATTTGAATGTAATACAGAATTTTCAAAAAAAAAATTTGGAGTAAAATTATTATCAGCATGCATTACTCTATGTCGCATGACACCGTCCATTTTATCAGGTATTAAATTATAACAACAATTATTGAAATGAGATACACAATGTCTATAACACATAAAACTGTCGCTATTGTCCCTATTATTCTCTGAACTACCACTCGCGGATTCGACACTATAAAAACTCGATTTATCATTACTAACTAAGTTTTCACTTTGAGGTCGATTACTATTAACAGAGTTGGACTCACCTCGACTCGCAAACTTACGGCACTGTTCCTTAGTATGTCCATACCGTTTGCAATAAGTACATTGCGGGCGAGACTTGTTCGCACCAGTCGAGGCGGGCGCGGGCGGCTGCGGGCACGTCGTGGTAGCGACGGGGGCGGGCGAGGCGGTGTGTTTCGGAGCTCCAGCGGCGGTGGCGGCCGGCGCGCACGCGGCGCGGGGTGGCGGGCTCGCGGGGCCGGGGTTGGCCCGCGGTTTCGCCGGAACCGGGTATGCACCCGTCGACGGCGCGTATGACGATCGCGGAACACATTTTATTGCACTTTCATTCACGGAGTCTTCGATATTTCTCGCGTGAAATAATAATTCCGAGAATGTAGATATATCCTCACGTCGTAAGCGCTTCCGTATTCTAATGTGTAGTAGGCTGTATACCATGTCTAGCTCGGCTTGATTACTTATGTCGCCGGATGGTAACTTTGCTAGCAGGGCGCGAATGCGTGCCACGAACATGTCGGTGTTTTCGTGTCCCTGTGGTGATGCAAATATCTCTGTGTATATTCGATAAGGAGGCCGGCGATCCCCGAATGCACTTATGAAGTTCTTTTTTGCGTCCGACCAGCTAACTATTTGGGGTTTTATTCCTAACCACCATGTAGCGGCGTTACCTGTTAGCAACATCGATAGGCCACGTATAATATTAATGTCACGCACGTAACAACACTCCACGTAACTTTCCAGGGCATCGATAAATGCCTCCACCGATTCACCGGGGGCGCCGCTGAAGGAGGCCTTGCACCGCGCAAGCGTTCCTTGCGCTTCAGGGACGGCGACGGGGGTAGAGGTTCTGGCTTGGTTGTTGAGAAGGGATTCCATGACGTTTTTAAATGCTTCTGCCTGCGACGTTTGTAAGCGAGAGGATGATGGCGGAGCGCTCTCACGATTCGCTTCAAGACGATCCATGCTTCTTGTTATAGGCATTGCAGTGCGAAGATAGATAGGTCGGTAGGTACACTGAATTTAGGTATGCACATTCACTCACTAGGTCTCTACACACATAACACGTTGGGACGCCACATATGGCAACAGGGGTTGGTGAATACGATTAGAAACACACACACACAGTTTGAGACTTGTGTATTTTTGAAAGTACGTAGGTAACGGGGAAAAGATTTGAACAAATGTGAGTAGGTAGGTAGCGGCGGATGCGCAGCGTACGCGACCTTCGATCGCTGCGGCGGCGGAACGCGGACTCTCTTGCGGCGCGAGCGAGCGCGGGCGCGGTAAGTACGTTAGGCACCGCGCATGCGCGAGCTACCTATTCTCTGTATCGCGCCGGTAAGCGACCACGTGATGTCCGATTGACATGGTTTACTATAAGGTTTTTTTTCGAAGCGTCTTTTATTGGGTCTTTTACCTTAACTATTGAGCATTTCAACAACTTACGTTGTACAAAATATTGTAGTAAATATAAACTTAAAGGGAACGTGCATTTTTAAATAGTACGGTTAACTTAACTTTGCGAAAGTTTTTCTGTCCTTCTTTATTTTTCAAGCCTACTCTAACAATATTTGGCGCGTCTTTTCGTGCCTCCTTAGCAATGACTGCCGTGCACCAAGACCTTCGGGGTGAAGCCAACCTCCCTTGCAAGTCGATGCACTTGCTGAATTCTGATTAAAATACGAGCCAGGCGCAGGCTTTCCTCTCGGAGTTGAGCGGTCTTAGTACAGCAAGAGAATGAAATGCAACGAAAAGTATAAAATAACTTAGAGGAAAATAACTGAATTTACAGATTTACTGTTCTGTTAGAAGTCGGTGCTTAGCCCGAGAGGTCAGATTTCAATTGCTTCCAGCATAGAAGTTCAGGCACCATAAAACATAGCCACACATAAAGTTGGCACCGACTTCTTCTCTAAGTCATTTATACTTTTTAGTTTTTAAAGTCAGTTTTTTGACGTGACAACGTCTTATAAATTGGTTTGCCGGGTGACACTTCAAGAAACTGCGTTACGCTCCGCTCACGTTATGCGCTCACAATGAGAGCGAGTGAGAGGCACGCGTCCCTTCCACTCGGGCATGGTTAGCCCGCCTAAGAGCGACAGAGACAGACATTTTTAAATTGTTACTATTATTTCATCCTTCTTCCTACTATACGAATGAATATTCACATTAAAATTATTTTACCACTCAAAGTCGTTGTCACGTAAAACTTTCGCCCGTATACCGACTTTACAGGCAACCAAATTTTTTTTATTTTTCCTTTGCAGTGTTTGTAATAGGTCGTTCTTAAAATTGTAGTATTTTTTCCCCCTTTTAGTGATTTATTCCAGTCCAGCATGCCATCAAACCATAGTTTTTGAGTTTTGTTTCATAAGATTAATGTCGCGAAAGAAGGGGTTCATTCGGGTCGTGAATGGCCTCCTGTAGAAAATAAAAATATCTGTTACTCCCAAATCAGAAAGTAAGCTGGCTTTTTTTACATAACATAAAGCACATATTTACTGAACTCTAGGTCCTCTATCTTTCACGTCACACTTTACAGGTGTGACGTGACTACATTGAGTCCTCCATTGGACTACAATGGATCTAGCGTGTTACATTACCTCACCGCGAATTGGATCCGATCTTGTGAGCCGCAGTTCTTGGTCATTAGGCTCAGCTGGGCGATGAGCATTCACAACTCATCCTGGGTCAGCATGAATCACATTTTTATTTATTTATTCAAACAGTTGCTTATGTGCTTACAGGAAAGCCAAGGCACACAACAAGCCATTTACATGTCGTACCAAGACAACTTGATAGTTCACTAAAATAATAGGGGTTAAAGTTTGAAATTGCCGTTTCATTGTAATAGGTACTTCGAATTGACATAGAACTTTCATGGTTTGAGATTTTTGAGTGAAACTTTTTCCACATGGTACCTATGTAGTTCTTCATTTAAAAATGTGCAACATTCGATTATCGACTTTCAGTTGTTTTTTTTATTCAGCTTAGACAAGAAAGATGGATACTTCGAAACGCGGCAGAAACAGCTCGCAATATCAATGTTGCGTTTGGAGAGGAGACTGCTAATGAACGCACCGTGCGATTTTGGTTTAAACGCTTTCGTGATGGAAACTTTGATTTGAAGAACGAACCACGAGGAAGGCCGTCCACACAGGTGAATAACAATGAATTGAAAGACATGGTGGAAGCCGATCCGAGCCAAACTACCCAGGAATTAGCTGCATGGTTTAACGTTACCTTACCAACAATATTGACTCATTTGCGTCAAATCAATAAAATAAAAAAATGTGAAAAATGGGTACCTCATGATTTGACTGATCTGCAGAAAGAAATGCGTGTTGAAACTTGTGTTGCCTTGTTGAATCGATACAGAAATGAAGGAATATTGGATCGAATTGTGACATGTGATGAAAAGTGTATTCTTTACGATAACCGTAAGCGAAAAATGCAATGGCTGACCCCAGGTGAAACGCCACAACAGTGTCCTAAAGCAAAGCTTACCAATAAAATGGTAATGGTAACTGTTTGGTGGTCTCAGCATGGTGTTATTCACTATAGCTTTCTACGATCTGGTCAAGCAATAACGGCAGATGTCTACTGTGCCGAACTCCGAACAATGATAGCAAAACTAGCAGTGAAACAGCCCCGACTCATGAATCGATCTTCACCATTATTGCTCCATGATAACGCGAGACCTCATACAGCACGAGAAACCGTTTTAACTCTACAGGAACTGCAATTAGAAACTATCCGTCACCCTCCGTATTTTCCAGACCTTGCTCCAACAGACTACCATTTTTTTCGTGACTTGGACAATTTTCTATGTGATAAAAAGTTTTCTTCTCAGGAGACAGTACAAAATGCTTTCACACAGTTTGTCGAATCTAGATCACCAGAGTTCTATCGCAAAGGCATAAATGACCTTCCTACTAGATGGCAGCAATGTATAGATAATAATTGTAATTATTTTGATTAAATAAATACGTTAAAATAAAAATAAAAACGAATTTCAATTTGTGAGTACAAATCGGCAATTTCATACTTTAACCCCTAATATTACGGGTTAGAATTAATGTGTAAAAGAAATACCAGCCTTTGTTAAATCCTTGTCGCACAGGTCGCCTCCGAATTTCTCTTTGACACACGTATTTATACTTATACTCCGCATGCCGAATGATGATCCCTATGACGTTTCAACTGACAGTTGTATTAGTTATGCGAAACAATTTCGATAAAATACTGTTTTTTCAGGCAAATGTCATGTCATTCAGCCAGGTCATTCAACATAATAAGCAATATTTATTTATTTTGAAAAAAAGACTACGCGCATTGATGGACATAAAACACTAGATAAAAAGTAACAGCCTTATTATATTTTATTTTACTATACTTTAATTTTTATTCAAATTGCATAATTTAAAGAATTTAAAATTCTTATTGAGACAGCGGTGTTGACAAAAGCAGGTACAAGTATGAACGCTATGTTTCTCGAATAACAAAGGAAAAATTTGGGGAGTCGTCCATGGAGGACAATAAACTATTAACACCAAAGAAGAAAAAGAAAAGGTTATGTCATATAACAGAACCTGATGAATTTGATTTAGATGCTATACGCAATCATATTTATTTTTACTACCTACGAGGTGAACTACCGACCTGCCAGAAGTTATTATCTTCATTAAAAGCTGCAGAACTCTTCAAAGGCGGTGCTACTTCTCTTAGAATTGTTTTGAAAAAATGTGGATTCCGCTATAAAAAATGTGACATGAGAAAAATATTAATGGAGCGTACTGACATAGCTTTACTACGATGCGATTTTCTTCGCAAAATCAAACAAATTGATAACTGGGAGAAGGTAGTATACCTTGATGAGACACGGCTGAACGCCAATCATACTGTAGGTAAGGCATAGACGGATGACACAGCCAAATCCAGCACAAAAACTCCTGAAGGAAAGGGCCAGCGCTTAATCATTTGCCACGCTGGCACAGCTACAGGTTTTGGTGCCGAATTGCCTGTGGGCTTTTAAGTCAGTGAAAACAACGGAGTACCACGAGGAAATGAATTTCGAAAACTTTAAGACATTTTTTATAAAATTATTAGAAAATTTGAATGAGCCTCACTATATTTTAATGGACAATGCTTCTTATCACTCAGTTCAATTTAACAAACCCCCCAGCAGCAATAACAAAAAAGCTGAAATTATAGAGTGGTTACACGGCAATGGTGTGGAAACTGACAGTCAGATGTTAAAAAAAGAGTTGGTTAGACTGTTGAACTTTCACAAACAACAGACGCACCCATCATATTTTTTGGATGAATTGGCCAAATCAAATGGACACACGGTAATTCGGTTACCATCAGGTTGGTATCACTGCCAATATAATGCAATCGAGTTGATATAAGGTATCTATATTTTTTATTTATATAATATTATTTATATGCATATATTTCTAAAAATAATTACTAAATGTACAAATATTTTCAGGTCATGCAGCTAGGCATAACACAACTCCGCCATTCACGGCAAATAAAATGATGGTTTTATTGGAAGAAGCTTGCGCTCAAGTGACAGCTGACGATTGGCGAAAAGTGGTCGAAAGAAGGAAGAAAATTTGCTTACAAGACTGGGATCGAGATGTACAATACGACAATATCATTGACCAACCGTTAATAAGAAACGTCACGGATAGCTGCAGTTCAGACTCAGATTTTGAAGATCCGATTGACCCTGTATCAGATTCAGATTGATATAAATAAAATACAAACTCAAAGCATTTGTTTTATATTTCCAACAAATTATCGATATTTTGTTTATCGATGTGTCCCTTCTTAGTCGATAACAGCTTGACGTAGTAACTTTTGCAGCACGTACCATGTACATTTGCATTGAGTTTTTTTCTATTATTTCCGAACATTACGTAATAATTTCTTAATATTCATTTTTATAATTTACAATTGTACACAATTATGATTTTTCGTCTTTTTAATGGACCTCTGAAGGATTTGATGTGATAGGACGTCAGTACAATGTTAAGCGCTAACGAACTGTCATAGGGATCATCATTCAGTATGCGGATTATAACAGTAAAGAAAATAGAATTATAAAGATTAAGCTGCCAGTGAAACCAACCAAAGAGTATGAACACTAAAACGTTTGTATTTTTCGTGAAGGAACTTCGCGACAATTAACTTAATGCTCTCAATAACATAAACGAGACATTCATGCTATATATCTCAAGAATCAGCTTTCAGTAAGGTCCCCACAACTTTACTGAGGCAGGAATCACAGTAAAGTTGTTAGGACCTTACTGAAAGCCTTCCCCGGGTGATTAGGACCGAACACGAAATGTCACAATTCACTGTAATATTACACTTTCTTACACTTCTGTGAGTTGTCCAAGACGTCATGTCTAACAATCCACCATTTTCCACTCAACGTCATCGTCATGAAAAAGTATTGTATTGAAGATATTTAAGGTTTAGGCGGATGGCGTTGTGCCATGTCCTAATAAAAAAAAAATATCTGTCAGTCTAGCTGTCGTAATCATAAATGTCATCTGTCATTATCTTCCAGTTTCATTTCACGTGTTTCTGTGTTTACAATCCTACAATTTGGAGCTAAAATACGATTTATTCATTCGCAATATAAATGGAAATATGACTGACGAAACACAAAATAAGGTGCTCGCGATAGTCGCTAACATAACTAAAAATCAAGATACGCCAGAGGGTGAAATTGAGGGAGAGGTTGAAACTGTTGATAACCAAAAAAGTGCAAAGAAAAATGAACCCATCAGAGGTATACCCAAATCTGGACGCTTTTGGAAGTCTAAAAAAGAGAGGTACATTTTATTACAGTTTGTCATTCAGTAACATCTGAGGAATCTACTGCAAAAAGGCAGTGGATAACTTAAACCACCACTTTTATGATTAAATTTACGCATGCTGTCGCACTAGAATCGAAGATAACATTCAAAGTTATTACATACAATAAACACTAGCTTTTGCCTGCAACTTCATCCTTGTAATTGCAATAACATTAACTTATTAGTTCTGTCCACTTCCCAAACCCTCTCTCATGGGAGGGTTGAGAAAATAAATGGATAAAATGGCCCATTGAAATCTTGGATGCATCATCATTCCAGCCTCAGTGAAATAAAAATAACTTCTGATTTGATATTGGTTTTATAAATAAGCTTCTTATTTACTTGTTTCAGATTTGCAACAGTTAACAAAACAAAAGGCTTGACATCCAGCTTTGAAAAGAAAACAGCATTACGATTAGAATTAAAGAAAACAAAAGAGTTGTCAAAACAACTGTTAGAGGAATTTAAACAAAAAGAACTTGAAAAGAAGGAACGGAGGCGACAGAACATCCAGCGTACTGAAGAGAATAAAAAGAAAGCGGAGATTGTACAAGTAATTACAAACACAGCCAAACTTAAACGGATGAGAAAGAAGCAACTGAGGTTCATTGAAAAAAGAGATACTACTAAACAAGTACAATCCAGTAAATAAACTCTTATTCATTAAAATTAAAATGTTTTATTTTATTTAATCTTAAATTATACAAGGTATCATGTCAAAATCAGTGCAGCTTTTAATGCAATTACCGCTAACTAAGGAATCTCCCCAATTGTGCCAGGAATAGGTTCTTGTGTCACACATCAGCTGGTACCAAGTAATCAAATTCTAGGGCTAGGCCCTAAATGACTGCTTGTTCTCCTATTCTGCTGTTTAGGGTTTTACAATAAATAAAAATACTGAAATAATGTCATATAATATTTTTATTAAGTATTTATAGCAATATAATATACTCCCACAGATACATATAAAAATATTAAATGCCTTTTTCCAAGTTTTGGCAGGTAATGAATTGTGTGGGCATCAAATATTTACAGTAATAGTCTCAAGATAAATGATGAGATGAAACAGTGATGCAAATAATGAAACATCAATCTTACTATTATCTCCACGAACTTATGTACATCAATGAGAAACTTTCAGTGATTATTATTTATATAAATATCTATAAAATACACCAAAATGATTTGGTTACACTTTTCACTGAAAATGCAAAGCAATAACTTCAAAATAAGACTAATATTGTGTGATGGATGACATCAGCAAATTCATAAGGCGACATGTCATGTTATTGTATAAAATTAAGCCTCAATAAATATATTACATCACTTAAGTCAGAATACTGCTCCATGATAATTGTACGGTCCGCACACCTTGGGTTCTATAAATAGTTCAGTAAAACACAGAAGTAACTTTAACTGACTAAGTATATTGATAGAAAAGATATGATACACGACAACTGTTGCTGTACGCGGGGTTCGTCGACTGTTGTCGATCGCGAACTGGACTTAAAGTAAATGGCATGAATAATGAAATATAAATAATGCTGTGTTAACAAAATATAAAAAGTAGAGCAATGTACGAGGCTCGTACATACTCCCAGGCCAGAAAATGAGGATGATGGGAAGCTAATAAAATGATAAGTGAATAACAAGGTGATATAACAATATTAGCCGTAGTGAATAACAAGGTGATAGAACAATATTAGTTTGGAAACATCTAACATATTTCACTATAACGTACGATCGAATTTGTGACGAAAGGCTACCGGCGAACTAGCCTTATTTAGTACATGCGCACTACGCGATTTGTCTTCGACCTCACTACAGGCACAACACTGATTCACTGCACTATCACTGACACCTCTAACTGAACTAGCTCTGTAGCTCGTCGCTTGAAGCTCGATGTCGCTGGGCCCTGTTGCGGCCGACGCGGCAGGTGCGGCGGGTACTCCCGGGCGCAGCGTCAGCGCTCGCGCACGCGTCCGGTACCACCGGCGCCACGCCAGCACCGCGAACCCAACTACACTTGCGAAGAGTATCCCGTAGCTAACGGTATAAAGGTGGATGTCATGCTGCGAAATGCGTTCGGTCAGCACTCCGTCTGACGCGCTAGCCTTTAGTCCCTTGATCTGCTTGTCGATTTCCTCAAAATACTTTCGGTGGTCGGAGTAGGATTGGTTCTCGACAGTGGAAATTGGCATAGAAAGGTTCATGATGTGATTGATGGGAGGGATCTTGATCTTCATCGCATCGACTTCTCTGTATAACACATTTGATAGAGTTTTATGAGCGTATATCGTAAAAGTGTCGCTCTTGATAATACATTCCTCGCCTATTGTTATTATACCGGACTTATGTAATAGCTGTGCAGTAATTTGATTCTCACATATAATACGTACAGGGCATTGATCGCAACAAGAGTACAGGTAGGTGTTCACTCGATTCAGCTCATTCCAGGAATCTTTGCAAGTTAGTGTCACTGTTTGACATTGATTGGATAGACGATCTCTGATGCAAAAATTTTCATCTGATGTCATGTGTAGAATGGGCTGCTTCAAAGGACATAAATGAGATTCGTTTTCACTTTCGATACAGTTGGACACGTCTCCCTTCGTCATAGTTACGTAAGAGTCTTTTTGTATATTTATAGCAACATAATCGGATATTGGTACTAGGCTGATCATAGTGTTTTCCCTTTGCTGTGGGACAGGCATAAGTCGGTATAGCTCGAAGTTGTCTCTGCTAACTAGAGGAATCTTTATTTCGAAGATAATAAATTTATTTGAAGCTCTAGCTTTGACTGCAAGAAGACGGTAGATGTTGGACATGTTTTGTAGATTTATCAATGGCAAGGAGATGTCTCGGGACAGTAAACTATTGATAACGTTTAGTTCCCCTCGGAGCTGTTCAGGGGTAAGTAGATGGAAGTTGAACTTGCCAGCATATATGTCAGTCAAAGAGTCAATGATCATTTCTTGGATGCCCTGCAAGTTGACTAGGACACCTTGTGCGATGACAGCAGATAGTGTGAATTCACACGAGGAAGACACAGCTGATAAATCATTGTTTTGTTGGTTCAACGACTTCTCTAAATTGATCAAATGCTGGTTGAAAAGTTTGCTTTGTCTGTTGACAGATGCTTCCACTCTCTTTATTAAATTAAACTCTCCTTCGACGATCGAAGTTTGATTTTTCCAGAGCAAGCTAAGATGTTTCTGATTTTCTCTAATGGTCTCGATGTCTCGTTCATACTGTTCTGCGAAGTCTTGATCAAGTACGCCGAACAGTTTATTAGCTAGTAACCCAATACCGTTGATAAGGCCACGGGCTACGCGCACGTGAGCTTCACCCGAGCGGCGTGTGAATTGCTTACCGAGCAAAATTCTGTTGTAATGCTCGAGCTCATTGAAGCCGTGATGTAATTGTAATAAGACTACTTCACACTGACTAATCCTATTCTTTATTTGATCGTTACAAACTCCGTCTAAATGGCTGATATATTTACTAAGTAGTTCTGCGCTTTGCCAATAAGGAGCCATGTCGTAGTAGATAATTAGATTCCAATGATCTCGTTCTAGACGTACGGTTGAAAGGTGATCGAAGAAAAGGCCTTGACTGATATTGAGGGTTGATATTTGATACTGGCTATCCACAGCCGTTGTCATCATGAATAGCAGTGTAAACAGCATAACTATATAGTTATATAGACTATGTTTTGCTGAGCGCTTGATAGTAGCTGAGGCGACATTTTCTTGTTTCTGTTGAAACTTGTTGATTTGGTCGTCCCTCTCCGTTTCTCGAGTTGGCAACCTTGAAATTTTGGTGATTGGTCGTTTGATCGTACCGGTTTTTGTTTTTAAAGTCACTACACGCACATAGTTATCCTTGCCCGGATGCAAAGCTATTACTCTCCCAAGGGCCCACTTCCCTGAAGGTAGATTTGCGTCGTGAATGATGACGACGTCGTTTATCTGTAGATTTTCTTTTGGAGTGCGCCACTTGCAACGGGCAGATATCTGACTAAGGTATTCTAGTTGCCATTTCCATTTTACCCGCCGCACCTGCCGCGTCGGCCGCAACAGGGCCCAGCGACATCGAGCTTCAAGCGACGAGCTACAGAGCTAGTTCAGTTAGAGGTGTCAGTGATAGTGCAGTGAATCAGTGTTGTGCCTGTAGTGACGTCGAAGACAAATCGCGTAGTGCGCATGTACTAAATAAGGCTAGTTCGCCGGTAGCCTTTCGTCACAAATTCGATCGTACGTTATAGTGAAATATGTTAGATGTTTCCAAACTAATATTGTTCTATCACCTTGTTATTCACTACGGCTAATATTGTTATATCACCTTGTTATTCACTTATCATTTTATTAGCTTCCCATCATCCTCATTTTCTGAGCGCAGGATAAACTCGGATTGACATGAATAGTCTCTGTGAACAGGTCCTTAAAGCTGGACCATTGAGGATAGTTTCCAGAAAAAATAGGGATATCCATTTTAGGAGTAGATTTTTCAAAGTGCGAGACAGACCAAAGCTTTTTGTTAATAGACTTGACAATGTCCATAAACTTCTTTTCCGTTCGATAGAAATGAGATTCGTACTCCGGATTCCGCTGACCTAGCTCTGAATCCAGCTCCCAATGAAGATTATCGATTGCTGTCCAACGAGATTGTACGCTACGCAACAAGTTATCAAACTCCCATTTTTCAGTTACTAAATCTAAATTGATATGCGAAATAGTATGCTCAAAAGCCTTGAAATTACTGCTCTGTTTTCGCAGCATCTCATCAGTTTTGCTGTTGCTACCTCGCGCTTGAGAGGCAAATTCTGGCATAGGAGACCCAGACACAGCCATGGGGGTAGCTGGTTTGATTAAAGGAGCTTTTAATTCATCGCGCGGTTTCGCAGTAATCTCGTAATTTTGAATAGCAGCCTTGATAGAGGTATACCTATCCCCGGTTTGCTCGAAATAATTGCTTGTAAAATATGGATGAGACCCAATTCCAAGTCCACAAAGCTTGATATGATTCGACTGATACTCACTCCAGTAGCTATCTAGAGTGTCTAGCCGACGTTTGATATTATCAGGAGATTTCCTCTCCGAACCGTCCTTCTTAAAATTCGAATATAGTTGCTCAATCGCCGCTGAGATTTGGTCTTGAGCAGCTAGTAAGTCTTCCATGTTCGACGAGTTGATACAAGCAAACGAAAGTAATGATATGGAAAGATCTTACTTGATACTTGAGGTTGACGTGGAGCAGTCTTCGTCTTTGATACCTGTTGGTACCTGCTGGTATGTTGAGATGCGCAGCTTGTCCACGCTGATATTTTTACTGCTAGTAATCCTCACTTGAGTCACAGAGCTGAATTGATAACTACGATACACTGAGTCACTTGTGAGGGGATAGTCAAATAAGTTAAAGTTAAAAAAAAAGATGTACGGTCCGCACACCTTGGGTTCTATAAATAGTTCAGTAAAACACAGAAGTAACTTTAACTGACTAAGTATATTGATAGAAAAGATATGATACACGACAACTGTTGCTGTACGCGGGGTTCGTCGACTGTTGTCGATCGCGAACTGGACTTAAAGTAAATGGCATGAATAATGAAATATAAATAATGCTGTGTTAACAAAATATAAAAAGTAGAGCAATGTACGAGGCTCGTACAATAATAGTACATATTTAGTTCGCAAACCGTTAAACTTATCAGTAATAACCACTTAGTACAAAATAAATCCAAAACTAAACTGTTATAAATCGTTATAAAAATTAAATCACACATACCAAGTATACCTCTTCTTATGATGTAGTGTCTTAACATCTCGTATTAAATTCAATCAAATAATTTACAACAACAATACAGTCGTCATAATAATAACAACAATAGTTAGTAGCTTATACTCTAATATTTTAGTCTAACATTTGTCTATAATACTCCATTCAACATATAGAAAAAATCTTCATTGAAAACATCAGTCTAAGGCAGTGACAACAAAGTTTGATCATTAAAAACAACATAGTGGACAGGGTAGAAAACTGCGGCTCTTATTTATTAAAGTTTCTGAACTTATTTTGTTACAAAATTAATTAAGCGCGGCCGTGTTTATACAGTTTTATAAAGTCAAAGTAACTTGAATTTCTACCTAAATATTGCAACACTAAGGCGTCGCACACCCGGCGTAAACTTAGCCACAAACTATAGCAGGCGATTTATGCGTATTCACAATTCGCGCTAATTAACAGCGTAGCAAATCTCCATGTTGAATCATAATTTAAATTCAAATCCGCACAATGTGAATGCAATAAAGTATAATTTGTTTTCCCCTTAAAATATTACTTACTGTAAAGTTTAAGACTTCTGTAGTTTTGATCTGGATTTAGTAAAAACAAATAGTTACGTGTTAAATGGATATGAGATTCGTACAAAGATCGTAACTAAATTAAAACAACCAGATAACTTAGAATTAGCATCTCGAAAATGTTCGGCGGCTCGTAGGAAACAACTTAGAATAAAAAACAGGCATCGTAATATAACCCTTGGATATTGTATAACAGTATAATTTTAAATATGGAAGTATCACAAATATCAAATTCCACATATCAACCATATTTAATTTGAATCGTATCTCGAATGTTTTTTTTTTCATTTAAATCAAATCACAGATGTTAATAAGTATATTTACAGTTTAAAAAATGTAAATGAATAGCCACTGTTGCATTGCCTTAGTTATAATTATCAGTGGCGCCAATTTGTAAGGATTATATTACTCTGACACGAAATGTAAAAAAAAGAAACGATAAAAATTATCCTTAACGAAGAAAAAGTGACTGAGTATTCTTAAAATACCAATTATTTATATTACTGTAATTGTGTATGTCGTTAAAATTTATATAAGATCTTCTAGTACATCGTAGTTTTCATTTTAACTAGAGTACCCTGCGCTGTAACTTGAAAATATATACTAGATAGAAGAGTCATCACTGCGCTGCAACTATTATAGTCCATGTATGATTTGAGATTGACATGGTCATTCACAATAATAGTGTATTACTCACCGGGATATTTACCATGTTGATTATTTATATTAAGTTACCGATATTTCGGCGCTGCAAATATACCGGTGAGTGTAACACTATTAATATTATAGTCTAAATAATTAAAAAGGTGCAATATGCCCGTCGCGGTAGTTTCGGATTAGATTAGATGTCTTCAAATCGATACTGAAATTAATTTTCAATGTAAGAACACTAAAATTAAATTCTTATCTGCGAGATGTCCTAAATAGGTTACATTGTACCATTTTAAATGGTACAATGTAACCTATGGTACAATGTAACCTATTTAGGACATCTCGCAGATAAAGAATTCTGCCTAAACGGCAGAATTTCAAAACTATGTGCAGAATTTTAAACTGAAATAAATTGCCCTCCTTATATCAATACTAATATTTTAAATGCGAAAGGAACTCTGTCTGTCTGTATGTTACGCTTTCACACCTAAACCACTGAACTGATTTTGATTAAATTTGATATAAGGATAGATTAGACCTTGAGAAAGGATATGCTATTCACAGGCTATGTTTGCTCGCGATAACCGACATCCACGCGAGTTAAGCCGCGGGCAAAAGCTAGTAATATATAAGGAGGGCAATTTATTTCAGTTTATATTCTTTTCTTATTATTTTTTTTTTAAAGTGCACCTATTAAATTATTTTGACTATAGATAAAAAATGATGAAACAAGCAATTCAGATGTGATTTGATGATTGGTGACAATCAGGTACTCTTTGGCACACAATTGAGGCACTGTGTGTTGAGCTAGACGCAGAACAAACTATATTTTATTCTCGGTTGCTGTATCGGCGCCTACGGCTAACGTTGGCTGGTGTCTAACTGCCGTATACCTCGAGACATGTATCTTAGAACTCGGACTTGGTAATTTGAGCTCGTCCACCGCCGTAGCACCCCGCGATCCTCAAAAGACACACGAAACATGTACTGCTCATATAGAGCACATTTAAGATCCAAGATATATGTTCCGAATAATACATTTAATTCCCTTACCGAATACAACTGACTGTTTATTAAATACTTATGCATGTTCTGAAAAAAGTATTATATTCTACTAACACAAAATCACAAACAGTCGAAGTAATAAATTTTAATAAAAATTTAGATGAGATCTTTTGGTCTTATCTGTTTGTTCACAAAGCGGATTTCTATTCATTTTTCGTATCTAGTATATAATGTCTTTGTGTGATTTCAATCTTACATTTTAATATTAACAGAACAGGGACATTATTCTGAATGACATTCGAGTTTCAAACGCACTCGTAACGTGAGAAGACGGTAGATTTTAATTGGTTAATAAAAAAAAGATAGGACTGGCGGAAAACTAGACCAACTTAAATGTGTCGGTTATTACGAAACGCACGTCATGAAACAGTTTGTCACTCAGAATAAGGGGCCAGAAGCGTATTTAAATCTAAACAAGTACAACTTATGTCTTTATACTGTAACATACAAACTCACGATTGGGCCAGTGATGCGTGTACAGTTAGATAGCAAACATATATGCAGTGCGACTTACTATTCACATATATTACAGGGATAATACTAAATATTTATTTAGATCACTTTCAGTTTCGAAAACAGAGAAAAGAAAATATTTTTTTCATACAAACCATTATCACAACTTGTAGACAGAGTATTATGTTACAGTTCAACTCCTTTCTGATCAAACTAGATCATTTGAATATTTTATTAAATGCGAAACTTTTTAAATTACCTACTTAATTTGTATCTGTAGGAACAATCAAATTAATATACCGAACATGAATGAAGAACAAATTGCTTTTCAAAAAATTTAGAACTCGGTATAATGCAAATAAATAACTGTGTTTGCTTTACCCTACTTTATTCAAACATAGATTAGTTCAATCAAACGGTAGGTGACATTTTTTACTATATGGATTGGACAACATTCCATTAAAAAAACCGTTAGGCGCAATTTCTATAATTTGCGATTGGTCCAATGTTCAAAGTAACGTCAAATTTGCGATTGATCTAATCCGCGATTGCTTCAATTCTAAATTGGTTCAATTCGTATTACATACAAAATTTAGATTCCATAAAAAAATCCATATCATCAGGATGTCTTTTTTTAAATATAGTACATACTTACTGTTCACAAAAGAGTCGAGTGTAACATTACAAAATCTATATTCTTAGTTATCACTATATCCGCCGTCCATTCTGTTTCAAATTTAGATCACAATAACAAAGAGGAGGTTGCCTAATAACGGTATCGTCAATTATATCAATTTCACGGCGAGCGTGTTTCGGGGCCGTGAGATATATAGAGTATTAAATGCGAGCCCACGCGTGAGTATAACAAGTACCAGTGGTGAAGGGTAGAAATTTTAAGACGGGAAGCCGGTGTCAAAAATCTTCCCTCTCATAAAACGACCGACCATAGCAATTTTGTATGAAATTCTACCGCGACTCCTCTTTGCAGAGTAAGCCGACAGGAATCGCGTTATAGGGACCCCTCGCCACTGACAAGTACCTCTCAGTACATAACGCGTGTCGGACGATCCTCGCCTTAGAACTGCCTCACCAAGCGACAAAGTTCGATATTCTTCAGTAGTGAATAGGTAAGGTCGGTGTCACGGACATAAGAGACGCGTGTACAAGCGCGAGCGGTAGCGAGGGCGGGCGCAGTCACACGTCGAAGTCCGCGCCCGCCTTGCCCACCGGCGGCGCTATGAACGGCTCGCTCCACATTCTTCTGAGATCTCCCTGGAGAGAGTATTTCATGTTAGTATACGCTCGAATTAGCTTCGTCCTGAGTTTCTATACAAGTGACAATAGCACAGAGTAAATACAGAGATGAGGTGGCCTAAATTACTGTGCAGAACTATCGGGCCCAATCGGACTTCACCACAGTAAGCGTGTGCCTAAGTCGATGTACTGTCGGTGTTTGTAGTCGTTTTGTGCACTACGAACGGAGTCGCATGGGTTAATCCATAGGGAAATCTGGTAACACCACCCCCTCCCTGCGTTTGCTCTGTGGACAATACCTTGACGTAGGCCATGGTGAGCAGCGGCAGCAGCGTGAAGGGCACGAGGTACAGCAGCGCGGGCTGCGCCGCCTTGAACACCTCGGCCGACACCGTGGCCGTCAGCAGCCCCAGGAAGTAGCCCAGCAGCGAGCAGTGGAAGTACGTCAGCCGCGACCCCTGCCACGCACACACGACATTCATTAGATCCAAGTCGCGCAAAGCACTATACTGCAAGAGTTTGGTTATTGAAAGTTGAATCAAGAAAAAGGCGGCTCATTAAGCTAAGCGTCCACCTACAGGTAACGTCCGCAACGCATGAAACGGATTGCACTATTCTTTGTGTGGAAAGTCAGTGCGTCCACCTATAGTACGGATCGCACGAATCTGCTCATCAGCACTGCTGACGCACTTGCACCGAGAGGCAACATTTTTGCGATGCGTGCCGATAATATCATTCGGAATGCCGGTCAGGTGGACGCACGCTGCACGTATTCCGCCATTTGCATTTTTGGGATATTTACGATACGAGTTGTACGTTCGTTACGTTGTTTATGGGCGTTTTTTAGCATCAAAGTCCGCTTACTACGTAAATTCGAATGAAATGGCGTCGGTAATGTGTTTGCTGGTAGTCGCGGCGGCAAAATACGAGCAGTACCGATTGCTTGGACGCATTGTGAAAAATTCATCCGTTTGACGCATTACGTGCGTTGCCAGTAGGTAGATGCTTAACTTTAAAAACAACGGCAGGTTATACTGGCTGTTATAGAAAAAGGTTTTTAGTAATTTTTACCGCACGGTCGCTATACCGCGCATTAGGTACGCGCGGCGTGGCGGGGGACGAGGTTAAAGAAAGAGCATAAGTCGGCAGAAAGTGAGATGCCGCCGTGAGCGTTGACGGGAGACTGACCAAATCTGACAGTGATACTCCCCCGTCTTGATGTGTACATTCCTGAGGCGGGTACACAGTGATTTTGGACCGTATTTAATTAAAAAATCGTGTCGTGTACTTTTCACTAGCCAGACTCTAAACAAGATATGGTAAAATGTGGTTGATTTGGATTCCTAATTTTACTAATTCAGGTTGATGTATAGAGCAAATAACATACCATCGATCTGGGACCAGGCACTTGTCCCATCTGGCACACTAAATTGGCTTTCTTGTAGGCGTCGTAACGGAGCACGAAGCATAACAAAAGTCCTGGCATTACTATATCACCCAGCCCTGAAATAAAAATATAGTTCAATAAAAAACATCACAAACCTAAACTAGGTTCGTAGTACTTTTTTAATGGGGACGAGGTAAAGAAATAGAAAGAAACAACAGGATCGAGAGCGTGGGCGACGGACTGACAAAATCTGAAGTTCGATTAGTCGATACTCCCTCTGTGACGCCGCTGAATACCCAAGGCGCGGTACAGCTGTTACGGTCAAACTATAATCCAAGATCCCAGAGACGACGTCATGTATTTTCTGATGAAATAAATATGTACGATTGAGTAATTAATGTTAGTATGTACCGCAGTTCTGTGTGATTGAACAACAAACATCTATCGAAAATTTCTCATTTATTACAAACAAAGAAGTACTAACCTACCTGATTAATAGTAGTTTATGATACTGTTGCATAATAAGGGTTCTAATAACACGAGTGTGTTTTAAAAACACGAGCCGTAGGCGAGTTTTTTTATATTATCACACGAGTGTTATAAGACCAAGTTATGTACAGTGTCATACACTACTTTATCTACTCTCATACTATAATACATAAACTAATTTATTTTATAAACAAAACCAAACTTTGTTTAATATAAATGTTAAAAAATAAGTTGACGCCAAGCCAAGGCCGCAAACATCGATTGCGCATGCGCGTTTCTTTTTTTTTCTTCCGAATTGGCCGTTTTTTTTTTAAAGTAGAGGTTCAGTCCAGATGGAGATTGTATAGGTGTATCGTTATGATTAAAAAGTTATTTTATGATATAGGTGTCCATACAAGACCTGTATCGTAATAAAACTTTTTTTTTTGGCCTGTGCGTAATGTTTGTCATAAGAGTTCTGATTTCAATTTTATAATCTTTGTATTATAGTATCAGAGTAGATAAATATGTTTTAGTAACAGTACATCTAGAAGTCTTTTCTGAGTTTAGCAAATTTAGAACGACATAATTTACGTATGTAATATTTATCAGTTACTTGAAGCGTAATCAAGATGCGAATATCATCTATCGCACGAAAAATTAAGTATCATAGCATTAATTAGCCTTGATGTATTCGTACATAGCAAGTTAAAAACAGCAACTTTAAATCAGTGTTAACTAACTGCCCAAAAAAGTACTGTAATGCTCTCATGGTGTACGGCATGTGAGTTTATTTATTCGCCCATATCTTTTAATGCCTGAATATTTTTGGGTGTATGGGATATTCTATAGAATCTATCCAACATCCCAGGTGTTTGTGGCGTTACATACATACTATTCACGCCTGCAAACTTATAAATCCTCGAAGGGGTAGCAGAGGTAACACCCAAATTTTGCTAACTACGATTTTCAGTCCCACGCAATAAGGGACCGAGAATGGGTATGCCGACGCAAAACTACTTGTAGATGGCAGCAGCATATGACCAAATAACAATAACCATCTGTTCTGTGACAATAACAAACTCATAGCTGTCAGATTTGAAGAGACACACAATGAAACCTACGTATAATGACAGCTAACATTGGCCATTACGAGGCACTCTCTGTAGGGATAAAAGCGCAGTCGGCATCCCCATTGTAGTTAGAGAGAGTATTGTAGTTAAGCGGACAAAGGTCTGTGTTTACTGTAGGGTGGATGGAGTGAGCCAGGTTTGAGATTAGTCCTAGGATAGTAAGGCAAGTGTGGCGAGTGCGTACCGAGCATGGAGAAGTGCCCCTGGTGGTGCATGGAGGGGAACACGAGCTTGGCGGGCAGCGACAGCTTGGGCGCGTCGCGCATGGCGCCGCCCAGCTGCAGGCGCCGCGCCACCACGTTCATGGGGTTCTCCGCCGGCCTGCACAAATATTACATATCATTTTGAATCTTATCTGCGGGAATAAAAGAAATTGGGGATTGAGCCGAAATTATCAACAAATAAAAGGTCTATATAAACGATATTCTAGGACACATATTTCGGACAGTGGTCCGAGCATGAATAATATTCGAATTCGAAACGTAAACGCATCAAGAGAATGCATTGTGATTGGCCGCCTGCCTACTGTGGGGTGTATCCCATCTGCCCCGGTGGCTTGGCCCGGTGCCGGGCCACATGGGAAAAAAATGTTTTAACTGGCCCGTTGATATGTTTAGCGGGCCAGATGACACAAATCAAGTGCCATCGTCCCCGGTAAGGGGAAAATAGAGGATACGCCACGTGATTTGTGAAATTAATTTGGCCTCGTTAGCCATTTTGGCTTCGTTAATTAATTTATTATATTATTTATATATTATATATATTTATATATTATATATTAACTATGTTGAGATTTATGACACAAGTCGATATCGCGTCAAACACAATAAAAAATGATTTTTGTGTACTAAGCAGTTTGATTTATAAGTTCAATCCCTTTCATAGATGCAAGTTGTTAGTATTTCACAAATCACGTGGCGTATCCTCTATTTTCCCCTTACCGGGGACGATGGCACTTGATTTGTGTCATCTGGCCCGCTAAATATATCAACGGGCCAGTTAAAACTTTTTTTTCCCATGTGGCCCGGCACCGGGCCAAGTCACCGGGGCAGATGGGATACACCCCTACTGTGAACCATCTGGTGAATTTGAGCTCGTCCAGCGCCCTAGCATTCCGTGCTATCAAAAAAGACACGCCATCTGAGCCTACCATATGGACTCTAAATTTAGATGGATGAAAATAATTACAAATCACACATATGGAAACACATACCCCAATGCTAATATATGTATTTACATGCTATTGCACCGAGCGGGAATCGAATCCGCGGCCACTGAGCAGTCGAATCCTCTACCTCTACTGTGCACTAAATGGCCAACTAACAAAAAAAAAGATCAAACAATGACTGGGGGAACCTCAGACCCCTCGATTAGAACATAATATGTGATTTGTTGATTGGTGCCCCGTGCTACCAATAGTCTGATTTTTGTATTGCCGGTTTATTGCAATTTAAAAATAGTAATGTGCCACCAGTATCGAAAGTTGTCGATAAATTTAATTTAGAACACATTTGTATATGTTATTCTATAGTTGGCTATGGATAGTATACGAAACTAAAAAACATTTTAATTTTAAAATATAATAAAGATCAACCACGTGTATCTAGGCCACAAACATTGTTGATAGGTTCGAGCATGTCACTAAGCACTAAAAGCTGGTATTATTTCACAATTTGACATTTGCAGTTGTCAATTTACTTTCTGAATTATAAAAACGGACTATAGCAAAAAAAAAAACCTATAAGAACTTTAGTTTTAGTTAAATTAGTTTTTCCAACGACCGCCATTTTGACGCACTTGTCGTGACGTCAATGTTCATAACAACTAAACAATTGCTTATGTCGTGGATAGCTGCAAAAGTGTTTCGGATTGCAAACTATTAATATTTTGTGTTTTACTTCAATTGAATAATGCAGCAGGCAAATTATTTACAACAACTAGACACTAGACGACATGAGGTGATAGTTTTTATTCTGGGTTTGAAGTCAGAGTTCACTCCGAGTCGGAACGCCATTGACCGGCACTTCCAACCAATAGTTACGTTTTAACTCATTTCAATTTCCCACTCAACCCGCGCACGTTCCGATAATTATTTCCTTAATCAAATCGTTATTATATTTAAAAAATATATTATGTACAATATGTGCGTACATGTAAAAGAAAGACTATATAAAAAATGTGCGGTATTTGAATCATATGCATATTCCCTATTGCTATATCCCACTAATCCTGCAACTGTTTATTTTTGCATGTTGTTGACTTCTTTGCCCAAGAGTGGGACAATAATATGTAATATATTTATGTAAGTATACTATAATTTTTTTCGTGCGGAAAAGCCCTCGGTTATCTCCCCGCCGGAGCCAGCAGGAATGGTTATGTCAGACTCGAACCGAACAAAACCGCACAGCCGCTTCGGGCCATCAGTTACCGGGGAAGAGGTAGCCCGCGCGCACCCCGACTAACTCAGTGTTGTCATGGAAGGCCCTCTCGGGCGTGGGACCCCCAGACGGAGGGGGGGGGGGGGGGGGGGCATCGCGCCTTCTGTCTAGGTCTGAAATATATAAACTAAATATGTTACCTTGTGGCGACTTTAACCATGACGTTGGTGGTGAATATATAAGATGAGAAGAAGACCCAGAACACGTCGTACAGCAGAAGGCCAGTGAGCAGTAATGTCGACACCTTGAGTGACGGCAGGCGGATCAGAGCGATGAATGTCACGCACAGACCCATCCCCATCGCTGAAATTATATAATGTAAGTAAATTCTGAGTTTCTTGCTCATTATAATTAGGGGAAATAGGTGTAATAGCCCACACCGAAGGGCAGATCACCCGTCCAGTCGCGGCGTCCCCTGCTAGCTGTAAGTACTTATCATTATCATCCTCATACTTAACGTTTTCCCAGTTGTATGTAAAGATTCTAAAGTTTCCCCACTATAAGTGGACCTCAGGGGTCCACTTATAGTTTCTGATTGCTTGGTTTATCGGCTTTTCCGGGAGCAACTGCCGTATGACCGTCGAACCCTGAGAGTAAAGCCTGCGCCAGAGGGCTCCAACTTGTTCACCTGTCACTGTCCCCCCAACAAGTACTTATATACCATAGGGGGTCACGGACAGCGGACGTAATACTGGAGTGCGAGGCAATAGCCGCTCAGGGCGGTCGCTTCGCGAAGCTTGTGAAGCCCCTACTAAGTTTCTGCGTTTCTGGGACCAGCTCTGCTCTAGACAGTACTCTTCACGCAAAATGGCCCAAAAGAGAGGCTAAGTGTGGACAAAAGATCTTATCCAACTTCAGATCCTGGCTGGCACGTGAGGCTCTCATTCAGGGGCCTACCTTCCGGCTAATTTTGGTTACTAATCCCACTAATATTCTTCTTCATCCTAGCGTTAATCCCAGTCGCATCCGAAGCTATCAACTTGGAGTCTGGGGGTCCGCTTTTACCAGTCCAACTGCGGAATTAGCTAAACTTCGACATTTTCTGTGAAGCGACTGCCATCTGACCTCCACAACCCAAAGGCGACATCGAAGCATTTCAGTACGACCAGTTATTGGACTTTTGAGGGCTCCAACTACCCGTAACGACTGCCATAGATGTTTGTATGGTAACCGGGCCCGACGGCTTAACGTGCTCTCCTAGGCACGACCAGACCAATGAAAATACCCATATTCGTGCATACAAATATTTGCACTGAGTGGGGATCGAACCCGCACCTCCTGCGCAGCGGCCGCGTTCACTACCGCTACGCCACGGAGGCTGTCCCACTAATACTATAAATGAGAAAGTTTATGATTTTTATCCGTGAAATTAGTTTTCATGGGTTGCGGGAACGGGATCAGAGCAACATGCATCGATGGCGATGGGTCCCTCCTATAACACGATACCGGCTGGCTTGTCCTTGTAGAGATGGCAGAGATCAATAATGGATCGCATGGTGCGTGACAAAACAGATCGCGGTAAAAAAAAACACCGGCTTCCCTTTTGCAAATTTTTATGCTTTTCCACTGCATGCATCACCAAGTATTCTCATAAAAACAAGTATTGCTCGGGCCATATATCTTGGAACTAAAATGTGCTCTATATGCGCAGTACGTCTTTTGAGGATAGCACAGGGTGCTACAGCGAAGGACGACATAATAAATAAATAAATTAAGAAACAATCCGAGCGCGCCAGGGCTTCCTTAGTCTCACGATTTAGGTCCAAGATTATGTCTAGGTATCCCTCCTCACCGTCCATGAGCAGCCAGTGCCCGGTGAGCACCCACACGGCCACGATGGCGGCCGCCAGCAGCGCCGCAGCCAGCTCGGGCGCCGAGTAGCGGCCGCACACCGGCGTGCGGCCGCCCAGCCCGGCCGAGCCCGCCACGTACTGGCACAGCGGCGTCAGCAGGAACGCCAGCGCCGCGCACGCTATTACTGCACACACACCATGAAACAGGGTGACTAGGGATCAAAGTGTTACTACAAATAAAATAGTCAAGCTAAAGTCTATATTTATTTTCTTTCAAATGAATCTATGGACTAGTTCAATTTAATTACAGAATTGGGTATTCCCCCCCCCCCCCCCCCCCAAATATATTTAGCGGAACTTATTAAATTACGAATGGTAAAAGAGTGATAACAGTTGCATCGCTTCTTTTTTTAACGTTTTTATTTTTTTTTATCATCCATCCAACCTTTAATAGTAAATCATTTGACTATTAAATATTATGACGTCACAAATAAATTTTTCATACAATTTTCCTTGTAGCTTACCGTTTTGACGTTTGGAAAAAAGTAACTAATTTGATTAGTCAGTCAAATACCGAATTATAAAAAATCGGGATATGTACATTGTGTAAATGAAATGCACAGTTGCTTAGAAGTGACCTATTCACGCTAGTCTTGAAGATATTCAAGTTATACTTTTCCGAAAACACAGATTCGGGCAAGGCATGCCACTCCTTGGCGGTACGCATGGGAGGAAAGATTTGTTTGCTTGTAATCGATAAACTCTGAACCGATTTTAACCTGTCAAGTGAGTAAATAATAGACACAATAGGTAAACAATAGACTCGCGGTGCAATCGCACCGCTTGGGATCTTAGACTTTAATAATTATTTCACCTTAAGAAAGTTATTTTATTCAGCAGTAATATAAGCTACTTTTTATCCCGATATTCCGGAATCAGGACAAATTTAAGCGGATGAACACACTGGACGATACTAGTTATCAATAAATTCAACAAGAGGCCCTATTTTAATGTCTGAACAATTAACATTTCATTGCAAAAATAGACTAAGATTCAATCACCACTGAAAGAGCAACGGCCAGTAGCGGCCGGCGTGGTGGTCGCCGCTACTGGCTTTTGTAATAAAAATTATACCGAGAAGACATCGCGCGCCTGCAAATGACTTTGATCTTTTTCTCTCATAGATAAGATTCAAAGTGGTTTGTAATTTTTTGCCTTAAAAATTCGCTGCTATTTCAGTGGGGATTGACTCTAATGCGTCATGTATTAGTAACTAATACAGTATATATAATACATACATAATTACAGTCCGCTACAGCTATTCAATAAAGCGTCAAAAACTGGTTACGTTATCGACATCAGTTTTTCCGGTCAACCGAATTCTGATTGAGTATAAAGCATGCTAGTTAACAGTGTTATCAATAGAGCATTAGCTGCTAGCTGCCAGCCGATAACGAATTGGATTGTGTTTGTTTACAAGCAGATCTTAAAGCGAGGTTCGATTAATTACCGAGTCGATCAATAAAGATTATAAGCAAATAATTGAAAGCCAACCAAACAATCAATCAATTGGTATGGGCCTTTTAAAATGATGGACTTCTTATAATAAATACAAATTAACCATTTATAACTGTTTAGGACAGAGAAATATCTGATTAAGTAATAAATAACTAAAATGTATGAGAAATAAAAAGACACGTGTTTTTTCGACAAGGTTCCGACCACACGCGAAAAAATTTTTAAAAATTTAACTTGTAATTTTTACTTTTTTGTTTCCCATTTCCCATACAACTTGTATATTTGTTATAAACTGTATTTTCTCTGTCCTGTAAGACTGTACAAAATAGATAGGATCTATTTAAGTTCACAAACGATATATTTTGTGCGGATTAGGACATTTTACACACATAATATAAGCATCGCAATTAACAGACTGAAGTTACGCACTGTTGAATATGCGCCACTTAACATGGCTAAATAAAATTATTGCATAAATAATTTATATTTATTCTCGCTATATAACAGCGATAATAATCTTTACTTCCGTCTTCAAATTTTTCATGTAATCACGGCGTGCTATAATAGTCCTGTATACATGTCTATTCATGATTATTACTTGCCTGACTGACTGCCTCATAAACGCTGAGCCAAAAAACTTCCTAAGTTCTTATAGCCCAGGCCAGCCAAATTTTGAGAACATTCGAAAGTGTCGAGAACATTCACTAAACCATAATTTTTGGAAATTTCTCACCTACGTCGGTGTTAGAGTAAGGTAGGAAGTAGGAACGGTTCAAATGGTGGAAATCCGTCGCTTTCAAAGTACTTTCACGTAATTTCATATACAGAGGCTTTCCGTTTTATTTAAATAAAGAAGTAGGCGGATTACAACTCCTCTTCCTCCATTCTCACCCGCATAGGCCGTAAACTATCAAGCGTTCTTTCATATATAGGAACAACACCTCTTATTCCCTATTTTTTATTTTATCTATTTATTTATTTAATCTTTAAGCACAAAAATATAAAATAACTGTACCATTCAACCTTAGGCTGATGTAGAGATTAGTCGAGGCAGGTGCTCGAAGTATCGATCTAGTACGGTGTAGTAATAAATAGTAAACACACAAATAGTACAAACAAATCTCTCCTCTCAATTGACTTGACTTATGTTTCAATGGCAGTGCACACAATGTTATTTATCAACTCACTTGCTGTACATATCGCGACCAGTGTCTGCATCGAGTCGAAAAAGAAGAACATGATGAGTAGAGCCACCGACGAGCCGAGCGGGAAACACAGTGCCTGCATTGTGTTCAGTGTTTGAACATCTGTGAAAAAAGCAAATAATTTTACTTCAATTACACGCCTATTTATCACAGAAAGATTAGGCAGCGTAAGCACTCATATTTAAACAATATGTTTAGGGCCACATAAAGACTTTATTAGGAGGTAGGACACGACGGTATTTCCGGCCAATTGAGTAGTCCGACGGGGAAAGTACCTCCGCGCTGCAAAAAACCGCGGCCATAAAAATCTCGTGTTGTGTTCCCGGCGGTAAGTAGGGTAGCCAGAGCTCACTGGAGAGTTTTTGTGCTGTCAGTGGAAAGACCAAAGGCTATTCCTGCTTTGTCTCCTTCACTGGCAGCCCAGAAACTCTCTGTTTACAGGGTCGGCAGCACGAGTGTGACTCCCCTAGTGTTGCACACGTCCATAGGCCACGGTAACCACTTTCCATCAGGTTGGCCATGTGCTTGTTTGCCACCTAAGTGGTGGAAAAAATACTTTCGGGGTCTAGCCAACCTCACTTGGTAGCCGATGCAACAGATGATTGACGTACTAGGCTCTGGCGGAGATTTTCTTCTAGGGTTTATAAGGTCAGACGGCTGTCACTCACGTAAAAACCAAGATGAGTCAAATCAAAAGAGGGTGAAAGAGTATGAGAGCCGACCTCAGGTATCATGTTGTAAGCCTTGGCTGCGACAGAGATTATAGTACGGGAACGATGATGTTTAAATATTTCCAAGTCGTCACGCACTGTTACATTTTGTCGATAATTTATCTACAGTCTCACTGCTAAGGATGCCCAATGCGAAGAGGAGATGGAAAACTGGAAGACGGACCCCGGGCTCTGATGTGAGGGCGTCGGATGCTATCAGACAGGACACGACTGTATAATGATAATCTGCGACGATCTGATTGCGGCCCCCGAAAAAAAGTCCTCTCATATTTTGTACGAAATAAGACGCATACGATAGGCTGTCTCTAGAGTTCGTTTGTTGAATTCAAAAAATTGTTTGTACCTATCATTAAAATGTTAACGGAAGCCAGAAATACGGTATATTATGCATTAATAAGTAACCACTCAACATAGTAAGACAAGACTCCATTCAAGTTTTAGTCAATTTGCATTATATTGTGAGAAGTTCTTAGTATAAATGCATGTAATTTTGTACATCGTAAATTAAGAACGTGCGCGATGTATTGTTGGCTTGGCACACTTCCTCAATTCGTGTATGATTTCGTGTCTGAAATCAAATCGTCTAGGTTATTTCTGAACTGTACAGTTTATTGTCACATCATTGGTCAAACGAATAGTGATGGCTGGTGGAATGACACTGAAAGTACTATCAATTAAGCTAAGTAGGTACTTTAACCTGAGATTTGGTAATATAATCTGTGCCCGAGATTTGTAGTTACTAGCTTTTGCCCGCGGCTCAGCCCGCGTGGATGTCGGTTATCGCTATAATATCGGTTATCGTAATAAATTGTAGCCTATGTGTTATTCTGATGTATAAACTATGTTATTGTAAAGTTTCATTAAAATCCATTCAGTAGTTTTTACGTGAAAGAGTAACAAACATTAATCTATTTATTCATCCATATTTACAAAATTTCGCGTTTATTATATTTGAGATATATTTTGGGCACAGATTGGCTAATCACGGGTTAAACTTCCGCAGTTAAAAAGATAAGGACAGTCAACGGGAAAAGGCAAAAGTTTGACATGTGGTTTTATAATCCAGAGAGGATAGAGTTAAAAATGCAAGGTTTGGGGTAATTTGTAAATTGGAATGGAATCCATTTTTGTCTCTAAATGTTCCTACAGTAAGCAATACAGCTAAAGGCAGAAGACGGATAAATAACTGCGGTTTGCAGCTGAACACACACAAGTTTTCAACGCGGATATCGCTGGCGTGCATATTCAAAAATAGACCTTCACGCACGGTAACATCCAATTTCTTCAAACTACTCATTTTGAAAATTTTTACTGCCATTGTGACGTGGCGGTAGTGAACGCGGTCCCTATTATAAAAGTTCAGCCAACATCCGCATTTTGACTGGAAAACGCGGACCCCAGACTCTGAAGTGAACGTTTCGGATGCGACTGGGATTAACGCTAGGATGAAGAAGACCCATTTTGAAAATGTTGAATTGTATACCTCCTGAGGTATTTTCGTGATGAACCTATCTAATGAGCGTTTAGAATGAGAGGGCTTTCCAACAAAGAGAAATATAACAGTGATAACGAAAAATATAAATAACGGTTAAAGGCCTAACATGCTCTAGCTAGAAGAAATAAGTGTCCCCATTTCCAAGTAAAGCAGTAATCGTTATCAATGTAATGGAAGGCGCTGTAGAGATTGAGCGACGGTCCGGCGCCAAGGTATATAGTGCGTATATGTATCTAGGTTCTTTGCCCTATTTGAGAGTGCCGTTTACGAGTGCGAATTAAATTGTGCATGTTGGAACTTATGTAATGCGTGTTTTAAATGTGTGCCATATGGACGTAGCAACGCCTTGCGGGTGTGACTTAAGATGTTATCCCTGCATAATATATTTTATGGGTATTTAATGAACTTTAACACTTTTTAAGGACAACCAATTTGATCTCAAAAATCCAGCGTTTGGTTAGGAATTCCAAATTCAAATATACATTTCAATTTTAAGCTTGTCTATTTGTGTTTCGAATGTGTTAATTAAATAGCGTGAATACAATCACGCTATTTAATTTTGCTTTGACATCGTTCTGTGCGCAACATGGAAAACTTAAAATATCGCATAAGTTTCGATTACGACTTTCATCGCAGCACCAGCGCCACAGAAACAGCTCGAAGGATTAATGTGTACGAAGAAGCCACTGTTAAATAAACACAGTACGTTTTTGGTTCTAACGCTTTCGTTCTGGAAATTTTGACCTCCAGAATAAACCTCGTAGACGGCCAGAGACCCTAGTTGTCAATAAGGATTTGAAAGTGATCGCGGAAGCGGATCCATTTCAAACCACGTCAGAGTTAGCTGCAGGCTTCGATGTGAATGATAAAACCATTTTGAATCATTTGAAAACAATTGTTAAAGTGAATAAGCTTAAAAAATGGGTACCACATAAACTATGTCAAACAAACCAACAAACATGCATCGACTGCCGCGTTACGTTAATCGACCGTCACAGTAATGAGTGTGATGTGATGAAAAATGGATCCTATACAATAGTCGGAAACGCAAATCAGAGTGGTTAAACCCTGGAGAACCGGTCAAATCCTGCCCGAAGCGAAAGTTGACTCAAAAAAAGGTACTGGTTAGTGTCTGGTGGAGTCATTCACTACACCTGCCTAAGATCTGTTCAGACGATTACGGCAGATCTGTTTTGCCAACAATTGGAAAGCATGATGGAAAAGCTAGCCGTTAAACAGCCGAGATTGGTCAACTACCCTAGCCCACTGCTGGTGCACGGCTCTTAGATGTATTTTTTGTGAATTTCTAGGCCTAAAAGACACGATTACAAAAAAATTATACAAACTACTTTCGATCTTACTACCACAAAGATTTAAAATATTTTAAAGCAATGGAAAAATTGTTAAAAATGTAATAAACTCACTATTATTAGACGAACTACTGCTGGTGGGCGGTTTTCCTCCGAGTAGTGACGCCTCTCTCTCCCGCTCGGCTCGCTCTCTCGCTTCCCGTTCCATATTCAAAGATCGAAAACTTCCGTACACAATCAGTAACATTGAGATCAGGCATGCCGACACTCTGTAAAACAAACATAATTTATTAACCTAAAGTTCTCCTTGTAGATTGACCATTGCTGCATTATAAACAGCGGGACTGTTAGGGTTGCTATTCACATACTTATCCGTTTCGACATTACTTGTTGAACATCAAACACACATGTTCATCTGCATTCGGTTCGACAATATTCGTTGAACATTTTTACCGCCCGGAATTGCCTTCCCGCTGTTACCCAGTCGTGTTTACCCGAGTATATTATGTGTGCAGCCAAGCCTAGCGTCCCTTTTCCCGAACATTCATCTACATTATATTTGATTTCGCCACTCGGCTCTGCAGATTAATTAATGCCAATCCGAAATGTGTGTGAAGGAACGTTTTTACTAGAAATAAGTACAAGATGGAGTTACACATAAAACCACAGAAATTCTTAAGTGTGAATTATACGGAAACGATACGACACGGATAAGGCGCAGATGCGCTTAAATTATAAAAAAGAGACGTAGCCAGTACGATGCGCTACTGACTTTATTCCGATAGCTATAAAATTTTAATCGCAATCCATGCCTTATCCGTGCCCTATCGTTTCTCTGTATTATTCACACCCTACGTTCATTTTCTATTTTTGCAATGACACAAATAGTTCTATAACATTTATAGGAGGGAAATTCATGCGCCATGAAATAGTGTAATTTATTGAGGGAGTCAAACCCGTTACAACGCGGAAGTCATTGCGTTTCACCGCTACGCTATTTGGTTCGTCAACCATTGTGAAGTATAACGGCAGATTTTGTTTACAGATAGTGTTCTATCAGATGTACGTTAAACTACATAAAGTATTTCATTATTTACAATCAGATAAAATGCCCAATTTTTATTGAGTACTTCGTACATCGTACTTATAGTAATTGTTGCCAATGTGTTTTGTGTATGTCCATCAAAGCTGCAGATAAAACAGATAAACCGGCCTTGTCAAATTACATTATACTTCGATAAGCGCCATTGCTGTCTTTTAATTTATCTATACAAATAAACGAAATATAAACAAACAAATCAAATTGTAAATACCTAAAACTTTTTATTGATAGAGTGTATGCAATTATTTATTCTGTGACAATACTGATAACAAAACAAGTCAATTTTTTTTATTTTGTCTGACATTTGTTCATTTTGGAGATTCTTCGAAATGGCGGGGCCAGTTTTACGTATAGGTAACTTAAAGTAAAATGTAATTTGACAAGGCCGGTTTATCTGTTTTATCTGCAGCTTTGATGGACATACACAAAACATGATATCTGTCTGTCTGTCTGTATGTTACGCTTTCACGCCTAAACCACTAAACCGATCTTGATGAAATTAGGTACAGAGGTTTATTAGAAGTTGAGAACCGACATAGGCTACCTTTTATCGCGAGAAAGGAGGTTTAAGGGGGGAAATAGGGGATGAAATTTTTTTATGAAGGTTTATCCTTTTTTTAGATATTCTAATGAAATTTGGTACACAGGTAGATTAGAGCTTGGGAACGGGCATAGGCTACCTTTTATCGCGAAAAGGGGGTAGAAGGTGGGAGTAGGGCCATGGGATGAAAGTTTATATGAAAGTTCGTCATTTTCGAAGATATCCTGATGAAATTTGATACAGAGATAGATTAAAGCTTGGAAACGAACATAGCCTACCTTATGTCGCGAAAAGGGGGTTAAGGGGGAGGGGAGGGAATAGGGAATGAAAGTTAGTCATTTTTGAAGATATTCTGATGAAATTTGGCACAGAGATAGATTAGAACTTGGAAACGGATATGGCTCCCTTTTATAGCGAAATAAATGGTTAAAGGAGGGGTAATAGGAGATGAAAGTTTGTTATTTTTAAATATCCTTACGATATTTGGTACAGAGATGGATAAGAGCTAGGGAACGGACATAGACTACATTTTGTCATGAAAAAGGGGGTAGAAGGAGGGGATAGAGTTAGGGGATTAAATTTGTCATTATTAAAATTATTAAATTTAAAAAAATTAATATTAATGGAGATGCGAATAGAGATCATTATAGGGGCGAGTGGATAGGCGTGTAGAGGTCAAATAGAAAGTCAAGTAGAGTTGACTACAGGGGCGAGTAGAGTTGCGTCTAGAGAAGCCAGTGGAGAGGTGAGTATAGAATCAAATAGAATGCAGTAGATAGTCGAGTAGAGAGGCGAATATAGAGGCGAGTGGGGAGAGTCAAGTAGAGATTCGAAAAGAGAATCGAATGGATGGGCGAGTAGAGATGCGAGTACAGACGCCAATGGTAAGGTGAGTATAGAGGAGAGTGCAGAGTTGAGTAGAGAAGGGAGCAGAGAAGCCAGTAGAGAGTCGAGTATAAATTCAAGTATAGAGGCGAATAGAAAGTCGCGTACAGAGTCGAATATAGAGGCGAGTAGAAAGTCGAGAAAAGAGGCGAGTAAATAGTCGAGAACAAAGTTGAGTAGAGAGGCGAATTTAATGCTCAATAGCGTCGGCTCAACGCGCAGTCGCGATAACCGACATCCACGCGGGCGGAGCCGCGGACAAAAGCTTACATGATAAAGATGAACTCTAGTTCACACAATTTTTATAGTAAGGTAGAGAGTTGAAGTTGAACGAACTTAAGCTAGTGAACAATCAAGCAAGAAGTAGAACGATTGGTCCAATTTCAAATGCTCGTATGCCTTTGTACCCACATAATAATTGGTAACTTAATTAATTTTGATTAGTAAACTTCATATTTCTTATCAAACTTCATTTGCCTCGCCTAGTTTTGTAATCAGACGCTTTGAGAATGGGGGTCATTACACTTATTGCCTACTCACAGCTTCACTTATTTTATACTAGCTGACCCGGCGAACTTCGTACCGCCAATATTTTTCCGCCTGCGTGGCGTCAGATCCCGTTCCCGCTGCACCTTCTACTATATTAAACATGTATTATACATATAAACCTTCCTCTTGAATCACCCTATCTATTAAAAAAAAACCGCTTCAAAATCCGTTGCGTAGTTTTAAAGATTTAAGCATACAAAGGGATATAGGGACAGAAAAAGCGACTTTGTTTTATAGAATAGAATAGAATAGAATAGAATAAAACTTTATTTGTACACAATTTACATAAATAACATTTTAGAATTAAATATAATTTATCCTCTACACTTGTTGTACAAAGGGCGGCCTTATCGCCATGATAGGCAATATCTTCCAGGCAACCTTTGGATGGACTTGAGTTAGGTGTAAGAACAGGTGGTAGTTGGTGCGATTGGAAATGATAGAAAATGATATATGATTATTATTATACAAATATGAGTGAATATACATGCGCAAACGCAAAATATATACACATATTACAATCACATACTTACATACATATAAACAATATATATACCCATATATACATCAATACTACAAACATACATACCCTCATACATCCATACATACATACTTACATACATATTTACATATACCTACAGCAAAATGACACAGATAATTTATATGTCTCTCCGTATTATCAATTTAATATTATTACTTAAATTAACTTTACCTCTCAATAGTTGGATACATAGATATATAATAAGTACTAAAGTGATAGAAAATGCTCATGTAAAAGTTTTTTAAAACTTGCGCTAGTTTGTGCTCGTCTGATAGAAACTGGCAACTCATTCCACAAACGCACTGCTTCTACGGTGTAGGATCGTCCAAAGAAATTCGTGGAATGCGTTGGCATTTTCAGTCTTAAGTTCTCCGATGACCGTAGGGACCTCGAATGTGTGTCATGTAGGAACCTAAAACGTTCTTTAAGGTAAGGGGGTGCTTTGGGGTTAAAAAGGATATTGTAAAGAAACGTAAGAATATGAGTATTCCGGCGAAGGCGAATTGGCAGCCACTTGAGTTTTAGACGGTATTCTGAGACATGATCGTATTTGCGTAGGCCAAATACGAATCTTATACAATAATTTTGAAGTCGCTCAAGTTTATCTAATTGTGCTTCGGTGAGATTTAGATAGCTGACATCGGCATAGTCGAGAATTGGTAGAAGGAGGGCTTGTGCAAGCGCAGCCTTTGTTGCCGTGGGCAGAAAGTTTCGTAGCCTTCGTAAGGAACCCCCTGAGGCAAATAGCTTGCGACTTACCTCTTGCAGCTGGCGATCCCAGGACAGCACTTTGTCAAGGTAGATCCCCAGATCTTTGACACAATCCGATATAGGCACTACTGTACCTTCAAATTGTATCAACGGCATAGCGGACCAATCGATATTACACATCATTCTGGAACTACCGACAACAATTACCTGAGTCTTTGATGGATTAATCTTTAAACCATAATTTTTACTCCATTCACTAATATGCGCCAGATCTAGGTTCATTGTGTCAAGTGCCTCGGATAGCTGGTTAAGTGGGGCCTGGCTGTATATCTGTAAATCATCTGCATACAAGTGGTAGGATGAAACTAGTTTCTGGGAAATAGAATTTATAAAAATCGCGAAGAGCAGTGGAGATAAAACGCCGCCCTGCGGTACGCCAACTGTTGTATTGCACCATGAAGAGAATGACTCTTCTATGCGTATACGTTGTCGACGACCAGACAGGTAACTTTGAAACCAATCAATTGCCGTTGGAGATATGTTAATAGAGCGAAGTATACCCACCAGGACGTCGAAATCCACAGTGTTAAATGCATTGCTAAAGTCAAGGAGCGAAAGAACTGTTATGTTTCCCCGATCCATGGCTAGTCTTATGTCATCTGTGACGTGTACCAAAGCAGAAACAGTGCTGTGCCCAGGTCGGAAGCCGGATTGAAATGGATTTAGTATGGTGTTTCTACTAAGGAAGGAGCTAAGTTGGGTATGGATTAGGCGCTCAAGGACTTTGGAGAGGAATGGTAATATAGAAATAGGTCGGTAATCAGAGAATGTGGAGGGCTTGGATTTTTTTGGAAGAGGTGTAATTTGAGCTTCTTTCCATGCAGATGGAAAATTGCCACAGGATATGGAGTGATTGAGTATGTGACACAAGATGGGTAGGATTTGGTCGAGGATAGGGAGTATCATATTCCGACTGACACAGTCACTGCCTACTGCGTTTGATGCTATTGACGTAATGCTCTGCTTAACACCACAAACCGTAAATTGATCAAAGACAAAAGATGGATATTGAGGAGTTGGAAGTGATGAAAGATAGTTAAGTGTGTTTATTTTTGTTGTCCCGTCAATATTGGACGAAGATGAGAAGTGATGATTTAGTGAATCAAGATTTAAATCTTTAGGAATTGAGTCATGACGAAATTTTCCAACTCCCAGTGTTCTCAGGAACTTCCAAACCTTAGCCGGTTCTTCATTCTCAACAGAGGTGTGAATATGCTGGCGTTGTGCTTTCCTACACATCTTGTTGCAGAGATTCCGAATTGCTACATATTTGTCCAAATTAGATTGAGTAGGTCGGCACTTGTACCTACATTTAGCAGCTGCTTTCTTAGACATAATTAGCTTTATGTCCTCGGTAAGCCAAGGAGAGGGTAAATGTTTGACTTTGACTGCTCGAGTCGGTGCATGGACATTATAGAGACTAATCAGATTGTTTGTAAGCAGTGCTACTTTAGAGTCAATACATTGAGTTTCTAAGAGAGGGGTCCAATCAATGTTGCGGGCATCCTCACGAAGCTTGTCACGATCCATAGTTCCAAAACTGCGCTGCAAAAGTATTCTCGGCTTTGCCTTGGGAGGTCGGATTTTATACGATAAATATATCAAGTCATGGTATGAGAATGCATCAGCTGAACATTGGCCATGCTTGATGGCATGTCCAGGTGAAGAAACTAAGATGAGGTCTAGAAGACTAGGGATACAGTTAGGAAAGTGGTGGGTTACATCAAGAGGAAGTATAGACAAGTTGCTAGATTCAACTATACGGGTAAGTAATGACGAGCGATGGTCATTTTTCTTAAGGCACGTGTTGAAATCACCCATTATAATACTATGAGTATAAGTTGGAGTCAAATTTTCTAGAATAAGTTCAAAAGAAGAGAAGTAGTCAACGTTTGAAGAAGGAGAGTAGTACACGCCAAGAAGAATCTTAGTATGATACAGTTCTACCTCCAAGAAAAGATGCTCGCCAGCGTTTGCCGGTGGTGGTTGTGCAGATATATTCACTATTGTGTATGGAATATTAGAGCGCAGGTATATAGCAACACCCCCACCACGACCAATAGCGCGATCGTTTCTGATTAGAATGAATCCTGGAAGAGTGTAAGAAATGGAAGGCAGACATGGCTTGAGCCACGACTCTGTGATTAGGATTACATGGATGTTTTGACAGTTAAAGCTTGCCAGCATATCTGGGAAATGGGCTGGAATACTCTGGGCGTTTATATGGATGACATTAAAATTCCCCGGTACATCTGCAAACAGAGACTGAAGGGTATATTCAAGTGTTGGTAAACTAGAGAAGCTATCATCGAGACTGTCTGCTGTGTGAAAACTTTCATTATCACTACAGGACAAATCAGACATATATATATATATATATATATATATATATATATATATATATATATACTTATACTATTAATATTTAAATACAATATATATTTGTTAATGATATAAATTAAGATAAATTAATGAATAAAATAATATAAATATGACTCTCAAATACACTCAAATGTATAAGTCCACCGGCCAGTTGCGTGTTATAACAGATACAATATACAGGTAAAATAAAATACCATTAAAATGAAAGAACAAAATTACAATTAATAAAAGTATTAAATAAGTTAATATGAAATTGTCCAGGTTAAAATGTTGGCCCAAAAGCCTCTTACCCAATATCGATTTTGGAGTTCAGAATATGAGGAAACAAAACGCATAAAAATGACATTTAAATGAGTGAACGTGAAGTGAGTTGACAGTGTTTGAAAGTTTTGTAATAAGATAAGTTTTATGGTAACTACCTTAAAGTTTAACAAAGCATCATAATTTTATAGTTTATTTTATTATAGTTTAAGAAGGTAGTGAAGGAGACAGAAAGAAAGTTAAATAGTTAGGTATAAAGTCAATATAAAGTGGGTACGAGATTACGTTATCAATGGCCTGCAATAATATAAACAACATATACCAGGACAATGTTTGGAATAACGCTACTGTTACTTTTTCGCCAAGGCAGCAGCTCTTCGTGTCTTCGGGGCGGGCTTTATTGAGTCTGGGATATTATTTAAGTCAGCGACAGTTGCTATCCGGTGTCTGTTACCACTGGGGCTCAGGACATAAACAGAGCCTTCTCTGGACCAGCAGTTTGTGACCCCATACTTCTCTCGCGCCGCCATGAATGCCGCGTGTCGCGTGCGAGTCAAAAACTCTGAGAGAGTCACACCTGTGCCCTTCAACTTCTTCTTAGACATCCAGATGCTATCCCTCACTAACACCGACTGCAACTTCACCAGTATGGGCCTAGGCTTGCCTCCCGGTGCTATTCGGCCCATTCTCTGACACCTTTTGATGTCCCCGGCTTTTATACTATGTACTGAAGAGAAGTTAGGAAGAAATGTCTTTATTTTTTATTTTTTTAATCATCAAAATGACTGCACCCCGTCTGATGTCGGAATCAAACTGACTAAAATTGCACGCTGTCCCTGGGTCATTCATTAGTTGCCAGAGGTGAGATTGCTACTGGCATATCCCTCACACTAGCACCCTTGGGATGTCGGACCACGGCGTCCCCATCTTGCCCCGGAAAGGGGGAAGCGCGCATTGTGCTACCACCTCGACCGGCTTCTCCCAGGCTGATAGGCGACTTAACTCATCTTCACCACCAGGCCCTCTCTTGTGTCCGCGTATTACAAGCTTCGTGGAATTAGAAATAGATACCTGAGAATATACTATAGATATAAACCTGAGTCTCCTCCGGACCCACTCCCCGCCTCCTTTTCAAGCATTTCTTGCTTCCCCACGCTGAACGTTACGCGTGAGAACTCTTGCGAGAGAATCGGTTGCCCGGGGCGAGGTGATGTTGGCTGTGTCTCTAGACATAGCTAACGCGTTCAACACCTAGGGAGGCGCAGCGCAAAAGCAGGGATGGGAACCCGAGCCTCAAGAAATCAAGGTCATGCAGTCCCAGCTGCTCCACCAGTTCATGGTGGTGGAGTGAAAGCAACGACTTGGGCGACCACGAGTAGGGTACGCCGCGCCGTGAGGGCGGCGATAAGACCCATCACGGAAGCTTCTCGTACCGGCTGACATATTAATGGGAATGGGTGTTTCGGGGATTACCTATGTCAGATCACGAAAGAGTCAACATCCAAGTGCTTTCACTGTGATGCGAGCGTAAACACATGGCTGTACACGTGGACCGAATGACCGACATGGGAGACGCCGTGGTGGATCCTCGTTGCCTAGGAGTGTAATAGTAGAGCTCTCCCGCTCAGTACCTCGCTCACAGGGATGGTGCGGTGCGCGAGCGCGTGAGCTACCGCCTCTTGCGACCATTAGTTGTTTCCCGCTTACGTAGCAAAACGTTTCATCGTATCTTTAAAAGTATGGGGGGGAGGGGGAGAATGTCATGTCCCCTGTGAACCCCCACTCCTCGGATTGGCCATGACCCTTTGCTACTTATAAACGATGTAATAAGTTTATCTGGCTGGGTTTAAAAGTCCGAAAATAAATCATGGAAGTCACCATCTTTTTGTAGCTTTCGTGGACGGACAACGTCGTAAATATACTGTATAGCCACGAAATGACCTACCGACCCCGTCTAATGTAATGAAACGCCTTCCGTCTCGGCCTGCGGGGCATCTCCTTAATTAACCGTTACCAGGAGTGCTTCAATTAACGACATGCACTCAATATCACTCACTGAGAGGAAATTGCGAGCTGTTTGTTTCTTATCTAATAATAAACCTTGAAGGACGGTCTATCTGAACTTTCCTGGTCCCTTTTTCACGTAACTCATATTACCAGACTAATGTTCCACGGGATGTATCCTATATATGATGGTGGCCTTAAGCTATCAGGTATAATAGCTCTGCTCCTTTTTTTATATTCGGCTGAAAAAAAATTGGTTTCACTTGGTGCAAAGAACAATGGCGAAATCATATTTGACTAAAATTTAAGCGTCTTAAAATGTCATTAATAGCAAAATGATTCTAGTAAATATCTACGTTTTACGAAATTATCGTCTAAGCTAATAAGGGCCGAGGAAAAGAAAGACAAATTATTATGAGCTTAATTGATTAATTTATTTCCTTATCAACTCAGTGTTACCATTTTGCAGCTATTCTAACAGGTCGTAAAATGTGCAGTAAAGTCTACTTTGTAATTATTTTTAGTTTTATAAATTATTGTAAGAACTGAATCAATGAAATATGTTAGTAAGTGATATATTTATAAATGCATGTTTTTCAACCTCACAGGCTTTCTGTAATGAATGTATAAGCTATATAAATAAAAACATACCTTGTGTTGTGTACACTGTTCAAACATTCTAAAAGCCCTATATCCATTGCAAAAAAAAAAAAATGACTATGGCAACATTCGACGTTTGCGCTGTTGTTTTGTCGTGGCGGGCGAGTGTTTTCGAATTTTTCAATCATCTATACCGTTTTTTAAAGTGTATTGTGACCCGGACTGCTTAAGGACTCTGATCTTTCCCATTTGTGACCCCCTGCATTCCTACGGACTCTGATACCGATACTTACCCGAGTGACTGTGCTGTTTGTATATTGGATTCCGATTTTGCCTATTCTGTGGATCTCGTTGCTTTGAAACTTGTTTGCTGCCGCCAAGATGGGAGGACGTGGTAGGCCAACCCGTATTCTATGCATCAATTGCAATATATGCGTCAATACACTGCGCCGATATCAAGCCTTGGAACTTGATACCCGAGTTACCACTTTACTTTGTAGCTGGGTGTATCCCCGAATCGTAAGTATTGAGATTTATTACTTTTATTAGGCATACCTTTTACATTAGAAACTAGTTGAGTGATCCCAAAACCATTCATATGAGTTATACCATTCAATTTATTTAGAAAGCAGAACATCACATTGCTTGATTAATACAAACATTAAAACTGAGTTTTCATATTACCATGTTTTGTTTTTCAGATTACTGATGAAGACTATGTATGTGAAGCATGTAGAGATCTGGCTATGTAAAGCGTGAATGTTAATTTGCAGCAAGAAGCCAATCATAATGATGAACCACAAGCTGGACCTAGCCACCATGGCCATACTAATGTGTGTATTTTATGTGGTTGTTCCATTTTACGACGTCAAAGTGATAAAATATTGAGGGACAATCCGTCGGAACTGCAGCAGTCCATGATTAATATTATAGAAAGCAGAATAGCGCCAAGACAGGTTGGTTATATTATATTTTTAAAAACAATAAAATGGTATTTCATCGTCATCATCATCTTAGCTTCATATGTAAGGTCCCATCAAATATTTAAAAAACGTTATGCATGGAAAAAGCAGTCTGTGTTATGCATTTAAATGTGAATAGATATGATAGGAAAATGCATATGTAGTTTTAATTCTGAGTGTTGAAAATTAAAATAGTGTTCTTTATTTTCAGATAGCAGCATCTGATCGTGTGTGCCACCCATGCTGGTTACGCACTCAAAGAGAGGTACGCCGTATGACCCATATTGATGATACTAGACCATTGCCTAGTAGCAGTAATATTTCAATAGAGGAATCAACAGCAGTATCACAAGAGATATCTCAACCTGTGGCAACTCATACAATAGTATTACCTGAGTACAGAAGAGCGGCCAACTCAAATAATCATTGTGTTTTCCCTAACTGCAATAGTACCACATTGCATGGTATATCAGATAAATTGCGTGCAATTATTCTTCACAATCACCATTATTATGTACCAAACCTAGCTCGTGTTTGTGCTGAACATTTAAGGAGTAATACATGGCAGACACTATTTGAATCAGAAAATAGTATTGACTCATTTACCGCAGACCAAATACAACATGTGTTTTCATTTGTTAATTCATTTAGTCCAGCAATTGACTTTGATAATCTAGAAGAAATGGACAACAGAGTATTTGAATATTGGGTGGGGTACACTAAAGAACAGTTCAATCTCTTACTTGAAGAAGTACCTAGAATAACACAAATAAAAAGAGGCAGTCTAGGCCTGGCAGCGCTGCTATTGAAAATGAGAACTGGTGATTCCGATGAGAGAATTTCAACATTGGTGGAAGTACCACGTCGCACATTAGAATGTCTAATGGATAAAGTGAGGGAGGTTTTAGTACAAGATTTTGTTCCTGAGCACCTGGGAATTAATCAAATGACACGAGAGGAATTATTACAACATAATATGTTGATCCCAAACGGATTATACGGTAATGGCAGCAATGCCATTGTAATATGTGATGGCACCTACATTTACATACATAAGAGCTCAAATTATATGTTCCAGAAACAGAGTTATTCTCTGCACAAATACAGGAATTTATTAAAGCCATTTATGATTGTTGCATGTGATGGATATATTGTTGATTGTTTTGGCCCATATAAAGCAACTACATCAGACGCTGAAATAATGGCCAACCTTTTTTCTGCAACGGGTTCTCTAAGGCCATATTTCAGAGAAGGTGATGTGTTCATCTTAGACCGGGGTTTTAGGGACAGTATTAGTTTATTAGAGGGATGTGGCTATAGACCATGTATGCCAGAATCTCTTTTAGAAGGTGAACACCAATTAACTACAGCTCAAGCTAACCGTAACCGCTGCGTTACTATTTGTCGATGGGTGGTAGAGGCTGTAAATGGTCATTTCAAAAGAGATTTTAAACTCTTCAGACAAGAATACTTCCATAGGTCTCTGCCACACATGATGCAGACATTCCAAATAGCAGCGGCTCTCCTTAACAAGTTTGGTGTTCGCTTTCATGACAACATTTATGCGAATGAAATCTTGGAAATTATAAGAGAACGCATGGCTTTAAATAATAACCTGGCTGACATGGTCCAGTTCATAAATATGAACAGAAGGTCATCCCATTTTGAAAATATTACAGCGGATGAAAATAATATATTATACTTCCCAACCCTGGAATATAGGGATTTAATTTTGTTTGCCTTGGGAACGTACCAAATAAGACAAGCACGCTCATATTATGGCGAGCATGTACGTTTCCATGGAGGCTACAGAATTGAAGTGTGTAGTGAACAGATTGATCCCACTCGATATAATCTTAGAAGTTCTGGCATGACCACGTTAATAAGAGGTAAAATAAAGTCACGCCATGTTAGCAATAAACAATACTTTGTGTATATTTTAATACAAAATGATATTCCAGGCCGGGCAGGAATCTTAGAATATTGCTGCAATTGTTTGGTTGGTCGTCGCACTGTAGGCTGTTGTGCTCATGTGATGACGCTTGTTTGGTATTTGGGATGGGCCAGACGTCAACAAAATATTTCAGCACCGGCAGAATTTCTTGATGCAATTATTGTCCGAGAAGATGATGAATAAACTTACTTTAAAATAAAATGATTTAATTTTTTACCCTAAAATATACTAATATAATGTTTTAAACTTTTAACTAATAGAATGATAAAGATTGCCCCTCTCTCTCTCTCACTCTCTGAAGATTAAACACATGACGTGACGGCGAGTAGCGCGTGGGTGGCTGTTGCCGGTTTTTCTTTTTATACTACTGAGGTGGCAGACAAGCACACGGACCACCTGATGGAAAGTGATTACCGTGGCCTATGGACGTGTGCAACACCAGGAAAGTCACACTAAGCTGCCGATCCTGTAAACACAGACTTTCTGTGGCGCCAGTATAGAAGACAAAGCGGGAATAGCCTTTGGTCTTCCCACTGACAGCACAAAAACTCTCCAGTGAGAGAGCTCACTGGGGCTACCCTACTCACCGCCGGGAAAACAACACGAGGTTGTTATGGCCGTGGTATTCTGTAGGGCGGAGGTATTTCCCTAGTCGGACTGCTCAGTTGGACGGGAATACCGTCGTGTCCTACGTGTGTTATGTTAACTAGTTTAGAAGTTCCAATTCATAACATCTTGAAATAGGCAAGTAAGAAAAAAGGATTTACCGACATAGGCATTTGCACATAAATGGGACTGAAAATCATGTTGGCGAAATGTGATTCATGTAGGTAGGTAGGTACATAAATATAAACAAAAATTGAGTACCTATATAAGTATTGATTTAATTGTTTACCTCAGTGTATATAGGTATGCCATTAATCAAAAACATTGAGACATTAAAGGTGATGTAAAGATATAACCTACAAAATGTTCAAGCCCGAATATCTATTATACTCGGCCTTCTCAAGAGTCAAAATCTATTACGTAGTGAACAAGTAATCACGCTGTATTAAATAGTATTTTTTTCATTTAAAGACGCATCATTTTATTCTCAAATAAAAATATGTATGGGAGGCTGCCATTGTTCTTTCAGGAGCAAGCGGCAACTATAGGGGGCTTACGTCTGTACTAAAGAAATAACCAGAAGAATGATCAGAGCATTGAAATCTTGAAATTAAGACGTCCACGGTCCATTTGGAACCGCGGGCTGTTCTTTTCTACTGTAGGCTATTATTTTGTTAAACCTTCATATACCTACATATTTTACGAAATGTGTATGTACTTTTTAGAATATTACGTATATTGGTGTCAAGGCACCTGTTTCCAAAAAAAGACATAAAATTAATGCGTACCATTCGAACTGCTTCATTAAGATTGGATATATCATCATGTATCTACTTTCTTCATGTGACATTTAATTCAAATTAAAAACCTGTATTATGGTGAAATTTTAAATTTCCCTTTTTAGCATAGCTTACTTACGTAAACTATCATCATCATCACACACAGTCCACTGCTGAACATAGGCCTCTCCTATGGACTTCCAGAACGACCGATCTAAAGCAGCCCGCATCCAGCGCTTCCTGGCGACCTTGATGAGGTCGTCCTCCCACCTGGCCGTTGGGCGTCCTACACCACGTTTACGTTTCCACCTAAACTATATTTTTATCTAAATGTAAAATAATATATTATATTGTTTAACATAAAATCTAAACACCAGAATAATGAACCCCGAAGATATTATATTAGTGGGGCTTCATACACCCCATAAATGTGTGGTGATAACACAATTGCACTTAGTTAATATATTATGAATTTTAGTAACATTGCAGCCCATTGGACTCTCCATTAGGATTAGAGGAACGACTTCAATTCCCTCACAATAAAAAGATACTAAAAGTAGGTTTTAAACAATACCATTACAATGTAAGCAACATGTGACACACATTATCAGTATCCTCGTTACTTCCTCCAACTGAGCTAATTGCTTGTTACAGACTATTCGCTTGTGCCAGCTGTGACAAGATCATTCATCATTGTTCTACAGTAGCTAGCGACTCACCAAACGCTCATTTTAAAAATCGTTCTAATGTATAAATGGCACAGTCAGGTTATACATTCTTCTCCTAACGTTAATCCTAGCCGCAACCGAAGCTTCCAATTTGGAATCTGGGATCCGCTTTACCAGTCTAACTGCGGATTTGGCTGAACTTCGATATATTCCGTGAGACAACCCAAAGGCGATATCGAAGCATCGCAGTTAGACCAGTTGTTGGATTTTTGAGGGCTCCAAATACTTGTAACGACTGCCATAGATATTCGTATGGCAACCGGAACCGACGGCTTAACGTGTTCTTCGAGGACCAGACTAATGCAAATACCCATATTATTAAATATTTGCATTGAGCGGGGATCGAACCCGCGCCTCCTGCATAGCGGCCACGTTCACTACCGCTGGCTGCTACCGAGACTGTCACGAGTCGGGTTATACGTTATTATTTATCATTAAATTAACCCCTCCGACTAAGTAGCTCGAGTTAGTAGCGGGTTTGAGGTGGTATATTGAATATGAAACCCTCAATCTTAAACCTTGCAGTTTCTGAGTTTGCAGTTCACGTATTTGACTATACAAATGATCCGGAGGCTGTCATGAAACTTACATACGATTCGACACTTCAGGCCCGCACGAAACCTGAAGTTTTCGAGACCAAGGGTGGGATAAATGCGTTTCATGGTACCGATTGCGTGAACTTCGGTCCACAACTTCGGCTGTACGTTTTATGGTAAGCCTTACTATCCTGTGTAAGGTGTGTTGCGTCTGTTAATATTCAATCCGAGGTTATAATTTAATTCTGGGTAGGACGCTCCCTAGCTAAATGGACCGATGACCTGGAAAGGTAGCTGGGACGGACTGGATGCGGACGGCGGAGGACAGTGTCGCCAGATCACTGTTTCAAATTCACCCCAAAATGGATACGAAATCCCCCCAAAACTTAGGATTTTTTTCAAAATCCCCCCAAAGTAAGTAATATTTAAATAGTACCTAAAAAAAAGTGTAGCATTAACAGCATTCGAATATGATTTTCGGCTAAAACATCAAGGACATAATTCCTCACAGGAAAATAAAAGGGAGCCTCGAGCTTTACTCTTCGCCTAGATTTCCACAGGAACCTATTATCGGATGATTATTTTCCAAAGTTTACGCGATTATCACTCATTGAGACATAAACAATTTTAACGGACTCAATCGCGTTTTATTTACTTTTAAACCGACGTTTCAGCTACTTTTCGGAACCCATGTTCCTGGTTTGACTAAGGATGGCAGTTGTCATCTAGTTGAAAGTGTAAGTTATCTCAAAGTACCCGAATACCTATAATACCTAATCGAATGGAGTATAGATTCTCATCTCAGTTTAATGCTATTTGTGACATATGCTTAGTATTATGAAAAATTGTGAGATATTTTTGAAAATAATGGAATTAAATAAGATTCAGATTATATTTTTAAACACTCACACAATCACTAGTTTGCAAGTTAAAATCTCCCGATTACCTCCAAGTGTATTATTTTCCCTCCGACAATCCCCCCAAAAAAATTGTCCCCCCAAAAAATCCCCCGTAACTCAAAAAACCCCCAAATTTGGGGGGATTCCCCCCAATCTGGCATCACTGGCGGAGGATCGTACAAATGGCGTACATTTGGATAGGCCTATGTTCAGCAGTGGACTGCAGTGGGCTAATTGATAGATTGATTGATATAATTCAAGAGTCAGTACCTACCGTTGTTATATTTTAATTTATAACTGCCACAAATTTCTGTCTGGTACATAATTTTATTAGGCTCCTAATATTATTGTAAAAGCAGGTACCTCACGACATAATAATATAAACATCTTCGCTAGGAAACATACTTGATAAAAACTAATGTGTTTTATCGTCAATAGTTTAAAGAAATGGCCGTTCAGCTATCATTAAAAATATGTCAATAAAGATTTGAACAATGGGGTTATAACTTAAACAAGTAAAGTCTGTACAATTGAAAGAGAAGTCGTTTAAAACCTTACGCGTTACGCAATTCTTGTCATTGATCTTACTTGCAGCGATACTTTCATTGTGAACGTACAAAGAGGTTTCGCAACTTGTTCAGCTGTTGTTACAAAGTTTGTGTTCGCGTCATCGCAGAGTAGTTTAGTGTCTACAGCGTAATTAGTAAAAAGGACATCACTACTATCTATACGTCCGGGCATCCCTAGTTTCTGTTTCAATACTGAAAAATTTAATGTTAACAGGCATTTCATCATTCTTAAAACATTATGGAGGAGTGTTATATTATTGAATTATATAAAAATAAGTCGGGTTTTCCTTCCTGACGCTATAACTCCAGAACGCACGAACCGATTTCCTCGGTTTTGCATTCGTTGGAAAGGTCTCGGGCTCCGTGAGGTTTATAGCAAAGAAAATTCAGGAAAACCGACATCCACGCGGGCGGAGCCGCGGGCAACAGCTAGTTGAATTATAATTTAGAAAAACCAGTCAATTGTATTAATGAGCTCGAGTGTTGCCTTCTTCTGGGTTTGAGAAAATAAGCGCCGTCACCCATATTTGGCTTATAAGAATTAAATTGCGGGAAGGAAAGTTCAATTGTAAACTTCCAAATCATGTTAATTTTATTTATATTTCATCTATTCAACTAACCAATTAAAATTAATGGTCATTGTGTTAATAAGACAGCCGGAAGCGACATCAAGGATTGCAATGCATTTTGCATCCTACGATTATCGATTCCGATTAGAATCTTTTCCAAAGGTCATTTCAATTGAATTCAAGAAAATAATCAATAATGGATCTAGCGATTTCGATGGCTGCGGCACAGGGTCGTATATTATATGTTCCGATATAAAAAAAATTGCCCTACCTAAATTTTTGTGGCTCAAGGTAACCTCACCCATGCCTGCCGAATTATGGACTATGCTCCGGCGCAGCTTTTCGTTACAGGGTCGGGTTGGATTAGAAGATTGGACGACAGTTCCTCCCGTAAAAGGGATTTGTAGGAAGATGAAAACACGTGTGTAGGTAAAAAAAGTGCTAATTTTAATGGGGCAATGGTCCTGGTTGGAATTCGGATTATAAGTCGGAGTTTCATCTTAAAATAATAATGAAATTGTCGTGCAAAGCAAAAGGTAAATAATCCAGGTATGTTAATAAATAATTGTATAAAATTAATATTTTCTTAGAAATACCGCACCAACCATTAAATGAAAAACATACTTGATGCCCCTTCGGTCAACAGTATGTTTAAAGGTTAAGTCCGTGACTATTAATGTTCATTTTTACGGTTATACCATAGTATACTTGCACAAGCATTGCAGTTTACAAGCTTTTATTCAGTTTCACCAGACCTTGCAAATTAAATTTTACCCACTACCCGTTTGCCGATTGAGCTGAAATTTTGCAAAAATGTGTAAATCGCGTGACAATGCAATATTATGATAACATGGTGCTGATCTGATGATGGAGCTGTAAGGTGGCCAAAAGAACTTCAAATCGACAAAACTTCATTGAGTTTGGGCTCATTTGAATCGTCTTTATGAGTAATTTGTCTTTCAATGGTAACCAGGGTCCGATGATAGAGCATAGGAACTCGGTAATTAAACAACCCCCCCCCCCCCCCCTCACCTAGTATGGGCTCGTTTTAAGAACCACATCGAGTTTAAGGAGACGGTAGATGGATATGGAAATTTCTGAAGATAGACTTTCGTTTTAGTACATCAGATTTTAAAGAAGCTTAGCGCAGCTAATCCGCAGTTAGACTGGTAAAAGCGGACCCCAAACTCCAAGCTGATAGCTTCGGATGCGACTGGGATTAACGCTAGCATGAAGAAGATTTTGTAAAAGCTTGTTTTTAAAAAGTGTGAGAGTCCTACTAAGAGCGGTTAACTATAAAACACCCTACAAATCGGTACCCAGCCGGCCAAGCTCCTACTAGCAAAACTGCATCTTAATAGCGCTAGAAGACACACCTGTGATACTAGTCCCGCTCAATTTTACATTGTAACGCAATCAGTAGGAATAATCCGTATTGGTTCCGGGTGGAGCACAATAGGGCCACTCCATCCTCCTGTGAGTGACGTAGAAGGCAACTAAGGGATAGGGCTGTTTTCCATCTAACAGTGAATATACAGCCTATGGCTAAGTGCCGGCTTGACGACGATAGCCTCGCCTCCTATTACGTGGGTCCTAAAATCATATTTGGCGAAATGTGAGTGTTAATACACCTCGCCTTCGAGGATTAACGGGAAATAACATTCCATTGTGTTAGGAATAGGTTAACTGCGGTCGGTGGTATAATAAATGCGGATTTGAACCCGGAGTCTCGAGACTGCAAGTCAGGGTGTCAGTCATTACATTACGCTGCCGTTGCTTGATATCTCTACCCTTCTATCATACGCGAATTATTAAACAATATTCTTATTTTTTACTAACTTTTACCCGCAGTTCCGACTCGGATGTCGGTTATCGCGACCAAACATAGCCTACCTATGTCCTTTCTCAAGGTCTAATCTAACCTTTCAAAATTTCATTAAAATCGGTGCAGGAGTTTAGGCGTGACAGCGTAACATACAGACAGACAGACAGAGTTACTTTTGCATTTATAATATTAGCATGGAAGCATGGATACCATATAGGACGCAGATCGCTGACAAGCACGTGGAAAGTGGTTTGCGTGGCCTATGGTCATGTAACACCAGGGGCGTCACACACTCGTACTGCACAAATAGGAAGTGGTTTCCGTGGCCTATGGACGTGTGCTATCCCAGTGGCGTCACACTCCTACTGCAGAAGCTATCTGTACAAGTTCTTATTTCGTTAGTAAGATTAACGTACTAAAAATGTAAAACGTTACTTTACAGGACGATTTAAACTGAAAGAGAACATGTTATTTACATATTTGTCGCAGCTAACTAGTTTAATCAGCCGTTTAAATAACTGCGTATATAGGCTGTTAACTAAACGGCGCCATTCAATTAACGGCTTGAATGATTGGGTTGATGAGTCAATCAACCCATAAAATTAGGACACCGCTATTACATGATCTAGGCAACCACCAAGTAAAGATTCCGAGTTTCTCTGTTTTTTCGGCCTTCTGAATAGCAGAAGTCAGTGCCGGGTCAAACAGGTGTTAGGTATACCTGTGCGATACGAGAGTATAGATATACCTACGCTTTTCTACAAGCCTCTAAGGCCCCAACGCAGGTCCACTGGTAATCCCGCCACATCATAAGCCTCGTGTGACTACTAACTGCTTAGCAACACAATCCAAGCCCGCCGGTTTGGTAATAAATTACAGCAAAAGAACATCTTATTCGATATTAATTTAATTCAAAACCTTATTTGAGATTATGTATGACCATAAAACGGAATCATTTTGTAATAAAAGTTAGCAATTAGATAGTACGAGCAGATCTTATTAACTTTATTGTAGTAGGTGTAGATAATTTATGATGCTTATAAGTTGGATGGATGCAGACATTGTAAACCATGTTATGCACTTAGAGTATAATAACCGTAACGAATCTTGAACATTATACCATTGAAATATAAAAACCGTAGATCAATGAATTATCCATACATTATGGACGATGTGTTTACAATTCACATTACATTTTATTTCACTTCAATACATTTATTGTTAAATATTGTTTCAAGTACATAACAATCAATGTATTTAAGTGATACAATATATTATAATACCACTTCTGTCACCCAAACAAACTAGCAGAAACGACATACAAAATGACATTTGCGTTCAAATTTCGTACCGTCTAACGTTAATTATTACCAAAAATCAAATGCTCACTTGGATGAATCCATGATTGAGTAGGCCCATTTGTATTCCTGGTACTCCATATTAGCTCCAACCTGCGCCATCTTCAGCACCACTCAGCCCAATAGATCAGTATGCTAGGCGTACTCACTTGGAGGATCACGTCGGGGGCTCTATAACAACGAAACTCCGGGTGAAAACTTAAACATCATTCGTTACACATATTAGGAATTACTTTGAAAGAATGACTACTTCATATTATAACAGTTCATGATGGAATGTACATATTTCGCTTCCATACACTGTTTCCAAAGCATTGACACTTGTTTAACTTGGCCAATGTTTCTATACACAAGCGGTGTGCCTAATTGGTAACAGTAGTTACAAGTGCTACCGATATTTGAGAACTATAACAACAATCTGACATTTATCTCATAACAAGACAGTAGAACGTGATCTTCGTTTTATAATAATAATAACATGCTCTAACTCTCGTGGGATTATTGAACTGTTATACCTATTCAGAAATCTATTCGAAAGGTTCTCTCGTCCCAAGACTTAAAAGACAAGAAATGTCAATATTTGCAAAGAGAGTAGCAATATTGGTGTTATCTAAAGTAATAAAGATCATTATGAAATATACATCTACTATATATAGATCTACCTACTTATTAAAAAATATGTAATTTAACACATGATACACCTATTTACCTAATGCTTGTTTTTTTTTTTTTTAAATTAGTCATAGGTAGTATAGTAAGTATTAAGTGGTAATGTAATTTTAACGTTTTTTGTCACCGATTGACCGTAACTTCGTGAGTTAGGAAACTGGGTTCATTGGGTAAGACGCCAAAGCAATAGGCTAGGGCAATATTTTTGTAATGGGTCTGACTATAGACTAACTTTGCACCTGGCAAATAAACAATAATAAACATTCAGTTGAAAATCTATACAAAATAGTTATAATTTAAAAAAAAATATTTCACAATTGGATTATTTTAGGATGCCTTTCATGGTTCTATCCAAACATTTTGAATTGTGTAAGTCAGCAAGCTATCTCACAAAGCCAATCCAACTGATAATGTCATCTCTGGACACACCTATGATTAATGCTACGAGTAACAGAGACTGCGGCGGTAAAACAAATATAATTATGATTTTTCCTTATACAGATATAATAAGTTGATTTCTAAATTTAGTACCGTTATCATACCTACATGATTATTATTACGAATATTTTCAGTCACAGGCCAAAAACGGCACTCTGGAACAAGTGCCGTATTTGGCCTAACCAAAAGAGGGAGTGAGGTTACGTTGGTTTAAATGCAACAGGTTCTACTGAACCATCAAACCCGCCAATAAGAAAATCATTCGCAAAATCTCAGTCGAATAGAGGATATTGATGGTTGGTTCGAAAAAACCTTATTAGGTAGTAGCAGGGACTACCAATACGAAAAACATATCTATGACACAAGTAGTCACATTCAAAGAAATAAAAAGTTGAAACGCTTATTTCCCCATTTAGAATCACAAGTCTATGACTTTTACAATTACTGCAAAATCAATATAGATTGGATATTTAGTGTTATTCAGTCATATTCAATTATGTGTTTAGTGTATGTCTTATTTTTCATAAGTTGATTTTTAAAAGTGAAAATTTGAAGTTTGCCTAAACACTGTCGCCATCCAGTAACGACACTCGCGAACTAAAATTGGCCTGCCTTCTTTTGGAAGATACGAGTGTAACAGAACTGTTTTTTGTTGGGATCGCCATAACACAAAAAAAGAACTGTTTCTTGTTTCTGATTATGCATCTGTTTAAGAATTTAAATTATCTGTGACAGTAGGTATAAAGATGTTTATCATTGTAGATAACCCTGTATCATGTATGTTTGTCTGTGCTCAAACTTTCTCAAAGTGTCAACAATTGAAACGAGCAAATAGCGCTCGCTGAAATTTATATCAATGAGACGTTACTTTTCTATCCAGGTCGGGTCGGCGGGAGCCGTCATATCTCTGTGCATAAATTTCTTTTATTCGCACAGGAAATTGACGTGCTTTTTTACAAGGAAATAATAAACAAATGACTACATATTTTAGTATTGATTAGTGGCGAAAACCAAAAATAAATAAACAAACACAGGCAGCATCCTACAAATATCGTAAACGCGAAAGTTTGTAAGAATGGAATGTATGGATGGATGGATGAATGTTTGTTACTCTTTCACGTAAAAACTACTGAATGGATTTTAATGAAACTTTACAATAACATAGCTTATACATCAGAATAATACATAGGCTGTGACATAGGCTATAATTTATAGCTGTCACCGCCAACTAGCTTAATCAGCCGTCCAATTAACTGCCTAGGCGTAGTTAACTAAACGGCGCCATTCAATTAACGGCCTGAATGATATTCAGCCGTCTCGTTTATTAGGTACATCATTTAATAACCTGGCTGGCTAATGCTTAGGCCACTCGTAAGATGGGGCACTACCTCGAAATAAGATATAAAATTACATACATACATATACTTACACCTGTAAATCCCTGAGGACTAGACAAAGATATATGCACAGAAAATTATGATAGGTTTATTGTGATAGCTGCGGAATCCGACTTGGTTTAACCTACCCAAGTCGGATTGCGCAGCCGGATTTAGCAGTTATCCGACTTGGTTACTTTTTTTGAAGTGAAAACTTCTTTAGCGGCTTTGGATGGGTAAAAAAGTGTTAAACTCGCGTCAGGATCACTTGACCTTTGAACCGTAACCGACGACTGACGTCATACAACATTAGCTACAGATTGTTAATTTTGTTTGGTACGCTATGAAGCTTCGTGGCTTAGCGGTAAGCGCTTCGACTTTAAGTCCTTATGGTATCAGATAGTACCGGGTTCGAACCTGGGCTTCTAACACTTTTTGTGATTATTTTTTCTTTTTGTAATTCATTAATTTCTGCTGACAGAAAATTAGTGATAGGTTCTATGATTGGCGCTATATTATAGGTATGGTATGGTATGATATAATATGTTCTTTTTATCTTGTTCTCTGTATATAACGAAGAAAGAAAGCTTTCACTTCCGTCTTTTTTTTAATATTAATTTTGAATATTCTTACTTTCTCTCCGAGCGTAAGATACTTAGGAACAAACGAAGGGTGCCTTCGATTCAATTCTATCAGTTACGTCCAAGTTTGCGCCTCTAATGATCCAACGCACCGGTCTTTTCGGCAACACTGGCCACACTATTTGGCAACCTGTTTTAAGAAGAAACCATTCATTTTCTTCTTCCGAATTAATTGGAATTGATTTCGTTTTATTTCTATGCAAATACAATCCATAGCTAGGTCGTTTTGTTTGCGTGGTCAAATCTAAGAGAAGTAAACGGATAGTATTCGTCAACCGATGCCTAAGGCAACACCTGCAAAAATTACTGGCCAATACCCAGCTATCTCCAGACCGAGTGCCATAAGGATCATATCGACTTGTAGATTAGATGTCGTAGATGAGGTTAGAACGGTAAGAAGTTTTATACCTATTCCAAAGTTAGTGTTGGGCAGGCAATCGGCGCAAACGGGACGTCTAGTGAAACCTCGTAGCGCTGCATTATTGCAGAAGCTATAAACAATACCCTCGCTGGCGCAGTCCGGTAAGAATAACGGCCTGTTTCAATGAAATGAATGAAAAGACACTGGACAGAGAAGAATAGAGAATCTAGAAATGGAGATGAGGATGTAGATAAATCATAAAAGCATTATATTCAGTTTTAGTGTCAAGATTTTTTTTGTGCAGTAGCACATATACTAGCTAGATGTGATCACACGGCAAACTGCGTGATCTGGTCTAGCAACAGACTTCGCCACCCGCCGAGCAACATGCGGAAAAAAGTGGCAAATTGTTCGTAATGAAACGAGTAAAAAACACTCTTCCTTGTTTCGGTGTCGGTAAATTTAGTAACGCGTGTTGGCGTGCATTCGAAATTCACATGCGATACTGATAACTATAATAATATGATGAAAGTAAAGGGGATCATCGAGGAAAACATATGCTTGTGGTTCGAACTCAGATAGAAGTAACACGTGCGATTTTGCGGCACGTTATAAAATTGTAAGAGGCTGTCCGATAAGTTTTCCATGGGCAGTGCCAGGAGTTAAATGATAGGCATGCGCGGACCTTTGGGGGTCACAGGGGACACAACTTCCCCCCAATCGTGAAGTCACGTTCAACAAATTCCTTTATACACAAATTCCTTCAGAAAATTACTTTTTCGGAACAACCGACATACAAATCAAAAACAATAAGTGGTCCCTGGGACACAACTGGGAAATAAAAGTCACGGAATAACACAATAAGGGTCCATGTCCATCCCCACTGAAAGAGCAGGGGCCGGCAGCGGTTTTTTGAGGCAAAATATTAAAAAACCTTTTGAATCTTACTATTTATGGGAGAAAAAATATCATAGTTATTTGAAGGCGGTTGAGGGGCAAACCGACGCCCCTCATCAACCTTCAAATAACTATAACTATGAGATTTGCATTCTCGCAGTAACAAACACTGGACGCTACCGGCCGCTGCTCTTTCAGTGGGGATTGACCCTAAGAAGTGTGAATATGAACATCCAAATCTTTAACAAACACGTAAACAGGAAGTTTCTGAACCATAGCAAAATTGATTTGATCTAAGTGAAGCTCATACATATAATTTTATTAGCCTACACGGTACACGGTCGGAAGGCGGTAAATAGAGGTGATTAAGGATATGATAGGGGCATTGCCCTTCACTAACATACCCATAGAGTGAGGCTCATTTACACTAATTGGTGAAGTGCACATGCTGCTCTACACTTATTAATAATTGTTTTTAGTTATTAACTGTTTTTATTCAATCTTTCTGATGGTGCTTTACACATGGATTAACTTACAAGGTTTGAGTTATCACCTCAATCCAGCTATTGAGACGATAACTCAAACGGTGATTGGTTGTGGGTTTGAACTGAACCTCTCATAGGATTTTACATTCATTTTTACTATTCACACAGTCTTCTTTATAGAGTCAACGGATTGCCTCTTTAGATTTTGTTAGCCTAATACTTGACCGCAGTGTAACTGGAAGCAGCTACACTCGGTATTGTTGAGTCTAGGCTGCCCAATCACACCTCTCACCACAATAGCTCGATCTTTTCTGGCGATGAGCATCTTCCAACCACATTAATATTAACACAGTGATACACTTCAAAATATGTTTAGTGTATGACATCAAGTAAAAAAAAAGGCTTGATCCTGAATTTAATGGTAGTTATACTTTGGTGGTATGGTGGAGAGGAAATAAAGTAGAAGAATGGGCTCTGAGCTCTAAAGTGCAAGCTTTTGATGCAACTGGGATTACCACCTATAAAAATGGAACACATTAATATTTAGAATATGCAAGATAAAAAACCAAAATTAAATTTATTTTAGTATCTTATTTTAAGGCCATAACATACCCAGCCATGTAAAATACAATCACTATATCGCCAGCAAAAAATTGACCATTATATAGGTAGTTCTACAATAAGAGGTGTCGAGTTGTTCTAAATAGGAGACAGCCAAGGAGAAAAGTTGGAATATGTTCATTGGATACTTATATATCTTCAGACTGAATGTTGCTCATTTAAAAATAATTTCAGTGACTAATATAATACTACTCAAAGTTGCAACACAAGTGTTTAATGACAAAAATGTAATTAAACCTTTTTGATAGACCTATAAATAATTGTCAACACCTTCAGAGCTTCTGTTTAAGTAGAATATTCAAAAATATTATGTAGGTCTATGTATACTCAAGTATCGCAGAAAACTACACAAGTGAATTAGATTATTCATTTGACGATTTAGATAAAATATATACCAGTTAAATATTTTATCTCACAATGATAATGGATGATGGCATGCAACCCACAAGGAAGTGTTTGCCATTCATAATAGGGCTGAGTTCGAAAAGTTTAAAATATAAAAAAAGTTGCAATGTGTAGTATTTAATGTAAAATTGATACCTGTAGTACATACCTAGATTATAAGGAAAATATATAAATTATTAGCAATTACAACAAAATATTTTTACCCATCAAAATGTTTAATATATTTATGGTAAAAACTGTGGATGCTGCGATTATTATTTTATTATAACAAAACTATTTTAAGCATTTACTATTGAGATGTTGTTTACCCAATAAAAATTAAAAATAAATAAATTAGTCAGTCATAATAGGAAAATTCAAAAGTTATACAGTCCCTACTGCAAAATGAAATATATATATATATATATATATGTTTCCAGAAGAAAACAAAACCCGCAAGTTTATAAATTTTCTAGGAAATTTATAAACTAACCTAACATGACTTTATTATTATAAATTATGTGTATGTATTCAATTATCTTAAATAATATAAAGTTGTGGATATTAGTAAGAAGTATTGAAATTGAAACCAATTCTACATGGTTGAAACAGGTGTTCAATAAAATAAAATGGGTCAAATCTCTAATAATAACATTGATAACTACCATGGAAAACAGGATTTAATTTCTCACATAAATAAACAGCGTACTCCTTCTTCTCGTTAAGCTTTAAATAGGTCATAATAAATTTGAAATACTATTTTATATTCTTGCAGATAGGTATGTACTAATAATAAAAAATATTTTTAGAACATTAAGATAATACTAAACTATTAGTAAATTATTACGGTTTCTTTCTGCAATAGGAGCATTTTATTATAATAAGCAAGTTCGGATTAAGTAGAGCACGAAAATAATGTACACAAAGTGAAAGGGTATCGAAACCAAACAAGTCTTATTACACAGGAAGGATCACTTATTCCTAAATTAAACCAACTTATAGAACAAGAGCTACAATTGATCTACTTAAAATTTGGTTCATAACATGAAAATTCTAATTAACGGGAAGCTCTCTAAACACAAAATATCTACGAAAGCTTATTTTAGTAGACACAAAAACTACTTACCAATTCCGGAGACTGCTCCAAAAGAAAGCACAGGTGTCAGCCCCGTGATCCCATACTTAGTATATAAACATTAACATAATAACAGTTAGATTACATTAGGAATTAATTGATTTTCACGCAATTTATTTACGATAATACGACACCCCTACGCTCGATCGACAGCCATTCTGACCATAGATAACAAGATAATATACTACAAAGAGTATATAATAGTTTAAGACAAGGCACTACGAACAAGCTAGTTCAGCTGACTGGAATTGACCATTCATTCGTTCATCGGATTCCATTCCGCCGGGTAGAGACGGGCTAAGTGAATGCTCTAAAATAATCGCCTAATCAACAATTGATTAAATTAGCTATTTTATCGATTCCAACTAAATCGATTATTTGGCGGTCAAATCGATTATTCAATGGTTCCCTTCAAATTTTATGGGAAAACTAATAAATAAACATTCCGAATAAATATTATCTCTTTATTTATCTAAAATTATTACACACAACTTTAATAAGATGACATAAATCTAGGTGACAATAGACATTCCGTTTAGGGTCAATCCCCACTGAAAGAGCAGCAGCTGGCACCGGCTTTTTGAGATAAAATATTACAAACCATTTTCAATCCTATCCACGGGAGAAAAAGATCATAGTCATTTCACCCGCATCATTTCTGGTACAGTCTGGACGCCGCTGGCGTTATTCAATAAGTTTCAACCTGTTTCAACGTATGTAGGTACTAAAAGTGGTAATGAAATATTTTATGACATGATATTTAGAAGTACATAACCAGCATGCAATACTTTCCTATAAAAATGTGAAACAATTAACAAACAGGATGGAATTTGACTTTTGGATATGTATCCGTAGCTGTAGCCATCATGGACAAGTCCAGGTATCTCAGTTCCCTGTCCCGAAGTTGGACTTTTTCGATTTAAATTTATACAATAAATACTCAGATTCTCAAATAGGAAATAGAGAAGGGAGGACTAAGTTAAGTTGCATGATTGAGCCAGCCATATGCTGTGCAGCACTAGTTTTCACCAGGAAAGTCATAATTATGATAAATAAGATTTACAATCACATGCCAGGTTATCAGTGAACTGCCTCAAACTTAATTCAAGTTGAATTATGGTTAATAAATGAATGCTATTATAATTTGAAAGATTTTTTGAGTGTAAATTACACTCATTAATATAAAACGAAATTCTATTATTAATTATAATGTACATGGATTGACAATGCTTCATTTTTAATATATTATGCTTGTCAAAATGATTCATATAACATAGGTATAGTGTATATGTATTTTTATACCACTGAGGTGGCAGACAAACACACGGCCTACCTGATGGAAAGTGGTTACCGTGGCCTATAGGCGTATGCAACACCAGGGGAGTCACACTCGTGCTGCCGACCCTGTAAATACAGATATTATGTGCCGTCAGTGTAGAAGACAAAGTAGGAATAACCTTTGTTTTTCCCCACTGACAGGCCAGCTCAGGCCACCCACTGAATTGCAGTTCTGTGAACATCGATAAATGATCCCTATTTCGTTGAAATTTGTTTACGATTATTATCTAATAATATCATATACACATACATATATTCACGCCTGTGAATGCCCGAAGGGGTAGGCAGAGGTGTATTAACATCCACGTTTCGTCAATAGAATAGAGATATCAATATCAATTCAATCTTAATTAAGTACGTATAGTAGGCATTTAAATAATAATACTATTTATGTACAAAATTTGTCTGCCTAATGAAGGGCAGATATCCTGCAATTAAAGCTTAAAAAAGCAATGAAACATTTTATCATAATCGTGTCTCCTATGAATAAAAGCATTTCATTCCATAGGTGCATGTCGTAAGGTTGCTTATATAGAGAAACAGACCGGTACGGGTAATATCGACGCGGTTGGTACAGGTTTAACTTACATACAGAAACATGTAAACCTGTCCGTTAGTCGTCTGATGATGAATTTACTACTTTTGGAAGATTATTACAAAAAAAAGAGAAGAACAGTTAGTATCTCTCGTTAACAGGTCAGTAAAACAATGTGAATCGTGTTCCTTTATTGTACAAGGATCTATGTTAATGTAATAAAGCTGAAAGGTTAGTTTATTCGTTTGAACGCGCTAATCTCAGGAACTACTGGTTCGAATTGAAAAATTATTTTTCTGTTGCATAGATAGATACATAGATAATTCTTTAATGCACGCCCTTAGATTTACATTAGGGCAAGAGGGTAGCATATGTACAATTTAATATACAATGGGCGGCTTTATCGCTGGAAGCGATTTCTTTCAGGCAACCTTCAATAGTCCGTTTATCGACAAAGGTTTCAGGCTATATATCATCACGCTACTACTCAAGGGAGCGGAGCAGTGAGTGAGCTCAAAAGAGTAATATGAGGTTTCAAAATATGCCACGGGCAAAGCCGAGGAGGGTAAGTAAATGATATATTTATTAAATTTCAAACTACGTACTGCTATGTTCCCTTGAGCAGCAGCGTGATAATACATTTTCAATTCGATTCAGTATTTCCTGAAATAAGCACATTTAAATAAACTGTTCAGCTTTATAAAACTGAGTATAACGTATAGTATGGATTTCAACAAATAAAGAAATCAACAAGACATAGTTTTATAAAGAAATATAAAAACTGTCCACTGTGAAAACTCATTTACACAATCATATTTACATACTCCTCTCTAACCAGTGCAGGTAGCCTATATCGGTAACCTGTTTCTCTATGTAAGCACTCTAAAACTAATACTAAACTAAATAGATAGCTTAAGTAATATTGTTTCTCAGATTGCTTAACATTATAAAACATTTTGTAGATAAAAATTGACGAAAAATTTCTGTCAGCTCTGAAACGGAATTGCCGTTTTGGAGCTGACGAGATGGCGATGACTTATGAATGTAAATTATGAAGATCTATCTGAGGATCAGCAGCTCTTCAACTGTTGTTGAAGCACGTACACGTAAAAGATCTACCAGACCAGCGCCTTGTATCCAAATATGACATCCTGAAATCATGGCAAAATGAAATATTTAGTATGCTAATAGCACAGATAACATAATATAATTCTTAAACAGATACACAATCAGGAACGAAAAATAGTTAGACTCGTAACTTCAAAAAGCAAGCAGGCGGTTTTTTAGTTTAGGAGTTATAACTAGGAGGCGACACTTTTTTGGCAAACGTTTTATAATTTTTGTATTAAAATTAACCTATCAAAAATAAAACATACACAAAACACATTATTGAGCATGACTGAAAAAACTAATTCTGCAGTAATTGTAAAAGTGAGAGATATAATGCACTATACCGCTAGATGGCACAAAAATAAATAAATAGCACGATTGTCACGAAATCTTTATTTCTTACATTACTAACGAGTTTTTTATGCTTACAAGCTTACATTATCATGTGTATATAAGTTCTGAAATAATTTAAGTAATTCTAAGTGAGCAGATAAGCGTTTAAACTTTTTTATTTCTTTTATTGAGTCTACTACATAATTTCTTCGAATAAATTTTTTTTTTATATATCGTCTATGATAAATTTAAAAGTACCTCTTGATATGAAATTGCTAGTCATGGTTTAAGTGTATTTTAAAATTTTAGTGTACAGTACTTTCTTTGGTGGTTTTCCTTGTCTGAATACTAAAATACTGGATTTGCTAAATTGGAGTTTACGTCGTCCCACACAGATCTTTGTGGCCTAACTCAGCCTCGCCTGCATGCCAGTAGTCGCTGATTAACAGACAGGGTACTGGAGCAGACTTTCTTCTCTTGGTTGGGAGATCAGGTGGTAGTCACTCCTATAAAAGTCAAAATTAACTAATAAACGGAAAAGCAGGAGAGCAGACCCTGTGTTTCAAAGTGCAAGGTTTGGATACGACTGAGATTAGGACTCAGGTTAAGCAAATAGTTCACTAATTCAATAACTACAATGGACTTAACGTCTGCGGTTGAGATATGGGGATTGTCTTAAGACTCTTTTTTTTACTTTTTTTTTTCTAAAACTCATACACTGCTCACAAACGTTGATAATATACGTATTTACCTTTCTTTATTTGGAATCTCTGAGATGGCGATGACTTATGAATCAAAATAATGAAGATTTTGTTTGAGGATCATCAGCTCTTTGACTGTTCTTAAAGCACGTACATGTATAAGATCTACCAGGCCAGCGCCTTGTACCCAAATCTGACATCCTGAAGTCATGGCAAAATGAAATATTTAGTATGCTTATATTATAAACTGTACGTTTATACATTATCTATGATAAATTTAAATCCATTTCTTGATACGAATTAGTCTAGACGACAAATGCTTTTTAGGCCAACTTTTGCTGTCATTTTTGAGGTGTCTTACTATTGAAAACAGTATATAATTGATTCATTCCTTAATTTTCATATTTAATGTTTTATTATTTTGTTGATCCTTTTAGATAATGTTGAACTCTGTGGCTTGGCGGTAGTGAAGGAGCCGGCTACGCAGGAGGCACGGGTTCGACCCCAGCACAGTGCAAATATTTGTGTGCATGAATATGGGTATTTTTTATTTTATTTATTTATTGCAAACAATACAAGCTAACAGAGAAATTTGCATTGATGTGGTCGTGTCTTGGAGAGCACGTTAAGGCGTCCGTCCCGTCCGTACCATACAAACATGTATGGCAGTCGTTATGGGTAGTTGGAGCCCTAAAAAGTTCAACTACTTGTCTAACTGCAATGATTCGATATCGCCTTTTAGTTGTGGAGGTCAGGTGGCAGTCACTTTACGATAAATATCGAAATATCGAAAAATATATATAATACTAACTGTTGCCCGCAGCTCCGCGTGCTCCGTGGATCTCGGTTATCCCTTAGTGTTGAGCCAAAGCTTTTGAGCATTAAATTCGTCTCTCTACTCAACTCTACTCGACTTTCTATTCGCCTCTCCACTCGCCTCTATACTCGACTCTCTACTGTCTTCTCTACTTGACTCTTTGATCAACTTCTGTACCAAATTTCAGGAAATTTTTAAAATTGACAAAGTTACATTCCCAGGGCCTCTACCCACTTTTTGTGATAAAAGGTAGCCTATATCCGTTTTCTAGCTCTAATCCATCTCAGTACCAAATTTCCTAAGGATATTTAAAAATAACAAACTTTAATTCTACTTTCATCCCCTATTCCCTCCTTAAACCCCCTTTTTCACGATAAAACGATAAAAGGTAGCCTACGTCCGTTCCCAAGCACTAATCTGAATCTGTACCAAATTTCATCAGGATATCTTTTAAAATGACAAACTTTCATCCCATAGCCGTATTCCCCCCTTATACCCCCTTTTTCGCGATATAAGGTCTATAAGCAATTGTCGCACTTTAATTCACCTCTGTACTAAATTTCATCAAAATTAATTTCGCATTTATAACATTAAGTAAGCATGGATAATAAAGCGGACACCAGATTCCGAAGTGAAAGCTTGGAAATGAAGAAAATGTTGATCTCTTAACTCTAGGAGGTTAGCTTGCACCACAGCGTCTTTCATTGGTTAGCAGATGCACCAACTTACAAGTGTGGGTGGTTTGGCAAAAATGTTGGTAAGGCCTTCTGCTTTTATAACAAAAAAAAAAATACAAATTAAATATTAACAATAAGTATATTGATAAAATAAAAAAGTATATATTATAAAATAAAGAAACAAAATAGATTATAAAATCCGGCTCTTACTACATCAAAATGTGAGTCAGTATACCGAGAGTTCCATAAAAAAAATAGATTCATGGTAACGAAATTACCTGCCTAAATTGATAAATGCATTGACTTTGTTTCAAAATGTTACAGACATGAATATTGGACATCAGTTCCCTAGCAAGAAAAACTATCGTAATTGTAACTATTATCAGCTCCATCATCAGACCCTGGTTAACATTGGAAGACAAATTATTTGTCAAGATGATTGAAATGAGCCTAAACCTAAAATTGTGTTGTTTCATTGTGAAGTTCCTCTAGCCACCTTCCAGCTTCATCATGAGATCAGCACCATATCATCAAAATATGGCATTGTCACACGATTTACACATTTTTGCCAAATTTCAGTTCAATCAGCAAATGGGAAGTGGGTCAAATTTAATTTGTAAGATTTGATAGCAAACATCGGGACAGGTTAAATGAAATAAAAGCTTGTAATAAATTACATACCAATCGAATGGAGACCCTCGTCCATTTTGAAAGTCACTTAAAAATATGCTCATCATTTATTATCATCAGGGAACTTGGGCACACTTCTCTTTCTGCATACAGTGCAACACTTGTTATTATTGATTTAGCCCATCGTAGAAAGGATCAAAGATATCTAAAAAAGGAATAGTTTTTGTTCGGCATATAGTGTATTCACCTTCTGCTTAAAATAATTAGAAAATTGTTCTCATGGAAACTAACTTTTAGTAAAAGTCTTTATTATATTTGTGACGCCACACTATATGTTCCAAAATTTCGTAAAGAGTCAATTAAAACAAAATTCCATGTCTTGGAAAACATGTTAAAGAGCAGCCTCTGCCGTCAATAGTTATTAAGTCAAGATGGACATCTATATAGGGGACCCAACCAACTCGATTGCTGGCCGCTAGAGAATTCAGGGAATTCAAGTTGCTCCTAATATAGCGGAAAAAACCAAGGTTGTTGAAGATAATTCACTTTTATCAAACACAGTTTGGATTTCGAGCTAATAGTCTATGTCTGATGCTGTGCTGTGCTGTTTTATATAATATTTTTGTATTAAAGAATATTAGACATCGAAATTATTAATATTCCCTTTAACCCCTTCAACTAGGCTAAATTGCTAGGAGTAGGTTCACATCGGTAGTGTAATGGCCAGGATTCGAACCCGGGACCTCTCAATAGTTAGGCCTACTCCTTAACCACTAAGCTAGCGATACTTTAGGTGTTAAAATAGATAAAACCCTTTCATTTAAAGAACATAGTAAAACACTAATTAAGCAACCATGCAAGTTCAAATTTGTTTTTGAAAGAATAAGATATATCAGTGAACCAAAATTTGATTAAACAAGTCTACATCCTTTGTCAGTCAATATTGACATATTGCATAACATCATGGGGAGGATCCTCAAGGTACTTAGCAACTTGCCATTCTGTCTTATGTCCCACCGACCTTCTATACAAATTATGCGAAGTACTACCAATCCATCAGCTATTTATATTAAGCACAATACTAAAGCAACATGCAACACTTCCGCATTGCACCGAAATTACTAACAAAAGGTGTGAATTGCGATAGAACAACAATGCACAGGCAAATTTGACTTTTTCGTACAAAAGGATAAATGCTATAAAAAGCATGTATTTTGTAAGATTGCTCTCCAAAGTTTGTGCTACGATGACACAGCGGAGTTAATGTCTATCTTAAAATAAATAGTGATAAATTGCGCAGATAACAAGACTTAACTTTGGTTAGCAGTAGTGGGTCACTTTAGCATTATTCTTAGTAAATAGTTGTAATTTCTGTAATAGTCTTTTAAATTTATTATGAATCTGCACTTGACGCCTAGGATTACCTAGTTCAATAAGGCACAACTTAGTTAATATCTCTAAGTAAAGATATATATAAGACAACTGCACAATTATATTTATTACATACTTGAGATACCTACTCATGCACAATGTAGCAACGCATGATAGATTAAGAACCATTGTAAAATACTGTACAAGTAAAAGATTATGAAATTAATTTGATTTGATTTGAGATATTGACGTAATTTGTGAACTTCTTTTTTTTTTTTTTTTTTTTCCCTTTGGCACTAGCAAGCTGTGTGCCAACGACAAAGTTAAGGAAACTACTAAACATTAAAAGGTATTACCGAGGAAAGGAATAGGAACGGAATTTGGATAATTAGATAGGTTTACCTAATAGTTAAGTCCAAAAAAGTAAATTAAAAATACATATAAAGGATCTTAAAATATATAACTAAAAGTCATAATTACAATTTAATATCATTAAGTAGAAGAAAAGAGGAAATAACATTATAATATAGTATGGGATTCATTAATAAGCAACTCATTCGGGTAGGAAGAGGGACCGACAAGGAAATGATAGAATGCAGGAATGAGGAACGGTCATAACGCGGACATGAGAAGAACATATGATCAATGTCTCCAACATCCATTCCACAATCACACAAATCGCTGTCTACAATTTGCAACCTAGCAAGGTGGGAGGGAGTACAAACATGACCTAGCCGCATTCGTATAATAATTGAAGCTGATAACCTTGAACATTCAACCCTACTAAACCACGGTTTTCGTGGGATTTCAGGTTGAACATCGAAATATCTCTTACCTTTAAATTTACAGGAATCTGTGAAATATTTAGACCATCGATCTGTTAAGAAATTCATGGGCAAATTCACGAGATCATGACAATATAAGGTATAAGGGTAAATATCACCATCGTGAACTGCTTCTTTTGCAAGTTGGTCGGCTTTCTCATTTCCCCAAATTCCACAATGGCTAGGTACCCAAGTAAATATAACAGAGTGACCTTTGGATCGGCAAATACTAAGTAGTTTTCTGATGTCAAAGATAATCGGATAATATGGTTTCTTAAATGGGAACTTATCTATAGATTGAAGCGCACTTTTAGAATCGGAAAAGATTACAGTCTTTGGGAGCTTGGCTAATAGTACATACTCTAATGCTTTCAAAATACCAAAGCACTCTCCAGTATAAACTGAAGTTTCAGGGGGAAGCTTAACCTTTTGTGAAATTTTAAATTGTGAATGATAAATGCCTATACCTACACAAGTAAAACTACTTTTAGAAGAGTCAGTAAAAATATGGTGCCATTCACACCAATTTTCGTCCACTGTCTTATTGAAATTAAATTTAGCATCTGGGTCTCCTTTATTTATACCTATACTATAGCAGATGTCAGGTGCAAGGGTTAATGATTCATAGGATATATTGTCAAAAAGGGCAAGCGATGGCGAACGAAAGACCCGTCCATGTATTGAATGAAATTTCCTATAACTGTTAATTATGCATGGAGTGCTTTGTCGTCTCCAGAACTTGGAGTTCAGGACAAGCTGATCAAGAGCATCTAGTTTTTTATGTAATAAATGGTTCGTTGATTCCATTATTTTAAATATAAACCTATCCGATAGGTACTGGCGCCGGAGGTAAAGTGGTGGATCCTCACACTCTACCTGCAGGGCATTAAGGGGGCTTGATTTCATTGCGCCCGAAATGATTCTCAGAGCCTTGGATTGTATGTCATCTAATTTTTTGGTACCTTTTTTGTTGCCCCCGTCTAAAAGGAATGTTCCATAATCTAGAACACTGCGAATGATTGCATTGTATAAAAGCTTAAGGCTAGTGGGATGAGCACCCCACCAAACACCCGTCAAACATCTCATAATGTTAAGCAAACGTTCACACTTGTTCACAACATACATAAAATGCGGCTCTCCAGTAAGTTTCTTGTCTAAAATTAGACCTAAAAATTTTACGGAGTCTTTTACGGGTAAAGTAGAGTCATTAAATTTAACTATGGGATCAGAAAACGCTTTTTTTCTAGAGAAAACAACAACAGTGCTCTTGTGAGTTGATAGGCTTAGTCCATTTTCATCCAGCCAACATTTTAGTAATTTGTGAGAAATTGTTAACGACTCACAGGCGTTGTTAATGGATTTATCTATAGAATATAATAATAGATCATCAGCGTACTGTAAGATATTAACTGTGCCCTTCAGCGAGGGCTCCAAATCATAAGTATATATATTAAAAAGTAAAGGGCTGAGTACTGATCCTTGTGGAAGACCTTTAAAAACTGAATGAGTTTTTCTGCTACCATCAGTAGAGTACACGGATACATATCTAACGGATAGTAAGTTTAAGATAAAGTTACCTAAAAGATGCGGAATTTTAAGAGCTATTAATTTGCGTTTTAGGATAGATAATATGACATTATCATAGGCACCATTGATATCTAAAAATGATGCAACCACAGATTCGTTATTTGAAAACGCGAGATGAATATCAGTAGTGAATACACTTATACTATCTATTGTACTATTTCCTTTGCGGAAACCAAACTGGCTTCTTGATAATATGTGTTTACTCTCAATGTACCATTCCAGACGGTTTTTAACAAGGTGCTCAGCCACTTTAACAAGAACAGACGAAAGAGCTATTGGTCGGTATGATTCAGCATTGTTGGGTGGTTTACCAGATTTTAAAATTGGGATAACCTCTTGGAAACGCCAAGAAGAAGGGATGTTCCCAGAGGCAAGAGCAGAGTTAACTAGTTTTAAATAGTAATTTAGACTATCATCACTTAAATGAACAAGAAAAGAGTAAGGTATACCATCTTCACCAGGGGCAGAATCTTTAACAGACGATAGAATCCCCTTCAGCTCATACAAACTGAAGGGCATGCACAAAGGAGTACCCGTATGAATGACAGGGAAAAGAGCTGTGGTGGGAGAGTGTGAGTCTTTCTCTGCAACATAAGGAGGAGCTAATATATTAAGAAAACTGTTAGTCAGAGAAGAAGGTAGTTGATACTGAGAGGATGAGTCATTGAAAGCAGATCTAAACCGTTTAATGCTACGCCACACCTCTGAAGGACACGTTGTCGGAGACAAAGAGGCACAAAAAGCTCTCCATCCTTGAAACTTTTTTCCCTTAAGGATGGTACGGGTTTCTTTCAATGTTTTTGTAAGTTTATCTAAGTTTTCGGGTGACATATCTTCAGCATATATTTTCTCAGCCTTTTTCCTTTTTTTAACAGCATCAGAACAGTGTGCATCCCACCACGGTGGTAACGGAATCCTATTGGAGGAATTATTCTTAATGGGAAACAATTGATCAGCAACATTAATCAGACACTTGGCCAAAGCGTCGTTGCAATCATTCTCGCCACCACGCACAATTTCTGGTAGTAGTGAAATATTGGCATCTACTTGGGTTCGAAATTGGTGCCAATCAACATTATTTAATTTGTACTTTAATCTGGGGCATCGCTTTTTGATTAAAGGACTACTTATAGGTGAGGAGATTATAATTGGAAAATGGTCACTTCCATAAGAAGATGAAAGAAGGGACCACGACAGTGAGGAGGCTAGGTTAGGTGTACATATTGATAGATCCACAGCACTAATTATTTGGTTTGGACCTGTACGGCGAGTGGGTTGACCCGAATTTAATAGGCATAAATTATGATTGTCCAAGATATTCAAAAGTTTTCTACCATTACTTCTCGTCTCGCTACTTCCCCAATATTGATGGTGACAATTAAAATCACCCATAGCTAAAAAAGGTCTATCAAGCGAAGAAATTACGTTTTCTAACTCTCTTATGGCAGCATTGGTAGCATACGGAATATATACAGACACAAAAGAAATATTTTCAATAATTACACCAACAATATCAATAAGAGAAACGTTATTATTTGCAAATGGAATACGAGTAAATGGTAAATTATTTCTAATCAACATGGCTACACCACCGTAGCCGTCATTTCTGTCACTACGTATGCAGGTGTAACCTCTAATACCAAATAATTGCCAACCTAATAGCCAGGTTTCTGATAGAGATATTATAACGGGATTAAACTTATTAACAAGATGAAGAAGATCAGTTTTTTTAGGAATTACTGATCGGCAATTCCACTGGATTATGCTGTCCATTACTGTATTGATTGTTTGGGGAAATGTTTGCAAAGTCATTGATGTCGGCGTGGGACGGCTTTATAATTTTTTTATGAATTAACATACCAATAAGGTTTTTAATCATGTCAACAATGCAATCTAGATCATCACTTTGATGGAACTGGGACTGTGCGGGCTCTTTTGATTGAGATAATCCGCAACCATCATTTGGAATTGGAAATCGAAACTCACTAAGGATAGCTTTATGGGCTGCCTGATCGTAACCCTGTGTTAATTTCGCAGGAGCACGTGGCTTTTGCCAAACCGTTTTCTTGTAAGAAGTCGGAATGTTATTAGGACCAGATTGGGAGGATGGTTGAGCAGATTTATAAGGACTAGAAATCAAAACCTCAGCAAATGACTTTGACACTGGTGGATGAAGTTTTAATGCTTCTACATAAGATAAACAGGAATGAGCCATAGAATGCTTTATATCTTTTTGCCTTAGAAATTCAGGACAACTTTTACTAATTGCAAAATGCCTTCCAGAGCAACAAATACATGAAGCATTATCTTGCTCAACAGAACATGTTTCTCCTAAATGGTTTTGAGCACATTTGTAACATCTAGGTTGGCCAGACCGGCACTGATTCTTGGTATGTCCGTAACGACAGCATCGATAGCACTGAATAGTGGGATAAACATAGATGTCAACTGGCAGAGCATTGTAGCATATGTAAACCCTTTTGGGTAACACTTGACCATCAAGGGTGATTACAACAGACTGAGAGGGCTTCCATGTGTATGTACCATTTACATAGACCTTATAATTTAACCGTCTCACTTTTAATATCTTCCCACAGCCAATTGGGACAGATAAGTTATCTAAAATTTCATCAAGTGACCAGTCAGCAGGGACTCCACGGACAAGCCCCATTCTGGTGATATTAAATGTTGGCAGAAATGCCTTAAGATTACTGTCTAATGAACTACATTTGTCAATAAAATTGTTAGCACTTATAAAATTTGTGAAGGAAACAGTGCATTTATTTCGTCCTATCCTTTTCACAGAACCTGTAACTATATTTTCAAATTTATTTTTCTTCAGAAAGTTACCAAAGGTAATGGGATGTAAACTAGTAGGGCTGTTATCCATATTAGCTTTACGTTGTACATGGACTAAGTAAGGTGCAGCATCAGTTTCTATGTACTCTCTCCGACCAATTTGTATAGGTTCAATCTGGTTGACTGGTGCAGTACTATTAATATTTATTGCAGGTTTAGCCTCAGTGTGTGTTGGATTGTGAGATGGAAGAGATAGACAGTTGCACTCATTTTCATTACAAACATTAGAATCCTCTTTCAGGTTAACTACTCCTTTATTATTTTTTTTCTTTTTATGACAACTTTTGCACACCCTATGTTGCCTACGTTTTCTGCTTCTGTCATTACCTGTTACTGAATTATCAGTATCTCTACCGCTACCCTGAATGGATGCGTCCGTGTCCATACCTTGATCGATTGTGACGTAACTAGCCACGGGGGGATTTAAGCCAGAGCTTAAATCCCCCATGAAATTTATAGGCGGATCGTTCATACGATCCTGACCTTATAAGAGATTACCATATAATAAACAATATAAATAAACTTACCAAATAAACACCTAAACTACACAGAATATAAGAAGATTACTACTAAGTTATTAACTATACAAATTTTCAAACCAATCTAATTATTTTACACGTATAAATTAATTTTAAAATTTTCGAAAGAAAAAAAACACCCGCTCAAACCGAAGTTTCCCGCGCTTTTTTTTCTGTGAACTTCTTGCAAAACAGTACCTAACATGGCTGATCTAATTTTAGTGTATATAAAAGACAATTTGTTTACCTGCCTGTACATACACAATAAAGCATTTGGTAATTCACTTATAATATGATTACATTCCATTGTAATGGACCAAACAAGAATTATTTCTTATAATGTAACACAAAAGCACTTGTAAAAAGAAAACATGGAGATAATTTGAAATAAAACTGATAGATTTGGCCACCATTTTGACAACCTGACCTTGACATTGCACTGCCAGCCGGTAGATGATTTTGATTGGTAAATTTATTTGAGGGCGCCGAGTTGTGCCCAATCAGAATAGAAACTCGGCGCCCTGTAGCAAATTAACCAATCAGAAAAAAATTAGAAATATGTTTTTGAGCAAATTAGTGTAGTGAAAATGTAAAACTATCTTACTATTTGGATTTAGTGAGTCAATGAGAACGAAACGTAATGTAGCGATAGCCATGAAGATTTATCTGCTAACTTCATAGCGATGGCGGAATGAGAATGACACTATTGACAGCGAATCTGTTAATAGGGAAGTGTCCCGTGCCTGATATACTATTTCGTTTTCGTTCGGACATAGAGTGAGGACCACGGCGCGATAAGACTATAACTAGGACGAATATGGAAAAAAATTTAATCGCACGCAATTTTAATCATTTTATGTGATAGACAATAAACCAAGAACTATATAACTTTTACTAAATATCTAAGACAAATTTATTTATTTTTGTAAAAAGACAAATACCAATGACTCAAGTGGCAACAACACTGTCAATTCTCAAGTGTCAAATAGGCATTAAGGACTTGTATCCAGTTGCCAATAAAATCTTTTTTCAAAAAAAGTTTCAAATGTCAAATGAGTTTTGGCGCCAAGATGCACTGAGACTCATCGCATCGCTGTATTATTTTCCGAAATTGGTGTGAATTCAAGTTTTATGTATAAAAAATGGTGGCTTTTTAGGTACAACGACTTGAACAACTCACAGAATTGGAGGAAAGTAGAATATTATAGGAAATGCGACATTTCGTATTCGTTTCAAATCTCCCTAAGGAGCTTTTAGTAAAGTTCCGACAACTTTACTGAGGCAGTAATCTTCATCGTCAACAACTGAAGATACGACAAATGAACACATGGCTTAAAGGTCTTGTAAGCTTCCCAAAAATTAAAAAAATTAAGTGTCAATACTGTCAATGCCAACCAACAATAACATTAAAAAAAATCATTCATTTAGTCTATGTCTAACCTCCAATTGCAATTGGAATTTTGTAATAAAAATCACACTTTAATTCCTATTTATTTCCTAAGTTCTGTACCTAAGTTTCTATCAACTATATTACCTCAGATATGAAGTTAACATTTGTCTTATTTCGACGCAACCGATTACCAAATGGGCATTTGTTCAGAGGAAAAGATCGGCTAGTAAAAAAAGTGGAACCTAAACATATTTACAAACTCAAGCAAGAGTTTGAAATAGAAGAAAAAAATATGTTTTATTTACGTTTTCCCTATCTTACAGAAGTGAGTACTTAAATGTTATAAAATTTTATTACTCAGTCCATGCTCAGTTATATTCATATTCGCCTATTCATTATCTTGTGATCTTATTTTATAACAGTCTAATTTCATTTTTATATTTCTAGGCGGAAAGTAAAGGTCATGCATACGCGCTTGGCAAGAGAGAAATGAAAAGAGAACAATTACTTGATCAGCAGAGACGAGTTTTCAAAAAAGATGTAACATTATATGAGCGGTTACAACACCTCAGAGTGAAAGAAACTTGGGATTAACTTAATATTATCATGTATTAATTGTAGTTAATGTATTCAGTGTATTAGAATTTAAAATAAAGTTTTGTTTTAATAATATCTTTGTTGTGGCAATATAGCCAAGACTCTTCATAGCAAAGGAAGTTACAATTGTTTTATGATCTGTTGTATTATTTCACCATTACTCAAATTAATTACTGTACACGGGAGTAAGATGGGTGACTAGCAACCATAGGAGTCTTAATTTTTATCCATTTGTCACATTGCCAGATCTATCCTATGAAGAAAATTTTCTACCAGGAAGAGGTGCTGAATTTTTCCTATATCCTCTAAATATTGCCAACAGAAATTTGTTAGTTAATGTACATCCATATTATTCATATGGATTCATAGAATGATAGCCTTCATTCCTTTCTTTCAAGTAACAACAGTATGCTTCAAAACATAGACACAATCCAAGGTCTCTGGTGAGGTCTTCAAGATTAGAATAGAGGTGAAAATAATTATACACATTGTATTCAGTAATATACATAGACATTTTATTCAGTAATATACATAGTAACAGATATCACATCATTTAAAAAAATATAAGCGCTTCCGTACATAATATATAGACATTTATATGTTGTAGACTAGTGAGGAACAAATAAACTGGCCATTTGGTTAAACTGGTTGGCTAATTGGATGCCTAGGCCATACATTGAATCAAATGGATGAAGAACAACTTTACGTAGTATCTAACCCAACACGAAGGGTGCCGCGGCGGTGGTCTTTGCGAGGCCGCCATGCCCTTGACAGAATCAATATATGTTCGCTTCGCTAGCTCCTGTGAGGTTTAATTAACGATTTAGGCGTCCATTTAGCTGATTAGTTAAGCCAAATGGCTGCGATAGGTACATTAACGCCAAACAAGTTCTTATGCTTAAAGCTACTCTAGAAATATTGTCGATAATACATGCTAGTGTTTTACACTTGGCATGATAAATATTTGCGTAGTTTTATGTTTTACATAGCTTGCTGTTTTATACACTAATAGTTCAAGCCCTGTTCAGCGTTAGCTCTTTGTAAGGGTAGAGTTAATTTCGGCGCTTACTGATCGATTCTCCCCGCGCTTGTCAAATGATTTCATCAAAATGCTGTATACTATTTTTTGTGTTTGGCTTTACTGTGTTCGTGCACTCCTAGCGCCTAGAGCGATTGCTCCTCTCGCTCTACCCCAAGTCCTTTTGATAAAGTGAACAATCAGACCTGATAAAAGTGTAACCAGTATTGTCTTTGTAGTTTACTATGCGCCAATTTCGAAAGTTCTTCCACTTTAATGGTTGACAGTTTTGTTAGTAATTTAGTTTATATTGTACAAATTAACAAAATGTGGAAAACCCAAGTAGCTGGCATACCTATTTCTATAGAATTTTTGCTTTACATTTCTACATATACATGGGCATATAAATTGTTCCTCCTGTAGGAGGTATTACTAAACGTTGCTTACAGCATTTTAGAAATTTGGGACTAGGTACATGGAGAGCTTAGGCATTTGTGTTGTTATCTTGTCTATATAAGGTTTGTGATGTTATTGTTTCCAAGTGACTAGCCATTTTATTAACGACTTTTTCCTACTACATTTATTGACCGGCAAACTTCTTGATAAAGTGCTCTAGCTGAGCCGAACGCGTTTAGGTGGTAACTTCGGAGCGCTTCGATCAACCCATCATAATATATATTTAACCAATCACGGGCGTACGAGGTCGCATCATTGGTTGATCAGACCTTATATTGATTTTTGATTGGTCCACATAGTGCACATAGCCAAACTTATTAACATAGGTATAATTAAGTAGTTTGCAGACACTTATAACTTAAATAAAATTTAAATACTGTGTAATATCAATTAAATAATATCTAATAGAACTTAAACTTTCGTCGCTTAAATTCGGACACCGCGAATGGCGTAGGTATAGTTTCTTAATACAATCGAATGCGAGAATTCCTTATTCTAACTTCCAAAGTGTTAGAACTAAATCGGCGATTTATATTTGATCTAAAAATACAATAAGTACCAACTAAGTTTCTTTGTACTTTAATACTTCTTCAGACCAATAAAACAAGTCTCTATTATTTTATTGATGTACAGGTCTGTTATTTCGTTTGTGAAAGTTCAATGCCAAATCATTAACGAACTAACACATACCTATTCGGCACTATTTTAAGCACTTTTAAAGGCATTAAGCAAAGCCGTTCAGCTAGCTTTGTTGTTGGTTCTCAGGGTTATGAGGGTTATATAAAACAACTCTCTAGACTATGATAAAATCTAAACCTGAACTAACGGCACGGAGCATTTCTGATAATATTTCGCAAAAAAAAATTAAGTCTAATATGTAGTAACATTAAGCTCTTTGTAAAATTGTTTGGTCCTCTCGGTAAAGACAATTTAATATTCTTCTTTTATAAATTGGTTGGTTAAATATTAACAATTATAAAAGCCGACGCTCTTTCTAACCGCATAAATATTTGAATAATATTTTTTCCAATGATGGACGTACTCTAAAACTATGAAGCATAAAAATGAAAAGGCAACTCTTTTAAATGTAACATGCACATAAGTGCCTAATAAATAATATCACCCTATAAGTTGGAAGATTCGATGTGCATCTGGATTGAGTGATCTTTTCTTATATTTCAACGAAACCAAAGCGTACATTTAGTCAAAAATTATAACCGATATCCAAAAATTTGTCACTCACAAGATAATGAAGATATTGACCATTATGTCGATCACTCAATACAGACATTTTGCAAAATGGCTTCAAGCTGAATTTTAGCCAATACTTACTCTGTGGACAAAATTTTCGTATCAAAAATTTGTACCTAATTTGTCACATTGTTTTACAAAAAATCTAGAAACTAAAAGGTAAATCCAGGAATCTATGACAGTTTCATTGGATCACTCAATTCAGACAAATTTAGATTGAGTGATTCTAGAAACAGGGTATTATGTAGACATAATAAGTATTTTTTATTTTCGCCATAAATTTAGGACTCGAAAACATTTTTACAAATTGCAATCACAACGCCAATATTTATAGTTAAATAGTTATGAGAAATTAAACCTTTTTGAATTTGCTGAACTGAGTGATCGTTAGAAACGCATGCAGGTAACTATCCCGTTTGTTTAAATGTACACTAACTGCGTTGAAAATTTGTACTACATTGTGACTAAAATTTGGCATAAAATTCATTTGTCTATGTCATTTCATTTACGAGATTTAATTTTTTATTTTTATTAAAGAATAGAGTGTTGTAGGGTAGATATAAATTTTTACTGTTGATGGACTATTTTATCATCTACTATCTATTGTATTCCTGCCATTGAATCTAAATATAATAACCGTATTTGGTATTCACGCTCTTAGAAGATGCAATTTCTTTTAGCGACGAAAAGGGGACTTGTTCTTTTTGTAATGGTACTGCTGCCTATAATTACGAACTTTCAAAATGGAACAGAAAAAGTCAATTTACATGATGTGCCCGAAATGATGTTAATAAAAAAGAAGTCCTACAGATTACTGGGAGGTATAGAATTCATCGCTTCTATGCATCCTGGTGGAATGGGTCATTATAGAGCACGCGGGTATATAAATGGACGCATGGTTTGCTATGATGATAATATGCAAAAAATGTATGATAGTAAAAATGAATCACTTATTTTTTTGCATGTACTTACTTACGTAATTTGCGATTTAAAAGAGTAGTTTGCTTTCTAAATAAAAATTGACAAACATTTTATGTAGTCTTTAATTATCTTATGATCTCATATTACTATGGACACCCTACTGCACTTTTCTCTGAAAATTAATTGTGAAACAAATATCTCGTAAATGAAATGACATAAACAAATGAATTTAATGCCAAATTTTAGTCACAAAGTAGTACAAATTATCAACGCAGTTAGTGTACATTTAAACAAAAGGGATAGTTACCTGCATGCGTTTCTAACGATCACTCAGTTCAGCAAATTCAAAAAGGTTTAATTTCTCATAACTATTTAACTATAAATATTGGCGTTGTGATTGCAATTTGTAAAAATGTTTTCGAGTCTTAAATTTATGGCGAAAATAAAAAATACTTATTATGTCTACATAATACCCTATTTCTAGAATCACTCAATCTAAATTTGTCTGAATTGAGTGATCCAATGAAACTGTCATAGATTCCTGGATTTACCTTTTAGTTTCTAGATTTTTTGTAAAACAATGTGACAAATTAGGTACAAATTTCTGATACGAAAATTTTGTCCACGGAGTAAGTATTGGCTAAGATTCAGCTTGAAGCCATTTTGCAAAATGTCTGTATTGAGTGATCGACATATTGGTCAATATCTTCATTATCTTGTGAGTGACAAATTTTTGGATATCGGTTATAAGTTTTGACAACTTTTGACTAAATGTACGCTTTGGTTTCGTTGAAATAAAAGAAAAGATCACTCAATCCAGATGCACATGGAGATTCGGGCATTATACGAAAGTCGCTTCCGTATGAGAAAAAAAGCATGACCTATTTTGGCAAATACATTTGTGTACATAAATACTTGATCAAATACATTTTATAATAATAAATTCAAGTTATTTAACTGCAATATATTTTATAGTATATAGACATCTGCTACTAACATACATAATATTGTCTGTATAGCTAATACAATAAATAATACTTGTAAAACTTTAACAAAAAATCTCTGTGCAGCTATTTCTTAAAAATAAGAAAATACTTAGGTACCTACATTATTAAATCCTTTTATTCATATAGATACTCATAAGGCCAATAAATTGCTGATCAAGTGTGGAACTCACTATGGAATATTTCTTGTTCCTTCTTAAACAAACTTGTTCCTTCTTTCTATTCGAGATTTAACTATGTTACCAATGCTATAATTATGAAGTGTTTAATATCAGTACTTACTTGCTTTAAAGTAAAGGTAGATCATTACAAATCAAAATATCTGAATTCATCTGGGACAAGGAGGATTCTAACTGGACAGACCATGTCGAAATTAATTGGAGGACATTGGCAACATAAGGATGTTAGCAGTAATTCTTAGTTACTTTTAGTCCAAGCAAATGGATCATCTTTCAAGTCCTTTTTGTACAAAGTTTTTCCCTGGTTAGTGAACTCTGCAAACTGCGAAACCACTGGGTCTCTCATACAAGAACCTATGGCTATCACTTTATCAGATGCATCAAAGAAGAAAATAACAAACTTTAGTGCATTCACATCACCTTCCACCTGCGTGCTGGCTGGTATTCCACAGCCGGCATACCGAATAGATTTGCCGAACAGCATAGTCCAGAAAAATGGAATAGTTTTAAGAGGCGTTTCTTTTTTCAATATATTCAAAGCAGCTATACGACCGTGGTACTGAGATAGCCCAATGTGTCCTATACTCATTGGTTTATTACCATTGGCGAAGACCGGAGCATACGCGATATCGCCACCAGCGTAAATCTGTTTTATATTAGTTTCCAGTTTGTCATTCACGCAAATCGCACCATTTTTTTCCATTTGTATACCGCTATTTTTCAAGAATTCCGTGTTAAATGTTGATCCCACGCCCAGTACTAACATATCAGCAGGAAGTGTGGTGCCGTTGTCTAGTTCCACCGATTTTATCGTACCGTTCTCACCGATACATTTAGTTATTGTGGTTTCGAACTGGAATTTGACACCTTTTGACTCGAAAAGCTGTTTGAGACTGTTACCTATTTCTGCTCCGAATATATGACCGAGCGGTAAAGTGCCCTTGCCAACGACTGTCATTGATTTGGCTTTTTCGTTACATGATGCGGCAATTTCTAAACCTATAAAACTGAGACCTAAGACTACGACATTTAGACTTTTCTCAGAGCCCAATGTGTTCAATATGTTGACGGAGTCATCGAAATTTCGGACCGTGAAGACATTCTTAAGATTTATGCCCGGTATATCTGGTACCCTGGAACTAGAGCCAGTTGCAAGGTATAACGTATTAAAACGAAGTGTTTTCCCATCGCTCAAGGTAACAATTCGCTGTTCGGTATCTACGTTTACAGCTTCAACACCTTTAAGTATTTCAATATTTGAGTCGTTGTAGTATTGTTGGGTCCTAGCTTGAAGCTTTTGAATATCAGTGACAGTTCCAATTTTGGAGACCTTTATTCTGTCATAAGGTAAGTAGTTTTCTTTGCCGACCATGGTAATGCGTCCGTTGTATCCTTCGCTGCGTAGTGTTTCGGCACACGTAGCACCAGACGGCCCTGCACCTATGATGAGTACCGAACATCCGTCGCATTTTACCGGTGCAGCAGTAGTATCCTTGGTGCGTTTATTTGATTCTAAATCGCTGAGTTTTGCTCTAACCTGAAACGTAGAAAGAAAATATAGTTAGGTATTGTGTGGTATTCATTCTTATTAAGTACGTCAATTAATCAATCTTCAGTCCATAGCATGTCCCGGTGAAGTGATGAGTACCCGTTGGGGATTTCCAGACGCATAAAAAAGGTAAGCAAAGCACATGTAAATAAAGTTCCGTACAAGTAAATTTGAAGAGACATTAATATAACTATATTCATATGTAGTGGTAGGTAACATTTATGTTTGTAAGGATCAAACTTGACACTAGATATTGGACCGATTTTTGACATGTCGTTAGCTCGGAAGTAATATCATAATTGAGAAGTTGATTGGAAACGCCATGTACGATAGTGTTTACTCCGAAATTGTCACGGGATCAGGACTTGTGTGGGCAGAACCGCAGGGCCATGCTATTGTCATGTGCTGGTATTCAAAGCTGTTATCAATTTATATTGCTCTCAATGCGGTTTCTTTATTATTACTATCGCAATTAAACCACTACCTACCAGTGATTGTGGTCACCGCTTGATAACATTTTTGGCTATTGTCAAATTAATTTTTTAACCATGCTTCCTGCTACAAAAGACCCACATACCTAAGTACCTGATAATATTTTGGCCGAGGTCAATATATCGAGATATTTTTTTTTTATTATTTCACTAGGTATGATGAATTGATGATTTTTAGCTGAAAACTAGCTCTTAATAGTTTAGTAGCAATATCGTTAATTCGCTAACTAAGTTTGCTATTGCTACTGAACTACTAACACAGTTCGAATGGTCATCAATTACATAAAAAACGTTATAATTAGTGTTTTGTGGCTAATATTGAATCACCCACGCCGGCATAACTACGAGTATTTTCTCTACGACACTAACTAAAGTAATTTGGTCAAGGTGATTCAAGGTCAGCTACTCGCTCATAATTTTATCGCATACCTTATAGTTGCCTGACCGTACTAGGCGTATTTAATGTAAATAAGATATTAATTAGCGAATATTAAATCATTTTAGAACATATTAGGTGCCACTTAGTGCTTCGGATGTTTTCTGATCATGTATTATTATAAAAAGCATCCAAGTAGTTTAATGAAAGGGAATTTGTATATGATGCCTATTTGATCAAGGAGGTGCATGACCCGACTAGGGTTACCATTTAGGATTCTGAAAAGTCCTGACAAAAAGCCTGACATTTCGATAAAAGTCCGGACACTTAGTTGCAATGGCATGGTATTGCTCGAGTCATAATATATATCTTGGACCTAATGTGCTCTAAAGGCGCATTACACGTTTCTTGGGTGTCTATTGAGGATAGCAAGGGGTGCTGCTGCGGTGGACGAGCTGTAATTCACCAAACATAGATTATTACAAAATAATCCGTGCGCGAATTCATTTATGATATTACATAGTATGTAGGTATGTAGTTTTATTACTCATATACCTCATATTCCATCTAATGCAAAGAAATCCGGTCAAATTAAGTAGCCGGACAAAGTCCGGACACATGTCTAAAAGTCCGGACATGTCCGGATTAATCCGGACGGATGGTAACCCTAGACCCGACCCACTCAGAAGAAATTCGGGACAAGCCGGTATAGGTAGGTAGGTACACCTACTGATTGATGGACGTCGCTCTGAGGGTTAATTCTCCTAATTAAAATCTGTTCATACCTAATCCCGTCTCGATTCGATCGATTTCGATCTTCCAAATGATAAAAACGACATTCTTTTAACACACGTTTCATAGGAATCGTGATCCATTGTGACATTTCGGAGATTGAGACTAGATCAAAACTGGATTTTGAATAGATTTTTATAACGAGAATTGACCTTCTGGTGTCTGCTCTCTTTTAGAGCTCTGCCTCATTAGGACGACATAGCGACGTCCTGACAGTTATTATTGAAATGTATGGTAGGTAGGTATCTAACTCACTTGGCAACAGCTTGGCAACCATACAATATTTCAATATTAACCGCTTGGACACGTAGACGGAGACGTTGCCATGGCGTCCTAATGACCTAGTGAGGTGTTTGGGGAGTCACCTAGAAATATTTCAACATCATTGTCTTTGCCTTAGTCCCAGTCGCATCCGGGATATATCGCATCGCATCCTCTATATAACTACTTATTTATTATAATTCACTTATTTGTAGTCGCATTGGTATGCACATCCGAGTCCTTAGTCTAGAGAACTGTCTATTAAAGTCAATAAGAAGTGGGACACGGCACCAAAATGGGGTCACAATCAAGTCGCGTGCGTGCTCGCAATGTTATTGTCTTTGTGTGTTTGTTAAAAAACTATAATCATATTAATAGGTAGGTTGTATTACGACTATAAGACTATTAAGAGCTTAATACAACCGCGGGCACGCTGGATGGAGTATGAGATATGTGATGTATGCCTATAAAATAGATAAGTAGTTGAGATCAGACACATTAGATCTTACTAATATTAGCTAGGGTCACTTCGCCTGTTCGCGTCCATCGCCCAATTCGCGTCCATTTTACGGATCGCCCTTTGAAAATCTTCGAAAATAAGTCAACTAACACACCAATCAAATGAAAAGTCTTTACCGCTTATACCTCAATGTATAAGAGGCACGTACACATGGACAAAAGTTCAGTGCGTAGAACCATTCCCGTTTAAAAAAATAAGTAATCTCGGCTCTTCAACAAGGAAGCGCGTACGCTCGGGATGTTTAGCTAAAAATTAGTGTGCAGCGGCGCGTTTGGTGGTAAGTATTTTATTATTTATGTGAATTTTAGCATACATAGCTGTTTCTATACTTTTATGATGAAATAAGGTACTATATTAATTATGAATTTGCTTATGTCTTCTATATGTAAGGAATAAAATAAGCTGGACGCAAATTACTACATCGAATTTTACAAAACTTCCACTTTGCGTCCGCAATGGACGCAAACGATACCTACAGGGGATAATAGTAAACCACATTGCGTCCACTATATTTTGTTAAATACTTGCTTGTAAAAATAATTTAACATGTAATGTTTATTATTATTGTACATTCTTATTAAGACCACGTGTTTATAATTCTATTTTTTTATTGAAATGAGTAATTTCTTTCATTCTTTTTTCCATTTAAGATGAGTTCTTCGGAGAGAAAGAAGAAGGAAAAGAGAATACACATAGAAGAAGATTTAAAGAAAGCGTTAAATGAAACTCAAGAGAAGAATAAATCGATAAGACAAATAGGCAAATAATATTCATATTGTTCGTTTTGTTGCTTTAATATAGCCAAAAACTTAATATAATGAAGGCTGATCTTTAGTAATAATAATTATAATATAGTATATAATAGTGCCCGGACATGAGGGCAACATGGGCAATGAGACGGCGGACGAACTGGCAAGAAAGGGAGCTGATGAAGATCAGGTGGGCTCTGAGCCCAGACTACCCATTGCCCATAAAATAACAAAGGGAGTCATCAGCCGAAGCACAGTGGCGGAAGCCAATCGAAGATGGAAGTCCTCGCCAGTCATGAGACAGTCGAAGATCGTCATCAAAAGCATTGAAACAAAGAAAACAAGCCGACTGTTAAAACTCTCCCGAGGCGTCATAAAGGCAAGTCGTAGAAGTGATAACGGGACACTGCCGACTAAATAGGCACCTGACACTTATAGGGCGGAAACCTGACCCCAAATGCCCAGAGTGCATAGAGGAGGAGGAAACCAGTCTCCACCAAATGCCCCATGTATTCAATGATAAGATGGGAAAACATGGGGACGGACACCCTAGAAGAACAAGACCTCAAGGATCTGAAAGTGGAATAGATCGTAAGATTCTGTAAAGAGACAGGTAGGTTCGACGGAACGCCGTGATTGCCGGGCACTTCTTAGCGTCCAAATAGGAGGAATAGGGGAATTGGGTGAAATGGCCCCCATAAGAAGGGCAGATCACCCGTGCGGTCTGCGGCATCCCCCGCTGGAAGTAAGTAAGTAGGGTAAAATTAACAGAACTGATTACTGTTTAATCTTAAAGTTGCAATCACTATTTGCCCACTACTTAGGTGCCTAATTTTAAGTTCAACCACTGTTATGTAGAATTATTTCTTTTAAATTGATTTTTAATGATAATAATGTTGATTTTTAATATTTATATTCTTAAATGAAAAAAAAAAAATGTTAAAATATAATTTTTCTTTACAAATTCTTAAAAATACCACCCCTATATTCCTTTTCTTAGCTGCTGGACGCTAAATGGTCCACGGGTGGACGCAAATTGGATTTTGTGGACGCGAAGTGGGTAAATTGCCTAATTCTGAAGTTTATCTATTTAAAAAGAAAACACAAGATGTTTCCAATAAAACTGAAAGTTAATCTTAAAATAGACTATATAATGAATACATTACACAAAATTTTCATAGAAATTAGTGTAAGGGCATTTTTATTATCGCCGTCAAACTTACCAACTACACTAAATGGACGCGAACAGGCGAAACGACCCTACTTGCATTGCAAAAATAAAGCACTGCGATTAGTTTTTCTGGCTGGTTTAGCCTGGTTAGATCTGCACCAGATACATTTAAGGAACTTTATCCTACGTAGGTACGTTATCTCAGTATCATTTGCATCCATATACCATAAGTCGTAGTAGGCTCGTACTAGCAGAATCTTAACACGCGAAAGGTATACTAACAGTATTATTATCTGAATAGTGTTTAATGTTTACCTATTTATAATCTTATACGCAAAATTTGCATGTGTAATGAAATACATAACTACTTAAGTAAACTATTGGATTATTATTAGTATCTTCGCACTTATGTAAGTAATGATGTCATTATCAAAATGCATTATTAGATCATATGTAAGGAATTTTCGTTCGTTTCTAGCCAGTCTTGAAGGATTACCTACTGACATACTGACAGCCGCCATTCACAATGAATTTTTGTAGAGAAAAGATCTCGGCTACTTCTGATTTACTTAGGTATATCTCCCTTCTTCCTCAGTTACTAAACCTGAAATATGTCTAGCTCCATCTGTCATAGTGTTGAATCAATCACAAATTGTCGTGATGCATCACTATACTTTACAACTTGCCGAACTGTGTACTTGTACCACAGTACTGTTCATAAACGAATAATACCTTGAGAGGGATAAGGATCCTCTTTTTTTCCATTCAAGCAAGACCGCAAAGTAGACAGACTAACCACCTTAAACATTCCAAATTATGATGTAGGCACATTGCAATTTACCTATTAAGGTGATTTTCCACCAGAGGGGCGAGACGAGACGATGCGAGGAGAGAATTGAAATTTGTATGGCAAATTTTCAATTCTCTCCCAGCCTATCTTTGGTGGAAACAGTGTGGATTGACGAGAATATGCGAGGCGCGAATTGAAATATTTGTTTGTGCAAAAATTAACCGTATTGGTTCCCATTTAGAGTATAAATCACCTTCAAGGTGATTTTCCAACAGAGTGGCTAGGCGAGGCGAGGCGAGGAGAGAATTGAAATTTGTATAACAAATTTTCAATCCTCTCCCGGTGCATCTTTGGTGGAAACAGTGTCGATTGACGAGAATATTGAAGCCTAATTATTGTTCGGAGTTTTCGGCATTGACGCTAGAACAAAGTTATATCGAGCATTGTGTGTGAGCTGTCTAAAATACATTTATATATGAAGCATACGGGCGACGGGGCGCGGCGGTCACGCGCGAGCTCGCGATGGCAATTTTTAGTGGAAAAGGGTCAGTGCGATTTCAATTCTCTTCTCGCCTCGTCTCGTCTCGCCCCTCTGGTGGAAAATCACCTTTAAGGTGCGTTTAGACGTTAGACCAAATGAGCGAATGCTATCACACATATCACATCAAATTCTTTTAGTGTAAACAGTGACAGAACATTCGTTCGCTGGTCTTACTTTGAAAACAAGGTTTAAAATATTAAGAAAGAATGCTTAATTCTTAATTCTTTATTGCACACACACAGTACAGAGATAATACATAAAACTTCAAGGAACATGTACAAAGGCGATCTTAACTCAAAATGAAAATGAATGCTCTCAGAATGCTCTTGCTCTAGCTCTATGCTCGTTTGGTCTAAAAGCACCTTTATACGTTCAAGATTTAGTAATGTGTACCTAATCTTTTCAAATAACGGCTATGCAACGATGGCCGCAAAGTTTTTCATACACTAAATAGATGTTTCTTCAACTGAACCTATGGCCATAACAGGTAACTACCTCTACACATACATAAATACATAATATGAGCTGATAAATATACTTGGCGTGCTAGTCATTATGAAAATACAATGAGGTAAGCGCATTACTCACTCGTCCTTACACACGAAAACGCTTTCCGTTTCCCTATAAACTGTAACTGTGTCCTTTTCAATATAGCAATTAATTTATTAATTTAGCATTTAAGCAATTCGATACTGAAATGAAGTGTAGTTTTATGAATAAGGACAACTTCACCCGACTTATTATTTACCCGAACTATATCTATCTAGCTATTTAAAAATGAATTGGGGCGTTATTTTAAAAGCTTAAGGCTTGATGAAACATCCATTATGTTTATTCGTCTAGCTAGATAACTGTTGTAAATGTGACTAAAAGATGGTTCACCATCTTTGAATTATCTTTTACATAGGAATCATGGTCTGGCATCAAGGGAATCATCAATCACGGTGGCCTTTTGGGCTAGTGTCAGGAAGGAGGCACTCCGTAATCTGACCTGCCCCTCTAGACAAGTGGCAATTCGCTAACCGGCGTTTGATGGAATAGAATGAAGAATGTATGAGATTTGACGTATTTGACATACGTTAACGACTGTCATATACGTCAAATCCCATATATAAGTCATTCTATTCCACCAAAGGCTGACAGGATAAAAGAAACAGTGCTTTTGAGTCTCGCTCACGCTCCGAAAGGAGATGTTGTGTATATCCAAAAGTACTAGGCCAAAAGCTGCCAAGTGCAGCGCAGATATACAAGTACCACCCATCACGAAGTCACGACAATAGAATCAGATATATATGGCACCACTGCGGCGTAATCACTTTGTGGCGGAGTTTGACCATAAAAAAAGAAAAAAACAAAGCAAACAGGAAGTGCGCCTATAGCACTAAGTAAGTAATATTTATGTATCTAAATTTAATCTTATAATCGAGTAACAAGGTTGTTTCGTGATATAACATCGGCTATTTATATACAGGTAAGTATATAATAACGTAATAACTGCAGATACTGCACTAGAGGGAAACATACATTCTCCTTCATTCAAATGGATACGAGTTCCATTTCAGTTCCAGTGCCCCATGTATTTAATGATAAGATGGGACACTAAGGGGGAAGGGGGGGCACATACACGACATTAAAGACCTGGAGGATCAAATTGTGGAGTACGTCGAAAATTTTGCACGCAAATAGGTAGGTTCGACAGAGGACCGCGATTGCCGGATATATCACATGCTCCCCAAGTGAGGTCCAGGAGAAATAGGTGAAATGGCCCACACAGAAGGAGAGATCAATCGCCCGGTCTACGGCGTTCCCGCTGGAAGTAGGTAAGTAATCTACAGCAGAACTCAAGTAGGTAATGTCAATTACTGTAACTAGGCGTGTCGTTGTGGTAATTAACGGAAAATTGTTGCTTCTTTTAAAGCAATATCTACATTTTTTAGTCTCTAATTAGCTACTATACCTACTTTTTCTATAATATACCTAAACACGCTTTAAAGTCTTTAAACTATCGCTGTTCCTTAATCCTTGGAGTCACAAAGCAAACATTACAGTGAGAGCAAACAAATAGAAGAAGAGATTAAGTAGGTCATATTTAGAACTTCACTTATGCATAGGTACGCAAGTACCTAGCCCCGGCATCAAATAAAATTGGAGCTTTGAACACATTGGTTCCTGCTTCTGCTTCTTCATCAAGTCAATGGCCAGATCAGACTCGGCGGCTAGAATTTTTAATGTTGTTGGTCCAAAACTTGACTGCAGCGCAACAGCGTTTTTCTGTAACCAGAATGGCTGACCAATCCTATCACCACAAAGGCTTCATCATTTTCTCGTAATGGTTTCTGCTTGAAACTATGGGTCAGGATGTCTGCGCCTTTTATATACCCACAACGAATTGCACGCTGATGCAATCTGTCGGGGCGGGACTCAGGAGTATGCGTCAGTGATAGCTGATTGAAGTCCTAATAACACATTTCAATTTTTGCAAGGATAAATTAGCTTTGTTTATAAAAAAAACATCTATCGCGGCCGTCAAAATAAAAACCGGCATTTTAGCATTGTTGGTATTATCACTGTGGTCAAATCTTTTAGACTTCCCTAGAGCTAACATCAGACGGAGTGAAATCACACGACGAGCAGTAAATACGATATGTTGTTTCCTTTCACAAATAATAATAAAGACAGAAACCCAAAAAACGTTCATATTTTTAAGAACTCCATGCTAATCCATAACTTTCAGTATGTGCGCATCCGCACTAAAGAATGGCTCGATTCCAACTATTTAACACTCTGTTATCTTTGTTTTGTTTTTTTTCACAGTCGCAAAATACAAGTAGTTATAGATATACCTATCTATAACTACTTGTATTTTGCGTTTGATATTTCTTTTGATTTTCAAGTAAATATCAATTTATTAATTCCTTTATGATTATGACAGTTCCTTTATAGAAAAAAAAAAGGTTTGGAATCAGTATTTAATAGCTATAAATAACGTATCGATCACGAACATATGGCGTTTTAATAAATAACTTTTAGTAAACGTTGTACTCAATAAAGATTTATAAGGAGTTAAAATGTATGCCGACCATAGAAGGTGAATGAGAATATGAATAAAATACAATGTCCCTGACATTGAATATTATGCACCTCATAAGAAATTGTCGCGCGGCGGGCTATAGAGCGAGCTATGCTTGGAGTTTCTCTGAAGGATAGAATTCGGAACGAGGTCTTCCGACAAAGAACCAAAGTTACCGGCATAGCTCGCAGAAAGCTGATAGTGGCAATGGGCTGGCCACGTCTCTCAAAGGACCGATGGCCGTTGGAGCGAAGACGGAGGATCGTACGAAATGGCGCACATTGGGAGAGGTCTATGTCCAGCAGTGGACTGCAGTGGGCTAATTGATTGATTGATTGAAGAAATTGTCATGAATTATGAGTCTGTTACAGCACAAGAAAAAGTGCCTGCTAGACGGCAATAGGCTATAACGTGGGACCGAAAATCATAGTTGGCGAAATGTGGGCGTTAATACACCTCAGCCTACCCAATCGGGTATATACAGGCGTGAGTATAATGATGTATGTTATTTGTAAATGTTCTTGATACTTGTGAAATGATAACTTTAGGCGCGGTTTATACAGAAGAGACGTGGCGAGGACGTAAAGCGGTGGCGGACAATTTAAAGTAACACAATATAAACCTTATTTTGTGTACAATAACGTCACTGACGTAACGCGAAACTCGATACGATGGCGCGTCACTTTAGTCTTTAGTAGCGGGACATCTCCTGGACACGCGGGCGCAATTCTCCTCTAAAGGCGCCCACTCACTAACAGTCCGCCTGCAGTCCGCCTGCAGTTCCTGATCTGTCCGGCGGCCTGCAGTCCTAAGCCGATAGCGCCCACACACTAAAGCGATTTTGGCCCGCCGGCAATTCCCTGTTGTCAGTTTTGCGACCACAAACTAGCAGTTGTGAGTCGTCAGTTTTAGGTCGTACGATCGCCTGCCGGTAATGGTCTTATATCAGTTACATAGAGAGTACGAAACAGTGCAAGCGATTTTCGACCTTATTGACATTTTCTTAATTACATGTTTTTTCGCATAAATAAATGCTGCTGATCACGAATATAAGAAAAAAAACTAGATTTGTTGTGATGTCAATAAGGTTGAAAATAGCTTGGACTACGTTATTCTTATATAAGTACGTGCTAATCATTGTGGGAAATAGGTGTTAGCTATTTTGAACCATATGGACTATGTGCATAAGAAATATTGACGAGTATGTACAAAAAATGAATAAAATCTTAGTAAAAACTGACACGAAACGTCGATCGACAGGCCCGTTGTGCTCGTTCGCCCTGACGGCCTAGGACTGTCCGGCTTAGAACTGTCCGGAATCGTTCAGCGGCCACACACTATCGGATCGTATTAGTCGTCAGTCCAAAATCGTTAACGAAACTGTGAGTGTGTGGGTTATTGCGATTAACTGACAGATTTATATCGTCCGACCGTCGTCCGGTAAACTGTTAGTGAGTGGGCGCCTTAAGACAAAAACGACGTTATTTCACTTCATTTTGTTACCTTAATTGTCCGCCACCGCCATACGTCCCCGCTACGTCTGTTCTGTATAAGCCGCGCCTTACAGAGCGTTCAGTAGTAACGAAACATAGACATTGTTTATATATAACCCGTTAGCCTTGACACCTACACGCCTACCTTGCGGCACTGAACCACTATAGAACGATAAGGTAACATTTTGCAAGTATTCAAATTAATCGCGAAGGAATTGTGTTGTTTTCCGGTGGAATAAAATAGGGCCGCCACTCCATCTCTTCCTGCGGGTGTTGTAGAAAGTGGGCTGTTCTCCATTTGATAGTAGGTAGACATACAGCCTATAACTAAGTGCCCGTTTGCCGGCAATAGGGTCGCCCTTTATTATGTGGGACAGAAAATAGTTGACGAAATGTGGGTGTTAATTCACCTCTGCCTACAGACTCCTCTTCAATGAAAACTTACTACTTATTCTTTTATCTAAATGTTTGTTTACATAATTTGGCAGTTGGGATTTTCTTTGTATGTCTAGAAGCCTACCTCGAAGTGCATATCAGAGATATTAAATATTAAATATGACATTTTAAATAACAGAGAATATGGGCTTGCGTGAAAAAAAAACTACTGGCAAGGCTCCAAAAATCCTTCCGCTATAGAAAGTTTTGACTACTAATCCAAATTAGAGTTTGCTTAACGTGCCAACACACCTACATCCGTACAAAAACATAACTGAAGGCATATAATAATTATCTAAATTGTAAAACCGAATCCCGTGAATGAAAAGTAAAATACTAATTACATCAACTTCGCTATATCGTATCGTAAAGGACTTACAATAGGTACGATATATTACAGCATCTGCTATGTTGCCCGAGATCCAACCCCGTGAGATACACTGATCTCGTTTCTATGGATAGTATAATTCTATTGTTAACAAAAAAATTAGCTGTGCTTTATTATATTAAGAATGGTAAAAAAATGATAACAGTTGCGTCGGTTCTTATTTTATCGTTTTTATTTAATTTTATTCATCCCCCAACCTATAATAGTAAATGATTTGACTATTAAATGTTATGACGTCACAATAAATTGTTCATACAGTTTTCCTTTTAACTTACCGATTTGACGTTTAGTAACTAATTTGACTAGTCAGTCAATTACCCCAGTCCCAAACCGTAGGAACTGGCGGAGCCTCAGGTTCCATATACATAGGTAGTATTATCTAAAAAATCTAGATTACACCTAACCTTCCGTACACAAGTTTCATATAAGGAAAGTCGTTTTCGTGTCACCTGTTTCCGCCATAATCAATTCGATAACGTAAATAGCCTGGTAGGCTAGTAGTGTAACCTATTTGTCAGAGTTAAGTCATAGTCTATGAGTCAGTTGAAGAATTGTTTTTTTTTTGTTCATAGTATGAGTAACACAGCTCATAAAACATTTATTAGAGTACCTACTACCCCAGGTGCAATAACGATGTAAGTAGCAGAATAAAGTTCAGGAGTACAATATGTGCACGGTCCTTTCGGTCCTGTTGAAATGAAATCAACTTTCTTTCTTTAGTTTCTTAGCATCATAGATGAGTTTGGAAGTTCCCCAAAAAGTGCAATGTGTATGCGTGTATGTTAATGTGGTCGATAAGTCTATTAATTAAGTATTACATTTACAAAACTAACGAATGTTTAGTAAGAATATAAAGGTGCGTTTAGACCCAAACGAGAGAACAGTGACAGAATATTTGTTTTTCTGTTTTTGAAAACAAGGTCTCGCTTACTCTAAAATAATGCTCTTAGAATGCTCTTGTTCTAACTCTATCCCCATGTTAGTTTGGTCTAAAGGCACCATTAGACTTACACCAATATGTTTACCTAAGCATCTAGATAAGATAGAACTCCACGACGATTTTCTACGAAAAGATAACCTAAAAAACTTAACCAAAGTAAAACAAGTAGCAAATAAAATGAGGCAGTAATTCTTCCCTCAGAATTGCATTTCGTCTGTTCGAGTTTGTGAGTAGGTATTTACCTAAATAGAAATTACATTCATAATATTCTATTGTCATCAGTCATAGTCCAAGCGGAATAGACATATGACATCATCCAATACGACAACTTAATTAAGTATGAAAACCAAAGCATTTTCTCCAATTCTCGACCTTCGTTTAGTTGGGCGAAACAACAACTGAACAACGAATGCGGAATTTCTTTCTGAACGATGGTTTTTAGTAAGCACAGGTGCATATACAGTAAGTCACGCCGGGTATATCCGCGAAAAGGTAGGCAAATGTACAATATAGAATATATTTACAGAATTTGACTGCTACGTCATAGTATATTTGATCTGTGGTAGGCCTTAACTCTTAAATCCGAACACATAATAGAGAAATCGTAGAGCGGGAATGGTTTCTGAATAATATCCAATATATCGAATAACATAATTTTTTTTTAGACAGCTGTAAGCCATTATTTAAAACACTCAAAGTGCTACCATTACCCTGCCTTTATATTTTCGAAATATGTATCTTTGTTAAAAAATACCCCCATCTATTCGATAAACTTGGTGACTATGCGAATAGCCGGACGAGACATAAAAACAGGTTACATTTACCTTTAATTAATATAGAACTATTTAGAAGGAATGTTTACTGCATGTGTATCAGTTTATTTAATAATCTTCCATCAAGCCTGACTAACCTACGTATGACACTATTTAAGAAACAATTATTTGACATGTTATTAAACAAAATGTATTACAATATTAATGATTTCCTGGACGATACAATAACATTTAACAATACCTTATAATGTAATTTATTTTAGCATATAGTTATTAATAGGTATGACATGAAAAAATTTGGCCGTATGTGGCAGAATGTGAGGAAACAAAGCATTTTGTAAAATCTCTTGTACCATATTCTAGCACATAAACTATTTGATTTGATTTGATTGATTTATCGAAAACGAAAACCTTCATAATTGATTTTTAATGGCATAGATAAAGTTTGAGTTTATTAAGGTATTAGTTAGGTCACTGTAACTGCGACGTGAATTTACGGTAATCAATAGCCCATAATTTATTTGGACATTGATCTTTTAATAATTCAGTTTCGGTTGCTATTGATGGTATTAACTTACTTGTTTTTCACTTTATCAATCATTTGAAGAGAGGAGTATATTCCTTGAGCTTAACCCTAACGGACTTGCCTGCTAAATATATTCCTTACATACTTGATCTGTCATTTGTTTGGTATTCGTTTTCAACTCACGTTTGCATCTTCATCTGTATTCCCGCCACTGTGCTCTCGTACATGTTCATTCCACTTTCTATTAAACAATCTTAATCTCAATAGTTTTGATTCTACTCTCAAAATTATTCTGCTACACCAAACCTTCCATAACACATTGGACCTATGCGTATGCGGAATAGGTTTCCTTTTGCGATCGTAAATGTCGAATGGGGGTGTAACAGCAGTTTAGGATCTAACTCGATTCTATGCGATACACGATAGTTACAATACAGCGCTAGATATTGCATTACACTTCACTCTGACAACGATCTCCCGCAGTATCTTCTTCCCCAAACAAAGCGAAATAATTTTTAAAATACGAAGGACGAGTCAGTCTTCAATCAATCGTTACTTTAGTCATAGCATACAAATATGCTTAACATATTAACACAAGAGCATAAATAAACATTTAAACTTATAGTCGCGATCTGGTTTCGATCGCAGAACTAAAATTAATGCTAATTCCGTGTGGAGTTATTGGCGGAACATCGAATTCGGCAGGTCAAAATAAAATTCTAAATCAGATAGAAGTCAATATCCAAGTCTTGAATCTGTGTATTTCAGCTTTCCAGTACAGGTAGTTTATCATGGTCAGAATTATTGCCTTTAGAAATGAACTGCATTGACCAGTTTAAAGCGTTTAAGTCCCCATCCAGCTATTTTCGAATTAATAAAGTAAGTTATTATAGCATACTACTAATTATTATTTCAAGGATTATAAAAATATAAAATATTTCATACAATAGGTAGGTACACATTATGTTAATGATTCAAATAAATAATGTATAACAACACTTGTAACAGGCGTCGTTACAAGTACAAATATAAACATTGCCGAATAAAATATACGAAATAATTAGCACCTAACTTTGCAGTCTGATTGTTCAGTTTAAGTCTGGTGAGTTGTGTGTCCTTATTTGATTGACCAATCGCTAGGTGAATGTGCTTGAAAAAAGGACGCTCGTATTTTATTAAGTATTTAAAAAATACCATGTCACAGAAAAGACCTTCAAAAATTCAAATAAAACCAGTTTTGAACGGATTCTATAGCGATTTATTTATTATTGTTTATTTTTAGACCGACGTTTCGGCTACTTTTCAGCAGCCATGTTCGCGGTTTGACTTAGGGTAGATAGAATAGTAGAATCCATTAAAAAGTGGTTTTATTTTAATGAATGATACTCGCGTAAACTTTGAGTATCAGACTTTCAAAAAGTTGATAATAAATTGTGTTGGTTAGGCCATTAACTTTGATGCACCTAATAATATTTTGATTCAAACGTTACCATGTCGGGGGACCTCGGATTGTTCGGATGATGGAGTGCTTTACCAGTGGATCCCGTCTTCTTGGATCGAGGTTTAATTAATCGTAATAAGTACATACATACATACATATAATCACGCCTTTATCCTCGGAAGGTTAGGCAGAGGTGAATTAACACCCACATTTCACTAATCCGTATTCGGTCCCACGTAATAGGGGATGAGCCTATTGCCGTATTATTGTTGACTCGAGCCGTGCATCTGAGGCTGAGTCTGGGCTGTACATATCTGTCTGATGTTAAAGTTAACTAGCCCTATCCCTTAGTCGCCTTGTACGCCACCACATGGGAAAAGAAACTTCTACTCTGCCGGGAACCAGTCGTAATAAGTAGGTACTTAAAAATGACGTGAAGATGGCCCCTATGTGAAAATCTTCTAGCTGACTGGCTGTACCTTACACAGCCATAACTCAGTATGGAAATAATCACAAGTAGTGTTCATTAACCCATAACATGTTACTTCTAAAGCAAGGTTCCGTCAAAGTTTTCATTGTAACTTTAATATAGACCTTTGTATATGTATTAGGCGATCACTATCAAAGGATACTCTAGGAACGTTTGTAAGTCACCTTGAAAGTAGTTCCACTTTAAATCCTTTGTAGCTTAACTAATTTTTTTTGTTTTTTTTTCTTAATTTAAAATAAATTTAAAGTTAGAACAATTCAGAAGAATCATTCAATTAAAATAATATTTTAGATTGTAGTTTATACGGAGAATTTCAAAATTGGGATTACTTATGTAAATTAGAATTCCCAATCAACATAAGGAAAATACCTAGGGTTATTCTAGACAGCTCAAGTACGGCCAACGACATGCAGGGGCCAACATTTATTATTTATTAATCTTATAAATGGTAAAGAAACTGATGAGTCTATAACGGTTTCAGAGACTGTAGCTTGGGTAATTACATAGGCTATAGTTTGTTACGACAACCGACATCCGGTGGAACAGTGGATAGCAGTTTTAATGTATGATCTAATATAAATCTATATCTGTTTTCATCGCCTCAGCTCTACAACCTCCCATAGTCCATATTACCAGCCACCTGATGGAAAAAGGTTACCATGGCCTATGGACGTATGCAACACAAGCAGGGACTTTACACGCATGCTGCCGACCGTAGAGAAATAGTATTTACGAGAGAAGATAATTAAAATAAAAATAATATCTTACCTTTACTTGTCCCTTTTCTGTGACGGTAACTTGATAACAAGGTAGGGAATCAAAACCGGGAAAATCTTCAATGTCACCAGTTTTGGTGTTGAAACAAGCTCCGTGCCACGGGCAGCGGACCCTTCCATCTCCCAGCGCCCCATTTATGAGTGGAGCTCCATAGTGCGTGCAATGTGTTCCAATAGCACTGAATTCACCCTTTTGCTTGATGAGCAACACACTACCATCGTCATCACCGATGTCAAACACTTTCATCTCGTTCTCTTTGAGATCATTCTCGTTACAAACCACTGTTTCGATATAATTGTTTGTTGAATCCATGCGGGATATAGTTCCACCTGTTATGAAAAAGAAAGACGTTATTCTGAGCGCTTTACTGAATTGTCTGTGGAGGTAATCTTAATCATTTATTGATTACTTTTCATCTTGAAGCAAAGGAGCCCTAGAGTGGAGGCCGCGAGAAGGCAAACGGAAGGTGGGACGCACCCTAACTAGATAGACTGACGACTTGCAAAAAGGTGACTGGAATAGACTCTATGTGGAAGGCGTAGGATCAGGAGCAAATGCGCACATAAGGAGAGGTCTATGTCCAACAGTACGTCTCATCGCATAATGTATACTTTTCTCGAAATGACCTTTCTCATTATGTCCTTTTCTGCATGGTTATATAAAAAAAAATAACCACGAAGGTTTAATGCGGGAGCTACGCTCCGGTCTGCTCCCGCATTAGCCTTCTACCCTATAACCTAACGAAGACGGATTGCGCAGCTATCACAATATAAAGACTGTAATCCTGTAGTGCACATATTTTCAGAAAGGGACATTATGAGAAAGGACATTTCGAGAAAAGGACATTATGCGATAAGACACAACAGTAGACTGTTACGTGCAGTATACGTGTATGTATCATTTTCACATTTGCTAACGTCCAAACTGGGACTCTTGCAGAGACGAAATGCAGACCATCTACGGGATATCCTAGCCACTATTGCTGATGACCAATTGGAAAAGAAAAGGCGCACACATGAACGCGCCGCTGCCGCATCTTCTGCGCTTTACACTGGTGATGGACAGCCCTGCCTTCGGTAAGCTGTTTAGGTGATTTGTTAATAGTGGTTATTACCTCAAAAGCCCGAAAAACCACTGCTCATATACGATGCCGGTTAGGTTTATAGTTGGGAACATATCGAAAGAGAACAGATAGGTTCGTCGGTACGCCGTAAATGTCGGATAATGCTCTTCCTCTCCAAGAAGGAAGAGCGGGAGAAATGGATAAAGTGGCCCATGAACAAAGGCAAGATCAACCGCCCGCATGCCGGCATCCCCGTATGAAATATTAATAGGTTACAAATTACAAAGCGAGTCTAATGACTGCGAAAAAAAATCTACTACGGTAAACAAGCTCCTCACTGTTGCTTTTCTGTTTTCTGTGACAAAACAGTGACCATATATTGTGACATTAGGGGGGCACAGTAGTCTAACAAAAGTAAAACACTGGACTTATTACATATATTATTTAGTTACAATTGCATCATATCTAATTTGAACCTTCAAGAAATTACGGAATACCGCAGAAAAAAAGAGAAGAGAGAGTAAACCCATGGTGAAACAGCACCATTGTCTGTGTAAAACAATTGCAATTGCACTACTTTAACAATTAACAAAAAGACACAGTAACCCATAATAAATTAATAAGACACTCACAAATTTCATTAGAAAGATGTCTTGTGTGCCTTAATGTTATCATCAATAATTTCGAAAACATTTTTATTTTTTGTTAAAAAAACATAGCACACCTTGGATAATAGCTATAGACTAGAAAAACTCCTCTGTCTCCCTAATGACTGGATGAGATGAGGGGGATTGGGAGGGCATGAGTTTTTATAGGGTAACAGCCAGTAGATACAGAGAAATGTATATGTCCATCCAAATGATACATTGGGCATTATTCATAATGCCTGGGCATTATGATAAATATAAGACTTTAAATAATCAGACTCAGGTTCATCAAGACTCAACTAATTATTCATATATGGATGGCCATTAAAAAATGTCTACTTCCTATATTTATCATAATGCCTGGGTACTATAATAATGCCTAATTTATCACTTGGCCCATAACATTTATGCATTAAAAACTATTTTCTATAAATTTATACAATAACTTCATAGTTTCCTGCATACATGTTTTATAAATTATTGCGCATTTCAATAAATTTAATGAGGCAGTATAAAATTATACTTATAAATATATAAAAAATAAAAAGTAGGTATTTTTAATTAAGTAAAATGTAAAATCACTAAAAGCTGTCTGTCAAAGAACTGGAATGCAGTTCAGTAGAAATAAAAAACTAAATTATAGTTGCCAACTGAGAATATACCTATATTTGAATCACAATCTGTAAATATAAATAATTAAGAACTCCTAAATGGCAGTCCTTGCAATGCAGCTGCAATTGTAGAAGTGATATTGCCAATAAGTAGCATACAGACAGGGCTATTAATACAAAGTGTTATATACTAGAATAATTTAAGAGAGATATTGTCAATGAAATACCGTCTCAAAAAACATATTATTTACTAACTAGGATATCATTGATAAATATAAATGAAAGCTACTATCTACCTGTTGCATGACTGTGAGGAGCCTTGCATACATTCCAGTTCTTTCGTTTTATTTTTTAAAGTTTATGATGTATATAATGTGCAGTAGCACCTTACTATTAGATGATGTTCAATAGTGTAAGTTTTAAAAAATGGCAAATCCCAGCTTTGAAAGAAATTAAGCATGAAGTTTACAATAAAAAATTATTATATTGCCTATCCGTAAAGGGTAAGAGTAAGAGGTGGTGTGTAAAATTACTACAGTAAAATTAAAAATACTTACGGTTCTCAGCGCCACTCTGGCTCTGGCACTGGCCACTATTAGGGCTATATGATCTTGAAAGAGAACTGCCCATCTTGTTCGATAATACAGAACCTAAAACAACGGCAATTTACAAAATGTAGTGTTTTAAATAAATTCTAATCCACTGTACATACAAAAACAATTTATGTTTTAACACAGTAATGTACGACTGCAACCGGCTATCACTTGAATTGAAACAAGACAGCAATAAAAATCTATGCTGGTCTTCAAAAATTTAAAATGTTGGTATTCACATTGGTGTTACAAAACTATTCTGTCAAATAGATATAAATGTACCTCTGTGCTGTCAATTCTATGAAAGATGAAAGGATTTACCTTGAATGAAATTACTTGTAACCTTGTTGACCAACGCACCGCCTTGGCGGAGACGGAGAAATAATAACATTACTAAAAAAAACCCGGTCGATCGACCTCTTTGATTTGCATGACATTTGTTGATCGATGTTACAAGGCGAAAAATGTTATCAGCTGATCAATAAGATAACACGAAATTCATTCGATTCTCCAATAAAATAAAGATATTTATTTTTGTAATCGATTCTTAAAACAGTAATAATTAAAAAAAAAAGCACGTATCAATATACTTTCATTAGTATTTTATCTTCTCATTGACCTAGTCATTAGTCATAATTAAAAAAACTGACTTTAAAAATTTACAATACCAACAGCACTATTTAACAGGCAAGAAATCAAGAAATAAATATTTATAATTTACTTTTATACCTTTTTTCATTTATTGATAGAGATATCCTTCATTTTCTTAGTGCTTCTACTTTTAAATAATACATTTATATTAAATCAGTGCTAAGTGGTGGCTGCTAATTAAACTGAACACGGAGTTCTGCGAATGAATTGTATTCACAATCGATTCTCATGTTCATAAGTAATATCGAGTACTCGAATAAATTATGACAGTCAGTTCGCTTAGATTTTCTTTATTTATTAATTTATTATCTATGCAACTTTGATTGATATGGTGGAAGACGGACGTGGCTGGTAGAGAATAACTATTATGTTTTTCTAATTTGAGTATTGTGATTTTACGAAAAAATGTCGGATACCATCGTAGCCAAAAGTCAGCCAATACCTGGAGATCCAGAAAAAAAGGGTTGGCTATTTAAGTGGACGAATTATTTGAAGGGTTATCAACGAAGATGGTTCGTGTTGTCGAATGGATTGTTGTCGTATTACAGGTAATTCACTGTTCTTGCCTCGTTTTCCAACTACCTTGGGACAAGAAGTCGGTACTAGTTTTTATGACCTATTTGATCTTGTATAAACTCATACGTTATGACGCAGCAATGTTTTTATGAAATTTTGATCAATACATCGTAGTCTTGTTAGAAATTTGGTGCAGACTTGCCTCCCACGGATTCTTATGAGTTATTCCATATGAAAGCTTTTGTTATCATTTCGTATGTATTTGTCGTAATGTTAATTTGATTATCAAACATCTGTAATTAGTTTCTATTGCTTCTTTTTTAGAATACTGATTCTTTAATAGGGAGATTAGGTATATTTTGTACATAAGTACAATGTATTTAGAAGAGCTAATGTTATTTGACTAATTCCTCAGACCACATCAATTGTTGAAATCCAAAATAAAATTAATCCAGAGGACTCAACAGCCTAACTGTCATTAAATCTTATGACTGGTACAAATAGTATTAGTCGTAGTAAAAGGAGATTTAATCACTTTATTACTGATAACATAAAATGTCTTGTTTGTTGTTGCATGTTGATTCATCCTGGTTATGAACTCTCATGTATATAAATTAATATGATAATAAATTACTACAAACATGAACTAAAGATCACTCCATTTGTATGCAATCAAAAGTAATAACATGGTGTTGTCTTAAAATAGTGCGATCGCCACCAACTCTTTACGAGTAGATAATTAATGGCGGAACACTTAGCACTATTATATTAATTTGCTAATTTAGCACTCAACCTTACTACCTATTTAGATGACTGGCACTTATAACACACTGACTATTTTGTACTGTTTCTTCCTAGTAACATTGTTATTTATGGCAGGTAGACGAATTTTTTTTTGAAATTGTTTTATAGTTGTAGGTAATTATTGAAATGTATAGTGCTATTGATGTTTATTATTGTGCACTGTTGTGCGGCAAAAATACTGCAGTACTATAACATCACCACATATTTTTAACCTATGTGTGCATTTGCAAAAACAAACAATAACTTAGCAACATTGAATAATAGAGATATGTATATTTATATCTCTTCAAGCCAAATTATCCTATCTTGTTTGTTTTTTAGCCATAGAAAAAAGTTTCACAAGCAAAAAGTCTGTACCTAGCTTATAATATAATCCACAATATATATTATTTTCTCACAAATAAAAAAGTGAGTACAATTTTTATTTAAATTGTGTTTCAGAAATCAAGCTGAAGTATCTCATACCTGTCGGGGCACAATCTCTCTGCTAGGGGCTCTCATCCATACGGCAGACTCGTGTACATTCGTGATCAGTAATGGAGGCACTCAAACTTTTCATATCAGAGCCCACGATGAAGTTGAACGACAGAGTTGGGTCACTGCACTGGAGCTTGCGAAAGCAAAAGCAATGTATGTATTCTATTCTTGATTTAATATATTATTTGGATTGTATATTCATATAACAACAATTTTTTCGAATTATATTACCATTACCATACTAGAGTTTACCAATGCGATATCCTCTAGCCCCGAGGGACCATTTAGGTATGTATAACGTTAGCACAATAGGGGGGTGAGGTGCACTATAAAGGTAATCTTTACTTTGTATATTTTTGATGAAGTGGAGGATGGGGTCTAGAAAGTGTTCACGTCAGTATTAGTCAGTTTACTTTTTGCACTTATGGCAACCCACACATTATTATGCTTGAAAACTAAACTCATTTTCTGGGATTCCTGCCAATCTATACTATAATCCGCACGCTGAATGATGATCCGTATGACAGTTCGTTAGCGCTTAACATTGTACTGACGTGCTATCACATCAAATCCTTTAGAGGTTCATTAAAAAGACGAGAAATGAATATTAAGAAATTATTACGTAATGTTCGGATATAATAGAAAAAAACTCAATGCAAATGTACATGGTACGTGCTGCAAAAGTTACGTCGTCAAGCTGTTATCGACTAAGAAGGGACACATCGATAAACAAAATATCGATAATTTGTTGGAAATATAAAACAAATGCTTTGAGTTTGTATTTTATTTATATCAATCTGAATCTGATACAGGGTCAATCGGATCTTCAAAATCTGAGTCTGAACTGCAGCTATCCGTGACGTTTATTATTAACGGTTGGTCAATGATATTGTCGTATTGTACATCTCGATCCCAGTCAGTGTAATCCATAATTGCCAGCTAATTATGAATTCTTTAAAATTCAATTCAAAAAGAATTTTAAATTCTTTAAATTATGCAATTTGAATAAAAATTAAAGTATAGTAAAATAAAATATAATAAGGCTGTTACTTTTTTATCTAGTGTTTTATGTCCATCAGTGCGCATAGTCTTTTTTTCAAAATAAATAAATATTGCTTATTATGTTGAATGACCTGGCTGAATGACATGACATTTGCCTGAAAAAACAGTATTTTATCGAAATTGTTTCGCATAACTAATACAACTGTCAGTTGAAACGTCATAGGGATCATCATTCGGCGTGCGGAGTATAATATTATAAATGGGAAAGTGTGTGTGTCTGCTTGTCTGTTTTTCACGGCTATACCACTGAACGGATTCTGACCAAATTTGAAATAGGGGTAGATTAGACCTTGAGAAAGAACATAGGCTATGTTTAGTCGCTAAGCTAGTCATAAATACATTTGAATACTCGCTTAGAATCGAGTAGTGGAAGTACCGCGCGCTATTTACTTGTCGTAAGCAAAATAAAGCAGTTGTTGTGTTAATCCACTATTGTCAAACCTTTTTTTAGACTTTATGAGTACATACTTATAATATTACCACTATCCGAAAGCCAATAAAAAACAATCCTACTACTTTCTTTTAGCCGAGCACAAGAATCTGATGATGATGAAGATCAAATGGCAACTGGTGCAGTGGCAGTATCAGCAGATGGAGACAACGAAGATGCAGGAGGTATAGCCCGTGAGTTGGGAGCGAGGTTTCATGATCTAAGGACATGTTCGGAACTGGTGGCACGACATGGAGCCGCTCTGCAGCGATCGCTTGTAGATCTCGAGATTCCACCAACTGATACCACGAAACAGGTGTCTGAGCGCGCCACGCTATTCAGGATATCCTGCAATGCTATGATGAATGTAAGTATTGCGCACGCAGCTAGTCCAAGCTTTCAGTGGTATGGGCACATTTAACGAATTAGTACTGATAATACCGAAAATGTTAGGCATATATAAATGAGTATGCAGGCTGGAGTAGAATTCACAGAAATTGAAATCGTAACCGGAGCGCCTCCATTAAGGGTTTAATCATGGTAGCTGTCATCATTATCATCATCATCATCATCATCGTCATCATCATCATGGAGACGTCTTTTTCTGATTGCATCCGAATCCAAGGTGAACTGAGAGCTGAGGGTCCGCCTTCCGGCTCTTCATTTTCCACTTCGCACGATCTTGGGCGTTCATAGTAGTGAGACCATTGACACCCCCCACAACCCCAAGCCAGGACTTCTTGGGCCTACCCCTCCTACCGGGACTCGGCGGCGAAACTTTTTACCCATTTCTTTTTGGACGTGGGTCAGGCTAGGTGGGTAAGAAATGCAAATTTCCGTAATACGTAACCACACCATCGGAAGTTGCTCTCTTGCATTTTATCTGCAATGTCACATGAAGGTTGCTGAATATATGTGTGCCAGCAAATTTATGTTTATATCATTTAGAAAAGACTTGACTTACATAAATAATACTTAACAGACTTACTTCACTGGATAAGTGTCTACACTTGCCGGCCGGCAATCAGAGGGTGGACCTGCTCAAGGTTAATCGAAAAAAAAATCTCTACTTACTATTATTTTTTACATTGTTAATACCGTTTATCTGTCAAAGTCACTATGACTCATAACTTCATAATGGGCCATCGTTCTTACCTGTGTTGGGAGTATGCGCTGGCAAACTTTCAGCTTTTATAAAATGACGAAGGTCTGGCGTTCACGGGCTCTTGGTCCATCATAAAGAAGTTAGTATAGGGTGTCATATGTGTCAGCTCGTTCCTAGCGCTAGTGTTGCTTGCGCAGGCGTGCTCGGAGTTCATGAGCGCGGCGGGCGCGTCGAGCGCGCGCATGGGCCGCGCGCTGCAGCACGAGCGCGAGCAGAAGATGCGCCTGCAGGAGGTGGTGGAGCAGCTCGCGCGCCAGCACGACAACCTCGAGAAGACCGTCACGGCACGGAACACCACGCAGACTGGTGAGCTTTATACACTACTTTCTTCACCCCACCTAGGTGGCAGCCATGCTGCCGGCCCCGTAAGCACAGAGAGCACCGTCCCCCCCACCCTCGCTCCAAAGTATCCGTGGGGATTCTGCGCAAGCTAAAAAAATACACTAAATATGCTTATATTATATCCACATTATCTTTATTATATACTTATTTTATATCCATGCTTAAATTTTTCATGTAGGTTTATGAATGGACTAGTTATTCAATACATCACTCTTTCGTAAAAAGCCAAATACCATTGGAGTTAACAAACCTACATATTTATATTTAATTTATTATTATTTAGTAGAAAAAGTGTTGACATTCAAACAATTGAAGAAAAAAACTATTAAAGTTCAACATAATAATACTTTATGTAAAAGAACTGTGAATTTAAACACATAATTTATTACTTACATATTTGACTCACTAAAAACGTAAAAAAAAGACACTGATGATAATAATAATTTAAAATATGTACATGTGGGCAAGGTCACCAAAATTATACATTTAGTTAAAATATTGTGTTCTCCTAGTTCTATCCTACTTCCTATCCTACTAATATAATAAATGTGGATGTTTGAACATGTTTGGATGTTTGTTACTCAATCAGGGACTAAATGGCTAAACGGATCTGACTAAAATTGGCACAAGGATAGATTATAGTCTGGAATAACCACAGAACAGAAAAAAACTGTTAGAAGTGTGATAGGACCACAGAACAGAAAAAACTATTAGAAGTGTGATAGGACAGATTCAATAGCGGAACCAATGTCGCCAAACTCACACATACAACCAGATAATAATACGTTGCACTACTAGTAAACAATTGTTTCGATTGGTCGTATATCTTTAACACCAAACTAGCCTAAAATATGCACACTGCAAAACGAAAACATACCTTATTCAATCGTTTTAGTGATTACTTTTATATAGATAAAAAAAGGAATTTACGACGTTTTGTATCTGGATAAAACTTGCTTCTCACTCTAACTCTATTCCGAAAAAGTTCAACTACTCCCCAACAGATGTCCGTTTATTTCAAGAATGTTATTTAAAACCTTAACAGTTAGGAATACGGTTGATATTACTTTGAAGTATTATCTCTCTCACTCTAACTCCTTAACATTAACGCTAGACCGGTGACATAAAATTTTGGCAATATCGATAGATTTGAAATTTGTTTTCGTAATGTCAAAGGATTCCAAACGCTGTTAGTAATTATTATAATCTAAGAGTACTAAAAAGAGGGATTTTATAGCTTGTTGAACTGTTTTTTTATTAACGAGTAAAAATGTATGAAGACGTCAAACTACGTATGTACCTATTTAATTGAAATAAAACAAGTGTCCATTTATAGTAGATATTTTATGTAACTGTTGCAAAATAAAAACGTTTTCACACTATCCGGCGCATGTGTCGGCTCCGATATCGAAGGAAATAAAATAAAGTAGAAAAAGAACTTGATACTATGTTGAAAATAATTGCTAGGATATTTTTTATTTTTTTCATCCAGTCTGTGCGATCGAGCAAATGGCCGAATCAGACCGATTTTATTGAATATATGTGGAAACAGCACATGGTGACGGCTATCGGCGTCAGACACCCAATATCAGAAAATATGAAATCGTGATACTTAAAATACAAGTGCGAGTATTTTACAGTATCAGACGGGTGTTTTAAGACCATATTGCGAGCAGTTTCATACACTACTTTGAAATAATTAATTTAATTTGCATAAAATGAGAAAACGTAGAGCACCAAAATCTATTTGCTGATCGCGTATGCATGTTGCGCCGCGTTCACAAACTAGAAAATATCCAGCTGGAGTTGTTCAATTCGGAAGTTTATATTTTTGTATGTTTGTACGCGCATAGCTTCGTCATGTGTAGACAAATTTGCAAAATTCCTTCTTTGTTTGAAAGAAGACTATTCGGGAATGATACCATTTATTATTTGTAAAGATCCGATAAAGGGTTTCAGAGAGAGACCACGAAACACTTCAATATTAGATGCTCTCGACAGGTTGCAGCGTCGTACGGTCCGCATTATCGGAAATCCTGAGGTCACGAGTACCCTCGAGCCTTTGCAGCTGTGTAGAGATGTTGCTTCCTTGGCAGTATTTTACCGTCTCTACCATGGCGAATGTTCTGAAGAGCTATTCCAATTAGTCCCACCCTCTCCTTTCCTATACAGGACGACACGTGCAGGACTTGATGTCACCCGCATACGGTGCAGAACATTCCTTCAAGAACCAAGCGGTTCGGTGACTCTTTCCTTTGTCGCACAATTAAGACCTGGAATTCCTTGCCAGCTCACGTGTTTCCCTCTTCCTACAGTCCCGGGTCCTTTAAGCGGGGCGTGAAAAAGCATCTGATGAGGCCGTCAAGCTGAGTGCCACCATTGTTAACATGGCACGTGTGTATAATGGTGGCCCTCTTTCCTGAGACTTTGCCTTCAGCTTACCATCAGGCAAGGTAAAGTCAAATTGACGTGTCCTATATAAAAAAAAACTAACTTTTAAACTCTCGCGTTCCATGATATATAATTTAGAAAACGGGAATTAACGCGATCATGGTATAGGTACTTACATACCTTTGAATGCCTGACGTTTCGACCAGGTTACACCGGCCGTGGTCACAGGCTGGCTGAGGTATGTAAGTGATTGCCATGATTGCGTTAATTCCCGTTTTCTAAATTATAAAAAAAAATAAACCAGGAAATCAGCAGTAATTGCTGCAAACGCATATTATTGCTATATCTATGCCACTACACATCATAACATCACGCCCGTATCCTTTGAATGGGTATGCAGAAGTGTTCAGAATGTTCCGTGATATACAAAAAAAAACAATAAAACCATTTGACAAAAGTTTAATAATATTTCTAAAAAAAGTAGATATCGATAAAGTTTGACTACATCACTAAATGAATAGCGAAGAAAGTTCTAGAATTAATAAGTATGACATGTCTATTGTGTGTAATCAAAAACAAGCTTTATTGATATGTGGTAAGGTTGATTTTTTATTTTATTTTATTTCTTTGCATTTCAATGAGATTAGTTATAAATTCTGCTATATCCTGACTTATCGATGGTATAAAACGCCTCCATTTCGAATATTTATGCTCCTACTATCATCGGTGCACTACAAAATGACCCAGTAAGGCATATTTCTATTAAATAGTATTAAATAACACACGGTCCAAAACTGTCAAATACACGTGATGACAGATACGACTGAAGGTTGAAATTGTAAGGTCTTGCAAATCTCCGCATATCAATGACACGCGTGCCACGCCTACTTCACACTTCCATCGTTTTTTTCTGTTCCGTGGATAGGACAGATTTTATAGCGGAACCAATGTCGCCAAACTCACACATAATAATACGTTGCACTACTAGTAAACAATTGTTTTGATTGGTCATAAATCTTTAACACCAAATTAGCCTAAATTATGCACACTGCAGAACGAAAACTTACCTTATTGATTGGCATTAGTGATAACTTTAATATAGATAAAAAAAGGAATTTACGACGTTTTGTATCTGAATCAAACTTGCTTGTCACTCTAACTCTATTACGAAAAAGTTCAACTACTCCCCAACAGATGTCCATTTATTTTAAGAATGTTATTTAAAACCTTAATAGTTATGAATACGGTTGATATTACTTTGAAGTATTATCTCTCTCACTCTAACAGAACTCTCTTACATTAACGCTAGAGTGGCGACACAAAATTTTGGCAATATCGATAGATTTGACAAAATGTCAAAGGATTCCAAACGCTGTTAGTAAATTATAATCTAAGAGTATTAAAAAGGAGGTATTTTATAGCTTTACGTACAGAAGTTGAACTGTTTTTTTATTTAAGATTAAAAAGGTATGAACACGTGAAACTACGTATGTACCTATTTAATTGAAATAAAACAAGTGTCCATTTATAGCGGATATTTTATGTAACTGTTGCATAATAAAAGCGTTTTCACACTATCCGGTGCATCCGATATCCGATATTAGTGTCGCCTCCGACATCGAAGGAAATAAAATAAAGTAGAAAAAGAACTCGATACTATGTTGTTCTTTTTTTCGTCTAGTCTGTGCGATCGAGCAAATGACTGAATCAGACCGATTCTTTAGAATATACTTATGTGAAAACAGCACATGGCGACGGCTATCGGCGTCAGACATCCAATATCAGAAAATGTGAAATCGACGACGACGGGTGTTTTAAGACCATGTTACGAGCAGTGTTATACACTACTTTGAAATAATTAATTTAATTTGCATAAAATGAGAAAAACGTAAAGCACCAAAATCCATTTGCTGATCGCGTATGCATGTTGCGCCGCGTCCACAAACCAGAAAATATCCAGCTGGAGTTGTTCAATTCGGAAGTTTATATTATTATATGATTGTACGCGCATAGCTTCGTCATGTGTAGACAAATTTGCAAAATTCCTTCTTTGTTCAAAAGAAGACTATTCTGAAATGATCCCATTTAATTTTTGTAAAGATCCGATAAAGGGTTTCAGAGAGAGACCACGAAACTCTTCAATAATACCAGGAAATCAGCAGTAATTGCTGGAAACGCATATTATTGCTATGTCTATGCCACCACACATCATAACATCACGCCCTTATCCTTTGAATGGGTGTGCAGAAGTGTTCAAAATATTCCGTGATATTAAAAAATAACAATTAAACCATTTGACAAAAGTTTATAAATGTTTCTAACAAAGTATATATCGATAAAGTTTTACTACATCACTAAATGAATAGCTAAGAAAGTTCTAGAATAAATAAGAATGACATGTCTATTGTGTGTAATCAAAAACAAGCTTTATCGATGTGTGGTAAGGTTGATTTTTTATTTATTTTATTTCTTTGCATATCAATAAGATTTGTTATAAATTCTGCTATATCCTGACTTATCGATGGTAAAAAACAACTCCATTTCGAATATTTATGCTCCTACTATCCTCTGTGCACTGCAAAATGGCCCAGTAAGGCATATTTCTATTAAATAGTATTAAATAACACACGGTGCAAAACTGTCAAATACACGTGATGACAGATACGACTGAAGGTTGAAATTGTAAGGTCTTGCAAATCTCCTCATAAGAATGACACGCGTGCCACGCCTACTTCACACTTCCACCGTTTTTTCTGTTCCGTGGGAATAACACACAGGCTACTTTTCATCACGGAATACGGTTCCCGTGGGTTGCGCTTCGTATATGTGCCCCTAATCTCAACTAACCTCCGACCTCCGAACTGTAACGATTTTTTAAAATCTAAACAGGTAAACAGCTTGTCTAGTAATATTTCTAGTTATTTTAGTATTAGTCATTGATATTTTCTGAAGTTTACGCGAATATCACTCATTGAAATAAAACCACATTTTAACAGATTCTATCGCGATTTCTTATTAATTACTTTTAGACCGACGTTTTGACTACTTTTCAGCAGCCATGTACAAACGCGAACATGGCTGCTGAAAAGTAGCCGAAACGTCGGTCTAAAAGTAAAAATTAATCTATACTTAATATAAAAATGAATCGCTGAATTGTTGCTGAATATTCCTTGCACTACGAGGATGGTTCTTGGATGGATGAAGAAAAAAAATGAAAGATTTGCCTGAAATAGTCTAAACATAACACTTTTCTACACTCCCATACAAACGATTCTTATTACCTAATGCTTAAAAGTCAATTTGAACTTTAATACCATATCACAAAGTTCAAGTTAATTAGTCATAGGTCTTAGCTCAGTATTGCTTTTGATTTTGTGTTACTTTATTATGCTTATTCATTAAATAAATATTCCACAACATTTCACGCAACGCTATATAGACCCATGGTAAGCATAGTTTAACTAGCTCGTGTTATACAATCTAGAATGCGGATAAAAATTCTTAGATACTTTTTTTTTAAATACATACATAATATACATAGAAACACCCAGACCAATGCAAATATACATATTCATGCATACAAATATTCCTGCGTAAAAAGAATACTTAATAGTACTAACGTACAGAAGGATCACTGCGCAAGAAGATTTAATTAATTCCAGTCTTGCTCCGACGCAATACGGTGGAATTCAGCTCGCACAACATTAGGTACCTATAATTTTATTCACCTACTACTTCGTCTCTTTCTATCGCGAACCTCTTATCTCTTACGCTGTTCGGGTTGCCTTCTTGTGAAGAAATGAATATTTGATTACCAGTCCAGTTATGTACCTGTTACTATTTTTCTACTTATGTGAAAATGACAACTTCAAACATACCTACCTAGTATTAGATGAAAAAGTATGTTATTACAATGTCCGCATATTTTAACATAAGACGATAAGCATACTACTACATTTAGTATTCTTTGCTACAACACTTTAGTGTATTTGCTAAATTGAACATACCATTTACGTGTTTAGTTACATGCCGTACGACGCAAACACGAAACGGCTTAAACTAGTCCGAGAGCCGACACCCAAAAATCATGTTGGTAAATTATTTTGATTTGCGCCAGCTAAATCGAATGTGACTCGCTGCGCTTTGAAAGCAGTTCATATTTGAATTTATATTATCGTTAGGAACTCGGTTCTCAGATACTATAAGCTTTGTTGGAACTGTATTTGGTTTCAGTTGTTTGATTGTCCTGATTGCAGAATCTTCAAAATGGTGGGAGCAGACTTCGTAGCTTTTAGCTCTCAAATTTTTTTTGCTTAGTAAGTCCTCTCGTCCTATTAAAATCAGCCACTCTCGGCGCCTAAAATAAAATAGACAAATGGTAGTCAGTACGGAGCAAACACACATGTGCTTGTGGTCATTGGTTAGAGTTAAGCAAACGGGGCACTGAGGAGCACAGTCACCGTAGTAGTCGATCGTCGCCGTCACAGGAACAGTCCCCGTTGCAGTCGCCATAGTCCAGTCTCTATACAATGAAAATTTTTCTAAGTGTTTGACAATCGCCACGCCGAGAAAGGTTAGGTGCGCCAAAAGTAGTATAACTTCAAAAATCGTATCTCCTAAGCTAGTAAAAATCACTGGACATACGTGGAGGTGGCTCAAATACTCCTCAATATGGGGCGCCAAATTTTTTGGCCAGGAGAGCTGGCCACCATGTATTGTCAAACTTAACCTTAGCTCTCGGTCTATATACCCCTCTGACTAGCCAAAGTGCGCCAAAGTATCTAATTATCATGTTCAGGTGAATAATATTAAATATTATGCTATTCATTTGTAAACCTATTAAATTTATTACTTCAGCACTCGGACTATAAACAAAGAATACTAAATATTACCTATAAGGTAGCTTTCGAGCGCGAAGGTTCATATATTATGTAGGTAAGAACTAATAAATGACGGCGTTATGAAGGGACAAACATAAGAAATTAAAAAAATCGAATTGAGACCCTCCTCCTTTTTTGAAGACGTTTAAAAAGAAGGAACTTGGAACTGCAGAAATTACGTAGGGTAGATATCGTCAGTGGTACCTACCTACCTATAGTCAACGCGCAATGCCCGTCAAGGACACTCGAAATTAGAAAAATACGTCGAGGCGGGTGACAGCGGAGTACGTTGACCCCGATGGGTCCGATCCAATAACCCTCCCAGTTCAAAAATCTAGCTGGCTAGGTACCTACCTACTTCTTGGTCTACCTATAAAATAAGTAGTTTTAGTCTAGTTACGCATTTTGAGCAGTAGTAGTGGTAGGTTGGGTTATGGGATGGGTAGGTAGATAAGTACCTAAAAATTTTAAAATTTATTAATTTGGCAAAATTACCTTACAGCATCTTTGGGAAGCGAGAAAAAAGATAAATAAATTCTATTAGAATTCAAACAGCCGAACGCCACACAATATCGTCTGTCATATTTTCTTTTCTTGTCCATTCTAAGGTAGGTACCAGTAGTAGGCACGATCAAGAGAGAAAAAAAATGTTTTTATAAAATCCCAGCCGAGCACGAGCATAGAAAACACCTCAAGCGTTCACACGAGCGCGCGCGTGACACTCGACTAATTTTTAATCCGCTCGGCCGGATACTTTCTTGTCCATTCTAAGGTAGGTACCAGTAGTAGGCACGATCAAGAGAGAAAAAAAATGTTTTTATAAAATCCCAGCCGAGCACGAGCATAGAAAACACCTCAAGCGTTCACACGAGCGCGCGCGTGACACTCGACTAATTTTTAATCCGCTCGGCCGGATACTTCGCTGTAGGTATATAACGGATGTACTGCGCAGAGTGAACCACGCCTGGTATCGGCCGCGTTCACTACCGCCACGCCACAGAGGAGATAGTTTTAACTGCAGTAACATTGCCACATCCAAGTACCAGCAATAAATAATATATTCTTAACTGTCATCGTAAACCTTTGAGGATGCCGTAAGGCGAAACCGGTCAGGTTCAATTATAAATACTATGGAAAAAGAACAAGTGTATTCTCAATATGTGTTCCAATAAATTCCACCAAGTGCAAGCAATCAACAGTATAAATAGTAGGTTTTTTTGGGGTCTATTTACAAACAAAAGAACTATTCTAGGTTGAGTAGCCTGGTCCAACTTAATTGTCAGCCAAATATTCTGGACACTACTTCTTAAACAAAGTATCTATAGTTCTACATAGCCATTGCCCCCTAAGGGTTACTGGGCGTGACAAATAAAAAGGTTATCTAATGGGGATGAGGGACTTACGCCTCCCACCGATTTTAGTTACCTCACCCTGCCTAGAAAATATAAAATAAATAAATAAAAAATAAAAATTTGTTTATTTCCATAACATATCTTTACAAATTAGTTATGTCCAGTGGCCCCACACTAGGCAAGCCTGTCCTGTGGGTACCCTGTCCGATTTACATTAAACAAAAATTAACAACACTGTCCAACGGCTGATCATACAAAATAAAAACAAATTGAAATGAAAGAAAGTGCTTAACTAAACATGCATATTGAAAATGAACAAAATAATAATATAACTAACATAAAAAAATAATAATATAACTAACATAAATATGAGGAGTAGTGTGCCCAATTATTAGTCTACCAGATCACAACAAGTGCAAGAGAAGGTCCTCAGTACAATCGTAGGTCAAAGAGGTTAGCCATTCCACGATTTTTGATTTTGCTTCCTTCAGTGAGGACTGCTTTATATCGCAACAATGAACCGCTTTGTTATAAATATAATTGTCTTTATATGGGCTAAAGCGTCTAGCAAAGGTCGTCCTAATCTTAGGTAAGGGGAGTCTAAAAATACGACGTTTGAGTAGATGTGGATACTCTGCCGAAGAGATTACTTTCCTATGAACGCTGAGAGCTGTTTTTAAAATAAATAACTGTCTTACGTTTAACACCCGGCATTCACTGTACAATTTGGTTGTTGGATACCTATAGGGCTTTTGAAGCATTATTTTGAGCACTGCTCGTTGTGCCCGTTCAACCTGCAGCATGACAGTTTTTCCTGCAGACCCCCAACAGGCTATACAGTAAGTAATCAGCGACTGACTTAAAGCGTAATAGGTCGTCTTCAGAGTACTGGGCGATGCTGCAGAGTGCAGAAGCTTCAAAATGTTAGCTGATTTGCGTACGCGGGCTGACAGGGAGCTTATGTGAGCATTGAAGTTCAGGTTTTGGTCAATAACTACGCCAAGATACCTAATCGTTTCGACTTTTAGCAGTGTCTCGCAGGAACACGACGAGTTGTTCTGACCTGAGCACTCATGTAGCTGGATACGCAAATTACTTCCAGGAGCCGACCTGGCGGTCTTGTGAAAACACATATATTTAGTTTTTTTTGCATTTAGTGTTAACACGTTATGTTTCAACCATGTTGTCACCAGACGCATTCCAGTCTCAGCTCGCGAGAATACTTCCTCCCAAGTATTACCGTTAAATATATCATCAGGGAATTTACGCAGTTTCATGTGTAAATTATCTCTGTGTCGAATACAACGAATGAGTCCGGGGGTTATCCAAGGAGCTATATTATACTTAGAGTGACTTATATGGACCCTTTTTGTATGTTTGGCAATGACCTCAGCAAGCCGGGAACTAAAGGATTTTGTGATCTTATTTATGTCACAGGTGCCGAAGAACGGAGACCAGTCCTCCTCTAAGAGTTCGTTCTCTATGGCTGGGAGGTCCCGTTTCAAAACAGTTCTATTGCTATATCGTTTTTTAGGCAAATTAACTGCTAATCCAAGCATTACCAATTCGTGATCAGTCAGATTATAAGGGCACACAACCCCAACGACGTCCCTAACAGTATTCACGTAGATGTGATCGAGACAGGAGCCAGACAGGTGTCTTGTTGGAACGGTTATAGCAGGGAACATTCCGTGCTCCGCATTAAGACACAAGTATTCCATAGTTTGATTATTGTCTGCCAAAAGAATATTAATATTTATATCTCCCGCAACTATCAGTGTATGTTTAGTGGCCGAGTACCTGGCCAAAATATGATCCAAAGAGTACAGAAAGTTACTAATGTTTTTAAAACAAGGGGGACGATATATACCAACAATTGTAATTGCATCACCCAGGTTTATTTGTAAGCAACTGGCGTCCTGAAAATCTGGTTCTGTCACACAAACGTTCAGCGTGTCCCTGACAAAAACTACCACACCGCTGTTTTGATTAATGATTTTTTTTGTGCTGTATGCAGTATATGATGGTAATTGAGGTATAACAGAGGTTTCATTGAGCCAGCATTCAGTTAAAACAAGTACATCAAAATCAAACCCAAATGTTTTTAATGTTACAATGAAGCTGTCAAAGTTCTTGTTGATGCTGCATATGTTAAATGACAAAAGCTTTAAGTTGTACCCTTTTGTAATTTCTAAGTGACATTGATCGGGTGCCTGTACTATGCGACACGTTATACCTAGTGCGTCTAATTCATCCGAGACGCTTTTATCAAACATAGCTAAATAAAAAATATTTCAAAATCATCTCAATCCCGGCCAGCTGGCAAAGGTAACTACCACACAGCAACAGACAACCATAACACGTCAACAGTTGTATACACTCAATCACAATGATCTTATTATCATCAAATTGAAAAATCTTTGCCGCCCCATCACGAAATTTACAATACCCAATCTCACACCTGAACCATGACACCCACTTCAATTTAATTATTCTATAGTAATACAATGCCAATATGCACTGAGACAGCTCAAATACAAACAAGATATAGCACACTAAATAAACTAAGGTTTCACAGGTAATAAGTCTTAAAATACTAAATTCAGATGTTATTTGATGCAGAAAAGACACGGGCCAAATCATCGTAGGTTCGTATAGGAAGAGCAGGTTTACCTTCTTTTTGCTTGACCAGAATATTACCTTGAGTAACCCAACAATAGGAGTATTTATACTCCTTCGACTTTGCTCGTGTCGCCCGAAAAAGCAGTCTGTTCTCCTTTGTCAAACGTTCGTTGTAGAACACTCTGCTTGATTTACCGGTTACACCAAGATCGGAACTACTAATATTTCTTCTAGATTTCGATGCCACAATTATTTGATCTCGCATACTGCGCCGCACAAATCGTATAACCAACGGTCTAGACACCCTGACATCACCCTCTGCCAATACAGCGGATTTAATTCGGGGCCCAACCCTCGCCACCCAATCAATATCTGCGTCAGTGAGATCAACACCCACTTTCTTTACTGCTAGAAGTGCGATATGGTGTACGTTTTCATTATTTGATTCTGGAACGCCCACGAGTTCGAGTTCGTTACGCAGTTGTTGTTGCGCCTGCGAGTTTACTTCCAGTTGTAGTTCCGTTACCTTGCTCTCCAAAAGCTTGACTTCCCTATCGCGGGTTTCAAGTTTCTCTATTCTGGAGCTGTTGGAGGCTATTACTGATCCGAGTTCATTTAATCTCGACTGACAGTTGGTCAATGACGTCGTGGCTTCCTCTAAGCGTACTTTAAGAGAACAGATCTCTCGTGTCAGCAGACGGACTTCATCGATAAGTGCTTTCACCTCTGTATTTTGATTAATGTCAGGAATCGTTTCGACTTTCTTCCGCAAGGTGATATTTTCTTCACGTACCGGGGTCATGCTATTATCTCCCCCCTTCCTTTGAGAAGCACAGCATTCTGGGCATTTCCAGTTCTTTTTTTTCTCACCTGACATAGATGATATTCCAATACAAAGGGAACAATAGTTCTTATCACATGTAGACGAAGAACATTTTATGTTATTATTATCCTTGGCATTCTTTAAACATCCGTGGCACTTCATTTCTAGACGACACCGGTTCTTGATTATTTACTTTGTTTTCAAACAATTTGAAAATCACAAAAAGACAAGTCTGTGACACCTCGGACTCGAACCGCAGCTACTTTACGTGTTGCATTAAAAGTATTAAAACCCCACACCGTTAACCGTCACGCCACGATGTTAGTTGGCAGAGGGAGTCAAAATTGCTGTGTACTTTCGTATTTTTAATGCCGGGCCGATTATGAGTGACTCATCTTTTAAGAATTTTTTTCTCACATTCCTAGATATTTCCAACACTGCAGGTAATCACTTTCTTTATTTTTATAACACTTTTTGTATGTTTGCACTTTTCGTGGATATTTTCGCTTGATCTGAGCTTATTTATTTTACTTCAGTTCATGTCCCACTTTTGTCTAATAGTTTAATATTTTGTAGCTTTTAATAAACATCTTATTATTTTCACTTGATACACTGATATTATTGAAGTAAACTTTGAGATAACATTTCCACACTTGCATTGGTATATGCCATACTAATTAATGGTACCAAAAGTTAGTTTTTGTTATTTGAAATAAAATAATATAAACAAATTTCACAGAGCACTTTTTTAGATAAACCGTCCAGACAGCGCCATCTAGCGAGGATATAGGACACTACTTCTTGTATACCCTGCTATAGTTCTGCATACGCTTAATAAATATGTTTGTTACTGTCGGATTCTTGTTAAAAATCATGATGATCTACACCGTAATTACGACGCTGAATGGCAAACCTCACCTTGAAGAACGACGTGTCGTTTAAATTAAATTGATAAAATTTAAATAAAAGCTCTGTACAGTGTTTAAGAATGATAATTGCTATTCTATTCAAATGCTCATTAAAATTTAAAAAAATACGTACGAAATTTAGGTTAGTAACAAGTTATAGCAGTTAGAATATTAGTGCTTCCGTTTCTAGTAATTTTAAATAAAACGTTGTGCCGTTACTTTGTACTTTAAATTAAAAGTATTTTAATACCACAATACATTAGGTCAATAAATATAATACAAAATACAATTTAGTCAATAAATAATTAATCAAATAACCGGCCCTGACCGTACCCGGCTCAAAAGCACCCAAGTTTTAATTAAAATAAATTTTAAGGCAATTAGTATGATAACTATTCAAATCCGGAGGTGGAGGGGGAGGTTATGTTGGACTCGAACCAACTTAACCGCACGCCGCCGCGTCTGTGGCTGTGGTTACTTGAACCCTTGAGAGAGACCATTTGGAATGGTCGAGACGTGGCTCTGTAGTTCAGTGGTTTTCATTCTCCCTGAGCATTTCACTTTACCCATCTGAAGGTAATTTTTTTATATAACTATGTAAATACATTAGTTGAGCGGAGGTTCTCACATTTTCTTTGCTGTGTTAAGTCCGGACGGCAAACGCGGCCGTCCACAGACTGTCATTTCTTCTGCTAATCAAATAGACACGCGAAGAAGTAGGTACTTGGGAAGGAATCGTGTAATCCAACACAGGCCACTCCCGTAGAACCAAGACCCACCTGAAGACTAATTCTAAAAAAATCTGTTCCTAATTCAGTTCCGATCTAATATCAAAGTTCCAAATGTCAAAAAGAGTATTCGCGTAACACAACGTTCGAGAACGAACATTGGCATATTGATAAGAAAGGAAGAGAAAAAATATAGGTAATCAAAATTACTAATAACCCCTCCAGCTAAATTGCCTGTGTCAGGCAGGAGTGGGTCCACCTGGCTAGTGTAATGACCGGGATTTTAGTTACCTCACCCTGACTAGAAAATATAGGACATTGCTCCAACACTATCCACTCCGATCGCCTGATGATGTCATTTCATCGTACTGAATGCTACCAGCATACTACGTCATTTTCTCATTGAATTTCAGATAACGTTTCTTTGCACTTAAATTAGTATTCTTAACTAATTCGCTGACTCGCGTAAACTCAATATCCCATCAAGGCGAATAACCCACATTTTGGATCACTGTTTCTACACACACACTCGTGTAGAAACAGTGATCCAAAATGTTGATGGGGGTGGGTTAATTTACAAAAAAAAGCTCGGCTGGTTACGGATAGATGTGACGGTTCTAATGGGTTACGAAGAACAGAACCTCTTATAAAAATTACCCTATTGGTTTTCTCATCTCACACATGCTTCCCTAAGAGAATGACAAAAAAGGGAGAAGTCCTACTCCAAAATATTTGATCACCAGCAATAGTGGATAATAACGGGGGCAGGTGTGTAAATAGCTCACCTCACATGTGACAGATCGGGCGTCGATGCGGATGAATTTTTGTCAGCACTAGGCATTTGATTTGATTAGAACGATTCTACAGCGTGTTGCTTTAATACCTATATGTATTTAACACCAGTTTTTGCCCACTCGCTCACTTAAATATTGATCCCATTCTAAGCGCACAAGAATCCCTTCCCAAGATGGAAAGTACCTATGTGCTATTTATCCGTTCCAAAATTTTTCCAGATCGGTTCAGCCATTCTGGCCAATATTTTGCATACAGTACCTATCTGGTGCATTTAGTAGTGCAGATCATAACCTGACTGACCCTTAATTATTTTGAATGAGACTGAGTATCCTTTAATCTGTACTCCGTAATGATAAATGGCCTGAAAGGTGAAGGTGTATCTACTTTTAGATAAAAGTAAGAAGTTGTTTAATATCTTTTACATGTCCTATAGTGCACACACAGACACTGTGTATCAACGATAATATTAGGTCTTTAGATATTTATTAGGAACTAGCTTTTGCCCGCGGCTCCGCCCGCGTAGATGTCGGTTATCGCGACCAAACATAGCCTATGTCCTTTCTCAAGGTCTAATCTTCCCCTACACCAAATTTCATTAAAATCGGTTCTGTGGTTTAGGCCTGAAAGCATAACATACAGACAGACAGAGTTACTTTCGCATTTATAATATTAGTATGGATTCCAAATTCAAATGCATTTCAATCAATTTTAAGTTTGTCTCTTTGTGTTCCGAAAGCGATAATTCATGTTTCCGCGCTTTTTATTTTTGATTTGACATCGTTCTGTGCACAATATGGAAATCTTAAAATACAGTTACAAGTGCAACCATTCCGCCATCGCCGCTGTGATTTAAATGTGAATTGAAAGACTTATTTAATTCACATTCAGACTAATTTTGGACTAAAAATACCATTCTAAGTGTCACATACTGCAATACAAGGGGACGGTTACGTTGAAATAATATCGAGACATTTTACTATTGGTAGATTGGTAGCCTTAGGTAGGTCCGTACGGCACCTCACAGACATGTGCCATATTCGTTAGGTGAACATTATATTTAACCAATGAATGGAGTGACATTTGGTTGACCCGTGGCATGATTGAATTACAAATGGTATCGTTGTGTTGCAAGTACACCGATAATATAGGCGGTCCGACATTTTATGGCTCTCGACCCCATTTTTATGCCAATGCAAAACTACAAGTTTCTCTTCGTTATTACGAAACAAATGGAGTGAATTCAATGTTAACATTACTATTATTTAATAGGAACAAGAAATGTTTAATTATATAAACAGGTTTTAAAACTACATTTCTAAACAATTACACAATACTAAAAAGAAAACTAAAAGTTAAAATGCGTCGTGGAATTCATCCGCATCGCATGCCTCTTGTGGAAGTGTTCCCAGAAGACTGGCAGCATTGCCACGTTGTATGGTAATGCTTAATCTCTGACCTAAAAAGAGGCCAGCCTTCTGATTACGAGAAGCGTCGACCATACGCTTCGCAATCTCCCTGAAGAGATTGCGGGTGCTCGGACCCCAAGGCCCAAACGTTTCGACTCCAAACGGCACAAATTCATAATCTCCAATGAGATTGGAATATTTGCGCCGTTTAAGAGCCTCTGCAGAAGCTGCAGCAGCACAGCAAGCCGTGCCAGGTTAATGGTGTCGACGCTAGTTGCGTCCCACACCAGAGTCCTACCCATTTTCCAAGGCATTAATGACATACCATCCGGTCTCTTGCCATCGTCGCGCGCCAAACCGTTTGGTTCAAGCACAGCTGGCACACCGGCGGTGACAATTCAATGTTTGATTTCGTTCTATTTTTATTTCCAAAAACTTAGATGTTCTTAAACGGTAAAGGCCAAAAACATAAACTTAGGTCATATAGTTTAGAGATTAACCCTGTATATACATCGTCTGTCTGGTTGCACTCACAACTTCCCGCGACTGTTTAGAGTTATATGAGGCTGACCCACTAGAATTTATTGAAAGATTTATAACCCTGGATGGAACCTGGGTTCATCACATTACACCAAAGACAAAAGAACAGTGGAAATAATGGAAAGGAAGCTCTAACTTAAAACCATTTTATTTTTAAACAATAGATATACAAAGACTACACAATAAAACAATTAAATTTACTTATTTCAAAATAAAACTAACAGAACTACGCGGCTCATTTGAAAAGTTCTTAGCCTAACCTACTTAATGAAACCACTCAATTTTGATTTTATTTTTATTTTTCAACATACTCTCATCCGAGCTCAAAATACTTTCTTTTGAATCGGTAAGGCTTAGATACCGTTTTAAAAAAGTCTTCGTCTAGCTTCTGAAACAGTCGGGCGATGCATTTCTACTGTTCTTTTGTCTCTGGTGTAATGTGATGAATCCAGGTTCCATCCATGGTTATAAATCTTTCAATAAATTCTATTGGGTCAGCCTCATATAACTCTAAACAGTCGCGGGAAGTTGTGAGTTGGTTGCGATTTTGTTCCTTTTGAAAGTAGACGTGGTACCAACAGCGCGGACACTTTCTAGAATTCAAGTTCAGTAGTACAGTAGAATCCGTTTATAACGACGCCAAGGGACCGGGGATATAACGTCGTACTAACCGGACTCCGTACTAAACAATTCCCACATTTCAACTGCCAGTAAACGGGCACACTCAGCAGCATCAGCGCATGTATTTAATAAATTTTGTCTTACTACTAAGCTGCAGAGCGGCCCGTTCCGCTGACGCTGTGAGAGAAGGTTCAGACATGCAATTTTCCAAGCGTTCACTGCATCACACTTACACAATACTTCAGAGTTACCTAGCTTAGGTGCAAGGATTTACCTAGTTAATTCTTCCGTACTGAAGACTGGAACGCTGGTAAGCTGACATCTGAAATTTTGCGAATAGGCACTGAGCCCACCCAAGCAAATTAGATAAGACGCTTGTAATGAACCCCGGCCATCCAAGGACACATTTAAAATTTTGGTGAAATCTTCTATAATATTGTCCATATTTTTTTGCTTCAATTATCAAATTAAATTGTTAAATTGACAAAAAAATAACAAAAAGGTAATAAAGAAGAATGTTGAAACCTGAGTGAATATTGATTTTGAGGAGGCGAACCAAAATAGCAATTTAGGAATAGTAGAATTATTGTCTGAAACGAATTTAACTATTATTTTATTTTATTTTATTTATTTGTAAAGGCATATCAACAGTGTATACACAAACATTGTTATATGGGTAACATTGGTATGTGCTACACCAATTATAGATATGCACAGCATTGGCTGATTGTCATACAAAAATAATAATCGGGTATAGCAAGATTAATAATTATAAAAAATGTCAAAATATTGCTTTCAAACATGTCAACATAATTTTAAACAATTAAAAAAAAAAGTATATTTGATTAGTCAACTGTCGAAAATATATTGAATAACTAAACTGAAAATTACCTACCTGTCCAAGAGGGTCTCCTTGCTGACAACCAACAGAAGATTCCAAAAGGTTATCGTTAAAACCAGCTATAGTTTCCTGTTCTTCTTCTTTTTTGTTAATATAATCGTACTGTAAATACCTAACATGGCAACCATAAGGGCCTCTGATTTATATAGATATTGAAGTAGTAGGCCAAGGTACAGAGAACTATAGCAGTAACGCTGATTTTTTTGGATCGTTACAACGATCGGTCGTTGTAAATGGATTATTAGATTCGTAATTTCTTCATAGACTGCTACTTTACTAAGAGAATCGATCCTCATCCGGAAACACTCGAAGAGTCAGGTGTTATAGTGACCTGCTATATTCGGATATTATATAAGTATACTATACCATTATCGGTCAGTTTTCTTTCTCTAAATATTACGTGAAGTTTTAGTCCAACTGTAAGGATCTTCCATTTTAAGTTATCTACTACTTTTTACCTAATTATCTCTATAGTCTCTGAAGTTATTCATACTCTCGGTTTCGCCACCAAAGCCACTTACTAAACCTCTCAACCACAAACTGTCGTGATACTTAGAATTTGTTTCTGTTAACGTAACACGGTGCCTGGTTGATCAACGTAGAGTTTTAAATTAGGGTATGGTAGCTTAGTGGTCAAAGCATTCTCCTTGTAAGAGAAGGATCCCTGGTTCGAACACCGCCTGAACAGATTCAAAGATTTTCCTATCTTAATCAATTAGGGTTTCCCTTCGGATTTTATACATTAGTTAGTGCATTCGAGACTAAAATGAGAATATATTTGATTATTTTTCGATCAATGGCAGTTGCAGTGTAATCTAATCTGTTACCACACGGACAGTATTAAAATGTAATTTATCGATATCACTTGCGAAAGTCAAGGTCATTGTGGCAAAACGTTATCTTTTAATTTTGTAACACCTTACTACAAAGATAATGGAAGATGTAATTATGTTGTCCTATCTTTTTAACTGATATGACAAACTTTTATGTTAAACAAAGCTTATTTACTGCCATCCAGAATATGTGTAAATCATATCTTTATAATATCGCACACACAGATTTCCGGACGCATTTTATATTGCCAACCGTAAAATTCATGCCATGCATTCTTGAACGTAAAACGGAACGTGTCAGTCTCGGTGACGGATGAAAAATCGAAAAGAAATTTGCGTGGTGGACTAAAACCTAAAAAAATAATTACCCACATTCAAAATTACAATAAATTGGTAAAGTGTCAGTGATATAGTAACCAAAATGAATTTATAATTTAACAATATTAACAGATTTGGTATGTAACAGTGTAAATCAGCCGAAATTTATATTTATCTTACTAAACTGATTTTTGGCTATTTCAAGGTTGTTGTTTTTCAGCTCAACGTATTACAATTGTAATTGATAGTGTTACCTATTCGTTTATTTAATTATCGTCTGTCGCGAATGAAGTGTATTCATTTGGCAGTGCAGTATTGTGTTAGTACTGCTCAGTTCTATCGAAATCACTTTGTGTACGCGTGTATTGTGATCTTGGCCTTGTGTAGCTAGCTTGCGTATATTTATTATACTTATTAACTTAGTTTCAAATGATAAATTGAATTCTCCATTACAATACACGAGAATATGGGCGGTAAGTGATATCATTTAATAAACAAACACACATCATTGAATGCTAAACAGAGGCTAGCTTCAAGTTGAGTTCATGGGTTATTTTTCTAGTGAATAAACTTCACTTAGAAACTTCACCTTCACTTAGAAATAGAAGGTTTACATTATTGACCTGATCCTGTTAATTGAAAATAGTAATTATCAAGCCAAGATAATGAATAAACTATATTCCTCGAACAAAAGTACTATGCATGTTTTACAGATGAGAACAACTCACACTATGCATGTTGCATGCTGTATGAGGCAAAATCCAATGTTAGTGGTACATTTTGTGGTCCTTATGAGACTTTTTATTATATCTTAATAAATGCAAAAGTTATTATACTCCAATTGGTTTGGTACTCAATAGTTATGTAGTGACTATTTATAAAACTACATTAAACAAATAAACCTGGCTAGCTAACCGACTAACCAGTGGTTCAAATTCAGTTTTTAGTTTCTAAAATGAGTTTTTAACAAAAAAATGTTAAGAAACTGAGATTTTAAATTAATAATTAAAAAGACTCATCAAGATTGTTAAGTTTAGTTAAGTACTTAATCAAATGGAGTATAGGAACTTCATCTCCGACAGTAAAAAATAGTAGTCTCTCAAGGCTTCTTAAAACAAAGGCCCTTGCTTTAAACACTCAATATTTCATTTGCAACTCAACCAATCCTCTAATTTGACAATGCAGTGGTTTATTTTTTACATTTCTCCATCAGATTTAGTCTAAATACAAAGTACCTAGTATACTGGTTTTGTTTTCTCATTGTAGGTACATATTTTGATTCATGCAAGAAAGAAATGACTGATTATTTACAATGGTGCATAAATAATTTAGTCAGTGCATTTAATTCAGTGTGGGATCCACAAAGTGATGTACCCATTTATGATATTATTTAGTTACTGCTAATTTACATTAATAAAGTTCACTGTTATTTAATAATATTCATGTTGAATCATTTTATTATATGTTTACTACTATTATGTTTCTACATTATCATTTGGATATAAATAAATATATAACTTAATGTATGTACTAACTTTGTAATGATAGAACAAAGAGATTATTTATGCGTTCAAATATCATTAGAAATATATTAAAATGTCATTATAGAAATCTGTCAATATCATTGAACAAAAGATAAAACATAGGTTAATTAAAGCAATATAAGAGTTTATTCTGTAGATCTGTGTTTATACAATTCAACATTTTACTAGTGTGTACTGAGACTGAGACAGTGGGTACTGTCTCAACTATATATTGGTACCATATAAATCATAAAACAAGTTAGATTTTTTTTTAAGTTTGCGTTCAGCTACTCGTTCTGAAGTAGTTTAAGGCTTCCGTAGATGCTTTTTCATGCCTGCTCACAGAACTCCAATACTCGAGACGCATGCTGGCACAAATAACATACTTTGTTTCAAGGCTTTTCTACATGCTTTTTTCCACTAAAAGAACCATGTGTTCTTATAAATTTAAATATAAATTAAGTGTAGGAAGACTAGGAAGTGTTAATATATCAGGACATTAAATATGTAGGGCTTCATGATGTACAAATAATGGTGATAAACTATTAGTCATGTTGGCTCATTGTCATCACCCAGTAATGTTTCCTTTAATTTGAAAACAAAAGTGCTTCAATCATTTTATGTTTCATGTTTTCTTTACCACTGTGAAATATTTATTTAGTTTGGATTAGTTTTTATACTTATCACATATTCAATACTTTGATTTTTTCCTATATATGCTACAATTACTGGGTATACTACATATGTTGAGTTATATCTACAACTCAATATTGGTATATTTAACCTTTGCTCTCAAGCCAACCTCGCCTCTAGTCAGTGCAACTACAAAATAACAGATGAGACTCAGGCATAGATTTTCCTCTTATGATTGGGAGGTCAGAAGCAGTCGCGCCTAGATATTAAGCAGACCCCAGACTCGCAAATTGTAAGCTTTGGATGTGACTGGGATTAACGCTAGGATGAAGAAGAAGCAGACCTCTGTCTCCATAGGATGAAACTAATTTGGACGCAACTAAGAAATTGCTATGAAAATGATGATGTTGATTTATCTTATCAATGTAACAGTCCAGGTTAAAATATATTTTAATTTACTCAGCCTGCATGTACATAAACTAACTGTAATATTTTTTTGTGGATAGGGGGCAACGGCTCCGGCCTAGGCAACGAGACAGAGGATGAAGATCACGAATTCTTTGACGCTGTGGAAGAGGGTGTCTCGGGAGTTATGGACGATAAGACTTCTTTTGTAATTAAAGTGCCCGTAAGTAGTATTTTATTTTATGAAAAGTCTGCATAATTTTTAGCTAAGTGTTATGTGGTTAATAAAAAGTTACTGTGAGCAATCATTATCATATTATAAGTAATTCAGAGGTATTATTGCAGTTAAGTAGCCAACCGCAACTGACCATAACATAAAGATAATATTGTTTTTTTTACTTGTTTTGTTGTGAATAATCATCAAATCATGATGAATATACTAAATTCTCTTGCTATCAAGGTCAGTAGTCAGTGTAAGAAACTATGTTCCATTCCAAAGAATCATCATAAAAAAATCATTAGAATTTAAATGCTCAAATCCTACCTTTACTTGTAATTAAGCATTATGCATATTATGAACAAAAAATATTTTCTGTTATGAAGATTGAGTCACAGTATTATTACAGTCTGTAACAAGTTCATATAGATACAATACAGTGATGTCACTTTATGTGGTACAACCGTATAAGTTAGGCCAACCATTCTGCATACAGAGAATATTAAATGTCACAGTGTATACAGAATTCATCCTGACATAAAAACTACATTATTTTGATGCATAACAACATAGATTGTTCTGCTTATTCCGAACATTGATTTATATACACTAAAATGTATACCTGGTCATTAATCGGCAGATGACCTAGTTAACTAAAAATTGTAGTTCTTAAATTAATGTATGAACTCATTTTTTCTACTTTAACCGATGCAGCCAGGTAATTTGCAGAATACTTAGTTAATCTGCACTCTAACTGGCACATTAACGGTATAGATGTTAAATAATTTTGACTTTAAACAAAATCTGGAAACACCCCCTGGTGTTGAGTACAACCATAGGCTACTTTCCATTAGGTGAGCCGTGTGCTTGTCTGCCACCTACTAAGTGGTATAAAATAACAAGAAGTTGAAACAAAGTGTGTACTACTATATAATACTGTAATACATAATTTATTTCATAATGTACCAGAAAATACATCATACCCATATACCGGTCAAAATCGAAACCCGCATTCTGGTAGAAATACATATTTCAAGAAAATATTTTTTTTTTATAAAATTGCTTAAGAAATTCTATAGTATCGTGGATAAATATTCATACGTCTGTCAACACTGGCTCACGCTCACACGTATAAACTTTTGTCTTTGTCTAATCTCAGCGGCGGCGGTGTTCATGCCACGCGCGCTAGTGAGACATATATATATTTACTTTCATCATCTTCAATAGTCTAGTGTAATTTCTCGCAGTTCCATAGTTGCGAACGCTCACAAGTGGCAACGCTGATCGTCGGTAGCTCTGGACTAGTTTGCCTCTACTTATTTAGGTATCTCAGTGACTCCGAACCTGACGGTTTATGATAGGAACGAGACGTCGCGTCGTCGGGTCAGGTTAGGAAGAGGGTTACGTTCGGAACAATTTTTTTTAAAGTTTCTAACCTAACCCGCAACCGGGTCAGGTTCGGAATAATCAGAATGTTCGAAGTATAACGTTAGAAAAACTGTATTAGATGCAACCCAACACTGTCTACTAAGCATTTTTACCTTTTCAGTAATTTATTAACAACGAAAATAGTACTCGATCAACGGAGTAATGCATTTTTAAATTAACGCTCGTCCGTTAATTTTAAAGTGGTAAATTCAAAAATCTCTTTTTGTAGTATTTTTAGTCATACATTTGAATTTATTTTATGAGCCGTTCATTTCCCTGGGCGATATAACTACAGCGGGCAAATAACGTAAGCCAAGAAATATTATAATTGGATACAATAAAATCCAAAAGCTTTTACTTATCTATAGTTTAAATTTAAAATAATTTAATGCTCCTTTAGATGAATTAAATTTTAATTTTTAATTCATCTAAGTAGAGGCCACATATTTTCTCTCTTTTTTTTACAATCCCGGCATTCATCTTAAGATTCTTCTACTTTGATAACTATTTTCTTTATATCATCCAGACTTTTCACTGGATTACCACAACAACCTTAAATTCATTAGGGACTCAAAACTTCGATATTAGTCCAGTTGTACATGGCCGTGTACCTACGTATCCTCGGTAAAATTGTAAGGCTCTTACAGGAGTCTTCATTCCATTCATTAAATTATCGCACTGTTGAACAGAAGGTCAGCTGCTCAATGCCACGGCTTCCAAATATTTCGCGGATGCTTACGCGATGGTTACGCTATCTTAAGTTCGTAAATTATATCATTATGTGCCAAGTAAACGATTAGTCGTCACTATGTTTAAATATAATTATGTATAGTTATAGTAGGTACATATATAGTATTGTAGTTTATATATCCATTATTTGTCGTAAATTATACCGAATTATACGACAAATAATGGTCAACATGTCTCTTGTGTGTGCTAAACCTTATGCTGTGAGTCGTGTGAGTCATCCCCGTTGTTCATGGTCATGTGTGTGAATTACAGGTAAATAGAAAAAACAAAGTAAAAAGCAACGAAAGCTCAGATGAATCTGAGGGTGAAACCGTCACTGAGACTCAACAGGTTAGTGTCATTGTTTCATTTTGTGTGACCGTTTTAGTCCTGTATTCTAGACCGACACTCAGTCCTGAATCTCGTTTTATCTGAGGATAGATTGTCAGGCAGATTGACAGATTTAACATATTGTCTCTGCTCTGTAGCTGAGTACCATTTTAGTATATTTAGAGTGTAAAGCAAAAATGCCTCGTGATTTCGGTTTTAAAGAGATGTCATTCGACTGATTACGACTTGTTCGTCGCAAAGAGAATGACACTTTTGGAGTATATTCTAGACAAATTAACTAAAGAGTGACGTGACGTCAGGACATATTGACACAAGATATAAAGCGAACCTTTTACCTATCCCCATAAACTGCAAACTAGCTCGCACGGCAATGCATGACCAAGAAATTAAATTAATCCTATGATGGTTCAACAAAAATTGCCGTAATATATTTACGCGTATCTACGTGAAATCTGTGCCCCGAGCACGAATAATATTCGAATTCGTAAAGTAAACGTAAGCAGAGAACGGAGCAATGCGATTGGCCGCCTGCCTACTGTGAACCAATCGCATTGCTCCATTCCTTTGATACGTTTATCTCTGTTCGATCTTCGAATGTTATTCGTGCTCGGGGCACTGTTATATGTATCGAACCATTACGCGCGAAACCTCCTTATGCTGTAAGGTCCACCTGAACTATGAACTTGTGTATGATCTCTAGGCACCCAGGCGTAGTAAAATAGACACAGCACTGACACGACGCAGATAAGATTAGATTTATATTGAATCGTAATATTCATGCATGTATTTCAAAGGAACGTTCCGATTTGTAGGAGGCTATATCTTCAACAGAACTGGCAGAAGTAATAAAATGTCAGATCAATGAACATTAAAATATGATCTACCTTCCGATCTCTGAATGAGGTCCATATTTGAGTAAACAAAATAAATATTTTGTTATATTAGGTACTATTTGAATATAGCCCGCTTAGCGGTTAGCGTCGGAAGCTTAGTGGTTAAGGAATCGGCCTTACGTTCGAGAGGTCACGGGTTCGAATCCTGGCCATTACACAACCGACGTGAACCCATTCCATGGTGGGAGGGGGAGGGGGTTAGAGGCCATATTAGTAATTTCAATAATTTCATTTAAAAAAAAAGTAAATATTCCTTCAAGTACACACTCTATTCGTATCTGTAGTTCTCAGACCCCTTCTATAATTGTGTCTGGTATTCTGAGCAGTGATCCTTGCTTCGACATTATTTTGATTTAATACTCAATGCTATATACATACATGTATTTCCTTGATCAGTTTCCTTATAGATAAACTAGAATCCTGGCGTCTACAACTGAGTATTACTATTGTTTGTTGATTACAATACTATTGATGAATAATAACATCTATTTACCCGTAGGTCATTTTCGTAGAAGACAAGGAAAGGGCTGAGAGCGCAATGGGTGGGACGGAGGCGACGAGTCAAGCTGAAAATGACGCGACGGTTGCTAAGCCGCCCGAGAATAAGGACCAAAGTATTATAATATGGGTAAGTCTCACATTGATTTATAATTTAAGACATATCTTGGACCTTGGATCTAAATTGTGCCCAAAATGTACTTTATACGTGCAGTATATGTTATAGGGGATAGCACGGGATGCTACTAAGGTGGAAGGGCTCAAAATTACCTTTTTTTTTTTTTTTTTAAGTGCGGGAAATCCCCACGGATACCCACCCCTCCGGAGCCGGAGGGGGAGGTTATGTCGGACTCGAACCGACTAAACCGCACGCCGTCTCTGGGTCGTAGTGCTAGGCCGAAGGTGAGGTTGTCATGCGACATATCCCTCGCACCCCGGCTGACCCTGGGCCATCCCTCTCGGTCTGGCCCTCCTCGGGAAGGGGGGGGACCACGCGGTCCCCGACTCAACCCCGGTGTGGGGAGGCGCGCATCGTCCTACGACCAAGCATATATTATAAACCAATCCGCGCACGCTAGTCTTCGTTTGTGTTGCTAAGATATGTATCCCGAGGTATATACATACTGCAATTTTTAATTAGGGAGTTTAGGATATAGGTCATAGGATTAAGAATTATATTCAAGAGTCTCTAGCTTAGTGGTTAAGGAATCGGCTTTACGATGTAGAGGTCCCAGGTTCGAATCCTGGCTATTACACTGCCGAAGTGATCCCACTCCCAACAAGCAATTTAGCTTTGCTGGAGGTTTCAACGGGAATATTAGTAATTTCCGTAACTAATTCATAAGAATTATATTATATTATCTGTGCTAATATGTACACTTTGTAAAAAATAAGTTAGACAATACAGGACAAAAGAAGATTAACTAGAGGTCTTAACGAAGACATCAGTACATAACTAAAATTATATTTAGACAATACAATCTATTTCTAGAATACTAAAATACCAATTAATGTATCTAATTAAAGTTGAAGAATTTGTTTGTTTGAACGACCCAACATGTTGTTTCAGCCACATGTGACGCAAGTCATAGGCACAGTGGACGGCCACCCGCGGCGGACGCGGGTACCTGACAAGCCTAACTACCCACTTAGCTTATGGTCTATTATGAAGAATTGTATAGGTAAGCTACATCTAAGACTACAGATTGTTCATTATGGTAGAAGTTTTGTTGAGTACTTGCATAGGTATGATATGTTTAGGTTCAAACACAGAAGCCTACACAGATATCCGAGTTTCCGTTTTAGTTAAGAGTTGTCGCAGCTTATCTCCAACCAAAATGTTTAAATGTAAGTATGGCACACATATGTAAAAGCCTAAACATTCGTCACCAATAGGAATCAAATCATAATACGTTTCACACATACGTATAATTGGCGGATATTTTTAGCCTGTAAACCGTCGCTGAGTACAACCCTCGAATGCATACAAACGTAGTTAGGGACACGAAAAATTATGTCGATATTTTATTTTAGCCGGGTTTCGTAATTCATGGAGTAGAAACCAATTGGAAAACTTTCTACATAAATCGTAAAAAGAAGGAGACAGGAAGTTATTACATAAAATATTAGCTCTAAAGACCTATGAAAATCTAGATTTTTTAAGAAATAAGATTACGTATTTTTTGTTCTATATTTTGTAGTTTATTAAAATTTATTTTAAATTTCAAGCCAAACAAAATTCCACAAGTTAAAATTTAATGCACGCATTTTTCAAGTGTCTGCCTCGCAGTGGTTGCGGGTTCGATTCCCACCCAGTGTAAATATTTGTACACAAACCTATTAGCACAAAAGACCGCATCAAAGTTAGGCCGAAATATTATTCGCCAGTGAGTTTTGGATGTCAGATGGTAGTCGCTTCCCGGAAAATATCGAAGTTCAGCCGCTTCGTAGTTACACTGGTAAACCGACCCCAATTGAGTTGGGCAAGGGTTCAGAAGGATGATGATTATTAAAATTAGAACTTCCCTACATATTTGTATTTTGTTTGATTATTCAAAAAAAATAACTGCAAATCTAAGAACGTTAAAATGATCTATAGTCTGCCGCACTCATTGCACAATGCACATCTCAGGCCAAAGCGTTCTGTCCGTTCGGTAACGGTCGGACAAGTTCGAGTCGCCTCGGTATAGGGGTCACAAGCACGTAAATAAATTGCTTAAAATTGAATGAATGATGATAATTACAAAATGAATGAAATTACAAATTGATTAATATGAAATATTTTCATAATTTACTACTCATTAACTGAAAGATGGTAGGATACATAACTTATCTTAAGGTGCGTTGTTATTGTTCTATTTTTGCAAATGAATACGTACCAACTCGGCATTTTGTAATTTTCTTGAACATGAAACATACAATACGCAGTTGTAAAGTGACTGACTGAAGCGCACTGCTGTCGTTCGATTATAAGGTCATATTGACCGCATCGCGCACCACGCCCTCATAAAACATCCCATGATATCCGTGGTGGCCAATGTGAAATATTTTGAAAGGTAGAAATACCAACAGGTGTTCAATTCAGATTTTGCTGTTTATAATATTTTGAACTAGCATCGCCTCGTAAATTCTTATTCTATGGTAACATCAGAATGAAAATTAGCTAACGTTACTCATGGATAACATAGCATTCTAATAAAATAAGCTATTATTTAACAGCATTTTTTTCTAAAAATATAACAATGGATGAAGGCAATCGTCTGACTTCCTTTCAACAGGTAAAGAATTATCAAAAATCCCGATCCCGGTGAACTTCAGCGAGCCGCTGTCGATGCTACAGCGGCTGACGGAGGACTACGAGTACTCGAGCATCCTCGACCAGGCCGCCAAGTTCAGTGACCCCGCGCAGCAGCTCGCCTACGTGGCCGCCTTCACGGTCTCCAGTTACGCCACTACGGCTTGCAGGTATTTTTTATAGTCCTTAGGTAGCAGACAAGCACACGGTCCTTCTGATAGAAATTTGGTACCTTGGTTATGGATGTTAGCACCACCAGGGGAGTGACACTCGTACTGCCGACCCTGTCAGAACAGAGAGTCTCTGCCGTCAGTGCAGAAGACAAAGCAGGATGTGATTTGAATTAGGTAATGGTTTGTGCACGATAAGTTTGCAAGGATTGCACTAAATTATACGTGACCAAGGCGAGCCTCTTGGGTGCGTATGAGTAAATTTTCGTAAAGCAGTTTTGTAATATTTTTTAATAATTAAAATCCATACTTCCTACTTCCATACTTCCATACTCCATACTAATATTATAAATGTGAAAGTAACTGTCTGTCTGTCTGTCTGTCTGTCTGTCTGTCTGTCTGTCTGTCTGTATGTTACGCTTTCACGCCTAAACCACTGAACCGATCTTGATGAAATTTGGTACAGGGGTATATTAGAGCTTGAGAACGGATATAGGCTACCTTTTATCGCGAAAAGGGGGGTAGAAGGGGGGGGGACTAGGGCCTTAGGATGAAAGTTTGTCATTTATGAAGATTTCTTGATGAAATTTGGTACAGAGATAGTTTAGAGCTTGGAAACGGATATAGGCTACCTTTTATCGCGAAAAGGGGGGTAGAAGGGGGGCGGACTAGGACCTTGGTTTGAAAGTTTGTCATTTTTGAAGATTTCTTGGCGAAATTTGGTACAGAGATAGTTTAGAGCTTGGGAACGGACATAGGCTACCTTTTATCGCGAAAAGGGGGGTAGAAGGGAGGACTAGGGCCTTGGGATGAAAGTTTGTCATTTTTGAAGATTTCCTGATGAAATTTGGTACAGAGATAGTTCAGAGCTTGGGAACGGACATAGGCTACCTTTTATCGCGAAAAGGGCGGTAGAAGGGGGGACTAGGGCCTTGAGATGAAAGTTTGTCATTTTTGAAGATTTCCTGATGAAATTTGGTACAGAGATAGTTTAGAGCTTGGAAACGGACATAGGCTACCTTTTATCGCAAAAAGGGGTAGAAGGGGGAGGGCATATGGCTATGGGATGAAAGTTTGTCTTTTTTTGAAGATATCCTGATGAAATTTGGTACACATATAGATTCAAGCTTGGGAACGAACATAGGCTACCTTTTGTCGCGAAAGACGAGGATAAAGGGGGGAGTTATAGGGGTTGAAAGTTTGCCAGTTTTGAAGACATCCTGATGATATATTTGGTACAGAGATGGATTGAAGCTTGAAAACGAACATAGGCTATCTATTGACGCGAAAATGGAGGCATTTTATAAGGTTTGAAAGTTTGACAATTTTGAAGATATCCTGATGAAATTTGGTACTGGGATTAATTAGAGCTTGGTAACGGACATATGGTACCTTTTATCGCGAATAATGTGTTAAAAGGGTGAGGGAGGGATAAGGACTGGATAGTTAGTATGAAATGGTGAAATTTGGTACTGAGAGGGATTAGAGCTCGAAAATGGACATAGGTTACCTTTTATTGCGAAAAAGGGAGTTGAAGGGGTGGAATAGGGCAAAGGTATGTAAGTTTGACATTTTGAAGATATCTTGATGAAATAGGTATAGAGATGGATTAGAGGTTGGAAATGGACATAGGCTACCCCTTATCGCGAAAAAAGGGATAGAAGGGGGAGGGGAGAAGGGGAATAGGGCTATGGGATTAAAGTTTCTAATTTTTCATTGGCACAAAAAGGGGGTGAATATGGCATAAATAGTAAGAATTTATTTTAAGATGTCCTCATGAAATTTGGTAAAAAGGTGAATTAGAGCTTCGGAACGGACATAGTCGAGTAACGAACCAAATATAGAAGCGAGTGGAGAGGCGAGTAGAGATTGTTATAGGGACGAGTGGACAGGCGTGTAAAGATCGGAAGTCGAGTAGAGTCGACTACAGGGGAGAGTAGATATGCAACTAGAGAGCCAAAAAGAATGCAGTAAAAGGTAGAGTAGAGAGGCGAATAGGGAGGCAAGTGGAAAGATGAATGTAGTGGCGAGCAGAGATCGAATAGAGAGTTGAGTAGAGGTGCGAGTAGATGGGCGAGTGGAGAGAGTCAAGTAGAGAGGCGAAAAGAGAATCGAATGGATGGGCAAGTAGAGAGGCCAATGGAAAGGAGAGTTTAGAGAAGAGTACAAAGTCGAGTAGAGAGGGGAACAGAGAAGTCAATAGAGAGTCGAGTATAAATTCAAGTATAGAGGCGAGTAAAAAGTCGAGTAGAGAGTCGAATATAGAGGCGAGTAGAAAGTCGAGAACCGAGGTGAGTACATAGTCGAGGACAAAGTTGAGTAGAGAGGCGAATTTAATGCTCAATAGCGTCGGATCAACACTAAGCGATAACCGACATACACGCGGGCGGAGCCGCGGGCAACAGCTAGTTTATAATAAACGAATAAAGCGTCGATAGGTTAGTGGTTAGAGTCGGGAGGGCCTGGGTTCGGCTCCTACTGGCCACGACCGACCTGAACCCGCCCCTGACACAAGGAATTTTGCTTAGGTAGAGGATTTCGGAGGGAAAATTTATTAGCATAAAATTAAGTTACTACTACTATTTGCGTTTCTATAAATGTATCTGTTGCATTACAAATCACTATTACCTTCGTGTAAGTCTATTATATACCGGGTGTAAGGGGAACGCCTCCGAAGCCGAAGGCCCGTGGTAGTACTCCGGATATACTACATATTGGCATTTTTTTTTTCGATTTAGTAAAAAAAAATTTTTTTTGCATATTTTTTCATTTCTTTTTTTAGTTTTTTCAGCATTGTTTATTCTCCATCATATTAGGAAATCTCAATGAAACGACAATTTTATAAAAGCATTGAAGCTAGGCGCTATTTGTTTTTCTTTTTTTGGTAGTGATGGCTTCGGGAGCGTTCCTCTTACACCCGGTATACATAATATGAAATTGATTCAGCAAATAAAAACAATGATGCTGTCTGAAGTAGAACGCAAATATCACTCATTGAAACAAAACCCACTTTTTAACCCGATTTATTCGGTATTTATATTAACCCGGGTGGCTAAATGTAAGTTAAAAAATGGTTTTATCCATACTAATACACTCGAGAGCAATGAATCCGGGTCACTCAAAGAATCCAAAAAATCTCGGAAAGTAAGAATGTTAGGTTAATGCAATAAATTGTATTTAATAGACAATTTAATACTCCTTAAATGAAAGTATTAAAACTTCTTAGTTATTGTAAAGTTATATCATAAAAAAATCAAATTTGAAAAGGGAACACTGTCGAAGATGGAACTACGAAATTACAGGATTTGTTTTTGCTTTTGTTTGTAATCTGTCATTTATGTTGGTACATAAACCAGGTTGATAGTGCTCAATATTCATTATTCAAGCTGAAATCATGTCGCTTACACTTGAAGAATGCACCAGAATACTTACATTGGTGGAAACCGGCCGGAGTCAGCGCGATACAGCCAGGACTGTCGGTGTGTCGCTGTCAACAGTACAAAGAGTTCTCCGACGTTACGAAGAAACTGGTTCTAACCTACGCAGACCAGGAACGGGCAGAACTAGGTGTACCACAGCACGAGAAGACCGATACTTGGTGAACACCATGCTTCGAAATCGCTTTCTCACAGGAACTGAACTCACAAATCAGTTTCGACGCCTTGGAGGAAGTAACCCAAGTGCATGGACAGTAAGACGTCGCCTTGCTGAATCTAACTTAAAACCCCTTAGACCTACAAACGGCCCTAAACTGGAGCGTGGCCATCGTATTTCAAGACTAAGATATGCCCAGAACCACGTAAATTGGAGTATTGAAGATTGGTCGAAAGTTATGTTCTCCGACGAATCAAAATTTATGCTCTACAAGCACGATGGAAGACACAGAGTGTATAGAAGACCAGGGGAAAGATTCAAGCAAGCATGCATCGAAGAAAAAGTAGCCTACGGTGGTGGGTCTGTACTTGTGTGGGCCGGAATTTCCTCTGAAAGTCGCACAGAGCTGGTGATCATAGAAAACGGCTCTTTAACTAGCGTAAGATATGTGGAAGAAATCCTCAACGAACACGTTGGTCCATTTATGGTCAATTTGGGTGAGGATGCTATATTTATGCATGACAATGCCCGACCTCATACAGGTAGGATTGTGAATGACTACCTTCAAGAGATGAACATTACTTGTATGGAGTGGCCAGCGCGCAGCCCGGATATCAACCCGATCGAGCATGCTTGGGACGAGCTAGGGAGATGCGTAAAACAACGAAACCCTCCCCCAATCACGCTTCCTGAGCTCAAAATTGCTCTCACAGAGGAATGGGAGAATATTCCCCAAAATCGTATAAGGAACTTGGTGTACAGCATGCCAAACCGCGTAAACGCAGTAATGGAAGCACGAGGAGGTAATACGAAGTATTGAAATTCAAGAAAATCGTCATAAAGTTCAAAAATTTCATGTTTCCTATTTTTGTTTTAAGGAGAGATCAGCAGTTTTTTTTCTTTATGTAATTTTGTGTAAATAAAATGTATGGTGACTCATATTTTTTTAACTTTCATTTAAGGAGTATTAAATTGTCTATTAAATACAATTTATTGAATTAACCTAGCATTCTTACTTTCCGAGATTTTTTGGATTTTTTGAGTGACCCGGATTCATTGCTCTCGAGTGTATTATAAATGCGAAAGTAACTCTCTGTCTGTATGTATGTTACGTTTTCACACCTAAACCACTGAACCGGGTATAGTGGTAGATTAGACCTTGAGAAAGGACATAGGCTATGTTTGGTCGCGATAACCGACATCCACGCGGGCGGAGCCGCGGGCAACAGCTAGTTTCAACAATAAAGCAATCTATTAAGAGAGGAAAAATATTGAATCCGTCTAGGCGGGGTTGGATTCCGCGATCTTTGCCTTACATCTCTGCTTTAATCACTATAGCGCACCTACGTTACAAATAGAATTTGTTGTTTCCAGAACAAACAAGCCTTTCAACCCGTTGCTCGGCGAGACGTTCGAGTGTGATCGTATGGCGGACCTCGGCTGGCGGTCGATATCCGAGCAGGCAAGTGGACATTGTTAGTGAGCTGTTTATTCCTGATCCTAACCTTATACCGAGCGATTGTAGTTTATTGCACATGTGTGGGGTGGAATTGATAACTGTATGCTTATGATGGACGAAGGCATGTCCGATAGAAGAGTGAGATGTCGATCTATAATCGGCTTGCTTTAGTTTTATGACTCTATCGGACAACGGACGAACAGTTTGAAGTACAAGTATAAAACTATATGTATTTAAAGAGACGTTATATTATTATTAATTAAAATAAAGTTTTATTTTAACATTCGGCAGGATAGGCTTTTCTTACATACATGTAAGTATAGGGGGTGTGACCCATCACCCCACAACTTATTTGTGAAGATAAAACATAATGCATGCTAAAAAAATACTTCATTTTTATTGAGATAAGTTTTATTGTTCTAAATCAAAGTACCTATGAAACTTATATATAATATATATATATAATATAATATATATATATATATAACCGATAATTTTAATTATCTTACGCGCATACATACTATGTATATCTACATAGATGAGAGAAATCTCTTCAGAAGTAAATTTTCCATCAAAACTTGCATGGTATTCGTAAGTCACGCCATAAAGAATGCTATTATTTCAATTATCCCGTTGATAAAAAACATACATAAAAGGACAGTGGGGTGGTTTGTCACCCCAGTAAGGTTAAATAAACCAAAATCCATGACCGTCCGCAAATCAGTTGTGCTACTAATTATGTACGCGTAGCTATGAGAATATATAAAAGCACAACATTTATCGCATCTTTGGACGCTTGGGGTGATGAGTTAAACTATGACTTTGGTTTTAACTGCTCTAAAAATATCTTCTTCATCTAAGCGTTATTCCCAGTTGCACCCGAAGCTTTCATTGCGGAGTCTGGGGTCCGCTTTTATCAGTCTTACTGTGGATTTGGCTGAACTTCAATATTTTCCGTGAAGCGACTGCAATCTGACCTCCATAACCCAAAGGCGCTATCAAAACATTGCAGCTAGTCCAGTTGTTGGACTTTTTAGGGCTGCATCTACCCGTAATGTCTGCCATAGAAGTTCGTATGGCAACCGGGACCGACGGCTTAACTCTCCCGAGGCACTACCAGATCAATGCAAATACCCATATTTATGCATACAAATATTAACACTGACCAGGTATCGAACCCGCACCTCCTGCTAAGCGGCCGCGTTCACTACTGCTTTGCCACAGGGCCTGTTTTTTGTTATCAGATACAATTTACGACACGGATTCTACGGCATTTTTGTAGTGATTTTTATTGTTATAGATAAGATTGTGGGTATAGTTATCATTCCACTCTGTACACATGTTAGTAAACCCAAATGTTTATCAACAAATAACACACATCACATACAATAGATAGTCATAATGTACTATACAATCAGTTAAAGAATGTATGGGGGATTTATCCCCTAAAAAAATTAGGGTCAAGGTAATATGTGGGTACAATGTGATTTTGTTCTTAAACATTCTATCTCGACCTTCATCTATTGAACCTCGTATCCACTAGGCGACATTTGACGCGCAACATTTGTTCAACAATTTCGGCAACATTGCACAAAACGCGCGACGTTGCCAGCTGAAGAAAATGTTGTTGTGTTGTTTCACGTAATTTGTTATGCAACATAGTGCAACTATGTTGCAAAAAATGAAGCGCATCAATGTTGCCTAGTGGATACTTTAGTATTACAACGTAATTTACCTAACCATTCTTTTTTATTTTATATTTTTTAATAACTTGCATTTAAAAAGCCCTTCACCCACTCTGCCTCTACCTTTCCTTGCCGTACTTCCTACATTCCTACTAGCCCTACCTCACTCCTATCCAAGTTCGATCCTAAATTCGGCCACCTCAACTAAAACGAAATTCAAAATTTCTAGGTATCTCACCACCCCCCAATGGTAGCTCAATTCACCGAGGGGCAGGCGGGTTGGCAGTGTTGGCAGGAGTTCACAATGACGACTAAGTTTAGGGGCAAATACCTGCAGGTTATACCACTAGGGGGCGCGTCTGCGATGTTTCCTAGCTCAGGAAACAAATACACGTGGAGAAAGGTACCGGGAAACACCAAAATAAAAAAAAAACACTAAGTCATACCTCTTATTTCTTCATCTACTTCTATAATAGACATGGAATTCAGAATATAATTTATAGCAAATAAGCAAATACAATGTTTGCCTTATCTATAATTTCTAATGCTATTATTTAGAAAGAGATAAGAAGTAATGAGGTTATTTTAGGTGGTGAAGTCAGGCGGTTCTATTGTTAGACTTGTAGTGACATTTTACAAGTACTAGTGAACTGCCACACGCAATATAGGTAGGTACAATACTCTGGGCTTATAGGTGGTATGGCAGAGGCAGGGCGGAGCGGAGTATGTTCGTCACTTGTGGACCACATGACGTATTAACGTTTTTAATGATTTCTCGTATTGTAATCGAAAATTGATTTGTAGAGTGATATATTTTATCTGTTTTATGTATTGAATGTATTTCTAACAACTCTGATACTGTTACATTCAAGAGTGCTACCTTTTTTTTAATAGCTAATAGTTCATGAATCCTTAGAAACGTTGTCATGTCTTCATAAAAAAATGTGCAGACAATGCATAAATATTGTAATGTAAAGTTATTTTATTATTAAGAACTTCACAATACATGCAGCAATCATACCATTTGCAATAAATTTGTTGTTTGCAAGATTGCATTGTCTGCTTATTCTATTATAGGTATGTCCACAAATTCCTCAGTACGATATCGTCATCTCAGTGCAACTCGGTGGAAGTATTTTAAGAATATCGTAACAGTTTAGCTAGCACTTATGGCGGCGCAATCGTTTTACGTACCATTTAAAGTTAAAATTTGTTACGTAAAAATATATATATTTAAAAACCAAGATTTTACTTTAGTCTTACTTTTCAAACTACCCATGTAGATACTTGAAACCGCTGTCAAACTGAGAATTGAATTCACTTTAAAACAAATTCAATACCTAACACATAGGCGGGAGCCTAGTTTTGCCAATGAATCAAAAATTACAATTCAATTCGATACCTAACACCAACAATACAGACTTCCATCGAGTGGCAATTGAGTTAAGACATCGTAAGGATCAGGTCACGGTAGCCACAAGCGGTAGCGGTAGATGTAGCGGGTGAGTGACGGGCGAGTACGCAGGTGTCGCACCACCCGCCGACGTCGGCCGCGCACTGCGAGGGCGCGGCGGGCTGGCAGTGCTGGCAGGACATCACGCTCACCAGCCGCTTCCGCGGGCAGTTCATCTCAGTCGTGCCCCAAACTGACTCCTACGTGTTTTTCTCCAGGTCTAACAATACTTATCGCTATAGGAAGGTACCATTTGTTACTTTGTTATTTCATTGTTCTGTTTTGCCTGTATGTTTGTTATAGTTTAGTACACGACCCTCTGATATTGACGTGAAAATGCCATTTGTTATCCAAATTGTTAGGAATCTCGACAATTGATTCTATTAATTAATAATATGAACGTAAAAGACTTGCCCCTCGTTAAGACCTGGGCAATTGTATAGTTTAACCGTTCCTGAAATATTCACAATTAAAATATAATGAGATTTTGGGGCTGCACTTGAAAGTAGCACAGATAGTATTTTCAACACGGTTTATGAAGATTAACGTTTATGCCGCTGCACTAGACATTATAAACAGATACATACTATAAAACAATAAAAAGCCCTTATCTATAAGTGTTAAATGTAAAACAAAGAAGGAATCGATATTTGTATGTTGTGTGATCTTGTAGGTGACAACGACAGTGCACAACATAATAGTGGGCAAGCTGTGGGTGGACAACCACGGCGACATGGACATCGTGGGCGAGGCGGGCCCGGCCGCCGGCTACGTGGCGCACCTCAAGTACGTGCCCTACGGCTACTTCAGCAAGGACACGCAGCGCAAGGTCACCGGCGTCATCAAGGACCCGCAGGGCGTGGTTAGTGCACAAGCTCTTGTGTTTGACCTTAGAACATTGTAAAAATAATAGTTGATATTTTCTTAAGTTTACGCGAATATCACTCATGAAATAAATCCACTTTTCACTTCAGCCGCGGTAGCCTAGTGATATGGGTAATTGACTGCTGAGACGAGGTCTCGGGTTCGATTCCAGGTTTTCCATGGCACACACTAATGACTTTTCGATGCTTTTCGAAGTTATGTGTGTATTTATCGCAGGTTTATAAGTGCCAATAATGGCAATAGGCTCGCCATCTATTACATTGGGACCTAAACATAAACCGGTGAAATTTGGGTGCTAGCACCTCTGCCTACCCATTCGGGGATTGTTGTTATATGTTAATGGATTTTATTGATCGAAAGTAATACTTGACTTGATGGCATTGTTTATTAGGTTTTTAAGTATCTAATCATCATATTCACGTTAACGCAACATGCTTAACGGGGATCAATGCGATCATGGTATACGTACATACATACACCACTGCCGTGGTCACAGCCTGCGGCTCAGGGGTGCATGCCGTTAACATTATTGTGTTCATCGAACGCGAGAGTTTAAAAGTTTCATCCGAGGCCTTATCTTTGAGTCCGGAGCCTGTCTCTTTTTTTTCCGTGAAGCGACTACCATATGACCTGCACAAGTAGCACAAGTCACTGGCGATATTGAAGTATTGCATTTAGATCAGTTACTTTTCTGTCTCGTTCCCCATTTTCAGGCGCTAATTGTTACCTTAATTAGTTGTTAACGGTGTGTGTGTGTGTGTGTGTTGGGCAGCCGCGCTACGTGCTGCAGGGCTACTGGGACAGCCGCGTGGAGGTGGCGCCCGTGACGAGCGCGTCGCCCGACAACACCGTGTGCAAGACCGGCAAGTTCAGCGTGGCCTGGGAGCGCGTGCCCGCGCCGCCCGACTCCGACAAGTGAGTGCGCCCCGGCATTCTCTGACAAGCGTTGATTCATTATCGTCCGCAATTTCTGACACGCGTTGATTCGTTCTTGCTTGCATTCCTGACACGCGTTAATTCGTTCTCGCAAGCATTCTCTGACACGCGTTGATTCATTCTCACCCGCATTCTCTGAGAAGCGTTGATTCGTTCTCGCCCGCATTCTCTGACACGCGTTGATTCATTCTCGCCTGCATTCTCTGACACGCGTTGATTCATTCTCGCTCGCATTGTCTAACAAGCGTTGATTCGTTCTCGCCCGCATTCTCTGACACGCGTTGATTCATTCTCGCCCGCATTCTCTGACACGCGTTGATTCGTTCTCGCCCGTTTTCTCTGACACGCGTTGATTCATTCTTGCCCGCATTCTCTGGCACACGTTGATTCATTCTCGTCCGCATTCTCTGACACGCGTTGATTCGTTCTCGCCTGCATTCTCTGAAACGCGTTGATTCGTTCTTGCCCGCAATCTCTGATACGCGTTAATTCATTTTCGTCCGTATTCTTTAATACGCGTTGATTAATTCCCGCCCACATCCCCAAATATGCGTAGTGTACAACTAACGCATGTCTGGGGCTATCGGCGGCAACAAATGCGTTGATGAAGGATTCGTACTCGTTTAACAAACACCGACGCTATCTCACCTGCATCCACTAACTGTCGCTCGTCGCTGTCGCAGGTGGTACAACTACACGCTGCTGGCGGCGCAGCTGAACGAGATGGAGGAGGGCGTGGCGCCCACGGACTCGCGGCGGCGGCCCGACCAGCGCCTCATGGAGGAGGGGCTGTGGGACGAGGCCAACGCCGAGAAGCTGCGCCTGGAGGAGAAGCAGCGCGGCGCGCGGCGCGAGCTGGAGGCGGCCACGGAGGCGGCGGCGGCCGGCGGCCCGCCCGCGCCCGCGCCGCCGCGCCCGCTGTGGTTCACGCGCCAGGCCGTGGCCGCGCCCGCGCCCGCCGCCCAGCCGCAGCTGCGCCACCTGTTCAACCAGCGCTACTGGGACTGCAAGCGGCGCCAGGACTGGGCCGCCTGCCCCGACATCTTCTAGCGGCGCCGTGCCCGAACCCGTAGCTCGTATCGCTCGTATCGCTCGCATCGCTCGCTGTTACTTTCCCGCATCACCGTCGTACGATTTGCGTGTACATACTTCCTAGTTCGTGACGTCTCGGTTTCCGAGTTCAGTGGCCTATTCGAGAGTTGTTATTATCTTGGACGTTTGCGAGCACCGCTTTGAACCAATTTTGAACTTTTCGCCGCTTCGCGTGTCGACACCGACGGCGCTGTCGCCTAGTGCGGCTCGCACTGCGGCCGGCAGCTTATCGCTCCGCGACAGAACGAAACGAAACTTGCTCGTTGTCGCGTTCGGCGCGAGAGCGCCCGAGTCGGTTGTGACCCTCCTGACGAGCGGAGATTTCTGTGAACCCACGTGTGGGACGTGATAAAAATTATCCTGTATATTTAGTTGTATATTTATCTTCTGTAGAAGTCGAGAAAAATTACTGAGTAGATATGGATAACTTTATATTAAATCGGGTGCTTCTAATGAACAGGTTTCAATTTTAATAATGATAGTAGTCATCGCTACTGACCTCGAAAGTGACAAATGTCTAGCGGGCATTAAACGAAGCTCTTTACGTCCCAGTCGCGTCGTAAAACTATCTTTTAATGCCTTATCGTAGGAGCAATAGAGCATTAATTTAGTAAGTGTTAGGAGGCGCGGGGGCCGTGCGGTGGGCCCGCGCCCGGCTCTACGTTATTTTATAAGGTCTATTACAAATGTACATTTTCAAGTGAATGTAAGATAATTTGTTAATATTTTTATTATAATAGAAATGATATTTGAATACGAAGCCATAAACATCTGTATCATGTTGATTATGAAGAATAAAATATAATGTCACTGAACGTGTGTTTTCATTATTTTATTATCATTTATTTTTGTGCACCAAAAAATAAATAATGGATGCTAGAAGAGAAAAATTTGAGCAATAGCACGGAAGGCAAAAGAGCACAAGGTGAAAAGGCAACACGTAACTTTTTATCTCACTTCAGCGAGGAATGAGCAAATAAGAAAAAAAACACCAAGAAGGTTTGGAGTCCTAACTTTTTAACCAATTAAAAAACGTTGTATGATAAATTCGGCACCATGGAGGTTAAAGTAAATAGGTAATTTTTTTTATACCACTTAGTTGGCAGACAAGCACACGGCCCACTTGATGGAAAGTGGTTACCGTGGCCTATGGACGTGTACAACACCCAGGGGCGTCACACTCGCTCTGCCGACCCGACCCTGTTAGAACAGAGAGTTTCTGTGCCGTCAATGCGATAAGCACAAAAACTTCAGTGAACTCTGGCTACCCTACTCACCGCCAGGAACACAATACGAGGTTATTATGGCCGCGGTATTCTGTAGGGCGGAGGTACATCCCCAGTCTCCATGCCGTCGTATCCGTGTGCGTTCGCGCAGCGGAATGTTGTTGAATTTAAAGATTTTAGTTATGCAGATATTTAGTGTATGACGTCGTGTAATTGTGTATGGTAAAAAAAATTTGTGCATGCAGCCATTGTGGAGAAATTTGCTAAAAACTGATTCCGCTGGGCGAACGTTGTCCTGGCGGAACTTTTTCTAATCCATGGACTTAGAAGAAAAGAAATGTGTCCAAAAATTAGTGTGTATTTGTGTGTAATTGTGTATGTATGAATAAAATTAGTGCATGCATAAACTTCGGAGAAATTCAAGTTTCCGCTACGCGAACGTTTGGCCATTAGCTAGTTTTCATATAAAGCTCTTATATAGAGAGCTGTAGATTTTTACATAGGTTGTTTTGAATTTGTTTAAATTTGTTTAAAAAACAGATTTAGAAGAAATCGTAGGGTTTAAAAGATAAAAATATAAACGTGAAATACGCTCATTAGGTCATAGTTCGTGAAGTAGCCACTTTGGGGTCTAGATTTTCGCGTTTATACAAACCTTGTAAGTGTCTGCAACATGTTGCCAAGTATCAATGATGGTTCGTTAGTAATTAATGAGTTATAGGACAATTAACTATGAGTAGACCACTGTTTGCAAAGCAGTCAAATATCAAGACGTTCTAAAGTAATTGCATAGTAAAATGTATTCTAATAATTAGTGTATTAATTCAACTACTCACATGCAAAATTTCATCTCATTAAATTCAGTAATTAAAGAGAAACAATTAAAATACTGACAAAGCATCGAAAACCTACCTAACCCGACCAAGTTCGGATGGCTACAAAAAAGCGACCGTGCCATATTTCTAAGTAACGTTCTTAACCTTCCAGAATAGTATTTATTAATATGGTACAGTTGCGTACACAAGCGTTAGGAAAAAATAAAACAATTGCATTTCTAGAATGAAAAATATTTTTTTAATAATACCGCCCCTATCTGCGATAAGAATAAATCTTCAATTAAAAAGTTCTAATTAAACATCAGCTTCTCACTATCACTCACTCAATATACCTACCACATAATTATTTTAAGCTTCACTGTTACACTATAACATTAATAACACACTGTCAATATTATTATTACGGAGAATTGGCGATACATAGCAAAACAACAGCGCATACGCACATTGTCCTTGAGTGCAAATTTGTGAATGGGGATAAAACAAAACCAGGTTCAAGTTCAACAGCAAACGAATACGCGCAGGCCGTGGCTTATGTGAGTTATGAAAACATATTGCGCTCTCTTTTCTTCAAGGATGGAAGTACCGTTTCATGAGGGAAGCCGCCTCTATCGCTCGTTGCGCGCAGCGCGTTGTCTGTTTTTTCACACTAGCATAATATTTTTGTTCAATTCCTAACTACAATACTTAGACTATTTAATCAAAGGACTAGCCTTAAGTGTACCGCTTCGAACAAAATAATTCTGAATATTTTGGTGGGGTGCGCGGGAACACGCCCACATACATAAGTCCAGTACAACGGTAATATCATATAAAAAAAGCTATAAAGTAGCTACGTAAATAGTACTTACTGTCATAGTCAAATACGTTTCAAAACAAAAAATCATGTGTAGAAAAATAATAATAATATAAGCTTTATTTTACTTCCATACATTGAATTTTAGAACATTTCCGGTAACATAAAAAAAAACATTGTAGTAATAAAATTTAGAAATAGTCCTACACAGTAACAAAATCCAGATTGTAATTTAAATAATCTAAGTAATAGTATCATATTCTTATCTAAAATTATATAATTCAATAAATAATGTCAAATAATGTTATATAATAATGTATTGGATGAATTGAAATTATTTAAAATGTCTATATATTAAAAATAGTTATAATTAGTTAAAATATTCATGCATTTTTTATTTTACATTTCTTGTATGGACCCCCTGAGGGTAAAAGCCTCCTCCAAGTCATTCCACTTTGTCCTGTCTGAAGCCATGTCCATCCAGTGCCTGCCTGCTACAGCAACAATCTCATCCACCCACCTGCCACAGGGCCGGCCTACTGCCCTTCTGCCGCTGGGACCAGTCCACTCTACAGTTCTTAGAGTCCATCTGTCATCATTGTACCTAGCAATGTGGCCTGCCCACTTCCACTTTCTTTGTAGTGAGTATATTAATGCATCCGATACTTTAGTTTTCTTGCGAATATCTTCATTACTAATTTTGTCTTTTAATTTGACACCCAACATACTTCTCTCCATCCTTCTCTGTGTTGTTTGAATTTTGTTCCTAGTTTTGAGATTGAAGTGCCAAGTTTGACAGCCGTAGGTAAGACATGGCAGTATTTCAGTATCCATTACTATTTTCTTTGTTGATAGTGGGAGTTGAGATTTAAATATATCCTTGTGAGCCCAGTATTTTTTCCAGGATAACGCTATTCTTCTATCTATTTCTTCTTCATTTCTTAGCTTGCTGAAAGAGATCTGTTTGCCTAGATAGATGTAGCTTGGCACAAATTCAAGGTGGGTATTATTCACCAAGATGGGAGTCAGGTGATGGTTGGTCATGACTTTTGTCTTGTCCAGGTTCATTTCCAGTCCAACATTTACACTAGCCTGATGCAGAGCATTTATCATTTCATTTAATTGTTGAGGACCTTCTGAGAATAAGATTAGGTCATCAGCGAACCTCAGGTGGCTTAGGAATTTTCCATTGATGTTGATGCCTTTTTTAGACCATGGCAAGTTTTCTATCACATGTTGAAGCACAGCTATAAACAATTTAGGAGAAAGTGGGTCACCTTGTCTCACACCTCTATTTATGCTGAACTTTGAGCCTGTTCTATCTAGTTTGACTCTACTTGAGCTGTTGGAATAGATGTTTTTTAAGATATTAATATATTTTTTATTTATATTTTGTTTGTTCAAGGCTTGCCATATAGTATTGTGTAATATAGAATCAAAGGCTTTTTTGTAGTCAATAAAAGCCAAATATAAAGGTCTTCTAAATTCTAAATATTTCTCTATTACCTGGTCTACTACTTGGATATGGTCCACTGTGCTGAAGCCACTTCTGAAACCAGCCTGCTCTATTGGTTGTTGTGTATCAATATCCGAGGATATTCTTGCAAGCAAGCTGGAGGCAAATAGTTTGTAAAGACAGGGCATCAGGCTTATTGGCCGATAGTTTGTTATATCTGCCGGGTCACCTTTTTTATATAGTAATATTATATCTGACTCTGTCCATGGGTGTGGTACATCTTCTTCCTCTAATATTTTATTAAACAATAATGTGATTGGTGTCAGTAATAAGGTCTTAGCCACTTTGATACTCTCATTAGAGACCCCGTCAGGTCCTGGGCTTTTCTCAGACTTTAACTTAATTATTTGTTTCAGTATTTCAGAATCTGTGAACTCTACAACTGGGGTTGTGTTCTGGTAATGGTATTCAGCATCCGTATAATGTGATAAGTCTGGTGCACTGAATAGTTGTGTATAAAATTCTGATGCTATATTTATGATCTCCCTGCGAGACTTACAACTTGTAGAGCCCGGCTGAAGCGAGGGAATCCATTTCTTAGAAGTATTCATTTCTTTGTAAGCTTTTTTGGTGGATCTAGAATTTTCAATATGTTTTTGGATAGTATTTATTCTATAGGTATTGTAGCATCTTTTTATTTCTTTATTCGTGAGTTTATAGAGGACCTTAAGTTTTTCTTTATCAGCCTCGCCCAGTTTGGATTTATTTTGTAATTCATTTCTTTCTTTCATAAGCTGCAATGCCTGATCTGACAGTATTTTGTTACCTTCTTTTCTCTTAATACCCTTTTGGCTTCCTTGTATAGATAGCATAATTTTTTGACAGTATTGATCAGCTTTATACTCTTGATGTGTTGTTATGAGGTCCGGTATGTAATAGCTAAGGTTTTCGAGGTATGTTTCCCTTTCCTTCAGTGATTTAAGTTTAGTTGGAGCAGCAGTAAAGGTGCGCCTACTCTTTTTTGTAGGATTCAAGTTCAGTGCTGCTCTGAGTAACCTGTGGTCAGATCCAAAGGAAAACGAGGATATTACTTCATATTTAGAAACGAGATGAGATTTTGTAGTCATGATATAGTCTATCTCGTTTTTTGTGACTTTATCAGGAGCAATCCATGTCCAGCGGCGAGTATTTTTTAACATGAACATAGTATTCACTATCTTTAGATTGTATTCCATTGCATATTGTATGAGCCTATCTCCTCTAGCACTTCTCTTGCCATAACCATACACACCGGTGACACCATACTCTTGTTTTTTAGGTATCCCAATTTGAGCATTGAAGTCCCCCATAGAAACAATATATTTTGTAGATATAGAGTCGTGGGCTAAAGCCAGATCTTTGTAAAAGTTGTCTATATCTTCCTGCGATGAGTTTTCTGTAGGTGCATGTGCTTGTATTATTGCAAAGGGTAAGTTTTCCAGTTCTATTTCCAGTACACAGACTCTCTCTGATATTCCGATGAATGCCTTAATATTATCTTTATATTTTTTCTTGACTAGGAAGCCCACTCCATATAGGCCTTTGGTTTGACCTAGGTAATACATGATGTAAGCCTCATCTTCAATAATATCCTCTCCTAGTCGTCGGACTTCACTTAAACCTACTATGTCATGGTTTATGTTTTGTAAAGCTGCCTTTAGCTCAATAAGTTTCTCTACAGTTGATAGGGTTCTTGCATTGAGGGTGCAAATGTTAAAATAATGTTTCTTTATTCTAAGTGTTTTGCTTGGAGGGTTGTGGTCGAGCTCTCCCGCGGGGACCAGCCGTCTTGGGAGATTGGTAGGAAGAGGGTCCATTTGCTGCTAAACTATGCTGTGTTGTGCTTGTCCTTGATTTTGAGAAGTTTCAGTTTGAGTAACTACAAGTCTTGGCTTTTGTAGGATATAGTTCTTAATATTAGTTGCTTTATTTTTCTTATATGGTTGCTTATTAGTTCTATTGTCATGTTTTTCTAATTGACTGTTTGGGTGGGCAATCTCTGGTGATTCAGACAGGTTTCTCTTATTAAAATGGCTGCGGGAAGCATGAGAGTGGTTGTTATTCAGGACTACTAGTTTGTCATATTTAATAAAAGCAGTGTTGCCTGCATCTTTCTCCTTCTGCAATTGAATTTGAAGGGCCTTGCGTTTTTCAATGATTTCTCTGGGGAAGTCTTCCTTCAAGTAGTATGGGGTGTTGTGTAAACAGGATTTGTTTCTTAGAAGGTTGAGTTTAAAGCCCATTGTTGTGAATGTTATTGCCACCGGTCTAACCTTTTCACCTTTCTTTCCCAATCTTCTGACGCTTTCAATATTGTTCTGATCACATGACATTTTGAAGTAAGTATAAATTATGGTAATCACTGTAGTTTCCAATTCGTGATAGGATTTTTCTTGCTCTGCTACTCCAAATAAGATAAGGTTTTTTCTTCTGGTAAACTTCTCTAAGTTATTTATTTTTGTGTTTTGTTGTTCAACTTTTTTCTCTAAAGCTTGGTTCTTTAACTCAAGGTTGTTAAACTTCTCGTTAATATTGTTGATAATGGTGTTTTTTATATCTTCTTTCATTTCTGACATGTCTATTTTTTGTTGTTTGAGTTCCTGTTGCAGGTAAACTAGCATTTGTTTTATTTCCTCCATGTTAATTATAATATAATACTACACGGCTTGAGTATTAATTCCTTTATGAGTAGGCAGGGTACCTACTGACTGAGTTAATATTAATAATGACGCAGCAATTTGAACTGTTTTAGATTTTCAAATTCGAGGTTATGTTTAGTTTGGTTGCAAAAAATCAAACTTTTAGAAACTTTCGACAATGTGAACAATTGAAGTTTGAATAAGTACTCAGCAATAGAATTTTTCACTAATAAGTCCACTTTTCAGCATAATATTGGTGTCGTGGGTAGCTTTACAGCAGTTGGTGTTTTGCGCTTGTTTTGTTTTTTCACTTAATTATTGTTTTACACTATGTTTTTCATATTCACTACATGAAATAGCGTCACGATTATTTAATTTAGCACTTTATTCGTTTGTATATGCACTTATTTATTTTTAAAGATAATTTATTTACGAGTATACTTTTGACAGTTACAGCACCGTGGCGCCCTCTCCAGAGGAAAAATAAATGACCTATAAATTATATCAAAACAATTGTGTTATCACCTGTACCAATTAAATACCGGTATTATACTGTAAATTTTAGAATGTTACCTAGATATATTGAACGACCGCTTTTTTATATCTATCCGAATTTGGTCGGGTTATGTAAGTTTTCGATGCTTTGTAAGTATTTTAATTGTTCCTCTTTAATTAATGAATTTAATGAGATGAAATTTTGCATGCAAGTAGTTGAATTAATACACTAATTATTGGAACACATTTTACTATGCAATTACTTTAGAACGTCTTGATATTTGACTGCTTTGCAAACAGTGGTCTACTCATGGTTAATTGTCCTATAACTCATTAATTACTAACGAACCATCATTGATACTTGGCAACATGTTGCAGACACTTACAAGGTTTGTATAAACGTGAAAATCTAGACCCCAAAGTGGCTACTTCACGAACTAAGACCTAATGAGCGTATTTCACGTTTATATTTTTATCTTTTAAACCCTACGATTTCTTCTAAATCTGTTTTTTAAACAAATTTAAACAAATTCAAAACAACCTATGTAAAAATCTACAGCTCTCTATATAAGAGCTTTATATGAAAACTAGCTAATGGCCAAACGTTCGCGTAGCGGAAACTTGAATTTCTCCGAAGTTTATGCATGCACTAATTTTATTCATACATACACAATTACACACAAATACACACTAATTTTTGGACACATTTCTTTTCTTCTAAGTCCATGGATTAGAAAAAAGTTCCGCCAGGACAACGTTCGCCCAGCGGAATCAGTTTTTAGCGAATTTCTCCACAATGGCTGCATGCACAAATTTTTTTTTACCATACACAATTACACGACGTCATACACTAAATATCTGCATAATTAAAATCTTTAAATTCAACAACATTCCGCTGCGCGAACGCACACGTCGTATCCTACGTCCTATACGTGTTGTTTTGAATTCACAGACTTTATAATGTATTAAACTAATTAAATTACATTTGATATTAAAAGCTTTTCATCCATTAAAGTCTAAGATCCCAAGCGGTGCGATCGCACCGCGAGTCTATTGTTTACCTATTGTGTCTATTATTTACTCACTTGACAGGTAACAGATGGGTGAAAGTCTTTCTATTACGTATCCTCTACTATAGGAGCTTTAAAGTCTTGCAATCAAGCCATAAACCTTTAAAAAATGCATGCACGATTAAGAAGTGCATTTTGGGGCTAACGTTTAAAATAAATGTAAACGTAAATCATTTTACGCAAATTATATTAACTCTTCACGAGATTAAAGTAGCGAATGAAACTACATACAAATTAGTGTTAAAACATTCGTGTGCTTCTATTTCTTTATCCATTCAGTGCTCTAGTTTATTCTTTTAAGAAAATTTAATTAGATGAGTATTTGTGTCAAAAAACAAAAGATGTTGTATTTTCAACATTTTATTAAGAAAACGGAAACAGTGAAAAAGTACATAACTGTAAATTGCAGTTGGTTACAATATTGTTTTTATAAACAAATCTTTTACAGTTAAAATTGGTACTAAATTTTTACTCTATTCCCATTTACAAAAGGAACATCCATAATAATGTACAGGAGAAAATCGAAAACCAAATCTATATATTATTGTCGCGCTTACTTCATGATAGAAGCAAGTGGTGGACAGCCCCATTTGTCAAAGAAATCTTTTAACATCCATGTTGGAAACTAATTGCCTGTATGTTCAAAATTGTATTTTTTTGTGTTGTCTCAGGGTTAGGTTCGATCCTTCGACATAACTGCTGAGAGTTTCGAAAGCTTTCAATTTAGAACATACCTTTTAAAAATTAATACATTTTTGGAAGAGAGCCTTTTACAGCCATCACAGGGTGAGTTTACATCAGGCTGTCATTATTATAACAAAATCATTATGTATAAAACATTACAATACATGCTTCTCGTATTTCCACTTTTTACTTTAGTTTTTTTTATTCTTTCAAACAATGAACAGAGTAAAAACCTAGAGTAATATTTAAACAGTTAGATGTAAAGCAGATAAATAAAATTTCTCATATTGGTACATATTATATTATACACAGCGATTGTCCCATTGTCTGCATAAATAAACTAAGGTATGTATAGTTAATGAAATCTGACCAAATGCTTGGTATATCATGCACTAAGTTATAAATTTACACAGAGAATGGGATAATCGTACAAATCTTATGTTTCAGCATTCATTTATTTATACATTTACACTTCGCCAAATAGCTTTCCTAAGCATTATTACTCCATTACCTAAATAAAATAACATTTATTTTAGCGCAAGATAATTAATTTTAGCTCATACATACTTTCATAATATTCTCTTATGTATATTTTAGATCTCCAGATATTTAGCGTAAAAAAATATTCAAGTAGCTTTTAAACACAATATAATTAATGTATAATAAATTTGGGTATGTATTAGTGTAGTTTAGTTTAGTATACAGATTAATTTTGCGGTGATTTTGGTAATTGCCATATTTTCAAAATGTTTTTCTTTTAAGGTGCTTCAACATGTGTTTAAATAGAAGACTGAAACGAGAATGTCAACGCCGCCTGATAATAGCGATATTCTTAGTGCCAGACAAGACCATGCTTTCAATCTTCCATCAGACCACTTCTCTTCTTAAAGTCCCAAATTAATAGTGAAATTGTTTAATTTCTGGCATCGACATTGGGGATAAATTGCCATTATATATGAATATTAAACGTATGAATCTACTTGTAACGGATGGATCAACTAGATTAGGTCGTAGGAAACTCAGAAGGACCTTCCCTTGAATTATATCGCGGTCGAGTTCAACACAGAAAATTTTAAATTATTTCATAATGTATATGAAATGGTCGTATCACCAGAAAGTTAGTCTGCATAGTAACATTTACGATGTTCTGCAAAGGTACCGATACCCGAACGTTCACCGCGCCGCGCCGCGTCAACTGCGCTCCGGTTCAAACGTCAACATAACGTAGAAAACTTATTCATTCTACACTATGTCACTGCAGCTAACATATCAGGCATAGGAAGTTGTTTATTCAAAAAGTTAAATAAAGAATACTTATTATAATATAGAGAACAGGAAATTATAAATAAAAGTTAGTTTAACCTCACAACTCATAAATGTTGCCATGTTAGAGACATGACGCGTGAACTGGACGCAGGAGGCGCGTGACCATCTGTCGCTTATGCTCAACACCAACTCCGAGATCTTTTATCTACAACGTCTAGGATGCACTAAAATGATATAATCCAATTTTTTCCATTTTTATATACATATTTTACAAGGGAAAGAAATAATAAATAATTTCTATACCTTTGATATGAGCTTCCTCTCAGTACTTTGATATCAATCTCAACAATATTAGAAAACATTATCTCTGAAAATAAAATGAAATGAATGTACACTATATTTACAATATGTGCCCCTTTATGAATTTATCTTTTGTAATATTGTTGACGAAAGGACCAAACATTCGTGGGATTATTTTAATAGCATGTAAAGAAAACAAATTTATCAAACTTGATATACAATGTAGGAACCTGTTGAGTTACTTAACATGCATGAACTAGTTGCACACATAATAGAGGTATATCCTTGGCGCCATATTCATTCATTTCAACATATAAAACTCGATTGGGAGTGAGATTTCATACATGAAGTGTATTCTCAACTTAGTGGCAAATGATGAAAAAATCATAACTAAATTTAATAAATAATTTTAAATGTCAACTTGACTGTACTGTTATACTGTTATTATTTAATAAAATGTAAGCTTTGAGACAACACAACTTAAATGCAGAGTTAATCTTAAACACGTTATAATAACAGTAAACCACATGCCCACATAATTACCAAACAAAGGGTATCCAGATGTAGGGGTTTTTTACTAAGGCTGACAATATTTTAATTTAGCACAAGTATTCCTAATTCTTTAATTCATATAACAGAATCAGGAACACGCCAAAAATAATGGTAAGATACGCCAAGAACTTTTAAGCAGAAGTCCCAGTAAGGTGATCCAGATGTACCTTACATCGAAATTTGAATTATTTACAGTCTAAGTATCGAACTTACGATCACATACAAGTACAACTTAACAGTAATGCTTGTTTTTGTTTATAATTTTCTTTTACTTTTTTTATGTCGACTAGTTTAATGTCAATTTATATTGGATCCAAGATCCGAGGCAATAGTACTTAGGGTAAATGTATGGACAAAGCATCGGTAACAAATAACAAATCTTTACATGTGTAAAGATATGTGTATGAGTATGTATTGCTTTTATTAAATAGCTTACTTTTCTTTACACAGTAATTAGAATTTTTGAACCATGATTTTATAAGACGTTCATTCCTATTACACGATTTTCATAGTAGCAATAATAGTATAATAATAGTATAGTTTTCTCTCTCTTTTATCTCTAGTAACGAATAGGAGACACGCTCACAATGTCAAAGCTTTGACGTTACAACACTGTTGGACAGAGCTTAGCGATACAACGCAGCAAAACAAATACCAGAACTACAATGAATTTATATTACTCCTTAACAGCTACGCACATTGGTCAAACTTATATCGTCCCCCGAGCGCGACAAACGATACGTGACAAGCTTCGGTATCACAAATATAAATTATTAGGATGTTAACTTCACATATAATTGCCTGCCTGGTCTACTCCACTCGGGCATGCTCTCACTACAGAACCAAAACTAAAATGTTATGTACAAAACAATGTACACTTGTAACTCCTAACAACAAACTCACACAGCCAGTGGTGCCATTACGTAACATACTTACACAACAATTATGATCTCTAAACAAAAATATTAAGTCAAAGTTCAATACCAAGTTGACACGTCAGTAAGATCATGTCCAAGCAGGATGGCACCGCTCCATAACAGTATGGCCCGTTACTCCTTATAAGATCTTCATTTTATTTACAGTAGCTCCTAATGGTAAAACTTAAAAATATTTAACAAAATACACTTGAGTAGCTAGTTAGAAACATCTACCAAATATTTGTGATTACATTATAACAAAAGCATAAAAATCAACAGAAACAAAATAATACATGCCTCTTCAACTGGAACCAAAACGTGAGTGCGTTCGTCTGGCGCGTTGAAGTGTTCTATCGCAATATAAGGCGCTGCCGCTGATGGGGTAGATGGTTCTCTCATTCATTACTAATAAACTATATTTTAGCCTCGACCAACGAAAGGTCATACATATTCCAATAATTATTCTATAGAAAGTATCAATGACCATGAATATACTGTAGAAACTGCGATATTTCCACGCGCCAGACTAACAACGAAAATCACATCACCCTCTAAATTTGTTTTAACAACGAAGGTTTTTAAAGTTAAAATCGAATCTTTAAATGCTTTCTTGACACATTTCGCACTTTTCGACTAAACAAATTGAACTCTCACAGCGAAAATACCGATAAGTCAGTACGATCACTCTAGAACTTGGATGCACTGAGTCTAGACGCGCCGCGGCTGACGTCACTCGCGCACTGCACTCACGCACTGTCAACTTTTAACTTTACACTGCCGGCAATTCAATACGGCATTTGCATTGTTGACTTTTAGTTTATCGAAATTTCGTCTCGAGGGCGCTGATTGTATCTGCTCATAGGAAGCGATACTAAAATATCATTGGTACGTATGTACACGCGTACGGGAGTCGGACGGGATTGCGGACACTCGGGGTCCACTGCGCTCGGCGGGACATCTCGGCGAGACGGCGCGAGCGCGGGGCTCGGCGAGACACTCTGCACAGCTCGGTCGAGAATCTCGTCTGGACCGCCTACGGTGTGCGTCGAACCTGTTACTCGCTGAAGTACCGCACCTTACCGCTACCGCATCGTACCACGTCCTCCCAAGCTGAAATAATCAAGAACTTGTTAGTCAACATATCTGTGAACGGTTTTCTGTCTCCGGCAGGCTACATATCGTAAAGGCTATGGAGACTTTATAAGCGGATCGGTTCAGTCGGAGTGTTGCATTTATAAATTTTGGCATAATTAAAATCTGATAATTTTATGATCTGGCATTCATGGAAACTAGCGTTTTGAATTCGTTTGATATTTCTAAAACCCGATATAAGTCTACTTATCTACAGAGTGCGGTCGAGAGTCCAAGCGAGTCTCGATAAGGTATCAGCAGCTTTCGAGTTCGTTGGATCGTGAGGGCGCACGTACCCGAGCCGACGTAGTCGACGATCATGGCGAGGTGGTGGTGGGCGGCGGCGGCGGGCGGCGGCGGCGGCACGTAGCGCAGCGCGGCGGGCGCCAGCGCGTCGCGCAGCAGGTCGCAGCGCGCGCGCCGGCCGCCGCCGCTCAGCAGCTGCTCGTTGACGTCGAAGCCGAACGTGACGCCGTCCATGTCGCGCGGCCGCGCCGCCGAGTCCAGCAGGATGACGGGCGGGCGCCGGTCGGCCACCACGTCGGGCGCGGGCGGGTCGCGCGGCGCGTCGGGCGGCGGCGCGCGCTCCTTGCGCTCGCGGCGCAGCGCGGGCGGCGACGGCTTGTCGCGGCGCCGCGCCGCCGCGCGCGCGTCCAGCGCCGGGTAGCCGTCGGCGTCGCCGGGCGGCGCGGGCTCGGGCCGGCCCTCGCCCTCGGCGTAGAAGTTGCACGACTCGATGAGGTCGGGGATGTTGTGGCGCGTGCGCGCGATGTCGGCGTAGCTGGCCTGCGCGGGCGGCGGGCGCGGCGCGTCGGGCAGCGAGTGCACGGAGTCCAGGTCGTCGTTGGAGTCGGCGGAGCGCTCGGAGGGCGGCGCGGACTCGCGGCGGCGCGGGCCGGGCGCGCGGCGGCGCGGCGGCTCGCGCTCGGCGTCGTCGGGGCGGCGGCGCGCGCGGCGCTTCTTGGTGACGGTCTGGAAGTCGGTCTCGGGCGGCGCGGGCGGCTCGGGCTCGCGCTCGTCGCCCCAGGAGCGGCGCGGCGGCGGCGGCGCGCGGCGCTCGGGCAGCTCGCGGCGCGCGGCGCGCGACAGCTCGTCGAGCGAGGAGGCGCGCTTGGGCTTGTCCTTGTCCTTGCGGCGCTTCTTGCCCTTGTCGTCGTCGTCGCGCTGCTTGACGCGCAGCTTGCCGCGCCCGTGGTCGGCGTCGCTCTCGATGAAGCGCAGCAGCTCGTTGACGTCCTTGTCGCCCTGGTAGCCGTCGATCTGCTGGCAGTCTATGACGGTCTCGTTCTTTGACGACTTTTTCCTCCTAGGTTTTTTGTGTTGACTAGATCCCGAGAGGGGCGAACTGAATCCCTGTACGGAGTTGCCGTTCTCGTCGATAGATTTCTGGAATAGAAAACGAGGATCGGTTAGACTTGACATTGTTCACTGCCGTTTGAAAGTAAAAAAATAATAAAAAACAAAAAGAAAGTTAACAAATCATACGTATGCGACCAACACCTTGTACTCGTCGGGCGCGGGGGTGCCCGTGGCGCCGTAGCCGGACCGCGACATAGGCAGACCGTTGAAGCTGCTCGCTATCACGCTGCGGGGCTACACATACACACACACAATTTACTACCACACTGATGTCGAGTACATCACTTACATCAACTACCGTGGCATACTACACAAAGAGGATAGACTGAAATTTATTACACTATAATTAAGAATAAAATTTCAAATTTAACTGTAAATTTCATTACTTTTCTGAAAATCTAGTTAGCAATTTTCAACCTTTCCTCTTCGAAACTCATAAAATATAACAATTCAGTCAACATTTTTTTTTATTTGTATCCTTACACGACAACCAACCAAAGGCAGAAAATAGTGCAACGGATTGAGTTGAAAACAAAGCATGCAAACCACAATACTTATTGTTATCATCACGTGATCTGCGACCGCTGCGGGCCCACTTCTTAACATCAGACCTCGCTAAAGGTTGGTTGCACACAAATAATACCAAAACATCCTACTTAAATTCAAAGCTTAAATTTAATAGGTAAGCGGAGTGTGATGCTATTAAAATCTACTGGACATCCACACCATTTACAAACTTTTAGATGTTAAAGAAGTTCTTGTACATGTTACGTACTGGTAGTCGTCACACATCATATAAGCTCAGATGAGATCCTTCGCTCGTATAAGTTGGAACGTCCACAGTGCACAACAACGTATCGGACGAGCCGACAAGCACAAGTACATGACCTTAGGATTAGATCGCGGGACACCGGACACCGGCGCGGCGCGAGTACAAATAATGAGGAAACCTGAGCGCTTGAACTCAAAGCGGGCTCCGGGCCCGGCGCGGCGGGCTGCTCGTGGGGCGCGTGGGGCGGGTGGGGCGCGAGGGGCGGGCGCGGCGCGCGGGGCGAGTGGGGCGAGGGGCGCGCCTCCGCCGGCCCGGCGTCGCCCGTGATGCTGGCCACGGCGCGGTAGCACGAGCCCAGCTGCAGCGGCTGCACCATGCATGCACTAAGTACGCCCGCCCGGCCCGCGGCCCGGCCGAGTGTGTGCCGATATTACGGCGATAAATTACGAGTCATTTGTGTGTTCGGATGGACGTTAGCGGGGATGGAACTTGAGGGTGATCGAAAAGTCTGCAAATGGTGTACTGTGTGTGTGAGGACATGTTAGGAGTAGAGGACTCGTTACGAGCGCCTCGAGTTTGTCACCTTGGGGTCGACGGCGACGGCGGACTGGGACGCGGACGACGTCGTGTCGCAACTGGCCACAACCTCCGGTGTTGTGATGCAACTAAACGATATAGCGGAATCGACCTGCGGAAACACGCATTTGTTAATACCAATGTTCGGTGGACGTGCAGAACAGTAAGAAAACATACAAAACTATCGTAGGCGTCCTACCTCATCGTTGATGATAGCAGACACCTCGGACGTTCCTGACTTTTCATTATTATTGTTTTTAAAAAGATTTTCAAACAGAAGTACTTTAAGAATATTTTTGTTTAATACTTCTTCCTTCTTGTTAGTATGGCTGAGAGCTAGAGACAAGTTATCTTTCTTCTTACCAGATTTTGTTTTAGAAATACTTTCCGAAATAAAATATTCAGTATTATTAGAGCTAGGCAATGTTAGCAGAACATAAGCATTATTAGAAAGCTCCGCTGAAATTTGACTGTCATTTTTACTTGTAGTTTCTTTGACGTGGTATGGTTGAACCACCCCTTTGTAAGTTTCTTCACAAATCGTGCTTAGTGGTACAATTGCTAAAGAATCTTTACTTGTAGCACTAGGTTTATGTTCTTCAATATTTGTCGGTTTATTCATATTATTTTCGGTTTCGCTGTTATCAGCCTCATTTATTTCATGTTCAACTTCCTCCTGATCTTTGATTTCCACTTCTAAACTTTCTATTTCTAAGAGCAGTTTTTGTTGCAAAGACACATATTTAGAAAAGGAATCATTTTCATCTGTTTGTCGTTGTTTGCTTTTTATTTCCCTTAATTCTATATCATCACTTACGTAATTAGAGAGTTTATTGAACATATCTGTAAGGTCCTTTAATTGTTCACGGTTTCTTGACGTATCGCAACATTTAGAAGGGCATTTTAATATTGGTGGTTCAGTGTTTGCACCTTCAACATTATTAATAGATTTATGTATCAGTTCTGGGGTTGAATTGTCAACTTTATTAGAAGCTTTATCTATTATTTGTGGGGTTGCATCTTCAACATTATTAGAACATTTATCTATTAGTTCTGGGGTTGCATCTTCAACATTATTAATAGATTTATATACTAGTTCTGGGGTTGCATCTTCAACATTATTAGAAGATTTATCTATTAGTTCTGGGGTTGCATGTTCAACATTATTAGAAGATTTATCTATGAGTTCTGGGGTTACATCTTCAACATTATTAGAAGATTTATCTATTAGTTCTGGGGTTGAATTGTCTACTTTATTTGAAGATTTATCTATTAGATCTGGGGTTGCATCTTCAACATTATTAGAAGATTTATTTATTAATTCTAGACTTGCATCTTCAACATCATTAGAAGATTTATCTAGTAGTTCTGAGGTTGCATCTTCAACATTATTAGAAGATTTATCTATTGGTTCTGGGGTCGCATCTTCAACATTATTAGAAGATTTATCTTTTAGTTCTGGGATATTTTTGGACTCTCTATTGACTGTGTTCGATTTTATATCAATCAGAATTTCAGTAACTTCGAGATTTTCCTGCGATGTTTTTACAGGTTCATTTGTTTCCAAACCATTTTGAAAACTTATCGGCGGTCCACCTATGCTCATAGGCCTAACGTTTCTTGGATTTAAATCACGTATATATGGTACAACTGGTTTGTGACTTTTCTTTAACTTTCGTGTAGTAATATCATGTTCGAAATCGCAATAAGTTTCTGTAAATATCTCTTTATTATCTTCATAGTTTCTTCTATGACGTACGCTAAGTGATTCAGTCTGAAATTGGGTTTTATTGAATTTAGGAGAGTAATGTACCGTGTTCTCAAGTGAGTGAGCCGATAGTACTGTAGGTTTTGGATAAAGAAAATTATTGGTTTCTGAATTTTTAGGAGTTTGAACAGATGCTATTTCCTTATTGTTGTTTAGTTTATTAATCTTAAAAATATCGTTATACATATTTTTTAAGTGTTCAGGATAGTTTAGTGGTAGACTTTTGTACCAATTGTCCACATTTTCTACCCACGATTGAGGACATTTCTCATAATACGATTTTTCTTTGAAGGGTTTAGTATCGCTTTTCGGTATCTCGCCGAGGCTATCTTCTTTGTTATCCACCATCGGGCCGCGCGGTTTGTTAGTCTTACCTTTGAGATTAGCGATAGACGCACTCTCTGTGTCGGGTTCCTTGACATTCGAGTGGTCTTTGACTTGACGAATAGGATCATCACAACCGCCCTGATCAGTGTCAGTCCTAGGGCACAGTGCGTTCATCAGTTTCACCTGAGGGTCGCTAGCGGGTACCTGGCGGGCGGTGGTGGCGGTGGTGGCGGTGGTGGCGGTGGTGGCGGTGGTGGCGGTGGCGGGTGTGGCGGTACGCACCTGGTTGGAGGCCGTGGTGGTAGTGACCGCGCGGCCCGAGCACACGGCGCCGCTGCCGATCTCCAGCGTCGCGCGAGCCGTGTACGTCATCGGGAACATCGGCTTACTTCTTCTGTCGACAAGGGTGACTGATTACACAATATGCGGTTTTGTAAATATTAGTTCTTCATACAAAAAGTAATTACACCGTATGTTGAACATTTAAAAGAATTAGTATTGTAGATTATCGTTTTGGAGGATTGTCGAAAAGTTCGCCTACTCTCCAGGACATTATCGATGGTAAACGTTCGACCTTTTGCTACTACCACGAATAGCAATATGAAGGGGCATCACACGTCGCTCCGTACCTGTTGAGTAGCTCCAACTCTGCGGGCGCGTTGGCATCGCTGGCGGACACGCGGCGCTCGGCCAGCGGCGGCGGGTTGACGCACCGCACGGTGGCCAGGTAGCCCGCCCGCGCCGGCTCCTCGCTCAGAGACGCTGTCGAGTGTTAACGCAGTCGGTTCAGCAGAAATCCTTGATGTCACTACTTCAATAGACGATAGTGGACGATCTCCACGCGAATAGTTTTATCTACCGGAATATTTAGGCTACCAGCGTCGCACTGCTATTTCGGTGAGATCGCCACTGTGTTTGATTGAAAATACTTATGTTTAGGTTATAAACTAGCTGAAACAACACATTTTTTTTTGACATTACAGAAGATAATTCTTGTCAGGCGACAATACTACAGAAAGCATTAGATGTGAATGTTCGATATAAAAGACTAGTTACTATGTTAAAAATTACGTAATATTAACTAAGTCTTACAAATTTGTGAAGGTAAAGAAAACGTATAGGGTGACTTGTAGTGGACCTTAGCATTTTGTTGCATTTCTGGAAATTCAACCATCAGCCAAGCATCATAGTAAGCATAATCGTAAAAGCAGATATTTGAGACAGTGATAGTAGGTATTGGAGAGAATATGGAGATGAGTACTGTAAAAAGTGAACTCCAGACGGAGCCAGAATGTTTCGGATGCTACCGGGATTACGGCTGGGATGGAGAAGACTTCAAACTATGTGATAACTACCATCCTTAGTCAACCCACGACCATGGCTATTGAAAAGTAGACGAAACGTCGGGCTAAAAGTAAATAATAAGTAACAAATAAATCGCGATAGAATTCGTTAAAAACATAAATACATACATATAATCACGCTTTTATCTTCGAAGGGTTAGACAGAGGTGAATTAACAGCCATATTTCACCAATCATTGTATTCGGTCGCAGCCCATTGCTGCCTCTCGCCATGCACCTGAAGCCGAGCCTGGGGTGTGCAGCGCATGTAGAGTAGTGGGGTGACTCACAGGTGTCGACGCCGGAGGGCAGGCTACCGCCGTGGATGGCGCGCGCGGACACGTTGGGCGCGGGCGCGTGCGGCGGCGGCTGGCGCTGGTGGCGCGGGCGCGGCTGCTCGGCCGCCAGCGCCGCCACCAGGTCCTGCAGCGAGTTGGAGTGCGCCAGCGCCGGCCCGCGCCGCCCGCCGCGCCGCGAGCTGCGGCAGCCGCTCAGCGTGCGCGCGGCAGCCGAGCACGCCTGCTCGTCAGACTCTTGCTCCGCCTTCTCCAGCAACTCCTGCAACTCGTAGTTCTTCTAAGTGAGGTGCTTGTGGAATGAAAGAAATAAGAGGAATTAACCAGCGGTGAGGGCCCTTAAAACCCGGTTTCTGCAGACTTCCCAATGGGTCGCATGGTGCATTAATGACAAATTAGAGCGAAATTAGTTTTTTCCATCGACTTCTCTTTTGAGAATTTTCACCCTTCGCCACCGGAATCTACTCTTATTTAAATACAATTTCTATTCCTGAAGAATCTGGCTATTACGCAGGGTCATATAAGTTCTAGTCGAATTTCCGTTAGGAATCCCAGTTTATTCAATAATCGCAATGGCAAGTGATACTAATGGCAAGTGATTAGGGGTACTAGCTATTTGTACGCATCGATAATCCAGCGACTTAACTAGTAAATACTTGTAAAAAACCCACCTACTAAACCGTTGAGCAAAACCGGCTTAAGATAATGAGTTTGATGCAACAGATCACGCGATCCCATTGTCTTAGCAACTGATCACGATAAGTAGCATCTGAATACTTCACGTAAATCGCTCACTAATGTCACTTTTTCAGGTGACATCTCTAATGGTCATTTTGAATTCATCTGATGATATATTAATCAGAACAAACCTATTACAATAAATACATAAAACTAGTAATATCTGCAACCATATATTTTATTTGAATAACTAGGTATGTCAACACAGCATATTACTAAAATAAGAAGGCCCCGTAAAGTAGAGTGCAATGCGCAATCACAAAAAATATGGAACCCGAATAACTACATTACGAAAGCATGCCACCATTTTCAATAACTACACCACGAATCACTGCAATAAAAATTCACACTACCACGAATATTATGTATACAAATAGAAAGAAAACGTATAATTATATATACGTCCGCTTTCCTACTCCTCTTTTCATAAATTTGGTTTCTATGATAGTGAATGTCGATCCCTCATAATCTGGAAGACCGCTTGCGCCCCAGGTTCGTCTGTCACACAGGTTTCCAGTATTGCCGAAGGGGTTGGCTTGGAACCAGAAAATATTGGTAGGGCCCCATATAGGTACATTATTTTTATACGTAATAGTTATAATCGTTAATTTCCGTAACCCTTCACTTTTCTGCATGTGGAAATTAAAATCACCACTTCGCCGAAGTTAAGACGAAGCGGTTGTATCAAATCAACAGACTACAACCAAAGAGTCTTCAACATTGACCACTTATCGTGATCCGAGTTTCTATTTCTGTTTCCCCCTCCCTTAACAAATTCGTGTTTAATTCAAGGCACGTGTCCGGCCGTGCACGGGTTTGCAACACAAACTGGTTCTTCTGAACACGTGTCGAAGGATCACATGGAACTTAGCCGTCAAATTCGCGTGTAAACTTTACCGCTCGTGTCTCTAACCTGATAACCTGACATTTCCGGGTTTGGGTGTTAACCCTGATGGGTGTTAATCATTCGTGATGTATGTAAAAGAACATATGGTCGCGAATGCGATGCGAGTATTTTTTACATACGTGCTATTAGAACTTAGCGACGATAAACAGTTGCTATCTGCAACTGAAAATTAGACCGAAAAATGTAAATCTTGAATATGATATTATAACTTTCGAAGCTACCAGTGAAAATCTCTACCAATAATTATAAATGGTGGCTGCAGCTTTAGTTTAATATAGTTGGTACCGTGTGACAAGATTTTTTATACCACTTAGGTGACCGAAAAGCACAATTTCATGCTGCTTTGGTGTTGATTTTCTAATCAAACAAGGTCTTAATACCCTTTATTTTAGGAAATTTTCAGGAACCACGGATATCTGTGCATGCTCCCTAGGAAGTGCACAGTCGAGGCCAAAAATCTCGCCTCGTTCTATATGGGACCCGATTAGCGAAAGTGGGTGTAATGTAGGTCTGTTTACGCACCTTCGGGAACATTCAGGCGTACATAACGTAAGTATAAAAATGACTAACATTTGAAACACTGACCTTGAATATATCGCTTTTCCCTTCTCGATCTTTAGGGTTCTTGTAATTGATAGCCTCGTCCAAAAGTGCTTTTAATTGTCCGTCGTCCAATGTCTCTACGTGTTTCTTATTCTGTAAACAAAAAAAAAACAACATTATTATTATTATTATACTTCTTTCTCAATATTTTACTTCAGTCTGTTTTTTTGTTGTCCAATTATATTTAAAATCAAATTCAAGTACCCGGTTACAAATCTTTCTTTGCTTCGGTCTATAGCGGTGCGTTTTTCCTGGTAACTTTCCTGGTAGTAAAACACGAGTTGACATGACTGATAACGCAAGTGTAAGTGTAGGTACTGCAGATAATAATGTAAACTACCCTACGATTATATTTGAATTATTTTTCGATTATATATCATTACGTTATCTCCAATACGTCATTGTTATTTTAATGGTTAATGTTTGAATATTAATTTGTGAATAAATTGTGAAATTGCGGTTTCGCTCTAGTGATTAATTAAATTATTGGGCAATGCCATCTATAGCACTAACTTTAGCAAAACCTATTTATGAAAGTAGCTGATAGCGTTTACAACTTTTTGGCCATGTTTGACTTGTCACCATCAGCTCACAGGCGAATTTCAAAGATCACCATAACATTGAACTCGGGATGAACGTCTGGCGTATGTATGTGATTGTATAATCTCGTAAAATCTAGTTCAATAAACATCCTCTTAATGTCAAGGTTAAAAATTTAACTACGACCTCTCTTATCTTTCTAAGTAACCTGGCGGCGGCAATTCTTATTACATAAATCATTACTCTATGCATCGATAATACCATATTTATGATTGCTTTTTCTTTTCAATTTGGCTTGGTGATCTTTAGATCTAATATGACGAGCTATAAGCCTGTCACGCAGCCGCGATTCAGAGCCCCTCTGAAACGTGCCCGCAAATGGATGGAGCTATACATCCTATATAGCTCCTGCTCCATCCTTCCCTCTGGATCGCAGCCCAATTGTAATTAGAATTAACACAATCGTACATTACATAGAATGACGCGTCTATCCGATTGAGAACAATCTCGATTTGATTGTCACATGTACCCTGCTTTCGCCCTTCCTCTCCCGTCTCCGTCATCTAAAATATAGCTTATAGATTGAAATGGGACGACATATATGGGCAACCAGTCACTGAACGAATAAAACACTAGAGACTAGATGATCCACGTGTCGTTGCTGGGTAGAAACGCGTGAATGAATAGGCTGGATAACAATAATACTGACACGGTTAAAATGCTATCTAGGCGAATTCATCCGGCATTAAGCTTAAAAGACTGATTTAGGTTAACGGCTTAGAAATAAGGACCCGGAGGAAGGAAACCGCAAGAAATAGGCCAGTAATTATAAAGGGAAAATAAAAGTTATTTTTTGCTCATAGGCAAAACATTATTCGTTTTGTGAATGGATTGTGTTTTGATATCGTTATCGTACAAACGCCTAACTGATAGCAATATTCAATAACTGAAATGAATATCCAGCCTCAATTGTTAACATCGTGCTCTTATTTTCTAAGCTCTGGTAAATTTAGGGGTATTATTATTATTTACCATTGCAAATTACAGATTGCTTAAGTTCTCCATCCCCGAGAGAAAAGCCTGCATTAGAGCCACATCAGTCAATCAATGACGGACGATGGAATCCTGTCTATAAGTTTAGTCGTGTATTTTTTATACAGTTCGCATGAAAGATTAAAGGAACGAGTTTTTTCTACGTACGTTACGTATGTGGCTTGTGGCTAATGGCCTGCCATGCAGTTTTTTAATTCATGGTATCACTTGGGACCCTATGTCGTGCCTATTGTTATTGTTACTTCAACTAACAACGAGAGTTATATCGGTTACTTTAGTTGCTGAATCATATCTCATTGAGCTTTAGACGTAGAGGAAATAGTGAAACTAACGTAAACAATTTATGATTCAAACTTATTCGAAGAATAATAGAATGTCATTGACATACAAATTGTAAGATTGTGATCATTGTAAATCAGTTCCGAACGTAATCCGAATCCCAATACCACATCGCCGCGACTTCCACGTGCTGATCAACAATTTAAGTTCGAATGTTTCATTCTATTTAGTGGGTAGTATTGTAAGCACTTGCTAGTGGACATTATACTAGACACGACAGTCACGCTACCTATACAAAGTTACGGGGCCGGTGTTCATTACAATCGTTAATTAGCCTAATGGTTAACAAGTTTTACGATGTAGTTACCTTCAGACCTAACGACATCGGAATAGTAAAATTGGCCTACGAATTAGGTTTGCTCTATCTAGTTTATCCACACTGTGGAATAGAAAAATATGTATGTGGAAGAAATATGTAGATAGATAGACCCTTGCTATTTTATATATATCCGGAAAGTGTAGCCATTTTCACCGACGCTTATAATACTGATAGTACTCTGGTAAAGGCATTCACTCATTGAGAGGACTCTCTGAATTTCTGTGGTCATCTATAGTCGTGTCAATAGCTAGAAATTCTGTAAATGTTCGACCAAAAGCTTGACTAAGGCCAGCAACTACATAGCTGTGAATGGAAGGGCACATTTAAACTGCTGCTAAATCTGCCTTACGCCTCAAAAATCGTCGCATCTGGGAACTCATTATCTATACACAGTTTAACGTAATTAAGGTTTCTTGTTTCTATTTATCCGAGAGTATAACTGGTACAACTTGACTCATTGTTTTCGATTTTTTTGTTATCTCTCTCATCTATCGTCTCCCTATTCTGTTATCTATTACGACAGCTGCGAAGCGAGTAAAAATGTCATTATGCCTTTGACATTGGTAGTACATACGTAAACAATGAATGTTTTATTTTATTAAATGTGATACGTAATGTAACACAATATTTTACGTAGGAGTATTAACTTTCGTACGCCTGTGCCATATGTGTAAGTTATTACTTATTATTCATTATGCCTGTGCCGTATAAACCTTAACTGTGGCTAATTTCACTCATTTATGCGCCCAATAATTATATTATGTTAAGGGCTGCGTAGTTTCCCTTCAGGTATTAATATATGGACAAGTGAATTAAGAATTATAATATAATTTGAATAGTTACTTGTTAAACTTCTATACAAGTAAACGTCAGCATTTTCAACACTAAACAATATTATCATATTCAAGTCTATTTCACGGTACGTTGTTTCTATTGCTGGTGTATGCGGTCGTGCATATTAGAAAGAACATCTTCTTTGATGTATGTTGATTTTTACTTGACTTGTAACAGTCGTAAGTCGTACTTCGGTACTGTATCATACAATGAGCTGCAGTTAGCAACAGCGAGTCGGTACGCATTCGTTTCATATTTTATTTCATATTGTTTTCGTTTATTATTGTTTACTTACTACTTACTCACACGAAGTTAACATTACAAAACATACGTTACCCTTTGCTTTCGAATTTTTATTTATTTAGATGTATAATTCTTTATTGTAGACCCAACAGAATCATAATATTATCATAATATTCAGCCTGGATGCGGGAGGCGGACGATTGGGAGCAAAGGCGCAAATTATAAGAATAATAAGAAAGAATTATATAATATTCATGTTGTAAAGTTAAAGCTCTCTGGTCTAAAGTTAAGTAAAGTTATATTACTTCCATGTTAAGTCATATCTTCAAAAATTTCAAACAGTCATCCCCTATCCCCCCCCCCCCCCCCCTTAGCCTCTTCTATCGCGATAAAAGGAAGCCTATGTCTGTTCCTAAGCTTTATCCATCCCTGTACCAAGTATCAACCTTTTAGGCGAGTAAATTTTTTGTATTCAAATAATTTGTGGCGGTCTGTTCGATCGCCAACCGATAAGTCCGCGCGCTTGCGCGATTCACAGCGCCTTGGCTTAGCAACAGAAATAACGAAACTGTCACTTCTCTGTATATGCCGGCCGGATTTGTTGACATTATTGATCACCGCGCCGCTCCCTTGAGTAGTAGCGTGATGATATATCGCCTATCTGTTATTCTGATGTATAAGCTATATTATAGTAAACTTTCATTAAAATCCATTCAGTAGTTTTTACGTGAAAGAGTAACAAACATCCATCCATACATCCAACCATCCATGTTCACAAACTTTCGCATTTATAATATTGGTAGGATTATTATATTAAATTGTCCGATATGATAAAATGAACTTTAAGCAACCTCACAGTCACCACTCTAGTGAATAGTGTTAACACAGGGCCAGTGTGGCAATGAGCCGACCTCGCAAAAATAATTTTGGCAATTACTTAAAATAATAACAGTTGTATGATTAATAAGTCATACATATATGCGTACACGCGTATCGGCGTTCTTGGTGACTTAACTACAGATTATGATATTGCATAAACAGAGATAAAATAATGTAAGTGTCATATTTTATCATCATAATGTGGTCCCACAAACTTGATTTTTTATATTATAGTTTAGTTTAGAAGGTCCAATACAAATGCCTACAAAAGCTTTTCATGTAAAAATTACACATTTATATGTTATTTCTGCATCAATTTATTTAAAAATCCCAGAAAATTTATATAGATATTCTTTAGTTACGTTGATTTTATGTATTAAGTTAATAATTCTTGTACGATTCAAAAAAGTATTTTTTTTAAATAAGTAGGTCATTTTTACTAAATGAGCTTACCCACTCGTAACACTAGGTTAGCTGAAGAAATAAGTAATTAGAGGTACTAATATCACAGATAATATAATATAATTCTTATACAGATGCACAATCAGGAACAAAAAATGGTTACACTCGTAACTTCCAAAAGCAAGCAGGCAGCTTTTTAGTTCAGGAGTTATAACTAGATGGCGACATTGTTTTGGCAAACTTTTTTAATTATTAGTAATAAAATTAACTAATCAAAAATAAAACATACACTAAACACAATATTGAGCATGACTGAATAAAATGATAAATATTCTAATCTTCATTGTTTCTACCAGATTCTGCAGTAATTGTAAAAGTTACTGACATAATGCAGCATGCCGCTAGATGGCACGAAAATAAATAGCACGAGTGTCACGAAATCTTTATTTATTAACTTACCAACGAGTTTTTATGTTATCATGCGTTTAAGTTCTGTAATAATTACCGTGATTCTAAGTCAGCAAATAAACGTTTTAACTTTTTTATTTCTTTGAAAGAGTCTAATAGTTGCATCTATTCATTTTAGAGTATTACTAAAGATATTTTCTTAGTATCGGTACCCCACGCTATATTCTTGAAAAGAAAAGAAGAAGAATGTTTTTTTTTGTGTAAAACGTGAAAAACAAAATTATTTAAACGGATTGTCACTTGTGAAATCCAACCTAACGAGCTATCTGAACTTATTTGAAATAAGACACCGCCATCAAGGCCACTGTCGACAGTTAACAAGCTACGCTACGTCTACACAGTACAATAAAACGTTAGCGTGTTATCCGCGGCTGATAATGATACAGTTAATAGATAAGAATCCGTGAGCTATAAGGTATGGTTCCGAAGCCAACCGCAATCAACAGCTGCCGAGGCATGCAGCACATACATTACATACCTACATTTAAACTTCGATACGGATAAAGGAGACCAATGAGAAGCCGCAATAAATTACTCGTATCTGCTGCGGCTGCGTGTGTCTGCAGTTGTCGTATGCTGTCACCTTCGGAATCACACCTTTAGGCCGTCTTAGTCAAAAATTAGCGATCACAGATGGATAAGTGCCAAAAAATAGAGAACATTATACGAGACAAATTGTCGCGACACTCCTCCCTGCTATTTAAATTTCAAAATACATATTATGGTGGCTTCGACGCATCGTAAAATAAAGACAGTAATTTCGGCAATTGATTTGATATTATTCTTAAATGCTATGTGTTAGCAGATACTATGTATTATAATATCTATCGTCTATTTAGACTAACGTACCACTTTGCTGGGTATTATTAAATGTCGCCATTAATAGTACTGTAGGTTCAATTACTTTCGATTTGCACTGTTAATATTAGCTACCTATACACCCTGATTTTATAATCGTTTTGGAAAAAAAGAATTTGGGCACAGTTTCGATAGCACAATCATTTGGAAGTGCTAATTTGGCGAAAAAGAAAAAATATTATAATGTATGGGAAGAATGTACAGGTGAAAGGAGTAATGTATAAATATGTACAAAAAGTGCCCAAATTCTTATTTTTCGAAACGATTATAAATTCAGCCCGTATCGTATGTAAGATAAATTTTCATTAGTATTCGGAAAATAGCAAAGCCAAAAAGGGTTATGTTATTCGCGCGTATCTTGTTTGTTTGTAATATTCTTTATTACCTCATATCTTCTGAACCACCGTACCGATTTCAATGATTCATGTCTCAAATGAAAGGTATTTATTGCAAAGTGTTCTTGGGTACATAAAATATGAATACAAGCTATTTGTAGAGTTAAAATGTATGAGGTAAAAAAAATTTTTTCACTCAAATTTATTGCTTGGGGTATCAAAATGAAGGCAATAAGAAGACGATTACAAAAATATACAGGGTGTATTTTTGAAACGGGGCAGTAAGGGCAAGTACCTTAACCGTTGCAGTTACAGCAAAACGTTCTTAAAAGACCTTCCCTAACTTTTTGGGACATTTTGAACTGCATTCACAGATTTTGTAAAAAACTTACAGTTAGCAAAAAAAATGCAAAAAGTTCAAATTTTTTTTTATGCCAATCGATTCTATTTCATGTGGGGATCAAAAAACTCTATGGGACCATTTTAGCTTTCAGTACTAGAAAAGACAGAAATCGCCAAAGACCTTTCCCATACATTTCGTACGGAAATATGATAAATCAACTCGAAACTCATAGGTCAGGTAAAATTTTGAACTTTTTTAAATAAAAAAAATCATTTAAACATTTAGAAATTGGTTTATGAAATAAATTGCTCAAAATGATTTCCATTTTCACGAATACATAAGTCTATCCTTTTTTGCACTGAACGAATGGCGGCTAATAATGTTCTGGGATGAATATTACGTAAAATGGTCATTAATGCATCCTTGAGCTCTTGAACACTGGCGTACGTCGTCTTATACACCTCGTTTTTCACGAAGCCCCATAAAAAGAAATCAAGTGGTGTTAGATCGGGGCTACGAGGTGGCCACTGTGTTGGACCATGTGTACCTATCCACTGTGTACCGAATAGGCGGCTCAAATTGGAACGTGAAAGGTGACTGTTATGTGGCGGAGCACCATCTTGTTGAAAATGAACTTTTCGCAATTCCGACAGGGGCCATTCGTCCATCTCGTTTTCAAGATGGTGTGAAATGACTTCATTATACATGGCAGAATTCAGTTTCCCTTCATAAAATTCCACCATTATGACTCGATTGGACATTATACCACACCAACAGTTGAATGAGAAGCGAACCTGATTATGACTTGCCGTAACTCTTAGTGGATTTTCTTTGGACCAATAGTGGTGATTTTTTCTGTTGTACATACCGTTATTGGAAAAATTCGTTTCGTCTGACCACAGTATGTAATTTAAAAATTCATGATCTCTGCTTATTTTTCCTCTTAGCCATCTGCAAAAAGTAAGCCTTCGAACATCATCACCCGGATGTAACACTTGAACTATGCGCCCATATCGATAGCACTTGTAGCCGTATTTATTCCATATCTTTATCACAAGGGAGTGGGATACACCTACTTCAAGGGCGACTTGCCTGGACGATACCTCTGGATATGCTTCGACATAAGTTAGAACCGCAATCTCCGTGTCCATGTCCACACGAGGCTGCCGCTTTCTTTTGAAAGAACCCTGCAATTCCAGGTTTTTCAAAAGATTTGTAATAACCTTTCTTGTTGGCACATGCCGCAACGGATACTTATTGCGGTACCACACTAATGCAGCTCCCGCATTTCGATTATTGACAAAATACGCTTCTAATAAGTCAATTTTTTCACGATTGGAAGACATTTTAGCGAAAATCCTTAATTAATAACTCATACGAAGTTTCTCAGCTGAAACTAAGAATAACACACAGATTTTCGAATCAAATTCGAAATTTGAGGGTAAAAATTCTTTTTATTTACTTTACAGTCAATTCTACCCACTTCCTGGCCATAACAAAAAGTTAGACCATCGTAGAAATTTGTTTCTGTTGCCGAAATGTATGGGAAACGTTTTTGGCGATTTCTGTCTTTCCTAGTACTGAAAGCTAAAATGGTCTCGTAGAGTTTTTTGATCCCCACATGAAATAGAATCGATTGGCATAAAAAAAAATTTTTGGACTTTTTGCATTTTTTTTTGCCAACTGTAAGTTTTTTACAAAATCTGTGAATGCAGTTCAAAATATGTCAAAAAGTTAGGGAAGGTCTTCTAAGAACGTTATGCTGTAACTGCAACGGTTAAGGTACTTGCCCTTACTGCCCCGTTTCAAAAATACACCCTGTATATGTCGTAACTAACAAGTATAAAATAAAATGAATAATTAAAAACAAAAAAACCCGACTGGTGCCAAAAAGATCGAAACAAGCTTTATAGCAGGAGGTATCCATTAATTTTCATCTTGTTTGAGATCTGCAAATCTGCAATAATCATTTTCGCCTCTCGTGCTGCCACCGTGCACCACAACGAGGTACAGTTTCGATATAGAACCTGCTAAAAATATATAATTTTGTTCGGTAGGGCGAAGGTATTTCCCCCTTTGCACCAAACATAAGATCGCCCATTGTACAACTCACAATCATGTACTGTCTTTATAATAATATTATGTACCCGAGATTAGCGCTTAGCAACATATTCAGCGATTCTTTTTTATTATAGAAATAGGATATGGCATGAATTGAGAATAGTAAACTATAAAAAATGGCTAGAGTTAATAAAAGAAAATGATTAAAACTGCAGTAAATGGTTAGAATTTTCGTGGCATGAAGACGGAATAGCCCCTGCAATAAAGACTATCTACGAGGGCAGAGTGATAAGTCTGGTAAAAATTAAGTAAGGAGTGATATTTATTTAAAAAATATTATTTATTTTTCAACATTGTTGCCTTCAACTCAATACACTTCATCCAGCGTGTCTCTAACTTTTCGATCCCCTCCATATAATAAGACTTAGGCAACCCTTCGAAATAGGCGTTGGTTTCATGCATGATTGCTTCATTGGAGCTAAACCTTTTTCCACCAAGCCATTTCTTTAAATTCGGAAACAGAAAATAATCACAAGGGGCTAAATCTGGCGAATATGGTGGATGAGAAAGCAACTCATAGCGTAAGTCATGAAATTTGGCCATGGCAATCGCGCAGGTGTGCACTCTTGCGTTGTCTTGGTGAAGGTGCCAAATGCGGTCGTTTTTCAGCTAAAATTCTGTGAAATTGGTCTTAATAAATTGGCATAATAAGCGCCATTAATCGTTCCACCCTTCTCTAAGTAGTCAATATGGATAACTCCACGGGCATCCCAGAAAACTGTAGCCATAACTTTAGTGGCCGATAAAACTGCTTTGGCCTTCTTCGGAGCTGGTGCACCCTGACCAAACCACTGTTTCGATTGTTGTTTGGTTTCGGGTGTAAACCTCGCAAGAATTCCGTCTTATTCCGTCGAAACAACGCCAAACCTGCTTCCGAAGTGGTCACATGCACTTGCTTTTGATCAACATTCAGTAAACGCGGCACCCATCTCGCGGAGGGCTTCCTCATATCTAAATGTTGGTGTAAGATATTCCGCACACGTTCGTCTGAGATGCCTACTACCTCAGCTATCTCGCGCACTTTTACTCTTCGGTCGTTTAACACTATGTCATGGATTTTAGCGATCATTTCTGGAGTAGTGACCTCAACCGGGCGTCCTGGACGTTCGGCATCACTTGTGCTTGTACGACCACATTTAAAATCAGTAAACCACTTATGAATCATTTTAATCGACGGAGCAGAGTCCCCGCAATATTTATTAAGCTTTTGTTTTGTTTCCGTAAATTTTTTTTTTCTCAATAAGTAATGTTTTGTTAACACACGAAATTCACTTTTCTCCCTCTTTGCGAAAATGTATTCAATTGCTTTTCTTTAATGGCTGAAAAAAAAATAACCGGCGGTACTGGCTGAATAATTTAATTTAGTCCTTCAAAAGAGTGTTTAACATGGAGGTTTCATGCAATTTGCGATAACTTTATTCCAAATTATTTTTTTACCAGACTTATCACTCCGCCCTCGTATTTATCTATCTGTAAGGTATTGTTATTTAAAATTTTATATTGACAGTATTAAAACTATTAAACTACATAACTTTCATAATAGGAGTTTATAAACAATAAAACACGAATGAATAAAAGTATAACATATTTAAAAAAACAACTATTTATTTTTATCTTCTTTTTCGACCATGAAAAATGAAGTAATTTAGGTTGCATACTTTCGAAATGACGCACGTGCATTGCATTCACACTAAAGTTCGTGAAAGACAGCTTACATCAATTTTAATATTTTTAAATCCTAGAAGACTAATCTCATTTTAATTTTTTGCAGGACTGCTACATCAATTATTTTTCTTAAGACGTGGAACAGCAGAGTTATGGGGTACGTTCTGTCCCTATGAGTAGCAAAGGTCAAAATACAAATACCTGAGAGGTTTGGAATGAACTGGATTCGGTCGGACCGTATGGTAGGGTTTCGCAACTATTAGGCAACATCAAATGTAAACATTAAACTTATAAAACCACTAATAGATAAATGCTATATGTCTATTACATATAGCAGGAAAGGAAATTAAATAATAATTACTTATTGATTGCTCTGTTACTTATGATTACTTATGATTTTTATTTCTTGTGCCACTGTCAGACTACTTTTGGCAGCCCCCCAGCCGATGGATCAACGGCCTAAAAACAGTTGGGACAGACTGGATGCGACACGCGGAGGACGGGATTGTATGGCGTAATTGTGATGACCTCTGGCGTAACGGCACAGCGTTTGACTGATACGCCGGAAGTCACGGGTTCGATTCCCGCTCATAGTAAATATTTGAATGTATGAAGTTGTGTAATATGTAGAACCCACATCACAAACTATGCCTAGTTTTTCTTATTGTCAGAGGCCATGTCCAGCAGTATTTACTTAGTCAACTAATTGACTAATATTTGGCACAGTTACAATTGTTACATTAGTTGTACTCACGTGGAATGATATGAAATAATTAACAGTAAAAGTTATAAAAAATTATTACTGACATAATACTTATCTTGTGTGATGTGATAACTTTAACATTGTAAATGAAATAATATTGAAAGAGTTACGATATGAAAGATACAAGAGAAACATACGAGAAGTTGAAAGGGAAAATGCTATCCCAACAATCGTAATTCGTATTGGTGGACCCTGAACCCCGAGGGCATCTTGACCTTGGATGCAATCAGGATAACGTCTAAATGTAAATGATGATGAGTCGTATTGGCCATAGGAATTATCACTTTTTTCACTTGAATTGAAACAAGACGGCTAACATATGTAAAAAAAATACGTATCGCAGACATATATTTATCTGTAAACTTACACAAATGATTTATTATCTATGTAGGACTTCGAACCCACAATACAGCGACAGTTGACGAGGTGACCGCATAAACCACTACGCCACTGGGTCAAATATCTTTTCCGCTCTTGGCACAGCAGGCGCCACACATAGCACAAGTATTTGAACACACGTGTTTGAACTAATGAGCGAACATGTGTGCATTTCATCATTCTCATCTTAGTGTTGCGACTTGAGCATACAAAGCCTTAACCCGGGGTCTGCTTAAAAGGTCAGTAACAACAGAAATATCTCTCAAAGCTTTTATTAAAATATATCTTGTTCATCTCTGTCAATTGATTGTTGCGCCCATTGATACTGCTAGTAGGCGTATAAGTTTTGTCATTCCAGGCAAGGCGGATAAATTGACGTCACGAAATATGCGCGTCACAACTGAACGGCAGGGGACAAATCCCGAGAGGTCAGGGTCGGGACAGGAGCGAGGCGGAGGCGGGATCGATGACGCGCCCTTGTCTCCCCACATTTTCCGTCCCCGTGTTGGTACGCAGCGTTACACACAATTTTGTTTTCCAGTTACTTGTTGCGCCATTCTTGTCAATGTCCCAATAATTTTTCTTTAAAATTATTATAGTACATAATGTGTTTACGGATATTCCGTTTTGTGTTACAATATTTAACGTAAGACCATTGATTATTTAATATTAAGTGTGACTGATGAATGAATGAATGAATTGTAACAATGCAGTTCGCAAATATAAGGTAGTCGTGTATGTACACTGGACATATTTAAAAAAACTTGGGTTATGTTAGATTACCTATCGATTTTGAACACAAAAATATATTTTTCTCAAACATGCTTGGAAATGTGAACATTATTTTGACAACCTTCTTCGAGATAAATCGAAATTGCTGTACATGCGAGCAGCGGCCAGCAAAAGTTGTATGAAAATCCATATCTGTCGTGTTTTAGCGGCCAAATAAATTACTTTGTAAACTCATATCTGTCGTGTAATTTGAAAATGGAACCAACTTTTACTTCGAACCATGGCAACCAAGGAGTTAAGAAAAATAAAAAACCAATGAACATTTCGCCGCGTGAAAAATTACCTATTGTTGTTTGTTGTTCGTCATTGTATTGAAAAGTAGGTAACTAAAAAATTCTGCATAGATACTACTTAATTTTAATTTCCGCGCATTGTTTGAGAAAAGCACTATACAAGCCTTGGCCACAACTGAGCGTTGCCGGACTCCGTAATGCGTGCCTCGGCTGCGCCTCAGCCGTACTTCACGATCGTCCGGCAACACTACAATTGGTGGCCGCGGCGGTAATGTACTATTTTGTCCGCGATGGACGCAAGGACTACTGGAAGGTCTTGGTCAGACTTACAACCTTACGTATGTTCGATCTCAATCGGTTGAGGAGAACCGGAGATATAACCCAAAGTCGCGATTACCGATATCCACACGGGCTTTTACGAATTTTACGTAGATGCAGTTGACGTTATAGTACCTACTTTCCAAACGTCGTGCGTCCTATGGAACCGATGTAAACTTCGAACCGCAACTGCAAATATTTCATGATAGGCCTTACAAACCCCATACACAACTGCTTACAGACGTTCACAAACTATTTAACTGATTTGTTTGCCGTAGTTGTATGAGTGTTCGACCTATGAGTAGCCATAGGGAAGAAACTACGGAAATTCCATGTTCTAATTTGTAATGTGATACAATGGACTAGAGTTTAATACGTACCTAGTAGTGATTAGATAGGTATCCAGAAATTTGCGACACTTGTTTTTTATAATTTAACTGATTCATTGGGCGGGTCCGTTCAGCGGTTTTAGCGCGATCGAGTAACAATCATCAATCCATTCGTCTCCCCATCCAAACTGCCGCGTTTATAACATTGGTTGGATATAATAATATTATGGACGTTCATGCCCGTCAGACCACCTGGTTTATGGCGCCCTTTTAACGCAGAACCTATGCCCTTTTGCCCTGTTTGATTATCCTGTTTATAACTGTAACAAGTCTCGCATGTCAATTTTAATTCAGTGGTTTAAAAAAAAGCAATACGAAAACCGGACAGTTAAATATTGAAATATTTGCATTATTAAGTATCTTACTTTACAACAAAACCAACCTTATTAAGAGTCGAATTAAAACCAGAGTTTTTACTTTCTAAATGTAATTAGAAGAGCTGGATGGAATACAAACACACAGTATATGATAATGAGGCTGTAGTCATACCAACCGAATCTCATTTACATTTTCTTTGATATTTTATAATATCTAACGTTACATAGTGCATTGAATACGAATTCATATTTCTATATTACGCTAAGCATAAGATCCGACCCCACCATTAAGCTGATCCTTTATAGAACTGCGAAGCATGGCCGCTGCTGCTACCTACACAAGCAGGAGCTGCGTGTCATGGAGATAGAAATGCTGCGATAGATGTGCGGAGTCACACGTAAAGATCACGTAAGGAACTTCTGCATCCGCAGTAAACTTTATATCCGTGAAATCGCAGAAAAAATGCAGATATTGCTGGTGCGGCTAAGTTTTGCGGTAACCGCCAAGCAAATTTCCATCGCCATCGCCGCGCTGGGTCCCGGCAAGAGAGAAAGACCCGAGGATTGCCGACTTGACTTCGTAGAAGACGACATGCATGTCATAGTCCTACTGCCAGGGATCCCCAAGACGAAGCGGAACAGGAAAAACAGGAAGGTGAACACCGGGCTCCGAGGTGGGTTTAAAATGCAATCGAGACACAACGCTGCACTGCGATGATGATGATGATTAAGCACACGACCCGCGGTTCGACTGAAGAAGTATACCTCAGCCCCTCTAGACAAGTGGCAATTCGCTTGCCAGCGTTTGATGGAATAGAATGACAAATGTATTGGATTTGACGTATATGACATGCGTTAAAGGCTAATTATTATGAAATTTGAGGATAGCATGGGGGGCTACGGTGGCGGTAGAAGAGCTCAAGTTCACCAAGCTTTTATCCTATTAATATAAACGCGAATATTTGTGAGTATGTATGGATGGATGGATGGATGGATGGATGGATGGATGGATGGATGGATGGATGGATGGATGGACGGACGGAAGGACGGACGGACGGACGGATGGATGGATGGATGGATGGATGGATGGTTGGATAGATGAATGGCTGGACGGATGTATTTATTTATTTATTCATTTCTCAACATCACTATCCTTACAGGCTAACCTAATGCAATAGTGTGGTCCTTAAAATGTATCCTTATTATAATCACATATTACATGAAGTGCCATTTTTGTGAACTCACTCAGAGAACAAATAAAAAGGTCTGTACCAACCGCTACTTCATTGAGTATATGTAAGGTACGCGTTATCGCAGCTTTACCAAGCAGATTAGTCCTGGCACTGGGTACTGCTAGTAGACGTGGCCGCAGCCTGCGCCATACGTAATTGTTGGGCACACATAGGTTGATCTCTTGTAATACACCTGTATTCGACGTCTTACCACGCAATAATTTAAATATATACATGGTAAGAGGATGTATGGATGTATGGAATGATATGTTTGTTACTCTTTCACGTAAAAACTACTGAATGGATTTTAAATGAAACTTTACAATAACATAGCTTATACATCAGAATAACACATAGGCTATATATCATCACGCTACTGCTCAAGGGAGCGGAGCAGTGGTCATTAATGTCAACAAATTGGGCCGGCATATACAGAGAAGTGATAGTTATTTCTGTTGCTAAGCCATCGAGAAGAGGAGAAGGGGTTAAAGGGAGGGCGGGGGATAAATAGGGGATGAATGTTTGTAATTTTTGAAGGTATCTTGATGAAATTTGGTACAGAGGTAAATTAAGACCTTGGGAGCACCGGCTCGTTTGTCGGCGCGACTTAGGTCCAAGATATGTGTTCTGAGGTACCTACACCACCGTTCGACTTAGTATTAAAGTCAAGTAAGAGTATACTGTAAGTATTTTAAATAAGTACAACAATATACTGGAGTATGCCTTAACAGTCGACTGCCGAAAATGTTGCAATTTATAAGACTTCGTTATGAAACACGAAACATTTTTTTACATCTTACTGTTCTGAAAGTTGAAACAGTACAATAAGCCTGCGGTCTGAAGCCGGAGCATGTGGTCACTGATCGGCTGCCAATTGCTAAATTAAAGTTGAAATTACATATAGAGCCTTGTGACATACATGCGAAAATAGGTTTAGCCTACCACACGTCTCGTTACACAGATACATTGTGAATAATACAAACTAAAAAACGTACTAGCTTTTGCCCACGGCTCCGCCCGCGTGGATGTCGGTTATCGCGACCAAACATAGATTATGTCCTTTGTACGTATGTTCCATAAAAATAATCTCAAGCAAAAAAGCGACGTTATTGCTCACATCTCTGGTTCTACTCGACCGATTGCGATCAAACAAACGTAAGCTTTGAAGTCTAAGCAAGCCCTTAACAAAAAAAACCGCATCGAAATTCGTTCAGTAGTTTTTGCGTCCATCGCGAACGAACAGAAAAATAGACAAACAGACAAGATTAAAAAAAATAATTTCGTGATCAGTATCGTTAATATAACATACTCTAAATATTTTTTTATCAAATATCCCCAATGTACAGACACGACCACTTTATAATTATATAATAGTATATTTACGTATGATTAGATCACTCTCGTGATTCACGTAATTGTCGTGAGTATGTCGCCACAAGCATAGTGACAGTTGGTAGCTTAAAAATACATAATAACATGCCAAGTCTACTAAATACTAGCGGTTTATATTTGTTAACTTAGGTCGGGAACTAACTAAACAATAGAGTAATTCAATGTAGTTGTTTGGCGAGGAAGTGTCTGACAATTGATAATTTTTAGGGCGTGAAACAGCTTTCAAATAAGACGGCTCACTGGTCAGTTTCTTTAGGTTGTGAAGGTTGTCGAGATCAACCCCAATTATCTAAGTTTAGTAATTTATAATACCGATAGCTGGCTTAGTCGACTGCAACCAGCGCATTGGTTTAATGGTTCGATAAAGGTTAAGTCCTCTCAAGGAGCATTTACGTACTTTTTTACAGAGAGTTCTGACTCTGACACAGTTCCAGGTCTGAGCGTGGGTTCTACACAGTATTGTTCAAAAAATATCTTTAAAAAAATTGTAGTCTTTGTCATCTGAAATGAGCCTTTCCCACCATACAGTTCTTCTGGAACTAGAAGATACAGTTGCACCTTTAAATACAACTTTATATGAAAAATACAATAGTATCTCCTTTGTCGACAAAATTTCAGAGCATGAGTATGTTGCCATGGTCGGCGCGCCACAACTGACGCACAATGCGGTATTGCGGCTCAAAAGCTTCCGTTTCGGTGAACAACGGCTCGCACCGCGTTAAGTTACATAGACGTCTATAGCTGTCGCCATTTTTGTCACTGATCCGTACCACGGCGCTGACTCTCTCAGGTAAACTTCCAAAGTTATCAATTTAGATGAGTAGGTACAATTGAAATCACCCTAAGTACTGATCTGTGAGTTTCAGTAAACTCCCATCCCGTGCAATATAGGTGAAATAGTAAAACAAGATATTTGATTGCTGTTTCCTTTAGATTCTCAAATATTACAGTAAAGTCATTTAAATTATGTGACATTTTAAATTCGAGTTGAAATTAATATTTTTCGTTCATGGGCATGTGAGCGTCGAGTGCTTATTATGTTTATTACCATTATTACCTCTGCAATGTAAAAAAATCTAAGTTCATCACGCTATTAGATTAGAAGAATGTCGCAGAGGTTGCTGAACGCTATATAATGCGCACAAAACGTGCTCGATTTTTCCCAGCCGTGATACTTTCTTTTTATCTCGTGTTGGAATATCGTTAAATTCTAATGGATTATTATTATAATATCAATGAGCACGCCAATATCACGGGTTGACTGACATCTGTTACACTGAACACCATTTTCAGCGTACCATCTGTTATGTTAACCTCTTTACAAAAACTCACTTCCCTTGATGGAAATGATTATAAAAACTAAATTGCAACAACTCAAATAAACCGTTCGTTATTAAGGTCTGGTGAAATAAATACGAGATGAAATTACATAGACTGAAAATGTTTAGAATATTGTTGGGTCTACGTCTGTATTTATACACAACGGTAAATTTCGTATGTGGCGCATTGTTTCAACTGTTTCCTTCATTACAGAAATAATAAATACGCAGCTATTAAGATTCATTGTTTCATTATTACCTTAAATTTAAATTTCACAATTTGTTTATATTTCAAGTGCTATGAAAAAAAATTTACTTACGATTATATACTGCATACTCCGGCTTCGGATGGAAAGTTTGTAAAATAAACTGATTTCACTTCCCCTTATAAAAACAAAAACAATACCCATGGTGCATATACCCTGAACATCTACTCCTTTAAACGTAACGTATTGTATTAGCACAAGTATAAACCTTCGTGGTTTTTTTTCTGTGCTATATAAATTTAATTTGTTGTTCGTTTTGTTTTCATAATAAACGAAAAAAAATTGAACTATTTTACCTAGTGTCTACAGCCGGCCCGTCTTATTAACTTTGGCCTTGTATTAAAACAATTTTCCGTGGTATTTTTTCTTTGCTATATAAGTTGAATTTGTAGATAATTTAATGACATTTTGAAGCAGTAAGTATGCTAACTTTTCAAATCGATTAAGATAGGAAAAAGTGAATGGCTCAGGCGGGACTCGAACCCGCGATCTTTCCCTTGCAGGGGGAATGCTCTGACCACTGAGCCACCGAGCTACGCCTGAAGCCCTAAGACGGTTGTATAGGAGAATTTGGATGGTTTAGATATATGGCTGTAGATAATGTTTTGTTTTGATGCTTCTCTAGCCTCTACGGCCGGCTCGTTTGCGCACGTGCTCCCGTGGAATGCGAATGCTCATTCTGTCAGCTCTACGTCAAATCCTTTTAGTGTTAACAGTGACAGAACATTCGTTTGTTGTTATTTCTTTGAAAACAAGGTTTTGTTTCCTCTAAAATATTAAGAAAGAATGCTCTTGTTCTAGCTCTATGTTCATATGGTCTAAGCGCATCTTAAAGCAAAAAAATGTGTGTTTGTGCATGCGGCTGATTTGACGAAGGCATTGTCGCCGATATAAAAATTTAAATAAGAGCTGGGACGAACTCAGAAAATGTAATGAATAATTGTACTGATAATTTATTTCTTCTCTTTCAAAAGACGAACAAACAATATTTCATTGAAATTGCAAATTAAAAAGTTGTATAATTATTGTGTTCGTAAGTACCTGCTTGATCCAAATCCATATTGCATGTGCGTACCTTTTAGGAATATTCACACGTTGACTGTGACAGACACACTTATAAAATTTAAATTAGTACAGTTTACGTCCAGTGCAGGAATGGTGAAGTTCATACTGGTACTGGCGCGGGCGCTGCTGATAAGAAATGGAAAAAGGTTGTCTATTGTTCTTTATCTAGTCAAATGCAACAATGGTAACCGTGATAGTAAGCACTTTTTTACTTGCAGCTAAATGTGATATTAGCAGTATAGTACAACCAGCTTTGTAACATAAAAACAATCGAGCAAATTAGTCCTGAAATCGTTTCTTTCTGATGCCGCTTGAACTAACAGACGTTTACAGTTTTTTTTAAAGATTATGATATTTTCGTGAGCTAGCATAGGTCAAATATTTAAGTATAATAATAGCATAATGAATTTAAATAAAAAATGGTCTGGTTATTTTTAAGAATATTTTCTAATTTTTTCGAGTTCGTGTTATTTTTGTTGCATATTGCATAAACCTGCTGACTTTTGTAGTTTTTATCAAATTTCATTACATTCTGTTTTTGTTGTTGTGTTACGTAAGCATCCACCAAGACACATCTCAGAGAGTGGTTTACCTCTCTAGAGACAAAACTAATTGAAATTGATCGCACGTGAATCGGGTCTGTGTGGGCGCCAAGTCAACCTAACCTGTAAGCCCCCTACTACAGTGTACTGACAACTGACGGCAAATTGACTTCGTAAGTCGTAACAAACTTTAAAAGCAAGTGGTTAGGTAACAAATTCCTACTGATGGAAACACTTATGACAGAAGTTTAATGCGAAAAACCACAATAGATTATTAAACTCCAGATCGTATCTCACATGGATGTTGTACGGAACTAAATGTTGTAATTCATGGGAAAAATATTATTGATCAGCATTATATCTTCTCATCAAATGTTGGTACTCAAATATGGTACCTAAATTTGTCGCCAAACATAGTAGATTTGTCAAAAAATATTATATCGACTATTTGTCCGCAGAATATGACACCGTGCGCCGACATGGATAGATATGTAAGTTATGCCCGGTTCACATTTATTCTAGTAGCATTCCAGTCCAGTGAGCGAATCAAGTGCAGGAATCCAGTCCAGTCACTGGATTGTTACCAGGATGCCAATGAGTAATCCAGTCCAGTCACTGGATTGTTACCAGGATGCCAATGAGTAATCCAGTCCAGTCACTGGATTGTTACCAGGATGCCAATGAGTAATCCAGTCCAGTCACTGGATTGTTACCAGGATGCCAATGAGTAATCCAGTCCAGTCACTGGATTGTTACCAGGATGCCAATGAGTAATCCAGTCCAGTCACTGGATTGTTACCAGGATGCCAATGAGCAATCCAGTCCAGTCACTGGATTGTTACCAGGATGCCAATGAGTAATCCAGTCCAGTCACTGGATTGTTACCAGGATGCCAATGAGTAATCCAGTCCAGTCACTGGATTGTTACCAGGATGCCAATGAGTAATCCAGTCCTGTCACTGGATTGTAACCAGGATACCAATGAGTAATTCAGTCCAGTCACTGGATTGTTACAAGGATGCCAATAAGTAATCAAGTCCAGTCACTGGATTGTTACCAGGATGCCAATGAGTAATTCAGTCCAGTCACTGGATTGTTACCAGGATGCCAATGAGTAATTCAGTCCAGTTACTGGATTGTTACCAGGATGCCAATGAGTAATCCAGTCCAGTCACTGGATTGTAACCAGGATGCCAATGAGTAATTCAGTCCAGTCATTGGATTGTTACCAGTTCAAGCGCGTTTAAAACACTGGAATAATGTGAACACTACAATCAAGACCAGCACTGGAGATTCATTCGCTGGATTAATAGACAGGAATAATGGGAACTGGGCAGTAGAAGAGGTTGGCGGAGGTCTCGCAAACCTCGCGATCCCTTATATTTTGGTGACAGATAAAACAAACCTCATTTTTATCGAATGATTGTTAAGCTTCCGTACCCAAAGGGTAAAAACGGGACCCTATTACTAAGACCTCGCTGTCCGTCCGTCCGTCCCCTTCGCGCGCGAGTCCGACTTGCACTTGGCCGCTTTTTTTATTGAATCATCATTAATTACATTTAATTCATTCAAATGACAAGAGTTTTCGCAGGTCTTGATATTTTATGTAGCAAAAATTTTATGAAGCCAAGGCCGTGAGCGTGTGAATATATTGTACATGACATTTATAGATACGTGTTTTATTCCGAAACAACGGACCTCGAACGTAACCGATGACTCTCAAATTACAATAATTAGGCCTCGAACCCCAAAGAACAATCTGAAAATATTTTTAATAGTAAATTTGTCTGACGTACTGAGATAGTACGCGGCGTTTAGGTTTGTCTAATAGAGACACATAGTCTGATAAAATAGGGCGACACGCTGTGCGTCTGCTGTCTGACCTCAACAAGCGACCTAATGGGAATACCGGTAACCTAATAAGCTGATGTCGGATATATTAACGATTTTAGCTGTCTGTGTCAAATATCTGTAACACCCGGCTATTTTCCCCCCGCGTACGCTCCACGCGACAATTTAATTATAATGGAGCTATTATATGTGTTTTTCCTTATTTGTCAGTTTGCCTAGCTCTTCAATTTATTGCAATAATTAAAACTTTTTCTCTTTGTCCATAGTAGGTTTTGCCACGTAGTGTAGGACGACGACGTGGAAGGACGACCTCATCATGGTCGCCGGGAAGCACTGGATGCGGACTGTTTTAGATCGGTCGTTCTGGAAGTCCATAGGAGAGGCCTATGTTCAGCGGTGGACTGTGTGCGGCTGATATGATGACGATGATGATGAATTAATACTATTAGAATTTGAAGGATAGTGTAATTCTACGGCGATACTACCTTAACGTCTAACGGGCTGTTACCGCAAAATTGTGACATTTTTACCGTCTAAATTACTGCGTGGTGTGGCTACACTACTATGCGAGATATGTCAATAAATTAGGCAGTAAATCATGGCTAGGTTAGGCATTGTTAAAATAATGGTAGTAACTATTGGCATATCACGGTAGTGTTGTTGTAACATAACGAATAACAATATTATGGCATGTTTTACCATTCAATTTAATTTTACCATTTAATTTGTTGATGTTGACATTTATGTTTTATCAATACTCAACGAAACGAGTACACGAGAATCACTTAACGCAGCAAAATTTCGATTATTGCTCGTCCATGATCGTAAAAATATATTGTCGATATCGATTTATCAACAAAAGCCGCTATATTTGGAGAATCTGTACCTATCTGTTTGTGTCAATTATTTATTATTTATTTGAAACTAGTTTATTTAAACATGGATCATGCTAGTCTATAGATGTATAATTACACTTATTACATACAATTTTTATAGCAATTTAGTTTTTTTTTATACCACTCAGGTGGTGGTAGACAAGCACACGGTCCACCAGGTGGAAAGTGGTTACCATGGCATATGGGCGTGTGCAACACCAGGGGCGACACGCTCTTGCTGCCGACCCTGTAATAACAGAGTTTCGGCGCGCTGGGCGCATGCTAGATGAATACTCTAGTGAGCTATTGGATAGTTAAAAATTCTTGTTTACATATATCTTAGCTATTGAATATTTCTAAATCCTTGTTTGCATATGTCTTAGCTATAAGATATTTTTAAATTCTTGTTTATATAAATCTCAACTATTCAATAGTTTAAGATTCTGATTTATATATGTCTAAGGGCGACGTGAAGACGTCTATTGGAATAAAAACCTAGCATAGGAAAGGTTTTCAAAAAATATTTAATAATTTTTAGTACATGACAGAGAACCACAATAAATAGGGTTGCCATTTTTTGAAAATCTTAATCTAGTCTAGTGGGAAAAATCCTGGAATTTTTTGTGCAAATGACAGGCGCCTGAATGCGTGCACTCGCAAAACGCAGCGCAGGTCCTAAAACAACTTGCACTGTTTCTTTTACTTACGTGATGTGTATTGATTAAGTTACATCATTTAATCTGACCTTAATATATTTTAATTCGGCAGAAAATAGTAACATGATTACTAATTTTGGTAAGTTGAAGTAGGTGTGAGTAAAACTCAAGCTCCAGAGTGCAAGCTTTTTGTGATGATGATTGGCAGTGTTAAACTATAAAAAAATATATAAGTATTTCAATGGTAATGAATGTTAAATAAGCAATATCAAAAGCCTTAAAACTCATCAAGCATATTATTTAATTCTGTATTACTGTATCAATAATGGGAACCTTCCTCTTATTGTTCAATTTTGTGCTGAAATGCATACATATAATCACGCCTTCTCCTAGAGGGTTAGGCAGAGGTGAATTAACACCCACATTTCACCAATCTGTATTAGGTCCCACATAATAGGGGGTGAGCCTATTGCCATATTCCAGGCACTATTCATTACTATTGTTGACTCGAGCCATGCATCTGAGGCTGAGTCTTTCGAGCTTTCATATATTATGTGGATGAACTCTGATAAGAATTTCCTTATTAAGGTGTTCATAAGTTTGGATAAATTAATTAAAAAAATAATTGAGTTTGGCTTGTCCCCACAATGGCAAAAGTTACCTTAACAACTTAGATATTAAAACATCAAACCCCAACACTTGACAACACAAGTTTAGTTTCTCTCTGGTGTGTTACTCCATGGATAGTTTGACCAATTTCCTAAAATTACTCTCATCATCATCATAGCTATGTGGTCCGAATGGATTGTCCTTCATCTTGTAGTCCAAGCTCCACCTTTCACTTCCTAGGGTCTTGGGCATCCACGGCTGCAAGATCTTTTGTTTCATTAGAATAATAATTTTATAGGTTTAATTTATTAAATATTATATAGAATTAATATTTGTTTGTTAGCCCTTTATGTAAGAAAGTTTAAGAATTAGTGTATCAGTCATTATGCATGGAATTAACACTCTATAATACTTTTCAATTTGAAATGTGTTCACTATCCTTCAGGTAAAAAACTGCATGGTTTTTTTCACTGCAGAATAACATATGCATGCACACATATTATACAACAGATGGATAATGCCAAAGGAAGTGTTAATGTATTCATGATATACCTTCGGCACAATGTTATGCAATATACAATAGTATCTGTATTACACACTTATGGATCATACATTCAAACATAGATATCTCATGATTAAGCCATTTCAATTGTCATGATAATACTTTTTATACAGTTATTATAAAACAGTATTATAGAATTGCTTTGCGTTTTTTAGTACATTATGCATTGTACTAAACTTTTTTAGGTTCATGTTATATTTTTAGTGGATTGTTAATAACCTTCAAGTATTTGGGAGAGACAAAAATAAATAAGTATAGGAACCAAAATAGTTTTCAAAATGGACAACTATACTTCAAAACACAAACATACAAGCCTTCTATTCTAGACAAAGAACTGTCTAATAATCAAATAATTACATTATTGGGCTGTAAATTTCATTTTCGGGACTTATTTTAAATTGTCTTATATTTTTAACTATATAATAATGCATATTATACACTTACAAATTTCATGTTTGATTTATTATTTTAAAACTGAATATATCATTTTTTGTAGAATAAATATCATTTTTTTCTCTATTGGTCACTTCAGTGGAAGCAAATTGCATATTGAACAATGTCTAATTTTATAAATGAAAGTGGTACTTCATTCAAAAGCTTTGGTAGAGCATAAGGCAGTGAATTTAACCTACAATGATTATTTTTATACTATTTACTTTTACAAATATCCTTGAGTGCTTACCCTATTTACGAATTTCTGTAACATTACAAAAAGAAAAGGTTATGATATAATTTTAACTATGGAAGTATTCGAAATGTTATCATGTAATAATAACTGTTAAATGAAACTATATGCTTATTGTAAGTAAATACATACGCCAGACAAAATAAATACATTTTGACAAAAGTTATCCTTCGCCATTTTCGCCTACCTACTTTTTATGCGACAGGAAACCGATTCGTACCATTTATTACACATATGAAGTGATAATAAACATTACCTAAACGACTGTTAATTGAACTACAATAAAAGTAAGCAGTAAATAGATATACATCCTAAGATATTTTAAAATCAAAAAATGGCAGAATTCGACTTACCTCAATTTCAACGGCTGTAACCGTATTTGTTGATTTGTGGTCAGAATTGGTGTGCTGGTCATTAACAAGATTTTGTAGGAGTTTCGAATCTTCAGTGGAAATATTTGTAGCACTTTTATCCGGGGCTTTGGGTTCCTTATCATACTCCGGCGGAGGAGCCATCTTGAAGGAAGAGCAGTCAGATGACACAAGTCGTATGACTTTCGCACACCAAAATCACTCTTTACCCCGTCAAAAGGTCTTTTCCACGTACTAGCTACTAAATCGAATCATGGTGAATAATTTATCTACAACATAATTAAAGTTCTAACCATTTGCAAAAATGAATTCATCATTTTCGACAGATTCCGAGCAACATTTTTAAAAACTACAAGAACGCCCTCTAGTTACGTGAATTCCTACCAAAATTGTCACAGATAAGAATAGAACGAATTGACATCGACGATTTGTGCCACAAATCGTCGATGTCAATTCGTTCTAGGCGAGTTTATAATCTAAGGTGGCAGCCTTGAGTTTGGTTGGCCTGGCGGGCCTGGCACATCTGGCAGCACAAAAATTGGAAGTCTGGCCAGCATGAAAGTCAACTTGACAACGCGGTGACCAAACGGTGAAAACACCAGATATTTACTTTTCAATTAACCGATCGGTTGTAGCATAGATTTAGTATTTTTCTTTTGGTTGTAGTGACCATATTTTTAATCTCTGTGGGTACTTGACACTTGAACTCAAATAACGAGGTCGAACAAAGACTTGAGAGTCACACTCACTCACACATATTAGTTTTATAGTTCATTTAGGTAAAGTAAGCCGTAAGCGGACAAGTGCATGCCGATTGCCTAGACGAGGGGAATTTTAAAGCTACCAGTGCATTAATGCACCCAATCATTGGCCTTTCGGGCCAGGATTTGGTGATAACGCACCGGCTCTTAGGCTCTTACCGCAATTTTAACAATATTGAATTATTTTTTTTGGTATAATTTTGGTGAGGTCGGCAATGGTATAAAATAGGTTGGCTCTACTGGCAGCCCTCTCTTCTGGCAGTAGTGTTTTCACTTTTAGGATTTCGTCCTTTTTAGGGTAATACGACTAATGTAAAGTACTACCTAATTGTGTAAAATATTTTTCAGGAAATAAGGGAAATTTTAGTATCAATTTTAAACTAATGCCCGTATTCCATAATGATATTCAGCCCTGATTCTCGACTTATAGAAGAGGACAGATTGTATTCTAGATGACAGTTACATTGCCATTGTGAGAGTCGATTCACAACTATGTACTAAAATATCCCATTACTCTGTATGAATGGAATTTACAAAATAATCTCTCAGTTATGGTTTTATAGTTCAATAATTTCGCTTTGTGATTTCATCGCCGTAAGTCTTGATTCTATGGGAACTTATGTGATTTCTGAATTAATAAATTAACTTTTAAATCGTGGGCTAATTACTGAAATCGGTTTGTTAGTTTTAGAGTTAATGTTAACAAAGAAATAAACTTTACTTTTCATAATGTTCACCATCATTATCATAAGTATGTATTTTTTTAGTGCATACGAGGCCGAAGTAACTCTGTGCTCAGGGTTCACCTTCGATCCTCTTTATAATACTATAAGTACCTATGTAAGTATAGATTCCTTTCCTTCCCGATCAAATACCATATATACGCCCTGCTTTTATAGTCGTTTCGGGTAAATAGATTTTGGACACAGTTTCGATAGCAAAATATTCTAGATGTATAAAGTTAATGTACAAATGAAAGGAATACTGTATAGAAGTTGTAAAAAGAACTATTTTGGCCAAATTATTACTTCCAGATAATTTTACTATTGAAACTGTGCGCGAAATCTTTTTTTCCGAAACTACTATAAAATCACCCAGTAAATGTATCCCATATCCCGACGAAATACTTTCATTTTTCAAACTATGATTGTAAAATGAGGTGAGAAGTGAGATGTAATATAAGAACGTAACCTGTGAACGGTTGGGTCTGAGTCGGATGTGGTTGTCGCATCGTGGCCTATGTATATATGCTATGGTACCCCTGTGTGAACACTTCCGAAGTCTGCGCCCCAAGTTGTTGACAGCGGTGAATGCCTTAGGTCGGCTGTTGCCCAACTTGAGGGGTCCAGAGGACTCCTGCAGGTGTCGTGCGGTCCATGGCCCTATACGTGTGCCCCGTGTGGATGGACACGCTGGAGACCAGATTCCTGCTTCTGCTCCGTACGGCGCAGAGGACGATGGCCACCAGGGCCATCAGGGGGTACCGCACGATATCCTTAGTCTCCTGGCCGGATCGCCACCATGAATCCTGGAAGCGAGGACCCTTTCGGCACTGTATCGGTTCCGAGGGGAGGTGCGTGAGCGGGGATTCGATCCCGAGCCCGAGCCGAGAAATCCTGGTTTCACAGGGACATGGTGGCCGAATCGGAGCGACGACTTGAGCAACCACGCACGGTGGGTCTTGTGCACGCCACGCCATGATTACGGCGGTAAGACTCATCATGGGGGCAACGCCCGAGTTTCATCATTGCGACGCGAGGGTGGACTCGGGGCTACACACGCGAGTGTCCGGCGTTTGAGATGCCGAGGCGGGAGCTTGTGGCGGCCCTGGGGGTGAAAGTACTCATGCTCTTCACCCTGCTCGCGGCGATGGTCCACTGCGCGGATGCGAGGGTGGCTAGCGCCTCCTTCTGCGAGCAGGTCATGCTCGTGAAGGAGATAGCAGAGCGGGTGCGGTGTGATGAGCGAGACAGAGTCGCGGACATCGCTGCCCGCGTTCGTACGCGGCTCGGGCGTCGGAGGGCGCAGACCGACCTGCACCCCATGAGCGCGGGGCTGAGGGTGACAGGTGGAGCCACCCGTCACCCTAGCAGAAGCAGGCCACGGCGGCGGTGCTAATCGCGGGATGCTGCGCGCCTCCCCATACCGGTGGCGAGCCGGGGACCGCGTGGTCCCCCTTCCCGAGGAGGGCTACACCGAGAGGGATGGCCATGGGTCAGCCGGGGTGCGAGGGATATATCGCCTGACAACCTCACCTTCGGCTTAGCACAACGACCAAAAGATGACGTGCGGTTTAGTCGGTTCGAGTCCGACACACTCTCCTCCTCCGGCTCCGGAAGGGGGGGGGTATCCGTGCGGATTTCCCTGCACGTAAAAAAAGGTACCCGCGTGTGGAATTTTTTGAAAATAAACCTAAATGGAGAAGTAAAAAAATAGTTCATCGATATAAAAACCTAAGAACATAACGAAAATAAAGAAATTCTGGTATTTTTATTTTTACAGGGTATTTCTTTTTAAATACCTAGGGAAAATTGAATTCCCTTGTGGAAACACTTGTTGTCTGCCGCCTTGGGTGGGTGTGTGTGCGTGACATTTGTGTGAAAATTTATATCTGTTTATTATATATAATATAATAAAAAGTATAAGTAAAAGTGCTGAAAAATGTCCGAGAGTCAAGAAAATATATTTCTTTTCGTGCCTAACATCATCGGTACGTTACTATATTGTTCCATTTACTTTTGTTTTGTATTTGCGCCATATAATTTAATATTTTAATTGAATACTTTGTTTTACGTTTCAGGTTTTGGCAGAGTTATCCTGGCCATAATATCGTTTTATTTCATGCCTACACATTGCGTATTAGCGTGTGTTTGCTATGTTACTTCGGCGTTGCTTGATGCAATTGATGGTCATGCCGCAAGATACTTCAACCAAAGTAAGCGGTCTTTTATGGCATCATTTAATTAAATTACTCCGATCTTATATCACTATCATAGAATTAATACTGCAATAAAATGTCCCTCTCATAAGTTGGTAGAGATAAGAAGACTCCACTGTTAAATTTTATCTTTCATTCATATTTACTTATATGAGAGGGTTCTGTGACTAGAAGATTCCCATATGAAATTTTACATTAATGTGCAATGGACTAATATAGCCTGATGATGATGATGATGATGATGATGTGCAATTGAAACTTGGGAGATAAAAATGTCACAAAACCATCTTAATTACAGACATTCAACTTATATTTATTAGGGTTACATAAAAACAGAATCCTATCACTAAGACTCCATTGTCAAATTGTCTGTCATCAGGTTATATCTATATCGTATCGCATGGACCATGCTAAAATCGAAATTTTCACAGTTGCTGCCGCTACAGCAACAAATAAAAAAATTCCTAAAATGCCACTCATCTTGGCTTTACACTGCATGGTTTCTTAATCTGCTACTCACTAATATTCTAGGTAAAATGTTGCTGGGTATATCAAGGCTCATATGGTACTTTGTCTTATCTAAATGTTATCCTTCTATCAAGTACAACCTCTTAAAGCATTAAAGCAAGATAATAAAAATGGTGTCATGGTAGAACATTTGACAGCTATGTCAGAGGTTGTGAGTTGATTCTCATCCAGTGCAAATAAGTTTGGGTGTTACTGTGACATGAATATTAAATTTGTTATTTTATTATCATTTTTATTATGAAATCAAACACTAAAATAAAATGATTTGACAGTTGAGGATCATACATGGTACCACGAAACTTGGCTTTAATAGGAAAAAAAAACTGATTGGACTTAAGTCATTCATTCCCATTACTGTGCAAAATTGTAGCCATAACGAATATAGGATAGTTTAGTAACAGTGCACAATGGATATTTATTCTTTCAGGCACTAAGTTTGGAGCAATCCTGGACCAACTTACAGACCGTGCTGGAACTGCATGTCTCATGATGACTCTAGCAACTTTCTATCCTCAGTACACCTTCTGGTTCCAAATATCAATGGCCATAGATATATGCTGCCACTGGCTCTACCTCCACACGGTAACACTACAAGGCAAGGCCTCTCACAAGTTCATTGACATGTCTGAGAACCCCATCATGCGCATATATTACACAAATAAGATGGTTTTGTTCTGGATGTGTGCTGGCAATGAGGCTTTCTATGCGGCTCTCTATGTTATGCACTTCTACAGTGGACCAACTGGTATGTATTGGTTGTCTTCTTATTTTTAGTTACTATTACAGTTATTATACCCCTGAGTGATACTGGTGTAATTTGAGTACCTAGCTCACATTGGAGATGCCTTCTTCTTAATTTTGTTCCAATGTCAAGTAAACTGGAAATGTATTATGTATGACATCTTCAATGAAAACACTTGTACTATTCCACATTTATTAATTTCCTGACCGGTTTCGCCTTACGTCATTATCAAAGGTTGATACATGTTTTTTGGGGTATCAGATGTCAACCCTCAAACCGGTCAGGAATTTAATAAATAATGTGGAATAGTACAAGTGTTTTCATTGAAGATATGTAGCCAGTTCCACCGAGTGCCATCAATCAACAGTATAAGCAGTATTATGTATGAGTATAGTAGGTAACCAATCAGACAATGTCGTACGAAATTTTATTCGTGTCGTGTATTTAATACTGTAGGTGACCATTCGGTGACAGCTTCCGTCGGAGGCCAATCTCCCATGTTAAATACTCAAACCACTGTAGTTAGAGACTGAATGTAACTGCTGTACAGCCCCTTGGGTATGTGTGCGGTGAGACTGGGGAGTACCGACCGTCAATTGGGTTAGTCCGCCGCCAACACTCGCGGCGGTATCTCGTTCGCTTTCGGCTGTTTCGACTTATGCTGACAGACTTTGTGGCGTGCCGGTAGTAAACGCGGCCACTGCGCAGGAGGCGCGGATTCGATTCACGCTCAGTGCAAATATTTTAATGCATGAATATGTATATTTGCATTGGTCTGGGTGTTTCTATGTACAATATATATGTATTTAAAAAAAAAAGAAGTGTCATAAGTATGTTTATCCGCATTCTAGCTTCCATAACACAAGCCAGTTAAGCTATGCTTACCAAGGATCTGGATAGCGTTGTGTGAAATGTTGTGGCATATTTATGGAATAAATATGCTATTAGTCTACTTTACCTTATCCCCAGCCACGCCTCGCTCTCCCCCGATACAGTGGCCGCGGTCATACTATAGTACAACTGTTCTGCTTGAGATTCTAGGTTGGATTCTTGGATCCAGCTAAGTACTGTACCGTATTATAAGGGTTATCTGTTAAATAATCTAAATAAATTCATTCAATTATATTAATTTTTCAATTTTAAATTGCTTACTTGCACTACAAAATTCCATTTCTTTTTCAGTCTTGGGTGTTGGTCTGTACAAGCTAATTGTCATCATCTCGGCCCCGATAGCTATTGTTAAGGCCGCCATATCAGTCCTCCAAGGTGTGGTTGGAGCTATGAATCTGGCCACAATTGACGTCAATGAAAGAGCTGCCCTTGCTAAGAAGCAAGCAAACTAAGTGCACTACACAGATTATTATCATTTGCAAGTTTAATTCCATAGATATAGAATAATCTACATAAGAACTATTGGCAGGACTGGGAGATGCTTTTAGAAGAAAGAGGAATGATCTTTTGACAGTTATTGTAATAAAAGAAAGAGTGTATTTTTCATAATTTAGTCACTAAAGCTTCAAACACACAGGCGCGTTATATCAATCGATAATACCACACGCGTTATTATTGGGACATGATCATTGCTACAAAATGATCGAGCCATTGTGATGATAGGATTGGTCAGCCAAAACCCTGCGTCTGCTTCCAGTTGCGCCGTGGGGAGGCTCCACCTGTACTACCGACGACCTTTGCAGAGCTACAGAAAACGCTGTTGCTGCGACCAAGTTTTGGGCCGACAAAATTTGAAAATCTAATTATTGCACTACAAAATTCCATTTCTTTTTCAGTCTTGGGTGTTGGTTTGTACAAGCTAATTGTCATTGTTATTATTATTATTATTATTGTCTAATGGATGAGCAGCAACTTGCTGGCATGTCCATATCACTCAGTGTTCTTGTTCATTAATGATTTGTCTCCAACCATTTGTCCAGACGAAACTTAAAACTGTTCACGGATTGCGCGTTCACCACATCTTCGGGAAGTTTGTTCCAGTCACCCACTACACGGTTGTTTAAACAGTGGTATGCGGCAAGGGAGTGTGAGTGTGTCCGACTTAGAGTGAGGCTGTGTCCCCGTGATTAGTACACTTTTTGACGAAGCTGATATATATCTCGTATATCCGGCAGGTTGTAACTGTTAGTTAATATTTTGTAGGTTTCTATAAGGTCCCCTCTTCTCGTTTCCCGGAGTGTCGGTAGTTTTAGCAGTTTCAGGCGTTCTTTATATGGCTTACGTCGAAAACCATGTGGTATTTTAGTAGCTCTTCTTTGGGTACTTTCCAGCAGGTCAATATCTTTAACAAAGTAAGGGCTCCAGATCTGAAATCCATGCTCCAGCAACGGTCTGACATATGTCTTGTATATCTTTATGAACACTGCAGGTTCCATAAATTGAAAGGATCTTCGTATGACATAAATGAAGGAGTTGGCTCTTTTGACAATGGTATTTATATGTTCTGCCCATTTTAGATCGTTGGTCATGATAACACCCAGATCTTTTTCCGATTTTACAGTACTAATAGTCATGTCACCTACTTTATAGGGTACTTCTGGGTTATTTTTTTCTAGTCTTAGGACAGAGCATTTATTGGCATTGAGCTTTGACCTCCAGTCTGTAGTCCATCCTTGCAATCTATCAAGGTCTGCCTGCAGCTGTCCCGATTTTATTAGAGGATTGGCAAAGAATTTGCCATCATCCGCGAAGAAGCTGGAGTCTGATTCAATCAGTGCAATTGCATTTTATCCACGGACCTAATTAGGTCCGTGGATAAAATGTTAAATAGAATAGGCGATAGAACTGATCCTTGGGGAACACCGCTTAAGACTTGTTTTGTATCTGAAAGTGAGTTTCCAACCCTAACTTGGTATGTTCTGCTTAGTAGGTAATTTTCCAGCCATTTCAGGAGGTTGCCTCTAATACCGAAGTGTTCTAGCTTTAACTTTGTCAAATGCACGTTCAAAATCTAGGTAAATTATGTCCACAGGCCTATTATTGTCATGCAGCGATCGCTGCATGCTGTGGTAGCCTTGCTTGAAAGGGCCGAAGGTGCTGGATGGCGAAGACTTGATTACCGCTCATGCGGAAGAAGCGAATAGGATGCGACGATGAGAATGCTGATATATTTACTCAGCGAAGGTTACGTGATCAGATCACGTCGGGGTCACCACTGTGGAGGAACGAGGTGTGATGCTCCTCCAACACAAAGGGAGGAAAAAAAAGGAGGAGGAAGGAATCTTCTGATTTCTCTACATATAATTCTTTCCATACACTTGGCAATACTGCTGGTTAAGCTAATAGGTTTGAACTTGGCAGGATCAATTTTATCACCGCTCTTGTAAATAGGTGTCACAATAGCATGTTTCCAGTCTTGGGGGAGGTAACCACTATCGAATGAAGACTGCATTTTACCACTACACAAAGAAATTGTATTTTACCACTATATTATACCAGATCTAGCCATTGACTCGGAAAAAGAAGAAGCACTTTATTGTATTAGGACGCGGCTACGACGAAACTGCATCTCTATAACAAAGGCGCACGCATTTGTTTGAAGGAATAGAGATTTACATGCACATGCGAGCGGTATTATCGACCGATCATAACGCGTCTGTGTTTGAGGCTTAATTCAAATATATGCAATACTAGGAAACAGTATCTAAATATATCTATTGTTTAAATGTTATTTTGTCAATATCAGTGACTTCTATGTAACTACTAGACAAGCCATTTAAAATGAATATTGTGTCGCTATTTCGGGAGCGAGGTGGGTGGAAATTGTGAAGGGTAGGTATAGGACACAGACTAGATAATGAGCTAATGAGTTTGGACATATTAACTATATATTGGCATGGCATAAGATTAGAGATGTGCGCAAGAAATATTCCCCTTCCTACTAATCAGACCTCTTGATCGGAGGACTGAAAACACCCAACTTTTGTAGTATTGTCTATATGAATTTCTGTCAGTCTTGTAGTGTTTCATAGATGTCATTGGTAAACGAAGGAACATGTTTAAAAGAAATCGTATCAAACTAGCAAATAAGTAACTACAAAACATCTAGTCAATCTTCTGAGTTACAACTACAACTTTTGATGATTATTTTTATTGTTTCTACGGCCAAAGTTATCAATACTTATTTTTATACTATGGGTTTAAACCCTTTCTCCACTAATAATTTATATTCACTTTGAAGATGAATCAAGAATGACTTTTAAGTTAAAGATACCCTAAATATATATAGGTCCAACAAAGATTTTATTTATTTATTTTAATTTTTGTATATTTTTGTAAATTAGAGCAAACTGATGATTTGCTAAATTATTGTTTGGTGAACGTGAAATGAATGATTCCATTATTATTATAATGTAAGAAATAGAAGTTTAGGTGTGATGTAAAATCTAAACAATCCAAACATAATCATTCGGAATCTCGCATCATTAATTCTGCGAATATTTACAATTTAAAAACCTACAAAACATCAAATAGTGTCAACCCTTCCATATTCTATAAGAATTTTAGAATTATTAAAAAAATATGTAGGTATATAAAGTGTAGTGATTATATAAGGCATTTTTTTTGGCTGCTCCATGGAGCAAGAGACAAGACTGTATATATTTTGAAGTATATGAGTATATTTATCAACATTTTCTCATTACTACAAGCTGTGCTTTGGTTGGATCTACATGGCGCAGTCTAATATGTCTTGATCGAAATAGTGGTTCTTTTCAGTACACTTTATATACTGTGACATGAAAACTTCGTAGATGTAAGTGTTGTTCTGTTCTGACTTTAGTATATGTTCAAAGCACACATGTTAAGTACTTTCAGCATCGTAACACACTTAAGAATTATTACCTGAATATAAACAAGTTAAACACAATTCTACTTGCAATACAACTATCGGATTTTTAATGGTGAAATCCAGCCATAGGCCGCGTCTACAGAGGTGAATGATGTTGATGAAGATGTGTAGCGAAGCATGTGTTTGTTAAGAACCTATAGTAGACCCCGAGTCTATTCGATACTATGGAGTCCGCGGATCCATCGGGGTGCGAGGAATATGCCAATTGCAATCTCACCTCAGGCATCTGTTGGTCGATGACGGTGTATGGTTTTCGTCCGTTCGAGCCCGGTAGAACCGCCGGCCGGTTCTTCATCCGAGAGGATTTCCGGACTATAAATAAAGGAGCGAGGTTTTTGTATATAGCATGCAAAAGAAGAGAAGTGCGCTGCCTCCACACCTCTGATGAGAACTTCCATGAAACAATCGAAATCGCCCGATGCTAGTAAGTACCTAGTAAGCATGTGTGCTTTTTGTCTTATCTAAGAACCTCGTTTTGTGAAATGGTAATATAATTGAATTCTATTAATTGAGTATATTAAGTAAATGTAAGAATATCATAACTGATCGATATACGAAATGCATAATGCTGTTACCTAACTTACTTTTGGTTTTGATGTTCAACAGTACTATATGGGGGTACATGGGGGCGCTTTGTATGTTGTTCTAGTTCCAGAAGTTTGTGTGTAGTATATTCGTTGAGTCTATTCGGGTTCTTCATAAAGGGCATTTAGGTTTTATACGATTGGCAGCGTAGCGCAAGTGTGATTCACCAGGTGTTGCACACGTTCGTAGGCTACGGTAACCACTTTCCATCAGTGGTCCGTAAGCTTGTCTGCCACTTGAGTGGTATAAAAAAGTGGAAAAATTTGCGCCTGTGCACAGGGCACCAACCATAATACCAGGCGATAGAAGGACTGATCAACCATTAACACGATTCCATTTGTTTAATCTGATTTATTATATTGTTTATTTTGGCACTACCACCACAGACCTAAAACGTTTTCTGCGTAGGTAGAGATTATTGTCAGGAAGTTTGCCTGTCATTACACAATATTATTTTGCATTTAATTGTTATATATGAAAAAAAAAAACATTCCATCAAAAAATTATTTTCGGTCCCACATAATAAAGGGCGAGCCACCGTGCTTTGGAGAGCACGTTAAGCCATCGGTTTCGGTTGACATACTTACATCGATGGGTAGTTGCGAGCCCTAAAGAGTTCAAGAACATATCTAATTGCACTACTTCGATCGAACGAACAAAAATTACAAAATTCAGGCGCGACACAGTTAGACTAGAAAAGACGGATTTGTCACCATAGCTTGCATTTTTACTCTCTAATGGAGAAAACTCACACACGGGAAGATATAGTGTCCCTTGTATTACTGCCAAGAACGACGCGGCTCTATGATATTCCATGCAATACAAATTAGTTTTCTTTTCGTGTTTTGGTAGCTTATATATTAATCATTGTTTTGTATTTTTTTACCTTTTGCCTTTAAACTATCTCAATAAAACATTATCTCAGGGTTGCAGTTTTTAGGATTCGAATATAATTTCTCATTTGTAAGTCCATGATAGTTATTACACTTCTTGTAATGGGGTATTCGGTTTTGTTTTTATAGCATTTATTCCAAAAGTAATGTAAGAATAGACATAATATGATTATGGGTATAAAGGCGTACATTATAAGATTGAATAAGATCGAAAGATGTAAATAGACTTATTTTAAGCACCATTCCTAACATGGGTATATAGCTTAAAATAAATCTGATATAATTTTATAATCTTACATTATCGATTTCGAAAATATTACAAACTAAGCATCTAAGTGTTTACATTGACCCTAATAAATGTTTCAAAAATAAGACAAAGCTTTTTATTAGTACATAATGTATTTCAAATGTATTATATTGTATTATATAATGCTAGTAACATAAGCAGTGTGCACACTGTTAAAAACTTAGGTAATTATTATATGCAAGACTTCCGAGTCGTTTTTGCAATTGAAATAATACTAAAAGATTTGTGAAATTAAAAGCAGACGAGAATTATCCCACAACTTATCCTTTCAGACTGCTCATACCTGCTCTCATGATCTCATCAACAAGGAGGAGGTTGCTAGCTATAACCGAACAGGAATTAAGGATTTGTTTTTTTACGATGTAGTTGTCGATAATACCTAAATCAGTCGGTTTGATAGCTTCACCAGTGCTCAAATCAAGACCTATGGGATCTGGGCTTAAACGAGATTCCTCTTGTAACTTAACAATAGTGTCCTGAGCATCGTAACCAGAGTTAACTGCGAGGATTTTCGGAATAACCAATAGAGCTTCAGCATAAGCCTGGATACCAAGTCGAGCCTTTCCTTTAACAGTGTCTTTGAATTTCAACAACTCCGTGTTCGCTTTAATTTCGAAAGCGCCAGCGCCTGGGATCACACACTTATCTTCGATAGCGTTGTTTATGGCTCGAAGTCCATCACGAACAGCGTCTTTGATCTGCGCCAATGTGTGCTTGTTGGGACCTTTGATAAGGATGGTGACAGACTGAGGGTTCTTGCATTGTTCAACAAAGGTATATTTGTCCTCTCCAAGAATATGTTCGTACACGAGTCCGGCGTACCCGAGAGATGCCTCAGTTAGGTCATCGACAGAGTTCATAGCTGTACCGCCGCACGCCAAAGCCAGACGTTCCATGTTACGCCTCTTCGCTCTACGCAAGCCTATGATGCCTTCTTTGGCAAAGGCATCTAGAGACAGAGGGTCAATTCCCTTCTGGTTGATGACAACAAAGCTCTTGTCGGTACCATCGCAAAGTTTCTTTTTCAAGGCAATTATCTGTAAAAGACAAAATAAAAAACGTAAGTTTAGTTAGATCATTAGGTGTAGTTTCACCAACAAAGCCGTTTCGAAAAAAATTAAACTAGTCAGGGTCAGTCAATAGCTAAAATTTTCAGTCAATCAAAGAATCAATTTCGTTTATTCAGTTTAGGGACATAAAGAGCACATATGAACGTCAAAATTTTGTCAAGAAATTACTAATATAATATTAAATTAAGTAAATAAATTATTTCAAAATGATTCTTTCGCTGGTTCGGTAAGTTGGTTCTACTGAGAAGAGACCAGCAAGAAACTCAGTGAACAATATTAGTTTTATTTTTTAAAATAGATTTATTGTGCGAGCAAGCAAAAAGATTAGGATGACCATGCATTTTTATCATTGAGGTATTCGTTTACTTTGTAATATCCTTTTTTCATTAAAGACTTTAGGTTCTTGCGTACATATAAAACATTATTGTAAATGTATTGGCAAGCAACTGTTAAATAGTGAAATTCACTCACCTTCTTGACTCTCTGGTCAATGAAATCTCTTTCGGCCGCGACTAACTTCTCCCTATCCTCAGCGGACTTATAGAAAAAACCAGAGTTAACTTCAGTCTTCTCATATTCGAGGGAAATGTTACAAGTGAGGATGTAAGCATTTTCGACGCGCTTTGGCATGTCCGGGTGACGGGAGCCGTGGTCCAACACCAAACCTGTATCATAAAAAATATCATAATAAAAGATTATAAATGGATACAGTTGCTTCAAAGGCGAAAACTGCATAACATGTCCACTTCAAATTGGGCAACATGACACAAAGAATGACACAAAGAATGGCACAAAACTCCATTCTACACTTTCACAACAGTTTTGACCAAAGAGAAGAAAACATAGTCCTGTAAAACTGTAGTGAAACTGAATAGCTATATAGTTTATCATACAATGACGCTGATCACATACTACCTAGCTCCGGTGAGAAACCATGTGATTAAAACAGGTTCTCAAGGCACATTACTTGTTGTTATTAATATAGCAGGCAATAAAGTTATTTTCAATATAAACTGTTTGTATGGGTCAAATATTACAAAATGACTAGATTTGGTGGTCTAATTGTTATTCCGAAAATAATATATAAGTATTATACACACAGAGGATCATTACTGTATTAGTACAGTGAACACTTACCCTTTATAAGAGTTGTTTCAGTTCCAGTCTTATGCTGCATTTCCATGATTTCTACCATATGCAGATCAACAGTCTTGCCAGGGGTGCGCACTGTGAGCACTGCATCCACACAGGCATCAGTCAACACATCAGCCAATTTAGCATGGACCTTATAAAAAATATGAGCTTTATTATTATATCCTGATTACCAGGGTGTCCACTTTCTGGAAAGTCAGGGAAAAGTCAGGGAAGCTCAAGGTGGTCAGGGAAAGTCAGTGAAATCGAGGGGCCATCTGGAAAGTCAGGGAAAAATTTGATTTGATTTTCAAGTATGATTGACAAAAGAGCAGTGTTTTTATCCCAGTAATTGTAAAATGAAGGAAAAATTATATGCTCTAGTCTGACCCTTTCAAACAGACTTAAGCATTTAAATGAAAGCTTAGGGTCCAAAGGGGTGCAGAAAAATAGGACATCAAAAACAAACGGGTGGAGCTGCGGGGAAAAAGCTAGTAATAATAATAATACCCATATCACAGATTATACACAGAAATACAATGTTCTGCAATATAGTAATCTGCAAAAAAGGTTGGTTGGATGGCTGGTCAGGGAAATTTGCTGAAATGGTCAGGGAAAGTCAGGGATTTTTTTAAGCATTATGAGTGGACACCCTGATTACAATATTAAAGCTGTTTTATTGTTGCTTATTATTTTATTAAATACTATTAATACTGTATCTATATATAATACTGTATCTGTATCTATATACAAGGATTTAGAACAATACAATCACACACTGAAATTATGCTTAACATACCTTGGTCTTCAGTGATGTGCGAGAAACTTCCAATAAGTTTTCACGTTTCACTTCAATGGGAATTTTAATGGACTCCAGAACTTCCAGAGCCTTGCCACGAGCTATGTCAAATCCTTCTGTGAGAATTCTAGGATGCAAACCTGAAGGAACAGACAGTAAATTAATTTAAAAATCTAGGCACTAACATGTAGCTATACTTTTTCCAAAGAAAGTCAGGTTTGATACTTTTATTCATACCAGATCAGTCAATATGACATAGATGTCGCCCCACAATAGTACATTTTATGTCACAGGACATTTTTTTTTATACTTCTAAGATACCAAGTTCATGATCTATAAAGCTTCAGTATCATTTAAAATATTTAAAAAATATTGAATCGGTTTGGGTGGAATTTGAACCTGCAATCTTTATCCTACAGGTACAGGTTGCTTTGACCACTTAGCTACCAGACCCCACCCGAACCAATCCAAATTGCTGTTTGAGGCAATATTTTAGGAGAGATTTGAATAATTAGCATGCAAAATGCTTTAAAATTTCATTCAAAATGTTCAGAAATTTATTTGCTGTGCCTAAAAATGCTTACAGCAGAGAATTCCACTTGTAAGTTGCTGCTTAGGGTTTATGGTAGGACACAGAGAGTAGAAGGAAAACTTTAAAGAGTTCAGCTTTGAAAGAATCCATCCCAATCTAATACCACAGGTAAGAATTATTCCTCTTGTCCCCCTGAGTTAATGGCTTGTGTAATTTATTATACCTGTGGTAATAACTCCTATATACACCTTTGAGTGTCTTTAACCATGTAGTTCATTAGATGTGACATTTAGTAATTTTGAGATTCCTACTCTTTATTTATAAAGCAGAGGGGTGAATGTGGATATTGTTGTCCACTACTAATGTACACATAAGCAGATAAAACCATAACAAATGAACTACTGCATAGCAGATTTGGTATCCGGCTTCATACTTAAAAGTAAAAGGCTATATTCTGTGTAGAACAGTTGTTCTTCTTGTTACCTTCACTAATGTAGATATCAGCTTGTTTAAGCAGTTCTCCAATAAGAAGCACCGTGGAAGTGGTTCCATCGCCTGTGGCATCATCCTGGGCAGTGGAAGCGCGTGCAATCAGCGAAGCGGTTGGGTGTTGAATCTGCATCTCGTGTAGCAACACATTGCCATCTTTCGTGATCTTTATATCTCCAGCGCCGGAAACCAACCTAACCAATATAAAGAATAATAAAGAAAATTAAGTAAAAGGCATCTATTTACCATTCAACAAGGAGAGTTAATAAGACTTTTTTGTTTTGTTGGTAAATTCGACAGCCATGACTCCTTGACCAAAAAGAATTATCGAGATCATATGACTTTTGAAACTTAAATTTCTTGACTTCTAATAGATTTGTGTAAATTCTATAAATTAAATAGAAAATAATACGTTGAAAATCAGAGGTTGTGAACGATTTACAGTTAATATTTGTTTATTAGAAGAGATAATTACATTTTCATCGTTCCCTTAGGGCCGAGGTTAGTTTTCATCACATCTTGTATTCCTTTTGCTGCTGAGATATTAACAGCTAACGCTTGCGCTGCTCTTGCTATTTCAGCCTTAGGATTCAGTAAACTGATTGCTGCCATTTCTTTAATTTACTATGAAACAACTTTGAAAGAATCTCAAATCAAACACGAGGATGACCGACCGCTCGACCCGACGTCAAATCAACGTCAAATTAAAATGACAGGAACGGGCTATGGCACTGCAGGCAGAGGCCAGCCAGCGCAGCGGCAGATTAAAAATTTAATAATTACCTATGTTTCCCATTTCGTTTGGTTTGGCTGTTGCTTATGTGCTAAATAAGTAACTTAGTAAGAATCGAAGAATACGACGAACCTAAAACGTCCATACTTTAATTTAAAAGAATTAGTTTTCGTTCTAAAATCTCTAAAAGGCACACATTCGTCCAGAAATATCTAGTCTGTGCTTACTGCAAGCTGTCATCAATCTCTCAGCTGTCACTCGCTTTACTGTCACATTCTAGCCGCATCGATTTCCACATACGGAGTACAAAAATAAAATTCTATTTTAGTTCGTACCTATTGGTATTTGAGATGAACATTCTACACGGTGCTAGAACGATCTTTAATACAGAGTATAAAAGGTCTGTCGGCGTGAGAGTAACCTGTCTATTGTAATATAAACGAGTAACGAGTGACACAATGGGTGTACACAAGGAAGAAGCAGAAAATTATAAAAATAAGGGTAACGAAGCTTTCAAGGATGAAAAGTATAATGAAGCTATATCCCTGTACAGTAAGGCAATTGATATCGCCGAACAAGACAGTCGCGAATTAGCTACATATTTAAAAAATCGCGCTGCAGCTTACCTGAAGATCAAAGATTATGACAAAGTAATTAAAGACTGCGATGAAGCCTTAAAAATTGTGCCAGAAGACCCTAAAGCCTTGTTTCGCCGTTCACAAGCTTTGGAATCCTTAGAAAGGTTTGAAGAGGCATATAGAGATGCAAAAACCATATTTACTGTTGACCCAAACAACAAGGCTGTTCAACCATTGCTATCTAGGTTGTATGCCATTGTTCAGGAAAGAGCAAGGCAAAGTGCGCAGACCAGCAACAAAGTTGAGCAGATGTTCAAACTAGCTTTTGATGTACGTGAAGAAACTGAAAAACGAGAAAAAGCAATGTCAAATCTCTTAGTTCTGGCCAAGGAGCCTGCCGGTGCTGATATTATGTTGAAAAATGGTGTTGTTCATAAAATACAACAATTACTGAAAATAGAGAAGAATAATGACATATATGTGAATGCAATAAGATGTATTAGCCAATTATGTAAAAGGAGTGTTGAGAGAACTAAAGCAATACTAAAAATTGTTGGAATACCTTGGGTCCTAGAGATTATTGACAGCAATAATGAAGAAAGAGTGACTGCTGCCCAATATTGCTTACAAGTTATACTAAACACTTTTTCTGGCATGGATACTAAAAAAGATACTAAACCTGATCCTAAGTTATGTGAAGACTATAAAAGTGAAATAGACACTCTGCTCACTTGTTTAACATACTCTATCACAAACAGAGTTATCACTGGTAAAGCTAGAGATGCCATCATGGAGTTGATAATGAGAAATTGTCACTACACAGCTATAAATTGGGCCGATAGATTTGTAGAAATGAAGGGATTGCAGCGGTTGCTTGATGTTTGCAGTGAGTTAGAGGAGTACAAGTATGAATCAGCAATGAACATCACTCCTTCATCAAGAACTATAGCAGCTGCATGTTTGGCAAAAATTTACGAGAATATGTACTATGATGAAGCTCGTGAAAAGTTCAATAACCAAGTTGATGAGTTTGTCAAAGATAAACTGCTGTGCCCTGATTTAGAGTCCAAAGTAAGAGTTACTGTTGCTATCACCTCTTTGCTGAGAGGCCCCCTTGATGTTGGTAATTATGTCATATCTAAGGAAGGAATCCTAGAAATGATATTGGTCATGGCACAGTCCGAAGATGTCCTGCAACAGAAAGTTGCATGTGAATGCTTGGTTGCCGCTGCTTCTAAGAAAGATAAGGCTCGAACTATCATCAATAAAGGTGTGGATATCCTGAAGAAATTGTATCAGTGCAAAGATGATGCTGTAAGAGTAAGAGCTTTAGTTGGACTTTGTAAAGTTGGTAGTTTTGGGGGTGATGATGCTTCAATAAGGCCTTTTGCTGATGGTTCAACCAAAAAACTGGCAGAAGCCTGTAAAAAGTTTCTTGTTAATCCTTCCAAAGAAAATGATGTCCGAAAATGGGCAGCTGAAGGTCTCTCATATCTAACTTTGGACGCTGACGTCAAGGAAAAACTAGTTGAAGATAAACCTGCACTTCTAGCTCTCATTGAACTAGCAAAAACTGGTGACCAGTCTTGTCTTTACGGTGTTGTAACAACACTAGTAAACTTATGCAATGCATATGAAAAGCAAGAAGTCATGCCGGAAATGATGGAGTTGGCTAAGTTTGCTAAACACCACATACCAGAGCAACATGAGCTGGATGATCCTGACTTTATCAACAAACGAATCACAGTATTAGCTAAGGTTGGTGTTACTACAGGCCTGGTTGCCTTGTCCAAGACTGAGAGTCACAACTCAAGAGAACTGATTGCTCGAGTATTCAATGCCATTTGTGGCTTGCAAGACCTCAGAGGGATTGTGGTACAACAAGGTGGAGCTAAAGTGTTGATACCTATGTCTTTGGAGGGCACCAAGAATGGTAAAAAGCAAGCAGCCCAGGCATTAGCCCGTATTGGTATTACTATTAATCCTGAAGTAGCATTTCCTGGTCAACGAAACTTGGAAGTTGTTAGGCCACTATTGGCTCTATTGCATCCTGACTGCAGTGCTTTAGAGAATTTTGAAGCTCTAATGGCACTTTGTAATCTAGCAGGCATGAATGAGACTACCAGGAACAGAATTTTGAAAGAAGGTGGTCTCGCTAAAATTGAGCATTACTTGTATGAAGATCATGATATGTTGCTGCGAGCAGCCACCCAATGTATTTGTAACTTATTACAATCAGAGGAGGTTGTTAAAACTTATGAAGGTAATAATGATAAAACTAAATTCTTGTATCTCCTATGCCAAGAAGAAGATCTTGATACCGTAATGGCAGCTTCTGGTGCACTTTGTATATTGACATCTGCAAGCAAAATTTGCTGTAGAAAATTATTGGATGTGCAAGTTTGGCCTGAGACATTAAGGTGTTTACTGGCAAATCCAAACAAAGAAGTCCAATACAGAGGTACATACATCGTGTACAATATAATTACTGGTGATAAAGATACAGCTGCAAGAATATTCGAAACTGATATTATGGAAATTCTAATGGCGCTTACGAAACTGGAAGACCAAGAGCAAAAGAAAACTGTGGAAAATGCTCAAAAATGTTTAGCTGCCGCAGAGGAACTAGGAGTGATTAGAAAACCTGATGCCGCACACATGGTAGATCCATTTCAAGCAGCAGAAATTGAAGAATTAGATGAAGATGAGGAGTAAATAAAATAGAGTCTGACTTAGTACTTAATTATGAAAAAGTTGTACAAGAATAACTAAAAATGTTGTTTGAATGAGTTTATATTATGTTTCAATATTTTAATATAAGGTTGTCTTAATTATTATTTAATAAAGATTTTGTATTTTGAAATCGTAAAATATGTGTGTTTTTATTCTCATTTAAAAACCCATTAACTCAATGTTTGCTAGTTATAGAAAAGTGTTGTGTAGGTGAAAATTGAGCAGAATTAAAACAATCATCACTCTACTGCTTGAAGTGTATCTACTTTTTTTTAATTTGTTAATTGTCTTAGTGGTAAAGAAGTCGGCCTTACGATTGAGAGATCTTGGTTTCGAATCCTGGCCATTACACCAGTGAAGTGAACCCACTCTTATTAAGCAGTTTAGCCTAGCTGAAGGGCTTAACGGGATTATTAGCTAATAATCCAGTATATTTTTTAAATAAAACTTTAGTACATAACTGACAGTTTCAATGTCAGGTATCTTGTATCTACTAGGCAATTTTGACTTCCTAATTTATTTAAAATAAATATAATATAAAATCTATTCCGATAATGTTTAAAGACAGCCCGCGAGTTTGTATGTGTAAGGTAATCGGCGGAACCACGGACCCAATTTGAAAACTTCATCAATTTAAAATGTACATGGGGTAAATATTCCGGATGGACATGGGTTTTATTAAATTTTGACTTCCTAATTCATATAAAATCTATTCCGATAATGTTTAAAGACAGACCGCGAGTTTTTATGTTGGTATGTGTAAGGTAATCGGCGGAAACACGGAGCCAATTTGAAAACTTCATCAATTTAAAATGTACATTAGGTATATATTCTGGATGGACATGGGTTTTATTAATAAGTAGGTTTATTTACTGTATGTAAATACACCTATCAAAATACCCAGGCAAAGCCGGGGCAAGTCACTAGTTATCTAGTTATTATTGAAGTGAGAAAGTACTTCACAAACTAGAGAATAGAGATGTATTTTAGGGTAACAGTATATATATAATATCATATATTGTTAAATATAAAGTTACCCATTTACAATAAATATATAATATATCTCTATCTCTTTCTCTCTTCAAAACTTCCCTCTCACTCCAGCCAGCCTGGAGTATCCATAGACTAGAGCGGAAGTAGGAGTGAGTGCTCTAGCTCTTACTTAGATTGCAGAGTTGTAGAGTTATGTTGTGGGTTTCATAGTTGGCAACATCTAGCTCAAAATTATATTTAATTGTTTTATGAAAAAGTTTCAAATTTAGCCAGTCACTATTTAAAATTTAAAATCAATCACAGCAAATTTCCGTAAAAAATCATATCTACGCTGTAATTGTTAGCAATTTAAACTTAAGAAGTGACTTAAGGTAGAATTAAAGAAAATAAAATAATTTTGAAAATGAATTTAGGTTGACTAAATTATTTATTTATCAGTTACTAAGTTGTTGTTGTAATACAAGTTGAACTAGTTTGTAAGAAATATAAATTAAAATTTACCGCTACTTTTTCCATTATTTTCACAATGGACAACCGCGTCCTTCCCCCACCGAAATCCCTCCCTTTCCCACCATTTTAACTAAAGGTTTTTTATAAAGTCATGACGCCGCCATTTTCTGTTAAATATCAAATACTTTTGAAATAATAAACCACAGGGCCTTTCAAGCTGTAATAATAAATAATTTTTAAAATTTCCTAACTGGAAATCATACTATTTGCAGTCATATTTATTTATTGTATGAAATCTAACGCATACTAAATTACCTAAGTAACTGACATTAGAAGAACCTTTTGAAATGACAGCTTGATTTGGTTTGGTTTCCGCTACTGTGCTGTTGTGCTATTTTTTAGTTTTCGACGTGAAAATCCTTATAAAATGTCGATATCTACTGCTACAGGTATATATCCCATCATAAAGCATGCGTATTCATATAAATCAGTAACAATATTTACGTGTTTACCATCAAACCTGGTGGAGTTGTTTTTTCGGAGAAATGCCATGGAATCCCATATGGCGGTCCATACTACACATGATTTAGTGACGCTATTTCATAAATAGTTGTATTTGTTTATGGCATCAATTATAATTTCATTCGTTTACAATAGAAAACAGTGAGTTAAACTTGCGGGAGTTGACATTAAGGTTACGACGATTTACTGGTCTTTCTGGCGTCTTCGTAATTGCCGGATGCTCACAAGTGGCAAGAGAACTTAACTTTTAGTTATGTCACATTTTTATCTTATAGTTCTCCCAAAATATTTCAATATTTGTTTCATTCCTCCCAACTGTACTTACTTACAACTTGGTGAAAATTAAGTGCTTTAGAAATCGAAAAAGTATTTTTAAGTTATGGGTCAATCCTTTCCAGATGAGCGGACGGAAGGTGACGATGACACATCACAAGGAAGTCAACCAAAAGATGAAAGCAGTGACTCTGAAAATGAAAATGAGAATGAGAATGAGCCTCAAAGCCATAATGGTGGATCTCCAGCTCCCGAGGTGCATGAGATTACTAGTGATGATGAGGACTGTGTGGTGACTAACGATGATGATGACGACTCATCGATATCTAGTACAGACAGTAATGACAGCTCAGATGAATCACAAAATGGTAAAACAAATGAGGAGAAAAAAATAGAAGAACAACAACTTGAAAATGGTGCAGATGAATCTGATGTGGAAGAAGTGTCTATGGAGGATCCCCTCAATGAAGCCCCAGTTAAGAACAAACCTATAATTGTTAGTGATCCTAAAAGTTTAACAGATTTGGCTTCCAAGCAATCTAAATCAAATGGTGATCAAAATAGTGAGCCCACTGTGGTTATTATTGATACTAATTCCATACTATCTGGTAAAGCTCCAAAGCCAGTGCTACCTAAGCCTACAACAACCAGTGCTATTGATGCCCGTAACTTGTGTCAGAGTATTGCTGCCCGCGGTACTACTATTACGCCAGTGAGTGTAAAGTCTCTTACAAACAGTGGCAGTGTCAATAGCAGTAGTACGTTCAACAGCGCCAACAATAGCACCTCCATCAGCAGCAATTCCAACAGTGCCAACAGCACCACACAAGCACCACTGCCAAACATATTACCATCTCTCACAGATGACATGTTTGTAGTAGAAGCACCATCTTTCATAGTACCCTATGTGTATGAAAAACCTTCTGTCAAACCATTTAGGGAATTTGTAGATATATTGGGAAAGGAATTAGATGAACTGAAAATCAAGGAAGAACAAGAAAAACTTGAAAAGGAAAAGTTGGAGAAGGAGAAAAAAGAACAGGAGAGAAAAGAGAGGATTGAGAGAGGTGAAATAGTAGAGGAAGAAGATACCAATGAGAAAGATGTCAAGAGTGCTGAGGAAACAGCTAAGGAACAAAAAGCTCTCAAAAAGCAACGGAAAAGGAAAAACAATGAAGAAGATGATGACTCTTGGGATGGTGAGTCTTCGTCTGGATCTGATGATATCAGTGATGAAGATGCAGTAGTGATTAAAGACAGAGATGATACTATTGATGATCTCAAAGATCCCATTAGCTTGATTGCAAAAGGTCTAAGTGGTGGTAAATCTGACACTTATTTTGACTGTACACTTGGGCAATTTTTTATCAACATTGGACTAAACCTAGTCCAGGAATATGTTCAGACTGATTTACTGAAGCATCAAAATCGAAAATTGTACAAGGAAAAGAAAACTGGACGAAGTACAAAGGCTACTGAGACAGCTATAGCTTCACTCAGCCAAAATCTAGACTTCAGTAAGAAAACAAATGCACCTTATGCTCTTGTGCAGAGGAGGTGTGACTTCTGTAGCTTTAAGACAGAGTCCATGCTTGTTATGTCTCATCATTTAGAAGCACCGCATATGAGGAATAATATCTACAAATGTAACTCTTGCGAATTTGAAATTCGCAGTCCACATGATATATTATTTCACATGGAGGCTGAACACAATATCAGGGGCAGGTTGGAAAGAGCCCCAGCATATCAACAATGTGCGAATTGTCACTTTGAGGATAACAGCAAAACTAAGTTAGCACGCCATCTAATAGCATGCGCAAAGAAATTCAAACCTGATCTTAATTTGGCACCTCCATTGGAGTGGGAACCACCAGCAAAGATACCAAAATTGACACGAGCTCGGAATAACATGGTTGGACCTTATCAAACAAACTTTAATAGATCACAAATGAATGTGAACAGTTTGAATCGGCCTCAGCTGAATATTACCAATGTAATGCCGAATATCCCAATGCTTGGTCGACCTCGAGGCCGCCCACCAATCACCGGTCCACCTCGCGCCACACCTGTTGCAGGTTTACCTATCATACGTAGTGGAGTCATGATTATGCACAACACTCCAGCTGTGGGCACAACCATAGCAAATTATCCAATAATACAAAATCAGAACAGTAATGCTACGCCTAAGATTTCTATCACTCCACTACCCAGGGCCCCACAGCCCTCATCATCTCAAGCATCACAGAATTCCAAAGCTACATTTGTTATTTGTGAAATATGTGATGGTTATATAAAGGATCTTGAACAGTTGAGGAATCACATGCAGTGGATACACAAGGTGAAGATTCATCCTAAGATGATCTACAACAGGCCACCACTCAATTGCCAGAAATGCCAATTTAGATTTTTCACTGATCAGGGTCTAGAAAGACATCTCCTCGGCTCTCATGGCTTAGTGACAAGCTCCATGCAGGAGGCAGCTAACAAGGGTAAAGACGCTGGTCGTTGTCCTGTCTGTGGTAGAGTATATCAGTGGAAGCTATTGAACCATGTTTCAAGGGACCATAATATGACATTGAAGCCTGCACATCTCTCATACAAGTGTACGGTCTGCACAGCCACCTTTGGGATGTATAAACAGTTTGAGAATCACGTGTATTCAGCTCACAGTGTTGTGGCTAAACGTGTCATGGACAAAAGTAAGCCTGCACCGGCAGCAAAGGTTCCTGACTCTGATCCTCTGTTAAAACCGCTGAAAATAAATGATGAGATTACTATAATACCGCAACCGGCGAAGTCGACTGTTACTATTACTGCTAAGGGTAAATAACATTAATGTTGAGGAGTGTGCAGGCTGTACTGACCCCTTAGACATAATTCCGCTTTATCAGTGATGCACATCCATGGTTCAAGCAGTATTGTGTAAATAAACTTAAGATATATCAACCTTATTTAAAATGATATTGAAAATCCCCAGGTATGGTGACAATTAGCTAATAAATAAGATAGTGATCGTTTTGATAAGGCAATGTATAAAAAATAAAATAACCAATGTAAACAAAACAGCATATTATGTACAGTACACACCTTTTGTATTGGCATTTTTAAAAGAAGACTCACCAAGATCAGCTTCCATAAGTGTAGTGGAGTGTTCTCTCTTTCGTACATCAAACTGACAGATTGATACCTTTGTGAAGTTGTAAAACTGTTTATAAAATAATAAAACTAAAAATTAAAATCCTCATTCAACTAAAATAAATGTGCTTACAAAAAGTTATAAGAACTTGAGAAGTGTTGCACGGCCCTCCTCTTATTCAGTGCGCCTTTGTAGCACAAAGCTCTAAAAATCGGTTATAACTACTATTAAAAGATATCAAGGTGTAAGCTGCATGCGCTGTGCGTTAAGAGAATGCTTTACAGAATCGGAGCAAGCCGATCTTAGTTGCACCTCTTACGCCTACGTTACACTTGACGGATCTCCCTTCACGGATCTTCCGCGTCGGAACGCCAATACATATGGCATATAAATCGGTACGCGACAGAGCGCCCGATCTTCGCAGTGTACCTGTTATTAATCATTTATATACAAATAGCTGTTTTTGGGTCGACCAAACAGCATAAGTCCTTTCCCAAGGTGTAATCTATCATGTTCAAAATTCATCAAAATCGGTTCAGTAGTTTAGGCGTGAAAGGTTAACAGAAAGACAGAATAACATTTGTATTTATAATTTTAATATGGATAACATGTATTAGCGTTCTGACGCGGAAGCTCCGCGTCGGAATTTAAGTCCAGTGTAATGTAGGATTTCTTTCCGCCACTTGCCAAATCAAAAGCTGGGTATTGTACCTGTAATATAATTTTTAACCAACCAATTTTACGTTTGACGATGTAGTATTTTACCTTTGCCTACTGTTTCAGTGTTTCCATTACTCATAGTGGTTTGAGCAACTTGCGATTGTCACAAATTATCTAAAAGCTGTTACTAAACATGATCTGTATCCCGATTGCAGTGTAATAAGGTAAATTTTTAGAAGGAAGTAAAATATTGCAACCTTACAATATAAATATAATCCTTATGTCCTTTTCGTAAGTATTTATTTATTTCAGTCTCATTTTTCTGAATAACTGTAGCATACTGTCAGCCTTTAGTTTAATTTTTAGGCGAGTTAAGTTTCCAGAAATATTGTAAAAAAATAATTTAGGTAGATACTTTCCATTATGAGTGTATAATATTATTAAAACAATTTATGATTGTAACAGTTAGTTAAGATTAGAATACAAATCTTAGACACTAAATTGTAAGTGAGTAAAATATTGAGCTGAAAATGTGCTTTTCTTGAATAACAACCACAATACAGTGTAATTGGATACTAGCAGAACCACACAACCAATGGTCTTATTTATTTCTGATCTCAGGTCAACAGATGAGTGTTGATTTGGTAAAAGTTTACTGAATTGTTAATGTACTTATAGAACTGAAAATGATGTATTTTTTTTATTTGAATAAAAGACCACTGTAATTTCACGAAGTTTATCATTTAATATGACTCCATTCTCGGGGTGGATGTAGTTAGTGTGATAGTGTCCAATGCGCAGAATATGATGCGAGCGACTCGAGCTCGAGTGGCAAAAGCAACGCCTTTTTTGTGCGACTAGTGTTCCGGTTCCTGCATACTGCCAAAGACGTCTTCCCACGGTGCGTGATTCTGCGGACGCAGGTCACCTCGCACCGACGATGACGACGCGACGTGCCGCGAATGTCGTCGGCGGCACGGCAGTATAGGTAAGTCCGTAGCGGTGTGTCGAATCCACTGCTTCAAACCAGACCGACATGAACCGTTCGCAGCGAAGACATTAACACTGCCGTGTGTGATAAATGCGGAATCAGGCTTCATGGAAAACATAGATGTAGTAAGTACCTACTAATACTACGTCGATGATGGAAGGAGTGTGGAAGTGCAAACAGGTCTGTAGTGTTGCGTCTAATCCGCGCCTTCGAAACAGACTGCTATGCCACGGAAGTAATATACTACAATAATATAAATATACAGGGCGTCCCAAACTTATGGGTCATAAAGGGGAAGTATCTTAATATCGTAGATAGTGTATTCTGCTGAAAGAAGACTTTATGTTATTTTTAAACGTTAGTAATTCTGCATTCATAGACTTTCTAAATATTACTTGCTTCATCTGGGAATCGAACCGACATAAATGTCAAAAAAAATTACCCTGCTTTTATGATGCCAGTCGAAAGAGTAGCTAAAAAATAATAACTCTGCTTTAGTAACATTTTATTTTAAGGCGTATTTTTTATTTGTTATTAAGGTATTTTTTTAGAGGCGTGAGTATATATGTATATGTATGTAGTTCTGAATTAATTACGTAGGTCCGTCTAAAATACTCTATATTTTTGAAGCGTATATTTTTAAAGCTTTTTCAAACAAAAAAAATATTTTCAAACCAAAAAATGTACACCCTAAAATGAAAACTACGTAAGTCGTTCGTAGGGAGTACGCGTCCGTGATATAAACATCTGCAGAATCACGTACCGTGGAAGGCGTGCTTAATGTTCTGCATCTACTAGGAAAAAAGGTCTGCAACACGAAGATAGGGTGGTAGGGGAGAGTGGGTAACAGTGGATCACTTTTTTTCTTAAGCTCCAGAAATCCCAAGGTTATGCCTTAATAATTAATCTATGATAATTAACTACAAGATACGTCCGTAATCTACAAAAACAAGTGCAATTATTGGTAAAAACGGCAAAAACTTACAAGTTACAACAAGTTTTTAGAAAAATGGAAAATGATCCACTGTGACCCGTGGATGGGTCACTGTGGATCTTTTCATGGGTCACAGTGAATCGCTTGGGGTACACTGGATCTATTAAAAAAAGTTCAATAAAATACTAATTTTGTACATATTTATTTATTTATTTATATTCTAAGACAGCATGCTATCACAGTTTTATTAAAAATTACAAAAGTCTTACAAATTATGCTGGTATAAAGAGACCTAAACTTATCAAAATTTTGTTTAAAGAAGCAAGCGTTTTTCGCCATTATTTTCCATAAAGCTCTCTTTTCTATTCAATTAAATATATTTACTTCTTCAGTAATCATTAACAAACATTTTCATTATAATCATGTGTTGTTTAAAGTGCACCCTTGGGAATGTCATGACGGGCGGTAGTGCATTCCCTAAAGCACTAAATATGTAACAAATAGTTGTTAACGTCCCTCGTTCTGCGCTTGTGACCTTTAAAAACTGTCTTTGTCCTTTTGGCTGCTAGCACTTTAGCACTTTTTTGCACTGTCATGGTATTCGTTTCATCTACGTTAAATACTCTGGTTCCATTACCAAAGACAGGTTGCCGAGACGTAACATTTTCTAAGTTATCGAAGAATAAACCAACATTGTGGCGGTTGAAAGATGTCGTTCGACTCAAGCTGCAGCCCTCGGGAGTTCGCAATGATAATCTGTTATCTCTCTTTCTAAGATTATATATAGATATTCGATACCTGCTAGTTTAGTTTCATGCCACTTTTTTGTTATTCAACAGTGGTACTTCATTAATCAAATTGCGAACGTCTGTCATAGTAAGTCCATAGAACATTTGACTGCACTTAAGAGTAAAGTCAACTATCTCCTTTTCTTCTACGTCAGTAAATATCTTATGAACTGCATAATTAGGTGTTAGCCACATTGGTTTTGCAGGATCAGGGTTTTTCGTTCTCTTGACATAGTATCGATATAACTTTGTATATGGAATAGCAGTCGATTTAGCCACAGATCTTATTATTCAGCCATTAGATATAAGTTTTAAGGCGTTACTCATCTGTTCTTCAGTGTGAAGACCGATACTGGTTTTTCGTACCCGATTGCGAGGCATCGTTACCTACGAAGAAGTACAAACCCATTTTAATTTCATGCTATTTATGTAATTTCCACATGGGTCACACTGGATCACAGTCCACTGTGACCCAAATGAAAACTATTCACTGTGCCCCATAGGACGTTACGACAGAAAAAAAGTATTCAAAAAATAACTACTTATACCTAAGCCAAAATTACATTACCCACAACCTATTTAACAAATAACAAGTTCAAAACATACAACTGTCATTAATATTTATTAAAGGTTTGGGAATACGACAAATTTCTAAATTACGTAAAAAATATTTTCGTACTTACCTACTGGCTGCGTGTAACAATATCGTGATTCCGCTCGGCGAGCGGGGCGGCAAAATAGCACGTGAGAGGGGGGTATCGACGAGCAGTAGCCACGCGTTTGCTTGTGTGCATAAAGCATCACACGTAAGAATTATAGCGAATAATCCACTGTGACCCGTGATCCACTGTTACCCACTCTCCCCTATTATATTCAGATGATGGCTAATCCCGTCAGCATAATTTACTAGTACAGCAAAATAGTCTTCAAATTCCAAATTTCCAATTATCATTTTTTGTCCAACAACAACCACTGACAACAACACTAAATAAGTCCTCGTACTTATTTGGTGTTGTTGTTGTTGTTACATATTCAAATAGGTACAACTAACAATACACTTATAGTAGGTCTATTATATACCTAATCAGAACCTTATTATAAACAAGAAATCATTATCATTAGTTAAGTTATTGCTCAAGCGTATGCTTAAACATCACTTTTTTGCAAAAGCAGGTCATCAAACGGTATTTTCAAAGATACAACGAACTCTTTGGGTCGCGAGTTGCGAGTCGCGGTCGTTATCGTATCTTTGCCCATGTTAGATAACTACATATTTATATGTAAGTATATGTATTTTTAATTTAACTCATAGCTGTACTAGCATTAACCCGCAATTTCGTCTGCGTAAAGGTCGGAATAGATCAAGGAATGTATACTTCTGCAGTTTGTACAACTCTCCATCGCCTATATTACCCCCTTAGTAAGGAATACATTGTAATTACATTTTTTTTAACCAGAAACAGCTACAATATGGATTTACATGCAACAGGCACTTTGAAAATGACGGACTTTCCGTATAACTTTCTTCTTTCATTATATCCCAAAACTTTTCACTTCGGAATCAGGGGTACGCATTTTCTAATCATAACTGCGAGTTTGGCTGATCTTCGAATTTTTCCGTGAAGCGACTGCTATTTGACTTTCACATCCTATTGACGATATCGAAATAAGTAATACAGTTAGTTGTTAGACTTTTTAGGGCCTCAACTAAACGTACCTAACAACTTCCATAGATACGTATGACAACCGGAACCGACGGCTTAACGTGCTCTCTGAGGCACAGAAAATACCAATGTAATGAATCGAATCCGCGCCCACTGCGTAACAGTCGCGTTCAATACGGTCACGCCACTTTTCGTGCAACCGTTTAAAGCTTATTTCAAGTGGGAATTCAAATCCGCGATCTCTGATATCTCTAGCAGTCAAATTTTCTAACGCCATACCATGCAGGTCAGTAATAACGAGGTACAGTCTTATTTTGTTTTTCTTTTTTATTATAATAATTTTATTTTTTAGTTTATTTTATTGACTTGTTTATTTTTTAATACCATTTAGATGGCAGACAAGAACTCGGCCTACCTAATGGAACGTGGTTACCGCGGCCTATGGACGTGCCACACCAGAGGGGAGACACACTCGTGCTGCTAACCCTGTAAGAACAGGGAGTTTCTGTGCCATCAATGCAGTAAGACAAATAAATTACACCCCTATTACGAAGTTCGCTATGCGTTCATTTCTCTCCCTCTTTTCCTTTCCATATAGCTCATTTTGACTTTCATGGAAGTCTGTTTGACCCAGAGAGTAAAACGTTTTAGAGAGTAGAACGAAGATCTTCGTATGGGTGGTGTACCCATCTAGTTATAGGTCTTCCTCTTCCAATCAGAGCCAACGACATTACTGTCCCAAAAAAACACGCTTTAAAGCAGGCGGTACCTACCCATTAATTTTCATCTGGTTTGAGATTTGCAAATTTCGTGTTTTTAATTTTTCATTTTTATCTTTTTCATACTTTTTAGTTATGACTATGACATATAGATATGTTTTTTATAATCCTCTTCTAATTTCCTTCTTTTTGATACCCCACTTGATAAATTTGAGTGAAAATTTTATTTTTATCAATTATTTTGGCGCCAAAAAACTAACATAAGTATAGCTTTTGTTCATAAACACTTCGGCTTATTGCTTATTTAAACCTTTCATTTGATACATGAATCATTGAAATCCGTACGGTGGTACAAGAGATATGAGGTAAGGTAACATAGGATATTACAAACAAACATACAAGATACGCGTGAAAAACATAACCCTTCTTGACAGTCGGGTCAAAAGGTAGATAGATACTTTTACTCAGGTACCTATGGCACTTTTTTTTTTTTTTTTTAACGTGTGGAAACCCCCACGGGCTTCACCCCATCGGTGCCGACGATGGGGTGGGCGTGTCGGAATCGGACCGACTAAAACCACACGGTGTCCTTCCCCAGTGTCCATTGCCGGGCACCCCGGGTACGCCCTCGAAAGGATAGATAATACTTAGCTCATGCGTTGTGATGCTGTTGAGCTTGAAAACGATTCATAGGTACTATTGTCACAGTCTAATGAACTCTTTCAGACTCGTTACACTGTATTGTCTTCATTTTTCACTTCAGTCTGTCTGTCCTTTTTTTCTGGAAAGCGTTTCGGTATAATACTACTTAGGTATCAAATTGCAAATTAATTTGAAATACTAAGGTTCACAACCTCTTGTTTGAAATCATGCTGTGAAAATATCAAATCCTAAACTAAAACAGGCAGCCAGTTTAAAGAAAGATGGCTCTCTCATGTATGGGAAGTACGATGTCACCATTGAACCCCAGAAAGGAGGAGGGGAGGGTGACCTGTTGTGTACTGATGTTGTTCCCAAATAGGTAGGTACCTCAATCGATCACTTGGCCTATCGCCGTTCACTGCTGGATCTAGGCCTATTTTGATAGATGATCCAGTTTATCCCATACCTATAAAGCTGTACCCGCTGGATGTTAGGCTTTCACTTCATATTGGTTCAGTTTATTATATTATTAGTACAGTTTTTATGAGATCCGAAGATTGACAGACATCTAACTTTCCAACTCCGAGAGTACCTAAAGTCTGCGCCAGAACCTCATTCGTCCCTCAGTAATCTTGACCTTGGGACGGCCAGTCGCAAGTGCCTTGTATAATTTATGCATCCAATTTATGCCTACATGTGGTTAGGAAGGGGTAGGTAGAGATATTTAAATACCTATTGATTGAATTTATTGTCTTGAGTTCGGTAGGTACAGTAGGTTCGACGACCTCGCTTTTTAGCGCATTTAATTACGCACATTTTTCAAATTTTTATTAGGTCATGAAAAAAGAAAATGTAGTGATTTTTTGTTAACATTCAGCTAATTAATAATGCAGTCAAAATAAACGAAATAAAATCGTAAGTTATTTTTGCATATATTCGCATAGAGCTGGCAATTGGTGGAGGTCTCTAGTTAGGTAGGAGGTCAGACACATCAAAATGAAAGAAATATCAAGTCTCCATCGATTGGACTTCTACACTTTTTTATTCAAGGTCAAAGGTAAAAAAATATTGGATTCTTGCAATTTTCTCGTAAACGGCAACTGTTAGTGCAGCAGTAGGTTGGACAAAGTTGTAGATTATGTCTATGTCGCAGCTAAAAAGCTTTATTAGCCATTCAATTAACTGCCCCTGGTAACAAGACAGCGCCGTTCAATTAGCGGCCTGAATGATGTGCTGCCAGTTGATTAAAAGGCTGGGCAAATGGCTTGGATCGATAACGTTTAATTACTTGTTTAGCCATTTAATCAAACGGCTAAGAAAATGACTTATTTTAGCATGGTTATAAAAAAATATAACCACGAAGGTGATGTATTTTCTGTGAAGCGACAGTCATATGACCTCCAAAACCTAAAAGCGATATCGAAGCTTTACAAGTGGACCAGTTGTTAGATTTTTAGGTTTCCAACTACCCGTAACGACTGTCATAGATGTTTGCCTGGCAACCGGGCGGGCTTAACGTGCTCTCCTAGGCACGACCAGACTAATGCAAATACCCATATTCATATAAATATTTGCATTGAGCGGGAATCGAATCCGCACCACCTGCGTAGCGGCCGCGTTCACTACCGCTAAACCCCATATTAAATAAACTAGCGAAAAATCTTACTTACGGAAATCGAAAATGGGTTGTAGTTGCAACAGAATTCTAATCATGACAACTCATTTGAAAGAATTTGTAAGGAATTTCGTGCAGTATTGTCACCTTGAAAGATTCGTCATCACGTTTACAACCAGCTTGGAGGCCCCTTGAGCCCTAGATGCCCACAAGCTCAGTGGCTAGATACTTAGTTATATACTATATAGCAGTCATAATAATGTATAGTCTATTGATAGTACTTAGTATTAATAGCAATACGAGTTTCTATAGGTACTTAAATAGTTAATTAGAAACGGGAAACGCTGGTCTTCAGTACATTATAATATAGGTTTACTAAAGCCACCTGTCGAGATGAACAGTAATTCGGCGAAAAGAAATGTCAGCCGGGGATTTCCCCTGGAAACGCCGTCCCGTGGGTACCTACGCCTTTTCACAGACATTGCCTATTGTGGATAGATCGGTTTTGTGTTTTGATAACCGCCAGCGGAGCTAGTAGTCTCACAGTGCACACTCTGGATGTTGGCCATGTCTGCAGCGAAACTGCGTAGCCTAGCCGGTACCTGTGTACACTCTCCCGTGCACCGGGTGGTGGAGGTCATGGAACGATCTCCTTCTTCCATTAGCGCCAGGATGATAGTTGTGGCCAACCATCGTTCTAGCAGAAGCAGACCCAGGGAGGTGGTGCGTCGGGTGCTTGGACGGGAATTTCAACGCAGTGCACCCTGGGTAACGGAGACAGTGTAGCGCCTCTCTCTCTGGTATAGACGTCACCGCCTATAGCCAACTATGGTCTAGACGGAGCAGTCCTGTTGCGAGTTGCTTGGAATACCTTTTAACCTTTACATCTGAGTAGCAGATATTGCAGTGGAAAGCAAGTTAGAGGGTGGGCTTGCTCTGGGCAAGTTGGGAAATACCGTGGTTCCCACACTTAAGCGGTGCCATCTTAAAGCCGTATTTGACCCAGGGTCAGTCGGGGTGCGAAGGATATGCTCTAGGCAACCTTACACCCTGGTATGTGAATACCGGAGATGACGTGCATTTTTTGTCGGTCCAAGTTGAACATAACCGCCCCCGATGACCGACGTGGGTTGTACTGGTTGTATCCGAAGTTGTTTCTGTACGAAAAGAATGGGAGAGATAGAGGTTAGCGGCCAAGGTCGGTAGGGGTGGCCATCTCATCTTTTACACGGTGACGTGTCACTTAAGAGGGAGTTTCAGCAACAAAACAAAAAAAGAATAGAGGGTCCTTCATTCTTTTTGCATCTCATGTCTGTCTGGCTGTCATCTAGCTACGCCACTGTTGTTGTTTACGAGAAAAATGCAAGAATTCAATATTGTGTTATGGACCTTGAATAAAAAAATGCTGAAGTCTAATCGATGTGAACAGGGCCGTCTTAACCGGGGGTTCAAGGGTGCGGCCGCACCCGGGCGCGTAGCCCGAGGGGGCGCAGGCCGAGCTCTATATTATATCAATTTTATCAAGATATCTTCGAAATTGACAAACTAACATCCCCTGGCCCTATCCCCCCCTCTACCCCCTTTTTCGTGATCAAAGGTAGCCTATGTTTGTTTCCAAGCTTTAAATTATCTCTGTACCAAATTTCACAATAGAAGACATTCATGGCCCTACTCCCCCCTTTTATCGTGAAAAGGGGGGACCATTTTCGCGATAAACGGTAGCATATGTCCGTTCTCAAACTCCAATTCATCCTTTTACTAAATTTCATCAGGATATCTTCAAATCTGACAAACTTTCATCCCCTATCCCCCCTCTGCCCTTAAACCCCCTTTTTCGCGATTAAAGGTAGCCTATGTTCGTTTCTAAGCTTTAACCTATCTCTGTATTAAATTTCATCAGGATATCTTCAAAAATGACTAATTTTCATCTCATGGCCCTACTCCCCTCTTCCACCCCCCTTTTCGCTATGAAAGGTAGCTTATGTCCGTTACCAAGCTCTAATCCACCTCCGTACCAAATTTCATTAGGAAATCTACAAAAATGACAAACTTTCATCCCCTATTTCCCCCCCATAAACCCCTTTCTCGCAACAAAAGGTAGCCTATGTCCGTTCTCGAGCTCTAATACACCTCTGTACCAAATTTCATCAAGATCGGTTTAGTGGTTTAGGCGTGAAAGCGTAACATACAGACAGACAGACAGAGTTACTTTCGCATTTATAATACCTATTAGGGGTTAAAGTATGAAATTGCCGATTTGTACTGACAAATTGAAATTCGTTTTTTTTTTTTTAATTTAACGTATTTATTTAATCAAAATAATTACCATTATTATCTATACATTGCTGCCATCTAGTAGGAAGGTCATTTATGCCTTTGCGATAGAACTCTGGTGATCTAGATTCGACAAACTGTGTGAAAGCATTTTGTACTGCCTCCTGAGAAGAAAACTTTTTATCACATAGAAAATTGTCCAAATCACGAAAAAATGGTAGTCTGTTGGAGCAAGGTCTGGCGAATACGGAGGGTGACGGATAGTTTCTAATTGCAGTTCCTGTAGAGTTAAAACGGTTTCTCGTGCTGTATGAGGTCTCGCGTTATCATGGAGCAATAATGGTGAAGATCGATTCATGAGTCGGGGCTGTTTCACACTTTTGCTATCATTGTTCGGAGTTCGGCACAGTAGACATCTGCCGTTATTGCTTGACCAGATCGTAGAAAACTATAGTGAATAACACCATGCTGAGACCACCAAACAGTTACCATTACCTTTTTATTGGTAAGCTTTGCTTTAGGACACTGTTGTGGCGTTTCACCTGGGGTCAGCCATTGCATTTTTCGCTTACGGTTATCGTAAAGAATCCACTTTTCATCACATGTCACAATTCGATCCAATATTCCTTCATTTCTGTATCGATTCAACAAGGCAACACAAGTTTCAACACGCATTTCTTTCTGCAGATCAGTCAAATCATGAGGTACCCATTTTTCACATTTTTTTATTTTATTGATTTGACGCAAATGAGTCAATATTGTTGGTAAGGTAACGTTAAACCATGCAGCTAATTCCTGGGTAGTTTGGCTCGGATCGGCTTCCACCATGTCTTTCAATTCATTGTTATTCACCTGTGTGGACGGCCTTCCTCGTGGTTCGTTCTTCAAATCAAAGTTTCCATCACGAAAGCGTTTAAACCAAAATCGCACGGTGCGTTCATTAGCAGTCCCCTCTCCAAACGCAACATTGATATTGCGAGCTGTTTCTGCCGCGTTAGTTCCGCGTCGGAACTCGTATTCAAAATCACTCGAATTTTCGAAGTATCCATCTTTCTTGTCTAAGCTGAATAAAAAAAACAACTGAAAGTCGATAATCGAATGTTGCACATTTTTAAATGAAGAACTACATAGGTACCATGTGGAAAAAGTTTCACTCAAAAATCTCAAATCATGAAGGTTCTATGTGAATTCGAAGTACCTATTACAATGAAACGGCAATTTGATACTTTAACCCCTATTATTAAAAGTATGGATTACAGATCTTAGAGAAAAATAAATGAAACACCAAAAATTTATTGCGTTTTTTTTGTTGACCGGGGGGAGGGGCGCAGTCTGAGCTTCGCACCCTGGCGCTATATAGCCTTAAGACGGCCCTGGATGTGAACATTTTGATATGTCTTTTATAATAGGGTATTTAAAAGCTCTACCAATGTTTAGCTCTATGTGAATTCATGCAAATTCAAATGTTTATTTTGTCTGGATTAAAAAGCAATCACGAGCTGTTAGGTATATAATTATGTCGAACTTCGTCAAAATCTACTAATCCTGAGATGTTTGTTCTCTTGCTGTCGTCTGTGGTAAAATTTGTTCTATCTGACATCTTTATGACAAAATTGACAAACTAGTCAAGTCAACTGTCAAAAAATAAAAAAGAGACAACACGACACGCGGCCATCCATCGGGCATCGGGCTTGCAACACCGGGCAGTGATCGAATTGCAATTTGTAAGTGCTTATTTCCTATTATAATATTCATAATTGCTTTGCCAATCTTAACTAGAGTTTTAAATGCTTTCAGTGTTTGTTGTATCTAAACACCTAACAATGATTTCGTAATTAAACGAAAGAAGATACAAAGCAGCTTCCGAAAACCTCCACGTGGTTTTATCTCCAAAAAACTTAATAAGTAATTAAGATAATTAATTAAGAGAATACGATTAAGTCATAGATGGATTACTGTCATTGTGATTTAATATTGCGATAGCAGGTGTATTCGACGATTTGTGTACTTACCCAACGACGAGATTAGATTATTTGGTTAGGCCTCTAAGGCGGCATATTTTTTAGGAAAAGCAAACAGTATCGGTATCGGTAACTGCGTGCAATACATACATCCTGTCTTAAGATAACGTGATGAAAGAAACACGAGCCAAAATGTGTTTGTATGATTAACACATGATATTGAATGATAGGCCTGATTTTCTAACCGAATTTTAAACAACATCCTTCATTCTTTCTTTTGTAAAGATTTCTTTATTTATTTACAGGTATAGAAGTGAATTTTGGTGCAGAGATATGAGGTATGTATTTTTTTTTCATAAAAGAGGAAAATAGTTACCAGCAATGATAAATTTATGAGTAACGAACATAGCGCTATCAGCTAATCATTAAAGGGTGTGATGGAAATTGATGAAATGTAATGGAAATTGTGATGGTGTCAAAATTGGTGACGCTTGTGAGATTTATGTATTAAAAATCTTGCAACATTGATTTTTGAACTACAATAACTTTTTCTTTTTATTCAGCATAGACAGGCAACTGAATCAAGCAATATGGAGCTAATGAAGAAGGAGAGGAGACTGCTAATGTAAAAAATGTGGAGCCATGTGAAAGATCACCCACACAGGTGACTATAGCTGAATATAGATGGGGGCAATGGAAGTTTCAAACTACCCTGGATGTAGCAGCATAGTTTAAAATTACTTTAAATTCGATCCTTTCTATTTGTAATAAATCTCTAGATACTTTAGAGAGCAATAATTTTTGAAGATCAATTGGTTCCATTGGTTTTCCAACTAATATTGTATTGGTAGATCTTATATATAGCCAGCAATAGAATATAATGATCATCTTTTTCTTTTTCATCTTATTCTATCTTTTTTGTTTTCTATTCTATTTTGCTTTTAGAAAGTGAATTTATTAATGAGCAAGTCTAATATGAAACACAAGCAATAATGATTACTATGATATGAAAGTATACCCAATCACACATTTATATGATGAAAGAAACACGAGCCAAAATGTGTTTGTATGACTAACACGTGATATTGAATGATAGGCCTGAATTTCATTATTTAGCCTTATTATAATTTTTTACTTTGTGCTATAGACTAAAAAGTGTTTCTTATTCCACAGGTGATCTTATGTGGCTGTAAAAAAGATAATTAAAAAGGTAAGTTATTTTTTTTTTTGAGAGAACAAAAGCCTTTGATATACATGAATAGAAAATGATTTAGATTGAAAGGTATCTCACAAGAGTGCCAAATGGGGCTTGGTTCAGCATGTCTTTTTCTTCTTATTTTTCAAAGAATACCAGTAACCAAAATTTCTTGTATTACCGTTAAGCCCCCCCTAAGCATCGAGTGAAATGCCCACCCTCACGCAAAAACCGCGCCATGACGTGGAGTTGCGGATACCAGCCCGTGTTACCATACCATACCAAGCCCCCTAAGCTACTGGACTGGTTGTTTTGAGTATGATTATAAAAGAAGTCCTTATTTTATTAACTCTATGTTTACCATGTCTCGAAAAAAAGAGGTAGATTTTAAAATGCAATATATATATAAAGATTGTGATAGTGTGGTGTGAACCAGCCTTTATTCTGCCATCTTACTGGCTAATGATATAATCGATTTCTTGATATCATTAATGATACTATCAAAAATATAGAATATAGATATAAAATTCGCATTTTTATCTTTTCATTGATGTTAATAATCAATCAGCTGATTGATATCTAGAAACAATGATAATATTATGATGATAGTCAACATGAGCCAAATATGTTGTTTTTGATAACAATGTGAAAGTAAATGATAGGCCTGATAAAACAACACATTGTTTCATGTATGTAGGGTATCCATATTAGAATTGAACACTTTGCATTTCTTACAGACGCGATCCCTATGAACGGGATGTTTTCGGGGCCCACCTAGTCCCTTAGAACTCAAGCCAAGCTCGCCCACAAGCCAGTGCACTAATTGAACGACGGATCAGGCTCTGATGGTGGCTTTCATTTCGGGGTTATGGGTTCGGACGGTATTCGCCCCTGGAAAGGACAAAAAAGAAGAATGTTACAGTAAGTGAACATGTTACGGGTGCACAGGCGGTTGCGGTCGCAAGTGGGTGATGGCAGAGCCGGATACGTGTAAAGAAGTTGGCCAAAATCATGTTTCGCGAATAAGCATAGATAATCATAAAAAAGTTGCAAAGCGTTGATCTCGCTAAGAGTGGTGGCTTTGATGGTATCCCGCCTATTTTTGTTCGTTTTTGTGCTACTGCTCTCGTAACGCCGCTATTAATCATATTTGGGAAGTCTTTGCATGAGGGTGTATTTGCTAGCTTGTGGAAGATAGCCAGAGTCTCACCGGTGTATAAGTCTGGGGACAAGGGTGATGTTTTGAACTACAGACCTATCTGTATTCTAAACCTATTTGCCAAGATATTTGAGAGCTTTGTCTACGCCCATATGTATTACCACCTCAGACATGTATTGAGCCCACGACAACATGGATTTGTAACTGGAAGGTCAACTCACTCTAATCTATTATCTTATACAACATATTTGTGTATGGCATTCAATGATAAAAGGCAGGTTGACTCTGTATATACTGATTTTTCCAAGGCGTTCGATCGAGTGGATCATTTTGTACTACTTGTTAAGGCTCAACATGTGGGAATACACGGGAACTTGCACAGATGGTTAACCTCTTACTTATTGAACCGCACCCAGCTTGTCGCACTTAGTGGGTATGAATCTGTACCGTTTTTAGCAACATCGGGGGTGCCCCAGGGGTCAAATCTGGGTCCTTTATTGTTCCTGCTATTTGTGAATGATTTACTGTGCAAAATTAAAAGTGAATGTTTGGCATATGCAGACGATATTAAGGTATTCAGACGTATATATGATGACCGAGATTGTGAGGCCCTTCAAACTGATATCAATACTATTTCTGATTGGTGTGTTGAAAATTCAATGGCTCTAAACATTAAGAAGTGTCAGATTATTACGTTTACCAAAAGTAGGACTCCTATCAAGTATAGTTATAGTATCCAAGGGGATCTCCTAGATAGAGTTAATGTGATTCGTGACTTGGGAGTAATATTCGATTCTGAGATGTCATTTAGACCTCACTACGACCATATCTGTAGCAGAGCTAACCGAATGTTGTCTTTCATCCTCAGAATCTCCCAACCATTCAGAAAAACGTATTCTTTGATTGTACTATATAACTCCCTCGTAAGAACCATAGTCGAGTACTGCTCAGCTGTATGGGCCCCGATATACAAAACACATACAGATCGACTAGAGTCTATACAAAGACGCTTTGTTAGAGTCCTATGTTCAAAACATGGCCTTAGGCGTAGAATAAACCTGTACGAGCAGCGACTTGATCACTTTCAGATGGTGAGTCTTGAGAGGAGGAGGTGGTTGAGTGACCTGTGCATTCTGCACAGAATAGCAAATGGTTCATTTGACAGTTATCTATTAAACAAATTAGACATCAAGGTACCAACGCGTTCTGTGCGTGTCCCACAACTTTTCACAATACCGACAAGTAACAACAACGTATCCCAGAATGGTCCGCTCGCTAGAATGTGCAGGTATTATAATTCTGTGTGCTCTCGTGTTGACATTTTTCACAATGGTTTGTTGGAATTTAAAAGGACTTTGCGTGGCGAGGACTTTCAACCGGAATAGCGTTTCTTGTTCTTTTATTTTTATTCTTTTTTTCTCTCATTGGATAAGTTAAATTCTTCGTTCGTTGTAACTGATTGTATTTCTTTTTTCTGTCTAAGTGATGGTTACTGTGTTGACTGGCACTAAAGTCTGCTAAGTGTTGTGTATAGATGTAAGTGGACGTCAGATTTAAAGTGTGGTGTGGATTGTTGAATCTTAATCTTAAGAGTCTGATGTCTGTTTCTGTACCTTTTAAATAAATAAATAAATAAATAAAAAATCATACAATTTATTAAATAAAACATTTCATAATATTTTGTCGTTTAACTCTTCCATATTGTGAAACCTTAATTTCACGTAAAGAACATAATGTTTTCATATGCGATGAAACTTTACTTTGACTGCGCTGATCCCAAGGAACTGCTTATCCAATTAAGATAGATAATTCTTCATTGTACAGCAATGCATTAAAGAATTAAGGGCCAGACCGAGAGGAATGGTCAACCTTTTTGGTTTGATTGTAATCGGTTCGAGTTGAACCGGAGCTAAGAAATCCACGCGGGGGAAAGCTACTAGAATGCATATAAACATATTTATTATTACCTATGTACCTACTTATAGGTATAGATAGGACAATGGTCATAATATTATTTCATCTAAATACACAAGAGGTATAGGTACATAGGTAGGAACTGCCAGATCGATATTCATAAACCCTATCTAATGAAATAAGATTTAATTGGATACATAATATTAACGCAGTCAGCCAAACAAATCCTTAAACTTTATTATAATAGCACATTAAAACGAGTAATCTTACCTATGAAGTCTGAGTCATTAGACTGTGATGTTATGTTAGTAAGCAGGGTCGTTTAATAAAAATAAAACGAGTGAAATATTCTTCTCTTATTATGTTTATTAATAAACGGGTCCTTACATAGTTTTTACAATTTAAATATTATGTACAGTATTTACACACTTAATTCTTACAACTAAACTATCAGCCTTTCATTTACGATGCTATTTTACAATAATAAATAAGTTTCAATAATCGGTATCCATCAGCAAGCCTTTGTAATAATAAGGTATGTTTCACCAGTAGATGCTATTTAGATATGTCAGTTCATCTGGCTCTGGGATCAACCTTTCAGAGTATTGTTGGTATTGTTTGTGTGGGATGAAACCAGTAATATTAATAAGTAAATAAAAAAAAGAAGATGAACTGACAAAACAGTAGGGAGCTCGAATACTTTCAGGTCTGTTTGTGTAAGTGAGGCTCGTCTTTCGAAACAAACATTTGGGGAGGGTCTGATGCGTATTTAGTATGAGGTCTGATCGAGGCGAGCTCTATGTCTTTATCTACTTATACATCACAAACTTTGATCTATCTAGTGAAACACCACGTCTTGGATTTGGCAACAAAGAATTATTGCGCGGTCGGGGTTTTTGGGTTTCTGGGGTTCTGTACAGTCTCGTTTCGAAGACGAATGGTGATGTCTTGAAGTCCCATATTTGATAGTATGAAGTCTTCAATGTTAGCGGCGGTGCTCGAAGGTCTGTCGAATGGGAAGCCCATGGCGCGGCGGTCAGGGTACTTCCTGTCTCTCAAACCACAGAAGCTTGAAGCCTCCACGCATGTCGCCTGTGTAGTATTGGTTTCCTCAAGCTGAAGAAAAAATAAATTTATTAATTGGCAGTTTGCAGAATGAAGGTAAATTGAAGGTCAGGAATTGGCCGGATAAATTTAACTAAATAGACCTTCTTGGGAAGTCTTTCTTTGCCAGATGAGAAAATCACAACTAAATTTATTGGGGAATAAAGTTGTTAAGGCCTAACTCAGGGTCTTACGGCCTTATACCTAATCGTAATTCATTCATTTCAAGGCAGTGACCCAACATTTATCGTAGTAAGTAACACCTAAACCTAATTACGCAAGCCTGAATTTACTTACGCTGTCAAGCTCGTAGTTCGAGAACATCACGAAAAGCTGATAAACAGCACCGGCTTCGGTTCCTTTAGGCACCAGCATGTGTTGAGGCCATCCACAGCCGCAGAAGTTGAATGAAGCTAGGTCCGGCCTGCGTGGTTCATTGCCCTGGATCGAGAGATCACGGAAGGTTTGCTCGAACGGAATGGTCAACGACGATTGAGTTGACAGTCTGGTAATAGTATTCTCACCGGAATTTACTGAAAAAAAAAAGATTTATGTTAATTAAAGACATGGTCATTCGGTCATTAGTTCACGTGATTAGACTTGCTTTGAATGGCCTTCCCATTCAAAGCAAGTCTTATCGTAGTCCTATCGTATTCTCTGCTTGGACACTGTATCAGTGTATCTTGTCAGTTTCTGAAATAACTGTGCGAAAATAAATATGAGCTGACTTGCGGAGACTCAACTTCAATTTCTGAACTTAGAAACCCGCATGTCACTTATTGCGGATACCCATGCATGCATGCGGCTGCCAAATGGAAATATTTGGACGGCTGCCCGCGCGGTTTATTTTCATATAAAAGTAGATGTGCAAACGTTGTCCACGGCTGCACACAATGCGGGTACCACAATGTGGCCTTAGTGACTATGTAAACAACGGCATAAGCATAATACGCCGTGGCCAATTTTGTTGAAATTGTCTAACCTAACCACTTACATGTTACTATGAATCTATCCATTTCGATGAACATCTTCCTCTGGTCGGCTAGCACCCAGGCCAAGTTCCGCTCGTCATACTTTGGCGCGATGAATATACGGCAGGTGGAGCGTTTGGATGCTCCATTGTTGTTCACTTTGATGCTGAGAGGAAAGATTTAGTTAAATAAAAGTAAATATTCAACTGTATGGCGGCAATAGGAGCACAGCTTCATTTTGCTCGCCGATTGCCCTTTACATTCACACTGATAAATGGGAAATTGTAGGGATAGACACGTGGATAAAGAATATCTAGGATCTGACGTTGAACCAGCTTGTTAGATTTTTCAAGGAAACGGAATGTCGTGAGTTTCTTCCAAATGGAAGACCAAAGGAAAGGGATGAAGGGGTCACATGAAGGGTACATTTTTTTATACCACTTGAATGTTAGACTTCCAGAGGAAGTGGGTACTGCGATTTATGGACGTGTGCAACACCAGGCGCGCCACACTCATGCTGCTTAACTCCTATGCCTTTTTTAGGAACCCCATTTTTCTTTCAACAAAGAATTTTAGCAACCGTATTTATTGAAATTACTGCTATTAAGCTAAATTGCTTGTGCTAGGAGTGGGTTCACGTCGGTAGTGTAATGGCCATGGATTCGAACCCGGGACCTCTCGATCGTAAGGCCGACTCCTTAACTGCTAATCTACCGACGTTTATATTGTACCTATTTGGTTGTTGGTCGCTTAATAACGAATGAATATTATAGTTATACGTACACATAACGGAAAGGCCTGTTGTTCAGATGGGTGAACCGCGCGTAGACGGGCCCGCGGTCGGAGAAGTCCAAGCCTCTCGACAGGTCCACGTCGCTGGACATCCAGAATGTGGTGAGGGTATTTGTCTGGTTGTCGTCATTCTCGATAGCCAGCGATGTCACTTGAACGTTGACGTTTTCGAGCTGGGGAAGTGAAGTGATTAATGGCTTTTAAATGAAGGTCTAAAAGTTCAGTTATTTTAAAGAATATTAGTAACCGAAATTACTAATATTCCCTCTAAACCCTCCACTCGTGCTAGCGATGGGTTCACGTCGGTAGTGTAGTGGGCCAGGATTCAAACCCTGGAGCTCGCGATCGTAAGGCATGACTCCATAACCACTAAGCCACCGATACTTCCTTTATTATATTAATTCATTATTAATTTTTATTTTTTTATTTTATTGTCTCAATTAAAATATTGCTAAAATGTAATCTTACAAGGTACATAGGTAGGTAGGTAGATACATAAAGAAGCATTAAAAGCCTGGAGGAACTTTAGATATCCCTGCCTGGTCAAAGCCATGTGTTTACCTGCCCTTTACTAATAACTTTAAATGAGAAACTGTAAATCTATGCAAATCTAATCTTCCAAGGATATGTGCAATTAGACATGACGGTGCTGTTATTTCGGTCACTGCATTAGAAATTAAAGAGCCCCTGACTTATACAGCTATATCACAATGTGATTAGTTTCGACCTACCTCTGATCGAGTATAAGCCCTGACTGCAGCTGATTCCTTATGCCTCTGGAAGGTGTCGTCGATCCATGCATGCCAACGGTAGAAGAACGGATCACGCATAGTCGTAGCCTCGTCTGCGATCACTCCAAATGATTCCTGTAAAATATTTTAATAAGGATCGGATGTCTTATACGTTAGCGAGAAATAAGAGGGAGCAATTGGCGCCATATTGGGAGAGGCATATGTCCGTTGTTCAGCAGTTAGCAAAGCGCATTGATTGACTGCCAATAGGCTTTGATTGACTGTATATTGCTTAGTGACAAATCAGCTAGTCATTCAACTAACACAGTAGATGTAGAGGTGTAAGTATTGAAAATAATAGTAGTAGGTATACAGTCCCGGATCTACGATTTTTTCGAACCGGAGCAAAACCTTGATAGTGGCGCCCGCTCTCTTTTGTGTTTGAGAAAAACTGTTAAAACTGCCAATGAGTAGCATTTTTTGTAACCATTTGTGAAATTAATAATCCTTTAATAATTTTAAACTTTTTATTATCTTCTAGCTTTTGCCCGCGGCTCCGCCCGCGTGGATGTCGGTTATCGCGACCAAACATAGCCTATGTCCTTTCTCAAGATCTAATCTACATCTATACCAAATTTCATCAAGATCGGTTCAATGGTTTAGGCGTGAAAGCGTAACATACAGACAGACAGACAGAGTTACTTTCGCATTTATAATATTAGTATGGAAGTATGGATTAACCATAGCTCGGAATTAGGTAGAGTTATTTATGTACAGTCGACAAAATCGATAGTATCCCACCTTTACATATAAAGTTGTATGTTAAGGTGGGATACTGACAAGTGGATATGCCTCCAATCCCGAGATTAATTTTAAAAAGCAGACAATAACCCCCTGTTCACAGTAAACTATTAACCTACCCGTGATTTATTAATTGATTGATTTATGATGTTTTGTGACGTGCCATGGTTCCAACTGTGCAAAAATGGATTTTAAACATTTTTCAAAAGAAATGTGTTGCAATTTCAAATATATAAAACTACCTTGTGAATACTTATCGCGAAAGGCAGGACCTTCTGTTCACACACGTGAGTGAAGTGACAGCTAGTGCCGTGGACACAAAAAACTTTTCCTAAGATTTTATTTATTTTATGTAAGTACATAATCGTTCATATCACGAGCAACAGTTAGAAAAATGATTTATTTCTGCATGGTTATAAAAAAAATATCGCGGCTATCACAATAAACCATTTAAATTTGGCTCGGGTTTACTGTCGATGTAGCATACCGTTGTTTTAGTGTAAAAGACCAAGCACAATAATAAACACGCGTTCAAAAAAAAATTACTTGATCTGTTAAGATGCATACATAAATCACAGTTTGTGTTTCAAACATTATATAAACATTCGATTACTTGATAAAAACTTATGAGATTGTTTCAAAAGAGGCTTCATTGGTTTGATATTTCGAATTCATGTCGCAAGTATGTGGCGCCCCAATGATACTGCCGCCCGGGGCAAGTGCCCCGATTGCTCCCCCGTAGATCCGGGACTGGGTACATAAGTAGAACTTTTAGTAGTAGTTTTAAGATCGCATTTTTTTTATACCACTTAGCTGGCAGACAAGCACACGGCCCACCTGATGGAAAGTGGTTACCGTGGCCTATGGACGTGTGCAACAACAGGGGCGTCGCACTCTTTAGGTAGGTAATGTGTGACCAGTATGGAACTAGTAGCACAGATACAATATAACTAAAAGCACTTAATTTATATAACTGACCAGGTATCTATGTTCAGGGTCGTGCATGTAGGCGGAGAAGCTGTGTCCATTGTTGTGGATGCTGCCGTACAGCTCTCTGTTGGGGGACAGGATGCTGGCTTCGATCATGTTGCCCAGCATATCGATGTCCAACGGCCTTGTACTTCCATCGGGCTGTATTAAAAAAGGAATTTAAGTTAAATTTTTATGGATAGGTTTTTCCACGGCTTTCCGAACCGAAGTGTGTGATTTTGCTACTTTTATCACTCACAGCACATCGTCCACGGACAGACCCACACTGCGCCATAATCTATGCACTGCGCATATGGACTTGTCTGCATTGCCACCAGTTACAGACAACACTCTTTTCACGGTGTATGTCATGGTCGTATCAGGTCGGTGTGGGCTGATCCGTCTACGTCATCCGGAACCCACGCTTTACATCAATAAAACTATTCAGTAAACTATCTACCTAAACTGTATACGATCTGAGTTCCGGTAGGAACTGATCCCGAAAGCGTTAGATTTATCAGTGTTTACTCACGAGAGTCACCCGACCAGTAGCAATGGCTTCGTCGATATTTCTCCTCCAGCGTTCCATATCGTCGATCGTAACAATTAAGCCGTCAACAGGGCGGTTCAGGTCTTGCCATTTCATGTTGGCTTGCCGTGGGGGCCAGCCACGGGATGACGTCAGACTGTCGAGCTTGGGGTAGTACGCCTCTCTGATTGGTTCCCTCCAATTGCTGAATTTCTTGACTCTCTTCAGAGCGTTGCCAAGACGCTCGCAGTTGTAGCTGTTTAGAAACGAATTTTAGTAATCAGGTACATCATTCATTATTGACTAGGTCAATTACTGATTAATAGAAAAAAAAAAAAAACAAAAATCCTCAGCTTGGTTTGGCTTATACTGCTTCTATGAGAACAACTAGGTACCATCTGACCCACCAACCCCAAGCGGAAATCCTGCACCAGGGCCTCGTACATCAATCAACAGTTGTATCTATTAGCTGGCAGAGGAGTCCTAATACACCCTGAGTCATAAACAAACCATGGGATCTCTGTTCAATACTCACCGAGCAATCATCTGCTGATGCATGTAGAAGAACAACTCTCCGCGACGGTCTTTGGCCACGATTTGCTGACCACCAGCGAACGGATACACAAGATGCCAATGCCAATGGTGGAGGTTCACACCGATGTCCTCTCTCCAGTAAGCCATGCGGTGTTCTTCCTCAAGATCTGTGGCAGTGTAATCTCTTGGGATGATGATCGGGGTGCGCTGTAATTACCAATGTTATTAAGCATAAAGTATTGTGCAAAGGGTTAACCCGAAGTTATTATCTTTTTAGAGTTGTCCGTGTAGTGACAGAGAAAAAATACCAGTATCGCCACGCAATCTCATCAGGAGGGTGTCGAAAGAGGCGACTAACGGAAAAATACGCAGACGGGAAATGAAACCCTAAAAGCCTGCCAAGATTGGGAGTGGCCCTATTTCCAGCAGTGGTCTGGAGTAGGCTATTTGATATATTTTTAGAGTACCTAGTTCACCGTGGACAAGAAAAACTCACCGGAATATTTCTTGGGATGACGGCAGCCACTTCGCGAGCCTTTTGGAAGACTTGAGAGTCCATGAACTTGGCGGGGAAAGTCTCCGCGAAATTCTGGATTTTCACTTGCCTGGTATCCCTCCTGTTAGATAATAATAATAATATTGTGAACATTAAGTATTAAATACGTCAGCAGTATAAAACCCAGTATCTCTCGATCGTAAGGCCGACTCCCCAACCAACGATTTACTTATATCTACTTACTTTTAATATTCTTTTTGTTTTTTTTTTAATATAGGACACGTCAATGCTGCGTTGGGCTGGCGGAGTTACACTTAAGGACAGGGTGCGCAATGAATTCATAAGAGGTACCTTTAAAGTTGCACCAATTGCAGAAAAAATCACGGAGTCTAGGCTGAGATGGTACGGTCATATACAGCGAAGACCAGACGACCATGTCGTGAAGAAATGCCTTTCCATGGCTACAAAGGAGAGAGGGGGGGGGGGGAAGGCCCCCAACTACGTGGATGACGAAAGTCCGCAAGGACATGAAGCAATTGGGGCTTTCAGACGACGACGCATACCAGCGGAATAAGTGGCGCCTCAGCACCAGGAAAGCCGACCCCGCTTAACGGGAAAAGGCGAGGCCAAAGAAGAAGAAGAATATAGGACACGTCAATTTGACTTTACTTTGCCTGATGGTAAGCTGACGGCAAAGTCTCAGGAGAGAGGGCCACCAGTATATACACGTGCCATGTTAACAATGGTGGCACTCAGGTTGACGGCCTCATCAGATGCTTTACACGCCCCGATTAAAGGACCCGGGACTATAGGAAGAGGGAAACACGTGAGCTGGCAAGAAATTCCACGTCTTAATGGTGTGACCAAGGAAAGAGTCATCGAACCGCTTGGTTCTTGAAGGAATGTTCTGCACCGTATGAGGGTGACATCTAAGTCCTGCTCGTGTCGTCCTGTATAGGAAAGGAGAGGGTGGGACTAATTGGAATAGCTCTTCAGAACATTCACCATGGTAGAGACGGTAAAATACTGCCAAGGAAGCAACAACTCTACGCATCTGCAGGGGCTCGAGGGTACTCGTGACTGTTATATATGGTGGCAACACTAATTCCCGCCTTTTTTACGACAGCGGTTAGGACAATGTGAGATGTCGGTTAGAGTTTGTAAAACTTATATTGTGGACTTCATTATTAATAAAACAGACTTTAAAGCAGAAATTGGTGTATTTGTTAAAACATTAAAGTTGGCGACGATTGGGAAGAATGGCGCTAATAGGGAACATAGAACAATTTGATCCAGAAAAACAGGAATTCATGGATTATGGTGAGCGCATGGAACAGTTTCTTATAGTGAATGAGGTTCCAGAAGAGAGAAAAGTACCAATGATAATAACTTTAATGGGACCGGACACATATAACATATTAAAAAACTTAGTGTCACCAGACAAGCCGGCGACGAAATCTTATAAACAAATCATAGAAATACTGACTAATCATTTTGTAGTGAGGAAGTCTGCTATCGCTGGCAGGTATGAGTTCTATATGACAAAACAAAAACAAGGACAAAAAGTAAATGATTTTGTAGTTGAAATAAAGAAGAAAGCTGCGCTTTGCAATTTTGGCTCGTTCTTAAATGATGCTTTGAGAGACAGGTTGGTGTGTGGAGTATCCAAAGAGCAGTTAACACGAAAACTTTTAACGATGGGCGATGACCTTCAATTTGAAGAAGCAATAAAAATAGCGACAGCTTTTGAGAGTGCAGAGAGTGAAATTAAAAAAATGCAACCTGGTTTTGACACCAGTTGTGTTCAAGCTATTCAAATGAAAAAACCCTTACAAATGAAGAACCCTGGACAGTCAACATCGCGTGGTGGTCTGATGCGTGGGCGTAGCAGTGGGGGTCGTGCCCAAAGTACCAGTGAGTGCACTCGTTGCGGTGGCAACCATTCAGCTGACACATGCCCTAAAAAATCATGGATTTGTTACTACTGTAAGAGGCAAGGCCATATCGCTAACAAATGTTATTTCCGTTCTGCGGGAGGAGAAAGAACATTGAAACAACTGGATGAAGATGAACCAGCCTGTAAGGAGGAAAACAAGGAGGAAGAAGTTGTGTTGGGAAGGATAATGCAAATTACTGGAGGAGAGGAGGCTGCTTGGATGCCTTTGTGACTAAAAAGTGGACAGTCTTTGAAAATGCAAGTTGACACAGGTGCGTGTAAATCTGTAATACATAAAAGAGATTATAAAAAATATTTTTCACACTGTAAAATAAGGCAGTGTAATTATAAATTAAAGTCAGTATCTGGGGAAAATCTCAAGGTGTTAGGTTCTATCAAGGTAGAAGTAAGTAATATGAAAAGAACTTTGTTTTTGATTGTTATTGAGTGTGAAAAATATTTTGAGCCTTTGATTGGCAGAAATTGGTTGAAAGTGATGTTTCCAAAATGGCAAAAATGTTTTGAACTAAAAGTATTAAATAAATGTGAAAGCAATGAGAAAATGACATTAATAAATGTTATTAAAAATAAATATAAAAAGGTATTTGAGAAAGACAGGTCTTCACATATATTTAATTTAAAAGCTAATCTGAAACTTAAACCTGGAGCAGAACCTGTTTTTCACAAGGCATATACGATTCCATACTCAAAAAAAGAGGAAGTTGAGAAAGAATTGTTAAGTTTAGAAAAGGCTGGTGTCATAGAAAGAGTTAGACATAGTAAATGGGCTAGTCCAATTGTTTTAGCACAGAGAAGTGACAAAAAAATACGTGTTTGTGTGGATTATAAGGTCACTCTAAATAAGGTATTAGATACTGAACATTATCCATTACCCATTCCAGAAGATATTTTTACAGAAATGTCAGGTGGTAGTGTATTTTGTGTATTGGACTTAACTGGGGCATATCAACAACTGTTATTAGATGAGACGTCTCGGGAGTACATGACCATAAATACTCATTTAGGATTGTTTAGACCAACACGGTTACAGTTTGGGGTATCAAGTGGACCTTCGGTTTTTCAATGTGCCATGGATCAAATTTTAAGTGGATTAAAAAATGTGAAATGTTTTATTGATGATGTGGTGGTTAAAGGAAATAGTTTAACTGATTGCTTTGAACATTTGTGCAGTGTTTTGGATCGTTTGAAATCCTATAATGTCAAAGTAAATCTGGATAAGTGTCAATTTTTTTGTGAAGAGATAAAGTTTCTAGGGCATGTCATATGTAAAGAGGGAATAAAACCACTGCCCGAAAAAGTAGAGGCTATTGTCAAAGCTCCAGCACCTAAAAACATTACACAATTGCAAGCTTACTTGGGTCTTTTGAACTATTATTGTAAATTTTTGCCAAGATTGTCAGAGTGTTTGAAACCGTTACATAATTTACTAAAAAATAATACTCCATTTGTGTGGTCTGAGTGTTGTGAAAAAGTCTTTGAAGAAAGTAAGCAGTTGTTAATAAGAAACCAGTTATTAGTACATTATGATTGTAAAAAAGATTTATATTTAACTACAGATGCAAGTGAATATGGAGTAGGGGCAGTATTAAGTCATAAAATTGATGGAGAACCTATTAGTTTTGCTTCAGGGTCTTTAGATAGTGCTCAAAAGAATTACTCTCAAGTTGAAAAGGAAGCCCTGGCTATAATATTTGCGATAAAAAAATTCCACAAATTCTTATATGGTAGAAAGTTCATACTAGTCAGTGATCATCAACCTTTAAAATTTATATTTGATCCTCTGAAAAGAATTCCTATTACTGCTAATGCCAGACTTCAAAGATGGGCCCTGTTACTGTCAGGTTATAATTATGAAATAGTATATAGAAAAGGAACTTTACTAGGAAATGCAGATGCTTTATCCCGATTACCGCTACCTGATACGGCAGAGGAGGCAGACAGGTTAAATTATTTAAATTTTACTGAAGATTACCCTTTGGATTTTAATGATATTGCAGAAAATACTAGAAAAGATCTCATTTTAAGTAGAGTGTATGATTATGTTACTACAGGGTGGCCAAAGTCTATAAGTCAAGATGAGTTAAAACCTTATTTTTTAAAGCGAGCCGAATTGACTGTGGAGAAGAAATGTGTATTATGGGGTAATAGAGTGATTGTACCTTTAAAACTTAGGAGTAAAGTATTAAAGTTATTTCATGAATCACATCAAGGTGTAGTACAGTCTAAAATGCTAATGAGAGAATATTGTTGGTGGCCAAATTTAGGTCAAGATATAGAGAAAATTATAGCAAATTGTAATATTTGCCAATCAACAAGAGATTTCACTAATAATACCTGTTCATTGGTACCTTGGAGAAAAACTGATAGAAATTTTGAAAGAGTACATGTTGATTTTTTTTATTTTAATTCCATAACATATCTCCTTTTGATTGACTCCTGTTCTAAGTGGTTGGATGTACATATTATGCAAAATACTACTGCAACTCAGGTAGTAGAAAAATTATGTAAAACCTTTGCCTTTACTGGAGTACCAGCAAAACTTGTAAGTGACAATGGACCACCTTTTAACTCAGCGCAGTTTATATTTTTTTTGAAAGTAAATGGATGTGAGGCTATTAAAACTCCGCCTTATCACCCTCAGTCCAACGGTCTGGCTGAAAGGGCAGTGCAAACAATAAAAAATAGTTTATATAGACTTAAAAAAGAAAATCCTAAATTAAGCAATGAGGTTCTGCTGCAACATTTTCTGTTCACTTATAGGAATTCACCAAATTCAACTGGTATGACACCAAATGAAATTTTGTTTAAGCAGAAACCTCGGACAAAATTTGATTTGATGAAACCTCATAACTGTGAGCCTAGAGAAAATTGTAATAATAGGGAAAAGCCAGTTAAAGTATTTAAGGAAGGTGATAGAGTATGGTGTAAGGAATTAAACAAGGGGAAAGGATGGGTGATAGGAAAAATTAGTAAAAGAATAAGTTTGGTTACTTATATTGTTAATGTGGATGGTATTGACAAATATTATCATGCATCATCTTTGAGATTGTGTCAAAATACTAATATTAATAGTGAGGATTACTCTAAGGTATTTGTACCGATAGAGGCACAGGGGACACAACATCAGGAACCCTCAGTTCAGATTCCAACTGAAGTAGTTGATAGAAGTTTTGTAGATTATAAAGGTAGAGAAGAAAGTTCAAGTAATATTCTGTTGGATAATGATCTGAGCTCTGGAAATACCACTGAAGCTTTTGGAGGAAATAGAGAATCAAGTTTTACTGAGAGTGCTGGAATGGAGTCACCTGTGCCTGCCTTGCGTAGATCTACTAGGTTAAGAAAAGTTCCTAATCGGTTAGATTTATAAACTAAACTTAGACTAAAATTTTGTAATGCCTATTTGTTGATTATGACTGTGTATTACTGTAGATTATTAGAATATAATATTTCTGTTCTATATACCTACATAACTGTTATGTAAGACTTCTCTAAAAGGGGGACGAGTGTTATATATGGTGGCAACACTAATTCCCGCCTTTTTTACGACAGCGGTTAGGACAATGTGAGATGTCGGTTAGAGTTTGTAAAACTTATATTGTGGACTTCATTATTAATAAAACAGACTTTAAAGCAGAAATTGGTGTATTTGTTAAAACATTAAAGTGACCTCAGGATTTCCGATAAGGCGGACCGCATATATATAAAAATGGGTTAGCACAACACGTCATCGAGACATATTAACTCGTATTATCATTATTGCGAGTTAATATTAGTCATCAAAACGAACGAACTATTGCTAGTACATTTATGTATTAATAATTATTGTTTCTCAATTAGTGACATGTAAGTCTTTGGAGAAAATAAATAAATTAAACCTATGTAATTTTAAAGTGGATTTTTGAACTTACCGATGCATTAGAGCAACTGAAAAGCAGTAATTGAACAGCTGAGGGTTCAGATTTGACCTGGCGAAGACACACGTCGACAGAAATTGTTCCAGCTGGTTCTCGGGAACGTCTGTATAGGAATACACACACGAGCATTAAGTATTACACAAAATAAAATAAAAGGTTCCTACCATATCATCATTATGCCACTGAGGTGGCAGACAAGCACACAGTCCACCTGATAGAAAGTGGTACTGTGGCCTATAGATATGCGCGACACCAGACGAGTCACACTCGTGCTGCCGACCCTGTTAAGACAGAGAGTTTCTGTGCCACCAGCTGTAGAAGACAAAGCAGGACAAGCCTTAGGTCTGCCCACTGATAGCACAAAACCTCTCCAGTGAGCTCTGGCTACCCTACTCATCGCAGGTAACACAACGCGAGGTTATTATGGCCGCGGTAGTCGCCCCTCGTCTGCCAACAAGCAGGTGAGATTGGATTCATTGCGAGCCTATTCCTGTCAAGTGAGCACTATAACTATGACCTGGCCCTCGATTCTGCTAAAGCAAAATCAACTGTCACACTCATACACAATGATAAATGGCATTAAATTTTAGACTTTTTTGCTATAAGATTAAAGTCCAAAATTAAATGAAGAGTGTCTCATTTCATTTTTTCATTCACTCTACAAAAAGCCATTTAATATTAGACTTTACCTTAGTGAATTTAAAGTTAAAATTAAATGGGTAATTCTTACAGTGTCTATGGTATGACAATGGTTTTACTTTAGTAGAATCGAGGCCCTGTATTTATAAATACCGTCGGAAGGAGAACATCACTACATAGTATACAGAGTCGCTTTCTCTGTCCCTATATCCCTTTGTATGCTTAAATCTTTAAAACTACGCAACAGATTTTGATGCGTTTTTTTTAATAGATAGAGTGATTCAAGAGGAAGGTTTATATGTATAATACATGTTTAATATAGTAGAGGGCGCAGCGGGAACGGGATCTGACGCCACGCGGGTAGAATAGTAGATTGTTCAACAAGGGACTAAAACAAGCCATAATGACAAGAGATGTTTTAGCCACCCGAGCGAAGCGAGGGTGGCTAATAGTTCGAGTGTCATTATGGTTGTTTAGTCCCACGTTCAACACTCTACTTTTCACTTTGAATGCGAGGAAAAAAAGCGACGTTTTATACAAAATTAAAATATTAAAAAAAAAATTAAGAACTAGGCAAATATCTTTTTCAACCTAAATATACTAATTTATCATATTATCGATAACGGGGTAAAGCCTCCGTGGCGTGGCGGTAGTTAACGCGGTCGCTACGCAGGAGGCGCGGGTTCGATCCTCGCTCAGTGCAAATATTTGTATGGATATGGGTGTTTCTATGTATAATATGTATGCATTTACAAAAAAAATATCTAAGTATGTATATCCGTATTCTAGATTCCATAATACAAGGTAGTAAAGCTATGCTTACCATGGATCTAGATAGCGTTGTGTGAAATGTTGTGGAATATTTATTTATTTTTATTTAGTTATAATAACAAAGTTTCTAAGCTGCACAATTAATTGGTGTAAGCAATTGGTGCTTACAACGCAAGCTTATTACGAATAATCTATTCAAAATTCAAATTGCAAAGAAATTTGTCCCGCGGTTTTTTTTGTTGTTAAGTGACGTACGGTTTATATGCTTGCATATATATTTAGCCAACAGATTCAAACTTGAAAAATAATTTAAAACTAATTGGAAATGAACTTATCCTTAATACTTACATAATAATTAATTAAATTAATATCATTAATCGTGGTTCACGAAATTAAATGGGATTTTTTGATTTTTTCAAATGTCATTTTGAGGTTATTTCTATACACAATCACTAAAAAGGTGATAATCCTCCCATTCACAAACACCGTGATTGGCTGTTTATTAGTTATCAAAGCGAATTAAAAAAAAATTACTTTAGTCCCTAGAGATTAATAAGGAACTTTAGTCCCGATATGCAGGGACTAAAGTAACATTTTAAGAGCATGAGAAGTGAAAAAATATTGGCGGTACGAAGTTCGCCGGGTCAGCTAGTAGAATATATCGTTTTAATATCATGTTTTCAAAAGATTTTTTACTAATATTCCCTCTAACCCCTCCAGCTAAACTAAATTGATTGTGTTAGGAGTGGGTTCACGTTGGTAGTGTAATGGCCAGGCAGGATTTGAACCTGAAACCTCTCGATCGTAAGGCCGACTCCTTGACCACTAAGCTACCGAAGATATTTGTGACACGATATTTGCGAGTTTATTGCCGGCAAGCGGGTACTGTGGCTCATACCTATTACCTAATAGTGGCCTGTATGTAGGTGAACATCTCAAGTGGGTTCACAATCAATATCGAATGGAGAACAGGAAAATAAATGTATTGTGCATCATCACTACATAGTATAAAACAAAGTCGCTTTCTCTGTTCCTATATCCCTTTGTATGCTTAAATCTTTAAAACCACGCAACGGATTTTGATGCGTTTTTTTTAATAGATACCTAGAGTGATTCAAGAGGAAGGTTTATATGTATAATACATGTTTAATATAGTAGAGGGTGCAGCGGGAACAGGATCTGACGCCACGCGGGCGGAAAAATATTGGCGATACGAAGTTCGCCGGGTCAGCTAGTAAACTATAAACATAACATATAACATAAACTCACGCCTTTATCCCCGAAGGGGTAGGCAGAGGTGCTAGCACCCACATTTCGCCAGTTTTATGTTTAGGTCCCAATGTAATAGGTGGCGAGCCTATTGCCATTAACTGGGCACTTATAAACCTGCGATAAATACACACATAACTTCGAAAAGCATCGAAAAGTCATTGGTGTGTGCCATGGAAAACCTGGAATCGAACCCGAGATATCGTCTCAGCAGTACATTACCCATAGTAATAAAAAATACTTACTCATAAGAACTTCAATGACTTCATCAGCCATTTGCTGGTGTTTCGGCAAGAACAACGAGAAGTCTGCATCAGTGGGCAGTTCTGTCGCGATCCTGAAGTTAACTTTCTGTTGCAAGTTTTCCAACGGAATCTTCCGCGAGATGTCATCTTCGTCACCAAAACGGTTGTTTAGTTCGACGCCGTTGTTCTCATATCCTGGAGGCTGTGACCAGAGATGGTTGTTAGGTAGGAAGTCATTCAGGCCACAGTAAAGATCCTTCTTTTACTTTGTTCAGGGGGTACAACCTCGTGACACATATCTTGAACCTATTCGTAAGTCGCGAGACAAACAAGGCCCAAGACGCTTAAAAGCGCGAGGATAACATTCGAGAAGGGTTTACAAAAAAAATTCAAAAAATTACATTCGTATGAACAACAAACTCGTGATTAGCACAGCCGCTACGTGTACGTGGCTTCGGCGCAGAGGGTGAAGGTTTGATTCCCACTCAGTACCCATGAATTTTGACTTAGTCTGGTTGTTTCTATGTATTGTAATACCTAATGTGTGTATTAAAAAAAAAAGGTTTTTAACTAGATATGACAATCCGCATTCTATACAAATTATAGACATTACTATTACCATACCACAAGCTAGTTAAGCGATGCTTACTTTGGTTGGATCTAGATATAATCTACAAATAATTGCATTGAGCGGGAATCGAACCCGCACCCACTGCGTAGCATAAGAACTATCTACCGCTACACCGCAAAGATCGTAAAATGAGGCCCAATAGACTCCAAATAGTAAAGCACTGTTAGTGAACTTACCAAGACCTCTTCCGTGAGCTGGAACAACGCCTTATCGTCTCCTTTGGGAGTGATCATCGGCTCGTTCGGCCGATCGAACAGCAACTCCAAATCGGACACAACCGTTGCCATTTTAGTTTATTAAACTAAAACTAAGTAAAAATAAACTACACACTCCACAGAGACTGTGAAGTGGAATGGTTAGTTGGAATATAGAACACTCTTTTATACTAATAGGGGAACATTCAGTAGGCTGGTATGGTATGCAGTGTTTAAACAGGTCGGAGTGCAAAACCGCACACCACTGTACAGGAACTGATAAAATGTGGGAGAATTTCTGTTCTATTGTTTGTTATCACTTATCAGTGTGGTGAATAAATGATTCGGTATGAAATGACAATAGATAGATTAAAAATATTAACTTAGAGTACCTAACAGAAATGCATAGGAGAAATTTCATTAATGTCTGTTTAGGATATAATATCGTCAATGGCAGACTTTTCCGGTACTTAAATACATTTCCTATATGGTCTTTTTATATTGGATAAGTCACGTTTATATGCGGGTAGGACGATATCCATCGATCATGGCTGTATATGAAGCCTCCAAATTTTCGAGGTCCAGGACAACCCCCAGTACAAGTCGGTACTCCTGCTGTTTGATAAGTAAGGCTCTGGTACAGGTTTTCCTCTCGTGGTCATCGGTAGTCGCTCTCATATAAGCCATGCCAATAAAATCGACTAATCGAACATCGTAGTTTTTTTATTGAATGTAAACTACGTTCAATATACTTAATGAATTTGTTTTAAAATTGTAGGCTGGGTAATAGTTAATTTAAACATTCAACAAAGAAAAGACGCTCCACACAGCTGATGTCCTGATTAAATTATTTGCGCCACATATGAAAATTTGGAGAGCATAACGCAGGTAAGAACCATCAAAGTGGCGCCTTTCATTGTAATAATAGTTACTGCGATTTCGACGCTTTTGTGGTGTGTAGGTAAGTATGACTACCACTATTGAAGTGGGGACGCCTTTGTCCGGGTGGGTGATCAGTCCTTCTGTGGGAGCTATTTCATTTTATCCATTTTACCTATAATATCGGCAATACAACACCCGGTTTGCTTATCGTTTGAATTCGTACGATTAGCCAGACTATTGGTATATCAGCATTGTTCATTCATGGTGGCACTTACCTATGGTGTGGCAAATAGCAGTCGCTTATCATCGGATGCACATACCTATGCAAGTCTAGTTTGCTACCATAGTATTATACGAAATCCACTGAGAGTCGCACCCAAGTGAGTAATTACCTGTGTTAATTACACTGTTTAGATACGCATCCAGTCTTTAAAGCATGCATGAAGTATGCTTTACAAGCTGATATCATGCGCCCTAATTCCGAACGGTGAAAACAATCAGCTATCTACTGTCATCGTTGTCTTAATAATATGTCATCCATGTCATCTACTATCAATGTCATTGAAAAATTATGTCAGAATCATAACCTTCAAAATTCTTAAAAAAATATTCATTTACCATAATAAACATGTTACTCAATCGAATATCACCCAAAATTTTGTCTCGTGGCTTAAATATTAGTAGTAGAACTTTACCAAATGTCGTACAAACTGGTATTAGGACTATAACATATACTTCAGAAAATGCAGAAGCCGTGGACTTGGCTTACGCTTCGTACGAAAGCACAAGCGAAGTGGAGCAAACAATGCCTCCTCTTGTCATATTACACGGGTTACTAGGTTCGAAGAATAATTGGAACAGTATGAGCAAAGCAATTCACCGGACGACGGGTAGGAAGGTGATTAGTGTAGACGCTCGGAACCACGGTGACAGCAAGCATTCAATACAGCACACGTATATACATATGGCACACGACGTGATGAAGCTGCTGAAGAAGCTGGAGTTGTCGAAGGTGTCGATCATGGGCCACAGTATGGGCGGGCGCACTGCTATGGTGTTGTCACTGCTCTGTGTAAGTTGTACGTAGTTCTTTTTACCATCAATCAATCAATCAATAAGTCCTGAATCCTTTTCATTGCATAATATAGCTCTCTGCCAACTCCACTGGGGAAGAGGCGTCGATGTATGTATGTGTAGGTAACTGTAATGACTCCTAGTTAGAGAGACTGCCATCTGACATAGGGCAGACGAACTCCATGAGGAATATACCCCAAAGCCCCAATAACACCTTAGTACCTAGTAGTAGTAATAATAATAAGTAGTTGGTTCTCTAATCTTCATTATTTTAACAGGTTTAAACATTCAGCATTTATTTTTCAGTCCGACATGGTATCAAGCCTAGTTGTGGTTGATATTTCACCAGTAAAGACGAGTCCACAAATTTACTCGATGGCCAACTTGTTTGATGCCATGAATGCAGTCGCTATCAGACCCGGGATAGCAATGTCTAAAGCTAGGAAGTTAGCAGACGAACAGTTAAAAAGTATTACACCAGATTTGAATTTGAGGAACTTCCTAATAACTAATTTAGTGCAGACAAACACTGGGTCGTATGCTTGGAGAGTAAATATATCAGCCCTGAAGGACAATTTCCAAACACACATATCAGGTTTTCCATCAAATTTGAGAGGACTTCAGTATGCAGGCCCAACATTGTTTATTGGAGGATCTTTATCAGACTATATTGGGTAGGTTTCTATATATTTATATGTTAGGTTATGGAGCTTCTTTTGAAATTTTTTTGGTCTTAACATTATGTAGTTTTCAACAAACAATGCAAGTACATATTTTAAAGATTTAAGATATTCATACTAAACATACATACTAAAAAAATTATATGCATGTCTGTAACACTTTCATGACCAAACCACTGATCTGATTTTCATGACATTTGATAGTACAGAGATAGACTATGTTTGGTCACGATAACAGATATCCATGCTGGCGGAGCCGCAGACACCAACTATAATTGCCGCACGCTATGATGGCCGTTTTGACTATATTGACTGAGTAACACAGTCTAGTCATCTGTAGTTGAGTTGACATTTGATAGTACAGAGATAGACTATGTTTGGTCACGATAACAGATATCCATGCTGGCGGAGCCGCAGACACCAACTATAATTGCCGCACGCTATGATGGCCGTTTTGACTATATTGACTGAGTAACACAGTCTAGTCATCTGTAGTTGAGTTGATAAGGCGGTACTTAATGACCATGTAAAAAAGGGAGAGCAAGCAAGCTCTGCCAAGTTCTCTTAGTTCTTAACAGCCAGGGCCTAGATGGCATTCCATAATACAACCTAAAAAGATCTTAGATTGATCATCATTTTTATTATTTTTTTTTTTTTTTTTTTTTTTTTTTGTATGGCGATCCCAACGATTCCGCCAATGACTCAGTCTTTATACTGATCGAAATAACCTGTGAAAGTACAAGTGTAACAAAATTTTCCCCATACAAACAGTCGATTTTGAAAAAAGAGGCCAAAAGGTTTTAGTGTGTTGAAGTACCTGAAAAGAAGACACAACATTAAAGCAAACACAGAGTTATGTGGTAGAGCAAACAAGTACAGTTTTACAGGTTAATATTGTTAAGATCTATAAAGTGGCATAGAATATAAATTAGTGGGGAATTGACATAAGTCAGGAGGGTGTTAAAGTTGGCAGGAAGAGGAATGTCGTTTGAGGGTAGGAGATCATACAGGGAGCCATTCACCCTAGAACATGAGAAGAAAATGTGCTCAGGAGTTCCTTCGTCCAAACCACATTCACACAAAGAACCATCTCTTATCCGTATCTTGGATAGAAAAACATTTGTACATGCATGGCCTAAACGGAGACGGCAAACTACAGAGGTTGCTCGCTTGGAAGCTTTGCGGAATTTAAAGAACCATGGTTTACTCGGAATGCCATTCTGGATGGAAGCATAATGTCTTCCCTTAGTTGAGCTGGACTGGGACCAATGCACATTCCACTGAGATATTAAGCATGTTTTAGCGAGAGCAAGTAAGTCCTGAGAGAAGGATCTGAATTGGTCACGAGATCCACTAGTGGAAGCAGTCCTGGCTAGAGAGTCAACCACTGTGTTACCCAAGATTCCGCAGTGTCCAGGTATCCAAACTAATGAGACCATAAGGCCCTTATTGTAGCATCTAAAAAGTGAATGTTTAATTTTAAGCACTAAGGGAGATCTGGATTTACTGGAGAATTGGTTAGCTATAACAGCTAATAAGCAACTCTTGGAATCTGTAAAAATAACTGATTTGTTGATACTGTGAGACTCTATGTATAGCAATGCCTCCAGAATGGCAATAGCTTCTCCAGTAAAAATAGTATTTATATTGGGAGATTTAAAAGATAATATAATGCTATAGTGAGGAATCCAAACAGCAGATCCAACACAGGAGCTATCTGACAACTTTGAGGAGTCTGTGTATATGGCTATAGAATCCTGCCATTTTCGATTGATTAGGCGTTGTAGAATCCTTTCAGCATCCACTGAGTGTTTACTAATACCCGAGTCTACAATAATATCAGGTGAAAAAATTATTGATTCAAATGGAATTTCAAATAAGGGGTTAAATTTGGATTGGGAACAGGGGAAAGGGAGGCGAACATAATTAACAAATGAGTTGAATAGACGGGGATGATCTTTATGAGACCAATATCCACCAGATGAAACATATTCAGACAGGGAATGTAGCTTGGGGATCAAAGGGTGGAAGGCAAGTTGGGAGGTCTTATACAAGTATCTATCAGAGAGGTATTGCCTCCTCAAGAACAAAGGGGGATCTACACACTCTAATTGTAGAGCATTAATTGGGGAGGACTTCATGGCGCCCAGAATTATACGGAGGCATTTTGACTGCATCCTGTCTAATAAACTAAGGGATGCTTTGTTACAGGGTTCAAGAAGAAATGACCCATAATCGAGATGACTGCGTATTAGAGCATTATACATCAGTTTCTGGCAATAGGGATGAGCACCCCACCAGACACCGCTCACAGACCGTATGATATTTAATTTTTTTTCACACTTCTCAATGGTGTAATTAATATGCTCTGTCCCTGATAACTTGGTGTCTAAAATCAAACCTAAAAATTTTACATTGTCTTTAACAGGAAAAATTTGGTCTTCACAGGAGATCACACAATCGGGAATGGATCGGCGACGGCTGAAGACAACAACCGTGCTTTTCGAGATTGATAGAGATAGTCCGTGATCTGCAAGCCAAATGTGGAGATAGTGAATTGCAGAATTTAGTTTTGTCACCGCATCCGACATTTGCTCCATGGAAACATACAAAGCTAGATCATCTGCATATTGCAGGATATTGCAGAAGGAAGTTACAGAAAGATCTAAGTCAGCTGTGTATATGCTGTAGAGAAGGGGGCTTAGGACAGAACCCTGAGGGAGACCTTTCCAAATGATTCTGGGGGGCAGGGTAGAATTTTGATACTTGATTAGAATTTTCCTTTCAGAGAGGAAATTCGATATAAAGTTCACAATCTTCTCTGGAACACTCAGCTTAAGCAACTTTTGCCTGAGCACAGGAAGAAGAACATTATCATATGCGGATGCTATGTCCAAAAACAAACCTACACAGAAATTATTTTTGGACATAGCTATCCGGACATCAGTAGTGAAGATGGAAAGACTATCAGTAGTGCCCAAACCTCTACGAAACCCAAACTGGGTTTTAGAAAGTAGACCCTGACTCTCCACGAACCATTCCAATCGGTTCTTAACAAGGTGTTCTAATATTTTAGCCATTGTGCAAGACAGAGCAATGGGTCGATAACTTGAGGCATCATCGCTTGGTTTGCCATGTTTCAAAATTGGAAGGACTATTTGGGATTTCCACTCTTCTGGGGGAATACCAGATTCAAAAATTAAATTTAGAATATTTAAGAAAAAATTTTTTGAAGATAGACTACTCTTAACAATGAAGGAGTATGGGATGCCATCTACCCCAGGTGAAGAATCCTTAAGAGGTTCTAAGGCAACTAGGAGCTCATTAAGAGTGAAAGGAGCATCAAAGTGATGTCTAAGATAGGGAGAGGAGTGGTGGACAGAACATTCAGAAGAAGTAGGGACAGATGGGGGAGCCAATTTCCGCGCGAACTCCTGGATCCAGACAGAAGAGTCATTTGAAGCAATGTGATTAGATGACATAGAGTATTTAAACTTTCTAATACTTTTCCATACCAGGGATGCACGTGTACGTGGGGATAGATTCTCACAAAACCTGCGCCAACCGTCATGTTTCTTCTGAGAGAGGAGTCTGACTGTTTCAGCAGCCACCCTTTGATAGTTTAGATAATTTGACCGGGACATTTCTCTCATATAAGCTTTTTCTGCATCTTTTCTCCTTTTGCAAGCAGCTGAACAGGATTGATCCCACCAAGGTAGAGAAGGAAGACCATTCCTGGGAGGCTTCTTAACCGGGAATGACTTGTCAGCAGCAATCAGAAGAGCATTCTTGAAACGGGAATACACAGAATGAAAGTTATTAGAGTCAGGGGTAGGCAATAACTCTATTTCTTGGTCAAGCCAATTAGAATAAACCTCCCAATCCACTTTTGAGAGGTTGTATTTTAGAAGTGGATTGAATGAAGGAATTTGTGTTTGGCTGGAAAGTGGTAAAATGATGATGGGAAAATGATCACTTCCATGGGAGCTACCTAAGACCTGCCATAAAAGACATGAAGAAAGAGAAGGAGAACACAGAGACAAATCTACAGCAGAAGGGCCAGGATGCGACAAAGTCGGCCTGCGAGTAGCACTGCCATTATTAAGAATACAAAGGTTCAAAGAATCCAAACAATCAAGAAATGAAGAAGACAAGTCATCACATTGATATGATCCCCAAGAAGTATGGTGAATGTTGAAGTCACCGAGGATTACTATAGGAGGAGAAATAGAAGATATAATGTTAATAAGGTCCGAAAGTATGGTAGAATCAGGGTATGGAATGTACACAGAAAGAAAAGAAATGTTCATTGCTCTAACAGCAACGATATGAAAAGAGTCACTGTGAGGGGGGATGGGAATTTGGGAAAATACAATACTTCTGGACACCAACAAAGTGGATCCAGCATGACCGTCATTTCTGTCATCCCGAAAGCAGGCAAACCCAGACATCCTGAAACGGGAATCGGGCCTAAGCCATGCTTCCTGGATGGCAACAACGAGCGGTTTATATTTATTAATTAAATATATTAGGTCATTTTTTTTATTATGAATACTCCTACAGTTCCATTGCAGAAGGGGAGGGAATTTTACTGGTCAGAAGTAGAAGCTGAGAAAGTTTGTTTTTGAATTTATCAGGCAGCTCAGTATCACTAAATCTAGTGAGCATGTTAATGAGGGTGGAGAGTAACAAATCAAGAAGATTGTCATTAGACGAAGATTTTGGGGTATCAACTAAGAGAGCAGAGCCATTAGGCATGGAAGAAGGGGGAGGTTGAGTTAAAAAGTTATGAGCCTGTCTATCATAGCCAGGACTCGAGGCCGGGTTGTAAACTCTTTCAGGGGAATACACTGTTTTCCTGTATGTCCTTTGAGGTTGACCCTGAGAGAGGTGAGAGGAAAGTTGTTGAGGGTTAACAGAAAATTGTTGGGAAACCAGCTGGGAGTTTGCCAAAGTTGTAGATCTCGCGGTGTCAGCAAAAGACTTTCTCACATGGGGGAATCTAGCTGATGCCTCCATGTAGGAAATGTTCTCTTGAGACATTGTCAGTTTGATAGATTTCTGGCGGGAATGTTCAGGGCAGGAAGGGTCTTTAGCAGAATGAGGTCCTGAACAAAACAAACATGTGGGGGTTGGAGTAGAGCAATTTGAACCCTCATGGGCTTGGCTGCACAAGAAGCATCTGGGAGATGATCTACATTGTGAGGTGACATGTCCAAATCTGCAACACTTAAAACACTGAATAGTAGGGAGAACATAGGTTTCCACTGGCAGAGAATTAAAAAAACAATAAACATGAGGTGGCAACTTCTGGCCAGTAAAAGTGACAACAATGGTTTGCGTAGGAACATATGTAGGTATGTTATTGTCATTAGTGACTCTTCTATTCAATCGCCTAGCCTTCATTACAGAGCCATAGCCCGGGGGAACCTCTATGGACTGCACCACCTCCTCCAAGGTCCATTCCACAGGCACCTGCCTTATAATACCCATACGGGAACATGCGAATGAGGGGATTATGGTCTCATATTTAGCACGTGCTAAAGCTGGATGGGTTAAAAAACTGTTAGCGTCACTAGCAGACTTAAATTCCACCGAAACTCTGTTTCGGCCAACTCGCTTTACACCTCCAGGAACGATGTTCTTAATTTTGTTATTAGACAAAAAGTGGCCGAATTTAATCGATTGGAAAACCGTTCCTGAAGCAGTATCTCCGACATCTCTAGTAACATGGACCAAAAAGGGGCCCGAGTCCGAGTCTGAATAATTAGAAGGCTTATTTGCGTGATCCGGATGTACATACGTGGTTTGGATCGAAGGGGAAGATTCAGATGGATCTATTATAGTTTTTTTAGCAGCAACTGAACCTCCCTGAGCATCATTCGGGCGCTTCTTGGTGGCAGAACTGGTGGTTCGATTGAGAAGCAACCTCAATCGATCCTCGTCCCCTCCAGGGTCGGGAGGATCGTTATCCATATTTAAAAATTTTGTTAAATTTAGGACTTACCTAGAATATATTAGTAATCTAAGCACACAAAAACAATACAAAAGCAAATAAATACTTCAACAACACAATATTATCCGTAAAATCTCTTTTGGAATAGACGAGCACTTGCAGCAAGCACAAAGTCACCCAACCAAAAAAAACTTTTATTATTTTACACTTTCAGAAAGAATGACATATTATTTCATTTTTATTATTATACACTTTCAGAAAGAATGACATAAAAGTAATACAGGACTACTTCCCACTTGCTGAGTTGGTTTTCATTGAGGGAGCTGGCCACTGGGTCCACAGTCAGAAACCAGAGAAATTCTTAGATACAGTTTGCAAGTTTTTAAAAGAGAAATAAGTACAAAACATTAAATCCTGGTAGATGCTAATTTAGATAACTGTGATGTTAATAGTTGTAATTCAATGATCTTATATAAAAATGAGGTACCGTGAAACGGGGTTCATAGAAATAAAACCAGACAAGTTTGTCTCTGCTCACCCGTTATTATATTTCTGTAAGAAATTACTGACAATAAGGCCGTAATTTTTCTGCCTTATCGCAATATCAACAGTACACCACGCTGTACTTTGTTCGATGTCCTGTTGCATTCAATGTGTATGATATTTTTGAGGTAGGTTAATTAGCCTGGTGTTATAGACTTTTTAAGCGCCGGTCATCATCATCATCTATATGTTAGTCCCGGTCTTATCAGAGGACTTCACAAAGTTCGGTATCTATCTGTTTTTAAGTGCCGGTATCTGTTTCGAATATAAGATCATTGGCGTAACTGTGATTTATAATGACCTCCACTGATTTTTAAAAGATAAATAGTATAAATCTATTACGAAATTAAAATGTATGTACAAAAAACTATTGGATATTCATTTGAATAATTGTGATTTTAATTAGTGATTATTTATAGTTCTGAAGTAATAAAAATATACCTAATGAGATATAATATAGTGTTGTTATTATTTCCTTCTTTCGATTTGGCTCAGCTTGGCCTTTATGTCAGCGGCTGCCAGCTAACTTCTTAACCCCGAGAGACGCAACCGTTAATCAGGCGAACAGCATGAGAATTTTCAAAAGGGACGTCTAACATGTAATGGTGACCCTCTTTCCTGAGACTTTGCCTTCAGCTTACCATCAGGCGAGGTGAATTGACTGGTCCTTTAATAAAAAATAAAAGACTAGTTTGTCATGCACCATGCTACGATTGGGATGCCGGCAGGAATCTAGGTTGCCTGGAAGAAATCGCTTCTAGCGCCCATGCAGCATTATACTGTATACCTAGTACACTGAGTATAAATCAATGATATAGTGTATTATACTATGTATAGTATGCGTTCTGACTACTTGTCTTACTATAAAGCTATTGGTGTACAATAAAGAATTATCCATCTATCTTATACGGACCCTTCGTCACTGGTAATAGAATTATATCATATTATCTGTGCTGCCTATGCATGTAGTCGGGGAAAATGTTTGTAATCAGTAGGCACTAAGCCACGTAGACCGGTGACCAGTAAACAATGCACGGATGTGGTGATACATTGTATTCACTGAAAACCAGTAGCTACCTACTGACTGATGATAACAGTTGGACGCGAGTGTATTGTGATGTGAGCTGCTTTTGCCCTCGGATCCCACCGCGTGTACGTGTATGTGACCAAACATAGCCTATGTCCTTTCCCAGTCAAATCTATCTCGGTACCAAATTTCATCCAAAGTTGCTTTCGCATTTATAAATATCTTTTGACCGCGGTTCCGCACGTGTGATGTCGGTTATCGTTATAAATTGTAGCCTATGTGTTATTCTGATGTATAAGCTATATTATTGTAAAGTTTCATTCAAATCCAGACAGTAGTTTTTACGTGAAAGAGTTACAAACAAACATCCATACTTTAAAACTTTCGGGTTTTAATATTAGTAGGATATTATTAATATGGATTCCTTGCAGAATTTTAAGTCGGGTATGACGCTAAACAGTGTAAAATGTTCGATTGCCAATTCAGAGATCGCGGGTTCGATTCCCGCTCAGGGCAATTGTTAGTATGTATAATTTTGCCAGATGGTTAGTAAGAAGTTGTACCTCGTTCTGTACAGGTAGAAAGTGAATTGTATAGTAATAAAATAAATAACACAACACAAATCGTTTATAAAAAATAAGTAGCAATTTTATTAACAATAAATTATTTAAACCTATTCACAATATTATCTAAAACAATATTTACATAATCAGGTATCTCCAAAACATCAGTTGTACAACACATTTCGTACAGTCAGCGACAGAACGAGCTTGACTACAAAGTCTCGAAATAATCTTAATACCTAGACGCGTATCCTGGACCTTTTCAACTGTATACATGCTACCAACTTGTCTCTACTGTAAATCTAATGTACAATGTACAATAAAGTATTATCTATCTATCTATCTATGTAAATTTCGAGACAAACGAGGCCCTTTTTTTTACGTGCAGGAAATCCCCACGGATACCCCGAATCCGGAGCCGGAGGGGGAGGTTATGTCGGACTCGAACCGACTAAACCGCACGCCGTCTGTGGGTCGTTGTGCTAGGCTGAAGGTGAGGTTGTCTCGCGACATATCCCTCGCACCTCGGCTGACCCAGGGCCATTTCTCTCGGTCTCGGCCCTCCACGGGAGGGGGTACCGCGCGGTCTCCGACTCGCCACCGGTATGGGGGGGGAGGGGGGTCGCATCGTCCCGCGATGCGCGCCGCCGCCGTTCAAACGAGGCCCTAACGTGCGTGGATTGATTCCTATCATCTATGATTGAATTTGAGTTCGTCCAGCACCATAGCACCCCGTGCTATCCCCAAAACACACTCCAGTAAAGTGTGCTGTGCACTTATAGACTACATTTAAGGTCCAAGTTTTTTTTTATATACCAATTAGGTGTGTAGGCCCACCTGATGAAGTGGTTACCGTGGCCTACGGACGTGTGCGGACGGATTTGTCATTATTAATAGTGCAACACCAGGGGCGTCACACTCGCGCTGCTGACCCTGTTAGAACAGAGAGTTGCCGTCAGTGTAGAAGATAAAGCAGGACAAGCCCTGCTTTCCACTGACAACACAAAAACTCTGGCTACCCTAATCACCGCCGCGCGCCGGGAACACAACACGAGGTTAGGCCGCGGTATTCTGTAGGGCGGAGGTACTTCCCCAGTCGGACTGCTCCATTGGACGGAAATACCCGTCGTGTCCTACCTCCTTGATATATGTTCTGAGCAATATTGAGACCAAATCAAACAGTTTTATTGATTTTAATTGTATTATTATTCGAATTAAAGGTGTGTACCAGATATCAGAACATTCAGTCAACAGCCCCACTAGACAAGTGACCACACCAACAAGACCACAACAACAATTCGCTAGTCGGCGTTTGGTGGAATAGAATGACGAATGTATGGGATTTGACGTATTAGACATGACGACTGTCATTTACGTCAAATCCCATGCATTCGTCATTCTATTCCACCGAACGCCGCGGCCGGCTAGCGAATTGCCACTTGTCTAGAGGGGCAGGAAGGAGGGAAAACCAAAGCATTGAGATAATTTTGATTACTTCGTTCGTCAAGATCGATCTGGTGCTGACTGTAATGTAAGAGCAGATCCAAAATAAATCCTTATAAGTCCTTACTATAAGCCTCTTAACAACAGTTAACACTAGTTACCGTGGCCTAAGGATGTGTCCAACAACTTAAAAAGCATACACAGAGAGGAGGCGACCTAAGTAACTGTGGACTGCGACTCCCGGCAGCGACTGTGTGCGAACCCTATAAAGTGCCTCTTAATTTTACGAATGTTTATACTACTTACCGAATAAAGAGAGTTGTTTTGCCATTGACCAGTACATGAAAAAAAAAAGTAGTCGGATTTAACCACTTTCCCCCACACTCTTGACAACATACAAACAGACAGACCACACTCTCACATTCGCACCGGTTCACGTGGATTTCACAGGTAACCTGCACCTCCTCTCTGTATATGCTTTGTGCGTAAAGTAAAACTAGGACTTTTATGAAAACAAAAATTAACATTGGTATGACACTACTGGCCTCGTTACCGTCCATCTTAACCATTTTCTTTTTATTTTTAAATTGGTAGCAAAATATCAAAACGCTAATAAGTGCATGCCGTAATCACTACATAGTATAAAACAAAGTCGCTTTCTCTGTCCCTATATCCCTTTGTATGCCATGTAAATCTTTTAAACTACGCAACGGATTTTGTTGCGGTTTTTCAAATAGAGTGACTCAAGAGGACGGTTTAAAGGTATAATACATGTTTAATATAGTAGAGGGTGAAGCGGGAAGAGGATCTGACACCACGCAGGCGGAAAAAAATGGCGGTACGAAGTTCGCCGGGTCATCTAGTCGGTTATATTTTAAGCTAAGCATGTTTACATATAATACAAAATCACTATTTTGTATTATATGTAAACAAGTACAATGTCCCCTACATTCCAGAATTTATTAATATATTATGTGTACAATAACCAACAACATTTGAGTCAGTCTGTCTGATGTATATTAAATGAAATAGACTATTATTATTTGACTAGCTGTTACCCGCGGCTCCGCCCGCGTGGATGTCGGTTATCGCTTAGTGTTGAGTCATGACTATTTTTCTAAAATAATTGTAGCCTAAGTTACTCCTTATTACTTCAGCTAGCTGCCAATAAAAGTCACGTCAAAATCGGTCCAGCCATTTCAGAGATTAGCCGAAACAAACAGACAGACAGACAAAAATTGTTATTTTGGTGTATGTACCGTATTATATTCATATGCATGTAGTAAAATACGGTTATTTCAATATTACAAACAGACACTCCAATTTTATTTACTTATATGTATGTATGTATGTATGTATAGATTAAGATAGCAAAAGTTGAATCAGTTCAATGGGTTCGAACCCGCGGTCTGTCCCTTACAGGGGGAATACATAACCTAAGAGCCACCGAACCACGCTTGAAGCTATCCAAATTCTCCTGTCTATCCATTTTAGTGCGACGGTATCGGAATCCTCTCTTAATCGATTTGAATAGTTAGCATAATAAATGGTTTAAAATTTCATTCTATTATCATACCGGGTGTAAGCGGAACGCCCCCGAAGCCGAAGGCCCGTGATAGCACTCCGGGTACTTTACATATTGGCATAATTTATTTCGATTTGGTGAAAAAAACTATTTAATTAGCATTATTTATTTTCCATCGTATTCGGAAAACTCAATGACTACTTAAAAAAAAAAGAAAGCGCGTGCTCTTTTGTAGTGATGTTTTTTTTTATGAAATTGCCGTTTCATTGAGCTTTACTAATGATACGATGGAGAATAAATTATAATGCTAATGAAACGGTTTCTTTTTTCATGAAATCGAAAAACCATTTATGCCAATATGTAGTGTACCCGGAGTACTACCACATCCCTTCAGCTCGGGAGCCTTACAACTGGTAAAGTATTTTAAGTATAACCACTATGGGTATCATGGATGTGGAATTTCGTAAACATAGTGTGTAAATTTTAACTGTAATAAAATGTATATACACAATATAACACTGTCAAATGTAATGGTGATATATCTATTATAATAACCCACTTTTATTCAAAAAATACCACTACTTAAAATAAGTCAGCTTATAATATAATACTTGCACCCGAGAACAAGTATTTCTTTGTCAACAATATACAGTCAATGACAGAAGTTCATTATGATAATTTTTTTATAATACCTTTTTATATAGGAATGCCCACAATTAGTGTATAGGTAGTTTTTTATTAACGATTAAAAAGGTATGAAGACGAGAAACTACGTTTGTGCCTATTTAATTGAAATAAAACAAGTTTCCATGTATAGTAAACATTTTATGTAACTGTTTAAAATTATGTAACTGTAAAAGCGTTTTCCGATCCGTATCCGATATCCGATATTAGTGTCGGCTCCGATATCGAAGGAAATAAAATAAATAATAAAATAATTGCTAGGAATTTTTTTTTCTTTTTTTCATCCAGTCTGTGCGATCGAGCAAATTGCCGAATCGGACCGATTCTATTGAATATATGTGAATCGGCGTCAGACACCCAATATCAGAAAATGTGAAATCGCTTTAAGGATACTTAAAACACGAGTGCGAGTATTTTACAATATGAGACGGGTGTTTTAAGACCATATTACGAGCAGTTTCATACACTACTTTGAAATAATTAATTTAATTTGCATAAAATGAGAAAAACGTAGAGCACTAAAATCTATTTGCTGATTGCGTATGCATGTTGCGCCGCGTCCACAAACTAGAAAATATCCAGCTGGAGTTGTTCAATTCGGAAGTTTATATTTTTGTATGTTTTTACGCGCATAGCTTCGTCATGTGTAGACGAATTTGCAAGTCTTCTTTCGAACACGAAAGAAGACTATTCCGAAATCATACCATTTAATTTTTGTAAAGATCCGATAAAAATCATCACATCATAACATCACGCCCGTATCCTTTGAATGTGTTCAGAATGTTCCGTGATATTACAAAAAAAACAATAAAGTATAACAAAAGTATATTATAAATGTTTCTAAAAAAGTAGAAATAGATAAAGTTTGACTACATCACTAAATAAATAGCGAAGAAAGTTCTAGAATAAATAAGAATGACATGACTATTGTGTGTAATCAAAAACAACCTTTATTGTTATGTGGTAAGGTAGAATTTTTTTTCTTTGCATTTCAATAAGATTTTTTATAAATTCTGCTATATTCTGACTTATCGATGGTATGAAACAACTCCATTTCGAATATTAATGCTCCTACTATCATCTGTGCACTGCAAAATGTCCCAGTAAGGCATATTTCTATTAAATAGTATTAAATAACACACGGTGCAAAACTGTCAAATAGACGTGATGACAGATACGACTGAAGGTTGAAATTATAAGGTCTTGCAAATCTCCGCATAAGAATGACACGCGTGCCACGCCTACTTCACACTTCCACCGTTTTTTTCTGTTCCGTGGTTTGACTACACGTGTCATTGACAGTTGACAGTATAATTTCTCTCAAATATCAATTAACCTACAACATTGGCGAGATTTTTAAAGTTCCAAGAGTCCCATGTAGTGATTAATCTAGTGAGTTATCCTACTTATCCTTAGCACCACAACAATTATCACATTTTTTATCTGTGCCGGAACATATCACGGGTTTATAATTAGGTGTCCAAGGACCTAAGCTGTCATTTGAATAGAAATCCATAGGATAAGTACCATCCTCTTTTAACCATTTGCTATTCCCTAATGTAACAGAAAGTTCGTAAGGTGTAAGCAGTGGTTTGGGAAAAGCTGCCCCCCAATCAATAGACAGTCTTGGACATGCAACTTGTACAAATGCATCAAGTCCAAACAACATTAATTTGCTAGGAAAAATTTCTGACAGGAGTATCTTAACAAATGTTTTGTCAGAATTGCGAATTTGTTTTTCTAAATTACTTAATACTTTTGTGCTGCCTTGCCTGCCTAACGTGCCAAGGATGAGTCCAAAACGGGCAGCAGTTTTACTTACAATTACTTGATTATTTCTATTTGATTGCATTAATTCATGATCATACAATTCAGACGTGAATTTTTTCTCGTAAGGATCATATTTATAAGCTGGTATTTTAGGGTTAGCTATCATTATGGCTTCTAAATGAAACCTACCATCGCCTAGGTATACTATAGCCTCAGCATCTAGTTTAGGAGCTGTACATCCTAATATTTCACCAGGAGATAATGGCTTTGATTGCGGTACCGTTACTATATAATCTTCACTTCTCAGATTTTTAGCTACTGAATGTAACGTAGTAACAAATTGAATTGTACTCACTATAGCTATATGGCTTTTGCTAGGAAAGTTTAATTTTATTGTGTCTACAAAATGTGAGGGGTCAATTTTAATATCTACAAATATATAGAGAACCTTAATGTCACTAGTTTGGTCGATGGGTATAAGACAGGAATGACCATAGTGTACTAGTAGGTCCACACCAAGTGCAACAGCAGTGAAGTCATCGATGCAACAAGCACCGTACGTCACATCACCCATAATGACGGTGTCCGCATCAGTAAATGTTTCTATTATGTCACATAGTGTAGTGGCAAACATTGTCAAGCCTGTAAGAAAAATATTGGACATTTAATTATGTAAGTGTAAGTAAAAGAATTTATGTCACCTAAGGGACTAAAGTGAGAATCTCTAAGTGTGAATCGGTGTCAACATTAATAAATTATGAGTTGTGGATCTCTTCAATGAATATTATTTATATGTCCAAGCTATAGTATATAGGAAGGTCTTAGGTAGAGATAGTCCTAAATCTAGCCAGCAATCTCTCGCTAGAATTGTGTATACTAAGTTTGTTATATTTTGTTTTAGGCTAGAAATTGTTAAAAGTTAATATTCTAAGTATTGTACTATATTTTTGAGGGTGTAGTATAAGCATTAAGAGTTAAATTGAAATTACATGCAGCTATTCTAAGTAATAAATTGCATTTACCTTCCGGCATTTGAAGAGCCACACGTTTTGCATTTAATGATCTTATTCTCCATATTGTTTTATGTATTTCGAAGTTATAATTTTGTGGCAACGTTTCACAAGCTCTGTTTAGTAGTGGGTCGTTTAATAAATCACTTGGAATTTTATTTACTGCACGAATATTTGGCTTGAATGTCTTTCGCTGTCCTTCGGGTTTGGCGCGTACTACCACGACTCCCGGATTATTGGCCAAATCTTCCATCATTAAACTGCTATAAACACATATTTTAATTCAGATAATTCACTCAATGCGTCAATAACATAAAAATCACAGGTTATTTTTTTGATCAAAATATAAACACGCACGGTGGCCTACGTGACTTTTCGCAAGTGATTACGTTCCATTTCTTGATGTCAGTTATGTGTTTTGATAAAAATAACTACGTTTGCTACTTGTAAAACCATTTGATTCTTCTTATTTCTCAAAACCGCTTTGAATCTATAAATTGTCTGAATTCTTGCGAGAATATTTATGTAATTTTTTTAGTGCATATTATGTTTATTTCAATTGGTATAAAGTTTGCGTATAATGAATAAGTTACTAACCGAGCGAGCCAATCTTTTATTATTATTGCACCATATGCCGTTTATCAAGGAAATCAGATGGCTACGCTCCCATAAAAGTCAAGATAAGCTATACCAGAAAGAGAAACCGTGCATGCAACTATTTTCTTTCTTACGCGTCTATGGCGTGGCGATAGTGAACGCAGTGAACATGAGTGAACGCGTCTATACACAGGGGGCGTGGGTTCGATTCCCGCTCAGTGCAAATATTTGTATGCATGAATATGACTAATTGCACTGTTCTGAGAGCACATTAAGTCATACGAACATATATGACAGTTGTTTGGTAGTTTGAGCCCAACAACTAGGTAGTCTAACTGAAATACTTCGAAATCGCCAGTGGGTTTTGGAGGTTAGATGACAGTCGCTTTAAGGAAAATATCGGTGATGGTCCCGTGACATTACCCAATATCGAAGATCAGCCAAACCCACACGTGCTTCGTCTGGAAAAAACGAATCTCAGACTCTGCGTTGAAAAGTTTCGGATGCGACGGGGTTTAACGCTAGGATAATGCAGGAGATTTTCTTTCTTTCTCTTTTCATTAAAGCTGGCATGGTAGTGATCACAAGTGATCAGCAGCCTCATTGGGGCGGAAAGACTCTTCGAAATCTGTCACGTCACACAAACTACTGATTGGATTGATCAAAAGAGATTAATAACACGCTAGTCGACATACCGCACATTGGGCAAAACCATAACAATTGACTTGAATTAGATAAAAATAAACACAGTGGGTGGATTTTATATACTTTATATCTATTTATTTAAAGTTACTGCACTAAAGACTCCTTATAAATTTGATCATTAACTCTAAACACGTTCTAGGGTCGTCGTTATAAACTGTGTGTCCAGCTCTTTTGACGTAGGTAATCACAGATCGCGGGAACATATCTCGAACCAAGTTCAATTCGTCAGGCCTGTAAAACAAAACAATGTCATAATTCAAATCGATTTAGATTGAAATAGGTGAACGCTTAAAACGAGACTTGGACCCGTGACCAGTGCCCTAGGGTGCTTACATAAAGAAGCGGTTTGCCCATTCCGACCAGCTGGCGGCGATTGGTTTATTTGTTTTATTGGTTTTGGTTTATTGGTTTTGTTTATTATGTAATGTATATGATCGCGCGGGCTAACCTGCTTCTTTATATAAGCACCCTTACAGGGAGAATGCTCTGACCACTGAGGTACCTAAGCCATGCCTTGAGCATTCGAAATTCTCAACAGTAAAACTATTTTGGCATCCTAATTGATTTTAAATGTCATTAAACATTTTAATTCCTATATAAGTAAATCAAACAGACGTGAATTTGGACTTACGGCAGTCCATTTACAGGGGAATACTATACCAACTGAGATAACTTTTACATTTTACGACGACGATCATTATTTATTACCGGAGTTCATAAGAATTACATTTAATGGTTTGGTTATGTCGGAATTACTGACTAAACCGCCGTCTCAGGTTTTCAGATGCTGGGGTGAAGGATTGCCTAGTCTAGAGTATATCCCTCGCATCCCGGCAGACCCAGGGCAATCTCCGATTCCTAAATGGTCCCCTCGAGTGTGGGTGCTACGGTGTCACCACCCGACGTTATTGCTAATTCAACCAATCAATTGGCCTACTGCAGTTCACTGCTGGACTAGCTGATCATAGGCCTGTCTCAATGTGCGCCCTTTTCCGGGCCAATACAAATAAATAGCAGATTATGGCGCTATGCAAGTAAAGTTGGTGATTACCGCTGAGGCGATATTGAGACCCGAGCCATCAGGCAAGGGTCTAAAGAGAGCCGAAGACGGTAATCAACAATACACACGTGTATCATACGACGTCTTTCATTTGACTTGTGAATAATATAATTCTAAAATAACCCCTATTTTAGGATTATATTATTCACAAGTGAAATGAAAAACGTTAAGGACTTCACATCAATTACAACATATATCGGACGCTGTACAGTATATGTGTATTTATCGGGCGGTGTACTAGGTACATAAATCGAGACATTTTAATTAATAAATAACTGTAATTTCACAAGTAAAAACAAATTGTGAAACTTTTTGGTACTGGCGGACTAGCGGGAATCATAAAAAAAACACATGTTTAAACAAATAAATATTTTGATTTGATTTGATTTGACTAAAAAATGGTGAATTTACTCACCTAAGGTAAACAGAGAGAAAGCTAAAGTTATATTTGAGTAAAAGTTTTGTTTATTATACATTTATTTTTTTAAGAATAATGCAACTCAACCAATGAAACTAAAAAGAAAGTCATTATCCCACTCGTGATTTAATAACATAAAAAAATCACAGTTTGATAATAGGTATCATGATGTGCCTAATTTCGGTGAGATTAGAGGTACATTATGAGCAAGTGAAATGAAAATTGATATTTCCCTTGGAATTATTCAAAAGATAAATAAATATGAATGCTAACTTACGGAATAAAATCTGATAACTGACCGCCGATAAACAGTGTGGGACCATCATATACTTTCCGTTTCAATTGATCAGGGAAAGTTATCCAGTATTCGTAATGTTTAATCAGCACATCTATGTTGCAAGCCCAACCATAGGAACCGTCTGGTTGCCGTCTTATGTTGGACAACACAAGTGACATAATGGCTTCATTTGAATTGAATTTCTTCAACTGTTGGCTCGCTTCAGCTTTAGCTTTTGACAACAGTGTCGCATTTTTGAAGTCGATCGCTTTCATGCCCTCTAACAATTTTAAAACTGAATCTCTGTAGTTTCTGGGTATTGATATAGGTGATATATCCATTACTATTAAACCATTAACTGTTCTCGGCTGAAAATACATTGATAGGAGTGGTGCTACGGGCGAGTTCGTAAATATTTGAAAACTCGCTGGTATCGGAATCGTTATACCTACTTATTTCAGAAATAAGAGAGCTACGTATACGATTAGAGGATATAGGGAATTACGAGGCTTTCGTCTCAAAAGCCTATAAAAACTCTTAGATCCACTGGTACACTTAATACAAAAATAGGTTAGATAGGCAGAGGCTGCAGTGCCTCTTAAAGCGTTCAATAATCATGATTATCTATGTAAAAAGATAGGGTTCTTTAAGAAGGGCCATAAGAAAGTTCTTTTCGGATCCCTAGTGTTGCACACGTCAATAGGCCTCGCTAACCACTATCCATTAGGTGTGCAGTTGAGCTATAGGGATATGTATTAATCAAATATCTCACCGCTGTCAATGCTACTGCCATGGCCGTTCGGCCTCCCATTCCGTAACCTATCAGAGTCCCTTCTCGAGTACCCAAGTTTTCGAACAATTGCAAGACGTCTGCTGCTTGATCTGTGTATTTGTGAGATTTCGTATGCGGACTTTCACCATGGTTTCTCTGATCCACCACCACCACTGTTCGTCTAGTAATATTCAATATAGTCTTGCCAATACTACTCAATTGCCCTTTATGTCCTACAGCACCGTGAAGCATGAAGATAGGAGGTTTTGGCATCTCGTTAGTTCCCATTCCGAGTATTTTAAATGATAAAGTAACGGCATTTTTGAGAGTTTTTGGTATGGAACTAGTCATATCTTTCAAGAAGATTTAATAAATTATGTTGACGAAATTTGCCGTGCCATGGCAGAGAATAGGTTCGCTGCATACCAATGTGTAGGACCTACAAATCTAATGATGAATTCCAATGTTTATCTAATATTTAAATACTTATGAGTTTCATGATTTGAACATTTTATTTATTTGACCTTGACGCATATTTGACGTGATTAATGACTAGATAAAAAACAACCACAGCATAAAAATAGATCAATATGTGTTAATCAAGACTCATGTCGCGATAAAGGAGCTCCTATATACATAATGTCAGAAGCTCTTCAGGACTTGGGTTTTGTTATTCAATACCACAGGTTCTGTTCCAGAGAAAAATTAGTTTCTTGCAACAAGTTACTAATGCAATTCATAGTTGTTCCAACCTATTTCAAGGAAATTAACGCCAAATTTATGGAGTTAGACTTATCTATTATGTAGGTATAATATACCAGTGAAGTTGACTTGTCTTAGACGAGTACATAAGTATATGATTAATGTATTAATGTGTTAATTGATCATCATTACTTAGTACATAATGACAACAGATATCCTAAAGTAACCATCATTTTAATGTTCCTCGTGATTGCACCTCGGAGCCTCGGCGTCGCTTACTCCTCCTGATTTTAATTAGGCCTTTACTTACTACTTACTTCCAGCGGGGGACGCCGCAGACCGGACGGGTGATCTGCCCTTTTATGGGGGCCATTTCACCCAATTCCCCTATTCCTCCTGTTTGGAGGCCAAGAAGTGTCCGGCAATCACGGCGGCGTTCCGTCGAACCTACCTGTCTCTTTGCAGAATCTTACGATCTGTTCCACCTTCAGATCCTCGAGGTCTTGTTCTTCTAGGGTGTCCGTCCCCATGTTTTCCCATCTTATCATTGAGTACATGGGGCATTTGGCCAGCAGGTGGAGGCTGGTTTCCTCCTCCTCCATGCACTCTGGGCATTTGGGGTCAGTTTTCACTCCTATAAGTGTCAGGTGCCTATTTAGTCGGCAGTGTCCCGTTATCACTTCTACGACCAGCCTCATGTTTCCTCGGGAGAGTTTTAACAGTCGGCTTATTTTCTTTGTGTCAAAGCTTTTGATGAAGATCTTCGACTGTCTCATGACTGGCGAGGACTTCCATCTTCTATTGGCTTCGGCCACTATGCTTCGGCTGATGACTCCCTTCGTTATTTTATGGGCGATGGGTAGTCTGGGCTCAGGGCCCACCTGATCTTCATCAGCTCCTTTTCTCGCCAGTTCGTCCGCCGTCTCATTTCCCATGTTGCCCTCATGTCCGGGCACCCAGGCGAGCGTCACGTCGAGTTTCCTGGACAGTCTTTCAATGGTATTCTTACATTCCTTGACGAGCGCAGATGTCGTCTCTGTTTTTCCTAGTGCCCTTAGCCGCCTGGCTGTCACTGTAAATGGTTACCTTGCCTGTGTCTTTCAGGCAGTCCACCATTTCCGCGCATTCCATTATGGCATAAATTTCCGTTTGGAAGACACTTGCATATTTGCCTAATGGTATTGTTTTATTTATTTCTGTTCCGTCTTCGCACCTGATGTGTACGCCGGATCCAGAAAGCTTGGTTGATTCTTTTCTAGAGCCATCTGTGTAGCATTCATCATCCAGTCGTCTCTTGATCCAATGTGTATTCTATATTTCTTATCAAAAGTCCTTTCCTTCCTAATTAGGTCGTTGTTTGACAGGACCATTGATAGTCTTTCTTCGTAGCCTTGACTGATTCTGGCATGGCCCTCATCCAGTTTGTTGGCGGTCCACTGACCAGTGCTTCTTAGTTTGAACCATTGTTCTGTTGCTTTCCTTTTTATTTCAAGGTCTATAGGATTTAGGCCCAGTATGATTTCCAGTGCGGCTGTGGGAGTGGTCCTCATCGCTCCGGTGGTCATAAGAGCTGCCAGTCTTTGGACTTTGTTTAATTCCTGTTTGTTTTTCCCAACTTGGGCTTTGTGCCACCACACTAGAGCTCCGTGTGATATCCTTGGCAATATAATTGCTTTGTATATCCCACAGAACAGAAAAAACTATTAGAAGTGTGATAAGACAGATTCAATAGCGGAACCAATGTCGCCAAACTCACACATACAACCAGGGGGTCGATTCCACTAATGAAATAGTGTTTGAATGGTGTATCGTCGTAATAATTTTGCCCTTTTCGTATTCTGCTAAAATTTAAGAGCGATGGCTTCTCAGTTGCCACCGTGAGCGTAGCGTCCTTGTGGTCTTGTGATACAAATTGGAGTCATGTCTGCTATATAAATAGTCTTTCGATGGTGTATCGTCGGATTAATTTTGCACTTTTCGTAGTCTTCTACACGTAATAGTAGAGACATTGTGGTCAATTTTACAAATTTGTAGTCTGCAAACAAATAGCGCCTCAATATCTTCGTAATAATTTAAAAAGTGGTATTCTACTAATTATTTGACAGCTGTCAGAATGAATATTTCACCGTTCTGAAGAAATAGAGCGTCCACTATGCAGACACACCTTTTTCGTGTAATTTGAACTAATTTGCCGTTGTGTTTAGGTCTTAGGTAAACGATGTTTCCCTTCAAAACTCCGTACTAGAAGCTGCTCACGACGGAGATCGTCACCACGACGCTCTCAGAAATAGCTGCCAAGCTTCTGAGGCATAGCAGCGCAATTATTAAGACGTTTAAGCTCACAAAATGCCTAGTGAGAGAAATTGCCAAGGATACCTATCTCTGTGCGGCAAGAAAGGAATGACAAAGTGAGTTGATTATTTACAGACATTCTATATTTGCATTCTATAGAATGCGTCGATAGCTTAGTGGTTAAGGAGCCGGCTTTACGATCGAGAGTTCCCGTGTTCGATTCCTAGCCATTACATTACCGACGTGAACCCACTTCTAGCACTAGCAATACAGCTTAGTTGGAGGGGTTAGAGGGAATATTAGTAATTTTGGTTGCTAATTCACTATTACATAATATATGATGGTAGTATCTCCATGATGATGACTGATTACCTAAGTAGGTACTGACCCATTATCACTAAGTAGGTTATATAATAAATACACTAACATAATACACACTAATATAATAAATATTTATATACATAGGTATGTCTATTTATTCATCAATCATTAGCTTATCAATTAGGTACCTACATATTTAATTTATAAATAATAACAAATGAATATTCTATGCCATTGTATTCTAGCGCTATCACAGCACAATTCTTTTACTTTAGTACGATCTAGACCCATAATAAGCATAGCTTACTAGCTTGTGTTATGGGACCTAGAAGAATGCGGATAAACATACTACATCAGAAATTGTATAATAATTTAATGTTATCTAACCAATTACAGGTACGTGAAACAGTACTGAACATTATGTGTTGATGCCAGTATTCCTGGTACGGCCGATGATCATTATGCCGAGCAGCCCACTCAATCACAGAATCCAGAGAAAGAAGCCAAATGATCATAAAAAACTATGCAAGACAAATTTAAAGCTCAAGTTATGGTACAAATGTATGGTGCAGACACAATGCCTCTTTTGTACAGCTGACCCTACTTATGAGCAGTTAAAGGTATTACATACATACTGGGTACAATATGATGAAAACTATGTTAAGAACATATTAATTTCTGCTGAAGATTTTTAGGAAAATTATATATTTGAAACAAATTTGGAAAGTGCGAAATAAAAATACATGTTTAATTTTTTTCAGTTTTTTATTCATTACTTATAATTCAATTTGTATTTGTAAGTACTTCCTTGTTTTGGAGAAAGCGCTTGCGCAGTTATACTTTCTTTTATAAATGCATCTTCCACGTTGAGCCTATTCTTTTCTTAAGAAATAATAGAAAAATATGTAGTTCTCGGTCTGCTATCTTGGGCTTCATTCGCACGGCTTTAGTACCACGGTCTGTCACCTTATCCATTTTCACAGGAAAAGATGATGGAAATATGTACTAGATTCAGGTTCACATTCACTAGTTTGTTGTACTAAACTTACCAGACACTTAGGTTATATAAACCTTGGTTCAGGCCTAGCTTTCATGGTGGTCCAATAATAGTAACTTTCTTTCTACTGAAACAAATGACACTTTAAATTATTATTATAATCATTAAAAAGGGTTAGGGTAGTCCTGCAATGGATATAATACATCTGAAATACACATAAAAATCATGTTGTCTATATTTTGTGTGTATTTTAAAACTAAGCTACAAAACATGATTACGTTAATGCTATCGACTTAAAGTAATACAGGTTAGGAATACTCACATTAAGATGTGCTTTACATATAATAGGGCCCATTTCAACTTCGTGTTTTATGCGTGTTTTTATTTTGTAGTGATTTGACTCCACTTTCCTTTTATAGCAAAATTTCATTCCTACAATGGTACGTACTTTTGCCTGGAATTCGTTATATATTGTGAGGACATTCTACTACAAATTATTCAAACTAAATGAAGGGCTATAGCTAAATAAGAGACAGACTTATTGTTTTCGAAAGATGTTTCGAAAAATCAACGAAAACGGAGGTGACAAATTGACAACAATGACAGCTGACAACTTGTCATTTGGAATAGGCTAAGGTAATATGACTATTCTGTCTTGTCATCAGTTTATAAATTAGAACTAAAGTCGGAAAAACCCACATTTGAAGTTGCATCGAAATTCGACAACGTAAGCTTGTAACAGGGGATAAAAATATTTCAAAGTTAGAACTGCACTATTCCTTAACTATATTCGTATAAAAACTATCGTCGAGACAAATTTTTAATTATATTTTATTACGGCTACACTCACGTGAATCGTTTGGATGCGTCCGACTAGTTTCTTTCATAGTTCAAAATGCATATGATAATTCTTGCTCTAGTAACTGAAGGTCATTACTAGGTTCCGTCAGTGCTTAGAAAAAATACAGTCGTCAGTGCATCTATTTTCTTTATAAAAACTAGGGATGTTACCCAGTAGGTACCTTATGTATAAAAACTAAGTACCTATTTGTAAAACTTGCTACTTTTTACTCATATGCCAAGACATTAGAATTTGTATTAAATGCAAAGATACCTACTTGCGAAGGAATGTTAAACCATAAAATTCTTCGTTGAATCTTTGTTGAATTTTGATGAAACTTCAAAAATGGATTTTAAGAATGATCCGACTATGTGTATTTATTAGAACGGTCTCTAACAGTATAACAAGTGTTAGACTGTGGTTCTATAACGGGTGTTAGGGGAAAGCTCCTGTAGCCGAAAGCCCGTAGTAGTATTCCTGGTATACTACATACCTATTGGCATAATTATATTTTCAATTTGGAGAAAAAAAAACTCAGTTTTTAGCATCATTTATTCTCCATCGTATTAGGAAAGCTTAATGAAACGACAATTTCAGAAAAAAACAAATAGCGCCGAGCGCTTGCTTTTCTGTAGCGATGTTTTCTTATGAAATTGTCCTTTCATTGAGGTTTCCTAATATGATGGAGAATAAATAAAGCTAAAAAAATTAATAAAAATTGTAAAAAAGAATTAAATTTTTTCTCTAAATCGAAAAAAAAAATGCTAATATGTAGTATACCCGGAGTACAACCACTGGCTTTCTGCTTCGGGAGCGCTCCCCTAACACCCGGTATACTGTGTACTTACATATATATCGACAAAACGGAGTTGATACTATTTTTTTTATTAGATCTGTCTATATATTATGTTAACTTAGTGTATTTTGGTATAAATCCCTTAAAATGAAGAAAAATTCATGTGCGTTTATGCAGCAAAAACAACCAAAAAAATTTAAATGTCTGTACTCTACATTACAAAAAAAAATATTTTTTAACTATTCTTTTTACATAAATTATACATATAATTGCGTCTTTTTTCACGGAGAGTTAGGCGCATTAATACTCGCATTTCATCAATTTGTATTCGGTTCCACGTAATAAGGGGTTAACCTATTGCCATATTTTGGGGACTATTGTTAAATCGAGCCATGCATCTGAGGCTGAGTCGGGGCTGTGAATAACTGTCTGATGTTAAAGTTAACCAGCCCTATCCCTTAGTCGCCTTGTACGACACTACATGGGAAGAGATCGAGTGGCCTAAATTCTACTCTGCCGGGAACCCCGCGGCGGGGGTGCTCATTATTATCGACCTTTAGATTTTATCCTGATTGCATCCGAGGCTGAGATGCCCTCGGAGCTCAGTATTTCTTACCCACGTAGCCTGGTTGTTGCCGCAAGACGTGGCCATACCAGCGAAGGCGACTCTCTTGCATTTTATCTGCGATGTCACGGACATGAAAGCTGCCGCGAATACAAGAGTTCCTCACGCGATTCTTACGCAGCTCCTGCTGGTGTCGCTCTAACAGCGGTCGCACTTCACAGCCGTGTAAAAGGACAGACCTAATGATCTTCTTATAGACCCGCCCTTCAACCTTACTGGCATTCGAGGATAGCATGTGACGCCAGCCTTTTCCCGCCACTTATCCCACGCGACATCAATAAGTGCCTTGATGCAATTATAGTGGATGTCTCCAGTCACGTGAAGTACAGATCCCATGTACTTAACCTGGTCCGCGCGCTCGACTAAGTCATCGCCTATGCGAGGTACGGTTGTGGGATCTGTTGAGTTTAACGCCAAGAATTCTGTTTTCGGCACATATAGCTATAGACCGCTGTTCTCAAGTGCTTTCTTCCACACTTTCACACGACGCACCAATCGGCTCCTGTGCGCGTCCATCAACGCAATGTCATCAGTATACATGAGCAACCATGGAGGCTGCTCATGTGAGTTTCTGATGCTGTCCGACAAAACCTCCAATTCCAAACGGAACAAGTAAGGACTATGGATCCTTGGTGTACCCCGACGGTGATGAGGAAGATTTTTATGTCGTCAACAGCGGACCGAACTACGAAACCGAAATCGTGGTACATGGCACGGATGGTGTCAATGTAAGCCTCTAGGATTCCCTAGTTCCACAGTGCCCACCAGATCACCGTACAAGAAACACAGTCGAAAGCCTTCTGCATGTCTAGGAATAGGCAGTGTAGGGGCAGATCCTTTGACCATTTTTCCCCGCGAAAATTTCTTAGGACACACACCGAGTGATTATCGTTATACCACGGTAACTGCCAAACTACTGCACCAATGCCTTGTTATTGAAGACTGGCGTAATGATTCTCAGTCTCCACTGGTTCGGGACCTTACCGGTGAGAAGTACGCAGTTATAAAGATTTGTCAGGATGCCCACATCACGAGCACCCATTGCCTTCTATCGTCGGATCCGACAGCTCTTTTTTTATATCGGACACGTCAATTTGACTTCACCTCGCTAGAAGGTAAACTGAAGGTAAAGTCTCAGGAAAAAGGGTCAAATTTACAAACGCGTACTATGTTAACAATGGTGGCACTTAGCTTGACGGCCTCATCAAATGTTTGTTCACGCTCCGTTTAAAAGACCCGGGACTATAGGAAGAAGAAAACACGTGAGCTGGTAAGGTTTCAACGATACGTGGTTATGTCGGACTTGAACCTACTAAAAGCGCACTCCATCTTGGGTCATCAACTCCAGAATGTAAGCTCTGGCACCCTGGTTTACCAGTTTCCCTGTCTTCCACAGCTTAGGAAACTGGCATCACTGAGAAACCCTCTCATTTGAGCTCGAAAGCGTATTCCCCTAGAGCTAGAATCCAGCGTCCTTCAGGGGTTCTTGGCCTAGAGCCTTCGCACCGACAGCTGTAATTCTACCGAAGTGACTTAGGGAAGGTCGTCGAGATCACCGCTGTATGCATCCGAGGCTGAGTCATCTGTGGTGCTACATATTCTCCGAGCTGTGCACAACAACAGTGGGTCTCGAGGGCGCAGCTTGCTTCTTACCATAAAGTAAACCCGTCCCCATGGGTTCCGCTCTAGCGTCAGGTTCGTTGCGGGCTTCATCGATCGGTCTCGGTGTGATATTTTAGTTCATTGAACTTATCCTTGCTTTCATTCCAGTTTACACCAAGATCGACGCATCTAGAGGCTCATGCGTTAGGTACCCAAATCAGTATTTAATTTTGGCATAGCATTAATTTAATTTTCCTAAAATTTCTTAACTTCGGGACAAAGAGCAGGTAGGCAGGGCCCCACTTGACCTACCTTTGGTACGCCCATACTCAAAAACCTCTTTTGGGAATTTTTGACATGATTGATTGTATATTTTACAAAACCCTCCAGGCAGAACTTTATATTCTATCTGTGTTTAGATTTACGGGACAGGCATCTGACAAATTTACTAAACTAAAGCCCTACCAAAAACTCCCTACTAAAATACCGACCCAAAAATTGGCGTCATTTCTTGGACTAACTTATACCTACGAAAGTAATATTAAATACTAGATGTTGCCCGCGGCTCCGCCCGCTTGGATGTCGGCGGACTGTATGGCTTAGTGTTGAGCCGAGGCTATTGAGTATTAAATTCGACTTCCTAGTCGAGTTTCTACTCGCCACTATACTTGAATCTATGCTCGACTCTTTACTGGCATCTCTAGTCCCCTCTTTGCTCGACTCCGTACTCTTCTCTATAGTCGCCTCTCTATTGGTGTTTCTCTCTCTACTCGCCCATCCTCGATCCTCTTTTCGCTTCTCTACTTGACTCTCCACTCGCTTCTTTACTCGCCTCTCTACTCACCTCTCTACTCGCCTCTCTACTCGAATCTCTACTCAACTCTCTATTCGATCGCTACTCGTCTATCCACTCGCCTCTCTACTCGATTATCTACTGGACTCTATTTGATTCTATACTCGCCTCTCCACTGGCTTCATAATCTGGCTTTTATCCATCTCTTAAAATTAAAATTAGCATACTTAAATTCCCTAGCTCTAGCCCTATAAAGCCCTCCCCCCCCCCTTTTAAGCCCCTTCTATCTCTTCATCATTAATCTATCTCTGCTACAAATTTGGACACCTTGTCTTTAAAAAGACAAACTTTCATATATACTTTTGTCCCATAGCTTTATTCTCCACCTTCTACCCCCTGTTTAGCAATAAAAGGGAGCCTATGTCCGTTCTCAAGCTCTTATTCACCTCTGTATAAAATTTTATCAAGATCGGTTCAGTGGTTTAGGCGTGAAAGTGTAACATACAGACAAACAGACAGACAGACAGAGTTACTTTCGCATTTATAATATTAGTATGATTGGATATTCAATACGTTAGTGCCAAGCACATACAACCAATTAGTTTCAACTTTGCAATGTTAGGTAGGTATAGGTGAATTAAGCAGTTATGGCCACGTTTGTACATTTGTATCAATAAATACGTTTATAATGAGCTACTTTGAGAGAGAAAATGAAAAAACGAGTGCGTTTTGAATTTACCTATTTCAAGTTGGCATCTTTAATTTTATTGATATGGCAATTTTGGCAGTATACTGTACACGGACCACTTCGAAACAGCGGTGAAGTGGCTTTATTAATGTCTACTATACCGTTGCAATAACGTTACCCCAGTGATTTTAAGTTAGCAGACTACCGTTTTTTTATCTACGATTATAGATTATCAATAGAGTCGCTTCGAATGAACGCTAGCTATGCCTCGAGTCACACATCTTGGACCTTATTTGCGAGACAAACGAGGTCAAAAGTTGAGCCTATAGAGTACATTTTAGGTCTGAGATATATGTCCCGGGGTATAGCAGACTGCAGTCTGCCATTGTTACTTTATGACGTACGTTGAAGTTGCAGTCGGCCATGTTTGTTTCTGTTTGGTGGAGTTAAGTTTGCGTCGCATAAATAAATTCCGTCTCTTCTCTCAGTCTCAAGCTATATCAGTACTTACAGATTGCAATTCAATTCAAAACATTTAAGCTCCCAAAAAGCCTTGTGTGAAAAATTACAGAGGATGCATATCAGTAACATTATTTCATTAGAGCATAAAAGTGAGGGAAATTCTATGATGATGAAGATATGGATATGACTCAACGGCAAAAAAGGAATGCATAAAGACAGTGAGTGGATTATTTACACATTTATTCTATTCTATAATATATTGTAGACATATATATTTTCGTTATCGACTTATTTAGTTACTTAGTTTATTGGAAGAAAACTCAACTTTGAGATAAACTTTCCCTTGAACCTACATTATTAAACCACATGATGTTTTTTAATAATGTGATTCACATCACTCATCACTATACTCTATAAATGTCAAAATAATTCTTTAGACCTCGTACTAATATTATAAATGTGGAAGTTTGTAAAATTGTTTGGATGATTGTTATTCAGTTACACCTAAAAAAACTGTGTGGTTTATCACAAATGCGCTTTTATACTTATACATTGTAAATACTTTGTTTTAGGTGTCAATGGATACCCCTTGCGCAGGTGAATGATGATCACTTTAATCCTAAACATCATAGAGGGACACACATATGGCACACCAAATGGATCTAGAAGTAATAGATGAATCTAGTAAAGAATACCACTTACGCACTAGGAAGTCCCTTTTTAGTTCTAGTTCACATTCAGAGGCTTCTGTGACACTTCGTCAAGTATTGAGCAAGAAAATCTTATATGTGAGAGTACCTAATGTGAAAGAAGACGGACAAGTGATATGTATAAAAAATATGAAGAAAATCTTACTTATGATGCTAGCTATGGAAGAAGAGTAAAAATCATTTCAAGAAAATAGTGCATGGGTCTTAGTGAACAAACCTATATAGTGATGGCTATGTAGTGCAGTGTAAATGTATCTAAAACAAAAAGTTAAATAGTGATAATTCAGTGATATATGGAGCAAGACTTGTGGTTATTGGTTTCCCCTTGTTCGGTGGACACTATGTCCTGTTCTAAGTATTCTTCAATTAATTGTTGTTTGCTATTAGCGTTAACTTAGACTTAAATATAACTCACTTGGATGGATGTGACTATTACATTCCTCAACAGCCATCTCGATGAATGTGTTTTGTATGTAAAAATCTCAGCATTTTAAATTTAATGATAAAACTTAAGTTTTAAAGTTAAATAAAGCTATTTATAATCTTAAGCAGTCTGCTAGATCATAGAGGTAGCTGAATCATAAAGGTAGATGATTGTTGGAAAAAGAAAGGTTATATAAAATCTGTTTAGGAACCATGTTTATTGTAAAATCATCTGGCAATTTTGAAACTCTAACTGTTATAATGAAGTATATCACCTTCAAGAGAAATAGTTACTAAATTTTCATATGGTGTACTATGTGTATAAAGTTAAATTAATGAATAAATAAAATAAAAATGTTCTAAAGATTTAGCAACTCCTATGGAAGTTAATTTAAAACTTAGTAAAGACAATAATAATTGGTATTGTAAGTTTACACATCAACAATTAATAGACGGCTTAATGTATTGTATTTTATAATGACACTCATTGTAAACATGCAAAAAGAGTTTTAAAGCTGTTCAAAATCTTATGGTTTTATGTTTGTTAATAGTTATATATATAATAGCTCTGATATTGTTGGTTTTGTTGATGCTGATTAGACATCTGATGTTGTATTCTGGATGTGTAATATCTCATGAAAGTAAAAAACAGACAGTACAGACGGTAGCCTTGTCAAGCACAGGGCCAAATACATGGCTATGTGTAAAGTGTTTGAGGTTGAAGACAACAAGGTGCCAATTACATTATTTAATGATAACCAAAGTGCACAGAAACCTTCAGAAAATTGTATGTGCCACTGTACTGTACCGATGTAAGGCTTCATTTTTTTGAGAAGCAGTTGCTAAGAATTTAATTAAAATTGTTTATTTAAGAATATCTCAAATGCTTGCTGATGTGTTCACTAAAAGTCTTTGTAAAGTACCTAAGGTAAAAGCACCAATGATAGACACTGACCCAATAGTGGACACTTTCGAAAAAATACCTTTATTGTAAAAAAGTAACTATTTCGTTTACATGACTGTTTAACTAAAAGACATCTAATGGCATAAATAACACATGTTCAAAAATATGCACAACTATTGTAAGTAAATATTAAATTGGCGCCAGTTGTTTCTTAAGAAATTTGTTCAGAGGGGTAATTTTATTTGTGTTTGCGACCATGTATATAATAATTGTATTTAAATAAAAATATGCTGCTTGTAATTTTATACTTTACTATACTTTAAGGACAAATCAAACTTCACTGATTTGTCCTTAAAGTTTCTACCATTGGTGCTTTTACCTAAAAGCATTTCAGTTTTATGCAGGAATTAGGCATAGCACATAAAGTTAAAGTAGGTATTATCAATTTATCATAGGCATATATACCTACTACATAGGTACCTACTTAGTGTTCATTTAGTGCAATTCTTTTCTGATTCTCTTATTAGATTATTTTGCTAAGTGGTGAAGTAGAAATATAAAAAAAAATACTAATAAGTATATTGAAATAATGTTAAAAAATGAACAATTTAAATAAATGGCTGTTTTGTTTAACTCACTTTGTGTTTTAATAGGTCAAATGTAAAGGTTTGTGAGCTAAAGTATAAACTTTGTTACATTTGACGTCTTCATTCCCAACAAAATCAACTTAGCTTGGTTACAGAGAGACCGACGTTTGTTTCATTATTTTTTTAAGAAAAGATGATTCTGCAAGAATACCCCCGTATAATGAGAGAACTGTTAGACATTTCTAGGTAGATGTTTGAGGCCTATTCGTCGCCTATCATACATTCCCCGTGCGTAATCTTGAAAAACGCTGAAACATACCTATTCATTTATTTCCAACTAGACGTAAGTAAGTATGCGATACTTTAAATTTTACGGATTTTCATACAAACTTTTATCACAGTATAAACGAGTAGACCAGTAGGTACCAGTACGTCGTCGCCTTTGATGTTTGCGGAAATGTCGTCTTTCGCAGTTTTGTCAGGGTTGTCACTAGTTTTTTTTTTATCTGTAATATTTATTAAACCCCTATTTAGTCTCTTTGTTGTCTCAAGGCACATCAACTCTCGATAATATAAATAATTAGCTGACGCCCGCGGCTCCGCTCGTGTGGATGTCGGCAATTGCGACCTTTGGTCATATCTCCAGTTCTACTCAAACAATCAAAGAATCAATTTTGTTTTTAAGTTTAGGCATAAAGAAGCAATACGAACGTTAAAATTTTACAGTTAAAAATAAATATTTAAATTAATGTAGGTATATAATAAATAGAGTAAATACATATTTTGAAAACGATTCTTTCGCTGGTTTTGTAAGTTGGTTCTACTCAACCAATTATGATCAAACCAACGTAATACTTTAAGTCTTGAATTTGAATCTGAACCTGAATCTGCATTTGAACATTGATTTTATTGAAAATTTTGATGCTGCCATCTTGCATCGCTAAATCGATGATATATTCGTAATCGGCAACCCCAAAAACCCTGTAACCGATCCCATATTGATTTTATTGAAAATTTCAAAACCACCATCTTTTATCGCTAAATAGATCTTATATTCGATATTCGTAATCAGCAATCCCAAAAGCCCTTAAAACGATACCCATATCGATTTTAGTGAAAATTTCATCCATTTAGATATCCAAGACGATGAAAGATAAAGGACCCCAAAAATTCTGAAATCGATATTCATATCGATTTTAGCGAAAATTTCGAGTCCACCATCTTTGATCGCCTAATTAAATTATTTTCGTAATCGAAATTACGAAAACTTTTAACTAATAAAACGAATCAATAAAATATATAATAAAATAAAAAACGTGATAACAAATGGGAACAGCCCTGAATCCTTAGTACCAAGTAAAATATATAGGTAACTACTTGGAACAGTACTCCTTCTCCCGCCATTTCGCTCACCTCGCACGATTGCTCTGTCTAGACGGCTTCGTCGACAGGCTGTGCTTTTATCTCCTATTTTAACCCATTAGTAGTGAAATTTTCAAAAATTATTTGTAGGTTTCCAAATAGTAGTATTTATTGTAGTAGTATTTGGGTAACTACATTTTCCTTTGGAACCATCTGCAGAAAGTAGATCTTTGCAACGGAGTAGGAGGATCTAAAGTCGTAATGTATTGATATTTTTATGAGGTAGGTACTTTAAGGAAGAAAATAGAAAGCCAAGCGCATTTTAAATTTATTTCAAATTGTCATGTTTACTTTCGCTGATATGGCAATTTTGGCTGTAAAGTTAACACCACTTTGAATCAATGCAACGATGCGCCCACTGTGCTGCCACTACGACATGTCTCATATAATATTATCCCACTTAGCAGATCACCGCGCTTATGTCTATGACAGTGCTATCGCTATGGACTCGTTACCGTCATCGTCTTTAACATAACTTAGCAGAATCGGGGGCCAGATAATAATACGTTGCACTACTAGTAAACAATTGTTTTGATTGGTCGTATATCTTTAACACCAAATTAGCCTAAATTATGCACACTGCAGAACTAAAACATACCTTATTCATTGGCGTTAGTGATAACTTTAATATAGATAAAAAAAGGAATTTAAGACGTTTTGTATCTGAGTCAAACTTGCTTCTCACGCTAACTCTATTACGAAAAAGTTCAACTACTCCCCAACAGATGTCCATTTATTTTAAGAATGTTATTTAGAACCTTAACAGTTATAAATACGGTTGATATTACTTTGAAGTATTATCTCTCTCACTCTAACTCTCTTACATTAACGCTAGAGAGGTGAAACAAAAAGTTGGCAATATCGATAGATTTGTAATTTGTTTTCAAAATATCAAAGGATTCCAAACGCTGTTAGTAATTATAATCTACGAGTACTAAAAAAGAGGGATGTTTTTATTTACGATTAAAAAGGTATGAAGACGTGTTACTACTTATGTTCCTATTTAATTGAAATAAAACAAGTGTCCATTTATAGTAGATATTTTATGTAACTGTTGCATAATAAAAGCGTTTTCACATTATCCGGCGCATCCGATATCCGATATTAGTGTCGGCTCCGATATCGAAGGAAATAAAATAAAGTATAAAAAGAACTCGATACTAGGATTTTTTTTTCATCCAGTCTGTGCGATCGAGAAAATGGCCGAATCGGACCGATTTTATTGAATGCTAGCTGTTGCCCGCGGCTTCGCCCGCATGGATGTCGCTTATCGCGTAGTGTTGTAAATTTTAAAGCTGAATCAAGGTTTTCGTCACACACGTTTGAAGCATTGAACGCTCAAGCGCACTCTTGACTCTTTACTCGCCTGTCTATTCGACTGTCTACTCGCCTCTCTTCTCCTTGCCCTTCTCCCTTCCCCCAACCACCCCTCCTTCCTTCTGTACCTCACTCGTGCCCCGGCCTTCCTTTTTGCACTCAACCTCCACCCCTTCTTCCATCCCCCATCCTTGCCCCCTTTCCACACTCACGCACCCACGATTACCTGCTTTCTTCACTCACGCCCTCACCCTGACTCCCTTACCCCACTCATGTACAGACCCTTTCTTCCTTCCCTAACGCCTCCACCTTTACATTTCCATCACTCATGGCTCCACACTTTCTTCCGCCCCTCACGCATGCCCTCACCGGCCTCACCCTAACTCCCCTCACGCAAGGCCTAACGTTTCCCCCTTCCCCCACTCATGTTGTGTTCCACCCTATCTTCCTTCTCTCACTCATGCACCCATCCTTACTTCTCTTCCTCACTAATTCCCCCACCCTTACCCCCATCCCCGACTTATGCACCTACACTTTCTTCCTTCCCTCACTCTTAACCCCTCCCTTACCTCCTTCATTCACTCAAGCCCCCACCCTTAACCAATTCCCTTCCTTTCCCCCACTTATGGCCCCACTCCTTCCACCATCACTTAACCCACTCATTAATATTACCCTATACCTACCCCCTTCCCCCACCACATCCCGTTCCTTCTCTTCTGTACTCAACTGTCATTTCCCAAGCTCTAATCTGTCTATGTAGTTCATCAAAATTGAACTTGCCTACGAATTCCTGCCGTAAACGGTGCAGAATATTCCAGCAAGAACCAAGCGGTTCGGTGACTCATTCCCATGCCGCACCATTAAGGCCTGGAATTCCCTGCTAACTCCTGTGTTTCCTTCGTCCAACAGTCCAGGGTTCTGTAAGCGGGGTGTGAAAAAGCATCTGATGGTACGTGTTTATAATGGTTACCCACTTTCCTATATAAAAGAAGTCCGTTCCTAAGCTCTAAATACATCTCTGTACCAAATTTCATTAGGCCTAACGGTTAAAAGGTTTTTAGTCTTCAAATAATGTATAGAAATCTGCCGGATTTTTTGACATTAATGATCACTGCTCTCTTCCCTTGAGTAGTAGCGTGATGATATATAGCCTATAACCTTCGTTTTTCAAAGTAATTTTTAAAAGTAAAGAATTTTTCAAATCTAACCAGTAGCTTCTGATATTAGCGCGTTCAAACAAACAAACAAACAAACAAACTCTTCAGCTTTATAATATTAGTATAGATATATGACAACAGCACATGGTGACCGCTATCGGCGTCAGGTACCCAATATCAGAAAATGTGAAAGTGGTCTAAGGGTACTTAAAATACGAGTGCGAGTATTTTACAATATGAGACGGGTGTTTTAAGACCATATTACAAACAGTTTCATACACTACTTTGAAATAATTAATTTAATTTGCATAAAATGAGAAAAACGTAGAGCACCAAAATCTATTTGCTGATCGCGTATGCATGTTGCGCCGCGTCCACAAACTAGAAAATATCCAGCTGGAGTTGTTCAATACGGAAGTTTATATTTTTGCATGTTTGTACGCGCATAGCTTCGTCATGTGTAGATGAATTTGCAAAATTCCTTCTTTGTTCGAAAGAAGACTATTCCGAAATGATCCCATTTAATTTTTGTAAAGGTCCGATAAAGGGTTTCAGAGAGAGACCACGAAACTCTTCAATAAATACCATGAAATCAGCAATAATTGCTGCAAACGCATATTATTGCTATGTCTATGCCACTACACATCATAACATCACGCCCGAATCCTTTGAATGGGTATGAGGAGTGTTCCGAATGTTCCGTGATATTTAAAAAAAACAATAATGTCATTTGACAAACGTTTATAAATGTTTCCAAAAAATTAGATATCGATAAAGTTTGACTACATCACTAAATGAGTAGCGGAGAAAGTTCTAGAATAAATAAGAATGACATGTCTATTATGTGTAATCAAAAACAAGCTTTATTGATATGTGGTAAGGTTGATTTTGTTTTGATTTTATTTCCTTGCATTTCAATAATATTCGTTATAAATTCTGCTATATCCTGACTTATTGATGGTATAAAAAAACTCCATTTCGAATATTTATGCTCCTACTATCATCTGTGCACTGCAAAGTGGCCCAGTAAGGCATATTTCTATTAAATAGTATTAAATAACACACGGTGCAAAACTGTCAAATACACGTGATGACAGATACGACTGAAGGTTGAAATTGTAAGTGCTTGCAAATCTCCGCATAAGAACGACACGCGTGCCACGCCCACTTCACACTTCCACTGTTTTTACTGTTCCGTGGTATATCCACATCACTATGGATGGTTTCATCCCCCAGCTTCTACCTACCGCTCTTTTGCATTGCATCATGGCCATTTTTGCCTTTGAGCATGCCTGGCTTATGTGTGTCTTATAGGTCAGTTTACTGTCCAGTATTACTCCTAGATATTTGACCTCCTTCACCACTTCGAGGTCTTGATTATCTATTCTAATTGGTTCAGTCTGTCCTATTTTTCTCTTGTTGGTGAATAGGACCAGTTTGGTTTTATCAGGGTTTAGGTTTAAGCCTTTACCCCTGCACCATTCTAGTGCTTCTTTTAGCCCCCTGTTCATAATGTTACACATGACACTGAGGACTTTTCCTGTAATTAGGAGCACACCATCGTCAGAGTACATCTGTGTGTAGATGTGCCTCCTATTGATCTTGTCGACTAATTCATCTATTAGCAGGCACCATAGTAGGGGCGATAGGCATCCTCCTTGCGGAAAACCTCTTTTTGCTATCACCGTACGTCTTGTTCCTGCTATTTCTGCTTGTATCAGTCGGTGTCTTAGCATGTTTTTCACCTATCCTGATATGTCTTTGTTTATTCCTTCCCGATTTAGGGTTTCCTCTATTGAGTCTGGAGTCGCTCTGTCGAATGCCCCCTCGACGTCAAAGAAGCATCCTAGTGCGTATTCTTTATTGCTCAGCGAACTCTGCACTCTGTTAACCAGGTTGTGAAGGGCTGTCTCAATCGATTTTCCCTCCATGTACGCATGCTGGTTTCTGTGCAGTGGTGATCCGCTCGTGGCCACTTGTTCTCTTATCAGTCTATCTAGTATCTTTTCAAGGGTCTTTAGTAAGAACGAGGAGAGGCTTATACATCTGAAGGATTTAGCTTCTTGGTACGTGGCCTTTCCTGGTTTCGGTATGAACACCGCTCTTACTTCCCTCCATCTTGTTGGTATGTACTTCATTCTGATGCTGCAGTTAAATAGCTTCAGAAGGTCGTCGCCTATATTTTTTATGGCTACTTGGATCATTTTTGGAAAAATCTCATCCATTCCCGCAGCTTTATAAGGCTGGAATGATTGGACACTCCACATTAAATGCTCTTTGGTGATAACTGTCCCCTCCTCCGTCTCCATTATTGGGTACGTGTTCGTGGACCTCTCATGAGCCTTGTATTCTTCGCATTCCGGGAAGTGTGTATTGAGCATCATTTCCAGGATCTTTTCCGGGTCAGAGATCAGTTCGTCCCCGTTCTTAATGCTGCCTAATTTGCAAGTGTTGTTCTTGGGGAACATCTTTGCTAGCCTTGCTGCGTCAGGGTACTTCTCTACCCCTTCGCAGAAGGTCTTCCAGCTATTTCTGTTCTCCCTCTTGCAGTCCTTTTTGAAAGCATTCCTTTCCGTCTTGTATTTCATCCAGCTGTCCTCATCGCCCTTCCTTTGGGCTATCCTGAGGGCTCGCCGTGTCTTTTTTCTCTTTTTTTTCCAGTGCTTTTGTCCACCATGGTTGTCCCTTTCCCGGTTTTATTTCTTTCAGTGGGCATGCCTTATGGTATGCCTCTCTCAGGGCTTCAACCAGGCGGTTGGTTTCTCTCTCTATGTCTTCTTCGTCTCTCAGTAGGTTTGGATCGATTGGACTCCATCTTTCGATTTGTTTTTCGTATGTTGCCCAATCGGTCTTCCTTGCATTTCTTGTTAGGGTCTTCTCGATCTTGGCACCCAGGTTGAAGGTTATTCTTCTGTGGTCCGATTTCGAGTCCCTTTGATCTACTGTCCAGTCTGTTATGTGCTGACTTATCCTGTCGGATGCGATAGTTATGTCCAGCACCTCTTCTCTGGCCTTGGTAACAAACGTTGGTGTGTTACCTTCGTTTATTATATCAAAGCCTGTTGAACTAATAAAATCTAATAGTAAGTCACCTTTGTTATTGCAGTCCGTGCTACCCCACACCACATGGTGGGAGTTTGCATCGCAACCTAGAATAATAGGAATGTTCTTACCATTATATTTTCTTGTTATTTCTTCCATTTCTGGTGTTGGGGGTTTGTAGTCCACCTCGCTTGGTATGTATGCGGAGACTAGAAGCACCCTCTCTTTGCTGCCTGTGTTTAACTGGATCGTTGCTGTGGCGCTAGCTAGGTCACTGTAACAATCTGCCTTTATTATGCCTAACGATCTTGCACTACCGCTTATGTAATATACATGCCCTGGGAGTTAACTCACCGCAGTCGTGGTAGATGATTTCACCTCCCAGGGATCCGAGCCCAGCTATACGTCCTTTGACAACGTATGGCTCTTGCAGTAGTGCGATGTCTATTTTCTCGTCCACCACGTGTCTGCAGAATTCGATCATAGCGTCGCGGCAGTGGTGGAGATTTACTTGGACTATTTTTATTTTGTGTGTTTGTTTTTGTGGTGTGTTCCTGTTTGTGTTCATTGTTCAGTGTCTAGGTGAGTGTGTGTATGTGTCTGTGTTTATTGTCCCTCCCTATATCTCGCTACGAGGGCGGGGTTCCCCCCAACCAGTGCGGTTGCAGACGTGCTACGCTCTGGGGGGGGGGTCCCGTCGCTACGTAGCGTAGGGAGGGGATGTATAGTGATGGTCTGTCCCGGGCGTGCCTGTCGGCGGGGTGTGAGGTCGGTCAGGTCCTCCTTTGAGGTTTCCATCACGGCACCCAGTTTCCCGCTTTCAGACACGGCCCTCTCCGAGTTTTGCGCATGTTGTGTCGTGCTTGGGTTCAGGCACTGCTGATACGGTCTGCCGTCGTCAGTGGCACCCCTCTGCGGAGTAGCCGACTGAGCGTGGCTGCCGCTTACGGCAGGCTCTTCCCCCGGTGTCATATTGGGTGGAGGTTGTCCTGACGGCTTTTCGGTATCTGGGTTACTGGGTCCTTTGCCCATTACTCTTGCATACACCTGTGTGGCTTGATAATTTAGCCACACGTTTTCTTTGGCGCCTGCTTCTGGGACCCCTACTACCAGCCTCATCCCCAAGGGCATCGCCTCTTTGCGGATGAGGGTCCACTCCTGTATCTCCAGGTCAGTACGGTGTCTGTTTTGGAGCTTTATTAAGCCTAGTGGGTCAAGGCGTTTCCCCACTACGCTCCCAGGCAGCCAGATGGACAGTTTGTGGACGTCGAGTCTTTTAGTTATCAGCTTTACCCCATTGTACTCCCCTAGGTCGCAGCTCAGCAGCCATGTTCTCGAACCTTCGTTTATCGGGCTTACCAGAAAGTAGCCTTCTGCCACTAATCCCGACGCCGAGAACGAGAGATCCATGCTGCTGACCCCGTCAATCGCTGCTTCCTCTATCTTATCCACTAGCCTTACTCGGATCTCGGCGGCTGTGGCTTCGTCCATCCCTGCGCCGTCCCCTCGCAGGATGATGACAGAGAGATCACTTTGGCCCGTTGTGGGCCTCCGTGGTCCCTCACTCCGCGGATCGGGTTTAGCGCGCTTTGGTGGTCGTTGCTGCGTCCGCTCCTCAGGGTCTGTACCCTGCCTCTTAAGCTTGGTCGCTTTTGACCTGCCCTCGCCGCTCCTTGATGTGGACGTTGTCCCCCCCGTGGATGTTCCGGGTGCGGTTAGGCTAGCCCTCTCCTCCTCCTTCTTTCTTCTCTGACGGTCTCGTCGCCTTTTGGCTTTCGAGATCCATACAGACTCGTCCCCTTGGGTGCTTGGTTCCCCCGACGTGAGCGCAAGGTCGTGCTCGATAGTCTCCGAGGAGGGTCTATCGAGACGTCGCTGTACGCTCGGGGTTTTGGTTTTTGTGGTGGTTCGCGCGAATGTGCCCCCCCCAGAATACGAGGGGCAGCCTGGACCACTAAGTGGTCCAGAGAGGGATTCTCCGGCGGTGCCGGTACCCTCCTGGGGTAATTTACTGTTGTCATTTGCGTTCATTGTTTTTTAGGATTCCGGGATTGCCGGGGAAGAATGAAAAACGACAGGTGTCATATATATATATATATATATATATATATTTATACGTACATACATAACGGTTTATGATAGATACTTATATAGGTTACATAGATATATATGCCACTCTTTTTGGGGGTATTTAATGCCCCTTGGCCTGTGGTGACCCGGTCGGGTTATTTAACCGCCGCCCGTTGTTCGGCGTTTGTTGCTCAATTAGCACCACCCGGGGAACACGTGTAGGGTGGGCCTAGGAATAGGTGGTAAATCCTACGGACGTTGAGCAACATTATCCCCCTAATTAGGCCTTTAGTATTATGTTATTTGTGATTAGGCTTTAATGGGGAAAAAAATTACCTCCCGACCTCGAGTGAAAAGGATAGGTAGGTACCTAGAGAGTGAGAGCGATAAGTGTTAGGTGATATTCTGTGATATGGGTACACGCTCTGCACCAGAGCGAATACCAATATCACTTAACACTTTCACTTGAGTTCGTTTAATATGATTATTTCACACATTCCTGTGACACTTTGACACTTAGGGGTTTCGTGTGCAAATAACTACATATAGGTACGTACGTTAGGTATATTTAAGCCTATTTAATTACACAAACACAGTTTTTTCTGTTCTATGAAACCATTTGTATGAAACAAACACATAAACTGCGAAATTAGTATTTAGATATTGTGGATGAACGGGGTGTGATATTCCTCCGACCAGGCAAGGTCCTGGCGGGCCGTGGCCCAACGATTGTTGTTGGGATGTTATATCTGTCGCCGCCAATTAGCTTAATCAGCCGTCCAATTACATAACTGCCTAGGCAGTTAACTAAACGCGGCCAATCAATTAACGGCCTGAATGATATTCAGACGTCTTGTTTATTACATCATTTAATACCCTGGCTGGCTAATGCTTAGGCCAATCGTAAGATGGGGCACCACCTCGAAATAAGATAAAAAATTACATACATTCCTATACTTATACCTGTAACCGCGTACCTGTAGCCTTGTTAAGGGCCGAAGGTGCTGGATGGCGAAGACTTGATTACCGCTCATGCGGAAGAAGTGAATGGGATGTGACGATGAGAATGCTGCTGATATGCTCCGCGAAGGTTACGTGATCTGATCACGTCGGGTTCATCACAGTGGAGGAACGGGGTGTGATGTTCCTCTAAGACAAAGGTAGGATCTTCCGACCAGGCAAGGTGATCACACCTGGCGGGCCGCAGCCCAACGATTGTCGTTGGGATGTTGTATATCTATTGTACCAGCGCGGCAACTTCACTTTCGCGATGCAGGATTTGTAGTGTTGTAGAAGTTCGGCGTTATGTCGCTGGGTATATGTGGTTTCATTTTCATCGTCTCAGCGCTGTTCTCGCTTGAATTCGACGCTTTTAAATCGAAGTCTGGAGTAAGATTACTCTCCTTTTTTATTGATTGATTGTTTATCAATCTATCAATCAAAATAGTACGTGACGTTTTCGTAATAGTAGGTACCTAGGTACTTAGGCCCAAATTGTAGACGGCTTGCACATTTCAATCCACTCTACAAAATAAAGATTGAAATTTATACAATCAAATAGATTTGTGGGACTCCCTTTAAGGGCAAACACGATAGAATCTAGACAATACATTATTATACAACGTTACAGCCATTATAGTTTCCGGCATATATATTGACTGCAATTCGCGAGAGAACCGAGGCCTTCGCACGCGCGGGTGTGGTATTATATTATGTGTGACTTGTGGATTTAAGTTCCTTCACCGCCGTAGTACCCCGTGTGCTAGCCTCCACCCAAAAAACACGCTTAACTAATAAAGATCAAGTTTTGTGACGTGACTCGCACAGAATAAAATAACTATTTTTAAACTGTGTCACTGGGGACAAAATTCTTCTTCTTCATCGTAGCGTTATTCCCAGTCGCATCCGAATTCCAAGTTGGAGTGTGGGGTCCGCGTTTACCAGTCTAACCGTGGTTTTAGCTGATCTTAGACTTTTCCGTGAAGCGAATGAAATCTGACCTTCACAATTCAAAGGCGATATCGTAGCATAGCCTGCATCGCAGTTAGACCAGTTGTTAGATTTTTAAAAGGCTCCAACTACCCGTAACGACTGCCATAGATGTTCGTATGGCAACCGGGACCGATGCCTTAACGTGCTCTCCGAGACACGATCAAACCAATGCAGATATCCATATTCATGTATACAAATATTTGCACTGAGCGGGGATCGAGCCCGCGCTTCCTACGTGGCGGCCGCGTTCACTACCGCTACGTCACTGGGGACCAAATTCTTATATGCCGGTAATGATACTAGGCATTGTGAGTGTTAATTAAGTTAACGTTCCGATATAATTATTCTTCTGCATAATTAAGGATGTATATATTAAACCAGTGAAGTAGATGACAGCACATGAATAACCATGAGACCTCGCGTGACACCGTAGTACGGACCATTGTGATTTGTGCAGCCTCATCGTGGGTCTGCACTACACTACACACATACAGTAAATATCCGGCTTGTGAATAGTTGTGATTATCTGTTCCTGAAGTAATAGGGTTTGTCAGCAAAATATACACTGTCTCTAACAACTTCGACGGCAGACTACCATTAAGTACTATTATTATTCTGTCCTACCATATTTAATGGCAAAATAAAACTTTGCTGAAAAGAAATACATTTATTTCATAATTGAATTGGGACGGTCGTCGCATTGGGCGGGAACGAGAGTGAGAGATAGGTTAGAAAGGATACGGGTTTTTTTTTTACCACTGAGGTAGCAGACAAGCACACGGCCCACCTGCCCCTCTAGACAAGTGGCAATTCGCTAGCCGGCGTTCGGTGGTATAGAATGACGAATGTATGAGATTTGATGTAAATGACAGTCGTTAACGCATGTCAAATAAGTCAAATCCTATACATTCGTCATTCTATTCCATCAAACGCCTGCTAAAGAATTGCCACTTGTCTAGAGGGGCTGATAGAAAATGGTTACCGTGGCGTATATGGACGTGTGCAACACCAGGGGAGTCACACTCGTGCTGCCGACCCTGCGAGAACAAAAAGTTACTGCACCGTTAATACAGAAGAGGCAGACAAAGTAGGACAAGCCTGTGGTCTTCCCACTGCTGGCAAAATAACTCTCAAATGAGCTTTGGCTACCCTAGGTACTCACCGCTGGGATGCCGGGAACACCACACGAGATTATTATATTAATTACACGACGTTGGGTGGAGGTACTTCCCCAGCCGGACTGCTTATTTGGGACGGAAATACCTTCGTGTCCTACCTCCATATAGGATACTTATAGCTACTTCCAAGTTGCCTCCAAAGTCTGCAATTTGGAGATCGGATTCCACTTATGGTTTTTAATTGGAATGTTAACTTTTCCGGGAGCGACTGGCGTCGGACGTCACAAGTTCACAGCCCCGAGAGCAGAGTCTGTCACGGCAGAATCATTAAGTTTATATCGATTTTATTCTCGGATATGTGATTCTATTATTTACATGGTAAGCTGTTACCGGTGCCTGCGATTACCCAAAGCTCCAAAGGTCACTTATGTATAAATATTATATTTATCTTATACCCAAGTCGCAAGAGAATTGAGGCGTTGCTTAATTGGCGCGCGCGCGCATAGGTTTGATATACTTTATGATTGGATGGCTGTATGATAAGGATATACTTACTCTACGACTGTTTTTGAGTATCACCCTGTGCAAAACGCGTCTTGGGGTCAAGATATATGCCGGCAAGTATACCTACCAACCCTACCGTCCTCAAGGATGTCTAGTGACGCATTTACATGCGGTACCGGTATTTCCGCAGTTGGACAGCTCCAAATTGGTTAAAAGGCCCTAGATCTATATTATTTTTGTAAATAAGTACCTGCAGAACAGGACTTCCTTATAATCTCACACACTTGGTGTACTTATGAAGGTCAACTGGCTGAGAATGCCTTTGGTCATTGACCTATGGATAGATTTTGCTTAAAGGTGTAATAAAAAGCTTTCACACTAAGGGTAATTGTATGCATTCTTGATTATTTACAAGCTGATGATCGCGGATTTGAAATTCTGGCCTAGCTCCCGCAACCCTCGGGAACCTATTTCTTGGATAAAAAGTAGCCAATGTAAGTACTACTATCCCTGACTATAATCTATCACTCTATTTCAGATTCGTTTTGCCGTTAGGATGCGTTTAGACCAAACGCACATAGAACTAGAGCTAGAACAAGAGCATTCTAAGATAATTCTTTCTTAATATTTTAGAGAAAATGAACCCTTTTGTTTCCAAAGAAAGAACAACGAAGTAATGTTCTGTCACTGTTTACACTAAAAGAATTTGACGCAGAGCTGATAGAATGGGCATTCGCTCCTTTGGTCTAATCTAAATGCACCATTAGATATAGAGCGTGATTGAATAAAAGCATCAAATCGTCAAGCATAAAAGCATCAAACATTTGATCTAAACATCTTCAATAAACTTTCCCAACATAGTAGTATTTAGTAGTTAGGTAGGTAGCTTTTTTTATATATAGGATACGTCAGTATGATTTCACCTCGCCTGATTTTGAGCAGAACGTAAAGTATCAGGGAAGAGGGTCGCTATGCTACAATGGTGGCGTTCAGCTTGATGGCCTCAAGGACCCGGGACTGTAGGAAGAAGAAAACACATGTGCTTCCAGGGCCCTGTGAATTCAAGGGGCCCCAAGTTAACTCATGTCAAGGTCAAATATTTTTTGTGTAGTAGACGATAATGTGAGAAATCCATAATTTTATAAAAAAATTGATTTACTTCAAATGTAATGTATTTCTGTGAAAGGATTTTGATTAATTCTACCCCCAAGGGGATAAAGTAGGGGATGAAAGTTTGCATGAAACTTTGTCAATTTTAAACCGATCGGGCTGAGACTTTGCATGCATAAAACTACTAAGTATATTGACTCAACACTTAGCGATAACCGACATCCACGCGGGCGGTTACCAGGGTAGGTAGACATTTAGGCAGACATACGGCTGCATACGTCACACACTTCTTTTAAGACGTATGCAGTCGTTTCATGTAAAATATCCATTACTTAGTAAAAAGTTAGTTTATTATAATCACCACTTAAATGATTAAAGTTCGCCTGTATAATTTCTTGTAATTTAATGTCACTTTACTTACAGCCCATCAAAATAATTGGTTGTTATGAATTTCATAAAACTGCGTTGCAATCACGTAGGCACAAGTGGAGGCCTTAGGGTAATCCGTGGTGGAGGAGGTAAGTAAGTGTACTTTAATTAATTCAAGTTATTTAATTCATTGACTGTGTAGGTCGGCTGGGGACTGCGCGCGTCGACGCCGATCCACCACTCAATCAAGCGTTGTATTTGACACCTATAAGACGCTGTTGAGCAGGTATTTCATTATCATATATTTCATATCCTAATATACTAAGAAATAAAAAACAAAAAAAAAATCAAAACAGTAAAAGTGTTAATAAAAATAATAAATCAAATTGTGTGAATTATGCGTTAAACTGGAATATTTAAAACCCGTTTTTCAGTTACTGAAAGAGTTGTTTCTACACTGCTGGTTGTGTTAAGTAAATTGCGAGTTTTACAATTTCCGTGTGATTTGCGTTTGCATGCATAGTGTATTCTAATAAATAATAATTGGTGGTAACATGGACTAAATATGAATGAAATGTGTTATGAAAATACTATAAATTAGTTTAGCAATGAAAGACACAAATATTTTTCTTGCGTGCTGGCTGGTAATTCAATTGGGACATTGTTATTACTTGTACCTATGAATCGTTTTCGATTTGAATTTCTGATTCCAAATTTTATAACTACTCTCCCAATCTTATTGCTCGTGTGTTCTTCATTATCCTGGCCGCATTCGAAGCTTTTCAACTCGAAATCTTCCGCTTTTCCAGTCTAATTTTCTGTGAAGCGACTGCCATATTGCCTCCATTACTCATTGGCGATACGAAGTATTGCAGTGAGACCAATTGACGAACTTTTTAGGACTCCAACTACCATTAACGACAGCTTTTATTCAGACCCAGACCAATGCGAATAGACGTTTCCATGCATGTAAATATTTGCACTGAGCGTGAACCGAACTCGCACCCACTGCGTTGTAGTCGCGTTCAATACCACCACGCCCATTGACCTCTATATCTAGCTGGACTGACTATTCTATAGAAAATGACAGCTTACTTTTTGTAAGGATTTAAAGCGCCACCGTGAGTGTATTGAGAACTAATTAGTTTGCAAATGTACGTTGTTAGTTGTTTTTATTTATGAGTTTACCATGAAAAATGTCTAAAATGACCATACTGTAAATTTGATACATAAGACCCATCTGTTAGGTATATTAAATTGCCGATACCAAGACAATTGGGTATTTGACTGACTAGTCAAATTAGTTACTTTTTACCAAACGTCAAAACGGATAGTTAAAGAAAAAGTATGAAAAATTTATTTGTGACGTCATAACATTTAATAGTCAAATCATTTACTATTTAAGGTTGGGTAATTGATTAAAAATAAATAAGAACGATAAAATAAGAACAGACGCACTGTTTTCCACTCTTTTACTATTCTTAATTTAATAAGTTCACCTAAATAATTTATTTTAACTACAGGAAAATACCAAATTGTTGTCCATCATTAGTATTAGTTCCAAGTACAGTCACTATTGCGTGCCACAACTATCAGCGCCAATATGGCGATTTTCAATTTCACACAATATATGGGTATAGGTCAGTAACCACGTCACAGAGGCTGTCCTATTCTTCTTACTTGTGTCAATAGCAATAATTTTATGTGACAATGCCACCTAAAGGACAAAGACCATGAGAGATAGGACTGTCATACGATATTGCCAAAACTCCAAAGTTGTTTCAGAATGTACATAAAATTAGCCAAATATCATTTACAGTTGTTATTTTTAGAATCAAAACCGCGGTTTTCAAGATTTTTTTAGAAAACGTCACATAACCTCAAAAGAATATTAACTCAAAAATGCATTCGCAGTGTACAAATCACCTCTGACCAAGGAACCATAATAATAGCGACTCAGGCTCGGGTCTAAAGAGAGCATCAACAATACACACGAGATCATACAAAGTTTTCCATTTCACTTCTGAATAATATATTTCTAAAATAGACATTTACCCTTGCAGTTTTCAGATAGTAAACACTTCATAACGTTGAGGACTTCACATCATCAATCACATCATATATCGGACGTTGTACATTTTGGGCGGGTACATAAATGGTTTTCTTCATAACTAGTACATACTTGTAGACATTATCATTAATAAATAACTATAATTTTACAAGTAAATACGAATTGCGAAACTATTTGGTATTGGCGGACTGGCGGGAAAGGTTTCTTTTTTTTCTATGTGTAAAAAAATGTGAATTTACTTGAAGTTTCAAACAGAAAGAGTACAAAAGTTATATTTGAGTAAAAGTTTTGTTCATTATACACGTACAAGATATTTTTTTTTATTTAAATACGAAGTTGCATGAAATAAACAAGCACTATCGATCGCACCGAAGCACACGATCTTTTTGTTGCTAATTTTTTTTAAGAATAATGCAACTTAAACAATAAAATTTAAAAATAAGTCATTATCCCACTCGTGATTTAATAACAATCAAAAAACCACAGTTTGATAAATAGGTAGATATCATTATGTATGTGCCAAATTTCCGTGAGATTAGAGGTATATTATGAGGAAGTGAAATGAAAAATAATATGTATACCTACTGGACAAAAGGCCGTTATCCAAAGCCTTATTTTTTAACCAATATTTAATTTATATACTTAAATAAATATAGATATAAACAGGATAAAAATGTATGTATAGGATATACAATGAACAAAGCACTTAATATAAAACGAACGAATATAAACTAAAATTAGAACGCGTCGCATGCCTTTTGTGGTAACGTTCCCAGAAGACTGGCAGCATTGCCACGTTGTATGACAATGCTAATTCTCTGACCTAAAAAGAGGCCAGCCTTCTGGTCACGAGAAGCGTCGGCCATACGCTTCGTAATCTTCCTGAAGAGACGCGGGCACTCTGAACATAATCTCCAATAAGAATAAAGTACAATTCAATTTTACTATAGAAGGACGCGTAATTTAGGTACACATATCACACTTTATTAGATGCACTATTAGAATACAACTAAAATATATGCTTTTTTGTGAATGTTCGTTCGTTTCAAATTACTGCCAATAACAGTAAATATACGGGTATTAGCTAGTGGCTGTTCACTGCGGATTCACCCCACAATTCCGCCTTACTCGACCCAGTGGAGACAGGCACGACATGGTTTAAATTTTCTGGACGCACTCGTTTTTAACAACTCTATTTAAGGTAAAGGACCAATGGTAGACACTTTAATCACAAATCAAACTTCACTCTACAAAATTACACATATTTTTAAAAAAAATGGTCGTTACGTCCTATTTTAACTGTTAAAGCCAAATTTAAACATAAACTTGAGCAGATAAAATCTTTAAAAACTAACCTATTTTTACTTTAAATACAATTATTATTCGTTGTAAACACCAATAGTCGACAATCACTTAAAACTGATAGAGAATTTAGCCATAAAAATTCGGCAATGGTATATGTAGGTCAACAAGTTACATATTTATAACATCAGTACAAAAATAGTGAAAATCATTATTTATAAATAAAATATCACACCTATTTTAAATCACTAGGTACCCTTAACAAATATCTTAAACAACTGGTCCCAATTCAATATTTACTCACGATAGTATTGCGAATTTTTTAACATGTATTATATATATCGGTATTTAAACTATCATGGTTGTTTATACTATTAATTAAGTTTTCGGGATATTTACCATGTAATGATTTATCGAGTTTCCGATATTTCGGCACTGTTGCAAGCGCCATGATCACGGAAGAAGTTCTTCCGTGATCATGGCGCCCGATAAATCACTCGATAAATCATTACATGGTAAATATCCCGAAAACTTAATTAATATGTATTATATATGCCATTAAGTTAACAAGATAGTTACTTCTCTTACAAAAAAGGTTCTTTTTCGAAAGTGTCGACTATTGGGTCAGTTTCCACCAATGGGTCTTTTACCTTAGGTGCCAAACTAAAATATAGATATGATAGAGAGGACGCTATACAAAATCAAAACAATCTGATTTGAAGGGGACGGTCAGTACAGTTATGTACAGTAGTTTTAAAGTCTGCAATTTTCTAAAGAAAAAACTGTTCAAGCAATAGGATTTGAAAAAGGTATAGCTGAAGATACATGTCTTGGACCATGTGCAGCAGGCGATTTTTAAGCCCCTTCTGAGGAGAGCACAGGGATGCGACGGGGGCGGAAACGGGCTGATTTGGGTGATGAATGTCAGAAACGCTAAAACACAAAATATGGTATTCTGTTTCATTCTATTTCTTGCCCGGTAATGTACCATGACGAACATTTTTGATTTAGGTGCAAGACACGTGTCCACTGCTAAACCTATTGTTTTAATTTAAACGTGAAGTTTTTGAAGCAAAAGGTCGTTCACATTTCATGATTCAACAGTGTCGATGAACAAACCAAGGCTAACCTAAACCACTGAATAGATAAAAGTACTAGCGTACAGAACGGAAGCTCACCCCTCCCACCGAATTCATTAAGTATCTCTTCCCGCACGTTAAATGGCTAATGGGCGCTTTTAACAAAGGTTGTCGGTAGTTAAAAGGTGTAAGAACGGCACTCCGGGAAGAAGAGTTAAAAGTTTTTTAAAGCGGTTCCGTTTTGTAAAGCGTCCTCTCTTCGCACTGCCTATAGTAAAATTTAACCCATAAATGCATCTTGACTTTTTGTATAATTAACTAATGAACTGAAAACCAGCTTCGCCCAGAAATAAATTCGTGAAAAATCTGATGAATTATAATAATTGGGATTCCATCTTTTGTCATAATAGTTTTTGTCCTAATTTAAATTGCCATAACAAATTAGGCATAATTTTCTTTGTCATAATAATAGTGTGCCATAAGGTTACCTATCTTAATCCCGAATTTTAATATTCCGAATATCATAATCCAAAAAACGTTTGGCCAATTTTTCATAATCCCGGTTTTTCAAATTCCGAAGTTTTATTTGCCATACAATCGCAACTCCGAATTTCATTTGCCGATTTATTCATTTGTAAGACGTTTTATAATCCAGACGAACGAGTTCCAGACACACGAAATCTAAATGCACAAAATCCAGATGACCGTAATCCATATGCACGGCAGCCCAATTTTTAAAACACAAATTTTTGAAATGCAATTAATTGATATCCAGTTAATTGATATCCAGACAAACAATACCCAGATTTATAAACCTAAAACTAAACCTCATATGGCGTCTACTAACTACCATTGGAGACCTACTGAACAAAACACACGTTGCCTTAAAAAATATATGTATGCATGTAAGCAAACAAGTATGCATGCAGGCAAACCGGCAATCAAACCGGCAAGCATGCAGGCATGCAGGCATGCATGCATGCAGGCAAGCAGGCAAGCATGCAGGCAAGCAGGCAAGCATGAAGGCAAGCAGGCAAGCATTAGTGTTGCTCTTCTCCGGTGCTGCGGGAAGTGCAGTCCTTCCGCCCTTGCGTAACAAAGTTCGGGCACCCATGCTCGCTTCCGCAGCTTTGGCGACCAGCCTCAGCCGTTCCAGCTCGCCCGGGCGCCCGAGCTTCGTTACTGCGGGCGAGGACTGCCCTCCCTCCGCGGGTGTGCGTTGCTTTATTGACAATTGTTTAATATAATTTCGTATAACAGAAAATGTTTCGTATAATTTCGTTTCATAGAATAATCAATATAATCATTAGATATAATCAATATAATTTTAAATCATTGAACATTAGAATAATCATTTCATAGAACATCAAATGAACTATTCTTAATCATTATATTGTTTATTTAATAGAAACTTATTACAAAGAATAACATATTATCATATATGTATCTGGTTTTTATGAACTAAACGATTGATGCGTCTACAAGGTCGACGGAGCTCCTACTTCTGGGTGGTTTATAAAAAAATAACCACGAAGGCCTAATGCGGCCTAACCTAACCTATCCGAGTCGGGGTAATCTGAGTCGGAGTATTAAAATTGTAAATGTTACAGTTAAAAATAAATGTGATTTGGAACATTATAAAGGTGGTTTAACATTCTTTAAAAAATAATTCTACAGTTTGATTCGTTTGTTAAACAAAAAAATGTGATTTAAAATTCGTTCAATTGTGTTTCTGTGAAATATGTTTCATTGTAGGAAATTGTTTTTGAAACAATAATATTCGAAATAAAAATATAAGAACCAAATATTATATGAAGTATTTTCTGTAAAACGAAATTCTATGAAATTTCTTTCTACGAAATAAGGGGCTCCCGTCCCTCCGCGCCTCCGGTTCTTAAATAACACTCTAGTGTAGGGCAGACAAGTACCACGGCGAGTCGGGTCGGGTGTGGTACGCAGTGTTCACGAGATCTCGCTTTCCTGATTCATTGATTATACCTGCATACAAAACTGTTCATGCATGACATGGAAAACAATAATTTAAACAAAATTATATTATAAGTCTTCAGGCTTTCATTATATTAAGTGAAATTATTAATGTCTTAAGTGAACGTTAGATTTTTTATTATTATATCAACCGTTACACACCCTAAATGAATCGTATAAATTTACTGATTTTTACTATACCTGTAGATAGTTTTGCTGGAACACGATTTGTATGGGAACCAAATAAAAAGATTATGAAAATTTGGTAATAGTTTATTTGGAAAATGGTACGATGGGAAACAAAAAAAAATATTCTGAGAATCTGGTATAACCATATTTGGATTATGACAATATGGGAAACAATAAATACTATTTGAAAATTTGGTTTTAGTGCACCTGGAAATTGATTCATCTGGGAAATGAAAAACGGAATTATAGAAAGTTGTCATTCATTACATCTGTCTTTTAAAAGTTCTACCAACCGTTTTCGGGGTTTTAAGATTCGGGTAACAGAAATTCGATATTTCAATAGGTTACCGTGCCATAATTGGTTTTTACTTACTGTATTATTAAGCATAAATATTATTTATCCTAATGTTTTTATTCATAACATTGATACGCATAAAGTTGTAAAGCATATTGTTTATTTGTCTAATAGTTATTTGGTATAATGATAAACACAGACAGGCGCTAACATGGTGCTAGGAAGCTGGCAAGGATCTGGATGCAATCTGGACTTTAGGGCACCCCGACTCGGATAGGTTAGGTTAGAAGGCTAATGCGGGAGCGGAGCGTAGCGAAGCTCCCGCATTAGGCCTTCGTGGTTATTTTTTTATAAACCACGCAGAAGTAGGAGCCCCGCGTAGCGAGGCTCCGTCGACCAATTAGGTCAAAAGAACATTAGGTTAAATGAACTTTGATGCGCCTACAAGTTTGACGAGAGCAATGTATAAATAGTGTAATATTGTTAATAAAATTTTTGCAGTGATTTTTTTGGTATAGTTATGGTTATGCGTCGTTATGCTTAAGTAAACTTATGCTTTGGGATATTATGCTTATTAAATATTATGCTTATAGTAAATAGGAGTAAAAAAAATATGCTTAAAAAGTTATGGCAAAGGAGTATTATGCGTAAATATTGTTATGACAAGTAACATTATGCAATGTTAAATTATGACATAAAATTTTAGGAATAAAAATCTTTTGTCATAATAGTTTTTGTCCTAATTTAAATTGCCATAACAAATTAGGCATAATTTTCTTTGTCATAATAATAGTGTGCCATAATTGGTTTTTAGCATACTGTGTTATTAAGCATAAATATTGTAAATCCTAATGTTTTTATTCATAACATTGATATGCATAAATTTGTAAAGCATATTGTTTATTTGTCTAATAGTTATTTGGTATAATGATAAACGAACACAGTGCTAGCAAGCTGGCAAGGATCTGGATGCAATCTGGACTTTAGGGCACCCCGACTCGGATAGGTTAGGTTAGAAGGCTGATGCGGGAGCGGAGCGTAGCGAAGCTCCCGCATTAGGCCTTCGTGGTTATTGTTTTATAAACCACCCAGAAGTAGGAGCCCCGCGTAGCGGGGCTCCGTCGACCAATTAGGTCAAAAGAACATTAGGTTAAATGAACTTTGATGCGCCTACAAGTTTGACGAGAGCAATGTATAAATAGTGTAATATTGTTAATAAAAATTTTGTGGTGATTTTTTCGGAATAGTTATGGTTATGCGTCGTTATGCTTAAGTAAACTTATGCTTTGGAATATTATGCTTATTAAACATTATGCTTATAGTAAATAGGAGTAAAAAAATTATGCTTAGAAAGTTATGGCAAATGAGTATTATGCGTAAATAATGTTATGACAAGTAACATTATGCAATGTTAAATTATGACATAAAATTTTAGGAATAAAAATAGAGAACCCTTTATTTCTATCTAACACTAATTTTGATATTTAAATGATTTTATTTACTTATTTAAGTAGGTATTTACTTACATTGGACAATTGTACACTGGAATTAAATTTTCACCAACATTGAAAACTGGCACGGTCTATGAAATAAACGATAAAATACCCAGTTCTTAATTTATATTTTTTTTAAATAACACTACAACGTTTAGTATATAAAAGCATACGATGCAGATCTAAATCAGTATCCATTCTGGAGTTAAAAAATGAGTGGTACCTGGCAATGACGGAGTCAATGATGGACGACATTATTTCTCTTCATAGGCGTGAGCTGTCAAAATTATGATTCCTACATTTTACAAAGTATAGAGTGGATAAAATAATTTGTGTGTATTAAAAATGATTGCAACATCATTCATTGTTTCCGATATTTCGTATAATGTCGGTAGATGGCTCCCACCGTCGCCCTAAGACGGCAGTATAGGAGAATTTGGATAGCTTCAGGTGTGGCTCGGTGGCTCAGTGGTCAGAGCATTCCCCCTGTAAGGGAAAGATCGTGGGTTCGAGTCCCACCTGAGCATTCACTTTCTCCTATCTTAATCGATTTGAAAAGTTAGCATAATAAATGCCTCAAAATTTCATTCAAATAGAAATCTTTCCGTGAACTTCAATTTAGTAAAGTTATCATCAATCGGTAATTTGTAAAAAAATGTATTTAAACTATAAATTACTTAACTGATATTGAAATAAATTAACACTTTTAAATTAAAGTCTATTTAACTGACATTTTTCTAACTTCCTACCAGGGATGTTGCGGATGCCAATTTTTTCACATACGCGGATGCGAATGCGAATGCGGATTTTTTGCCTTCACATCTGCACAGGCGGATGTAAATATAGTTTTTATTTTAATTTATTTAAGAGAATATTATGATTTGTTATTACGCTACCGGCACGGTAGGATGGCCGTTAAGTACTAAGAGAACATGGCAGAGCTCATTCTCTCTTTCTCTTTTTTACACGACCGTTAAGTACCACCTTATCCACTCAACCTGAGATGACTAGACCGATTTACTCCGTCAATATCGTAACTTTTTTATAGTATATATATGCTTTATTTATATAAATACAGAACTTAAAATAAAAATCATACTTAATTAAATTTAAAACTAGAAACTAAAACAAGCTAAACTAAATAACCGGAATATTTACATACATAATGCGTCGTGAAATTCCTCCGCATCATCACCAACCAGTAACGTTCCCAGAAGGTTGGCAGCATTGCCACGTTGAATGGCAATACTTATCCTCTGTGCAAGATAATAACCAGCCTTCTGGTCACGCGTAGCGTCGATCAGTCGCTTTGGCAGATCTTTGTACATAGAAAGCGGGCACTTGGACCCCATGTCCCCAACGTTTCAACCCCAAACGGCTCAAATACATAATCACCTTTTAAGTTACAGTATTTGCGCCGTTTGAGGTTTTCCGCAGATGCAGCAGCAGCACCGGCACAGTCTGCCGTGCTTGTAAGATGTGAAGGCGCAAGAGTATAGACACACGTACGCAACGTGTGTCGATACCCTTGCGCACAACACCAAAGGCCTACCCATCTTCCAAGGCAGCAACGGCATACCATCCGGTCTCTTGCCATCGTCACGCACCAGCCCATTTGGTGCACGAATGGCTGGCACGCCAGCGGTGACTAGAGCACGGCGGATAATGTCATTGATGCAGGCATGTCTCGATATACGCCCAGCACTTCTGCAGCATGAAAGGCCATAGTTATAGCACCATAGTGCCCCAACCTGTCGACAGCTTCACCGCAGTGGCAACGATGGGGAGAAACACACGGCGCTCCTAAGCGAAGGCAAGTGGCAAGGCGGAAAGTAGTATCGTCCATAATAGTACCTATGTTGGGCGATGGGAGTACCTGAATCCAAAGGCCTGACTCCCATTCCCCCACAGCCAAAAGCCGCGCACGCTCTGAAACTTGGGAAGATGTGTGTATTAAACTGTCTTATCTTATCAGGCAAGTCAGTGTTGGGACAAGCAACCTTCCAAGCATTAATGGCATCAGACTTGCATGACACCTCAGAGTTAACCTGTGTGTTTATAAGAATTTTCCTGGTTAACTCCTCAGTGCCGTGGACCGACGACAGAAATGCTGGAAGACTAACGTCTGAAACTTTGCGAACGCCGAGACCACTCAAGCAAACTGGTAAGGACGCTTGAAGCCAGGCTCGGTCGTTCAAGGCCACATTTAAAATTTTGCTGAGAGTATTTTGCAGAATGTTATGAATTTTTGACAAAAGTGTCAAATTTTGCCAAAACTGGGATGAACGAAGTGCATGAGTATATTTAGGGACAAAAAGACAAAACCGAAGTATACTAAAGGCCAAATGAACACTTATTTTTTGTAAATGATCTGTGATATTTTCAAAATGTTGAATTTTATCGTAACTTAATTAAGTACAAGTGTTCTCAATATGTGTAACAACAAATACTACCAAGTGCCATCAACCAACAGTATAAATAATTCCATTCGGTTAGGTAGGCACAAACGTAAACAACTTGATGTGTCTTTTTAATATGTTTTGTTGAAAAACTCAGTTTATTAATATTTTTATGTCTCGAAACTCAGTTAGTAGACTAAAAACCAAAATCGAACCACTAGTTAGACAGTTAGTTAGCCTAGTCTATTTATTTAAAATGTGTTTTTATAAATATAATAGCGAAAACAATGTTTAACTTTGGTTCAGTACCTATCCGAATGGGTTACAGCTACCTAAACGGGATCTTAACATTATTTAACGATGACACTTAATAATCATATCAAATCTCATCTCATATCATATCATAATCATAAAATAATATTTTCCTAATTGTATTTTTAACCGAGCTCTCATATTAACTAAATTCTTCTGTATACATCGATTTCAGGTGATTTTTTAAAGAAGAGGGGGTACGGCCTTTGCTGGAGTAGGTCTTATCGCATATTTTACAATCAGCATCATCCCGGTTGTGTTCACTTGGTTTTAAATTATTCCAAATATCACTATGTGTCGGTGGCGACATTGTAATTAACTTGTAGTACCTTAATTATTAGAAAATCCCCATTAACACACAATGCTCGCTGTTTACGGTAAGCGGAACGGGAAACGTAATGTTTAATATATGCGAATCAAATGATACACATACATAATGACAAACGCATCGAATCTTGTCATCGAACGAAACTTCGCTCCTATTGGCCAACGAGAACGCGCCTTGCCAAATTTCTTTCATGTAGCAAAGAAGTGTAGTCGCTAAATAAGTGGCAGAAGCGCGCGTTGCGGGCGGCACTCGAGCCGACGTCACACGAAGTTCGTACGGGAACACCCGAACAACATCCACATCCGCATGCAACGCCGCATTAATTATTGCGGATTCGGAGTTGGTAACCGATGATTATGTTATCTGTGCCGATGTCTAAATTGATGCGGAAGTTCCGCATTTACTGATGCAGATGCGTATATTAGCGACATCCCTGCTTCTTACTTGCAATAGACAAACACCAAGTTTTCTGAACCTCAACTCGATGAAACGGATTTTTATTCCCGGTTATTGTCATTATCTTATTATAAAATTTAGAAGCTGCCTGCACCATGCCAGACGGTTTGGTCGTTTATAACGAAGTTCACCTATACGAAACATGATTTTTTTCACAACAATCTGTACTTAGCCAAAAATCATCAATATCCGTTCATAAATAACGCAACAGAAAAGGCCCCCCTTTTCTCCTCATATTAAAAATGCTCTTGACAAAAATTGTGTTTTAAATCAAAGAACATGTATGATTGTATGCCAAGTTTGGTGAAAATCGGTTAAGAAATGTGCCCTCTAGACCAGAACTAACAGACAAACTGACATACGGACAAAAGCAAAATCGGCCACTTTGCCGAAACGGAGATTATTTGTAAATGAATAATTTCACGCAGGTGAAACCGTCAACAACAGTTAGCCTTTTATAAAGACAATTGGTCGATTAGAGCTTGGGAACGGATATAGGCTACATTTTATCGCAAGAAAGGGGGTTTAAGGGGGGGAATAGGGGATGAAAGTCTGAAAGATAAGAGATATCTTGAATAGAGATAGAGATAGAGAGAGAAGATATCTTGATGAAATTTGGTACAGAGATGGATTAGAGCTTGAAAACGGACATAGATCATCTTTTATCGCGTAAAAGGGGGTACAAGGGGAAATATGGCTATGGGATGAAAGTTTATATGAAAGTTTGTCATTTTTAAAGACATCCTCATGAAATTTGATATTGAAATAGATTAGAGCTTGGGAACGTATACAGCCTACCTTTTATTGCGAAAAGGGGAGGGGGGCAGTTATAAGGTTAGGTAATGAAAGTTTGTCAATTTTAAAAAAGGCCTGATGAATTTTGGTACTGAGATGGATTAGAGCTTGGAAACGGACATAGACTACCTTTTATCGCGAAAAAGGCGGTAAAAGGATGGGAAATTGGGCTTGGAGATGGAAGTTTTTCAATTTCGAAGATATCCTGATGAAATTTGGAACGAAGATGGATTAGAGCTAGGGGATAGGTTACCTTCTATCCTGAAAAAGGGGGTAGAAGGGGGAAGGGGTAGGTTGGCATAGGGGGTGAAAGTTTGTCATTTTTCAATCACGCAAAAAAGCTTAGGGTAGATATATGAGAGGGATGATAGCATTTTTTTTTTAGGATATCTTCTTGAAATTTACTACAATAGTGGATTAGAGCTGACATAGTCGAGTAACGAGCCGATTATAGAGGCGAGTGGAGGGGCGACTAGAGTTCGTTATAGGGGCGAGTGAATAGCATGTACAGGTCAAATAGAAAATCGAGTAAAGTCGAGTACAGAGGCGAGTAGATAATTGCGACTAGAGAGGCCAGTAGAGGGGCGATTAGAGAATCGAATAGGATCCAGTATAGAGTCGAGTGGAGAGACAAATGGATAGATGAATGTAGAGGTGAGTAGAGATCGAATAGAGATTGGAGTAGAGAGACGAGTAGATAGGCGAGTGGCAAGGCGAGTAGAGAAGCTAATAGAGAGAGTCAAGATCGTCGACGCGGGCTCCGGTCGACGATCGCGACTCTATAAAACATATCAAAGTCGTGTCGTAGTATTGTTTTTCACAGGACCAAAATGTATCCCCATATTCTTTTCTTCCAAAGCGAAGAAAAAGATGGGATTCCGTTTTAATGTCAAAATCATTTATATGACTTATTATAACAACAGGATGTTACGGAAGTCATGCCACCAAAGGATAGAACGAGAAAAATCACAAAATCTCACAAAAATATTGACAATTATTTCAAATAATGCCATGCCATCCATAACATTTCTAATTTTCTCACACACAACACTATCGCGCATGTACACGAGCTATGTATGTTGTATTTAAAATTCGATTGTTTCAGACATTTTTTCGAGAGCTTTTTTACCTTGCGTTTAAAATAAGCGTACAATTTACTTTCAAAATGACAAATAATATGTACTTCCCCATTTCATTGTAAACCTGTTGTAAACCGATATACCTAGCTTCCTTTTTTATTTCCTTAAGACGTCTTGACGAAAGAATGAGCAAATGTGCATACAGGATTTCTGTTGAGTTGAATATTTATTTATTTTTTAAAATATGTACAATGAAACATAAATGATACTAAATTTAATTTAAAACTAGAAACTGAACTGACTTAAAAATAACTAAATGAAATTGAAGACTAGAAGCTATTATTAAAATAAATAAATATTTACAAACTAATTTTGTCGGGTTATAGCATTATAGCATTACCAAAAGAATTTATGGGTGAAAAACATTTAAAATGACCATTGCAACAAAAATGAAACAAAAATGAAAATGTAACAAAACTGAATCGTGTAATAAAAAAAGCAAAAATGAAATATTAGAGCTCGCTTACAATGCAAATTATACCCGATTACATTATTCCAATAGCACTCCAGTCCAGCGAGCGGATTCAGTGCTGCATACTGCTGAATTAAACCGTCACTGGAATATACCCAATCCAGTGAGTTTTCCAGTTCAGTGAATTTTTAAAGCGCGTTTAAAACACTGGAATAATGTGTACACTATACATTCCAGGTGAGCTCTGGAGTGGGTTGATTCGCTGGATTGTTGGACTTGGACTGGAATAATGTGAACTGGTCATTATATCTGACTGTTATTTATTTTATTGATTTTATATAAGGTGTTCCGCAATAAAACACTTTAAATAATTTTACCACTTCTTTTATTAATCAACAATAGATGATAATAAAAAATAATCATATTGATATAGGGAGATTTCTAAATTTAGAGTGCCAGTAACCTCCCTCACCGATTTCCGAAAGAAAATTACTACTAGAAATTATTTGTTAGTCAAATCCTATTTTTATTGCAGCACCTAATGCTACAGGCTTATCGACAGAGATTAGTTAGTAGAGAATAGTTTTTCAAGCAGACAAACGAACCTGATGAAAACAGAAAGCAAACAGAAAGACAAAAAATCCCCAAATCCATATTTTATTAAAAAAATACACTCAAATATAATAAAATTATAATATTGAATCATGCTCTAATGACAACATTTTGCTATCAATGTGATTGCGGCTTTACTTAATTTTTGCAACATGAATTAAATCATAACAAAAATGAAAAACCGTTAAGCTTGGAAAGGCACTTCAAGTATGATGATAAGTCAAACAAAAACCTGATTAAGTTTCAGTTCCATAAATGTCAACAATTGTTTAATTAAATAACATAAGTGTTCATTTACCTATTACCTATATGGTTTCCAACAAAACAAAACTGACATTTGAAGTTAGAATTTTGCTCGCCAACAAAGATACACGCGTCATTCACCACCTATTTCACTCGAAGACAAAATGGCCAACTCATATTAGATTCTGGCATGTGATTAGCTTGTTTTATCTGAGGATTGCATTTTTACAATTTGTAATTAATTATATTTTGGTGAAACAAAATCGCATAACAAAAAGGAACAAAATATTGGACATCACTTTGTACCCAAAATTTTGCTATTCTGAATAATTCAAATAAAATATTTTTCTTACCGTAATCAATGGGTGTTAACAACGCTTTTTCAAATAATTCATATAATTAATTTTTGTTACGCAGCCCGAGAAGTGGACAAATTATTTTGTATAGAGTTTATCCCAGTTCGATGGACAAAAAGAATATTATGTATTTATTATGGGCAAATGATATATAAATTTGTGTATTATAGCTCAATAATATATTATCAAAGACAGATGTGGACAAATTTTGCAATTAAAATGGTCATTTTAAATGATTTTACCCATATATATATAAGGGGTTTTCTATATTGCTTGGGTCAGTAAAGTATCCCTATTCTTTGAACTGAAGGCATTCCGCAGGTCAACCTTCCTTTTACCACTGCCAAGGTGTAGTGCGTATATCGGACCTCGGGCTCCAAAATGTTACTAGGAAATCACTATGATGATTGTAGGTAGCCGTATTGTAGAATAGAATGATGGATGTATGGGATTGACACGTGTTTAGACGTTTGTGACAGTTGTCAAAGTACATATATGTCAATCCTATACGTTGATCAATCTATTCTACAAACGAATTACCACTTGTCTAAAAGGGTAGGATCATGGTTACCCATCGTTTGTATGGGCATGAGTAGCAGACGCGAAGGGTGAAAGATTTTCAAAGGGAAAAAAAAGTTTAGCTCAATCTCCATTGAACAGTCAGCAGGAATCGACTTACAGGGACCCCTTGCCACTGATGAGTAGATAATAAATACATGTTTATTGCAAAGCTTTAGAACAGTATTTTCCTTCTATACATGCACCCATAAAATATTAATATTAATAGCACGCCCATGAAGGTACAGGTGCAGAGTTCGCTATTAATTCTGGTGACCAAAATGAAAAAGAATACGAATAAAAATAAACAATTACACATTTACAACTCACGTACAGCCACATCCGCAGGGCACGCCGTCATTGCGGCAGGGCACGCCGTCATTGCGGCGGTAAGGCCCATCATGGGGGAGTGGCTAGAGAGGCCACACGGTAGCCTCTCGTACCGTCAGACGCAGATTATCACCGGGCACGGTAGCTTCGGGCGGTATCTGCATCTGATGGGTATTGAGCCAACGCCCGAGTGCCATCACTGCGACGCGAGCGTGGACTCGGGGCTGCACACGCTCACCGAGTGCCCGGCGTTTGAGACGCCGAGGCGGGAGCTTGTGGCGGCCCTGGGGGTGAGAGTGCTCACGCTCTCCACCCTGCTCGCGGCGATGGTCCGCTGCGCGGATGCGTGGGCGGCCAGCGCCTCCTTCTGTGAGCAGGTCATGCTCGCGAAGGAGACAGCAGAGCGGGCGCGGCGCGATGAGCGAGAAAGGCTCGCTGACATCGCTGCACGCGCCCGAAGGCGGCTCGGGCGTCGGAGGGCGCAAACTGACCTCCGCCCCCCATGAGCGCGGGCCTGAGGGTGACGTGTGGAGCCGCCCGTCACCCCAGCAGAAGCAGGCCACGGCGGCGGCGCGCATCGTCGGACGATGCGCGCCTCCCCACACCGGTGTTGAGTCGGGGACCGCGTGGTCCGCCCCGTCCCGAGGAGGGCCAGACCGAGAGGGATGGCCCTGGGTCAGCCGGGGTGCGAGGGATATGTCGCATGACAACCTCACCTTCGGCCTATCACTACGACCCAGAGACGGCGTGCGGTTTAGTCGGTTCGAGTCCGACATAACCTCCCCCTCCGGCTCCGGAGGGGTGGGTATCCGTGGGGATTACCCGCACGTAAAAAAAAAAAAAAAAAGCCACAACAGCGTCCGCCAATATACGACAAAGTCAGCGAAAACATCACGAGAACAAGGAGAAAGGAAGAAAAGTTGCTCCTTGTTCTCGTGTTGGCACATACACAGGGGCGAATCACCTTAGTTAAATACCTAATCGAATGGAGTAATTTTTGAAGTGAAAACTTCTTAAAAGGCGTTGGATGGGTTAAAAGTGTTAAACTTGCGTCAGGATCACGTGTTAAACTCGCGTCAGGATCACGTGACTTTTGATCCGTAACCGACGACTTTGTAGGACGACATGACGTCATACAACATTCCTAGCTACAGTGTTTATTTTGCTAGGTACGCTAAGGAAGCTTCGTAACTTAGCGGTAAGCGCTTCGACTGTAAGTCCTTATGGTTTCAGATAGTACCGGGTTCGAACCTGGGCTTCTGACACTTGTGATTATTTTTTCTTTTTGTAATTTATTAATTTCTTCTGACAGAAAATTAGCACCAAATTAGTGATAGGTTCTATGATTGGCGCTATAGTATAGGTATGGTATGGTTTTTTTATTTACGTGCGGGAAATCCCCACGGATACCCCTCCCCCCCCCTCTCCGGAGCCGGGGGTTATGTCGTACTCGAACCGACTAAACCGCACGCCGTCTGTGGGTCGTAGTGTTAGGCCGAAGGTTTGATTGTCTCTCGACATATCCCTCGCCCCCCGGCTGACCCAGGGCAGAAATGGTATGGTATGGTATGTTCTTTTTATCTTTTTCTCTGTAAATAACGAAGAAAGAAAGAAAGAAAAAGTTTTCACCTCTGCCGGCACTACCGGAGTGCAACCCGTCTTTTTTTATATAGGACGCGTCAATTTGACTTTACCTCACTTGATAGTAAGCTGAAGGCAATGTCTCAGGAAAGACACCATTATATACACGTACCATGTTAACAAAGATGGCACTCAGCTTGTCGGCCTCATCAAAAGAGGATTGTCTTCGCAGCACCGCGTGACACCCACCCTCTGCCCGGCTATGCACTTGCTGACCCCTGAACGCAATCCAACCGAGATTGAATTACTATGGAGGGTATTTCGCAATCGTGCACTGTGGTACCCACCAACTTTCTACTACCAGTAAGCTAGAACCCTGTACACCCCCTTTCCTGTTACGAAATTGTGATAAAATATTTATTTTGTTTTTTTTTTCAGCGGCCACCGAAGCAGACATGGGAACATTTATAGGAAACATAACGAATTACTATCACTATGTCAACGACGATTTAGCAGGTGATTCTATTTTATTTAGTACCTATCCTTACTAATATTATAAATGCAAAAGTATCTCTATCTGTCTGTCTGTATGTTACGCCTAAATCACTGCACCAATTTTGATGAAATTTTGTATAGGGGTAGTTTAGACCTTGAGAAAAGGCATGGGCTATGTTTGTTCGCGATAACCAACATCCGCGCAGGCGGAGCAGCGGGCAAAAGCTAGTTGTTTTTATGGTAAATATGTATTTACTATTAGAGCTATCGTATTTTACCATGTTGTATTGTTACAAGTTTATTACCATGTTGTATAATTGTTACCTTCAAGTGCAAATTTTTAAAAAAAAGTGTTTTACTGAGTGGTATTTATTCTAATTTATTATTGTAGGTGATAATTTTATTAAATTAAAATATTAATAATCGCTAAAAAAACTACTTAATTAAAAAAATTGTGGACGATTTTATTTTTGTTTTTAAAGAAGTATTTTAGGCTTTATTACTATTTTAAGTTATTAAAATTATAACATACAAAAATGAATTACAATAAATCCAAGCAGAAACTTTTTTTTTTAAATTTGCAATTCTGGGCTAATACGGAGAAAAACTCAAAAAGTCGCCAAAATCTTACCGCTACTTCAAAATCGACCACTACAAAAGGCGCTGAGTTTGCGACTGTTGTGCTCGTCCAGAAGCACAAACCAAATATTCATGATTGCTGTTTATGTTCACTATGATCGTGTTAGTACGTCTGTACGCGGCTTAATGTTTTGAATGTGTTCTTTACAGATCCCCGAACTAGAAACTTTTTATTAGTTGGAAATCCGATGCCAATTATCATAATAATGTACGTGTACCATAGGTTCGTCAAGTCATGGGGCCCCGCCTACATGGCGAACCGCCAACCATATAACCTCAAGAAACTTATTATAGTATACAATATTGCACAGATACTTCTATCAGGATACATCACAGCGCAAGTAAGTGATTTTAATTTTTATGGAGATTTTTTAATGTTAATTTTAATTATGGCCACCGAGCAGAAAAAAAAATACTTGAGCGTTTGAAGACATAGGTCGGTACTACGGAGGACAGAAAACTGCGGTGCCGGTACCTACCTACTACGTAAAAACTCATTACCTAACTCATTCAAAATTGCACCTTAATCAATAGAAGGGCAAAATTCGTTATATTTTTTTGTAAAATGAGTATTTAATAAGTAGAAATGGCACAAAATGAAATTACATACCGGTTCGCGCTTATAGAAACAGATAAAACACAATCATAATCCGCTACTGTTAGATAGACGAATCGACGTTCGTAAATTTTAATTGGATACGTACGCGGGATCAACAGTTCATTAAATTAACAATCAATGTGTAAAACAAACACCCGGTCAACAGTTTAAAATATCACTAACAATAAGTGACGTATTAAACAGTTTATTGAATCAAATTAACAGTTCATTTCGTCAACAATTTACAAGTTCAGTTCAACAACATTTATGTGGTAAATGACTTAAAATCCGTTATAATATGACATTAGTGTAATTATTGAATTAAATTTTAAAGCATTTAGTAAGTATGTAATCGGTTCGAGCAGGATTCGAACCCGCGACTTTCACTTGGATGCTCCGACTAACTACCTAGCCACCGAAGAATTTAGATTGTTTCGGGCGGAGTTCGGTGGCTGAGCGGGCAGAGTACCTAGAGAGGTACATTTCATGTGCTATTCGTGTATAGATCTACATCTACACCGAACCTAGATACCATTAAGCTTTATTTAAATTAAACATTATTAAATGAATTGAACTAAAATGAACATGAAAATTTAAATGTCGAAGTAGTATTCATAGTTACTTGCATTGTTATAAGTAGCTACCTGTTGATTTAAATCAGACTCACACGAGCCATAGGGTCAGACGGTTCGGGGTGGCATTATTTGAATGACTTGTTGAAAAGCATTATTTGACTTGGCTTCTGTTGGGCTCCGGTAGAAGAGAAAGGCCCGTGAAGCACGCACAGAACAGATAATGCTAGTAGTAGTGCCAAGAAGTGCTATTTTGAGGTCGTAAAAATGATAAAAGCATTTAATAGGATAGCACGGGAACTCGACATAGTGGGCCTCGACCTCGTGGGAATAAATCGGTATACCGACGACGCTAAGTGGAAAAGCAAACTAACTAAATCATTAACACGTTTTGCACAACAGTGTTGGTATTCTACAAGATTACAAAAGCGCAAATTGCAAATCGTGAAAACTGAATAGGAAATGACAATTAAATTTTTGAGCCAAGGTAAAGGATATGCAGGGCTAACTCGCAGCTGACACCGATTTTTAAGTTGTGTAACTTGAAACCTTCGTGCGTAAATATTGTAATTTACGCACTAAGGTTTCCAACTTCAAATAGGCACAGTAATACTATAAAATAAGAAATATATTATCACTACATAGTATAAAACAAAGTCGCTTTTTCTGTCCCTATATCCCTTTGTATGCTTAAATCTTTAAAACTACGCAACGGATTTTGATGCGGTTTCTTTTAATAGATAGAGTGATTCAAGAGGAAGGTTTATATGTATAATACATGTTTAATATAGTAGAGGGTGCAGCGGGAACGGGATCTGACGCCACGCGGGCGGAGAAATATTGGCGGTACGAAGTTCGCCGGGTCGGCTAGTATCATATAAATGGATAGACTGATAGAGGCCCCCGAGGAGGGCCAGACCGAAAGGCCCTGGGTCAGCCGGGGTGCGAGGGATATGTCGCAAGACAACCTCACCTTCGGCCTAGCACCACGACCCACAGACGGCGTGCGGTTTAGTCGGTTCGAGTCCGACAAAACCTACCCCTCCGGCTCCGGAGGGGCGGGTATCCGTGGGGATTTCCCGCACGTAAAAAAAAAAAAATAAAAAAAAAAAAAAAAAAAGACTGATAGAGGCAAGTGCTATAGGCAAGATACAAGTAGCTTCAATATTATTGTTACTCGTGCATAGATTTTGATATAGGTACCTCTAGATCGATGTTATTGTATCAGTAAAATACACTTTAATCTAACCGCACATCCACGCACTAATGGCTAGTCACAATGCCGATGTTGCCGCCAACTAGCTTAATCAACAGGTTAATTAGTTAGTTTAGTTGCCTAGGCTTTTTACTGAACGGCACCGTTCAATTAACAGTGTTCAGCAAATAGCTTGGATCGATGATGTTTAACTTCTTGCCTAGCCATTTAAAAACAGTTAGAAAAATGACTTATTTCTGCATGATTGTGAAAAAAAAAAACCACGAAGCCTAACCTAACCAAGTCGGCTTGCGCAGCTATCACAATGAACCATCAATAATTTTCTGTGAATACACCTGTCTACTCCCTTTGGGGAATTTACAGGTGCAAGTATATGTAGGTACTTACCTATGTATGTTTGTAATTTACTATCATATTTCGAGGTAGTGCCCATCTTACAAATGCCCATCAGACTCGGATAGGTCTTGGCTACTCTAACCGAGAACTCACGAGCGCGAAGCTTTCTTCCTCGTAGCCCTGAAAAACCACCAGTTCTAGCTGGTAAGACGGTGGTGTTCGTCGTTCGTCGTCGTTACGTGGCAGCTCACGTAGTCGTGGCTTAACGTGATATTCTGTTTACTGTTTTGGATTACTCTTCTGCTTGTCAAGGACATGTTACAGCAGCTGTTTCTTCAACTTGCGTCAATGAACTCAATTATAACCACAAACGTCGTTTGATAAAATATTTAGTAACTTAGACTTAGGTCAAGTTGCACCAGCACAAAGCAATTTAAGTAATAGGGTCAGGCCACGCTCACTCTATGTACTTGTACGCTATATTCACCTACTCCGCCGCGGACCTTCTGAGGTGAGAGGTGAGAGGTCGCTCCGCACTCGGCTGTCTGTCGCTGTCCCTAGCCGTAGGCAGGCACGCAAGGCGCACGCACGCACGTAATAAAGTACCTAACATTTGATTTATTACGTTTCAATCGATTCTGTTTGTTTGTTTCTTTTTGCTAAGTAGTAATTAGTTTCTTAATCTATGCTATTATGCCAACCAACTATTAGGTAATCTGTGGTAGGGCTGTAAATATTATTGTAACACAATAACTCATCACGATTCCCCAGCATTGCCCGTTATTTTATAAATAATAAATATCTAACTAGCTGGGGACGGTTATTGCGATGTTTGGTCTCATACATACTCGTACGTGTCTCCGGCCTCTGCCAATTCTCGAAAAAATCGAACCAAGATTTTCCTTCCCAATAACAGAAAACATCAAAATCTGTTCTGTAGTTATCTACATCGCGTACAAACAAACAAGAATTAACAAATATTGCTTTGATTTCTTGTCCGATACGATTTAATAAGTAGGTTAGTAATAAATAAATGTACCGTCTAATTCATAGTGTGTGATGGTTAAATTCAATACCTACTTTTAATATAGTAGTCAGAATATGAACAAGTTCTATAATTGTTCGACCTTTAAACGTTAATAATAGTACATTATGGTACAAGTGTGTAAAGTTGGTGATTACCGCTGAGGCGCCATTAGACCCGAGCCGTGAGGTGAGGGTCTTAAGAGAGCCGAGGACGGTAATTATCAATACACACGTGACTCATACGATGTTTTTCAACATTCTTGTGAATAAAATAATACTAAAATAGATATTTACAATTGCAGTTTTCAGGTAAGTAGTAAATATTTCTTAATATTAAGGACATCACATCAATCACATCATATAGTGGACGTTGCACGGCATAAATCAATTTCTTCATAACTAGTAGGTAGGTAGGTACTTGTAGACTACATAGACTAAAAGAGGTTATCTTTTTTATTTGTGGCGGACTAAATGTGGGATTTAAAGTTTTTACAGAGAAAACAAAAGTTGACGTACCAATTTAAATTATCTATTTAAATACGAGGTTGCATGAAATGAGCAAGTAATAGGTAGGTGTATTAATTTACTTGTACTATTGAACGCGACCTTTTTATTATCGAAACTTTTTGAAGAAAAAAACAACTCAACCAATAAATATAAAACACATCTATAACTTACTTGTGAATTATATACGACGAAAAGTCACAATTTGATTACAGGTATCATTATGTGCCTAATTGCAGTGAAATTAGAGCCACTTTATGACCAAGTGTCTTTGCAAAATAAAATTTACCACTCTAGCTCATAATGTGGCTATAATTTCACCGCAATTAAGCACATGATGTACCAGTAATCAAATTTTGATGCCGTTGGATAGAGCGGCTCATTCCGCTTCTAACTATTGGTCACATGATATAAATGTCAGTCAATTAAAAGCCGTAATTCGCAAAGTGGTAACAGCGCGCAAATCAATTGGCCTCTCAAGACACGACAGTTCTTTGTTCTTTTATCTACTGAAAAGCTGGAAAAAATAACTTGTGCGGTGTTGTTAGGTTACATAAGGGACGAATAGTCATCCAAGGGTAAGGTCTTGCGTCCCACGAAGAGCTGGTTTAAATATTGGCTTTCTTTTGTTTCCAGTGTCTGACAAGGCTATACCTGTCGGGACACTACAGCATGTGGTGCCAGAAGATTGTATATGAGGACACGGAGCTTGAGCGAACTGTCGTCAGTCGAGTGTGGCTCTACTATATGATCAAAATCGTCGACCTCATGGATACGGTAAGCCTATCCCTCCATACCAATATTAATAGGTGCGCGAGTACCGTCAAATCAAGTTCGAGTACCGTCAAATCAAATTAAATTAAGTCAATTCATTTATTTGCTAACACAGGTTACAGAAAGTAAGGCATACAGTTTCATTAAATGTACTAGCTTTTTCCCGCGGCTCCGTCCGTTTGTTTTTGATGTCCTATTTTTCTGCACCCCTTTGAACCCTAAGCTTTCATTTAAAGAAAACCCGGTGAAAATTGGTTGGGTAGTTTTTGAGTTATGAGCGTTACGCGTTACGTTACGTATTATTATAAGAGATAGGGTCCGCTGTATTAGAACCTCTTCGAGGTGTGTTAATATATAGGTATTATTTCTATCTATAAGGTAATCTATGGTATTATCTATATATTTATATTTGTTTATTTATTCTCTTCCACATAAAGGCATTAAGATACATTTAAGCACTTCGTTTTATAACATTCCAATCCTTTGTGGGAGACTGGCATCTGAACTAGGAAACACTGTCACACAGATTACCACAGGCCCCATACAATTATATGCAACATTATAGGTTGTATTAGAGAGCATTCACCGGAACAAACAGACATACTGTCTGTCTATTTGTTCCAGCTAATCTCTGAAGTGGCTAGACCGATTTTGACGGGACTTTAATTGGCAAGTAGCTGATGAAATGAGGATAGTAACTTAGGCTACTTTATTTTAGAAAAATAACGTTGCCTCAACACCAAGCGATAACCGACATCCACTCGGGCGGAGCCGCGGGCAACAGCTAGTCCATAATATTGGAATGGACAGTATAATAAAATCTTGAAATTCTTTACCAGCACATGTGTATCCTTCTTCATACAGTCCTGGCTTCCTTAAGCGGGCGTGAAAAAAAGTCTGTCGAAGCCGTCGAAATAGGGGTCGCCCTTTAAGGGACAGCATCTGTGATGGCTGCCACAATTCTTTGGACTGCACCCCAGCTTAGCATCAGACAGGACGCAGTCAAATTGACGAGCTAAATATAAAAAGAGACGGGTTGCACTCTGGGAGTGCCGGCAGAAGTGAAAACATTTTCTTTTTTTCTTTCTTCGTTATATACATAGAAAAAGATAAAAAAGAACATACCATACCATACCTATAATATAGCGCTAATCATAGAACCTATCACTTATTTTCTGCAAATTTTCTGTCAGAAGAAATTAATAAATTATGAAAAGAAAAAATAATCACAAAAAATAATAAATTCCAGAAAGAAAAAATAATCATAAAAAGTAATACATTACAAAAAGAAAAAATAATCACCAAAAGTAATAAATTATAATAAGAAAAAACAATCACAAAAAATCCCTGAAGGCCAGGTGGTTTGAACCCGATACTATCTGAAACTATAAGGACTTACAGCACTTACAGTCGAAGTGCTTACCGTTTAAACTACGACGCTATCTGTTTTAAATTGCAAAATAGATGGTCTGTACCAATCTTGTATGACGTCAGTCGTCGGTTACGGTTCAAAGGTCAACTAATCCTGACGCTTCCTTAACATTTTACACCCATCCAACGCCGCTAAAGAAGTTTTCACTTCAAAAAAACACGTGAATAAATATGAGATTTGATTTGGCCTACAAGATATCTCCTTAAATTTCTATTTTTGTCAACAGGTCTTCTTCGTATTACGGAAGAAGTTCAACCAGGTATCATTTCTACATGTCTACCACCACCTCGGGATGTGTTTACTTGGCTTCATCGGCACTAAGTATGTGCCAGGTATGTATTAAAGGAATACCCTTTTTTATCATTCATACCCATATTCCATAATTTAATTATTTTAACGTTTGGGCCTTGGGGTCCGAGCGCCCGCAATCTCTTCAGGGAGATTGCGAAGCGTATGGTCGACGCTTCTCGTGACCAGAAGGCTGGCCTCTTTTTAGGTCAGAGATTAAGCATTGCCATACAACGTGGCAATGCTGCCAGTCTTCTGGGAACGCTACCACAAGAGGCATGCGATGCGGATGAATTCCACGACGCATTTTAACTTTTAGTTTTAGTTTTTATTTTTTATTTAGTATTATGTATATATAGTAACTTTATTAATTTAATTTAATTTGTATATAATAGGTTTAATTTTGTAAACATAGAAATAATTTCTTACCTATTAACAGGACAAACTGTTGCTTCATGTTTAATTATTATTTGTTTAAAAATAAAGCTAACTATTTCATTATTTTAATATGTAATCCATACTATTAATATCGACCATCCATTATATTATTCATACCATCCATTATATTAATATTATAAATAATAATATTAATTATAAATTAATATTATTAATAAACTCTGTATCTCTATCTGTCTGTCTATCTGTATGTTACGCTTGGATTAGAGCTTGGGAACGGGCATAGGCTACCTTTTACCGCAATAAGAGTGTTAAGGGGTGAAACAGGGGATGAAAGTTGGTATGAAAGTTCACCATTTTCAAGATAACCTGATGAAATGTGGTACATAGACAGATTAGAGATTGGGGAAGAACATTGTCGCATATAGAGTCGTATAAATAGAGGCAAATGCAATTAGGGGTTATTCTAGAGAGGCATGTAGAGTTCGAATAGAATGTCGAGTAGAGTCGAGTATAGGGGCGAGTAGATAAGTCAATAGGAAGGCGAGCAGAGGCTCAAGAATAGATTCAAGTATAGACGCTATAGGTGGCGAGTGGAGAGGCGAGTAGAAAATCGAGTAGAGTGTCGGTTAAAGAGGTGAGTAGAAAGTCGAGAACATAGGCGAGTAGAGAATTGAGCACAGAGTCGAGTAGAGAGGAAAGTGGATAGAGAGGTGATAAGATAGGAGAGTATAGAGTCGAGTGCAGAAGCGAGTTTAATGCTTAACATTACCCGATAACCGACATGCTCGCGGACGGAGCTGCGGGCAATAGCTAGTATCTACACAGATAATACTTTTATCATGCGGAAATCCCTACGGAATTTTTTTTAATTTCGTGCTCCCGGAGGGTTTTCTTGGACTCGAATCGACAAAAGCCTCACGCCTTCTCAGGTCTCAATTACCACCAGGGAGTATGTGACTCAATAATGCACATTTCCTTCGTATTACTTTCATGCACAGTATGTCACCCGATCTCGAGTGTTTTGACCTAAATATCACAACGGTTGGTAGGTAGGCTCATAGCTCAACAGGATCAACATGGATAACTGTAATGAGCCCACTCATTATCTACTTTTTACTGTATTGATGTTCAACGCTAAGATCATTTTGCACTTTAATCAAAAAATTCAAATTATACTTACTTGTATTATTTCTTCGTCACCTCACTGATATTTTACTTATGTAAACTTAGGCTCTAACAAATCTTAATGTTATTAAGGCTCTTCAATCTTTCCAATACTTCATAGAATATCGTACATACATATAATCATGCCTTTATCCCCGAAGGGTTAGGCAGAAGTGAATTAACACCCACATTTCACCAATCTGAATTCGGTCCCACGTAATAGGGGGTGAGCCTATTGCCGTATTCCGGGCACTATTGTTGACTCGAGCCATGCATTTGAGGCTGAGTCTAGGCCGAACATATCTGTCTGATGTTAAAGTTAATCAGCCCTATCCCTTAGTCGCCTTGTACGACACCAGAAGGGGTGGCCCAAATTAATAATAATTAATGGAAAATCATGCCAACCAAATAGTTATAATATCGTTACCCAACGTTGCATTAAATTGGAGAATACTAAATATGAAGTCATGCGTGTGCATACATTACACGATCCATTAATTTCTAGCGAATTGCACAAAACTCGAGGCAAAGGTGCGTGCATGGAGCAATAAAAGCTACCACTGCTGGCAGCAAAAGGTTTAATAAATAACCAACTATTAACGAAAAGACTAATTAAACATATCCTTTTTCGAATTAAAATTTGTTTACTAGTCCATGAATATCTAAAGGATACTTGCAACTCAATTAGTCTGTAGGTAGAATCTGCACTTGCACATTCACTCTTGGCACGGGATCCTGTATAAGAAATACCTACCTTTATCATCATTCGTCAACATGCCTGTAATAATTCCGGTCGTATCCAAAGCTTTTACCTCGGAATTCCGTGGTCCGCATTTTCCAGTCTAAATGGATCCCGTTCTGATCCAGTTCGTGCAACCTATGGAGAAGTTATACCAGCCCATCCAGACAAGTGGCAAAACATTAAAACACATTACAAACTTTGTAGGATAGAATATAATAGATTTATAAATGTATGGTATTGACCTACGTCGACGACTGTCATACTCATAAACGTCAAAATACGTGTCAATCCCATACACTCATTATTCTATACTATAATACGCTGGTCAACGATTTGCCACTTGTCTAGGGGAGCTGGGTCCTTTCAACTGTGCGATTCTCTAATTAAAGCATACAACGTTGAACACAGCGCCGTGACAACCATAATACAGATTGTCATTGGTAGAATTCCAGTGACGTCACCCAGTGTGGCCAATTACAATCTCTATCAAGGTCAGTGGGAGAGCTGTGGTCGACGCCGTATGTTTAGAGAATTGCACGGCAGCCGTTTGAGAGGAATAGAGGAGACAGACAGAGACAGCCTCCGTGGCGTAGCGGTAGTGAACGCGGCCGCTACACAGGAGGCGCAGGTTCGATCCCATGCATGATTATGGGTATTTGCATTGGTCTGGTCGTACCTTGGTGAGCACGTTAAGCCGTCGGTCCCGGTTGTCATACAAACATCTATGGCAGTCGTTACGGGTAGTTGGAGCCCTCAAAAACCCAACAACTGGTCAAGCTGCAATGCTTCGATATCGCCTTTGGGTTGTGGAGGTCATATGGCAGTCGCTTCACGGAAAATATCGAAGTTTAGCCAAATTCGCAGTTAGACTGGTAAAGAGCGGACCCCAGACTCCAAGTTGAAAAGCTTCGGATGCGACTGGCATTAACGCTAGAATGAAGAAGAAGAGTAGACAGACAGAGATATAGAGACTTCTAGAACACGTACATTATTAAAAGAAACGTATCTGATCAACAGGTGGCCACGGCGTGATGCTGGGCTTTATCAACTCGACGGTGCACGCCGTAATGTACAGCTACTATCTGATCTCCATCATGCGGCCGCAGTGGGTGCGCCAATGGTGGAAGAAATATATCACACAGCTTCAGATTGTAAGACTCACTTTAATGTACCTACCTAAGTACCTACCTTTTTTCGTGTAGAATTTTCGTGTAGTAAACACTAAACAGCAAACTGTCATCTATCGGATCCGATTCTCACATAACGTAAATATTTTTATGTATGTACTTAACAAAGTATATTTGTATCAATGCTCATTGATACTGTTTCTCCTCAGCTGCAGTTCCTGTTACTCATCCTTCACTTCGGACACGTGCTTTTTGAGCCGTCGTGCGAATACCCAAAATGGATCTCATACGTGTTCCTGCCACACAACATTTTTATTCTGTTTCTCTTCTCTGATTTTTACATCAAAGAATACATCCGAAAGAAAAGTAAGACGAACTAAATAGTTATAAATATGATTAATTAAGTTTTTAGCACCTACAAATATAATTAATAATAATGTATATATTTTTTTAAGAATAGTATTATGAGTAATAAAACACTATTTAGTTGTAATTAGAAATCGTGGTTTTTTTTCACCTTCACGTTATTATAATATTACCTAAACAATTTGATTTATGACAGTTTAAGAAGACTTAAATAAGTTAGTAGGTAGAACTTCCGCCATTGAAATAATTTACATTTTAGAGATTTGCTTTCATTTAATTTACTACCTATATTTGTTAGAGATTATGATTGCTCCTATCGATTTGATTGAATTGGATAAGAGGCGCCCTCTGTAGGGATAAAATCGCAGTCGGCATCCCCTGGGGATGCCAACTGCGCTTTTGCGCAATGTTAGCTGTCATATTTATTCTAAGATAGTAGAATACATGGTAAAGCAAGTCCAGATTACAAAAAATACCAAAAAAACACGATAGATAACAAAAAACAAGTCTCTTCAAGTCTGACAGCTATGAGTTTGTTATTGTTGTTTGGTAATTTCGCCTCTGCTGCCATCTGCAATTAGTTTAGCGTCGGCATCCCCATTCGAGTTTTTATGTTTAGAAGTTGTTGATTTTTAGATCAATCACTTTTATACACAAAAATTTGGACAACTCACACTAGTGTAGGAAAGTGGCATATTACAGTGAATTGTGATTTTTCGCGTTCGTTCCAAATCTCCGTAGGGAGCTTTTAATAAAGTCCCCATAACTTTACTGAGGCAGCAATCATCATTCATCGTCATCGTCATCGTTGTCATCATCGTCAACATCAACATCATTAATTTATTACTTATCATCATCATCAACAAATGAAGATACAAACAATTATTACATTAATTATTACAGGTAGGTACAATACAATAGGTCTTAAAGTTTCAATACAGTTCTCTGTAATATACCACATTAGCAGTGTACAATATGGTCAAAAAATTATATAGAACTAGCTTTTGCCCGCGGCTCCGCCCGCGTGGATGTAGGTTATCGCCTAGTGTTGAGCTGACGCTACTGAGCAATAACTTCGCCTTTCTACTCAACTTTTACCTAGACTATTAACTCGCCTCTGTTATCGACTTTCTACTCGCCTCTATACTTGAATTTATACTGGACTCTCTTCTGACTTCTCTGCTCCTCTCGCTACTCGACTCTGTACTCTCCTCTATACTCGCCTTTCCATTGGCCTCTCTACTCGACCATCAACTCGATTCTCTGTTCGCCTCTCTACTTGACTCTTCCCACTCGCCTATCTACTTGCCTCTCCACTCGCCTCACTATTCATCTCTCTACTCGACTCTCTACTGCACTCTATTTGATTCTATACTCGCCTCTCCACTGGCTTCTCTAGTCGCATATCTACTCGCCCCTGTAGTCGACTCTACTTTCTATTTGACCTCTATACGCCCATCACTCGCCCCTATAACAATATCTACTCGCCTCTCCACTCGCTTCTATATTTGGCTCGTTACTCGACTATGTCCGTTCCGAAGCTATAAACCACCTTTGTTCCAAATTTTATGAGGATTTTTCAAAAAGAAATTCTTACTGTTCATCCCCCTACTCACCCCCTTTTTTGCGCGATTGTAAAATGACAACTTTCCCCCTCTTCTATCCCTTTTTTCTCTAATCCACGTGTAATACCAATTTAATCAGGATATCTTCAAAACTAACAAACTTACATCCCCCTAGCCCTATGGCCCCCTCCCTCTACCCCCTTTTTCGTGATAAAAGTTAGCCTATGTAAATTTAAATTATAAATTTCATCAGGATCACGATGTCTTCAAAAATTACAAACTTTCATATAAACTATCATCCCATAGCCCGACTCCCCCCTTCTACCCCCTTTTCACGATACAAGGTAGCCTATGTCAGTTGTCAAGCTCAAATCTACCTCTGTACCTACCAAATTCAATTAGGATATCTTCAAAAATGACAAACTTTCATACAAACTTTCATCCCCTATTTCCCCCCGTTAAACCCCTTTCTCGCGATAAAAGGTCGCTAAAGAATATGCCCTACCTTTTTCTTAAATAAAATTATATTTTCCTCATTGCGTATACATTTGGGCAATTTGTTGTAAAATTTGGTTCCCATTCAAAAAATACTCTGGTGCATCAATTTAGTATTAGAAGGCACAACGCATTGATGTTCATATACAGAGATGTTCTGTGACGTATTCCGGTTCTTTTACCAAATAGATGTTGATTCATTTTAACAAACAGTACTGTTTTGAGAATATAGAGTGCAGAAAATGTAAATCGCATTTTCAGGCCTTAAAAGAGCTTAGAGTTTTTGCACTGTAACCTGTTTGTTTAAACTATCTATGGATTTAAATGACATAATAATTTCGGTGTGATGTTGCACTTTCGGTGGAAGGTCTGCAAAGCAGTTTTTTGTTTACTTCTAAATATCTAGAATACTAATGTGTTCTAAAACAACATCATTGAATTTTTTCATCGGAAAACCTATGATTGAAAAATAGCACCGAAATTAGCATAAAATTAGGCATACGTGAAATTACCCAATATATTATTGCTCTAATACACATTACTTTTGAACATAGCTTAAAAGTCTTGTTACCATGCCAACAATCTTCTTTAAAAAATGACTTTGTGATCTCATAAAACTCTATACCTACTCATATGTCAAAATATGTCAAACAACAAACTTGTGATTTCATAATAAAATTAACACGATTTACAATTTTAATAATTTAACGCATAGCTAAAGCTTAAACTGAAAATACGATTATGCTAGTTTTTCGTCATGTCTGAAGACAATGAGATGTCAAAACCTGGTGCAGCAGCATTAGAAAATATGAAACTTCTAAAACACGAAAGTACAATTTTCAAAGTTCCAAAAATTCCTAAAAAGAACAATACAATTAAAACACAGGTGCTTGATGAAGATGTTTATGTAGAGGTAAGGCAAGTTTTATTTTGTCTTAAACAACGATAACGCATGCTATCCATCTGATATCGATAGATTACCAAATGAAAATGAAACATATCGTCCCTTAGCTTACAACACCGCCTAAGTCATTTTTACCAACTTTACAGGAGACGTAAAAAACTGTCTATTTTAAAAAATCTGGGGATTATTCCTGTCATAACTTAATACATACTCTAGTTAGCGGTTAAGAAATAATTATTTATACTTATTTTGACAATTTACTTTATTTTAACTTGTTTTTTATGACTTGAGCTGTGTTGACTAATATTTTATTAGATTTAGGCGATGTTGTTTGCGGAAATGTTAGGGATTATGATATTAAATAAAAGATGATTTCCAAAGAAAAGCTTTTATTAGGAAATATTTCAAGAAAATTAACAAGTCTTTATAACATTAGGTATCTATAACTTAAATCTTAAGAATCACATTGTTGATATAAATTACTTAAAGTTGTTTGGTAACATAGGAACTTCTAGTTAGTGCGAAAATGCAATTATATTTTTTTATTATTATAGGTAAATATTTTGAATTATTAGTTTTAGTCTTTAATAAACTCCAAAGAAACAAGATATAAATAGTATTAATAAAATTATAAAAATAATAAAGAATAACTCGAAATCTCTAGTCTAATCTAAGTTTCAGTCTTTAGCGATTGCTGTGCGGAAGGTCATCATAAAAAGAATGGCAACTAGGTGGTAATACACTTTTTAGGTCTTGCAAATCTTGATACTTCCGCTTTGTAATTGGTATTCTAGCTGCGTACAATTTCTGCAGGCCATTTATTTGTTTAATGTTGTTAATTGGCGTGGGACGATGTGGTAACGGCTGTAGCTCGTTATCAAAATCAACTTTGTACCAAATTGTGCCATTTGGTCTGTATTCTAGCATACGTATATCTGTGACGACTGGGTCACCTGTTTTTTTACCAGGACGTATAGATTTATAAATCAATTCTTTCGAAAAGTCTGTGAAAAAGTTATAGTCCAAATAACGAGCTTCGTAAGGCATAGGATCACTCCTAGCAATTTTACTTATTGCCATGTATTGTTGTGGAAGGAAAATTTCTTTACCTTTTAATTTGCACTCTATTGCACTGTGTACCGAGTCACATTCCATGTGAGTATGGCCTTTTTCCAGATACTTTTGAGTAATCACAATATTTTTTTCAATCGCTAAACGTAATAAAGCATTACTTAAGGTAGCATTGCGATTTTGAGCGCAACAGCCATCGGAATATAAAATCACAGGCAATAATTTCTGACTCAAAACCTTCTCTAAATGGTCTACTAAGCATGAAGCAAACACAGAGGCTTCAGGCGTGCTATTTGACTCATCGAACCAATAACACATTACTTCCTTAGTTGCTATATTGTATAGTGTAAAATTATGGACGCATAATTTAGTTTTATAGTAAACTGCACTAGCTTGAAGATACGGGGCCAATTTTACCGATTCAACATCCTGTGTGAACACGTGACAAGCTCCGGACTGTGCAATTCCTTTGTCAGTATCTTTCTCTTTCCTAGCTCGATCTTTCTTCAGAACATGTTCAGCGTGTTCTTCATCCGTAATGTTTCCAGTTTTATGACTGCAACAAACATCGCATTGATCTTTCTTTGGGTGGAATAGGCTCAGATTGAGTTTCAAAAATATTTTGTCAAATAATTTACGGCCAGGGCATTCTCTACCCTCTAATTCACAATTCTCTTTATATGTCTTATAAAGCTGTGTCATGTTCGTGAAAACTAGTTCTAAATATTCTCGTGATGTTTTAGCACGACAGTAATGCGACGGCATCTTTGGAAGATCTGCTAAAAACTTTTCAATATATTTGTGGTCTTCAATTTTCTCTGGATTTCTGCGATTACTGGTTGAAGTAGATGAATCGGGAGGCATAGCACAATCGGTTTTTGTCAACCAATATCTGATAAACCAATCTTTAATTCCAAGAGTGGCCAAGAACATTTTTTTGCAGACTTGGTGACGTACGTTATCAATCGTCAAAACGTAAGTTCGACTATCAGTTCTTTTGGATGATTCTGGATTTTTAGTAATTTTCTTTGGTATTTTGTTAACGTGTGAAGTTATAAATGATCTTCGCTGCTCCCAGTTCATATTCTGCCAGAAATTTTCAAACAAATGTTTCCGCTGTTCTTCATTTATGTTGTCACATGACCTGAGTTTAGATTTCTTGCAAAACGCAGAAGTGCACGGTGGTTTCATGGATCTTGCAGGCTTAAATACGTCTTGTTTCACTTTAAATGTTTCATTAATCTTTGCTTTTCTGTCTCTTCTGTATCCCAAATAATTTTCACCTTTCATCCGTAATTCTTTATTAATATTGCGTTTATATTTCTTTGGGTCTTTTGACGCCTTGTTCTGTCGTTTTTTATGACTTAACAAATCACCGTGATAGGGAACATCACTGAGTATGACCACTTTTGAAGAACACGATGGAGTAGCAGAGACATTGGATTGCTGCATATTGTTTTGGGTTGTATTATTTTTATCTGTACATTGAGTATTGTTTGTGACTATATCAGAAACTGGGTCTTGAGTATTCGTAGATACGAGAATATCTTGGTTTGAAGTAGGGAAAGATTTAACAGAATTTATATTAAGGACAGCATTTCCTAGTTCTTGTACAACGTTCTCATTTTCTACCGTGATATTGGCTACATCCAATACAGAAGACTCAAGATACTCGATGGCCACCGTAGCAAATTCGGGTGGTTCCTGTTGCAGATCAATGAAATCATTACCAACTTTTTCTATAACTTGTAGATTGTTAATGTCAATGTTTTCAATATCCAAGTCCATGTTTTGATCTAATATTGAGATTACATTGTCCTGGCTACTTAAAATACTTTTTATGGACTCCCCGAAGTTTTGATCATATATTGGTGTTGCAATAATTTCGTATTTAGTAGGAGAATTGCATGCTTTGGTATCAGAAGAACAAGTGTTATCTTTTTGCTTCAAATCTAAAACAAATAATAGGAATTATTGCACTAAAAATGTAAATAACAAGAAATAAATGCGGACCTCAAAACAAACCTTCAATACTAACCTACTTTAATTCTTTTTTTATCTTCTTTGCAACTTAGTTTACGCCGTTTATGTTTTGACATCAGTCCTGATTCTTGTAATTGTAAATGTAATTGGGCACATAACAATTCATCACCTGAACTCAGATTACTCCAGGAATCAATTTCTTCTTCATCCATAGTGTATTTTTAATTATTGAGTATCCTAAAAGAAATAAAATATATTTTGAAACACCGCCTAAGTTAAGAAAAAATTGTTAGTAAACACCGCGTAAGTAGGTAGTTAGTGGTAGTTATCATTTTGTTTCTATATTAATAAGCGTAAATCAATAAACATTACTTTATTCTATAGCTTACCTCTTAATCTTCCATTAAAACTTCTTGCATGGACCTTTCAGCGATAAAATTCACATAAAAATTGAATAATCACGGAGCGTCAAGAACTTACGCGCGCAAAGTTTGACAGACTAACGACTTGTGCGGTGTTGCGAGGCCAACCGACTTGAGCGCTGTCACTATTTTTTATATTACGGCTTCTGATTGGCTGAAATCTCTATCAAGTGACCAATGGTTCGACGAGTATTACGCAGCTACATCCAATGGCATTCAAATGTAAAAACCGCCATTTTCGACTTGAGCGGTGTTGTAAGCTAAGGGACGATATTGCACATTAGTATTGTTGTTTCTCACGAATACTATAACCCAAGGGTATGCAGCTAAGTATAATATAAATAAACAAAAGTGTAACCAATAGTGACACCATTGTGCACTAACTACTACATTAGTCATTGTTAAACTTTTGTATTATATTTTCAGGGTATAGCAAAGATCATTCAAAGAGATTTTTTTCCTGATTTAGCTAAATTAAATGCACAGAATGAATTTTTGGAGGCAACTGAAAACAAGGACTATGCTCGCCTTCGAGAACTGACAAGAAAATATAGCGGTAGTAGACCTCCTACGGAACCTTGTGAGTATATTGTGTAATTTAATAATAGAAAACTTTCAGGGAACAAGAGTCACAGTTCCTTTACATACAGACTCTCACATGTTAGCCTCCAGCTCTTCTTTTTAAACTATTTACACTGGAGATTGATGGCACTTGGTGGAATCACACAATATATATTGAATAACAAGTGCACTTGTACTTGTCCACATCTACAATGCAAATCTGCAATCAGGATGACATCGAAATGTCAATGATGATGAACAAATGTATAATCTTAATGATAACATTATACATGGCTGCATTATTTTATATGCTAATTGTAAGATAAGTACCAACTTTCATTAAATATACCTATATGAATGCGTGCTTGATAAAAGTGGTACAATACAAGTGAAAATCTCATTTGCCTTCATTTTTCAAGTAGTTTCATTCTAGTATTATTGTAGAGGGAAATTATTGAAATAAAATGAAAAGTCCTCCATTTCCAGTAAAGGTAATATTAAAAGCTGAATTTATTTGAAAAGTTGTAAAAAATGTAATAAAATTTCAAATCACAAAATTGACATCTTTGATTGTTTTTCATGACTACTATGTTATTAGGAGTTATAATGAACTTATAACATAGTTGTCATTAAACTTTAGAATTTAAAAAAGTAATGTATCTTCTATTCTACCTTTTCCAGATAATTCTCCAGCCACATTTGACACCCCACATTCTGATAGACCACTCACTCCATCGGAATCAGTTCTACAAGCAGAGACAATTGAACCAGATGATACCTCAAACTCACAATATAAAACCAAAGATATTACAGATAATCACTCATTAGGTATGTAGTTCTATAATTTTATTATATTGTAATGATTACAGGCAACCAAGGCTGTTTAACCCAAGGCCTGCAGGTAAAGCAGCCATAAAAAACTAGGGGTGACCAACAGCGCAATGCAGTACTTCACTGCGGAGCAAAGACTTCTCTTATTTTATAAATCCGGCCCCACATGGAGCATAACTGTCAACTTTATACTGGGTCACATGCATACCAGCTCCCTTAGACTTCAATCAATTAGCCCACTGCAGTCCACTGCTGGACATAGGCCTCTCCCAATGTGCGCCATTTCGTCTGCATCCAGTTCGTCCCAGCCACCTTTTTTAGGTCATCGGTCCATCTGGCCATGGGGCGCCCTACCCTTCGTTTGCCTTCTCGCGGTCTCCACTCTAGGACTCGTCTGCTCCAACGGCCATCGGTCCTTCGACAGACGTGGCCAACTTGCTTATTCTGCGAGCTATGTTGGTAACTTTGGTTCTTTGTCGGATGACCTCGTTCCGAATTCTATCCTTCAGAGTAACTCCAAGCATAGTTCTCTCCATAGCCCGCTGCGCGACTTTTAGTTTATGGACTAGCTCTAAATGCTGCCCAGCGCAGCCGGATTCTTATGGCTAGTTCTTGCTCGAAGTCGTTTTTACCGAGCTGGATAACCTGGCCCAGGTGTACATATTTTTGGACAACTTCGAGCGTCGCCCCATCGATGGCAATCGGTCTCGGTGCAACATGTTCGTTGAACATGATCATGGTTTTATCCAAGTTTACACCGAGGCCGAAGCGTCGAGAAGCTCCATCTAGGCTGTGCAGCATCTCGCCCAGTTGCTCCAGCGACTCCGCAACAACGACGATGTCATCGGCGTACCGAAGGTGTGAGATGTACTCACCGTTTCTGTTAATACCCTGCCCAGTCCAATCCAGAGTCTTGAAGACGTCCTCCAAAGCATTGGCGAATAGTTTCGGGGAAATAACATTCCCCTGCCTGACTCCACGCTGGAGGCTAATAGGTTTCGTCTTCTGGTCTTGGAGCTGGACGGACATTGTGGCAGTGTCATATAGGCACCTCATCACCTCGATGTATCGCCAATCGACACGACACCGCTGCAGGGCATCCAGAACTGCCCAGATTTCGATGGATCGAAGGCTTTTTCGTAGTCCACAAACGCTATACACACCGGCTGATTTTTTTTAATTTTTTAATTTGTTTGTTTAAGGCCCCCCTCTCATCTGACAAAGACGACTGTGTGGATGGTTTTTCACGCCTCTTTCTCATGAGTTCGAGAGTCTCAGGAGAGAGCTTGGACTCTTGCTGTTTGCGTTTGCCGGGCAACACCTTTCGAGACACTTCCTGTAATGATTTGACCACTGTCGGTTTTCTCATCAATGCCGCTAGTGATTTCCAGCATTGCGAAGCGATTTTGAAGTTCTAGATGGAACTTTTCGAACCCTAGAGCTACTTGGAGCGGCGTAGGTCGGAGAGTAGACCGTATCATTCGGAGCCTTTCAGCCTTAATGTTGATATTTAGAGAGCCTCGGATAAGTCTGTGATCGCTTCCATTATTAAACCTGTTGATCACAGAGACGTCTCTGAATATGTGCCTACTGTCCGTTATGATAAAGTCTATCTCGTTCCTTATCAAAGAGTCCCGGCGTTGCCAAGTCCACTTCCTGTGGGGCTTCTTCTTAAAGAAGCTATTCATAAAGGATAGCCCCTGTGATTCGAGGAAGTTGACTAGCATTTGCCCTCTATGATTTCTGCGCCCCACTCCATAAGGTCCGATTCGCATCTCGCCACGTTCCAGTACTCCCACATGGGCATTGAAGTCTCCCATAACGACGTTGTAAGTGGCGGTGTGATTTATTGCCTTGGCAATATCTTCATATACGGCCTCGGCAGTTTCGTCGGCGTAGCGCGAGGTGGGCGCATATACCTGTATCACCTTCAGCGAACGACTGGTCGTGGTTTTTAGGATCAGGTACGCTACCCGGTTCGACACACTGCCGACTGCAACACGCTTTTTTAACCAGAAAACCGACACCTCCCTGGGACAGCAGATCACCTTCTCTGAAGTATCAAGTCGAACAGGTCGCCTGAATCAAGGGTTATCGTGTCTTCCCCCTGTCTTCGGATCTCAGACAACCCCAATATGTGCCAGTTTATGCGACCTAGTTTTACCTCGAGTTCTGAAAGTGATGGTCCAGCCTGCGTGTACTGCAGTTATATGCTGCCAGTAGTAGCCGTTTGCGGTAGCCTCCCGTAGCCCGGAGATTCTTAGCGCCCCCCGCCACGCCGTTACCCGAACCGCACCCGCTGGCTGGGAATAGCGGGACCACCGGGAACTGGGGGCCTTCTGTTGTGGCGTCCTTTCATTACGAGGGTTTTAGCCTACTGCTGAGACGCTGGCCTGACGAGTTGGCAAAGGGTTTTATTTCAAATTTTCCTTCTTTCACAGCGATCTCGTCTGTGTATCCCACCGATTTGTCGCCTCTTACGACACCCTCGGATGGTGGAGTGGTAACACTTGTAATTTTTCTCCGTCACCACACGGATACCACCCTTAGACTTATGTAGGAGGATATTATAATATAGATTTTATAGCAGCCCAACTGGGCAAGTACCTCCGTGGCCTAGAGCTCACTGGAGAGTTAGTGCAGTACTCTCCAGACAGCACAGAAACTTTTGGTTTACAGGGTCAGCAGTATGCGTATGACTCCCCTAGTTTTGCATATGTCCATAGACCACGTTAGCCCTGTCTATCAGGTGGGCCATGTGCTTGTCTGCCACCCAAGTGGTATAAAAAACCTTCAGCGCTGCCCGTTTTTCGCGAAGAAAAGCAGTAAAAGCGTTCAAATAAGGGATGAAAGTTCATCTTTTTTAAAGATTATCTGAAAGGTACACATATAGATTAGAGCTTGGGAAAGGACATAGGCTATATTTGGTCCCATTTACTAGCAACCATGCGGGCGGAGCCGCGGGCAACAGCTAGTTGCTAAATATTTTTCATTATATTCACAGACTCGTTCCTCTCAAAGCACACAAGTGAAGATAATGCTAGTTACGATAAAGTTATTGCTTTGGAGGATAAGAAACGAGCTTCGAAACTAGCAACACAGCTGCAGGCAGAGGTGACGTCAGCCGCACTCGCCGATGCCGCACTTGCACTACCCTCTATAGAGCAACAAGCAGACCAGACCGAGAGGCCACACAACGTAAGAATCTAGAATGGATTTATTTTAAATTATTAGAGGTACAGTCAGCATCAGAAATATTTTGTCTAAAATGATTTTAAAACCAAGGTATTAAGAGTATGCATAATTATCCAAACTAAAGATGTGTACCAATTATCATAACAATCCGTCAACAGGAAGGTTAGGAAACCAAGGAATTAAGATCATTATGAGCACTCGTTCGTCAAGATCAATCTTATGATTTTTGATTTGATCATTTCATACACCCTACCACATTTAATCTAATATTACCTGTCACGCTAGCTGGACACCTGGCGCTACAAAGCCAAGAACTACATAATGTACGTGCCGGACGGCGCCACGTCGCAGCGCGCGCCGCCCAAGCCCGAGCTCCTGCACCACAACACGAGGCTCCGGGCGGAGCCCTTCGACCACGTCAAGAATAAGGAGGCCATCTCGGCCATTGCTAGGAGCCAGGTATGTTGGAATAGGTCGATGCTTCCGTAGAGGCAATTTTATAAAATAATTATGCGTGACATTTGATATTGCTTATACACTTGATATCTAAGTATTTTACAATTATGATTCTGGGTAACAAACGTCTAACTAAGGCTTCTGCCAGACTTGGGAATGGCCAGATATTAGTTCGGTACAGCAGTTGCTACAACAAACGGCCACAATGGCAACTCTCCTACATTTAATTGCGATATCACATGATACGGCTACACGAAGCATAAACATCTTTCGTTCTAAAAATACTGTAAAACCATATAGTATATAAAATCCAGTAAAAGTAGGAAACTTTGACGTAAGTTGGCATGATTTTTTCCACCTTTGTTACCAGAGAAACATCCCTGCTTTCCGCTTAGCGAGTATCCAGTCCTTTCTAGTTTTATGCTACTGGTAATCCTAAAAATTTCATCTTCCCAAAATCAGATAAGTCTGGGGTAACTGGGCTCTCACTCATACATACAATAATCGTGTGTAATAATGCTTTAATTGTAATTCCCAGGACGCAAGCGTATCAGGCAAGATCGGCGTGGACGGCGTGAGCATATCTACGGAGAAGGCGGGCGGCGAGTACACGTTCGTGGCGACGCCGTCGCCGCGGCCGGGCGAGGGCCCCGACCGCTCGCCGCTCATGACGTGGGGCGAGATCGAGGGCACGCCCTTCCGCCTCGACGGCGGGGACACGCCGCTGCCCGCGTGAGTGCCGCGCCGACCTCAGGACTTACTTACATTAAGGGTCAATCTCCACTGAGCAGCGGCCGCCAGTGGCCAGACTTTTGTATTTGAAATGAGATGGCTCTCGCGGCCCCTCCTACGCCTTCACATGGCTATGACCTTTTTCTCCCGTAGATAAGATTTAAAATGGTTTGTAATATTTTGCTTTTTCAGTGGGGAATGACCCTTAGAGTGGCTTACCTTGCAACTACAACTAATTTACATTAAATGCTTCTCTAAACACCGGTAGCTCATTAATTAAGACGTTGGTCTTACGATCGAAAAGTACTAGATTCGAATTCGAAATTAATTTCTCTTTACTAGAGGGTCAGGAGAATACTAGTAAATTTGGTTACTATATTTTGTTTTTTAAAGGATAAACTTATTTTTTTACAAATTATTTTCTTACAATCATAAACTTTATAACTTCTATGTATATACTGACTATACCGTGTCAAAAAGACCAACATTAATGAGCAATTTTTAACTATACATTACGTAAGTGGTAAATTTGTTTATCTACTCTGATACTATAATACAAAGATTATAAAATTGAAATCAAAACTCTTATGACAAACATTACGCACAGGCCAAAAAAAAAGTTTTATTACGATACAGGTCTTGTATGGACACCTATATCATAAAATAACTTTTTAATCATAACGATACACCTATACAACCTCCATCTGGACTGAACCTCTACTTTAAAAAAAAAACGGCCAATTCGGAAGAAAAAAAAAAGAAACGCGCATGCGCAATCGATGTTTGCGGCCTTGGCTTGGCGTCAACTTTTTTTTTTACATTTATATTAAACAAAGTTTGGTTTTGTTTGTAAAATAAATTAGTTTATGTATTATAGTATGAGAGTAGATAAAGTAGTGTATGACACTGTACATAACTTGGTCTTATAACACTCATGTGATACAATAAAAAAACTCGCCTACGGCTCGTTTTTTTAAAACACACTCGTGTTATAAGAACCCTTATTATGTAACAGTATCATAAACTACTATTTCATGTCTATGGTTTTGGCAAAATTCACCCTGTGTTCTATAAATAACGTTATCGAGCAGCGTGGGCGCGGGCGCGGCCTACCGCATGCTGGAGGGCGGCGCGCGCGAGCGGATCGCGCTGCAGCTCGCCGAGCAAGTGGCCAAGCGACGGAGGCCCACCACGCCCAGGGTGGCGCCGCCGACACCAAGGTACCTATTTTTAATAACTTATAAAGCTATAATGATCGGCAAGCATCTTGACAATGTACACAAGAAAGTCCCTTTCTTCGTCCCTTTGTGCGGGGTGCGATAGCCGATCTCTTTGGATTGGTTTTCTATTTTTTTTTTACAATTTGACAATTTCACATGCACTAAATATACTTTGAACTAGAGTATGGCAGGAGTTTTTCATCATAATTGTTTTCATTCAGTTTCAGATCGAACACAGAACGTCTAGCCAGTATGTCACCAGCAGCAAGGAAATTAGCAGCAAAACATTTACTTTCTCCCCGAATGAGGCTCACTCCTAACGATATGGGTATTTTATCACATGCAACACCGAAAAGAACACCGACTCCAAAGCGACCTCTAGTCGCAACACCGAATGTCAGCAAATCAAGAACGCCGCGCTCTCATACGGCCAGTGACGTCGACACACCTGCCACAGAACATAACAACCTCACAGATAATCTATTACAGATCAGTGTTGCCAAACGCACTCGATTAAAAGCAGCAGATTTCTTCCAATTATAATGTTTAATAAAAAACAGAAATAAATAATGTTTTTTTTGTCAGTATATCAAAATACATTTTCCTATAAATATATTACAAAAAATATAATTATAATTCCATGATTAATTTATTGTCATTAAATATTATTCAGTTGTATTTAACGATGACAGATAAAAGGTACAGTCAACGTCAAAAATATCTTTACTACAAAGTCTCAAAATGATATCGTATTAACAGCAAATCAAACTATTTTATTGATTAAAATCGTACTATTGGCGTAACTTAAGCTTTTTACGAAATTTCAGAACAAGCCGTCAACAGAAAGGGAGGTAAACCAAGGAATTAAGATCATTTTGAACACTTTGTTCATCAAGATCGATCTGATGCTGACTGTACTATAGATTCACTAAATAAATATATTATCAAATAATTGTATTTAATATAATGTAACGAGTATAAACGCAAACATGGTCGACTAACTTATGTATCTATACTTCATTGGGCAAGGTATTTATCTAAAGGTAAACAATCTTGTAAGCTACTTTTATAAAAAAATAAACTAAGCTCTCTGACTAAGGTACCAACCTACTTATATAAACTATATAAGTAGATTGGTATATACTTCCCTACTCTTAGATAAAGAATGTGCTAATTTTATTTTATCCTTCTGTGACGCACCAGTTTGGCTACAAGGAAATATTATTCCTCGTGGTCAAATCAGTTTGGCAATCTAGTTTGGCCATGAGGAAACACCCGTAGTGGTTCTGTTTTGGCTTTTAGTCTCCAAAATAAGTTTCTAAACGGAAAAGTACTTATAAATTGAGTTTTTAAAACATAAAGAAACACAACAACATTGTTTATTTTTAGTTAAGTACTTACCTAACCCAATGGAGTAATGGTTACACTGGCCGTGGTCACACGTGAAGCGACGCCTAACCCTATACTTTTAAGAATATTGTGAGAGGCGTATTGTTGTAAAAAATAATTTTCAACACACTTCTTTTTTAGTAATACACTTCACTTGTACTTTTCCACAGTTTATTTCAGACAGTCAGTGTGAGGACCACAGGCTATTCCTGCTTTGTCTTCTACACTGACGGCACAAAAAGTCTGTTTACAGGGTCGGCAGCACGAGTGTGACTCCCCTGGTGTTGCACACGTCCATAGGCCACGGTAACCACTTCCATCAGATGGGCCGTGTGCTTGCCTGCCACCTCAGTGGTATAAAATAAAAAATAAAAAAGTCACGGCAATCTCAAAGGTTTACATAACGATTTGAGAAAGCCGCGAGGTGATACCGGTCAGATTAAAAAAAAAATTAAACTAGTGAAGTGATTTCAACAAGTACGTACATATTATAATTTTTTTGTCCACGGTACACACAACTTTACAGGTGGACAGTTGTCAAGGAGCCACCATGATTGCGTTAATTTTCACTTATGACATTCCATTTAATTTATGAGTTTATGACATGCCAACGTCAAAATCATAAACCAACGTAGTTTTACGCTGGTGAGTCAAAATTTGCAACATTCTATATTCATAACCGCAAAAGACAACAATCGGTAACAATACTGGTACGGCCGTCCGCTGCCTCGTGCGTGTTACGAGTGCGGTCGCACGTCGTGCAAAATGTTACTTTTCTACACTGAACTACACTTCACTGAATTTTCGGTGACCATTACTTTAAGTACCTACTTATATTATTGTGCTCGTGAATATGACGTTTTTTGTCTTTTTGGTAACAAATTATGTATTTAAACTTTATTTACACGGAACAGAAAAAACGATGGAAGTGTGAAGTAGGCGTGGCACGCGTGTCATTGATATGCGGAGATTTGCAAGCTCTTACAATTTCAACCTTCAGTCGTATCTGTCATCACGTGTATTTGACAGTTTTGGACCGTGTGTTATTTAATACTATTTAATAGAAATATGCCTTACTGGGTCATTTTGTAGTGCACCGATGATAGTACGAGCATAAATATTCGAAATGGAGGCGTTTTATACCATCGATAAGTCAGGATATAGCAGAATTTATAACTAATCTTATTGAAATGCAAAGAAATAAAATAAAATAAAAAATCAACCTTACCACATATCAATAAAGCTTGTTTTTGATTACACACAATAGACATGTCATACTTATTTATTCTAGAACTTTCTTCGCTATTCATTTAGTGATGTAGTCAAACTTTATCGATATCTACTTTTTTTAGAAATATTTATAAACTTTTGTCTTTTATTGTTTTTTTTATATCACGGAACATTCTGAACACTTCTGCATACCCATTCAAAGGATACGGGCGTGATGTTATGATGTGTAGTGGCATAGACATAGCAATAATATGCGTTTGCAGCAATTACTGCTGATTTCCTGGTTTATTTTTTTTTATAATTTAGAAAACGGGAATTAACGCGATCATGGTATAGGTACTTACATACCTCAGTCAGCCTGTGACCACGGCCGGTGTAACCTGGTCGAAACGTCAGGCAATCAAAGGTATGTAAGTACCTATACCATGATCGCGTTAATTCCCGTTTTCTAAATTATATATCATGGAACGCGAGAGTTTAAAAGTTAGTTTTTTTTTATATAGGACACGTCAATTTGACTTTACCTTGCCTGATGGTAAGCTGAAGGCAAAGTCTCAGGAGAGAGGGCCACCATTATACACACGTGCCATGTTAACAATGGTGGCACTCAGCTTGACGGCCTCATCAGATGCTTTTTCACGCCCCGCTTACAGGACCCGGGACTGTAGGAAGAGGGAAACACGTGAGCTGGCAAGGAATTCCAGGTCTTAATTGTGCGACAAAGGAAAGAGTCACCGAACCGCTTGGTTCTTGAAGGAATGTTCTGCACCGTATGCGGGTGACATCTAAGTCCTGCACGTGTCGTCCTGTATAGGAAAGGAGAGGGTGGGACTAATTGGAATAGCTCTTCAGAACATTCTCCATGGTAGAGACGGTAAAATACTGCCAAGGAAGCAACATCTCTACGCAGCTGCAAAGGCTCGAGGGTACTCGTGACCTCAGGATTTCCGATAATGCGGACCGTACGTCGCTGCAACCTGTCGAGAGCATCTAATATTGAAGTGTTTCGTGGTCTCTCTCTGAAACCCTTTATCGGATCTTTACAAAAAATAAATGGTATCATTCCGGAATAGTCTTCTTTCGAACAAAGAAGGAATTTTGCAAATTCGTCTACACATGACGAAGCTATGCGCGTACAAACATACAAAAATATAAACTTCCGAATTGAACACCTCCAGCTGGATATTTTCTAGTTTGTGAACGCGGCGCAACATGCATGCGCGATTAGCAAACAGATTTTGGTGATCTACGTTTTCTCATTTTATGCAAATTAAATTAATTATTTCAAAATAGTGTATGAAACTGCTCGTAAAATGGTCTTAAAACACCCGTCTGATACTGTAAAATACTCGCACTCGTATTTTAAGTATCCTTAAAGCGATTTCACATTTTCTGATATTTGGTGTCTGACACCGATAGCCGCCGCCACGTGCTGTGTCCACATATATTCAATAAAATCGGTCCGATTCGGCCATTTGCTCGATCGCACAGACAGGATGAAAAAAAGAAAAAATATCCTAGCAATTATTTTCAACATCTTTTTCTACTTTATTTTATTTCCTTCGATATCGGAGCCGACACTAATATCGGATATCGGATGCGCCGGATAGTGTGAAAACGTTTTTATTTTGCAACAGTTACATAAAATATCTACTATAAATGGACACTTGTTTTATTTCAATTAAATAGGTACATACGTAGTTTGAAGTCTTCATACATTTTTAATCGTTAATAAAAAACAGTTCAACAAGCTATAAAATCCCTCTTTTTTAGTACTCTTAGATTATAATTACTAACAGCGTTTGGTATCCTTTGACATTACGAAAACAAATTTCAAATCTATCGATATTGCCAAAATTTTATGTCACCGGTCTAGCGTTAATATTAAGGAGTTAGAGTGAGAGAGATAATACTTCAAAGTAATATCAACCGTATTCCTAACGCTTAAGGTTTTAAATAACATTCTTGAAATAAACGGACATCTGTTGGGGAGTAGTTGAACTTTTTCGGAATAGAGTTAGAGTGAGAAGCAAGTTTGATCCAGATACAAAACGTCGTAAATTCCTTTTTTTATCTATATAAAAGTAATCACTAAAACGATTGAATAAGGTATGTTTTCGTTTTGCAGTGAGCATATTTTAGGCTAGTTTGGTATTAAAGATATACGACCAATCAAAACAATTGTTTACTAGTAGTGCAACGTATTATTATCTGGTTGTATGTGTGAGTTTGGCGACATTGGTTCCGCTATTGAATCTGTCCTATCACACTTCTAATAGTTTTTTCTGTTCTGTGTTTATTTACACGAAATTCGTTCTATATTGTTTGTACGTAGCCAACACTCGCATGTATACGCACAAGACAGCGAGTTGTCTAAATCTATTTTGATTAACTCTTCGAATTAGTCAAAATATGTCGGTCATTAAAACATACGCATATAATGTTTATACTTAATTACGAGGCAGATGCAGCATCTTCAATCAACCTGCACCATATATTATCAATTAATAAGGCCACCACCAATATTTGAAAATTTCGATCACCAAAAAAGTCATCTCTAAAAAACTGGCTGTATTTTTTAAAAATACGTTAGAACGCTTTGAGACGATGGAGGATAACATTTTCAAAAGGGATTATTTCTCAATACCTACGCTACCTAGGTACTACCAAATTAAACTTAGCGCTATTTTGAACCACGATTCTGGTTCCTTAGGTTTATTGTACTCCGAATTCGGCTTAGGTTGCGTGTTATCAATAGGGTCTTCCTCGAATATGTTAACTAACGACTCTTTAATGCCATATCTAAAGAATGCTAGATAAGGGAAATATCTCATCAAGAACAGGCTAAACTGAAAGTTTAGATTGAAGTACCACCGTCCGACATATGTGTTGTAGAGCATAGTGTATAAATGGTAGAAGTATAACTTGTATTTTGATTTGAAAGTGAGCGCTTTGTAAGCGGGCGCCGTGTCTATAGTATCATAGTCTTTATAGTATAGGAGGCGTGGTGGTATTTTTGGCAGTCCCTCGATTACCGTTGGTTGCATTAATTCAGTTGACTCCACGCCTGAGGACAAAGTACAAAAACGTAATAACAATTTTTTTATCAAACCACAACGCGCCTTACATTCATTTCCAAGTTGGTAGGTACAGGCAGCACCAGATTGATCTTGGCTGGCAGCGTGCTCAACAAGATCTTGATACCCTATTAAAGACCGAGAGGAATGGCTCTGGGTCAGCCGGGGTGCGAGGGATATGTCGCGAGACAACCTCACCTTCGGCCTAACACAACGACCCACAGATGGCGGCGTGCGGTTTAGTCGGTTCGAGTCCGACATAACCTCCCCCCTACGGCCTCGGTCTTAGCCGTGGGGATTTACCGCATGTAAAAAAAAAACCTATTATTAATGCATGTCAGGATCAATTTGATGCTATCTGTTTTTCAACACAGAATAGATACCTAACGTCGAACAATGAAGTCTTAATGCTTTTCTGAATTGTAGCCTGTGTAGGTTCCCAGTTGGCACACGAGCCGCCTTAGGTACACAATGGGATACAGTTTTACACATCTTAATCTAATACAAAAGTGAAAAACCACCGTTTAAAGTTTGTATATAACTAGCAGGCGCCCGCGACTTCGTACGCGTGGAGTGAGTAGACTTTCATACAAACTATCATCCACTATTTTAACCCCAAAAGCAAAAACCCCTCATTTATAAGGACACGTTGCTAGTACCCCTTCACACCATCTATAGAGCATACATTTTAAATTTCAAATCGCTTAATCTAATTTGCACACCGTGTGCAGTTTAATCCAATTTGAAAGATAAGATAGCTTACATCTCAAAACAGGGTTCAAAATATGCGACGGGCGAAGCTGGGGCGGGTTGGCTAGTATAATATAATAATTATCTTGCATAATCTCACCTGTATCAATCGATTTTCCTTTCAAACATTTCTTGAGCCTTAATTGTAACTTAATTCTGTCGTCCTCTGTGTAAATATACCCAGGAATGTCCGTCATAGCCTTGACGGAATACAGTAAGGCATCAGTGTCAATTGTGGGGTTGATGCACCATAAACCATCCAGCATCACTCTGGCCATGTGCTCAAAGTATTCCGGTACGTTCTCCATACACGGGGTGAATACGCGGTCTAGAAGTACCTGCAATACTTCTCGAGTTTCGTGGATAGTCGGTCGGCAGATGTTGTATCTTTAAGAATGGAAATAAAATTTGTTTAATAATAGGTCATCATCATCAATCATCGATTAGCCCATCGCAGTTCACTGCTGGGCATAGGCCTCTCCCAATGTTGGGAGGCTAACACCGAACGGAATACAAAAAAAATTGCGATAGAATCCGTTTAAAAATACTTTAATTTGTTTAGGTAATTAGTAGTGAGTTATTGGGCATTCTACCCCACCTTAGTTCCTTCGGTTATCTTCGATAACCTCAGTCACGGTGGGATAGAATGCCCAATAACTTTTTGTAAAATCATTTACCTAAGCCAACGTTCCACATTATAATACCGTTCAATACACTACCGTTCCGTCGGCTCTCTGCGATCCCGTGCGTCGTAATTGCGTTGAAAGGTGCTCTGTAAGTTAGCGATAGAGTCATTTCATTCACGTTTACCTGTATACATGGCGTTGTCTGTAAGCAGTTTGGTTTAACTATTTACGGTTATAAATACATAATGTCATAATTACATTTGTTCATAACCAGTCCATCAGCATTGCATCAAACATGAAATTCATTAAACAAGCAAAATCGTTACAGATTAGTATAATCTGTAATGATTTACCAAAAATCAAGTTACGCCACGGAGAATTATTGCCGAATACAGTACGTTGCATCATTTGCGGACCATCAAATTGTGGAAAAACCAATTTGTTAATTGGTCTCCTTTTGCACGAAAATGGATTGACATTTCAAAATGTTTATGTATATTCTAAAACTCTATATCAACCAAAGTACATTTTTTTAGAAAAAGTTTTACGAGGAGTACCAGGAATCACTTTTCAGAAATATCAGGCAAATGATGACGTTATGAAAGTGTCAGATGCAAAACCTAATTCAGTGATTATTTTTGACGATGTAGCATGTGAAAATCAAAGTAATATGCGTGATTATTTTGCCATGGGGAGACATAAATTGATTGACAGTTTTTATTTAAATCAAACATATAGCAAAATACCTAAACAACTAATAAGAGATAACGCTAACTTAATTGTCCTTTTTAAGCAAGACGAAATTAATTTGAAACATGTTTATGAAGAACATGTTAACACTGACATGACGTGGTTGGAATTTCGTACCATGTGTTCTCAAATATGGAAAGAGCCTTATGACTATGTTGTGATTAATAAAGACTGTCCTAAAAACAACGGCTGCTATAGAAAAAAGTTTGACACTTTTGTAGAATTAGATAAAATTTGAATATTTAAATAGACTGCTTCCACTTTCTTGTTATTCTTTAATCGACTCTTATCCGATTACCATCTATTTTACATGATGGAAAAATCATTGAAAAAACAAATTGTAGATGCGACACAAGCTGTAAAAAAAAAATTACGTAACATGAAGGATTTTGAAGATAATAACAGACAAGTGCTTGATACAGTTTTTAAGCCTGTTACAGAATCTCTTAATTTAATAGCCAACACCAATAACCGACTAGCTCTAACAAAAAAAGAAGAAAAAGGAGAATTTCATGATCAACCTTTCAATCACGACTTACAGAAAGATTATAAAGAGAAAGATATAAAAGAAACAAATGATACCAGTGACGAATCGGAAACCGATATTGACTCTTCATTTCAGTCATTAGTCGATACTAATCCAGATCATGATGTATCATCCTGGTCATTATCTTCAGAAATATTAGCGGATGTGCCATTTGGTGTAAGAAATGAACGTGGAAAGTTAATGTTAGGTTCCTCTAGTATAACGATTGGTGACGACGTTATTACTGTAGCCGGACACAAATACAAATGTACACCTGGCTTGCGACAGTTGCTCTTAAAAAAAGACGTTGATCTGAGCTTTGTTACAGACTATGACATGCAAAATTATAAGTCGATGTTACTTGTAACAAATGCACATCGTCGCGATTTTGATTCAAGAAAACCAATTAAAAGTAATAAAGGACAAAAATATATGCAAGTTATTAAACCTCTTTTCGATCAACAAAGTAAAAGTCCAAGCTGTGAACCAAAAGTACCAAATAAAGGTAATAAAGGACAAAAATATATGCAAGTTATTAAACCTCTTTTCGATCAACAAAGTAAAAGTCCAAGCTGTGAACCAAAAGTAGGAAAAGGATTACCTTTAGTAAAAATGTGGAAAAAAAACACAGATTTTGTATATTGGGATGATCCAAATGAATTGGTTGATAGATTAAAGTTATTAATTGCTTCTCGAGATGCTGGCAACACAGGACTAGATAATGAAATAATATCTATCGTTGAAGAACTACGTGAAAGCAAAATCATTAAATAGATTTACTAATAAGAAATGTGTATCATTTTATTGTACACCGTTCAACACAATACATCTTAAATATGAATGTAGATAAATTTGGTCATTATATTCATAAGCGATTACGTATATCAGAATTGCTTGGATTTTATGATAATGCATTACTAAAATCTGAAAATGGTGATTACGATTTGAAGACATCGAAGCTAACAGGGGTCAAACCTCCTCAAGATGCAGATGATGCAGTAAACAAAGCATATGTAGATGAATTGAGAACTAAACTAATAACCGACTTACAAAAATTGCAAAATACTATGTTAAACGATGTTCAGAACCATCTGGAGAAAGCTTTAAAATCAATAGTATCTGAGGCAGTGGTTCACTTGGAAAGCAAATTTTATAGTCGAAAAGCAGTTGATGAGATAGTTGAAAAAGCAGTTAAATTTGTATTAGATCAAAAGTATAAGCTTGAATGTTCCTCAAAATGACAAAACAACAAATTGTTAACGAAATACATAAAGCTGCACGAAAAAATTTTCCTCGTCGATCTGTAATTTTAAAAGGCATTGATGATTTGTGGCAAGCTGATTTAATCGACATGCAAAACTTGAAAAGATTTAATAAAGGTTATAACTATATTTTAATAGTTATTGATTGCTTCTCAAAGTACGTTTGGATAGAACCACTAAAAACTAAAAATAAGCATGATGTTTCTAACGCATTCGAGAAATTGATATCAACTAACCAGCGGATACCAGCTCATCTCCAAACTGATTTGGGCACCGAGTTCTATAATTCATCATTTCAAAAGCTTATAAAGAACTATAACATTAATCACTACTCAACGTTTTCAACGAAAAAGGCTTCAATTGTAGAACGTGTTATCAAAACTATTAAAAATAAATTGTATAAGTACTTTAGTCTCAACGGACACTATAAATGGATAGATTTTGGTTTGGAGAGTGTTGTAAAGACATATAACAACACAAAACATAGCACTATTAAAGTAGCACCCGTTGATGTCAATAAATTGATTGAAGCAGATGTTAAAAATAATATTAAGAACTCAATGAAAACGGTATCCTATAGACATAAGCCCAAGTTTATGATTGGCGATAGAGTTAGAATTAGTAAATACAAACAACTATTTGAGAAAGGTTATACGCCTAATTGGTCAACGGAACTATTTACTATAAAAAACATCAATAACACTGTACCAGAAACATATAACATCGAAGATCAACACAAACAAGTTATATTAGGAACCTTTTACAAACACGAACTTCAAAAATCATCTTGTCCAGGTGTCTATTTGATAGAAAAAGTTTTACGAAGGAAAGGAAATAAACTGTTCGTAAAATGGTTGGGCTTAAGCAATAAAGAGAATAGTTGGATTGATAAGACTGCAATAGTGGAATAAATATACATAACAGTTTTTAATTATAATATTTTGTTCATTATACTTTGAGCTATGCAAGGTGGTGGACTACTCAATAGTGTTATTAATCATTTGCCATTTGAACTGCACTTACCCGGCTATAATTATTGCGGACCTGGAACAAAACTTTCAAAACGTTTACTGCGTGGTGACAAAGGTGTAAATAAGCTAGACGAAGCTTGTATGTATCACGACATTGCATACGAAAACTATACAGACTTGTCTAATCGTCACAAAGCCGATTTACAACTTTTAAATATGGTCAAAAAAAGAATGAAAGCAAAAGATGCTAGTAAAGGAGAAAAGCTTAGTTCGTGGCTAGTGAGTAAAGTTATGAAAGCTAAACTCAAATCTGGTGCTGGTGTTAAGACATTTAATAATTTCGTTACAAAAATTAAAAGAAAAATCAAGAAACGCTCACCCAAAGATAGTAAATCTTTAATACATGCAGCTTATATGGCTGCTAAAAAAATTGTTCCATGCGTTCCAAAATTTCGAGTTCCACGAGTCATACCTTTACCAAAAACCGGAGGCATTCTGCCTTTAATCCCGATTTTTGCTGGTTTATCAGCTTTAGGAGCTTTGGCTGGTGGTGCAGCGGGTATTGCAAAAACAGTGAATGATTATAGAGAAGGTCAAAAAAAATTACTAGAATCTGAACGTCATAATAAGACTATGGAAGCTATAGCATTAGGTAAGGGTTTATACATTAAACCACACAAAAAAGGCAAAGGATTGTTTATAAAATCGTCAAAAAACTAAATAATAAGCTACCTAATCGTGCCTTAACTAATATCGATATTCAAAATTATGCATATGGTATTCCTTATTTTCGAGGAGTTTACATGAAGGATCAGTTACCAAAAATTCCTAAACGAATTGAATGTGGTATAGTTAACCTAGATAATTCAGAAAACGATGGAACGCATTGGGTAGCTTATGTTAAGGTAAATAATTATTGTGAATATTTTGATAGTTTTGGTGATTTAAGACCACCAATCGAATTGATACGATATTTTAAGAACTGTAATATTAATTATAACTATACAAGATATCAAAAATTTGACACACTAATTTGTGGACATTTGTGTTTAGAATATCTACAATCTTTTTGGAATAAATACTATAAATTTTATACTGTTCTTTCATTTCAATCATTTGCAAGATGTCACTCACCTTGTCTATAACTGGTAACTCATCGGTATTAACTACCTTCTACCCAAATACGTTACAATTAATCGGGGAGTATGAATGTGCATTATTACATTTATCCACATATAATTCTATTCCAAATATTGATAAAACAAATAATAAGTTATACTATGGATCAAAGAATGTTATTGAAATACCTGAAGGTACTTATGAGTTGCAAGATATCAGTGATTATTTAAAATCTGAAGTAAAGGATGCATCCATAAAACTCCATTGCAATAACAACACCTTAAAAACTATGTTATTTTGCACATCAACTATAGATTTTACTAAAGATTGTACATTCGGAGGTTTGTTGGGGTTTAAAAGACAAGTCTTGGAAGCCAATAAATATCATGTATCAGAGTTTCCAGTCAACATTTTGCCTACAACCGTGATAAGAGTTGAATGTGATATAGTTAGCGGTTCCTATATAAACGGACAATCCAGTCACATTCTACATGAATTCGCACTTAATGTCCCGCCTGGATACAGAATTATAGAAATACCTAAAAACGCAATTTACTATCCAATCAACCAAACCAACATCAGCTGCATACAGATCAGACTTTTGGATATTAATAATAACTTAATAAATTTGCGAGGTGAAGAAGTACAGCTGTATCTACACCTCAAAAGAAAAAATGATTGACTATAATAAATATAATATGTTTTTTCCAATTCAAAATAACAGTTCTACTCAAACTCTCAATGAAGTAAGAGCTCGACCTAAAAGGAGAATAAAGTTAAATAAAAACAATAAAGCATTTCTTAAGGCGATTGGTTTGTTAAAATGAATATCCTAGATGTTTTATCCGCTCCAGCCTACGACAACTCTGTGGAAGGAATTGAAATTCACTCTTACAAGCCTTACGTAACAAGTTTTAATAGAAGCGATGAAATCAGGATACCTATTAATCAGCAAGACTTGTATATATTACCATCAGAAAGCACTTTGTTTTTGGAAGGGACTGTTATTGTAAACAAGGCTGAAAATTCGAAAGAGAGAGTCAGTAGTGTTCATTTCACAAACAATAGTTTACTTTACTTGTTTCAAGATATAAGGTATGAGATAAATGGAGTGGAGATAGATAAAATAAAAAATGCTGGGATAACTAGCACGATGAAATCATTTATATCAATGAATGAGAGCGACGCTAAAACATCTTCTGCTTGGGGTTGGAATATCGACGGAATAAAAAGTACTAATGGAGGTAGCTTTTCTGCTTCTATACCACTTTGCAACATTCTTGGTTTTGCAGAAGATTTTAAGAAAGTAGTAATAAACAGTAAACATGAATTAATCTTATTACGAAGTAATACCAATCTGAACGCACTAAAACTTAACCCTGGTGAAATTGTAGAAGATATTATTATAAACAAAATAATATGGCGTGTACCACATGTTAAAGTATCTGATAGAGAAAAAATAAACATTCTAAAATTGTTAGAAAAAGATCGACCGCTTCAGATGATATTCAGGAATTGGGATTTGTATGAATATCCAATGTTGCCTAAAACCACTAAACATACTTGGTCAATAAAAACATCTTCGCAAATAGAGAAACCAAGATTTGTTGTTATTGGTTTACAGACAAATAGAAAAAATAATGCTATATCTGATATGTCTCAGTTTGATCATTGTCAGATTCGTGATGTTAAGGTATACCTCAATTCCACCTACTTCCCATATGAAAATATAAATACAAGTTTCTCGAATAATCGAATTGCTTTAATATATGAACAATATACTAGATTTCAACAGTCTTATTACGGACGTCGCGCTGAGCCTTTATTAAGTGAGGAACAATTTAAAAACGTTGCTCCGTTATTCGTCGTAGACTGTTCTAGACAACCAGATAATCTTAAGTCAGGTCCTGTTGTGGACGTAAGAGTGGAAATTGAAAGTGATTTTGATATCCCAGATCAAACTTCGGCATATTGTCTTATATTGAACGACTGTATAATTGAGTATAAACCATTAAGCAGCACTGTGAGAAAATTATCATGAACCCGAATACGATTATAGTGGATGTCCAGGGGTTTAAAGACACTTGTAATAACTTTATAGTCAAGGAATTAGCTCTGGCCACTCGTGTTTATACCCAAACGTTCTTAATAAAGCCTCCATACTTATTTAAATACTTAACTACGAATGAAAAAAAACAAGTTACGTGGTTGGAGAGAAACAGAGGGATTTACTGGAATGAAGGTTATATCGACTATAGAGAATTTCGACGTATAATTGTTCCTTATCTAGAAAATAAAGAAATTATTGTGAAGGGCTTAGAAAAAGTTAAGTGGATTCAAGATCTTTGTATGAATTGTATTTGTATAGATCTTTGTGAAGACAAGTGTCCAAATTTATCACTGTTGCATAACAAATATTCAAATAATGAAACCAGTTTTAATTGTATTAATCATATTAAACAATGTGCACTTAAAAATGTTTTATGTATAAAGAACTATTTAATAGAGCAAGAAAGGTAATATGTCTTCCTATACGCAGTTTTAATAAATAAAACAATTTTTTAAAGTAAATGGTTTTTTATTTATTAACACACATTTTTAATATTTACAATTTTTTAACACATATTTTCATAGTAAATAAAATTTAATTAAAATCTAAATATGTCATCACACAATCTACTAGTTACACTAATGAATTATTACCTAATTAAAAAATATGATATGAGTAGCCACACAATTATTACCTATGGTTTTTTATTTTTTAACACACATTTTTAATATTTTTAATTTTTACACATATTTTCACAGTAAATAAAATTTTAATAAAATCTAAATATGTCATCACTTTATCTACTAATTACATTAATGAATTATTACCTAATTAAAAAATATGATATGAGTAGCCACACAATTATTACCTATGGTTTTTTATTTTTTAACAGACATTTTTAATATTTATAATTTTTACACATGTTTTCACAGTAAATAAAATTTTAATAAAATCTAAATATGTCATCACTTTATCTACTAATTACATTAATGAATTATTACCTAATTAAAAAATATGATATGAGTAGCCACACAATTATTACCTATGGTTTTTTTATTTTTTAACAAACATTTTTAATATTTATAATTTTTACACATATTTTCACAGTAAATAAAATTTTAATAAAATATAAATATGTCATCACTTTATCTACTACTTACATGAATGAATTATTACCTAATTAAAAAATATGATATGAGTAGCCACACATTTTTTTGGAAATATTGTGAATTAATTTTTCAGCTTGATCCGATATCTCATCTACCGTATCTTGTACAATATACTGTGCAGTGATTATCTCCTTAACTTCATCTTCGTCGTCTCTTGACTCACTGAGTTCCTTGATCGTAATTTTTATTAAACGTCGTCCTTTTCTTCTTTCACTGTTAATAATATAGGAATTCAATGCACTGCGTTTGTTTGTAATTGGTCTTCTTCGATTAGTTTTCTTTTTGTTTCTTTTTACTTCTTCATTGGGTGTTATCCAAGGTCTATTCATTGCGTTGTCCAAGTCGAACTGATCTTGCAGGTCTGGAAGATATTCAGGAGAGATCTCTTCTGTTCCGTTTGAAAATTTGTTGAAGTTGGTATTCTGAAAATTATTTAAAACATTAGTAATAAATCACACAGTATTTTGTAAATAGATCGAAATTTTCAATAGATTGAAAGTTATAAAATACCTACCATGTTGTTAGATATGCTCGTCTTGACTGTTTAATAAAGAATGAACTAGGTAATAATATTTTTTCTAACGCAGGTGATATATCAAATTATGCTGACATAAAGGATTTATTGGTATGATGATCAAGTTAGAACGTGAAAATTTTAGTTAATTCGTATGTGCATAATGTTATTGTTATGGACCTACTTAATAGTTGTGAAATTCTTATGAATTTCAAACATGTTGTAACGTGAATGATGACGTATTTCGTAATCAATATCATGTAAGGAATATAATAAAAACACAATAATTATGTAATTGCTTATTTTAATTTATTCGACATACTAATACAGAATCGGGTAACCAGTTAAATACCTATAGACACCTTATCAGTTAGTATCATACGAAATGAACTACAATAGGTATTCCTAATATTTCATTTTTGTATTGTCTAAACTCTCCAGCTATTCTATAGAATACCTACATTATTCCTTACTGATGATATTATATTCGACAACTTATTTGGGAGCTACTCATATTTTAATATTAAATATTTCACAACATTTCACACAACGCTATCTAGATCCATGGTAAGCTAGCTTAACTAGCTTGTGTTATGGAATCTAGAATGCAGATAAACATACTTAGATACTATTTTTTGTAAATACATACATATTATACATAGAAACACCGAGACCAATGCAAATACCCATATTCGTGCATATAAATATTTGCACCGAGCGGGAATCGAACCCGCGCCTCCTGCGTAGCGGCCGCGTTCACTACCGCCACGCCACAGAGGCTATTCTACATTATGTATAACTACGTGCTACTTTAATGTTACACTTTTTGGAATGACCAAAATATAGGTATAGGTATCTACTTACAAATTGATTACGTGGTTCACCGCTCAGCCCATGAGGGTTCCCCGTCAATTTCTTCCATGATGATAAAATATCTGAAAATAAAATTAAATATAGGTTTATGTCTAATTATTGAAAATTGGTAAATGTAGTTCGAATATGTTGAACCTACAACTTCTTCAGGAGCTACTCTAATTGAGTCACCAGGGCCTATTCAAATTTGATAAAATATTCTACATTATGTATAACTACGTGCTACTTTAATTTTACACTTTTGGAATGACTAAAATATATGGGTATCTACTTACAAATTGATTACGTGGTTCACCGCGCTGTCCATGAGGGTTCCTTGTCAATTTCTTCCGTGATGGTAAAATATCTGAAAATAAAATTAAATATAGGGTTAAATCTAATTATTGAAAACCGGCAAATGTAGTCCGAATATGTCAAACCTACAACTACACTAGAGCCTATTCAAATTTGATAAAATATTCTACTTTATGTACAATTAAGTGCTAGCAAGAGATTAAATATTTCAGCGTTCATTATTTTGTTTACAACTTTTGAATTTTGTACAGAACTTAAATTTTATACGAAAATTAAGGATATTCGTATAAAATTAAATTTAAAGGACTTCCATAGAAAACTACATCGCCATAAAATTAGATATTTAGTAGGTAAACTAACAAAGAATTATATATCAAATAATTAACATTATAAGTAATTACTTACATAACATTGCTTTTATTTTGGGTCTTCCTTTTAATCCTCTGAAGGACGTAGTGCACTGCGTGGTTAGTAGCTCGATGCAAATGGTAGATATTGTGGGAACAGAATTCACAGACATTCCTCGCGTATAGGAACGATGTGACGATGTAACACACATAGGTAAACCAGTAGAACATACATGAACAAACTGCTGACTTAGCATTGGTCGTAGCTTTGTATAAAGGTACGTTGTTAGCCGACTTGCACATACCAAAACTACTTGCTAATATTTAAAAGTTATATTTTAAATGATTATTTGTAATGTTTGTTAACATATTTGTGGGATAAGTCTGTAGTAATATTTTTGTAAAATTATTTTTATGTAAACGATTCCAAAGGATTTTTAATAGAATACCGTTAACCATACCTTGTATCAAATTTGAGAACCATAAACCAACATACCTACAGATAAATAAAGTAACCACCTTTTTAGAAGTTGGTTAATATGATGTCGTTTTAATATTGTATCGCTGAGTAAGTAAACTAACAGATACCTTGCTTCCACACACTAACACACACACACACACACACACACACACACACCCATGCAAACCGTGCATAGCAATTTGAAACTTCTATAATTGTGACGCAAACTAGGTAACATCCAGGGTACGTCTACCTTTTTAAAAATAATTAAATACCTACCGTGTACTAACGGTCAGCTTAAATTGGTGATTTAGGTATAGACGACGGTCTTTACCTACATAAATTGCATAATTTTACTTCTGCACAATGTATGAGAATATTTGATTAATACTTTTCATGTACCTATACATAATTATATAGTTACCATATTCAAACTATTTTTGATGTGTGTATATTATAATAATATACTTATCGACGACGATCAATGAACATACCTACATAAATTATAATTACATTTTATATGTATCATACACAAATCATAACATTCGTCGGATTTAATCGGAATTAGCTTTGGCGGTGTTGGTAAAGACATGGTTTTGTATTTCAATTGTAATAACAAAAGTGGAATTAGACGAAATGAGTTTTCAATCATTTTGATTTAAATAGTCGTAAGTAACATAAATTAATAAATACACCTATATGAATAATAAGTTAAGTTTTAATTTTGTTGGGAGGTGATAATTGCTGAATTAATACTTTTTATGTATAAAAACCCATCAATTTTTCAAATAAATTACATTCGCTCCAGTATCCTCCAGTGATCTTCTCCAACAATAAAATGTGAGTAAGTGCTTTTAAATTAATTATTATTTGGTTAATTATTATCCAGCTGAGTTGCTTGGTTAATTCCTGCCGGCTGATAATGATTAAATATTATTTAGTTAATTATTATCCAGTTGAGTTGCTTGGTTAATTCCTGCCGGCTGATAATGATTAATTATTATTTAGTTAATTATTATCCAGTTGAGTTGCTTGGTTAATTCCTGCCGGCTGATAATGATTAATTATTATTTAGTTAATTATTATCCAGCTGAGTTGCTTGGTTAATTCCTGCCGGCTGATAATTATTTACGCATATTATTATAAAATGTGATTACTGATTATGTTATCCCACTGAGTAGTGAGTTGCTTGGTTAATTCCCGCCGGCTGCATTATCTATAATCAGCCGTGATGCTAGCAATATATCTATTCGGAAAATCTTGGGAATATATTTATTTATAATTTAATTTTATTTTAACAGGTCTGATTCGGAGTTTGAAACTTCTTCTGTAGTAGAGTCGGAGTGTGTAGCACCAAAGAAACGCAAACAGGCGGTGGAGAAAAAGCAAAAACAACCGAAGCCCAGCTGCACCAAAAGTGTACAACGAAAAAACACTTCACCCGAGTTTAACACCACAAAGAGGTAGGTTTCGTTATGTTCAACTAAGTTTAACATCGTCACATTTTAATTAAAATTGAATAAGGTGTAGTTTACACCTTTAACTTAATTTATATACATAGATAGATCTTTTGACAATACTTGTACGTTTCAATACCTACACGTTTAAATACACGTATAACTTTTTTGTGTTTTGAGCCCAAGTTCCCAGGTCACTTTGAATAGATACTTTTATAATTAACACTTTTTTCTATTTACAGAACGAATAAAACAAATATTCTGAATATTTTGCGGGCTGAAGAAGTCAGTTGCAGTGAACCACGGCGCGACTTAGCTTCCAGTTTCTCAAGTCGTGTTTCAACTGGGACGTCTCGTCGCTCCAAGAAAACGGAAGGAGGGTATGTGGTTGATTTAAAACTCTATAAAAGCAACGATTACATATCACACGCCCCTGATGTGCGCTACAGGACAGCGTTGGTGACTGTAAAATTACAGTGCGATGAGTCCTCACTATCTTGGGAGTCACTTCAAGACTTTCTAGGACATGCATATAAAGAATTTCAAGACACTGAACCAGTGCATTATTCGGATAAGATTTTTTTTAAGTAGATTTAATCGTTTATAGATATACCTTATGTATATTATTATAATATACACACATCAAAAAATAGTTTGAGATCACTTACAAAGCTGATATATTTTCAAATTTAACCCAATCAAGAGAAAATGTTTACATACGTTTAATCTGACTATTGTTTCACGTTCTAATTCTAATTTTTAATATTTTTAGAATCTTATCAGAAAAAATCTTCTGTACCACAAATATAAGTATCTAATTTTCAAAGTGATCACAAACTTTTTTAAGTGTGTAGATCTATAATACATAAATTTCTTTAATTTTTATGTTTTAAACTTAGTGTTGTAGGAGCAAATATCTTATTTAATAATGCCTTTTTGTACTGCGTGTAACACATCAGTACCCAGTAAATCATGGGTAGGACATTTGCGAAGTAGTTCACATAGGAAAAGTACTCAAACAATAAAACATAGTGATGGTGTAGAAATCATAAACTCAGCGTTTCGCAGTCGTATATTAACCTATAAAATATTAGCTCGTGATGAACATCAAGGAGCGTCAATTGAATCCTTTTTTTCAAGTATTTTTGACAAATTAAAATCTCTTTTAAATGAATTCCTTGCTAAGCATACTTGTGTTAAGGTAAACTTTGAGTTTTTTGGTACATTTTTAAAATTCAAAGATAATTCACAAGAAGTGAAATCTTTTGGAACCAAAAATAAAATATTATATTCTAACTTCGATTTCGAAAAATTGTATATTGAAACAGTTAATTATTTAAAAACATCTATTGAAGAGTTTGAAGGTCGTGATAGTGGATGGACATTTATAAACAATTTGTATGTTGAGATGAATCTCAATAAATACCAACCACTTGGTGGTTCTAGTTATATCAGTTTACCCAAATTAATTCAGGCTAAAAAAGCATGTTTGAATATTGTGAATAATGATCACTATTGTTTTTTATGGTGTGTAACAGCGGCTTTATATCCAGCTAAGAAACACCCTGAAAGAACGTCTTCTTATCCTAATTTTCGAGAAATATTTAACTTAAGAGGAATGTCTTTTCCTGTAACCTTTAATGATATAAGAACATTTGAAAAAAACAATCCACATATAAAGTTTATAATTTATGGCTTAAAAAATCATAAAAACTTTGTAGGTCCTTTGTATAAATCTGAATTCAACCTTAAATACAACGGAAAATTGATACACCTTCTGTTTTTAGAAAATAATAATTCTTCTCATTATTGCTTGATCAAAGACTGTTCCAGACTTTTTAGAAGTCAACTAACATCTCATCACAGCAGATTACATCTTTGCGAATTATGTTTGATATTTTTCAATACCGCTGACGAACTTAACAACCATTTATGTGGAGGTGTAGTAACTGTCCTTCCAAACAGAGGTTCAGTAATTAAGTTTAAAAACTATGAACGGAAACAGACTATGCCTTTTTGTATTTATGCAGATTTTGAATCGATGCTACAAACAAGTACTGAGCCTAATAATTGTTCTAGTAAAAATATGAATATGTTTCACCAACACGTACCGGTTGCTTTTGGTTATTATATTGTATGCTCTGATGAACCTAGCTATAATCGTTACGTGTCATATCGAGGTCCAGACTGTGATAAGCGGTTTGTTGACTATTTAATTAAAGACGTGCAAAAAATTTATGATATAATTAAGTCACCAGCTGCAATGATATTTTCCACGGAGGACAGGTATGACTTTGAAAATGCAACACGTTGTCATATCTGTCAAAACTTTCTTTTTTGGGACAAAGTCCGTGATCATTGTCATCTTACCGGTCGCTATCGTGGAGCTGCACATTCGTTCTGTAATTTGCAATATAAATGCCCTGCATTTGTCCCCATTTTTTTTCATAACTTAGCTGGTTATGATTGTCATTTATTTATTAAAGCCTTGGGTGACGTCCCTGGTGAAATAAAGATAATACCTAAAAATAAAGAAAACTATATCTCATTTACGAAATTTGTATCAGTTTCAAATAATAAGTTCTTTCAAATGCGTTTTCTTGATTCGTTTAAATTTTTGGGAACAAGCTTAAGCAAATTATGTAAAACTTTAAAACCAGAAATGTTTAAAAATTTACAAAATCACTTCCCTGCCCAAGATGAATTCCAATTACTTACTCGCAAAGGAATTTATCCATATGAATACATGGATTCGTGGAAACGGTATGATGAAAAATGTTTGCCTCCAAAGAAATACTTTTATAGCTCCCTCAATGATGAAAATGTTTCTGAAGATGATTACCGGCATGCACATTTAGTTTGGTCAACATTTAGAATTACTAGTTTAGGTGGTTATACGGATCTATACCTACAAACTGATGTGCTTTTATTAGCAGATATTTTTGAAAACTTTAGACAGACTTGTAAACAACATTATCACTTAGATCCAGCTTTTTATTTAACTGCACCCAGTTTATCTTTTGACGCTATGTTATTAAAAACATGTGTTCAATTGGAACTAATTAATGACTTGTCTATGATACGCATGTTACAAAGTGGTATAAGAGGAGGCGTGTGCCTCTGCTCTCACAGGCATGCGAAAGCAAATAACATATACTTACCGGATTACAAATCTTCGGAACCTGATTCCTATGTCTCTTATATAGATTGCAATAATTTGTATGGGTATAGTATGTGTCAATACTTACCATTATCCAACTTCAAATTTCTCACTCCACAGGAAATTAACAATTTAGATATAACGAAAATTGCAATTGATGCAGATTATGGTTATATTTTGGAAGTGGATATAGTATACCCTAAGCATTTGCATAACTTACACAACGATTTACCATTTTGTTCTGAAAAATTTATACCCCCCGGGGGAAAGAGTTCTAAGCTAATCCCTAATTTATACGATAAATTTAAATATGTTATTCATTACGTGCATTTACAAACTTGTATGAAACATGGGTTAATATTGAAGAAGATTCATAGAATAATCAGTTTTCGACAAAGCCCATATTTAAAACAATATATTGATTTAAATACCAAACTGAGACAAAAAAGTTCTTCAACTTTCGAACAAGATTTTTTTAAGCTCTTGAATAATAGTGTATTTGGAAAAACCTTAGAAAATACTGAAAACAGGGTTAATGTCCATTTAGTTTCTCAGTGGCGAGATATCAAAAACATAACTAAAAGAAGAAAATGTGCTCAAAACCTTATTGCTCGTCCAAATTTCCATAGTGCAACGGTTTTCACTAAAAATCTAGTAGCTGTGCAGTTAAATCCTGAACAAATAACTTTGAACAAACCAATATATATTGGCTTTGCTGTTCTAGAATTATCAAAAAGTCATATGTATGATTTCCACTATTCAGTAATGCAACCTTTTTACAAGGATAGGATACGGATGTGTTACACGGATACAGATAGTTTTGTGTATCATATACAAACCCATGATTTCTATGAAGACATAAAAAATAACTTTTTATCTTACTTTGACACTAGCAATTTTTGTAAAAATAATGTGTATTCTTTACCCATACAGAACAAAAAAATACCAGGCTTATTTAAAGATGAAATGGCTGGTAAAATAATAAGCGAATTTGTTGGATTGAGATCGAAGTTATATTGTATCAACACCATTCACAACACAATTAAAAAAGCCAAGGGTATTAAAAAGAATGTTGTACGTGACCTTAACGTTACTGATTATGAAAAAACACTTTATGATGGTAACATTGTTCATAAAACAAATGTTTTATTTAAGTCAATAAAACATGAGCTATTTACATGTGCTGTAACAAAAATTGCATTGTCTGGTGATGATGATAAAAGAGTAATTGCAAAAGATAAGATTTCAACTCGAGCATGGGGTCATACCAATATTTTTAATTTTTAACTAATAAATAAAAATGTTTATTTACTGTTTCCTTTAAGTACATGTTACAATGTTTGGAGAGATCTCCTTTTGCACAATATATGCTTGTATCAGGAAAATCCGCTCTTCTTACAGACCTTTTATAAGCTACGTACCTTTTATAAGTTACCATAAAATGAGCAAATAATATTCACATGTTATGTGCACTAAATACGAAGTTTTGTGAAGTATATCATTTGAGATGCTACATGTAATGTGAAAGTGACGTAACTAGCCCTGTGACATGATGTCTTGGGATCAGACCCGTTATATCGGACTAAGGTCTACTAATAACGGGACTGCTAGCTTATTGGATTTAACTAGAATTAAGTGTGCTGTCCTGTCTTATATAAGTACCTAGACTTAAGAAATTGTAATTATTTTAATAAACTAAACTAAGTAAAACTGTAAAAAATAAAAAAAATAAAAATGTATTATTATAAAGTTTTCAGTTTTTTAATTTAATTTCCTATAGCATTTACAAAACTATCATCATGACGAACAAATTTACGTTTTTTCGCTATGTTAGAATTCTAGAATGGACAAATTCAAAGACATTATTGTCTACCATACTCAGTCAGTACTTAGCGACAACACTATAAGATTCATAGTCCGTATTACTATAGGATACCCTAGATGGTTCTACTAGTATGATAGGTCTTAAAAGAATAGTTAGACCAAACTGCTTACAGACAACGCAATAGGTAAACGTAAGACTGAACTGTTTATGAAATGACTCTATCGCTAACTAACAGAGCATCTTTCAACACAATTACGACGCAGGAGATCGCAGAGAGCTGACGGAACGGTAGTGTATTGAACGGCATTAAAATATGGAACGTTGGCTTAGGTAAATGATTTTACAAAGAGTTATTGGGCATTCTATCCCACCGTGACTGAGGTTATCGAAGATAACAGATGGAACTAAGGTGGGGTAGAACAGAGCATCTTTCAACCCAATTACGACGCAGGGGATCGCAGAGAGCCGACGGAACGGTAGTGTATTGAACGGCATTAAAATATGGAACGTTGGCTTAGGTAAATGATTTTACAAAGAGTTATTGGGCATTCTATCCCACCGTGACTGAGGTTATCGAAGATAACAGATGGAACTAAAGTGGGGTAGAACAGAGCATCTTTCAACGCAATTACGACGCAGGGGATCGCAGAGAGCCGACGGAACGGTAGTGTATTGAACGGCATTAAAATGTGGAACGTTGGCTTAGGTAAATGATTTTACAAAGAGTTATTAGGCATTCTATCCCACCGTGACTGAGGTTATCGAAGATAACAGTAGGAACTAAGGTGGGGTAGAACAGAGCATCTTTCAACGCAATTACGACGCAGGGGATCGCAGAGAGCCGACGGAACGGTAGTGTATTGAGCGGCATTAAAATGTGGAACGTTGGCTTAGGTAAATGATTTTACAAAGAGTTATTGGGCATTCTATCCCACCATGACTGAGGTTAGGTTAGGTTAGGTTACAAAGAGTTATTGGGCATTCTATCCCACCGTGACTGAGGTTAGGTTAGGTTAGGTTACAAAGAGTTATTGGGCATTCTATCCCACCGTGACTGAGGTTATCGAAGATAACCGAAGGAACTAAGGATTAGACAATTATAATAATATATATAAATTAATAATATAAACGATAAAATGGTAAATATATTACATAAATATACCTACATAAATATATTCATATTGAACAAAAACTGTCAGAGTTTAACAGCAAGGAATGTTATTCTAAAAATATATCGAAGAGAATCGGGAGCAAACACCTTTTAGAGGTCACCTCGCCAATTGCAACGGCTCCGAATAATGCTGAATGCAGGGTCACAGTAATTTACTGCGGTAAGGTCCTCAGAGATAATTCAAATTAGAACATTCTAGTTCCAAAAATGAAAGAAAGGAAGAATATCGGTTTGAATTCAATTTTTAAGCATTTTTCATGCTTCAAATGGATTTAAATAGAAAAAAATTAATCGGTTTAGGCGGGGTTTGAACCCGCGATCTTTACATTACAGGGGCAATGCTTTGACCACTAGGTAAGCTACCAGACGTCGCCCTATCCAATTCAAATTTCTCCTTCTATATCTGTCTTTGAGGTGACAGATACCGTACCGATATTTGTAATAATATCGGTAGACACACTGTCTACCGATATAATTACGAATATCGGTTGCTATTTTTATTATAAGGAATCAAACTTGTACTGGCTGTGATACTGGTTTCACCAGATCACCAGATTTTTTTTACAATAAAGGTCAATAATAAGCCCTAGTTTGAGGCGCACTACGATGAAGCCTTGTATAATTAGCTCTATAAGAAACCCAACGCCTTCACAACGTCTGAAAGGTACATTAATCAAAGAAAAATCTAACTCACTGGTCTTCCAATCCGAGCATTTGTCCAATAGTTCTCCAGGTGTAATTGTACGCCTCCCAATCCCCGTCCTTTAACTGTCGGATGCCTAATTTGTCCGGTCTTAGCATGGAGTAACCAACGAAGCCGAACTGTGTCAGTGCGACATCCCTCTGTGATACCACTCCGATGCCTTTCAATTTGCTGGCTAGGCCAGTCTGTAAGTGGCGACTGCGTACTGCGTACAGCGACCTCCAAGATCTGGTGATATGTAATAAAATCATAAGATTAAGATAAATCTGCTTAGGTGTATATTTATACCACCCATAGTTACCCAAGTACCACACTGGGATTACCTGAACACACACAGACCATAAAATTTTCCAGTTGTTTTAAATTACTGAGAAGCTATACGTATATATATATATATACTATACTAACATTATAGAGTTAATGAGTTTGTTTGTTTGTTAGTTAGTGTGCTTAAAGGTTTGTACGCGCTAATCTCAGGAACAGCTGGTTTGAATTGAAAAATCTTTTTGTGTTGAATAGTGCGTTGATCGAGGAAGGCTATAATATAACAACACGCTACTATACAAGGGAGCCCGGTGTTTACAAACAGAGTTTCAAAAAAGATTACGTGTAGGTAGTGATTTATTATTGCTGGATCCATTCTTCTTCAGCCTAGCGTTAATCCCACTCGTTTCCAAAGCTTAGGTACAACTTGGAGTCTGGAATTTCGATAATTTGGACCCATTATTAACTGAAAAGTAAATATCCGGCACTAAATAAATGAACCGTTTTTCATTATAAAGGACATAGACAAAATTTGGCCGAAGCCGAAGGTTTGCAAGTTCTCAAAATTTTACATTGAATAAACGATGCTAGAGCGAGACAGCGAATACGTAGAGTAGAGCAGCGTTTCGCTGGCCCATCACAGTCAGTAAACAAAACTACTTTGGAGAGCCCATATCTGTTTTAGGGCTTTTCAAGAATGTGTATTTGTTACTACTATTTTATTTATTACTGTGAGCAATATGTGTGGTGATACCGCCGTCGAACTGAGTGCCATCACTCTGTAACATGGTAGGTACCTATGAGTATTCGTGTATGTAATGGTGACTCTCTTTCCTAAGAATTTGACTTCAGTTTACTATCAGGCGACGTGAAGTCAAAATTGACGTGTACTACATAAAAAAATAACAGTCACTTAAGTCAGAAGTGAAAAGTGCAAATAATTTACTATTATTATTTTTTAGTTTTAGCATATTTTCGTATTTCTTAGGGTCATATCACACTGCGGCTTCGCCCGAAGGTTTTGGTGAAAATAGATTAATCGGTTTCGGCTTGGGCCAGAATTGCACATTCTGTCGGACATAAGTCGCTGGTTACTTTCATAAGTCATAACAACATCACAAAATGATATTATACTTCTGTGGTCATTCATAACATAAAGATTCATAAATTAACCAATAATTAAATCACGGGATTTTTTCTGCTTTTTAAAATTAATCTCGGGATTCAAGGCATATCATCCACTTTTCGTAAAATCAATATAAGTACATATACCTATAACTATACCTAATTCCGACCAATAGTGATGCAAACCTAACATTATGATAACGTACACAAACCTACCTTTCATAAGCGATAATTGTGTGTCATCGACACTTAGGTAGGTAGCTATTGACACTATATATCTAATGAGTATATACGTTGTTATAGCACAAAATAAATAATAGGTTTCTTCTTCTTTTCGTGTGGTAAGTTGCCAACCTGTGACAGAGTTGCTCAGGTCGCTGTGTCGACCTAACGACCGTTAACAGCCGGGAGTGACTTTTAACGTGCCCTCCGAAGCACGGAATCGTTCAGATGTAACACCACAAAACGGTCACCCATCCCAATGGTAACCTTCGTCTAGGTAACTTAACCCACTGATCGTTTACCGAACAGCGAGCGCACCTTGCCACGAGCGCTACTATTATTACAGGTCAGTGGCGCTACTACGTTAAGTCACAGAATAATTAATAGTACTAACGTAAGTCCTAGAATAATAACGCATAGAAACCAATAGAAACGCAATGCGCGCGAGCGAAGTGAAGCCATTCCTAGAATAATTACGCATAGAAACCAATAGAAACGCAATGCGCGCGAGCGAAGTGAAGCCATTCCTAGAATAATAACGCATAGAAACCAATAGAAACGCAATGCGCGCGAGCGAAGTGAAGCCATTTCAACTAAGCCTAGGCCTAACTCGAACATTTTTATTTAAAAATGACGGTTTGTGCAGTGAAAGGGTGCCACAATTCATCTTATAATTATTAGTATAAGGTTAAGACTAGAGAATAGTGCATACCTACTACGTTATTGCAGCCACTCAGTAGGTACCAAATTTGCGCTTAATTTTGGTATCACTACGTTTGTAACGCTCAAAGGAATTAAATGAAGCTAAGGAGCTAACCCAAAGATTCAAGCATGCAGCATTAGATTCGCGTTCACGTTCAGTATGTAGTCTTTTTCAAAGCAGGTCCTATATAGTAAGATATTATTTGCAGGTCTGGTACATTTCTTACGTAAGCGAACATATTTTTAGATTCGAATTTGAATACTAGCTACCTACTAAAAACCCGTTTTAGGTATCAGAGTCCACTCAAAACCGTCGGACAAGTTAATTAATTTTTTATATTATTAGTATTAACGACTGACACCCATCACACACACAGCTAGTTGTTGCGCGCGCGCGTGTGTAGACAGAGTTCCGTGAAGTTAACTGGTAGGTACACCGTAGGAGGGCCAGACCGAGAGGGATGGCCCTGGGTCAGCCGGGGTGCGAGGGATATGTCGCATGACAACCTCACCTTCGGCCTAGCACTACGACCCAGAGACGGCGTGCGGTTTAGTCGGTTCGAGTCCGACATAACCTCCCCCTCCGGCTCCAGAGGGGTGGGTATCCGTGGGGATTTCCCGCACGAAAAAAAAAAAAAAAAAAAAAAGAGTCGGGGTGTTAACGATAACTTACTACTACTACTTAACGGCGGCGCGCATCGTCCTACGATGCGCGCCGCCGCCGTGGCCTGCTTCTGCTAGGATGACGAGCGGCTCCACCCGTCACCCTCAGGCCCGCGCTCATGGGGGGCGGAGGTCAGTTTGCGCCCTCCGACGCCCGAGCCGCCTTCGGGCGCGTGCAGTGATGTCAGCGAGCCGCTCTCGCTCATCGCGCCGCGCCCGCTCTGCTGTCTCCTTCGCGAGCATGACCTGCTCGCAGAAGGAGGCGCTGGCCGCCCACGCATCCGCGCAGCGGACGATCGCCGCGAGCAGGGTGGAGAGCGTGAGCACTCTCACCCCCAGGGCCGCCACAAGCTCCCGCCTCGGCGTCTCAAACGCCGGGCACTCGGTGAGCGTGTGCAGCCCCGAGTCCTTGTCGCGTCGCAGTGATGGCACTCGGGCGTTGGCTCAATACCCATCAGATGCAGATACCGCCCGAAGCTACCGTGCCCGGTGATAATCTGCGTCTGACAGTACGAGAGGCTACCGTGTGGCCTCTCTAGCCACTCCCCCATGATGGGCCTTACCGCCGCAATGACGGCGTGCCCTGCGCGTGGTTGCCCAAGTCGTCGCTCCCACTCGGCCACCATGACCTGGTGGAGCCGGGATTTCTCGGCCCGAATATCCTCGGGCTCGGGATCGAATCCCCGCTCCCGCGCCTCCTTTCGGAACTGATATAGTTCCGAAAGGGCCCTCGCTTCCAGGATCCACGGTGGCGATCCGGCCAGGAGACTCGCCGCTTCGAAGGATATCGTGCGGTATCCCCTGATGGCCCTGGAGGCCATCGTGCTCTGCGCCGTGCGGAGCAGAGGCAGGAATCTGGCCTCCAGAGTGTCCGCCCACACGGGGCACCCGTATAGGGCCATGGACCGCACGACACCCGCGTAGAGTCTCCTGTCTCCTGCAGGAGGACTCTGGGCCCTTCAAGTTGGGCAACAACCGGCCCAAGGCATTCGCCGTGAGCACCAACTTGGGGCGCAGACTTCGGAAATGCTGTCCGAAGTCCCATCGACCATCAAGCACGAGCCCCAGGTATTTCAACCGGGGCTTGATGTCGATGGGAGTACCTCCCACTGTTAGGCTGGCTCCCGGGCCTGGCCTGCGCCGAGGGCCATGAAAGAACATGGCCTCGGACTTGTGCAGAGCCACCTCGAGACCCAGCCGCCGGATCCTGTCGACGACCTGAGCAACCGCGGTCGTAGCCCTCAGGGTCGCTTCGCGGTGCGTAGCCCCGCTCACCGTCACTAGCGTGTCATCCGCGTAACACGTGACGGTGGCCCCGTACGCGAAGTCACCGCGAAGCACCCAGTCGTAACCGATGTTCCACAGGAGCGGCCCCAGGACCGACCCCTGCGGAACACCGCACGACATCTCACGCCTACCGACTCCCGTCGAACTTGGGTAGATGACGGCTCTCTCCGTCAGGTACGCCCCGACTATGCGGCGGAGGTAGAGAGGCACGTCGTGGTACACGAGTGCCTCCCTGATGCAACTCCAGGGCAAGGTGTTGAAGGCGTTGGAGATGTCCAAGGACACCGCCAACATCACCTCGCCCCGGCCAACCGCATCCCCCGCCAGAGTCCTCACACGCATGATGGCATCCACAGTGGAACGCCACCGGCGGAACCCAAACTGGGTGTTCGCCAGGTCCGGCCCCACTCTAGAGAGATGCTCGACGAGGCGCTTGGCAATAACTCTTTCGAAGAGTTTGCCCACCTCGTCGAGCAGCACTATGGGCCGGTACCCGGACGGCTCGTCCGCCGGGCGTCCCTGCTTGCGGATGAGGACCAGTTTCCCCGTCCTCCACATCTTCGGAAACTGGCCCCGCTCCAAACATGCGCTGAGGAACCCTCTCAGTCGGGGTTCGAGGCCGTCTTCCCCTAGAGCTAGGACCCACGCACGGCCTGGAATGCCGTCGGGTCCCGGGGCGGTGCTTTTCTTGGCCCTCAGCCTTCGCACCGCCAGCTCTAGTTCTACCCAAGTGACCTCGGGCACGTCGTCGTCAATCACCACACTGGGCGCCGTAGGCGACCGAGGCGGCGGAGCCATCTGCGGCGGAACATGTTCCGCTCGCGCCGGGAACAGGGATTCCACCACTCCTCCGAGCAGAGCCGGTTCGAGCACCTGGGTCAGCGGAGGGGCCCGGGGGCGCAGCTTTTCTCTTACCATAAGGTAAGGCCGCCCCCATGGGTCCCGCTCCAGCGTCTCCAGGAGCTCCCGGTAACAAGCGGCCAACACCCCGACTCAGTGCAATCCGACTCGGATAGGTTAGGTTAGAAGACTAAGGCGGGAGCTAAGCGAAGCGGAGCTCCCGCCTTAGTCTTCGTGGTTATTTTTTTTTAACCACCCAGAAGTAGGAGCCCCGCGAAGCGGGGCTCCGTCGAGCTTAGTACACGCCATATGAGGTTTAGTTTTAGCTTTAAAAATCTGGATATTGTTTGTCTGAATTTCAATTAACTACATTTCAACAATTTGTGTTTTAAATATTCGGGTTTCGTGTATATGGATTACGGTCATCTGGATTTTGTGTATTTAGATTTCGTGTGTCTGGAACTCGTTCATCTGGATTATAAAACGTCGTAAAAATGAATAAATAGGCAAATGAAATTCGGAGTTGCGATTATATGGCAAATAAAACTTCGGAATTTGAAAAAACGGGATTATGAAAAAATGGCCAAACGTTTTCGGGATTATGAAATTCGGAATATTAAAATTCGGGATTAAGATAGGTAACCACACCGTATATAGCCTACCGTTTCTTAACACCAAGTCACATAATAGAGAATTCTCGACCAAACCTAACCAACTTAAGGTGCGTCTACAGCTAATTTTTTCGCAACGTTCTCACTAAAAACATGCAACAAAACTTGTAGATATTTACATCTCTATGATTTTTCACAACCTTGTTTATGATGTTTGGCTATTTAACCAAGGGTGGTATTTAAACGCTAACTAATAAATACCATTTTTTAAAACAAATATACTGAATGCGCCACAAAATTTGTATACCAAAAAATACAAATTTTGCACACTTTTTATTTCCGAATGCAAACTTATTCTACGTGCATCACTACATAGTATAAAACAAAGTCGCTTCTCTGTCCCCATATCCCTTTGTATGCTTAAATCTTTAAAACCACGCAACGGATTTTGATGCGGTTTTCTTTAATAGATGGAGTGATTCAAGAGGAAGGTTTATATGTATAATACATGTTTAACATAGTAGAGGGTGCAGCGGGAACGGGATTTGACGCCACGCGGGCGGAAAAATATTAGCGGTACGAAGTTCGCCGGGACAGCTAGTAACTTATAATTCACATGTATGACTAATATTTTTTTATTACCACAAAAATTGTAACCCTAATCTATTAGAATCAAGCAACTAATGAACTTATTATTATAACTGTATTTATAAATAAATAAAAAAAAAAACCACGAAGGCTTAATGCGGGAGCTACGCTCCGCTCCGCTCCCGCATTAGTCTTCTAACCTAACCTAACCAAGTCGGATTGCGCAGCTATATGAAATTCCGTTGTAAGATTGTACAATTTAGAGAGCAAGTTAGTATTTTTGATAATTTTGTGTGCAAATCAGTATTTTTGGTGTGTCACGGGATTATTTGTATTGAAGATAGTATTTCAGTGTTGTTAGATATATTTTAGGTGCACACTCCGTTAAAAAGATCATTAACTTTTGATAAGAGTTAATATATTTTTAGTTAGATATGCTTGATATGAGTAGTAAATAGTTTTTTTGAAGTGCAACTATTTAAAAGTTATGCGCATGGTTTATTAGTGTCAAAATTTTGTTAGGATTATTTTATTTAAAGATGCAAATAAAGATTCCCCTTTAACAAAAAGCACTGTAAATCTCTACATATTTTGTTGTGCGTTTTGTTGCGAAAAATATGAGCTGTAGCCGTACCTTTCTCCGCGAACTCAGCAAGAAACACACGTTCTATTTAGGTAAGTACTAGTTTATACCCGCGGCTCCATATACCTACGTGCTTATATCCGTTCTGCCTATGGGAGATCCTGCTTTGCCTCCAAGCTGGTCAGTTTAGAGCCTGGAGTCCACTTTTTACTTCTAGCCGTTTTAATTTGGTGTATTGGCTATTATGGAAAAAACTGCCGGTATGTATATGGGGATTAGGCCGGCCCCCTAATCGGCAACCTTTGGAGGCAACTGGGAATGGCGCTCTTTTCGAGAAAACGGAAGGAAAACCTTCACCAGCAGCTCTCATTTGTTAGTCCTGTGATTATAACGAACAGGTAGTGCTATGTTTTATTATTGTCTTATTCAACTATTTGAACAAACATCTGTTTTGCCATATATCTTGGATCTAAAATCACGTATTATATTATCTATTCTGTGCTAAAATGTGCTCGATGTGTCTTTTGAGGATAGGAAGGGGGTGCTACGGCGGCGGTGGCCGAGACCGAAATTCACCAAGCATATATTATTACCAAAAAAACGACACGCGTCAGGGCCTCGTCTGTCTCGCGATTTGGGTCCAAGATACGTGTCCCCATGTATAACTGTAGGTTTAATATATCGAATCTAATTCCGTATCTACATAACTGTATACTTACCTTAAGTAAGCGTAACGTGCAGGTAGTTTGTGCAGACCTACGTAGCATAGTTGCCTAGTCGGTAAGAATCGTGTATCGTGAGACGTGACGTCACCGTAAGGTGCGGTTTATACAGAAGAGACGTGGCGGGGACGTATAACGGTTTAAGTAACACAAGATACAGTACAGTAACACAAGGGCTCTACAGATAGTTGGTATTGGTTGGTACTGCCATGGATGTTCGTATGAAAACCAGGATCTACCGTACTCTCGGAAGCACGACTAGACCAATGCAAACAGCCATATAATATAATATACTCACATGCTACCAGGCTTCAATGGATTCTCGAACCATGACACGGTATGAAGGACTGTCGAGAGATATCGTCTATATGCTGTGTATGATGAGGAGGAGCGCCGGGATGCCACCAGAATCTTCAGGATGGAAGGTATCGTGAATACCGCCACTAGACCCAACAGCATCGAACTTGAGAACGCGAAGCAGTGTTCAGAGTAGAACCGACGACCTCTGGGAATATACAATGAATAGGTTAGACCCAGTGTAAAGTGATCCAAAAGCCGACCGCATACGACAACTGCAGACGCACGCAGCGTAATGTGTTGCGGCTTCTCAATGGTCCCCTTCGAATCGAAGTTTAATGTAATGTAATGTAGTGTATGTGTAGCAGCCAACTAGCATAATTTACCCGTTCAATTAACTGCCTACGCTCTTTTCGTTCAATTAGAGGCCTGAATGATGTTCAGCAGCCATTCCAATAAACGGCTAGGCAAATATCTTGGATCGATGACGTTTAATAACTTGCCTAGCCATTTAATAAAACAACTATAAAAATGACTTATTTCTGCATGGTTATAAAAAAAAACACGAATGCTAATGCGGGAGACCTTCTAACCTAACCTCTCCAAGTCGAATGCGTGCGACCAAAATGCACGGCTGCCAGATGGGATCCCGTGCAAGGCGCTAGCCAATTCTACCCCTATCCAGTCTGCCGACTTGTTGTGCCAAGCGTGCCGCAGGACACGTCAATATGACTTCACCTCGCCTGATGGTAAGTTGAAGGCAAAGTCTCAGGGAAGAGGGTCACCATTACATACACATATCATGTTAACAATGGTGGCACTCAGCTTGATGGCCTCATCAGATGCTTTTTCACGACCCGCTTACAGGATCCTGGACTGTAGGAAGAAGAAAACATGTGAGCTGGCAAGGAGTTCCAGGTCTTAATGGTGTGACAAAAGAAAGAGTCACCGAAAACCGCTTGGTTCTTGAAGGAATGTTCTGCACTGTATGCGGGTCATCTAAGCCCTGCACGTGTTGTCCTGTATAGGAAAGGAGAGGGTGGGGCCAATTGGAATAGCTCATTAAAAAATTCACCATGGTAGAGACGGTCAAATACTGCCAAGGAAGCAACATCTCTACGCATCTGCAGAGGCTCGAGGGTACTCGTGACCTCAGGATTTCCAATAATGCAGAGCGCACGACGCTGCAACCTATCGAGAGCATCTAATAAGTACTTTGCGGAGCCATCCCAGAGATGCAAGCAGTATTTCACGCAGGAACGAATTTGTGTCTTGTATAGAAGACACCACTGCTCTGGCGTGAAAAACCGTGACACTCGCGAAATTTCCAAAGCCTGAGCGCTAGGTATTTCATGGTTAGGCATATAATTAGCCGCGCGGCTTCAGTTAACTTACTTGTCTGTTTTTACTTTGGTTTTAGTTTCTAATTTTAAATTTAATTTAGTATCATTTATGTTTAATTGTACGGAAACAAGACTGAATATAGGTACAAAAAAAACGTTAAATATGAAAATGTAAGTTCTGGTCCGATGATTACAGAAGTTTCAAGATACTTTAATGTTGGTATTTTTTTTTAAATCATAATTTTATTTTGTTAACAAAAAAACCAACTTCAATAACTGAAAAGCGTAAAATAACTTGGAGAAAAATAACTGAATTTACAGATTTATTGATCTGTTAGAAGTCGGTGCCTGGCCCAGGTCATAATTTCAATTGATTCCAGTACAGTAGTTCAGGCACCACAAACAAAGTTGGCACCGACTTCTAACAGAACAGTACATCTGTAAATTCAGTTATTTTTTCTCTTAAGTTATGTGTGTATTATTCGTATTTATAAGTGCCCGGTTAATGGCAATAGGCTCGCCACCTATTGCATTGGGACCTAAACATAAACTGGCGAAATTTGGGTGCTAGCACCTCTGCCTACCCCTTCGGGGATAAAGGCGTGAGTTTATGTTATGTTAAGTTATAATACTTTTTAGGGTGAACTCGGTTTTTTTAAACGGAAAGAAGTATTGTGTTTTATTTTTAACGTTTCGGTGTTTGTAATAATTAGCTCTTAATTTTTTTATTTTTTTTTTCCCGATTTTTAGTGATCTAATCCAGTCCAGCATGCCTTCAACTATATATAACTCAAAATGTTATATATATGTCGTAGGATAACTTGATACTTCGAATCTTTGCGGAAATCCTAGGGGTTTTGCGAAAACGCGGATAATTAGACATAGGCGAAAAATTATCAAATCTTACTGGACAAAGTCAGGATTTTTGCGAAAATACTCGTTACTATAGTAAGATTTGATGTGCTCAACACTGATAGGCTACAATTTTGCTGGCTGACTTCTAATTGGTTCCTAGTTTGCCGATGATTAACTTCAAGTATTGTATCATAGAGTTATGAAGGTTTAGAATAGGTGAGAAAGGAAAATCACTAAATTGATTTTTATAAACTTTTTATTGAAAATTTTAGTATGTATGTTGTTTTCTACAGACAATAGGAGATCTCAGTCGTAGTAAAAAAAATGATCCAATTTTAGGGTGTAATCCATAAATTGGATGAAAGTGGTTAGGTAAACAATTAGTTTAATAGTGCAACAATGGAATTGATCAGTCTTGTGAATTAAAGTCTTGAGATAAAATCACTCATTCATCAGCCTTCTCTTCTCTTATACAGCTAAACTTAAGATATATTGAGGCAAAATTATTATCACATTCTGGTTCACTTATAGTGAACAAAATAACTACAACAAATTAGAATTAGAATTAGCAAAAATAGGAAAAAATAGGCTTATTCAAAGAAATTAAAAGATGACTAGAAAAAAATTTGAAAAGTGAATAATCACAGAACAAAAGATAATTAAATACGTCACTAATGTGAAACTTACGCTGAGTTGCATGGACCTGTAACATTGGAGTTGCAATGCAAGCACAGCTGCGTTTAGTAAATAGTAATATGAAATTATTAGTAAGACTTTACTTGTTACAACAATTCAAAGATTTATGACATTTGGAATTACAAAGCAAACCGTGCTTTTTACAAGCACACTTATTTGAGGAACATTGTTTGCTTGATTTCTTGCAATGACATTGCTTAAACCCTTGTCAGGAACATTGTTTGCTTGATTTCTTGCAATGACATTGCTTAAACCCTTGTCCGCCGAATGGTGATAGTTGTGAGGAAATACCACGAATAGGTAATACTACCTCGGGAACGGGGCCGGTAAATTGAGCTCCTGGAGATATTTGAAGTGCGTTTCTTGGTAGCCAATCTTTAATTATACCAACGGAGGTACCAACTTGAAACAAACCATTCTTCTTATCAATTACTCGTCCTGTAATGTTTTTGTTATCTAAGGGTGCACGATCGTACTTCGGAACATCAACCAAAATTGTAGCACCTACATCTATTTCTTTAAATTTTTTGTTGGATGTAGTACACATAGTCGCAGCTGCTCTTTTTAAATTTTCATGCGAACTTGTTCTTTCTTTCTTAATAGAATCTTCTTGCCAGCATAAGTTACATTTAACATTAGAAGAACTACTACCTTCTCTAACTTCAGACACTCCACATGCGCCGTGAATCACTTGTTGGCATTTTGAACATTTGAGTGAATCGGATGTGGCAATTTGGCAAATACAACATTTAACTTCAGTAGCAACAATATTATTGGAATGTTGTTGTTGTACATTTGTGTGGGAATTTGTGTCATTTATAGCGATATTGTTATCAAGACAGATCGTTTTTGTTGTACTTGCTGGAACAATTATTACATCTTCTAAAATTGTAATGTTATTTGCAGAATTTTTTTTATTTTGTGTCATAGATGAAAGAGGGGTAGAAAGCTGCTCATAGAAAAGCATTGCATTTTCAACTTTGGATTCATTTCTACAACCTGCATGACGCTCGTCTTGAATATCTTCAGTGCGAGGAGGATTTTCATTAATTGAAACCTGTTGTAAGTCTTCTTCATTTCTACAACCTGCATTTCGCTCGTCTTGAATATCTTCAGTGCGAGGAGGATTTTCATTAATTAAAACCTGTTGTAAGTCTTCTTCATTTCTACAACCTGCATTTCGCTCGTCTTGAATATCTTCAGTGCGAGGAGGATTTTCATTAATTAAAACCTGTTGTAAGTCTTCTTCATTTTCTAATTTTGACAATGTATCTCTAGGCAAATAAGTTGAAGACAGGCCAATTACAGGATCGTGACCAAACAAGGCTTTGTATGGTGAACGTCCTATTGTGCGATGATGCGAAGAATTTTTCTGGAACTGAACGAAATAGCATCCCAGTGACCATTCAGTTGAGTTATTGTCGGACATCCAGGAACGCAACATGTTCTCAACATCCTGATTGCACCTTTCTACCGAACCTAAAAAAGAGAAAAATACTTTATTGCACATAAAAAAAATACAAAACAACAGATAACAACAAAAGACAGTACAACATAGGTGGCCTTATTGCTAAGGTAGCAATCTCTACCAGGCAACCTTTGGGTGAAAGAAAAATGCATAACAGTAAGCGGGATAGTGCAAAACTTGCAAACAAACCTTGACTTTGAGGATGTCGGGGACGTCCATTCACTATCTTGCATGCAGGCCACAATGTGATTAGCTCTTTTATTATGCTGGCAGTAAATTCCTTGCCATTATCACTCTGTAAAATCATTGGCGCACCCACTTCTAAGAATATTTTTAAAAGAGCCATGGCTACTTCAGTTGCTTTTTTACTGGTTAAAGGTCTGAGAAAGCAGAACTTAGTGAGGTGGTCTTGATAGTTTAAAATCCATTTGTAATTGTGGCTAGGAGTTGACTGGAGATCAATTAAATCTACCTGCCCACGTTTGTTAAAGTCTTGAGAAATTATGGGGCGTACAACAATTCCTGTTTTTGGGCAACTTTTTTTATTCAGACAGGTCTTACACAAGTTGAGGAACAATATCATAATCGGTACCGGTATCACATATTGTTGCTTTAGGTATATATCGGTTTGTCGCGTCCTCCATGCCCAGTTGATATGTGCGCCTGCAGAAGAATATCATAGTACATATCTGTTGAAGGTACTTGTACAACAGGAGAGTTAAGATCCTTTCTTCTCAGTATCAGAAGTTTTTCTTCACCTACACTCATCACGTCGTATTTTTTTGCATTTCTATACTGTTGTTGTGTTTTTGGTTGCTTAAGTACACTCGCAGTTTTAAATTGTTCAATTGAATTTATTACAGCATTTACGCGTTCTTTAGTCCATTCTGGTTTAGTTGTACCGTGAACTCTATTATCGTAAAACTTTCTTAACTCTATGTAAAATTTGTCTTTATCGGAGATAACCTCCAAATTCTCCGATTCTGCTGAAGGTTGAACATCATTCTCTGTCGAATCTGTCATAATTATATGAAAACCAAACCTCCTATTCACACCGTTTCTTAGTTCAAGTCCAATTTTATAGTCCACTTTTAACACAATGACAAACAAAACACCGCTAAACCAATCTCGAAAGCATTGTTGTTGTTGTTCACGCATGAACATGACTTATAGCAAATTCCTATATTCTGACGTCAATGGACACTACGTGATATCCAAATAATAAACTAAGATGCTCTTATCATCACGTAGTGAAAGTGACGGACGAGGAAAAGGACTGCTGAAGTTGCATGTACACCAATAGCACACTAAGACGTAGTTATAGTTGTGTATATATGATTAAATTAGTATTTAAGATATAGTGAAAGTAAGAATAAACCAGTCATCAAGTTGAGCCCGACTTTGACTCATTACCTATCCAACCTCTCACTGTGGCCAAGACACCCTTAGCCGTCAGTACCTGATCGGTCTTGTGAGCCTGCTTGACCGGCAGTGAGAAAACCTTACCACCTGCACCCCAATTCCTGTCTCTGTCCGTCTGGTGTCTTAGGTCGCCTGGCATCAGATATCCTGTACCTATTATATATACGTATTTTAAATACTTATAGTAGGGCTAGGGTAGTAGGGCTAAGGGAGTAGGGACGCGTAGGGGTACCAACGACGCACCGTAGTGACGTACACGAGCGGAGGTCTGTGTCACCGAACACCACCGAGTACCACGCCGTGACGAACTATAGGTTAGGGTTGCGAACACAACTTGGTCTGCCAACGAGCCCCCGAGAACCAAGCGTGTATTGCACCATAGGGTAGCAGTTAGGAGGACGTTAGGATTACAGTAGTATAGGGTGACGGGATTAGGATTAGTTAGGATACTTTTGCCTTAGGAGTACCGTAAGTACTCCTTCGTTAGGATAGACTAGGATAGAATATTAGGTTAGCCACACTTTCCTGAACAGTCGAGGTAAGTGCTGTTATCTCCCTGTTCAGTTTGGTCCTTCGAGTTTGTAGTTATCTCCCTGTTCAGTTTGGTCCTTCGAGTTACACTACAACTACACTAGGTGGATACAGTTATCCTTCGAGTTTGTAGTTATACCAGGTGGATACAGTTATCCTTCGAGTTTGTAGTTATACTAGGTGGATACAGTTAGGGAGGCACGTCTCAACATGGACATCCAGCAAATTAACTCGCTTATCAAAAGTCAAGAAGAATATAACAAGACAATAAACCAACTATTTACAAATATTAAAAAAGACTCGACAGCGAGGAAAACAGAAGAATATATAAGGAATAGAAGAGACCAATTAACAGAAGCGTTCACGAAAGCTTCGGAAAACCATGCAAAATTAGAAGATCAGGAAGCCTTAAAGAAACATACTTATGTGGAATCTGACTACTTTGGAGCCATCAAAAGAAACTATACTAGCGCAATACGACATCTGGAAGAATGCGAAGAGAGGATTAAGTCTACTCAACAGCTGCGGGGATTAGAGGAGATACAACCCGAAACAATCCGGAACAACTCAGCAAAAATGAACCTGCAGTTATATCGCATCAAACAGATGCAGTTTAGCCTAAACAAGGCCAAATTGGCGATATCAAGTAATAAACCAACTTCTCATTTTAAAATGCTTATAGCGACGTTACAAACACAGTGCGATAAAATAGAGGAAACTCACTTCAGTATTATAGAAGAGGGAAGTACATTGGAGCATGAATACTTCCAGGAACAAACTTTCGAAACACTGAAATTGGAGTATGATATCATACTAGATCAATTATATGATAAGATACAGACGAGCAAGAGTGGACACGGCTCATCGTTAAAATTACCAGAAATAACCATTCCGACCTTCTCCGGGAGATATGAGTCATGGAGTTCGTTTTATGACTTATTTTCGAAGGTTATTCATGAAAGTGAGTCATTGACAGCCACAGAAAAAATGCAGTATCTAAAAACGCATACCAGAGGGGAGGCATATAAATTGATCAAACATCTAACCATCGGCGAAGCAAACTATTCAACTGCCTGGACACTGTTAATAAATCGCTACAAAAATGAAAGGATTATCATTACCAAACATATAGACAACATCATGAATCTACAAAAAATAAAAGTAGGAACTGCAAGCAATTTGAAAAGTTTACATGACACGATGAACGAGAACTTGGAAGCACTAAAAAACCAAAAGATTGATATATCCTCATGGTGCCCTTTGTTAACACGCATGTTAAGCCGAACTTGGGATTCGGAAACAGATGAGAAGTATGAAGAACAATTACAAGAGCCAAACCAACCTCAATCATTCTCCTCAATGATGTTTTTCCTCGAAAAACGGTTTAAGTGTCTTGAAAACAGCGAAGATAATATCAAACCACGTCCGGAAGCAGGGCAAACCGCAAGTAAACAAAAAGCAAAGAATGTAAGTAGCACGTGCTGGTTATGTAATGATGATAAACACACAATATACGAATGTAAACAATTTATTGCGTTGTCAGCACATCAACGTCATAGCGAGGTGAATAAACATAGAATATGTAAACAATGCTTAAAGCATGAATCATCATATCCGTGTTATAGTACGGCGAAGTGTCGAGAATGCGGAAAGCATAACCATCATACATGGCTACATAGGTCGCAAACAAGCGACAAACCAACATACAAATACTACAAGAGTGATAATTATAAAGGTTCAACGAATACAGCAGAGAACCCAAGTACGAGTAAAACCAAGGCAAATATGTCTACCACAGAAGAATCGGAGACACAGAAAACGACATTGTTAGCAACAGCTCTGGTGCAAGCTCACGCCATAGATGGCACACCATACTTGCTAAGAGTGCTCTGTGATCAAGGTTCAGAGGCCGCTTTCTGTACCGAGGAAGTAGCCCAATTACTGTCCTACCCTCGCAGCAAAGTTAAAACCGAGATACTTGGTATTGCTGACGAGACACCGAAGACGTCGAACTATTGTATCAACGTCGAACTTGAACCAAGGTTCCCGAGCGAGTTTAAGTTACCCATAAAACTTATAATCTTGCCGAAACTTACCGGTTCACTACCAAACAAAGATGTACCACAGGTACAAACAAGCTGCTTAGTAAATAAACTAATTGCAGACCCTACATATTACCAACGAGGTCCAATAAATATAATTTTGGGCGCTCAGGAATATAGTAGAATACTACTACAAGGGTTGGATAAGAATGCAAACGGAATTATTGCTCAAAACACGGAGTTTGGGTGGATATTATCCGGAATATGTTGCAATCCAATCACTAACAGTTTAAAGATTGTTAGTATGACGACAACGACGGGTGAAATAGAACAAGTAACAAAATTCTGGGAATTAGAAGAGATTCCTGAAAAATATAATCTATCCAAGGAAGATATATTATGTGAAACGTTCTATCACCAAACTACAATACGAAACGAGGATGGAACCTACACCGTGAGGATTCCCTTCAAAAATCCCGACATAGAGTATGGGAATACACGCCAAATAGCAGTTGCTAGACTATTACAATTAGAACGAAAATTCGAGAAAAATAGTGTGCTGAAAAACCAGTATAAAGAATTTCTCAATGAGTACCAAGAAATGGGTCATATGAGAAAAGTACCAAAATCTGAGTATTGCCAAGGCAAATACTACATTCCACACCAACCGGTGATAAAAGAAGACTCACTGACTACCAAACTACGGGTGGTATTCGATGCGTCAAGCAAAGTCAACGCCCACATTAGCTTAAATGCTAATATGTTTACAGGCCCAAGGTTACAACAAGACCTAGCCTCGATATTATTACGATGGCGTAAACACGAAGTAGTGTTTATGGCAGACGTCGAAAAAATGTATAGGTTCATTAAAATTAATGAACAGGACTACCCATACCAAAGAATATTATGGAGAGAGTCACCTAAACATCCCATCGACGAATACGAGTTGACAACCGTTACGTACGGGACTGCAGCCGCACCGTACTTAGCGATCAAGACATTACAACAATTGGCATTAAGTGAATCGAAGGATTACCCGAGAGCGAGTCAAATAGTACTGCAAGATTGCTATGTCGACGATATGTTGTCAGGGGCAAAAGATATTGAGTCAGCAAGGTCATTACAAAACGAATTAATCCGCATGGTCAAGACTGGTGGATTTAATCTACGAAAATGGTCATCCAATCGCGCTGAAGTATTGGAAAATATACCAAATGAACGTCAGAATGACAGCATGTTAAAAATACCTCTAGATGAAACCAGAAAATCACTAGGGATATTATGGTCACCAGCAAAAGATAGGTTTTCATTTGAAATTATAATAAATAGAAACCAAAATCCAACGAAGCGGTTTATCCTGTCGGAAGTGTCAAAATTATTTGACCCACTAGGGTGGTTAGCACCAGTCATAATTAATATGAAACTGATCATCCAGGAACTGTGGACTAATTGCAGCGGATGGGATGAACCTGTAGATGATACTATCAAAAGAAGATGGGGAGAACTACAAGATCAGCTAAAAATGCTAGAAAGTATCTCTATTCCTAGATGGTGTAGATATACATCGGAGTCACAAATTGAACTTCATGGATTCAGTGACAGTTCCGAGAAAGCCTACGGGGCAGTTATATATTGTCGAGTGCGCAACAATAACAGCTGTTGTTATGATATTACGCTATTACAAGCAAAATCTAAGGTAGCGCCAAGAAAACAAAAAACTACGCTACCTAAATTAGAGCTGTGTGCAGCACTCCTCCTTGCCAAGTTGATGAGCAAGATTAAAAATGACTTGAAGGTCCCAATTATACACACGTATTGCTGGACAGATTCAATGATCACCCTAGGGTGGATCACAGGGGAAGCAGGTCGATGGAAAACGTTCGTAGCCAACAGAGTTTCGGAAATACAAAGATTACTACCGAAAGCCAAGTGGAATTACGTTGATACTTCGGAGAACCCCGCAGACGTAATCACAAGGGGTATAGCTCCGAATAAACTACAAGAATTGAAAATATGGTGGGAGGGCCCAGAATGGCTGAAGACGTCTACACTACCAATCACAAAAAATATTCCAAAGAATTGTGAAGAAATGAAACGCAGTAATCACGTAACCATAACGCCATGTGTATCTATATTTCATAGATTCTCAAGCTTTAACAGAATGATACGAGTGTTATCATATTGCTATAGAATGATACATCGGCAGAGAAATAAGGGTCCATTAAGCTGTGAGGAAATTAAGGAAACTAAATATCGAGTCCTACAACTTATTCAAAAGGAGGAATTTTCGGAACAGTATAAAGCGATCAATAATGGGATAGCGCTAAAGAAGGGCAGTAGACTGTCATGTTTAGACCCATTTATTGATGCGCAGGGATTGTTACGAAAATTCAAGACTTCCGTATGATCAAAAACATCCTATTTTGTTACCCCACAATCACCAAGCAACGTTAAGCATAATACATGATGCACACCTGACGACATTACACGGGGGTAACAGTTTAACATTATCGTATATAAGACAACAATATTGGATTCCTGGAGGGAAACGTATAGTGAAAAATTACATAAGAAGATGTGTGAAATGCATACGATATAGATCATCGACGAATGGACAGAAGATGGGAGTCCTGCCGGAAGCCAGAGTAACAGAATCGTTTCCGTTTACTCATACAGGAATCGACTATGCAGGGCCCATACAAGTAAGAGCAATGAAGGGTCGAGGTCATAAATCATATAAAGGATACATTGCAGTCTTTGTATGCCTATCAACAAAAGCTATACACTTAGAATTAGTGGGAGATTTGTCCACTGAGAGCTTTATAGCCGCATTAAGGAGATTTACAGCACGGAGAGGTCCCGTGTCACACATATACAGTGACAACGGTACGAACTTTGTCGGAGCAGCAAAATTTTTACAGCAAGAAGTATTAGAGATAACCAAGTCGAAGGAGTTTCTAAACAGAACAACAGCCATAGGGATACAATGGCACTTTATTCCGCCAGCATCGCCACATTTCGGTGGTATTTGGGAAGCTGGAGTAAAATCAATGAAACATCACTTACGCCGAGTAATCGGGGATCAGACATTAACTTATGAAGAATTATCTACATTCTTGCATCAAATTGAAGCATGTCTGAATTCAAGACCGTTATGCGCGCTAAGTGAGGATATAAATGATAACTTAGTGTTAACCCCGAGTCATTTTCTAATTGGAAGAGAAGCAGTAGGAATACCTGATCCACTATCTAACTTAAATACAGATATTTTAAATAGATGGAAAAATATTCAAAAAATGAAAAGGGATTTTTGGAAAACATGGACGCACGAATATTTACACCAATTACAACAAAGATATAAATGGAAATCTAATCAAGAAAACCTGTCAATCGGCACCCTGGTTCTTATAAAAGATGAAAATATTAGTCCAAGCAAGTGGCCAGTTGCGAGAGTCAAGGAAATACACCCAGGCAAAGATGGGTTAGTGAGAGTAGTCACTCTAATAAAACCGTCAGGCGCCACCCAGAAACGATCCATACATACGCTTATTCCGCTACCAGATGAGGCGGGTGTAGAGAAGCGCTGCAGTAATAGCACTGTTCATGCAAACGTCAGTGCCAGGTCAAATAGCAGCAGAAATTAATTGAAGCGGCCAATCATCAAACGAAGTTTATGATATCGGCTATGTCGCAAATAAACAGCACCGAAGCAAGGATAAGTAACAAGTTAGAAAACTTTCATACGAAATTATCTCAAGTGATTGAAAAGATAAATAGCTATGATCACTGGTATGTGACAACCAACCACAATAGCATAAAAATCCAAATCATGCAGACATATCAGCTAGCGAATAACTATATTGAAGAAATATTAAACCACTACAACGGATTACTAGAAATATATTTAGCCAAAGCAAACGTGTATAGTGTACTATCACAAAAAAATGTCAGTGATTTAGTATCGTCAGCCAACAGAAAAATGCCATCAAACTTGAGGATATTGCAGCAGCAATTGTTAGAAACCAGAATAGCGGAAAATAATACGCACATACAAGTACACGCCTATTTCCCTATTCAAGACGTAACACGATATACTTTGATTCACATAACAACGGTTCCGAAGAAAAATGAGGACAAGTCATTTCAAAGCATAGAGGTGCAAAAGGCTTATATAGCACTGGATTACAACAATGAACAATATTTTGAGCTGGACCGAGACGAATTTAGCAGTTGCATTCAACGACGGGAGCATCTTATGTGTTTTCCGAGGGTCGTGAAGAACATGCAAGTCCACGAGAATTGCATTGTTGAACAGCTTCTCAGGAATCAAACTAGTATGAAGTGTCCGTCAAACAAATTCGTAATACCAAATACCATCATATGGAAACAGCTATGTATGCAAAATTCATGGCTATTCATAGCAAAAGATCATATTACCGTATCCATCATTTGTGATGGTCAACGGGAGGAGATAGTCCTTCAAGATGTCGGGGTCATCAGAATAGCCGACAACTGTTTAATTAAATCGGCTAACAGCAGACTGACTGCCAAGCGTGCACTATCAGTGCAGGTAGTCTCGTCATACACCAAACCACTGGACTTCAACATCAGCACCTACATACCCACTACGAGGGGGAAACTAAACAAGTCAGCTGAAGACGTGATAGACAGTACAAGTGATTTCTATCAACATTTAATCAACAAAGAAGTCAACTTAGAAACCAGTCTATCAAATAATGTGTGGTATCAAATTCAGTCACATACCTACTTAGTAAGTATAGTATCATCGATAAGTATGTTGGTGATAATTATCATGCTAATTGTTTTTGGACCCAAGATCGCGAGCTGCCTCAGCACAACGTGCCAGCGTAATAAGTATCGCCCCAAGGTATCCAGGAGAGAGCGGCCGCAGCACGCAGAGCAACCCACCGCCAATCAACCTCCACCACACACTATATGGGATGCTGTCTACAGCCAGCCGAACCGAATACCGAAGCCAGCAAGACAACATTCGGATGACAACCAAGTTCCAGCCAAGGAGGACGCCATTGAGCTCTACGAACTGAAGGCGCCTACCTCTGGGAGTGGCCAGAATGTTCACGCATGAACATGACTTATAGCAAATTCCTATATTCTGACGTCAATGGACACTACGTGATATCCAAATAATAAACTAAGATGCTCTTATCATCACGTAGTGAAAGTGACGGACGAGGAAAAGGACTGCTGAAGTTGCATGTACACCAATAGCACACTAAGACGTAGTTATAGTTGTGTATATATGATTAAATTAGTATTTAAGATATAGTGAAAGTAAGAATAAACCAGTCATCAAGTTGAGCCCGACTTTGACTCATTACCTATCCAACCTCTCACTGTGGCCAAGACACCCTTAGCCGTCAGTACCTGATCGGTCTTGTGAGCCTGCTTGACCGGCAGTGAGAAAACCTTACCACCTGCACCCCAATTCCTGTCTCTGTCCGTCTGGTGTCTTAGGTCGCCTGGCATCAGATATCCTGTACCTATTATATATACGTATTTTAAATACTTATAGTAGGGCTAGGGTAGTAGGGCTAAGGGAGTAGGGACGCGTAGGGGTACCAACGACGCACCGTAGTGACGTACACGAGCGGAGGTCTGTGTCACCGAACACCACCGAGTACCACGCCGTGACGAACTATAGGTTAGGGTTGCGAACACAACTTGGTCTGCCAACGAGCCCCCGAGAACCAAGCGTGTATTGCACCATAGGGTAGCAGTTAGGAGGACGTTAGGATTACAGTAGTATAGGGTGACGGGATTAGGATTAGTTAGGATACTTTTGCCTTAGGAGTACCGTAAGTACTCCTTCGTTAGGATAGACTAGGATAGAATATTAGGTTAGCCACACTTTCCTGAACAGTCGAGGTAAGTGCTGTTATCTCCCTGTTCAGTTGTTGAGTGGTTGACTAAGACTTTTATGATATATGACACTATGTACATCCGTGTAGCACTTTTATTTACCACTTTATTTAAGTCCAAGTAGGTACACTATTTACGATAAAAACAAAACACTTCTGCAATTTAACTCAGACACAAACGTAAACAAATAACGTGCGGCAACAAATGATTGACATTTAAGACGTCAACCAATCAGAGACGATCTCTTATTGAACGCGCTGACCGACCAATCAGCGTTCTTATTTCATAACAGCCAGCGTTTCGTTTCGCAATATTGCTATAATAACGAGTATTTTCGCAAAAATCCTGACTTTGTCCAGTAAGATTTGATAATTTTTCGCCTATGTCTAATTATCCGCGTTTTCGCAAAACCCCTAGGATTTCCGCGAAGATTCGAAGTATCAAGTTATCCTACGACATATATATATATATAACTTTTTGAGTTTTGTTACATAAGATTGACATAATGCTCTAAATAACATATCAAAATATTTTAAGGAGTTCTGCTATCTACCTCCATAGTTCAAGAATAGGTAATTTGTAATGTAGCTTACCTCGTCACAGGATCGTCCTAAAACTAACTAAAAAGCAATAATTTCCCATTTCCTATTTGACTTCGAGGAGTTCTCCGGAGTCCAAAGTCCACTACCCATGAAATTGATATGGGACTACCTCTGAGTTATACTAAACCCAATGAAAAAATAATTAAGTCACCGCCACACGCAGAGCGTCAGCGTCGAGCAGGGTGCCCAGATAAGGCGAAGGTAACGCTTGTAACCACGCTCCAGATTCAGGTTGCGATACAGCCCGCAGTCTAGTTTTATCGGCCCCATCAGCACACTTCAATAATCGACCCTGGAGTCGCTTCACCCCCACATCATCCGACGCCCGCTGAAAGTGTATGTATTCAGGGATAGATGCCCCCGCATTGAGGACCGACCGGGCTTACACAGCATCCGACACAAAAGGGATAACAACAGGATTGAGTAGTCTAGTGACGAGGTTTGCAACCCCATCCGCAGACGCCAGAAAAGCCAGCAGGCCCACATCACGTGCACGACGCACCCCAAGACCACCAAATCAGACGGGTAGAGCCACCTGGCTCCACTGGGTATCTCTGGGTATGAGTTATGAGTATCTTGGGAGACATTGAGGACTGACCCAACCACCAATTTGAAGGAATCGTCGAAAGACACAACCCCCTCGGGACAAAGCTAAGTTGGTGGGGTCCGGGGTATGTAGGTGACCCTCGAGAGGGCAAAGAAGTAGGATAAATAAATATCCGAATAAAATATATACTCGATTTATGATTCACACTTAAAGAATGTGTTACCCAGGAAATTAATTATGTGAATAACAACCACACTAGCTGATGTCCACGGCTCCGCTCGTGTGGATGTGGCTATCACGACATGAGGTTATATATCCAGTTCTACTCAATAAGTTGCAAAAGAAGTACGGCAGATTTTGTCTTTGTTTAAAAACACTGCTTCAAAATCCGTTCAGGTATTATTTTTTGTTCAAAATTGTTAATTTATCAGGATGCAAATTTCTTTTTTATATTTACAATGTACAGCATAAATATATCTACAGCCAATTTTAAATATTATAATGGTACAGATACCTAGTTGGGTACAAACTGATATAAAGAAAATTGTATGGTATGTAGGATGTAATACACTTTACACGTATAGCTTACGAACGGCTAGGAGTGCATCAAATTAGAAAAATTTATTCTATTTTTGTGTTCGTTAGTGTCAGAACAAGTTTTTCCAGTTTTTTTAAGTCCACGAGTATTAAGGTACATCAGTTACACTTATATATATTAAGTGAGTATATATTATATACATATATTAAGTGAGTTAGTAAACGTTACAGGAAATAATATATACTGCCATTGCTAATATCATAGCTGCCACATCCGGGGCAAGATTGAGACAAAAGCAAAATAGGTACAAAAAAAAATACTTGTCGAATCTCTCCTCATCGAAATCTTTGGGTAGTTCCATGACGAGTTCCTCAGGTTTCACATTGTCGATAGGCTTGTCCAGCGCTTCCTTCGTCAGAATATTTTCTACAAATTCTTCCGCTAAAACAAACAATCTATATTAAAAAAAACGTTAAGTCGGTTTATGAATGAACCTATGACTATGTCGCAGCTGGTCCCAGCCAACTAGCTTAATCAGCCGCTTAATCCACTGCCTAGGCCTATACTGAACATTGCATTCAATTAGCGGCCTGAATGGTGTTCAGCCATTTGGTTAAACGGCTAGGCAAGTAGCATGGATCGATGACTTTTAATTACTTGAATTAAACGTCATCTATCCAAGCTACTTGCCTAGCCGTTTAATCAAACAGCTAGAAAAATGATTTATTTCTGCATAGTTATATAAAAAATAACCACAAAGTCTAATGCGGAAGCTCCTCATTAGACCTTCTAACCTAACCTATCCAAGTCAGACTGCGTAACTTTCTCAATAAACCTATCACTAATTTTCTGTGAATACACCTCTGTCTACCCCCTCGAGGACTTAAAGGTGTGAGTAGGTATATGTTTGTATGTAAGTAATTTTCTGTCTTATTTCGGGGTGGTGCCCTATTTTACGAATAGCGTAAGCATTGGCCAGCCAGGTTATTAAATGTTGTAATAAACGTTACGGCTGAACTGAATATCATTCAGGCCGTTCATTGAATGGTCAGTTAATTGAACGGCGATTAACTACCCTGTGCGTAGGTGTTACTTTGTTCACGCGGAACCCTAAAACTTATCCTAAAGTTACGTCTTTATTAAATCAGCTATCTGCCAGTGAACAAGTACTATTATCTATTCTGTGACCCAAGAAGAAAGGGAATAAAGAAAAATACCTAGAGATAAGTCAAAACAAGGTGACAGAAATACGTTAAGCTGGTAATAATATTGAACTTTTACTTGGTCGTATAATCTAATACTTATGTATATAAAATTCTCGTGTCACACACAATGTTCGTTCCCATACTCCTCCGAAACAGCTCGACCGATTCTTATGAAATCTTTTATGCGTTAGTCTGAGAATCGGCTACTATCAATTTTTAAGTGATAAGGGGTATCCACCCTAAAGCTTGCCGATTCGGCTAGTTTATATATTAAAAACCGGCCAAGTGCGAGTCGGACTCGCGCACGAAGGATTCCGTACCAGAAGAAAGGTTAAAAGGGTAAAAGCCATGAAAAAGGGCTAAAATATCACGGTTTTGGTATGGGAGCCCCCCCCCCCCTTAATTTTTATTATTATTTTGTTTTTTGTATTTGTTGTTATAGCGGCAACAGAAATATACAATCTGTGAAAATTTCATCTGTCTAGCTATTACGGTTCTTGAGATACAGCCTGTTGACAGACGAACGGACAGCGAAGCCTTAGTAATTGGGTCCCGTTTTTACCCTTTGGGTACGGAACCCTAAAAAACACCTCATACAAACGGTTCAATCAAAATTTCGAAGATCGAAACACGTTTGATATGCGATTCCTATTTGCAATTCAAAACCAGAACGAAAATTAGGGTCTTTAGTCGTTTCGCACCACATATTTGAAAATTAAGGGTCCCGCCAGCTATCAAACTTATTTCGGTCTCTTTAGTAGCAGTCGGGCTTTTTAATTTTTTAATCATTCATTTTATGACAATCCCGTGGTGGCACCTGTACAACTTTTTGTTAAAAAATGATTCGTGAACAATGGTTCTGAACAATCACGATTGGTCGAACTTATCAGTGAGTTAGTAAACATCACAGGAAACAATACGCACTTCAATGTCTACTTTCATAGCTACCACATCCGACAGCCATTTTTACTCAATTTAAAATGACATTTTATAATCTAGTTTTGTGTTTATTTGTGACGCTTGCGTGTTGTACTGGAGATTGGGTAAGTGCTTGTATATATATGTTTAACTTGGATGTAGATACGGGGCTCAAGCTCAACTAATATCTTCTTCCAAGTCAAAAAAGCGTCGGTAGCTTAGTGGTTAAGGAGTCGGCTTTACGATCGAGAGGTCCCGGATTCGAATCCTGGCCATTACACTACCGACGTAAACCCACTCTTAGCACAAGCAATTTAGCTTAGTTGGAGGGGTTAGAGGGAATATTAGTAATTTAGATAATTTCCGTTGCTAATATTGTTCTAACTACAATAACTTCACGACAAACGAGGCTCTTACGCATGTTTTCCTATCAGGGAGTACCTCAAATTAAATCATATTGGGGAGATGTAGAAGAGCGAACCTCAGGCTTAGGTGCAAAATACATATCCTGTGCTACTTAGTTACACATATGTATTCACTTTGTCAGCTTGTCCAGTTTGGTTAGATTTGATATATTTCTCGTGAACGATTACCGATCATATGCTAGAACCTAAGTTATGACATATCTTACTCTAATACAAACAATCTTTGACAGGTTTCAGATTGGATGAGTCCACTGCAAAATGAATTGTAAGTAATTATAAAACTGTAAAAAAAATACACATCATCGTTAGTTTAAAAACATCATTGTGCGCAAAAAATTACGACTAAAATCCTTTTCATTTTTATCGTAGCCGAGATGAACCATTACGCAGATCCAACAAAGATGATTTCAAACCGTTTGAGTATCCAGTCCAAAGTAACCAGGCGAAGAATAGCTCCCCAGATAAGCCGGACAATATGAGAGCGGAGAGCGTTGACTTGACTGTTCAAAATCTCAAGTTGAAACTAGAGCATACATTACAGAGTGCCAAGGAGTTGTCCGATGCCTTGCGAGTTCAAATACTCGAGCTTGCCAACCGCGAAACTATGCTGAAAGATGCTATTACCAATGGCAGGTAAAGTGTTATTTTTTCATTTAATACCTATTTAAGTATCAATATATGGAACTTAAATTTAATGCATACGGATTGACGTGGTTTTAGAGCCACAAGGCCACAACGCGCATAATATAGCTAGCTAGCCATAGCTATCGGACTCGAATTCAATACAAGATTAATTATTATTAAAATTAAAATTTCATTTTTTAAATATCTTTATATTTCAGTTTGTTGCTAAAACTTAAACTAAAAACTAAAAAAAATAAGCTAAAATGAAAAACCGTTTTTTTTGTCTATGTTTATCTTGGACGTATTATTGCTTTTGGGGACCTTACAGTTTTTTAAAAGTGTTAATCAAATCGATTCATATGTAGGTAAGTATTTTCGCGTGCTACAGCTATAAATGTAAGATAAATATGATACCTTTGTTAAAATGATAAAATGTTTCCACATAACCAAGAATGATTTTTCGAATGGTTGCATATTTGTGAAGAGTTTATCTAAGAACATCTTGGCATATTGCCATTATTATAAATAAGCAAATTTTTTTAAGTTCGCAAAATTTCATCGATCTGGCTATTTAGTATAATGGATAAATAATTAAAAATTATGTAGTCTTGGTGACTGTCTTCAATTTTACAAATAACTGCGCAACTGCACTAATTGAGTAGGTTACCTTTACCTACAAGCCTAAAACTGATTGTTCAACTTGTCTGACCGGCCATAGTCAGGCAAACAATTGCCTATGTTTATAGTACGAGAGTCTCATTCATTTGTAGAGGGCATTATGGACTGACAGCAACGGGGAAGACCAGACAATGCATCTCTGTAATTTCTTGCATTCCACTCCGTGTTGACACTGATTCACCCTGTATGTGTGATCTCTGAATTTTAATTAACTCAATTGCAGCAATGCATCGAATTGTTTTTCAAAATCTCTCAGGCGACTCATAATAATCTGGTAATGTGTAACTTTTCCTTAGCTTATACGGATATTTTTAAATTTCTTCTACAAATTGTATATTTTGACACTTGTGGCACAAAATAATAAGGTAATAACACATCTCATGCACGTACCTAAGCTCGTACGATTATGTAAATTAAAAGCGACATAAATAAAGTTATTACTCGTTCTAATTATCTTGAACCTAAAATGTGCTCTATACGCGCAGTACACGTTTCATGGATGTATTTTGAAGATAGAAGGGAGTGCCACTGCGGTGGACGAGCTCAAATTCACCAAGTACTATTACAAAACAATCCGCGCGCTCTAGGGCGTTATACATATATGTATATCACGATTCAGGTCCAAGATATACGGAACGAGCAATAATAATAAATGGATATTTATATCAAGTTCAATGTCGTTTAACTAAATAGGTATGCAGCCTATTGTAGATACCCATTCATATTACGACATGAGCAACCACGCGCAGGGCACGCCGTGATTGCGGCGGTAAGATCCATCATGGGGGAGTGGCTAGAGAGGCCGCACGGTGGCCTCTCGTACCGTCAGACGCAGGTCATTCGAGTCACGAGCCAACGCCCGAGTGCCATCACTGCGACGCGAGCGTGGCCTCGGGGCTGCACACGCTCACCGAGTGTCCGGCGTTCGAAACGCCGAGGCGGGAGCTTGTGACGGCCCTGGGGGTGAGAGTGCTCACGCTCTCCATCCTGCTCGCGGCGTTGGTCCGCTTCGCGGATGCGTAGGCGGCCAGCGCCTCCTTCTACGAGCAGGTCATGCTCGTGAAGGAGACAGCAGAGCGGGCGCGGCGCAGCGAGCGAGAAAGACTCGCGGACATCGCTGGCCGCGTTCGAAGGTGGCTCGGGCGTCGGAGGGCGCAAACCTACCTCCACCCCCCATGACCGCGGGCCTGAGGGTGACGGGAGGAGCCGCTCGTCACCCTAGCAGAAGCAGGCCACGGCGCGGCGGCGGCGCGCATCGTGGGACGATGCGCCCCCCCCCCCCATACCTGGGGCGAGTTGGGGACCGTGTGGTCCCCCCTCCCGAGGAGGACCAGACCGAGAGGAATGGCCCTGGGTCAGCCGGGGTGCGAGGGATATGTCACGAGACAACCTCACCTTCGCCTAGCACATCGACCCACAGACGGCGTGCGGTTTAGTCAGTTCCAGTCCGACATAACCTCCCCCTTCGGCTCCGAAGAGGGGGGGGGGGGTATCCGTGGGGATTTCCCGCACGTAAAAAAAAACACCATTCATATTACGTTTAAAAAGCCAGATACCTACTTTTTCACGTAAAAATTTAGGCGACCCTTCACGATACCATTACGGTAACGATTCCGATACTTTGTAGCACAGAATTGAGAATAGTTACAGTGATTTTTAGGTCTCTTTAGTGGTAGGCGCGGGGAGCGGAGCGCGACGGTGGAAGCGCGCTTATCAAGTCTATCAACCAATCAGATTGTTCAAAGTAATCACGGGCACACAAGCACGCGTCATTGGGTGATCAGTATTTTTATTGTGTTCTTGATTTGCCAGTTAGTGCGTGCACGAAGTTCTTGACGTGTGTTCCTAATGTGAGAGCCACTGTATGGCTCTCACGCCCGAAGGGGCTATTCAAAAGCCGGGGATGGCCCATGTACAACCGAGCTGTGAGGGAAAAATTGACCTACACCCCGACATTCGAAAAACGAAGACGGTGAAAGCGTAGAGAATTGTCAAAATACCCTTTCTCTCAAATATAACACAATATCTTCGGCATGATCTCAGGTATGGGGTGTCTACCCTGACGGTATCGACAATGAACCAGGTGCCCCGCTCGTACATCATCCGCGACAGCCATTGGACGCTGTGCAACGGCATGATTCAATTCCCCGTCCCTGGCCAAGGCACTCAAAAGAACCTCTTCAATGAGCTGTTTAGCGAACCAAGATGCATCGGAAGAGAGGTAATTTTTTACAGTTTTTTAACAATCCGCACTCCCCGGGAAATAAAGGCGTGAGTACGAATGCGTATTATTTTTTCTTGCAGTTTTGAATAGTGCGAGTAAAGATATAATAGGTACCTCCAGTAGTAAGTAAAGAAATAAGAAGGATACCGGGTTAAACAGTTTTTTGCTCTCCTGTGGAGTTAACGTTTTCGTGGGGGTTGCAAATTTAAACAGAACTGCCCCTCTCGACAAGTGGCACTTCGCTAGCTGGCGTTTGGTGGAATAGAATGACGAATGTATGGGATTTGACGTATATGACAGACGTTAACGCATGTCAAATCCCATACAATCATCGTTCTATTCCATCAAACGCCGGTTAGCGAATTGCAACTTGTGTAGAGGGGCAGAAGAGAGGCGGTATAGCAACAAGTCTGCGCTTCAAAATGTTTTCATATAAAGAGTATGAAAGTATGAATGCGACAACGTTTCGTATTCGTAAAGTATACAGAAACTGCGTAGAGCAGGCATGACAATTTTTCCGCGCCGCTAACAGGCGCTACCCAATTTGCATGGTACAAAAAAGAAAAAATTGTAGTCATCTAAATATGTTGCAGCGTAGGATGCAACTGGGATTGGTGCTCCGATGATGATGATGATTTAGGAACTATACTATAAGATAGCCGGGCAAGATAGACCTGCTTTCTCCTACCATAACAATATATCTAGCAATCGTTTCAATCGCACAATAGGTAGATACGATCTGTCGCATACGTTTGCAACCTATGACCTACCATGTAAATAACTATAAGTATTACATTTATTGATAACAGGACCCCCTTCAAACATGCCACGTGCAAATGGGTACACTAATATTACACATGAACTAGCTGCACTCAGTCCCATTGTATGGAGATACACAGCTACTTTATTGACTCTTGTCTGTCAGATACTTACTATACAAATACGTTTCAGTAGATGGAAACAAATAAATGGCCAAACGTTGATCAAATGAATGATGCGGTGAAGTTACTTACACATTTACATGTAGAAAACATTAATACCATTCGTTTACTCACGGCAACAAACACACAGATTACTGTACTTATTAAAGTTAACACCCCATTATTACTCAAACAGCTAATCTTATCATCAACTTAACAGGTGCCAACGATACAAGACCCTTGTGTGTTCAACTCCGTAATTAAGTACGAAGTTGTGCCGACTCACCGCGCATTGGAGTACATCGAAGAAGATTACCTTTGCCTCAAGCCAGCATTCAATAGCACGTTGCAAAGATACATGAGTGTCACGAAACAAACCGTAAATGATACATGCAAAGAAGGTAAGTTTATAAACATACATATTAATCTATGCTTGTAAAGCCTAATCAACGCTAGATGAGCCGAGCACGAACGGAGCTGTTTTTGACATCACCGCCGTTGTTCACTTGTGCAATTCTCTTCTCATACAACGTTGAACATTCTTAGATTGTCAATGGTCGGTCTGGGTGACGTCACTGGCCATCGTGTCGGACGGACGACGGACCTACAATAATCACTGTCCGGGATCATAGATTTCCGCAGTGTGTTCGCGGCTCTTAGCGGACATGGATGAGTTTATTACTGCAGCAATTTTTATATCGGTAATCAGTAAAAATGCTAAATGTCTAAGTCGATGGGGATGTACAAATTAATATAGAGGCTCAAAAATCTACATTTCGCGTCAACATTTTTGTCTACGTTTCTATGGAGCTCGACTCTAGAGCGACGCCGATGCAAATGGGTTCACGACAATTGTTCGACATATTATTCATCGACATTATAATTTTAGTCGACACATTTTTGGTCGACATGAGCTTAGGTCGACAATGATAATCAACCGACAAGTCAATTGGTCAACATATTATTGATCGAAAAATAGTGGTTTACTCTACTTTATGAATTAGTAAATAAATACATTATGTAAACACAACAACATGGTCTAGGGATATATAAAACTTTTTTAAATAACTTAAAAGTACTGGCCTTACAAAAAAAAACTATTGACGACAGATTATAAAAACATTAATAAGTTCCGTTTTTTAATTCAAATTTGTATAGGTATAAAGCTTTTGTTTTAAGATAAAATTCGCATTCATTAAATTTCTTCCAAAGAAGTAAAACTTCACGAATTTCTCACTTGATTAAAATGCCATTAACTTCTATAAATCTTTGTCAAACGCATCTCCGGTGTTCATGTAATCATGCCACGTAGGCACTTGACCAGGAACGAAATGTTAAGAGCAGTGGGCATGATTCAAGCTGGCGCTACCCAAATTGAGGTTTCTGAAGCCATGAGGACCAGTCAGAGCGTTATATCCAGGCTTTGGTCACGTTATCATGTCACGGGGGAAGTGGTGGAACGGCACCGAGGACCTCACCCCATTACAACACATAAACAGGACCGATTCATAGTAAATGCTGCACGAAGTCAACCAAATGTAACGGCGATACAATGGGTTCAAAGGCTACAGAGAGAGTATGATTTGCTGGTAAGCGGTCAAACTTTGCGAAGACGACTGCATGAAGTTATCCTACGTGCTCGTAGGCCACTTCGGGTACCAGCGCTAAGGAGAGGCAATCGAGGAAGAAGATTACAATGGACTATTGGACTATTGAAAACTGGAACAGTCACGTGTGCTTTTCACGATGAATCCTGGTTTGGATTTCATCCTAATTCGCGAAAAGTACGCGTTTGGAGAGAAGATGGACGTTGGAATCGACTGCAGCACCCACAACGAGTTCATGCATATCAAGGTGGCACGATTATGGTTTGGGCAGGAATTCGTCTCGGTGGTAGAACGGACCTTGTTTGGATACAAGGCAATATGACTGCTCTAAAATACCGAGATGAGGTGCTGGAGCCTGTAAACTTTGGCCACAGATAGCAAATGGGACAAATTTTCCAGCTAATGCACGACAATGCCCGTCCACATACGGCGCGTATCGTTACAAATCGGTTACAACAGCATGTAGCCAAGCTTGAGACTGGCCTGCACAATCCCCTGACTTAAATCCTATTGAGCATGCCTGGGATATGCTTCAGAGAAGAACTTTTAGGAATTTCCCTGAAGATATTGTGCATGAAAACCAGCTTTTCTTGCAACTTAGCAGAACTTGGGACAGTATTCCACAACAGGATATTGACACCCTTGTTTTGAGTATGCAGAACCGCTGCAGATGTGTCAGGCGAGCCTTAGGTGGATTAATAATTTTAAGTTTTCAACATTTTTTATGATAAAAAATAGTTGTTTTGTTTAGGTTTTGTTGTTTTAAAAATAAAGTTAAGATTGAAATTTTGTCTAAGTTTTTCCTCTCTTTTAAGATTTTGTTTAATTTAACTTTATCTAAAAGGCTAATAACAGATTAGATAGGCTATTAAACAAGGTTTATTTTAATGTGTAGGTGTTTTAACATTTTTTTTTTTAAATTGAAGTAGCCCTAGACCATGTTGATGAGAGTATATGTCTCCGCCAACTAGCCTAATCAGCCGTTCAATTAACTGCCTAGGCGCTTTACTGAACGGCGCTTTTCAATTAACGGCCTGAATGGTGTTCAACCATTTAATTAAACGGCTAGGCATATAACTAGGATCGATGAAGCTTAACTACTTGCCTAGCCATTTAATTAAAGATTTAGAAAAATGATTTATTTCGGTTATCGGATTGCGCAGCTATCACAATAAACCTATCACTAATTTTCTATGAATACACCTCTGTCTACTCCCTCGGGGTGTCGAATAGTAATCGTTGTCGTTCAATTGAATTTTCGATCAATTATATGTGGACGAATTGTGTCGACCAATTGTCGTTCAACGAAAAGTCTGGGTCCGGATGCAAATACCATTGTCAAAAGAACCGACGATTGGCAGAACAGAGGAGGAGCACATTCGAGCACGAGCTTAATGCTCGAGACATATTCTGTCAAGCCTCGTAAGTCGTTCTTGCTCTTTTCGCCCAGCGTAGACGCAGCTTTAGACTATTAATGTATTTATCTACTCTGATACTATAATACAAAGATTATAAAATTGAAATCAATACTCTTATGTCAAACATTACGCACAGGCCAAAAAAAAGTTTTATTACGATACAGGTCTTGTATGGACACCTATATCATAAAATAACTTTTAATCATAACGATACACCTATACAACCTCCATCTGCAATGAACCTCTACTTTAAAAAAAAACTGCCGATTCGGAAGAAAAAAAAAGAAACCAGCATGCGCAATCGATGTTTGCGCTTTGGCTTGGCGTCAACTTTTTTTTTCATTTTTATTAAACAAAGTTTGGTTTTGTTTGTAAAGTAAATTAGTTTATGTATTATAGTATGAGAGTAGATAAAGTAGTGTATGACACTGTACATAACTTGGTCTTATAACATTCGTGTGATACAATAAAAAAACTCGACTACGGCTCATTTTTTTAAAACACACTCGTGTTATAAGAACCCTTATTAGGCAACAGTATCATAAACTACTATATTATGTCGAAAGTGTAATATCTGCTAAGTTCGTATCCGTAATTCGGATCTGTAATCAGCGGATTAGCGCAGTGCATGTTATCGTAATTACAAGTGCCACAGGACACTGTTGTGACCAATGATGATTCATTATAAACTATAGATATCTCGTTCAAACTAAAATGGCGACAAAATAATGATGTCTTTTGTCATCATTTTATGCCTTAATCAGAGACGGGACGGAGCGTTACCAAAAAAAAAACACGTCTTTAATAATAAACATATCTGAAAAACTTGTTTTATCCTACCACCTTTACGCCCATGATCTACACTCTATAGAAAGGCTCTCTTAAGTGACTTAGCTGGAGCGAATTGTACGATGAACATATATCTGGAACGTATTCCTGAATGGAATAATCAGTCAATTATAGACTGACAGTGAATCCAACCAAAACACAAATAATTGTACCTAATAGGTGTTCAGCAGTTGATTTCCAGAATTAACTAGTCACAACTAAGTTCAATTTCCAGGAGCTGTTTCACCAATTGACACAGAAATAAAAAACCTGGGGATCTATTTCGACAATACCCTTGATTTTTTTACGCCCTCTAAAATCCAACCACACGTCCTGATCGTCCACCTGAATCTCGTGGGTGGCGGCGGACACACGGAAACAAGTTTACTGGTGTGGCTTACGCGGCTCTGGTACACTTGACATTGGCGTCTCGCCATTAATAATTTTATTTTGTGGTGATTTGCTGCAGAGGCCATTTTGAAGAAGTTGAAGTTGACAATAGTTACCCTTTCCTGGAGACCTCAACTTCAAGAAAGAAGTCGGCAACATTTAGTATCAGCAGGGGCTTTGAAACTTCCTTCCTCTGTTACTAAAATTTCGTTTGTTCAGTCTCTCCTTCTTCCTGTACTATATAACGCTAATGTCAGCTATCCTGGTATATAATTTTTGTCTCAGATTCAAATTTGGCTTAAGTAAAATAAGATCACATTTTTGAATTCCGTTACAGGCTCAAGTGGCTCCCAATTCGTCTTCGCAGGGACGCTTATATTCTGTCATTATTATAAATCGTTTTCCTCATCCAACTACTTTATCTCAAAGAACGTTTTACATTTCTCCATGACACACATGCGGAGATCCTCGAGGCCGTCTAACAAATTTGATGCTGGGATTGCCAGCGCACTCTGCCGATTATAGAAACTAATACCTTGTTTTCCTGTACTAGGAGGTGTGATCAGGAGCCTCGCTGAGCATGACATCGAGTGCGGAATAAGAGTGCTGTCCGAATACAGTTTTTACCCACACAGAAGTTCTGCCGCCGCATCTCTACCACTCGAGTACTGTGCCGAGAAGGATGGCTCATGCAAGCTTATCGCTGCATGGCACATCTCCAATATTACCATAGAGAATTTTGAATTTTTAAAGAACGAACATAATTTCAAGAAATACTTTATAAAAACTGGGCCTTATATCGAACATGATATGTAATTTTATAAAAATAGTTTTTTTTTAAATAAAACAGGGGAATACTTTGTTAATAAACTAATAAATATTAAACATTTGATATTGTTTTTTATTTAACTACCTAAGTATGTTATACCTTTTGGAGTAAAATAATTGTCATTCTCATTCGATACTGTCGACTGTAAAAAGAATTATACCATTTTATTAAACTTCCGTATCCCGGTTATTTAATATAGGTGAGTATATAACTTCTGAGTTCCAGAACGTCATCCTAGAGTCAAATCAGTCAATCTAATCATAATACGATCATATGCATCCAGTGCATCGTATCTTCTATGCAAGCATATAATACCTACTGATGGTAGGGCTATTTTTAGCATATTTTTTTAAGTTCTTTTTTCTAAAATCTAAAAATGTTTGTCATCCTAACAGGTTACATCGCAATGATCATAATCTTTTGTTATTCCTGACGCTCTTATTAGGCCATACTCTTCGGAATTCATAATACCTATTATTATACTCCAAACAGTCAGGTACCCACTTAACTAAACTGAAATAATCTTGATCTGTCTTTTAAATTTTTGTTAAAAAACTGTTTATTTTAATTTTTCAGTCCGAAATTGAACTATTAAATAGTAAGTAAGTCTAGTAACTTTATTTTTATTATTTGATTTTATAAAAAGTCGCTACAAGATTGTTTATCTATTGTTGGATACCTACCTGAATGAATGGAGTAGGTACAGGTATTCACAAATATCTTTTATGCTATCGACGCGCCCCAACCCCCTCATTGGTTCGATTTACCTTGGTAAGAAAAGACATACGCGGAGTTGTTATGAATAAAAAGAACTTCAAATGATAAATGAGAACTCTTTCATAAGTAGGTATGTGTTATTTATGGGTTAGGAAATTGAGATCTCCCAGCATTTTCAAGGTCCTGGGACATGAGACAGCTTACGATCAGAGTCCTGGGACTTTCGAGACAACATAATCTATACTAGGTACTATTATAAAGAGGAAAGATTTGTATTTTTGTATGTTTGTAATTAATAAACTAAAAAACTACTGTGCCGATTTCAAAATTCTTCCACCATTGGAAAGCTCCATTCATCTTGGGTACATAGGATATATTGGTTTTCCACGGGTCCGTTTTTACCACTCGTGCGAAGCCGGGGCGGATCGCTAGCTTAATATATAAATAATCCATCAACTAACGTAATCTTGCAAATTAATTAAATCTTTATGACGTAGGCTCTTAGTCCAAGCGCCCTGGACCATTTTTACAAGTGCTTTGTATACATTAACATAATAATATAGTTTACATATGTATCTACCTACTAACAAGCAAACCTTCTACGATACGAGCAGTTACATTTTGATGAGACGCTTAAGTTTTGTCTTACAAAATTCTCGATTGTGGTAAGAATAAAATATTTCGGTGTGGCAATTTCCAAAAATATTTTGTTTTTTATTGGTTTTATGAAATTTCGGGATACCTAGTAATTAATATCTTCTTTCCAATATGGTATCGATAACGAGGCCATCAAAAATGATTTAGTTTATAACCAATAATGATTTTTTAATATTTCTTCTATATAATTACGTCTGCCAGTGTGACTGGGCAACTAAGGGCCCTTTACTGCCTTAAAAAAATGTGCCACATAAAACCAAGACAATGCTTATGCAGACTTTAATCTTTCCTATTTTCGACAATGGTGATGTGTGCTATTTCGACGTGAATGCAGATTTGCTCAATAAACTTGACCGACTTCTCAAGAATTGCATTCGATTTGTCTACAATCTTAGGAAGTATGACAACGTTTCGGCCTTACAAAGCTGGGCTGGTTGCGTATACGTCGGCGAAGCAGTCTGAGAGCTGTCACTTTGATATACATACACTATATACACTATTCGCTCCCAACGCCCTAGCTTATCTAAAATCTCAGCTTCGCTTACTATGATTAGAGCATAAGAAAACTTACGGTCTTCTAATAACTTACTCCTACACTGTCCCACTCACATGTCTTGCATTGTGCCATTTGCCTTGTACACTCTTCTTTCTTAGTATTGTGATTTGTGAGCCAAGCAGAAGCAACTATCTAGAGGATTCAACCGGTTTGAATGGAATTTAGTAAGAAGATACCTACCTACCCAACTGGGCCTCGATAGGTAACGATAAACATAAATACTTTTATATCAGAATACTATCGGCTTATTTATTATTATTACATATTACACTACATCCATACTAATCCATACTAATATTATAATTGCGAAAGTAACTCTGTCTGTCTGTCTGTCTGTATGTTACGCTTTCACGCCTAAACCACTGAACCGATCTTGATGAAACTTGGTACAGAGGTGTAAGAGAGCTTCAGAACGGACATAGGCTACCTTTTATCGCGAAAAAGGGTGTTTAAGGGGGGGAAATAGGGGATGAAAGTATGTATAAAAGTTTGTCATTTTTGCAAATGTCCTAATTAAATTTGGTACAGAGGTGGATTAAAGCTTGGGAACGGACATAAGCTACCTTTCGTCGCGAAAAGGGAGTTTAAAGGGGAGGGAGGGGGTTGAGGGGAATAGGGAATGAAAGATTATATTGAAAAGTTTGTCATTTTTCAAGATGTCCTGATGAAATTTGATACAGAGATAGATTAAAGCTTGGGAACGGATATAGCCTACCTTTTATCGCAAAAGAGGGAGAAGAAGGGGGGAAAATGGCTATGGGATGAAAGTTTATATGGAAATTTGTAACTTTTGAAGATATTCTAATGAAATTTGGTACAGAGATAGATTAAAACTTAGGAACAAATATACTTAGGCTACCTCGTGGCGCAAAAAAGGGGGTTTAAGGGGGGGGGGGGGGACACAGCGGATAAACGTTTGTCAATTTTAAAAATATCCTGATCAAATTTGGTACATGGATGAATTTGAGCTTGGTAACGGACATAGGCTACTTTTTATCGCAAACAGGGTGTAGAAGGGGGGGGGGGGAGTAGAAGGGGGGGTGTAGGGCCATGGGATGAAGGTTTATGTGAAAATTTGTCATTTTTTAAGATATCCGGATGAACTTTGGTACACAGCAGATAGTTTAAAGCTTGAGACCGGACATAGGCTACCTTTTGTCGTTAAAAAGGGGGTAGAAGAGGGGGGGCTATGGGTTGAAATTTTGTATGAAAGTTAATCATTTTTGAAGATATCCTGATAGAATTTGGTAAATAGATTAGAGCTTGAAAACGTATACTATCTTTTATTGCAAAAAAGGGGATGGGGGGTGATAGGGTTAGGGGATTAAAAATTGACATTTTTGCAGATATCTTGATGAAATTTGGTACTGAGACAGATTAGAGCTTGGGAACGGACATAGGCTAATTTTTATTGCGAAAAAGCGGGTTGAAGGGGGAATATTGTTATGGGATAAATGTTTAAATGAAAGTTTGTTTTTTTTAAGCTATCCTGATGGAATTTGGTACAGAGAAGGATTGGAGCTCGGAAACGGACATTGGCTACCTTTTATCGCGAAAAAGGCGGTAGAGGGATGGGGAAATAGGGCTAGGGGATGGTAGTTTGTCAATATTGAAGATATCGTGATGAAATTTGTTGCAGAGATTGATTAGAGCTTGGTAACGGGCATAGACTACTTTATATTGGAAAAAAGAGGATAGAAGAGAGGGGAGGCGGAATGCACCAGCGCCTTGGAAGCGGTGGTAAACTTAGGTTAGGTAGAATTTAATATTGACGTTGATAAGAAACAACCATGTTGTTCCAGATTGAATAAAAATCTTTGACTCTGAGCGCTAGGGGATGAAAGTTTAGCATTTTTGAAGATATCCTGATGAAATTTGGTACAGAGATGGATTAGAGCATGGGAACCGATATAAATAAATAATAAATAAATAAATAAATATTCCACAACATTAGATATAGCTACCTTTTATAGCGAAAAAGGGGTTAATGGGGGAGAGGGTAATAGTGGATGAAAGTTTTGAAAATATCCTAATATTGAGCGGCAAGTAGACAATCGAGTGGACTCCAGTTGGGAGACGAGTAGACAATCGCGTAGAGTCCAGTTGAGAGACGAGTAGACAATCAAGTAGAGTCCGGTTGAGAGGCGAGTAGAAAATCAAGTTGAGTCCAGTAGAGAGGCGAGTGGGGATGCGAGTAGAGAAGCGAATGGAGAGAGTCAAGTGGAGAGGCGAAAAGAGTAACGAGTGGAGTCGAGTATAGATTCAAGTATAGGGTTGAGTAGAAAGTCGAGTAGGGAGTCGAATGTAGAGGCGAGTAGAAAGTCGAGAACAGAGGCGAGTAAATAATCGAGGACGAAGTTGAGTAGATAGGAGAGTTTAATGCTCAATAGCATCGGCCCAACACGTAGCGAAAACCACGCGAGCGGAGCCGCGGGCCATAGCTAGTAGAAATATAATTTTATTACATAATATAGGAAAATATTATCTATGTAATAATAAGCCGAGTGTTTGTTTTACAACAACAACAACAATTATACATGTATACCTAGGTAAGCATGCTTGAGATAGGGAGACTGGGTAAAGTCAGAAAACGCAATCTTGATTATTTACTTTAAGGGGTTAATCAATTAGTGTAAAAAAATGCAAGTTTGAAAGGTTGCAAGACTTGTAAGACCACTCTTGTTCCGCTAAATTAGCGAAAACTTTTTTTTGCAATAAATAATAATTAAGCTGTACTTATCAAATTACGAGAATTCGGCATAAAGTCGTCCGCTACGTCGAACGTACACGACACTGAACAGACATTACACTATACATACCTACACAAACCTACCTAACTGCCTAGGTACTTAAATAGTCTTAAACCGAGATGCAACTATTTTGTATAAATTAATTTAAAAGTCAAATAACTAACTTAGATGTGTATACCAGCGTGACCAGCGTATCTGTGAAATGGCAAAAAATCTGACTATAGAAAAACCAACATTCTCATTCTGAAGGAGGTCGCCACTTCACTACTGTGAAATCGTACTGAACTGTCTTTAATTTAAATGTGTTATGGGATTTTGTGGAAACTTCGTGGAAAACAATTCACCGAATCACAATTTACCAGAAACACAATTCACCGAATCACAATTGAGCTATGTCGACGGAGCCCCGCCTTGCGTTAGCACAAGAATCCTAACACGAAGGGTAAATGGCGGAGGTCTCTGCAAGATCTCCGCCATATACCCTTCTAAAATATATCTATACAAGTCGGGGCGCGCGGATTTTGATTCGCTGAATTGTGTTTTCGGTGAATTGTTCTCGAAGAATTGTTTTTCGACGAAGTTTCCGCAGACGCAATTGGGCATTATGATAAATATGAGAGGTGTCTCGACATGAATAGGTATAGGTTAGAAGGCTAAGGCGGGAGCTCCGCTGCGCTCCCGCCGTGGGAGTCCCGCATTGACCTTCGTAGTTATTTATTTTTTTCCTTTCATATATGAACCGTAGTTGAGTCGCTAGTCGTCATGAACCTAAATCTAATTTTTTAAACTTTCATATTCATCATAATGCCCGTGCATTATACATAATGCCACGGATAAATAAAAATTCTTATACAAATGCACAATCAGGAACAAAAAATGGTTACAATCGCTCGTTACCTCGAAAAGCAGGCAGGCAGCTTTAGTTTGCAAAAGTTGTAACTAGATGGCGACATTGTTTTGGCAAACTTTTCTAATTTTTACTATTAAAATTAATTCAACAAAAATAAAACATACACTAAACACATTGAATACCTATAACTGTATATAACTATATATATTCTAATCTATATTGATTCTGCCAGATTCAGCAGTAATTGTAAAAGTTAACTTGATGCACTATGCCGCTAGATGGCGGCTTCCTAAAATATCACTATTATCCCGAAATCTTTATTTATTACATTACCAACGAGTTTTATATGCTTACATGCTTTCATTATCATGTGATTAAATTCTGAAATAATTTATGTGATTCTAAATAGGGAAATAAGCGTTTTAACTTTTTTTATTCCTTTAATTGAGTCTACTAGTGCCATCTATTGATTTTTGAGTAATACTGAAGATATTTTCTTAGTATCGGTACCCCATGATAATGCCCAATTTATCACTTGGTTCATAACATACCTATGCATTTGACAGTGACAACTGTGACAACCGTAGTTCCTATGGGGATGCCGACGCAAAACTAATTGTAGATGGCAGCAGCATATAACCAAACAACAATAACCATCTGTCACACCGCTGACATTGCACAAAATGTTGTTAAATTTTAGATTTTATAGTTCAGTGTTAAAGTTAAAAGAAGTAAAAACGACGTTTATAATTCATTCACTCTACAAGCTTGTCATTTTTTTTTATGACGTAGTAGGCAAACGAGCAGACGGATCGCCTGATGGCAAGCGATCACCTCCGCCCATAGACACCTGAAACACCAAAAGGGTTCTAGGTGCGTTGCCAGCCTTTAAGGTGGGAGTACGCCCTATTCTTGAAGGTTTGAAGGTCGTATCGGTCCGGAAATACCGCAGGCGACAGTTCATTCCACAGTTTAGCTGTGTGAGGCAGGAAGTTTCTGGAGAAACGCACAGTTGAGGACTGCCAACCATCCAAGTGGTGAGGATGAATTTAATCTTTAATGGTATTCTTGTAAAGTCTAAAGTTAAATGGCATTGATTACAGTGTCTGTGGTACCGCAGATGAAATCTACTTAAATGACAGCTAATATTGGCCATTACGAGGCGCCCTCTGTAGGACGAAAAGCGCAGGCAGCATCCCCATTTGCGCCATTACACCGAATCGTTGGTTTTCTATTACACATAATATGGTTTTATCAGTTTATCACGTAAACTTAGAAATATCACTGTCACTGTGTGCGAAAGGGAATGCCGACTACGCTTTTTTTTTTGGTGCAAATGCAGACATTTCTTTCTCCATGCACAGTTTATGGACGGACGTCAAGTACGGAACGCTAAAATGAAATATACCAACAGGCTTTTAGAAGGTGGCGCGATTTACCGTACTTCGATTTAGGTATATGAGTGGGTCGATGCTCTCTGTTTAACGAGTTTTTTTTTTAATTTCAACAGCGTGTGCGATTCAGCCACCCATAATTTGAAGTGCACTCGTTGTTACAAAATGTGCTCTATACGCGCAGTACACGTTTCTTGGGGGTCGTTTGATAATAGCGCGGGATGCTACGGCGATGGACCAGCTCGAATACACCAAACATAGATTATTACAACACAAGCAAGGATTTAGGTCCAAGATACGTGTCGTAAGGTGTATCAAGGAACACATCTACACGTATGCCTCTGATTTACAAATATTTTGTTTTATGGTTCATAACTTTATTAAGTAGGTAGTTAGGTTGTTACGTTGTGTAAGGGAACGCGTGCGGGCTCCGTCTGCTAACTGGGCTTACGTACGGAACGAACTAAGTACATAGTAAAAAAAAAAACCATGATGCATTCTACGCTATCCACCATGTCCTCAGTCCTCATATGCGAGATGACGTCTTCGCTGAAAATGCATTGTATTATAGCAATATTATTTATTTCTCAGAATTCGTTCCTTTTTTTGTTGCTTACAAGAATACCACTGAAACTATCGAATAACTATAGAATGGTGTAATAAATAATAGTGTGGGATTTTTTTCAATTCTCCGCTAAACAGCATTCGATAGTGTTGCCTAGCGAACGAATTGGGTACAAATTAGTTACAGGAAAATTCTATGAAAAATGTATTAGTGACGTCATTATATTTAATAGTTAAATCATTTATTAATAAAGGTTGGGTGTGATATACCTAGATTGGATGAAAAATAAATAAGAACGATAAAATAAGAACCGACGTACCTTTTTTCACTCTTTTACTATTCAACATTTATTAAGTTCAGCTAACTACAGGAAAATACCCAATTCTGGGTATTAATAAACTAATATATAAAATACTTTGATAATATATTTTTTTGGGTTAGCTGTAATTGGTCGAATTTTCAACTGGTAGGAAATCACAGACGAAATTTGTTTTTGACCCGGATAATCTCCAACGAATCGACCTTACAAACTACTTACGACCTTTCGTTCATGTTCTCTTCTCCACATCACAACATAATAACGGTGATTTTGTACGTAAGTATAGGCACAGCTGGTATAGGACTACATGGACCGAAATATAATGTACTTTCACATTGATTCGTACGAAACAAGCTACTCACCACTGAATTCCATTTCTTTCGATTTATTAAGATTTCATTTGCGTTTATACTTTAATAAATTTAAGCACGTCGAACTTTCACTCGTAATTATTATGATAGTTCATCAGACAACACCTCCGTGCAGCGCAATTACAGAAATACTGAACCATAGATTATTATGTATAGCATAGACCTAATCTATGCATAGACCTGAACCAAAGTACTGAACCATAGATAATAAATACAACTCACTAATAGAAATTTGAAAGATTGAAATTGATGAACTGTTGAGCTGATTTACCTGAGAGTGAATTTTAAAAACCACAACATAACCTGACATAACCTATCATAATACCACAGTATTATTACTGCGGCATCGTCCGACATCAAAGACGTTTCTCCTTTCTCCACTGTATATAGTAGTAACACTGTGATAACTGAAACTATCGGAAGCATCGGAAGTTAACGCAAAAACGCAAATACCACTCGTTGAAATTCAAATATTTTAATGAATTCTATCACGATTTATTTACTATTATTTTATTATTTAAACTGAGCCTAAATAAATGTTAATATTCAGATTCAGGCATGATTGAAGGAATCAGATTACCAACTGTCAGCATCCACTACTGCCATTGATTAATGTCATATTTGCCCCCTAAAATCCAACCACACGTCCAGGATCGTCCACCTAAATCTCTTTTGGGGGGACACGAAAACAAATTTATTGGCGTGCCTAACGTGGCTCTGGTACACTCGACATTGGCGTGTCGCCATTAATAATTTAATATCACATTTTACTTGACATTGGCGATTTGCTGCAGAGGCCATTTTGAAGAAGTTGAAGTTATTGAAATTAATGTCATATTTTCAGTAAAATTAAATCAATAAAGCCCACCGTAGTCCACTTCTATTATAGACAAAGGCCTCCCAATGAAAAAAGTGGCTGGGACAGACTGGATGCGGAAGGCGAGAATCGGACGAAACAAAATTAAATGTGTAGTTAATATTTTTTTATATTTCAATCCGATATGCTTGCGATATGTATTTATTTTCACCGTGGTGAAAGATTTATGCGTTATGTATGAACGGAAATCAAAACTTTACTTTATGTCAAATTGGCAAGTAAATTTTTTTTTTTTTTTTTTTTCCCTTTGGCACTAGCAAGCTGTGTGCCAACGACAAAGTTAAGGAAACTACTAAACATTAAAAGGTATTACCGAGGAAAGGAATAGGAACGGAATTTGGATAATTAGATAGGTTTACCTAATAGTTAAGTCCAAAAAAGTAAATTAAAAATACATATAAAGGATCTTAAAATATATAACTAAAAGTCATAATTACAATTTAATATCATTAAGTAGAAGAAAAGAGGAAATAACATTATAATATAGTATGGGATTCATTAATAAGCAACTCATTCGGGTAGGAAGAGGGACCGACAAGGAAATGATAGAATGCAGGAATGAGGAACGGTCATAACGCGGACATGAGAAGAACATATGATCAATGTCTCCAACATCCATTCCACAATCACACAAATCGCTGTCTACAATTTGCAACCTAGCAAGGTGGGAGGGAGTACAAACATGACCTAGCCACATTCGTATAATAATTGAAGCTGATAACCTTGAACATTCAACCCTACTAAACCACGGTTTTCGTGGGATTTCAGGTTGAACATCGAAATATCTCTTACCTTTAAATTTACAGGAATCTGTGAAATATTTAGACCATCGATCTGTTAAGAAATTCATGGGCAAATTCACGAGATCATGACAATATAAGGTATAAGGATAAATATCACCATCGTGAACTGCTTCTTTTGCAAGTTGGTCGGCTTTCTCATTTCCCCAAATTCCACAATGGCTAGGTACCCAAGTAAATATAACAGAGTGACCTTTGGATCGGCAAATATTAAGTAGTTTTCTGATGTCAAAGATAATCGGATAATATGGTTTCTTAAATGGGAACTTATCTATAGATTGAAGCGCACTTTTAGAATCGGAAAAGATTACAGTCTTTGGGAGCTTGGCTAATAGTACATACTCTAATGCTTTCAAAATACCAAAGCACTCTCCAGTATAAACTGAAGTTTCAGGGGGAAGCTTAACCTTTTGTGAAATTTTAAATTGTGAATGATAAATGCCTATACCTACACAAGTAGAACTACTTTTAGAAGAGTCAGTAAAAATATGGTGCCATTCACACCAATTTTCGTCCACTGTCTTATTGAAATTAAATTTAGCATCTGGGTCTCCTTTATTTACACCTATACTATAGCAGATGTCAGGTGCAAGGGTTAATGATTCATAGGATATATTGTCAAAAAGGGCAAGCGATGGCGAACGAAAGACCCGTCCATGTATTGAATGAAATTTCCTATAACTGTTAATTATGCATGGAGTGCTTTGTCGTCTCCAGAACTTGGAGTTCAGGACAAGCTGATCAAGAGCATCTAGTTTTTTATGTAATAAATGGTTCGTTGATTCCATTATTTTAAATATAAACCTATCCGATAGGTACTGGCGCCGGAGGTAAAGTGGTGGATCCTCACACTCTACCTGCAGGGCATTAAGGGGGCTTGATTTCATTGCGCCCGAAATGATTCTCAGAGCCTTGGATTGTATGTCATCTAATTTTTTGGTACCTTTTTTGTTGCCCCCGTCTAAAAGGAATGTTCCATAATCTAGAACACTGCGAATGATTGCATTGTATAAAAGCTTAAGGCTAGTGGGATGAGCACCCCACCAAACACCCGTCAAACATCTCATAATGTTAAGCAAACGTTCACACTTGTTCACAACATACATAAAATGCGGCTCTCCAGTAAGTTTCTTGTCTAAAATTAGACCTAAAAATTTTACGGAGTCTTTTACGGGTAAAGTAGAGTCATTAAATTTAACTATGGGATCAGAAAACGCTTTTTTTCTAGAGAAAACAACAACAGTGCTCTTGTGAGTTGATAGGCTTAGTCCATTTTCATCCAGCCAACATTTTAGTAATTTGTGAGAAATTGTTAACGACTCACAGGCGTTGTTAATGGATTTATCTATAGAATATAATAATAGATCATCAGCATACTGTAAGATATTAACTGTGCCCTTCAGCGAGGGCTCCAAATCATAAGTATATATATTAAAAAGTAAAGGGCTGAGTACTGATCCTTGTGGAAGACCTTTAAAAACTGAATGAGTTTTTCTGCTACCATCAGTAGAGTACACGGATACATATCTAACGGATAGTAAGTTTAAGATAAAGTTACCTAAAAGATGCGGAATTTTAAGAGCTATTAATTTGCGTTTTAGGATAGATAATATGACATTATCATAGGCACCATTGATATCTAAAAATGATGCAACCACAGATTCGTTATTTGAAAACGCGAGATGAATATCAGTAGTGAATACACTTATACTATCTATTGTACTATTTCCTTTGCGGAAACCAAACTGGCTTCTTGATAATATGTGTTTACTCTCAATGTACCATTCCAGACGGTTTTTAACAAGGTGCTCAGCCACTTTAACAAGAACAGACGAAAGAGCTATTGGTCGGTATGATTCAGCATTGTTGGGTGGTTTACCAGATTTTAAAATTGGGATAACCTCTTGGAAACGCCAAGAAGAAGGGATGTTCCCAGAGGCAAGAGCAGAGTTAACTAGTTTTAAATAGTAATTTAGACTATCATCACTTAAATGAACAAGAAAAGAGTAAGGTATACCATCTTCACCAGGGGCAGAATCTTTAACAGACGATAGAATCCCCTTCAGCTCATACAAACTGAAGGGCATGCACAAAGGAGTACCAGTGTGAATGACAGGGAAAAGAGCTGTGGTGGGAGAGTGTGAGTATTTCTCTGCAACATAAGGAGGAGCTAATATATTAAGAAAACTGTTAGTCAGAGAAGAAGGTAGTTGATACTGAGAGGATGAGTCATTGAAAGCAGATCTAAACCGTTTAATGCTACGCCACACCTCTGAAGGACACGTTGTCGGAGACAAAGAGGCACAAAAAGCTCTCCATCCTTGAAACTTTTTTCCCTTAAGGATGGTACGGGTTTCTTTCAATGTTTTTGTAAGTTTATCTAAGTTTTCGGGTGACATATCTTCAGCATATATTTTCTCAGCCTTTTTCCTTTTTTTAACAGCATCAGAACAGTGTGCATCCCACCACGGTGGTAACGGAATCCTATTGGAGGAATTATTCTTAATGGGAAACAATTGATCAGCAACATTAATCAGACACTTGGCCAAAGCGTCGTTGCAATCATTCTCGCCACCACGCACAATTTCTGGTAGTAGTGAAATATTGGCATCTACTTGGGTTCGAAATTGGTGCCAATCAACATTATTTAATTTGTACTTTAATCTGGGGCATCGCTTTTTGATTAAAGGACTACTTATAGGTGAGGAGATTATAATTGGAAAATGGTCACTTCCATAAGAAGATGAAAGAAGGGACCACGACAGTGAGGAGGCTAGGTTAGGTGTACATATTGATAGATCCACAGCACTAATTATTTGGTTTGGACCTGTACGGCGAGTGGGTTGACCCGAATTTAATAGGCATAAATTATGATTGTCCAAGATATTCAGAAGTTTTCTACCATTACTTCTCGTCTCGCTACTTCCCCAATATTGATGGTGACAATTAAAATCACCCATAGCTAAAAAAGGTCTATCAAGCGAAGAAATTACGTTTTCTAACTCTCTTATGGCAGCATTGGTAGCATACGGAATATATACAGACACAAAAGAAATATTTTCAATAATTACACCAACAATATCAATAAGAGAAACGTTATTATTTGCAAATGGAATACGAGTAAATGGTAAATTATTTCTAATCAACATGGCTACACCACCGTAGCCGTCATTTCTGTCACTACGTATGCAGGTGTAACCTCTAATACCAAATAATTGCCAACCTAATAGCCAGGTTTCTGATAGAGATATTATAACGGGATTAAACTTATTAACAAGATGAAGAAGATCAGTTTTTTTAGGAATTACTGATCGGCAATTCCACTGGATTATGCTGTCCATTACTGTATTGATTGTTTGGGGAAATGTTTGCAAAGTCATTGATGTCATTGCCACTTGGATCAACTTTTTCTTTAAAGACCCATTTGCATTTTATAACGTTGCTATCTTTAGGTCGATCTACAAGTTCCCAGACGTTATGCAAAATGAGAGAAGTATATTCCTCCTGCATAGCATCTAACCATTGTTTGCTTTTCTCAGACTTCATAGCTTCATTGTACGTTCGAGGTTCACTCCGTCCCATAAAGCCTATTTCAGTGAAACAGCTCATATCATAATCTTCAAATCGAATGGGAAGACGGTGTGTACGTACAGGTCTAGAGCGTTCTGCAACCTCTGAATCTATTGAATTTAAGTTCATAGGCACAGGCTCTGTATTTTCAGAAGCTTGAGTATTAATAGGATGATCTATGACATTTTCGATATCATCAGCATCCTGAATAGATACATTTGGTGTAGCATATTCATCAACATAAGAGTCAATTGTCTCTGTCTGAGAAGTGTTTTGATTATTAATCAAAACTTCAACAGTATTAATTGAATTGATAGTAAAGTTATTTGACTTATTAGTCATGTGTTCAATACCTCTAACAGTTTCAATAAACTCAACCGAACGAGCTTTAATCATTTTGTTACCATCAACTGGATCACCTAACCTATAACCTTTCGTGTGATCACAATATCCTAGCATAATGTAGGGTTTCGATTTAGGATCAAGTTTTGTACGTTGACATTGTGGAGTCAGGGCATATGCTGTACAGCCAAAGACTCTAAGATGACTGAGGTTAACTTTTGAACCAGTCCATAGCTCTTCAGGAGTAGCCTTATTAAGAGCAGCTGTTGGACTACGATTCTTTAAATAGCAAGCAGTATTGACTGCTTCAGCCCAATACTTTTTTATTAAGCCAGCGTCTTGCAACATTGCTCTTGCTTTTTCCATTAAGGTCCTATTAAGACGCTCTGCAACACCATTTTGTTGGGGTGTGTATGGAACAGTAGTTTCGTGAACAATACCGCATTGCTTCAAATAATTCTCGAAACTTTTGTTGCAATATTCTGTGCCGTTGTCACTTCTGACACGCTTAATCTTACAATCGGTTTGGTTTTCAACAACATTTTTGAATTCAATAAAAGTATTCAAAACCGTAGTTTGATCCTTGCGATCCAGAAAATAAATAAAAGACTTTCGCGTAAAATCATCAGTGAAGCTGATAAAATAACGACTACCACTCCAACTATTAACGGACATCGGTCCACATATATCAGTATGGATTAAATCCAACTTTGTCACGCTTCTATGTGCCTGACCACGGGGAAAAAATTTACTTTTTTGTTTACCTTCAATGCAAGGAGGACATGTATTCAGATTTCCATTTGGAAAGTTAATACCGCGGGCCAGAGAATCACGAAGGGTTAACATACCTTTAAAACTTAAGTGTCCTAAGCGGCGATGCCATAGCTCCAACAAGTCAGTACTAGACACAAAAGCTTTACCTTCGGTGAACATTTTAGCCTCTTGTTTGTTTAATAAAGTTGAATAACATTCCTGTCCTTGATCAAGCTTGTATAAACCACCCACATTAGTAGCTTGTAGCTCACAGGAACCAGTAACGGACACACTATCCCTCCTGTAAACATTGCATTTATCAACATCAAATAGCAAAACATAACCTTTTGCTGCTACTTTGCTAACTGACAAAAGATTTGCTGCCACCTTTGGTACATATAAAGCATCTTTAATAACTTTGATATTATTGTCACTTAATGTAACATTGACATTCCCTACGCCTTCGCTATACATTGTGTCGTTATTAGCTGTAGTGATTTGAGATTTAACATCAGAAGAATAATTAAGTAACCAATCTTTTCGATTAGTCATATGACTAGAGCAACCTGAATCTAAAAACCAGCTATCACCATCACAAATATTGCTAACTAAAGCAGTCTCAGTCAAAAATAAAGAACTATCATTTCCCTTTTTGGATGTTGATGAATCATTTGGAGATGAGTTCTTCTTTAAATTCTTCTTTAACTTTGGGCATTTAGGCTTGATATGCCCTTTGACATGACAATTGTGACAGGTAGGAACGAATTTGTTCTTTGCTAGTAAAATCTTTTCGGATTGTTCTAAATTTGAATTTGAAGACTGTTTTTTGAATTCACTTTGGATTAATTGGCATTTCACAAAATCGGAAGTTAGCTTTGTATTAGAAGCTTCCATTGCCATAATTAGTGGATCAAATTCACTTGGCAAGCCAATTAACATAAGTTCTGCTAATTCTTCATCTTCAATACTGCAGCCAATATCTGCTAACTCTTGAATTACGGAAACAATGTTTCCTATATAATGATCCATACAATTGTAGTCATCATATTTTATTTGAGCTAATTTTCTCTTTAAAGAAAGTCTTCTACTTATTCCACAATTCTCATAGGCAGACTTAAGGTTATTCCACGCTTCTGAAGCCGTTTTAGCATTTTTCACATGCGGGTAACAAATAGTTTGAATATTCAAGCAAATTTTTGCGTATGCTTTTTGGTCCTTGGCCCGATTCTTTATGACATCACCAGAACCATCCACAAACTCCCACAAACCATGGTCAATCAACAGCAATTTCATTTGAAATTTCCAAGTGCCATAGTTATTGACACCTTCCAATTTACCAATGGAATTATTGGAACTGGTACTTACGATTAGACCATCTAATGATATTTTCTCTGTTCCTGTCATTGTACATGTAAAATTATATTTACGTACTCACGAGAAAAATAATCACTTTTATAATCTTTTAATCATATATTTATTATATTAACTGAATAGTGGTTACTGTAATGCCCATAACCAATGATAATATCAACAATAACACAAAGTAAATTCAGATATTCAGCTAAAATATATTGAGATAATCAAGTGAAAAAAGTTGACACACATACATGACACAATTTGAAAAAATAGAAAACCAAAAAGAATACAATTCATAATATCACATTTGAAGAAGGTTTTAACAGCGTGGGACGGCTTTATAATTTTTTTATGAATTAACATACCAATAAGGTTTTTAATCATGTCAACAATGCAATCTAGATCATCACTTTGATGGAACTGGGACTGTGCGGGCTCTTTTGATTGAGATAATCCGCAACCATCATTTGGAATTGGAAATCGAAACTCACTAACGATAGCTTTATGGGCTGCCTGATCGTAACCCTGTGTTAATTTCGCAGGAGCACGTGGCTTTTGCCAAACCGTTTTCTTGTAAGAAGTCGGAATGTTATTAGGACCAGATTGGGAAGATGGTTGAGCAGATTTATAAGGACTAGAAATCAAAACCTCAGCAAATGACTTTGACACTGGTGGATGAAGTTTTAATGCTTCTACATAAGATAAACAGGAATGAGCCATAGAATGCTTTATATCTTTTTGCCTTAGAAATTCAGGACAACTTTTACTAATTGCAAAATGCCTTCCAGAGCAACAAATACATGAAGCATTATCTTGCTCAACAGAACATGTTTCTCCTAAATGGTTTTGAGCACATTTGTAACATCTAGGTTGGCCAGACCGGCACTGATTCTTGGTATGTCCGTAACGACAGCATCGATAGCACTGAATAGTGGGATAAACATAGATGTCAACTGGCAGAGCATTGTAGCATATATAAACCCTTTTGGGTAACACTTGACCATCAAGGGTGATTACAACAGACTGAGAGGGCTTCCATGTGTATGTACCATTTACATAGACCTTATAATTTAACCGTCTCACTTTTAATATCTTCCCACAGCCAATTGGGACAGATAAGTTATCTAAAATTTCATCAAGTGACCAGTCAGCAGGGACTCCACGGACAAGCCCCATTCTGGTGATATTAAATGTTGGCAGAAATGCCTTAAGATTACTGTCTAATGAACTACATTTGTCAATAAAATTGTTAGCACTTATAAAATTTGTGAAGGAAACAGTGCATTTATTTCGTCCTATCCTTTTCACAGAACCTGTAACTATATTTTCAAATTTATTTTTCTTCAGAAAGTTACCGAAGGTAATGGGATGTAAACTAGTAGGGCTGTTATCCATATCAGCTTTACGTTGTACATGGACTAAGTAAGGTGCAGCATCAGTTTCTATGTACTCTCTCCGACCAATTTGTATAGGTTCAATCTGGTTGACTGGTGCAGTACTATTAATATTTATTTCAGGTTTAGCATCAGTGTGTGTTGGATTGTGAGATGGAAGAGATAGACAGTTGCACTCATTTTCATTACAAACATTAGAATCCTCTTTCAGGTTAACTACTCCTTTATTATTTTTTTTCTTTTTATGACAACTTTTGCACACCCTATGTTGCCTACGTTTTCTGCTTCTGTCATTACCTGTTACTGAATTATCAGTATCTCTACCGCTACCCTGAATGGATGCGTCCGTGTCCATACCTTGATCGATTGTGACGTAACTAGCCACGGGGGGATTTAAGCCAGAGCTTAAATCCCCCATGAAATTTATAGGCGGATCGTTCATACGATCCTGACCTTATAAGAGATTACCATATAATAAACAATATAAATAAACTTACCAAATAAACACCTAAACTACACAGAATATAAGAAGATTACTACTAAGTTATTAACTATACAAATTTTCAAACCAATCTAATTATTTTACACGTTTAAATTAATTTTAAAATTTTCGAAAGAAAAAAAACACCCGCTCAAACCGAAGTTTCCCGCGCTTTTTTTTCAAAAGTTAATTATTGTCAATTTAATTGTCATTGTCAAAAATGTCAAATTTGAAATGACGGTGCGCGCGTTATTATTCTAGTATGATCACTGGATCTGGAGACTGGTTAAATTTATTATTTTCTCTTTATTATTTAGAAATGTGTAATTTATAATTGTTACTTTAATTGACACAACATGAAATGCCACGTACCTGGACCCAATGTAAAAGGCAAGTGCAACATAATATATTGTGATGTTTACATAAATTTTCTTCAATGACCATTGAACTAATTACTTATTTACATTATCAGTTTTAGGAAGAACTGTTCATGCTCTAGCTAGATTTGGAGATGAACTTTACCTAGAATCTCTCACAGACTGTATACTTTTAAGAACTTTAAATGCAGCAGAGTCAGCATATGCTATGGTAAAATTCAATAAAAGTTTCTTTTCTTACTTCAATTACAACTATTACTCTACCGAAGACAATGAAGGCCTGAAATGTAAGATATCTATGAAGTCAGCACTGAATACATTTAAATCTCCTATGCACATGGGCAAACAAGTAGAGAACTTGGAAATTAAACTAGATCCTGAATCCTGTAAGCTAATATTCCAGTTGAAATGTAAATATGGTATTGTCAAGACCCATTTTGTATCCATATTGGACTGTAAAGCAATGCAAGCAGTGTATACCAAAGATTCTGTGCCAAACAGGTAAATAATATATCAAAAAACCATCCAATTCTATGTTAATAACATAGAACATACATACATATAAACACTCACACCTATTTCACGTGTTATTAACTGTATATGCCAGATAACTGTATGTATATTATATGCCAGATAATATGGCTGTGTTGAGACTTAAGTGGTCACCTCTTCAATGAGTTTTGTGATAGATTATATTTAATTTACTTGCTACGGCCACTGTTACTTTGTATATGTAAATACACAACATTATGTAATTATTCATCAATGCATTGTTTAGGGCACTATATGGTTGATTGATGTATGACAATTTAACATGTAATACAGATATTATAATTAGCTTTGTTTATTCTAATATACAAAAAAATACTTTCAGAATAACTTCATCTCAGAGAATATTGTCTGAGGCTCTTAATAACTTTCAAAGCTCAGATGATCAAGTTACACTAGAGGTGAGTCCTGAATCCCTCATTCTTCGCAATTATATTGACTCCAGTGTTGATCTCACCAAGATTATCAGAACACAGATCACCCTAAAGCCAGCAGAATTTGATAGCTATACTATAGGAGCAGAAACTATAATCACATTCACACTGAAAGAATTCAGAGCTCTATTAGCATTTGCAGAAGCACTCAATTTACCTCTACAAGTACATTTTGAAACCACTGGAAGACCTGCAGTGTTCATTGTGCATAATGGAACCACTTTTGAAGCCCATTTTGTATTAGCTACTACAAAGCCGGACAGTGCAACACAAGCAACCTCAACTCAGAATACAACTAGGGAAAAAAATAAACGAAAGGATGCTTCCAGTATAGAAAGTTCTGCTACAAAGAAACCTCATTTAGATGTTGATATATCTAAGTGTTTAGATGAAGATTCGCATTTGTTCAATTTTGTAGACATTCCTGAAGATATAATTGGAAACAATGAATTAAATGGTAGTGTAAATAAAAGCGATAAGGGATTTAAAGACAAGGTTGATGTAGATTTGATGGACTGTGACAATATACCAGCTTCACCTACATCTAAAACAATGATCAAAGCTGTATTCAAGAGGTGCTTTGAAAGTACATTTGATCCAAGAGCCTATATGGGTGCAGTGTTAGCAGAAAACTCAGACAGTGATTGATAAATAAGTACCCACCTCAAACAGGAACCTGTTTCAAAAAACTTATTTTAAGGTCTATAAGAATTAAATATTATTTATTGTTCAACATTTTCTTTTTGACTGCTGTATTATCGTACATCTGGTGTGCAGCGTGGATCTTTGCTCACTAGCTAGAACCACTCTGGCCTCATGCTCCTACTGAAAAGTTTACTGGTAAGAGCACTGGGCCATGCCCTGATGCGCCTATTGAACAGAAAAACAAAGGTGAATACACTTATTTCTAAATTGATTTCCTTTTGCTCCTATCGCATTACATATTGTAGTCGACCGTTTGCGTTTTTACGTAGTAATACGTCGACGTAGGTATTCATATTTCGACCTAATATACCAGCGACAATTTCATCTTTCGACCAATGATTGTCGACCTATTGCATTTTCCACGCAATAATGCCTCAACGTATTAACCAAAGGTATTAACTATTAACGTTTCGAACTAACGTACCAGCGACAATTAGATCGTCCGACCAATCGTTGTCGACCCATTGTTTATTCGATTATTTAACTTTCGGTATTATGTACAAAAACCCGATTCAGTTAGGCGCCAAAATATATAATTATATATAGACCATCACGACCAAAAGCAGGTAGTAAGTTATGACCATATACTTACCTAATCAATAACTAACAGGAGATTTTATATCTAAACCAGGCATCGTGAAGTGAAACTTGTAGATATTTGCATGTTTACCTGTACTTGAATCACAATGGTAATTCTATTTTTGTAATGTCTTGATGCTCCTACTGGACACTTACGATTGCCTTTGTAGTAGGAGCATCAGGACATGGGTGGCCCGGTGCCCCTACCAGTAGGACTATTTAGAAGAAGCGCGAAGCCGGAGCGGCCAGAACCAATTTGCAAAACTTTCGCGTTGACTACTATTATATCAAGGAGCGTAGCGTAGCATCCACTGCTACCGATAATGAGTGGACAAGCAACGCACTTGGTGCTTCTCATTAAGGACACTTCTCAATAGAGCATATTCTTCTAACATTAACGTCGTTTTTGTTTATACGTATGGTGTTTTTGATGATGTATTGCCGAAAGGATTAACAGTTTAAAATAAGGGTTTATGCAAAATGCTCATTATGAGAATAGGGAATATGCATGTTTTGTTTTTATATTTTTAAATGATATTTACATTCTCTTCGCCCGCGTGGAATTTTGTTCCTGTTCCCGTGACGGCGTAACCCTTTTTTCAATTTTTCTCTGCGCAAAAACCATCCTCGTGCTGCAAGGAATATTCTATAAAATTTTTATCTAAATCACCAAGGGAAATAAGGATTCATTTTTATGTATATAGATTAAGATTGCTTGACTTTAATGTTCATAACGACAAACAACTACGTGATGTCGCGGATAGCTACATGGCTACAAGTGTTTCAGATTGTAAGCTATTCATATTTTGTTAATTATACTTCAATTTAATAATGCCATAGGACAAATATTTTCAACAACTAGACACTAGGCGGTACGAGCTGATAGGTTTTATTATGAGATATGACGTCTAGAGTTCACTAGAGTCGGAACGCTATTGGTCGGAACTTCCTACCAATAGAACTCTTGAATTTCCCTCTCAACATATGCACTTTTAGTAATTATTTTCTTAATCAAATTCTAATCTTTTTTATCTTTTCTTCTAATAGAAAAGACGTCATGTAAAAAGAAAATTGCGCGGTATTTGAATCATACGCAATATGCGTATGATTCAAATACCCTATTGCAAAATATTGTTTTCATTCAGTTCTTATATTGCGGTCGTGCATTGAGATTGAGCCACTCATGCATCCTCTATATTACAGTTAATTTAATGGAGAATGACCTCATAGGGTACAGGAGTATATTTAATAGAAATTAAATAACAAAATCACTGCATTATGATTTTATAGCAAAAAATATACATACACAGGGAAAAGTATTATACACACGTCACAAATCAATGTTCGATGATATTAGAGCGAATACGAGGGGTTTTCATTATCATATTTATACCTAGTATAATTTCCACATCCAAAATGGTAACAAAGCTTTTCTAATTATACAAAAACATAATTGACAGTATTAAGAAATAATGTACATTTCAAAAATAAAAACGAGCATGTCCATCGACAAATTAATGTTGATCGTCGCTATGTATCCTTTGAGCAATTCATCTGGTACTTTTGTTAGATCATGTTTAGCAAGTTATACATAATATTGCATAGTATAAAAGCTGCCAGCCTGTCAACCTGTGCCTTTATGTGCATTTAGGGCAGGGTAGAATCGATACAATGATACGTTTACAAAAGTTATATTTATTTCGTAAAAATTATAATTAATTATTAAATTTACTACTAAAATTAGCACTAGAATAAAATAGTAGTTCTGGAAGTAACATTACAAAAAGTACCAATATGTCTCGCATTCAATTGGTAACTAACAATTTACACGCAAATACAGGTATGTAGCTTGGTTTTACAATTTTTAACAATTTTGCTATGTCCTCAGTGTTGCATGTTTATATTTTATACAAAAGCGAGTTGCGACACATAATAAATAATGATTATTTAAAATTACTTCAGGAAGATTTGGTTTCTATTATACAGAGATCAACTTGCAATCATGTTAGGATGTAAATAGAACAAATGCAGATTTGTTTTTATATAAAAAATTACCATAGATATTTCATTATTGTAACAATAGCTAGCTAACATGTCTTAAAAAAGATGAAAAAGACCTTGGATTCTATTTTAATTTATTATTTATAAAATACGGCAGCGATACCATTTAATTACAATAAGTATTTATTTTAAATCAATTTCAATATTGTCTCTGGGTGCCCGGGTGGGGGGGCCCGCACTATGAGTCACGCCGCAGCCTGCTCTCAACAACGTCCTAACTGCATCACCAAACACTCACTATCCAACAAAATTAATGAAAAAGGGCACTGTAATTAGGAACAATCCTCTTGGCTCTTTCTCACACACTGTGCTACTTTCCTTTTAAACTCCGAATATGATTCTCTCCATTCTTTCTGTAAAAAGAAACAGAATGAGCACTCATCTACTACTGTCGAGCGCGTATGCGCAGATCTTGTTCGGGAGAAGAATCGATGCGTGCAGCAACCTAGTGTGAAATAACGATTCATTGTGGTGTGCTTTTGGTACAGCTGTGTCACATGGCCCTTTTCCAATGATAATATTTTGTGATCTAAATCCCCTCTCACTCCTAAAAACAATCTTCTTGACTTTTCCTAACACATCTCGCAACTTTCTTTTTGAAATCCGAATATCGCTCTCTCCATTCTTTCTGTGGATGCAAACAATAGAAATGTGTGAATGGTCATAATTACAGATGGACTAGGACTACACGACGGTTATGCAAACTGAATTTCAAACATCAGAATATATGGTAATCTAAAATAAACATCAATTTTTATATAAAAGTTATATTATTGGTACATCACTACTTTTATTAATAAAACAACAAAATGTGCTTTAGTTATGGATTTTTAGTCCATAACTAATACTTGAAATTCATTACAGCTCTAAATAATTATAACAAAGAAAGCAAACAAAATAAATGTACAGGTAAGTTACCTAATTACTATTAGATATACGATTAATTCATTCATTTTCAAAGAAAAGGTATTTTTCTTTTAGTATGAATATAAATAATGCAATGAAAGTTTATTTGTATAATACTACTAGACTGGATTTATGGTACGAAAAATATGCCCACTTAGTTAGGCTGCCTTTTCACCGGAGATATGCAATACGTTGCTATGATGAGTGCACAGCACTAGATGCCGAATAAAGATTGGAATTTTGAAAATTTGTAGGAAAAATAACTCGGAGCTGCGCGTCTTCATAGCACATCTTACTAGCTTAGCCACATAGCATATCTCCGGTGGAAAGCCTTATAGTCAATACATATTCAATAACTCGTTAGTCGTTTATGCGAGAAGATAATGGACAGACTAATAAGAGAACAAGTCGCCGCTAGCGGATCTCCGCTCCACCAGAACCAACATGCATACACGGAAGGCAAGTCCATCGAGACCGCCCTGCATAACTTGGTCAACAGGATACAGAGATCGATAAGCAACACAGAGTATGCACTAGGATGCTTCTTCGACGTTGAGGGCGCCCGACCCCAGTCTCAATTGAGGAAACCTTAAACCGCGAAGGCATAAATAAAGATATATCAGCTTGGATAAGAAACATGCTGAACCAACGACTGATACAGGCTGAGTTAGCGGGAACAACACGCATAGTGATAGCAAGGAGAGGTTCTCCTTAAGGAGGACGCCTATCACCCCTACTATGGTGTCTGCTAATTGACGAATTAGTGAACAAGATAAACAGAATGCATATATACACACAGGTATACTCTGATGATAGTGTGCTTCTGATAACAGGAAAGGTCCTCAGTGTCATATGTAATATCATGAACAGGGGACTCAACAAAGCATAGAATGGTGCAGGAGCAAAGGCCTAGACCTGAACCCGGATAAAACCAAACTAGTACTCTTCACGAGGAAAAGAAAACTAGGACAGGCTGAACCAGTAAGACTTGACGGTCACGATCTCGAAAAGGTAAAAGAGGTCAAATACCTGGGTGTGACACTGGACAGCAAACTGACATTCCAGACTCACATAAGCAAAGCCAAAAGCATGCTCAAAGGCCAAAATGGCTATGATGCAGTGTAAAAGAGCTATAGGAAGAACCTGGGGAATAAAACCGGCCATAGTACTGTGGATCTATAAGGCCATAATTATGCCGAGAATCCTGCACGGTGCCCTGGTATGGTGGCACAGAGCCAACATAGGGAGCAATAAAAAAGAACTCGACAAGGCCCAAAGAATGGCAGCACTAATGACCACGGGTGCAATGAGAACAACACCCACTGCCGCGCTAGAGATAATACTGGGACTAAACCCACTAGACCTAGAGGCAAAAAAGAAAGCAGTCGAACAATGGTTCAAACTAAGAAGCATTGGCCTCTGGACAGCAAACGCATTCGATGAAGGCCATGCCAAGATCAGTCAGGGCTATGAAGACAAACTGTCAATGATTCTCTCAAACAATGATCTAATCAAGAAAGAGAGAACCTTTGACAAGAAATACAGAGTACATATAGGACAGAGAGACAACTGGAAGATAGATACAGACGGCACTGTCTGTTATACAGACGGCTCCAGAAAGGCAACAACGAAACTCTCTGGCTCCGGGGTGCACATTAAATGCGATGACGGGACAGAGATAAACAGCTCAACAACATTGGGCAAGTATGCAAGTGTATTCCAAGCAGAAATCTTTGCCATGAAAGAGTGCGCGGAAATAACAAAAGACCTGAATGCCGAAAAGGTCACACTCTACAGCGATAACCAAGCGGCGCTGAAGGCCCTAGGCAAGATAGAGACCACTTCGGCAATGGTAAAGGAATGCAAAAAGGCGCTGGAAAGTCTGGCCAGAACAACCGACGTGACAATTGCCTGGGTACCCGGACATGAGGGCAATATGGGCAACGAGGTAGCCGACGAGTTGGCCAGGAAAGGAGCTGATGAAAACCAAGTGGGCCCTGAACCCAGGCTGCCAATAGCCCACAAAATCACCAAGGGAGTCATCAACCGGAGCATAGTGGCAGAAACCAATCGAAGATGGAAATCATCGCCTGTCATGAGACAGTCGAAGATTTTCATAAAAAAATAGACACAAAAAGAACAAGCCAACTGATGAAATTATCCAGGAAAAATATGAGGCTTGTCGTAGAAGTGATAACAGGCCACTGTAGACTGAACAGGCACCTGACACTAATAGGAGTGAAGACTGATCCCAAATGCCCAGAGTACATGGATGCCGAGCAAACCAGCATCCACCTGCTGGCCGAATGTCCCATGTATTCGCTGAAAAGATGGGAAATCATGGGAACGGATAAACTAGATCTCGAAGACATTCCCAATCTCAGAGTGGAGCAGATTGTAAGTTTTTGCAAGGAAACAGGTAGGTTTGACGATACGCCGTGATTGCCGGGCACCCCTATCCGTTACAGGATAAATAGGGAAAATAGGTGAAATGGCCCACACCGAAGGGCAGATCACCCGTCCGGTCGCGGCGTCCCCTGACGGCAGTAAGTAAGTAAGTAAGTAGTCGTTTATGCGACAACGAGCGATTGTCGGAAACTCATGTTTTGCAGAACCGCAAACATTTCAGGGTTGCAGCGCGATCGGTCGCTGCGCTTTCCGTGGTATTTGCCCACCGAAATTGCGATTAGAATTTTTTACTAGAAATGTTTACGAGAAGTCTCGCGCAAGGCCCCGTCCTTTGCCTTCAAATTACTATGGCGAATTAGTCTGGAAATTTTAGTAAATTAGCCCAAAATAGGCGGACGGAGTGGGAGTGGACATAGGCTAATGGATTTATTGATAAAGTACTTATATAGTCATATTTCCATCATTTCAATATCAAAGCAGAAACCTTTAGATATTGCCACAATATTTGTTCCTAACTGCTTGTCTAGTAGTTTACACATAAATAATCCTTGGATATATGCACACATTTAGAATTATTGTTCCGTTTAATATTATGCTTACAAAAGTAACATTCTTTATTTTATGATAAATACTATATTAGAAGACTCACATTTTTGTAGTTCCTAAATAGGAGCTGTGCAATAAAGTCATACACATTATTGTTGCGTAATAGTAAATTCATTAATATCTAACTCAATAACAAAAAATAAATAAATGTACCTACATGCACCTTTAATCTATTACTGCCACTTTCGTAAGTATAATTTTTCTATTGTCTACCTTGTGATAAAAGACACCCGCTTTCTAGCTATGTGTACTGGACGTTGTGCATTCGCATGAAGTAGAGTTAGACTCACTCAGACCCCGACAGAATCATCGCCTATGCGGACAGAGGATAGATATGTAGACACGTTTCAATGCCAGTTACCGGCATTGGACGTATCGCATCAAACGGCAGAATTTTTCAAATGCGTCCACCTGATCGCATTTTGACGCCGCAAAAGTTGACACAACGTCTATCATCATGCTGAACGGACTAATCAGAGGAAAGCAATAATTGGCCTTCAGCAAGTGTACCAGTGCACGAATACTTGATCCGTAAGGAGATTCGGTGGTTGCAATTCTTTATTCTGCCAATTCAGCAGTTAGAAGATTTTCTTCTCGTACAGAGTACTCCAAGTGTCTTGAATCTTTAAGTATGACCCTTTCCAGGTAGACAAGCTTTTGACGATTCTACTTATCATACATCATACTTATTCTAGAGTTTTCCATTGTCACCACCAAGTATATCACTGTCACGCTTATGTGGGCCCAGGACCCATAGTCCAACTAGTTAGTGAGACGTATGAATAGTTATAGTCAGAACTATATCATTTTAACTTCGTTATAACAGGCCTATGGCGTGTAAGTACTCATCAGATCAGTATGAATTTGCATTTGATATTACTTTATGTAACTTTTAAATCAATATTTGTAATGCTGTATGTTGTTTTAAATATCATTTTTCTAATTTATTAGTGACAGTATGAATAAAGGTGCAATGTGTACAACAGAATACTGACTTAACCTTCACTATAAAATCTCTACAATTCAAAGTGATAGTAAAATATCAGTACTGCTAAAGCTTCTACTGGAGATGCAAACAATCTAATGTAATAAAATAAAAGATGATTAAGAGAGAGAGAAACTGTACAATTTTACTTACTGCAGCGTCAACATTAGCAGGACTCTCGTCGTTTGGGTCTGCCAGCATAGAAATAACACTTATGAGGATGGTTTCCACTGTGTGAACTGGCAGCCACCTTTCTGACGCCTTCTCATAACCCCATTTGTCATCTCCAGGTTCATGAAGTATTGATATGCACACATCTCCATTCTTTTCAACTGAAATTTAAATATTTTATTTAGTCACAATCTATAACTCTAATAGTCTTCTTCATCCCAGTGTTAATCCCAGTCGCCTCTGAATCTATCAACTTGGAGTCTGGGATTCGCTATTACCAATCCAACTGCGGATTCGGCTAAGACCTCCACAACCCAAAGGCGATATTGAAGCACTGCAGTTAGACAAGTTGTTGGAGTTTTGAGGGCTCCAACTACTGGTAGCGACTGCCATAGATGTTTGCATGGCAACCAGGACCAATGGCTTAACGTGCTCTCCAAGGCACGATCAGACCAATGCAAATACCCATATTCATGCATACACATATTTGCACAGAGCGAGGATCGCACCTGCGCCTCGTGCGCGGCGGCCGCGGTCACCAACGCTACGCCATGGAGGCTGTCGATAACTCTAATAGTCTATTGCCATTTAACTAAAAAATATTGTAGGTATTAGACGTTTTTGTTAAACAGAATAAGATGAGTAGCTTTGTGCAATTTGTGAGGGAGCGACAAGATTCTATATCTATCTGCATAGACAGATGATGACTTTGTTAAGCGCATGGACCAGATTAAGTACCCGGGGTATGAACTGATACCCAGACAGGCCAAATGAATTGACATGGCTGGTATCACTTGGGAAACAATTTTAGGCTTGTCGTTTTACATGACTATGAAGCATGGTTGCTAAAGCCTTGGTCAGTCACTTTTTATACTATGTATAATGTACTAGCATGTATGTGAGTTTCGTTTGGGCCACAAGATCTTGGTAGCCCACTACATTCCAAAGAAGTTCAACATAATTCCATACTGCAGTTGGCTACTACATGATATTTGTTTAGTTTATTTCCCAGATGATGAATGTATAATCAGTAACATTACTGTTGTGTGACATGACTGATCTGGTCTAGATGTGACAAATTGGAGATACTACGTTGTGAGTAACATTAGAGTTCACTATACTTGCTATTATGGCCATTTTGACATATTAACTAAGTTACGATATTGACCGAGTAAGGCGGTCTAGTCATCTGTAGAGTTGATAAGGTAGTAGATAAGGTGGTACTTATCGGCCCTATAAAAGAGAGAACAAATAAGCTATGCCAAGTTCTCTTAGTATTTAATGGCCATCAAACCGTGCAAGTATTGTAGTTTGTGCTCATACAGAAATTGAGCTTAAGGTGAACACATAAAAATATCACTGCATGAGGACTATGCATCTCATTTATACAGAAATGATTTTATAATACAGAATTTATCTTTGTGTAGATAAGGGTTAGCTTGCACTTTCATACTCCCTTTAGTGAATAGGAGCATGATAAGGTGCTGCCAGATGTAGTTCAACCCCCAGCCTCTTGAATGAATAAGGATTAATTTTCATACTTACCTACAAACATATATGTTTCTATAATATCTCATATTCAAATTATTGGAAGTGACATTTACTTACTATTTGGATGCCATATTTCAGTAACAAATTTCATCCGGGGTGGCCTCAAAGGATATTCCTTAGGGAAGTGTAAATGTGCTTTGAAGAACCCACCCTCACTGAAAAATAAAGACTTGCTTTTAATTTATTGAAATGTTCTGAGAAAAAAGAATGACATTCAATGAGTAACATCTAGTTGTTATGCAAACTAAAAATACCATGCCAGTAGTAAAAAACAATATTATAGAATGCTTAGTCATGGGCTGATTTGTAAAGTAAAAGGTTTGAATTTACAATAAATTTAATGGCCATGTGTAGCTAACTAACATAATACCGCAAGTACTTACTACAATGTGTCTGGAGGACCAATGATGAGGACTTCCCATCTGTATATGTCATTGTCATCTATCAATCCAGCAGAAAACCCTTCCACTGGATTTTTGTTCAATTCTGTAAACAATTTAAAACAAATGATACACTTCATAAATACAGATACGTGTTGTTTTTCATTTTAACTTAAAAACTAAAGGAAACATGAAACTCTGCCAAGTGTAACTCGTAAATATAATTGTAAATAATAATTTGCTTCTATGACTTTGGCACAAACACCTGTCATCGTAGCGGATATTGATTTTGTAACACCGTACTCAATTTTCAGTGCAGATACCGAAATTAACACATGTTTATTACAAAGAAAGTTACAGAGTCATAGTGTCACATCATCCGAACCACAAAGATACTCAAAATTCGACCCGCTGAGGTCAATGATTGCTTGAAACTAGTCAAACAGTCGTAATGAGAGTATTTGGCTCAAATAATAAGGATATTTATAGAAAAAACTTACCAGCTAGCTGCTTTTTTAATAAAAGCGAAGACTGTGGCTCTGACATTAATTACAATTGTGAAATTTACCCTGACGACACGAAACAAATGATTTTTCCACAAAAGATGGCTGGCTGAGTTTTGAGCAGGTTGTGAAACATATGAGTTATTGCTTGTTTCCGGTAACGATGTTGCCACTTCCTTTTTAATATTATAGTAGAAATACGAATTCATAAGTAAACGAAAAATGTTATGATTCATTAATAATAATACAAATGATTAATATTTTATTCGTTGCGTGTATATTACTATTAGGTAGAAGCTTTAGTACAAACTCGGAAATGATTGACACATTTTTAAACATTGTTAACCAAAATGTTAAGCTGTTTTACATTCCAATGTGCCATACAACCAATTTATAACAGCACAATTCAGTTTAGCGACAAGACAGCTAATGAAATATGTAAAACATCATTTCTCTAAAAGAGTTTTATAGTAGAAAATAATGTACTTTCTTAATATTTTTAGTCTGTGGTGTGATTTTACATTTGACTAATTGTCAATATGGTAACACTGACCGGAAACAGCAAACTCCATCTATGATTTTACGGTATCAACTGTGAAGACAAATTACATTTAAATTTGGCATACGTACTAAAAATATTTTAAATTTATTGCTTTAGTTGTTCAGGTATACTTTACTAATACTACTATGTATTTAAAACGTATATTACTTAAGCTGCTATGTAATATGCCAATAACGAGTACAACGAAGCATTGTTCGGCAATAATAAAAGACAAGAGTATTCTTTTGAAAGTTTATTTACTTAACATTTAAAGTATTTATTTCTATCATAAACAAAGATATTTTATTGATCTTCGCTGGTCTTCTTTTTCTTTGTCTGATGCGCAGCATGGCCGTTAATCTGCTGTTCCATTTTCCTTTTCTTTTTGTTCTTTTTTGATTTTTTATTTTGTACACTATTATCTTTTACCTGTTTATTATTGTTCGTGTTACCTGAACACTTATATGAGCCCACAATATCGAGCATCGCCTTAAAATCTAATTTAGTTTGAACTTTACAACTTTCGTGGAACATTTTCATTGTGTTAATTAACTTTTTCAGAGTTGTTACGAAGTTAGCTTTTACTGAGAATTCTGTATCATTCTTTACAGAGTTTACTAGGGCACTTTCAAAGTTTTCTTCCAAAGTTAATAAATCGCTAATAGATTTTTCAGAAGTTGGTTTATTTCTTCTCAATGCTCGATAAAAACCTGCCATTAACTCAAGTCCCTCATTACGACGAAACTGTCTCACATTATTATTGAATATGTTTTCAATGATTCCAGGAATTAATTCATAGCTACCGTTCCATTCCATTTGCAGAACATTATGGAAAAAAATTATAGGAAGCATGCAGTTACGATTTTGAAAGTAACTTTGTAGGGCCTCTTTTAAAATGGTCAAAAGTTTTGTTTCCAGTGTTAGTTTTGATTTTTTTGGTGAACTGGGCCGTTTAATCTTTTGGGAACAATGAATAATAAATGTTGCAAAGAAGGTGATGATATCTCCAAGGGCTTGAAACAAGAAATGCGATCGTGCACCTTTATCAATGGTTGCTTTCATGTAATCACATAAGATTTCAATATTAACATCATCTACTGAGGAGAATTTTCGTACTTTAGCAAGAACTTTAATAGTTTTCCTTACTCTATTTTCTAATTCACTGAACTGATTGTCTTGTATACAGAACTCTAAGCATCTAGTAAGAGGTGCGATCATTCCCAGACAAATATCCATAGAGGGGTCTTTTTCTAAATAAATATCAATTAGATCAAGAACTCTAATTCGGAAATCAGACAGAGCCTTTTTATCTTTGCGATCTTTTTTGTTTTTTTTGCCTTTGCCTTGTCGGAATTGACTGAAGGCCTCAGCTAGTGCTTCGTCAAGTTTCTGGCCTTCTTCTTCATTAATCATATCAACATCAATACTTTCAGTGTCTGATTCTGGCACAGCAGAACCTAGAGCCTTCTGTATAGCTAACCTCAGCTGATCAGGTGTTTTTAAATCTTCCTCATCATCACCTTCCATTTGGCTGTCACTGTCATCATCGTCACTATCTTCATCACTGTCTTTACCATTTTTCTCTTCTCCATTTTCGCTATCTTCCTCTTCTTCATTTTCAGATTCTGAGTCATCTTGCGTAAGGGGATTGGAATCATTCTCAGGATCCAGCACTGATACTATTTGTCCAATAGCTGAAGGGGTTAAATATTCCCACAAAAGTCTAAATACACACTGTACAATAGATCTGAGGACACTTGACTCGGCTGATAATATGGACAGTAAAACTTCGACCAAGACTTCAATCCACTCTGGTTCACCTAAAAGGTCACCTTCTTTTACTAGTTTAGGTTTCTTTTTCTTTTTATAATGCTCATAACAGCTCTTGAGTTCTTTAATGGAACTTCTTGCGATTTTCACATGTACTGGTTCAGAGAATAAGAATAGTCCAAGTTGGTACAACAGAATAAGAAAAACATTATCAACTTTGGACTTTGTGTCATTCTTTTCTATATTTTGACAAACTTCCATCAGCATTTCCCAGCATTCAACATTTTCTTGAGGGAACTGTTTCTCTATTTTGGTTCGAACCTGTTCTTTTTCAAGAATACTGCAGATAAAATTGCACAGTGATGACAGAACATTGACTAAATTGTCAACATTAGAGAATCTGGATGTAAAACAACGGTAGAAACAGGACTTGATTGAACCTGAAAAAGAAGAAAACAAATGAATTTAATGAATAACTGTATAAACTATTGTGGGGTATTTTAGAGGCACCACCATAATTTTCGTTCCAATTTAAACCTGCTATCGGAGCACCTGTTGATTGACGGACAACACTCTGGTGTAGGTACTTTCCTCTCCGGGTTTAGCAGTCTAAATAGTAAGAGTAGGTGAGCAGGCCCTATCACCAATGATTTTCATTACTGTTCTCGAAAATATATTCCGGAATCTAGACTGGTCAAGCAAAGGCATACTTATAAATGGAAACTACCTAAGCCATCTCCGGTTCGCGGATGACATTGTCATAATTGCTGAAACTACTACTACTACTAATAATAATAAGTCTAGCAACAAAGATGAAATAACAAAAAGAATCAACTCAATTTGGAACAAATTTTGGTCATTGAAAGAAATTTTTAAAGGATCATACAAACTAAATTTTAAAAAAGATCGTATTTGAAACATGTCTGCTGCCATGCCTACTGTACGGATGCCAAACCTGGATTTTCACGGAAGTGAAAACAAAATCAAATGCACTCAACAAGTAATGGAGAGGAGCATGTTAAAAATAGGTAAAATTCAGAAAGTCAAGAGCGAAATCATCAGCCGAAAAACGAACCTTACAGATACTCTAACACAGGCACTAAAACTAAAATGTAACTCACTAACACTACTAATAACATGGTCATATGGTATGGAAATAAAAGGGTTTTTCATTTTTTATTATTTAGGTGAGCAGGCCCCAGTCTTCAAAGTATAAGCTTTGGATATAACTGGGACTATAGTGTAACGAAGCTTAATGCTATAAAAATAAGTGGAAACATGTAAAAAAAAGCTTATACTTACTTGATAGCTCAGTACTGATTGGCACAGTCTCATCTCCACCAACTTTAAAAAATCCAAAACACATTAATAACTTCATGTATGTTAATTTAAACTCCGTTTCATCCTTCACAGATTCATGGCTCACCAGGTAAGACAAAAGTTCTGCGGCTTTCACCCTTTCATTATTGTACCAATTTCTTTCAACATCTTCTTTTATAGATTTCTTAGATGTATTCAATAGGACACCCTTGAATAATTTTGCCATTTTTTTCACACCATCTTTATTTAGATCGGCGATTATCGATTTTACGATTGTTGTGCCTGTTATTTCTGTGAAATTCATTTCTCCTGGATTAAATAGCACTTTCTTTAATATATCAACTCGGACATTATTGTCAACTTTCTCAGATTTTAATGCTTTAGCTAAGGCATTAAGAAGTTCTTTTTGTTTTTTAATCATTAACTTGTTGTCATCTTCATTGTCTCTCTTGCTTCTGATTTTGCTTGCTGTCTGAAGTCCTTTAAACCAATCCATGAACAGTTTGAAGAAATTTTTGCTTATTAAGTCAGGAAGACATTCAGTATTATCATTTATATTGTTTAGTATGGTAGTTAATAAACTGATAGCAACCAATTCTCTATTTCTATTATGTTTTACCAGTTGGCTATCTATACCAGATGTCCAAAACAGTTTTAAATCTGGAGAGTTGGCAATTTTTGTACCAATTTCCTTGTAGATGGGATGCCCCACTGAGTTGAAATCAATTCCAGTCTGTAAGAGAGAGTAACTTTGTTTGTACTTGGTTTAAAACATATACATATATCAAAAAGTTAGTAGGCTATGCAGGCTGCATGGGGGCAGAAGAAACGCCACAGCATGTGCTTACAGAGTGCACGAGCGTGGCCGCACAACGGGCGAAATTCCTCCAGTCACCAGCGTCACTCCGGGAAGCATGTGGAAACCTGAAAAGGCTGCTGGCTTTTTGGGAGGATCTGGGTTGGTTGGAATGAGAGGTAAGATGGTACGCACAATGGCCCAATCAAGAGGCTAAGTGCGGAACCGCCCAGTCAAACTAACTAACTAACTAACTAAGTTAGTAGGCTAATCCATAATCTAAAAGTCGCGCAGGGGGCTTTGGAGCGAGCTATGCTTGGAGTTTCTCTGAAGGATGGAATTGGAATGGGTGTTTACACAAATCCCAAAGCACATCGACCGATCAGCCTGACCTCCTTCATGCTAAAGACCATGGAACGTCTGTGCGAGAGGGAGCTGAGAGATGGAGCACTAAAGCAGTTACCATTACACGCAAACCAGCACGCATACAGCTCCGGTAAGTCCACGGAATCAGCCCTCCATCTTGTGGTCAGCCGGATAGAGGAGGTGATCGAACATCAAGGCATCTGCCTAGGTACGTTCATAGACATCGAAGGAGCCTTCGACAAAACCAATTTCACTAGTATTAAGGCCGCCCTGTCAAAACATGGCACAGAATCGGTACTTACAGACTGGATAACAAACATGCTCAGCAAGAGAGTGGTTCGCCTTGGAAAAGAAGATCAACGGCCTTGATAGCCAAAGGCTGCCCACAGGGTGGAGTAATCTCTCCACTCCTGTGGAACCTAGTGATAGACGACCTGATCACAAGGCTGAACAAAAACAGAGACTATACAATAGGATACGCCGACGACCTTACCATCCTTATCTCTGAAAAGGTAGCAGGAACAGTCTGTAACCTTACACAGCAAGCCCTACGCATCGTGGAAAAATGGTGCGAGGAATTCGATCTATCGGTGAACCCGACCAAAACAGAGTTAGTAATGTTCACGAACAAAAGGGTACTGGGAGAATACCGTCTACCCAAACTCTTCGATACTGAACTCCAATTGTCAAAAGAGGTCAAATACCTCGGCCTCATTCTAGATAGTAAATTAACATGGAGTAGCCATCTAGACAGCAAGTTAGAAAAGGCCGGAATCACCTTCTCTGGCAGTGCAGAAGGATGATCGGCAAAAAGTGGGGCCTTACACCAAAAATCATTCTATGGCTTTACGAAACAGTGATCCGCCCCATGATAGCGTATGGCGCTATTGTCTGGTGGCCAAGGACCGAAAACAGCACGATATCAGCTAAACTACAACGGACCCAAAGATTAGCCTGTAGGGCAACCACGGGATGCATGAAGACCGCCCCCACGGCGGCAATGGAAGTCATGCTCGGACTCCCACCATTGGATCTGTTTATCCGCCAAGAAGCAACAGCTGCGGCTATACGCCTAAAGGCACTAAACCTATGGAGAGACAGGAATACACGACATACATCACTGCTCACAGATCTCACAGCTAAGCTGCCTATCATAGGAGCAATAAATGATCGTGTACCGAAACAGCACATATTTGATAAGAAATACAAAATCCAGCTCCATGAAGATCACCGCTGCGAGGCACTATGCCCAGCAGAAATGTGTATCTTCACAGATGGATCAAAAACGGATAAAGGCACGGGAGCCGGCGTCTTCTCAGAAGACCTCAACATCACCATCTCAAAACCGCTAGGGACCCACAACACAGTATTCCAAGCAGAATGCATAGGGATAACCCTGGCGGCTTTATCAGTAATACTACTACTACCACTCTATACGTATATTGTCGGACAGCATGGCCGTGCTGCAAGCCTTAAACAGCCACACTATAAACTCGGGACTAATACTGGAGTGCCATCTTAAATTAAACCAAATAGGCAACACCAACAACATAATCCTGCAATGGATCAAGGGCCACAGCGGCTCGCGCAGCAATGACGCAGCGGACGAGCTTGCTAGGAGAGGATCTGACATGGTCGCAATGGGACCTGCGCCCATAATACCGATCCCCTTTGCATACCTACGAACCATCGTAAACAAACGAACGATAGACCAACACAACAGATACTGGACAAACCTGGAAGGATGCAGGCAAGCCAGGGAAGCAATCCCTGTGCTTGAAGATAGACTGACCCGGCGTCTTCGACAACTGTCAAAACAACAACTACGCATGGCTACAGCTGCCATCACGGGGCACGGCTCCTTTAATAAACACCTTTTTATTTTAGGAATCACCGACAGCCCTCTCTGCAGAGCCTGCATGAGAGAGGAGGAAACAGTGGCACATGTGCTCCTACACTGTCCTGCAACCGCCACATACAGGGCTAAGTACTTCAATAATACAGGTACGCTCCGGGAGATCACCAGCAGTGTGAAGAGCCTGCTGGCGTTCTTCAATGAGTTGGGGTGGATCGAGTGAAATGCCCACCCTCACGCAAAAACCGCGCCATGACGTGGAGTTGCGGATACCAGCCCGTGTTACCATACCATACCATGGAATTGGAAACGAGGTCATCCGAAAAAGATTCAAAGTTACCGACATAGCTGGCAGAATAAACAAGCTGAGGTGGTAATGGGCTGGCCACGTCTGTCAAAGGACCGATGGCCATTGGAGCAGATGAGTCCTAGAGAGGGGACCGCGAGAAGGCAAACAAAGGGTAGGACGCTGCCTAGCCAGGTGGATTGATGACCTGAAAAGGTGGCTGGGATGGTCTGGATGCGGAAGGCGGAGGATCGTACGAAATGGCGCACATTGGGAGAGGCCTATATCCAGCAGTGGACTGCAGTGGGCTAATTGATTGATTGATTGATTGTTTGATCTTACCATTATCTTCTCACACACTGTGTGAATGTTATCCTCACAGAGGATTTCAGCAGAACCTATGAGTTTTCTGAGCTTCACTTTGTCAGGGAACTTTGTACTGCTGACTATTAAGAAATAAAGTGAGTCCAGGCTGTGTTCCTTTATATCTTTTTTAAATTCAGGTTTGATTAATGGCCAGATGTCTGTACCAAATTTATCAGCATCCAACTGTAATAAATGCAATAGATTAAGATGGAACTGAACTAAGTATGGCTTATGATATGGGTAACAGAATGCAGATAAACATTCAACCTTAACAATAACTACACATTGAGATAAACTCACCTTTTGCCTAACTAGTTTAAAAAAAATGGATTTTGATTTATAATTCAGTGTTATCCATCAAAAGATACTTTCCGGAATTAATTTAGACGAGTAAATTTTTAAATATAAAGAATTACTTACTCCATTAATAGAATCAAGCAATATAAGGTATGCAACAGTGCTCAGATAAGACTTCTTCTTGCTCCCTGCTAATAACAAATTTATTACTTCACTCTGCTCTTCATTTGTACATTTTATGAAGCGACCTGAACGTAATATGGCTCCACAAACTAGGATTTGGCCAAGAGCTACATCTCCAACTTCCTAAAATTTCAAATTAAAAACTTAATACACTATTAAACAAAAACTTAAATCTAAAAGTAACTTTGTACCCTTACGCTTTTGGAAGAACCATTGCTATGGAGTTCCTTTTTCACAAGTTCTAGTAATTGAGTGACGGATACTTGCTCAAATTTTGATAATAATGTTACCAAAGTGGCAAAGTATCCAGTTCTCACATCTGGTACATTCGCACCTAAACTCCTTACTAGCCTTTTGAGAACATACTTCAGGTCTTTTTCATTCTGAAACAAAAAACATATTTATATAAGCAGTTTTAGGTAACAAGCATTTTAAACTTGAATGTTAGTTAGTAGCGTTAGCTAAATTAAAGCTTTTATTATGAGAACATTGTATAAACATAGACTTATAAAAATATTAAATAAAATCCTAACCTCACTGCCCGTTAACTGCGATATTATTTTACTCCCTCCAACAAGTTTAGCATCATCTTCAGGAGCTTTAAGTAGATCAAAAGCGTCTAAAACTGAAGAAGTCACTTTAGCTTCCGTATGAGGCTTAATAGAAACAATTTCTTCTTTCATAATGCCGTAATTATAATTCTTTTAACAACTATTTATTCCCACATGGACCATAAAGCGCACATTTTACTCACAAAATAATAATGACAATGACAGCTGACAGCATGACGACAGTAGCCAAAGAGTATAAGAGTTTACAGTTACTAACGAGAATTGACATCCGGATAGGCGAGGTTCTTTTTATCTGGATTTTAAGACATGCTTACTAGACCTTTATGTCAAGTCTTATTTCTGAATTATTATATTAAATATGTATCTTATTACTTATTATAGTTGTACTATGATGATGATAATGAGTTGATGGTGATGATGATGATGATGACGGTCATTGAGATGATTGCTGCCTCAGTAAAGTAGTGTGGAATTTACTAGAAACTACCTTGGGAGATTTGGATTGGAACCAACACGAAAAGACACATTTCACTGTAATGCTACTTTTCTACACTAGTATGCGTTGTCCAAGACTTTATGTCTAAAAATTCACTATTTTTATGTATAAAAACTTGAATTCACACTAATTTCGGAAAGTAAAATAGCGATGTACGCTTCTTCGAATGCGGGTTACTTTTTTAAAAGTTGCTCGCTGAACCCCAATCCAAACTTCATTTTGTATCAATGTTTAACGAAACTTGTATTTGTCAAAATTATAATTTTATTAACTACTAAGTAACTGTTTATTAAAATTGTGACCATCTTGACCGCATTGTGTTGTGTGAGTGTGACTGCCTTTATTTAATTAATCGTCTTTCAGTTTTGGTTTAAATTTACTTAATCGTAATAACCACAATGAACAGCATTTCACAAACTTACATACTTAAGTATTTGTGTATAATAATATATTGAAATGGAAAAATATAAACATAATGAAAAGAATTTTTATACATAAGTACCTAAGCACTACAGAAATGTTTTTCAATATGAATAAATTTAAATCTTTTTCGCACTTGTCTATACTCTGTAGTCTGTGGTGCCACTCTCTTCGATGTTGATAGCCGAAAAAATATATATTTCCGTCGCTTCCATAATTTGATGCGCGCGCCTTTAGTATTCCATGTTTCTAAACATGGCAGGTCGAAGTGGATACGATGATGTTAATCCCAGGTATTTATTGTACATTACTGTAAAAATCAGTTTTAATTCCATAGTAAAGTGCGCGTTAGCAATTTTTGATTACGATTTCGTTTCATATTGTGGAATCCAGCTATTTGTATAGAAAAATGATCATGTTTTGCCATCCGATAACATTGAATAAAAATAGGATTTATACATAAGCTTATAAAGTTATTTCTAGTTGTTTGATATTATCTCGCCCCGGGATACATCCATGATTACTTAATTTCATGTAGGAGTGTGTGTTTTATAGTTTATAGGTTATAAATTTCCAATGGTTGTGGTGCTCCTTTCAGGGATTTCGGTGGCGGCAGAAGAACTGTCGGTGGCCGCCCCCTTCCCTCCGAGCCTCCGTATAAGGCTTACGTGGGGAATTTACCCTCCGGAACAATTCAAGGCGATATGAGTAGGATTTTCCCTGTAAGTAGAAGTCTACCCACTTAATACCATGGTTTAACTGTTTTGGAGAATAAAATAACACATGTATTTGATAACAGTGATGTCAGATAGATTGTGGTATTTATTATTCGGACCGCACTTTGAATTTACATGATATGTTGATTTCCTATGGTGTTGCTTATGTAAATTTCTATGTGGTAATTTCTTCCTTACTGTAACACACTGTAAAGTACTGTTATTATCACAGTTTAATCCTGTTATACTGAAATAGAAATTACCATGCTCTTGTTTCAAATCTGTACTCATACAAATCTGTAGCAATAAATTTAAATCACCAGTGAACTGATTTTAGCTTTCATTTCAAAACAGTGCTAAAATCTTAAATTAATTAATTTAAATATTCATATCTACATTGTGATGGCTTCACAAAAGTGTATAAATCTGTTGGTATTTAGAATTGTGATGGCCATTACATGTGCAAATATTTAGAAGAATGTCATTTAATTTGTTCAGTCTTGAAGATTCAATGACACTCAAATGAAATTTTAAATATTTTGAACGACTAAAAATAATAATAATCATGATAATGGAAAGGGCCCGAGTATTAAATAAATACTTATTCACTAAGATGTTGCTGTTAATTAATATAAACTCCATCATTCATATGAAATATAGACCTCAGTGTTGAGTGTATCATCTTACTCATGATATACTCTGTTTGCTGAGCTACTATAAACAAACTCAGTACTGACATGTCTCATATCTCTTAAGGTCACCACTGTTGCTAGGATAATTTAGTATCTCATGTTACCAAAATTATTATTATAAAAAAAATAATGTTTTTTCTTTATTAGAAAAAGGCTACAAATGAATATGTGATGAGAACTCAACCTTATTACAGCTCTTAACTCTACACTATTCAAGCACACGAGCGAGCCACACAGATGTCAAAGACGATGTGTGCAACAGACAACACTTACAAATGTAGAAGGAGCGTCTTACAAACATATTATTTAAATAAAAATTTGTAGTAAATTAATAACATTCTTATTTACAGAACCTAGCAATAAAAAATGTGAGGTTGGTAATGGACAGAGAGACGGACAAGTTTAAAGGATTTTGCTATGTGGAGTTCGAATACCTCGAAGATTTAATTTCTGCAATTGAAATGAATGGGGTTCTTAATGTAGACGGCAACTTTATTAAAATTGATGTGGCTGAAGAGAAAAGAAACGACAGGTGAGTTTCCAAATAATATAGAAATAGTTTACTTGAGCTATTCTCAAATCAAATCAACATTTCAATATGCAAATATTGTAACTACCATACAAAGTTAGTGAAGTTCTGAACTATGTTAATTTTCATTAACATTATCACATATTGTGGAATGTGAACATTTAAAATGTAGTTTATAAATTTTGCTTTCTTTTTCTATCCCCGGTATGGTTTTAATCAATGATCTAATATTAAAATAAGCTGTATATATTATGTCAATATTATCGTGATGTGATAAAGTGTACCTTTATCTTGTTCTCCATTACATTCACTGATTAATGCATGTCCTGTTGCACTCATACTTGCGTTGGGATAGGTAATTTTGCTTGGTTTCGGCGTATCAACATCCTTGAGGGCCGAGCCAACCTCATATGCTAGTCGATACACTCATTAAACGGTCGATGCGGCTCAGGTACAGGCTTTTCTCTTAGATTAAGATGATCAAACGGCAGCCACTCCTGGGAAGCTAATATACCAATCTGAAACTATTGGCAGACCTTACGCTCTGAAGTGCAAACATGCATTTTTTGGTGAAATTGATGATGGTTGACACAAGAACTGTAGCTGTGGATGTCTTAGAAGGCGACTAAGGAATAGGGCTGTTCTCCATCTGCCAGTTAATATACAGCCTATGAGAAAGTGCCCATTTGACGGCAATAGGCTCGCCTCCTATTACATGGGATTGTACAACATAGTTGGCAAATTTTGGGTGTTAATGAGGTGTATTAACACCACTTCCTACCCCTTCAGGGATTTACAGGCGTGAGTTTATGTATGTATGTATGAGGAAAATTTGCTCAGATTAGAGTATTCATTTTTAAGTGGCAGTGTTAGATCTATCTACCTCTTTAATACCTAAATGATAATTAGTAAAGACTGTGTACATGTAGCTTGTATAATAATCTGGGCCAGTGATACTAACAATGTTTTTTTTTTCTATTTTAATTATTCAGCTAACTGTGCCTATCACACAACCGTTAATAACTCACTAATTTTGGCTATATGGAACACTGCTGACTAATTCACTAATGTGTTGTATTTAATTATAATAATAAATCAATTTGCAAATTATTTGGGATGACATATTTTTTGACTTGACTAGAGTATTTAGCATTGTCTAACAGTAGTGGTGTATGCTGGATAACTGTATACCAAATTTACAGCTTTATAGACCAAAAATAAGCTTGTATTTTTTTTTAATCTATACCATTTTATCACTCACTCTTATCATGTGCACTGTTTAAACGTTGTGATGTGATTGTAACGATTTCTCGTTACGTGGTGCGACAGATCTTAATCTTGAGCTCTGCCCTAGTCACGTACCTAGTCAGCTATTTAGAGCTCACTGACTAGGTACGTATCCTAACTGCTTGGATACGTAGCAGATGATGTCGCCATGGAGTCCTAATGAGTCAGAGCTCTAAAAAGATTCATTAGAGGCACAGATTCACATAAATACACACGACCTCCCAGACCAGACAACAGCGTTTTAAAGCGGAAGATACGCGACGGTATTTTAATGAAATGTGGCGTAAGCCCATTGAAAGAAATCCGAATTAACTTAAAAGTAGCTAAATGCTAAGTCTTTCTTTCGTGTAACGTGCGGTGCGTGCCCGAAGTTACGGATGTACGTTTCCTGTAGACCCCATCATCTATAGACCAGCTATGCAATTCTGTAAGCTTACAGCGTCGAGCAAATCGCTACGACCGACCCTGATAGAGATTGTCATTGGTTGATCCCAGTGACGTCATCTACTCCGATCAATGACAGTGTCTATCAAGGTCAGTGGCAGTGCTGTGGTCGACGCAGTATGTTTAGAGAATTGCACAGCTGACTCCATTCTAACAATGTTATATGGTAGTTAATATATCGGAATGATTGTAGTAGTACAACCCCGCACGTATACTGACCGGCAATCATCTTGACCATGTACTGTAAGTTGACCAGAAAGCTTTTTAGGTCTCTTTGACAGAAGTGCGGGGCGCGATGGTCAATTAACCAATCATAGAACAAAATAAACCAATCACGAGCTTAAATAGTTCACGTCATTTGTTGATCAGTCCTTTTTTTTTTTTTTTTTGTGGTCCGTATAGTGCATATCCGCGGATTTTCTGACGATGTTCAGATGTTCGCCGGCACTTATAAGTCAGCGATATTTATATCTCGGGGCGTAATAATTTGAGCTGTCGAGTTCGTTCGATCGTTCGAAAAGTTCTTACAGCATCATCAGTACACATTTTTTTTGACTATCTTTTGAATAAGTATAGCAGGCTGTGCTACGAGGGTGGAAGAGCTCAATTTTACATGCCGAGGTATAGCATGCTATAATTTACAGAGGAGGTTTCGACCGCGGGCGGCGAGATGGTCGCGACGGCGGCGGTGGTCGTGTCGGTGGAGGCGGTGGCGGCGGTGGCGGCTTCAGGCGAGAGGGCGGCGGCGGAGGTGGCGGCGGAGGCGGCGGCCGCGGTACGTACGACCACTTCGATGGGCTCGACCGCCGCGCGCCACGCCACCCCGGTGGAGGGATCCCACATGGTAACACCATCCCCATTACTAACAATACATCAGTACAAATGACGGAATTATTCATAGTTGCTGGTACAATGGAGAAGCAAGTAATGTAATGTGATATTTTTAAAAGTTTACGCGAACATCACTCACTAAAATAAAACCACTTTATAATGGATTCGATCACGAATGTCGGGCCTAACGTAAATAATTCCGAATAAATCGCATAGAATCTATTAAAAAGTGGTTTTATTTCAATAATGTAATGTGATTAATTATTGGGTTAAATGGAGGAATTTGTGTCGTGTGTTGTGGGACTAATAATTTTGAATACTGTTTAATAAAGGTGCTATAAGCTATGGGTATACTAATTTCTCGGATTCGGATTTCTGATCATTTTTAATGTGTGGCCTGGTATAACTGTGTTAATATTAAGATGTGTGTATACTAAAGTAAAATTATTCTTATGCCGTAAACCCCTTTTTGAATAAAATCATACTAGTAACCGAAAATACTATTCCTCTAACACCCCCAACCAAGCTAAATTGTGTGTTTTAGAAGTGGGTCCTCACGTCGGTAGAGAAATGGCTAGAAGTTGAAACTTTACGATTAAATAGTAAAAAATTATCTAGCTACATATTTAAATCGAATAAAGGAGAAAATATTGAATCGGTGTTTAGGCGGGTTTGAACCCGCGATCTTTGCATTACAAGAGCAATGCTTTGACCACTAAGCTACCAGACCTCGCCCTAATCAATTCAAATTTCTCCTTCTATATCTGTCTTTGGGGCGACAGTGGAGCGCCTACTGATGTTCTTATACTTTCGGAACCAATGAATTATTTTTCAATCACTTTTAAAAATTGATCAAGTGTTAAAGCATTGCCCTTGTAAGGCAAAGATCGCGGGTTCAAACCCCCTCTAGACCGATTCAATTTTTGACGTGACAACGTCTTATAAATTGGTTTGCCGGGTGACACTTCAAGAAACTGCGTTACGCTCCGCTCACGTTATGCGCTCACAATGAGAGCGAGTGAGAGGCACGCGTCCCTTCCACTCGGGCACAGTTAGCCCGCCTAAGAGCGAGAGAGACAGCGAAAATTATTTTACCACTCAAAGTCGTTGTCACGTAAAACTTTCGCCCGTATACCGACTTTACAGGCAACCAATTTTTCTCCTTTATTCGATTTCAATATTTAGCATGAAAAATGCTTAAAAAATTAATTGAAATCATCTAGATATATTTTTTAAATTATAGCGATTGTAGTTCAATGATTTTAACATGTTCTTTTTAAACTATTGTTACTCTCGTCTGTACACATCTTAACAAACTTTGTGATATGTCGGTCATTTATATATTTTTTAAATATTCACACATTAACCATGGCTGGAAATACATTTAATTTTATATCTGTGGGTCAATTCAGTTCTCTTAATGAAAATCTGTTCAAAATACTGTCTCATTCTAATCTAAATATCCCAAATGTCAAAAACGGTATTCTTGTAACACAGTTTTAATTGACATCTTGATAATTTTTGACATTTAGGAGATTTAGACTGAATTTTGAACAGTTTCGTTAGGAGAATTGGCCTTTGGTTTGAATGTTCACCGACAGGAGTTATATGTGGTTAACATTAGTGTTTATTTAATTGTGGCAAAGGACGTTACAGGTGACTCATTAACTTTCCCACTTACGTAACGGCGGCTCGCGCCATATTTCCACCTTGATTCATTAGGCATTCCAATGGGAAAACCAGCAGACACAAATGAACGAATCTTCTAAAATAATTATGATAGTTTCATGCATACATACATATGCTCACGCCTGTAAATCCCTGAAGGGGTAGGCAGATGTGTATTACCACCCACATTTCGCCAACTATGATTATCGGTCCCACATAATAAGGAGCAAGCCTAATGGCGTCAGGCGGGCACTTGGTGTGTTGTATGTTTACTTGGATGGAGAACAGGAAGGAAAAGAGGAAGAGATGGACTGGCTCTATCCACTCTAATCCGGGAACCAACACGGGTATCATGAAGGTTTCATAATTATTTTAGAAGATTCATAAATACGCACCATCACGCCTCTTTCCCAGGGAGGTAAGTCGAGAGCATCTTTCCACTTGCTATAAGATCATGGCATACGTCTTAAGCGTCTCCTTTTTCATTAATTGTATTCATACATACTTGACGGTTGTGGACACGTTTAACCTGGCCTTTCTTAGTTCACGGTGTGATTGACATCAAGTATCCCTTCCCTAAGTAGGTATCGAGCATACCTATTCATCCTCACCTCAAAACTATGACACGTCCATCCTGGTGTCCGAACCATCTAAGCATCTATATCTCTACTGTTGTCCCTACATCTTCTACCATACAGCAATATTTCCTTATCACACTGTTCCTCACTTTGTCAATCGACTTCAGCGCTTTGGTCGTTTCTAGAATTAGTAGTCTTAAGGTGCTGATAGACTTAATCATCCTCTTGTAACAGAACATAGCATTCGCCGTTTGTAAATCTGTCGAAGTGACTAACGAACAGAGCCAAATATGGCTACAAACATTTGCATGATCTTTCTAGCGAATGCTCCAGTCTATGGAAATTGACTGTCCTTCTACTAGAATACTCGCTAGAAGCTCTAGCGTTGCTTGCAAAAACGCTCTCGTCTATTTGTCTGTAATGTAAAATTCTCAAGAATGCTTATTTGAAGTGAATGATCGAGTTTATCAGCACTTTTATAGTTTCGAAACTGGTTCCGTACAAGATTTTGAATTGACTTGTATGAAACTGATTCCGAGCGAGGCTTTAAATTCACGTTCTATAAACGGCCGAAGGGTACTCCATCTATACCTTTCAGTCTTCATATTGCACTTGTTATTTTATATGAGTTATATTTTTTATCGTGCGGTGTTTGCAGACCGTGAGCGAGGCGGTGGCGGAGGCGCGGGCGGCGAGAGGTGGGGCGGAGACGGCGGAGGGCGAGGGGAAGGCGGGCGAGGCTCGCGCGGCGCGTCGGAGGAGCCCCGGGGCGGCGCGGGCGGCGCGCAGGAGTGGGGCCGCATGGGCCGCTCGGGCGCCTCACAAGCGCCGCCCAACAGGGCGCCGCGCCAGCGCAACTTTGAGGACATGCCTCCTACGCGCCCCGGTAACTTCTCTCACTACTAAGAGCATCACACTACTGACACAATCACACTACTTACACGAAGCTGCATAGAACAAACATGCTCACGGTTCAGGGATGAGGCCGGAATGATAGTCAAATAATTTTGTTATTTATCTATATGGACATATGTACATTTTCGAAATGTCTTCTGATTGATAAGATCAAAAAGTTGCACGTGACTCATCATCTTAGCGATAGTCGAAGTGATACAAAATTTTTGAATCTGTTTTCACAAGATCAATATTAATTGTTCCACTAGTTAAATCAACATCCTGCATATGATATGATTACAAGGCGGAAACAATGAACGCAGATAAAACGTGGAAACGGTTATTTCTGTGATTATAACATTATTGATGACCCTCCATGTCTTGCTTTAGTTTATCCTTACAGAATAAATTTTAGTCTTTTATCTTGTCCAACTTCACAGTTAATCCATAGGGGAAACACTCCCATGGTACTACTACAGTATAACGAGTAGTCTTACAGTAGTTCGTCGCCTGTGATGTTTGCGGAAATGCCGACATTTGCGGTTTTGTCAGGGTTGTCCCATTAGTTTTTATGTTTAATTTAATTTCTGCAATATTTATATAACGCCTATTTAGTATCTTTAGGATCGTACGAAATGGCGCACATTGGGGGAGGCCTATGTCCAGCCGTGGACTGCAGTGGGCTAATTGATTGATTGATTGATTGATAGTATATTTGTACTCTCAACAGTTCCAAGTCCAAGTTAAGTTAATTTAAATGACGAGCTGACGCCCGCGGCTCCGCTCACGTGAATGTCGACGTTCCAGACGGAGACTATCAATATTCAATTGTGATGTAATTCTCGCCAGCACAAGCGGTCAAGCGAGCGGCATCTGTTTCTGCGAATATTTAGACGAGGCAACTTATTCCTATCCTTTCGAGAATCCTATATTCGAGGCGAGAAACTCCTCGTCTAAACGAACCATAAGGCATAAGTTAACATGTCACTTGCAAATCTCGTATGATATAATCTGTTTGCCTGTGTGTAAACATTTTGATACGATTACCGTAGGGCGATTATTGCTAGCGACAATCGCATACGATTATGGAACCAAAACCAAAAGCAACTCGCACCGTCTAAATGGCGCCTAATGATAACTAGGTAGCGCTGATCACACTTTACTCATTCAGAAACGAATAGGTATAAAGCCGAGCTTCCACTGCAATGGAGCGGATTCCGATAACATACTATTGAACAAATTATCGTAATTAAGTATTCGGCGATACACAAGATTAGCCGGTACGGTGTCTGCCACCATTGCAGTGGAAACCGGGCTGTAGAAGTATAACACGTACACCAACTCACGTTGCAGACCGCTCGGCGCCGGACACGTCGGGGCGGCCCAAGCTGAAGCTGGAGCCGCGCACGGTGAAGGAGCCGGTGAACTCGCTGGCGTCCACGTCGCAGGCGCACTCGATATTCGGCGGCGCGCGGCCGCGGGAAGAGCGGCTCAAGGAGCTCTCCAACGAGTAGCCAGCCCTCCTCCCCCTGCCTCTCCCCGGTCCGTGTGTATATGTATCGTCCCGAAGCCCGCTGCCGATTCCATATATGTGTGCCCTGATAGTTACGAGCAGTCTCTTCTTGAATGCAGTGCATATAAAATTGTATATGAACTACAAGCGTTTTGTTAGGTTATATGAGGTTGTAAATCATTTTTATCGTATATTTTGTTAGCTTTATTATGTGTATCGACAGATATATAGCTTCTTATTGTTTTGGCGCGGCTGCGGCTCGTTTTCGATCCGTGGCCGCGCCGCTTAATTAATCCGCAGTATTTAAATTGCTAGTATGTATTTGTTTGTCTCTTATAAGATAAGAACCGGGCTTGTGTGTACATACGATATCGGCTCGCATAATAATTAATTTTTCGAAATTAGACTTGGAAGAAAAATATTTTTGTTCCTCACTTTTGGGTTGTACGTGTATTGAATATTGTAATAATTATTTTATTTTTACTATAGCATTGTCGCGATGGAGGTTCGTTATCGATTCTCTGTTGTATTTGTTTTTTTTTCATTTATTAATTATTTAGTTTGTTAGGTCATGAAAATTAATCATTGAACGAGTAATTATGATACATAATTTAAGAGTTGAGATAATATGGTGATGTAATTACGGTGTCATTAATAAAATTAACTTCCACGTACTTGAATTTCTACTTTATTACATTTTGTGTAATGGCAAGTAACGTGGCAAAGAAATGAAAAAAAAAATCGCAAAATTGTAACACAACATAGAAAAATGAATAAAAAGTGAATTCTTTGTAACCAAGGGTTTGTCTGAATACCTATTATGAAACATCCTTCTGTCCTTGACAGTAACGAATCTGCAATGCATGTAGAACATGTGACATAATTATAATCCCTTTCCCTTAGTATATACCTTGAAGTAGATTTATGATATCGCATTAGGCGTCCGTCAATACGCTGAGAAGCCATTGCATTAAGTGACCGTACCTGGCTATAACTTGGTTTTCAATCAAGTGGCATGACTATACATTAATAATTTAAAGGATAAGGATGAGGGTTCAACAATATGCTGTAGAATGAAGAAGGAATAAAAGATCAATAAGCGAAGCCACACCAAAGGGAAGAAGAGTAAGTAGACTCTAAGCTAAAGGGTTCTTTTTATATTTTGGTAAGGTAAGGACTTTATACAAAAAATACATGACATGGTCCTAAAAGGTTAGAAAAAGAGAAAAGGTAAATGCTGGAACAATGCTCAGATGTTGATGATGCCAATTCTTTATCATGAAATTAGTAAAGAACTCGAGACTATCGATATCTGTGATTGAAGTCCAAGCTGATTGCACCTGCAAGTCCTTGCTCCAGCTAAACAACAGACAAGGCTCTGGTGATTTCTTTTTGTTAGAGAGGTCTGACAGCAGTCTTACAAAAGTTGAAAGTCACACCAATATGAGAATGGGCCCCATTCTCTAAAGAATAAACATGCAGCTGTGGGCTAAGTGTCAATCCCCAATGAAAAAGCAGCTGCCGGCAGGGTCAGTGGATATGTTATGGGGTGCTATGAGTGATTTTTTTCACCTCATACCTTCGGGATCTGGTAGGATGTGGGAGTAAAAGGGTGGCGACCTACGTGGGCGCACTACCCAGGTCATTGACTTTGGGATCATCAAGCTTGCCGTCGGGGTTCAACGACCGTGGAGTCATGGAATTGTACTTTTGTGACTCTTGTGTACCTTGACTCTGAAGGCCTTGCCGTGAGATTGTCCTTGAACTGTGACATTAAACTTCATCAGTGGCAGGTTAGAAGGGTGTGATGGACTTTTTGGTTAAACCTAAGTCATTTGTGGTTCAATTTTTTCAATCATTCAATCAAATATCAGTGTCTTGTTTTAATACACTCCTAACATGGAATTAGTTAAGCACAAAATGAAATGGCAATAAAAACAAAAATTACATTTAGATTGATTTTATTTAAATATCAAGGTCTTCATCTGGGTCCTCCTCATCCCAGTCATCAACAGCATCTGGCTCATAGTACACTTTACTTTGTCCATCATGTATTTTACTCATGTATGGAAGTTTCAAGTTATATTTCTGAATCTTCTCTGTTTGGTCCACCTCAATTTTGAATGTGGACAAATTACTAGGCAATGATTTTTCTTGTTCCTCTTCCTTTTTCTCCTCTTTTATAACTGGAGTTAATCTTAACAAAAACAGTTTTGAATCATAAGACAAGGTTTCTTCAGTCCTGATTACTTTATTACCTTTCTTTATTGTAACTAATATATTCATAGGATTAGTCTTACTATATGAAATTATTACATTTACTAGATGGTTTAATTGTGTCTGTATTTTAGATCCATGTAGAATACAGTCTTTATGCAATATTAATATCAATCTGTTTACGTTTGAATTGAGTTGTAGCTTTCTTATACTATTCAAGCATTTATTCCATCCTATACTTAAAGCCATTTGATTTATAGAATCTATCACTATAGAACTTTTTTCGCTGGTATATTTCTCAAACATTTCCGTATTAAATTCTTCGTAACAAATTACATTTGTATGGCACTTCAAAATATTTCTCCATAGGAAGCATGGTTGTTCATAGCAAAATATGTTGATCAGATTGTTGTCATCCTGCAATAGCTCAAGAAGTAAGGGCAAGACATTTGCGTTACTATCATCTTCTATTAGTACCAATGGCGCAGATTTTATCCTAAATAATGTCATAGTTTAGACAAAAGAGTTAACTTTTTGATCACAATTTGTTAAATCTTCCTTGACATGACGATTGATGAAAAAGTAAAGCATCTATGAATGAAATGAAGTAAAGTAAAGTAAACTCTCAAAACTTTTATTTGACAGATAACCTAACAGATTCAATATGAAATGACAATGACATTAAGTATGAGAATGATACTTGAATGACTTGAATGCTCTATTTTGTAAAATCGGACGAGATTTTACGAAATAGAGCATCCAAACACTTTTTCAGTAATGTGAAAAACATGTAGAATATACTGCTTCCGGCCTGTCCGGCCGTGGTCTATGTGAAACTTGCGTTCCAGACGTTTCGTCGATCACTGCGGTCGACATCTTCAATGGCGCAGGTCCGGGCGACGCACTATGGGACCAACCGGTATTACTCATCTCAAAAATCGATAACTCTGTTGTTTTTTGATGTTTCTCCTTGAAAAATTTTTCACGTATTAATGAATATTTAGGCAATAAAAAAAAATAAACATCATCATTTTAAAAATTATATATTTTTCGTAAAAAAATGACTAAAATAAAGTTATACGGAATTACATACAAAAAATTATACAGCTAGAATAAAATAGCAAAAAAAGTTACACTTTTACTTAAAATATGTTTAAAACTAAATTATTATTATTATTATTATTATTATTATTAAACAAACATACAAAAAAAATCATGATAAAAAAATTTAAAAAATTAGCGCTTATCCTGTTCATCACTTTCTATTTCCAACAATTCTTTAGCTTCGTCAAACAATTCTTTGGATATTAGAAAACTAGGTTTATTTAAACTAGATATATAAGGATCAGATGTATATAACAAATATGCAAAACGTCTTCGTTTGTTGCTGATCTGGAACACTTCCTAGCGTGATGAAACCTATATATCTTGTAATCTTTATTTCGGGCTTCCTGGGCATCTTCGGATAATTGTCCTATAGGCAAAACTGCATAATGCTCTATTATTTTAGCACCATGTATAAGTACTTTATGTACCGAAGATGGCATGTAGTACCAGTAATATTTGCTTACGTATAATTGCGCGGTTATCAATGTATACTGGCCGAATTTTTCTGCGTTTATAGGGAATCCCGATGACATGGTTTGAAGAATCACATATAATCTCTTGATTAATTCTTCATCAATTCTGGTTATCCCTGCAGAACATTTATAATTTTGGAAAAATCTCCTTGCCGTATTTCCGTCATTGCTATTACCGGAACCTTGACGTGGTTTATCAATGTGCAAACCAAGCACTTCTCGGAAACGTTTTTGGACATATTTTTTCTTGTCTTCTTTAAGTTGCTTGTTTTCTGAAGTGGTTGCTGACCACTTCTCAAAACCCAAATTGTAAGAAATATGGAGGATCGTCTCCATAAATCTTATCCATGCGTGTAGTGTCGACAATTCGTATTTAAATGCATCTTCATTTTCAACTCTTGTTGTAACTTTTAAAATATAATTCATTTGTCTGGGAGTTGCTCCACAAACAGTGCAGGTAGCACTGGATGATGTGTTCGTTAACACTTGAGCAACTTTCCCATCAATCATTGTCATAAACAGTTGATGTTTAACTTCGATGACTTTGTCGTCTATTGCCACAAGAGTTGGAATCAATTGATTAATTTTGGCTTCAATTTCACTGACAACCGCTGTAGTTTTTTCGGGTGTTTCTTTGGCAAATTCTAATGAAATTGGTCTGCAATATCTAACAGATGAGCAAGTAGAGTTCTGCCATATAACTGCAGAAGTTTCTTCGTCTACTAGTCGCAGTGGTACAAGGGACACTATAAACAAATTAGCATCCGATATTTGTTCGTTTTCTTCCGGTAGAGTTTGTTTATAATCACTTTGCCCAGAGGATCCATCACATCCCCATTTAGTGAACAGCTTGAGACGATTGTGGTTTGTCGATCTTGAATTTACCTTTATAATACGGCAGACTGTATGGTCTAAGAGATCTTGCAGATTGATTTTTGCGCTTATATTTGTCACCGTTATGCTAGATGCAGGCGGATAGCAAGCTTTTTTTACTTCACTTAGTATTTGATACGAAGGCAAAACAGAACTTAAATTCTTATCAGCGAGCCTTTTTCTTAGGTACGCATATTGGGCTTTAGTTAGATCTGTTTACTTTCAATACACATACTCAATGGTGTTAATTCGGCATGTCCACCTGATTAAACTAAACTAAACTAAAAACTCTCTTATTTTAGTTTAGTTCAACGCTTTGTCTATTCGGTTTGGCCACCGAACTAAAAATAGTGCATGCATTTTTAGTCAAGGACACACGACTAAATTGAATAAACCCTTTTTAATCTGTGAATTCAATGAACGAATGACAACGTCCTTGTTGTTGAAGTGTGAGAGAGACAACTTAACTTCTTGTCAAAAAACGTGTTCAAATTCAAACGTGACCGTAAATTAAACCTCTGAAAAAATAAACAAACCAAAACAACAAACTTGGCGGCATGGTAATGGGAATATTACGTGAAAAGAGGAAAAATAAACAATGTATGTGTATGTATGTCACAATCACAAAAAAATCCTCTTCGCTTATTTTAAGGTGATTTTCAAGTATCTCCAACAGGAACTTGGCCGCTGATGATCCTAAAGAATTTTCTAAATTTACGGTCGGCCATCTCAAACGGATTTGATGCATCCTTCGACCGAAGCAACCTGGCCCGTTCTTCCCGATTTCTGTAAAACAAATAAATTTCTAACCTTAAAATAAATTTCAAACCCAACCTTTATGATAATAATTAATTTTTCAATTATTTTATTGTTACACAATTTTTACATATATTACAGATGTATTGGCAAATATTAAATTAAATTAATCAAGTTACTATATATACACAATACTAAATATAATAAAATCTAAAACTAAAAGTTAAAATGCGTCGTGGAATTCATCCGCATCGCATGCCTCTTTTGGTAGCGTTCCCAGAAGACTAGCAGCATTGCCACGTTGTATGGCAATACTTAATCTCTGACCTGAAATGAGGCCAGCCTTCTGGTCACGAGAAGCGTCAGCCATACATTTCGCAATCTCCCTGAAGAGATTCCCCATTCCTCCCTCTTCTCGGACCCCAAGGCCCAAACGTTTCGACTCCAAACGGCACACATTCATAATCTCCAATAAGATTGGAGTATTTGCGCCGCTTAACAGCCGCTGCAGGAGCTGCAGCGGCACCGGCACAGCTAGCAGTGCCAGTTATATGGGTAGGGGCAATGGTGTCGACGCATGTTGCGTCCCACACCAGAGTCCTACCCATTTTCCAAGGCATTATTGGCATACCATCCAGTCTCTTGCCATCGTCGCGTGCCAAACCGTTTGGTTCAAGCACAGCTGGCATACCAGCAATGACAAGAGCACGGCGGATTATGTCGTTGAGGCTGGCGTGCCGTGGAATTCGCCCCGCGATCCTGCAGCATGACAGGCCATGGTGTCCGAGTCGGTCAACTGCTTCTCCACAATGACATTGATGCGTAATTTTTTACTGCTAGGTCAGTTTTGAACAAATAAACACATATTTAGTTGATAAATTTTCTTATTTACCTTTCTTGCTCCTCGAAAAAAGCAGCCACAACGCATACGTTCATTTTTCTGTAATTTAAAAATTTCAACCAGCACGAACAATCAGCAGAACAAGGTTTAGTTTAGTTTAATCGCGACCAAAAATATGGCCACTAAAATAAGTCGGATTTTAGTTTGACAGGAATAAAATTTTGCCTTACCGAATAGCAAAATGGAGGATTTCACTAAATTGAATTCGACTAAACTAAAAATAGTTTAGTCCTGTCAATTTAAGTTAGTTGGTGTTTTCCCGAATAAGAAACCGCAATTTGACGTGACTAAACTAATTATAGTTTAGTTTAGTCGGAATTTTGCCAACCCGAATCGACACCTGTCACACGACTAAATTGAATAAACCCTTTTTAATCTGTGAATTCAGTGAACCAATGACAACGTCCTTAAAGAAAGAAAGTAGGACGTCTAAGCTGTAAATTATGGTAAATTAGTACAATCACAATAAGAAGTTGTTGATGTGTGAGAGAGACAACTTAACTTCTTGTCAAAAAACATGTGTTCAAACGTGACCGTAAATTAAACCTCTGAAAAAGTAAACAAACCAAAACAACAAACTTGGCGGCATGGTAATGGGAATATTACGTGAAAAGAAGAAAATAAATAAGTATGTCACAATCACAAAAAAAATCTTTTCGCTTAATCTAGGGTGATTTTCTAGTATCTCCAACAGGAACTTGGCCGCTGATGACGGGACCTTAAAGAATTTTCTAAATTTGCGGTCGGCCATCTCAAACGGATTTGATGCATCCCTCGACCGAAGAGACCTGGCCCGTTTTCCCGATTTCTGTAAAACAAATAAATTTCTAACCTTAAATTAAATTTCAAACCCAACCTTTATGATAATTGTTAATTTTTAAATTATTTTTATTGTTACACAATTTTTACATATATTACAGATGTATTGGCAAAAAATAGTTACTATATATATTATATACACAATACTAAATATAATAAAAAAATTAAACTAAAAGTTAAAATGCGTCGTGGAATTCATCCGCATCGCATGCCTCTTGTGGTAGCGTTCCCAGAAGACTAGCAGCATTGCCACGTTGTATGGCAATATTTAATCTCTGACCTGAAAAGAGGCCAGCCTTCTGGTCACGAGAAGCGTCAACCATACGTTTCGCAATCTCCCTGAAGAGATTGCGGGCGCTCGGACCCCAAGGCCCAAACGTTTCGACTCCAAACGGCACAAATTCATAATCTCCAATAAGATTGGAGTATTTGCGCCGCTTAACAGCCTCTGCAGAAGCTGCAGCGGCACCGGCACAGCCAGCCGTGCCAGGTAGGTATATGGGTAGAGGCAATGGTGTCGACGCATGTTGCATCCCACACCAGAGTACTACCCATTTTCCAAGGCATTATTGACATACCATCCAGTCTCTTGCCATCGTCGCGCGCCACACCGTTTGGTTCAAGCACAGCTGGCACACCAGCAATGACAAGAGCACGGCGGATAATGTCGTTGAGGCTGGCGTGCCGTGGAATTCGCCCCGCGCACCTGCAGCATGACAGGCCATGGTGTCCGAGTCCGTCAACTGCTTCTCCACAATGTCATTGATGCGGAATTTTTTACTGCTAGGTCAGTTTTGAACAAATAAACATATATTTAGTTGATAAATTTTCTTATTTACCTTTCTTGCTCCTCGAAAAAAGCAGCCACAACGCATACGTTCATTTTTCTGTAATTTAAAAATTTCAACCAGCACAAACAATCAGCAGAACAAGGTTTAGTTTAGTTTAATCGTGACCAAAAATATGGCCACTAAAATAAGTCGGATTTCAGTTTGACAGGAATAAAATTTTGCCTTACCGAATAGCAAAATAGCAATTTTCACTAAATTGAATTCGACTAAACTAAAAATAGTTTAGTCCTGTCAAATTAAGTTAGTTGGTGTTTTCCCGAATAAGAAACCGCAATTTGACGTGACTAAACTAATTATAGTTTAGTTTAGTCGGAATTTTGCCAACCCGAATCGACACCAATGGTGTTAATTCGGCATGTCCACCCGATTAAACTAAACTAAACTAAAAATTCTCTTATTTTAGTTTAGTTCAACGCTTTGTCTATTCGGTTTGGCCACCGAACTAAAAATAGTGCATGTATTTTTAGTCAAGGTCACACGACTAAATTGAATAAACCCTTTTTAATCTGTGAATTCAATGAACGAATGACAACGTCCTTGTTGTTGAAGTGTGAGAGAGACAACTTAACTTCTTGTCAAAAAACGTGTTCAAATTCAAACGTGACCGTAAATTAAACCTCTGAAAAAATAAACAAACCAAAACAACAAACTTGGCGGCATGGTAATGGGAATATTACGTGAAAAGAGGAAAAATAAACAATGTATGTGTATGTGTGTGTATGTCACAATCACAAAAAAATCCTCTTCGCTTAATTTAAGGTGATTTTCAAGTATCTCCAACAGGAACTTGGCCGCTGATGACCCTAAAGAATTTTCTAAATTTACGGTCGGCCATCTCAAACGGATTTGATGCATCCTTCGACCGAAGCAACCTGGCCCGTTCTTCCCGATTTCTGTAAAACAAATAAATTTCTAACCTTAAAATAAATTTCAAACCCAACCTTTATGATAATAGTTAATTTTTCAATTATTTTTATTGTTACACAATTTTTACATATATTACAGATGTATTGGCAAATATTAAATTAAATTAATAAAGTTACTATAGGTATATACACAATACTAAATATAATAAAAAAACTAAAACTAAAAGTTAAAATGCGTCGTGGAATTCATCCGCATCGCATGCCTCTTTTGGTAGCGTTCCCAGAAGACTAGCAGCATTGCCACGTTGTATGGCAATACTTAATCTCTGACCTGAAATGAGGCCAGCCTTCTGGTCACGAGAAGCGTCAGCCATACATTTCGCAATCTCCCTGAAGAGATTGCGGGCGCTCGGACCCCAAGGCCCAAACGTTTCGACTCCAAACGGCACACATTCATAATCTCCAATAAGATTGGAGTATTTGCGCCGCTTAACAGCCGCTGCAGAAGCTGCAGCGGCACCGGCACAGCTAGCAGTGCCAGTTATATGGGTAGGGGCAATGGTGTCGACGCATGTTACGTCCCACACCAGAGTCCTACCCATTTTCCAAGGCATTATTGGCATACCATCCAGTCTCTTGCCATCGTCGCGCGCCAAACCGTTTGGTTCAAGCACAGCTGGCATACCAGACTGAGCACGGCGGATTATGTCGTTGAGCCTGGCGTGCCGTGGAATTCGCCCCGCGATCCTGCAGCATGACAGGCCATGGTGTCCGAGTCGGTCAACTGCTTCTCCACAATGACATTGATGCGTAATTTTTTACTGCTAGGTCAGTTTTGAACAAATAAACACATATTTAGTTGATAAATTTTCTTATTTACCTTTCTTGCTCCTCGAAAAAAGCAGCCACAACGCATACGTTCATTTTTCTGTAATTTAAAAATTTCAACCAGCACAAACAATCAGCAGAACAAGGTTTAGTTTAGTTTAATCGCGACCAAAAATATGGCCACTAAAATAAGTCGGATTTTAGTTTGACAGGAATAAAATTTTGCCTTACCGAATAGCAAAATAGCAATTTTCACTAAATTGAATTCGACTAAACTAAAAATAGTTTAGTCCTGTCAAATTAAGTTAGTTGGTGTTTTCCCGAATAAGAAACCGCAATTTGACGTGACTAAACTAATTATAGTTTAGTTTAGTCGGAATTTTGCCAACCCGAATCGACACCAATGCCTCTTCTTTTGTGAAAGAAAGTGCATTATCTGGATTGATTATGTTTTGTAGAATTACTTTTTTCTCTTCTTTTTCCTTATTTCTGATAATAGTCACAATTGACGCTTCGTCATTTTCACTGATGGATCGTAAACCTTGCACATAAGCGTTACGGACATGTCCCATTCCATACTCCTGGACCAGTTCCATATTTTTTCGTTTCTTTGAGTTTTTCGAACACTCGTGATATGGTTTTGTTGGTCTACCACGATCACCAGAAGTATTCAAGCCAGAATTTTCAGATGTTGAGGTACTGCAAGAATTCAATGGTACTTTAAACTCACCGTTTAACCAATTTGAGTATAGACTCTCGAACCTGTCTGGCTTTCTGTGAGCCTTCGTCCATTTCTGGTTGCAACTTGATATTAGATTTTTTTGAATACTCTCTATTACAGTGTTAACGTCAGTTTCCGATAATTGAAAGTTGTTCATCAAATATTGTCTGAGGTCTGAAGTACTTTTCCCTCTTATTATTTGATCACAAAGATCGCGTCGAACACAAACGAATTCACTCATTGTTAGATAATATATATTTTTTGCCTGTTAATTGATATTGAAACGAAGTATCTGAACACTTTGATGAATAGTATGCTGAAAACACGGGTATATAAAGGACCAATATTTTGGTGCCTTGTGCAAAAACCGTGGGACAATTGATTATGATAGTTCTCATCGAAATAGTGTAATCAGTACTAAATGTAATCAATTTCCGCAACATAAATAGAACTTCCGCAGCAATATAGTTTATCATACTTGTGGTTAACGTGATCACCGCTAACAAAAGTGCCAAGGGAATATTTTTGTAGTCTATTTATTTGTTAATGTATGCTTCTATCATAGAAATGAAAAAAAAAAACAAGATACACATCAAAATTAATAATTAAATATATTTCATAGTACAAAAGAAGAACCGTAATATTCGGTTTTTTTCCCCCGATTGACATATTGGTTCTTAATTACCAATGCGCAAAAAAAGCCGAAGTTTTTTTTTAATCCTCATATTACTGAATAGGTAAGGTCTCTAATCGAGTGATTACCTTGAAACCGGCAGCTTTCGGCAACAAGGAAGACTCCAATTGAAATAAACAAAACCGACATTTTCTTTACTTCACTAAAAAATGAATAAATAAATAAAACAATTCTTTTTTTACAAAAACTGAACGTGGTTGCAAAGTGTACATTCTAAGCTATCTAATGATGCATAACACTAACATGCTTCCATGGAAAACTTCCGAATAATTTTGTGTTGAACTTCCTTAACGGTAATTTAATTAGCATGAAAATATTTATGCCCAATGTTTGAGGTTCACTTTATATACGTAAAACTAAGTTATTTAATTTTTTTTGTAATCAATTCGTAAGTTCCATCCTTTGAGAGTATAAAACTATACAAGGATCTATGGATTTACGACTTTCGTCAAAACCATTTTTGAGATGGTAAATACTGTTTGGTCCCATAGTGCGACGGGCAGCGGGGGTTGGTAAATTGCTTAGAGAACGGAGCTTTTTTTTTTTTAGTGAAAAGCTAACTTTTAGTGATTGGGCAACTCCTGGAATTTTCAAAAGCCGTAATATATTATATGAACTCTATGAAGAGAAATCTTACAATCACAGTCCCAATTTTCAAGAGTTTGTAAAAAATATTCAAGAATATTTAGACAAGCCTGTCTCGGAGCAAAATCAATGTATTTAAAAAATAAAATAAAATGTTCAAATAATGTTATTAAGACAACTTGGAATGTCATAAATAGTGAGACCGGTAGAACGAAAGTACGTAGTCAGGTGCGTTGCAACTGAATTTGAAATATTTTTTTCCAACATTCCAATTGTCGTTACAAGAAACCTTTCGTCTTGTTCTAAAACTGCCGAGCAGCTTCTTAAGCACGGCGTGAATGAGTACGGCACAGATTTTGAATTTTCAGCTGTTAGCCCTAGAGATGTTTCAAATGCCTTTAAATCAATTAATATGAAGAACACAAAAGATTTATGGGGTTTATCTGTTAAAACTATTTCACATATTATTACTGTAATAGCTCCATACCTGGCAGCTGTATTCAATTGCTGTGTTGCATCTGGTGTGTTTCCTGACTTGATGAAACATAGTAAGATAATTCCATTATTTAAAACTGGTGATACTGGAGACCCCTCTAACTTTCGGCCTGCTTCCGTTCTACCTACTCTAAGTAAGATCTTTGAAATAGTGATGAAAGAGACTCAGTCGTTTTAGTCTTTTAAGAAGCGACTAGACTACATTTTGACAGCTAAAGACTGACTTAGTCCTTTAAACCCTTAGTTTTTAGTCTCATAAGTTTTTTTAGTTCTCGACTAAGCCTTGCATAGATTAAACATAGTGTCTAGTGCTTTGAGGCTTATAAGGCTTGTTAGTCTTATAAGGCTTGTAAGTCTTTTAAGGCTTTTAAGTTTGAGCTAAAAAGACTCGTCTACGGAGTCGTGTAGAAGTGATAAGTTATAAAAAAGACTTAAAATTACTCCATCTTTTAAGAATTATCAAAAATACTAATCCCCATTGCAGTAACTACTAAACTGTACACTAGCTTAACACTCTCAGCTAAAATCTTTTGTATCATTCTATCAATTTAAAGTAAATAAATATAGCCATATTATAAGCTGTTAATAATCATTTTTGATTCAAGCATAAAATGTGCGTGTGTTTTTTTTTACGAAAACAGTTGACCTCTATACAGCACTGAGTCCATATACTTACGTGCTTTTTTTAACAGACTGCACCTAGTCTATATAATATATGGACATCGCCCAAAGTACTTGTATTTAAGTAAGTGAAATATATACAATTATTTCATTCTAACACACCGTTCATGTAATATAGGTACCATCTCTTTCATATTTAGTGCTGGCTAATTATCATGGGGACACTGACTTAAAAGTCTAGCTGTTTAAGATACTGTTAACCGACTAAGGTGTAAGCATTTTCTTAAAGGACTGAGTCGTTTTAGTTGTATCAGTCTTTTAAGCTTTTTAAGGCTTCAAGCTAGTCTTATTAGTCTAAAGATAGTCTTTTTAGTCTGAACAAGTTTTATAAGTCATATTTTAAAGGACTTAAACAACTTAGTCTCTTTCATCACTGCTTTGAAAAGCTTATGCTTGGCCAGTTGCTTAGTCACTTTAATATACATAATTTACTTCACAGGAAACAGTTTGGATTCACGAGGGGTTGTTCAACTATAGATGCGGGGGTTAATTTACTAAAAAGCATTTTGAGGCTTGGGAGGATTCGCAGGATGCTTTGGGTGTTTTCTGCGACTTATCTAAGGCATTCGATTGTGTTTACCATGAGACTCTTGTCAGAAAACTACACCACTATGGTATCAGAAACAGGGCTCTCGATCTTCTGACTTCTTACTTGAGTAATAGGGTTCAGAGGGTCGAAGTAAAAGGTAAACGATCTGCAGGAAGCCCAGTTGTAATGGGCGTCCCGCAGGGGTCAATTCTTGGTCCATTTCTGTTTTTAATATACATAAATGACTTACCTTACTATGTACGGGATAAGCATGAGATTGTATTGTTTGCAGATGATACTTCCTTGACGTTTAAAATTAATAGACAATTACACAATTATGACAAAGTTAACAGTGCACTCTCAAAGGTTGTTCATTGGTTTAATGTTCCTCCGTGGCGTGGCGGTAGTGAACGCGGCCGCTACGCAGGAGGCGCGGGTTCGATCCCCGCTCAGTGCAAATATTTGTATGCATGAATATGGGTATTTGCATTGGTCTGGCTGTTTCTATGTATAATATGTATGTATTTACAAAAAAAAAAAAAAAAGTATCTAAGTATGTTTATCCGCATTCTAGATTCCATAACACAAGCTAGTTAGGCTATGCTTACCGTGGATCTAGATAGCGTTGTGTGAAATGTTGTGGAATATTTATTATTATTATTATTAATGTTAATAATCTTCTTTTGAATGATAAAAAAACTAAAGTAATCAAATTCTCGACACCTAATGTAAGGCAGGTAGCTACCAATGTACAACTTAATGGATCTGGGTTGGACCCTGTGGGGACTGCTGTATTTTTGGGTATCACTATTGACTCAAAACTGCAGTGGGGACCGCAGATTGAAAAATTATCAGGCAAATTAAGTTCTGCAGCATATGCAGTAAAAACAATTAGACGGCTTACTGATATTGAGACAGCTAGAATAGTTTATTTTAGTTATTTCCATAGTGTTATGTCATATGGAATTCTTCTCTCTCTTAATACCATCTTTGTATTGCAAAAGAGAGCTGTAAGAGCAATATACCAACTTGGTCCTAGAATGTCTCTAAGAGAAAAGTTCAAAGAAATAAACATTCTTACGGTTATTTCGCAATTTATTTATGAAAATTCACTTTATGTGCATAAAAATGTAGACTCCTTTCCTAAAAAGAGTGATATACATGGTATAAATACTAGACATGAAGGTAATCTTGTGTTACATACTACTCGTCTCCAAAAAATAAGCAATTCTTTTATGGGGCAATGTATTAGATTCTACAATAAACTTCCCAATGAAATAAGAACATTGTCCATAAATAAATTTAAAACAACAATTAAGGCCAAATTGTGTAGCAGAGCATATTATAACATTTCAGACTATTTGAATGATAAAAATGCTTGGGATTAAGTAGCTCTAAGTCAACACAAGAAAATGATTGTACAAACATGACGACGTTTTTTTTAAAAAAGGATTCCTACTGAGTTTCTTGGCAGTGTTTCTCAGTAGTTGCCATGTCACGCACTGCACGGTAGGGGAAAAAATAATGACGATTCCAAACAAATTTAATATCTTTATGGAATAAATGATTTTTTTGAATTTGAACTTGAATTTGAATTGCTATTGGTTCACAGTCATACTGTGAGGGTTACGGGCCAGTTACCAAAAGCGTGAAAGACGGGGACATTGGTCCTCAAACTCTCGGCCTGCACAACCTGCGATAAGCAACAGCCAGCCCACGGACAGCCTGGGCGTGACGAATGGAGTCACTTGTCACCCTAACAGAACCCAGCTAAAGACACTGTGGGCAATTTGTTATGCGATATAGTCGCGGTGAACGTGAAATGGAGCTCAAACTTCCATGAACTGCAGCGTTCTGGGTTCAAAATGTAGTCCGGGTATTACCCGGAATACAATTAGAGCCGGGCCCAGACGTTCCTCGGACGCCTTCTAAGCTAAGACAAATCCGAGAAAACCCGGACGGATGGCAGCCCTACAAAGGGGTTACATATACAAAAATACCGTACAGTAATACAGTTTGGTATCAAAAAATAACAGAAATGATCATCCAATATTTAACCGATTCCCAAAAAGGAGGAGGTTCTCAATTCACCCGCTATTTTTACCCGACTGCGCCAGAAGGAGAATTATGTTTTTCGAGAGTATGTATGTATGTTTGGCACGCTCTGTAGCCTGAACTACGGCTCGATGGATTTTAGCTTGAGAGGTGTCATTAGATTCGTATTAACTGTGACAGTGACACTGGGTACCTATATCAAAATAAAAATAAAAACAAAATGGCGGATACTGGTAAAAAAATCACTCAAATTTATCAAGTGGGATGTCAAAATGAAGTAAATTAGAAGACGAATACAAAAATACATATATTTCATAACTAAAAAGTATAAAATAAAATAAATTATCAAAAATAAAAAACCTGATTGATGCTGAAAAGATCGAAACAAGCTATACAGCAGGCCTGGCATTTGCGAATCTCAAACCCGATAAAAATTAATGCGTACCGCCTGCTATAAAGCTTGTTTCGAATTTTTCAGCATCAGTCAGGTTTTTTTTGTGTGTTACGCGATAACAACGCCGAAATTATGTACAGATTTTTTTATTTATTTATAACTAGCTGTTGCCCGCTGCTCTGCCCGCGTGGATGTCAGTTATCGCTTAGTGTGGAGCCGACGCTATTCAGCATTTAATTCACCTCTTTACTTAACTTTGTCCTCGACTATTTTACATTAATGATCACTGCTCCGCTCCCTTGAATAGTAGTGTGATGGATGATATTATAGCCTATGTGTTATTCTGATGTATATGCTATATTATTGTAAAATTTCATTAAAATCTATTCAGTAGTTTTGAAAGAGTAACAAACATCCATTCATCCATTCTCACAAACATTCGCGTTTATAATATTTGGTCGAATCCATGAAATTGCCGAAATTTTCTTACAGATTCATGAGTTCGTTATTCATGTATGCAAAAATGTAAGTACCTACTGCAAACTGGGTTTCCTCCAATTTCTTTAATAAAATGGCAAACTCTTAAGTCATTTGTAACGACCTATTATTTGTAGGATTCTTTTTGAACGGCCCCTGTGGCGTAGCGGTAGTGAACACGGTCGCTGCGCATGAGGCACGGGTTTGATTTATATTCAACCCGACATGCTCTCTAAACCCTGGTTCTTCTTCTTCAAATGCCAGACAGACAAGGAGACGACCTCTACTATATATGTCGCCTGCGATTGAACCACTGTTGAACCCCTGTATTTTTGTCCGAACTTAGGTGGGATTCTTCTCTCTGTGAATGTGGTTTGGACGATGGAACGGTGGATCATTTGTTCTTCAGCTGTACTAGAATTAATTATATGATGTGCTTACTCCACACGTTCCTCGTCCTAACTCCATCAAACTCTATCGCTTTGTGTACATTGCCCTAGTTTATTTTTTATGTAAATTTATTATAATTATCAAAATAAAATTGTAATTTGTTTTATTTCAAATTGATTTTAAGTAATATACAAGGACTATAACTACAATAAAAAATTAAAATAAAACTAAAACTAAAAGAACTACATATTATACACATAATAGCTTAAAAATCACAATTAAAATGTGTCTTAGAATTCCTACGCATTACATGCCTCTTGTGGTAGCGTTTCCAAAAGACTGGCAGCATTGCCACCGACGACTGACATCATACAACATTAGCTACAGACTGTCTATTTTGAAAGATATGATAAATAGCTTCGTAGCTTAGAACTAAGTGTTTCGACTGTTAGTCCTTATGGTTTCAGATAGTACCTATCGGGTTCAAACCTGGCCTTCTGACACTTTTTGTAATTATTTTTTCTTTTTGTAATCTATTACTTTTTGTGATTATTTTTTCTTTTTATAATTTACTTATTACTTTTTGTGATAATTTTTCCTTTTTTTTAATTTATTCATTTCTTCTGACAGAAAATAAGCAGAAAATTAGTGATAGGTTCTATGATTGGCGCTATATTATAGGTATGGTATGGTATGTTCTTTTTATCTTTTTCTATGTATATAACGAAGAAAGAAAGAAAGAAAAAGTTTTCACTTCTGCCGGCACTCCCAGAGTGCAACCCTTCTTTTTTTTATGTATGGACAGTGATTATTCTGAGATTTATAAACAAAAAACCGGTCAGATCTTCGGGGTTTTTGTTTTTAAAAATTCATTTTATTGACCGTACAATTCCATCTAACAGTACAATATTTTCGCCGAATATCTTTTCACAACACGCTGACATTGGCAAGTTGTGGCAAAGCACAAAAGCCATTTTTTTATAAGAATTGAATTTTTTTTATACCACTTAGGTGGCAGACAAGCACACGGCTCATCTGATGGAAAGTGGTTACCGAGGCCTATGGACGTGTGCAACATCACAATAAGGGCGTCACACTCGCGCTGCTGATCCTCTTAGAACAGAGAGTTTCTATGCGGTCAGTGTAGAAGATAAAGCAGGACAAGCCTTTGCTCTTCCCACTGACATATGACAGCACAAAAACCTCCAAGGAGTTCTAGCTACCCTACTCACCGCCAGAAACTCAACACGAGGTTATATCTGCAGGGCGGAGGTACTTCCCCAGTCGGACTGCTCAATTGGACGGAAATCCCGTCATATCCTATAAGTAAGTACTTACTTAGGTATTTCGAAGTTTTTTTTTTAATATGCATCTACTTTACATAGATGTGGATGGATGTAGATCTACATATCGCACCTTCGGTGCAACAAAGTCGTAACAGCTCATTTTGTGATTTTACAGGAAAGCACTTTTAAGTTTTTTTTCGGGTTTGTCGTCTTATTACTGAATTACTATATACAGTAGGTTATATATTTTAATAAAATTATATTGTTTGTTTCTTTCAAAAATCAGTCTTATATAAAGTCTTATAAATTTTAAATTTATAAACTTTCAAGGTTACATAACCTGTAAAAATAAAAGAAATTCTACAAACTTCTCACTATTACGTCTCACAAAATCAACTTAAGTATTGTTATTTTTAACTACTATTTTGATGAACGTTTACGGCTGTCTTTGTTTTCCCCATGGAGAAGGAAATCATATTCTGTCCTCCGTGGTTTTCCCAAACGAAGGCATTATTTTTAAACGATGGCGTACCTACTTCAGTCAATTTTGCTATTTTGGGTATTTATGACTTTGTTGCACCGAAGCAAGGTGCGAATTATCTCATTGAACATTATCTCAAATTATCTGTGATTCCACCACAGATTCATTATAAATATTATTTTGACTTTGACAATTTTGACATTGTCTTGCTAGTTCTATTTTGCAATATTTATTTATTTATTTTATTTTCTTATATCACTGATGACCGATTTTTATCATTTATTTATTTCGATTGAATAGTTATAAGGTAAAAATGCATTGTAGAATTCTGCCGAATTTAAAAGAATTGACTCGCCACATAGTCTACGTACCAAAATACAAGCCTGCAAACAATGCTGACATTGAAGTTTTGAAAGATTTTTTAACTCAACATGGAAATATTTTAGTTTTGACTGGTGCTGGTATTTCCACAGAATCAGGTCTGATCTCTCGATACGTAAAAAAGACTTAACCCCATCTGTATAATTCACTTAGATACAATACCCTGTTGACGTAACTGTTTTTCAGGAATACCGGACTACAGATCAGAGGAAGTTGGTTTGTATGCTCGTAGTAATCATAAGCCTGTTCAATACCAACAGTTTGTGCAATATCCTAAAGTAAGACAACGATACTGGGCTCGAAATTTCATTGGGTGGCCAAGATTTAGTTCTATTCAACCCAATGGCACACACTTTGCTATTCGAGAGTTGGAAAAGGTAAGAATCATACTTACAATCAATATCCATTTCTTCTTAGTCTCTTTTTTCATCTTCATAAACTCCAATTCCTACCTTTCCCTTTTCGTCCAAACATTATTTTTTATTTTATGTAGGGTATGTCAATTTGTCCTCACCTCGTCTGATGGTAAGCTGAAGGCATAGTTTCAGGAAAGAGGGTCACCATTACAGAGACATACTATGTTGTTACAATGGGACACACAGCTTAATTGCCTCATTAGATGCTTTTTCACACCTCGCTTAAAGGACCCAGTACTGTAGAAAGAAGTAAACATGTGAGCTGGTAAGGAATTCCAGGTCTAATTATGCATACTTGCTTGCAAGTTGTAGTTCTCTGTCTCTCCATAGAATGTTTTTTATCTCTATTCATAGAGATAGAAAACATTCTATCTCTATGTCTGATATCTGATGAAACTTCATAGAATAAACAATTAAACCATGCTTTGTTTTCAGTGTGGTAAAGTGACATCAATAATAACTCAAAATGTAGACCGCTTACATCACAAAGCTGGTTCTAAAAATGTTATAGAACTTCATGGGAGTGGCTACATAGTAAAATGTTTGAAATGTCCTTATGAGGTTAACAGACATGACCTTCAGGTGGAAATGTCGAGGAACAATCCTGATTTGACAAGTGATATCTCAATGATAAGGCCCGATGGAGATGTTGAATTGTCAAAAGTAAGTTAATGTTTTATAAATCATTTTATTCTTTAAACATAAAATTACACAAGTAACACAACTGTTAAGGTTTAAATGTTCACACAGAACTTTTCAACTAATTGATTGAAAAAGTGCTATAAGTTGGGACTTGACAATAATGTATTGAACTACTCGCTCTTGTTCTAATTTTTCTTTTATAAAACCCTCTAAATCTGGGCTAGGACTGAGATGTAACTATATTTAAATAGGTATAATTATAATATGCTTATTAATTTCTTTCAACGTCACTTTTAAGTTTTATATGTTGTCTTTCCAGGAACAAGAAGAAAAATTTAAGTCACCTTTATGTCCAAAATGTGAAGGTCCTCTAAAACCTGACATTGTGTTTTTTGGTGATAATGTACCTAAAACAAGAGTGGATCTGGTCAAAAGCAAAGTATCATCTAGTGATGCTGTGTTAGTTTTAGGGTCTAGTTTGACAGTTTATTCAAGCTATAGAATTATTTTGCAAGCCAGAGAGGAAAACAAGAAAGTAGCAATAGTAAATATAGGACCCACTAGAGCAGATGACATGGTCAATGTTAAAATACCTACAAAGTGTGGGGATATTTTACCAAAAGTGTGTAGTTCTGTTGCTAAGGAAGAAAGTTTTAATTGACATAATAGTAACTGAATTTTATTTGTGATATTGTAGCTACCTCAGTAGATAATTATATTATTGAAATGCTACGAATAATGTATCCTATAGAAGTGTATTCAAGTTGTCAAGAAGTGTTTTCAAAGTTATGTGTGTATTTATCGCAGGTTTATAAGTGCCCAGTTAATGGCAATAGGCTCGCCACCTATTACATTGGGACCTAAACATAAACCGGCGAAATGTGGGTGCTAGCACCTCTGCCTACCTCTTCGGGGATAAAGGCATGTGTTTATGTTATGATATGATGGGGATGATATTATGCATAAAAATTAAATTATAATTTGAATGTCACAGATTCCCAACAAATGAAGTGAACAACGAAGAAAAATGGGTGAATGCGGTTCGTTTGGAAAGAAATGAACGTGATTAGCTTCTGACATTTTTTTGTGATTATTTTTTCTTTTCGTAATTCATTAATTCCTTCTGACAGAAAATTAGTGATAGGTTCTATGATTGGCGCTATATTATAGGTATGGTATGGTATTGGTATGTTCTTTTTATCTTTTTCTCTGTATATAACGAAGAAAGAAAGAAAGAAAGAAAAAGTTTTCACTTCTGCCGGCACTCCCGGAGTGCAACCCGTCGTTTTTTATTGATTGAACTTATTCAATAAAAAATAAACACAAACAAGCTGTCTTATTATTGTATAACACCATCCACGCTCATCACGTTCGCCGCTTTGCCACTATGACGTTTGGGGCGCCGAGACGGCATGACTTTGGCGCGACCAATCGCGTGCAAGTGTTCAACAATGGATGTGTGAGTGTTTTGTTTTATTGCTGTTTTTTAGTATGCGTAAGTTACTCCAATATTTCAGCGGTAGCTCTATGGGAGTTACATTTCTATAGGATACATTATTCGTAGTTGAAATGTTATATTTTTATTAATAAATAAAGAAAAGTGAATCAATAATGGCATTTCATTTTAATCATAGTATAAAAGAAGTAGGGATACAAAATTAGCTACAACTTCTAAAGAAAGTTATTTTGGTGCAATAAATACTTGGATTAAACATGGTAAATTAGAAAAATCTATGGTCATTTCATGCATGCCATGAAGGACCATTTGTAAAAACATTAAGGATGCTGAGATGGTATGAAACAATTTATAACATAAGGACATAACCAGTGATTTTAATAAATAAAGTGCTATAAATATGAAAGTACCTTAAAAGGTCCTCCATGAAAAATCATAATATTATTAAGGAGTGCAAAATTAACAATGAATATTATTAAGGAGTGCAAAATCAGCAATGAATATTATTTGAGAAAATTTTCAATTACTGTTTCTATACCTGTCTGTGAAATGCAGTCATATTTTTGTAGCCTTTACGAACATTTCATGAACCTAATGTAATATAGAAGGTCTGCCTAACAATCTAATATTAATAGGGTATTTGACAAATTTTGGAAATCCATTTTAAATTATTCCTTAGCATATAATATGCACACTACATCAATATTTAAAAAAAAATCAACGGATTTTAACAAAAAATCGATTCGAGAAGTTTCAATTTTCAAAAACGCGCGGAAAACGCTGTCATCTTGTACGGAGCCGATTACGTGACGTCACACATTTTGTATAACCTTAAAGCAGTGAAGTCAAAGTAAATAATAAAGTTTTTCTTCAAACTTTGTGAATAAAATGGTGTGTAGTTGCACAATGTACAAATACGTCAATAAATAATCCACAAAAACTGTTTGTTTCTGTTCTGTCACAAAGCCGTTTACTTACGTGTCAGCAGTGCTGTGATCGATCACAGAGCGTTTTCGTCACAGTTAAAATTCGAAAAAATATTAGATATTTTTAAGCGAAATTCTCAAAAAATATGCTTATTTTAGTTTAATTTATAGTTTTAAATGTCTTTTTACGCTATTATCTGATAGGATGACCATTATTTGTAGTATTTTTTTAAATGTTGTCAAATACCCCATTCATGCAAAGCTGAAATCTATTTCTATAGGAAATGAGCACACCAGACAATTTAATTCTAGCCTTTACTTGAAACCAGAAATCTGTACATTGTTTATTCAGTTTGTCTTATTTTAAGAATCACCTATCAAATATAAATTACACTATTAGCAGGGAACAATGTATAAGCAACTTTAAAATATCAACATGTATCTGATGTGCTTGAGATTATTAATATAAAAACATTTGCACTAACTATTCAATATCAATTTGTATAGGATCATAATATTAAACGCTTTGACATTGCTTTTAAGATGTACATTAGGTCGATAAACTATTTATTATCTCTATATAGAAGTTACGGCAGTGTTTAGGTAATCACATTTTATGAATGACTTTCGTCAAGCACACCAGCCAGTGTGGCTAATGTATCTAAATTTTATTTTATAAAGATTTATTTGATAATGCATAAGGGGTTATTCATACTTCGAGAACACAACTAGTTCTTAGATCAATATGACACTAAATAAATGCTACTTGCGTACATTTTATTGGGACGATTTTAATATTATTTGTTGTACATATTTGCTTTTGTTAGTTAGTTAGGGTCAGTCAGTGCATACCAGAATAGAGTTGAAGTGCAGGGAAACGAATTATCAGCGTTGGTCAATCGCACCGTTCGCAGACGTGCGTATTCGGTAGAAAGCGCGCACATTCGTGCGCGTTTCTATTCTATGTAGTATGAATAGGCCCTTTAGTTAATTTGCTGAACAAAAATAATCAAATTAAACATTCTATTGATGACCAGGAAGTGGTCCTATGAATATAATTAAAAAGAATGTGTGACCTGGGGATAACTAAACTAAATGTGCTATGACAAATGTTTGAAACTTAATTGCTTGTCATCACATCAACAAGCAGTCAACATTTAATACATAAGTTGCAATAAGTGGCTAACAGAAGCACATATTTAGTATTTCCTTAGAGCTATTTTAGATTGATATATAAACGGTGACCAGCCATCCCGTGTCACATAGTGGTCAATTGTTACCAATTAATGCTTGTCTTAATCTATTCATTGCTCGACACATTATTAAGCACTAAGTATAATTTACACCGATGAATTGTCTTCCTTCCTGTTACAATGAATAAAAATAACTTACTGTATATTTCTAAGAAATGGTAATACGCTATCAGTACTGTCTGTCTGTAAATCAATTGAATTTTTTAGAATGGTTTTTATTATTATTTTTAACTAATGCATCTTACGTCTCTATATTGAAATGCCTGGATTTATAAATATTATTGGTTTTGGGATTCACTTCACACTAGACTCTTGATTTATTATTTCAAATTGCTCTTTGGGACTCTTGAATGGTTGATATGAAGTAGGATTTACAGCGCCTGACAATTTAGCCACTAAAGATAGAAAGAATATGGTTATTACAATAGCTAGCCATTTCCAATATGGTGTATTTTGAACTGATTTAAACCAAGGATTAGACTATATATTCGATGTATGTAACATCCATCGATTTCTCCATAATTTTTGTGAACCGCTTTTTCGATATAAGAACATCTATTGACTCCAACTTTAACATACCTCTACCATTTGTTAAAAATCCGACCTCAGAAAACTTACGAGGTGAATAGCGTCAGCAAATTAAACACATTGACTTAAATTAACACATTCAACTTACAATACAACACCAGTCTTAAGATCACAATAAAATCATGTCCACGTTAAAATGTTCTGTCACTACTATAACATAATACTAGATGGGTTGCTCGTCATGTTTCAAGACTATTGTAAGCAACATTATAAGAAATAGTCTGCCTGTGGTTTCTTGGAGGGTACACCCCGGGACTCCTGGGGTGCCGCCTCAAATATCGTAAACTCACGTTGCAAATTTTCGTTCAGTTCTAGAATTGCAGCCACATTGCCACACCTGTAAATAAAAATACAATATTGAATCTATACTAATCTATACTTTAACATCATATAGCTGATGAGTTTGATTGTTTGGTTGAACCGGCTGGTCTTAGGACCACTGGTTCAAATTTTAAGAATTTATAGAAGAAAGTTTCAAGCTATTTATCATCGCTACTACTTAAGGGAGCGGAGCAGTAAGCATAAATGTCAACAAATCCTGCAAATTCTCATTAATTATTTGAAAACTAAAAAATGCGGGCATAATTATATAGCTTAAAGGTGATGCGGGGTATAGAAATATGCCACGGGCGATGCGAGGGCGGGTTGGCTAGTCCATACTAATATTATAAATGCGAAAGTAACTCTGTCTGTCTGTCTGTATGTTACGCTTTCACGCCTAAACCACTGCACCGATTTTGATGAAATTTAGTATAGGGGTAGATTAGACCCTGAGAAAGGACATAGGCTATGTTTGGTCGCGATAACCGACATTCACGCGGTCGGAGCCGCGGGCAAAAGCTAGTTGGTTTATAATTTCGAAACCGGATGTGACCAGGTTCAACGGAGGATAATGTTGATATTAATACCTGTAGCAGTAGTTAGGTGCGGACCACACAGTGAGCACAGTTTCGTTGAAATGCCACTTGTAGCCCTCCATGACGAGCTGGTGCGCGCGGCAGATCATGTCGATGTCGTTGGAGACATTGAACTGTGCTACCACGTCTGAGCCAAATAAATAGCCGGCGCCGCGGGGTGACACGCCCCAACCCTGTGTATCTGTGTGGATGTTAGAACTGTTTTAGTTATTGAAGATAAATGTTATAATAAAGTTTGTATTTAGGGAAACGACGTGCAGACAAGAGGCTTTAACTTCTTGATTTGTCTTGTAAAGTAGGACTAGGCGAATTTTGTGTTCACAAAATGAGTAAAATTTCTTATCTCGGAACGTATATTCTTGAAAAAAAGCTTCACGTATTGAGCAGTGGCAAGGAGTCCTTATAAATCGATTCCTGCTGACTATCCAATGGGTCACATGGTGCATGACAAAGTAGAGGTTATTTTAAACTGGCTTCACTTTTGGAAATACTCCTCCTTCGCCATTGGTGCAGGCTGTACTTTAGTTTATCCTAGGGTTTAGAAAATGTGGTGCGGTGTCTAGACAATTTGACATTCCATGCTAGTTTAAAATCAATTGTGTGAATGAGTGTGAAATTTCTGTATATCTCAGTTGCCAATAGGGATTTTGGCAACTGAGTCGGCCAATCCATGTTTAGTGAGAATGATTTTCATTCCCATCAGTTCAAGGCACGTCATGGGTGTACAGATATAAAATGAATGACTATACTAGAAATGTTAAGATTATTAAGTATATTTCCTCACACCTTCAGGGTCACTCCAGAGTAGATCACACATGGGTCCATCATGAGGAACTTCCTGTTTGCGGTCAATGGTTCTAATCTGGTCTAACGTTTGTATTGACGGGCTCAGACCGCCGTGTACGCAGAATATCCGCCCGTCGATGATAGCGGACAGTGATAGGTAGTCGAATATTTCTGTGCAATACCTGGGAGCATATTGATAGAGTTAAATTGAATGTAAATATGTTATTGATTGCAACCATCACCAATATTAGTGACATGATCTTTTGGAGCCCTGCTCTGGTAGGCAGAAGCATTGGATTAAGTTAATCTAAAAGATGGCCAAGCTATAAGTTCATTAATTATGTAGGTACTTTTAAGTGTGAATGTGTCAGATTTTATAGTTGTTGCGGAAAAAAGAATTTGAAAAGTTTTGTTTTATTAATTGAGGCTGATATTTGGAAATATTTTCTTAGTATTAGCTTTATTTTTGCATGCATCTTGAATTACAAGCATTTTTGTAACTTGAAGCAGATTGAATGTTTTAAGCTCATAATATTAATTAAAATAAGAATTGCTCACTTACAAATTCAGGGCACATAACTCTGTTGAATTTATGCTGAAATGCTTTTTAGTTAAGTACTCATGATTATTATGATACAGGGGTTTTTGGACTTACCTCCACACAGTGATAGATCCATATTTTCTAAGACATTCGTCATAGAAACCATAGACTTGTGTGATTTGTCTTGACTCATGATTACCTCTAATTAATGTGATGCGGTCTGGATAACGAACCTACAATCAGTAGATATATATTTAGAGTAGTGGCAATGGGTGAACATTTCAAAAGGGAAGCTAATGGAAAAATGTCATCCCTCTTATAGAATGACCATCTCTGCCATGGCTTTACTTTGCAGAGCAAGCTGCCAGGAATCGGTTATAGGGACCCTTTATCAATGATCTATGGTAAAATTTTAATATTGTGTACCAGTTTGATAAAGCTGGCTGCCAGTTTTGTGTAAAGTTCTAAGTGGGCTATGGGCATACCAGGGGGCAAGTGGGGCACATCACACGCTCTGTTCTGCTCAGTCCAAAATTAAGAATTTTAAAACAACACCTATATAAAACCGGGTTGACTTTCATGGACTTTTACCTCATACTTTTATAACATAGAAAAGTTCAGTTCATTGGCATACCCAATGCCTATGAACTGGACCTTTCTAGGTTACCCCTGCCAGAAGATGCAGGAATTATATTATTATATAGTTATTAGGTTAATAGTTGTGACTTTTCTATATTCCTCTTTTCTCATTTTGATAAATTAACAAAAAAAAGAATTTTTTAGAAATCTCTGGAAATTGATTTGTTTATTTAGCAGGATGATGCTAATTTATAATATACAATTTACACAGCAGCAGCTTACAATGACGTTATTACAGAACTCGCACAAATGCATCAGTGTATAAAGGTAATGAATTACATTGATGTGAAAGGAAAACCTAACATGGTGCCTTTTCACATTACCTATTATTACTTTTATATTAATTTTTACTAACTTAGGAGATTCTGTAATTAAATAATATGATTCGAAAAAATGCTTAGCTTGTAAGAATATGAAATATAAAATTGTAAAGTAATGAAGTTAATGATTAACTTATATTTGAACAAAATAAAAACATGCTGTGTTTTAAACTAATCATATAACCTCCTATTGCTGGGACAATAATGTTTGAATTAGAGTAATTATTCTTTAAGTTCACATTTAATAATAGTACATTACTACAGAGGCCAGGAAGAAAGGGTTTGCCGGCCGAAGACATATAGATAGGTCTGAGGCAGGCAACCCAATATTTCCCGCCGAGGTATGTATAGTGCTTTTCTCAAACAGGCAATGAAATAAACAACAAAAAAATAAAGATTTATATTTAAAGACATTAAAAGTAAACAAGATAAAAACTAAAACTCACGTGTATAGTCACTGTTTTGTCTATTTTAACTTAATTTTAACAGTAAACATTTACATTTATGTTCATTATCATGTTACTTAAAAAAAATATAAAGGCACGTTTCTGAAAGAATAGTGACACTTGTCATTAGTCTAGTTGTTGTAACTTAATTAAATATTAATATTTCAATGTTTATGTGTAGAGTTAAGAAAACAATTGATAATAATGTGTTATTAGTTTTGTTAATGTGGATTTTTTATGTAAATAAAACTGCTCTAAGTACATACCAAGTCGTTTATTGTTTTTTTTTTTAAAAGCATAGTGGCAGAGTGTCGATGCCTTTGCCAAAAATGGCCTAAGGTTTGTATGAAATTCCAATACCGGCCTCTGGTCCTAACCACGCCTGAAACGTCATACTTCGCAGCCTATTAAGAGGAACGTAATGTCAATATTTCATTGCATGTTTGAGAAAAGTTCTTTGCACCTACGGAAGACACTCTAGTTTAAATATGTTTTAGTATTGGAAACAGGCATATCTCAAAAAATACATGCATCAGGTTATTTGTTTGCTTTTTAAATTTTTATACTTCAGAGATTGAGAGACCTGCAATTTTACCTTTAAAGCCAGTAATAGCAAGAATGTTTCCACAGAATAGAATCCTCTGTCCACAAAATCACCCATGAATAAATAATTGGTCTCGGGAACATCACCACCAACTTTGAACAACTCCTTCAGATCATAGAATTGTCCATGAATATCTCCGCACACCTGAAACATTATTTTATTTAATATGATAATAATTTCAATAAAAGTCTACTATTATACTTTAATCATTTGACAAACGAATCGACGTGTGTGTTTATTTACAGTTAGGTAGGCATTACACTATATTTAGTGAAATATTCAATAAAACATAAGTTGTTAATTAAAAACATTGGGGAATAACATTTAATACTATTTCAATTAAAGGAAAACATGTAGGGAATTACCGTAACAGGAGAATCTACCCGTTGAACATTGCTCTCTTCAACAAGTATTTCGCGGGCCTTGGCACAGAGTGCCTTAACCTCGGCTTCCATTATTATCTCACATCTTTTAAGTTGCTCAATTTGACGATCAAGATCACTCGTGTCAGACATCTCGCTAAATTATTTGAGCACGCTTTATCTGCGAAATAAAATACTCGTAAATATATGGCAAAATACATTATGTATCTGATTGATACATGCATTTGCAAAGTGAAAAATAGTTACAGGAAATGCAATAAGAGGAGGAATAATTAAGGATTTGACTAACTAGAACATACAAATGACTAAATATTTGATTTCTTTGTCGTAATTTCTTATCTACAGCATAGAATATTAACAAACAATCACAATGCGTCCGCCATTACAACGTTAAAACCAGAGACTACTCAACCAATGACGAATGACGACAGACTACTATAGACTACAAAAAGTACTAAAAGTGATGCACATCTCTATCGATTTTAGTAAGAAAACATTCAACGAGGATAGGTAAGTTTAGTATAGAAGATAATTATTTTGCAATCTGTACACATATTCAAGAATGAATAGGTCCCATTCATTTATTTCATTCATTAATTTCATTCGTGATTGTTTACTGTATTTATTGATTTAGCGACAGTTGATTTTTTTCGTATTGTGTGAAATAGTGTTTTTGTGCATTTTCTGTGATCTAGGCGAAAATATGGGAAACATACAGACCGTCGGTCCGAATGAGGCACTCATAGTTTCAGGTAAATTGGAAAATCTAGATATTTCATAATCAACAGTGTTATTCTCATAAGTTTTGTGCAATTTATGTAAATTGACCTAATATTAGGTGTTATATGAATGAAGGAGCAATAAAATTACACCAGAATTACGTTCTACTCATTGTAATGAATAATGTTGGGCTGATTCAACCTCAATGATAACGAAATAACCTTATCTAGTCATAGTTAAAATTACTGAATGCCTTCTAATCTGTGTATATTTGAAGTAGGTGAGGTACAGGATTAAACATAAACATGTAATTACAATATAAAAATACGTTGTTAAAATACGTCTACTAAGGTTTTTAAGTATACTATTTTTCTGTGTATCGTGTCCACACCCAGAGTTAACTACGAACTACCTATAGCAATTACTCATCGTTATTATCTTGATAAGCGAAAGTAAGTCCTATTAAAATAATTACCTACTTGAAATTAATTCTTGGATGTTGCATATCTTTGCTAAAATATTTTGATACGTTTCAAGAGTCCGACAGTTTCCTCAAAACAAACTTATCAAAATCAAGGTCGTTGTGCAATTTACATACTTACAGACCTAAGAATAAACAAGTAGCAGCTACAGTGATATTACTCGCAGCTAGTTCTCTCGAATGAATTTTTTCTTACACACTTTTCGAATGACATATAATAAGAACAAAATTCTAACGGGCACAACACGCTAGATAAGTAGCTTATTAGTACCTATTGTATTCTGATAAATAGAATCGGGTTCGTACCGCGCGGTGATTCTTGGACGGCTAATAATCTGTTTAATTACATAACATATGTCAAAGAGGTACCTACCAACAGACTGAACAGACATGAATAGTCTAATAAAATTTAATTGGTTTTATTACACTGTATGTGGTTGATGGCTTATGATAACATAGTTCTGAAGTAGAATTTCGTCTTTTCGGATTTAGATCAATGTTGCAGTATTTATAGCTCATAGGTAGGTAACTAGGTAAGTACTTATAAATGAAAGAATACTGTCTGGGAATGTTTAATGTTTTAGATTTAGATTCATTTTCAGTCAGTGTATTTTAATGTATTTGGTGGCAGGGCAACGAACGAACGTGTTGCGTAATATTGCAAACGAATCCCAACTAATCCTACGTGTAATGTAACGTTACTACAGAAATACGCACACTTAGAGCAGAGATTGGTGAGGTGTAGTAAAAAATAAAACAAGATTTCTGCATACTGACGAAGCGTTTTCGCCAAAAAAAATAGAGGTCATCGATGTCAGACCTATTTGGTAACAGTTAAAGCCGTCAAGGTTACGGAGTCAAATTTGCTATTATTGTCAAGAGGTTGGAGATTCGATCTATACCCATTGCACTATCGTCGCAAAATAAGACATTACAAACCCGACAGTGTAGAATTTGGGCCACTCCATCTCTTCCCAAGCGGTGTACAATGCGATAGGGCTGTTTAACATCAGAAAGATGTACACAATACAGTTCGGACTCAAATCCAGTCAACAATAGTGCCCGGAATACGGCAATAGGCTCGTCCCCTATATAATGTAATTTCACCTCTGCCTAACTATCTGTGGGTAAAGGCGTAATTATATGTATATGTAAAACCAATTTAACTTAGATATGGGGGATAAAAACTGTGGGTATAATTCTGAGAGTATGTGACACATGTTGTTGAAATATATGGTCCTATCTCGATTATCATAGCATAATCATCATAATGTAGATAAAATTTATATTACGTACAAACTTTTTTTCCCACTCTATGCACAATTTGTACAAAGGCGGTACATATTTCAAACAGAAAGTAGGTAAGACCTCCACAGTTTAAAAAATTGTATGAAACTATTCATCATAGTTATACATAGTGATTACTCGGTTGCGTCAAGAGTTTACACTGTAGTGTGGGGACTTTCGCCTGTCTCCTACACCGCTACACGCGGGGTTTGGGTGCATTGCGCAACATATTCGTGCCTTGCATTGCTACCAAATGAGACTTCTAAATAACACTAAGTTCCTATTAAAGGGAAAGACCCGACCCCTTAGTCTGGCCGCACGAGTATGTTGCGCAATGCACCTTAATAATTGAGATTCTATCGCGGTATATTTGGTATTATTTATATTTAGCCCGACGTATCGGCTACTTATCAGCAGCCATGATCGCGGGTTGACTTGCTTTGTTGTAAATAATACCAAATATACCGAGATAGAATCCGTTCAAAGTGGTTTAATTTCAATGAGTGAGATTGACGTAAACTTAAGTAATTAAAAAAAATATGGACATAAATCTTTTTTAGTTGCTTACCAAATTTTTAAGATAGTAAATCAACATAAGTCATGTTTTTTTTTAATTTTTTTTTATTTATTTTTTTAACGTGAGGGAAAATCCTTCATGGATGCTATGCCGGACTCCTACCGACTAAAAAACCCTCACGTACCGCCTAATAGCCTGCGGTTGGTAGCCCCGGGTAAGCGCTCGGAAGGATGTCCCAGGACTACCAACTACCAATGTTTCTTCTTAACATGTCTGGACTTATTTAGCATGGGGTACCGATGTACAATAAAATATCTTTAGTAGTACTCAACGATCAATAGAGAGCACTAGTAGACTCATTTAAAGAAATAAAAAAGTTAAAACGCTTATTTAGAATCACGTAAATTATTACAGAACTAAAACACATGATAATGTAAACATGTAAGCATATAAAACTCGTTGGTAATGTAATAAATGAAGATTTCGTGACAATAGTGCTATTTTAGGAAGCTGCCATCTAGCGGCATGGTGCATTAAGGCTGTAACTTTTACAATTGCCGCAGAATCTGGTAGAATCAATATAGAAATTTATAGTTTTATTCAGTCATATTCAATAATGTGTTAAGTCATAAATTATTTATTAAAAACTATTAAAAATATATATAATAACTAAAAAGTAATACAACTGGACACAAAACATATTCATGTCGTAATAACCCACCCCGTATCGTTCCCGGCGCAAAGGTGCCCACGATGCTGGCCGCGTTGCCTCGTTGAATAGCAATCGCCATCCTTTGCCCCAGGAACGAGCCAGAGCGGGAGTCACCGCCTTGGTGGTGGATGCGGCGGCCAATTTCCGCTATCAACCTCTTTGCCTCCGATCCCCAACTGCCCATAGTCTCCACCGTAATGGGCACAAAATAATATTGTGACTCCATTGCAGCGTATTTCGCCCTTTTCTTACTCGCCGCGTCCTCAGCCGCCGCTGCCGGGGCGTTGATGGTGTGACTCATATGCGTGGCCGCGACAGTGCTGACGCATGTATCGTCCCACACCAGGCACTTGCCGTTTTTCCACGGCACCAAAGTCAAACCATCAGGTCGCTTCCCGTCTGATCTGCTGAGGCCCAGAGGCTCCAGCACGCATGGAACGCTCGCCGATATGAGAGCCCTTCTGATTATGTTGTTGAGAGCATGGTGACGCGGGAACCTGCCTGTGCAGCGACGAAACCTCAGTGCATGATAGCCGCCCTCCTCCACCATAGAGCCGCAGATGCATCTTTGTGATTCACATACCTTACAGCCTAGGCGGAGCGCCACTGCCACACGCAGAGAGTCATCGTCCAATAAAGTGCCTAGGTGCGGTGACGGCAGTGCGTGCAACCATGCCCCCGATTCAGGCTGCGATACAGCCCTGAGCCTCGCCAAATCGACGCCCGACGCACCATCCAGCAATTCCTTCACCGTCCTATCAGCACCAACCTCATCCCATGCTCTTTGCACGTGTGGAGTTACCGGACATTGTTTGTCCGGATTGAGGACCGACCATGCTGACATCGCCTCGCACATGTGAGGTACATTTACTCGATCGCCGTTCGAGGAGAGCATGATAGCGACCAAGTCTGCCACCCCGTGAGCTGACGCTAGAAAGGTCGACAGGCCAACGTCCGCTACGCGCCGCAGTCCGATACCACCGTGTCTTATTGGCAGAGAGGCCTGGAGCTACTGCTGTTCGTCGAGGGTGACGTTAGGAATCGACGCTGTAGTTCGAATTAGAGTCGATGGAAGCGACCGCCTCCGGGCAGAGCCAGGTTGGTGTAGTCCTCAGCAAGCACATGATTTTGGGGACTGCAAAACACATTCGCAACAGTAGTATGGCAACGTGGGCTGAAAGGTTTCCTGTGTTAAGTATGTTTTCTTTTTGATAAGTTAATTTAATAGTAAAAATAGGAAAAGCTTGTTAATACAATGTCGCCCTCGAGTAACAACTTCTGCAAACAAAAGTTGCCTGCCTTCTTTTGAAAGTTACAAGTGTAATCCTTTTTTGTTCCTGATTGTGCATCTGTATACGAATTATATCCCCCTGATGCGCCCCGGCTTCGCACGGGTGGTGAAAACGTTCCCGTGGAAATCCAATATAGTACCTGTCCAATGGTGAAAGAATTTTTGAAATAGGCACAGTAGTTTTTAAGTTGTTTCACTACAAACTTACACACAAAAATACAAATCTGCCTCTTTATAATATAAGTGTAGATTATCTGTGTTAATAGCCTAAAAAATCATCGCTGTAAGATACGTTTTGACGTAATAATAAATTTACATATGAACAGACGTTTTGTAATATATGCCCAGTCATTCATTCATGTCTCCATTTTCTGCCATGAAAGAAAATACACAAAATATTTTCTAAAGTTTACGCGAATATCTCTCATTGTAATAAAACCAGATTGCGGATTCTATCGCGATTGATTTGTTATTGTTTACTTTTAGACCGACGTTTTGGCTACTTTTCAGCATACAAGTTCGCGGTTTGACTAAGGATGGTAGTTGTCATATAGTTTGAAGTGTAAGTTATCTTAAAGTACCCCAATCATGATGAATTGTTGACGTTACTATTTACGCAGACTGAGCTCACTGTGTCGTTAAGTCTTGCAGTGTTTTGCTGTTTATTAGGTTTAATTAAGTGGGGACTGGGAGGCTATTGAAATTAAAAAACACCCAAATTTTAAAAGAGAAGGTGGTTGGAGCTTACCAGTAGCCTGGGACCCACTCATCTAACTAGTACAATAAATAGTAACACCAACAATTCATTATTATTCGGGTACTTTAAGATAACTTAGACTTCAAATTATATGAAATCTGCCATCCTTAGTGAAACCCCCAACACGGCTGCTGAAAAGTACCCGAAACGTCGGTCTTAAAGTAAATAATAATAAATAAATCGCGATTGAATCCGTTATAAAGTGGTTTTATTTAAAAAAAGTACACAAGATTGTTGGCTTAATCTTGTGTTGCAATAAATGTAGAAATATTACTAGATTAACGATTATGTATATTTCTTCTCGTTTCCTTAACGCTGTGTGAAAACCTGCATCAGAAATCAGAGCCTTATCCATCAATCGGCGTACCGACTTGCAGATAGGGCTACCAGATGGAAGAATTAGAAGTCCGGAGAATAAGCCTGAGTTCTATTGAAAAAGCCTGAGATTTATTATAGGTTCAGAAATTGAGCAAAAAAAGCTACTTCTTTTTCAAAGGTCGTGATTACCTATTATCATTTTTGTCAAATACTGTTGCCGCGTTGCACATCGTATAATTACCGTCCTAAAGCTGTACATTTAAGAAGAGAAGAAAAATAAATATGAAAGTGGGGACAGAACGTACCAAAGTCTTTTGTTCAATATGTAACAATTATTTTTCAATTAAGTTCAAGGGAGCTGGCGACATTGAAAAAAAAAAGATATTTTTAAAATGTACCTATCAATCAATCAATTAGCCCACTGCAAGTTGTATTATTCTAAAAAATCCAGAGATTTCATGAGATTTGCAAAATCCGGCCGCAATCCTGAGATGGGTCCAAAAATCCGGAGATCTCAGGACAAATCTGGAGATCTGGTTACCCTACTTGTAGATGAAGTTGGCTTCACCCCAAAGATATCGGTGGGGATCCCCAAACACCGATAGGTTCTACATTGATTAATTAGTTAATTAGGACAAATAATAAAATTGTTTATTATGTAAAAAATAATCCGCCATGTAATATATTCATAAATAAATGGGCATAATAATGTTTATCACTCTTTCGCACGCACTGACAACTTACATCCGTTTGTCATTGTAATCCATTGTAAAGTTACCTCAAAGATATTATTTAGCGATAAGACCGACCATTGTACATTATCTGTGCTATGTTCTATCGAAATCAATTGTACGAATATTAATAAAAATGATGTGCTAAAAGTATTATCTCCATGATTAAACATTATTTACAAGTTACTTTAATCAGATAATGACATTCACACAGAAGCATCGCCACCGGACTATTGCATTGAATTGCTTTATCAGCAATTTTCAAAGAGCTGACTAACTGATCTTTTTAATAACTTGGCTTGATTATTTGTCAACCATCGTTCTTCTTCATCCTAGCGTTAAACCCAGTCGCATCCGAAGCTTTTCAACTTGGAGTCTGGGGTCCGCTTTTTACCAGTCAAACTGCGGATTTGTCAGCCATCTTTATTGTTAAAAAAATATTATCATTGTTAAACGTTGAGTGATTGTATTTTAATTAACCATCGGCCGAACCATTTGGTTTGATGCAGGAGTTTAATGGATAGTTGGATATCTAATTTAACCATATGGCTGCGAAATATACATCATCCATAATTGTGCTGTAGGCGCAAAGCTCGCGTCAATCGCTACTCCAATCGCAAAGAAGTCCGCCAGGCTGTAGGACTCACTATATTACACGATCATGGTTTTTTTTTTGTATCACGTGTCGTTCTTACGTCCCACATCAAAGAATACCCCGAGAAATATTATGTGTTATAAAACGAAACTACAAACAACGTTCAACATTCTTTTCCCTTTCTTCCTTGCAGGGGTCTTAAACGTATGCTAAAAGGAAAATTCTCTTGTTGACTTAGTGACTGAAAGCAGGATGGCGATGATGACCAATGAACGGAACATCCTAAAATATTGTGCAGTCTCCTCTGGTTGAATTTGTTGTTCAAAGTGTGTGTTCAATATTCTGATTATTATCGAATCATTTGACAACTAATTTAAGATTAGACGTCAGATTAGATAAATTTTCACCATCAGTAGATATCGAATACGTGGATGATGTCGGGGCTACGCGCTTTTATCTCAAGAGTTTTTGAATGCTGAGAGTAATTGCAAATACAATGAAATTTTTGGTTGGCTAGATTTGCCTACACGTGAAAGAATAATTTTTGACGTTCTTGTTTAAAGATTTTAAGATATGCATCAATAGATTGAGACTTGCAATGAACAACACAACACAAAGCACATGATGTTCCTTAATCCTCTCACACACTGTTTTGCGATCAAGGACGTAACAACCAACTGTAATAAAAAGTTTTGCTTGCCTGTCATAATTGTAATATATTTCGTTGTCTTATGCGTTACAATAATGATCATGAACACTCCTTACATTATTTTTCCTGTTACTAGAATATGGCAGTTTTTTTCCTGTTATTTTGCACTAGCTGTTCGTGTACATAAAATATAAGATTCAATAGTGCTGTAAATAAATATCATATCGCTCTTCAAAATTGAAGCCAGCCGATTTTAGCCAGATTCTCATCCTTCTTCCTGACTTGCCAAGTCAAAAGTCGGGAACTGTACATATTTCGTTTTGTAAATATGTCTATTTTATACACTGAACCATCGAGACCATTGCGAATATATATATTCATGCATACAAATGTGCACACTGATTTAGCAGTCGAACGCTCTACAACTTCACTACAGAGGCGTTAGTTATAACCTAAAAGGTATTTTGGTTTATAACCGTTGATACCCAATTTGCAGTCGTTCATAACTATGGATTCCCTGTAAATGTCTAAAGCCAATTGTGTAAACTACAATCGCATAAACAAAAAAAAAGGCTTGTGATGCAGAATTTTAATACATCTTTATTACTAATTATTCTTAATAATTGAAATAATCGTACCTGGTGCAAAGGCTAGCCATTGCAATCTAGCGCGAAAAGAAGCCCAGTGTTCTGGGCTTCTTTGCACCAGACACGACCCGAGGCGGGTTGTTTACATGACAAAAGCTTGGCTGGCTAATTGACATTTTTGTAACAATTTTATTTAAAGTAAATTATGATAAATAAAAATTATTTACATAATTATTTTTTAAATTAACTAGTTTGTAGGACTTTTACAACTTACAATTTCTCTGACAATGCCCATTCGTTCATGGATTTATCGCACTTATCTTGATTTCTAAGTCCCAATAATGTCATTTTTGAAGAAGATTGTTAGGTATTTCCTAAATGATGATTAAGAAATCATCATCACCATTCATCATTAGCATTTTTGGGGTTGCTTAATAATTTTCTCTTTATTGGCGTGTTACTAGTACGTCAGATATACTCCGGTCAAGAAAAATATCCGAAGGTACAATAATTCGTATCCGGTTGAAAGTTCGTAGGATTATTTAAATCACCATCATAAACGAACTTTTAAAAAGTCCTCATCGATCCGAAACCTGGAATTTTCTTATCTAAGATCCAAGGTTATAAAACGAAGATTTTCGCGATTTTCACCAAAACGGCAAGTTTTATCATAAAAATGTCTGAGACAAAATTAAAGATTAGAGAGATAATAGATAATCTATTAAAACCAAGGGCTCCATACGAACCTGAATTGAGGCGTGTACATTTGCTACAAAACGGCAATATACTTGGATTGCATAAAATTAGAAGTTTCACTTTAAACTGCCTGTTGAGCTAGAATCATGAAATTTAGGAAGAAGCAAAATCTCCTGGCACAAATAAAGGGAAAAGAAAATCGAAATCCGTAAATATGTAGCTCAGTACCATAATCCACCTATCTACGGTAGCTGCAGTATGGTATGGTACAGGTATTTACATATTTACTGTTTTCAAACAGTTCCCTAACTGAGCTATAAGACCTTGCTTCTTCCCAAATTTTATGATTCTAGCTCAACGGGAAGTACGCTAAAATCAAAGTAGGTACCCTAAATTTTAACGCAATCAAAGTATATTTTCGTTCAGGTAGCGCAAATTTTTTCTGCGCTCAATTAGGTTTCGTACGGAACTTTTAGTGCCTGACTCACCCTTGATCGAGTTTCATAGAGTATTACATGTGTTTAACTTTCTCTCAGACATGTTTATGATGAAACTTACCGTTTTGCTGTAAATCGCGAAATACCCATTTTTGTAACTTATGACCCTGAATAATAATAAAAAAACAGGTATCTGTATAGGATCGATGAGGACTTTTTATATTTCATTTATGATAGTGTTTTGAACTATCCCACCAAATTGCAGCCAGGTGCGAATGATTGTAGCCTCACTCATATAATTTGGTTTGGATTGACCGGGCTAATAATAAATAAATTGCTCTATTATATTATAAGTTAATCTATCACCTTTCATGCGCAAACCTTAAAAGAATTATAAATGCAACGAGGTCTCTTGAATAACCTGACATTCTTTACCATGTTCCAATAGGGGTATTGGAATATGATTTCAGAAGCGGTTACTCCAAGATAAGACTGGGTGTACTTTTAGTCATTTCGTTTATCATGATAAAGAAAATTTTGGAATGTAAATAGACTTATTACCACGCTTTCTTTAACAATATAACGAAAAGATTGTAAACTTTACTTTAAATGTACCTAGTTTCGCACTTTAGTCGTACTATTTACAGCGTTTCTGTGTTCTACTTATTTGCTACGACAGAAACTTTGGCACTTGGCAGTAACAATTGCATTCGTGTCAGTACATTTTATAAAAAATATATTTAGGTTTAAGATTTAAGTCTTTTAATATAATTTCCAGTCTCTCTTAATCATATCAGCGGCTTTTTCGCCTATCATGATAGCGGGAGCATTGGTGTGGGCTACTATTGTTCTCGGTATAATACTACTGTCTGCAACACGCAGGTTTTTTATACCATATACTCTTAATTCAGGGTCAACTATGGCATCAGGGTCTGTAGGTGGACCCATCTTACAAGTAGCTATTTGATGATGGAGTGTTGCAGTCATTGTTCTTAACGCACATTCCCAGTAACTGTCACTGTCAAATACATGTTCATTGCAGTTAGGAAACTTCTTTTTATACAATTTTGCTCCATATTTCCTAAACGGAGGAGTATCTACAAGTTTTATGATGTATCTTATAGCTGCTACCATTGTGTCCACGTCTTGTCTGTGTGTCAGGTAATTCCCATTTAGACTTGGTTGCTGGTAAGGATCCGTAGACTTCAGTTTCAAGTAACCTTTTGATTTTGGATGGAGCAGCATAAATAGCACAGAAAAGCTTTCGACGTTTTCTAATGGTTTATATACATCATTGTACAGCCAGTCCGAGAGATGTATTCCTTTAGCTACAAGATTACCTTCATCAGATGCCATAGCAGCGCAGGCTCCTAGCAGCTCTATATCTGGGTAGTCGCCAATTACATTAGATACATTTGTTTTTATATATCCTATAGTCTCTACTCCAGCTAAAGATGACAAGGGCCCGTCGCCATAATGATCGTATTGTATTACAGATTCAATTGTACCTACTTTCTTTTCAATTAATGTTAATCTTGATGTATTTAAAGTGAACGCTAGACCGGGAAAAGAAATGTGATCATACAAAGTTTCGCCTACTTTCAGGTCTTGTATAACAGGTATACCAAAAGATTGCAATTGTTCTTTGGGTCCTATTCCAGAGAGCATAAGTAGATGGGGTGATTCTATAGGACCTGCTGATAATATAACTTCCTTGTTGGCTCTGATTTGGTACACTCGTTTGTTTTTATGAAATTCTACTCCGACAGCTGTTTTAGATTTAGGATCAATTATGACTTTAGTAGCCCTGCTTGTTGTCAGTATATGAAGGTTTTTTCTTCTTTTGTTGTTATGTAGGAATGCTTTAGCTGCGCTGGCCCGTTGCCCTCGAGTCATAGTGGCTTGAATATAGCTGAATCCAAAAGCATCTGGACTATTGTAGTCTACTCTGCGGTGTCCATACAATTTTGCTGCATCCAAAAAGGCTTTCGATAGCTTCGATCTGAAATAGACGTTTAAAGGAAAGCTTATTATTTGGTCAAGTTCATTGTTCAGTGGACCTAAACTCGATTCATTATCCATAGGCCATGTTAATACATGCCAACTGTTGGGTAGTTAAACTACTATGACTGCCTCTACTCGAGAGGTTTCAATAATTGTGACGTGACGTGTTCTCATCTGACCCTCGTCGGAACGTGGCGTTATATCGACGCGTGTCATTTTCGTGAAACATCGCTACATAGTATAAAACAAAGTCGCTTTCTCTGTTCCTATATCCCTTTGTATGCTTAAATCTTTAAAACTACGCAGCGGATTTTGATGCGGTTTTTTTTAATAGATAGAGTAATTCAAGAGGAAGGTTTATATGTATAATACATATTTAATATAGTAGAAGGTGAAGCGGGAACGGGATCTGAAGCAACGCGGGCGGAAAAATATTGGCGGTACGAAGTTCGCCGGGTCAGCTAGTTATACTATAATACTCAGCATCATCTATGTGTAAAAAAATTCACAAATATAAAAAATCTAAGAGCAAAATCGTCGACAGTATTGATTGGCCTTGTTTCAGAAGATGAACAATTTGGTTCGTGTGTATTGACGAAGGTCGGCCTCGAATTTAGAACTTGTAATCTTATTGACATCAATTGTATGACTCTGACTGAGTTGCTCACTTAAGGTGAAATTTGACGATGAATACTTGATTAGTCATATACAGTCGAGAGCAATAAATACGGGTTACTTAAAGAATCCTAAAAATCTCGCAATTTAAGAATGCTAACTTAATCAAATAAATTGATTTGTGTTCTACAAGTTCGATGGAAGATACAGGGTCTAAGAAGATCAGGTAAGGAGATACATCGAAGGAAAAGTTGCGTGTGCTCAAAATTGCTCTCACAGAGGAATGGGAGAATAAATCCATAAAATCAATTAACCTATTGCAATCCACTGCTGGACATAGGCCTCTCCCAATGTGCGCCATTGCTCACGAATATTTTTTGTAAATAAAATGCGTGAGTATTAACATCTTATTATTTTCAATTAAGATGTATTTAACTGTCTATTAGTCATAATTTATTTCATTAAGTTTGCATTCTTAGTTTTGCGAAATTTTTAGAATTCTTTAGGTGACCAGCTTTCATTGCTCTAGAGCAGCGGTTCTCAAACTTTTTTGATGACGGAACCCTTTTGGAAAGCGAAATACTAGCCGGGACCTTACGGTTTAAAATGTTTTTATAAATGTATTCTATTTAATAAAGTAGAAGTAAAGTACAATGTTACAGTTACTACTTATTACATGCAAAATTATTAGATAACAAGTATAATAATAGAAGATATTAAAAAAAAAGTAAGTAATGGGAGGTATGAAACAGCTTTTTTTTTCATCAATTGGTTGTCTGTTTGATTTGTCTAATGATATATTTAATTCGTTCAGTTTTTGAAAGATATTCGTTACAACCAAGTCATACAAACGGTCTTAAAATTTAAAGAAGTTTCTTAAAGAAACTTTTGTAACTTGGCTAAACAGCTATGGTCGCTGATACCCCGCGATCATAGCTACTGCAAAGTAGCCGAAACGTCGGACTAAAATTAAATAATAACAAATAATTGAAATAATCCGTAAAAAGTGGTTTTATTTCAATGAGTGACATTCGTGTATTCTTGTATTTTTTCTAAATGCCTACGGAACCCCTAACGTGGTATGACGGAACCCTAGGATTCCGCAGAACACACTTTGAGTATGGCTGCTCTAGAGTGTATTTCACATGGCCTAATCATCTTACTAGCCTTTTTAGCTCTCCCCGCAATATAGGTAGTTTTCCATGCCACAGTGCACACTGGTCTTCCTATTGAAATTCTATACCTTGAAAACATACTACTCACTGCCATAAGTCTGGCTCGCTTTATTTTCATACCTGTATGTCGCTATAAAACTCTCATTCATCTCTACTAATTCGAATTAAATATTATTTAAAAGTATACCTAAATGGCACATCTTCAACGTTTAATTCCCCATCTCTGCCATGCCAAGGTGAATTTTTGAGTCCTTTCAAGTTTGCACGTTCAGATTTTATGTAGTACTGCATAACTTCGTTGTACGACCTGTAATGGGTATAAAAAATGAAAATATCTGTCCTATTTCATGTGCACATTTTAAAATTTCTATTACGTATTTGAGTGTCCCGCCAGGGGAGGTGTGGGTCTTTATAGGGGACGAATCTACAACTTTTATTCCGGGGGACGAATTTTAGACCATGGGTTCGTCACCGAATGAATCTCTATAATGAAATGTGTTCTCAGTATATACTGTACATAATTTTGAAAGCGCCTGAACGTTTAATATGTGCAAAGTGCTAACGTAGCCTTCTTTATTGGTTGCTATGAATTTTATTTTGTTCGTCATACTGAAATTAGTGGTTTATGTTATGTAAGTATTTATAATTAGAGTATGTAGCATACTTCAATATCTTTTTAATTCGCTTAAACAACATAATATTATATTCAATACTCATGTTCTACTTGCTCGATTGGACCTGTACTTATACTATATGAAAACATCTATGCTAATAACGACTGGACTAATAGGTTGGAAGCTAAATGTATTGGTTAAACGTAAACAAGAAAGTTACTCGTTAGACGCTGGAAAATTCGGTTTTATACTCTACCTTATCTGTATCTACTATTCTTACTGAATTAAATGTTTGTCTGCTCTGTTTCAGGTACTTAAGTCTTAAGCAAATATAGCTGATTCACTCTTCGTAAGTTACTTTTTTCAAAGATAAATAGGATTTTTTAAAATTATATTTTTATAGACTTTTCATGCTAAATATTCAAATCGAATTAAAGAGAAAACATTGCAAGATAGCGGGTTCAAACCCCGCCTAGACCCATCTAGGCGGGGTTTGAACCCGCGATCTTTGCCTTACAAGAGCAATGATTGGACCACTTAGCTACCAGACTTCGCCCTATACTATGTTACTAATATATTTTCAAATTATATGGGCAGAGTAGTCAAAAATCAATGTTCAAAAATGATTGAGATTGATGAAGAATGTCGGTAGATGCTCCACCGTCGACTCAAAGACAGATATAGAAGGAGAAAGTTGAATTAGTTAGGGCGAGGTCTGGTTGCTTAGTGGTCAAAGCATTGCCCTTATAGGGCAAAGATAGCGGGTTCACACCCCGCCTAGACCGATTCAATTTTTTCTCTTTAATTCGCTTTGATTACTAGGAATTTGGCCACACATGGCTGGTATTCTTATTAACTTCCGGCTAAGCTAAATAGGGGGTTTCAGTTCTAATACCCTAGCCACCACCGCTACATTGATATTTTTGAAGTTATTTGCTCACCATCCATAGTTTCCCTCGGCAGCTATCCTGTCCCAATCCTGTTGCATTCCTCGAGTGTAAATCATGTAGTTAACCACGCTCGAACCTCCTACTGCCTTTCCTCTAGGCCAGAAACACTTGCCATCCACCATTCCTGAAAACATTCGATTTCACATGTACTTTATTCATTTATTGCTTAACACTCTTTACATTGTGTTGAAAATTTACTAAAGTCTAACTTATTCTAAACACGAATTAAAGAAAATGTTACAAACATTAATCAGTTAATTAACCTATCCAGAGTGAATTTACATAAAAATAAATAGTGTACAAAATATTAATTGTCAAAATTATATGTCATGAAAATCAATATCATTCTTAGATTGTTTGTTACATTTAGTTTCAAAACTAGGATTATAAGTTTTATACTAGGTTCTTAGAATAAGGTTAGTGGCACTAGATTTCACACTACATAGTTCATGAAGCTAGAATAACAGATAGAAGAACATCCACTTCGAGCATGAGAATGTTTTGTAATGGTAGAGGCGTGCTCTGAAGTGTCGGGAGAAGAAGGAAGGGGTATATCTCTACAATGGTGAATATTCTGATGAGCTATACCAATTACTCCCACCCTCTCCTTTAGACGACACGTGCAGGACTTAGATGTCACCCGCATACGGTGCAAAACATTCCTTCAAGAACCAAGCGGTTCGATGACTCTTGCCTTTGTCGCATCATTAAGATCTGGAATTCCTTGCCAGCTTACGTGTTTCCCTCTTACTACAGTCCCGGGTCCTTTAAGCGGGGCGTGAAAAAGCATCTGATGAGGCCGTTAAGCTGAGTGTCCCTATTGTTAATATGGCACGTGTATAGCGCCAATCATAGAACCTATCACTAATTTTCTGTCAGAAAAAAATAATAAATTACAAAAAGAAAAAATAATCACAAAAAGTAATAAATTACAAAACAAAAAATAATCACAAAAAATAATAAATTACAAAAATAAAAAATAATCACAAAAAGCGTCAGGAGGCCAGGTTTGAACCCGGAACTATCTAAAACCATAATGGCTTACAGCGTTTACCGCTAAACTACAACTCTATTTATCGAAACTTGCAAAATAGGCAGTCCATAGCTAATATTGTATGACGTCAGTCGTCGGTTACGGTTCAAAGGTCAAGCGATCCTGACGCGCGAGTTTAACAATTTTTACCCATCCAACGCCGCTAAAGAAGTTTTCACTTCATAAATAACTTGGCTGTTAACGCGCATGCCTCTGTTTTCTTGGCATTGAACTCAATCATGTTATCAATGAAAAAAGAAAGACTAGCGGTAAGGAAAGCAAGTACTGTACCAACCCATGCAAACTCCTGGCTGATACTCCATCGTATAGGGCCACACATATTCAGTTTGTTGGAGCAGTGGCGCTAGTAACGGTACATCTGTTACTAGGGATTCTCCGAGTCCTGCTTCTATAAGTAGAACTGACGCTTTGCGACCTTCGCTAAGGCGAGACGCTAGGACACTTCCTGCTGACCCTGCTCCGACAATTATAAAGTCGTACTCCGCTAGAGGTCCTTTGAAACCTGTAATTAGACGTGGTATATAATTACATCTTCTATCTTATCTATTATGAACAATATAAGACATATATTATAATATTGACTTTGCCTCACATACACATTTCAGTGCAACGCAGGAAGACTTTCGATGGGTCACGATTTCAGGATCAAAATGGATGGATCCAATTTGGCTATCCTGACTTATCGTAACTTCAAATTGGCGCCAAGCCAAACAGTGCATATAGGGTAGACCCTATCATGTACTGTTTGGATTTGCGCCAACTTCAACAGAAAGTATACTAAATTCTTTTTAGATTACGCCGCCCAATAAATTAAATGGAATTTTAACACAAAGAATTTGAAATGTGAAGCGAGAACGGCTTTCTTTGAGTTTGTAATAATTTCTACTTCTTTCTATTTGGGTAACCGTAAAAATATTGTCAGAGCCTTTTCTGCATGTATAATGATGATAATTGTAGGAACTTACATATATTTCAAGATGTACATAATTAATAGAACCAGGATAAAATATAATTACCTATATGAATTTATGTACATTTATTCATTGTCTTATTGGTGCGTTTTTGAGTGACCTTCATCATAAGTTCCTTATTAATTAAAAATTCACTTCCTTATTTTTAATTGGCTTTAATTTCAAGAGAAAAATAAAAATCCTATTTTTAAATAACATTTATATAGTTTCTTTTCTGCTTGCGGTATATTTTTTTGTATGATAGGTATTATTTATGTTTTACTTCTTTACTCTCTGGTATTCCAAATCGTTTATCGGCCAAGCTAACCGCAAACAGGCATACTACGGCCGTCCAGGTACGGTGGTTCGTATGCCTGTTCGATATGGTATTTAGTATGGTATGTATTAAAGATATTAAAGTAAAAAAAAGTATGGTATTGAAGATATTAAATACACTTAAATTTCTGATATTCTGAATGCATTCCGTTCACCTTTTGACTTTTATAGGTACCTGATTGTGCGTTATAAAGGTCGCGTGTTAAGACCACGGCCATGATACTACCGACTTGAACCCGACTACTAAAAATAGGTATACTATTAATATCGATAATAAAATGTTATTTATAATAAATCAAGCAGACTGCGTAATTATCCATATTTGGTACAAAATCTATTGCGGTTTTTGTAAACTACGGTCAAGTTCATTGGCATCATTAGCACTACATTTCGTTTCGCGACTGTTTTCTTATGAATAAAGCTAACAACGCTTAAAGTTCACGAACATCAACTGTGTTAGTATTTATATAATAGATAAGGGGCCCTCTCGTAATGCAGTAGATTCGGAATTCATTCTTCTCCAGTATATATATAAATTGCATTGGTATGAAAGCACAGTTAATTTACACAGTTAAATGAAACAGTCGCATTGCCAGAGAATGCGATTCACAATAGTTATGGTTAACTAAGTCTGCAGTACTAGAAAGTTTAGTATTCTAGAAATAAATAGTAGTTTATGAAACTGTTGCATAATAAGGTTTCTTTAAATACGAGTGTGAGTTTAAAAATGAACCGTAGGCGAATTTTTTTATAGTATCACACAAGTGTTTTAGGACTAAGTTATTGTAGGTTCAGACACTACTTTATCTAATCTGCTTAAAATGACAGCAAGGTTGAAAGGAAAGCTTATCACGCATGCACGTTATAGTAGAGAAAAATGCATTGACACCTCCTTGTGTCCAACTGAAGCTGTATCGTAATGAAAAAAAATTATGTTATCATTTAGTTGCCCATAGAAATGCTGTACTTTAATTTAATTTTTTAAATTTATTTTGATACTCTGTGGGTAAAAGCCGTCATTAAGTAATGTTTTTAACTTTTTAATGTTTTCATTTCGGCATGAGAGTAGATAAAGTTTATTTGAAAATATCTTTTTGAATTTTAAAACGGTCAAAGATAGTTCCTTTTTTTAGGTAGGTATGATTTTAATAATATTTAATTTCTAAAAATATTGACACTTACCTTTAGGCAATTCATATTTATCTCTTAAAAATGATAGTATATCTGGTTCATCAGGGCCTAAAGGCAGCATTTGAGTGTTCAACATAGCATCTAATACACGACTTTTTACCGCACCATCACTAAATCTTTTCTCCCTAGTATTTTCACTGCAGTATCCCCTACAGACTGTTGGTTGAGCATAATCTTCTTCTTGAACAGTAACTTCGTCATTATTAACAAAACTAGCAATTCTTGATAATTGAAAACATAACAGTAATAATATTTTATTTTTCATGGCTCTAGGGCGCGAGTAGGACTGTTCTTGACCGTGAACGTGTTTATTCTGAGTTGCGCACGAGTTAGGCGGTTTGTATCAACTGGTTTAACTGTTACAGTAATTATTTTTTTTAACAAGAATTTGCTGGTTCTATTTTCAAATGCGGCACTTTTATAACTGCGGTTATGACTTTTATTAGTGATGTTGTTCTGTTATGTTTTTATTATGACTTTATAACAGGACTTCAGTTGTTTATTAAGGAACCTGACTTTATCTATCGGTGTTATAGTTTATTTATTTACTTTACACTTGTGTAACAAGTGAGTAAAATTTTTCTTTGCTGCGTGTGCTGATTTTGAGTCCTAAGCCAACGAGGACTTCTAAGATTGAATCACGAGCGTAGCGAGTGATAAATCCTGAGCGTGGCGAGGGATTTGAATGCAAGAGATGCAAATAATTCTGCTCTCGTGTGGCGTACATTACTCTTCACTTCAGCAGCGAAATCACCTAATATCTAAGTATTACTTAGAAGAAAACACAATGAACAAGAATAGATAGAAATTGTTACGTTTATATTTATACTAGCTGTCGCCCGCGGCTCCGCCCGCGTGGATGTCGGTTATCGCGAATCGGGGTATGAAAAATAGATGTTGGCCGATTCTCAGACCTACCCGATATGCCCACAAAATTTCATGAGAATCGGGCGAGCCGTTTCGGAGGAGTTTGGCAACGAAAACTGTGACACGAGAATTTTATATATTAGATATAACAGCGTCCGTGATGTTTAATTTTGCAAATATTGAAAATATAAATTATTATATTAATTTATGCATGACTTATTTTCGTATACAATGATACATTAAATAATTTAAATAAAGAACATGGTCATTCATTTTACAAATATCTTTCAAAAGTTCATTTACGCGTTTCCGAACGTGTTTTCTTTGGGGTCGAATTTCTAAATTGGACCTTCCAATTTCTTGTGTTTGTCACACGCTCTTTTTATGGACGAGAAGGAGAGTGTGCAGTTTAGTTCGGAAGTACTTCGCGGAACGAATCTTCCTAATTCTATGGTTGGTACTCTTTATTGAAAAAATTGTAAAGTTACTTTGTCTCATGCAGTGAGCAAAATCTTGCTCACTGTTTTTACGCAGCAAAACTTATAGAGCTGCTGAAATGAAAAATACTTTAAGTACTTGATTTTTCATTACCATGTTAGTGACATTTCCTATTGCATCCGAAATCTCTTGGGTTTTGAGTAGTATTTTTAGGGGTCCAACTCGTTAACGTCCTTCGTATCGTGAGGTCAATTATTAATTTATCTAGAATTATCTAAGAGCTCATCGAGAGTCATAGGTGAGTCATTAGGTGCCTATTGTATAGGGTGAACTTACCTCCATAGTGCATAAAACCCATGATCTTATTATATATTACATAACTGGTTTCGAACTGACTGGTTTTAAACATGGTATTGTAAAAAAACAACCGGAGGAACTGGTTAAATATGAAAAATGCAATAAAACTTGAGCCCTGAATCTACTTTATTATGGCTAGTTAATATAGATCTCTTAATGCCATATTTTCTAGTACATTTTTCGATTTAACGCTACTTAAGTACCTACTAGTAGTTCTGTGCACAGTAGACCTCGCGAGCACCCATTGCCACATTTTTCTGGTACCCTAAATCAAATCTGGTATCCTTAAAAAACGATATGTTTCTTCTTATTGTAAACATCCCTGAATGGTTCACTAAAATATAATGACGAGCCATTCTTAAAATAAAGCTACAACAAACTTGCTCCCTATTTTCTCTCTCTTTTTTTTAAATTTATTGATGTTCATCTTTACGCGGCATGAGTTTTTTACAATAACCTGTGAGGAATCATGTCCTTGATGTTTCAGCCAAAAATTATGTAGATTCGTTCATACATAACGCGACAGCAAACTTCTCTCATATCTCCTTCATTTTCCCTTCTATCAAAAAAAAGCTATCGACAAAAGTTGTGTTTAAAATCAAAGAACATGATTGCCAAGTTTGGTGAAAGTGGGTTAAGTTCGGGTTGCAGTCGATTTTAACCTTTTTGGACGCATTTTTCATCAAGTTATATAGCAAATTGCGCCAAATAAAACCATATTCATAAATTAGATGAAACCGTTTAGGGTCGTGTAAAGGCAGAAACACGATTAATAATATTTGTCTCGATAGAAATCAGCGTCAACCCATACCTCTAAAATGCTCCCAAGTCGCTATTTCCAATACGTTTTACACTAAGACGCCATTATCAAACAATGTCGCAGTTTGAATTAAATCTCTCTCTCTCTCTCTCTCGCGAATTTTATATGAGCAGTGCGAAGACTACGGACGTCGCACTACAACGCCTCCTTAAGAAATACGCCCTCTAGACCGTAACTGACAAACAGGCATATGGACTGAGGCATCTGATGAGGCCGTCCAAGCTGAGTGCCACTATTGTTAACATGGTACGTATATGTAATGGTGACCCTATTTCCTGAGACTTTGCCTTCAGTTTACCATCAAGCGAGGTGAAGTCTAATTGACGTTTTATATATATATATATATATATATATATATATATATATATATATATATATATATATATATATACCAATACGGAGACGCGTTTGCTTAACTTGCTCGGTAAATTAGTATATGATGTATCGAATTGTATACGATGTTAAACTGGGTTTGCTATAAGACACTTATTAAATCCCGTAAGCCCTCCAAAAACTTGATTGACTCCTTTGGGTTCATATAAACTGAGAAAAAAACGGCACCATATTCCAAAAAAAATCCACTGTTTCTCTCACAGCAGCGAAGCTGCTTTCTGAATCTTGGCAATCAATCTGAACGGGCGTATTTTGTTTTTTATTTTTGTTTATTTTAGTATACAAAGATAATCATCACTCTGCAAACTCGACAGTCATTCTAGATTGGAAGTCAGCAATTAATTACCAAATTTTCATTTCGGATAAGTGTAAGATTTACATAAAATGGAAAATTGAGAAGAATATATTTTACTCAATATATTAGCTGTATCTTCATTGTCAGACCGAACTTACGAGGTGTTTCTTCGTCTTCATCTTCTTCATCTGCGTTAAAGGCTATTAACCTATTCCTGGCTGACAAGCTTTGGCCACGGTTTCTTGAGAACCTTTTAGACGACTTACTGCTATCCCGATACATGGAGACTTTATTGGTTCTGCTCTCATAAGATTAATCATTAGGGTTCCGTAGCCAAATGGCAAAATACAGAACCCTTATGGATTCGTCATGTCTATCTGTCTGTCCGTCCGTATGTCACAGCCGCTTTTTACGAAACTATTATAACTATGCTGTTGAAACTATTGAGGTTTCTCATATCATTTTTGCTAAACTGAATAGTTTGCTCGAGATATACTCCGAATGTGGTAAAATGACTACTAATAACTTGTGAAATAAGAGAATGATAAAACTTAAACAACTATATGATGTACCATGCAAACTTCCACCGAAAATTGGTTTGAACGAGATCTAGTAAGTAGATTTTTTTATTACTTCCTAAATCGTAACCCTACAAGAACTTTATAGCTCACGTCAATTTGAAATTATATTACTTGCTGCTACGGAACCCGTCCTGGGCGAGTCCGACTCGCACTTGGCCGCTTTTTTATAATATTGTAGTCGGTTATGATAACTTCCTCCCTGTAGGATTCAGCAGCCGTGGTAGCTAGCTTTGTAACGGATAAATATAATTCAGACGCTAATAGAACAAAGCTACCTTAAAGTAACAAATGCAGAGATACGACTACAGGTAATCTTGGGTGTAATCCTTGGACTCGCCAGCCATTAGAAACATATGCCCCACGTAAGAGGCCTTTTAATTTTCACGACAATTCCATTGTATCTTACTTGATTGTATAGATAAACATAGCTTATAACTGAACTTTAATTCCATAGGTTAATGAACGATGACATGAATCTGACATAACGGTTAGTCTAGTCTATAATATTATCTATGTGTTGCTGTTTTGACGCACTGTTGTTTATTATTTACTGTTATACCTACTTTTCAAATAAAATCATATTCTTAGGTTTAACTGTGCTGTTAACTGTTCTATGGTGGGCAGAATTCCATATTAACACATTTCAGAGAATTAACTGGTAGAAATTAAATTGGCGAGCTTTTCTGGGACGGACAGGCTAATTTGAATCGAAATTAGTTTTAAATTTATTGATTTGGCGATTGTGTAGGATTGGATAGGAACCTGCAATCGGTTAAACGGCGATATTTTAATAGGCACCTACTTAGTCTCAGCTAAAGTGCAATTGGTTAAAATTCAATGTCTTTGTGAACGTCCAAAGACCAGACTAGACTATAAACTAGAAATCTCGAAAAATCCGGACTGAAATACAGTTCATTGAAATTGATTCATATCCTGCCAAAATACAACAAAAAGTGCCAGATTAAGTAACTTTGATTGGCAGTTAAAAAACAGAAAGGGGTTGATGAACCACTTGTATTCAAATACTTTTTTTGTAAGTGTTGAGCGCAAAAACTGATCGCGTTTCGGAGTGTGAACATGCGTATATCATTAGCAGTGCAGTAACACAGCTTTTTTGACGTAAAAAAGTAGCATCGTTTATATTTATTCGTCATCCTAGCGTTGATCCCATTCGCATCCGAAGCTTTTCAACTTGAAGTCTGGGGTCCGCTTTTACTAGTTAACTGGGGATTTGGCTGAACTTCGATATTCAGAAGATACGACAACTAGCTGTGAAAACATGTGACTAATAAGTAGCAGCGTTTACATGTGCCTACTCGAAAACATAGTGCAAGATGAGCACCCATAAGCCTGTGCAAACTGGTGGACGGCATAGTAGACGATGCTAAATATGTCATTCAAATGTGGATATTTTGCGTTATTGCAATTTAAAATAGGGCATAAATTTTAATGGTCTGAGACCAACCTCATACCATCACAAAAGATTTCTCTCCGCGGCTTTGAAGAGTTCGTTAGAGAATACCGCAGTGGTAGGGGTTGTTATCCGGCAGCATCCACCTGATATGCGCCCCAGCTCATCGTGGTAGCGAGCATCGTATGGCAGTATTGTGATGGATTTTCCCTCGTTTCGTCACTGCGCGTTGCGGCGGAGGAAATCCTCTTCGATTCTCTCCTCGCCCAGGCCGTGAGGTGCCATTCTTAACCACAAGAAGTATTTTCTGTGTCTATAAACTATAATGCAAATCATTGAATTATTCAAATATTTTAAATAGTGCCTGCTTTTATATGATTAGAAAATAATGGCAAGCAACTTGCTATTATACCTGGCAGGCGCTAAATAAGATTATCTGTATTTATTATTATTAACTTACGTATAAGTCTTTTTTTTCTTTTTGTTTTAGAACAAATTAAAAAATCAAATCATTTTTGGAGCAGGAAGACTCCCTACAGTCATTTTGTTTTACTACACTAAAAAAATCGGCTCCGTGCCAGTAGTACTACCAAGAAGTACAACTGGTTGTACAAATGACACACCTTTGTATCTTTAGTACTACTACAAAAAATACATGTATATTCACTCGGTTTTTAATTCTAATTAATTAATAAGTTCAACTGGTAGTACAAATGATACATAAATGTATTTAAAGTACTGTACCCTAAAAACAACAGAAAAATTATATCTTTAGTATAAAATAACAATACCTAAAAGGTAAACAAGCACGAAAATGGTTGGAACACGCTCTTGTTTTTTCCCTTAACGTATTTTTTCCAAAAAGAGAGGTACGTCGATTTCTCCATTGACTAGCTGCATTTGAACGTGAGTAATATAAGTATTTCGTTCTACAACATTCCTCGAACGCTTTTTTGCAGGTTCTAATGTTAAAGAATTTACAGCGTGAAATTGTGCATCCTCCTTGATCATTTTCAAAATATGCATTATTGTTGGTCTTCTTTTAAAAAGTTTATTAAATTCACCGTTCCAACCCTCGCAGACATTATTAGTCCGATGTCGCTCACCGAAACAACACCATAAAGCTTTTTTAGGCATCCAGTATTTTTTTATGTAAAATAAAAACTGTTGTAGGTTTTTGTTACTTCCTAGAATTTCACTCTCCTTCAGTATATAACTAAACCCTTCATCAATTTGTGCTTCTGGGAGAAGGGGTAACACCATACATAAACTGACTATTTTGTTAAAATTCTTTTTGGTTTTTTTTTAATCCTTTTTGTAAGCATTAGTTGCTTCGCTTTTCGTTTAAGTTAGTCTTGGAAATGATAAAAACAACCGTGGTGTTTAATCTGGGGAAAAAATGATTTCATTGCACTGATTGCAGCTTGTTCGAAATCCGTTATAAATTTCATTGGGGCCCATTCCGGAATCTGCGACTTGATGATCTCAAACATACTATAATAAGATTTTTTTAACTTGTTAGGCATAAGCGCATATACCACGGGAACAACATTGTTTTTGTCATCATTACTGCCTAAATCGCAAAATAGTACATATAATTGTTTGAACTGTTTTGGGCATCTCTTAAAGGTACCATCACCAAAATAAATTTTGCCTGTTTTAATAAAGCCCCGTGCTTCTTTTGACGCAAACACTAATATACGATTGCTTTCATCGTCATTATAATCTCCGATAAGAAAATCATCAAATCCTGGCGGTATTTTTACATTATTAAGATCATCGTACACAATTTTTTCAACGTTCGCTAGTTTTCTTCTTTTTCTGTAAGCGACGGATCGGTATTTATTATACGTCGGTAAATTTGTGACTAAATCAAGTCCTTTATCCTTCATGGATGCTATGTTTTTTTTGTATATTCTAGAGACAGTTTCGTCGGTAGTTAATGCTGCCGTTTTGATACTTGTGCATATTATCGAGCAAAGGGTGTTTTCGTTTTCATTAGGCAAGCAGGTTTGAGCATGGATACTCGTTTTGAGCACTTTTGATTGGTCCTGTGCAAAAAAATTACAATAAATTACATTTAAGAACCCTTAGGCTGACTCCTACCCGACTCTGTTAGGTTGCCTATCTCATAGCTGTGTCCAAAGCAAAAACGAAACTTACCTCTGTAACAGTCACTGTTCCACTGCACTTTGATACTTTAAAGTTCTTGCACCTCCAGATGCTATTCAAATTTTTGTATCTTTTTAGAAGGTAGTATTGGTGACCATTGTTTAACAAAACTTTGCCACGTCCACGTTCTACTATCTTTATGTCGTCTAAAGAATTTACTAAAGCCGAATCTCCCATTTTTTTAAATAATAATATATTGTATACCTATTATACAATCTAACTGTAATTAAAATGTATGTTCTATAAACATATTCTTGATACATAATGTCATTTCAGTATTCATCATCAAATCATTTACATTACAAGTGGCCAGCTTAGAATTATCAATAAAGAGTATGTATTCGATTGTCATGATAAATGTTCAGTTGTGCTACCAACGCTGCATAATGTCACTAATACTACTAGTAGTACTAAATATACAAAGGTGTGTCATTTGTACTACCAGTTGTACTTCTTAAGATCACCAGTACTACTGGTAGTACAAACGATACAAAGGTGTGTCATTTGTACAACCAGTTGTACTTCTTGGTAGTACTACTGGCACGGGGGGAAAAAATCACTTCCTTCCGGTATCAAAAATTCTTCGTTTTATTTATTTTATTCCAATCACCGTGACCTTCTTAATTTAACTGCTGTAAACTATGTAATATTAGTTAGTTTCTCGAACTTTAGATTTAACCAGAAGTTTTAATACAATTAAAATTATAAACAAAAACGATAGAAAAAATCTTTTGAAATTTTAGGTCTTCTGAGGGTCTCGTATAAAGTAAATAAAGAGTAGAACTGCTCTACATCCGATAGTAAACATACAAACTACTAAAAGGTCGGCTATGTAGGCTCGTTTTTTATTACATGGAACTGAAAAACATGCAAATACACCATCCACATCTGTATATCTCAGAATGATTAGTATGTTTCTAGTACTTATTTGTTATTTCGACTCTGTTACAGGTGCCAGGGTACGTAATCAATATAAAGTAAATCTAAGGAGGGTTACATACCGAAGTTGGTTGGTCCGCGCGAGCCCGCGCGATCGTATACATTCTCTACTTATTTTAACCAAGAGCCGATCGCCGCCGGCTAGTCGAAGCGGGCACATCGCTTCTTTACCCTCTTAAATCACCCTTAAATCATACCCTAAATAACATCAAACAAAAAAATACTTAGGCATTTAATAATTTTTATTGTATCTACTTATTATATAATTATACAGGGTGTATTTTTGAAACGGGGCAGTAAGGGCAAGTACCTTAACCGTTGCAGTTACAGCAAAACGTTCTTAGAAGACCTTCCCTAACTTTTTGATATATTTTGAACTGCATTCACAGATTTTGTAAAAAACTTACAGTTGGCAAAAAAAAAATGCAAAAAGTCCAAAAAATTTTTTTTATGCCAATCGATTCTATTTCTTGTGGGGATCAAAAAACTCTATGAGACCATTTTAGCTTTCAGTACTAGGAAAGACAGAAATCGCCAAAAACGTTTCCCATACATTTCGGCAACAGAAACAAATTTCTACGATGGTCTAACTTTTTGTTATGGCCGAAGGCCGAAGGCCTGAAGGAAGTGGGTAGAATTGACTGTAAAGTAAATAAAAAGAATTTTTACCCTCAGATTTCGAATTTGATTCGAAAATCTGTGTGTTATTCTTAGTTTCAGCTGAGTAACTTCGTATGAGTTATTAATTAAGGATTTTCGCTAAAATGTCTTCTAATCGTGAAAAAATTGACTTATTAGAAGCGTATTTTGTCAATAATCGAAATGCGGGAGCTGCATTAGTGTGGTACCGCAATAAGTATCCGTTGCGGCATGTGCCAACAAGAAAGGTTATTACAAATCTTTTGAAAAACCTGGAATTGCAGGGTTCTTTCAAAAGAAAGCGGCAGCCTCGTGTGGACATGGACACGGAGATTGCGGTTCTAACTTATGTCGAAGCATATCCAGAGGTATCGTCCAGGCAAGTCGCCCTTGAAGTAGGTGTATCCCACTCCCTTGTGATAAAGATATGGAAGAAATACGGCTACAAGTGCTATCGATATGGGCGCATAGTTCAAGTGTTACATCCGGGTGATGATGTTCGAAGGCTTACTTTTTGCAGATGGCTAAGAGGAAAAATAAGCAGAGATCATGAATTTTTAAATTACATACTGTGGTCAGACGAAACGAATTTTTCCAATAACGGTATGTACAACAGAAAAAATCATCACTATTGGTCCAAAGAAAATCCACTAAGAGTTACGGCAAGTCATAATCAGGTTCGCTTCTCATTCAACTGTTGGTGTGGTATAATGTCCAATCGAGTCATTATGGTGGAATTTTATGAAGGGAAACTGAATTCTGCCATGTATAATGAAGTCATTTTACACCATCTTGAAAACGAGATGGACGAATGGAATGTCGGAATTGCGAAAAGTTCATTTTCAACAAGATGGTGCTCCGCCACATAACAGTCACCTTTCACGTTCCAATTTGAGCCGCCTATTCGGTACACAGTGGATAGGTACACATGGTCCAACACAGTGGCCACATCGTAGCCCCGATCTAACACCACTTGATTTTTTTTTATGGGGCTTCGTGAAAAACGAGGTGTATAAGACGACGTACGCCAGTGTTCAAGAGCTCAAGGATGCATTAATGACCATTTTACGTAATATTCATCCCAGAACATTATTAGCCGCCATTCGTTCAGTGCAAAAAAGGATAGACTTATGTATTCGTGAAAATGGAAATCATTTTGAGCAATTTATTTCATAAACCAATTTCTTAAATGTTTAAATGATTTTTTTATTTAAAAAAGTTCAAAATTTTACCTGACCTATGAGTTTCGAGTTGATTTATCATATTTCCGTACGAAATGTATGGGAAAGGTCTTTGGCGATTTCTGTCTTTTCTAGTACTGAAAGCTAAAATGGTCCCATAGAGTTTTTTGATCCCCACATGAAATAGAATCGATTGGCATAAAAAAAAATTGAACTTTTTGCATTTTTTTTGCTAACTGTAAGTTTTTTACAAAATCTGTGAATGCAGTTCAAAATTTCCCAAAAAGTTAGGGAAGGTCTTTTAAGAACGTTTTGCTGTGACTGCAACGGTTAAGGTACTTGCCCTTACTGCCCCGTTTCAAAAATACACCCTGTATAACTGTTCGGGACTTACTTAGTGACTGTATCTTATTATTTAATAATATGTTCATTTTTTAGAGAGCCATGACCATTTTATCATATCAGCAGCTTTTTCTCCAATCATCATGGCGGGAGCATTTGTATGGGCCGAAACAGTCCTTGGAATTATACTAGAGTCCACTACACGCAGTCTTTGTACACCGTGGACGCGGAGTTCAGGGTCTACGATCGCTAGAGGATCGCCAACAGGACCCATGCGACAAGTAGCTATTTGGTGATGCAATGTAGCAGTAAGCGTACGAACAGCACATTCCCAATATTCATCTGAGTCATGCACCGTTCCGCGACACGTTGGATAATCCGCCCTCACCATTTTAGCTCCATAACGCTGAAAAGCTGGTGTGGCAGCTAAAGCTTGTATATGTCGAATCGATGCAACGAACGTTGCGACATCCTGTGGGTGAGTCAAGTAGTTCCCAAACATTCGAGGATGACTAAAAGGATTACTGTCTTTCAGTTCCAATCGTCCAGATGATTTAGGATGGAGCAGCATCGGGAATGCACTCCATGTATCCTTAGCTAATCTATCTACTTCTCCGAAAGCTAAGTTGAAAACATCCTCTCGAATTCGCATACCTCTTCGGACTGCTTTACTGCCTCCTGCTCCATCTGAAGTAAGAGACCCACCAATATCGATAAGCTCTATGTCAGGAATAGGGTCTGGGTCATCAGATACTGGCGTTTTAATGTACCCGATGCCTTCTACACCACCAGGAGTAGATATATCACTGTCCCCATTTCGCAGCCACTGTACTACTTCGGGTAAACTTGTAACTCTATTTTCGTGTAAGCTCACTCCTGTGGTGTTTAGTTCGAAAATAGCTCCTGGGAAGCATATGTGATCGTAAAGTGTTTGTCCAACGGGCATGTCTAGTAACACAGGAATGCCAACTGATTGTAAATTTTCCTTAGGACCTATTCCAGAAAGCATAAGTAACTGTGGTGATGCAATTGGACCTGCTGAGAGAATAACTTCTCTACGTGCCCGTACAGTACGCTTTACTTTGTATCTGACGTAGTCCACGCCGTAAGCAGTCATTCTTGTCGGGTCAATCAACACTTTTGTAGCTGTGCTTTCAGGTAGGATATGGAGATTGCCCCTTTTCTTGTGTTTGTGTAGAAAAGATTTAGCAGCGCTGAACCTGCGTCCACTACTGGCTGTTGTCTGCACCTTACCGAAGCCCAATTCATATGGTGAATTGTAATCTACAGTTGGATGACCGAGGCTTCTGCCGGCTTCCAGGAAAGCATTTATTAATTTCGTTCTGGAAATAGATAAACGTAAATAAATATTATTTTCTGTACGATTAAGACAAAGTTATTTTCTTAATATAATATCTTCTTAGACTTAGATTAAACTACTACTACTATGATATGATCTCTCTCTAAACTTAAGGGCTACGCTCCTGTCGGTGGTAATCGCGACTCTTCTCTCTCCTCCGCCAATCCTTTGACCTCCTTGTATGATACAACTTGTATCTTTTCTTTATCTGGGCCATAAACGTTCCTCTTGGTCTAACGCTTCCTCTCTTTCCTTCTATCTTCACTTCTATGATGAACCCTTATAGATTCATTATGTCTGTCTGTCCGTCCGTATGTCACAGCCACTTTTTTCCGAAACTTTAAGAACTACTGTTGAAATTTGGTAAGTAGATGTATTCTGTGAACCGTATTAAGATTTTTACACAAAAATAGAAAAAAAAATCAATAAATTTTGGGGGTTCCCCATACTTAGAACTGAAACTCAAATTTTTTTTTCATCAAACCCATACTTGTGGCGTATGGATAGTTCTTCAAAAATGATATTGAGGTTTCTAATATCATTTTTTTTAAACTGAATAGTTTGCGCGAGAGACACTTCCAAAGTGGTAAAATGTGTGTTCATCCCCCTGTAACTTCTAAAATAAGAGCATGATAAACTAAAAAAAAAATGATGTACATAAATATTCCACATAAAAAAATATTCCACAACATTTCACACAACGCTATCTAGATCCATGGTAAGCATAGCTTAACTAGCTTGTGTTATGGAATCTAGAATGCGGATAAACATACTTAGATACGTTTTTTTTTTGTAAATACATACATATTATACATAGAAACACCCAGACCAATGCAAATATACATATTCATGCATACAAATATTTGCACTGAGCGGGGATCGAACCCACGCCTCCTGCGTAGCGGCCGCGTTCACTACCGCCACGCCACGGAGGCTGTCGTGTATGTTACTTATTGCTACGGAACCCTTCATGGGCGAGTCCGACTCGCACTTGGCCGCTTTTTTAAAAATAATTTGTGTCTTATCAGGTGGTCAATCATCTTTCCTCTTTGGTTCTCGATTATTTATATATATAAAAATCAATTATTACTGTTCGTTAGTCTCGCTAAAACACGAGAACAGCTGAACCGATTTGGCTAACTTTAGTCTTGAAATATTAGTGGATGTCCAGGGCAGGTTTAAAGTGAGAAAATATGGGAAATTGCAACTTTGTTTTTATTGATTCCAAGGCGGTACGAAGTTTGCCGGGTCAGCTAGTATTCAATATAGACTTCTTTCTTGTACCTTGTTTATTACTCTTTCGTTTGTCATTCTTTCCGTCCAGCTTATCCCATCCATCCTTCTCCAACACCACATTTCAAATGCCTCTAGGATAGAGATAGATTATCCTATATAGATATAGATTTATCCTCCTGTGTCATAATCCACATCTCAGATCCATAGAGCGCAATGCTCCAATGTATCATTAAATCCTACCACGATTTTTACACTTTCTGTTCGGTTTGGAATCATCTGGGCACTATATCCGCGTGGTCATGTAGAAGCGCTTAAGTCGGGCTGGCGACCGCCTTTTTTCGAGGAGATAGTCCCCTGTCCTGCTTCCGATTTGATAATAGCCCAGCTACCACTGATTTTTTAGAGATTTTCTGCCTCATAATTTTACCACTAATGGCTGTTATACACCAATCGTCTAACGAACTTTTCCCTATATTTATATATCATTCTATTGTGCTGTGATAGGTCGCTGCCATCTTGGAACTAATTTGTAGATAATGGAAGAGCGCCATCCGTCTGGGGTAATTTTATCAGTTCATCATCATCATCATCATTTCAGCCGAAAGACGTCCACTGCTGGACAAAGGCCTCCCCCAAGGATTTCCACAATGACCGGTCCTGCGTCTTCCGCATTCATGCCCTTCCCGCGACCTTCACCAGGTCGTCGGTCCACCGTGTGGGAGGCCTGCCTACACTGCGTCTTCCGGCGCGTGGTCGCCACTCGAGAACTCTCTTGCCCCAACGGCCATCTGTTCTACGAGCTACGTGCCCCGCCCACTGCCACTTAAGTTTGGCGATTCTGTGTGCTATGTCGGTTACTTTAGTTCTCCTGCGGATCTCCTCATTTCTGATTCGATCACGCAGGGAAACTCCGAGCATAACACGTTCCATCGCCCTTTGGGTGACCTTGAGCCTTCTTATGAGGCCCATAGTAAGGGACCAAGTCTCAGTTCTGTAGGTCATCGCTGGCAACACACACTGGTCGTAGACTTTAGTCTTGAGACACTGCGGTATTTTGGACGAGAAGATATAACGAAGCTTCCCGAACGCTGCCCAGCCGAGTTGGATTCGACGATTGACCTCTTTCTCAAAGTTGGACCTGCCTAACTGGACTGTCTGTCCAAGGTAAACATATTCGTCGACAACTTCGAGTGTAGAGTCTCCAACCTTTAAAGAAGAAGTGGGTGCGACATGGACATTTGACATAATTTTCGTCTTGTCCGTGTTCATTTTGAGGCCCACTTGTTGGGAGGCTCTACTGAGGCCATCGAGCATTGTGCCTAGGTCTTCCAAGGTGTCAGCCATGACTACGATATCGTCAGCGAATCGAAGGTGAGTGATGTACTCGCCGTTGATATTGATGCCGAGTCTTCTCCAGTCCAGGAGCTTGAAAACATCTTCCACGGCGGTGAACAGTTTCGGAGATATAACGTCTCCCTGTCTCACCCCTCGCTGCAACTGGATAGGTTTTGAGCTTTGATCCTGGAGGCGGACTTACATGGTGGTGTTTTCGTACAAACACTTCAGCGCTTCGATATATCGATAGTCAATTTGGCACCGTTGGAGAGACTGTAGCACAGCCCAGGTCTCGATCGAATCGAAGGCTTTCTCATAGTCCACAAACGCCAAGCAGAGTGGCTGATTATACTCCTCAGTCTTCTGTATAATCTGTCGCAGCGTATGTATGTGGTCTATGGTGCTAAAGCCTTTTCGGAAACCGGCTTGTTCGGGAGGCTGGAAGTCGTCGAACCTGCGAGCGAGACGATTCGTAATGACTCTCGTAAACAACTTGTAGACATGGCTCAGAAGCGAGATGGGTCTATAATTCTTCAACAAGGTTTTATTACCTTTTTTGAAGAAGAGTACCACCACACTGCTGTGCCATGCCTTAGGCGTTCGTCCCTCGAGTATGACGGAATCAAATAGCTTCTGAAGAGCTTTAAGTACCGGTGTTCCACCAGCTTTTAGAAGCTCAGCCGTGATCCCATCATCACCCGGCGCCTTATTGTTCTTTAGCTGTTTAAGAGCCATTCTAATCTTGTACAGGCTGACGTCCGGGATATCCTCGGTATAGTGTCGGGTCAATCTGGCTCTTGGGTCTTTAGCCAGATTATTAACAGATTGCCGTACACTCGTGTATAATTGTCCGTAGAACTTCTCGACCTCTGCCATCCTCTGCCTTCAGCTTAGTCAGTTGGCTTTGACCAAAAGCCAGATCCCTTGCGAAAACCTTTGAGCCTTTGTTGCTCTCAATCGCCTCCTTAAATTGGCGTAGGTCGCGAGTCAAGGACTTGGAGATCTGTCTGTTTAAACACCGATACTAAGCAGCATCTTCAGAGTACAGCAGAACCAATTTTCGTCTTTGTTCCATGAGTTTGTTGGTGAGGTCCGAGATCTTTTTGGTTCCTTTTGAACGACGGGCTTTGAAGATCTGTCGTTTGGACAATTTCCACAAATCTGTTATTGTAATCATCCACATTTTCGCAATCTCCCAGGCATTCGAAGCGATTCTGCAACTCGAGCTGAAAGTGCTCATGGTTCTGGAACTGGATAGGTGCTGGTCGGAGCGTAGACTTCATCAGTCGACATCTTTCGAGCTTTGTTCTAAGATTCTATGTGCCTCTTACCATCCGGTGATCGCTTCCTGTTTTTACTGAATTGATCACGGAGACATCATTGAATATGTGCTTCTTCGTCGGCAAGATGAAATCAATCTCATTTTTTGAGACACCGTTAGGGTGTAGCCATGTCCACTTACGCTGTTCCGGCTTTCTGAAGAAGGAGTTCATCATAAAAAGGCCCTCCTTCTCCATGAAGCCGGCCAGCAGATGGCCACGTGCATTCCTCTTTCCATATCCAAATTGCCCCACTCTCAGCTCATTGTCGCTACGTTTGCCCAGTTTCGCGTTAAAGTCCCCCATCACAACGGTATAGTGTGTTCGGGAGCTATGTATGGCTTTAGAGATATCCTCATACATAGTCTTCACCTCGTCTTCGGGCTGTTTCGAGGTCGGTGCGTGTACCTGTATGACCTTCAGCGAATACCGTGTGGTGATTCTGCGCATAAGGTACGCTACCCTCGTCGAAACACTCTCGATCTGGACCACGTTGTTGACAAGGGACTTGTGGACGATAAACCCGACACCGCCCTGGGACAGTTTGTCGCTCTCCCGGAAATAGAGTAGGTTACCGGATTTGAGGATCATGGTGTCCTCCCCCTCTCTCCGGACTTCACACAATCCTACGATATCCCACCTTAACCTGCTCAATTCTTCCTCGAATTCAGCGAGCTTCTCGTCGGTTCGCAGTGTGAGCGTGTTGTACGTTGCCAGGGCCAAAGGTCGTCGGGGTTGGTAGCCTGGCATCTGCCGGGTATTCTTCGCACCCCTTGCCCCGCCGTTACCATGGCCGCTACCATAGCCAGGAATAGCGGGGCCGCCGGGGACTAGGGGCCGTTTCTTGGGTTTCCACATCATGGGGGGTTATGCCGTAATCGCCACGCTTAGCAGGCGGGTTAGCGATCGCAGTTTGGTGGCTAGTACGCGGAAGATGCTGCTGCCCATCCTCCGGTATTTGAATCCCTTAGTCGCCTCTTACGACACCCACGGGAGGAGATGGGGTGGTGCTATTCTAGGGCCACACCACAGGCAATTTTATCACGTAAAATAATAAAAAGTAAACTTACGTTTTTGGAACAAATTCCACTGGTAGGATACCATCACGATTTCTATACGGGAGCTTTTCAATTCCTTCAAGATTTTCTGCTTTCTCAGATTTCATATAGTATTTGAGAACTTCGTTATATGACCTGTGAGAAAAAATTGGTTGGAAATTATCTACTCTCATTACTTTTGGGAGAGACAAAAACGTATAACGTAATTAAAGGACGCTCCCTTTTAGATACTTCATGTATGCTCTTTTGAATGGGATTAAATTCAGATCGCAGTCTAACGAACATTCGTTCCACTGTGTTCAGGAGGCCATCAAGGTAACAGGTATTTCAGTAACGTACGTATATTCAGGGTATAGAATGGTAGACTTCACCTTAGTTTCTTCTCGGTGCGGTTAAATAAGGGACTGAATAAATAAAGGTTTTCAGTGAGAATTATTTTTACATGATTTAGGTCCATTGTTTTGACATGACTCAATTTAATTATTTATTTTTAATCTAGTTTAGAGTATCAGTGCCAATCAGTGCCAACAGAACCATTGTATTCATATGAGTTAATAGGTATAACTTATTTGGGTTCACGGGGTACGGTGCACAAAAACAGATATATAGACTTCCTGTTTATATCCCTGTAACAATAGTACGTGTCTTATAGGAGACAATAATTGTATAATTACCATCCATAGTTGCCGTCAGCAGCTATTCTGTCCCAGTCGAGAGGCCTCCCGCGCGTGTAGATCATGTAGTTGATGACGCTGGTACCCCCGACAGCCTTGCCGCGTGGCCAAAAACAGCGTCCGTTGAGCATGCCTAGAATTTGAGATGTTATGACATTGTACAACCTTCGCTTATATTGCATTTTTATTGTGGAATTATTATTATTGATACGCAACAATTTATAAAACAAAATTAGCTGTCCGTGATTCGTCCACGTGGTGTTCGGCTTGTAAATACATCTTACTAAAATTATAAACACAGAAGTTTGTCAGTATGTATGGATGGATGGATTGATGGATTGATGGATTGATAGATGGATGGATGGATTGATGGATGGATGGATGGATGGATTTTTATTACTCTTACATTTAAAAACTGGTTATAATGAAACTTTACAGTAGTAGGCTACAATTTATAACGATAACCGATATTATAGCGATAACCGACATCCACGCGGGCGTAGCCGCGGTCATAAGCTAATAGATACATATTATTCAAGAACAAACAGGAAACTGATGAGCGGCACCCACTCTTCTAACACACTTTGTCTAATAAGTTACCCCGGCTTAAAAGTAGAAGGACCTTCCTTTGTGGCACTGCTGCTGTAGCAGGTCGACCCGAGAACGATCGGTGCCAGAAGTGGCTCGCGGAAAATGCATCCCTTCCAGGCAACATCCAGCCTGCAGAGGGCTTATCACGCGGGCATGAACTGAATTGGGCCACCTAAAAGTCCCTAAACAGGTTGAGGTCTCGGGTCGCTACTGTAGGACGAACCTAGTAAAATGGGGCTACCTGGACGCGGAGGGAGGTAGCTGTGACTGTGGTGCACCCCTGCAGTCGATGGACTACCTCCTGTCATACCCGCTGTGCCCCTATACCTGTACTATTGCCGCCATTGCCGGTCTGAATGAGGCGACGGAGAATGCGGTCAATGTAGCTGCGTTTTGGGCTAGTCGCATCTAGGCGTTTAAATTACTGCCATTAACACGAGAATTATATAGAAAAAACACTTAAACCAACGCAAATATACATATTAATGCATTTAGATATTTACACTGAGCGGGAATCGAAACCGTGATCTCTGATTTGACAGTCGATATCTCCACAACTAATTCCGGTGTTAAAATGATAAGACGACGTTTATATGAAGGGGTGAGCATATAACTAGCACCATACCTGTGCACACTCCTGGCTGCTTCTCCATGTAGTACTGCCACGTGTAATCCGTAGCTTGGAAGTACGGTGCCAAGGCTGGAATGTCAGTCAGCAGCATCTCCGGCTTGCCAGTTTCGAGCAGCAAAACGGTTACGTTCTTATCTTCGCTCAGTCTGTTTGCAAGGACTGAGCCGGCTGAGCCTGCCCCTACGATGACGTAATCGTATTCATCGTATGGTTCCTTGAGACCTAGAAAACAAAGATATGTTTCAAAATCGTATACAAGCATACCGTCCATCTGATACAGTTGAATTTTTGAAAACATTTTAAAGCTTCAATAAGGATATATATGAGAATTTGGATGGTATCAGGCATGGTTTGGTGTCTCAGTGGTCAGAGCTTGCCCCTGTAAGGTAAATATCGCGTGTTGGAATTCCGCCTGAACCGATTCAATTTTTCTTATCTTAAATCCACCTGATTCTTTTGGCAGTACTTCGTCTATTAAGTAAATTCAGCTTAAGAGCCTTCCCAACGTCAATCTCATTATTCGTCGTTTGTTTAGAGGCCAACTACGTTTTTATTTGTGGACGTATTTACAAACTGTTTATACTGTGTTATTGCTTGGTTTCTTGTTTACATTTCGAACATTTTTTGTTAGTCTCACTTTTAAATTATTATATGAAAATCGTTCCCAAAGCGAAAAGATCACCTAAAGGAAACCTTAGAACTACAGCTAAACGGAAAGGAATTTTTACGCCGTTTTATAACTAAAAGTAAGATAAAGGTTTGAAGTATAAGACTAATGCATAATTGAACAGATAAGACACTTCTTTGAGACGCTCAAAGTAAATTAGGTAAAGGAAGCTAAAGCTTTAAACTCTCAAAAAATTCATGACAAGGTGTTGATTATTTTATTCACACACTTTATTTGTTACTAACTGTTGCACGTGGCTCCGCCCGCGTAGGTTTCTGATCCCGTTCCCACTACTGATCTGTCCTGATAGTGTGCTGATATAAAGCCTATGACACTTACAAATAACATGGGTTTCTATAGCTGAAATAATTTTATACGTATATAATATATATACATATAGTGTACATAATATACATACATATACTCATGCCTGTTGATCCCCAGAGGGGTAGGCCAAGGTGTATTGTGTGTGTGTGTGTGTGTGTGTACCACACCCGCTAAGGTTTGCGGTCCGCGTAATAGAGGGCGAGCCTATTACCGTCAGGCAGGCACTTAGTCGTGAGCTAAATGTTTACTGTTGGATGGAAAACGAACCTAACCCTTAGTTGCCTCCTACTACGCCCACAGGAAGAGAAGGGGTGAATCTATTTTATTCCAACGGGAACTAGCGCGGCAAAATATGGTATATATTTATTTTATTTATTTTATTATGAAGAGGTGTATAATGGTACTACTTTGTAATTATACAAATTAGTATACCGCTGTCTAGCTTGCTTTAAAACTACGCGACAGAATTTGAAGCGGTTTTCTTTAACAGATAAAATGATTCAAAAGATAGGTTTACATGCCTCTTACATGTAGGTATAATATAGTGGAGAAAAACTGATAATGTTAGAGATTTCTAATGTGATATAGAAAATAAGCATTTTATGAGCTTATACTGCAAATGCTGGCTCGCTAGTAGGCGACATTTGCATGCCGTGTGCAAGTACACACAAAAAGGGTTGCAAGTCCTGTTTGTACGGAACCGGCACTCGTAAAAACGTCTTAAGTATGTTGGCAGGTTAGCAGTGATGATTGTATCGAAACACTGAACTATATTAAAGCAAGAGCAAAGACATGTAGTAATGGTTGCCAATGTGCCCATTTCATCAGCCAGTAATACAGGTATTGAAATAAATTAATGGTTTTATTTTACAATTGCAGTATACAGTTACTTCAATATTTCTTTTGAAAGGTTTTCCTCGGCTTCATTGAAATTACGACAGATTCATTCCACACTAATATTATAAATGAGAAAGTAACTCTGTCTGTCTGACTGTCGGTCTGTATGTAACGCTTTCACGCCTAAACCATTGCATCGATCTTGATGAAATTTGGTATAGGGGTTGATTAGACTTTACGAAAGGACATAGGCTCTATTTGGTCGCGATAACCGACATCCACGCGGGCGGAGCCAACGGAAAAATATGTCTTCGTACGTCGTATTTTAAGGTATTATTGAACATGCCTAACTGCTGGTTTCGCGAGACATAACTTGTTGTTTATGTTGTTCGTGATCACAAAATACTTTCGAAAAATAATAATTGTTTTTATCAGGGAATTTGGGACCGCGGTGCCGGTCCTGAAAGATTCACGACTCATGCATAGGTCTCCTTCAGACAACCCCGCATTCACTGCAGCACACATCTATTTCTCTTTTGAGACGGTATATATGCGTTTGGAGTGAGAGGATGTTTGTACAAATACATGATGCCATTTTTCTTCAAAACTACTACGTAGATTTGGATGCAGTTTTCAGTTATAGGTTTGAGTTTGATTGGTGCGTGTTCTTAGATAGGTGGTATGATGACACCTCACCAGGGACCGTTACAGCAAACAATGTAAGCAAATTATTGTTGCTATTTTTAGGGTTCCGTAGCCAAATGGCAAAAAACGGAATCCTTATAGATTCGTCATGTCTGTCTGTCTGTCCGTCCGTATGTCACACCCATTTTTTGCCGAAACTATAAGAACTATACTATTGAAACTTGGTAAGTAGATGGATTCTGTGAACTGCATTCAGATTTACACACAAAAATAGAAAAAAAAAAACCAATAAATTGTGGGGGTTCCCCATACTTAGAACTGAAACTCATTTTTTTTTTGCATCAATCCCATACATGTGGGTATCTATGGATAGGTCTTCAAAAATGATATTGAGGTTTCTAATATCATTTTTTTCTAAACTGAATAGTTTGCACGAGAGACACTTCCAAAGTGGTAAAATGGGTGTAACTGTAACTTCTAAAATAAAAGAATGATAAAACTAAAAAAAGTATATGATGTACATTACCATGCAAACTTCCACCGAAAATTGGTTTGAACGTGATCTAGTAAGTAATTTTTTTAATACGTCATAAATCTTAAACCGTACAATATTATTAAAACATCGATCAAAGTAACAACGAACTACAAGAACTTTTATATTATGTTACTTGCTGCTACGGAACCCTTCATGGGCGAGTCCGACTCGCACTTGGCCGCTTTTCTTCAAAACTACTAGTTCGATTTTGATGCAGTTTTCAGTTATGGGTTCGAGTTTGATTGGTGCATGTTTTTAGATAGGTGTTATGGTGATAACTCGCTGGGGCGCTGTAGTAAACATTTTGGAGGTATTTTTTTAATGGGGGGTATAAATTTTTTACATTAATTTTCTTATTTAGAGTAAAAGAAAACGACAGTTCGTTTCAATGATCTACTAGTAATTCAAAGCTGACATCAATGGCAAACTGCAAACGTCTAATCAAACTCAAAAAGTCTAAATAGTAAGTACCTAATAAGCGTTCAAACAAATATTTAAAACATTGATGCTCTGTCTGGTGCCGGCTTAATACGGATACAAAAATAGTGCCGTAAATTTCTACAAATTCTCTCGTCTTACTCAATTAAAACTGGTAGATATTTCCATACTGTGGTCAAGTTCAACGAGCGAAAGTTGTAAGTCAATGTCAAAATATGAAATATGAAATTATCGCAATTTCAAACCGTAAGAAAGTTGTATTTCATAAAACATGCGCATACTTTCGCACTAGGTACCTCTTGGACTCTTTATAACGAGTTAGTTTCATGTGATTTTCTGGTTTTTAAAGTTCCGCACATCAAAAAGAATACAGATGGGATCTTTCGTTATCCATCCACCCGTTGCCAGCGCCATTAAAAGGCATGGCCGTTCCATTATATCGTAAAATGATTTTAACGATAAATCGACGAGAAATCGTTTATTTCTGACCCCGTAACCGATATTTGGAATATATTTTATTTGTTACTTGTTTTTGTTATTGTAGAACCATAATAGGTAGGTTCATAGAAAAATCTAGCTGTCAAAGTTTTTTTTTTGGTTTGAATTCCCGAACTATGCGCCAGCGATGTCTGTTAAATAGTTTTAGGTTTATAGGTTATCTATATTATAAGCATTAGTATAATGATCAGCGTAGGTGTAAATACAAATGTTGAGCCAAATATTGACTAGACCGAAGGATGAAATGACCTAACTTTTTTTCGTTGATTGACCTAACTATCTTACAATCACGAAATAGTCGACGAGGAAACACGTTTGCCAATAGGTAAGTGACCAGTTTACTCATGACTTGAAGATTCCCAGGTTGTAACTTTACGGAAACACAAATACAGACAGGCAAGGTGAAAGCCTTTAAAGGATTCTTTAAAATATTTATAAACTGTCGCTCTATTTATATTCTATTTTATATTATATTATATTAATTTCCTGCAGTAAACATTATCCAATGTTCTTTGTAAAGTATTAGTCATATTTCAGCGAAATCGGTTCTGCCGTCTAGCCATGAAAAGGTTCAGACTGACAGAGATATTTTCTCATTTATAAAAAGGAGGCATGGATACTTACTCACTTTGAATCGTGTGTTTACTAAGCGTGCAGTAAATTAATCCAAAAATACTATACGGTTTCCATATAAATTTATCTAACCTGATCACCATCTTAGGAGTGAAATATAAAAAATACGATATTGGTACGTATCATACTTTCTCTAACCAGAAGCATCTATTTTCATAAGTGACGAACTGCCTTATAAACTTTTTGCCCCTATACCACCCTCTTAAAAGAAATTTTGAAAACACGCCAATATAGGTGTGTAATATGAAATTTCGCGTTTCTTAATTTAAAAATGATGAACTGCGATCATAAATTATTATTAATATACTCGTAATATTGTAAACCCATTGCAGTTCGCTGTGGCCCGACTTACAATCGCTCTTTGAAATAAGATAAGTACTTCTAGTTGGACCTATTAGGTGTCGGTGCAATTGGGTAATAAGATTTAATGAATTTATTCCCAGTCGAAGCCGAGGCCCGAGTTATAGTAATAATATTATGCTTCTGGTTATGAATGTAAGGACTTCGCAAATAAGTTCTCTAACGTACTAAAAGATTTTAATGATATTTATTAAACCTATCGATGTAGACAGGTTGTAAATAATACAACCTCGCCTTGACCGATTATATAAGTTAAACAAGGCAATAAAGGCTTGCACATAAATTATAAATGACACTTACCTCCCGGCAAAGGGTATGAATCTCTTAGAAAATCGAACAGATCTTCGGGTTTGCCCGCATATTCCGGAGCTGTAGCTTGCACTATCACGTTTAACATACGATTCTGTCGATACTTGTTGAGTAGTCTTCCTTGTCGATCGCCCGTAATCGAACTATCGTTATAAATATAATTTCCCGATTCTTCACTGTCACCAAATATCTCTACAAACGTTTCCTCACTATATGTTTTATCTACAGTCAAAATCGTTACAATAGCGCATAATTTTATTAACATTTTAATGTACTGACTTATAGCAGTGCGTTGCACTGAATTTTTAAAGGATTGCGAGGCGACCGCTTAACTGTATGAAAGCCTGTGATATTCTGCGTGAGCGCAGATCTTTTAAGGCAGGGTATAGATATGACACTTTATGCCTAAAATCATGAAAGTAGACAGCGAGCCGATACTACTAACATTGTGTATATTATCATAATTCAATTATTTACGTTTAGGTATACTTTATAGAGCACCGATTGTTAACGTAACGATTTAAACCAGTTGTTAGCTTTTTCTCATTTTTCATTCAACAATTTATTGGCATTTATTATAGTACTCTTAGATATCCGCATCGCGTAACATAAGTATTTACATGGGAGTAGTTTATTTTAATAAAAATGAATTATGTACTTTATTTTCTCATTTTGTAACATTTAATGATGTAGATTATAACAATTAGAATTGACTTTTTCTACTTAGGTAGTTTTCCTAAGTGAGATACTAGCTGCAGGCAGAGCGCGACCCGGCTTGTATCTTTGCACTCACCCCGACGCTATTCCGGCGCTTTTTGGTAAATTTCAGACCCTGAATTTCTCGGGCAGGACACATCTAATACAAATAAATATTGTCATTGGCTAGAAAAGGAAAGGCTGCGGTATTCTGTAAACGCACTCTTCAAAGCCTCTTTAATGCTCAAAATATCTTTTCCTTCCCATCCGCTAGTTCGCTTTAGGCCAGGGTACAAGGGCGTTCTGTGGAGTCGCAGCGGTGGCCGATAGCCGTATCATAACGGATTTTCCTTTATCAGTGTGCTTGGCGTCGGTGGAAATCCCCTTCGATACTTTCTCTAGGTCAGACCCCCATCTCTTAAATCTTTCGGAACGGTAAAGACCCGAACTGCCTATGGACAGAAACTCTGGTACATAAGGATTGCTGGAAAGAAAATATCTACAACGAAATCTTATGGAGCGGTCGGCTATTCTATCTGCGAAAACAGTTCAACGAAATCGACGATGTCGTTTGTTGTTGACGAAAATCCAGGCTAGTCGTAACCGTAAGACCGGCAATTTTAGAGTTATAGTAATATATAAGCAAGTTATATATATACCTCTAAAATAAGTGATCAAAATAGCTCGATGACTAGCGTGTACCATTACAAGAATTTATAAACATTCTTTATATAGTTCTGTAGGTATAAGCACGGTGTACCTAAGTTCGCTAACGTTCTAACATAGTGTCACTCAAGGATATATAAAACTTTGTAGTGGCATGCGGTACAAGAACAAGGCGATCAGGAAAATTAGTCTTGGTTGTTCTGTTGTCTTTTTGCACTTAATTGGATGGAAAATAACAAACTGTGACTCAAGGAAGAACTAGTTGATTGACAGATCATTATCAAGATTATTATCCATCGATTTGATGAAAATTACGTTTGAATTGTTTTGTAGTTACTAGAAACCTACAACAACAAACGTATGTAGGTTTTTATAAAAACAGTATATTTCCAGAAGTTTATAGCAGCTTTTATTACTGTTTGTAAAGAAACTAATGTTATGTTTGTCGTTCTTTTCTTGGCAGAAAAGGGCCATCTGACTCCCAAAACCCAAAGACGATACCGAAGCATTGCCGTTAGACCAATTGTTGGACTTTTATAGGGCGCCAACTACACGTAACGACAGCCATAGATGTTCGTATGGCAACCGGGACAAATACAAATATTCATATTACAACTATTTGCATTGAGCGGGGATCGAAACCGCACCTTGTAACGTAACAGCTGGTCCTCGAGGAGGGCCAGTGTACGTCAGATTGTTAAAGGAAGAAGGAAATAATAAGACGTGTACAGGGAAATTGCACTTTGTATTGTTCACAAGAATAAGATACACAGTTCACAAGAAAAACACTTAGAGTCATTAAAACTACACTATAGTCTTCGAGTCTTCTCTTCAACTTTTCATATAAGATTCAGTGCTGTTATGGGCCAGGCTTGCACAGGCACTCAATGAGAAAATACGTCCACGGCGAGACTACGAGGCGCAGCTGCGTTCCATCAAAAGCTTGATGGAACAGAAGATTTTCAGAGTGGCCTCCACCAGAGGCACGAGACTTGGTCAATCCTTATGATTGAATATTCATTTAAAAGGCAGTGGCTTCTGAAAGATTAAGATGAACTTCAGTAATAAGATTTAAGAGATGTTTTCACGATCCAAACCGGGGCTCGAATCCCCGCGTCCTGGATTTTCCAAAGCTGTCAGTACAAATTTGAATTTAAAAGTACAAATGCGTTTAGAGGAAAGAGGTTGACAATACTATGAACTAAAATAAACCTACTTAGATAATATAATAATATTACAACCTCCTGCATAACGGTCGCGTTCACAACCGCAAGAGCGAGACATATCCCTTCGCTTCTCTTCGACGAATAAAACGAATAAGATTAAATAAGTGATGGGATGTGCATTGGTTTGGTTTCTTAGCAGTATGACAAGAAATAAAATAATTTTGTGATGAAACGACTGTACAGATTAAGTTATTCACAAAGCATAACAGAATATAAGAAGATCATTATAGCATTTATAGCCATTTCTATAAGCTATTAGTAGAACCGGGGATTCCTCAGACATGTGCATATCCAACTCGCCACCAGGCTCGTCTTAGATGGTATGAGCATGTAATGAAAAGACACGAAGAAGACATGAAGAGCCCAAATAGAGATGGGATAAGGCTAGGCCAAGAGAGAGAGAGAGAGAGAGAGAGAGAGAGAGATAGAGAGAGAGAGAGAGAGAGAGAGAGAGAGAGAGAGAGATAGAGAGAGAGATAGAGATAGAGAGAGAGAGAGAGAGAGAGATAGAGAGAGAGAGAGAGATAGAGAGAGAGAGAGAGAGAGAGAGAGAGTCTTTCATGGGGTAAATAATTTATTTGCGGCAAACTTACAACGGAAAAGACGTAACTAGGTTCTAAGATCGTTTGGAACTGGGCTCGAAATTGGCAACCAGTATGTTATTATTTTTATTACGTGCGAGTAATCCTCACGGATACCCCCCTTCGGAGCCGAAGGGGGGGGGGGGCATCCGTGGGGATTTCTCGCACGTGTTCGTCCGAAGGGGGAGATTATGTCGGACTCGAACCGACCAAACCGCACGATGTGCTATGCCGAAGGTGAGGTTGTCTCGTGACAAATCCCTCGCACCTCGGCTGACCCAGGGCCATTCCTCTCGGTCTGGCCCTCAGTATGCGCATTACTATCAACAAGAATAAGTCTAATAACGCAAGGAATCAATACATGGGACAAAGCAATAAGCGTACCTACGTCGTCCTCAAAATTTTCAAAGTAACACTGACCAGTTGTTGTCAAAGGATGACATTCAAGTACGTCTTTTGCTGCACGGTAAATGCTTCGCTCGGCAATACATGTATATATGACAAAATATCTTGAAAATTTAGTCAGTTCGGATCCGAAAAACCCTCCTCCAACAAAAAACGATAAATGGTTGGCTCCAGTGAATCCTGTGGGGGCTTCCACACGCAAAAAAGATGGGATGATAGGTTAATGATATCTTTCTCGGAGATGCTAAAGACCGCGCGATGTCATCATCTGCTATCTCCTTAATATACCTGTCTGCGACCCCATGCCATATTGACGAAGTACTTAACTACCTATTCTACTATTCTTCAATATGGTAAGCGATGCCGGTACCGACGATTCAGCCAAAGTCAAACGTGGTTCGTGTGTAAAGGTAAAGATAAGGGAAACCGATTGACAATATTAAACTCGTAAATGAAATTGGAGTTAGTAAGAGTGTAGACGCGAAATGGACATAATTAAGTAATCTGTAATTGGCAATTCTTCATTTACTGGAGCATTTACCTTCCTAACAATCACTAGCAGATGTACCTTTGTACTTTTTACTTTATTCTATGAATCCATAATCATTATCATCATCAAGAATCATACGGCAATTATCTGCGAGTCCCCCATGACGTGCATATAAGCGATTCAATTTTGGACAGCACAAGAGAGATAGAGAAAAAGAGAGAGACGGAGCTAATTGTGTATATTGTTAACTCTCGCCATCAGAACCGCTGTCCAAAACTAAACTTCTTATGGGCATCGTGGTAGGTTTGCTGTACTGTGGCACTGACAGTTGTCTTTGACATTGTACGTTCTTTTAAATACAATGAACTCCTTATTTATTTTAGGAGGTGGATTGTTTAATATGCAATGTATGCAGCCAATCGTCAACCTGACATGAGCATGATGTCTTATTTTATAATTCACTGCAATTTACCAAGTTTATACTGCTGAGTTGGCAGACAAGCACACGGCCCACCTGATGGAAAGTGATTACCGTGGCCTATGGACGTGTGCAACCCAACACCAGGAGAGTCACACTCGCGCTGCCGACCCTGTAAACAGAGAGGGTTTTTGTGCCGTCAGTGTTTTTTTAACGTGCGGGAAATCCCCACGGATACCGGGGGAGGTTATATCGGACTCGAACCGACTAAACAGCACGACGTCTGTGGGTCGTAGTGCTAGGCCGAAGGTGAGGTTGTCAGGCGACATATCCTTCTTACCCCGGCTGGCCCCAGGCCATCCCTCTCAGTCTGGCACTCCTCGGGAGGAGTGCCGTCAGTGTAGACGACAAAGCAGGAATAGCCTTTGGTCTTTCCACTGACAACACAAAAACTCCCCCAATGAGCTTTGGCTACCCTACTCACGGCCGGGAACCTAACACGAAGTTATTGTGGCCGCGGTACCTTCTAGAGTAGGTAGATAGATAGGTAGGTAGTCGAGGTAGAGAGAAATTTCTACTACTACTACTACTACTTATTTTGAAGGGGATTTGTTTTGCACTAATCCTTAGTGAATGCTTACAACATAAGAGGCATAAACTCCCAAAATTTTAAGTTTGTAGCCTTAGTGGTTACGGCTGTGTTGATGAATTAGTTAGGACAAACAGTGTTATATTGTGTATATCCTCAAGAACACTTCGGAATCTGACTCTTTTTCATGTATCTACGTTTGCTTTGAAATTTAGAGTAGCTCAAATTCATATCTTATTTGTTATCACATGTGCATGAGTGTTTTATTCTCGCCGTTTAATGACATCTATAAAAAAATAAAGACGCTTATATCAATTGTGATTTTTGAGCGATATCCTATTTCGAGTTACATCCATACTAATATTATAAATGCGAAAGTAACTCTGTCTGTCTGTCTGCCTGTCTGTCTGTCTGTATGTTACGCTTTCACGCCTAAACCACTGAACCGATCTTGATGAAATTTGGTATGGGTGTAGATTACACCTTGAGAAAGGACATAGGCTATGTTTGGTCGCGATAACCGACATACACGCGGGCGGAGCCGCGGGCAAAAGCTAGTCGAAAATAATGTTCAGTGGTTAAAAACACAATAGATTTAGTTCTTATCTCTGAAATTCGACCAAATAGCACAGTGTGCATAATTTTATGACGATCGAATAATCATACCTACAGCAAAATATTTTAAAATGTAAATGGATCGCAAATAAATTGTAAGTTACCAAAATTTTATCGCGAATAGTCCCAAACTATTTTATAAAAACTCGTAAAAAATATTAACAGAAATTGTGCACAGATATTTGGTGCATTACGTACCTATGCAATCCTTGGGCCTTGGACTCGGTGGCTGAGTAGCACACATCAAGCTCATAAAAACATTGTAGATTCTGAATAAGTTCGAGTGTTGAGAAAGTTTTGAGGTGATTGTACTTTCTGGAACCTGTTCACACAATCTGGTAAGGAGTACGTGAAAATCAAGATACGAGAGCAATGGGACTTATATGGTAGTTATTTCAATTATATTCTTAATTATGGCAAGTTATGCATTCATTATTTTACAAATATTCGGAAAAGTTAAAGATGTCATTCCCATAAGTACCGTGAAAATTAGAGTGAACGTTTTACCAATGTACCTATTTAACTATATATTTGACTGTTTGTAACTGATTTGGTTCTAATAGAATAGTAGTTTATGATACTGTTGCATAATAAGGGTTCTTATAACACGAGTGTGTTTTAAAAAAACGAGCCGTAGGCGAGTTTTTTATATTATCACACGAGTGTTATAAGACCAAGTTATGTACAGTGTCATACACTATTTTATCTACTCTCATACTATAATACATAAACTAATTTATTTTACAAACCAAACCAAACTTTGTTTAATTTTAATGTATAGAACAAAAAAAAAAATTGTTCGCGCCAAGGCGCAAATGTCGATTGCGCATGCGTGTTTCTTTTTTTTTCCCGAATCGGCGGATTCTTTTTTTAAAGTTGAGGTTTGGTCCAGATGGAGGTTGTATAGGTGTATCGTTATGATTAAAAAGTTATTTTATGATATAGGTGTCCATACAAGACCTGTATCGTAATAAAACTTTTTTTTTGGCCTGTGCGTAGTTTGTCATAAGAGTTTTGATTTCAATTTTATAATCTTTGTATTATAGTATCAGAGTAGATAAATAATATAATAATACAGTGGTAATATAACCTGTGGTACTAATTGCCGTGGTAACAACTTTGCCCCAGTTTTTAAATCGTAACATTATAATTGCAAGTATGTAGCTATGATAGCCGTTATTGTTTATGTTAAGTTTAACTCAAGTTTTATATTCCCCTTTCAAACGGTTAAGAAAATAAGTAACGAACGAACGTATTAATTTTAATATAATGTAAATAATTTTAGTATATAAATACCATAATATATAAATAATATATATATAATTGCTATTTATAAATCAGGGAGCTTCATCTGCCAACAAACTGTAATACAGTTTGGCAGAAGAAATTATTGTTAAATTGAAAAAAAAAATATATATAAGAAGTTCACTGTCCCCTTTGTCTTTCGAGTAACGTTGACTTACCTTATATAGAAGCTTAACTACCTAAGTATGTCTCTTGTGTACATCAATTCATAAGTACTCGAAATTTTAAGTGCAGGGGTTCATCGCCCCAACATTATTTTACTTATGGCCACTTAAAAACCTGTGTCAGTAATCTTTCAGAAAAAAATCGCTCTTATGTTTATAGTTTGGTTTCTTTAATGCATAAAAATTAAGTTACATTTACAGTGCAGTATAAGCTTTTGTAACTCTTATGTGCGAATTTAAAATATCCACATAAATCAACTATGACAAGACAGCATTCGAGACGAGTACTGACCCTGTAGTAGTACTCGCTGGACTGGTGATCGGTAGCCATAGGTTTATTGTGACCAATTGAAAATAGCCATATTGGCGCTGATAGTTGCGGCACGCAGCAGCGAGTGTACTTGAAACTAATACTAATGATAGACAACAATTATCTTAGTATCGATAATTTAATGTAAACGACGGGTCTCATGTATCAAAATAACAATATGGCCATTTTAGACATCTTTTTATGGTAACGCATAACGGCAATTTGCAAACTAATTTATATAACAATTACTTCTCAGTTCACTTACGCTTCAAATCGACACAAAAAGTAAGCTGTCATTTTCTATGGAATAGCCAGTCCAGCTAGTTATAGTGGTCAGTGGGAACGAGGTATGTAGTAGAGTCTGAGGCACAGGACTACTCAGCGTTACCCCACTCTGCATCGGGTTCGTCGGCTTACCCACTATATTGACTCGTAGATATGGTGCATAACGTATTTTTGTATAGGAAGTTCATTTCGTACGATTAATCTATCCCGAGGGTCAACTTGTGAACACTCTACATATAATTTTGACGGCAAAAATCAATGCAATTTACTCCAGCAGGGCTAACATGTGCGCCACGAGATAGCTATCGAGGCATTTTGCCGTTTTATGTCGATATGTCGACTGTTGGTAACATGCAGGGCTAACATGCGCGCCACGAGATCATTTTGCCGTTTTATATCGTTATCGACTGTTGGTAACATGGCAAATTTCATGGCGATCTGTCAGATGTCGACATAACTTGACTTCGAGAAATCATCTCTACTTAGTGTCTGCAAATTGTAACAAACGTGCCCTTATTTACTCGAATTTTGACATTTAAAATGTTTTTTCTCCCGTCTTTCATTTGGTCGACAAGAAGTTATCTCGTGTAAACTTTTCTTGTGCTCGGTTCATTTTGGATCAAAATTTAGTACCTTTATGCTGAAAATGCCGGTGCCATATTATCGGAGCCAACATCACTGTGTTGCCGCGATATCGGTTCACAAAAAGACTAAAACAGCGACTGCAAGCAATTTTCGACCTTAATGACATTTTCTTTGTTACGTCTTTTCGCGTTAATTGATGACGCTGATCACGAATATAAGAAAAAAAAATCGATAGCATGTCATGTCAATAAGGCGGAAAATTGTTTGCATTGTTTGTTATAGTTTATCAACTATAATTTTGTCAAACATATTTTGTTAAATGAAGATTTGTTTTTCGTTTTTTGTCAAATGATTGGATACCCTGTGATCCGTTCAATCTTCGCGACAGCGAATTTCAATCGTTATTATGTAAGAATCAACAAAATAAACTTTGATTTTCTGAAAAAACCTTTTTCTTGGCGGTTAGAAGACTTTTGACGTTTATGTTGACATTTATATAATCAAAGGTTTTCTTTTATATATTACCATAGAGATCCTAACAATGCACTTTCTCTGTCATTCCTAATGTAAAAAGAGAAGAAAAATATTTGTGTTTTTTAATTCTTAGTCAATCACCGTAAATCGAACGGTGAAAAGGTGGCTTTATATGCCTTAGACAATAATCACTGTAAATCGGTGGCATTATATGCCATAGACAATAATTTAAAAAGTTTGACGCGACAAAATATGTCGACGTTACTTCGCTCGAGAAGACTCGAGATGATATCTCATCTCGATTCGAGATAGTTGACGACGCGCGCATGTTAGCCCTGCAGTTGCACAGGCATTGGTGTTTTTGGTACCTTTATTAGTTTTTTTAGCCGGTCTCTTTAGCATATACCCATGAACTTGCTTCTACTACGACGATTTTTTGTTCACGGTAACGGTATCTGTACCTGCTTTCAGCCGCAGTTGCAAATTGCAACAGATACTCGTTGTCAGCCGCTGTTGCAATGTACTTGTTTTGTTGGACTTTTTGAAAACTCACAGGCGAAACTGACACTAATAAGAGTTCTTTTTATGGAAAATATAAGTATAACACTGTTACTTTATTTCATAAGAGATTGAACCGTAAGGATAGCATGAATTTTAAATTGAATATGTCAACACTCAGGCGTTCGTCGAACTTGTAAATATTGTGTGTGTGTTAGCTATTTACATAACTGGAATTTTCAATACATAAAATCATATAACGTCTTGAGTCAATGTTTAAGGGTTGTTCGAATGGTAATACCTAATTCCAGGTTGTGTTTATCCACAAATGAAGCCAAAGAACCGTCCATTACTAGGCACTAGGTTACTTTTTTTAAAGAATATTCCCATTCATCCCTCCATCTAAGCTTAATTGCTTGTATTAGGAGCGGGTTCACGTTTGTAGTGCAATGGCCAGGATTCGAACCCGATAAAATTTCGATCGTAAGTCTTTATTTTCGGCAGCAAGTTTTATCGCTAAAACAAAGAAGAGGTTCTCTGAGGGAGTTAAGGATTGGTCCGTACAATTTGTAGCCCAAATTTTTGCATAATATGCAATTCCCGAGCGGCTTTTTTTCACATTCCGTTTGTTAACACAAGTTGTTTTTACAAACGCCTGCTCGTATAATTCCACGATAAAATACGAGTTGCCTTAGCGCCTGACTAAACTGAATGGCAGTAAGCTAGAGGACGACAAAATAAAACGCAACTTTATCTTTGTGATCGAAAGTTTACGGCAGGTATAGTAATTGCTATTATATCAAACTAAAGTAGTGAAACGTGAAAACGTTTAATTCAAATTCATTGAGTGAGTCGGCGTTAACAACTCAATAAAATCTATACTGGTTTATCGAAAACGCTGACCATTAGGTACACGAGCTTACTTGAACATGTTAATTGCTAAAATGCTATCCAGAAATATGCCAACACTTGCATAAAATATATATCGACTATTTAATTAGGAATAATTCTCATAACTAAGGTTGCTAAAAGAAATGAAACTCATAATTAGGTCTAGCTACTAAAATAGCATATTTTTTGTATGTCATTGCATTCATATGATACAATGTGACCGTTATTGTATTTGCCATACTTCTAGCAGGGAGAAAAGGTGTTACCATACTTGAAAACTTTATTTATCATCATTAGGTAATTGGCTGTCTGACAAATTTTACAATAAAATATGAAATGTATTGGATATGATAGCGTATATTTAAATAATAAAACTATACGATTTTATTTCACTCAAATATGAATTGTAAATAATTTATTTTTACAAAATAAAGTTGCGATTTTTAATCTGTATTTTACTCGAAGCAAAACGCGGGCGAATCATGATATGACAGTTCATGTGACGTCACGAATAATTTCGCCTTTCCCGCCTTTCGAGTGGGTAAAGGAAATGGGCCCCGTTTCGACTGTTATATGTTTATAATTTGCTTGCTTACGTTCATAGATTATTATGTATAGTAGAGATAGATGCGCGACTGGCGATTCAGAATCTATAAAAATGCGATTCAGAATCATACCAGCACCATCTGGTTTCCGCGCATAAAACTAGCCAGTATATAGGTATAGGTAGGTAGGGAAGTAGGTACTTACTATACCGGGTGTAAGGGGAACGCTCCCTAAGCCGAAGGCCACTGGTAGTACTCCGGGTACACTACATATTGTCATAATTTGATTTTTTCGATTTTGTGATTTTTTTAAATTTTTGTTTTTTATTTTTTTTCCGTTTAATTAGCATTATTTAATCTCCATCGTATTAGGAAAGCTCAATGAAACGAAAATTTCATTAAAAAAAACATCACTACAGAAAATAAACAAACATCGCCTTTTTTGTTTTGATGTTTTTTTATGTAAGTCCGTTTCATTGGGCTTTACGAATACGATGGAGAATAAACAATGCTGATGAAACGGAAAAAAATTATAAAAATGAAGTTTTTTTTACCAAATCGAATAAAAATGTATGCCAATATGTAGAGTACACGGAGTACTACCAGGTGCCTTCGGCTTCGGGAGCGTTCTCCTTACACCCATTATAAGCGTATAGATATAGATCACTCATTTGGTAACTACAGGTAATATCTACTAGATTATTTTAGGAGGAATAAACACAACTACCTGCTACGTAATATTGTTATATATTTTTTACCACAATATTAGTTGCAGGAAAGCATTTACATAATTTTCCTAAAAAAACATCAAACATATCCTGTTAAGTTACAAAATAGCAATCGTACATCATAGCCTTTACAGGGGGGTGATGGGAGGCCTTAAAAAATACCACTTTTTAAATTAAAAATATCTATTATATTTATATATATATAACAATAACTTCCAAATACAAATACATAATTCTATAAAATTTTCAGTTGTCTAATAGTAATCTAATACAATGAACAAGTTAGAAAATATCATAAGACATTCATTGTAATTATTAGTATTATATTTAAAAAAAAAAAACATTATTTATGTACATAGCTCACAATTTAACATACTTTGGAAAGTCGAAAATAAATTAAATACACTGTATTTACATTTACTCCCAGAATCACAGGAATAACAACAACTTCAATAGTTAAATAGCTAATACAAACGTTAATGAAATGAAAATCTGAACAAATAACACTAAAATTAAACATAAAACACAAAGTAACTCCCTTATGGACGTAAAAAATTATCAAATTGACTGCTTCAACGTTTTCTACTAGATTCACAGGGATAATAATAACTTCATCATACAAATTCAGTCAGTAGCATTTAGTAGTGCCCTATTTATTAATTAATCAGTATCTTATACAAAAATCGAATGTAATTAATACCTAAATAAAACTAAACTAAAATTTTAAATGTAGAAGTTGGAGCATTTCAAACAACGTTCATTGCAATTATTTGTTTTCTATAAAAAATCAAAATTCTTTATACATGTAGGTCACAAAGTAACAAATTTATGAATGTAAAAAATATATGTCATTATACATTTACTGCCTGATTCACAGGGTAGATTTAAACGGCATACACTCACTTGCAAGAAGCTTCACATTAAATCTTCTTTAGTTAATGCCACTTTATCGCTAATGAAATCATTAAAATAATGATTTCATTAGTTTGTTGCATCAAACTACTTTAAGCTAAAAACTTGATCCTTTAACTAATGAGGGCATTAAATATTGTTGCCAATAACCAATTTAAAAATTGAATGGAATGAACGAGTGGTTGCGTTTTGTTTTGAAAAGTATTCACAATTTGTGTAAGAATTGGCCGACACAAAACGCGTTTGACACATAATTCGGTTTATTTGACAACTGACATTTTTCTTTCAAATTCGTTGGATATGAAAGTCGCGTGTTATTATTTTGTTTCTATGTGAAAATGTCTGAAAACCAAAATAAGAAACGTGAACGAGGTGCAAACTATACTCCAGAAGAAAAAGCGCTATTGGCTGATCTCATAAAACAGTAAGTTTTATTATTATTTTAAATTCCTCAATGCGTACTCGATGCGTAAGCATTTTGTACTGATTATTTATTTACTTTGTTTTTTAGATATAAGCATATTATTGAAAATAAAAGAACGGGGACAGTATTTATAAACAAAAAGAAAGAGGCCTGGATTGAAATTACTAGGAAATACAATAGCAACTGTACGTCTGGGAACAGAGGAACAGAACAGCTTAAAGCTTTATATGATAATATGAAGCAGAAAGCTCGCAAGAACGTCGGAGAAAGTAACGTAAGCAGGTAGACATTTTTTTCAGTAATTTGTCTATACTTACACAAATATTAACATGATTTTCTATATTCTTCCAGAAAACTGAATATATTAAAAGCCAAACAATTTTACAACAAACACAATTATTTCAAGAAAATCTAGTGACAGAAGCTGATCTTAAAAAGGCATTAGAAAATGTGAAAGAAGACAAGGTAATGCAGCAGGAAATGTACTGTTTATATTATTTACTAGCTGTAGCCCGCGGCTCCGCCCGCGTGGATGTCGGTTATCGCTTAGTGTTGTTCCGACGCTATTGAGCATTAAATTCGCCTCTATACTCAACTTTGTCCTCGACTATGTACTCATCTCTGTTCTCGACTTTCTACTCGCCTCTATATTCGACTCTCTACTCGACTTTCTACTCGCCTCTATACTTGAATTTATACTCGACTCTCTACTGACTTCTCTGTTCCCCTCTCTGCTCCATTTTGTACTCTATATACTCGCCTTTCCATTTACTTCCCCATCCATTCGATTCTCTTTTCGCCTCTCTACTTGACTCTTCCCACTCGCCTATCTACTCGCACCTCTACTCAACTCTCTATTCGACCTCTACTCGCCACTACATTCATATTTCCACTCGCCTCCCTATTCGCCTCTCTACTCAACCCTTTACTGCATTCTATTTGATGCTATACTCACTTCTCCACTGGCTCTCTAGTCGCATATCTACTCGCCCCTGTTGTCGACTCTACTCGACTTTCGATCTTTACACGCCTATCCACTCGTCCCTATAACAATCTCTACTCGCCTCTCCATTCGCTTCTATATTTAGTTCGCTACTCGACTTTGTCCGTTCCGAAGCTCTAATTCACCTTTGCACCAAATTTCATGAGGACATTCTTAAAGACCCCCTTTTTTGTGCCATTGAAAAATGAGAAACTTTAATCCCATAGCCCTATTCCACTTCCCCTCCCCTTATCTAGTCCTTATCCCCCCCCTTTTACCACATTATTCGCGATAAAAAGTTGCATATGTCCGTACCAAGCTCTAATTAATCCCTGTACCAAATTTCATCAGAATATCTTCAAAACTGTCAAACTTTCATCCCTTATTACCCGCCCCCCCCCCCCCTATACCCCCATTTTCGTGTCAATAGGTAGCCTATGTTTAATCCATCTCTGTACCAAATATATCATCAGGATGTCTTCAAAACTAGCAAACTTTCAATTTTCACTACACTATTTTCTATATTTTCTATACTTTCATCAGGAAATCTTCTAAAACGATAAACTTTTATATCAAGGACCTGGTCCCCCCTCTTCTTCCCCCTTTTTCGCGATAAAAGGTAGCCTATGTCCGTTCCCAAGCTCTAAACTATCTCTTTACCAATTTCATCAGGAAATCATCAAAAATGATAAACTTTCATACCTAGGCCCTAGTGTCCCACCCACTTCTACCCCCTTTTCGCGATAAAAGGTAGCCTATGTCCGTTCCCAAGTTCTAATCTACCTCTGTACCAAATTTCATTAAGATATTTTCAGAAATGACAAACTTTCATCCCCTATTTCTCCCCCCCCCCCCCCCTTAAACCCCCTTTCTCGTGATAAAAGATAGCCTATGTCCGTTCTCAAGCTCTAATATACCTCTGTATCAAATTTCATCAAGATCGGTTCAGTGGTTTAAGCGTGAAAGCGTAACATACAGATAGACAGACAGACAGACAGACAGACAGACAGACAGAGTTACTTTCGCATTTATAATATTTGTATGGAAGTATGGATTTCAAAATCTGTCTGTTTGTTATTTTATTGTATTGAATTTTGCCTTTAGGTGCAGATGAACAAAACTGGTGGTGGATTCTGGAAACCAAAGGTGACTGACAGTGATACTAAAATATTAGCCATCATACAAGATCAGGTTGAGCCACTTACCAATCCATATGACAGTGGTGCAGTTTATTTTAAAGGTATGTCATGCCAGTACTTTGTTTTGTTAGATTGTTGGTAATGTACTTTCTTTATAAATTGTTTTTATTTTTTGTTTTTATATTAGATAATACAGGTAGTCAAGCAGAAAATATACTTGAAACCAACAACCTGGCTCAAGGATCACCAACATTGGACCATAATTACCAAAAAATAGTAATTGGTAGGTTTTAGACAGTATGTTAGTTATTAATCCCTTGTATCTAGGAGAGGTCCAATAACATCTTTATGTTTGTTTTAAACAGATGACAGCCAACCTGAACAGTATGCATCACCGGCTCCTACCATGGAAAATGTTCCTAGGTACCTACTAGTGCCTTCCACATCATTTGATTCACCAAAACATGGCATGGATGCAAATAAAACCGGTAATGTGAAGGCATCAATTATGGGTTTTAAAGATTTGGTCATAAAGTTTCATATGAGAGGTTTGGAGTAGGAACTCATAGCATATACTTGATCATTAAATATTGTTTACATATTTCAGGTCAAGATAAACAGAATCAACACATTGTAACTACACCGACAATAGTATTAACTCAGCGTCAAAGAATTGTGAGGAAAACTAAGGAAGGTAGCCGCCACCAACTTTTTAATATATAGCGTTCCATATAAACATTATAGCTCATTGCTCATTGCAATTATTATTTCAGTTCCCACGGTCCAAAAGAAACTTAAAAAACCTACATCAATAGCAGCCTATAAGAGGACATACTTCAAAACAAAATGTCAGAATGCATGCCTGGAGCGCAAAAAAATTATGCAGGATATTTTGCATTCAAAACTACACCACCAAAGACAACAACAGCAACATAATATGGAAATGTTAATTTTAAAAAAGAAATTGGAAATATTGAATAAGGATTAGTTACATATGTATTATAAAATATTATTAAAAAGGCGGGAGATCTTGCGATGTGGCGCTCCTTGGGGGAAGCCTGTGTCCAGCAGTGGACTGCTATAGGCTGAAATGATGATGGTGATTAAAAGTCGTTAAATTAGTCACAGATTGTATTTTGATGCGCCAAAGATATGCAGTAAATGTACCTATTTACATTAAATTAGAATAAAAATAAAATCTTATAACTGAATAATTTTTTTTATTACCTACACTTAAAATAAAGTTCAACAACTACATGCTAGGAGAATATTGTGTTTACAAGGGCTGATCGCACAGATGTTTCATTTTGATGTGATGTACCAGGGGCTAAAGTTGAAGGAAAGATCTCTTCTATGTCCACATAAAAATCATTTGGAGGTGGTATTTCATCCAGTTCAATGCAAATATTATGCAGGACAGCAGTCGCTACTATTACTTGGAGAATAGTGTCAATCTTCTTTAGGGTGATTCCCTTCTGCAAACATGGGCACCGCCGTTTCCAAACTCCGAAACATCGCTCCACGGTGTTTCGGGTAGCGATTTGACTTTTATTATAAGCCTCTTCTGCGTTTGTTCGAGGTTGCAAAAATGGTACAAGTAAATAATTTTTACTAAAATATCCACTGTCGCCCAATAGATGGTAGTTTGCATATTTGCCCCTCTCGAAATCTGCACATAAATGTGAGTTGTTGAAAATGGTACAATCGTGCACCGAGCCGGGCCAGCGAGCTATAATATCCCTTATTTTTAGTGATGAATCACACACAACTTGCACATTAATGGAGAAATATCCTTTTCTGCAGCGGAACATTTCAGCTAATGAACCCCCAATGCTGTTGATCTTTACATGAGTGCAGTCAAGAGCTCCTGCCACACGTGGGAACCCATCAATGGCATAAAAATCTTCAGCTACTTTTCGGAGCTCGTTCCTTTCAGGCATCTTGATATAGGTGGAGCTTAATGCAGCCAGCTTGCGAGACACCTTTTGTACGATCCGGCAAACTGTAGAGCTGTTTATGTTCGTCAGATCAGCTAGTACCATCTGGAAAGATCCCGTCGCGAAGAACCGCAAACAGATTAAAAGCTGGGTAAGACCACAAATGGCCTTACTCCTCTGGGTCTGTGGCTCCAGATTGAGGCGGTCTCGAAGCTGTAGCGCTGCCTCCTTTGAAATTCGGTACCGCAACCGGAACTCTTCTCCATCATGTTTTTCGAATAAATTTATTCTGTCTGGGATCTGGCGGCGGCGAGGAACATCTTCTGGATCAGACAGCGACGATAGGCTGGTCAACGACATATTCAGCAGCGAAAATAAAAGTAAACACTACTTAAAATCGGTTTAATGGCCCGTCGTCGACCCATTAAAAATTATAACCTCTAAAATGTAATTTAATGAGCTCTGATGAACTAAAGTCGCTTCGTGCAATACAAAATACCGTTAATGGGTGGTTTGAAACTTCATTAGATAAGTTTGACATTTCCATAATTAAAATTTAAAGGAGCTTTAAAATGCATCTTTTTTTCTTTCCTGCAATGCTTTAATGAAACATTAGGATTTAAAGTGGCATTAAAAAGATAAAAATCTTTCTTGCAAGTGAGTGATAGTGTCTATAAGAAAATAACCTAGCAAGAAAAAAATGGCGACTCGTATATAATCAAATTTTGTGAAATAAAATAAAACGAGGTTATAATTTAAAAACAAATCCAAGTCCTCATACTCTTTATCATATCATTTAGCAAATCATCAATTGTATGATCAACCAACTGATAAGATGATTCGTGGCTGCAATCAAGAATTGTTAAGGGTTAACTGCTTAATACATACCTATTGGAATTTTATTAAAAATCCTCAAAAATTAACCAATAGAGGTATCGTGGTCCTTTTACAATCTATGATGCAATACTACTAATCTATCCCTATTTGCAGTGTTAATAAAATACACATCACTGTTCTGTGATCATAAATTAACGTTTTGTATAATGGACATTGTGTTTGCATATACCTATATATATAGTACTAGGCAGCTGTTAGTATCGATATTTTTTCAAATCCTTCCCTCAAAGAAACCCGAGCACCTAAATTTAAATAGAACGTATTGCTCGCTTACTATTGCACACAATAATTTATTGACAAACAAACATTTCTTTAAGGTAAAAGGTGATAAAACGGTATTGTATTATTTTTTCTTAAGTGGTAAAGCAATTTGTATATACAATAACACTATGTATACGTGTACGTAGGTAGGTACGTATTTCAAAAATAAAGCGTTTTTGTGGCATATCTATAAATAATGGCTTCCTTTTACAAATGTTCAATTACAGCAGAAAGAAGATGTGTAGCAAGTTCCACCAAGTGCCATCAATCAACAGTATAAGCAGTTTACAGCAGAAAGGTTTAATGCGGGTGTAGATTGTTGCTCAGATAAACGATCCAGCTTCATTTCATGGAATAAATTGATGTGTTGGTTTATAAGACTCCTTTGAACGAGTCAAAAAGTAGATTAAACAATAATGAAATGTCGGCTGTATCACAAAATGCCTCAGGAAGTGGTTGCTTTTCTGGAAAATAAAAGAAAAAAATATTTTTAACACAATACAGCCAGTTAAACAATAAGAAGAACCAGAAAAGAGGTTACCGGGATATTTAAATGTCATAATTAAGTTGTTATGTAAACCGCTACGCCACAAAGATCTTAATGCTATACTCTACTGCTTGAAATCAAAGCACTAATAATAAGAGTAAGGTTTTTTTATACCACTTAGGTGGCAGATAAGCACACGGCCCACCTGATGGTAAGTGGTTACTGGGTGCTGTCGACCCTTAAAATTGTAGCACCGGTTAATTACCTTGTTAATAACATTCACTTCAATTAACATTCTAATGATGAATGATTATCTACTAGTTGATACTGAATGTATAAATAAGAGCATATCACTTAATATTTATTTTCTAAACCGAATTCCGGTAGGATATGTTCGACCAATAATTTTAAAAAACATATCCTGCAGGTACCATCATGCTTTCCAGTCTAACTGTGATGCCGCTGAACATCGATATCTTCCTTGAAGCGACTGCAATCCGACTTCCACAACCAAGGCGATATCTAAGTTCTGTAGTTAGACAAGTCGAAATTCTAATCTAAGGGCTCCAACTATGCGTAACGCGTAACGACTGCTATAAATGTTAGTATGGCAATCGGGACCAATTGCTTAACGTGCTAAGACACAGAAACGCCCAGATCAATGCAAATAGGCATATTCATGCATAAAAATATTTCCACTTATCGGGAATCGAACCCGCACCTCCTGCGTATTTTGCCAGATCTCACTATCGCCACGCCATAGATTGAAGATTTAATTATAAAAATGTGAAAGATTTTGAACATGTCCGTTGAAAATTGTGGTGTGTTGTTGTATGTATGGTGTGCTTTAACCTGATAATGAGTTCCTTTGGGATAATACTTTGGAAAAATTGCTTTTATGCGGGCTCTGTCGCTCGCACATGCTACTATTTAAATAACCATCATCATTTCAGCCGACAACAACCAACATAATTGCTATATAAGACTACTATATATATTAATTAATGGATATACGACTAAAATATAAGACTAATATTGTACATATTAATTAATGGATTATAAAATCTTACCTGTATATTTTTTTCATTTTGACACAGGTTTAATAAATTGATTTATATGACCACGCCCATTGAACCAGTCAAAAGTAGACCAAACAATTATGAAACACCTGCTGTATCACAATATTCCTCTGGAAGTAGTTGTTTTCTGGAAAAGAGAAGTAATAATATTTTTAAACTATTATTAGAGTAAATATTTGAAACTAGCTGTTGCCCGTGGCTACCGCCCACGTGGGTATCAACAGAGTTATTTCCACATTTATAATATTAGTATGGATTGATTAAGTATATTTCATTATCTTGAAACTATTATGTAAGTAATTGTTAGGGTTCCACATTTTCCTTGCAGCCCCGAAGAACCACACTTACTGTCCGTCATCAGATAGGTTTAAAGCTTGGCCAAACGATGGTCTAAATCAGAACATGTCCACCTCCAGACCAGAGCGGCGAGCCCACTCGCCTATTTGTTTAAGCACAAAACTTGTTAGTTCGACGTTACTGCTTTTTTCTTAAAGAAATTTCTTATAACAGCATTGCCTCTCACAAGAAATCAAGGAAGGGAATGTCACTTTCATTACCCAGAATGCACCACTAGGTTTGTTAGGACCCCAAGCCTATCTTACCTGCAAGTTCAGGACCCACTGAACGACAGACGGTAGTCGCTTCCGTAATATTTTATAATTATTATTGATTTTAATAGAGAGGTTGCTAAACTATTTCAGTTATATACACCAAGATGAAGAGGCTTATTTAAAAAAATCATCATTATCTCAGCTGTAAAAGGCATATTGGCCTGTTTTATTAATGTGCCATTTTATTAAAATATCTTACCTCTGTTTTTTCATTTTGACACCACTTTACTTCATAGCGTAAGTTTTTTTGTACATTTTGTATTTTATATGTCATTGATGTAGTCGAGCCTTGATCAAAAAAGTTATAAAACATCCGCTGTATCACGACATTCCTCTGGAATTATTTTTTTCGTCATTTCCACTGAAAATATTTTAAGAATTAAATACATTAATTCAATATGTAGACTTTGTCTACTGCATTAAGACCAGAAAGCCCTATATTAGTTTATTTTACAATATCTTAACAAGTTTGCGTCAACAAACTCATTTCCACATCACGTTGAGGTAGAGGAGGTACGAGGCGCGTTTTTTTTAACGTGATGGAAGATTTAATTATAAAAATGTGAAAGATTTTGAACATGTCCGTTGAAAATTGTGGTGTGTTGTTGTATGTATGGTGTGCTTTAACCTGATAATGAGTTCCTTTGGGATAATACTTTGGAAAAATTGCTTTTATGCGGGCTCTGTCGCTCGCACATGCTACTATTTAAATAACCATCATCATTTCAGCCGACAACAACCAACATAATTGCTATATAAGACTACTATATATATTAATTAATGGATATACGACTAAAATATAAGACTAATATTGTACATATTAATTAATGGATTATAAAATCTTACCTGTATATTTTTTTCATTTTGACACAGGTTTAATAAATTGATTTATATGACCACGCCCATTGAACCAGTCAAAAGTAGACCAAACAATTATGAAACACCTGCTGTATCACAATATTCCTCTGGAAGTAGTTGTTTTCTGGAAAAGAGAAGTAATAATATTTTTAAACTATTATTAGAGTAAATATTTGAAACTAGCTGTTGCCCGTGGCTACCGCCCACGTGGGTATCAACAGAGTTATTTCCACATTTATAATATTAGTATGGATTGATTAAGTATATTTCATTATCTTGAAACTATTATGTAAGTAATTGTTAGGGTTCCACATTTTCCTTGCAGCCCCGAAGAACCACACTTACTGTCCGTCATCAGATAGGTTTAAAGCTTGGCCAAACGATGGTCTAAATCAGAACATGTCCACCTCCAGACCAGAGCGGCGAGCCCACTCGCCTATTTGTTTAAGCACAAAACTTGTTAGTTCGACGTTACTGCTTTTTTCTTAAAGAAATTTCTTATAACAGCATTGCCTCTCACAAGAAATCAAGGAAGGGAATGTCACTTTCATTACCCAGAATGCACCACTAGGTTTGTTAGGACCCCAAGCCTATCTTACCTGCAAGTTCAGGACCCACTGAACGACAGACGGTAGTCGCTTCCGTAATATTTTATAATTATTATTGATTTTAATAGAGAGGTTGCTAAACTATTTCAGTTATATACACCAAGATGAAGAGGCTTATTTAAAAAAATCATCATTATCTCAGCTGTAAAAGGCATATTGGCCTGTTTTATTAATGTGCCATTTTATTAAAATATCTTACCTCTGTTTTTTCATTTTGACACCACTTTACTTCATAGCGTAAGTTTTTTTGTACATTTTGTATTTTATATGTCATTGATGTAGTCGAGCCTTGATCAAAAAAGTTATAAAACATCCGCTATATCAAGACATTCCTCTGGAATTATTTTTTTCGTCATTTCCACTGAAAATATTTTAAGAATTAAATACATTAATTCAATATGTAGACTTTGTCTACTGCATTAAGACCAGAAAGCCCTATATTAGTTTATTTTACAATATCTTAACAAGTTTGCGTCAACAAACTCATTTCCACATCACCTTGAGGTAGAGTAGGTACGAGGCGCGTTTTTTTTAACGTGATGGAAGATTTAATTATAAAAATGTGAAAGATTTTGAACATGTCCGTTGAAAATTGTGGTGTGTTGTTGTATGTATGGTGTGCTTTAACCTGATAATGAGTTCCTTTGGGATAATACTTTGGAAAAATTGCTTTTATGCGGGCTCTGTCGCTCGCACATGCTACTATTTAAATAACCATCATCATTTCAGCCGACAACAACCAACATAATTGCTATATAAGACTACTATATATATTAATTAATGGATATAAGACTAAAATATAAGACTAATATTGTACATATTAATTAATGGATTATAAAATCTTACCTGTATATTTTTTCATTTTGACACAGATTTACCAAATTGATTTATATGACCACGCCCATTGAACCAGTCAAAAGTAGACCAAACAATTATGAAACACCTGCTGTATCACAATATTCCTCTGGAAGTAGTTGTTTTCTGGAAAACAGAAGTAATAATATTTTTAAACTATTAAAGTAAATATTTGAAACTAGCTATTGCCCGTGGCTCCCGCCCACGTGGGTATCAACAGAGTTATTTCCATATTTATAATATTAGTATGGATTGATTATTTCAGTATCTTAAAACTATTATGTAAGTAATTGTAAGGGTTCCATATTTTCCTTGCAGCCCCGACACATTCACGACACATCACGACATTCCTCTGGAATTATTTTTTTCTTCATTTCCACTAAAAATAGTATAAATATTTTAAGAATTAAATACATTAATTCAATATTTAGACTTTGTCTACTGCATCAAGACCAGAAATTCAATATTTAGACTTTGTCTACTGCATTAAGACCAGAAAGCCCTATATTAGTTTATTTTATAATATCTCAACAAGTTTGCGTCAACAAACTCATTTCCACACCACCTTGAGGTAGAGTACGAGGCGCGTTTTTTTTTAACGTGGTATCCCCAGTAGGCCTAATCCACATGCAATGCATTATTATGAAATGAAATATAAAAAACAACGACTTAAAGAAACAGAGAAGACACTGAAAAAGTAAAGAATAACTGCATTTACAGATCTGTTGTAAGTTGGTACCTGCTGTTGCAGCATAAACTTTTTATGCTGAATTACTTAGACACTTCTTTCATGCTGAATTACTTAGACACTTCTTTCAAACAGTATTTTTGGCTTATTTCCTTTCAATTATTTCACATTGTCACAGGATCTAGGACAGAACTTAGACTTCAGTTCAAGTGGCATTCTGTCAAACATCCGCCTCAACCTAGATCCTACCATCCATTATGCGACACTGTGCGCTACTAGGGTGCAGCATCATACCTTAATTACCATTATACCTTATGTTATTTACCTATTACCTGTTTGATAGGGTACCGACTTTTAACAGATCACTAAATCTGTAAATTCAGTATTGTTTTTTCTTTTTCAGTAAATATTTCTTTTCTGTGGCCTTTATCAAAACTTAATCGACAGTACCTGGGTGTTTAAAAAGAAAAACCTTTAAATACAACATTTTCATCCAACATCCGCCTCAACCTAGATCCTACCATCCATTATGCGACACTGTGCGCTACTAGGGTGCAGCATCATACCTTAATTACCATTACCTTATGTTATTTACCTATTACCTGTTTGATAGGGTACCGACTTTTAACAGATCACTAAATCTGTAAATTCGGTATTGATTTTTCTTTTTCAGTAAATATTTCTTTTCTGTGGCCTTTATCAAAACTTAATCGACTGTACCTGGGTGTTTAAAAAGAAAAACCTTTAAATACAACATTTTCATCCAAATCGCAATAGCGAGTGGTTACCGAGACAGAAGTGTAGTGTGTTTAACTTTTATTTTGAATGAGAAGTTCTCTCTCAATTTCTCACGAGATCCATGATCAAAACTGGATGTTCAGCAAATAGGACTGACCTAGAAATACCCAATAAAATTTTCAAATGAAATGAATTCCCTTCCATCACTTTTTTTTGTGATGTGTTTTGTAATATTCCAATGCCTGTATTTTTATTTTATCATTGTCATGACTTAAGTGCCTGCCTTTTAAAATTCTATTTACATTGTTGCACCAGCTATTGATAATCAATTTCATCAATAACTTGATAACATAATTTTTTATAGTGTCTTTGTGGACATCACATGATAAAAAATCGAAATTTACCATATTCTCGACCTTTACTTTAATTTTCTCACACATGGAACTTTCATATGGAGATTCTGTCAAAAAATGTTTAATTATTTTAATTATACTTTGAACACATCGGATAAAATCTTGAGAAGGATACTGTAGTGATCTTTTTGTCATATCTATTGAAAGAATATAACTATTGGCTTGAGGTGGAGTAGTATCGCTTAACTCATTATTGCATTTGGTACAAGATTTGCAAATATTAACTTTTGTTTTTTTGATCACGTAACCTGCCACATATTTTTTTGTTTCAATTATAAGTTCGTCACTTTTCGACCTAGTACCTCCCTCAATTACGGCCACACTAGAACTACCTGCTAAATTTACCTCCTCACAATCATTTCCTGCCTGTTTGTCATTTCTTGGGGCTTGAAGAGCGCTTTTGGTTAAAAGAATATCAAGATTACGCAGCATTTTATTTGCGTCTTCTTCACAATTTGCCCCCAAAGAATGGCTTGAGCTCAAATTATTTACAATCAATGTCTTGTAAATACTCTCAAACTGAATACAGGTAGGGTTTGTATTTCTAGCCCCATGGCTCCTTACCGATGAAAAAAAATTTTCCACGGGGTCCTGGTTCAAGTTTCTTAATAATAAAGACGTTACCTTATATTCCTTCGATAGATATTGCCATAAATCCTTCACTGAATTGATATTGTGAATCCAATTAGTAATAGTTGGCACTTTTTCATATGTAATGGAATTACTTCCATCTTTTCTTTTATTTTGCGTATAGAACCCCATAGAACCTAAAATTGGCACAGCTTTATTCCATAGGGTAAAATGTGCCGAGTTTCCTTTCAAACAATTTTTGTATATTTTGTACGTAGGTTTAAATGAACCTCCATTGAATGAGTCAAATAACTGATCAAAGAATAATAAAAGATCGGCTGTGTCACAACATTCCTCTGGAAGTAATTGATTTTCTGTAAAATAAAAGAAAAAGTATATTAAGACTATTATAGAGCAATTATATCTTTCTATTTCTATGTGCATTACCACAAGGAAAACTACGGAGGGTATGGCTCTGGTCTCTGCGAGACCTCCACCTACCCTTCTAACCATAATCTATCAAACCAAGTAGTCGTAGTCTGTGGTAACAGTCACCGGTGAACCGCCTCCGTTTTCATTAAATTATGATTCTACAAACAATAATAATAAACTAACTTTTAAACTCTCGCGTTTCATGATATACAATAAAGATAACGGGCAATCGCAGCCTAATAGTTATATGAAAGCCTTAGTAACTCACATGATTTCACAAACCCTGTTTAATAGATTTGTTACATTAAAGTTGCAGCCATTTTTTACTTTTTATAGATCCTTGCATTTCGAAGCTTTCGAAGCCATGTGGTTTTTTTGGTAATCAAATTTTGTTTGTCGTCGTTGGAGTTAGGACACGACGGTATTTCCGTCCAATTGAGCAGTCCGACGGGGGAAGTATCTCCGGCCCTACATGATACCGCGGCCATAATAACCTCGTTTTGTGATCCCGATGGTGAGTAGGGTAGCCAGACCTCACTGGAGAGGTTTTGTGCTGTCAGTGGGACGACCAAAGGCAATTCCTGCTTTGTCTTCTACACTGAAGGCACAAAAACTCTCTGTTTACAGAGTCGGCAGCACGACTGTGTCGTGTCGCCCCTGGTGTTGCATACGTCCATAGGCTACGGTAACCACTTACCATCAGGTGGGTGGTGAGCTTGTCTGCCACCTCAGTTGTATAAAAAAAAGACTATTAAAATTATTTGCCATTTGAATTATGGTAAGTTAGGTAAAATGCTAAAGGCATAAGAACTTACTCGCACAAAACCGAAGAGCACCTGATACACGTTGGCTGAAAACTTGTGCCGCATGTTTTACTTTCATTTTAGGCATCTTTTCAGGCAGAACATGAGCTTCAGTAAGCTTGTTGCACATTCTTAAATCGTCATCGCCACAATCAATATCTAGTAATAATTTTAAATGTTCCCATTTTGCCGTTTTTACTTTGTCGTCCTGGATAAATCTCAAATCCTTTGCTAGTAAATTGTTCCTAATACATTTGAGCAAGTGTGGGGCATCAAATAATGGAAATATTTTTCTGTCCAAAATTTCAAAAGCATTATACCTAAATTCTTTATTTGCCTTTACATATTCGACTCTCGTTTCTTCAATTAAATCGTTAACTACCTTTACGTTTATTTTTGATTGGTCACATACTGTCGCTACCACTATCAAACCTGCGTCGAACAATTCAATTATTACCTGTTTTATAATTTTCTTTAAAATGACAGCTTTTGTAGCATTTTTACAAAAGCCATAGTAAATAGGCTGCTTCCATTTGGCGTGTATCCCTTTAGCCATCATCACCAAAACATGATCTGCTATGTTACCTGTAATATCGCTGTCTCCAAAATTTTCAAATCCTATTATTTGATCTGAAGAAGTACTGTAGTGCATTGATGGCGCAAGAGCCATCTCATCAAACATTAATACACATAAGCGTTTTTCAGTGACCAATCCTTCAGTAGCCTCTTTCAACTGTCCAAAAATTACAGGATCTAGTCCTGGTTTTATCGTGGTTAATTTAAGCACTTCTTGCAATGTTCGCTTTGAGGGTAATGTAAACAACTTCCTCAAAAAATTGTATCCTTTAGGGCTCTTTTTATAAATAGACAGTGCCAATAGTTTATCATCTAAACTAAAACGTCTACCTCGATTTTTTTTACCATGCTGTGTCAATTGCATATTAATAAAAGTTTGTGTCGTGACCGGCAAAGATTTGAGAACCTTGCGGAATAAAATGGTCTTGGACATTTTATGTGCTGCCTTTACCTGGTCTTTTTGTACCTTTAATTTATTTCTTAAAACAACAATCTTCTTTAACAAACTGGAAGACTGTTTAGATTTTTTTAACAATCTTCCGGTTTGTTTGGGAATTTTTCTTTTCATGGATTTATCTAAAAAAAAAAGAAAATCATAAATAAGCAAACATGTGTTTTGTTGTTGTAATGCAAAGCGTCGGTAGCTTAGTGGTTAAGGAGTTAGCTTTACGATCGAGATGTCCCGGTTTTGAATCCTGCCCATTACACTACCGACGTGAACACACTAGCACGAGCACTTTAGCTTAGTTGGAGGGTTTAGAGTAATATGTATATCATTTGTTATAATATTGAATTTTGATATTAGGTAAATGTTGTCATTTCATGCAATACTTAACAATAACTTAATATTTATTACATTAATGTATTACTGCAATGGATTAACGATATGATGAGGAAGAATGAATAAGTTAAACTGGATTGAACCTTACCTAAATAAGTATGTTGTAATTGATCTCTCATAACTTCGGCTCCTGCAACAGTGCATTCCAAATGATGCTGTGCTGCAGATGTCGAAGGAAGGAGAGTCTCAGCAACTTTCGATTGTTCCATATTCATGTATAAGTATGTAGTGTCAGAGCGTGATGTAGAAGTAGAAGGAACGTTTTCCTCGATTACTTGCTGTTCATGATCTGAAGATAATAAAAATCTTAAGATATAAACTTCCTTTAAATAACTAAGTTACTTTATCTCTCCAAAAGACAAATGGACTCAACATACAATAAAATTATTTTGGAATGAAATTTTAGCCAATTCGCACTTAAGAGTAGAAAGTCGGCCCCAACTGGATTGGGTCAAAGCTCAGAGGATGTAAATAGAGATAGCATTTGTCGTAGTTGCTAATTTGAAGTCCCCGCTCAATGCAAATATGTGTATGTTTGCATGAATATAGGTATGTGCATTGGTCTGGTCCTGCATCGAAGAGCACGTTAAGCCGTCGATCCCGGTTACGGGTAGTTGAAGCCCTCAAAAATCCAATAACGGGTCTAACTGCAATGGTTCGATATCGCATTTGGGTTGTGGCGGCTCGGGGCAGTCACTTCGCGGAAAATATCGAAATTCAGCCTAATCCGCATTTAAAATGGTAAAGCGAACCCTAGACTCCGAGTTGAAAGCTTCGGATACAACTCGGATTAACGCTAGGATGAGCAAGAATGTATAATTAAACTGGAAGGAACCTTACCTGAATAAGTATGTTGTAATTGATCTCTCATAACTTCGGCTCCTGCAGCAGTGCACTCCAAATGATGCTGTGCTGCAGATGTCGAAGGAAGGAGAGTCTCAGCAATTCTCGGTTGTTCCATATTCATGTATAAGGATGTAGTGTCAGCGCGTGGTTTAGAAGTAGAAGGAACATTTTCCTCGATTATTTGCTGTTCATGACCTGAAAGATAATAATTATAAATCTTAAAAAAAATTACTGTAAGTAACTAAGATACTTTAACTCTCGAAAAGACATATTAAATGTACTCAACATAGAATAACATTAATTTTAGAAGTAAAAATTGTAGAGTGTTTATTAATTGGCTCGAGGAGGCCAAATTGGATTGCAACAATACTAATCTTACTTAAATTTACTTTGATTAGCTCTCGTATCTCATTCGGTTTTCGGTGGTTATGACACATTTCGTTAACTGTTCTGACCTATGAACCACCATAGTAACATTATTGATATCTGTAAAGCTGACCCTAATCAGTCTAAGCTAGTAGCTCTAGTAGTTTTATAATTATAATAATCTATGGATGACCCTCTTTCTTGAGACTTGCAGTTTACCATCACGCGAGGTTCAGTAAGGCAAATTCAATGCCACTAATTATGACCATGGTTACTTTATTAATAGTATAATAATTAACTGGAAGGAACTTTACCGGAATAATTGTGTTCTAACTGAATTCTCATAACTTCGGCTTCAGTGCGTTCCAAACGACGCAGTGCTGCAGATGTCGAAGATAGGAGAGTATCAGCGAGTGCTGTAGACGTAGAAGGAAAATGTGCCTCCGTTTCTTGCTGGCCAGGGCCTGAAAACAGTTTTTTTATATTATAATTCTCTCATCATCATCATCATATCAGCCGCACATAGTCTACTGTTAAACATAGGCCTTTAGATCGGTCGTTCTGGAAGTCCATAGTAGAGACCTATGTTCATAATCCTTTAAGTAGCAACAAAATGATATAAAATGTTTAGTTAGCAGACGCAAAATCCCTATGTATGGTAACCATATTTTACTGATAATTCCGATTCCATCATCTTTTATCACTAAATTCGTAATCAGCAACCCCAAAAACACTGAAAACGATACCCATATCGATTTTGTTGAAAATGTTGAGTCCACCAGCTAAATGGTTGATATATTTGTAATCAGCAACCCCAAAAACCTCGGAAACGATATCCATATCAATTTTGTTGAAAATTTCGAGTCCGCATCTTTGATCGCTAAATGGATGATATATTCGTGATCATTCGTAAGAGGTAGGACACGACGGCATTTTCGTCCAATTGAGCAGTCCGACTGGGGAAGTCCCTCCGGCCTACAGAATACCGCGGTCATAATAACCTCGTGATGTGTTCCCGGCGGCGAGTAGGGTAGCCAGAACTCACTGGAGAGTTTTTGTACTGTCAGTGGGAAGATCTGGCTTTGTCCTGCTTTATCTTATGCACTGACGGCACAGAAACTCTCTATTCTAACAGGGTCGGCAGCGCGAGTGTGACGTCCCTGGAGTTGCACGCGTCTATAGGTCATGGTAACCACTTTCCATGAGGTGGGCCGTGTGCTTGTCTGCCACCTAAGTAGTGTAAAAAATAAAATAAAAACCAGTAACCCCAAAAACCCCAAAAAACGATACCCATGTCGATTTTATTGAAAAATAGCTGACCCACCCTGGCTTCACCCATGGTATTTTTGAAAACCCACATCACCCCTTAAAGTCTTTAATTTTTTTTGTATTCTTAATAATATATGGATAAGCTGTCGTCATTTATGACCACGGCTCAGCTCCCTTGAGTAGTAGCGTGATGCTATGTAACATATAACCTTCCTTAATATACGGACTATTCAACAGAAAAAGAATTTGATTAAGATAGGAAAAAATTTACCGGTTCAGTTGAGATTCGAACCCGCGGTCTTTCTCCTACAGGGAGAATGCTCTGACCACTGAGCCACCGAATCCTGCCTGACGGCGACGACGGTTACATTTCAATGAGCTAAGTCATGAAAACTAAATAATAAAATACCTGATATTAGTAGTTCTGGTACAGCGAATTTAGAAAGATGATTATTTGGGTACAAATCATCAGGTTTGAAGTGCTTGCGGCATACTCTCAAATTGTTGTAAACATATGTTTCATCCAGTTCATGAATGCTACTATCGATACAGGAAACCCATGTCAAGTAACGTTCAGGATTTAATGCAAACTTAGGAAAACGGTGAAGAGGAATACCTAAAACAGAAGAAAAATATTATTTTTTATAAAGCTATAACTTGCATGAAATAACCGTCAACACCTAAAAGAGGATTTTGACATACTTATTTTGAAGCTGTTGACATGAAGGCGTTATGTGCGTGCAAAACGAACCAATAAACAAACAAAGCTGCTTGCTAAAATATGTAGTGTTATTTTGCATGCTGAGTTAGTAAATCCTTGTGGTATGCACCGAGCGACTCCACTTTTAAACACCAACAACTCACCTTTATTCTCTGGGGGAAGGAATCAGTAAGATTCCTCCCAGTACTCTGGGATTTTCCCAGGGTACAGTCAATGTTTTGAAGTAATCAGTTTCTCTCTGATTAAGAAAAGGTGAAATGTAAATCTGAACCAAAATATTCAGAACTTGTTCCAAAAATCCCGAGTTCTTCATCTTCACTCCAATGCAGCTTGAGTATGAGTTGACATTTGTTTGACTAGCATCATAAAATAATTGCAATTAACTTCCATGACTACTATGACTATTTTATCCATAACCGATTATTACTTAATATACATAGAATTTGTTCACCAAACCAAACTATTTCATATATATGAATCAATCAATCAATTAGCCCATTAACATAATGAACACAGCAAGTTAAATAAAACTCAGTGTCAGTCAGATTTTTATACAAAGGGTATCGTACCATATTTATGATGTTTATGAGAATAGACAAAAAATTATTATAGCTGATATTATTGTAATATAAGTTTGGTAAATATGACAGGTTGTCAAAAATGGGGTTAGCAAGAAAGCTAACAAAACTCAAAAGTTATTTTTAGAACCATAAAAATATTGACCTATTTATACAGTGTTGGTATCAACGGTTTCAATTAATTAAATTTTATCCAGTCGAGACACTTGATCCAAATCTAACCTGAGACCTTTGGATAGCAGGTTGCATAGGCTGCCACTGTACCACCTAGGCAGTAAGTAAGGGTACTCGGTTGGTTATCCAAGACAAAACTATTATTTTAAATATATACTATTTAGGATAGAATTCTGGAATGTTTACTTAAAAATGAGAGAATTTTTTATTCACTTTAAGGGGAACTCTCAAAAATGTGGAAAATTATATGTATTTATTACAAGAAATAAGATTAATGTATCCTCACACCTGTAAATTCCCGAAGGGGTAGGCAGAGATTTATGTATAAGCACTGGTAATCCGACCTTATGAGAATATTAAGTACAATAACTTTTTTATTTTACACATTAATCAAATCTTTGCCTTATTGACACAAATTTAACAATGGTCTTGTGTATCTCATCTTATGAAAATATCAATATAATATATAAATAAAATTGAAGTGTCTGTTTGTACAGTCCATGTTAACGTTTACAAGACAAAAATACATTTTTTTAAATATGCCTGTCATCTAATCTGTACGTCTCCTCGTTTAAGGCTTGTTCTGACTAAATTCTGAATTGGCAGGTCAAATTTTGATAAGACCTCCATTGACAGACAAGAAATAAATTAAGTTGATATTTATTTTAAAAAGAAATTTGGGTTTCGCACAAAGATATAAAACGTATAATTCTATAAGAATGTCATCATTGGCTACGGTTAGTTTTTAATAAAATCAATAAGATTACGACGTAGGTATCTACATCGTAATTCTCATGATATGTAACCTACATGAATATGTGTAATATATAACATTCATAGTATATAAATGCACATATTTTTATATTCAAGGATGCAAATCCCCGGTGTAGATAAGAATATTAACTAATCATAAATAAAAAAAATAGGTACTTTTGGTCGCGGTTACAACGCGGCAACGAGGTGACTAGAATTATCCAAAACTTGTAGCATTTATTCATGAAGTTTCTGATAAAATATGGAGGTTTCAATACTGTTAACACATAATGTAGACACTAATGTATGAGCGACCAGACACTTTCTTTGTTTGCCTAATAATTAAAAAAACTTACCATCATCTTTCATCACTAGGCAGCCAGGAACACAACACTTGTTTCTAGACATTTTTACCTTTTATATTCAGGGTACCTTTTAATTATCATGGACCAAACTCCAATGTAGGAGGATTACAGTAAGCCACAAGGGAACTCACTCTTAGATATTATATTTGTTGGATTTATCTAGGATACGGAGCAGCGAGCTGTACTCAACGTAAATATTAGAAGAACCCAAGAAATAATCCAAGAAAAAGTGCAAATACATTCGAATGTAATTCAAAATGTAACGGCAGCCATTTTCTAATGAGAAAATTTTTATCCAAAGACAAATGTCTTTGTCGATAAGTGACGTTTTATGATTTTGGATTCTACTAAAGGTTTATATTATATTTATGAATTCTGACAAAATATGCATTGAAACAATATTTTTGGATCTCAAAAATTTAAATGATGTTGTCGCTAATGAAATATCAACTAAATTAATATTATAATTATATAGACATTTTTTGACCACTTTTTTTCTATTGTAGAATGACAACATTAATAAAAAAAAAAGAAGAAGTCTTTCGATCTGGTAATTTGTTCGTTCAGTTTTGTTCAATTTTGTTTATTGTCTACAGTGTCATCTACACTGTGGGCAATAAACCATAATATATATAACCATAATATGCAATAAACAAAATTGAACGAAATTTGAACGAATATATGTATGGAAGTTGCATCGGTATGCTTACGTTTTTACTAATAATTAGTAATAACTTATTTTCCTATTGTAAAAAGTTAATAAAGATTTAACAACTTTTGTAGAGACCGACAGTGCAATCCTATCTAAAGTTAGGTAAATTAATGATAGCTAGTTTCTTTGCATCCAATACCTACAAGTTACCTACCTATTAACTTATGCTCTGCCGAGTGTCGGAATGCACTACTTTCCTGTAAGTAGGTATCTATACCCAAAGTAATGCAGCGTTACATATTAACAAAAATGATAGCTAGACTATAAAAGGACTTGAAATAGTTTTCAGGGAGGTTTATAAATTATTTATTCCTTTTTATATAGATACGATAAGTTCCTGTAAAATAAAACCCATTGTCATGGCCCATTAGGCTGATGGCCTATTGTTTGTATGTAATTTTTTATATCATAAGGGGGTTGGTAGAGGTATTATATTTATGTATATGCCTAGATACCAGAGATAGTGCTTACGAGAATCTGATTACGGGAAGCGCTATACTAATGTTAGCCTACAAAAAATTATGATAATAATGATTTTGTTTAATTTAGAGATGCGCCGAGTAGCACTTTTGCCGAGTAACGAGTACCGAGTTTTACTCGGTTCAATTTTTTTCCTACCGAGTACTCGGCCGAGTAACTCGGTTCAATCAAATCCCCGTTTCGGGCGCGTAAACAAGAACAAACAGATTCGCGCGGCACGAGCGGCCGGCTCGCGTTGATACACCCCTCACCCCGCCCCCGCCTTTCACCTATCAGTCGCTTGCTAGTTTACAAACAAATACGTCGCGTTGCACGTCATAGTAAATAAATAATTGAAAAAGTTTGTTAATTAACAATTGACTGTGATGACTTCACGTAAAAGATTCCGAATTTGGACGTTTTACGACGAAATTGAAGAAGATAAAACGAATGTGAAATGCACCTTATGCAGAGGCGGCCTTACCCATTGCGAGGCTCCGGGCGGCCGGTCTTTGCGAGGCCCTTTGTCCTTCATAAAAAGTATGTGCTGCGAAAGTAGGTCCGGTTGTTTGGTTTAGGTATTTGTCATGTTTAAGGAGAAATGCTAAAATTATAGAAATAAATTAAATTTGAGTTTAAAATATTTTACATTGAAAGATTTAGAAAAGTCAACACGAGAAACGTCGCGAGAGAGCGTTATATTTATTATTTACTATTTTTTCAACAATTTGAGTCATCACGTGACTTGCCATTATTTGTATTAGCTCATTTTGAATACTTTTTCCGATATAGTGGTCATTAATCGACTTATCCTTTACTTTTCTTAGGTGGAGATCCACGTAGATTTTCTTCAACCTGCTTTCTTTTGATAGCTCGTTTCCTTTTTGGACTCCCTGACTCAAATTTTCTACCGGCATCACGATAACGCGAACTCATTTTTATTTATTTTTTTAATGAGCTTGGATTGTTGCGCGAGTCCCCTATGAGGGCGAGGCCCCGGGCGATTGCCCTGTTCGCCACCCCCTAAGGCCGCCACTGACCTTATGCAATTCTCTGATTTCACGTAGCGGTATTGGACGGAAGGCTTCTACGACAGCAATGTTAAGCCATGTTAAAATAAAGCACACAGAAGAGTTTAAAGGTTTGGAAAATGAAACTTTGAAAGAAGAAGAAAGAAAGAAAAACCTTTTATTTTAGTGCAGCACCGATTACACAATTAATTGTGTACTGACACACGCAAACAAGTTAATCAGGCACAATTGTTCTTCGCGCTACACCAAAAAAAGGGCCAGTTCTGCATGGTATCAGGCACAACTGCATGATATTAGTCACAAGTGCCTGACGCTAGTTTTCAACCTCCTATGTGGAGGGCATGCGACATGAATAATAAATAGAAAGATATTAAATTTATAAAAATCTAGAAAATAGAAAAAGAGATGGAACACAAAACAAAAAAAAAAAACAAAAAAAAAAACACAACAGCAGAAGCCAACATGCTGGAAATATCTCAAAATTGTGAGCTATTTGCGTCAACGTCAACAACCTAAATATATTGCTTTACCTAAACCGAGTATACTCGGCATTAAAACCGAGTTATTCGGCCGAGTACGAGTATCAAAAAACCCGCCGAGTACGCCGAGTACCGAGTAGCAACCGAGTACTCGGCCCATCTCTAGTTTAATTATAATTATTACTCTGCAATGTCGTAGGTTAAATTGATTTCTTAATTACCTAGGAACATCAAGGTGGTTCTAAAAAAGCCAACAACAGATTCATCAACCGTAAACTTTGGATTTTAGTGTGCTAACTGTAACCACCGATTTCTAAGTTTGAGATCATTATATGAGTGTCCTATTTAATAAATAAGCTGTAAGCTGCAATACTCGTCTTTGATCAGATATTTTATATCTTTTATACTCGTAAATATCATATGTTATTGATTACGCTAAACCCAAATTTGAGCGACCGTTTTACGCACACTTTTCAAGCTAACAAAGTAAAAACGCATTTTTATTTATTTATAATGTTTTTTCGTGAAAAAGATACATCGTAAGAGATATAAATTAAAATTCTATATCTTTTAAGATAGGTTTCCAAAATTTGTCAATACCCAATTAGACCCTTGAAGAGTCAGAATACTACTGGTACAAATAACCTGGCAAGTATCATTATCACTCGTTCTTATTAATAGAAGTAAAATGTAACTATTTATTTATTTATTTACATAATGTGCACAATATAATCTAAATAAAAACTATTTGGTTGTTTTATTGCACTTAAAGCGTTCACTATTTCCTAACATTTTAACTGAGAATTTTAAACAGCTTAATACCTAAACACACTAAATAACAATGTCTCTTCGTTTTCATTTAGAATGCAATTTGGAGAATTTATGGTAAATATGGCTTATGGTAGTGTCCTAGTACCATCTAGATTTAATCATATCAGAAGCTTTCTCCCCAATCATTAATGCTGGAGCATGCGTATGGGCTGTGATGGTTCTAGGTAAAATACTAGTATCAACTACTCTTAAACCATGCACTCCATAAACTCGCAATTCTGGATCCACAACAGCCATAGGATCAGTATTCGGACCCATACGACACGTGGCTATCTGATGATGTTGTGTAGCTGTCAAAGTACGAATTGCACATTCCCAATATTCGTCAGAATTAAAAGGCAGTGCACCGCAAAGTGGGTACTTTGCTCTATGGAGCGTAGCCCCAAAACGTTGAAAAGGTGGCGTTGAAACTAGCGCCTGAACATATCGTATGCCCGCTATCAGTGTAGCTACATCAAGGGGATGTGTCAAATAGTTTCCATATATCCGTGGATGACTAAACGGATTTCTGTCTCTCAACTCAAGAAATCCAACAGATTTAGGATGTAACAACATAGGGAATACACTGTATGCATCTCTATTATCAACTGATCCAAAGGCTTTTTCAAAAGTTTCATCGGTGATCATCATTCCTCGTCGTACAGCTTTACTTCCCGTGGGGCCCCCATCTGATAGAATTGATCCCCCGAGACTTATCAATTCTATATCCGGTATTTGATTCGAAGTATCAGCCAGAGGAGTTTTAATATATCCGATACCCTCAACACCACCTGGACAAGCAATGACATTGTCCCCAAACTGCAGGTACTCTATTATATTCCTCAGATTTCCATCCCTGTTCTCGTTGAGTGATACATTCGTGACATTCAGGGGAAATATTAATCCAGGAAATGCTATATGATCGTAGAGAGTTTGGCCTACTGGCAAATCTTGTATAATAGGAATACCGTGTCTTTGCAGATGTTTTTCTGGACCTATTCCTGATAGCATGAGCAACTGAGGAGATGCTATAGGTCCAGCTGATAGTATTACTTCTCTGCGCGCCAACACTTTACTCCTCAATCGATTTCTTACGTATTCTACTCCATAAGCAGTTCGGGTATACTTATCGATCAGGACTCTGGTTACTGTAGTTGAAGGTAGTACATGTAAGTTTGGACGTTTTTTATTGGGCCGTAAGAATGCTTTAGCAGCACTAACCCTTTTGCCACTTCTGATGGTTGTTTGCACATGTCCAAATCCAAGTTGTTCTGGGGCATTGTAATCCACTGTTGGAGTGCCTAGAATTCGGCCAGCTTCTAAGAATGCTTCTGCAAGTGGTGTTCTGGAATAATGAGTATTGTATTTAATTACACGTATTTCGTTATACCGTATATATATATATATATATATATATATATATATATATATATATATATATATATATATATATATATGTATAATACAGATTTATAACTGATTCTAACTATGATGGTGAATTCGATGGATTCCAATTAGTCCCACTCGTTACTGTCCTGTGCAGAACAACACGTTCTGCTGGGCTGAGCAGTCGTCCGATAGAACTGTAGCACTATTGGTTTCTGAAATGAGGGTTAACCTCATTCCTGAGACTTAAGTTATATTCGGGTCAGGGATATATTATTATATCCGGCGACATATTTCAGGATTAAAATATAATGTAGATTTGTGTGCTTGCCTGTATTTTACGAATTCAATGTCCACTTCTCCTTTTGTCCCACGGTAAGGTGATCCTTCAAACCCTTCTAAACGTGCGCGTTCTGACTTCATGTAATACTCGAGTACCTCTCTGTATGACCTGAAATAAGAAGTATTTTAAAGCATCTTGATAGTTTGCATGCTTTGATCTCGATATAGCACCGCGTCGAAAAGTCAGCGGTTGCCTACCCACACGGCTATGCAAGTGCGACGATGATAGCGCATCTGTCACGTATAATGGTGCATTATAAGAAATAATAAGAATAATAAACCATTATAATATTATTTATATACATATAATCATGTCGTGGCCAATCCTTTGAAGGTGTTTGCTTCTTACTCATATGGACAATGCGAGATTATATTGATTACGGTTGAACTCATAGACGTATATGTTACGTACATACGTAGCTTGCCAGAAAATTAAAAAAATAAATATATTTAATACATTCATGAATATAACAATTTGCAAAATTGTATTACCAGCCGTAATTTCCAGCGTTGGCTATGCTATCCCATTCCTCCGGTCTGCCCCTGGTATAGATCATATAATTGATAGTACTTGTACCGCCTACTGACTTGCCTCTTGGCCAGTAACACCTTCCATTTTCCATTCCTATAATGAAACATAACTTGGATATTAGGTGTTGGTTTCGGATTAGATGTCTGATTCATTATAGATTTTCGATACAGTCTTATTTTAGATGATTTTGTGTATTTACTTACCTAAACAAACCCCAGGTTGATGTTCCATATAATAGGGCCAAACGTATTCCGTTCTTTGAAAGTAAGGTGCTATGCTCGGAACATCCGTGAAGAAGTTCTCTGGTCTGCCAGCCTCTAGAACAAGAACCGTCACAGCCGGGTCCTCTGATAGTCGAGACGCTAGCACGCAGCCGGCCGTACCTCCACCAACGATGATGTAATCATATTCTGCTAGGGGGGCTTTTAAACCTGAAATATATAAAGAATGACTGCATGACTATTAAGTCTCAAATGAAAGGTATTTATTGCCCAAGTGTTATATGAACAAAAGCTATATATCGAGTTTCTGACGCCAAAATGTATGTGGTAAAAAAACACTCAAATTTATCGAGTGGGGTATCAACATGAAGGCAATTGGAAGACGATTACAAAAATATACGTATATGTCATAACTAAAAAGTATAAAAAAAAAGACGGGTTGCACTCTGGGAGTGCCGGCAGAAGTGAAAACATTTTCTTTTTTTCTTTCTTCGTTATATACATAGAAAAAGATAAAAAAGACCATACCATACCATACCTATAATATAGTGCTAATCATAGAACCTATCACTTATTTTCTGCTAATTTTCTGTCAGAAGAAATTAATAAATTATGAAAAGAAAAAATAATCACAAAAAGTAATAAATTACAGAAAGAAAAAATAATCATAAAAAGTAATAAATTACAAAAAGAAAAATAATCACAAAAAGTTTCAGAAGGCCAGGTGGTTTGAACCCGATACTACCTGAAACTATAAGGACTTACAGTCGAAGTGCTTACCGTTTAAGCTACGACGCTATCTATCGTAACTTGCAAAATAGATAGTCTGTACCTAAACTTGTATGACGTCAGTCGTCGGTTACGGTTCAAAGGTCAACTAATCCTGACGCTTCCTTAACATTTTACACCCATCCAACGCCGCTAACGAAGGTTTCACTTCAAAAATATTAAATACAAAAACCTGATTGAAGCTAAAAAGATTGAAACAAGCTTTACCCATTTGCAAATCTCAAATCAGATGATAATGGGTACCGCCTGCTATACAGCTAGCTCATTTCAATCTTTTAAGCATCAGTCGGGATTTTTTTTTAAATAATTTATTTTTTTGTTTCGGTTTCTTATAAATCGCTACTGTTTGTTTCTTCATGTAGATCAGTGAGTAGAAGGCCAAGGGCCTAGGTAATAAATATAATTGATATGTTTTACGTGGATACATTACACAGTAGAAGTTTTCTATTGACGTTTATAAAATATTGACATGAACTATCCAATTTCCTATTTATGCTTTTGACTATGTTTAATGTTTTTGTGACATAACATAACACAACTTATAAGTTATAACGTATTTAAGATATTTTTTACAAACAACAGTAATTTTTGTACGCCTGTCTGGGCAAAACATGTTGGCACCGTAACAAACAACAATTTTATTGTAACAACTTCCACGTAACCTGTGTTTATGCCTTTAAATGAACTTTGGATCTTGTTATGCATTGTAGGTAATATTTTATATTCACTACTCACCCCACGGTAAAGGATATCGGTCTCTTAAAAAGTCGAACAAATCACCGGGATCCTTAGGAGTATACTTCGGTGACACTGTCTGCAGCAATAAATTAATGATTGGATTCTGAATGTAGGAGGAACCATAGTCACAAATGATAACGTTGTGACAGATCACCACCAAAAGCATGATGAAAGAGCCTAATGTGTGCAAATTTCTTGAAGCCATTCTGATGTAACTGGAAAGTAAAGACGAAAACTGTTAAATATGCAGATTGTGATAAGACTACGATACATGTAATAATCTTGGCCCTGGTTTACGACCAAAGGAATGGTATACCCCTTTAAATATACCCTCAGATGTAACAATGTATAATTATTACTTTTCCTCCCCACGGTGTTCAAAATAACTACTAACCCGAATTAGTATACGGAAACTTATGAGTTTACACAGCGATAGTTTAAAAATAACTTCAGTTATGTTTTCGTTAAAGCCGACTCCCACTAAGTATTGTAAAGGCTCCGAGATGATAAGGATGAATTAGAATATGTATCTAATGCAATACTTAGAATCTACCAATTACGTAGCTCTTGACAACAACTTTTAACTGTCCAATCATCTTTGACAAGTTCAATCAATCAAGTGAGATTAGGATCGCCATTGTTAAAATAATCATAGGAGTGGATTATATAATAGTTGCAATATGTAGTAGCTATCGCACGTGACGTTTCGTAACCACCTGTCATGTTTCGACCACAACTGATTTTAGGTTTGGTTAGTCCGACTCGAGATATGAGACTCTTTTAATGTGATTGTGATAATGATACCATCGATGAACTGCATATTACCTTCAAATATAAAGATGAGCAGAACGATTTCCGCCTGTACTAAATGTTTTAAAAGAAACTGGACCACCTATTAAAGTCTCGTTTAACTGCCTATGAACACTATTATGAGTTTAATTTACACGCGTAAAGAATTAATCATTGTTCCATAATTATAAACAGGGTTGGCCTCTTCTGTTTATGGCTATTGATGTCAACGAAAATAGAAGAGTCCGCTCCCAGCTAAATGAGTGGGCTGACTAAGACAGTTAGGACACCCTGGATGCGGCAGGCGCAGAGCCAGGTCCTATGGCGCACATTGGACGAGGCCTATATCCAGTAATGGAATGCAATAGGCCAATTCATTGATATATTATTCATATCTGTTTTAAGTGATTCAGACCTTGTTATATTTTAACGAAGAAAGTTTCATAATTTTAAGTGGTTTACCTTGAATGCTGCAATAAGTTAACGCGCGAGGTGCACTTCAGTGAGGAAGTGACATGTAAAAAAAATCTTCTTACTTGGAAAGAGCACATGTCATGAAATTGTTACCCATTGAAAAATTTCTACCATTTGCACTGTGAACAGATGATATTTAGTGGATATCGGTAGCTTAGTGGTTAACGAGTTGGCCTTACGATCGAGAGGTCCCGGGTTCGAATCTTGGCCATTACACTACCGACGTGAACCCACTCCTAGCACAAGCAATTTAGCTTAGTTGGAGGGGTTAGAGGGAATATTAGTAATTTCGATAATTTTGATTGCTAATATTTTTGTACAAAAAAGAAAAATTTGAATTGAGTCACTTGTGTTGTTTTACAATATTTATTTATTAAACCTGACCGGTTTCACCTCACGGTTTTTATAAAGGATATTAGGACAATTACCACGTTAGATCAATTAAAACGTTTTATCTACTGAAAAATCACACTGAAATATAACGTAAAACAATTAAAAACAAAACTTTAATGGCAGTATTTACACACAGAGTATCAAAATAAATTAAAAATATATCATTATGATACAGCTCTTCTATGGGCAACTGTATCGTAATATATCTTTTCTCCATTACGATACATCTTCAGCTGGACACAAGTAGGTGTCAATGCATTTTTCTCTACATAATCTGTTGACACGGCCGTACCTTGGTGCTTAAATTTTTCTGTCATTTCAAGCAAATTATCTAATGAGATTAGATAAAGTAGTGTATGAAACTGCACATGATTTGGACATAAAACACTTGTATGATAGGAACTATCTACTCGCCTACAGCTAGTTTTTTTTTTTAACTCACACTCGTATTTTAAGGACCCTTATAATGCAACAGTTTCATAAACTACTATTAATTGATCTAATGTTCCGTAATTTGTCTGGTGTGCACAGGGTTAATTTTAGTTACGTGGAAGTCGAGAGATCGGGTGGGCAGCATTGGGAGACTCGATATGTCGTGATTCGTGATGTCTGTACTGGGCTAATTTTATTGATTGATTAATACGCCCGGGATAGATTACGAGCATAGTTACAATTTATGCGACCCATCTTAGGTGGTACAGGAATCGGGAATGAGCTTTCGTTTAAAAAATTTTGAAAATTGACACATAAATTACACACTTCAAGCATGGAAATAAAAGATTATTTAAATTGGGTTTTTTATGGGATAATCAATACATCGTTTATTTTTTACTAGCTTTTGCGCGCGGCTCCGCCCGCGTGAATGTCGGTTATTTATCACGAACAAACATAGTCTATATCCATTCTCAATGTCTAATCTACCTCTCCAAATTTCATTAAAATCGGTTTAGTGGTCAAGCCGCGAAACACATACACACATTTTGTGGCAATGAATGGCTTATCCCAAATTAACAATATATCCAATCAAAATTGTAAGTACTATGGTTTTTTGTTTATGCCTTAAAATGATTTCAATAACGTTGCAATAAATCGGAATATTCGTTCATGTGTTTTCGAACTTTAAGCATAATGTTTTGAACCATAATAAATACTCACTTTTAATTTTTAGTAGACTTAGTTGCACCAAAAATATCAACAAACACTGAGTTGCACAAAATAAAAAGCGCCGTGTAAGCCTCGCAGCTGAGGTGCGTGTCTAGTAAGTTATGAATTGATACAAAAGTAGAATACAAAACTAGTTGGGCGGTCACTGTTACGAGTACAGTCAGCAAGAAAAGTACTAAACACAAGTACTAGTAATACTAAACAAAGTACTTAACAGTACTAAAGTACCAAACAAAGTACTTAACACAATACAAGTACCTACTTAACACAACGCAAGTACTAAACACAAGAAACAAACTTAGCGCTTAAATATTCAAATCATATAATTTGTGCTTCACATGTCAGTTTAGTCAGCTACTAAAAGCAACCTGTGGCATCTGTAACCTTTGCTTATAGTTTGTTTCCCAGGTAGGACTAATGAATACATCATAAATCTAAAATTTGTTTGATACCATAAAAATGTTCTTAATAATGAACGAAAATTACCGTTGAAAAGTCTTTCCAACAATTTTACAATCGAAGATACTTTTTTCTGTATATGTACATTCTTCTAAGATAAGATTACGCAAATGGCTGGGTCAATCTAAACTAAATTATGTAAGTGAGGCTTCAATAATACGCACCTGGCTGAAATTTGGTAGGGTTGTTCAAAACACTATCATAAATGAAATATAAAAAGTCCTCATCGATCCCATACCTGGATTTTTTAATTCAAAGGTCACAAAAATGGATGTTTTTCAGTAAAATGGTAAGTTTTCTCGTGATAAAATCGTAATATATTTACGTGAACGGAAATATATTACGATTTTATTAAATTACACCTTTGATTTTAGCGTGCTTCTCGTTGAGCTAGAGTCATGAAATTTGGGAAGAAGCAAGGTCTTATAGCACACTTAAAGTAAAGAGTCCGAAATTTTTCCTAAATTTCATGATTCAAGCTCAACGGGAAGTATCCCAAAATCAAACTTCTAACTCTATGCATTCAAAGTATAGTGCCGCGTTTGTAGTATAAGTACACGCCTAAAGAGACACATTACCTGTTACCTAAAATACAGGCGTTAGCCTAGTTTAGGTAACAGGGTTTATAATTTTGCTAGCTGACCCGGCGAACTTCGTACCGCCAATATTTTTCCGCCCACGTGGCGTCAGATCCCGTTTCCACTGAAAAAAACCGCATCAAAATCCGTTGCGTAGTTTTAAAGATTTAAGCATACAAAGGGATATAGGGACAGAGAAAGAAACTTTGTTTTATACTATGTAGTGATGCACCCAATAGTATCGTAACTAGTAACATTATATTGAAAAATAAAATAAAAAAATAAAAAATAATACCTAGTTCCTCAAATTGTTAAATAACTGCAGTTGTGATCAAATTGTATATCTTTTGTTTTTTCAGCATTCAAACTTGTAAATTAATTTTCCTAAATAAATAAATTTTATTATTTATTTATTATAGAAATGAAGTTCAGCTTCGTACGGAACCCTTAACGCGCGAGCCCGACTAGCACTAGACCAATTTTAATAGATAAATAATGCATGATGTTACTGAAAAAAAAAAACGTTTCAAAAATAAAATTAGTTTCAAAAATCTATAAAACTATTTTGAAAAGAGTTCCTTTTAGAAATACCTCGAGGAAGTAAAAACGTATAACAATTTTATTTGTTCCAGCACATACATATGTCCCGGCATTTTACAGAGTAATTACTTACATAGATAAAACCTTTTAATAAAAAAGGATTCCGAAGAATTGAAAACCTGCCGCCTTTTGGAAGTCGGTTAAAAATACGGCTTGTAGTCACGTACGAAAGTAAAGACATCTACGCGCTTCACGCTTCACTCGTTATCTATAACGAGTTTTGAAGGCTGGGATTTAGAAGTTCATTCATTAACAAGAGAGTAGGTAATGAGAAGAAGTGTTAGTAATATAGTCAAGTAATAACAATGAAGAAAATTATATGATACCTCGTCTTCGCTTCATTGACGGCATACAAGGATCCTTCACCCCCTTAGTTTCCTTATTCGAAACAGCAGCGCTTTCACGTACTGCTATACTCTCTTCCTTCATGTATAACTTAATCGTTCTTTTTTTATAAAAGAATATTGCTAACAAATTTTTAGTACTTATTCTCGCAAACCCCTCCAGATAAGCTAAACTGCTTGAATAAGGACGCACGTATGCACGCACGCACGCACGCACACGTGTACGTGTGCGTGCGTGCGTGCGTGCATACGTTCTCGCGCTAGTGCTCACGCACCCGCTCACGCACGCGCACCCGCACACGCACACGCACACGCACACGCACACGCACACGCACACGCACACGCACACGCACACGCACACGCACACGCACACGCACACGCACACGCACACGCACACGCACACGCACACGCACACGCACACGCACACGCACACGCACACGCACACGCAAACGCACACGCACACGCACACGCACACGCACACGCTCACGCACACGCACACGCACACGCACACGCACACGCACACGCACACGCACACGCACACGCACACGCACACGCACACGCACACGCACGCACGCACACACACACACACACACACACACACACACACACACACACACACACACACACACACACACACACACACACACATGCATACACTTCGGTAGTGTACCTAATGGCCATGATTCAAACCTGGGACCACTCGATCTTAAGGTCGACTTCTTAACAAGCCACCAACACACACACGCACGCACGCATGCACGCACGCAGGCACGCATGCACGCACGCACGCACACGCACTCGCACACGCGCGCACACACGCACACACACACACATGCCACACCTTTTTGGTTTCATTATCACGTTATTACTGACATACCTATTTATAGAATATCAATGTCATGTACGTGCCAATGTCTTAATTATTGCAGAGAAATGAAACCCATTACGAGTCTTACTAACTTGCATCATCAATCTGGTCTCAAAAGGCCGGAATGAGCATCAATCTCTTATACGTTATATTATCTTAATATCATTGCCAAGAAATGAAACTCATTCCAAGCTTTACTAACTCGTATCATCGAAAATGTCGAAAGTCGTTCAAGTCGTGTAATCTGTGTATTTTAACTCATGTGGCATGCGTTATTTTTAGAAAACAGGTTTTATTGAGTTCAAATTGTATAATGTTTTCGCCATAGTAAACATTTCTTCACTTAATCAGTACCTACTGGAATAATGAATTTTACACGTTTCACCTTCACAGTTATGCTTATATTTGTAAATGCTTCGCTTAATAATAATTAAGATTTACATGAGTAAAAATTGTATGGATAATCTAAAAACCTGTCAAATTTGTCAAAATGTGCATACAATTTTTCCCCAGATAAATCGAGGTTCAGCTGAGTGGCACTCTAGAATATAAGCCTAAGTGTTCATTTCAATTCATGTACCTATCTACATAGGTACATGAATTGACACAAAAATAAGTGCCCTTATGCCGTGACGGGTCACTGTTTGCTCGTATCTATATAACTGAATCTATATATAACAGGCTAGATGTTCACTTGATTAATTACAAAATAGGTTGGTCGCTTTGATCTATTTACTTGGTGCAGGCTGTGTCTAACGTCGTCTTCACAGTTATCAGTCGAATTGTATAATCAGCGAACATAGATAAAAAACATAGTGACAAAATTGTTGATATTTCTTCAAGTGAAAACTAAAAGCTTGGAACTCGCATCATCGTCACGTTACGTCCGCATATGGTACAAATTGTGAAAATTCACATTTGACACTTCTTTGAAGTGAATAATTTTTAGGCACGTTGAGAACTTTTTCGGTGAAATAAATAGTTTTAATACAGATAGTTTTCATAACTGTCGGCATTCCCGGAGTACCACAATTTCGCTATAGCTAGTATGCTTTTAACTGCAATCACACCAGCCACACGTTTTTTAAATGCGCGAAATCCCCCCGGATCTATCCCCTCCCCCTCCGGAGGGGAGGTTATGTCGAACTGGAACCGACTGAAACGCACACCATCTGTGGGTCGCAGTGCAAGGCCGTAGGTGATGTTGCTAGTGCATATCCCACGACAAGTGGCAATTCGCGCTAATGACGAATGTATGGGATTTAATGACATGCGTTGACGACTGTCATTATATACTGCCAACGAATTGCCACTTGTCTACCGGGGCTGTTAAGTAGATGCAGAAGTAGACGGGCAGACACTGTTACATATGAAATGATTGCACATGGAACCTATACGTTGGAATGTTTACATAAGTAAATTATAATATATATTATTTTCAATAATGTTGTACTAAACTAGCATCTAAGCAAACTAACATCTTATTTTTATACTAAACTAGCGGCCGCCTGCGACTTCGTTTGTTTGAAGTGAGAACTACATACACATTGATTACCTTTTTCTGAAAATAATAGCTAGATATACCGTTGCTCAAAATGTAATGTTCGGAATGCTTGTCTGATTGTCTGCTGGTCAATGTTTAGGCATCATGTGAAAACCGCTCAACAGATTCAGCAAAATCTTGAGTCTGGTCATAAGTTTTGGTCTAAGATCCGATCTAACAACGACCTTCACCCATCTGATAACCATATAGAAAATATATTTTAGCAATTAAAATGTGTTGCTGAACACATACCAATAGGGCTGCCTAAAAAAGTATCTCATGATCATGATTTATCTCATGGCTAAACGTTGATTTATGCCGCTACAGACCTCCGACGATGCTGAGGCATAAAGGCAGCTCAACAGACGCATACAGAAATGCTTGCGACACGACATTCGCTCCTATAATACTAAAACTATTAAGGAGACGATAGAGCGAAACAAAGGCTCCAAAGTGTTTGCGAGGAATGCATCCGTTGGACAAAGCCGGTTGACGAAGCTGAAGGCGGAGAATGGCGGCATGGCAACGACAACGGCAGAGGTACTTAGGGAGTTCGAAAGGTTTTATGGACAGCTGTATGCATCTGTAATACAGCCCGTTGGCATGGCTAAAGATCCAAGAGCCAAGCTTACCCAACATTATACCGAAGACATCCCGGACATCAGCCTGTACGAGGTTAGGATGGCCCTCAAACAGTTAAAGAATAACAAAGCGGCGGGTGAGGACGGAATTACAGCAGAGCTTTTGAAAGCGGGCGCAACGCCGGTACTGAAGGTCCTTCAGAAGCTCTTCAATTCCATCCTACATGAAGGCATAACGCCGGAAGCGTGGAACAGGGGTGTGGTGGTCCTTTTATTCAAGAAAGGCGATACTACTTTGTTGAAGAATTATGGGCCCATCACGATCCTGAGCCACATTTACAAGGTGTTGCGAGGGTTATTACGAACCGTCTCGCCAACAGGCTCGATGACTTCCAACCGAACAAGCTGGATTCAGAAAAGGCTACAGTACCATAGACCACAACCACACGCTGGGGCAGGTTATACAGAAGACAAAAGAGTATAACCGGCCTCTCTGCTTAGGATTCGTGGACTATGAGAAATAAATCTGGAAAATGACTTTATTTATTTCAAACTCAATGCGGCTACGCTAGCATCTACCGCTACATTTTATTAAGATTTTTGATTAAAAATAGGTGACTTTCGACACAATGAATTTTGATTAGCGGTATTCTGTGGAAAATATATTGCATATTTGCACAATAATTTAGAACAAATTAAAGCGCATTAGAAGACATAATGGCTGTGTTTCAAGAAAATATTCTCTGTATCAATATCATCAGCATGCAACACAAAATGTGTAAATATGTGTGTTAATGATTCATAAATATATCTTGTGAAATAACTTAATAGGGTAGCGAGCGTCTTGATTGATCTTGAATCTAGTTGACATTGTGTGTGTGTAATTAATTATACGTAACGTAAACATACTAATATTATACATCGGAAAGTATGTATATGTGTCTGTTTGTCTGTCTTTCACGCCTAAACCACTGAACCGATTTTGATGAAATTTGGTAGATATAGGGTAGATTAGACTTTGAGAAAGGATATAGACTATATTTAGTCGCGATAACCGATATCCACGCGGGCGGAGCCGCGGGCAAAAGTAAATATAAGTCGTAAATAACGAAATCGACTTCACAAAATAAACAAATAAAAATTATAAAATAAATATATTCTTAAGCGGCACAGACTCAAAATACTTACATTAGTTTAAGAACTTAGTTATTAAGGTTAATTGTAAACTCAACTATTCACAAAAATATATACTTACGTATAGTTTCATAAGTTAGTTATTAAGTTATTTAATAAAAAAGGTTTATTATTTTTTGCTTTTCAGTTTTTTCGGCGGTTGAATTTTTTGTTAAAAGTTTTCATTTCATATTTATTTGGGGCTATAATCCTCTAAATTACTACATGCTTAATTTTTGATTACTTCTAAAATATCCACCTACCTTGCTTAAGCTATTAGCTTTCATATAATGCTTCATTAACCATTATTTGTTGTATAATACAAATACATTAAAAGCAGGCTTTATAAACGAACATGGGTAGGCCTACAAAAAATGATGCTCGAATAAGAAAAAGATATTTAGAATAATCTCATAACGGAAAAAAAGGTTGGAAGCAAATAAAACGAGAATGGGGTATTTGACAACATTAAAAAAATACTACAAATAATGGTCATCCTATCAGATAATAGCGTAAAAAGACATTTAAAACTATAAATTAAACTAAAAAAAGCATTTTTTTGAGAATTTCGCTTAAAAATATTTAATATTTTTTAGAATTTTTATCTGTGACGAAAACGCTCTGTGATCGATCACAGCACTGCTGACGTCACACGCAAGTAAACACGGCTTTGTGACAGAACAGAAACAAACAGTTTTTGTGGATTATTTATAGACGTATATTTTGTACATTGTGCAACTACACACCATTTATACACCATTTTATTCACAAAGTTTGAAGAAAACCTTTATTATTTACTTTGACTTCACTGCTTCAAGGTTATACAAAATGTGTGACGTCACGTAATCGGCTCCATACAAGGTGACAGCGTTTTTCGCGCGTTTTTGAAAATTTAAACTTTAACATCGATTTTTTGTTCAAATCCGTTGATATTTTTTTGAAATATCGATTTAGTGTGCATATTATATGCTAAGGAAATACCCTATTAGATTAACACGTTCACAGGTAAGTTTAGATAAACGATTACAACAACACAACAACAACGTGAACAATCAATCATCCCCTGTATTCCTACCCTTAGGGTTGGATTTTTATTTGCAAATTTATATGGGACCAACTTCAGGGTATACTGTTTTCTTACCCTTAGAGTTGGATTTTTATTTTCAAATTTATATGGGAGCAAGGGGCATACTCTTTCCAATAAAAAAAAAAGAATAATCAAAATCGGACTACCCTGTAAAAATACACACATCAACATGGTCTAGGGATATTTCAATTAAACCTAAATAACTAAAATTCTATTAACTTTTTGTTAAGACACCGACACATTAAAATAAACCTTGTTTAATAGCCTATCTTATCTGACAATAAACTTTTAGATAAAGTAAAATTATTTCACCTAGACCGTGTTGATGTGTGCATACGCGTCGACTTGAGAACCTCCTCCGTTGTTTCGTTGGTTGTTAACGCCTTGTCCCCCCCCCCCTTCCTTTAGAATGATTGTTTGATATATGGTACACACCTTTTGTTCAAACAATAGTACAATTTAAATCAATAAAACAGCTTCAATTCCTTTTAATACCTTGGTATTAAGATTATTTTGAGACTTTGTAGCCATGATCGTTCTGACGTTGATTGTGAAAACGAAGCTGCGGTAGATCGCCCGCGCTGTTTGTGTGCTTTGTTCTAACGTGTCGGCATTCTTAATATCCTCCTGTATGAACTAGACAAGCAAGTGCCTGATTTCACTATTGGTTACCTAGTTTAACGCACGTAAAAGCTTCTAATAAACTTGATTTAGAAATGCATAACGCCTTATGTTAGTTAATACCAAATTTTAAGTAATAATGTTGCGCTTCGAAAAGTATAAGGCGCACACCATTTCCTAAATACGGTTTTATAGTTAACTAGCCTTTGCCCGCGGCTCCGCCCGCGTGGATGTCGGTTATCGCTTAGTGTTGAGCCGGCACTATTAAGCGTTGAATTCGACTCTCTACTCGACTTTCTACTTGCCTCTATACTTGAATTTATACTCGACTCTCTACTTTCCTCGATACTCACCTTTCCATTGGCCTCTGTACTTGCATATCTACTCGCCCACCCACTCTATTCTCTTTTCGCCTCTCAACGTGACTCTCCCCACTCGCCTATCAACTTGCCTCTCTACTCACATCTCTCATCGAATCTCTACTCAACTCTCTATTCGATCTCTACTCGCCTCTACATTCGTTTCTCCACTCGCCTCACTATTCGCCTCCCTACTCGACTGTCTACTGCACTCTATTTGATTCTATAGTCACCTCTCCATTGGCTTCTCTAGTCGCACATCTACTCGCCACTGTAGTCGAATCTACTTGACTTTCTATTTGACCTCTACACGCCTATCCACTTGCCCCTATAACGATCTCTACTCGCCTCATCACTCGCTTCTACTCGACTATGTCCGTTCCGAAGCTCTAATCCACCTTTGTTCCAAATTTCATGAGTCTATATTTCAAAAAAAACTACTTCTTACTATTTATCCCCTATTTATCCCCTATTCACCCCCTTAAACCTCCATTTTCACAACAAAGGGTAGCCTATCGATTAAGATAGGAAAAAGTGAATGCCCAGATGGGACTCGAACCCACGATCATGCTCTGACCACTGAGCCACCGGGCCACACCTAAAGCTATCCAAATTCTCCTATACTACCGTCTTAGGGCGACGGTGGGAGGCATCTACCGACATTGATACGAAATATTGGAAACAATGAATGATGTTGCAATCATTTTTAAACATTGTTTTTGGATGACTCTGCCCAAATAATAGAATGCAATTTTGAAGCATTTACTATGCTAACTTTTTAAATCGATTAAACTACTAAACTACTACTTCTACCCTAACCTAGTTAGCATAGTAAATGCTTCAAACTTTCATTCAAAGGGTAGCCTATGTTCGTTCCCAAGCCTTATTCTATATCTGTACCAAAAATCATCAGAATATCTTCAAAAATGGCAAACTTTCATATAAACTTTCATCCCATGGCCCTACTACCCCCTTCTACCTCCATATTCGTAATAAAAGGTAGCCTATGTTCATTTCCAAGCTCTAATCCACCTCTGTACCAAATTTCATTAGGATATCTACAAAAATGACAAACTTTCATACAAGCTTTCATCCCCATTTCTTCCCCTTAAACCCCCTTTCTCGCGATTAAAGGTAGCCTATGCCCGTTCTCAAGCTCTAATATACCTCTGTACCAAATTTCATCAAGATCGGTTCAGAGGTTTGGGCGTGAGAGCGTAACAGACAGACAGACGTACTTTCGCATTAATAATATTAGTATGGAATTGTATGTATAAGCACATACATACTTATTCGGTATCCTTTTCATATAAAGTTATAAGTTTCTATTTTGTCGACTATACAACTTCATAAGCGGTGAATTTTTTAGGGCAAGAAAGATTTTCTTTATCATTATAATAGTATTGAAAACTAAGAAACTCGTAAAAACCAAGCGATCTTCTGTTGTTTACGCTTTGTACACATGAATATTTTTCAAAAAAGAAACATTCAATCTATGTCAAGAAGGGATCCTGGTGAAAGCAACGGGTGCAAACAAGTTAGATTTTTACCGAATTAATAGCGCCTGCTGACGCCACATTTGTTTATGTCGCATTGGTTGCACCGGTGATGTTTCTTGAAGGCGCTGGTCGTACCGTGCCGACATAGAATTTGTTTTATTTCTTCAAACTGTGGAACTGTAACGATATAGGAGTCCTAAGCAGAGGTTTATCAGGTTGGTCACGCTACTTCTCTGCCTACCGGGCACGTATCCATAAATCAAACTATCATTGAGAATTTCTTAAGAAATGAAATACCCAGTAACAATTCATGTTGCTCTTAAGATTATACTGCTAGTGTACCTTGCACAACAAGCTAACTAATTAATAATACGTGTACGTTCCAAGAATGTATATGTCACCACCAACTAGCTTACTCAGCCGTTCAATTAACTGCCTAGGCATATAACTAAACAGTGCCATTCAATTAATGGCCTGGATGGTGTTCAGCCATTTAATTAAGCGGCTAGGCAAATAACTTAGATCAATGACGTTTAACTACTTGCCTAGCCATTTAATTAAACAGTTAGAAAAATTACTTATTTCTGCATGGTTATAAAAAAATTACCACGAAGGCTTAATGCGGGAGCTACGCTCCGCTCCGCCCCCGCATTAGCCTTCTACCCTAACCTATCACAAATTTTCTGTGAATACACCTCTGTCTACCCCGTCGAAGATTTACAGGTGTAAGTATATGTATGTATGTAATTTTCTTTCTTATTTCAAGGTAGTGCCCCATCTTAGGATTGGCCTAAGCATTAGCCAGCCAGGTTATTAAATGATGTAATAAACGAAATGGCTGAATATTATTCAGGTCGTGAATTGAATGGCGTCGTTTAGTTAACTGCCTAGGCAGTTAATTGGACGGACGATTAAGCTAGTTGGCGGCGATATATATATTCACAGAGTATAAATGTGTCATGTTAATGAAGTTAAAAATAATTAATTCATGGCGTGTAATCAGCTGTCTGTGATATGAATAGCCGTTTGAAAAATAGTACTTAATAGGTCAAGAATTAAGTGGTCGTTTTGTATCTAAGCTGCCACTTTGAATTAATTAAAACTAAGCCTTCATGGTCTAAGTCATATTAAAATTATTTATTATTAATTTCAGTAGACGAATAGTTAGACGAATACGCCTTAAAAATAACTGGTATTCCTCTAAGGTGTGCCCAGATCAGTTAACATTAATTTCGTGAATAGGCCCCTACATAGGGTAGGATTGGACAACTACATAGGGTACGAATGGGCACCTACATAGGGAAGGAATCTACAACTTTTCGTCCGCGGTATGAATTTTAGGAGACCAGTATATTCGTCGCCCGATTCTATATTCAACTCATTATGAAATTTTTAAGCATCAACTTGTTGGTTTAACATTTAATGTTTGATATAAATGTGTAGAGCAAGGTAGAGCAGTTTATTTTCGTCTTTACTTTGCATTGTAAAGTTACAGAAGTTAAGGGATTTGGAATTAAAGTTTGAAGTAGCTATGGCACATGACAGATCACGCGTGCTCCATTACACTTTGATTAAGACGGATGCAGAAAGGAGAGGATTGGGTGTTGATACGTACATGCCTGCGCGTGGCGCAATACGTTAATCGATTAGGTTACTCGATCGATTGATAATACACTGTATCCTGTGTGGTTACAAAACTAACTCAATATTTAGCTTGCTGTCGTCAGAACTGCTTGTACATAATTTAATTAACATCATAAACAAATAATGCAAATGAAAGACATATAATTTAGGTATTTGTTTTTATTTTCTATAATTAATTTGTACGATTGCCACTCAATAAATAAATTACTCCACAATTTTCCTACAGTCCTAAGTAAAGCACAGTCAACAACGAAACTCGCTGTAATATTGCAGTTTAAGGTGCAATTTGGTTGATCTTTTATTCTGGTTAATATTATTTAATTATTACAGATCACAGAAACTTTTATTTACCCAATGTATTGATATTTTCAATAGCTGTATCCGACTTTGTGTAAGCATATTCTTTTTGTAATTTTACCAGTAGGATTATGCAAAAACATATTTGGAGGATTTGTTGGTATAAGCCGAGTTCATACGAGAAACTAATTAATTTAACAATGCATCTCAAATATTATTTGTAAAAACCGAGTATACATCAATTTACCTACCTATGTTACCCCCTTTTTATCTATATACTGTCACCTATCACCCATAGGCCATTATAACCCGTTTTTATTGTACTTTATTAGTAATCACAAACTGAATTCTCAATAATGAATCTTACATTCTATCTCCAGCGGCACAGAATTCATAACAGTCTAATGTTTCTTTTTAAAATCAATTTAATTGATATTCAATATTTTGAAGTTAACTAAAATTTTTAACTCCTGTAAATATTGTTTCATGTTATACTCACATAATAAGTTACAATTACATCACAGATATGTCTTAAAGCCTAAAATCACTCGAGAAGCTATCATAACTTGCCCCAATCCTGTTTGATCATGTCCGCACCTTTTTCAGCTATCATATAAACTGGAGCGTTTGTATGACATGAAGTTATTTCAGGCATTATGCTAGCATCGATCACTCTGAGACGATCTATACCGTGCACTTTCAGCCGTGGGCTCACAACACTTGTAGGATCATCTTTCTTACCCATTTTGCAAGTACCACTTTGATGATAAATAGTAAACGTGAACATCTGGGCTTGGCAGGCGAAGTATGCATCACTGCCGAATGGTCCTTCCTTCAGACAGTCCTCAATCGGTACATCGTACAGCTTGGCACCAATCTTTCGAAGTGCGGGTTGTCTTGCTATCTCCACAGTTACTTTTATACCTTCCACAATCTTTTGCAAATCTTCAGGATATTCAAAATAATTTGCTATTAATGTAGGATGCGCTTTTGGATTTTTATTTCGTAACATAACTCTGCCTTTAGATTTAGGTCGCATTAACATAGGAAAAACCATGAAGACGTCAGATTTGCCAAGCGGTCCATAAGTATCTGAGTAAATTTGATCATCAAAACCAAAATTTCGACGTAATAATGGATCAGAATTCAATCCACCAGAAATGAACAACAATTCCATATCAGGCCATCCCGTAGAATTTAGTTTATCTTTTAGGTCCATAAAAACTAAGGCTTCGCATCCACCAGGAAGGGAAAGAGGGCCTTTGTGCGTTCGCATCCATTGGAAAACTAAATCTAAATGGTTTAAAATATATGCTGTGGACGGACTTAAATTTTGTTGACGAACAACAAACTGAACTCCTCCAGCGGCGATGTGGTCCATCAAGTTATGTCCCACTGGTAAATCTTTAACAACATTAATCCTAATTTGTTCCAAATGACTTTTTGGTCCGATACCTGATAACATTAACAATTGCGGTGAATTAATGGCACCAGCTGATACAATTACTTCTTTTCTGGCCAATACTTTTATTTTCCTATTTTGCTTTTCTAATTCAATACCGATCACTTTTGTGTTTGAGTCATCAAAAACTAGTTTAGTCACCATACTGCTTTTAGATAAATGAAGGTTCCTTCTACCGTTCACTGGATGCAAATAAGCTCTGCTTGAGCTATGACGTGTTCCATTTTTCATTGAAAGTTGGAGGAAAGATACTCCTGACGTATCAGGTCCATTATGATCTCCATATTTAAATCCATATTCTTGCGCTGCCTTTACCCATGCTTTGCCTTTGTTTGTGCGGAAAGGAGCGTATTCAACATTAAGATTGCCTCCGTATCCATGGTAATCTGTGTTGTTGAAGGAAGGTATGTTATAATTTTCAATTTTCTTGAAATATGGGAGTACATTATCCCATCCCCAGCCTTCATTTCCCATATCCCTCCAGCCGTTATAGTCCTGTTCAGTGCCACGCGTGTATATCATGTAATTTAACACACTAGAGCCACCGACGACTTTGCCACGCGGCCAATTACATTGTTGATTTTCAAATCCGGCACAATACTTATTGGATGATTTCGTTTTGTATCCCCAATTAGCAGAAGTGAACTGGAGATAATTAGCCACAATAGGAATGTCCATTACAAAATTTTCGTTTGCTCCCGCTTCTACAAGCAGAACTTTCCATTCAGAAATTTCTGTGAGTCGGTTCGCAAGGACACATCCTGCCGTACCCGCTCCTACAATAATGAAGTCGTATTCAGAAAGTAGGTTGGTTTGGTCAGGTGGTTCGTTGTCAAGTTGATTCGATCCTTCATGCAAGAAGTTCATAAATGAGCCAACTGTGTTAGCTAACTGAGTGTCAGTTGGGAGTAGGAGGGCGAAGAACACCCATAATACCGCCACCAAAGTGGGGGTGCGGTGCTGGTGCCTCATCTGGAAGAAAAAAGAGCAAATACATTTTAATGTCAATTAAACGATTATATAAGAGTCATGGTCATTTGGAAGTTGACCATAACTCATACTCACACACGCCATCGCAGTATACCTAAAATAATCAAATGCCAAAGAAATAAGTGACTAAAACGTTCAGACTTTCCAAATAGAGTCTAGTGTTTTGTATTTATTGTAAACTTTATAAATTCAAAGTCTTTGGCGACGTTGTCAACACGAATGGAGAACAAAAGGATAAATCAAGTGCTTGCGTGACTTCGCATTTTAAGTAACCAACTGATTGTTCTTTGAATGCATTATTAGATGATAGGTATTGTTTTTTGCTGGCTAGTTTTGCGGCACATCACTAGTTTTTAACTTTAATTCAAGAAGTTATGCGAATATAAATTCTGTGGAATGGTATGGTTTGTATTAGGTAATTCCTGCCATTGCCTACAATCCTTGTCTAAAAAAAGGGCCAAGGCAAAATTTCCCAAATTAAGATAGAGAAGGGAGGCAGAGAACACAGAGCCTTGTAGAAGAACCACTGTTCCAAATTAGATTGTAAACACCCTTGTCATCTTCAATTCTAACGATTCTAAAAGTAATTAAAACTACATTGGGGGTCCCAGATGACTTTGACATATCCAAACGCAATCAATGCTATCCTTTAGTTTACAATTAAAATCAATATGTCAAAATAACATTTCTTTGACACAAAACTTATGTTTTTGTTATCAATGAATTGTTATATTGATAAATTGGTTAAAACAGAGCTAAGTTATTAACAGATATACTTAATAAATATAAAACGTTAAAACCTCTATTTGCGTAATTAGTGTCCATAAATTACCTTGTGTTTATAATATACTGCTTGCATCTTAAAATATGATTATATTGCAAATAAGTAGTCATCGTAACACACAACAAGATGAAATACACTTGAAGGGACTTTGAATTAAAAATAATATGCACAAACTAATATCACAAGCGAACAAGTTACTAGTATTTACGATACAAACAATATGACTGTTATCTTTGTGATTCGGCCGGTTTTGATGCAAATGAAATTATTAACTGACAAAATCATTTAAAACTCATTTAGGCAACTTAATAGTGGAGAGATTTCTTTAACATAATTTATATTACACAACATAATACAAAAATATTACGGCCTATCTCGCGAGACAATCTTTTGCGTGTGCAGAGTACCATATAATGCAATGGCAGAATAGTAATAATTGATAGAGCCGTCGGAGTAGGAACGACATTATATACCTTCATGAAATGCCATAAATGTAAGCCTATCCTATCTTACTCCTACTAATATTATAAATGTAAGAGTTTGGAATAACATATAGGCTTTCATCCCAGGAATTCATCGCCATGGGTTGCCGGAACGGGATTACAATTCCACGCACTATTACAATAGTACAATAAGCGTAATACGTACTGTGAACAGGATCAAATACTGTTCAAAAAATGGAAAATATAGAACGGGTGGAATGCGTGAAAGAGAATATGGTAAGGAAGGAAGCAACTGTGCAGGTGACATCTGTCAGGAATGTATGAAGGGCATGGATATTTACCGACCACATTTTAACTGGGACAAAGGCAGGTGATCAACGAATGTCCCAAAAAAGAAAAATAAGTCAAGCAAATAGTTACTAAATTGAAGAGGTAATGTGTGGGCTTAAGAGAAATAGTACACCTTGTCACTAGTGGACCTCAGCTGCCTAGACTGTTTAGTACGCGTTCAAAACATTGATCCTTTGATAATTTTTCCCGCAAAAACGGTGGAACGGGTCTGAATGAACTTGGACACGGGGATAGTTTCTTGGTTAAGTGCTCTAAAGTTTTTTAGTCTGGAATCGAGTGACAGGCAGTAGCTATGTTTAAATATTCGCGGTCGTGTTATAATGTTTCAAAGAGACACTTGGAAGATTATTTTCATTCGAAACTGTGTCATGTATACCTAAGATGACACCAAATTTCAACTATGTTTTACAACAAAAAAGATGTTCGATTTTTACAGTTTTACAAATGACATAAATTACTATGAATAACGCTATTGGCATTGCAGGGTCGCCGATCGTGCAAGTTGCTTACTTTGCGGGTTTTTTAGGAGGTTAATAATGTCTTCTAAAAGGCACTTATACCACAAGTATTGCTACCGTTATGTTCGTACTACACATTAATAAAATGTATAGTACGAAGAAAGACAAATGCATGTGACGAAGATGCGAATGTGTGGTGTGACGAAAATGGACAGACTAAAAAATTAGTATATTAGAGGCAGTTTGAAAGTGGTAAATGAAAAATTGAAAAGTGAGAGACTGTCGTTGTATGGACATATTTGAATTATGAAAAGAGATGAAAATAAAGTTGTTAAAGGGTCAAAATAGGAATATAGAAGGCTTTAGGAGCAGATGTAAGCCCAAAAAAGATGGATGGATTGTGTTAAGACGATATGACAAAGAAGAGAGTGTCTGTTTAAATGACATCTGACAGGAATGTATGGAAGAGAAGGGCAGCTATATGATGAATCTCCTTAATATTTTCAAATTATTGTAGACACTTCCTTTTCTTAGATCCGCTTGTCACTTGGTCCATTAACTTCAGCTGTACTAGTCAGGCAACATTCCACAGCGTCATGTTTACTTTCATGCTTCTTCTGTTAAACCCAACATTCAATACATACAATATTTTTACAAATTCATAGAGTTCAATGACTCAATATGATGTTTTTATCTTGTTCAAATAATCTTTAATGAATTGGCCTTTGATCACGTAACACATTTTGCGTTAATTATTCTTATTACTTTTTATTCCATTGAGATATGTCAGAAGTGGACAATAAGAAATTGATGCTAAGTATCAATAATTATACTTATATTTTTTCTCGACTCGAAAAAGTAAAGGTTAAAGGCTCAGACTTTATTAAACCTAGAATTTTTTTATGGTTTACGGGGAGCCTGCATTACGCTCATACTATTTGTAGATTGAATAAGGTCTTTTGTCATAGAGCGATGCGTCTAGCCGCGTCGCCAGGTGCAGGTGTGGATAGAATCAAACCACTCCCTTCACGCATTGTGGTCAGTAGTGATCACATCTTTCCATTTGCTAGAATCCTGGTAGGCTTCGCAATTTTTGCTTGTAATAAGTTTTCGTTAAATGCTCACCAGCTGCTGGCACTCTAGGGCCCAGATTCTAGAATGTCATACAGCTGACTCGTGATTTATGTGACGAAAAAATATAAGACACTCTGCCAGACAACCTGTCATATTTGTTAATGTGTATACAATCTTTTCCCAGCTGACCTTTTCTTAGAACGTTGTTTATTTACTAATTGACGATAAATCTAAGTACTTAATGAATTTATTAGTAGTAAGTAGAATATTACAATCATATTTAGCCGGCAAGCTGTCTGCTGAGCATGTTTCTAGGCTTGAGGTGGTTACTGAGAATTTAATCACTAGAAAAACCCAATGATGCTTTATCCGATCGCACGTATACAAACGCGTGAACAAATATAATCATGAAATAAAAAATAAACAAGTATTATAAGATAATCTACATAGCGCTATGCGCTAGTAAGCAGTAGCATGTGTTACGGCTAAACATATTTAGATTTTTTTTGTAAATATTTAAACACATAGACATCTAGAACAATGCGAAATAGAAGAACATAATGCAAATGTAAGTACTGAAAGGAAATCGAAATTGTTTCCTCTGACGTCGAAGTGGAACGTTCCAACGTCACACCACAGAGGTCGTCATAAAATTGATGATTAATAAATGATTTAACTTACATGTGTCTACAGGAACCAAATCGAACAACATTTCTGACACTGGTGGTATCATGTCGCGTATTATATCATCATTATTATTACGTAAACAGTCTTATCAACAATATTTACCTTGAAATATGATTTAACAATTGTTGTTAGTTGGTAAAAGTTGTGTAATCGTAGGTAAAATTATTGCTAAACAAATAGGTATGAGGTTGACATTGCAATTTTAGCTGATAAGTTAGCCTTCATTGTCAGTATGGCTGTGTAATATTGTATCATGGACATTTCTACGATAATAGAATATATCCGAGGACCTCTACCCTAGAAACGCATGGAAATAATGAGGTTTTGGCCTAGTTAACCCTTTCGTTGTGCAATGCAAATACCTACTAAATATTTTAGGTTCTCACTGAGTAGCTGAGAACGTGTGGGAAGTGTTGGCTCTGTCGAGTTTTGAGTTGTAGCGTTGTTAGGAAGAAATCTCCCTGTGAAATTTCCCATATTGCCGCAACGTCGCTTCGTCGTGCCCTATCTGACAGTTTCACTGTTTAACAAAGTTTACATGCGTTTTTTCTTTCGCAGTTTTAGCTACTTGGCTAGAGCGGAAAGTGTTTCCACCTACTCACTAACTTAAACACAACACTTATTCTTCATCTTCGTCTAAGCGTTAATCCCAGTCGCATCCGAAGGTCTGAACTTGGAGTCTGGCAGACAACATGGGATAAACACTATCCATACTAATATTATAAATGGGAAAGTGTATGTGTGTATCTGTTTGTCCGTCTTTTACGCATAAACCACTGAACCGATTTTGATGAAATCTGTTTTTTTATACTACTTAAGTAGCAGACAAGCAAACGGCCCACCTGATGGAAAGTGGTTACCGTGGCCTATGGACGTGTGCAAAACCAGGGGCGTCAGTGTAGAAGATAAAGCAGGACAAACCTTTGGTCTTCCCACTGACAGCACAAAAAGTCTCCAGTGAGCTCTGGCTATCCTACTCACCGCCGGGAACATCGGTATAGGGGTAGATTAGACCTTGAGATAGGACATAGAATAGAACATCCACGCGGGCGGAGCCGCGGGCTAAAGCTAGTGATAATATGATCATAGATAAGCGGTTGTACTTATGCGTGTATTTTCGGTATCCAAATAGTACTAGTAAAGAACTCAACAAGGGTTTGTAATGTAAGGCATCCTGATGCGTTGCATGCAGGATCTCATCTGTATCCGTGGGTTAACTAGCTGGGGATTCCCGAAGACGGTGTAAGCACAACTGTGAATCATTGATAATTACGAATATTTCTATACAAAGTTAGCATTCCAATTATTTTACATTGAAAAACATAGAAATTCATGTTTTCAACCTTCTGAATTCATGATCATTATGTATATTTATGCTGAGTTTCTTGATACGAGGCACGCATACTGGTCATCTCATGGTCGATATACTCTGAAACGGATACAGATCATTTGGTATTCCTGTCAGGACGAAATTTATATTTTCCTTATTGGGACTTAGTAATTTCTGAATTCGCCTCACGGAATCTATTTTTAGAATTTTGTTTAAATATCATCTAAGACACATTAGAACGAGAAAACTTCAAAGAGCTTACATGGGTTTTAGTAGAAAAAAAATACTGCTTTGAGACTTTTCTAAGTGCGCAATTGTAATGTAGGTTCTAATCAAGGTTTGTTCTAGTTCTTTGGATGAAGAGAGAAAAAGAAAAAACTGGTAATTTGTGAGAGAAATAAATTCTTTCACGAATTTCCAGTTTTTCTTGGCTAAGACGATAAGATTGACACATAAACTATGTGTTTAGAACATTGGTAATGAAATGACTAGACAAAACCAGACCTGGAACCAAGTACACCAATTAAAAAGTTCGTACCATTACAGGTTGGTTTGTAGCTCGATTGTTATTTGTAATAAATGCTATCGACTTCTGATGTCACAAATATCTGTGAGTGTCACGATATGGGGACTATCTCAAGTTTCTTAATGTGTCTAATCCACAGATTAAGAGTAATGCCTGGTTCACATTATTCCAGTCCAGTAATCTAGTGAATCAATAATAGTAGTGTTCAAATTATGCCAGTGTTACTTTAAAAGAACTCGTCCAATGTACTGCGTGTACACAAACGCCTAAAGACGTCTGATGAATTCGGACATACACCTATGATAATATGTTTATAGATCTCTGGATCTGTCTTGTAATCAATTCCCATGCTTCTATTTGTATGAAAAAAAAAAAATGATAATCTAATGTAACAGAGTCGACTGTGTTGACCTTGTAGTGGATTCTGGTTAACAATAACTAAGAGTACCTTATATACATTTACGATAACTGAAATCCCGTTTCATTGTTTTTTACCAACTGGCCAAGTTGTTGGCCGCTGTTTTTTTTTCATTTCTAAATTATGATTAGACTAATTACCGGCCGTCATTATTTTTTTATACCAATGTTTAAAGGCAAGTTGTAAAGAGTACCTACTTAAAACCGTAAAGTGTGCAATTTTAATTGCCATGTAGTAGTTTTGAAGGCCATGGTCATTTGTACATGCCTAATAAACTAATTATGGTTTGAATAATGTTATAATAATGATGGTACTGTCGTTTAGTTTTAGGGGCGGTTTTTGAATCATAGCGCTGTTACCGCGCTTGAGTGAGGGCGCGCGCTGCGTGCGATCCTAACATGGGCCACTTCGAGGCAGCATACAAAAGAGCTACAAATGTCAGCAAGAGGGCTTACGTCAGAGCGGATGCCCAGCGCATAGCTCGGCTTGGTCAGGAGCTAGTGGCGCATCCCACGGGCAGCCGTGGCTACTAGCGACTGGCCAAAGCCATCCAAGCCAACTTCTGCAGGCCTTCGCTGCCCGCCCTGCGCAACCCCGATGGATCCCTGGCACATGAGCCGCAGGAGAAAACAAATTTGGTGGGTAATCTCTCTGCGACCAACTCCTTAGTCGACGATTGTGGTATGCAGCCACCGACACTGCCCATCAGTATGAGAACCTGGTCGAGTTCAATGCTAAGAAGACGCAGGCATGTGCGTTTACAGCAAAGGTATCTTCTTTCCTTTCCTTTCCCAGTTTTCAGAGCACGCCACTGCCACTGCAGCATAACCTCAATATCCTAGGTATGGATGTTCGCTGCAAACTGAATAACAAATACTACAACGAGAGTATCATCAAAACAGCCTCGCGTAAATTCGGAGTCTTGAACCGAATGTGAGTCCTGCGTGGAATACTGCTCGCATCTCTGGGATCGCTACGCAAAGTAATTATTAGATGCTCTCGACAGGTTACAGCGACGTACGGTCCGCATTATTGGGAATCCTGAGGTCACGAGCACCCTCGAGCCTCTGCAGATGTGTGCTTCCTTGGCAGTATTTTACCGTCTCTACCATGATGAATGTTCTTATGAGCTCTTCCACTTAGTCCCACCCTCTCCTTCCCTACACAGGACAACACTTGCAGGACTGATGTCACCCGCATTCGGTGCAGATTCCTTCAAGAACTAAGCGGTTCGGTGACTCTTTTCTTTGTCGCACCTGAAACTTTTTGCCAGCTCACGTGTTTCCTTCTTCCTACAGTCCTGGGTCCTTTAAGCGGGGCGTGCAAAATTTATCTGGTGTGGCAGTTAAGCTAAGTGCCTCCATTGTTAACATGGTACGAGTATGTAATGGTGACCTTTTTTCCTATGACTTTACCTTCAGCTTACCATCAGGCGAGGTGAAGTCAAATTGACGTGTCTTATATATAAAAAGACGGGTTGCACTTTGGGAGTACCGGCAGAAGTGAAAACTTTTTCTTTCTTTCTTTCTTCGTTATATGTATACACAGAAAAAGATAAAAAGAACATAGGTACCATACCATACCATACCACCTATAATATAGCACCAATCAACTTATCACTAATTTTCTGGCAGAAGAAATTAATGAATTACAAAAAGAAAAAATAATCACAAAAGTAATAAATTACAAAAAAAAATAATCACAAAAAGTAATAAGTTACAAAAAGAAAAAATAATCACAAAAAGTGTCAGAAGCCCAGGTTCGAACCTGGTACTATCTGAAACAATAAGGACTTACAGTCGAAGCGCTTACCGCTAAGCTACGAAGCTTCTTAGCGTACCTAACAAAATAAACACTCTGTAGCTAGGAATGTTTTATGACGTCATGTCGTCCTACAAAGTCGTCGGTGACGGGTCAAAGGTCACGTGATCCTGACGCGAGTTTAACACGTGATCCTGACGCGAGTTTAACACTTTTTACCCATCCAGCGCCCCTAAAGAAGTTTTCACTTAAAAATAATTTGTTAAATATTGTAACAAATTGTTAAATTTCTGATGAATTTGAAGCGTTTTGATCCATAGTTAAGACAACCTGTAGTTAAATATGTAACCATTGGTCATAATAGTTAACGACGGCGGGTTAGCAAGATGGTGGTTAGTTAACTGTTGGTTAGTGCAGCTGTTTATGTTCTAGTGGTTATTATTATTGAATATTATTTACGCCCACAACGAGAAATCATGTAGTTATACCCGTCGAACAGACCTCTCTCACTGACGTTTTATTGCAATGCCTAATACGGTTGAAGAAATAAAAGAAGTGGTAGATTTATTTTCAGAAAATATCAAAATTTAATGGACACGCAAATAAACAAAGTTCGAGCCCGGGCGGCAATAATGCGGTGCTGTATAGGAATAGAAAAGATGTCTTTTCTATCAACAACCAAGGGATTGCGGATGCAAATCTTAAGATTAGGAATATAGTCGCAAGATGGCCGGGCTCTGTACATGACGGTACTATTTTCAGTGATAGTGCAGTCAAAAGATTCAAAAGCTCCAACGACAAACAAAATTAACATTTGAGTATTTGACAGGCGAATATGAAGTGTTGCTACACAAAAAAAGACTTCCTTATGAAATATCGGGTATCAATTAACAATTGGTTAGTACTTGAACCATGGTCGTGAAATAGTTTATATATATATATATATATATATATAGTATTACTATATATAGTTTTATATTTATAGGACACGTCAATTTCACTTCACCTCGCCTGATGGTAAGCTAAAGGCAAAGTCTCAGGAAAGAGGGTTTTTGAAGTGAAAACTTCTTTAGCGGCGTTGGATGGGTGTAAAATGTTCAGGAAGCGTCAGGATTAGTTGACCTTTGAACCGTAACCGACGACTGACGTCATACAAGATTAGGTACAGACTATCTATTTTGCAAGTTACGATAGATAGCGTCGTAGCTTAAACGGTAAGCACTTCGACTGTAAGTCCTTATAGTTTCAGATAGTATCGGGTTCAAACCACCTGGCCTTCTGTTACTTTTTGTGATTATTTTTTCTTTTTGTAATTTATTACTTTTTATGATTTTTTTTCTTTCTGTAATTTATTACTTTTTGTGATTATTTTTTCTTTTCATAATTTATTAATTTCTTCTGACAGAAAATTAGCAGAAAATAAGTGATAGGTTCTATGATTAGCGCTATATTATAGGTATGGTATGGTATGTTCTTTTTTTATCTTTTTCTATGTATATAACGAAGAAAGAAAAAAAGAAAATGTTTTCACTTCTGTCGGCACTCCCAGAGTGCAACCCGTCTTTTTTTTTAGGGTCACCATTACATATGTACACGTACCATGTTAACTATGAACTCGCATGACGGTCTCATCAAAAGAAGATTGTCGTCGCAGCACCGCGTGACATCCACCGGTCCCACTAGTGCTGCGATCACAATCCCCCATGCCCGGATATGCACTTGCTGACCCCTAAACGCTATCCAACCGAGAATGTGATACATGGAGGGTTTTATGCCATTGTACGCGGTGGTACCCACACCCGGCCGAAATTTATGACGTGCCATCAAATTTCTACCATCGGTAGTTTAGTACCTAGTAGCAGTAATTAGCAGTGAAAATGAAAATTATCCGTCTGTATTTTTTTTAGCTTTCAATAATTGAAGTACTAAAATCTAAAACAGAGCATTTGAAAATTTCATACGTTATTATTTTTAGTTTTTGGGGTGTTTAAAACTCTACCTTTGGGGTCAAGTCAACTTAACCTGTTAGCCGGTACGATACACTTGATGATTGACGGACGGTCAAACAACAATCGCCCCCATAAAAGCAGTTTAAGCGAAATTAAAAAGACAAACATGAAATATTCAGACCTTTATCTTTTTTTAAGTTATAAAATGAAACTGGTCTTAAGACCTACCCGGTAGTAAATAGTGACCTAGGTTATGAATGTGTATTTTATATCTGTTTTGCCTGTATGTATATTATAAATACATACATACATACATACATATAATCACGCGTTTCTCCCCGGAGGGTTAGGCAGAGCTGAATTAGAGTAATATGTATTCAGTCCCACGTAATAGGGGGTGAGCCTATTGCCGTATTCCAGGCAATCTGAGGCTGAGTCTGGGCTGTGCATATCTGTCTGATGTTAAAGTTAATCAGCCCTATCCCTAAGTCGCCTTGTAAGAAATTCTACTCTGCTGGAAACCTCACTATTATTATAGACACAAATCGCGTCCTTCCGCTGTCAATCGGCATATTTTTCTACCGGAAAATATTTTTCCGCTTTCGATCGGTTTACACAGGTGAACAGTTTGTTTCTTTTCGGACTAATCGAAAAAGCTTCAGGTACCAAAAAATTTCGAAAATCTTCAGTTCTTATTATCATGGAAGCCTATTTTTGGAAACATGGTTTTGAATAAGTCTTTAATTTACGAGACTTCTACTAACGGGAATATCACCTACTTTCTTGCACTTTTTAACAGAGTCACTTAATTTGTCTCTATGAAAATTTTTCAATAAATTTGAATATTTTCTTAATTCTTGACTGGCAATTTAAATTTGTAAGAAAAATTACAGGCGCACTAATAGAAAGTTTTTTTTGTTATTTACGAAAACTACAGCTAATCTATCATTAATATTATTGCGTCAGTATTTTTGTTTATCTTTTGCTTCTCTTCTCCTGTTCTTATTCTATTTTTTTTTATTTTGCATTAAACTTTACTTGTGGCCTTCCATAAAAATATGTAAAAATGTTCATGTATTTACAGCTATCTACTTTTCAATTATTTATTTTTTTAATATTAAAGGATGTAACATTTTTCTTTGTAATCATAATTTATTTTTTTATATTTCGTCTCATTTCAAATAATACTTGTGGAACTTATTGATCTTTTTATTTTATTTGATTTGAAATATTTTTATTTTATATTTTACTTAATTAACAAATAGTAAATAATTATCATTATGTTTACATTTGTACTTACTTGTAAAAAGTGACAAAATTCCAATAAATTTGAAATTGGCACACGACACGACACATGGGTTGCCACAAAACGACGTGCGTTCTATTTAGCTTGCGTTACAGACTATACAAGCTCATTCAATGAATGAATGAAGCGGAGCACCTTGCGCTCACAGGATCGACGCTCCTTAGCAATCACTGGCACGCGCGGATATCCTATCTCTTAATTTATTTACTTGAGGAAAGATGCTAGAAACACGTCACAGCGCCGCGGTGACCTTTTCTTCACGTTCAAGGACAGCGCGTGTGGTCGATGGCGTGTGTTTTATATAAAACAGAACCTTCGACAAGTTAGAACTAAAACCAACCTAACCTTCGGAAAGTCGAAAAAATCTTGTTTACATGGTTTTTGTCCTTGAAATGAAAAGTGGTTTTTCTCATTATTATAGATCTGCTGAGTTTAAAAATAAATATGAAAAAATACCACCACGTCACGTATCCAAAATATTTATTACGTTTCATTTGCGTTTGCTTAGATCTTTTCTTGTATTTATTTGTGTCTATGTCTCTTATAACAGACCAGCAATAATCACCTAACATGGCTTGGTCCCAGTGTCCTTGATAATTTTGTTCAAAAAATTTCAAATCTTGATGGAAACGCTCTCCATGTTCGTCACTGACTCTTCCGAGGTTTTCAGGGAAGAAATTGAGGTGCGAGTGTAGAAAATGTATTTTCAGAGACATAAATCAGCAATTAACTGTTTGTAATCGTCATTTTTTTGTTGCTTAAAAACTCTTTTATAACAAGTCCTAGTGAATTCCAAGCAGATCTTTCAATATCAGTAAGACTGTTTTTAAATAACTCATCCTTCAACATTTTTTTGATTTGCGGTTCGATGAAAATACTCTCTTTCAGCTTCGCCTCAGAAAATTAGAAAAAATGAGCCCAAAACTCAGCTGCGCTAGTTTTATCTAAAGACTTGACGAAGTTTTTCACCAATCCTAATTTTATATGAAGCGGTGGTAGAACAATTTTGCTGTAGATAGGTTTAGTAACCGAACCAACATTTGCATATACAATTTTATCTTCGTTCTTTTGATTAAAACCAAATGTCTTAGTAAGACAGAAGTAAGTCATTTTCATGGTTGGCCCACATCATTGGCACATTAAAATTCAAATATCTTTCTGCACCCACAGCCCAGGAGCTTAGCGTCTTTTTACATCTTTCATAAAAAACGTGAAGAGCCCATTTTTTGTCCTGGTGAGGCACGGAAATTTTAAAATAACAAAAATATGCTTCTTTTAGAGATTCCGTTAGGGGATTTCCTTTCTTAGATAAAATAAGTTCACCACAAACGTATCAAAAACGGTCAGGATGTACTTTACATAACCTTTTTGACATTTTTAAAACAAATATTTATTTAACTGAACTCTATAATGTAGCAAAATGTTACAATAAATTTAGAACCAACTTGTGGGTAGCCTTAACATAAAATGTTTTGACAACTCGACACTCTGACGTAGTAAAAATAAAAGAAATAATATGTTTGCGTTTAATTATTGCTAATAAATAAAACTATAAAACATTCACTGGCTGGACATGAAATTTATTAAATTTTTATTTGTAATCTAGTGATTATTAATCAATACTATATTATAAAGGGGAAAGAAAACTAATTTTATAATAACTGATAATGTCTACTGAAAAATGTCAGTGACATGTAATTTACTATAACATTAATTTCATTCTTTTTAGGTGTGCATAAATTTAAATACGTAATTAGAATTAAAAAAATGATTTCCAAAACGGACATTCATTGAAAAGTTTATGTTTGTTACAGGTATGGCGATTGGCAAGTTTATTGAAGCAAAACAAGCATAGGTTAAAAGTGGCAAAAAGGTTGTAGATTTTGTCGTAAGTAATTTATTTATTTACTTGTTTATGCAATGAATTAGATTAATGCATCTAAAAAGTTACTCAGCACTATCTAGACCCAAATTAAGCATGGATTAACTATAAGCTATTGGTCCTGTTATCATGTTTTCTAGTTGGTGGTAGTACATGACTATGCTATAGCCTGGCCGCGAGAGCTGTACCGTCCATGGTGCATACGGGGTAGCGGGGGTCGAGGTAAACAAAAAAAAGCATGAATCGATGAGATCTGTTATGTCGAACAGATCTTGCGATATCCTTTGACAGTTTGAAGGCCGCAGATGTATAAAAATTCTTTATATAATCATTTATGGTTTTAAATGCCAGTCGTATACATGTATTAAATAATAAGAAACAAATGAAATAAATCAGTGTACCTACATTATTCATTTGTTTTTTATATTACCGTTAGTTAATTAAATATAACCGAAAAATACTTTACGTTACGTGTTATTTTATAATCAGTATTGTATTATTTTATTTAAACTAAATGTTCGCTCTCTTTCTCTCTTGTGTTATCTGGTCTTTTTTATTGTTATGTGATACTACTGTTGCACTATAATATTATTATATATAAAATAGGTACACCATTCCAGACCAGCTCAAGTGGTTTATGGCTTACTTTTTATGTTTATTAGTTCATTGTTAATGATAATAAATAAATCAATAAAAAAAACGTATCCTATGCTATCGTACTATCTTACTTCAAACTAATAATACTAATATTATAAATCTGAACGTTTGTGAAGATGTTTGTATGTTCGTTACTCAATCAAGCTATAACGGCTGAACGGACCTTTGAAATTTGGTACAGGGATAGATTAGTCTGGAATAACATAAATATGCTATCTTATATCCTGGAAATAAGTTGCCATGGGTTGTTTCCATGTTGTGGGAATGATACCTACATTATACATTAAAAATACATTAAAATTCTGCACGAGCGAAACAACTATTATTTAAAGTGGGCAACAACTAATATTTAATAAACTAAAATTATTCCGATATAAATTTTCCTTCAACTTCCGTTTCGCTAACGGAATTAGAATAAGAGTCATTCTGTAAATTGATAAAAAATAGTAATTTTTTAGAATTCATATAAGGAGATATCGCACGACTCATCTTTAAATTGTAATCTCATATGCGTATGAAATAGTACAAACTACACGAGATACCTTCGTGAGCGTTGGCGACTGTCTGACCAAATCTGACAGTCAATATTCCCGTCCGTCTCGCCGCGCACATTCCCATAGAGCGGTAACGGTCAAGCTATACTATATGTTACTGTATTGAGTCTCGCAATTATACGAATAACTTCTAGTTCTACGTAATGTCTACAATAAAGTAGTTCTAAGAATTTTGCAGGTGAGAACTTGACCTCTCTCACTGGAAATTGGAACTATTACTTAGAAAATCAGCTATCATAAAACAATTAAAGTGAAACATGTTTTGTCGTGACTACAAAAAAAAAAAAACATACTGTAATCTCGCAAGACGATGGATGGAGGCATTGAAAAGGGTAACTAGGGTCGACTGGGATACGATTGGCGTATGTCCAAGAGTGAACTGCAAAAGGCTAATAAATTGATTGACTGAAAAACCCGATTTTATCAATTTTATATGAAATGTTCATAGTTCGTTCTGACTCATACTCATATACTTCACAATATTAAGGAACTTTTCCTTTATCACTTTCACTAAGACATGTCATGTATTTTCTAAGAAACTTGATCAGACTCAGACGCACTTGTCTCATTATTAAAGATTACTCAGCGCATCTTAAGTTTAACTTGGCCTTAATATCTGTTAGTATACGATTCGGTATTCGGAAAACTAAAAAATCATGGTAAATATCCCCCCATTAGTTTTTCACTAATAATGTAAATGACCATTTCAATCTCAAATTGGTGTAATTTAGGTAGTTTTAACGATTTTTAACCGGCTTCTAAATAAGGAGGAGATTCTCAATTTAAATGGCGTAAGGCGAAACCGGTCAGATTCAATAATAAATACTGTGGAAAAAGTACAAGTCTTCTCAATATATGTAACAAATTCCACCAAGTGCCATCAATCAACAGTATAAATAATGTTTATATTGTTTTTTGAAGTGAAAACTTCTTTAGCGGCGTTGGATGGGTGTAAAATGTTAAGGAAGCGTCAGGATTAGTTGACCTTTGAACCGTAACCGACGACTGACGTCATACAAGATTAGGTACAGACTATGTATTTTGCAAGTTACGATAGATAGCGTCGTAGCTTAAACGGTAAGCACGTCGACTGCAAGTCCTTATAGTTTCAGATAGTATCGGGTTCAAACCACCTGGCCTTCAGGGATTTTTAGTGATTGTTTTTTCTTATTATAATTTATTACTTTGTAAAATTCCTTCTTTGATCGGAGACCAAAATAGCAATTTCGACGATTTGTTATCGTATGGTCTTCTTGTTTTCAGTGTTTTCAAGTTTTCATTTAGGTTGTTTACTTTTAAAATAGCTTTCGATGCATATTTCCTACTTTGCGACAAACGTTACATCTCCTTTAACATTTATACACACTACTCAAATGAGATAGAGACACTCTCTCAAATGAGAAGCGTATTTGATGGGCTCATTCGAAAGCACTTTAGATAAATCAGTGTTACATTCACTAAAAACGGAAAACAAGTTATTGTGACAAAAATTGAACCGATTTCTAGATCAAAAACGCCCTGAAAAGTATAAAAGGAATTATATTACAAATAAAGCTCAAAAGATACACCCATAAGACTTTTGTTAAGGTCGGTACCAAGCCAATGTGGTACTACGCAGGCATGTAGGGTAGGTCCATATTCACCGGCCCGCCACATCATCAATGAAATGAAATGGGTTTTGTGCAAAACTGCAAGGTTACACAATACAAATTGGCAAGGAGGATTGACGTTATTGCCAACCGCCTTGATTGACAGCTATGTGGTTTGCCGATCGAAGTATCAAATGCCGCTTTCCGGCCTGATTACAATTCCTTTTTTGAAGTGAAAACTTCTTTAGCGGCGTTGGATGGGAAAAAAGTGTTAAACTCGCGTCAGCATCACGTGTTAAACTCGCGTCAGAATCACGTGACCTACTCGCGTCAGGATCACGTGTTAAACTCGCGTCAGGATCACGTGGCCTTTGACCCGTAACCGAAAACTTTGTAGGACGACATGACGTCATACAACATTCCTAGCTACAGAGTGTTTATTTTGCTAGATACGCTAAGAAGCTTCGTAGCTTAGCTGTAAGCGCTTCGACTGTAAGTCCTTTTAGTTTTAGATAGTACCGAGATCGAACCTGGGCTTCTGACACTTTATGAGATTATTTTTTCTTTTTGTAATTTATTAATTTCTTCTGACAGAGAATTAGTGAGAGGTTCTATGATGGGCGCTATATTATAGGTATGGTATGGTATGTTCTTTTTATCCTTTTCTATGTATATAACGAAGAAAGAAAGAAAGAAAGAGCTTTCACTTTTGCCGGCGCTCCCGGAGTGCAACCCGTCTTCTTTTTGTACTAATGGGTTTCATGGTACCAATTGCCCCAATCTTCAATACAAAACTGGGTTTTCAAATCGGGCAAGACAATAAAAACTATTTAAATGTCTCTTGATCATGAACGAGTTTCAGCATTTCATTTTTTGTGACCCCATTACCTGGTAGTGATGTGATGTGACCCACAGTTTGGATACTTATCTCACGATAGTACACAACATAGTAATGTGAGGTAGGCAAATAAATTAGATTTTCTGACGTTTTGCCACTTTGTCTTGAATGGCTTTGTAGGTACAAAATTCTATCAAAATAATGTAGGATCAAATATCAAGACATTAAAGTGGCCGTGACGCTGATCGTGACGCTGTTGAATAGTAAGTATGATTAGTCGAGTCGCGTCACGTGAAATAGGTATGTAATCTATGTCTAATTATTGATATAAAAACTGAGGCACGTGTTGCTACATATAGTAGAGTCAGTACACAAGCCAAATAGAGTCACACATACTGTTAGTTAAAACGCAAGAATTGTCAAAATGAAATTACACAAACACTGTCTAGGAATTGCTACTATTGGCTCACACTGATCGAGTCATACAGAGTTCTGAAAGACCGGTTTTACTTATCGGTTCTGTTATAAAATCTGCAAAAAATATATTTATTATAATTTCAACAATTTATAATAATTAAGTACTTACCATATATTATTATACTTGCACTTGAAACACACATAACGTAAACAGCCGAAATGTCGACAGTGCCTCAATACTCGTCATTTAAAAAAAAAACATCATTATATTTTTTAATTTCAACATTATGGTAAATTTTTTTAGTGGTTATACATTCTCGATAGTTTTTCGAATAATTTAAATATAACGAGATAGATAAGATAACATTTATTGATTCCAATTGTATTTGGCTTGCATTCAGTTAATTACACACAGACGAATTATCATAATATATTTTTTCGGTTATAATTACTATTAACCGAAAAAAGTTTTCTTTCGCGCAAATCTGACATTGAATTTACTGGCGGTCAGTGATAAATCACATTTGCCCGCCATCTTTTTTACTTGCGTAATCCTGTACTGGTACCTGCCACCCCACTAGAGCCAGCAGTGAAATGGCTATTTCGATATGGAACTGACTAGAACCGCATAGTGTTGTGACGCAATCCACGGGTAACTATACCCAGGGCTCTCCTGTAAAAGTCATCAACAATAATCTGAAAGAAAGAGTGCAAAATCCCTCCACAATTGAGTTAGTCGACTGGAACACTCTTGCTTCTGCTAGGATTAATTTATAGATTGTGTTAAAGTTTTATTGATGAGATACCGATCAAACCGACTGTTAGATCAAATATATATTATGTATGTCAACAAGCAACGTTATATGGTAATGAGCTTTGAGTCACTAGTGTTGTGATTCACTCATTACAACGCGACGACGACCTCATTGAAAGATGATACATGCTATTTATAATGTTTTAATGTATTATTAATAAATAAATAAATGATTGTAATATTTGGTTATACATACCAATTACTCCATTTTGAGGAAGTCAGAGGCCCAATTAGATATTTACTTCCGTGCATGCCTCTTCCTTTTTTGAGAAAAATGGACGTATACGGCACTTTCACAAACCGTACGAAAGTTAAGTTCTTAACGATTAAATCCTAAAAGTTCGGGTAATAAAGGTAACAAAGATCAAACTTCCATATAATTCGTGGCAATCTGGGGTGTTCTGCGTTCTTCGTTCTCTGGCTGTGTACTGTCTGAAGTCGAGAAACTCAAATGGTGACTCGAATCAAAAAGCATACATACCTTTTCAATATATTCTTCAGTATTTTTGCGCTGAAAAAACATTTATAATTTTGACATAAAATTGAAGTATTTGTTCGCAATAAGAAAATAACTTACTGTGTGAACATACATAAATATTGTTATAAGTAGGTACACACACGGTACTTATAACAAAAATAACTTATTAAAAAGAAGAAAAAAACCCGACTGATGCTGAAAAGATCGAAATAACCTATTAAGTCCGTTACAGTCAGGTTTTAGATCTGGCCACAGCACTACATCCGCTCTTCTGAAGGTAACTGGCGATATTAGGACTGGTATGGATGCCACGAAGGCCACAGTACTCGTCCTAATGGATTTCTCCAATGCCTTTAATACCATCAACCACGAAATTTTACTAGCTATCCTATCCTATCTTAAGATATCCTCGGAAGCACTCGATTTCTTCTCAACTTATCTTCAGGGGCGCCAGCAATCTGTTCGCATTGATGAGTCCTCATCGAACTGGTGCGTTCTCGATTCTGGTGTCCCTCAAGGCGGTATTCTTTCTCCTCTTTTGTTTTCTATTTTTATCAATCTCGTCACATACAATCTTCAATGTGCGTACCATCTGTATGCAGATGATTTGCAGCTCTATTCTCATGCACCTGCAGAGAATATCACAGAAGCGATTCGTGATGTAAACACAAATCTCGAAAAGCTAAAAAATTGGTCCACTGAATTTGGTTTAACCGTAAACCCAACTAAGTGCCAGGCAATCATAATAGGTAGCAGCAGGGTTATGAGTAAAATTAACACTTCGACATTACCACCGGTGATGTTTAACGGTATAGTAATACCCTTCAGCGCATCGGTAAAAGATCTGGGCCTCTACCTTGATTCCACCCTTGAATGGCGAGTGCAAGTTACGAATGTATGTCGAAAAGTTACTGGTACCCTTCGATCTCTATACCGCCTAAAAAATTTTCTACCTACAACTACTAAAGTTACACTGGCTCAAACTTTAATTTTTCCTATAATCGACTATGGTGATGTGTGCTACCTCGACCTGAATGCAGACCTCCTAGATAAGCTTGACCGTCTTCTCAATAACTGCATTCGTTTCATTTTCAACCTTCGCAAATTTGACCACGTGTCTCACTTCCGCTCCCAACTTAATTGGTTATCTATTCGTCATCGCCGTAAGCTACGCTCGCTTACAACTCTTTTTAACATCCTTAATTCTCCTTCGTCTCCTACCTACTTAACTTCTTTTTTCCAATTGTTATGTTCGAACCATGACAAAAATCTTCGCTCCTCAAATAACCGACTACTGTTATGTCCCTCCCACAGTACAGGCTTCTTAGGCTCCTCATTTTTCGTGCAATCTGTTATTTCATGGAATGCACTTCCTCTGGATATCAGGATGTCCCCCAGCCGCGACTTGATTAAGTCAAAAGTTCGGCAGTTGCTCTCTAATGATGTGGCAAATTCAACTCAGCGCTAATATAGTATTCTATTTTATTATGTATATGTATGTATATTTATATGTGTGGATGTATGTGACTATATACAAATTAAACTAATCTATTGTGTATATATATGTATGTGTATATTTGTAGGTATTCATTATCTAATTGAATTTAAAATACTACCAATTATCTATACTCGCGCCTACCACGTCTAAGCTCTGCACCACCCTATGGTCGACTGGTAGAGAATGCCTTTGGCATTAAGTCCGCCATTGTACGCGTTTGTACAGAAAGTTTAAATAAATAAATAAATAAATAAATTTTCATTTGGTTTGAGACATGTAAATGGGTACCGCCTGCTACAAAGCTTGTTTCGATCTTCTCAGTATAAGTCGGGTTTTTTGAAGTGAAAACTTCTTTAACAGCGTTGGATGGGTAAAAAGTGTTAAACTCGCGTCAGGATCGCTTGACCTTTGAACCGTAACCGACGACTGACGTCATACATTAGGTACAGGCTGTTTATTTGCAAGATACAATAAGTAGCTTCGTAGCTTAACGGTAAGCGGTTCGAATGTAATGTCTTATGGTTTCAGATAGTGCCGGGTTCAAACCTGGCCTTCTGAAACTTTTTGTGATAATTTTTTCTTTTTGTAATCAATTACTTTGTGATAATTTTTCTTTCTGTAATTAATTTTATCAGATTTTCACAAATGATATATATGATTGGCGCTATATTATAGGTATGGTATGTTCTTTTTTTTATCTTTTTCTATGTATATAACGAAAAAAGTAAGAAAGAAAAAGTTTTCATTTCTGCCGGCACTCCTAGAGTGCAACCCGTCTTTTTTATTTATTTTTACCCGACTACCAAAAAGCGTATTAATAATTTATTTAATACTTTTTACTTATGTATGACATATATATTTAATTGTAATCGTCTTCTCATTTCCTTGATTTTGATACCCCACTCGATAAATTCGAATTATTTTTTATTACCACATACATGTTGGCGCTAAAAAACCAAAATATAGCTTTTGTTCAAATTTTATGTACCCAAGAATACTAGGGCAATAAATACCGTTCATTTGAGGCATGAATCATTTAAATCCGTACGGTGGTTCAGAAGTTACGAGGTAATAAAGAAGGTAAAAAAATTAAAAACATAGATACATACAAACAGACATACATACATACAAAATACGCGCGAAAAACATCAAACCTTAGCAGTGGGGGTAAAAATCATTAGAGAAAAATAATTTATCTTTTCATTTTCTGGTAGCGTAAACTCTAAATTTGACTTTGAAATATGTAAAAAAAAATATAGTTTGCTTAAGAGCATTAGAGCAGAAAAAGGAAACCGCATTATATCCTACTAATATTATAAACGCGAAAGTTTGTAAGAATGGATGGATAGATGTTTGTAACTCTTTCACGTAAAAACTACTGAATGGATTTTAATGAAACTTTACAATAACAGAGCTCATACATCAGAATAACACATAGGCTGCAATTTATAACGATGGTCTATATAATATGGCGATAACCGACATCCACGCGGGCGAAGCCCCGAGCAAAAGCTAGTAAAAAACTGATGCACTAAAAGCTACCTGTCGGACAGAACACAATGCGTCGAAATCAGCCGCTTAAACTTTAATAAGACCTCTACTTCCTACAAATCGGCATACAGTGTTAATGGAACGGGAGTTCCCCAGGAAAGCGTGATGGGACCGCTTCTGTTCCTGTTATACATAAACGATCTGCCGAATGTTATAAATCATAATCATAATCATTTATTTGTGGAACATAGGTTAGTTACAGATCTTATAAAAATGTTAGAATGTCCTCTATATTTCTATCACATTGTGTGATGTACAAATACTTTAATTTAATACTATGTCAATTTATGGAATTTCAACGAAATAGTAGTATCAAAGATGTCAAACAATTAAATAACTTATGTCAATAAAAGAATAAAAAAAAAAAAATTAAGTCAGAAATTAAAACATTCTATAAAAATATATTAAATTAAGTTAAATGTCCTTGTCACTAAGATAATCATCAATTGAGTAATATGCTTTATCGAGCAAGAATGTTTGTACTTATTTCTTAAACATTTGCAAGTTTTCGCAGGATTTTATGGCTTTAGGTAGTTTGTTGTAGATCTTGGGTGCCATCATATATGCATCATAAAGCATCAGTGCATCTTGTTTGCAGATGACGTATCAATAGTTATTCCAAACCATGACTATTTGCATAAAAATTACGAATTAGTGACAAACAAAGCCTTATCCGACATTAGAATGGTTAAAAATCAATGAATTAAGTGCAAACCTCACGAAGACTAAATATATACAATTTTGTAATAATAAAATGCAAGTTGATGACATAATTCTTAAATATAACCATCCCATAATAGAATCAACTAACCAAATAAAGTTTCTGGGTATTACCGTGGATAATCTCTGTAATTGGAAACTACATACAGACCAAGCTTCCAAAAAATTAAATAAATTTGTTAATGCATTGCGTAACGTACGTAAGCTGGCTTTTGAGAGTACGGCAATAACAGCCTATCATGGTTACATAGGGTCAGTATTGCGCTACGGCATAATATTGTGGGGCAATTCAGTACATAACAACAGAGTCTTCTTGTCACAACAGAAATGTTTAAGGGCAATATGTGGTGTGAAACCCTTAGATTCCTGCAGACCTCTTTTTAAAAAAACCAAAATACTGACACTGATCTGTCTCTATATTCTAGAAACTTGGACTCTTTGTCAGGAAGCCCCCAAATAAATATCTTTAAGAGAATTGGTGAGAGTCGTTATAGCCAAAAATACCCCACTAAACTAGTGGTCCAGAAGTGTCGAACTGAACTTCACCACAAAAATTGCCTGTTCATGTGTATGAAGGTTCATAATATATACAAGAATACTTATCCTACAGAGAGAATGGAAATTTGTAATTATTCTGCTATATTTTGTTATTTCTATTTATTGATTAAAGATTAGAATAATATGTACAATTGATATAGCCTAAAAAAATGAAAATGAAAAAAATATAACATTTTTTGTCTGCCAAATATGCATCTGAATATTAATTATAGGCGAAAAATAGGCATGTCTTTAAGATTGGACGTCTTCACCTTTCCGTTTCCTTCTAAAGTACGTAGGAGCTTTATTATTTTACTAGCTGTTGCCCGCGCTTAAGACATTTCATCAGGATATATTAAAAAATTACAAACCTTCATCCGCTGTCCCCCCCATTTCAGCCCTTCTTTCACGATATAAGGGAACCTATGTACGTTCCTCAGCTTGATCTATCCCTGTACCAAGTATCAGCCCTTTGAGCGTGTACATTTTTTATATTACATTAATTTGTAGCGGCCTGCCCTAACGCCAACCGCTAAGTCCGCGCGCTTGCGCTATGCACATCGCCGTGGCTTAGCAACAGAAATAACTACACTGTCACTTCTCTGTATATGCCGGACGGATTTGTTGACATTCATGATCACTGCTCCGCTCCCTTGATTAGTAGCGTGGTGATATATAGCCTATGTGTTATTCTGATGTATAAGCTATATCATTGTAAAGTTTCATTAAAATACATTCAGTAGTTTTTACGCGAAAGAATAACAAACATCCATCCTTCCATACATCCATTCATCCATACTCACAAACTTTCGCGTTTGTAATATTAGTAGGACTAAGGTAGCAGCTTGCTGCAGTTCCTGTGGTATACCCAGGGTCCCGTGCAGTAAGCTCTCGACATCACCTGACAGCCACGTTGAGGTATAATCAAAGAGGAATCTCCCACGAAAGAAAGGTATACATACTATATATAACAGCCCGCCAGTTACCTCTGTTTTTCAGTTCCTTTTTTATCCTCACTAAGTACTTTATTTTTAGCTAACTTTTTATCGCCATGTGGTTAGAGAGCAATCTTGATCAGAATTTATTAATATGTTTTCTGCAGACTCATTAAAAAAAAACCATACAATAAACATAATCACTGAGTTCCGACTATTAATTACCTACTCATCGAGAAGTATTTTATACTGACGCACTCGTGGTTTTTACGGTATTCTTTAATCTTACATACATCGGCGAATTCGAACTGTAGGTATGATTATGGAAAAACCGGACTAATTTTAGACCCTATTGGGGCCCTTTACCATCGAACACCGGGGCGTTAAGCGTGTTGATTATTCACCTGTTCTCGGAGAATTGTGTATCACATATAGAATCGAACATTCAAAGAAATAGTTCTATGTTAAAATGTGCATCAATGGTGTCGACTTTGTTATGCATCTTTTTACACTTATAAGTTGTATCTAATACTTTTATTTGGTTTCATATCATTTTGATTCGAATAAGCAAAGTTTTAGCGACCATTATCATTAAAGGAATACATCACTACTAGACATAACAAACCAAAAAATCCCAGAAATGCATTTCCGGCATTCACAAATAATCCAGACAAAATTAACATTTGCGCTTGCATGATTTCGCATAGAGCTAAAAATTGGTAGACGTTTTAAAGACACCATAATAAAAGATATATCAAAAGTCCCCATAGATTGAACTTCGGATTTTTTTTATTCAAAGTCAAATATTGGATTCTTGCATTATTGTCGTAAGCTGCAACTCTTTTCGCAAAAGTTGGTTAGACAAAGTTGTAGGTCATGTAATTACCTTCAAAATTGTTCTCATTCCTTTTTTGTCCGGATCACCATTTCCGAGCCATCACAATTTTAAAATCGGAAGAAGTCATATCTATCAAATACAAAATTACTTGTTATAGAATGATTCATCAACGCAGAGGCTAAACCGCTGGTCCCGTAAACTTGAAATTTTGGCAGTAGATGCTTTTTATGTTGCTGACATCCACGAAGAAAGGATTTTTCGTTTCTTTTTATCAAGGGTGTGAAGTAATGGATGAGCAGGATTTCAATTCTATACAAACTTTCATCTACCTGAAATCATCAACATGAAAATCATCTACTGTCAGAATTTTAAGTTCATAGGACTAGCGGTTCATGTTCTGCGCTGATGAATCTTACTATGCCGAATGAAATTTTATACTAATAAAATATGACTTCTTCCAATTTTGAAATCGCGATATCTTCGAAATGGTGACTCTCACAAAAAAAAGTGTGAGACAAATTTTGTAGGCGAAAAATAATTACATAATCTACCACTTTGTCCCACCTACTTCTGCGGTAACACTTGCCGTTTACGAGAAAAACGCAAAAATCCAATTTTTTTACTTTGACCTTGAATGAAAACAAATACAGAAGTCCAATCGATGTGGACTTTGATATTTCTTTCATTATGGTGTAGTTAAGACCCCATCAATTTCTAGCTTTATCCGAATTTATGCAAGCTTACTATCTTATTTCGTTTATTTTGACTGCATTAAAAGAACTTTATCATCAACAAAGATATAATATAAGTGACCGGTAGAGTACGACATTGCAGGTGTCTAAATATATCGAATCAATTTTTTGTATAACCCTGAGCAAGTTTAACCGTAAGGAAATATTGAAACGACGTAAAAATCTTATTTTTCAACGACTTGCCTTTTAATAAAACATGTTTTATTGATTTTGATCTGTGATACAAATAAGTGGCCAACTATAAAGTTTCAAAATGATCTTATAACTCTCGTATTAAGAGCAAATTAAACTATTGATTGAAATTGTATTATTGTTCTACATAAAGGTGTGTACCAAATATCAGAACAATCCATCAACAGGAAGGGAGAAAATCAAGGAATTAAGATCATTATGAACAATTTGTTCATCAAGATCAATCTGCAGCTGACTGTACCGGTGCTTGAATTCTATCAAGTGTTACCAACTACGACTAGACAGTTCTCACCGAGCACATTCCACCAAGATGTATCTTTTTAGAAGGTTGAACTTTGAATTAGAATATTCCACTTTCTATCAGAATATTCAATTTTCTATATCAATATTCATTTTAATAATATCTAAATAATCCAATCGTCAAAATAATACGAATGTAAAAATGAATACTAATACATTATCATGTCATTTGACTAGAATGTTTTGTATATTTATTTATGTTCAGTTATTTTCGCAGTAGGTATGTACTTCAGTTTTAGTTTGGATGAAGAATAAAAGATACTTAAGTGAATTTTGAAATCACAATTAGGTATGTATTGTGACACATATACTTGGTCGTTTCATAAATGAAACTTCAAATGTGTCATCGCTTTTGAAACTTAGTACACTACAAGAATGCAATTTTATTATGATCCATTTTTTATTGATGCGTTATGGTATTTTGCATTTTATCAAGTTATATTCAATGACTGGTTCTCTTGAATTTATGCCTGTTCCTTGAGGAGCTAGATAATTCAAATGTTGAATATAGTTAAGAGCTTATTCTTTTTGAAAAGTGGTATTTACTTGATTACTTTTTTGATAATAATAGTTACAATAGCGATAAAGTTTATACTAGTTGGAAAGAATTGTGATACTGTACTAGCGTATGGAATATGTATTTGTACACATTTAAAATTTCTTACATCTGAAACCGTTTCTTATGTAACTTCACATACATAAATATTCCCAGCTAAAAGTTATGTTTATATGTGCTTTTTGAAAACTGTCTTACGAAATAAGTAATTAGTTTTAGACATTTTAGTGTCCTAACAAGCAAGGTGACGCGCTACAACTGATTGCTATTTAGGATTGTCTAAGCACTTAAGTGCCAAAAATTACAAGGCCACCTAGTTGCCAATGATGACCTCTTTGTTTACATACAAGGGCATTGGTATTTGAGTTTCCAACTATTAAAACATAATATTTAAAACGAACTTTTTTATTAAGGTAGATACGTTTTTTGTTTGCGTGGATCACGATCATCTACTTGTACACCTTATCTGAAAAAATATTAAGTGGAAGGCTGTGAAAATTACCTTCTTGGCAATAATAGTGTATTTCTTTTTACCCGACTGCCAAGAAGGGTTATGTTTTTCGCGCGTATTTTGTATGTATGTATGTTTGCAATATTCTCTATTACCTCATATCTTCTAAACCACCGTACGGATTTCAGTGATTCTTATCTCAAATAGAAAGTATTTATTGCCCAAATGTTCTTGGGTACATAAAAGGTAAAAGGTTTTTTGGCGCTACAATGTATGTGGTAGAAAAAAAATTGACTCAAATTGACAGAAATTAGAAGACGATTATAAAAATATATATAGGTATATATCATTACTAAAAAGTATAAAATAAAATAAATTATTAAAAATAAAAAAACCGACTGATGCTGAAAAGATCGAAACAAGCTTTATAGCAGGCGGTACCCATTTGCAAATCTCAAACCAGATGTAAATTAATGGGTATCGCCAGCTATAAAGCTTGTTTCGATCTTTTCAGAATCAGTCTGGTTTTTATTTTTAATTTATAACAATTGTATCTAAATTAAAAAAAAACTATCTTTAAATCACTTGAAAAAAATAAGCTGATTACTTAAAAAAATACATACATACACTCATACCTTTTTCATTAAACAACTTAAGTTTCATTAATTGTTCCAGAACAATTAGAAAGTATTATCATTGGGTTAACTATACCAGTTTCTGTAATCGCATTTCAATGCGGAATCAGCCCTCTGGTACTTCAGTACAAGGTCATTACCAACGGTCATGACAAAAATACAATCACGTTTGTATAAAATTAACTCGTTGGTATTCCAAAACACGTTACCGACTTTATAACCTTTGAAATATATATTAACGAATGATTTTTGTTGATAAAAGAAAATATTATTTCTTTTTCAAGTACACGAGCTCCTACCCGCACTGCTCTACGGCGTTATGTCGGACATCGTTCTTACTACCAGAAATGTGTATTAAAATATTTGATGTTGAACATTTCTTAAATGTGATGATTAATTGTTTGTCAAAGAAAAAATAAAAATACGAGTAGATTAACGTCTCTTTGCGATGACATAATGGATATTCAATTAGACGTCGATTACGCTGCCTATGTATCAAAACATGAGGTTTAATGATAGATGCAGTGGAATTATACTACTCTATCCATTACTTAGTTGAGCTATTAAGCGTGACGGAAAAGTCTTGTTCCGTTGCTGTCTTATCTGGTAGTTTTCCTTAATTCTCTTATTTATAAATAAAATGAATTCGGCAGAAAAAGGATTACCAGTTTGTGCTTCCATTGTACGCCTACATTCCACCGGTACATGGTGGATATACCCATAACGTTTTGGCAACACGTTCTTTGAACTTATGTGTCATTAAAGAGGGGAACTGGAAATCCCTGCCCGAGTCCGTGTTTCTAAAAAGTTATTATCTCGAAATCTTTAAATGTTTAATCAAGTTACTTCTAGGCAAACGATTTTTATCGTAGACGTAATCATCCTCACAACGGGTGAAATAGTGTTGTTATTAATAACTGCCGATCCGCCTCGTCTTCGCACGGGTGGTAAAAACGTTCCTGTGGAAATCCAATATAGCCTATGTTACTAAGGGTGAATGTAGCTTTCCAATTGTGAAGGAATTTTTGAAATCGGCACAATATTTTTGACTTTATTCATTACAAACACAAAAAGACGAGTTGCACTCCGGGAGTGCCGGCAGAAGTGAAAACTTTTTCTTTCTTTCTTTCTTCGTTATATACAGAGAAAAAGATAAAAAGAACATACCATACCATACCTATAATATAGCGCCAATCATAGAACCTATCACTAATTTTCGGTCAGAAGAAATTAATGAATTACAAAAAGAAAAAATAATCACAAAAAGTGTCAGCAGCCCAGGTTCGAACCCGGTACTATCTGAAACCATAGGAACTTACAGTCGATGCGCTTACCGCTAAGCTACGAAGCTCCTTAGCATACCTTACAAAATAAACAATCTGTAGCTAATGTTGTATGACGTCAGTCGTCGGTTACGGTTCAAAGGTCAAGTGATCCTAACGCGAGTTTAACATTTTTTACCCATCCATCGCGGCTAAAGAAGTTGTCACTTCAAAAAACAAATCTTTTACTCTTTATAATAGTAGTGTAAATAACAGAAATAGGTATGATAGGTATACAACTTTGATACTGTGATGTCATATAGTTGTGGTTTATTATACCCATAGCGATGAAAACACGATCATTTCAGTTTTCATTTGCTAGTCAACGCCAAGTCTAAATACTAGGTAGGCTAGGTCTAGGCTGCGATGATTTATGCAAGAACCAGACTGCTGTTGTTTTGTTTAAAAGTCTTGCGTCGCACTTAGTTGCGTAGACCTGTGTGTTACAGGTATTAGCGTACGCCGTGATACTGATGAATACTATAGGTATATGCTAGCGGCCGCCTACGACTTCGTACGCGTGGAGTGTGTTAGAATTTAGTACAAACTACCATTACCTTGATTTCTAAGGATAAATTGTTAGTACACCTCCACAACATCTAAACAGCATTTTATTATAAATTTCAAGTCTCTTCAAAAACATGGGGCTATATAAACTTCCAACCCTCATTATACCCCCTTAGGGGTGGAGTTCCATAAAATCTGTTCGAAGCGGATGTCTACGCCTTCTAAGGAACCTACCTGCCAAATTTCAAGTTTCGTGATTAATCAGTGAGTGGTATTTCGCTTTTAGATATAGAAGATTCATCATAGGTGCAAAATATTTTTAAATCTGGTGAATAAAGGAGTGTAGTCTGCGGTCAATATTTTCTTCTTCATTCTCTAACGAAAGTCTGAGCTGTACTCAGATCACCTTTTTCTTCTAGAAGCTAAAAGTAGAGTTTTTGTGCTGTCAGTGAGAAGACCTAAGGCTTGTCCTGCTTTATCTTCTACACTGACGGCAAACCAACTCTCTGATACTACACGGTCGGCAGCGCGACCCCCTGGTATTCCACACGTTCATGGGCCACGATGACCACTTCCCATCAGGTGGGCCGCGTGCTAGTCTGTCACTGAAGTAGGTTTTTCTTAAAAATCAGTAGCACGACAATTTTATCAAAATCTTTAAAATAATAAATAAATAATTAAATATAGAGTACCATCTGTACCCAAAATAAGCATTGGTTAACTGGTGTTACGGATTCTATCTAGAGAGCGGATAAGAACATCCATATGAAACGTAGAAACACCCACGGTGTTTTTGTACACCGAGTGTTACATATTCGTACATACTAATATTTGCAATAAGCGGGAAAAGAACCTGCGATTTTTGACATGGCAGTCAAACGCCTTACAGCTTCGCCACAGAGGTCGTTGAACTCTTTTACTAATAATTTTTTCACTATTATATTTATTTTCATTACCTTTTTACCCTTACCAACTACCAAAATTTGATTCGCGTCGGTTTAATAGTATACGAAAATTACTGTTATTTTGTATACAAATTATCCACAAGAAAAACAGTTTTTTTTAATGAGTAATAGTAAATAGTTCGCAAGAATGCCGGCAGACGCTCCACTGTCGCCTCAAAGACAGATATAGAGGGAGAAATTTGAATTGGTTAGGGCTAGGTCTGGTAGCTTAGTAATAAACCCCGCCTAGACCCATTCAATTTTTGAAGTGAAAACTTCTTTAGCGGCGCTGGATGGATGAAAAGTGTTAAACTTGCGTCAGGATCGCTTGACCTTTGGACCGTAACATTAGCTATAGACTGGCTATTTTGCAAGATACGATAAATAGCATCGTAGTCGACTTTAAGTCCTTATGGTTTCAGATAGTACCGGGTTCAAATCGGTTTTTGTGATTATTTTTTCTTTTTGTAATTTATTAATTTCTTCTGACAGAAAATTTGCAGAAAATTAGTGATAGGTTCTATGATTGGCGCTATATTATAGGTATGGTATGGTATGTTCCTTTCATCTTTTTCTATGTAAATATATATCTAAGAAAGAAAGAAAGAAAATGTTTTCACTTCTGCCAGCACTCCCAGAGTGCGGGTCGCTCTTCTTTTTTTCTCTTTAATTCGAAATAAAAAAACCAGTATTATCTGATATTACATTGTTAGCATTTGATTACTGTTTCGAGAGAATGTAAGAAAACCCTTATTAAGCGCACGGCATTACAGATACTATAGGTACTTAACTTATAACCGTGTATCAACCTAGATAACAGGCCTTCATCAGGCCTTCATGATTAACAGTGCTGTTATTGTGTTAATTATGATCAATTGTTACGTGTTTCACGCATTGTTCTTTCGGTATCATAATTGTGACTGAACTGAAATTGTGATTCTATAGTTCGTAAAATATAGCTTGATACTTGTGACTTTAGAGACTTCGTTTATAAAGACTGCAACAATAAATTTGTTGTTGGAAAAGTTTTAATTTTTTAAATATTAATAAGACATTTGTATAGAAATCTAGAACACTTTTTTCAAATAGAACTTGTTATCAAGGAGATACTAGTAAAAACAAAGGTAATTTAAAATATTTATTATATTTTATTATTTATATTTTTTTTGTTAGCTTACTTCGTAAACTCTTTTCGCAGCCTTGTAGGGATGTGTAATCGACTGGCCAGCGAATATCGATAAAATAAATGTATGACAATTTCATTAATATAAATTGTATAAATGATTATATCTAATAATTTTTTCACAACAAATTCGTATTTTTTTAGTCTTGCAATACCTACTGCTTTCGCATGCAGCGAACAAGCGGGCGCCATCTTTTTTGAGTGCCCACGCCTTGTATACGCTATCGCTACGTGATTAATATTGTTTTGTCGTTATTACTGTTGCTTTGTTAAGTTTTGTTGTTATTTCTAGTTATTTGTTTTATTTTTGCACCACAATGCCGAAAAGAACAAAAAAAACTGTTTTGAATAGCGAAAGTCGCGAGTTTGTGATTCGTTTGCGCGAGTATTTTGACCGCGAGAATCAAAATGGCGGACCGCTACTACCATTGGAGCAAGTGTGCAATAGAGTTGCTGACGCTCTTGGTATCGGACGAGCTACAGTGTCTCGAATTAGCAAAGAAAAGTATGGAGAATCGTCAAAGGAGATGGTGGCCGAAGATGAGGGAGGTAAAATATTATCGACTCCTAATAAAAAAAGGAAGAGAGTTTCGCCAGTTACCGAAATTGACGACTTTGATGCTGCCGCAATTCGAAATCATATATATGCGTATTACGCACGTGGTGAATTTCCCACGTTAAAAAAAAATATCCGTTTCGCTTAAAGACGCGGATTTATTTAAAGGAAGTCCACCATCGTTGTCCAAAATATTGAAAAAAATCGGCTTTGCTTATAAAAAAAGCGATATAAGAAAAATTTTAATGGAGCGAACAGACATTGCTTTGACCCGAATTGACTTTTTGCGCAAAGTCAAAAATATAACAGATTGGCATAAAGTGGTTTTTCTTGATGAAACATGGCTCAACGCAAACCACACTGTTTCAAGATCGTGGACAGACGATAAAGCGGAGTCTACCACCAGGGTGCCCGAAGGCAAAGGACAAAGATTAATAATTACTCATGCGGGGACATCGTCTGGTTTTGTGCCCAATTGTTTACTGGCGTTTAAATCAGTAAAAACAACAGTACCATGAAGAAATGGATTTTACAAAATTTAAGGAGTGGTTTCTAACTCTTCTAAATAATTTGAGTGAACCACATTTTATTCTGACGGACAACGCTCCGTATCATTCAGTACAAAAAGATAAGGCGCCTACGACAAGCAATCGTAAAATTGAAATTATTACTTGGCTGCAAAACAAAGGAGTAAAAGCCGACAACAGCATGCTCAAGAAAGAATTGTTAAGATTAGTAAGCATTCATAAGCCCCCCACTCCAAGATATATTATAGACGAAATTGCAAAGGAAATGGGCCACACCGTCATCCGTTTACCACCATATCATTGCCATTACAATGCAATAGAACTAATCTGGGCTCAAGTCAAAGGTTCGTATAATCTAAAAAAAAACATACATAAAAAGCTTACAAAGAATTTAGTAGGTTTTTTGTTTGATCGGATACCTTTTTTTTCTAGGTTACGCTGCCAGACATAATGTAGCACCGCCTTTCACAGCAAACAAAATGTTGACATTACTACATGAAGCTTGTGTACATGTAAATGCTGATGATTGGAAAAAGGTAGTTGAGAAGACAAAAAATGTGATTCATAAAGATTGGGAGCGCGATATTCAATTTGACAACATATGCGATCAAGAATTAATTATTAATCTACAGGACTGCTCCAGTGATGAATCAGAATTTGACTTTGAAGTTGATCTCGGCTGTACACCATTTGACAATTAAACTTTTAAAGTCTAAGATCCCAAGCGGTGCGATCGCACGGCGAGTCTATTGTTTACCTATTGTGTCTATTATTTACTCACCTGACAGGTTAAATACCTTCAAATTCATCTTTCATTTCCTTTTTCCTTTCTTTCAATATCGTTAAAATGTATTTTTTTAATAAACTCATTCTATATAAATATCGATAAAATACTAAAGACGTCCCATACTTATTACATGTCATTCTGACAAACGTCAGAGGTATCAAGCTATATTTTACGAACTGTAGTAACCTAATTGGCGGTAGAGCGTTTTACTGCTACTGAAAGGTCGCGATTTCGATTTTCGTTTGATAGTGCGAATATTTTGTATGTATCATGAAATGTGTACTTGTATTTTTTATAATTTTTTATGTAAAATTGTTATCAATTAGTATAAGGAAATTAGATAAGCATCTTTATCCGCGTACTGGAACTTTATGTAGGTTTTTTGCGCTTTGTATTTTGATGAAACAACGGCAACTTTAAAATTCATAATTAATTTGAATTGGAATAAAACATTATGTTCATAAATGTCAGACAAGTGTTTCAGTCCTGTTTTATGCAGACCACGGCATTCTCGGTAAGTAAGTAATTACTGTTCTAGTCGTAGGGATTTCCGTATCTCTCGATTTATCTGCTAGAATTTATTGTCTCATATAGAAAGAAAGAAAGAAAGAAACCGAAAACATAAGAAAAAAAACAAAGGAAAACATAAAAAAAAAGCACAAAAAAATCATTGAAGGTACCTAACCGAACAAAACAAAAAAGAAACAACACAAAGGATATAGGTATATGGTACGTTAATTTGATTTTTCTCATAAGTCTCGACTAGAACAACTGCAATAATTATAATTATTTCCGTATCTATATATCATATTAAAACTATAAACGCGAAAGTTTCTAAGTAAAGATGGATGGATGGATAGATGTTTGTAACTCTTTCACGTGAAAACTACTGAATGGATTTTAATGAAACTTTGCAATAATATAGCTTATACATCAGAATAACACATACGCTACAATTTATAGCGATAACCGATATCGACGCGGTTGGAGCCGCGGACAGAAGCTAGTTTTTAAATATTTCTTTGTGATGGACGATAGACGCGCGACTTATGACTTATGACCAGTTTAATCACTAGCAAGCCATTTTACATTGTTTTAAAATAATAATAATAATCTCGCTATTTATTTACTCACTATTTAATAATCTGCTTTGTCTCCTACACTGACGGCACAGAAACTCTCTGTGTTTACAGGGTCGGCAGCACGACTGTGACTCCCCTGGTGTTGCACACGTCCATAGGCCATGGTAACCACATTCTGTCAGGTGGGCCGCGTGCTTGTATGCCACCCCAGTGGTATAAAAAAAAACGAATGGCTTTAGCACATCACTTATACTATATTGACAAGATCGCCAATAGTCCATTGAAATCTTACTAAGCGCCTGCATTTGTCAGAGATCTTAAGTTATTTCCAAGTTTATGGAGTTATAACCCTTGTCCCACGGTCGCCGATTTATTAACCATTTAACCTAACCTGATGATAGATATTTATAAGGCGATGCGCACACCGGCGTCACTGTCACTGCGCAGATCATCCTTATGAAGGTGCGCACATTTGAAGACGTGAAAATTGATGACGAAATCGCCGCGTATATGGTCACAGTGATACAACAGTCACGGTGACAAAAATCACAAAAGCGCGCATTGCCCTAAATGCAATACTGAAAAGAATTTGAACTCTTTAAGTTTCTTTGTTTCAATTAAATAACGTGTATTTAAATGAACTGGCAACGTTCAAGGTACTGCACATAGCCAGCCTACCTTTGTGCAACGCTGTTACTGCTTCCTTATGTTACAAGTTTATGTTTACTACTACTTCGCGTTCCACAGCTAGGTATGTTTTACCATCCTCCTTCGAGCCTTATCCCGTCAGTTTGTGTCAACTATCAGTCTAACAATAATACGGCTGATCTTTCAACAAACAAGGTGTCCTAACAAGGTGTCCTTCCAAATTCCACGCACACTCAGGTTGTGGAACGAACTTCCTGCCGTGGTTTTCCCAAGCGACTACAATATGGGGTTCTTCAAGAAGGGTATTAGAAGGTAGCGATAACCGATATCCATGCGGGCGGAGCCATGGGTAGAAGCTAGTTTTTAAATATTTCTTTGTGATGACTCATTGACGACAGTTTCGCGGCTTATGACTATCACTAGCAAGCCATTTTTCATTGTTTTATATTAACAGTAATAATCTCGCTATTCCTGCTTTGTCTCCTACACTGACGGCACAGAAACTTCTGTGTTTACAGGGTCGGCAGCACGAGTGTGACTCCCCTGGTGTTACAAACGTCCATAGGCCACGGTAACCACTTCCCATCAGGTGGGCCGTGTGCTTGTCTGCCAACTAAGTGGCATTAAAAAAAAAAGGTATCCTACCGTACTGTGTATCTACCGGTACTGAACCCAAGTGTTCCGTGATATACCCTGGATCCTTTCCTACCGAATTCTATCATTAACACGCATTTTGGACGTGCCATCGAGCTGCTGGTCAGGCTATATAGCAGTTACGGATGACTGGAGTTTAGGTTAACACAATACCTATTTGTGTCAGTTTTGTATACGTAAAGTTTAAAAAAGTACACATAACATAAACATTATCAATGATAACACTGAAATATACAGCAATATAAATCTACGAACATAATAACAATAACAAAAACGCACTTTCAGTGAAAAAACCTACTTAATCCAGTAATTAACAGATTTAACTTACGATATAGTTAAATTAATTGTATAAATTCGGTTCCCACAATTATTTTTATTTAAATTTGACAAAAATCTGCTATTTATTTCCCGACTATCAAGAAGTGTTATTTTGTTCGCGTATTTCTTGTAATGTATGTTTGTAATTAAAGGTATTCATCGCCTAATGGTTTTGGATACACAAAATGTAATAAAGCGGCCAAGTGCGAGCCGGACTTGCCCATGATGGGTTCCGTAGCAGCAAGTTGATCGATGTTGATTGAATAAAAGGTAAATTGCGGTTTACGCTTTATGAAAACAAAAACTAGATGGAAGTTTACATGGCAATGTACATGATATGTTTCATTTAGTTTTATTATTGTCTTATTTTAGAAGTTACAGGACACACACATTTTATCACTTTGGAAGTGTCTCTCGCACAAATCATTCAGTTTAATGAAAATAAAAAACCGTACTGATAGTGAAAAGATCGAAACAAGCTTTATAGCAGGCGGTACCCATTAATTTACATCTGATTTGAGATTTGCAAATGGGTACCAAAAAAAATTCACTCATATTTATCGAGTGGAGTATCAGAATAGATACCCCACTCGATAAATTTGAGTGATTTTTTTTTACCACATACATTTTGGCCCAAAAACCCAACTTATATATTTTGTTCGTATTTTATGTACCCAAGAAAACTTGGGCAAGAAATACCTTTCATTTGCGACATGGATCATTTAAATCCGTACGGTGGTTCAGCAGATATTAGGTACTAAAGAATATTACAAACATACATAAGTACATACAAACAAACGGATACGCGCGAAAAACATAACCCTTCTTGGCAGTCGGGTAAAACAATGGTAATAAAAAGAGAAACCTCAATATCTTTTTTTTTTGAAAATTTACTGCTACTATTACTACTCCACCCCACGTGTATGGGTGAAATGAAAAAATAATAATTCAGTTCTAAGTATGGGGATCCCACAAAATTTATTGTTTTTTTTTTCTATTTTTGTGTGCAAATTTTAATGCGGTTAACAGAATACACTTAGGTACCTACTTACCAGTATAGTTCTTATATTTTCGGAAAAAAAGTCGCTGTGAAATACGGATGGACAGACAAACAGACAAACGTGATGAATCCATAAGGGTTCTGTTTTTTGCCATTTGGCTTCGGATACCTAAAAAAGCTATATTGTGAACTACTGACGTCAAAATGTATGTTGTCAAAAGTATTTTGGCTCAAAATAATAGTGTAGAGTATCAAAATAAAGGAAACTTAAAGAAGATTACAAAAATTTACATGTGTCATAATTTCTTCGTTATAACTAAAAAGTATTTTTCATCCAGTTTATGATTTACAAATGGATACCGTCTCTCTCTCTTTTTTTTTCAGTCGGGTTTTTTTATTTTTAATAATTTATTTCATTTTTATCATTATTATCTGACACAGTAGAAACGATGCCCTTGTTTTTGTCAGATATATGGAAATTAATTGTAACTGGAATCATATGCAACATGATTACAGCAGCAATGCCTCTGTCAATATAACATACCCGTATTCGCCAATATTATCATACGAATCGTTGAGATTATGATCACCTTTGTATGGCATTATTCAAGTGAAACTGAGTAATAAAACTCCTTGTAATTCATACATCGTTCTATTATTCAAAGCTTTTCGTGGTTGCAGAATACTGACGATCTTATTAGTAGTTTTTTGTTGCGAACAAATGTACTATTAAATATATTTATCTTTATAAAAGGTGAGACTAAAGTTCTATAATTCCTTAGCTTAGTTTATTTAGTTTCTTAATGTTGAATAATTGTTAGAAAAAAGTGAAATAATCCCTACTCCGGTATTTCTTGAATTAGATTTACGCAAAATAAAGATGAATTTCAATAACATGCTTCAGTCAGTAGGTATAACGATTAATGATAATTCTGTTTACCAAACTTGCTTACTCTAGTCCTCTTTCAGCAATCGTTCTTAAACAACACACGGAACAACATGTGGGGACGCCCACATGTTGTTTAAGAACGATTAGGACAGTGAGAAGATTAGAGGCATTCACCTGGGTGAGAATGATTTGATTTTTTCAAATATATGTGTAAGTTAAAGCTAATAATTAATTAAGTTTAGCCTTAACGTTAAATTTGTATTAAGGAGTATTGATGGATAAACAATATTGTTTTGTTTGTGTTTGTTAGAATCTTGTATGTGACCACATTACCTGGGGTACAGCGATATGCATATTATTATAGCCCAGTCAACACTACTAAATCCACACAGTGTCTCCAATATCTGACTTATTATCAAGAGAGCTGGTATGTTCGCGATGCTGAAGATCCACCATCCTCCGCCACTACTTTCTTTTGGAGAAGAATTCCCCTCATTTATCACTTGAAAAGCCCTCGTGACACGTGCCTCTTTTTCTGGTTCGTTAAAACTGACAGCCTCATTATCCTCCGGCTCTTATCCCAAGTTTATTTGGGGTCGGCGCATCGCGTGTGTTTCTTCCAAACATCACTTATTATTACAGTCATCTCAACATTTTCTTAACCATATAATTTTTCCCACAGTCCATCCACTTCCTTTAAGTTCTTCCTCTTCCCCTGTAGCCATCCACTTCCATAGCTATAGTTAATGCCTTCCTTACGACATTACATTCATCCCTACGCATTACCTGTCTGAACCAGGAGAATCGATTTCATCGTAACTTTTCCGTGAATGGTGCTACTTTCAAACTTCCTCTAAAATATTCATTCCTAATCTTGTCCATTCTTGTCACACCACACATCTATCTCAACATTCGCATCTTGGCTACATGCAAACATCTTTCATTCGTCACCTTTACAGGCCAGCTTTCCTATCCATACAGGATGGCAGGCTGGATCATACTCTTGTAGATTTTTCGCTTAAGACGAAGGGGCATTCGCGAGTTACACCGTAGTTGCCGTAACCTGCCGTTATTTCATCCAACCAATGTTAATCCTGTGATATAGGACTCGATCTAATTCTCTATCGCTATGCAGTACTTAACCGAGATACCTAAAATCGGAGCAGGTTGGTATAGGAGCGTCATCAAGCGCTGTGACCGTGGAGCTAGAGAGATCGCCGAAATCGCAGAACATGTATTCGGCTTTGGTTCTGCTTATTTTCAGGCCAACATTATCTAGCTTTTGTTGCCACTTGGCCAATCTGCTCTGGACTTCGGTTCCATCCTCACCAACAAGGACACTGTTCATCGGCAAAAAGCATACACCAGGATGCCTCATCCTGTACATCCGATGTCAGTACATCCAAAATTAACAAGATGAGGTACGGGCTTAAAGCTGACCCTTGGTGTTAGCCTACAACCACACTAAAGTCATCAGTGTTACCCACGGCCGACCGGACATGCGTATGGGATTACCTGTACATAGCACGGATTAATTTTACATACAAGGCCGTTCGGGGTACTTTACCGTATGCCTTATCGAAGTCCACAAACACCGTGTGCAGGTTCTTATGCACACATCTATATTTTTAGCATAGTTGGCGCAATGCGAATACGGAATCTGTGGTACTCCGCCCTGGCATAAAACCGAACTGGTTCTGGGTTATCTCACTCTCAAGCAATTGTTTCTCTATTATTCTCTTTCATCACTTTCAAACTATATGACATGAGCTTTATTCCTCGATATATATTGCAGTCCCGTACATCACCTTTATTTTTTAAATGGGCACTAGTTCACTATTGCACCATTCGCTTGGGATTATCACGTCCTGCCACATCTTATTGAAGAATAAAGTTAGCCACCGACATTCATCTTCTCTCAATATCTTCCATACTTCCAATGGTATTCCATTTGGTCCTACAGCTTTGCCATTCTTTATACTTTTTACCGCTTTTCTACCAATATTCCAAGACCTATCTTCTAGCTCTCCACTCCATTCATTCATTTCATTGAAAAGTAAAAAAAAAAATGTCTTCCATCGTGTTTTTTATTGTATAAAAGGACAGATTTTTTTGCAAGAGGATGGTTCCTCTTGCAAAAAAATCTGTCCTTCTTCTTTTATACATTTAACATGTTTAAAATCTTTCGTTCTTTCTTCTCTTATCTTTGCCATTAGGAAGAGTTCCTTTTGGCCGCAAGGTTTATCAAGCCGACAGTATATTTTATCTTGTGCACTTACCTTTGCCCTTTCTTTCACTGAAGATATCTTTTGCCTTTGCTCTTATGTAATGCGCCATTTCTTCCCAACACTCTTTATTGTTTTATCTTCCATACACTTCATATCCGTCATCTTATCTACTATCAGTTTCTTTAATCTACTGGCATACTTCTTATTTTCTATTCTATACCATCCCTCTTCTTCCTTTTTGATTTTAATTGGCTCAATTTTGATTTTAGTTTGCATTAGTAGCAATCGGTGTTGGATTGCTAGATCTTCCCCTGGCACTACTTTACAGTTATTCACACTGCTGAGTTTATCTCTCCTAGTTTAGAAAAAGTCTATTTATGTCGCGTGAAGGCTACTCTAATAAGCGATGAGGTGTTCCTTATTCTTTTTGAACCATGTTTTTACAATAGTCAAATCCAAAGTAAAGGTGGCTTGAAGTAAAGATTCCCCGACCTCGTTTCGATTCCCATGTGCCCAACCTCCATGAAACCTTTCGTAATTCACCTTTTCTCCGACGTGTCCATTAAAATCACCTTCGACAAATACCTCTTCACTATCCAGAATATCCTGAATATCCATCATCAAGGCATTAAATTTCACGCAAAACAATTTTTTCACCTCGTCATTCTGCGTTTGAGGTGCGTATACACTAACCACATTCATTATTCGGTTCTCAAGTATTATTTTTACGATAATTATCCTGTCACTTGATTGTTTTACAACCATCACACATTTTTTCAATCCATCGGCTAGCACAATTCCTACTACATTTGTTTTCCCATCTCCCCTACCATAATATATCTTATAACTCTCTCCTATCTCTGTAGATTTTATACTTTCCATTTAGTTTCCTGTAAACATGCTATTTTAATTCGTCGTCTTTCAAAACATCTGCTAGCTGTCTTCCTCTTCCAGTCATTGAACCTATGTTTCAACTTCCAAACCTTATACACACTTCTCTTGCTACCTGGACTAGATTCTTACGTTGCACCCGCCCGCGTTGGTGTTGGTCCATTTCTCACAGGGACCAAGTGCTGTTCCTGCGCGTCGCCTCGGGGGTATGCGCTAGACCTGTCGCACTCACTAATACTCATAACATCCGTGTTTTAGAAAGGTTACGTTCTTTTCACGACCGGCCGCCTGCCCGATGTCAACCGTTCTTGGGAATGCTATTGCTGAAGTAGCAGATGTCAGCTGTTTGGAGTGACCCAGAGCATGGTTTACTCTCGCCTTGGTATACCTCCTTATCTACTCTACTACTCGTTTTTCCTATCTTTCAGTAATCCAACCCATACAGAAATTGCCAACTGTTAGGACCGATGTTACCCACTAAAAATCTCTACTGTCCGGACGAGTAGTGACTGCCTCAACCTAACTATATACCCACTCCGCCATCATCAAACCATTAAGAGGTTTCGTAGTTCGGCGTTCCCCAGTAAGGAAATTAGTTAATCACTCGGGCCCATACTAATAAACAATTACACTGGCTATATAAAGCTGTATATGAAAAAAATATATAGATTTTTTTCTTAGTAAGGGCCAAATTTTGTTTCTACGTTATAAAACATAGCCCATACCATATACATGGGTTTTAACATGTTCACAATATAAAAACTGATTTAACCATAAACATTTATATGGCAAACGTGTACGTGAAAATACAAGTACCTAAGTACGGATGACGTAAAAGCAATTATGTTTTTGTTAATACGGATGTACAGACAAAACTACATTGGTTTTTAATAACTGTCATCTATACGTTTCTATGGCAAATCATAATGAGGAAAACATTGTGGGTACATCGAAAATATTATTGGTACTTATTCTGGGAGTAACTAAAATTGGAAGAATCTAAAATAATTATATAATTATAATTATAAATAATTATATCTATAAGGTCGTTTGGTTTATACCAAATCTACACAGTACTGTCTACTGATCAAGATTGATTTGTAAGTATAATTTGACTACCGCTGAACAGATTTAGCGAAAGTTTTTTTCATTATTAATATCGCGCTTTTATGTACACTGAATCGTGAATTAAGTTGTGGATAACAGCTAGTTTATAATACGAGTATAAAGTAGCATGATTTATGTATTCAAGTGCGTGAGAGGTTATTAACCTCCTACGCAACAAGCTTCATTATAAAACTTTTTTTGCCGTCCACTGACGTAGACCTATTAATACTGTGCTAAGTGTACAACAATTTTGTATCTAAGTCCTTGAAAATCACATATTATAAACAATTTGAACTCAGCGGTGATGATATTATTTCTCGGATGGAATTAATATTTAATTTTGTACTTGTGTAAGATAATAAATAAATTATCAAAAATGAATAAAATAATTTTAGACACACTATTATGAGTTTGACCCAACTACGAGTATTATACGTATGTCACGTGCACACCCACAACAAATGAAATAAAATATGTTCACGTTCTGGCTGCAAATGTCAAAATGCAATAAAGTTGCTCCTTGATAAACCTGATTATCGTTCAAACAACAATAAAATCAATGATAACCGCAAACCTAGTCAACTACTCATTTTTAGATTTTAACTACTTAGTGGATTCTAAAAAAATATTTTTAAATTTAATTCAATTTATACCATCGTCTCTACTGTAGACGCTCACTGCGCCTCTACGAGAATGAATTGTGACAGGAGTCAACAATTCTTCCTCATTAGTGACCACGATTAGAATACTAACTCACTAAAAGGACCTTGTCCCTGACTCTAAAAGCGATCGATGATTAATATAAGAATAGATCTCACAAGGGCCCCTCTTGTCGTACATTGGAAGGTCAAGGGATTATGTTGAAGTTGAACCGACTAAAATATAAATGCGACATTCCTTGGGAATAAAGGAGTTCCTGTTTCCTGACTATGGAATAAAAATATTAGTCCAAATTGAACGCAATTAACCGTTAATAGACAATTATTTTAAGCTTGATTTCTGTTGTTCTGTTGACTATTATACTAGTGTTTCGTGTGACGTTTGGTGACACTGTTTTCCGTACCAACTAAGTCTGAGGCTATTTCCTCTTGTATCAGGTAGATACGTAGAATAATTGACTAGCCCGAAACTTAGGCCACTTTACCTTGATAGCATATCTGCAGCTGCAGGCTTTTTCTATATATATATCCAACAGGTTTTGCGTAATTTACTAACCAAGAAACAAACTTTGCGCCTTTTCCTCTATGCAAGTAGCAAAATGCGATGTTTTATAAGTTTTGATTCGCTTTCAGGTTAGTTTTACTTTCTTTTTATTTAGCTTAGTGATTAAAATAAATAATCTAAGTGAGAAGGATTTGTTTCCTTTTTTGCCTTTATTCTTGCCAGGTCCTTTACTGGTCTGTCGACGTGCCTTTAAATACCTCTGACTAAGAAATTATATATGCTACCGGAAGTAGCGATAAAGTGGAAAATGGTTTAAATTATATCAAATATCCTTTTGACGCACAAGTTTATTGAAAAATTTCGCACACAGTCACATCGTAAAAAGAGAAATGAGGAAAATAAAAACTTGCTCCGAATTTCTTCAAGTTCAACTTAAGTAGAAATAATGTGTTAAAAATAGAGTTAAAGTTACTTCCGCAAGTCAGTTTTCTTGTTTTATTTTTTATTTTCATTCAAAAATTTTATAGTAATCTCTTATTGGTGACTGTAGGGACAGCATAATGGAGTTAACTCTAAGCACCGTATTCCAGAACGATACTCAGTCCTAAATCTCGACATATAACTGGAACGTAGGACTAATTCGGCTTCGCAAGGGTGGTAAAAACTTTTTCGTGGAAATCCAACATAGCCTATGTTACTCAGGGTGAATGTAACTTTCCAATGGTGAAGAATTTTTGAAATCGGCACAGTAGTTTTTGAGTTTATTCATTACAAACATATAAAAATACAAATCTTCCCTCTTTATAATAGTAGTATAGAGTATAGACGACAGATCTAATGTGTGAGAATCTATTCACAACCTAGTGTTGTTCTTGAATACTGGCCTAATCATCGTCATCTACATTTAGACGTTACCCTGATTGCATCCGAGGCCGAGATCCTTGGGCCCTGAGGCCCTTGGGCCTCAGGGTTCGCCTTGCGGCTCTTCTTCCTCCAATTCGTACGATCTTGGGTGTCTATGGTAGTGAGACCATTTGCACCATGTCACCCTTCAAGCCAGGAATTCTTGGGCCTACCCCAAGAATTCCTGGCCTGGTAAGGTTTGAATCCTGGCTATTACACCAGCACTTAGCTTAGTTGGAGGGGTTAGAGGGAATATTAGTAATTTCGATAATTTCGGTTGCTAATATCCTTTTAATAAAATAAAAAAAAACGGGTTGCACTCTGGGAGTGCCGTGCCGGCAGAAGTGAAAACATTTTCTTTTTTCCTTTTTCGTTATATACATAGAAAAAGATAAAAAGGAACATACCATACCATACATATAATATAGCGCTAATCGTAGAACCTATCACTTAATTTCTGCTAATTTTCTGTCAGAAGAAATTAATAAATTATGAAAAGTAAAAATAATCACAAAAAATAATAAATTACAGAAAGAAAAAATAATCATAAAAAGTAATAAATTACAAAAAGAAAAAACGATCACCAAAAGTAATAAATTATAATAAGAAAAAACAATCACAAAAAATCCCTGAAGGCCAGCTGGTTTGAACCCGATACTATCTGAAACTATAAGGATTTACAGTCGAAGTGCTTACCGTTTAAGCTACGACGCTATCTATCGTAACTTACAAAATAGATAGTCTGTACCTAATCTTGTATGACGTCAGTCGTCGGTTACGGTTCAAAGGTCAACTAATCCTGACGCTTCCTTAACATTTTACACCCATCCAACGCCGCTAAAGAAGTTTTCACTTCAAAAAATACCGGGAATTGGCGGGGGCGCCATTGCCAGGCTGTTGCTGCAAAACAGCGAAAGCGACTCTGACATTTTTTCTGAGATGTCACGGACATGAAGGCTGCCGCGAATGCGACAGTTCTTCACGCGATCTTTACGCGTGACTCCGCACATCCATCGTAGCATTTTCATCTCCGTGTCACGCAGCGCCTGCTTGTGTCGCTTCAACGGCAGCCACGCCTCACAGCTGTGTAAGAAAACAGGACTTTTCGATGTCTTGTAGACCTGTCCCTTCAAACTATCGCGACGGCAAAACGTGTCTTGACGTCTTAGTCGATGTCATCAGTCACGTGAAGTACAGATCCCAGGTACTTAACCCTGGTCCGAGGGGCTGGCCTAATGTGTTCCATTCCATTGCAGTCACTCCTGCGTCTTCTATATCTAGTCTATCTCAGCTATTTTTTTTACAAACTCTTATTCAACATCTGTAGGGCTCTGTCCCATCGCCCTTATTTCAAAATATTTACAAGTACCTATACTCTGTCCATTATTACCTATACTTTGTCCTAATATCAGTGTCTGTCTAGTGAGCTGTCTAAAACTAATAATTATATTATTAGTTTTAGACAGCTCACGCCCATGAAGTTTTGTATTGTTTACGTTAAATTTTCAAACAAATAGTATTGTACTGCGTGCACGGTTACCGCCCACTTAGTGATGTGACATAACGATTACTATGATTGTGTCACAGATTACAAAGAATCGGTAGAAATAAATACTATGAATAAATCTTTCTTCATAATATATTAATAAGGTGTAATGTGTAATTTAAACAGAAAGGAAACAAAATTTTCATTTAAATTTCTAATATTAACACGACTCGTCAGAAACTTCATTTCAACTTGATTGGTCCGATGAGGAGTCTTCAGTAATATTTATGATTAGCTCTTGTGTGCATAAATTATCAAATGGAATGACCCGGTCCCAATCAGACATTATGACTCTCTTCGTTCTCTCCACCACACTTGCCCAGTTTTCGGTCGTCACGTGGCTGGGTGCAAGCGTTTTCTAGTAATTTTAACATTTTATTCGCTTTGTATTGCTTTGCAGCATGCCCTTTTACTTGTGCCCATATAAGTTCGATGGCATTGTATTGACAGTGATACAGAGGATTCCTAAGGATGATATGGCCATATTCTGCTGCCATTTCATCGACCCAATACCGTTTTGGTTTCTTCTTGTTTTTTAATATTTTTAATAATTATATTTTTAACATAGTATCGTCTACATTTTCTCCTTTATCACGTAGCCAATTAATAATTTCATGTTTTTTATTGGCTTATGATGAGGCGTTCTCCTTTACCAATAGGTACTGCGGAGGTGGAAGCAGCAGTGTCGTCAGTCCAGGACCGAAATACGGTGTGGTGAGCGTTGAGCCATGTTTCATCCGTAAAGACAACATTTGGCCAATCTTGAATTTTTTTGCCTCTTTTAAAAAGTCACATCGTGCCAAAGCAAAATCAGTGCGTTCCATTAATATTTTTCTTTTATTAGACTTTTTAAATGAAAAGCCAATTGTTTTCAAAACTTTGGCCAAAGACGATTTTTCACCACGACAATGGTCTACATTTCTTTTCAAAGAATAGATAAGATTTCTTAAAGTTGGAATTTCTTTTGACGTGACAACGTCTTATAAATTGGTTTGCCGGGCGACACTTCAAGAAACTGCGTTACGCTCTGCGTTACGCTCCGCGTTATGCGCTTACAATGAGAGCGAGTGAGAGGCACGCGTCCCGCCTAAGAGCGAGAGAGACAGACATAAAAAGTGAAAGGCACGCGTCCCTTCCACTCGAGCACAGTTAGCCCGCCTAAGAGCGAGAGAGACAGAGCGAGAGAGAGAGAGTGAGAGAGATAGGCATACACACCGGTTCATGTCTTGTAATTAATAATTTAAAATTTAATTTTGTTTATAATTCTTGGTATAAATAAATGTTTTAAATTGTTACTATTATTTCATCCTTCTTCCTACTATACGAATGAATATTCACATTAAAATTATTATACCACTCAAAGTCGTTGTCACGTAAAACTTTCGCCTGTATATCGACTTTACAGGCAACCAAATTTTTTTTCAGATAATAGTCATATACATGACGGCGAATGGCGTCAGCGTCAAATCGTCAACATTTGTAACAACACGAGGCCGGCGTTTACTTTTAGGTGTAGAAAACTTGTTGTTTTCTAAGCCGCTCTTGGCGTAGGCTTCGGTAGTAATTTTAGTTACACTTGAAATACTGATACCCAACGCGGCCGCAACTCGGTTTCGCACTTGCGAAATTGGTATCTGCGGACCGCCATTTTGATTTTCTTGCTCCAAGTAATCATGAAGTTTAAGCACTAATTCTCTCGATTGTCTTTTCAACACACGTCCTTTCGGCATTCTCACGATCAATGAACTCTGCGAGAAATAAAACTACTCAACTCGAGGTATAACAAATAAGAAAGAAAACTCAGCGAACGTAAATGCGTGTGATTAGCACGGGCGTTTTGTTGCGAGTGACAGACCACGTCAAAATGGCGACCGGGCGGACGGAGAGTTGGTTAATGTTGCAAGTTGACTTATATAATTTTACGATTTTACGATGCAATTTTTACAGTTTCTAATATTTATTTTTATATTAATAAATAAAGACGCAAATAAATGGATTTATATTTGTTTACAAGAAATCTAAGAGAATATTAAATCGAAACGCACGTTTATCGAAATCGCTTATTTTGTTTACGTACTTAATTCGAATAATGATATTAGTACAATCGGAATGTTTATTTATTTATTTATTTTATTTATTTATTAGGTCTACCAACAGTTGTTTACATTAATACACGACATACATAAAATTATCAGAAAAAACTTCAGACAATGTAACAACTACTTAAAGGATAACACAACATGCAACAAATTAATGGAGGATACTTAATTACTAAATATATTTAATAAAACCATTACATAAACAATTTAGACATTATTAAAACTAAAAGAATAAAAATAAAAAACATTAAGAACTTAAACTTCACAAAGAAAGAGAAAGTAAAAAAAGATAGGAACACAACAGCAATATTTATGTTTTAAGTGCCTAGGTAATTCAAAGTTTTTCTTTTTTGAATATCCACTGAGTCAACATGTAGATCAATTATGTCACTGATACTGTTGACAATCTTACATACTCTTACATATGGGGAATTAGCCCCTAAAACTGTCCTTCTCAAAGGTGGACAGAGAGGAGTGATTGAACCACGAGGAAGTCTAGAAGGAACATTAAATCTAAATAAAACCAATAGACGTGGGCAGACAACTTGGTGCTGAAGTACTTTAGATGCAAACATAGCATCACTTAACTTTGCGCGACACTCAAGGGTTTGCATTCTAAAATGTACTAGCCTGCCACTATAAGAAGGTACCTTTTTGGTGATTCCATTTCTAAAAGCTAGGTGCCAGACAAAACGCCTCTGAATTCTCTCGAGACGCAAGGCGTGTACCGAGAAATGAGGAAGCCATATAATACTACAGTATTCTAGGGTGCTACGTCTCAAGCTGTTGTAAAGCAACATTTTTGTGCGGTTGTTGCAAAAGCTTTTACTATTTCGCAACACAAACCCCAACATCTTGGAAGCTTTCTTAATTATTTCATCTACATGAGGCGTAAAAGTTAACTTTCTGTCAAACAATACTCCAAGATCCTTTACAGTTTCTACCGCAGATATCTTGTCTCCTTCTATGTGGTAACTGTGGTTTAATGCATGGAGCTTACGCGTAAACGTTAAATGATGACATTTGTTAACATTCAGAAGCATCCTGTTACTTTTGCACCATGACACAAGTCTATTTAGGTCATCTTGTAGCTGCCCAGCATCTTCATCGCATTTTATTATCTTCATAAACTTGAGATCATCTGCATACATAAAAACCTCGGAAAAGTGAAAACACTCTGGAATGTCGTTTATGAAGAAGATTGGGCCTAGAGGCACGCCTAGACGAACGCCTGAAGAAATGGACATAAAGTTAGACTCATAGCCATTAAGCACTACTGAGAAAGCTCTATTTTTCAAGTTCGATGACAGCCAGTCTAATAACGATCCCATTATGCCATAGGCCTGTAATTTTGAGATAAGGATACTGTGGGGTACCCTGTCGAATGCTTTTGAAAAATCTGTGTAGATAACATCGGCTTGATGGCCCGAGTCCACTGCACTTATCAAAAGCTCCGTAAAAGGAACTAGATTCGAAGTCGTGGATCGATGAGCTACAAAACCATGTTGATGATTGCTTAAGTAACGCTTCAAATGATATTAGTATATCACATTTGATATACTTTTGTACATCAATAACTTTGTCAATCGTCGAGCTGTCAGAAGACTAATATAATGGACAAAGTGTACAATGACTAAAGTTCAACGCGTGTATATCTTGCTCCTTTATATCATTAACCTTTGAATTTAGCAGTAAATCATTCTGTACATATTAAAGAGCACTATGTTTATGCGTTTTATGTAAGCGATAGCGTAAACTATGCTTTGTTAAAATAAATGTACATTATTATTATTTTTTGACAGAAGCCCAAATTTATCAGCTGCTCTGGTACCAACAGTGAGCTCCCCAAATATTGAAAGAGCTTGAACTATCTCGTCTGGGTTAGATGAGATTCAACGTCTATGCTGTATATTAAAGAATACATTGCAAGAAAAATTTCGAAAATGTTAAAAACATCTGATAATCGTTTCAAATTATGCGTGTTATACGCAGTATTCAGTACTATTATCTATACAGTGTATCTTGTACTGCTTTCGCGTAAGTAAGTGCAAGTTATGAGTTGACAAAGTCAATTGCAACGGGATAACAACAAAAAACAAACATTGATTTTTGAAGTGAAAACTTCTTTAGCGGCGTTGGATGGGTAAAAATTGTTAAACTCGCGCGTCAGGATTGCTTGACCTTTGGACCGTAACCGACGACTGACGTCATACAATATTAGCTTTAGACTGTCCATTTTGCAATATACGATAAATAGCTTCGCAGCATAGCGGTAAACGGTGGCCTTATGACACTTTTTGTGATTATTTTTTCTTTTTGTAATCTATTACTTTTTGTGATTATTTTTTCTTTTTGTAATTTATTACTTTTTGTGATTATTTTATCTTTTTGTAATTTATTAATTTCTTCTGATAGAAAATTAGCAGAAAATTTGTGATAGGGTCTATGATTGGCGCGTATATAACGAAGAAAGAAAAAGTTTTCACTTCTGTCGGCACTCCCAGAGTGCAACCCGTCTTTTTTATCTTGAATATATTCTTGAACTAAACAAATGAGCGAGACCTGGCCCTCTGCCATCACCTCAACAGGCCAATCATACTTAATATATCAGATAATGACAATGCTGTACACATTGTATAATCCTGTCCCTTTCTTTCAACGACTCAAGGCTGAAAGAACAATTCTATAGAATTGACGGTAGGTCTCGGGACCTGCATCACAGATATATACCTCGGAACACGTTTCTTGGGCCTAAATTGTGAGACAAACGAGGCCCTGGCGCACGCGGATTGTTTCGTAAATTTGAGTTTGTCCACCGACGAGCTATCCTCGAAAGACACTTAAGAAACGCGTACTACGCGTATAGAGCACATTTTGAGGACATTTTAGGTGCAAGATATATTTCCCGAGCAATACTCAATACCAAGGTTCAACTGTCCATGTCATGTATAGGAGGACAATATAGGGAGGGCTCGTGGGAGCCGGACTGTGATGTGCGCATGCGCAGTATGTCACGTACACATAAACTTACGATCACGTATCAAACGATCGAGAATAGTAATAGTTTTGTAACGTACGATAAAAGGTTATGTAAATGTGATTGGAATAGTTACATGTATGTACTTGCGCTTGTGTCCCCATGGGTTAGGTAGATAGAGGTCTACTTCTTCATTCTAGCGTTAATCCCAGTCGCATATGAAGCTTTTTAATTTGGAGTCTGGGGTCCACTTTTTACGAGTCTAACTGCGGATTTGGCTAAACTTCGCTATTTTCCGTGAAGCAACTGCCATCTGACCTTCACAACCGAAAGGCGATATCGAAGCATTGCAGCTAGACCAGTGTTGGATTTTTGAGGGCTCCAACTACCCGTAACGACTGCCATAGATGTTTGTATGACAACCGGGACCGACGGCTTAACGTGCTCTCCGAGGTATGACCAGACCAATGCAAATACCCATTTTCATGCATACAAATATGTGCACTGAGCGGGGATCGAACCCGCGCCTCCTGCGCAGCGGCCGCGTTCACTACCGCTTCGCCACGGAGGCTGTGGAGATAGAGGTCTAACACTATTATATAATTGTACATTGGAGATGGTTGTTCGCGATGGACGCAAAAAATTCTAAACGAATTCTGTTGCGGTTTTTTAAGTGAAAACTTCTTTAGCGGCGTTGGATGGGTAAAAATAGTTAAACTCACGCGTCAGGATCACTTGACCTTTGAACCGTAACCGACGACTGACGTCATACAACATAAGCAGACTGTTTATTTTGCTAAATACGATAAGAAGCTCCTTAGCTTAGCGGTTACTTATGGTTTCAGATAGTACCGGGTTCGAACCTGGGCTTTTGACACTTTTTGTGATTGTTTTTCTTTTTGTAATTTATTACTTTTTGTGATTATTTTTCTGTTTGTAATTTATTAATTTCTTCTTACAGAAAATTAGTGATAGGTTCTATGATTGGCGCTATATTATAGGTGTGGTATGGTATGTTCTTTTTATCTTTTTCTCTGTATATAACGAAGAAAGAAAAGGTTTTCACTTCTGCCGGCACTCCCGGAGTGCAGCCCGTGTTTTTTTTTGTTAGAAAGGTCTTAGTCAGACTTAAAATCTTATGTTTGTTTGATTGCAATCGGTTGAGTAGAACCGGCGATAATAGATCCACGCGGGCGGAAGGCTCGTGTATAATAAATAAGTAATTATTCTAGAACTTTATATACAACGCTATCTAGTAACTTGTGTTATGGATTATAGAATACGGATAAACAATTAGCCGAAAGTTTGCAGTCGATCCTCCGCCTTAGAGCGTTTTCACATTCATCAGATATCGGTGTCGGACGCCGATAGCTGACATCCGATAGTCGAAACCTTGTGATGGTTTTCACATTTATCCGATAAAATCGACCCGATAAGGCCATTTGCTTGAAAGCACAGACTACTTACGGATGCTACGGATAAAAAAAAGACGTGTGGCACTCGGGGACTGCTGCGGTAAAGCTATTGCATAGCATTTTGTATCAACTTATGCAATTATGATAATATGCCCTTTGACGTGCATTAGTTTTTTTTTTAAGCTATTGCATAGCTTCTATCGAGGGCCTTGAGCGCGGGGACCGAATCCAGAAATTCCGTAACGAAAAAGCCTCACGCTCGTTTCTTTTCGGCAGTCTACGACACGGTGTTCGTGTGCGTGCAACTAGCCGTATTGTAAGACTCTACGAAGCTCGCACGAATCGAGACGAGCTGCTCCGAAATCGGACGAATACATAAGCGGCTGTTTATGAGAAAGTATATCGGTCTATAGGTATTTATGTACAGCAGTGAATAGCTGTACTTGTAAAATTTTATTTATTTTAGAGAAGAAAAGCGTAAAGAGCTAAAAAGAAAAAAAAACTAATGCACGTCAAAGGGCATATTATCATGATTGCATAAGTTGATACAGAATGCTATGCAATAGCTTTACCGCAGCAGTCCCCGAGTGCCACACGCCTTTTTTTCTTTTTAGCTCTTTACGCTTTTCTTCTCTATAAAACGAAAATATCTAGTTAAAAATAATAGGTATAAATAATTAGGTATAAATAGTGTAATGACACACCAAAACAAAATTATTCATTTAAAAAAAAATAACTAAATTAAGAAGTGATAATCGACAAATTTTACAAGTACAGCTATTCACTGTTGTACATAAATACCTATACACCTATATACTTTCTCATAAACAGCTGCTTATGTATTCGTCCGATTTCGGAGCAGGTCGTCTCGATTCGTGCGAGCTTCGTAGAGTCCTACAATACGGCTAGTTGCACGCACACGAACACCGTGTCGAAGACTGCCGAAAAGAAACGAGCGTGAGGTTTTTTCGTTACGGAATTTCTGGATTCGGTCCCCGCGCTCAAGGCCCTCGATAGAAGCTATGCAGTAGCTTAAAAAATAATAAAAGCGCAAGCAATTACCAACCTTATTGACATGACATGGTGTCGAGTTTTTGTTTTGTCTTAAATTCGTGATCAACGTCATCAATTAACGCGAAATGACAAGTAACTAGGAAAATGTCATTCAGACAATGTGAAGAGAGATACATATGTCATGTAATACATTTGACTTCCTCCGATATCGGATGTCAGATATCGGATATCGGACAATGTGAAAACGCTCTTAACTGTGCAAAATAGAATCGAAAAACAAAATAGGGAAGAAATATAAATTTAAAAAAGAGCCACTGATTGAATATTCTATCAACGAGCAATGACAAGTGTCCGTAAGTGACATTGCTTATATTGCAATTGTAGGTATCACGTGTAATTAGTACTGTAGTCCTTCATTAGAGTCGCTAGCGCGGACGTTCAATACGTGACTGTGTATAATCTTTTATTAATCCTGCTACATCGGTCACTATACTTATTAATCCAAGGTTAATGAACAATTAACTTCTGTCCGTGGCTTCATCTTTTCAACACGTGCATTTAGGTATAAAACCCAAATGTACCTATATGTGTTTTATATCATATATGTTCTAATAACTACTAAAACCAATATTAGTAGGTACTGCAGTAATTAAAATATCGTTTTTATCATCAAATTCATTAGGGGTCATTAAAACATACGGAGGAATTCTCTAGATTCCAATATGGTGTTCTGGACAATCTTCGAAGCTTTTGATGCTGTAGTATGCATACTCATACGAAAATTCTTGCATTATGGAGTTAGAGACTCAAGGCGTGATCTACCTACCCCCTAACAATGTTTATTATAGGTAGAGCGGGAAAATTTCCACGTACTTGTACCAATATTATGAAACTGCTATTAGTTTCAGAATCTAATGTTATTGCCATAATATCATGTCAAATGTGAATAAGCTTTTGAAGTGAAGTTTCTAAATAAATACATCTAAAATATAAATTGTTAAGAATAGGAAAAACATATGACTCGGTCTACTCCGACTAGACCGATTAAAAAATATGCTATTTTAAAAATTTCATTCAAAAAATTTAACATACTTATACATTTTTAATGTTGTTGTTTTGTGTCCTATCATGGTATATACCGCTGGAACCCGTTAGAAAAATAAGCAGAAGGCAGCGCGACTCATCATCTTTCCAAAAATTTGTAAACATAAATAACAATTTAAACGCAATACTTTGTAATTTCCCGTTTGGTTCTGAATTACCATAATTAGTGGTAGGTAGTCGGTGCTTTTTGTTTCATCCTAATCATAGCTATTTTGCGGTCATCAATTAAAAAAATAAACAAAAGAATTAATTTTCTATTTCTCTACCATGTCCGTGTTATTAGATGTTAGATTGCAATGACGATAGTGTTGGGCTAGAAAACATCCTCATATCGATTTAAATAGAAAAAAAGACGGGTTGCACTCCGGGAGTGCCGGCAGAAGTGATAACTTTTCTTTCTTTCTTTTTTCGTTATATACAGAGAAAAAAGATAAAAAGAAAATACCTTACCATACCATACCATACCTATAATATAGCGCCAATCATAGAAACTATCACTAATTTTCTGCTAATTTTTTGTCAGAAGAAATTAATAAATTACAAACAGAATTTTTTTTCACAAAAAGTAATAAATTACAAAAAGAAAAAATAATCACGAAAAGTGTCAGAAGCCCAGGTTCAAACCCGATACTATCTGAAAGCATAAGGACTTACAGTCGAACCGCTTACCGCTAAGCTACGAAACTTCTTAGCGTACTTAGCAAAATAAACATTCTGTAGCTAGGAATATTGTATGACGTCATGTCGTCTTACAAAGTCGTCGGTTACGGGTCAGAGGTCAAGTGATCCTGACGCGCGAGTTTAACAATTTTTAACCATCCAACGCCGATAAAGAAGTTTCACTTCAAAATTGAATCGTTCTAGGCGGGGTTTGTAACCCGCGATCTTTGCCTTACAGGGGCAAGCCTTGACCACTAAGCTAGCAGACCTCCTCATGTTTCAGATATCAGAGCATTCAGAATATTATGATTTAGTGCCTAGAGGTAGTCTTTGTAATTAAATGGAATACGTTTCATTGGTATCAAAGAAATAAATCAAAATGTAATCAGCAAAATACGTCTCCATGAAGGTGATGATGACTCCAAGTAATAATTTTAAATTAATTAAAGGCATAGAGTGGACCACAGAAATGGCGGCCGGAATTCGTCATGTGACTTAAAACTTTTATATTTCTGCCGCAATGAGTCCTCGGCCACAGCTGCACACGGCACATTTCTGAGCCACCGTATCCGTCGCAGCACCTTTTGTCGTCTTCTTCTTCATCCTAGCGGTAATGCCATTCGCATCCGAAACTTTTACCACGGAGGATGGTGTCCGCTTTACCTTTTGTTGAAGAGTGAATAAAGTATATGAATTGCATTAATTTCAATCGAATGATAAAGTTTTGTCCTATTGAAAGTTCCTCTATTCTTCATTATTTGATCTGATACTGATCAACAAAACATATAACATTGCTTGAATTATACTTTACTTAAAATTGGATATATGTCCTCAAAAGTCTGTTTAGAAAAAAGTTAACCCATCAAATCCTATGTGATGGGTTTTTACGATAAAAAGAACTGGCCATTAACCACAAACTTAAAATAATTTGTTGTTTTTATGTTTGTTTACCACACATAATCTTTGTATTGCGCACACAATCACTAGGAACCCATTAATTTGTAATTGTCTATAGTTATTTTGAGACTGAATTAATTGGCTATTGTACTTATGTTTTTCAGAAATGTGGGTATGTGCCGATACACGTTTTTAATAAAAAAATGAGAGAGGATTCTACTACTTGTTATGAAGTTTGAATTGTACATTTATTTTAATGAATACTGTACCGAATTTAATAAACCTTATTATTGTGCTGATTGCATTATAATAACTGGTATACCTACATTTTATCTCGCACTTATACGGTCATTCAAGTCGCCTTTCCTTTTGCTAAATATACGTTTACTTTATTTTGTAAATAGTAAAATCTTATGCATTTTAAACACTCCCCGTAAATTTGTATATATATAGGCGTATTGATTGACTAGGTTCGGTGTAGTGTAACGTGGCAGAATGATACATAAGTATTTAATGATGCTAATTCTGTTGTGACATAACTAAACTAAAATAAGCTAAAAATCTCTAAAATTTGGTTTAGTCCTGTCAAACGTCGTTCGGTATTCTGAGAACACACGGCTTACCTAAAATTAGTTTGACACGGCCAAAATTCGCTAAGTTACTTCATTTAGTCCTTTTTTAGTGAATCGGTATTCTGTTGTACGATTTAAAAGTCAAAGATTCACTATAATAAGAACTGTCACACTAAAATTAGACGCCACCTAAATTATGCCGACTAAGTTAGTGATAGGTGTAGTTCTATAAGGTACTCGGTCCAGAACCTCCACATGGTGCACCCTGGGCTACAGAGACGGCAGCGCCACTCTCCCGTAGGGCTAATGCTGCCGCTTAAAGCAAATTCCGACCGAGGCGGAGCGACTCTGCAGAAGATTGCTCGGAGGTTTTCCAAGAATCCCTCTGACTTGCACAGGGTACAGTGGAGAACCGAACATCTGGTTCCACTTCATCGGAGCTAATGATCAGATGGCTATGTCAGACTCGAACCAACTAAAGTGGTGATTCATCACATCGGCCTGTGTGGTGGTTGTTTGGTTAATCACGCTAGCGTGTCACAAAGGTATGTTGACTGCGAACCCTCTCTAGCTAAGCGTAACAATTGCCATAGATGTTCGTGTGGCAACCGGGAACTCTCCGAGGCATAACTAAACCAATCCAAATACCCATGCATACAAATATTTGCACTGAGCGGGAATCGAACCCGCCCCTCCTGCGTGACGGCCGTGTTCACTACTACAAAATCACAGAGCCTGTCATTTTATATTTATCGTCTATTGAGCATTAGGTTATTGAGGCATATGAGCTGTATTTTGATTAAAGAAGGCTTACCGAAGAATCACTGGAAATTTTGGAAAACCGGAGAAAGTTTCCTCAGAGATGATTTTCATCTCCGGGCACATCCCTACTGAGAATCTGATGTCAAATCGTAGTGTCAAATTGACTTGCACAGATTCCATGATTAATAACTTTATTTATATAGATAATAAAGACATGTACCCCAAAATGCCAGGTACGTGAACCGTCCCGAGGAGGGCCAGATTCCTGAGAAGAGCCAGACTCCCGAGGAGGGCCAGACCGAGAGGGATGGCCCTGGGTCAGCCGGTGTGCGAGGGATATGTCGCATGACAACCTCACCTTCGGCCTAGCACTACGAACCACAGACGGCGTGCGGTTTAGTCGGTTCGAGTCCGACATAACCTCCCCCTCCGGCTCCGGAGAGGGCGGATAACCCGCACAAAAAAAGGGACGTGAACCGAGTAAAACTGTATTTACTTAGGTTTGATTAAAAAAAAATCACAGGGTTTAACAACCTATAAATACAGTTTTTAAAGATTCTATGAAAAGACCCTTTATCATTGAGCGGCAACACTTCCATTTTAACTTTTAGCGATGTCATATTCGAATTTAGCGCTGTCTTAGTGAACACTAATTTTAGTTGGACTAAACAACAGAATAGCTTTATGTCAATCACTAAGCTAAAATAATAAAATTTTAGAGAAATTTAAGTTTAGAGATGTCAACAACAGAATTAGCATCAATGTACTATTTCATTTAGTATAATAGTTCTTTTGCATAATTTATGTTTAAGTTGAGAACAGCGCCATCTAGTTGTCTTTCGCAGCAACTTTGAGATGTATGTGAGATTCATTTGCGAATGAATTAAAAAAGACTAGGTATATAATACTGTCCTGGGGTGAAAAAAGACTATAATATATGTTAGACGGTGAGCTTTGTGACCGCATCCGTGGATTGACAGCGTTGACATTTGTCTATTCGTCTATTTACTTTTAGCTTGGATGAGATTTGTTTAACTGGCATTGCTTGGAAAAATATTCCAACGAAATTGCTGGAGCCTCCGAGCTTATGGTCGTACAGTGACCCCAGAAATGATCGAGTCATAAGATAAATAAATGAAAAATATGTTCAGGTATGAATTTCATCTCAGTTCCGATAACTTGAAATCTTTGTCGTTTGTCGTATCGCCATGTGCAATGTCTCACACGATGTTCATCCCCAGGTCCAATTCATAACATCTTTTAACAAAATTTTGGCGCGTGGCGAATCATCGTGGCCGCAATATTCTCATTAGCAGTATCCCATTGCCACGACACATATTTAGGTTATCATCGAAATTCAAATTCAAATTCATTTATTGTTTGCAAATATAGGTTATTATTAGACTACCCACCCGGAGCTTTTATGTTGGACTCGGACCGACTAAACCGCACGCCGTCTGTGGGTCGATGTGCTAGGCCGAAGGTGAGGTTGTTTCGCGACATATCCCTCGCACCCCGGCTGACCCAGGGCCATTCCTCTGGGTCTGGTCCTCCTCGGGAGGGGGGACAACGGGGTCCCTGACTCGCCCCCGGTATTGGGCATCGTCGTACGATGCGCGCCGCCGCCGTGGCCTGCTTCTGCTAGGGTGACGAGCGGCTCCACCCTCACGCCCGCGTTCATGGGGGGCGGAGGTCGGTCTGCGCCCTCCGACGCCATCGATATACTCTAATGTAGTTTCCTCTCTTTACAAATGGGTTGTCTTTTATTCTTTATTTTATTGCATTTCGCATCTCACTTATTCGTCATTTTGATATTATGGTGTTCAGAGGTTTATATACCTCAATGTCCACGTTGCGTCACATAACTTGGCATCATGTTACTCACTATAACTAAAGGCTACACAAGTTGTGGCTTGCGAAACTGTGTAAAAGCCGAGACCGTTATCCTTGGCTCGCAGGAGTAGGTACGGTGCCTCCGGGGGGCCTTAGTCGCTTGTATCCGACTAGCCCAGGTATTTACATTTCAAATATTATAGCATTTAGTTAGTAGTTGAATTCCCGACATGTGTGTTTGTAAGTATAGGATTATTCATTTCATTTTCTATTCTATTCATATAGCAGTCTCATGTTGAATCAACCTAAAGGCTGGTGAGCCTGGGTCGGATGGAAAAGATAAGTTACCTGTTGTAGCTTATCCGGGATATGTATGTATCGCGTCTTATAATTGTTACAATAAATCTATTGTTTTCACCATGAACAGTATTCTTATTTTATATCACCCCATTAATAACAAAGGCCGTGCTTGACCATCTGACCGGCATCACCCTCAAATAGGTTAAACTCCCCAATGGGGTTAAAATCTACCTTTCAGTTGGCTTTCCTCTGGATTGGAGCAGAAAAATACAGTAAGATAGCAGGTCCTGGGTTCTAAAGTGCAACTTTCGTGATTGGTACGTGGGTAATCAGGAATAAATTAAAAAAGTTTCTAACTAAGTATACACTTAGTTAGAAACTGTTTACGACGTTAGATTTTTTTTTTAATGAGTTCTAATAAAACAACACAACGATAAAAATATCCTTTATATTTTGTTAATACAACATGAAAATGAACATGGCCTCATTAAGGGAATGAACAAATTGTGATGAAGATGATTATGGCAGAACTAACCAAATAAATAACAAACAACACTATTAAAAGATAAGTATAAGGTACACAATTTTACATTACTATATTACATATTTACATAACGTACATAACATGTACATTGTTATAATTACCAGGTACATTTATTTAGTTTTATTGAGTAGAAAGTTTCTTACATTGAGTGCGGAAAAACAGCATAAGATGGACAATCCAAGTTGAATTACGTTGCGGATAGTGAGTTGAATAAAAGCAGAGCGTAGATTCCTGTTATGATCATGGTCTTATTGGCTAATTTCGGTCCTTAGGCTAGTGACCTTCGCAGTAAAATCCCTGTAAATTTGCTGACGTCAATTAGATTACTAAAAGACTTTAATATTATTGATACAGAGACACCGATGTCAGGGTTTAAACCCCGTATCTTTGAACTATAACATGATTTCGTTACCGGTCAGTTAGAACAAAAGGATTGTCGCATAAGTTTCATGTAGAATTTGTCCGTTGTCTAATGATGAATTAAGAATCACTTTGTTGTTTTTTCTTCCAAACCCTCCAGTTTTGAACATTTTTGATTGGATGATTTGTCCCTCATCAACACTACAATACATTAAGTAGTGTACTTGTACATTAAGCAAATTAGTTAACGGTGGATGAACGAAGCTAGAAAGCTACGCGTGAGTTTGACTTTTATGTTAGACAAATATTACAAATTTTATTGTTTCTAAGAAAGTGAAATATATAAGATAAGGACACGCATGATTCAAAGCTGCAGGTCTGCAGAGATATATTATTCTTTAGATAATCTTTTATTGTTACTAAGAAAAATGATAAAAGTAACTCAAGGTTACAGATTGCAACTTTCAGTTTTGTGATTGAAAAGTGTTAGACGCAGTAAGATATTTCATAATCACTAATTAGATTGTAGATAATTATAGATTATTTTGGTCTGACTAATGACGACCTTCCAAAAATATCAAAATTTTTAACTGAAATAACCCCAGTTAGTGGTATCCGTACAGTAATTAACGACATAGTATTTACTAGTTTTCAAAAACAACAGGAACTATATATATATATATATATATATAAGACATTTTGACATAATGTCTTATTTAAAACAAAGTAACAATATTTAGCACAAAACTGCATTGATAAAGAGATTTTAGATCTAATTTTATTCAGTTGTGGTCTATAAATCTTTGGAACTTATTGTTTTAAAAGCTAGTTTCACGACCATCAGGTAAACTGACACTTAACAGCATAATGAAACTGCCTTCCTCCCTTTCATTTAAGATAAGGGCAGCAATCCATCTGAGTTTCTTTACATGATAGTAGTGAAAAGGCACTAGAACTTAACACTACTGGTAACTTATAAGGTATATTACTTTATTTATCACTGTCACCGTTTTTTACTCAACCAGTCCTGTTTTATAAGATCGGCCCCTTTTTCACCGATCATTATAACTGCAGCGTTTGTATTGCCACTCACTATAGTAGGCATTATACTAGCGTCAATCACTCTCAAACCCTCGACACCATAGACCCTTAATCTTGGATCTACTACTGCTTCAGGGTCCCACGACGGACCCATTTTAGCCGTACCAGACTGATGGTATATTGTCATAGAAATAGTTCGCACTTGACACTCTATATATTCATCAGACATGAATTTAAATTGTTTACAATTTGGCAAAGGCTTCATGTACAGTCTAGAACCAAATTGTCTGAATGGTGATGCGTTGGCTACTTGTACAGCTATTTTGATTCCTTCTACAAGACGAGCCACGTCTAAAGCGTTTTCGTGGTAACGCGGATTCATTACTGGATAATGGAAAGGGTTAGAACTTCTTAATCTAACATATCCTCGTGTGTTAGGACGAAGCAGGAGAGGCATAATGGTCCACGCGTCTTTGTTTGCTATCGGTTTATATACAGTGTTGTATACCTCATCAGTCAGACCCAGAATTTTTCTTACAATTTGTCCATTATCTGAAGAAAACGACGCAGGTGCCATATGAAACTGAATATCAGGCCACAACCCAGAGCTATTAGCGTACTTTGTGTTAACAAAAGCTATACCTTCAAGACCACCAAGTGTTGTCATAGGACCTCTTTCGTTCACTACATAGTTCATGGTCACTGGGAAAGCCTGGAATCTGTTTTGAACTATTGAAACTGGTTTATCTACCAAGAATGTTAAGCCACCAACGCCAACGTGATCTTGTAAGTTTTCTCCGACTGGTAAATCTTTCAACACTTTGATTCCCACGTCACTTAAGTGCTCTTTCGGCCCAATACCGGATAACATTAACAACTGAGGGCTGTTGATAGCTCCTGCAGATAAAATTACCTCTTTTCTAGCTAACACAGTTCTTTTTACACCGTGTTTAACGAACTCTACTCCATATGCCTTCATGGTTACTGGATGTATGAGTATTCTTATTACTTGCGAGTTTAAAGAAATGTCTAAATTTTTTCTCGTTCTTACTGGTCTCAGAAATGCTTTAGCTGTGCTGCACCTTGAGCCTCGCCTTATTGTTCCTTGAGCGATCATGAAGCCAGTTTGGGTAGCACCGTTGATATCTCTGTTCTCGTACCCAATTTCGACACCTGATTCTACAAAAGCTGCTACAAGAGGTGTTCTCCAAGGAGCTTCTTGAACAGTTAGATAACCTCCTACTCCATGGTACTTGCTTCTAGCTAGATAAGGGTTTCGGTTGTCTTCAGATTTGATGAAGTACTTCAAGACGTCTTGGTAGCCCCAGCCAGGGTTACCCATCGACTCCCACTGCTCGTAATCATATTTGTTACCTCGCACGTAAATCATATAGTTCAGCACGCTAGAACCGCCAAGCACCTGTAATTTTTAACAAATGAATTGATTAAGTAAATTAAATATTATTATCCACAAGGACAAAACAGAGAGATCATCATTTAGAGATTTTATTAAAATCGTAACCTCTGTCTGTCACCTCGGTATCATCTAATAGACTCACTTATCAAACTTATAAAACTCTGGAAGCTACACAATGTTCAAATATTTTTGAAGTTATCAAAGTAATTATTCAAACTCCTGCCCTGATTTCAGCGAACGCACAGCAAGAGCGTCTTATTGCTCTAGGAATTCTGCAGGCGCTATCAAAATAATTGCTGTTATTTTTTCTTCAGGCACTCCGAAATATTTGGTCGTAACCTATTGTCGTAGTGTAAACATTCAACACTCGTATACCATAACCAGATTCAAATCAGGGGTGGTTTGATCGTCTAAAAAAAAAACTTTATCATATTTCAAGGGACATTTAAAGTGAACTGAAAAGAGAAAAATTCGAATCGGTCTAGGCGGGGTTTGAACTCGCGATCTTTGCCTTACAAGGGCAATGCTTTGACTACTAAGCTACCAGACCTCGTCCTAACCAATTAAAATTTCTCCCTCTATATCGGTCTTGGATTTGGTAGCTTAGAGGTCAAATCATTGCCCTTGTAAGGCAAAGATCGCGGGTTCAAACCCCGCTTAGACCGATTCCATTTTTTCTCTTTAATTCGATTTAAATATTTAGCATGAACAAGCCAAAAATTTAATTCAAACTGAATTTTCTAGCTTTCAGGTTCATCCTCGACTCGATCTACTTATAACATCTATATATTAGAAGTATAATTGAAAGGGACACCTTTCGCAATCAGGGATAAAGAATTGCGATACTAAGTTTCACTTCTCACTCCTCTGCATGAACAAAAGTTATAAGACATTCAAGCAAAAGTTATTAGACATTCAAGCATGACATAGAATTCGCGATATTTGTCACAATAATAATAGGGGTTAAAGTATGAAATTGCCGTTTCATTGTAATAGGTACTTCCAATTGACATAGAACCTTCATGGTTTGAGATTTTTGAGTGAAACTTTTTCCACGTGGTACCTATGTAGTTCTTCATTTAATAATGTGCAAAATTCGATTATCGACTTTCAGTTGTTTTTTTTATTCAGCTTAGACAAGAAAGATGGATACTTCGAAAATTCGAGTGATTTTTGAATACGAGTTCCGACGCGGAACTAACGCGGCAGAAACAGCTCGCAATATCAATGTTGCGTTTGGAGAGGGGACTGCTAATGAACGCACCGTGCGATTTTGGTTTAAACGCTTTCGTGATGGAAACTTTGATTTGAAGAACGAACCACGAGGAAGGCCGTCCACACAGGTGAATAACAATGAATTGAAAGACATGGTGGAAGCCGATCCGAGCCAAACTACCCAGGAATTAGCTGCATGGTTTAACGTTACCTTACCAACAATATTGACTCATTTGCGTCAAATCAATAAAATAAAAAAATGTGAAAAATGGGTACCTCATGATTTGACTGATCTGCAGAAAGAAATGCGTGTTGAAACTTGTGTTGCCTTGTTGAATCGATACAGAAATGAAGGAATATTGGATCGAATTGTGACATGTGATGAAAAGTGGATTCTTTACGATAACCGTAAGCGAAAAATGCAATGGCTGACCCCAGGTGAAACGCCACAACAGTGTCCTAAAGCAAAGCTTACCAATAAAAAGGTAATGGTAACTGTTTGGTGGTCTCAGCATGGTGTTATTCACTATAGCTTTCTACGATCTGGTCAAGCAATAACGGCAGATGTCTACTGTGCCGAACTCCGAACAATGTTAGCAAAACTAGCAGTGAAACAGCCCCGACTCATGAATCGATCTTCACCATTATTGCTCCATGATAACGCGAGACCTCATACAGCACGAGAAACCGTTTTAACTCTACAGGAACTGCAATTAGAAACTATCCGTCACCCTCCGTATTCGCCAGACCTTGCTCCAACAGACTACCATTTTTTTCGTGATTTGGACAATTTTCTATGTGATAAAAAGTTTTCTTCTCAGGAGGCAGTACAAAATGCTTTCACACAGTTTGTCGAATCTAGATCACCAGAGTTCTATCGCAAAGGCATAAATGACCTTCCTACTAGATGGCAGCAATGTATAGATAATAATGGTAATTATTTTGATTAAATAAATACGTTAAATTAAAAAAATTGGTTGCCTGTAAAGTCGGTATACGGGCGAAAGTTTTACGTGACAACGACTTTGAGTGGTAAAATAATTTTAATGTGAATATTCATTCGTATAGTAGGAAGAAGGATGAATTTTATGTCTGTCTCTCTCGCTCTTAGGCGGGCTAACCATGCCCGAGTGGAAGGGACGCGTGCCTCTCACTCGCTCTCATTGTGAGCGCATAACGTGAGCGGAGCGTAACGCAGTTTCTTGAAGTGTCACCCGGCAAACCAATTTATAAGACGTTGTCACGTCAAAAAAAACGAATTTCAATTTGTCAGTACAAATCGGCAATTTCATACTTTAACCCCTAATATTCACAATATAACTTCGATATTGCCAGTGGCTTGGAAGTCGTTCGGTAGTCGCTTCACAGAAAATATCCAAATTTGGCCGTTTTGTAGTAAAAGCTAACAAAGTTGGAAAAAGGCTCAAAGGATTAAGTAGGTAACAAAAAAAATAGCACTTTTGTATATGAATACAAGTTAACGTGATTTAAAGGAATTCCAAGTCAGCTTGAATTTAGTAATACCTTTCCCCTTGGCCAGCTGCATCTGTGCTTTTTGAAACCCAGGCATGCGTAGGCAGTCGGTTCAGTCTTGTATTGCCAGTCTAACTTCGTTAGCTGCAGGTACCCAGCTAACGAGGGCACGTCTGTGATCTCGTTCTCGTCAGGTCCTGGAACATGCCAATTTGTATATTAATTATTATATCATATAAACAACTTCAGACTTTTCTAACAATTTTGGTATTATTGTTATACCCTATCATTGGCAGTTGTCCTTTAGTTAACAGTTTTTTGTACACACATCATCCATAGATTCGTTTAATTTGAAATTAAAAAGTGTGAAGGGGTTGAGTTAACGCGTTGTTTTTGAAAAAATAAAAACGAACTCTGGCTTTGCGTTGTGTTCGTTTAAATTTAGTGACAATATAGGTTCTATTTATTACTTTACGAATTAACATGTCGTTTTTTATCTCGATCTAAATAGATAGATAAGTATTGAACATTGAATGCCGAGGATGGATCGGCCGGATTTCAACTTACCTCCGGTGAAAGAGGTCTTCCAATTAAAGCTGTAGAAATAATTTGATACAGTTATAAGTTAGATAGTTCGTTTATACATTTCTTCACGTCGCTTATTGAAAAGTTTAAGTTAAAAAACGCAATATCATTTCTTTCATTACAAACAAATCATGCCTATGCATATAGGCAAAAGAAAAAGTAATACAAACACAACCAAGGCTTCAATTACACTGATCGATTACGTACTTCTCGCTGAGCAAAGTAATTGTCATATGCATATCATATAATATTCAATACACGGTTATGTCAGCGCAGTTACGAGTATAAATCAATAAGTAGCTGTCACTCACCACTTTCTAATAGAAGTACGTTCCAACTCCTAATCTCGGTAAGGCGATTCGCCACCACAGCACCTGCAGAACCTCCGCCGACCACAATGAAGTCATATTCTCTCTTTGCCTCCCTATCCAAAATCTTCGCTTCCGGATCATATGAATTATAATTGTGATATGTTAAAGCTCCAAGTAGCAGAGGAATTAACCAAAGGCCTGTAACACTAACTGTTTTAAGTGCAGTAGACGCTAAAAGAACGTGAATACCCATTTTCAGCAATAGTTTCTGTCACGGTTCAAACTTGCTATTATCACAGCATTTGTATACGTTTTGGTTTTTTTTAAGACTAGTTTGGTTGGCATTGGAGCGTGTGCTTGTGTTTGTCTGGTGGTCTGCTTCGACGCATGCGCGGTGTGTCGAGCTGGTGCGACGACACCATGTTATGCGGTATCACGTTGGCGTCTGGATATTGAAGGGTCGCGTGTTTCGAAGATCTGAAATTCAAAGAAAACGCTGGTTAATAGAAGTATTAGAGAGTCAATTGAACAGTGTTGTGTAGGCACCTGAAACTAGTATATAATTTCATCCACGCGAATATGATTGATAGGCAATAGGAGATACTATGATTGCACAAGAGTACAATGTGCCACAGTATTGTTCACATTTCTTTTTAGGAGTACATAAGTAACAAACAAACAGATTCTCATGGTGGGAAGCGGTTACCATCTGCCATGTAAGTTAACAGATCCCAGGCTGCTACAAAAATCTCCAAACAGAAATGAGACGATATTCTTAGCAATCCATGGATTCTCCGTGCGGGTGCCGGGTCCATCGCGTTGCTGAGTTGGGAACTCGGGACAGTGCCTGGGACTTGCGACCCAAGTGTAGGTTAAGAAGGGGCCCCTTTTGTTGATGTACATCAACACTCACCTTCACTACCCAAGTTCCCCTCCCTGCCTAACCAAATTTGATACGAACCTACTAGTGCCGCTTTAGACATTCGTCCTAGTAATGAGCTTATTGTAGCTCTCGATAGGCCTAGATCTTTAAGTAGGTTATAGAGAGATTTAGCTGGTATACCTCTAGCTCCCACTTCTACTGCATACAAATTAACCACGTACCACGTAACCGTTTTTGATTAATTCGTTTGTGAGATGGTAGTACTTATTTATTTTTCTTAAGTGTGTGGTCCTTCGGTATATTTGTTTCCCACGGTACAGTAAGTTGCACAAGGACCACATATTTAGTCGTTTTCGAGTATAGAAATATGTCCGGTCTAGATGACGAAACCCCAACATCCTCCGGAATTTTATAGTGCTTTTCATACGTGTCGATTAGGAGAGTCCAATCTGGGGCAGTTTCTAAGATTGAATAAGGTTTGTTCCTGGATTTTATGGATGAACCTTCAGACACAAAGTTGATATGACGTCTGTTAGTAGTCAATCCTTTTTGGGCTCTAGCTACTGCCAGACTCATTGCTTCGCGTATGATGAAAAGCACCTTATCGTGGCGGCGTGAGTATTGGCCTCTATCGAGAAGCACCCTACATCCTACTAATATGTGCCTATCCGTCCCTATTGCCTCACCACACGTATAACGTTGTTTTTCTGTGGCCTTCCCCCACCTTACCAGATTACTCTGGTCTGGAAGGGTCATCTGAAAGGCGTTAAGATAGAATTTTAAAAGGGCCGGCGACCACTCATAGATCAAGGTGCGCCACTTTAAAGCCATCGGTATGCAGAACTCTCCCATTGTCAACCATTCGTTTTGGATTTCCAAATTCATCGCGTGCACTCGATATTTATCATTTTCGTTTTGCTTCAGAAAGGACCTAAGTATACCCTGGTCCCTTTTTGGCTCTCGTACTCCCAACCCCACTTTGTTCGACTGGGCTCCTATCATAAATCGTTTATGGAATATAAGTCTAGATTCAAGCTCGGACGCGTTATTATCTTTCGGGAGTGCCCTGACTGTGTCATCTTGGGATTTACCTAAGATGTGGGCTTTGGTAACTCTAAGGTGTTTATAGAGCTCCGATGGTTTCTTTAATTTCATCCCAAAATTATTCTGATCCCTAAATAAAGCAGAGGGATCAGCAGAGTGCGCTAGTTCAAGCCACGATTTTAGTGATTTTATGACAGTTGCATCTATTTTCGCGAGTAAGGTTTTGCCGAAATCGTATACCAGAAAAGGCCAAGTCAGACGTGATGTTAGGTAGTTGTCATATATCCAAGCTTTTTTGATATTATTCAGTTATAGCTGATCTATCTTATTTAGGTCGTTTATAAACATATTGACAACTTCATCTAAGGATGGTGTGCGTCCTTGATGGTCTATCTTTCTCCCAAGAAATTTAAATGGGACCGATTCAGCGACTATGGAAACTGGTTTACCCCCTATGAAGAGTCCCGGGTCGTAGGAGGTAAATTTGGTGTCCCGTCTACCCAGACACAGACAGTGACACTTACTGGGCTTCGTTCTCAGTCCATTTGTCCACGAACAGAACTCATCGATTTCCTTTAATAGTTCCTCACATTGATTTGGATTACGCGTCAGTATTGCGAGGTCGTCAGCAAAAGCTAAGATGGACTCAGTGTATTTGTTATTTACTTTAAACCGATAACTCCATTTCTTTTCGTGACGTATTAATTTGGTGATTAAGATATTAATTACTATGTTAAATGCTATTGGTGACAGGTTTCTGTGTGGTCTTTTTGGAAGCTTATAGCAAATTTTAGTTGTGAGTAATACGACGCGATTATCTCTATTACCACGGGTGGAAAGTTATACCATTGCAACGCGTATATCATAAGGTTATGTGGAATTGAGCCAAATGCGTTTTCTAGGTCTATCCAACATACCGTTATCTGTCTTTCGTATTATCTGGCATCTTTTAAGCTTTCCGCTAATAGACTATTGTGTTCCAGACATCCAGAAATTCCGGGTAAAAATCCTTTCTGGTGGTTAGGTCCGAAATACCTATTGTTAATCATAAAATTACACATTTTTGTTTGTAGAATTGAGAAAAATATTTTTGAAATTGTGTTAGTTAGTGCTATCGGTCTAGTATCTTTAGGATGAGTCACTTCGTGTTTTTTTGGGATGAGATCCATTTTCACTCGAAAATCGCTTTCAGAATCTCATGATCACGCTAACATAACTGAGGTATTCTTGATATAGTATCTGAGTAAGCCACGTGACTAATGACCTCATTGGTTCCGTGGCCTTATGCCTTAACCTGACCCTAACCAACCGGTTAATTGCTCCTTTTTACGAAGTAGACGTGGACATCGATAACGGTTCCCCCCATTAATTTATTACCAGTGACTTCAGGATTAAAACTTATAACTACACTAAGTTACAATTGATATTTTTCTTTTTCAGGTACGTTGTATCACATACCTAGTAAAGAGATAAATTCGAGAAGTTATTTTTGTAAGTATAAACACTAATTTTTATGCAGACACCCTACAGGCCAGCTTTCCAATGGATATGGAGGATTGAGTGCAGCCTCGAGGTATTTAACTATTACTTTGTGGATCTATTTGAAAGGGAAATCTCCTTTATTCTCTACTCAGTTTGAGAGACGATAGTCCAGCGAGTTTTACACCATGCCATGCAGAAGTAAACAAATCTGTGACGAATGTCTCACAAAGACTCAACATGAATAAACAGTGTTGGGTCGTTAAGTCTCTTTGATTTAGTAATAAAATAAGCGATAAATTCTCTAACAGTAATGCAAGAAAATATCACCATGACGTAACAATACCAACTTAAAATTTAATAGCGAGGGAAAGCTCAAGCAATTTAATTTTAAACTATACACACTATGAAATGAGGCGCTGATAAACCAACACAATGAAAGAGACAATACAGTTGGAATCATGGCGAAAGGAGAGAATATATCTATTTCCTAGTTGTCCGGAAGATTATGATCTAATTTCCAGATGTTGCATGCCTGAAGTTGTTTCTTATTTATTTTATTTATTTAGAAACTCAACAGCTTATTTACTTATGGAATGGTATAATGGCAAATGACATTTAATTCTTAAGCTAATTACAGAGTGAAGCGGTTGCTTGCACGCTTGTAATCGTCATGAATGTCCACAGATTAATGATATTTACTTTTTTTAAAGCTGTCTGCTCAAACCAAGTAATTCGTTTAAAATCTAGTTTATTACTAACTTATTTACTATTAATACACTTGTGTATGATGGACAGTAGGTATAGATACATTACTATAATAAAAAAAAGCGGCCAAGTGCGAGTCGGACTCGCCCATGAAGGATTCCGTAGCAGCAAGTAACATAATATAAAAGCTCTTGTAGTTCGTTGTTACTTTGATCGATGTTATAATAATAGTGTAGATACGGTTTACGATTTATGACGTATTAAAAAAATCTAGATCACGTTCAAACCAATTTTCGGTGGAAGTTTGCATGGTAATGTACATCATATTTTTTTTAGTTTTATCATTCTCTTATTTTAGAAGTTACAGGGTTAATGTAATACATGGACACACATTTTACCACTTTGGAAGTGTCTCTTGCGCACTCTATTCAGTTTAGATAAAAATGATATTAGAAACCTCAATATCATTTTTGAAGACCTATTCATAGATATCCCATGCCACACGGATGGGTTTAATGAAAAATAAAGACGTGTGGCATTCGGGGACTGCCGCGGTAAAGCTATTGCATAGCATTTTGTATCAACTTATGCACTTATGGTAATATGCCCTTTGACGTGCATTAGTTTTTTTTTTTCTTTTTACCTCTTTACGCTTTTCTTCTCTATAAAACGAAAATATCTAGGTATAAATAATAGGTATAAATAATTAGGTATAAATAGTGTAATGACACACCAAAACAAAATTATTCATTTTAAAAAAATAACGATATTACGAAGTGATTATCGACAAATTTTACAAGTACAGCTATTCACTGTTGTACATAAATACCTATACACCTATATACTTTCTCATAAACAGCAGCTTATGTATTCGTCCGATTTCGGAGCAGCTCGTCTCGATTCGTGCGAGCTTCTTAGAGTTGTACAGTACGGCTAGTTGCACGCACACGAACGTGTCGAACATCGTCCTACGATGCGCGCCGCCGCCGTGGCCTGCTTCTGCTAGGGTGACGGGTGGCTCCACCCGTCACCCTCAGGCCCGCGCTCATGGGGGGCGGAGGTCTGTAAGCGCCCTCCGACGCCCGAGCCGCCTTCGGGCGCGAGCAGCGATGTCAGCGAGTCTTTCTCGCTCACCGCGCCGCGCCCGCTCTGCTGTCTCCTTCGCGAGCATGACCTGCTCGCAGAAAGAGGCGCTGGCCGCCCACGCATCCGCGCAGCGGACCATCGCCGCGAGCAGGGTGGAGAGCGTGAGCCTCTCACCCCCAGGGCCTGCACAAGCTCCCGCCTCGGCGTCTCAAACGACGGACACTCGGTGAGCGTGTGCAGCCCCGAGTCCACGCTCGCGTCGCAGTGATGGCCCTCGGGCGTTGGCTCAATACCCATCAGATGCAGATACCGCCCGAAGTAACCGTGCCCGGTTATCATCTGCGTCTGACGGTACGAGAGGCTCGGATACGGAACCCTAAAAAATAAATAAAACGAAATCCAATAGAACTATTATAACTAAACATAAAAACTAAAAGGCGGTAGCGTTCCTAGAAGACTGGCAGCATTGCCACGTTGTATGGCAATGCTGATTCTCTGGCCTAAAGAGAGGCCAGCCTTCTGGTCACGAGAAGCATCGACCAGACGCTTCGCAATCTATGTAAAGAGATTGCGCGCGCTCGGGCTCCATGACCCTAACATTTTGACTCCAAACGCCACAAATTCATAATCTACTATATACATGCACGCGGGCGGAGCCGCGGGCAACAGCTAGTCTACTATATAAAATAAGTCGGGTTTTCCTTCCTGACGCTATAACTCCAGAACGCACGAACCGATTTCCACGGTTTTGCATTCGTTGGAAAGGTCTCGGGCTCCGTGAGGTTTATAGCAAAGAAAATTCAGGAAAACCGACATCCACGCGGGCGGAGCCGCGGGCAACCGCTAGTCAATAATATAAAAAATATCAATGAATACCACGTATCTATTAAGTACAAGTAGTAGTAGTAGGAGTAGTGTACGTAAATCTCAATAGTTTATTATGCACGTTGTTCGGTGTAGCGTTGTTAAGTCGATGTATGCATACAAATGGATTTTCTCAGTTTGAAAGTGACGCCAGTTTCAGTAATATTGTGTCTTGGTGAAAAGGTACGTTTTTTGTAATGGCAATAAGCGATAAGTATAAGTATAAATCGATGGACCGCTGGAAAGATGATGCGCTACTTTTGACAAAAAAAAAAATAGTTTTGTCGCATTTGGTGAAAAACCCCGCGTAATGGTCTATATCGCGAAACGTCATTTTCGCGGATATCCATACTGGGGAAGAGGATAGTTCTATTGTTTTTTTTTTTTTTTTTTTAACCGACATCTAAACAAGAACGAGGTTCTCAATTCCGATGTTTAATTTTTGAAGTGAAAACTTCTTTAGCGGCGTTGGATGGGTAAAAAGTGTTAAACTCGCGTCAGGATCACTTGACCTTTGACCCGTAACCGACGACTGACGTCATACAAAATTAGCTACAGATTGTTTATTTTGTTAGGTACGCTAAGAAGCTTTGTAGCTTAGCGGTAAGCGCTTCGACTGTAAGTCCTTATGGTGTCAGATAGTACCGGGTTCGAACCTGGGCTTCTGACACTTTTTGTGATTATTTTTTCTTTTTGTAGTTAATTAATTTCTTCTGACAGAAAATTAGTGACTGGTTCTATGATCAGGAGACTTTACGCGGGTGTCGTGCGGTCCATGGCCCTATATGGGTGCCCCGTATGGGCGGACACCCTGGGGGCCAGATTCCTGCCTCTGCTCCACGCGGCGCAGAGGACGACGGCCTCCAGGACCATCAGAGGGTACCGCACGATATCCTTTGAAGCGGCGAGTCTCCTGGCCGGATCGCCACCGTGGATCCTGGAAGCGAGGACCCTTTCGGCACTCTATCGGTTCCGAAAGGAGGCGCGGGAGCGGGGACTCGATCCCGAGCCCGAAGAAATTCGGGCCGAGAGGTCCCGGCTCCACAGGGCCATGGTGACCGAGTGGGAGCTACGACTTGAGCAACCACGCGCAGGGCACGCCGTGATTGCGGCGGTAAGACCCATCATGGGGGAGTGGCTAGAGAGGCCACACGGTGGCCTCTCGTACCGTCAGACGCAGGTCATTACCGGACACGGTAACTTCGGGCGGTACCTGCATCTGATGGGCATAGAGCCAACGCCCGAGTGCCATCACTGCGACGCGAGCGTGGACTCGGGGCCGCACACGCTCACCGAGTGTCCGGCGTTTGAAGCGCCGAGGCGGGAGCTTGTGACGGCCCTGGGGGTGAGAGTGCTCACGCTCTCCACCCTGCTCGCGGCGATGGTCCGCTGCGCGGATGCGTGGGCGGCCAGCGCCTCCTTCTGCGAGCAGGTCATGCTCGTGAAGGAGACAGCAGAGCGGGCGCGGCGCAGCGAGCGAGAAAGACTCGCGGACATCGCTCGCCGCGTTCGAAGGCGGCTCGGGCGTCGGAGGGCTCAAACCGACCTCCGCCCCCCATGAGCGCGGGCCTGAGGGTGACGAGTGGAGCCGCTCGTCACCCTAGCAGAAGCAGGCCACGGCGGCGGCGCGCATCGTAGGACGATGCGCGCCCCCCCCCATACCGGGGGCGAGTCGGGGACCGCGTGGTCCCCCCTCCCGAGGAGGGCCAGACCGATAGGAATGGCCCTGGGTCAGCCGGGGTGCGAGGGATATGTCAAAAGACAACCTCACCTCCGGCCTAGCACATCGACCCACAGACGGCGTGCGGTTTAGTCGGTTCGAGTCCGACATAACCTACCCCTCCGGCTCCGTAGGGGTGGGGATCCGTGGGGATTTCCCGCACGTAAAAAAAAAAAAAAAAAAAAAAAAAAACTGGTTCTATGATTGGTGCTATATTATAGGTATGGTATGGTATGTTCTTTTTATCTTTTTTTTCTGTATATAACGAAGAAAGAAAGAAAGAAAGAAAATGTTTTCACTTCTGCCGGCACTCCCGGAGTGCAACCCGTCTTTTTTTCAAGAGATGTTTATTCCGATATGGTCTCATTTAAATTTTCTAAGATCTGATGAATGATTATGCGTTAGGGTTTCTTTGAAGGGATACGCATAATCCTTCAGAATGAATATTCAGCTATTTTTCCGGTGTTTATGCGTCGTTTTTAAAAATTCTTATAGTATTCGTTCTGGGTTTGTTTTAAGGTTGTCCCAATATTGATGTCATTGAAATTGGACCTTGGGTACTGGATTTTCATAAGGAAACTCCACAAAATTAAATAGAAAATGTGAAATGATCGAGGTATTGTTAGATTTATGATCATGCTGTATCACGGTAGAAGGTACAGTCGACAACGGAGATACGGTTGCTCTTTATCGTTTTTTTTAACGTAGTTTTATTTTGCGACTGTACATTACTGTGGTCAAGGACATGCTGGAATTGTTTAGGCTTGGAGTACAAAGACAGATAACAGAACATCTTAGTGATGTACAGCATGAATGTCTCGTTTAAGTTAAAGAGGGAATTCTCCGATTCTGTAAGGCAGAAGTACTTCATTATCGCAGCAGATATGCTAGAATGCATAAAATTGAATTAATAGGCAGATAATGATGTTCCTTAACGACATACATTATGATTGTCTCGTTTCAATTATGGGAGTAATATTTTATTGATTCTACAGGTAGTTTATTAAAGATAGGTACAATCTATATGCAGTTATTACTGTGCATAATTCATATTTCCTACTTTGACATAAATTAGAAACTTTAATCTCATTCAACATGTATTGCTTTACTACTGTCACATATGAGTAGCGTGATTGATGGGGTCATCGAAGAGAGCTTTCAATAAATCAGTGTTAAGTTCATCAAAAAGGGAAAACATATTATTTTTAATAAAGAATTAACCGATGTCTAGAACTGAAATGTAACAAAAAGGTAAAAAAATAAGAATAACAAATATAACTGAAAACATAAAAATGCAAGGACTTTTATTAAAGTCGGTGCTAACAAATAGACGCTTGTAGAAAACTATTGATTGATATCAGCGACCAATATTTAAAAAGGAAAGGAAGATAATATCGACATTTGTTCAATTATTGTGTAATTAGCTACTAACGGCTTATCACGGTCATTAGAAGGAACGTTTTACGTTCGATTAAATACCCAATTAAGTTAACCTCTTTGATGTACTCACTTTTACTCGTACTGATGAACAGAAGTAAGATTTGTTTACTACTGAGTTAGTAGATATAGGTGTTTTGGAGTTTTATTTAGTATTCGGTGTCAAAATCAACCTCGTGAAGCTCAAGCGCAGGCTTTCCTCTCGGGGTTATGAGGTCACACGGCAGTCGCTAATAATAACCAAACATAAACGGTCTTATTAAAAAAAACAGAATTAAGTATGGTTTAATCTCTAGACCATGGTTTAAACTTCTTATTACAAAAACTGAATAAGCCGTAGACTACTAGTACCATGATTTAAACCTTGGCTTCAATAAAAACCACAGATTACTACAAGTATTGTTCTTTCATTATGACACCATTCGATCGCAACGTTCCGTGTCTTCCGAAAGTAAATATTATTTACTAAGATTGGTGAAAAATATATTTACAACATAAATTTGCATTAAATTCAACTTCATGGATAATAGTTATTCTTTATTAAGCAATAATTAGCAATAATTGTTATAAAATATTGAAAGATCTATGCATGTGAAACGGGACGAAGTATTTCAGCGTTGTTCAGAACGAAATACGAAACTTTTAGTTAGTTGTATGTTATATGTAAAGTTAATTATAATGGATGTAAAGTTGGAGTTCTGAAGAAAAAGTAAGTCAAAATATGACTTTTATTGCATAGCCTCAAAATAATCACTAATTAAATCAACAACTCTTATAGCAAAACGCTGGAAAATCTTCTGTTAGGTGAGCGTGGTATGTCCAGTAACTTCAAGATATTAATATCTTCGATAGCCATTTCATCAACTGCGTTAATATTCACTACGAGCATGTATGAACAAACACAAGCTAAATAAAAAAAGACAACTCTGACGTATGTGATTACACTTTAAACCAACGCTAAACTAGGGGTCACGCAGGTTTATCTTTAGACCAAAGATAATCTATGGTTTACTACTAAAACGCTTTTTGTAATATGGCTTTATTTAAACCATGATCTAAAGCTGATTTAAACCTGGTTTCACAGTTACTCCGTGTTCTGTAATAAGACCCAAAATGAACGGCGGATCCCGTGCCCCGAAAGAAGTAATGATGAAATTTTGGTATAGGTATCATATAAAATAAAAAACAATACTGTAATCGTGGCGTCGTTAATTTCAAAGTTGTTCTCAGTGCTATAATTATACCGATTAACGACAATTTCATAAAAAAAAGACGTGTGGCACTCGGGGACTGCCGCGGTAAAGCTATTGCATAGCATTTTGTATCAACTTATGCAATTATGATAATATGCCCTTTGACGTGCATTAGTTTTTTTTGAAGTGAAAACTTCTTTAGCGGCGTTGGATGGGTGTAAAATGGTAAGGAAGCGTCAGGATTAGTTGACCTTTGAACCGTAACCGACGACTGACGTCATACAAGATTAGGTACAGACTATCTATTTTGCAAGTTACGATAGATAGCGTTGTAGCCTAAACGGTAAGCCCTTCGACTGTAAGTCCTTATAGTTTCAGAGAGTTTCGGGTTCAAACCAACTGGCCTTCAGGGATTTTATCAGATTGTTTTTTCTTATTATAATTTATTACTTTTGGTGATTATTTTTTCTTATTGTAATTTATTAATTTCTTCTGACAAAAAATTCGCAGAAAATTAGTGATAGGTTCTATGATTGGCGCTATACTATAGGTATGGTATGGTATGGTATGTTCTTTTTATCTTTTCTATGTATATAACGAAGAAAGAAAGAAAGAAAAAGTTTTCACTTCTGCCGGCACTCCCAGAGTGCAACCTGTCTTTTTTTCTTTTTAGCTCTTTACGCTTTTCTTCTCTATAAAACGAAAATATCTAGGTATAAATAATAGGTATAAATAATTAGGTATAAATAGTGTAATGACACACCAAAACAAAATTATTCATTTAAAAAAAAACGATATTAAGAAGTTATTATCGACAAATTTTACAAGTACAGCTATTCACTGTTGTACATAAATACCTATACACCTATATACTTTCTCATAAACAGCTGCTTATGTATTCGTCCAATTTCGGAGCAGCTCGTCTCGATTCGTGCGAGCTTCGTAGAGTCTTACAATACGGCTAGTTGCACGCACACGAACACCGTGTCGAAGACTGCCGAAAAGAAACGAGCGTGAGGTTTTTTCGTTACGGAATTTCTGGATTCGGTCCCCGCGCTCAAGGCCCTCGATAGAAGCTATGCAATAGCTTAAAAATCACCTCAGGTAAAAAAACAAATGACGCCAAGCGCGTGCTTTTATGTAGTGATGTTTTTTATGAAATTGTCGTTTCATTGAGTTTTTGTAATATGGTGGAGAATAAACAAAAATATAATAATTCTGAAAAAAAAAACTAAACAAATTTAAAAAATATTACCGGAGTACTACCACGGGCCTTCAGCTTCGGGAGCTCTCCTTACACCCGGTATTTGTTCTTTATCGATTGTTACGTATATATAAATGTATCACGTGTAACAATGTCTGTCATTGTGCTAGGCTCTAAGTGGCCAATCACGATTTTGAACAAAGCTCACATTAGGTTCGCATAGTTGGTGATACAAACAGAGCATGATATATTTTAGTTGTTATATCACTTGGTAATCGATACGTAATCATTTATTTTCAATTCTTAATATTCTTGTGACACATTTATTGCAAGAACATTGTAAAGTATCGATATATTGATCGATAAGCTTTCGCGTTTTGTTTCTAGCCACAGCACAGTAAGTTTATCGTCTATTTTATTGACCGAGCGAACGAAGGAGATCGAAACAGAGACCTACTCTGTTTCGACTAGTCGGCCAATTTTGCCTTTGTCCGTATCTTTGTCGGTTTGTCAGTTTCGGTGTAGAGGGCTCATTTCTAAACCGATTTTCACCAGACTTTACATACATGTTCACTGATTTAAGACACATACTAGCCGAGAGCTTTTTTATAATGGGGGAGAAAAGTGGAGAAGTTTTCTGTCGCCTTATTTATGAACGGTTCTCGATGATTTTTGGCTGAGACATGAAGGACATGATTCCTGACAGATTATTGTGAAAAAAAAAATCAATCCTCGTAAAGGTGAACTTCGTTTTAGTTGTTGCTCACGAGGTCTACTGTTCACAGAACTATTATTTATATCCTTTATGTGGACAATGTGACTAATAGAAGTTTCGCTACGTTTTTCAAGTACATCATCATCAAGATCGTAGTATCTTTTTCTTTCTTCACCTTTTGGGTTTAGTTTTAATGGGAGCGACTGCGTCTGATTTCTCAGGGAAAGCCGGCGCCAGAGCCTTGTCCATCAATCAGCAGGTGTTTTTGGTGGGCCCTAAAGGACGCAAGTATTTCACTATACTGGAAGTACCTTAGTTTCTTTACTTAATTTTCAACCGCATAAAAAAATGAATATAACCTGGCACTGAAAGGTGCTGAATGTTGCCTTGAAAGGGGATGATAAATTCCTGTCTTTTTTTCAAACTTAAACTAATAGTAACGGTAGTGTTATAACTTGAAAGTGTAACAAAATTGTAAGCATTTGTCAATCGGTTAAATCTGGTGTTACGAATCTATACGATTTGTATGCTTCAGTGTTTATTTAACTGCGATGTTATCGAATAAGCGTTTTAAATTGGCAGTTACATCACAAAGCCCTTTCAAAGATAGTGCCGTATTTTATTTTATACTAGTAAGTCAACAAACAGATTAATAAGACAAAAATGTATGAGGCAACCCGATAAGGGTCGCCTTTGAGAAACAGGTGTGACAGTGTATGCAAGTCAATGTCATTAAGGTAAGGACAACTATTTTAATGATCGGAAAATAAAATAATTGGGTTTTACTTTTTTATACCATTTAGGTGGCAGACAAGCACACGGCCCACCTGATGGAAAGTGGTTTATGGACATGTGCAACACCCGGGGGGTCAACAGCTATTTACAATGAGAATTAAAATCGCAACGATGTGGCTGAGGATGTTACCAAAAAATTCACGCGAATTGAGAACTTCCTTCTTTTTGGAAGTCTGTAAAAAAGGGTGAAAAATGTTTTTTTTTATTCTCACGGGATACCCCTAAATAACTACAGCTATATTTATTGCGGGGACACGGCCAATTCACACTACTCGTTAGCACTCAGCGTACGCGCAGATGTTACCAAGCGACTTAACGCAACAGTGAAAGTAATTTCGGCTCGGCCTTCACCCAATATGCTACTTATGTTGATCAGGTTATTACGCACTCCACATCATCTAAGTGTATAAGAATATTACATTGTGTTACCTAATTTATAATAATTGTAATTAATATTTGAAGTCGAGCAAAATACTGTTTCAATACACTTGTTATTGTTGTTAGATAATAAGAAACAAATTAGATAATCACCAAATAAATTACTATTGGTATTAAATAATATCTCTGATTAATACTTGTTTACAGTCCGTGCCGTAGGAAAATAGAACGTATTCTTTTTCTGATCAGAGTTTTTACAGAGAATTACTTAACAGATATACAGGTATATCCAATAACTCTTTTCTTAGACTAGATAAGCGAATTTTTACCTTAGATCAATAATCTTACTCACTGCTAATGCACCACCAATATTACTTCAATTAAACTTCAAGGAAAGGGGACATCCTAAAAATCAATACATGTTACAACTATATAAGTATACATATCAAGCCACAACCCGAGAAGTTTACCATTGGATTATAAAACCATCCACTATCCATATTCTGACCCTATTTACCAAATTTATAACAAAGTCGTCTAAGTGGTTTCACACACAAAGTTTCAAATCAATTCGGAAATTGATAATTACAATTTATTTTCAACGAAGTACATCGAAGGTCTCTTTTAAAGTTAATAATTCAATTATCACCGTGTATAAACCGTTCCAATTGTTAAAAACGTTGTACAATATCACTCGGACATCAATGTCAAAAAATCAGGCCACGGCTTTACTTAATATCAACGTCCTGCAATTTAGAAAATTGCAACTCATATTTTGAAATCAGATTGGCAATACTACTGAAATTGTCTCTGTTACTTATAATCAAAGGTCAATTAACATGCAGCTTCTTCATCTCATGTTATATTTTGCAAGCCTCTGCTCACAAAGTATATAGACGTAACAGACACCGTTGAGTAACTTTCTTCATGTGTTACTAGTATTATGTGACAGACGAATGTTCGAGAAACGGCCTTCACCCAATGCCACTGATCGCGACAGGTTTTATTATATAACATTTGTTTATTTATTTCTGTATCTGGACTGATATAGAGATTCATATTTTAGGACGTTTTTATTTTAGTGATGAAACTTTACGACCTTACAATACCAGTATTTTTACAATATCTGTTTCTGTATGATAAGCTGTAATAGATCTACTAGATATAGCAAATAATGCTGATACATTAATTTAACTACTAAACAGTAAATTATACTAACAATCCGTCACCATGAGAATAGGCACGGGCCTACCAGCAGAACATGACACATATGTAATAATAAATATAAAAATGTATCCCTATCTTCCTTGGTCACGCCATCACGCGTGATGCTGGACTGATTTCAATAATTCTTGTTATAGAATATTCCTTGTAGTACAAGGATAGTTCTTACGCAAAGAAAAATTAGAAAAAGGGTTACGCCGTTACTCTATCAAAAGGTTGGCTACTAGCCACACGAGAGTAAAAATAATTAAAAAAGGAATAGTTCGTGATGTGATATAATCGACTAATGCATTAATAATGAATCACTTGTCTGTGTTCAATGCAGCTACTGCACTGTTGCAAGTATTATGTAAGAAGGCCGGTGCTTAAGGTGGCGTAATATTTTATTGCAATGCAGGGATTCGCGGTCGACGAACGTTCCATATTGAAATTATTATTATATCCAGTAGCACGGTCACGAACGCCATTAACCTCGTTATTGAATCAAATCGTTTAGCTTAATAAAGTTGCGTTAATATCGCCAAACATGTCTTTTAGGCGTGTATTCTAGAACGATGCTCAATCTCGACTTGAAATTAGTTTTAAGGACAGTGGATTCTAAAACTAAACGAGATTAAAGATGTTTGGTTGGTTCTGATGATTTACGCTCATAAAATCTCCACTCAAGTTTAGTAATATTAATTAAAGTCACAAAAAGGTAAAATAATGAAATGTTAGATTATGTATAGTATAAGTCGCCGCCAACTAGCCTAATCAGCCGTCCAATTAACTGCCTAGGCAGTTAACTAAACGCCACCATTCAATTAACGGCCTGAATCATATTCAGCCGTCTCGTTTATTACATCGTTTAACAACCTGGCTGGCTAATGCTTAGGCCAATCGTAAGATGGGGCATTACCTCGAAATAAGATAGAAAATTACATACATACATACATACATAATACCCACACCTGTAAATCCCCGAGGGGTTAGACAGAGGTGTATTCACAGATAATTAATGATAGGCTTATTGTGATAGCTGCGGAATCCGACTTGGTTAGGTTAGGTTAGAAGGCTAATGCGATTAAGCCTTCGTGGTTATTTTTTTTATAGCCATGCAAATATAAGTCATTTTTCTAACTATTTAATTAAATGCCTAGGCAAGTAGTTAAACGTCATCGATCCAAGCTATTTGCCTAGCCGTTTAATTAAATGGCTGAACACCATTCAGGCCGTTAATTGAATGGCGCCGTTCAGTTAACTGCCTAGGCAGTTAATTGAAAGGTTGATTAAGCTAGTTGGCGGCGATATATATATTGAAAAGAAAAAAAGCGAAGTTTAGTAATAAGGATTTTTCTCCATATTAGGGCTTTAAGTCATCATTATCATTGTCACAATTCTAGCCCCTGTCTGACTTTATGTTTACACACAGCAAAATAATAAAAGTAATAAAAATGAATACTGAAAAACATGCGCATTTTTGGGTTTTGTTGAGTTAGGCGTGTGTCATAGTGCACGGAAAAGCGACTTTTTGTGATCGCCTGTTGCAGACCAGGCATTCAGTTCTAGTCCGGAGGAATACGTGCCTGCTAATATTATTATAGTCGAGTTTATTCTTCGGTGACATCGGCAGCAATTGGATTCGCTTTCCACAGTTGTTTTCTGTGGTTATTTGCACAACCTGTTGGAAGAATGGCTCACGAGCCTTTCTTAGTTTTTGCTGGTCACCGTTTTATTGTGTAGGCACCTATGTTTCGTTATAGAGGTCAGTGTTGCCAACCTCAAGAAACTAATAAACATCTAAATAAATAAATTAAAAAGGCAGATTTCATACTTTCCTCACATAATTGAAACATTTTGCCTCATCTTCAATATTTTCAGACTCATTTTCTTTTCATTAAATCATACATATTTTTGTTAAATTCATCATCTGCCTTTCTGTTGCCTTAAATACTAGTAATATAAATAATAATAATAATTCCGGAGAATCTCTCAGACTCATTATTTCTGGTTGTTCTTGACTTGCCAACGGCGAGTATTTGCACAGGCACTACCAAGTGGCCAATATTGTACATCAGCAACTTACCCTTAAATACAATCTTGTGACTTCGGAGGTGCCATATTACAGGTATGTGTCTAACCCAGTTCTCGAAAATGGTTGTGCCACATTAAATTGGGATCGATCTATCAACACGGACAGGACTATTGTCGCCAATAAGCCTGACATAGTGGTAATAGATCGATAATGGCGCCTTGCAATGATTGTTGATGTCACCATTCCTCATGACGAAAGTCTCATGATAGCCAAAAAAGAAACAGCTTATACTGTTGATTGATGGCACTTGGTAGAACTTGCTACACATCTTCAATGAAAACACTTGTACTATTCCACATTACATATTTATTAAATTCCTGACCGGTTTCGCCTTACGGCATTATCAAAGATTGATACATGTTTTTTGGGTATCGGATGCCGTAATTTAATAAATATGTAATGTGGAATAGTACCACTTGTACTGTACATTGAAGATGAAGAAAAAGAAACAAATAAAATATTTGGATTTGGCTCATGAGGTTGTTGACATGTGGAATATTGATTCGGCAATCATTGTTCTGATAGTCATATCAGCCCATGGGCTGATTGTTAAGAGCCTCCACCTTAAGAGGCGGCTGGGCCAAGGGCCCGATGCAAAAGGCGATACTCCTCGACCTGGCACGTAGTGTGAGGAGATTCCTTATTCTGGACCCGATGTCAGTGGGATTCTTTTTTTTATATTTTTAAATATTTGTTTTTATATTTATATATGGACTTAAAGATATAATTTATAAGATGTTAAATGTCAATAAAGAGGAAAAACACTTAATAATGTTTTATTCATTTAAAGATTGAGAAACGTGAAAGAGAAAAATGACTGAATGAATCAATTGAAATGCGACCTCTCGGGCTGGGCACCGACTTCTAACAGAACAGTTAATTTAGTTATTTTTCTCTAAGTTATCTTATACTTTTCAGTTTTTGATAAACTACCACTGCAAAATATATAGGTTTTTAGGTAATGTCAATTTTTTCATTATGGTGCTTCTAGCACATTTAATGATTCAGCTAGTTATGTCATAAGCCGCAATTGTTTCCTTCGCCCATAAACAAACCTTTGTATAACTTTTGCTTGCTATTAAAACAAATACATATTTATATCATAGTTCCACGTTTTATGTCCGATTTTAATTGCGGTCATCAAAGTATCTTATGTTCGTTTAAAAGTATAAGACTGTACGTGAATCGTGAAATACTGAGACATTTGCATTTTTTCGTCATGGTAAGTTTTAAATACTGTTTTGCGTAGGGATATTAGAAAACTAGTAATCATTCGTCGTTAATAGGGTGGAAATTTTAAGATCATATTTTCTTTTCGTAGTCTTATTTTAGAGAATATGCATTTCTTAAAATTCTTATGTTGTAGTTTAATTTATCAATGTCGATACATTTCGATACATATATTTCAATAATTTAGGGAATAAATTTTAGCCCTATCAAATTTGTAGACTTCTTCCAAGGCTTGCACTTTGAAGCCGGAGTCTTCTATACTTTTTCTTACGTGAATCGGTTAAATTTTGGTTATTAAGTGATCGAGTACTGTCTGATTAATTAATTTTGGTAGGAAAACCTGCGCCTTAACCTCGTCTACCAATCAGAAGATGTAATGGCTACCGGCTAGTAGGTGAAGTTTCAACACTGGGTAATAAGATTTTTTAGGGTAAAAAATTTTCTTCTATTAAACTATTTTATTGAGAGTGATAAACTCAATATACTTGTGAGACCCAGATTTGCGTGAAAAGAATAATCATATACCTAGTCAATTTATTAAAGGGTTCCGCGTGATTGGTAAGCAAGCAAGCGCCGCAAAATGACAAAATGCAATTTATTATCCTAACAAAAACATTTCGTATAAAAAGCTCAAAGTCGAAGTAAATAGATCTTTTGTTAGTACCGTATAACTTTATAAGTAAGTATAGGCACTTTTTCTTAAAGTGCTTTTTATTGCACATTCCTTATTTGATGGAGTAAGTAGTAGAGTTTTTTTTAATAATTATTTCCTCATTAAGGAATTTTCAACTATATTGCTGGTAGGGATTTCAATGACAGATCAGTGGTGGGGCAAAATTGAATGTTAAAAACAGTATATCCATTTTGCCTCAGTTTGATGTTAAGCATTACACTTGGCTTTTAAGAGCGCTGGAGAAGTGCCTCCTATATTTCTTTTTTTTTCTAGCTAGCGCTCTGCAACTGCCAACGCGCGTATGATATCATTGATGCAATCTACAAGTTACAACTATAACAGCTTAGTTACTGGTAGAAGAATGTTATACTTCGTACTACTTCGTACTACGTATCACTACGTATCACCGATTGGATCATGCATAGTAAGTAAGTCATGAAAAGGAGATGTTGATGTGCGGACCCCGGGTTCCGAAGGGCAAGATGTATTCGCGTGCGGGATTCGCGCGGGAAAGACCATCACTAAGAGATAATATCGTATGTTTCATTACTGGTAGGAGCCTTATAACTCATACAGCAAGCATTAATTATCGAAATCTATTGAAAACGCTGGTGTGCTTGACGCTAGAGAGTAATTAGCCGATGCAAACTCGTAGTAGACGTGCAGTTGTATGAGTCTTGTGTCCGCGTTGCGCAAGCGCATCACTGAACATGACACGCTTATTCAACGCTTCCCAAGTGAACTATTACGTATTGCGTAATTTTTGTCATTTAAAGGCTAGCTAAGAATGCATTGTTGTAGGAAGTCAACTTCATAAAACAAACAATTACAATTATTTCTTTCTTTGTTTTTATACTATTAAGGTATCACTTCCGTGGCGCAGAGGTAGCGTATGCTGCTGCTATTACAAAGTCTGGGGTTTAATTAATATTCGATCTAGTGTCGAAATTTCAAGCAAATTCTCAATCCTAATTATTGTTTTCAAACGAGGAAAGACCCAAAGATCGCGATGTTTACCCAGCCGAATAGGCCAGCGCGAATATCACCTGGCCTAGTCCACGAAGGCCACCTATCAATTTCTTGCGGGATACAAATTTTAGAAATTTCCCTAGGTAGTCCTGTCTTAAGTTAACTCGTGTGGTTTTTTGGTGTTATTTATGCTGTTTTGGAGGTACAATGCGGATTCAAAAATAACGCGTTACCAAATATTTTGACGCAATTGGCTTCAGAAAATTTAATTACAGGATATAAAATGCAATCAAAATTATATCGCGCGTTATGTAATGAGCGATACTTATTTTTAGTGAGTAATTTTAATTACAAACTGTTGACGGTTCAATGTCGTATACATAAATAAATGCGGCTGTTCAATAAATTCACTATCATATAATTAAATGACAGTTATTCATCGTGCAAAATTAATGCCACAGATTGTAAGCATAAATTTTGTTCTTGAATGAAATACTTGTCAACACAGTGTCGAGCTGAGTAACGCGAAGAAACGTAACTGCCTTCAGATATGGCCCACTGGTTTAAAAAGTAATTGTTAATAATAAACAAAAAATATTGATGCTAATTGTAGACCAATACTGAAGCAGCGCGCTATGCACTATGTTGCTAGATCTGTAATCAGCTTTGCATAATCGTGCGCCTGCGCAGCGACGCAGGATCGCCCGCACGTGCTTGCACACCGCCACGCTTATTAGTCTGCAGCAATACCTATTGAAAGGCTTTGTAACTAAAATGTTTGCTATGGAAATTAAAGCTAGTGAAGTGAAATTACTGTTAAAACTGCAGTGTGTAGCAGTGAAAATTTTCCAGCTTTCTCTATATTTTTATTTTTTGTTGCGGAAGTTCGTAATTTTGGTTAATGTTGACAAAAGATGACAATATTATTGTAAAATGCTGTGTAGGTTTCTGGTGTAGTAGAATAGGACTACCCCAGCTCTACCTGTGTCTACTTGTTCTCCACCCGATAGTAAACATACAGGCCATGACTAAGTGCAACAAGCTCACCCGCCAATTACGTGAGACTGAAAATCATAGCTGGCGAAATGTGGGTGTTAATATACCTCTGCCTCCCCATTCGAAGATTTACAGGCGTGATGTGAATATCAAAGGTAATCTTTGCTTACCATTTCAAGTATACATTCAACAATTACCGGCTTGTAGTAAAACCACTATTACATAGTCGCGATAATTATAGCTCTACCATGCATACCTATAAGGTAGCAAAATATTCGTTCCTTACTAAAAAAAAGACGGGTTGCACTCTGGGAGTGCCGGGAGAAGTGAAAACTTTTCTTTCTTTTTTCGTTATATACACAGAAAGATAAAAAGAACATACCATACCATACCATACCATACCTATAATATAGCGCCAATCATAGAACCTATCACTAATTTTCTGTCAGAAGGAATTAATAAATTACAAAAAGAAAAAATAATCACAAAAAGTAATAAATTACAAAAAGAAAAAATAATCAAAAAAGCGTCAGAGCCTAAAAGTTTTCTAAAATTTGTACCCATTCATAGTTTGAAATCCAGCCCCCGGAGCTCATAGCGAGGTGTCTACTAAGCAGTGAAATGCTTGCGGTTTGATTGCATGACCTCTAATTCCATTAACCAAATAAAAAAAAAATTGCAATGATGTGGTTGCAGTCGTGTTTATTTTATTGACTCACCGGTGTTCGCTATTCACTGGCCTTGGCATGAATCGTTTTGTTATGACCATTATGACAGTATCGATTTTCATAAAGAACTTATGATAATAATAATGATTGTGCAATGCCATGATTTACAGTTTACACAGAGATGTGAGAATTAAATTTTACGACAAGGTGTCATCAATTATTATAGCCATTCAACGGTTTTTCGTTTACCTATTATGCAATATTTCAAACCCAAAGCTGGTGAAGACTGAATTGCGAGTAGGTCAAAGCAATGCATATAATGAGCTATTATTGACTATTTTTAGAAATCACGTTTGTCTGTCTGTCTCGTTACTACTTCGTTATGTGAAATCTACTGAAAGAACTGCAACGAAACTGTCATCGCTGACAATTTTATTTGACAAGATAATGGCCAACTTAAAGATAAGTGTGGGTAAATTTTATGTAAATGACACTGTAAATCTATATATAAAAAGGTCATCGCCAAAATCGCCTGTTTGTCAATAGATTACCGGTTTTTAGTGTTATTGATAACTATTGGAAAAAGGTTTTTTAAAACTTTTATTTAACCCCCGTTTCCATTTACCTTCCGTTTTGACATTTAATTTGATTTTGACAGATCGAGACTGAATTTTGAACATCATCTTATTAGGAGTATTGGCCTTCAGGCAGCATCCATTTCAATGGTGTATATTATGTCTGTACCATCATCTACCAGCTCTTGTCCCAATCATTTGGGGTTCCCTTCATACTTTTCTGTCAGATGTCATTGATAGATAGATACTCAGTTCTTAATTTCTTTGTTAAATATTGTATTATGATTGCGTTAATTTATTTTAATATTATTATATTTAATAGAACACTTTAGTTTAAAAGTAAGTAAGTATATAAAAAAAGTCAATCGAAAAGTTAGTATAGGTATAAAAAGTACCCACATACTAATCAGTAAGCTATGTCAAAATCTTATCGAATTTTGAAATTATTCACCTTTCGTGATTACATCCTATAACACATAGAAGATTCTGTCTGTTCCACTGTTGTGTGTTTGTTATACACGTAATTGAATGTTGCGGATAGGTTTCACTTTCAACATTAGATGTTGTTTCACAAATTTTAAAAACACTGTCTTGTAATGTTTCTGAATTAAACATGCTTAATGGAGAGATTAGTTGGTGTCTATGCTATTATAAAATTGTAAATTAGTTGTGTTGATAGAGTTTTCACGCTAAAGAAGGACTGTCGCGGTTTCCAGTCCCAGTTAACCAGTGTACTGACTTTATTCAAAGTGAAGTGTTAATTTTGGTAAACTTACACCATCCATTTAATACTGTACGTTAACACTCTGGAAGAGTCACTACATTTTTAAGAGCGCGGTAACCGATGGAACACTTTTTCGAAAAAAAAAAAATGGTTGGCAAAACGTGGATGTCATGCATTTATTTTGTAAACGATTAGAACTAAATGGGATGTGTATCCTAATTGATCTTAAAACTGTTACATATTGCAAAATTCAGCTAATTCTAATTACGACTACAAAACACTTTTTATAAACTTCCTGCAACATGTCTCGCCGTTTCACAATTTAGTGTTACACATTTGCAGCACCAACAACTTCCAAAAATGCCAAACATTTCACAATTACTAAGTTATGTCACTCGTTCTAAATTACAAAGACACGTGGGCCAATAGTGCCTCTACTCACCTTCATTTCTGACGCTGTTCTTCCAAACTCGTGAGGGATAACTTCTACACTATCACGTGGTATAAGGTTCAAACTGTTCACTTGAAAGACGAGTCACTAACTGATTTGCACAAACGCAACTCGAAAGTAATACGTTGTATTATTGTTGTGTATTGTTCTCACAGCTCACTGTCGATGCACTTTAACCTTGATGGCTGATCGAATCTATAATTATAAAAAGTGATAATAAGAAAGACAATGCCTTACTTAACGACGAACTTCAATTTCACATATAAACGAACTTTTTTAACTATAGTTCATGCACTTTGAGTCATATTCAGTAACAGTTGTACCTGTAAAGTTTCATTGCTATCAGAAAATATAATGTATGATCGAGTATGGGATAAACAAACAAAGAATCTTTTATTAATATGAATTGATCTAATGTTGCAACAAATTATACGATTTGAACTTTATCTAGCGCGTGAAATGACTAGTATGAATACTGTGAAATGTGGATACACACGACAATGAGAACGTTGTTTACGTACTCACAAACAATATTTCCCAAGTTATCTAATGCTACTACGTAAATTCAACAATGAAAACCAGATTTCAAGAAATCCCATTTTTGTAGCGCACATTCCGACTTCAATACTCAATATTATCTAACTTTAACTAAAATTTGAGCGAACTTTTATTGAAACGATCTAACTGCATCGCACTGACGATCTGAAAAGGTGGCTAGGGTGGACTAGATGCGAATGGCGGAGGGTTGAGAGCAATTGCGTATATTGGGAGAGGCCTATATCCAGCAGTGGACCGTGTTAGGCCAAAGTGATTGGGTTGAACTAACCCGCACTCTGTAACGTGCATTCTCTTCCCTCATTGTTATAATCATTTGGTAACAGCAGTCTTTAGGTTATCTTGTCCAGTATTCTTCAGGTTTATTCACAATGAAATCTTTCGCCATCTCCGATGACAAGACAGGAAATGGAGCAAAAAACCGCAGTATTATATTGATAGTTAATTTGTCAAACGCTATTGAAAACAGTTTCCAGTTTAAACATTTTTAAATCCATTTAATAACTGTTCATATTATATGCATTCATCAATGCCGCTGCTGCTGCCGGAATAGATTAATATTGCAAAAAAAAGTATAGGTAGAAAAATATAGGTTAGAACTGGCACGATCTAATGAAATTTGAATAAACAGTCTTGTTGGCCAGCAGCTTACGTAGGAATTTAATGTTTAGCGGTTATGTAATAGAAAATACGGTTAATTGTTACAAATGGTTAGGCACTATTATTAGAAGCCAACTCGGGGAGAGAAGCAATTACCGTTGTTTTGACGCAATAGGTTAACGATCATTTGTTGTGACTGGGCATGCTAGTCTGGCATGGAGTCCTTAGGAATTTCAAAGACACACACAACAATTTTGTTGTCACGATCTCACGATTCCATACTGTAAATTTTCACGGTACACTATCCGCTCCTCATTTCAAGGATGATTAACGACTTCTTTCTCAGTCTGCTAAGTGATGAAGGAACGTAGGTACATCTCGATTATTTTATTAGATCACAAACCTTGATGTTTATATCAAACATTATCTATAATCAGGGGATTTACTAGATTTGTATCGCCAAAGCGGTGAAGAGCTCAGCTTCATACTAACTTGATCTATTTGATACTGAGCAGTGCTCACTATTATGAGTTATACTTAGTTACTTACATGTATTAAGGATCAAATACGAAGAAAGAAATTTAGAAATGTAAAAACAGGCCCAGAAAATTATTAACGTGTGGGTCTTGTATCACAGCATTCCCAACCTTGAATTAAGTAGGTATCAACTTTAAGATTAAATTCTTTGGCAGGCTTATGTACATATTTATATGACTTTATATTTTTATATATTATTACTTTATATGTCCCTAGTATTTGGGCAGTCGGGTAAAAACAGCACAAATGATCTATTTATGTTTGGGTGATAATTTTACAAGGCTAGTCGTTAAGCGAGATGTCCACTGGCAAGAGAACTGTTTCTACTGACTGCAATTACTCTATATGCAAGTTTTTTTTATGTGTAAACGACTTGCATGCTCTGCATTAACCAAGCCCAAAAGTTTGAAATCAAATTGATGACAACGAAAAAAAAAAAAGTACCTACCCATACCCAATAAACAAGACCTACGACAGGAGTGTCAGCTCCTGCTCTCCACATTATATAGCGCTTCATTTCATGAGTGTTGACAATAATAAACTTGTATTTCAGCCAAAAAAAATGTAACACCAACTGTTTTTTTTCTTCTTAAGACTAAGGCTAAGCCAAACTGTCATCGCGTTTTGAATTGATATAGCTATGATAACACCTAATTTTCAGCAAGCCCTGTCTGTTAATATACGGGTACGCACACACCTAATAGATTCTGTTTTTAACCTAATTTACAGGTTCATAGAATATCATGAATATTAAATGAGCTATCACAGCGCACGCAACGTTACTTCAAACACGTAAGGGTGTAACAGGAGTTGTTACGCAATAATCAGCAAGATTAACCAGTTCTATTACGTTATGTTAGATAAGGCTACATTGCAACACTGCACAAGTACAGTGAAGTAACGATATAATTGCATGAAATCGATCACGGGACAACAAATTTTTTTTTTACACTTCTTTAAAATAAGCTAATTAAAAAGAAATTAAAGAACTGACGTATTGAAAGGGTTGTGTTCCGGTTGGATCGCGACAGGTGTGCGACGCGGCTCCGCGTGGTGAACTGGCGGCGCGTGCGCCGGCCGTCGCGCCCCACGCCATGCTTGCTGGGCGCGCACTCCCCGGGCGGCTCACACAAAATTTGTAATGTGTGTTACGAGGTAACTTATGTGGAGTTGTGGGTCGCCAGGGTATCTCGGCGTTATGGTTTGTTTGGTGAAACTTGGTGGCCGAAACAATCAGCTGCGATTACGTGTAATGAGTCAAACGCTGATGTGACATTGACGAATGTAGGTTACAGTCGGGTGTAGGTTATCTCAAAGAATTATGTATGTAATAATACGTAATTCATTATCACTTGTTACAGTTGTTACTATTACATTAACGTGCTTTATCTTTCACCTAAGGCAGTATAGTTGTTATAGAGGTGTGCAGATATACCCTGATTCCGCTACATGTTACGCAGAGCGCCATTACTGTTATCTACGTAGTGCAACCCCATACTTCCCCGTGAAAAAATGTAGGAATCTCTTTATTATATTTTAAAGTTCGGTTGGGAAGCAGCTGCATTTTATGAACATCCAGTGAATATTATTTAAAAAAAATCTCAAAGAATCAAAGAATCAATCAAAGAATCAATTTCGTTTATTCAGTTTAGGCACATAAAGAGCACATATGAACGTCAAAATTTTACAATAATGTCAAGAAATTACTAATATAATATTAAATTAGTTAAATAAATCATTTGAAAATGATTCTTTCGCTGGTTCGGTAAGTTGGTTCTACTAAGAAGAGACCAGCAAGAAACTCAGTGAACAATATTATAGTTTCTTTTTTTAAAACAATTTGTTTTTTTTTTCATAGGTTTATATTGTGCGAGCAAGCAAAGAGATTAGGATGACCAAGAGATGCATTTTTATCATTAAGGTATTCGTTTACTTTGTAATATCCTTTTTTCATTAAAGTCTTCTTTACTTCGATTTTAAACTTATTTAGTGGCATGTCAACCAACTCTTGAGGAATTTTATTAAACATTTTAATATTGTTACCTACAAATGAATTACCAACCTTTTGAAGTCTGAGTTTTGGCACTACAAGTTTATTTTTATTCCTCGTATTATAATTGTGTACGTCAGTTTTTTTTTTGAAAAGATCAATCTGTTTAAATAATTTTATTTCAATGAATCATAAAAACCCTAAATCGTGTATCCTGTTAAAATAACTATAGTAGGTATGTATGTGTAGTAACTATACACTGTATAGTATCCGTGACCCTGAATCCTGTCGTTTAATGGCGTTTCGATCCCTTTTCTCTGGACGTAATATTAAACAAGACGATCGAACTCGGGAAGTTCAAAGTTATGTATTCACTTCAATTAATATAAATAATAATAATCCCACAACATTTCACACAACGCTATCTAGACCCATGGTAAGCATAGCTTAACTACCTTGTGTTATGGAATCTAGAATGCGGATAAACATACTTAGATACGTATTTTTTTTGTAAATTCATACATATTATACATGACCAGACCAATGCAAATATACATATTCATGCATACAAATATTTGCACTGAGCGGGGATCGAACCCGCGCCTCCTGCGTAGCAGCCGCATTCACTACTCCATTTAGACTAATCATCATTTAGGTTAGGTCTTCAGCAATGAAAAATGAAAGTTATTGTGATCAAATCAAGCTAAACTGGGTTATTAAATTAACGTCCATTATATTAGATTCAATCTATTACCCACTAAAGCGACCAGATACTACGGTAATCTCTTCTAAATATAAATAATATTAACTATTCAAAGTGACCAACTTTGAATAGTTACGTAATCGGTCTTAAACGATAACTGACCGTAATCGTTTTTCAACTTAGAAATGCAGTCGATAAGTGTCTGCTTTTAGTCTACGATGGTACATTTGAATCATTTGTTGCTTTATCACAACAGTAGGTACATACATAACATATCCACGCCTGTATATCCTTGAACGGAATAGACATAATTTTATTGTATTAATGTCACCATTACGCCAACTATGATTTTTGGTTCCACGTACAGGGGGCGAGCTTCAAGTCAAGCGTCAGACAAATCATCTTTCGATCGATGGCTTCCGATGTGATAATCTTGGAGGCGACTGGGTCTCAACGCTTTAAATTGTTTGCTTCGCAAATCGCTTCATTGTTCAGTACATAGATATTTGATTGGTGTTCTATACTAATTTATATAATATGTCAATCGACTTAATTCCAATTATTTCAATTAATACAATTGATTTAAAATAAAATTAAACTCTTAAGCCACAAGGAAAGCATTGTATACGATTAAATCCCACGTTTTAAGTATTTGAAGAATGTTTATAATCGTCAGTGATATTGTATGTTTTGTGATGGTCATGAGATTATGTGTATTATTATCGTTAATTATGGCAAACATTTCCCATGTCCAGAAAAAATCTATTGTAACTTTTTACAACTGACTTCAAAATACCATAATCTTCAAAGTTAGTAAAACACCTTGAACAAAAGTCGGAAAGTTCAAGCCTGTGCACTATTTACTTTGGTTGACTTATCAACCAATGACGTGTGCCCTTTGAACCTGTGATTGTTTTTTTGTCATTATTTATTTACACATAAATTACATTTACACATAAATTACATTTACACATAAATTACATTTACACATAAATTACATTAAAAAAAAAGACGGGTTGCACTCTGGGAGTGCCGGCAGAAGTGAAAACATTTTCTTTTTTTCTTTCTTCGTTATATACATAGAAAAAGATAAAAACATACCATACCATACCATACCTATAATATAGCGCTAATCATAGAACCTATCACTTATTTTCTGCTAATTTTCTGTCAGAAGAAATTAATAAATTATGAAAAGAAAAAATAATCACAAAAAGTAATAAATTACAGAAAGAAAAAATAATCATAAAAAGTAAAAAGACGTGTGGCACTCGGGGACTGCCGCGGTAAAGCTATTGCATAGCATTTTGTATCAACTTATGCAATTATATTATATTTATATTATATTTATATTTATTTATATGTAATTATTTTATAATTCAAAATTAATACTGCATTTGTGATAGAGTACTCACTCATTTTCTTTTACTATTTTTTTGTGACTTTCTTCATTAATTGTTCATTCATATTCAAAACACTTTATACACAAATTTTACAAGTACAGCTATTCACTGTTGTACATAAATACCTATACACCTATTATACTTTCTCATAAACAGCTGTTTATGTATTCGTCCGATTTCGGAGCAGCTCGTCTCGATTCGTGCGAGCTTCGTACAGTCGTACAATACGGCTAGTTGCACGCACACAAACACCGTGTCGAAGACTGCCGAAAAGAAACGAGCGCGCTCGTTTCTTTTCGGCAGCGTGATGTTTTTTCGTTACGGAATTTCTGGATTCGGTCCCCGCGCTCAAGGCCCTCGATAGAAGCTATGCAATAGCTTAATAAATTATAATAAGAAAAAACAATCACAAAAATCCCTGAAGGCCAGGTGGTTTGAACCCGATACTATCTGAAACTGTAAGGACTTACAGTCGAAGTGCTTACCGTTTAAGCTACGACGCTATCTATCGTAACTTGGAAAATAGATAGTCTGTACCTAATCTTGTATGACGTCAGTCGTCGGTTACGGTTCAAAGGTCAACTAATCCTGACGCTTCCTTAACATTTTACACCCATCCAACGCCGCTAAAGAAGTTTTCACTTCAAAAATTGTAAGTTGTTATGTACAGCGGCGAGCTTAACTCAAAGTTGAGTTCTCTTCCAGCAGACCCAGGAGTGCACACGGTGGATTTTGATGTAAGAGGTATTCGTAATGTTGAAATATAATCTATATTCAATTAATTGGAGCGACACTACATCGATGCATACATATATATACTCACACCTGTAAATACCCGTAGGGGTAGACAGACGTGTATTTATACCCACGTTTCGCCAACTATGATTTTCGATCTCACGTAATAGGGGGTAAATTGCGATTTGCTGAAGAAGCCATTAAAAAGAAGACGTTAAGTGATAGGGGGCGAGCCTATTACCTACTAGTGGGCACTTTGTATTGGTCTGTATTTTTACTGTCGGATGGCATTTCTTCCAAACTACTTCCAAAGAGACCTAAAAACTATTTCTGCTTAGCTAAAGCACATTGTCAAGTTCTTTGCCCGTTATTATTAAGTACGGTAATTTATTCTCTTCCTATAGTAAATAAACCTTTTTTTAAAGTTATATCAAGCGATGACAGTCATTTTCAATGTATCATTGTGAACGACCAAGTAGTCAAAAAATATGACAAGATGTTGACACTCTATTACAACAAATGAAATATGGGTGTGTTCATTCCAACCTTTGGTAGCAGTTTTCTATTATATTTTTAGTGTGATTACAAAACTAAGTCGTGAACTTAAACTTTAGTATTATGTATTCGGGATGTTGTAATGTCTGTCCGTACGACCGTTTAAAGACCGGCGACGTGATATGCCCCGTGTCGCGGAGGACGACTCAGACGCAGGATGATGAAAATCGAACACGTAATTGATTGCAAAATTATGCATCAATCGCCCTAAATCCTCTCCGATTATGTAACGTTAATATCGATGTTTTATTGTGAATCGAGTATCGAGACTTTTGTACTTATTTTAACGAGCTTTTTATTACTCGTGGTTTCACGAATATTATAACTCTACTGGCGAGCAGGTCCATTGAATGTGTGAATAACTGTTAATATTTCCTGATGAACTCTCTAAACAAATACGCTTATAGGAAAAATGGTCCTTGTTGAGGTGAAAACTTCTTTAGCGGCGTTGGATGGGTATAAAATGTTAAGGAAGCGTCAGGATTAGTTGACCTTTGAACCGTAACCGACGACTGACGTCATACAAGATTTTGCAATTTACGATAGATAGCGTCGTAGCTTAAACGGTAAGCACTTCGACTGTAAGTCCTTATAGTTTCAGATAGTATCGGGTTCAAATCACCTGGCCTTCTGAAACTTTTTGTGATTATTTGATTATTACTTTTTGTAATTTATTACTTTTTATGATTATTTTTTCTTTCTGTAATTTATTACTTTTTGTGATTATTTTTTCTTTTCATAATTTATTAATTTCTTCTGACAGAAAATTAGCAGAAAATAAGTGATAGGTTCTATGATTAGCGCTATATTATAGGTATGGTATGGTATGTTCTTTTTTATCTTTTTCTATGTATATAAAGAAGAAAGAAAAAAAGAAAATGTTTTCACTTCTGCCGGCACTCCCAGAGTGCAACCCGTCTTTTTTTTTAGATAGGTTTTCTTACAGCTTGGAAGGACTACCGTCCTGTCTATTGCCTATCAAGGATATAGGTAAACTGGTTAGTATTTTGCAGATGATAGCGCATTAGTAGCAAAACTCTCCCTAAGCGCGGCTAAAGAAGTTTTACGTCAAAACGAGTGTTTTTATTGTTGCACTAGATACACGGCGAAGTTTAGACAGCCTCTGTGGCGTGGCGGTAGTAAACGCGGCCGATACGCAGGAGGCGCGGGTTCGATCCCCGCTCAGGGCAAATATTTGTATGCATGAATATGTATATTTGCATTGGTCTGGGTGTTTCTATGTATATTATGTATGTATTTACAAAAAAAGTATCTATATGTTTATCCGCATTCTAGATTCCATAACACAAGCTAGTTAAACTATGCTTACTTTATAATCTATATGTGTGCAATTTTGTGGAATATTTATTTTTATTTACTTATTTTTATATTTCCGTGCATTCCAAGCTCCGCACTTCATCCATAGGTATTATGTTTAGACACGCATACTGATTGATTTTAGGTGTAACGTTCCATCTTATTTGCATAAGACGGCAATTAAATTTGAGATCAGAGAAAAACACTTATGTAGTTATAGTTAAATCTTTCTTAATTATAATAACGCTTCAGTCTAATATGTGCAATTATTTAAAAATTGCAATCATTATCATTATGTTTGCGATGATCTCCGTTTCAAACGCCTTTCATTAACTGATTAGCCTTTTTTTGGTCATAACATTTGCAAGTGCCACGGACCTACCAGAAAACCCTGCGTCGAAAATTCGTTCATCGATTAGCAGGTGTACCGGCCAGTAAGTGATGCTCAAAAAGTAATTCATTTTTAGGGTTCTAACCTAAGGGGTAAAAACCGAACCGTATTACTAAAACTTCGCTGTCTGTCACCAAGCTGTATCTCATGACCCGTGATAGCTAAGCAGTTGAAGCTTTTACAGATTCTGTTGCCGATATAACAACAAATACTAAAAAACAGAATAGTACGTAACCCTTACTGCGCGAGTAAGGCACACACTTAACCGGCTTTTTTTTACAAATAGAATCATCCTCTGTCTTTACTGGTGAAATTCCACGCTAAGAGTTCTCTAAGTATGGAATCTCAGCAATAAGTTGTCTTTTTTAAAGTTGCATAATCAACCATGTTTCGAAATAATAATTACGCACGTTCAACTTGACTTGACAATTAATTTTAGGAAGGAGCAACTCCGGGTCGCCGCTACTAGCAATTACGATTGAGAGATAAATAGTTATACGATTAATGTTTTTTTAGTGGTGTAGAAATGACATAACAAATAGCTTTAGATAGTTTAAATGAGATATCAACGTCAGTTATATCTTCAGTGGTGATATTACAGTTAACTTGACAACGGTCGAAATTGCTGTGTAACATCGTTACTGTCAAGGAAATGAACTTAATTTACCTCTTATTAAAATTATTTCTGTCAGATTGCCTTAAGTGGGACTCCGTCTCAAGGGGGATGTAATAGGAGAAGAAAATAGTTTATTTTGAAGAATCCCTCGGGGAGTTATTGTGATCTCTACTAGCTTACTGTCACTTAGCTAAGACATAGATAGATAGACATTTCTCTTCATAATACATGAGGCACACTCAAAGTTTTGCACTTCTAGTTAATCGGAACAACCTATTTGAATTTCGAATGTTATATTTTTGAAAATTTAATAGAAAGAAAATTGGCGGGAAATCCTTTGTTATTTGTTTTTATCACACATCAAAGTTTTACGTACGCAATGAAAATGGAATTAAGTCGAAAATATTTTAGGGTGATGATTTTTTATGATTTTAAAAGTTCTCTTTCTTCCTAAGACTGTGCCGTTCGTCTTCAAAATGCTTTTGGGAGAGAAGTACCTTGTTTGAGCACCGTGAGGCGATGGTTTGCTGAGAGAGGTCGGGTTTCTTTACATAACGAATTTCGTGTAATTTCGTTGGCGGCCTTCAAATGCCGTCAACGAAAATTAGTGGCTACTGTTGAGCGGCTCATTGAAGAAAACCCTCGGATTACCTATGAGACAATTCGACGATAAATTGAAATTTTGGAAACTTTATTGTCGTTGGATCCTTCATGAACTGACAGCGGAGCAGAAACGGGCTCGCGTGGAATAGTGCTCACAGATGCTACTGAAGTGCAACCACGGACATTCTAATGCTGTTTATGACGTTGTCTCAGGAGTCGAAAGGTGGAGTTATTGCTTTAAACCCGAAAAAAAATAGCCACCCTGTGAAAGGGTGTTTGAAAACGAGAAGAGACCAACAAAAGTGAGGGAGCAAGAAAAGTTGGTAAAAAATTATCGCTTTTTTTACTCAGCTACGGATCCCATCTGCACAGTTCCACTTGAAAATCAAAAAAAAGATACTGATCGAATTGAGAACCTCCTCCTTTTTGGACGTCGGTTAAAGAGTGTTAATGCCGAGTGGTATTCTACCATTTGTTTACCCAGAACGGTGTTAGAAAAAGTTTGCGAAAGACGATCAAATCATCATCATGACAACGCTTCTTCACACACGGCCAACAAAACAAAGCCATTTATAGCATGCGAAAAAGTACAACTCGTCACCCATCCTGCACATAGGACCGACGTAGCACCTTGTGATTTCTGTATTTTCTCCAAATCAAAGATTGATGATAGGTTTCACTTTTTCCAACTCCGAAGAGGCAGTGATAGCGTTCAATCAGCACGTGGAAAACATGCCTTCAGATTTGTGGTCCTCAGGTTTAAAAAATGGTTCGATCGCATGACAAAAACTTTTAAAATGCAAAGGAGAGTATTTTGAAAAGCAGTAAACATAATATTTTGGTTATAACATGTTGTTTTTTAAGTTACGCAAAACTTATAGTGTGACCTACAACACCAATAACAACATGAGTTAGGAATAAATAAGCTATTATGTGCGTATATATGCAATTTACCGGCCTTATCGCACAGGGTTGATCTCTTACAGGCTACCATTACTTCCGGGCAAGCTCCTCTTAATATCGGAAGTACTGTTTGATTTTAATCGATTTACCACCGAAGTAACTGTTTAGTCAAGCCCTCAAACGGTGGTGGTATCCGGATATTACCACACGAAAGAATAAGTCATTGGTATGACTCAAATACAAAAAGTGTTAAAGGTAGACCATAAAAATACCGTCGCTTGGATTATTGCCGTGAAACGCATGAACCGTATAAAGGAGGTGATTCAATTTGACATCGTCATGGGTATAGTGTTACGGGCCCAAAAACAAAAGACATCCAGCACAATGGATGTTGCCATTCAAGGATTTGTTAACAAAAGTAATGAAAGCTACATATATGGACGGATGACTTATTTCACAATATTTTTGCTAGAGGAAATGACTATGTCTACTATTTGACTTGGTGTATGGTTAAAAAAATAGGGTACGAAGCCATTGGTCCACCAAAAATATGGAACCTTACTCGTGGTATCGGAAAAGTCAAGAATCTTCAATTTAATAACATTAAAACCAGCAACAAATTTGATTTCATATACATATAACTTGTAAGAAGTTGAACTTGCACGAATATAAACAACAAATACTCTTGTGTATTTCTATTCCGACTGTTACACAAGGTTATCTATCGCCAAAGTAAGGAAGCTGACTAGATTTAATCCAGAAATCGAAAGTCGCAGATAATGAGGCCGGTTATGTCACCAACTGACAATGTAAGTGTGAAAAGCTTTCACAGGCGCTTACGCTGCTCTCAAACTGTCCGTGTATTGTGTCGTGTTATATTGCGATTTAAACGACCAATTGTTGTGTACTTTATGTAAATATTTTGTAGTCACGCAATAATTTGACAACCGATGTTTATCGGTGATTGAACTTGATCGTTATGGAATATCGCTTGCTCATCATTCTTACTTTCTGGCTTTGTATTATAATAATCTCCTTGCGATCATGAACTGAGAACCCTATGAAAGTTTATACGGCAGTCACTTCCGTAAAAACCAAAGAAAGAGGCGCGAGAGTGGACCCCGGGCTCCAAAGTTAAGCTCCCTAAAAAATCTAAGTTAAGCTCCAGTTAGACAAAGGTTTAATCGGGATTAAAATCGTTACTTTTGGTAAAAATGCTTCAAGCTATAAACGCACTGTGCTGCGTCCTTAGCTTCGATGTCCCTGTAATTAATTATCTTTAATTACGCAGTGTATAATAAGGTGTCTACTTACGAAAAGTACTAATAAAAATATCACACTTCGGTTTCATATTAGGTTGATTTATGCGGTGGTATGGTTGGTAAATCTTTACGATGATGGTAAGTATTTAACATGACCAGTTTTTGCATTAATAGTGATATATGCAGAAGGTAGATAAACTAACTTCAAATTCACATAATGAACGAAATACATCAGTTACTTAAAGTTAGAGGGTGGTACTTAGAGCTAGTTAATTCATGCAAGGGTACCCTTATCTGATCTGAATTCTTTATTCCTGCCTCTTTTAGAAACATACCTAGATCACGGTTAAGTTTACGTTACGTTAAGTTTAATCTAGTCTTGCTAGTCACCCTGACTGGTTAGTAGGTCGATAGTAGTTTATTCGATTTCCGCACTCAAATTAATTACTTGGCCAGTCAGAACTCGCAAAAAATATTCGCCATAATTATATGGAATATTCTAAAGCGTGGGAGCTATTTACAGAAACAATAAAGATAACACAAATCTTTGTTTGCGAAATAAAAGCGTACCGTGATAGTTTTTAAAATTTTAGACTGATAGTCGAGCTAAAAGTCAAAATAACTTTTGGTAAAGTGATTTAGACTTTTGTGTAACATACCTATGTAGACATTACTGGGAAATAATAAATAATACACCACCCATCTTGCTGTAGTCGCAAGATTTCGAGTCTTGCGACTACAGCAAGATGGGTGGTGTATTATTTGTTTGATCATGAGACTTGAAATTTTGATAGCATTTTTATTCAAGAGCATGTATTTTTTATCCCAAAGCGTGGCTGGTTTTAGGTATTAGGTATTTGTTTAAAAGTATGATGTAAGAACTTTTGGCGTGACTTGTTTCACCTTTGGAGAACTTTGACCCTGTCACTCGTAACATGCAGTAGGCCACATGCAGCTCACAACTGACGAAATGCAACGTTGCAGAATAATGTACATACTCGTATATTTATGATTATTAATGTGTGTGTTAACGTTACTAGCACTGTTAAAAAAGGAAAACAGCTAATTTCGAGCAATACACAAGTTTTGGTTCAAACCCAGAACCAAAACTTGTGTACGAAGCATGGAGGTCCGCTCTCTTATTTCTCCTTTCCATGGTTTGGTTTTATTTTGTAGAACTGCCTGCCGTGTGTCTGACTCCTCAATCCTAAAAGGAAAGTCTGCCACAAATTCTAGATCTTCGAAACTTACATCTTTTCGAGTAATTGTAAAAAAAGTGGATATTCATTGATTTTTTTTGGAAGATTAACTAAGCAGTAGTAATCAATTGCTGTTCTCACGCTGGTGATTCGAGTTCGTGTTCCGGTCACGCACCTCTGACTTTCAAAAGTCTGTGTGTATTAGAAATCATCATTTGCTTTAATGGTGGAAAAAAATACCGTGGGGAGACTTTCGTACCTGTTTACATAGTGTTCTCAGGAGCTGTGCGATGCTAGAACGTTTCAGGCAGTTGTTTTATGCCATTTTTTCGCCGTAGTGCGACGAAATTTTACATGCGTTCCTTGCGTGAGAGCTCTTGAATTGAATTGAAAAAGTTGTACCAGTTCACCTGCATGTATTTAGTGCAAGGTAAACAATTGATATTAATAATGTAGAATCTTTTCACCTGAGTAATATCGCGGTGACATAGTACCGTGGTGAAATATAGTAACTTCACCTATGTGAACAAAATTTTAGTTTTTTTTCAATCGGACTGCTTTGAGTAGGTATTTTACAAAGTTATAACTTCTGTGTACTGTTCATCTCCTGTTGGTATAAATGTAATTCTCAATAATGCACTTATTGAGTCTACCTCTGCACCACCTTTACTGGTAGAGAATGCCTATGCTATTAAGTTGGCCTATATACTTTACATAAATTTCATTAGCTTAAAAGGGGGTTATTCGAACAACAAATGGTATATACGATTACGTCTTAAGTAACATAAAACTTCTGTAATAAGATCCTTTGGAGTAAGAGCTAAGTATGCGTTAGCGGAAATACTGTCCGGTGAATGAGTACAACCCAGTTATGTCAGTGCGAGCGATGCGAGATATGTTACGTGTGATTATGAGGTCAAAATATTTAGTGAGGTCTGAATTTTAATGAGTTAGCGTGGTTAAATACGTCTGCACGTTATGTATTATGAGTTCGGATAATAATCGGTTGAGATTGATGTATTGTGTGCAAAGATTAAACTGAGGAATGTGTACGTTGAGAGAATTTATGAAGTGTGGTAAAGTTTTGTTTGATATGAAGGGTATAACTGTAAATTATAAGATACTATTTTCTACGTTACATTATACTCAAGCCTGTATATTGAAGAACGGGTCATCAGAGATATATTCGTCGACGTCGAAAATATCAGAGCGTCAATCTCGGCTACATTCAAAGCTTGCACTTTGGGGCTAAGTGTTCCCTTCTACTCCTCTTATCCATAATTTGGTTTTATGTAAGTTTTTATACATACATACATACATATAATCACGCCTTTATCCCCGGAGGGTTAGGCAGAGGTGAATTAACACCCACATTTCACCAATCTGTATTCGGTCCCACGGAATAGGGGGTGAGCCTATTGCCGTATTCCGGGCACTATTGTTGACTCGAGCCATGCATCTGAGGCTGAGTCTGGGCTGTACATATCTGTCTGATGTTAAAGTTAATCAGCCCTATCCCTTAGTCGCCTTGTATGGAAGCGACAATTGTTTCATCCCCATCCACAAATCCTCGTACCTCAAGTAGATGTTCTGGTTTGCTAATTAATGTGGCTTATGGTTCAAAGATCTGGCGTAAGTACACCTGCTCATTGATGGATAAGGTTTCGTCTATTTTTGTTGTCTAATAGTACTAATTAAAAGGTACTGATTGCCATTCAGAAGTCATAGTTACAAACGTTCACTACAAAAATAAATAGTTAACTTTCAAGATTTGTTTACCTACATAGTTACAGGTGAAACCAATAAAAGCAACTATAAGAGGTATATAATGTATGCAGTCATAATTGTGATTACCAAATCGTTACGTCACAATAATTTTCCAGATTTAAGTTGAAATTCTTACCGAAGGTAGATTCTAACCGTCAATTTTGCAATAGAGCGATTTCAATGATTATAAAATGTTAATTGAACGTTTAAAAACAGTGCGCGTAGGCAGATCGTTTACACGTATATAATATAAACACTCTAATTATTATTTTGCTGTCGATAACCTGTTTATAAGTTTGGCCTGGTAATGGCTTTAACTAAATCGTCTTTTTCCAAAAATCTTGAAGCTATAGATATCTAAAAAATATATCAATACTTATCTAATAAATAACAATCTCGTGTTATGTTCTTTGTGGTCGCGGTATTTTAACTGACGAGTATTTTTTTTAGTGTGAACAGTATCAGTTTGACCATCATTCATTGACGTAAAGTTATTTACATGAAATGTCGCTTTACTTTAATTCTGCATTTTATACTTACGATCGATTTTTACTAGGAAATCTAGACATGGTGGTTCCTGTATAATGGTGAAAATCGGAATTAAATACAAAGTTATTGATAATATTGTGCATCTTAGTGTATCCAATGTAATTGAATGTTTTAATTTTTGACTTATTTTTCTTTTTCTTATATTATTTTATTGACATAAGTTATTTAATTGTTTGACATCTTTGATACTACTATTTCGTTGACATTCCATAAATTGTCATAGTATTAAATCAAAATATTTGTACATCACACAATGTGATAGAATATAGAGGATATTCTAACATTTTTATAAGATCTGTAACTAACTTATGTTCCACAAATAAATGATTATGATCTCTTTAATGGTTATCTAGCTAGTACTGTTTAACATAAAAATTTATAAATAGACGTATGGTTTTGAAACACTCTTACCTATCCGTTCTACGTTAAGGCTGTGGTTAAGGTGTGCTCTCGGTCATATGCGGAACCCCGTAAACAGTATTCTTACATAAGACAACCGCACATTGGCGTACGTGAGCTCAGTCGCATTGAAGGTGCTAGTGCGCAACAACGTTTCGACAAACGCAATGCGTGCGCGTAGCTGACTGTTCGTTTGTGCCTCCATCCATGACATAATGCAATCTTTTAAACAGTCATCTCATAACTAAAGCAGGCAGCCATTTATTAAGCTGATTACAGGTCCAGATATTTAGACTATGATGTTTGAATTTCATTGTTTATTATATCTGTGCCTCGGTGGTGTAGGCGGCAGCTAACACGACTTCCGTCTATAAGATCTTACGTTAATTGTCCGGAATAGACCAAATAGTCGTGGGTTTTATTCTACGAAATTCTCATTAGCAGCCAAAATTCTTCATTTATCCTTGGTTCTTGTAGTAGTAAACAACACCCTAAACCGCCTACCATTAGATAGGATGTATAGATGTTTGCGGCCTTAAAAGATAGTAAGTAAGTAATAATAATAATAATAGTATCTCAGTTATTCTTGCTACAAGTTGATTAAGTAATTCATTCTCGAACTCTATAAAATGCAAATTACAGCGTTACTATATCATTTATCTTCATTATACCACAACCCGGCACTAGTTTCGAGTTTATCACGATTCACTACGTAATGCTTAAAGGAAGTGTATTTCACAGCATTCGTAACAGTAAAACAAAGGTCTAAGTATAATATTAGAGTTGAAATTCAGACTTGGAATCACTGGACTCTGGACTGGAATAGACTTCGTTACTCTTTTTTTGAATGTTGAAATTTCATCGGGTCTCATCCCACCAGTGTTACTTAACGGATAACATGAGTATGTTGAACTGGAACCTACTTAAATCCCCCCTTGACCCCTTTCGCCCTGCTCGTATTTTTAAAGGGTTAAGTTTAATGGACATGTCATTATAAGTTACTCAACCTTATTTACTTAACTATTTTTTTTCTAAAATTTAATTAGTATTATAGGTTTTTTTTTTCTAATACTCGGTCATTTGCGTAACATTTTTTGTGGATTTTTGAGTCGTGTGATAAATATTACGGAGCTAAGAATAGTGAAATGTCTTGGAGAAGCCAAGATGACGACAAATTATTTGTATTTGTCTGCACTCTGCAACTGCTTCCGCGCGCTTGGTGAGATATCTATCTTTGTCAACCGACGAAAAAACAAAACACGGAGGAGGTTCACAAGTCGACGGGTATATTTTTGAAGTGAAAACTTCTTTAGCGGCGTTGGATGGGTGTAAAATGTTAAGGAAGCGTCAGGATTAGTTGACCTTTGAACCGTAACCGACGACTGACGTCATACAAGATTAGGTAGAGACTATCTATTTTGCAATTTTCCATAGAAGCTACGATTGAACGGTAAACACTTCGACTGTAAGTCCTTATAGTTTCAGATACTATCGGGTTCAAACCACCTGGCCTTCTGAAACTTTTTGTGATTATTTTTTCTTTTTGTAATTTATTACTTTTTATGATTATTTTTTCTTTTTGTAATTTATTACTTTTTATGTTTATTTTTTCTTTTCATAATTTATTAATTTCTTCCGTCAGAAAATTAGCAGGAAATAAGTGATAGGTTCTATGATTAGCGCTATATTATAGGTATGGTATGGTATGTTCTTTTTTATCTTTTTCTATGTATGTAACGAAGAAAGAAAAAAAGAAAATGTTTTTACTTCTGCCGGCACTCCCAGAGTGCAACCCGTCTTTTTTTTTATATATAACCACGCACAACTTCTTTACAAAGTAGTCCGATGTTGATAATTCTCTTTTTATTTGAAAAGGTATACCCCGAAATTAGTTCCATATAAATTTGAAAATAAAAAGGTAAGGGGTAAATGTAGTGTTATGACGTGGAGTTGCGGATACCAGCCCGTTATACCATACCATATACCATACCAAGGGTAGGAAAACAGGGGATGATTGATTATTCACTCAGATTGCAAGGTATAATATAATCCTTTCACGGAGTAGTCTGATTTTCATAATTCTTTTTTTATTGGAAATAGTTTACCCCAAAGCTGGTCCCATCTTTCGGCGTTTTAATTTCCGTTAAAAAGTTGTAGTAATTTTAATATTTGGTAAGCTAAATTCACGCCTATATCCCCGAAGGGGTAGGCAGAGGTACTAGCACCCTCATTTCGCCAGTTTAATTTTAGGTCCCAACGTGGCGAGCCTATTGCTATTAACCGGGCACTTATAAACCTGCGATAAATACACACATTACTTCGAAAAGCATCGAAAAGTCATTGGTGTGTGCCATGGTAAAACCTGGGATCGAACCCGAGACCTCGTCTCAGCAGTCCTTTACCCATACCACTAATTCTTCAACAATAATAAATTTGTAGCCTCTTACCTATCTACAGAAGGGCACGCCGTGATTGCGGCGGTAAGACCCATCATGGGGGAGTGGCTAGAGAGGCCACACGGTGGCCTCTCGTACCGTCAGACGCAGGTCATTACCGGACACGGTAACTTCGGGCGGTACCTGCATCTGATGGGCATAGAGCCAACGCCCGAGTGCCATCACTGCGACGCGAGCGTGGACTCGGGGCTGCACACGCTCACCGAGTGTCCGGCGTTTGAAGCGCCGAGGCGGGAGCTTGTGACGGCCCTGGGGGTGAGAGTGCTCACGCTCTCCACCCTGCTCGCGGCGATGGTCCGCTGCGCGGATGCGTGGGCGGCCAGCGCCTCCTTCTGCGAGCAGGTCATGCTCGTGAAGGAGACAGCAGAGCGGGCGCGGCGCAGCGAGCGAGAAAGACTCGCGGACATCGCTGGCCGCGCTCGAAGGCGGCTCGGGCGTCGGAGGGCGCAAACTGACCTCCGCCCCCCATGAGCGCGGGCCTGAGGGTGACGGGTGGAGCCGCTCGTCACCCTAGCAGAAGCAGGCCACGGCGGCGGCGCGCATCGTAGGACGATGCGCGCCCCCCCCCCCCCCCATACCGGGGGCGAGTCGGGGACCTCGTGGTCCCCCCTCCCGAGGAGGGCCAGACCAAGAGGAATGGCCCTGGGTCAGCCGGGGTGCGAGGGATATGTCAAAAGACAACCTCACCTCCGGCCTAGCACATCGACCCACAGACGGCGTGCGGTTTAGTCGGTTCGAGTCCGACATAACCTCCCCCTTCGGCTCCGACGGGGGGGGTATCCGTGGGGATTTCCCGCACGAAAAAAAAAAAAAAAAAAAAAAAAAAAAAAAAACCTATCTACAGAAATTCCACACTATTAATGTATGTAATATCATTGCTTATGACCTAATAAATACGAATATGAATGTAATATGGCGACAATGGAGTCGCCATCAGTAGTAGCTATACTTAACTATTTATCTATTTTATGACTTAACACATTTCAAGTCACCGACCACCTTAGCTCTAGAATATTGAAAGAATTCAAAAATGTTAACTAGGTATATTAATATCATACAAAAACTACAACACAAAGAAATACTTTTACCTCAATTTTTTCATTAATATATTTCATTGTGAATGTGGTTTGTTTTGTTAGTGTTCAGCAACATAAGATGGCGACTGCGACTGTATCTACCCGTGTCTAAATAGTGGTACAACGGACCCCAGACTCCAAGTTGAAAGCTTCAGATGCGACTGGGATTAAGGCTAGGATGAAGAAGAAGTCAACAGGCCTCCGATTCTGCTAATTTTATGACAACAAAACCACTGTCATACTGCTGATATTGCATAAAATATCATTAAATTTTAGACTATATTTTTGAGCTTTAAAGTCCAAAATGAAAAGACAAAGAGTTTATAAAAATTTTCATTCACTCTACAAGATTCTCATTTAATTTTAGATTTTAACAATATAACAGTAAAGTCTAAAGTTAAATGGCATTGGTTACAGAGTATGTGGTACCGCAGGGGTTTTGCTATGAAAAAAAGACGGGTTGCACTCTGGGAGTGCCGGCAGAAGTGAAAACATTTTCTTTCTTTCTTTCTTTCTTCGTTATATACATAGAAAAAGATAAAAAGAACATACCATAATACCATACCATACCTATAATATAGCGCCAATCATAGAACCTATCACTAATTTTCTGTCAGAAGAAATTAATAAATTACAAAAAGAAAAGATAATCACAAAAAGTAATAAATTACAAAAAGAAAAAAATAATCACAAAAAGTAATAAATTACAAAAAGAAAAAATAATCACAAAAAGTGTCAGAAGGCCAGGTTTGAACCCGGTACTATCTGAAACCATAAGGACTTTAAGTCGACTACGATGCTATTTTTCATATCTTGCAAAATAGGCAGTCTATAGCTAATGTTTTATGACGTCAGTCGTCGGTTACGGTTCAAAGTTCAAGCGATCCTGACGCAACCTTACCATTTTTCACCCATCCAACGCCGCTAAAGAAGTTTTCACTTCAAAAATATTAGCAGAATCAGGGTCCAGGAAGGGAGGAATACCAAGGCATTAGGATAGTTTCGAGCACTTTGTTGGTCAAGATCGGTCTGAAGCTAACTGTCTCTCGCCACCTCGACTGGCGAAACAGAATGACACTAGTGAAGTAAGGTACTTATTATCCTCTATAATGAAGTTCAATCCTTATGTAACGAGGGATCCAACATTGGTAATGCTAATAAAATTGTTTGTGTGTATATGATTCTTAGCTCACATGATATAACATTTGCAAATTAGAACTTCACAGTTCCCAGAGTATTGTCACAGAATAGATAATAGTATTGTTTACCTGTCTCTCATTTGAAACTTAATATCCAAATGAATTTAGGATTTAAATCAATGTGTTATTTCGATCTACATAAGTAATATAGACTGCCAGAACGAGCGATCTAAAGCAGCCCACATCCAGCGCTTCCCGGCGACCTTGATGAGGTCGTCCTTCCACCTGGTCGTTGGGCGTCCTACACTACGTTTGCCCGTACGCGGTCGTCATTCCAGAACTTTTTTGCTCCATCGGCCATCTGTTCTGCGTGCTATGTGTCCCGCCCACTGGAAGTCTGTAGGAGAGGCCTATGTTCAGCAGTGGACTGTGTGTGGCTGATATGATAATCATGATGATGACAATCATGATGATGACAATCGTACTATTTATTTATTTAATTTATTTTTGTGCCATCTAGCGGCATGGTGCATTATGTTTGTAACTTTTACAATACTGCAGAATCAGTATAGATTAGAATACTTATAGTTTTATTCTGTCATCCTCAATGATAATGTTTAGTGTATGTTTTATTTTTGATAAGTTAATTTTAATACTAAAAATTAGAAAAGTTTGCAAAAACAATGTCGCCATCTAGTTATAACTCCTGAACTAAAAAGCTGTCTGCCTACTTTTCGTAGGCAGACAGCTTTACAGGTACGAGTGTAACCATTTTTTGCTTCTGATTGTGCATAGGTATAAGAATTATATTATATTATCTGGGATAGGAAAGGAGAGGGTGGGACGAATTGAAAAAGGTAATCGAGATCAAGAAATACCTTTACTGTTTTTTTATAACTGTTCATGGCTAAACCTCTGATAGGTATGATGTAATTGTACTAACTAGCTCGCTTTAGCTAATTTTTCTCTCGATATGTTGACAAAGCAACCGCGGGGAGGTTACATAATCATGCTATATTTAGTTTACAATTAGTATTTATTACATTATCCGATAGCATTCTTGATTACGTAAACAGTTCTAATCTAACATCTTATCATTGTAGGGACTGCTTAAAGGGGCGCCAAAATTATTGAAAGTTTTGGTTACGTAATAACTACCGAAAGAGCCTGCAATTACTAAGATGGCATGTTGATGATGATTATAAGTAGTTACCGATACTATCAGTCAACACCATTAATAACAGTTAAGTATTACCGCTGACGATTTATCTCTGCTAAGTTCACATGAATTTTTCCGAGGAATTCTACATGTTGAGATTTCAACTTTATAACAAATTAACATTATGTGGAATAAATAAAATCAACATTCAGGGAAATTCCACATTTTGGGATATCAATTTTACGCAAATTCAACTTGATAGTCCTAAATGTTTTATTTCCGTGTGGAAATCCTCATGGATTTTTGGCATCCCCGGTGGCCGGTTTTGCTTGGACGTCTCAAAATCAAGCGGAAAATTCTATTCTATGCTCCCCCCTACTTCAATTGAATAAGTCTCATAAATTCTCAACATTCCTATATCTAATAATAGGAACCTGATTAAAACATGATTATAGATTTTAAGTAAAAGAAACAATTCAAAATATGTGTTTTTTAATTCTATAAACATTTGTGTCAAATATTGAAGTGACATCTATTGTGATTTTGTGGAATCTTTTCATTAGACAAAACCTTTGAGCAAAGTACTTAAATTGATAATAGATAGCGCCACTAGTGTTTCAATGAAGACAAACAAACAAAACGTGAACTTTTACACTGGCATAAAGGGTGAATTATATAGCTTGAAAAGTCATATATTATTATTAGAACAAAACTTTCTAACTAGGTTTTCTAATTTTTTCGTTCTTATTATGGTTTTAAATAACATCATTTAGTAGCAACGCTACTCGTCACTAGATGGCTATAGTGTAGTTTAAATTATAAGCTACATGTTGTCTCGTTTTCATAGCCGCAGAGCCTTCGAAAGTAAGAATGTGGTTTTATCGGAAACGTGAGGCCCTGATTCAAATGATGTAGCGATGGCAATAATAATCTACCTAGATCTCTGCCCTTAACAGAATTTCGCTATTTTGATAGTATGTTCATCATTCATGCATGAAACTTGTCATCTTTATTTATCGAAAATAAGCTTAGCAATGGTCATTAATATTTACTTACGCTATCCACCTGAGTAGGTCCCACAGGTCTCCACCTTGATCTTCTCTTCGGATCCAAGTCAAACCTCACCTGCAAACTGCTACTTTTTCTGATTTTTGGACGAGAATCTACGCAGGTTTTCCTCATTTATCGACTAGTAAAATAAAGGAAACACGCAGGCCTATCGATCAATAAAGAAATCTCTAATTTTAATTGATTTCTATACTTAGGATGGGACTCGAACCCATGTTAAAACAATACTAGCAAGACTGTTATTAGATTGTTCTTGTACCATATACCCGTTGGTACCTACTATTTATCAGTGTTTCGTTGTTTCCACTGCTCGTTACCATATTCTTTGCTATGAATTTTAATGAGTAAGAGAACCCAGAGTACCTGTAACGCGATTATTTTCACTGAATGAATCCCAATTCAGTTTATTTATACGATAAACATCATTCTTTCTATATTTATATAGGTATGTATTGTGCAAACAGCGCTCTTAGTGAACACAAACTACAGCAAGTGTAAGGATTTTCAGTGATGAATAAATGCGTCTAGGCGTTACAGTATCAAATGTACAGTACCAGCTGCTATGCTTGAGGTATGGATTTAGTCCCGTGTTAGCCTAAGAAATATTCTAAAGGAAATTCTCAGCAAACGTCCAAGATCTGGTCCAAAGAAAAAACATATTAAAATAATTTTATATTTTTATTGCATATCATACCCATCGTGGGTATGTTTGTTTACAATTTATGCATGAAAAGTAAAATAATTATACAATAAACTGCCTTACTCTTAGTATTTACAATCTTACACTCAACTATAAAATTATTTTCAATAAAATCAATTTTACCGAGTATTTTACACCAACACATTTGTTCATGACTATTTTACATTCACACTCAACACTGTCATAATGCAAGCCAGTCCTCTTTAATCATATCTGATGCCTTCTCGGCAATCATAATCACAGGAGCGTTGGGGTTACCACTCACGATCGTGGGCATAATACTTGCATCAACAACTCTAAGATTAGCAACACCGTGTACACGTAACCTTGGGTCTACTACTGCGTCTTGGTCATGCTTCGGGCCCATCTTACACGTACCTGTAGGATGGTAAATCGTAAAAGTGAAATGCTTTAAACTGCACTCCCAGTATTCGTCACTGAATAACTCATGATGCTGACATCCTGGCATAGGAATATTGTGAGGCCGAGAACCATATCTCTGGAAAGCTGTAGTGTTTGACAAGGCCATTGCAATTTTTATACCTTCTGTCAACACTTGAATGTCTTCCTTGTATGCAAAGTAGTTGGGCTCTATAGAAGGAGCTTGAAAGGGATTACGACTCTTCAATTTAATCCAACCAGAACTCTTTGGTCGTAATAATAAGGGCAGAATAGTCCAAGTTTCAGCGTCTTCTATCGGCTTGTATACCGTGTTATACACCCTGTCACGTAAGTTCAATATTTTCCTTATCTGTTCACCGCCATCAGAGTTAACTGAGCTAGGTGCGAAATGGAACTGTATATCAGGCCAGTTACCTGAAGTAGGTGCGTATTTAGTATTGACAAAGGCCAGGCCTTCTACGCCTTGTGTTGTCATGGGTCCTTTTTCGTATAAGATGTAGTTCATAGCAACTTGGAATGTCTGGAAGCGATCCTTCTTAAAAGTCACCGGTTTGTTTACTACGAAAGTCAAACCGCCAAGACCAACGTGATCTTGTAAGTTATGTCCGACTTTTAAATTAGCTACCAAAGGTATATCATGTTCTCGAAGGTGATCTGCAGGGCCTATACCACTTAACATCATTATCTTCGGCGATGCTAAAGCTCCAGCGGACATTATCACTTCCCTTTTGATTCTGACTTTGTGTCTTTGACCGTGGCGGTAAAATTCTACTCCGTAAGCCTGTTTCTTAACTGGATTAATCAGGATCCGTGTAACTTGAGCACCTAAAGCAATGTGTAAGTTAGTTCTTTGTCTGACGGGTCTGAGAAAAGCCTTGGCCGTGCTGCAACGGCTACCCCGTCTCATTGTGGCTTGGGTCAACATAAAACCTGTCTGTTTCGCACCATTTATATCACGGTTCTCATAACCCAGTTCCATGCCACCTCTCAAGAATGTAACTGATAATGGTGTACGCCATGGTGCTTCTTGAACCGTGAGATATCCGCCAGCAGCATGATAAGGCGTATTCACTAAGTACGGGTTCCTATTGTCTTCAGACTTGAGGAAATATGGTAAAACTTGATCGTACGACCAGCCGGGATTGCCAAGCGCTTCCCACAAGTCGTAGTCATTGCGATTACCTCTTACGTACACCATGGCGTTCAACACACTACAACCACCGAGTACCTTGCCTCTGGGCCAGAAGCAGCGGTCACCGTTCATCGCGAGGCAGTAGGAGCGGTTGTGAGAGGGAGTAGTTTGGAACTGCCAGTCAATGTCGGAGAGTTGTGTGTAACCTGCGAGAGCGGGGATGTCCGATATCTCCGTTTCGTCCTGACCAGCTTCCAGCAGCAGGACTGTCCAGTTGCTGATCTCGGAGAGTCTCGACGCCACCACCGCTCCGGCAGAACCTCCGCCAACTACCACAAAGTCGTAGATCGGTAACATCTGAAATATGAAATAATAAATACATTATTATGATTTTTTAAATTGATTGAACTTATGTAGACTTCAGACTTCATTGGCTTACATTACGTACGTAAATACTTGTGAGACGTGATTACTATAGGTAGGCATTACTAATAACTACTAGTATTTACTTAGTCTCAGCCCATATCAAGATTCTAAGATCTTTTTTTATGTAGTAGGTTGGTAGTTATTATATTATACACTTAAACTGCCAGACCAAGTATATCCGAACATTGCGGTCGCAGTTCCACAGCAGACTACCACCAGAATCATCAGATCAACCGAGAATATTAAATATTAAACTTTTAATAAGTGGTTTTTAAATAAGTGCCAGACCCACAAGTTTAGGCGGTCTATGAATCTATTTGAGTCCGAAACTTTCAATGCGCAAAAATGAGGCAATGTAAATTTAAAAGTGCAAGCTTTGAGTGACATGGGAGCCATTAAGCAGCCATTGTTGGTTTTCTATCTTATCTATTTATGCGCTAAATGCGATTGCGAAATTAGTTTTATAATTACATAATGCTTGGAAATGCTTTGTGGACATTAATTATTATTACACATCAACTCCAAGTAAAGAGTAATTATGATATAATAGAAATAAAATTAAGTGAATAAGATAAATAGGGTGAAAAGTGTCTAGGGGCGACCTAGCCAGAATACGCTTAGAAAATCGACATTAGCAATACTTATGGAATAAGATGTCACTGACAAAGAAGATCTACAATGCAAATGTTAGGAAAAGCTGGGCAAGGTTGCTCTAGAATAATAGGTACCTACTTCCGCCAACGTGAATAATAAGATGAGGGTACTTACAGCATTGACTTCGGTAATGTAGGATTCCGGGTCGAATTGCTGGTATCTGAAGTACGTGATCCCGAGTGCCAGGAGTGGTATCAGACCCAATACGGTGATGGGTGAAGGTGCCAAGCTGGCCAGCGCTCCTGCCGCCTCCATCTTTACCTGTACAACTCATCTACCGCTATACTAATATTTACAACTTATCCTACTAGTCTTCACTCTCTTAAATACAAGTTTGTTTTTTTCTTTGATCTTCTTCTGAGAGAATTTTTGGAGTGTAATTTCTGATACCAGGTTTTTTTGCAGGCGTAGTTTTAGACTTATCTGCTTCGCTTAGATAACTTTTAAGACGTGCACTCTTCAGTTCCTCTTTGTCAGTGTCGAATATCTGAATAGTGTTGTATCGTTTCTCTTTGTGCAGTTTAACAGGCTTATACAGTTCCTTGTTGACGTCCTTGTAGTGTTCGTTTTTGTACAAGGAGGTGCAGTAGTAGTCACTTCTGGAGGATCTATCCGAGCGGTATTCGTACGCGCTGGATCCGCTCCGATAGCCACTGCTTTCGGTTGATGAGTTGTCGCTTTTAAAACTTTCAGCGCTTCTTCTCGCTTTGTGTCTCCTGTAGTCTTGGTCTTCGTAATCGTTGGCACGGTAGTCCACGGGTGAGCTGCGGTACTGGAGAGGCTCGTCGTACTTCTCCTTATACCGCCTCACTTGGGTGACGCCAGCGTGTGCGTACGACTGTTCTTGACCCATGGTGTGACGCGCGATTGAACTCTCGTTACCTGATTTCTGAAATAAAAAATGTTGGTATTAATATGAATTCTACTAATAATTCCTTTTTGTTACAGGTATGGGAAATGTACGGGTCTTCGTGAATGGTGTCTGGTACAATAAATAGAATGTAAGATAATAATGACTTCTAAATATTCTATTGGATTTCCACTCGCTGTTCTTAGGCTGTATTTCACCGGCGAAAACTGTTTCTCCATAAAATTCGTTGACAAAAATGCTTTATTAAATATTTATAATCATTTTACCTAACGCCGACTTTAAAATGATATAAATATTATAATTGAAATCCCACCAAAAACATTTTCATATAAAAATGTTGCCAAGACGAGTTTACGTAGCTTACGTTGTGAAAAAGTTATCAGCCCCTCTAGACAAGTGGCAATTCGCTAGCCGGCGTTTGGTGGAATAGAATGACGAATGTATGGGATTTGACGTAAATGACAGTCGTTAACACATGTCAAATACGTCAAATCCTACACATTCGTCATTCTATTCCACCAAACACCGGCTAGCGAATTGCCACTTGTCTAGAGGGGCAGATCTCGTATAAAGCCAAGCTGTATTTTAGCTGTAATTTAAATATAATAATATAATATAATAGTCGTTTTTGTAAATTAATAATAAACGCTCTATACAGTTATTATGTAATAATATGCATTTACTTTTATATTCATAATATTCATTTATTTAGTTATGTTTATATTTAATAATATCTTACTATTAAATTATTTATGTAGTGGAGTCAATTATTATTATGACTGTGTAGAGTATAATTATTTAAAAGTAATAATAATACATTTAATAAGGGCCCAAAAACAGCGTCAGATTTTCATCTCAAAGGTCTGCGATAGTTGACCTGAGAGAGAGCGGAATTAAATCACAAAGATTCATATCCAAACTCATCATTCGCTGTTCAGTCGAGTCAGTTAAGACCCTCCTGATGGCAATAGTACTACGGGCGAACATATTATATATGCTGCGTTTGTGAAGCAAACCATACCTTGAATTTAAATCGATAAGCGCCATCTATCGAAGTGCCAAGCAAACAACACCGTTGACGTCATAGTCTTAGTACCGTTACTGATAGTAAAAATAGAAACAGATAAGCGATTAAAGTAACGGAGCAGCGATTGAATTTTACAAATAAATTGGTAACAAATATATTTAGGTAAATTACTAGTATTGTGTGTCAGTAGAGCAGCCGCACAAATTAGAAATGGGGTCGACCGGCCGAATTTGAACTTAAGAGAAATTTTAACAGCTTTTACTCAGAGATCAGATCTTTTTCGTAGTTTATTTATACAAACATCCAAATTATGATTGAAACCGTAATATTATGGACCAAATTGAATACTTTTAATAGCATTCAACAGTTACTTCTAATGATTTATGATTCAGATCTTGTATACAAAACCAAGTCAACGGATTTTTAAAAATGTTCAACTTTATTATAAATGCGAGCACAGTTGAAGTAAAAACGAATTTTTGTCAGGTGGATCATAAATTGGCCCACTGCAGTTCACTGCTCTATAATCAGTCCCCATGTTCGCGGTATACCCCAATTACCCCAACTTATAATAAGCTCTCTTAGTATTAGTTGGGGTATAGTTCATACTCCTACAACACAGGTTCATAAAATAGATTGTAATCTTTATTGTGATATTGGATCTATCTTGTCTAAGCCCGCAATTAGTAACTGAGTTTTAATGAAATTTAATCGGTGAATTAAACTTTTAGTTGCAATATTAAAATTATATAACCTTAGAATCACCAAGCCTCTAATTTTCTCGGCTTCGCTTGTAAATTGCAGACTTTCTTCGTTAAATTCCTAGTGGTTTGCGTATCTGTGTTTGCGGTTTGCATATCGGTGTGAAAAATCTAAATAACTTTCACTAACAATTTTTAATTTATTTTAATCTCATAGCTTTGGTTATTTCCTAATATTGGCACTTCTTTTTAAACAAGCGTAAAGGGTACAACACTAAATTTGATGTTTGTAAAGTAAGATTCAATTTCATTAATGAGGCTACTTTAAAGTTGTTATAAAAAGTGAAGTGGTAATAATATAAGTGAATTACCGATTTCATTATTACCACCTCACTATTAATATGTGCTATATGGTAAGAAAAGGACAGTTACTGTCGCTACTATGATACCTAGGCTCAATATTTCATCTCCAGAGTATTATCTCGGTTCTCTATTTTTATTCCTAAAATTTTATGTCATAATTTAACATTGCATAATGTTACTTGTCATAACATTATTTACGCATAATACTCGTTTGCCATAACTTTTTAAGCATAATTTTTTTACTCCTATTTACTATAAGCATAATATTTAATAAGCATAATATACCAAAGCATAAGTTTACTTAAGCATAACCACGCATAACCATAACTATTCCGAACAAATCACTACAAAATTTTTATTAACAATATTACACTATTTTATACATTGCTCTTGTCAAACTTGTAGGCGCATCAAAGTTCATTTAACCTAATGTTCTTTTGATCTAATTGGTCGACGGAGCCCCGCTGCGCGGGGCTCCTACTTCTAGGTGGTTTATAAAAAAATAACCACGAAGGCCTAATGCGGGAGCTTCGCTACGCTCCGCTCCCGCATTAGCCTAACCTAACCTATCCGAGTCGGGGTGCCCTAAAGTCCAGATTGCATCCAGATCCTTGCCAGCTTGCTAGCACCATGTTAGCAGGCGTTTATCATTATACCAAATAAGTATTAGACAAATAAACAATATGCTTTACAACTTTATGCGTATCAATGTTATGAATAAAAACATTAGGATATACAATATTTATGCTTAATAACACAGTATGCTAAAAACCAATTATGGCAGACTATTATTATGACAAAGAAAATTATGCCTAATTTGTTATGGAAATTTAAATTAGGACAAAAACTATTATGACAAAAGATGGAATCCCTATTATCTCACGTTTGCACAGTATCAAAATATTTTTTGTACCTGTGCTTGTCCAAATTTACAAAATATCAGACTACTATATGAGTAGTTTCAAAAACAAAATGTATTGTATAGCGAAGTTTTGTTGAACATTAATTTAATAGAAACCTAAGGATCTGAAAATAACCTATAAAAAATCTGTTGTAAATTTACTCTTTTATTTCCAGAGCCCCCGCCAAGACGAGCCAAGCGAAGCGCAAGGGCACTACCTACCTTTTCTCAAAACGCTTCGTCGTTTTTTTGAACTCTCATAACTTTGCTTAGAATGATGCTAAATAGTTAAAATTTTCAAGATAGAATGCCATCAGTACAGTCCTTAAAGACACAAAGTTTGAATGTCGTAGCTATTATACTTTAGATTTTATTAATGTCTCAAACCCTAAATTATGTCACTGACTCACTCACTGATATTCAAAATTGTTAGGGTACTTCCTGAAGTCCTAGAAAGCTGAAATTTGGTATGTAAGCTAATATTATTATAAAGACATCAAAAATATTAAAAACCTAACCTAACTTATCCCCTAGGTAGGAAGCACAGATTAGATAATAGTGCCTACTACGGTAGAAGTTTGTATATGAGACTTGCACTACGGTTTGTGCTACATAAGTCAAAATTAATTGAAATATTTCTTATAATAAATAAAAAATACGTACGTCATAGTTTGTAATCAACTTACAAGAATAAATGAAATCCCACCAAAAACATTTTCATTTAAAAATGTTGCCAAGACGAGGTATAGGCTTGGCCGTTTTGCTACCGTCACAAAGTTTTCATAGGCATTCGTTCATTGGGTGTGAAACAAAACGACCAAGACGTTTTGACTAAAATGTAGAATTTGTGAAGGTAGGCCTGGTAAAGTTATGGCGCATAGATCAAAAATCTTGGCTCTACATGAGATTTGACCTCTTTTTCATATCTTTTGAGTAAGGTAGAGTGTAGAGCTTGTAGGTTTAGAGCGTGCAGTCTTTAGAGCTTGGCTTTAAACGAGATCTGATAACTTTTTCAAAGGGTACGCTACGTAGACTCGTCTTGGCAACATTTTTACATGAAAGTATTTTTGGTGGCATCAAACTTTCTATTAATAGAGATTTAGTCAGCTATATATAATAATCTCCATGTTTCGTTTACCTCGCTTTAACTTTTTACCTCGCGTCCCAGTAGACAAGCACTACTGACAGAAATTAATGTTTATTAAAGCATGTAGTAACAAAAACCCTTTTAAAGGTGATTGATTACAAGTAGGCTTGTAAACTAAACCATACGTAACGAACCTTGACTTATAGAAACTTAACGCACTAGTCACGTATAAATTCAAAGAGCATGGTAACACGATCACCACAGACATACGTCACGGACACATTACCTCCAAAAGAGCTCTAACATAACGGAGCTAATAGCCGTGAAGAGGACACATTTGTTCATATTCTTCAACCAACAACCATACTTGAACAACACAACCAAATAGAAACTGATAATATGCCAACCGATTTGGAACCTTAAAACAATATGTTAGAACCGGTTATAATTTCGTAATTATTTACAAGCGTGTTGAGTTTCGAAGATACAAATTGATATTTTCTTGTTGTCAAGAATAAATTGTGCGTGAACCCTTAAATAAATATGTTCTCACACTTCACATTGTAAGTAGCTATCGCGAAATGTTTAAACTGTTAAGATTAATAGTTATTTACTTATTCTTTTTCTTTCAGTTACTGACAACAAATTTGAGCTTGGCTGCTTGTTTTATTTTAGTATGAATATCAGTTTTCCTCAAGGTAAATTACCATCTGAAAACCATGGCCCATTTTGCCTATTTTTTTATTATTATATTGGACATAATCTACTGGTGACAACTAAATCTGACAATGCTGTCAGTTAGATATCAAAGCTAAGGAATTTTCTGCAAAAATCCTTAGTTTGGATCTCTGACTGATAAAAAAAGTGTTGACTAAAGCTTTGTGTAACCCAACCCAAGCTGTTATTTTCAAGTATGTCTAATCGTATAATGAGTATCACAATTCTTAATACAATTTTTTCTTCAAATAATGTATCATTGAATTCAACTCTACAATTAAAATTTTAAAGCAAGAAATTTAAAAGATACATAAATATAATTAAAATATGAATTTACATAAATGGCCAAAATTCGTGACGTCACTTGTCAATAAAAAAAGTACTTGGATATTATTTAATCGTTTTATAACCGAGATTATGATGTGGTGCAAACTCACCGAGAAAGAGTTGTGTACGCGTACGAAGCGAAATGATGGTTAAGTTATTGTGTGGGTTTCGTTATATCGCTCATTGTACAGTATTTTTGTTACGGTTATGTACGATCTCATAATTATTCACTTGGATCATAATAACGATGTAATTTTCTATGTGCGGTCGGTTCACCGGTATTTGAATTTTTTAGAGCACAACGTTATGTGCTTAAGTATTGAAGCAATAACAATTTAATGCTTCTTATAAAAATTACATTTGGTTTAATTTGTTTTAGTTAGTATTGAAAAAATAAATAATAATTAAAAAAAAATGTTATAGGCTAAAATTGTGAGAACGTGATTTAAAATAATGGACGCGATTAAAAACCATTACAATGATGATGACTGACTGATATTAATAAACGTCTAAGAGACACTAAATCTTTAAAAAAAAAGTAATTAAAACTTCGTTCATATCATTTATTTGGATCTTATGAGACTAGATTTTTTAGTTTTATAATTTAGTTTAAAAAAGAATATTTTGTGCTCATGCTCGCGCAAGGCCTGTCAAGAATCCTCTCTCTAATCAACGTTGATTTGATTTTTTCTCCTATTTTGTGATTATTTTGTAGCCCGGACTAACGATAATGTTACAACGAAACTGACTGATAATTAAATGTAATTTGGTAAAAGGTAAATTGACTTCAAAAATAAATAACTCAAAATTATGAGATAAAGAAATTAGAAAATATAATAATCCCTTGATGTATGTGCTAGTTGATTGGTTTTTTCGTGAACATATTCTCACATCTATGAGTAGATTAAAAAATAGGTATTGTAAGTAAAACCTAGATAATAGGCTTTAGTTAAGATAATAATTAACCAATCTGTATGATCTACAACTCATTCTTAGGGTACTACTCCTGTTTAATCTACATATCAATTGTACTAAGTATAGTACAAGTAATAGTTATGAAGGTCAGAAGCTACATTTTACAATATAAGTGCTTTTTTCGCAATGCTAAGAGAGGTTACACGGTAAGAAAGGACACGACTATTTACAAATCGGTGCCCTTTTTTTTTTTTCAATGTCCAATTTGCTTTTTTTTTGTTTGTAACTGTTTTAGTGCGTAACGTCACAAAATAAATGTATTTGTATTTTTAGAACTTAATTGATTATAATATGTGTTTCATAATTGAGGGACTGAATATATTAAATCCATATAATAAACATATTAAAATGCTATCGTGTGTTGAAAAATTATCGTTGCATTTATTTATGTTTCGACATTTTGATGGAGTGTAATAAGTCCGAATTGGCATGAATTATGATCTACCGGGGCTTATCCTATCGGTGTTTTTTTTTCACTAGTCGCCACGTTACGTGTAATCATACATAATAATCACGCTTTTATCCCCGGAGGGTTAGGCAGAGGTGAGTTAACACCCACATTTTAACAATCTGTATTCGGTCCCACGTAATAGGGGGTGAGCCTATTGCCGTATTCCGGGCACTATTGTTGACTCTGTTAACGTTAATCACCTTTATCCCTTAGTCGCCTTGTACGACACCGCATGGTAAGAGAAGGGGTGGCCCAAATTCTACTCTGCCTAGCCTTACTAGTAATATTAAAATAATAATATTATAATATATTTTATCTACTCTGATACTATAATACAAAGATTATAAAATTGAAATCAAAACTCTTATGACAAACATTACGCACAGGCCAAAAAAAAAAGTTTTATTACGATACAGGTCTTGTATGGGCACCTATATCATTAAATAACTTTTTAATCATAACGATACACCTATACAACCTCCATCTGGACTGAACCTCTACTTTAAAAAAAGAATCCGCCGATTCGGAAGAAAAAAAAGAAACACGCATGCGCAATCGATGTTTGCGCCTTGGCGCCAACATTTTACATTTAAATTAAACAAAGTTTGGTTTTGTTTGTAAAATAAATTAGTTTATGTATTATAGCATAAGAGTAGATAAAGTAGTGTATGACACTGCACATAACTTGGTCTTATAAGAACCCTTATTATGCAACAGTATCATAAACTACTATAATCGCACATTTGCGATTTATATGCAGTCTTGTGCAATAAAAAGGTTAAATTATGATTAATTGTTAATTCATGGATATTAAATAATTTATTCATTTAAAAATATTTAAAAACTAAAAAGTAATACTACTAGACAACTAGACACAATACATATTCATCTCGTGTCAAATAACCCACCTGTATCGTTCCCGGCGCAACGGTGCCCAATTGTTAATTAAACCATCTGATTTATGAAGAATATGTGCGTGCGGCAAAGGCTGAATATTTAAAAAGGGAAACTAACTAGAGTATTCAGTTTTTCCACTGAAACCTACAATTCAATAAGATTGTTCTGTATTGTTGTGGTCACGGCTTTAAAATTAAGCCCGCCTATTTATTTTACATGTGTGTATGTGCGTGTAGCAGCCAAAATTTAACATAATATTATATAAATAAAATAATTGACTTGTTGCAGAATTACACTAATACGCCTTACTATTCTTTCATAATTAATTATTAATTAATTAAGAAATCTCATTTGACCTTGCATTGAGAAGTTAGTTAGTTTACAATATTTATAATTAATCCTACTACAGATATTCGTCCCGAATACTACTATTACTATCAAAATCATATCATACATTGCAAGCGTGATATTTACTAATTGTGTGAATTACCAAACCAAAGATCACTCGCGTGAGATTAAACCCAGAGTGCCTTTATTATTTTTTATACCACTGAGGTGGCAGACAAGCACACGGTCCACCTGATGGAAAGTGGTTACCGTGGCCTATGGGACCAGAGGAGTCACACTTGTGCTGCCAACCCTGTAAACATAGAGAGTTTCTGCAAAGTAGAAATAGAATGTTTATACATAAATATCTGTTTATATTTATACCTATATCTGTTTATACTTTGGTTTCTGTGCCGTCATTGTAGAAGACAAAGCAGGAATAGCCTTTGGTCTTCCCACTGACAGCACAAAAACTCTCTAGTGAGCTCTGTCTACCCTATTCACCGTCAGGACCACAACACGATGTTATTATGGCCGCGGTATTTTGAAGGGCGGAGGTACTTCCCCAGTCGGACTGCTCAAATGGATGAAAATACCGTCGTGTCCTACTTCCTAGAAATTTCGTGGACGAGGCTAGGTACTACTCGCCTGGGTCTAAGTCTAAGTGAACTATACCAAAACGAACTTAGGTTTAAAGATCATCCTCTGCGCATTTTCCCAATGAAGTATGGTTTGACTTTCAGTCTAACTACGAAACGGTAGGGCTTCGATATTTTCCGCAAAGCAACTAAATATCGGAATGCGCCGGTTTCGTAGTTAGACTTGAGTACTTGTGTACCCGTATAAAGAAATCTTGGCACACATTGGTCCTTCGTGGTCAGATAATTCAAGAGGAATTATCGTTCATGTGAAGACTGGTGAATTGGCACTCGGTGCATTGGAATGTGCATGCAGAAAAATATAAGATATGCCGCGCGCATTATTTTTTTACCAGGTACACGTACAATTCACTATGTAAGCTTCTTTACTAGCTTAGTAGTATAAAACAGCTACCAGTCAACCTTGACCTGTTCGCAGCATTACTTAGTCTACAAATCAATATTGTATGAAATATCCACAAACACCGTGCGAGCCTTATAGACTGGTTATCGGTAGTTTGTAAATATATATTGAGAAACGGTTGAAAGTGCTTACTAGCCTAGAGTCCACTCACATGGTCGCGGTCGACGTTTTGCAACACCTTCTCACACCGAGAAGTATGACACCTGCTTTATTTTATAAGTACCATAAGTAAGTAGTTGAAGAACACCATTATGAAGTTGGTATGTGTAGTTATTATGGTTTAAAAAGTGAAAATACGTGCCATACTTGACGACTGTTCTGAATTTCGGTTTTGTTATAAGATTTTTTTTAATACCACTTAGGTGGCAAACCAGTCTACGGCCCATCTGATCGAAAGCCGTTATCGTGGCCTATAGACGTGTGCAACACCAAGGGAGTCACACTCGTGCCCGCGTTTCTGTGCCGTCAATGTAGAAGACAAAGCAGTAAGGTCTGCCCATTGACAGCACAAAAACTGTCCAGTGAGCTCTGGCACCTGGCATCCTTCTCACCACTGATGGAAAGTGGTTACCGGGCCTATGGACGTGTTCAACTCGTGCTGCCGAGCCTGTAAACACAGAGAGTTTCTGTACCGTTAGTGTAGAAGACAAGGCAGGAAAAGTCTTCCCATTGACAGCACAAAAACTCTCCAGTAAGCTCTGGCTACCCTACTCACCGCCGGAAACACAACACGAGATTATGGCCGCGGTATTCTGTAGGGCCCTAATTTCCCAGTCGGACTGCACGATTGGACGGAAATACCGTCGTGCCCTACCTCCTTATACATCTAACTACGAAACAGACGAACTTTGATATTTAGTCGCTTCACGGAAAATATCGGAGTTCGAAGTTCGTTTGTAGTGAGACTGAAAGCCAACCTTAATTGAGTCGGGAACAGGCTCGGAGGATGATGGCAAGTGGGGTACTTGATTACTTCTTTTAGCTATCAGATATAACCACACCATTTCTGTACTGTAAACGTGTGATAAAATTTCATTTAGGCGTTACATTCTTACCCAAATCGCTATGCAATAAAAATGGAAACGTACGAAGTAAATGAACTTTACAATTGCTAGTCACGAAGATACAGACAGCCTAGCCACCAACGATGACAGTTCTTCACGTGCAGAGTATGCACAATACGGTTTTTAGTTATAGAACTGTGTTTGTGGGACATTATTTGCATTCCAAATTATACGTGAAGCGAATTAAACGTATTGCACCAAACGCAGTTCGCATTTTCCATTATCCATCAACCCCTTTTGTTATAAAGCGTGGAGAGACAGATGGCAATGTAATCGATGCGATATAGTAACGACTGCTGGTATTATGCCTAAATATACTTGGAACTGGAATACTGAAATCCGGACCCTTTCCCGTGAGCCAAACGGGCCTATTTCTTGGGATAAGAATGTAGTGCGCGGCGCGATGAACTCGCTGACATCGCTGCCCGCGCTCGTAGGCGGCTCGGGCGTCGAAAGGGCGCAGACTGACCTCCACCCCTCATGAGCTCGGGCCTGAGGGTGACGGGTGGAGCCGCCCGTCATCCTAGCAGAAGCAGGCCACGGCCGTGGCGCGCATCGTCCCGCATCGTAGGACGATGCGCGCCACCCCACACTGGGGACGAGTCGGGGACCGCGTGGGCCAGACCGATAGAGATAGCCCGGAGTCAGTCGGGGTGCGAGGGATATGTCGCATGACAACCTCACGTTCGGCCTAGCACTACGACCCGTCTGTGCGGCGTGCGGTTTAGTCGGTTCGAGTCCGACATAACCTCCCCCTCCGGCTCCGCAAACAAGGGATAAGAACGTAGTCTTCAGACATACTACGTAGGTATATGCAAAATTTAAGATAGGTAAAAAATTAGGAAAAATATACGATATCGAAATAGCAATAGAAGACTGAATCCTAAATGGTTAACGTAAGTATCTAGTATTCTAAGTAGTCACCATGTTGTATCGCGTGTGTCCGTGTTCGTGAGTGTGTAACACTCCTTAATCAGTAAAATTACTTTTCATTCCATCATCTTGGAAAGAGTATTTTTACTCTTCGATATCTGAGTAGAAAAGTCATTTTTATCCTCTAGAGGAGAAAAGTAATTTTGATTGATGAAGATTATCAAGTCAATATATTTATTTAAAACGTTAAAGATTTTTAATATTTATATGATCACTATAAGATGTTGTTAGGTTAGATAATAACGTAACAACATAACACAGAACAACTTAGCAGGGATTTAATAAATTAATTACCGACTTGCTTGGTATTACATGGATTTCACAACTTTTTGCTGTAGCATAGCGAGGCTTGGTATTTTTGACAAGTATTGTTGTTTTTGTGGGATCTCATTTCTTTTTGTAGATAGTCTTACTTTTTTCTTTTCGGTACCTTCTACTTTTTGTATGAATTATTTCTTGTATAAGTAAGCAATATCAGGTATTTTACTCTACTTAATACTCCCTCCCATTCTAGCTTTTAATGCTGTTGACAATTTTATAAGTTACTTTTGATGCACCTATTACTCGATTATGTTATACATATGTACTATACAGGTACACTGATTACTTAACTGCAAATGTAACGTTGTTATCTTGTATATTGAAATGGGATAACAAAGTTATTTATGCAGTTAATATATTTAGAAAACTGGACCGAAATATAAAAATATTTTAGATTTTCCTTGATTCATACACTAAACACTAATTACATGCTAAATTTGAAGCTTCTATGTCTGCTAGAAGTGCCTTAGAATTTTGATGATCGGTCAGTTAGTGAGTAACGAAATTAAGAAACTTTGACTCGTTATAATAATATTTCTTATCCCATTGAATGACGTTTGAAATATACCGTGTTTAAACAAGGCCTGCTTGGTTACTGAAAATTGATGCCTCTAGTTTTATACACAACCATGGGGTACCGATACTAAAAAAATATCTTTAGTAATATTCAAAAATGAATAGATGGCATTAGTATACTCATTTAAAGAAGAAAAAAAGGAAAACAATGTTAAAACGCTTATTTGCTAACTTAGAATCACGTTAATTATTTCAGAACTTAAACACATGATAATGTAAGCGTTTAAGCATATAAAACTCGTTGGTAATGTAAAAAATGAAGATTTCGTGACAATAGTGCTATTTTAGGATGCCGCCATCTAGCGGCATGGTGCATGAAGTCTGTAACTTTTACAATTGTCGCAGAATCTGGTAGAATCAATATAGATTAGAATATCTATATTTTTATTCAGTCATATTCAATAATCTGGTAATTGTAAGAAAAGTTTGCCAAAACAATGTCGCCATCCAGTAACAACTTCTGCAAACAAAAGTTGTCTGCCTTCTTTTGGAAGTTACGAGTGTAACCCTTTTTTGTTCCTGATTGTGTATCTGTATAAGAATTATATTATACTATCTTTGCCAAAACGAAGTTATAGGTGGGCGAATATCGCTTAAACTGCTTCGAGAAAACGAAGGTACGGTGGTACGGCCGTGTCGCTTTTTTTGCTCGACTTGGTCGGGGCACTACCGTAATATTATTTAACGTTTCGTGTATTTTATATTAAATTGTGATTTATTAGCCGTGTACATAATAGCGTAATACTTTTATATTAATAAATGGACAAAATTGCGCTCGATTTGTCTGGTGGTCGATCGTTATTTGCCTAGAAACACATTGAAGGCAGGAGGAAGTAATTTGAGCCCCTGACCTAATTGTATCTAAAATGTGTGTAAACAACTTTTGGTAGCCAACATAACTTTTAAGTACCGATTTGAAAATTTGAATGTGGCATTCGGATGACAATATAATATTATTTTCACACCATCGCGCATACAGCTGTCTGTTGATGGGATCTGGAGGAAACTTTTGAAGGTTATCTTCCTTGAAGAGTTCCGTCTTCAACGACTAATAGTTAACCCTTCGAATTGGGGGTTTTTTGACATATGAAAAATATAATATTGAAATAATCGTTTTTCGGACGCGATTTTACTGCAGATAGCTAATGTTATAAAGCGTAATTCGGCTACTATTTTTCAGGAGAAGTGAGAGTTACGCGCCTAAAAACTTCACACGCGGATGAAGTGGCGGGTACACTTAGTGATTATTATAATACTTACATGAAATATCAGAGCACAGTTTGACATGTCCTGCATATCGAATTTATCATTATTCATGGCTGCCACTTACGAATGCGCATTTACTACGGTTTTTGGTCGCAAGCGCTTAGACTATTATATAAGACAGATAGTTTGTCTGTCTTGGAATTCTTTCAAGTACAATATGCTTCAAGTTTTGACATCATCCATCATGGTATTATGTAGTAATGATATAAGTTATTGCTAGTAGAAAGAGCCAATATTCCGAATAGAATGCTTGAAATTGCATGCTAATGGAAAGCTAAAAAATTCAGGTGTTCCTGTAGTTTCGAGAAAAATACCGGTAATTATAGTACACGTAACAGTCATATATTACATTACATTTTTTTACATATTACATTACACAGTTATGTATACGCAGTTATGAATGAAGTAAAATAGTGTGAGAGTTAAAATTAGAAAAATATATATTGATAGGTATACCCTCGGTCAATGTAAAAATCCGAGGGTAAAATAATCCGCACCCGGCTGAAAGTTGGTAGGATTGCTTAAATCACCATCATAAATGAACTCTAAAAACTCCTCATTAATCCGAAGCCTGAAATTTTTTTAAACGGATTTTTCGCTATTGTCTGCCAAATTTTAAGTTTTATCATAAAAACATCTGAGACAAAATTAAAGATCAGATAATAATTTATAAAAATGTGTAGCCGCACTCCTATAATTTGTTTTATTTATTATTTTTCAGTGATGAATTTACGTACACAGTACAATGAATAAATACAAAAGAACACAATAAATTAATAAAATGAGCTTATAACTAAACATCAAAAAAGACAAATGAAATCAAGAGAGAGAGAAAAAAACCTTTTTTCCGGATTTTTTTAATATGTAAAACGAACACTTCTTGTGATGTTAAATATATGCCTGATGAACTGGGGGTATTGGCAGAAATAAAACATGGTAAGTAACAACCTAACAACATACGACGCCTACGTGCAAGTAGTATATTATAAAAAACAGATACAGATTTTCAAGAAAACGGGGACAAGGATTGTAGCTTTTACCGGTTAATCAGGCTTTGCTAATATAGCCAGTTGAACTTCCATTCTAAGTGGAGACATAATTCCTACAAATTAACCGTAATTGCATTAACTCAGGTCTTTAACCGATTATTTATACTGTTAAATCTCAGTAGATTTTCATCAGAAATACTAACAATCTTTAACAACCGTCACAAATTGTGATCTGTGACAAACGGTGTACATATTAATTCCAAAAATTATGTCCAAAAATGAACACAGGACCTCTTTTTTTGAAGTGAAAACTTCTTTAGCGGCGTTGGATAGGTAAAAACTGTTAAACTACGACGACTGACGTCATACAATATTAGCTACAGATTGTTTATTTTGTTACATACGCTAAGAAGCTTCGTAGCTTAGCGGTATGTGCTTCGACTGTCAGTCCTTATGGTAACGAAGAAAGAAATAAAGAAAACGTTTTCACTTCTGCCGGCACTCCCGGAGTGCAACCCGTCTGTTATGTTCTGTGATTTAAAAAGCAACTTTTGTCGAGATCTTTTTTGATAGAAGGGAAAATAGGGGAGAAAAGGGGGGAAAGTTTGCTGTGGTGTATTTTAAGGTAAGATCGGCTTTTTCCAAGGCTGTTTAAAATAAGAATGTTTGTTTTTTCTGTGATTGTTGTTCTTTTTTCTGATACCAGATAAGTGTTTTAGAAAAATGTGGTGCTTGCTAGGTCTACTGTTCACAGAACTACTAGTTTTAGTAAATATTGTATATCAGGTAACGAGCTATTAATCTCGTATGTAACATTTTTGCCGCATTCCGTTGTTGAAATTTCGTAACGCTTTAATAAGCATGATATGCGATCAAAGTTGAATTGAATATCACTTTTGCGCATTTAACATGTAACATCATTTCTATAACCATAACGCACAACTTCAGAAAATGTTTCGCAATGTAATTTATAATACAGTGATTGAATAATTCGAACTCTCAACTACACGTAACCTGCCTATTTAAACTTGACACGCAATACCACATTCAGTAATGTTATAATGGTAACCATACCATACCTGACCTGGTTAAGACTATCAACCAGTTCATTAATGCGTCGTCGATTTCATTGCAAACTTTATTTGGCATGTACACAGCCCCAAGTGGGTCGATGGCTTCAATATTTGCAGCCTACGTGCATGTTGAACCGTCTTTATAATAATTCTGACCATACAATTCTGGTTCTTAAAATTTGAATTTTAGAGTGTATGTGTTTGGAATGCGTTCAACAGTTCATCCCTAAGAAGTTCTATTGTGTACATGAATGTTTCGACGTAAGAGATTGATACATTGAACGTCGGTGTAGGAGAAAGTTCTACCATCTGGTTCGGTTTTGTTAGCTCAACAGTTAGCTGCCCACTGACCGCTTGTATATTGTGTCGTAACTCGATGGATGGACGACACTCTCAGTTTCTATTGACACGTGTAATTTGGGAATGTCTTATAAGACGTGATAGAGACGACGTTGCACAAGATTTTAAACATTACTGTTTTGTGATTTGAATTTAAATTTCATTGTTATATAATTATGCTGTAACTAAAACCATTAAAGTATAAGCTAATCTGGTATAAATATTTAACAGTGGCTTTGTAAAGGGTTATGAATACTAATTCGAAGCTCTGCTGCAATTCGATGTTTTAATGACTTTGAATGAGCAAACTGTTAAGAAACAGCAGAGCGCCTCATGGATATATTTCATTCCCACGTTGACTCGCTTTTACCAATGGTGGACACTGACTCAATAGCGCACACTTTCGAAAAAAACTTTTAATGTTAATAAAAGCAACTATTTGGTTTACATGATTATTAGTAAATAGTCATGTAAACCAAATAGTTTTATAAGTATATAAGACACCTAATAACATGTATAATACATGTTCAGAAATTCGCAACAGTTAAGCAAATATCGAATTGGAGCCAGTTGTGTCTCAAGATTATTGTTCAGGGTAGTGATTTTCAATAGATGTGATTTATTAATGATGATTATCACTAATTTTAGTGTCGACGTTCTAAATATGTAAAATATTGACCTACGTATTTGCCGTATTACTATATATACCGTATAACTAAGTATAAAATTATTTTATTTAAAGGATTAGGTATAGTTTTTTAAGATTTTATATCTACAAAAGTCAATGTCTAAATGTTGCTGTAACAGTTAAAAAAGTATATGACGGTCTTTCTGTAATGAATATATTAAATTTTGTAGATTCAAGTTTGATTTGTCCTTAAAGTACTCGCCCTTGGTGCTTTTACTACAACAAAGAGTGGTCTCACTACCAGGGGTTCTCTTCCACTTTTTTGAGTGTGTATGACCGTTTTTGTTTACCAGTCTATACTTATCAAAAACATGTTTCCACTTTCTTCCGTCTTAGGAGGGTTATACTATTAATTTAAACTGTTGTTTCGGACTTTTATCGCTCCCAAGATTTCAGTTGCTGTTCAGATGCCATGAACATTCGAAGGAAAAGCAACAGAAACCTCGAAGAATTCATAAATAAATTGTGATATAATCCGTTAAAATTGCGTATTTGTAATTGAATAATTTGTAATCACAAATCACCCCATATGAAAAAAAAAAGTATTTTTAAGTCAAATGTAACTTGAAACTAACTTGATCCGGCAGTCAAACTATGTAAACAGTTGTAGGACCATTTCTTAATTTGTGTAATAATATTGTGTTGTGTAATAAAAAAAAGGTGATCAGAAAATCGATGTGCAATTTATTAATGTTTTATACACTTGTGGACACATCTATTGGCCCACCTTGCATTTTAAGTTTCGTTTAGTCCTAGCTAAAAATGTATATTAGGTCGAGCAAAAAAAATTTATGCAGTTTTGAACCAGGCACATTCATAATTTTATTCAATATATATATTTTGGATTTCGAACACAGAATTTAAAGAAACAAAAGACAATTTGGAGCCTGTTCGTTGATATTAAACAGTCGAATACTAAGAAAACTTGAGTTTATTCGTTTACTTGGATTTAATTCCCGAAAGTGTGATTTTTCTCTTTGGTTTTGCAATAAACATTACTTATTCTTAGCATTAAGGTGCGGTTCTATCAATAATCTATGGATACTTCGCCTGAAGTCGCCGCCCAAGCTGTGGCACTTATCCAGGCCGGATACAGCCAAAGAAATGTGAGTGCTCAACTTAATTTAAGTCGATCTGCGGTCCGAAATGTTTATCGGAGGTACCTAGAGACTGCCGACTTTGTTCGTCGCCAAGGAAGGCCACGATCTCGCGACACAACCGAAAGGCAGGATCGATTCATCGTGACGACCAGCTTGAGAAATCGTCACCTTCCCTCCATTGAGATACAAAACCAACCTCGCGACTTCCACGGAGTATCTGTGAGCGCTCGAACTGTTCGGAGAAGGTTAGAAGAACGCGATATGGTACCACACAAACCAGCTAATGGCCCCAAACTAACGCGAACCCACCGAACAGCGCGTCTTCTTTTCGCGCGCACTCATTTGCAATGATGGAAGGAAGATGGTCTACCGACGTAAGGGAGAGCGTTTTGCACAATGCTGCTTCCAAGCAGGGGCGGCTGTACCTTAAGTGCGCTCGTGCGCTGAACCACCAATTCAAAAGATTTAAAAATTACAAAATGTTGGTACTAAACTTCACTTTTATTTTTAAATTATCATATTAATTTTTACTCATTAAACATACAAAAACATTCAACAAATAAAATTTCCAATTTAAGATGAAACAATTTATGCGCTTTTTAAACTATTAAAACTTAATGTTCCCTGTAAAAAAACGTTCTCATGCGCTATCGCGAGCGCACGAGTAAGGTTAGTACATTTTGTATGAGCTACGAGTTAACATGCCCGGCGCGTGAGACAAAAGATAGTTCATAGAAATGTACTGAAAAATAGGCCCTTTCTCGAGCGGCGCACGAGCGAACCGAAGTTAGCCGAAGCTTACCGAGAGCACACGATGACTGACACCGACGCGACGTCACGGCATCGTGTGTATGTGACGCGCGAAACTTTGTCGTTTGGTTAAATTAAGGAATTGTTTTTAATGTGGTTTTTGACGTTTTAATTCTATTCTACCTATCTATACTGCGTGTACTGTGTGTGGTGAGAGTAAAAATGAGTATAAACATTGATTATATTAAAGACAATAACAAAAATTTTCAAAATAACGTGGACATTAAATTAGCGGGACCGCCAAGGCCCGTTTTAAATAATGCAAACAAAGAATGCAAGTCGAAAAATCAAACATATACGCGTACTTTTAAAAGTGAAATGTATAATAGAAAGAAATGGTTGTGTGGATGTGAGCGTCTTAATGCATTCTTTTGCTTTCCATGTATTATTGCCAGTCAGCCTGTGACGGCCGGTGTAAATTGGTCGAAACGTGCGGCAAATCAAAGGTATGTTATACCTATACCATAATCGCGTTAATTCCCGTTAAATTGTTGTTGCATCTATTGCAACTTTTTATGTTAATACAAAGCGCACCACCAGTTCGGTGACCCGCCGGCCGCCACTGCTTCCAAGAGAGGGTTGCTTATGGCGGTGGCTCATGGACTATCTGAGGCTGTATATCCGCGAGCGGCAAAACTCAACTTGAGGTTGTTACGGGACCACGGTTGCCAACATTAAATGCTGAAAGGTACATTCGTGAGTGCTTAGAACCTCACGTGATGCCATACGTGGACTATGTGGGCCCATATTTCCTTTTTATGCATGATAATGCAAGAGCCCATACGGCCGGCATGAACCCGATTGAGCATATATGGGACGAGCTAAAAAGACGTGTTTGGGCTCGTCAGCCAGTTGCCCAGACGATGCCGGAGTTGAAAACTGCCATAGAAGAGGAATGGGAGATGATCCCTCAAAATTTCATAGAACGGTTGATAAACTCTATGCCTAATCGTATAAGAGCTGTCGTAGATGCCCATGGAGGCAACACGCGTTATTAAATTAAACCTTTATTTGATAATTAAACCTTTATTTTGATAAATTATGTTTTTTATTAAAAAATCAACTGCACTCATCAAGGCGCATACGCGTCTTGTTAGGCGTAGCTCCATGTCCTGTGGTATTCTGAATTCAAATTTAAAACTATACCATCGAAAAAGATGGTAAAATGTATCAATAGTTTTTGTTCAATCTAGCAATCATATTTAGGTAGGGGCCATCGAAACCTAAACTCTAAGGTGGGCCAATAGATGTGTCCACAAGTGTATTTGCATCAACGTCAATTCCTACATTATGTATCAAGCAATGACAGGTGAAGATTTTGAGGTAAAATTCACATTATGACGTTGACCCGTGTATGGTATTAGAAGACTTGAAGGTCATTATTTAACAAGTTGAATCATCGTTTTAAATGTCAAATCGATACAATTATATTCGACATTACCACATATCTGTGCCATTAATGACACGCACGGTTATTACAAATGTTGAGGTTACTTGCTATGGCGGCCATTAGCTCGGTAGGTCAGCAGCCCATCTGTGTCACCGTGTTCGTGGCCACCTTGTACCACTAAACACAGGTTTGTGCGAAATCACCGTGCTTTTTTACCTAATTATATTGAACTCGTTCCCTTCACCAGATATACTCGTAAAGCTGTCAAGATATCCGCCGAGCAAAAGAATTTTATTGTGTACTCTTTAGGTATTTGTATATTATTCTATTGGGTATAATTATATCATTAATTTGTAGTACTGTGCTTTCCCGAGTCTCTCGTAGGTGTTCAGTTGAAAGAATCTTTATGGTTTGGTAAACTCCAAGTACTCCAACGTCTATGTCCACTATCGGCAATTTTGATTGTTTTGAAGTAGGTTATGAATGAAGTTATCATCATCGTCATCATCATCATATCAGCCACACATAGTCCACTGCTGAACATAGGCCTCTCCCATAGACTTCCAGATAGACGGATCTAAAGCAGTTCGCATCCAGCGCTTCCCGGCGACCTTGATTAGTTCGTCGCTTAAAGTCGCTCAACGAGCTATGGAGAGGCCTATACTCGGTATTTCCCTACGTGATCGCTTCTTGTATTCTTCTATTATCTATCGCCGGATAAAAGTAAGTACAGAATATTAAAATACACACAGTTTTAGACAAGTCAGACTGCACGTAATAAGTATTAAAACCACAAAAAATCTACTTTGAATGCTTAATTCGTCTAAGTTTGAATGTATCCCAGTCCTCCATCAATGTACAATTATAGAAGAGTACGTATATCTCTCCCCTTCTAAGACAATAGGAAAGAAAGAGATAAAGGTAATAACACAAACAACATGAATAATAAAATTGTAGATAGGCATTTTTGATATAGGGCGAAGGCAGTTGGAATCTCGTCTGGCAAGTGGATCAGGCGCTTATAAGATATGCTGATAGTGCATTAATGCATAGATTTGAGACATGAATGTATTTTAAGTAAAGGAAGATTTAAAAACAGTAGCACACCGAAAACAGTGGCGCTCCGCGTGTGCCAACAGAAGTGTAAACTTGGCCACAATGCTATGTAGATTCTTATTGCAAAGGTGTTACATTATGGGAATTATCACAATATCTCAAGGAAAGCTTTAGGTTTAAATGGAGAATATTAAGCTATCTATGTGTTATGTTTATGGGAATTGATTTGCCTTAACGTATTGAGCCACTAGCGTCAACTATGTTACGACTACGGCTTACAAATTGGGTTAACTTAACTGGTTTGTAGAAAATTATATACCTACGAGCTGAAGGACGGAGAAACGACTAGATTGAAATTTAAAACATAGTTGTTGCATAAATGCAAAGATTTAATGAACGGTTAGGAGATGCAATGCAACTAATCTGACCGACATTCCCACTAATGTAACTATTGTACACCAGGATCAATAGTAGTGATCCAGGAACACACCTAGTAATGACACTCTGGGAAAGGTAAAAGTGTTTTAACATCTGCATCGAAATCAATCAGGTACAAGTAATAAATAGTAAAAATATAGTTGCAACTCACATATACAAACACATAAGTACATTCCATTATTTAAAATAACGTTAGTATGGACGTTGCCGTAACCTCAAAAATTTTTAGACGAGGTTTCCTTGTCGAGAGCTTTTCCTACGAAATATGTAATAATGTCACTTTACAACTTACCTCGCAATCCTTAGCGTTGCAAATGCTATTATACCATTGCAATGTACAACATAATGTCAAAGTGGTTTAGAAAAATTAGACACACGCAGTGGCATCCTTGCGGTAAATTCGTGTTTACGACATATGCAGCTTTGAGTTCAACATAGAAATTATATTCTTTATTGCACACTTATGAATACTGTATATTAACATTAAAATAATTGCAGAATAATTCTGTACGCAACTTCAGTCACAGTGTCTTCTTTTATAAACTCAGTTACATAATACAATAGTTACAATGTTTCTTTTTATATTTTGTGATTGCTGATATATTTTATTTCTAGAATAAAATGGATGGATGAGGATGTAGTACTTTCGTCCCGCGTCACACATACTAATTTTTCTCCTACCTAGGCCGAAAGTTCAATTTTTGTCCCTGTGAAGCACATGACAGAAAGTGTCACTTGCGTCCTGTTTCACAGGGTCAAAAATTGAATTTTCGGTATAGGTAGGAGAAAAAAGATTTTGTCTGCATGGCCTGGACAGTGTAGCTAGTAGGTTTATGTGTTTTTCGTCACTTTTAACTGTTATACAGGTTGTGGGTTTGATCGACATGGAATAATTTGCATTATTCAGAGATAAGTTGGAATTGTGATATTAGAAAGAAATAATATAGGCTTCAGTGATTGTGATCTTTTCTTATTGTCTTCTACCGTTGTCTTACTTTTATTTTTGATTGTCTCTTCTCATTTTTCGTCTTTTGTCATCTGTTCTAGGTCTTTATGAGGTTTAAACGGTTTTTTATAATAGCAGACATTCATTTTTGGTTCTAGTTAATTATCTAGTTCTTTCTGGCTTTGGTTATGTGGTCGTTCGGTCATCTTATGTCTTATTTTATTATTTTTATGATTCAACTTAGTTCAGGTGAACAAATAATAGATGTCGTTGATAAAAGCTACAACACTGGACGAGATTCCTGCTCCTGTTTACCTCTGATATTAATCATCAATTATATTATAACAAGTTCGTGATAGATGTCAAGTTTAGCTTTATAATTATCCTATGATTCATTAACATTCCAATCCGATCATTTTAGATCACCATCACAGCAAATTTACTTCAGCATTAAACCTTTTTGATCTAGGCTTTCTTGCAGTGTGCGTGAGAATAAGATGTGAAAACTTCAATGTTTCCAAATCCTTCAAGAAGAGTTCTCCACCTATAATGAAATATTTGAAATGAAAACCAAACAGTCGATATTAGAAATCCAAAATTGAAAGCTCATTTAATTAAAACATTACATAATGTGTTTTGTGGTTTATTAAACTAGTTGAGCTTTTGAAAAAAAAATGCTAATGTCTTTTAAAAGTGCTTTCAAAGCTTTTCTTTGCAGTGAATACTAATATACACATACATGCAATAACATAAGGTTACGAAAAAAATGATTCAACTTGTGATGTTAGGGATGTTAGGGTTGATATTGTTATTAGCTTATTTAACTAGTCATTTAAGTACCTTTGTATTTATTAGAAACGGTTAAAAAATACTTTTTAAATTTCTACTAGGTTGATAGGTACCTAGTCATTACACGAGTGGATAGCTTCAATAACTAGTGGTTACTTACCATCCGGTGGGCAACCGAGTATAAAAAATGTGGGTTATACAAATTACAATGTACGAACTGTACAGTCAGCGTCAGAACAATCTAAACTGCAGTCCAAAAAATAAAACCAAGAATTTTTTTATTGATTTAAATTGTATTATTGTCAGAATTAAAAGTGTGTGCCAAATATCACAACGAACAGTCAATAGAAAGGGAGAAAAACCAAGGCATTATGACTATTTTGAGTACCTTGTTCCTTGTTCCTGAAGATTGATCTAATTTTATTTTCTTTTTCTTCTAGCTTCTTGCTACGCATTTCACATCAAATCACGTCATCAGGCTATATTAGTCCACTGCTGGACATAGCCCTCCCCCAATGAGCGCCATAGCGCCCTGTCTTCAGCTTGCCGCATCCAGCATCTGCCTGCAGTCTTTCTTTGATCGTCATCCCAATTAGCCACTATCAAGTAATAGAATATATTTTAACCGCGCACAATGTCATCGCAATTCCCATTCATAATGTCACTTTCTCATGACGATGACGATGAGTGACGATTGTTGCCTCAGTATAGTTGTGGGTTCACTGAAAGCTCTCCCGGGAGATTTGGGAACGAACACGAAATGTCGCAATTTACTGTAATATTCCACTTTCTTACACTTTTGTGAGTTGTCCAAGACATTATGTCTAAAAATCTACCATTTTTACATATAAAAACCCGAAGTCACACGAATTTTGGAAAATAAAATTATAACGCGATGCAACCATTTTCGGGAACCCGCCAAAACTCTCATCGATCTGATGCCGACAGTACGAAGTTGTTTCTTTGATACTTGTAAAGCGTGGCTGGCACACTTGTCTCATAGAATAAATTCACTATAAGAGCCACTTTCAATGAATGTATGAGCATTACCCAACCAATTGCAGATGATAGTTATAATTGCAGATACACGTACTATTGTGTAACATTTAAAAATTATTCAGTTTTTATGGCGTTTTGTACAAGATGGCCGATCGATTGATTAAAATGTTCTAAAGTTATATGACGAAGTTAGTTGCTGATGAGGTGGTACAATAATAGCAAAGTTTTATCTTACCTACTATCATATGGATGGATAGATAGATGGAATTGGTATCTGCTTTGCTCTTTAAACGGTATCGTAAAATACTTGTGTTTCTCGAACGGTTTTGCGTTTGATTCCCCAATTAGACAGAGGGCTAGTGTACTGGCACTGGCCCTCTGTCGAATTTCTAGTTGATACTCACTGGAGTATCTACTAGAAAATCTGGATACAAAAACCAGCCCATTAGATGACAATAGACTGTTATTTTATTTAGTCAAAATAAAATGTCAATCAAAATAACCTGTTAAGAGCGCACATTTGTGGAGGAAAAAAATGTATCACTGTCTGTTGTGCAATTCTCTGCAACATCCTCTGAACCTATTCCTGGAATAAAAAAGTAGTGAATCTGCTACTCCAGACTACAATCTATTTATATCACAAATTTCATTCGACTTGTTCAGCCGTTCAGAACTTGCGCATAAGTTCCGCATTTTTAATTATAGTAAGTAAACTAAATTGGACTTAAAATAATGGGGGCTTTTCTTTCAACAACGGTAGACGTCGCTTAAGATCTTTAACTTTAAACAAAGTACTGTTGTTGTTTTAAATTCACACGATAAGGAATCTTAGGTTATTAATTTAAAAAGCCGTGTGAAACCAAAAGGGGTACACTTTAAACGAGGCTAAAATGGAAGTATATTTGGAGTTGGATACAGTTAAATCATATATGGTCTACATCATTTACGCGAATAAACCAGTTTTTTTACGGATTCTGTCATATATATATATTTCATTTTTTTATAATTAAATATTTACATTCAGCCCGACGTTTCGGCTACTTTTCAGCATCCATGTCGTGGAGTGAAATGAAACAATAAATCAAACTTTGTTCAGTCCTGAGGACCAAAAGACGGTATTTAGGGTCTCGTTAAGGGTCATAGATGTCGCGTACCCCTTTTTTGATACTACCTCAGTAGAGGCCATTGAGTTTAATTGTAGGACTAGTCGGTATTACACATACAATCCACCATCTGCTAATCTTCGTGATTGTATTATGATTAAAACGGTAACCATTCATGTAATCACGTAGGTTTCGAGTAGAGAAGAACTGGTTTCTACCTACCCTGGAAGGAGATAGGTGTATAGATAGTAGAGGAAAATCGTGAAGAATATATTCATTAATATTATATCCAAAGGAATTACAGAACTGTGGAAATGGATATTGAGTCAATAATATTTTCATTTGATCCATAAGATTAGTAAAAAAGAACAGACAATGCAGTGTCTGTTTCATCAGTGTACTACGTTAGCAGACTTTGAAACTGTATGCTACTGCACACTGTTTAAACGCCTAGCTAAGTACCGTGGCGATTGTTGACAATTCGGTATGTCTAATTCACAGATAGCTGTGTCGAGTTTGACGAATCCTTTATGGCTGTAAGATTACGTTTGTATAGTTTTGACCGATACAAAGATAGTTGTTTCCTCTTTGTAACATAAAAGCACACCCATTAGAGTCGTAAACCCACTATTAACACATACGGTAAACTCCATTAGGTATGTCAATGAGAGTTAAAGTAATACGACCCATGTCACTTGTAGTCCTTGTTTTGAAAAAGCATAGTTTGAAAAAAGAAGTGTCTTTTGGCACGAAATGGAGTCGAGTCACGTTTTAAACATTTTAGATAAGTAAACATAAATAAAGATGATCAAGTATAGCAAATGTTTGATTTAAAATCATCTCAGTGAGATCTTCTAGCGGTTTCGACGCGTTTGGAGAAATTAAACCGGTATAACACTCAGATTAACACGATTGCAATAAACGCGAAATCAAAATACCGTTATGAAGATTATTGGAGTAATTACCTTGGATCCATGGTGAAATTCAAATACGACTTCCAAATAAAAAAAAATCAGCAATCCAACTGCACTGATTTTAATTTAATAAGCACAAACTTATATTTCACTTTTCAAATACACTTCTGTCACTTGTCACTTAAATTCAAATTCTGTCAATTATTTTTAAACGTCAATATGAGAAATCTTTAAAACACTAATAAGAGATTGTATTCTCTAGATTAAATTAAATGTGTTAATTCCATTCGAAATGTCTCGCTTGATAGAAAGCCATGAGGGTTCCGGTATTGGACTTTCTTCGACGCGTGCGCTGACGTGCCTCGGCTCACGGCGAGTGAAGCGACGACGCGGGCACTAGTGCTGATACTATTTCACCGTTGCCCAATGAATTTCTGAGTTCCAATTTTGAAATGTATGTTTTTAATTTCTTAATGTTGTGTTGTCAGTGGCCATCATAATTCTGTTGCTGACCAGATCAACCTTTAAGGTTTCATACACGTGAATGCAAGATTGAAATCTAATAATTATGTCAAGATTATCGTGTATTACAAATCTACTTTAAAGGAAATGCGTGTTATATGTGTGCAATATTTATGATTGTTAATAATGGTCATAAATATATATTTTGTTTAAAAGTCAATTTTTTATTCGTCAAAATACAATGCAATAATAAATACATTATGTCACCTTAATTGGGTATTTGCCTGTAGTTAATACAAATTAGTTAGCTGCACTTATTAAAGTAAGAATAGTAAAAGAGTGAAAACAGTTGCGTCGGCTCCTATTTTATCGTTCTTTTTTATTTTTAATCATTCACCCAACCTGTAATAGTAAATGATTTGACTATTAAATATTATGACGTCACAAATAAAATTTTCATACAATTTTCCTTATAACTTGCCGTTTTGACGTTTAGTAAAAAGTAACTAATTTGACTAGTCAGTCAAATACCCAATTCTAAGTATATTATACAAATTCAGTACCTACTATTTGGTATTAGTCGAATTGCCCCCCACCCCTGATCCCTCCCGGTGCAAAGGTGCCCCAAAATTTAATGTTCTGTTAATATTATAATTATAATAAATATAGTTATAGTAAATATATGTAACATAATTATTATATAATTATATTTCGCATTTAGCATATTAGTTAAGGATTAAGGATAACGATAATAGTTATATGTTTATACTTAATGCTTTTGTATTGTTTTTACTCAGTGCATTTGATGGCGTATGGTACGAATGCTTCAGATATGGTGCCTTGGATTTACCTTCTTACGGTCTTAATGTATTGTATTTTGAAACGGAACAATGTGCATACCTACGTATTTTTTTTAAGCTATTGCATAGCTTCTATCGAGGGCCTTGAACGCGGGGACCGAATCCAGAAATTCCGTAACGAAAAAACCTCACGCTGCCGAACACGACACGGTGTTTGTGTGCGTGCAACTAGCCGTATTTGTACGACTCTACGAAGCTCGCACGAATCGAGACGAGCTGCTCCGAAATCGGACGAATACATAAGCAGCTTTTTATGAGAAAGTATATAGGTGTATAGGTATTTATGTACAACAGTGAATAGCTGTACTTGTAAAATTTGTGTATAAAGTGTTTTGAATATGAATGAACGAAGTGCATTTATTATTAATGAAGAAATTCACGAAAAAAATAGTAAAAGAAAATGAGTGAGTACTCTATATACATACATTTTATTATTATCACAAATGCAGTATTAATTTTGAATTATAAAATAATTATATATAAATAAATATAAATATAATTATAATTGCATTAGTTGATACAAAATGCTATGCAATAGCTTTACCGCGGCAGTCCCCGAGTGCCACACGTCTTTTTTTTATTTGTTTTTCCATTTGTTGGGTATTGCATGTATTGTATTTAGTTGTGTATTTATTGTATATTAATTTTATCATTTTCTCTTTGCGGGATAGCTGATTGACATATGTGGGTCACTAAGGACCTGATTGAAAACCAGCGCCAGGCACCTGTCTTGCATATGCTGAACCAGGCCCCATTCGGTATATGCCTGTCCATGAATGGTGATGGTTCGGGCTTATTGTTAGCCCGAACCATCAACAGAACATTAAATTTTGTTAATGTGTGTGTTTTTCTCCTTCTCATTCTGTAACTCGTAGTTTTTTATGTTTGAATAAATATTTTTCAATACATTTGCTCATAAAATGGCTCTAATCTCACCGCAATCGATATAAAACAGATAGTGTTCAATAGAACAAATAAATTAATATCTACCTATTGCTTGTTCATTTCATGCAACTTCGTATTTAAATAGAGAATTTTATCTTGTAAATGTATTATAAACAAAACTTTTAGTCAAATATAATTGTTTTCTCTCTGTTAAAACTTTGAATTTACCATTTTGTACACGTGAGAAACAAAAAAAGAAACCTCATTCTTTTAGTCTATGGCCAATATAGAAAAACTAATTAATCGATTCCGCCAGTCCGCCAATACCAAAAAGTTTCGTAATTCGTTTTTACTGTTGAAATTATAGTTATTTATTAATTAAAATAGCTACTAGTAATAGTTATGAAGAAAATGATTTATGTTGTACATTCAGACTATCTATCGGGCATATATGATGTGATTGATGTGAAGTCCTTAACGTTATGGAATGTTTACTACCTGAAATCGGTAAGGGTAAATATCTATTTAAGTATTATTTTATTCACAAGTGTATTGAAAATCTCGTATGATACATGTGAGTATTGTTGATTACCGTCTTCGGCCTACCATAATGTACTATTCTTTCTTTTATCTTCTTCATACACACGCCTTCATGTATTCTCCTAATTGCCAAGAGCATTATCGTACCAATATCTAAATTTCAGTAACAATATTTTATATTTCTATGAAATAAGTAGAATATGTTATAGAAAACCCAATAATACTTCTCTTGATATTCATAGAATCATGATACATCCCTGCACTCCATACCGCTAAGCCACCGAGGCTGTGCTCTGTGCATGACGGTATTTTCTGACAAAATATTAAAGCTGCTTGGTTAAGGGTGTTTACCGTTCTACAAAAATACCGTTGCCGTACAACGCTACATACATTTTGGACGTGTTATTGAGACTAGGTTACAATAGCTATTTGTACAGGGTGTTTTCGGGTAGCTTTATTGATTTTTTGTGTTACGTACGTATTCCTAGTACCTGATCGTGATCATCTTGTCCACGTAATGTCTCGGTTATTATCCGAATCTCCCACTTAAAACCCAGGATCCGCCTACCTACTATTTCTTCTCCACTTCGGTAGCCCGCCTCCCCGATAGTGCAACCGTTGCCCGACATGCATGTCACCTTATGATTTCTCATCAAGAAATTCAAGCCCCCCTTGGGTAGTGCCTTCCTACCTAGGCCGTCAAATATATCACTTATTATCCGTAAATTATTATATCGTGCGCCCTAAATTGGATAGATATAGGTTAGGTTACTTTTTTCTTAGGCCGGGTTGTAGTGCGACGACCTCTTCGCACTGCTCATATAAAATCTGCGAGAGAAAGAGAGAGAGATGGCTACGAGACCTTGAATGCATCGATTTAGAGAACAAATATGTTTTTTCAAGTTTAAAAAAAAAATCTGCTTTATAAAATGTAACTTTGCTAGTCCCTAGATATTTTTGTGTTCTATTTTTAATACAAACTTCGACATTATTTAATGGCGTCTTAATGCCAAACGTGTTTGAAATAGCGATTTGGAACGTGTTAAGGTGATTTTCCACCAGAGGGGCGAGACGTGACGAGGCGAGGAGAGAATTGAAATTTGTATGGCAAATTTTCAATCCTATCCCAGCGTAGCTTTGGTGGAAACAGTGTGGATTGACGAGAATATGCGAGGCGTGAATTGAAATATTTGTTTGTGCAAAAATTAACTGTATTGGTTCCGATATAGAGTATAAATCACCTTCAAGGTGATTTTCCACTAGAGTGGCTAGGCGAGGCGAGGCGAGGAGAGATTTGAAATTTGTATAACAAATTTTCAATACTCTCCCAGTGCATCTTTGGTGGAAACATTTGGATTGACGAGAATATTGACGCCTAATTTTTGTTTATATGCCCGTATGCTTCATATATAAATGTATTTTAGACAGCTCACACACAATGCTCGATATAACTTTATTCTAGCGTCAATGCCGAAAACTCCGAACAAAAATTAGGCGTCAATATTCTCGTCAATCCACACTGTTTCCACCAAAGATGCACTGGGAGAGGATTGAAAATTTGTTATACAAATTTCAATTCTCTCCACGCCTCGCCCCGCCTAGCCACTCTGGTGGAAAATCACCTTGAAGGTGATTTATACTCTATATCAGAACCAATACGGTTCATTTTTGCACAAACAAATATTTCAATTCACGCCTCGCATATTCTCGTCAATCCACACTGTTTCCACCAAAGATACGCTGGGAGTGAATTGAAAATTTGCCATACAAATTTCAATTCTCTCCTCGCCTCGTCTCGTCTCGCCCCTCTGGTGGAAAATCACCTTAAGAGCCATGTTTGACAGTTACATCGAGGCAAATATTATGAATCGCATTTCTGTCTTTACACGTCCCTAGACGGTTTAGCCTACTTTTTTTTACAACTTTTCACACAACGCTATCTAGACCCATGGTATGCATGTTTTGGAATCTAGAAAGTGGATAAATATACTAAGGTACTTTTTATTTGTAAATACATACATCATATACATAGAAACAGCCAGACTGATGCAAATATACATATTCATAACATAACGTAAACTCACGTCTTTATCCCCGAAGGGATAGGCAGAGGTGTTAACACCCACATTTCGCCGGTTTATGTTTAGGTCTCAATGTAATAGGTGGCGAGCCTATTGCCATTAACTGGGCACTTATAAACCTGCGATAAATACACACATAATTTCGAAAAGCATCGAAAAGTCATATACATATTCATGCATACAAATATTTGCCCTGAGCGGGGATCAAACCCGCGCCTCCTGCGCAGAGGCCGCGTTCACTACCACAACGCCACAGAAGCGTAAAAATTGAAGTGCGGGTTAATAATAGAGATCTTGTCAGATAATATAATGCAGACTTTCTAAATGATCATAAGCTTATTTATAGGCTACTTTTTTAAGCAACTGGGTTAGCTCTTGAGCCTACTGTCATTTCAAATGTTGGAATACTGTAGATCTTTGTGTTTACGCGTAGGTACATTATTAATTAGAAGCGCTATTAAAGCTTTTCTATCAACCGAAGCAAATATCATAATTCGATCAGGTAGTGGGCAGAGGGGCCTTTCACAGCTGCCGGCGTGTCTGTGTGCCCATCCTTAGTCGTTTGTGTGCGAGAGAAAGGCACGCCAAGAGAAATTTTGCCTCGAACGTGCCTTCGGTGATTGAATTTGGTGATTTTTTAGTTTAGGGTTTAATTTTATCTATAGAGATTAGTTTTTTTCAAAAATCCAATTTCTTCAAATTGAATTAGGTTATATTATACGGACATTTTAAAGGTATTCGAATCAATTGATAGCAAAATAATTTACTTGGAAAATTTGAGGAACATAATATACCTGCTTACTATATTTTGCCTAATCAAGTAATGTGTTTATAGGGATGATTATATTTTTTTCATTACTTAACTATAATTCACTTTCTATTTAACAACAATTATTCTTTTATATTTATTTATTTTGTTTGTTGTTGTTGTTGTGGACATAATGAGTACAGCTCTATTGCGATTCAGTTCTAATAGCATCACTTAAATAATATAATCTACCAAAAGATAATATTATTACAGTCTAACGAACACTTATTACGAAATAATTTACTTTAAATCTGCTTATCACCCTTTTCATTTTACATTTTTGTTCAAGTTGCATAACGAGTATTAAAATGAGAAAAGTAAATTGAATTGTAAATTTTATGAATACGACAGAATAGATAATACATATATACAGAATAGTACTACGGTAATTGATCTTTTATTTTCAACATCTTTGTTAAGCAATTGAATAATATTTATATCATTATTGTGGAAATATTGGGAGGCGTCGACGATGGGGGCGTCGGCCGTTGCGGCCCTAAGCCACGAACCCTCGCAAATTGTCTGAATCTCTCAACCTCGAGAGGAAAACCTGCACGAGAGCCACCTCCTTCAATCGGCTAATCATGCTGATGTACTGTGTGAAAAACAACAGGGGCATGAACTTTGCTGAATATTAAAACTTAACATTTTATTTCTTGATTATTAACTTATAACTTAAGACACACACTCCAATTCTCTTCTTATCTGTCTTTAAATTATTAATTGACAGGTTTAGTTGTAGCTTGTAATTAGCGTTTGCTTTGTAATTATTTTATATGTGTGTGTTTAATAATAAACGAATTTTGTTTCTTTCTATTTTAGTTTGAATTCAATTTTTAAGCATATTTCATGCTAAATATTCAAATCGATTTCAATAGAAAAAAATTGAATCGGTCTAGGCTAGGTTTGAACCCGCGATCTTTGTCTTACAGGGCTTTGCTTTGACCACTAAGCTACCAGACCTCGCCCTAACCAATCCAAATGTCTTATTCTATATCTGTCTTTGAGGCGACAGAGGAGCAGATTGACATTCTTACGATTATTCTTATTTATGTTAGTTATTATCACAGTTTAGGTGTTTGAACTTGAAAATGTGCTAAGCTAACACCGATATGGCGACTACATAAAGTATTATAAAACTACCTATGTTATGTTGTTATTATTACGTGTATGCCATTTCATTGATTATTCGAGTATGAAGCAAAACTAGTGGACCGTCTTCAATCAATCGTTTTTACGCGTTTTACTAGCGTTGCTTGTAATGTGTTAACAAAACTCGGCAGTTGAATTTAATGCCCTCCTAATTGAAGCGATGACGTGTGGATTAGAAACTTTGTAGGTACGTTATATACTTTACCTAGGTGAAAAAAATGTATACATTCGGCAACGAGCCCATACGCCCCACATCAGTTTTAAAGTAAAATAGTACGAATAGACACAACAGCATCCAAGACAACAATGATCGTACGCTGATATCAGACGGTTCATTCGAGTGATTATCACTCAGGTACCTACAATGCCTAGGTAATGTATGCTTATTAGATAGAATGTATTTTTGGATGGTTATACAAAAATAACCGAAAGGGTTAATACGGGAGCTCCATTCCAGCATTAGCCTTCTATCCTAATCAATCCAAGTGTAACTTACATTCTATTAATATTTGAAACGCGAAAATTTGTATGTATGGATGGATGTTTTTTACTCTTTTACGTAGAAACTTTTTCTTTCTTCGTTATATACATAGAAAAATATAAGCGCCAATCATAGAACCTATCACTAATTTTCTGGTAATTTTTTGTCAGAAGAAATTAATAAATTACAAAAAGAAAAAATTATCACAAAATGTTTCAGAAGAACCCTGTACTATCTGAAACCATAAGGACTTACAGTCGAAGCGCTTACCGTTAAGCTACGACGCTATTTATCGTATCTTGCAAAATAGACAGTCTGTACCTAATGTTGTATGACATCAGTCGTCGGTTACGGTTCAAACGTCAAGAGATCCTGACGCGAGTTTAACACTTTTTACCCATCCAACGCCGCTAAAGAAGTTTTCACTACAAAAATATTTTCATATAGCGGGAATCGAACCCGCGAGATGAGTAGTCGATTGCTCTATCGCTACGCTGCTACATTGGAGTCCTAATCCCGAGTGTGCCCCTTTATTTACGTGCGCAAAATCCCTATAGAGCCCGGCGACCGCTTTCCTATTCCTCCTTTCCACGATTTGGTTTAGTTTGGCTTTCACGGAAGCGACTGCCATGTAACTCCCCAACTATAAGAATAAAACCCGCATCGTGTCTTCGTCCGGCAAGCGGCAGGTGTACGAATTTGTATGTAGTGTTATGATAATTTAGCTTGGTATCGAAGATCTTGGTAAGGTCCTAAGCACCCCAATTAACTGAAATGAGCGGAAGAAAATTACCTAGCGCCAATCCCAATTATTTGTGACAAGAGCTTAGCATACAGATGTGATCTGAAGATGATCTCGCTTCTGCAAAGGTAGGTAAATCCCCGTAAGAGTAGTCTTCCGTAGATTTGCAAGCGTGAGCAAATAAGTAAAGCAAACGTGTCCTTGTCTACCGTTGTTCTACCGTTGCGTAGTTATAAAGGCCCCGTTATACAATAATCCGAGCCTCGCCTTTCTCGGTCTGCCTTCCGGTTTGCGGCATAACAACTATACGGCTATTCACACTTCTATCTGTAGGTACAGTCGCAATCGTGCATCGGTATTTGATATTACTGGTTCTAATTATTATATATTATGTGGCTGTACGTTCCAAATTACAGCGACTACAGACACATAATTATTATATTAAAAGTTAAGCCGCGTAAGAATGAACTCGAAAATAGTGAATATAAACATCAAACATGAACATTTGGTTTGCACGCGAACAAATTTTGAATCAAGTTTGGCACAACAGTCACGAACTCAGCGCCGTTCGTAGTGGTGGATTTTGAAGTAGCGGAAAGATTTTTGTGATTACAGTGATTCACAAGATATTGATTAAAGCGGATCCTAGATGGTGGGAAACAGATTTGTATAAAAAATAAACGTCTGTACCCTTCCAAGTTCTATACGAAAAGTTTTGTTACGTAACGAGTTATAATTACTATTCGAACACCCTCCATACAGAACATACAGATAGGATTGCCGCGAACATGTTTGACGAAACTAGTGTTCGATGTTCGTTAGTGGTACACACGTGCGAACCAAGTTGTTGCGTATCCTGGTACGCAACAAATTTCATTATATAATGGCGAAGAGCCCACTCGTCTGATAAAATTCATCCGCCGAAATTATAGTTGAGGCTTTGTCATAAAATAGATATAGTACTACGGATTTGTGCCCATTAAACAATTTTTTTTAAAGTGAAAACTTCTTTAGCGGCGTTGGATGGGTAAAAAGTGTTAAACTCGCGTCAGGATCACTTGACCTTTGAACCGTAACCGACGACTGACGTCATAGAACATTAGCTACAGATTGTTTATATGGTTAGGTATGTTATAGCTTAGCGGTAAGCGCTTCGACTGTAAGTCCTTATGGTTTCAGATAGTACTGGGTTCGAACCTGGGCTTTTGACACTTTTTGTGATTATTTTTTCTTTTTGTAATTTATTACTTTTTGTGATTATTTATTATTTTTGTAATTCATTAATTTCTTCTGACAGAAAATTTGTGATAGGTTCTATGATTGGCGCTATATTATAGGTATGGTATGGTATGTTCTTTTTATCTTTTTCGCTGTATATAACGAAGAAAGAAAGAAAGAAAAAGTTTACACTTCTGCCGGCACTCCTGGAGTGCAACCTGTCTTCTTTTTTTTCTTCTGAAGGCTAATAAACATCAATTTATTTATTAACTTTTTCAATGTAAAAATCGATTTCAAATTGGTTAGTGTTCGACTTAACTTTTGAAAGTGACTGTCCTCATGCTTGTTTATCTTCGAACGTATAGGCAGAGCTATTATAACTGTAGATGGCCGCCAATGCCACCATCTCCCAAGAATATTTCCTAAATATGTGCGATAACTGAGAACCTGCTATTCTATTTTCGGTACTGGAGAGTTTTTCTGCTGTCACTGGGAAGACCAAAGGCTATTCCTGCTTTGTCTTCTATATAGACGGCACAGAAACTCTGTGTTTAGAGCGTCGGCAGCACGCGTGTGACTCCCCTGGTATTACACACGTCCATAGGTCACGGTAACCACTTTCCATCAGGTGGCCCGTGAGCTTGTCTGTCACCTCAGTTGTATAAAAAAAACTCTCCCAAATTCTACTGTTAGGTATTCACACTCCTGTAATTATTTTTTCTGTGCCTGTAGATACACTAAAATCACTAATAGTGACCCACAAAACACCGAGTATGAAAAAAAGGAAGGGATAAATATATATGTTTTTAGCACAGACATGCGAAAAACATTAGCTATTATCAAACCACAAAACTATAACAATAAACTATTAAAAAACCTTTTTAAAAACAATCTTTTTTTTTTTTTTTCTTGCATTGTCATCCGAACTGAACGTGCATACCAAATTTCAGCTCAATCGGTTGAGGGCAAGTGCCTTAAAATTGAGTTGTAAGATTCCACCGGAACAAACATACATTGCAAGTTAAATAAAAGCTTGTAAAAATAGACAAATAACAATAAGTTTCAATATCTAAAATAGACGAGGCTCGCTTATCGTCTGTGTCAAAGAACTCAAAGGGAAAAGGGGAGGAACTCATGAGCTATGAAATTCTTGTTACCATAATGTCAGTTTATATAAAGGGTGCGTCTATCCTAATAGGAAAGAGGCATGACCCGTAGGACTGTAAAATTATGGCTGGTATTGTTCTAAGATCTAAAGTATATTTCATTAGGGAACATTCATTTAAAATAATTATATTAATCGATGAACCTAGTGTTCCGTGAGGTACATCGATGGCTGTTAATCTTACAGAATGCTAATAAATAATATTGAACGCGATATTTCTGACATTCTGTAAAATTAAGTTAATAATGGTCTTATCTAATAGTAATACTAATAGTTACGTTGGTACTGTTGGTAGGTGTCACAAAAACCACTCAAACGACTGCAAATGCATTTTTCAGCCTTGGATCTACTTATTGTTTGTCATTGATATGTCGGCTTTAGCGGGAGCGAATACCGTCTGGACATCTAATCCCGAGAAGAAATGCTACGCCAGAGCCTCGTTTGTTTTTAATTATGTACACCGGCTAGAAGGTGCAGTTGGTTGAGCACTGTACACCTATTTATATGATGGTATTTCCACCTTTACTGAGTGAACATTAAACATGCAAAATATTTTGCAGCGCCACCTGTAGCTGGTTATGAACAATTTAAACCTGAGGTGTTTCAACTGCCATCTGTTAGCGAATAGCTGTACCAACCATTTTAAAATCTGCGACTTTTATAACTGAATAGAGATGGCGCTGTTAGTGGTAACGGTATTTATACTTTTATACTATTCCTTAGGTTGAGTAGTTGTCCAGTAAGTTGAATTTGTATGTGGTTTTATTTAGACTGACTAGAATAACTTTACCTTTTAATTCGCGTGATGTCGACTCCAAGAGTATCAAGGGAAGACGGTCTAGAGCAGCAGCGGCGCGGTTTCTGACACTACTCGTACATCCTGCAATAGAATAGAAATGTGTGTTCGATAAAATTGTAAGCTTGTCGTGAGGTTGATTTACATCAAACGAGCGAGTGCTCATATAAGACGAAAGTGGAGTAAATACTAATTTTAATATTTGAAAATATGAACGCAAACGCGTTAAAATAAAAAAAAGAAGTAATTTTAAATTTAAAGTAGGTAGGTACATGTATTGCCATCTAATGACGAATTAACTTATTACATAGGCATACATTCTTTCAAAAAGGCAATCCAGACACTTTAGCATTATATTTGTATATATTTGAATAATTCTTTATTTCTGCAAGACATTAACTTTCCCTTCATTCATTTACATTTACAATCGAAGCCTTTACCCACCATCTGTGATGTTTCGAATCTTCTTGTAACTCAACTATTTAAATATAACACTGGCTGTTGTTCGCGGCTCCGCCCACGTTGATTGTAGTTATCGCTTAGTGTAGAGTCAACGCTATTGAGCATTATTTTTTTCTAAAATATAAGTAGCCTTAGTTACACCTCATTACATCAGCTACCTGCTAATAAATGTCCGGTCAAAATTGGTTCAACTATTTCAGAGATTAGCCGGAATAAAAAGACAGACAGGCAAAAATTGTAAAAAATGTTATTCTGGTGTATTTATCGTATTATATTGCTCCATGCATATAAAAACGGTTATTTCGAAATTACAGACACTCCAATTATATTTATATGTATAGTTTAATAGAGAATGTAATAATAATACAACAATACCTATTTTAAAAATTTATTTAGAATCGACTTAATATTTATTTACTAGCTTCGCCTTGTTTTATTATATTGTTAGCCAATTTGCGAGGTTTCCTAACTTGGGACATTTAGTCATTGTCTGGTAAACGTAAACAAATTGAGGACAAGCTATATACCTACAAGATAAAATGGTAATTTTATTCGACATAATTATGAAGCAATAATATTGAATAACGACTACATTTCTTCTGATATATAAAAATGTATCTGTCCGATGTCATACTGATTCATTAGATATAAATCATTGCTACTTATTTTTTGATTATGAAAGAGACTTGGGCCCCGATGTTGCTAATTTTATTATAAGCTTTGATTTATTTTCTTTTATCTCGTTTTTGCTTTAAGTTGAATTTGATCCACTTCCCTGTTTCCGATTGAGCTGAAATTATGCATGCATGTATAAATCGGATGACAATGCAATATAGCTGATCTGATGATGGACCTAGCAGCTGGCCATAGGAACTCCGTAATTAATCGACGCAACCCTATCAAATTTAGGCTCATTTGATTCGCCTTGACAAGTAGTTTGTTGATTGAATCCAAGGTCTGTTGATGGAGCTGAAAGGTGGTCAAAGGAACTTTGTAATTAAACGATGCAACCCCATCGAGTTTCAGCTCGTTTAATTCGTCTTAGCACTCTTCAAGACTAAAAATAAAGTAGGTACTTACCTACTTTATTTTTAGATGGCTACCAGGGTCTGATCAGATGATGGAGTTGGGAAGTGGTCATAGGTACTAAGTAATTAAACGACATAACCCTATCGAGCATGGACTCGTTTTATTCGTCTTGAGAAGTGCTTTGGTGCTAGATGGTAACCAGGGTTAAAAGATGGCGCTGGATCGTGGCCATAGGAACCGCGTTGTGTTTATGGAGACGATAGATGGTCATGGGAATTTCTGAAATAAACAAGATAGAGTAGTTGTGTTTGGATTCGTCTGGTTGGTCTTGGTAAGCACTTCAGTACTACATGATATTAACCCACTTTAGAGCTATACTAAAAGTGTAAAAAGGTATTAATAAAAAAACTTTTTAAGAACAAGCTTTGATAAAATCTTTTGTACTAAAATGAAGTAATAATTTTCTGTACCTAATACTGTGCTGATTTCAATGCTAGTAGCGCAAACAGGAAACAGATAGAACTTGAGCGATACAAGATTATGAAATCAGCACAATCCTTAAAGAAAATTAAGCAGTATTTTCTTTTTAGTACAAAAGAATATTTGAAAACTTGCATTTTTTTTAAATTTATAACTAGCTGATGCCTGCGGTTTCGCCCACGTGGCATTCTGTTCCAGTTCCCGAGAAGGCTAAACCCTTTTTAAAAAAAATCTCTGTATAAGAACCGTCCCCAAGAATTGCAATGCAAGAAATACTCTAAAAAAAGAATAAGTAAAATCGGTCCAGCCGTTCACGCGTGATGGCGTGACCAAGGATTCATTTTTATATATTATTAATAATTTTTGTCATGGCAAAATTACTATCATACTATTGACACTGCAAAAAAAGCCATTCAATTGTAGAAACTGGGCTTAAAGTAAAAAATTAAATAAAAATTCATATACTCTACAAAATATCATTAAATTTTAAACCTTATAACAGCGTAACAATCAAGTCAAAGATTAAATGGCATTTTTTGCAATGTCAGTGGTATGATAGTGCTTTTACTATGACATTAATTGCGTTGTGGGGCGTCCAGTGCTGGGCTTAAAAGATGTCTGCAAGCGTGGTATACACAAGCACATCTTCAGCCGGATTGTGTCTATCTGTGTGCGTCTTTAGTCTGGAAACTAAATTATGGGTAACGCGTTGCGATGAGAGATGCGGGGCCTTAAAACATAAAAGTCTCCACCGCAATTTTCTACCTCCTGAGCACTCACGTCACACCTGTCAAAGATGTGGCATGTAATCCCGTACCCGACTCCACAGTCACCAAGCGGTACAATTATAGTCATCTTCAAAGGCGTCGCGATCACTGATGAAGACTGTTCATCGATGACATATATTGCGATACGAGAATTTGTTTTCCCTACTTAATGGTTCATAATTTATGTATTTGTCTCAATGTATTCATTCTAGTTGGTAAACCATTTCTTATCGATACATTTTTATTGGCGTGTGTGAATAATTCTCCAATTTCTAAGCCGTAATCGCCTAACACCGGGACAAGCGGAGATTAACACGTTTTATAGATATAGACATAAAAACATATTATGTTTTTTTAGATTACTTGTTGAGATATTATGAAATATTGGTTTTTGGTATTATTTTTATGACCTCAGTTAACGGATTTGTAACAAAAATTAGGTTTTAATTAGTTGCGTTCTTTATGTCCTCATGTTAAGCGATAATCTATACATCTATATATATATCTTCTATACATCTATAGGTACTCTATACATATAAATAAAATTAAAATGTCTGTTTGTAATATTAAAATAACCGTTTTTTACTACATGCATATAAATATAATACGGTACATATACAGCAAAATAACAGTTTTTACAATTTTTGTCTGGCTGTCTGTCTGTCTGTCTGTCTGTTCGTTCCGGCTAATCTTTGAAATGGCTGGACCAATTTTGACGGGACTTTTATTGCAGGTAGCTGATGTAATAAGGAGTAACTTAGGCTACTTTTATTTTAGAAAAATAGCGTTGGCTCTAAGCGATAACCGATACCCACGCGGGCGGAGCCGCGGGCAACAGCTAGTTCTTAATTAATTTATTACGTGCACCGGTTTCAATTATTAAGTTTGCTGAGATAAATATTTACTTACAATTTATTGCACATCAAAGAAAATATAGCACTTAAGGTGACGTGTTCGAATCCTGGTCATTCACGACGTGAAGCAACTCCTAACACAAACCATTTACGGGTGGGTTTGGGAAATTTCGGTTAGTACTATTCTTTAAACTAACATAAAAAGAAATTACCTCTAAGTTTATTGAATAATGCAATAAAATTGTACTTTTCCACAGAGTTTATTTTTGAACCTGACCGGTTTAACCTCACGGCATTCTCAAAGGTTAACATTACAATGATCGTAAATAATATTTCTAAATACTACAATATTTTATATTTGCAGTATTCAATATGTACCTATAGTATATTCTCCAAGCGCCATCAATCTCCAGTATAAACTGATAATAAATACACAATAATTACTTGTACAATGGACGGATTAACAGCAGTGTATGATTTCTGTCCCTCTCATTCGCATAAAGATATGATAACTTAACCTATCTAACCTACCTACATACCTACATACCTACCTAACCTACTTTTATACTATAGTACACGTTTTCTCACTCTTTGTAGATATCGTTCTTGTGAAAATTTGGCAGATGATACCTTCTTTGCTGTTATTTGTCATCCAATGCAGAACATTTTTCGGTTTACCCCCTGGAGGATGAGATAGACACGTAACTTTTCTGTACGAAGTAACATTTAACATTGTTGGTTGTACGGCCAAGTAACAAAATGCTTGCTTGTAAGCTGTTTGCAGCCATTAAACCAGCACATAATGCTGATGATGACAACTGTTAAAAAACTGTTGTTCTAAACTGTAAACATACCGCAAATGTTTTGGGGCGAAGTAATGGGGTACACTATTTAAAGGTCAACGAACCTGGATATAAGCATTTTGCTACAACAGGTTATTGTGCTTTCTCATACTGTCTATTTCACATAATGCCCCCTTTAAAAAGGGAAACAGAAAATCGACCTATAGAAATTTTGAGAAATGGACGTTTTGCGAATGAGCCGTTATGACTTCTAAGTACCACGTATCATAAATAAGAGCAAACGAAATCAATTAAAAATATTCAACCAAGATTTTCTGCCATAATTCTAGTTTCGTAAAAATTTCGATCGAGGCTAATTTGTTTTGGATTTATGAGTTCCATCAATTACATTGATGACAAGCATGAACTATACCTAATAAAAAATGGCTGCATTATCTTTGTTAATCTTATCTCACCGCCATTAAGGTGCTTTTCCACCAGAGGGGCGAGACGAGACGAGGCGAGAAGAGAATTGAAATCGCATTGACCCTTTTCCACTAAAAATTGCCATCGCGAGCTCGCGCGTGACCGCCGCGCTCGGCCGCCCGTATGCTTCATATATAAATGTATTTTAGACAGCTCACACACAATGCTCGATATAACTTTATTCTAGCGTCAATGCCGAAAACTCCGAACAAAAATTAGGCGTCAATATTCTCGTCAATCCACACTGTTTCCACCAAAGATGCACTGGGAGAGGATTGAAAATTTGTTATACAAATTTCAATTCTCTCCTCGCCTCGCTCCGCCTAGCCACTCTGGTGCAAAATCATTTTGAAGGTGATTTATACTCTATATAGGAACCAATACGGTTCATTTTTGCACAAACAAATATTTCAATTCACGCCTCGCATATTCTCGTCAACCCACACTGTTTCCACCAAAGATACGCTGGGAGAGAATTGAAAATTTGCCATACAAATTTCAATTCTCTCCTCGCCTCGTCTCGTCTCGCCCCTCTGGTGGAAAATCACCTTTACACATGCGAAAGTTGGGATGGGTGGATGTTACTCAATCACGCCAGAACGATTGAACTAATTTAGATATAGTTTGGGATTGTGCATAACAGAATTTTTATGTCACGGTTTCAGTGGATTGAGTATATGGTATAGGATCCGTATTTTACATGGGCGGAGATGCAACATTTCCTAAATATAAGAAAAGTCAATTTCCGCGCTAACGTGTCTTGAAACAAATTATACAATGAGCAAGAAAAGTATAATACTAATATATCGGTGCATTCTCCTCAATAATTTACAATGTGCGGCACGAACCACTCTCGCCTCTGTGGTAGCTGGTGAGGTGACCACTATCAGTGAATTACTTTATATTTTAAGGCGATCGCACACTTATCCGTATTGAAAACATCGCCAACGCCGAACGAAACGATGTGTTTTGGGGCCTCGCACTTTAGAGTCTACGTTATGTACATACATAGCACGCCTTACTAAGTATAAACCGAAGGCACGAGTATGAACAGTACCGAAGATCCCTGTTCAACCTCAATTAGTAGCAAAATAATACCCTTCAAAACGAATTAACCAATAATATTTAATTCGATATTTTAAATTGCATCGTTAATTTGTAGTATTTATTATTTTCGTAATACCTACATAAACTTCTACCACTGTATCTTGGTTTTGATTCTATCCATCCATAGCAAATCGAACAAAATAACGAATAATCGAATGATATTTTCGGTTATGCGCGAAACATTACTATATGTAGGTGCGCTTATACCATCGCTAAACATCTGTCTCGTTACTGCCCCTCTAGACAAGTGGCAATTCGCTAGCTGGCGTTTGGTGAAATAGAATGACGAATATATATTATTTGACGTATATGACAGTCGTCAACGCATGTCAAATACGTCAATTCCCATACATTCGTCATTCTATTCCATCAAACGCTGGTTAGCGAATTGCCACTTGTCTAGAGGGGCTGTTCATACTCATGCCTACACTCGGCACAATAGACCAAAAGTGATACACGCACTCTATACATAATGTATACTCTAAGCCCCGCACACATATTTGCGCTGGAAGAATCAATTGAGCCGAAAGATTTTTTCTGAAACACGTGTAGGTACAATACCTAAACAAAATGTACAAACTTTTAATCATTATCCGAAAACTTCGACGAATTTTGCTCAGACCAGCGATTTTTTTGATTTGGCTCTTATATAATTTGCACATTTAAAAACAAGTGGACCCAGTCCTCCAGGAAAAGCCTGTGTGATAAAATTTCGTATTTATATTCTAGTAATTTTGATATCCTTTTTCCGCAACGTTTGATATTTTGGAGTCAGATAAGTGTACGATCGCCTTTAATACCAGTATTCTATAATTTTGTCAATAATCTTTAATTAAAGTATTGGGGCCATTCCGATTGTGCAATATTAATAACTTATCTGTCACCTACAACTTACATATTTTTATAATATTGGTTTATTTCTAATTTATTCAATTTCTTACTTTAGCCGGTCGAAAGTGGCCCTATATCTTCACATATAACATGCCAGTGTGCATGTGTTCGTAATTATTTTATTACGAACATTAGAGTACCTGATTATTTTTTCTGTATTTAACCACCTGTATATATTCAGCTATATTTGAACTATACAGACGTTGCTTTTGAGATCAAAAAAATTGTGACAGGAATGAAAAATAGACTGCTTATTGAATCCGTTTGCGGTGCTTAGCGGTTCCACCAAGACCTTTGGGGCCAAGCCACTTTTGCAAGCTGGTACACCTGCAGGCTGTCCTCTCGGGGTTTGGAAGTCAGATGGTAGTCGCTCTTGCAAAAACCAAGATAAGCCAAATCTAGGAAGGGACAGGAGAGCTACTCCGTTAACGTACTCTCCGAGAAGCAAAGGATTCTCTGTGTTATTTGGTCATCTATTCTATGACTGACCTGTCCCTCTAGACAAGTGGCAATTCGCTAGCCGGCGTTTGGTGGAATAGAATGACGAATGTATGGGATTTGACGTAAATGACAGTCGGTAACGCATGTCAAATACGTCAAATCCTATACATTCGTCATTCAATTCCATCAAACGCCTGCTAGCTAATTGCCACTTGTCTAGAGGGGCTGGTTAGCATTGCTTAACCTAACTGACAGGTGAAGAGCGTTGTCTGCGTGTTAAACCTGACTAATAGATGGCGGCCTAATCCATTATTATAACTATTTAAAAAATATAAAATTTGATTGATTTCACATTAAGTGATACTAAGAATGTTAATTTCATTCATAAAATGTGTTATGATAAAATTATGATGAATTTGAAAATTTGCACTATTAGACATGTCGTAACACTCATCAACAGTGAGATTTGAATAATATAGTAGATAAAATATATTTAGAAAAGTGTGAATGGCTACAAAGTGAGTAAGAGTAGGACAAAAGAGAAGATATGTCGACGTTGTTAATGATATAGGCAGTAAAAATGAATATTGAGATGACTACAAACAAAAAGGAAATCTAATATATAAAATTCTCGTGTCACAGTTTTCGTTGCCAAACTCCTCCGAAACGGCTCGACCTATTCTCATGAAATTTTGTGGGCATATCGGGTAGGTCTGAGAATCGGCCAACATCTATTTTTCATACCCCGATTCGAATATGGAAATCGGGCAGGACGTCGACGATGAATAATTAGAGTATACCATGAAATGGGTGCATGATCCCCATGATTACTATCATTCGTTGTTCATCCCTGCGGTACAATCAGTTGCATCCAAAACTTATATTTCATACTCTTTTTTCTTCTATATTTTTGGTAGTTTTTTGGACCCCGAAGGCGTTGGGAAGTATAAATCTTGTCATGAGATCTAAAGTCTTGTTATGCTTGTTTTACATAGACACAAATCACGAAACGCAACGTTCTTTGTGTCATGTATTACATAATTAAGTTTAATGGACAAATGTACAAATATTGCAATATCTTTATCAACAATAAAAAATGTTAATATGTAAATATGTACATAATAATGTTATAAGGATGTTTAAGCGGTCAGCCCTTGGTTATAACAATGTAATTAAAATAATATTATCAGATTTAATGTATTTCAACATGTTCCATGTTATGATTTTAAGGTAATGTAATACAGAAGGTCTGTTGTGAAACAGTTTAACTTAGTATTATTTGAATATAATATAATATAATTTGTTATGCTATTATAAGTATATAGGCTTTAATGTTGCAATCTCTAGATTATATTTTCCTTTACATTGGTTCTTGTCCTCAAACCTAAAGTCATTACATATATACTAAGTAGGTAACCTTTGTGGTACTAAACTTAATGTAGCTTGTGAATATAAGTGAAACTAATAATGGTTACCTTCATTTTATATCAACGGCTTCGGTTACAATGATTGATTTTTTTCGATCTATCGATAGAATCACTGACTTGGACAGAAAATAAAATAGAATTTGACAGTGCATTTATTATGTGTTTTAATGTAATGTCTAAATTTCTAATGTAATGTATTGTAATCTTAGGAGTTCTAATGTCTCGTCATCTAAATTTCGATGTCTCGAATTCTGTCCTCAAGGTAGCTGTCGACCTGTTAGCTATTAAGTAGTGTTCCTATGAATGATGCAATCTCTCCACAGGTGTTCCACTAGGTGGTGTGATGGGCCCTCTTCTTTTCTATGTTTATTTTTATCACAAGGGTCACCAGGTTTTCCATATTTTGACTCGTTAAAATTAATTGATCTCGCATTAAGTGATAATAAGAATGCTAATGTCATTCATAAAATGTATCATAAGATGAATACGTCAAAATATGATTTTAAAATGATAATGAAGTTGAAAATTTGATGATATACCTATAGACATTTTTAAGATTTTGCAAACATTTATGAGGCGAAGGTGAACTCAATAAAGGTTGACCTAGGTATACATATGTTCATTAGATTGAAGAAGATTTAGTTAAAGGTCTGGTCAAGACTAGCCGTATACGGTGGGTATGTATGAAACCATTATGAAAATATCTAAAGCATCGTAAGAAATTATTAGTACTACAGTAAAATGGCTACCAGCATCAAATTCTGTGGGTCTAAAAAGACCACATTGAGCGATTCGGCTAAAACGAGTAACTTTATGAATGCCCAGTAAATCTCAATAGAATCCTATAAAATTCGTTGAATGATCACTCATATGAGCAGAATCACAATAATTCATTTACTAATTTTAATTTCGTGTAGGTACATATCACCGTATGACAAAATATTATCCTAATACAATTTCAATAAAGTGGCCTTTTTAGACCTGCTAGTCATCATTGTGTACCTTCTTCAGCGAGGCTATCACTTAAAAAAGAGACAAATTATCTAATAAATTAACTGAGATTAATTTGTAACCAAACTTCCGCAAGCTAACACTAATGTTAATCTGGCTTAATTAGTTGCCAATATGATAATTGATACCTATTTATGGGCGTTGTAAATCATCTCGAACGATTCAGCTAAGGCCCTTACAAAACATACTATTAAAGACAGAGCCACACTTTTGTGTTCACCACGGATATTGCGAGTAATCATAGTTCGGTACAGAAGCACATTTTATGTGTATCATTGAATGTTATTCTGATAAATATCGCATTACGTTAATTACGTTAAGTGAAGATAATTTAAAAAATGTTAAAATATTCTATGATTTCTACTTGAAATTATTACCAAGACCATAATTTAGCTCTGGTAATTAATTTCAATTAGTTGAATTAATTAATAAATTAACCAGTTTGTAATTAAGTGCCATACAATCTGAGATTAAATGGGTACAAATTTGTAGTAATTTGCTACCAATTCTCTAAATTTGTCTTTCGTTTATAATAACACGCAGTGACTTATAACGAAGAGCAGAAAAAAGTACACGAAAAGAAATTAGTTAAGAAGCCGTTTTATATAAAAACACGTAACACATAATAATGTAATAGAAACACGTTTTCTTGCCGTTATTTTGTACATCTAAATGTATATTACAATTTAATTACAATATACAATAAGTACAACGTACAATGCAATATTTTACATACGTCAGAGATTTTCTAAACTTTGTATTGTATAATAGAATACTGTTTTTACCTAAGACAGTCATCTATTATCCAATACAAAGATATAATTATAATGTTCGTTAAGTAGTTAGTAATTAAATCGTGAAGCCTCAACTTTTTGTTTTGAATGTTTGGGTCAAATGTTGTGTGACGTCAATAGTGTGGCACTGGTGTAATTTATTAAGCCGTTGTTGATTTATACTAAACATATTTTTTTATATACTTTATTGGGAACACGCGCCTATTTGATAGACTAGTCTATCAACTTCAATGTAATTGGTGTGATATAATGCCTTAAGTAATATTATGTATATCTTCTTGTAAAACAAATGTTTTGTGGCAATCGTTGACAATTTTCTAGAATTAAATATTAAAATGCATGGAATTTTAAATTAATGTTTTTAGGGTTCCGTAGCCAAATGGTAAAAAACGGAACCCTTATGGATTCGTTATGTCTGTCTGTCTGTCCGTCCGTAAATCACAGCTACTTTTTTCCGAAACTATTGAAACAATGCTGGTGAAACTTGGTTTGTGTGAAAATCTTATGTATTCTGTGAAACGCATTAAGATTTTCACACATAAATAGGAAAAAAAGCAATGCATTTTGGGGGTCCCCATACTTCCAACTAAAAATAACTTTTTTTTTCGTCAAACCCATACGTATCGTCTTATACGTCTTTGGATGGGTCTTCAAGAATGATATTGAGGTTTTTAATATAATTTTTTTCTACAGTCCATCAAATCTAAGAGGTACCGTTTGACGTTTCATATTTTTCAAACCGAAACAACTTTGTTCATACGTACATTATTCAGTTTCGATAACCTTTTTCATAAAACCATGAATTTAGAAAGATTTCATTATTGTATCTAAAAATGTACAATTCTTAATATCTAAATGTAATTGAAAACTTTCAAACAAAGCAAAATAACACATATTTACACAGTAAATAATTTCTAATAGTTATATTCTTGACCGCATTACAAAGTTACGTAGTTAGGTCACTGCACGTAGTGTTGCGACTCTTCGGATACACTTGTATGCAAAAAAATCGTTTACATATACGAAAAATCGAATGTATTATTTACAAATTACACTTGACAAACAAACAAATATTTTTTCATGTGAATGGGATTTATCTCACATATTACGATTACATAACTAAATAGTTATATAATCGTAAAATATGAGATAAAACCCATTCACCAAAAATACGTATTTATAAATCAAATATATTTGCTTCTTTAAAAAGTTGTCGAAAGCGATTTGTCGATTTTTGATTTTCGCGCCCAAATAAGTCGGGGTTTCTCGCGCTAACGCTGTCGAAATAGTAAATGGAGTCAGGGATAGTGTTTTTTACATTTATTTTTGTGTATGATAGTATGGGTTTGCATATTACAGAGAAATAAACAAATTTTTAACAAGCACATCCATTGATTTTACAATTACAATTGTTTCTTCTAAGTCTTATTTCTACGTCTAAAACTAATAAAAATAAGGTATGTAGAACCCATTCACAAAAATGTTGTTGCCTGATGTTATAAATTAACGACGTTACTGCGCGACCGCATAATGCACTGAATACACAGATACCCTAAAATAAATTAATTTAATTATTTTTAGGTCAATAGGCAAAATCGCAGGTGTCCAAGTCTCTACAATTTTTTTTTTCTGGCAACACTGCCAACTACAAGCGCACGCGGTCCGCTCGGTCGGTTCGGCGTCAGCAGTCTCTCGCCATCTTGGAAGCTGACTGTGCGCGTACTTGCTTTCTCGTTTGTGTTTTACAATTTGTGACTTGGCTATTACTTTTCTGGACTGATCATTATTTATCCGTTTACCTTGGCAATATTTATACTGGACTCCGAACTAAGCAAGTGTTTATTAATAATGTCGAAAAGTGGACGTACTTTGAACAGCCAGGCTCGTGAATTGGTGGTGAAATTACACGAGTATTTTGAGCGTGAATCTCAAAATGGTGGACTTCTACTGCCAGTTACACAAGTTCGGGATCGCGTCGGTGAAGCTCTCGGTATTGGTAGCCGCACCGTTGGCAAAATATTAAGTGAAAAATATGGGCCTTCGGGGAGTGACAGTAACGTACTTCACACACCGAAAAAACGAAAAAGAAATAAACCTGTGACAGGCATCGATGAATTCGATAGTCATGCTATTAGAAACCATATATACGGGTATTTTACAAGAGGCGAATTTCCAACATTGGCAAAGTTATGTGCATAAGGGAAGCATAGAGTCGTTGAGAACGGTAATAACAGGAATTGGCTTCAGATACAAAAAAGTTGACAAACGAAAAATTGTTATGGAGCGACATGACATAATTATGCAGCGACTAACATTCCTGCGCGAAGTTAAACAAATTATAAACTGGGATAATGTAATATTTTTGGACGAAACTTGGCTAAATTCCAACCATTCTGTGCCGAAAACATGGACTGATGATTCTGAAGCTTCGTGCTCGAAGGTGCCGATAGGAAAAGGTGGACGCCTCATAATATGCCATGCTGGGTCAGCGTCTACAGGCTTCGTGGAAAACTCTTTATTAGCTTTCCAATCCAAAAGCACTAAAGAGTATCATGAAGAAATGGACGCAGTAAGGTTCCGAGAGTGGTTCTTAAATTTATTACAGAATATCCCTCCTAACAGCACAATTATAATGGATAATGCCCCATACCACTCTGTGCAAATTGATAAAGCACCTACGTCAGCCAATAAGAAAGCAGATTTGGTGGCATGGCTGCAAAGAAAAGGAGTGGATGCCGACATGTCACTATTAAAAGCTGAATTATTACAGTTAGTGAAATTGCATAAACCACCAAAACCGACATATGTAATTGACCAATTGGCCGAAGAGCACGGGCACAAAGTCATACGACTTCCTCCGTACCATTGCCAATATAATGCCATTGAACTGGTTTGGGCCCAAGTTAAAGGTAATATTTTATAATATTATAATAATAACACGAGTACTTCTAACATTTATAATTTAAACAATGGTTTTCGTCTGCTATCAAATAGTTACATTATTGTTTTACAGGTTATGCAGCAAGACACAACACAAAACCACCCTTCAGTGTCAAGAAAATGGAAGGTTTATTAAAGGAAGCATGTGCCCAAGTTACACAGGAAGATTGGAGTAAAGTAGTACAAAAAACAAAGAAAATAATAATGGACGACTTCGAAAGAGACGTACACTTTGATAATGTAATGGACAATCAACTGGTCATTAATTTAAATGACGATGATGACGAAGACGACGATACTAGTACTAGTAGTGAATAAAAAAATATCCTAAACATTTCTTTTATTTAATTATAACAATTGATTTCTTAAAATTCGGATATTATAGTAATCGATCTCTTAAAGTTCGGATATTATAGTAATCGATTTTTTCATCCCATCCCTATAATTCAATTGTCAGAACTGTCAAACGGTACTTCTTAGATTTGACGGACTGTAAACTAATTTTTTTCTTTTTAGTTTGCCGAAATTTGTTTTCTTTTTTTACAAATGCTAGATAATTCTACTTAACACAAAACCACTGATAGGCGCTAGAGTTTTTATGCAACAACATTATCACGTCTTTTTCTACATATTCTGAAAGTGTAATTCATGTCATTTGCTTCTAGATGGCGCTGTGCAGAATATATATTTTCTAGCATTTATTTGCACTTTATTCGACACAGCTTTAGTTTCATCTTGTGGAATAGAGGTACATTGTATTATACTCGTAGTAGCTCTTTTCAAATGTCATGTGAAAACACATTTCTCAAAGTAGAACAACGGGTCTAATGGACACTGAGCACATTAAGAACAGTTGAAAAGTGATAGGTACTTAAATAATGCGTTTCACGGCTATCAAATAATAAACTCAAATATTATAACTTTTAAATGGACTATCCAGCTGCATAAAATAATCGCACCAAATAGTGCGCCCGAGATATTTTCTGTTTAGAAAAAATTAAGCCTTCGAAAACTAAGACCACCAATAAATATAAACACCTTGAATGTTATTTAAGCAACGTTAGTTAATTTCACTTTTTGCATTTTTGAACAGTTTTGACCGAGCGAGCGAAGCGAGAGATAGTCTCTGTTTCAACAACGTGGCAGATTTTGCTTTTGTCCGTATCTATGTCGGTTTATCTGTTTCGGACTAGAGGACACATTTCTTAGCCGATTTTCACCAAACTTGTCACATATGTTCTTTGTTTTAAAACTCAACTTTTGTCAAGAGATTTTTCTGATAGGAGGTAAATTGGGAGAGAAAAGGGGAGAAGTTTACTGTTGCGTTATTTATGAACGGATCTTGATGGTTTTTGGCTGAAACATCAAGAAATCATTCGCACAGGTTACTATGAAAAATAGGCGAAATAATTAGTTATAAAAAAATAAATTTTTCAACGGGTCGTCATTATTTCTTGTTGAAACATCCAGGGCTATTCAAAAAGAAGATTCGTATCGCTCATTTTAGTATAGCTCAGGGGTACCAGAAAAATGTGGCAAACGATGCTCACGAGGTCTTCTGTTCCCAGAACTACTAGCATATGGCATTGGCATCACCTAAATTACCTCCCAAACACCTCTTCTATGAAGAAGTATGAAAAAATGTTTTAACAGAAGTAAAATAAGATGGTATCTAATCTGAGTAACTAAAATTACTTCAATTAAGAACGGTCGGCTAACGTTAATGAAAATTAAGTATACTTACTTTTTTGTCGTCTAATAAACGACTATTCTTTGTCATATTTTGTTTTCGTAAGTTATATAATTTCATTATACAATAGGGTAGGTATATGACTGATAATATTTTTCTCTTCAAGGCTATTATTTTTATCTGATATTTTTAGACTTAATAATTATGCATATGTCGCAGCCAACTAGCTTAATCAGCAATCCAATTAACTGCCTAGATAGTTAACTAAACGGCGCCATTCAATTAACGGCCTGAATGATATTCTGCCATCTCGCTATTACATCATTTAATAACCAGGCTGGCTAATGCTTAGGCCCATCGTAAGATGGGGCACTACTTCGAAATAACATACATATACTTGTCCCCGAGGGGGTAGACAGAGGTGTATTCACAAAAAAATAGTAAAAGGTTTATTGTGATAGCTGCGCAATCCGACTTGGTTAGGTTAGGTTAGAAAGGCTTAGAAGGTTATTTTTTTATAACCATGCAAAAATAACTCATTTTTCTAACTGTTTAATTAAATGGCTAGGCAAGTAGTTAAACGTCATCGATCCAAGCTATTTGCCAAGCCGTTTAAATAAATGGCTGAACACTATTTAGGCCGTTAATTAAATGGCGCCGTTTAGTGAACTGCCTAGGTAGTTAATTGGACGGCTGATTAAGCTAGTTGGCGGCGACATAATATATATGCATTTTTTGTCGATTAAATGATTATTCATTATTGCATTAAATATGATTAAACTTATTTTTTATGCTTAAATATTTATTATATATTTTTAAACCATATGTAATGTAAACTAATAATTTTTTTGACACTTGGTGTTGTTTTGACAGTGACTATTTAATGGCAAGTGTTTTTAGTTCCCAAAGTAAGTAGGTCTAAATATAAACAATCAAATTGAGTTCAATAACTTTTTACTTTTATTATGAACTATATACGTGTAAACGCAACACAGACCGAGATAAATGCGATATTCTCTTGCACTTTACTCATTTGCACTACATGATGAAAGCGTGACGTCACGCTTTTGCAACAATTTTACATGGAGCGTTTTATGGGTTGTTCGAGAAATTGTATTTTTAAAGTCAAATATACTTAGGTAAAACTATTTCACTTTAGCAGTTCATTATATTATTATGAACTTGTAATTTTTCGAGAATAAAATAAAATTGTCATCCTCCCAGTTATGCCTTTACGTCTTTTTCTGTATTTTTCCCGTCTTAGCTAATTGTCGTACCGTCGTATTTGTTCGCATGAAAATTTATGTCATAATTTATAGTGGCATACTTTTACTTTGCCTAATGATCGGTACGCATTATACCTATTAATTCGGTTTACATTTTTAAACATATTTTTACCATAACTAACAAATTATGCTTTGGTATAATATAAGAAACACATAATGATATAAATATAGTAAAATCTACGGAACGTTTAACATCTAAAAATACAATTAACATTCTGACCCAACATCTAGTGGTCCTAATAGTAGTAGATATCAATCAACGTAATACATCTCAATTAACGTTATAACTTTATACATTTCAAAATTAGACCGAAAAGTCAGTGCCGATTGTGCCCGCGTGGATATCGGTTATCGCGACCAAACATAGCCTAGTTCCTTTTTCAAGGTCTAATCTACCCCTAAACCAAACTTCATCTGAATCGAGTCAGTGGTTTATCCGTGAAAGACGGACAAACAGGCACACACAAACAGTTTGCCATTTATACTATCAGGTGCTATAAAAACTAGGTATATGGCAAAGTATTACGTATAGAGGTCAAAGTATATTGAACTATTATAACTGATGACTGATGATGGTTATGAAGTGATAAGTGTGATAACTGATGATGGTTATATCAAAGTATATTTAACTATTACAACTGATGCGAATCATGCGAATCCATTGATGCCTGGATAGTAATATCCGATGCGATCGAACTGATCTGAACTGACTTCTGATGAAAGAAGTGAAAGCTATCAATAATCAGTGAAGCTCTTCGATGACTAGGTGTCAGTAAACAATAAGGACATTTTTGGTTTATTGTGAAGAGCCTCATACATTGCATTTTGTAAATGTCGAAATTCAGCTAAATCCGCAGTTAGACTGGTAAAGCGGACTCCAGTCTTCAAGCTGAAAGCTTCGGGATGGGATGGGTATTAATGTTAAGAATAAGATGAAGAAGATTGCATTTTGCAAGAAGTAATTGTCATGAAAGCAATGGAAACTCATGACGTGTGAATTGACAGATGTAAATGGCGGTCTGTCCTCATCTCTGCCTACCCTGTAGTGAGAAAAGCGTTAGTATACTTATACGAGAAATGTTCATCTTTCTCGTGATGTTTTACCATGAAAGAATTAAAATATATCCAACTATATAATATTCAATTGTAGGAAGGGAAGGTTCGCTAACTTATCGTAAATGAATGAAATAGTTTAAAATGTAAAGTGAATGTGACAAGCGTGTATTATATGTATGTATAAAAAGACAAATTCAATAATTTTAGTATCACCGAACAGGCACTCATAACGGTCGCTCATCAGGTTCCATCGATCTGAATTATTCCGATAAGATCTGATGTTCGTTATGATTTTGTTGATTATATCAGATAAAAACTGTATGTAGATGAAGTATAATTTGCGTTCGCGTTTCGCGTTTCCTGATTAATTCGTGAATTCAAAGAAGTATGCCAGCCATATATTGTTAGTTCAGATATGCCTAAAAGGACTTTTCGCCAAAGTCGATAACTAAGGTATAAGTAAGTCTTAAGAATTTACATAATCGAAACATATTTTATCACATATTACGGCGCCTAAATTATTTTATATTACTTAGGTGGCACACAAACACATGGCCCACCTGCTACGAAGTGGTTACCGTGGCCTATGGATGTGTGCAACACCACGAAGGGGAATTACACTTGCGCTGCCGACCCTATACTCTTCATTAAAGAGACAGACTGTTATATGGACGAGCGGGTCGACCGACATAGGCTTAGTCGGGAATAAGGTCCCTTTTATATACCTTCTCTATGTGTAGGGCATTTCCAAAATGGACTATATACTTCATATAGTTGAAGACGAGCCTATTGCCGCCTTGAGAATAAATATCTAGATTCCGTGGGATAACGAAAGAATTTCAAAGGGTGGTGTCATAGTTAAATTGATTAAAATCTATTAGGTACCAAGTCTTGTTTACATATTGCCAGGAAGAGCTATAACAGACATGTTACAAAACACAAATCACTACGAATTTGTGGCGATCGGACAGATAAGGAAACTTATACTGGGCTCGGAGGTAAGCTGTGGAAAATTTGCAGGTACGAAGGTATACGGTGATTAGGTAAAGCGGTCAATGTAATGTTAAATAACATGATATGGGAGCCTCAGGCCATGTTCTGATACCTTGTATCTTGTTACGTGTAAGTACCACTGTTGATGGCTCTGTATTGTAATAGGGTACTTGACATTATTAGGAAAGTACTGTGAACGAATTTCTTCTCAAAAATAAGTCGAATAAGATATTTAATAGATAAAGAAATAATATAGAGATTAGACCGAGATAGATATTGTCTTTTACGTTGTTAGCCTAGGGTCTGTTTACTCCTCTGCCTGCTTTTGATTTGGAAATTAACTGCCGTCTAACGTCCAGACCTTTGTCGTCTCATCTCATATCTAAGCCGGCTAATGCGGAAATCAGTTCGGAGCCAAGTTCTTGGAGGTGATTTCTAAGGAGCACGGAATCGATGCAACTGGCGCCTACAATGGAGACTCAGATGTGCAATTAGAACGCATCAATGTCTACTACAACGAAGCTTCGGGAGGGAAGTATATGCCCGTGCTGTGCTGGTAGATCTTGAGCTCGGTACTATGGCTTGCATATGAGGTTGGTCGGATTCAGGGTTGAGAGGTAATAAGCATAGCCAAAACATACCCAAACATGGAAAGGAAAACATCTGGGAACAACGTTGGTATAATAATGTCGATCTTGTGCCGTATTTTAGACACTGATTTGAATATCATTTCGTTAGTGTCTAAAATAATATAGTGTCTAAAGTAATTGCACCTACTATGAAATAAGCATTGTTTCCGAATTTGAAAAGAAAGTGAGATGTTGCGTCCTATAATAATGCGATAAAATAAGATTAGCAATACAAGCATGCTTTTAAATTATGTAATCACACAAGCCGAGCACTTGTATGTTTGGCTGCAATCTTAACAAACAATCTTTGCTACAGTTTGGGTTTTTACAGTTTCTCTGCACAGAAGTTAATTATTAATCTAATTCATCTTTGAGAATTACTAATAAATAAATATGGCGGATGCCTTCTTTGCTATTTAGTGAAACTTTAATTCGATGTTAGCCTGTTGTTGAAATACAGTTTACCTAATTCATTAGGTTTTGTTCTTTATGAATAACTTTGCTGAGAAACAATGTAGTAAGACTTCGGGTTTTCTCCGCTGAATTTAGTTCTATTTCATGGCATGTATCATCCTAAGGGCCGTAGCGTGATGTTATAATTATGGCCTATAACTTTCTTTAAAACCTAGGCTATCAAGTGCGAAAATATTGTACGAAATCCTAGAAATGAAACATTAAATTAACTTGTTATTCATTCATCAACGTAATCTTTCTAACTGTACTTTCATATTACACCCGTATAATTGTAGACTTAAACTAGTTTACAAGTTTACCACATAACTGTGACTAGGAAATTCGCTTACACATGTTAAAAACAGGGATCCAACAACTCCTCTGAGCAGTTCCGGCTGGACACACCGGGTCAACGGTGGGTCCCGGTGGTACACCTTGTTTTTTACCATAAGGTAAGGCCGCCCCCATCATGGACAGTTCGTTGCGGGCCGCGGCTTTGCTCCACTTTATTTCCCCCCTTCGATGGCGATCGGTCCATCGGATGTGGAACCTTAGTTTCGTCCAAGTTTACATGAAGACGGTGAGCTTACACCCAAATCAATGTTTAATCTTACACGGTACCTATTTGATGAGGCCGTCAAGCTGAGTGACATTATTGTAACATTTGTAACATGGTACGTGTCATAATGGTGATCTTCTTTCCTAAGAATTTGCCTTCAGCTTACCATAATGTAAAGTGAAGTCAAATTGAAGTGCACTACATAGAAAAATAACAATAAGTTGATTTAGCAAAAGTGCGCATAATTTACTTTTTTCTTGTTTTAGCAAATTTACGTATTTCTTAGAGTCATCACGCCTTTGGCTTCGGTTTCGGCCATAATCACACTTTTGGTCGGACACTAATTACGGCTCTTTTTACCCGACTGCCAATAAAGGTTATGTTTTAATCATGGGATTCGTTTAGGTAATGAAATCCCCATGCATTCGATCTGTTATTAAAAATAACATTGACATATTGTGTAATACAGTATTCAAACGAATTAGGTGACTAGCGGATTTCCTGGTTTTTAAAGAACTGATTTTGAAATTATAAATGTAAAGCTGTTATAGTGATATATAGTGGGAAATTTGTAAGTCATGAGAACGGAGGCAGACAATGTCTGATGTGATACTTCCTGAATATATTGCATCAGTGATGTACTAAATTAAATGTACTAGTTATGGTCTATTTTGTAGCAAACAATTGATTGATTTGTAAGCATTTACTACATGTCGTTTTGTCGCAATAATAGCTTATCTAGCTATTATTGCGACAAAGACGAAAGACGATTCCTAATCTACCTACTAAATTACTTTAAACTTTTATCTATCTGGTTGCACGGCAGTGCCACCGCAAAGTCCAGCAAAAAATAAGCGGCACGGCCTACCATTCTTTTCTCGAAATAATTCAGGCCATTTTCGACCTCCTATAACTTTGTTGTGGATAAAACTAGAAGCGTAAACTTTCAGTGATCAGGCAGGCTTAATACATACCGTATTTCAGATTTCATTTATTTTAAACTAGAAGTTTAAGAATTATAACGAGTCAAAGTTTTTTAATTTTGTTATTTATTGACTGACCGATCGTCAAATTTCTAAGGCACTTATAGCAGCTTGAAATTTAGAATATAATTGAACCAAGGAAAAACTCTAATATTTTTCAATTTCGGTCAAGTTTTATAGATAGGTACATTAACTGCATAAATAACTTTGTACTCTCATAAAAATATATAGGATTACAAAGTTACATTTGCAGTTATTTAATCAGTGTACCAGTTTTATATGTATAATGTAATGGAAAAATAGGTGTATCAAAGGTGACTTGTGAAATGGTCAACGAATAAAAAAAACAAGAATGTGAGTATTAACTTGAGTAAATTGTCCGAAATTACATACTTAAGAATTAACTTTAATCGCGCCGTTTGACGAGTGCGTCAAAAATCTTACTTGCTTTTTCATATGTGCGCACGGTTGTAAATACCCGACCGGAAAAGAAAAAAGGATAGCTACCTACAAAAATAAGAAAAGCTCTTAAGAAGTAAAAGACACTGGAATGGAATAATGTAGGACCATCTACGAAAAGAAATGAGATCTCATAAAAATAACAATACTGGTCAAAATACCATGTCTCGCTTGTCTCGCCAATGCCGTGTCAATATATTTATTTTAAACTTTAAAGATTATTCAGATGGATATGGTCACCATAATGATGTTGTTAGTTTAAATAATTATGTAACAACTTCAGACAAAAGGTCCCTTAAGTAGCGACTGAATGAATTAATAACCGACTTAGTATTACATGGCTCACAACTTTTTACTGTAGAACAACTGAGTCGAGACTTGGTATTTTTTTTACAAGTATTGTTATTTTTATGAAATTATTTTTATAGCAATATATTGACAGAGTTTTATCGCAATCCGATGAACAAACAAAGTGCTCGTATTCCCGTGGGAATGGTTTACAATGTTGTTGAGGCGTGCATCGAAACGCAATCGGCGGCTGCGCGGCGCAGAGCGGGGGGATTGTCAATCGTCTGTCACTTCTATACATTCTTTAAGACGGTGTACCGGCTAATTAATTTGTTAATTTTTCTCATTACATCCTTGAGATTGCAGTCCACAGTTTCATTTATAGTCATTAGAACCCTTAACAATGTATTTAAAGACATTTGAGTAAAGTAGGGAGCTGTCAAAAATTTCAAGTCAAGGCTTTTCGATCACGAACATACGGATAGTGATTTTTCAAATATATATGTTGCTAGCCAACTAGCTTCATCAGCCGTTCAATTAACTGCCTAGGCAGTTAACTAAACGACGACCAATTAACGGCCTGAATGATATCCAGCCGTAACGTTTATTACTACACTTAATAAGAACAATGATAATCCCCGAGGTGATATTCCCAAAGTGTATGCACAGAAAAACAGAAAATTTGTGATAGGTTTATTTAAAACCTGCAGAAATAATTTATTATTTTCTTTAATTAAATGGCTAGGCAAGTAGTTAAACGTCATCAATCAAAGCCATTTGCCTAGCCGTTTATTCAAATGGCTGAACATCGTTCAGGCCGTTAATTGATTGGCGTCGTTTAGTTAACAGCCTAGGCAGTTAATTTAACCACTGATTAAGCTAGTTGGCGGCGACATTTAGAAATCTAACAACTAGACATCTATAAATAACAAATGATATAATTATAATAAATGTTTGTTATAGATGTTATATTATGATTTATTGCGAATGTAATAGCATTAGATAACAAAGATCAACGAATTTTGAATGCCATGATTGAAATGTCAGAATAGTTAATATTATACTTGTATAAATACCTCAATAGATTTTTATATCCAATTGACTGTACTCCACTGGTTGGTTTCGGGGCACTGTTACAGAATCAGATACGGGGCACCATTGCAGAATCAGATATGGGGCACCATTCCAAAATCAGATACGGGGCACCATTACAGAATCAGATACGGGACACCATTACAGAATCAGTTAGGGGTCACCATTACAGAATCAGATAAGAGGCACTATTACAGAATCAGATACGGGGCATCATTACAGAATCAGATGCTGTCCCTTGGTCTAGAATGGTGGCCCCTATTATGATGGCATCTATGCTTTTTCACGCTGTTGAGAACACATCGTAAATTACTTTCGCCCATTCTGACGTCAATCGGACGTGACGTGACGGTGGTGCCGCGAGTACTATAATTTTACTTCACCCAGAATTTTCTTTATGAAAACTGCCCAACGCACCTAAATAAGTTTTCAGTTCAAAAATCATAAAAATATATTAAGCAGTTTCGGTGGAATTTGACCACAGACCTACGATTATCTCTGTTGCTCTATGTGTCTGTGTGAGATTGACATTACACATAAGTAAATACACGTTTGGAGCAATGACCGTTATCTCTGGTTATCTATATAAAAATTGAGATTGAATCAAATTAAGTTGAAGAGGCAATCGGGCCTCATATACTTCAGAATTATCTATACATCGATACAAATACTTGGGAATGCCGGGCTACTTAACCATGAGTATATGTACAGTAAGTACCTATCCAGTATTTTATAGTTAGGCACATCGAGAAAAAGAGTTATAAATAGTCCGGTATATCGAACTGACAGCTTAATACTATTGTGGAGTAATTAAAACCAATTGTATTTATAACATAATAAAAAGCGGCCAAGTGCGAGTCGGACTCGCCCATAAAGGGTTTCGTAGCAGCAAGTAACATAATATAAAAGTTCTTGTAGGCTTATGATTAAAGACGTATTAAAAAAAAAACTGGTTGGACTCCGGGAGTGCCGGCAGAAGTGAAAACTTTTTCTTTCTTTTTGTCTTCGTTATATACAGAGAAAAAGATAAAAAGAACATACCATACCATACCTATAATATAGCGCCAATCATAGAACCTATCACTAATCTACTGTCAGAAGTAATTAATGAATTACAAAAAGAAAAAATAATAACAAAAAGTAATAAATTACAAAATGAAAAATAATCACAAAAAGTGTCAGAAGCCCAGGTTTGAGCCCGGTACTATCTGAAACCAAAAGGACTTACAGTCGAAGCACTTGCCGCTAAGCTACGAAGCTTCGTAGCGTACCTAACAAAATAAACAATCTGCAGCTAATGTTGTATGACGTCAGTCGTCGGTTACGGTTCAAAGGTCTAGTGATCCTGACGCGAGTTTAACACTTTTTACCCATCCAAATCCGCTAAAGAAGATTTCACTTCAAAAAAAATTTGTTATTTTGTTCTAAGTATGGGGGAATAATGAAAATTTTAATGCAGTTCACAGAATACATCTACTTACCAGGTTTCAATAGCATAGTTCTTATAGTTTCGGAAAAAGTAGCTGTGATATACGGACGGACAGACAGACAGAAATGACGAATCCATAAGGGTTCTGTATTTTTTACCATTTGGCTACGGAACCCTAAAAACTATAGCTTCTGTTTTAATTACTCCCAAATATATATTAAAGCTCTGTGAGAGATAGAGAACGCTTACAAAATTGAAACAAACTGATTTTACTCTTCGCTCTTCTTTCCGATGTTCCAAATCAAACGTCGCGTACTGTATGTATGTATTCAATAATCGATAATCTGAACGAGATGTAACACGACGTAAGTCACTGTATTGACATAACATTGTGTGGTACAGAAAGTGAAATTCGTTTCAAGTTTACTTTGCGTTTATGAGTGGATGACATAACCGGGCTCGTGTAGTCGTGACGTAACGCGTGCACTTACGTTAAATGGGCCCTTTGTTATACATCCGACATTATTATTAAATTGTGTATTATTATGACGGTGAAGTTATCAAATTTTACTATTGTTGATAGAATTTTTGTAGTATGTAGGTAATTGGGTCGTGGTTGGTCCGTCGTCGACCACAACATGCAAGATGACACATTGAAGTTGTAACGACTTGCATTGACCTATATTGGCTTGAGAATAATATTGAAAGCTGCTACGCATATCGAAATTTTAGTAGGTTTTAAGAGATTGCATCTCTTAATCGGGCCTGAAGATCGCCTAAACCCGGCTGAACCTCGGTTGTACTTAACTTCATAGTGTCTAAATATTACGTCTTGCGTTCGTGTTTAATATGAACCTCAATTCTCGAATTTACACTTTACACCTCTGACCTAACAAATAGACACTGACAGTTTCTAGTTCAGCAATTGCCTCAAAATTAGGAGTATTGAAGCAGTTTGTATGTACCGACGATGTTTATCTAAAGTTATTCCGCTCCAAATGTAACTGAACGAAGTTTGTAACGCTTTACTTTTGCTGCTTTTGCTGTTACCATCTCGATATGATGCTGAGAAGCGACGCGAGAGCGCGTCGATTTATCAGAATGACCGTGTTACAGATTGTGAAATTATTTAATTTATTTTAATGGTAACACCGTGCAAACGTCACAGATAATACGATCTGTTGATATTTTGTGGTATGAGTCTATTTGAGGTGGCAGTTACTGTCATGTTGGTCATTTTGATACCTGTTTGTCAGTAGAGTGTACAATGTACAAAAAAAGATTGGTTGCACTCCGGGAGTGCCGGCAGAGGCAAAACATTTTCTTTCTTTCTTTCTTCGTTATATACAGTAAAAAGATAAAAAGAACATACCATACCTATAATATAGCGCCAATCATAGAACCTATCACTAATTTTCTGTCAGAAGAAATAAATAAATTACAAACAAAAGAAAATAATCACAAAGGGTAATAAATTACATAAACAAAAAATATAATCACAAAAAGTGTCAGAAGCCCAGGTTCGAACCCGGTACTATCTGAAACTATAAGGACTTACAGTTGAAGCGCTTGCCGCTAAGCTACAAAGCTTCTTAGCATACCTAGCAAAATAAACACTCTGTAGCTAGGAATGTTGTATGACGTCATGTCATCCTACAATGTCGTCGGTTACGGGTCAAAGGTCAAGTGATCCTGACGCGCGAGTTTAACAATTTTTACCCATCCAACGCCGCTAAAGAAGTTTTCACTTAAAAAAACGTGATTTTCAATGTCAAAATTAAAATTGTACACACCGCTATTTTTCTGTATTATCAAGAATCTCTATCGCATGTCCTTGGTGGAAATATGTCATCACTAATATTATCTACCCGCCGTAAAAACAAATTGAATTGAATTAGGATCTTAATTTGCTTTCGAGAAAAGGCCATTCTAATTTACAGAAATACAAAATGGCAGACATGGACTCTCGAATAAATTTAAATTTTCATAATATAGGTATATCATTATGATAAAGCAGTAGCGCATGGGTCAAGTTGAATAACCGGCCGTTAATAAATAGGGCGTTACTCTATTGCCATAATAGAGTAACGCCCTATTTCTGGGACCTGAAAAGTAGTTGTTACAATATATCGATACTAGTATCTAGGTACATCTCTTCATCAACATAATTTAATAAAACTTATCTTCTTTTCCAGGTAATGCTCTCATCTCTATCAACTACGGGTTAGTTCCGGTAACATTCGAGGCCTCCACCACGGATTTGGAAGTCCTTGGTGCCTAATGCTCTAGATGTTATTTTTTATATTTTTATGTGAACTGTTCTTTTGAATAGCCGCGGACCGCCGCGGATGAAACCCCGGGGTACGGCTAGTCTTACTATAAAAACACAACACTTAGATATTTGGCACTGAAAGCTAGACTGGGACCGTTTTGAGAAAGCGTTACGTAATGCGTTATTATAAAACGGTTTTGGCAGTTAACGTGTGTATTCGGTACGTCGTTAATATCCATTTCCGTGTACATTGTCATTTTTTTTATGCCACTTAAGTAGGAACAGTTTGACATAGTGCTAATATGTCAATAGACTTTAGTTGTACTCTTGGTCCGTAAGTATTATCCGGCCAGGTTATCAGGTAGTTAGGCGGGGCCCATATATATCCCAATTAATGTTTAATAAAAGAAAGACTTTGTTTCTTCTATGGATATTTCAAAATGTAAGTTCTTTTTTTATTGTTCCAAGTACTTAGATAATGAACACCGCAATTTCAAATAACACAATGAATAATTCATTAAGTGAATACATTATTGAATGTAATTTACTTAGACGTACATTTTTTTTTATAAATACTTTGGATTTTGTTACGTTTTATACAATACATTTAAATTAATGGTACTTAGAAAAAGGAGAAGTCATTAATGGTGTACATAGGAGATAACATTTTCACACATATCATTAATTTAGTCAGTATTATGTCCTACGTGGTAAACCCCCGCTGTTCTGCCTTGTTTAGGACTCTTCCTCCGTCGTGGGTACCGTCAGCAAGAATTTACTTTCACGTACAAAGACGAAGTATTTGATCATAATTCTAGATTTAGACAATACTTTTACGTCTGATTCACGAGCGAAAGGAAAGCAGTACAACGTCGCCGTGCGTAGTTTAGAGCAATTCTGTCGTTTTGACATTTCTCATTGGCGTGTTTGATGCACATTATACCGTTGGGCAACGCTGCGCCCGCGACGCTGGGCGAATCAAGATGCGCTGTGACTAAATATTTTAAATGGTATTTGAAATACAAATTATCACATTAGAAATTAAGTATGTTTTTTTTAGTCTGAAGAAAAATTGTAAATCGTTCTCGGATACTATCCCACTATCGGACTCTCAAATTGCGCCTAAATCTTTTAGTGAAGTTCCTCACACAAGGTACAGTAAAATTGAGATTGAGAGTCCTGTCACTAAAGATTAGGCACGGATGAGAAATTTAGAGTAAGATTTCAATTGTTGAAAGGGGTTTCACATTTTGAACAGTGGCAGGCACTGACATCGTGAATTCAGTGCATAACCGCGAAATGGACAATGATGCGAAATGGGCAATGGACAGGGATTCTGTTTCTTGTCCCATCAATGTCGAATTTTTCGCATTAAACCGTCTAATATGTAAATTCTATGTATCATTGGACGGTCACAGGGACCAGAGAAATTATTATTTTTGGACCCAACAAAGTATAAATTTTTAGTCTAGTTTAGAGAAGTGTATAACGACAGAATCGGTACCATTGTTTAAATGGCACTTCAATTAAGTTTCTGAATAAGCTGTGGAAATTTTTTGAAGGTATTTCATCAAAAATATAATTCAGAGACCTTGAAGTCACCAAAATAGTCCATTCAATTTTCATTTGTGAGAGAATCACAAGACTACCAATTGGATAATCATCATTCATAATCTATGTAGAATATACTGCTTCCGGGCTGTTTGGCCGTGGTCCATTTGAAACTTGCGTTCCAGACGTTACGTCGATCACTGCGGTCGACATCTTCAGTGGCGCAGGTCCGGGCGACGACGAGTTCGGAGACCTTGCCTCGTCGATGAGTCGTGATCGACGAAACGTTTGGAACGCAAGTTTCAAATGGACCACGGCCAAACAGCCCGGAAGCAGTATATTCTACATGCAACTCCGGCCGTGAAAGCCTGAAGACTTATATTCATAATCTACTTCAAAATTGGAGGTGAGTAATACAATTGGTCAAAAACTTAATGAATTATACATTGTCAAGTGCCTACTCTATTTTTACTTAAGTAAAAAATATACGTAATTTAAAAGAATTCAATCGACTTGAAGTCAATTGAGTCAATTAACTGAGAATTATCAAATATTTGTATGATATATGCACGAAAACAACCTGCAAAAATGAATTCAAAGTACAACGTGCAGCCTACAACGCTGTTTGCGACTGTAAGCTGCCAGCAAAACCATCGAATACAGCTTGATCAGTGGGCTATGGTTTTATCGCCCGGAAAACGAATGTTAATAGTACGTCATGGTCACCGTCTGCACCGACTGCTCACCGTCCTTACAGAAGCAGGCCCATGACGACAGCGTGACGTGAGGGATTCACGCACGCAAAGTCAACCCAAAAAGACCGTTTTTGTAATAGACTCAGAGCCCGTGAACACCAGAACTTCGTCATTTTATAAAAGCTGAAAGTTTGTCAGCGTATGCTCCCAACACAGGTAAAAACGATGGCCCATTATGAAGATTGGGTCATAATGTCTTTGGCAGATATACGGTACTAAAGTTTTGAAGAAAAAAAGTATTTTCGTCAAATAATAAAGTGTGATTTTTAGGTATTACCTTCACAGTATTATTAGAAATAGCGTCATTCATATACAGATTATACAGACACTTTAACATGGTGGTACCCCTTGCCCTGTTCATGAAAATATAATTATGTTATAGCATAAAACCTGATTTTCATGCAACGTGCCCCAATATTGAAGGAAAAGCCGGCATCAGAGGGTAGACCTGCTTATGGTTACTCAAGAAAAGAAAAAGAAAATTCTCTACTTAATATTATTTTAACAGCGTTAGTACCGTTGACTATGATCCAAACTTCATAATGGGCCATCTTTCTTACCTGTGTTGAGAGCATGCGCTGGCAAGCTTTTAGCTTTTATAAAATGACGAAGGTCTGGTGTTCACGGGGTCTTAGTCCATTACAAGGTAAGCAACATGTATAATGACTTCAATTTTCAACACCGCTTGGAACTAGGTACCTACTTGTCGTACTCGTTGTGGAATATTTCCTGAAGTGAAAACTTCTTTAGCGGCATTGGATGGGTAAAAAGTGTTAAACTCGCGTCAGGATCACTTGAGCTTTGAACCGTAACCGACGACTGACGTCATACAATATTAGCTACAGATTGTTTATTTTGTTAGGTACGCTAAGCTCCGTAGCTTAGCGGTAAGCGTTTCGACTGTAAGTCCTTATAGTTTCAGATAGTACCGGGTTCGAACCTGGGCTTCTGACACTTTTTGTGATTATTTGTTCTTTTTGTAATTCATTAATTTCTTCTGACAGAAAATTAGTGATAGGTTCTATGATTGGCGCTATATTATAGGTATGGTATGGTATGGAATGTTCTTTTTATCTTTTTCTCTGTATATAACGAAGAAAGAAAGAAAATGTTAAGAGTGCAACCCGTCTTTTTTTTAAGGGAAGGTCATTCATCATATTTCTTGTATATTTTATGAAAACAATGTTTTTAATCTAAACACGTGGAGCTTATCTACCTTTTCACCGGTAGATGTGAAAAGCTTTAATATGCTAAATACGAGTGTTTTTTTTTTGGCTGGTGGTTAATCTCCCCCTTGTTAATCAAATAACTATAATACTACTTAAATGTACCCTGAAATGCTTGTAAGTAAATCTTTGAAATGTAAATACGATTTAAGTCATACTCAATGTTTCTTAACATAGAACAATGGGTTGTTTTTACAGGTTTTAATCTATCGTGTATTTTATTTAATGGATTATGTACTACACAATACTGTGTAAGTGACTCATTGTGTCAGAATACTTTAAGTATAGCTCAAGAGTAATTAAACGATGTTCTGTGATTGTATGAGCAGACATTGCGCGGAGTCTGAATGGGTGGCTTTGGCTAAATAATTATTGTAGGTACATAGCTTTATTTACGGGCTTGTTTAGCAATCAAAACGGCATACACTTGTTGGTTTAGTACACCATCGTGGACTACTGCAAGAGAAGGTAACTTCGCGTGTTGTCGTTGTTGCGTAGACTTGAAATAATAAATACATATGTAAATTATTGTTATTATACTCCGGTACTTACTAGTATACCTACTTAGTAAGTACCTGCTACTCACGAGAAAAATACACGTAAAACATAACCTAGAACCCTATTCTACCTGGGAATGTAAATTGATTCAAGGATCTACTAAATCACAAACACCAATTTTCATTAACTATACTGGATCGGCAGAAATGGCGCATATTAGGAAAGGTTTATGTCCAGTAGTAACTCTGAGTGACACTGGATTTCATGCTTCATCCTTCAAAAGTGACGAAATAAGTTAAAATATTACACAAATAAATAAAAATTCACTCACTGGAGAAGGTTTTGTGCTGTCAGTGGGAAGACTAAAGGCTTTTCCTGCTTTGTCTTCTATACTGACGGCACAGAAACTCTCTGCGTTTACAGGGTCGGCAGCACGAGTGTGCCCAGAGGAGCCCATAGAGTATGACTCCCTTGATATTGCACACCTCCATAGGCCACGGCAACCACTTACCATCAGGTGCTATCTCAGTTGTATAAAAAAATAAAAATAAAAATTCGAACGTCTGAATTTTGGCTCTTACGAGAGAGATTGTATTATGCTAAAATGAACCAGAGTCTATTGAACATTGACCATTGATTCGCAACAAAGATTGCACATCTGTTCCAATATTACGTGTTGCCGAACGGTTTGCGTGTTCAATACTTCGTTTTAATTAGATTATGTTGAGTGAATCTAATCCGATGCCAAGATACACGAACTGCGAATACAAAGTGGTGTTGGACACAAACTTAGAAGTACGACTCTCTCACGAGAAAATAAGACATTTTCTCTTTAGGCATTCGGTATTTATCTCAAATTTATTGATAAACTGGGTTTCAGCAGGCAACTTTGACGGTGTTGACGTGTTTATTGCAGACACTAAGTTGTAGTATAAAAAGAACAATGCACTCCACCCCGTCTATACAATATTAGTTGAATGTAATAGAATATTCAATGTATGGATTGACATATGTTTACGTCTGTCATAACTTATAAACGTAATAATATAATCCAAGCCAATTTCCACATTCAATTCTACTAATGTTGTGCCAATTGCATTGTCTAGGGTTTAAGGCTACCAGGAGATGAACATTTTCTTTATTATAAAACCACCTTTGGACTGCAATTCCCACTACATAATCGCGCAAAGGCATACAGCATATCTAGTGAAACTGGCAATACAGAGGCGTGTTCTTCGTCCTGTATTTCCCAGTGAAAATCCTTAGGGCAAACAGAGGGAGGTATGACACAACGGCATTGCCGACCTATTGAGCAGCCCAACTGGGGAAGTACCTCTACCCTACAGCTATAACCTATAGCTATAACCTCGTGTTTTGTTCCCGGCGGTGAGTAGGGTCGCTAGAGCTCACTGGCGAGTTTTTGTGCTGTCAGTGAGACCAACGTCTTCTGCACTGACGGCACAGAAACTCTCGACTCTTAAAGGGTTGGCAACTCAATGACTCCGTGTTGCACACGTCCATAGGGCCCGGTAACCACTTTACATCAGGTGGGCCTAGTGCCACCTAAGTGGTATAAAAAAGTACCGGATCTATGATCTCGGTACCATTGGTAAACGTGACAAAGGTTTGTCAATGTCGATTATATTATCCTCTCGTAGAGCTTCCTGGTCCGAAAGGTCACCTTTATAATGAGCTTCCAGCTGCATACTCTTGCACCGATCGCTGACATTTGAAAGCCGGAGTGATGACACTCAACCTCTATTGGCTTGAGATCATATTGTTGAGAACTACACGGTTATAAAGATTATGTTTGCTTTCTATTCATGTGCAAATGTTTACATCACTTTTTGTTTGTTTTTCTTGAGTATTATGTTATGGGCTATTGTAAGGATTTAGTTAACTATGTATTATTCATCAAACTATTGAAATGTTATGAGTTATTTTATTAGTTATCCATATGCAAATAATATAAGGCGCGCTTTATACAGAACAGACGTGGCGGGGACGTGTAAATAATACAATATAAACCTCATGTAGTATACATTAACGTCGTTTTTGTCTTAGAGGAGAATTGCGCCCGCGCTTCCAGGCGACGCCCCACCCCTAATTCAAATCTCATCTCAAATTCAATTTAAGACAATTCTCATCTAAGACAAAACCGACGTTATTGTACACTACATAAGGTTTATCTTGTGTTACTTAAATTGTCCGCTACCGGAATATGTCCCCGCCACGTCTCTTCTCTTTAAACCGCGCCTAAGGCGGCCTCTATATAGCCTTTTTATGTATTACTCCTCAATTTTTTACAGTTATTTTGTTTGCTTTCTTTTCTTTCCATGTGCCTACCATCCGTTCTGTGTCGTTTGTTGAAAGATGATTATCTAACTATTTATCATTCATTGAATAATTAAAATGTGTTGAGTCGTTTTATTATTTGTTTTAACCATGTGCAATATATTACGAAACAGCTTTTTTTGTTTGGTTCTCTTTTGTATCACTGGTATCACTGTGAGTATGTTAATTAATTTGACGTCTGTCTAATTGTTATTCATACAAAAAAGATTTTTGTGAGTTATGATTGTTTAATTTTTGGTTTTGATTTTATTTTGATTCTTATTAGCTGCCGCTCATTAAAATATGACTAATCGTCTTCATAGCGTTTTCTCAGTCGCGTCTATAGTTTGCTCCTTAGAGCCACCGTCTGTTTATTGTTTTGGATTGAATGCGATGCAATTAACGAGATGGCTGAATATCATTTAGGCCGTTAATTGAATGGTAAACGGCGCCAACCGTCCAATTAATTGCCTAGGCAGTTAATTGGACGGTTGATGAAGCTAGTGGGCGGCGACATATGTTTGTCCGTATTGCTTAGTTTGGATCTAGATAGCACTGTGTTGTATGTCCTTGAATATGATATTATTATAAACTCTTTGTATACATATTTTTATACTTCTTAAAGGTACGCTTACAGATTACTGCCATTACGTGGTTAAGCATCTGGAGACAGATGCAGTTTTAATAAAATACATCCTTTGCAGTTGGTTAATCTAATTTTGAAGCCATTCTAGCTACTAAATTATGAACGAACATGTTTCGTAACACAATGTGCTTTTAATTAACTTTTTTTCATTTTCACTGATACGGACATTGAACTTGTATTAGTTAATATCGTTAGAATAATGTGCCGACTCGGTTGCATATATCTTAAGTATTTTATTTAACAGTATACCCCCTATGGCAGGTGACTAGCAAGAGTATCTGAGTTTTATTTTCAAGGCAGATAATTTGTTGTTGAGTATTTTTGAAACGAATGTCATAAAGGTGTGTAGGCTACCTCCTAGAATATAAAAACCTACAAACATCAAATTGATGACATGGCATTTTTCAAAAGCAGTCCAAACCTGCCAAAACGGTTTTAAGACAGGAGATGGTGAATCGGGTTCTCGGCAAGGGGGAATTGGAAATAAGCCCTATACCTGCCCGGACTTAAGTAAATATGACCTTTTTCAGGGTAATAGGTTTACCAGCTTATTATGTTAGACTTAAAATAATTGATGACGGACGGGTGTTGTCAACATAGCTGGGCTCCGATAATTAGACAGTTAACTTCGTTAAACGTTAATCCTAAAACGTTACTGAACCCACCATGAGCGCGGGCCTGAGGGTGACGGGTGGAGCCGCCCGTCACCCTAGCAGAAGCAGGCTACGGCGGCGGCGCGCATCGTAGGACGATGCGCGCCCGCGTGGTCCCCCCCTTCCTAGGAGGGCCAGACCGAGAGGGATGGCCCTGGGTCAGCCGTGGTGCGAGGGATATGTCGCATGACAACCTCACCTTCGGCCTAGCACTACGACCCAGAGACGGTGTGCGGTTTAGTCGGTTCGAGTCCGACATAACCTCCCCCTCCGGCTCCGGAGGGGTGGGTGGGTATCCGTGGGGATTTCCCGCACGTAAAAAGAAAATAAAAAAAATCCGTTACTGAAAATTTTAACTTCGTTAACAGTTAAGGTGCTTTTCCACCAGAGGGGCGAGACGAGACGAGGCGAGAAGAGAATTGAAATCGCACTGACCCTTTTCCACTAAAAATTGCCATCGCGAGCTCGCGCGTGACCGCCGCGCCCCGCCGCCCGTATGCTTCATATATAAATGTATTTTAGACAGCTCACACACAATATGATAATCAATATATAATAATCAATATTCTCGTCAATCCACACTGTTTCCACCAAAGATGCACTGGGAGAGGATTGAAAATTTGTTATACAAATTTCAATTCTCTCCTCGCCTCGCCCCGCCTAGCCACTCTGGTGCAAAATCACTTTGAAGGTGATTTATACTCTATATAGGAACCAATACGCTTCATTTTTGCACAAACAAATATTGCAATTCACGCCTCGCATATTCTCGTCAATCCACACTGTTTCCACCAAAGATACGCTGGGAGAGAATTGAAAATTTGCCATACAAATTTCAATTCTCTCCTCGCCTCGTCTCGTCTCGCCCCTCTGGTGGAAAATCACCTTTAAAGCGTTACTTCTCAGAAAATTTAACGCATGTAATTGTTAATTGTTAATCCGCTAACACTCGATAAAATTGCATTTTCTTATAAAAACTGTTGGTTCTGCAATGAACAGTTGTATTAGAAACAAAAAGACGGGTATAAAAATAGAATGGGTAAAAGAAGGCAAAAATAGGCCTTCGCGGTTTGTACTCATATTTACCATGTAGATTCACGTTTCGGGAGCATAGAATAAATTGTCGGGAGCTGCAACGCACACGAAACATCGATATACAAGTGTTCAAATATTCGCATGTTAGTCCGAAGACTACGAAGGAGAACGAGGGGCTTGTTGTTGCAGAGGTAAATAGTTACACACATGTTTACCGTGATTCAGAACTCCATAGTGCATAGTATTGGACTCATGTGGTTCACGATATGGCACATAACGTAAAAATAATCAGTGTTCCAATGAGTGACGTGTTATCAAATTGTATTATGTGCCTCGATTTCAGCCTTTTACGAAAAAAAATATTTTACGATAACTTTGATTTATGATTTTTATCATTTCTACAAGTTTTTATTTCTCGGGTTTTCTTAATATACCTACTAAAATATACCTACTTTGAGTATGCAATATTGTTTTTATTTGCCAGCGATATCTGTTAACGGGGTCTTCAATTTGATTAAAAAAATTGTTGTGGGGCACGTTGTTACACATTTTTGGGGTGAGGCACCAAAACTGGCATATTGATTAAAATACTACTACTAATAGTAGTAAGAATCTTAACTTAACGGACTTTGGTAAATTTAACGGAAGGTAACGGGTCCGTTAACATATTTTTAAGTTAACTGCGAAGTTAATCCATTACTCAAAATGTTAACTTCGTTAATTAACGATTAACAGATTAACGAGTTAATATCCTTTGCTCTGTGAAGCGACTGCCATATGACTTTTCAGTTTTCGGAATTTTTAGGGCTCACAATTACCCTTAGATTTTTTTATACCGCTTAGGTGGTAGACAAGCACACGGTCCACCTGATGGAAAGTGGTTACGTTGGGCTATGGATGTGTGCAACACCTGGGGCGTCACACTCGCGCTGAAGAAACCTTCTAATGCCCTTCTTGAAGAACCCCATATTGTAGTCGTTTAGGAAAACCGCTGCAGGGAGTTTATTCCATAGTTTGAGCACGCGTGGGATCAAGTTCCTTTCATACCGCGTTTGCACCATTTTTGGTCGCAATGTATGAGGATGAATTTCTTGTCTATGGCGAGCGGTGCGATGTTAGAATGTAGCTGTGATCATCTTGTTCAACTCAACAATTCATCACAACAAGCACAAACATTGTATAGGCGGTAGAACACACACAGTGAGGCAAAGGCCCTCCTGAGGCTGCGAATATGGGAAAGTCGACGAGCCTCAACGCCCGTATGGTAACCGGGACCGATCGCTTAACGTGTTTCTCTGTGGCACGGAGAGGTATCAATGTCTTAAGAATGGTTACCCATACTAAGACCTACTTGGCTATCCGAAATAGCCATATACACTAAAATAACGTAAAAAAATGTTTGTATAAACACCCATTGATTCAATCTAGGTATTCAAAATGAACTCGTTACCCAAAACCGGCGAGAGAATGTCATTTATGCAATAAAGGAATTACTTATTAATTTCTACTCTTTAAAAATACATATTTCAGTACGTTTAGCAACGAAAGTCGCTTAACATAATTTAAATTAAAGAACACTGCGGTACTAAACTCATTCATCAGCTTCACATTCGCGAGAATAATTTAAATGCATCGTTTCTAAATTTAATAAGAAACTGCTAGTATCTGTAATCTCTTTATGTATATTTATTCTGGGTTCAGGCCTTTTTGAACATTCAAGTACGTAATGCGTTAAAGAAATTTCGTTGCGGTGTCTGATTTCTTTTAAATTTCATATGGTTCCAAAAGTATCTACTACTTTAAGTTTAATACTTTATTTATAATCAAAATGATATTCAGAACTGTGTTAGCAGTCATATTTCGTCAACTTTATTTTACGATCCCACATCATAGGGGTGACTCTGTTACCGTAAAATTGGTACTTTTCATGAATTCAATGCTGACCGTTGAATGGACATAATCCTATTATATACATCCACGAGGAGAAAATATGACCCCTGAGTTCAGCAGTGGGAATCTCTAGGTTCACATTTATTTTCATAAATTACATTAATACCTATAATAATAATAATAATCTTTATTGGAACAGAAAAACAATACAGACAAATACAAATTGTGTCGATGATAGGTGCTAAAGTATACACTGTGGTGCAACTATCAACGCCACTCCCCTGATAAGACGTCTATAATTATTGTTCCAGATTTATACAAGATCAAAGAAAATCAAACAACATTAGCTATCTCTGGGATAACTCTAAACTAACTTAATTCATTTATCATTCAAAGTAAAATCAAAATCAAAATCAAAATTAAAATCAAAATCAAAATCAAAATTAAAATCAAAATCAAAATCAAAATCAAAATTAAAATCAAAATCAAAATCAAAATCAAAATTAAAATTAAAACTCAAAATCAAAATCAAAAACAAAATTAAAATTAAAATCAAAATTAAAATCAAAATCAAAATCAAAATCAAAATCAAAATCAAAATTAAAATCAAAATCAAAATCAAAATCAAAATCAAAATTAAAATCAAAATTAAAATCAAAATCAAAATCAAAATTAAAATCAAAATCAAAATCAAAATCAAAATCAAAATCAAAATCAAAATCAAAATTAAAATTAAAATCAAAATCAAAATCAAAATCAAAATCAAAATCAAAATTAAAATTAAAATTAAAATCAAAATTAAAATTAAAATTAAAATTAAAATCAAAATCAAAATCAAAATTAAAATCAAATTCAAAATTAAAATCAAAATTAAAATTAAAATTAAAATCAAAATTAAAATTAAAATTAAAATTAAAATAAAATAAAATAAAATAAATAAAATCAAATTCATGCAGGTGAGTGTGAGGGTGTGTGGATGTACAGTGTGCACAGTGTGCATGTAAGTGTGTATGTGTATAAATGTATGTATATTTGTGTGTTATATTACTCGTATATGTTTATATTTCATTTAGGTGATTTTTTTTATGTTAATTTTCCACAAGATCCTCTACTTAATCCAATCTTTTAATGACATAAGTTAACTATATTAAACACCACTCAGATTTATTTATCGAATCAATTATAATGTCCTTACCTTATAAACCCGATCACACAACTTGCTGGATAGAAATCCTTATAAGCGAGTAAACACAATTCACACGTGTTATGTTTTCACCGTCACGGAACGAGGCGCAAGTGTCGCCCGCACAAGATCTACACAGTCAATGCGCGCGGGCACCTCGCCCACCCACCCGTTCTCCTACTCACGTATGTATTTAGCCCCATGTCGCACAAGCAACGATGTTGACTGGTTTCCTGGTTTTCATATCCATAAATGTATGGGAAGTTGTGTATGGTTTAAAGTTTAGCGTATTTCGATTTTCAAACTGTTTAATTATAATATTCAGTTACATACAAATATGTATCCGAGTATGGATGGTAACCTATGCTACTTGGTGTAGACAATATTGTGTGGAATGTCCTACTACACTAAATACGATACTTTTTTAATTATCTTTTTTATTATTAAAAGCAGTTTACAAAATAATAAGTAGGTAACGAAACCGCAATATAATTCAATAAACTAGTTTTCTTAAAATTGCAAACATTTGCGTTAACCAGAGTAAATATAATTGAAATTACTGATAGAATTGGATTAGTAGGTGTTTGGTGATGATGTTCCCAGTACGAGCATTGCTCGACCGGGGAAGTACCACTTTCTTACCTAACATTGGTTTTAAGTCGCTGTACGCTCTCCTCGCGTACGTTGTGGTGTGGGAGAGTATCAGTACCTACCTCTCGTTTATCTCCCCCTCTTAATACACCTATTAATATACTTCTATCATTAGATTCCAATGTGATTGAAAATATGACAGAGACGTATTATTCGGCCGAGCCTATAGGAGAAGTAGCGCAAGAGACGGTAGACTGGATGGCACCAGTGATTTTATATTACAAAATTACAGTTCGTGCCAAATAGATTGAGAATAAAGTTCACTGACTCGATGGTAAAAAAATAACGGGCTACGACCCTTACAATAAACAATCAGTCTTCAATATTTTTTATCTATAGAAACCACCGTTCTAGTTGCATCATAATGTGCACATACTCATAAAAGTCATTGGAACTAGTGCCCAAATTTTTAGTTCCGTACAGCCAGTCTAGATACATAAAAGTCTGTTTATATTTAGACATCAATAAATAATTCGGCATGTGCACGTATTTCTCACATACAGCATGTTTCAATTTGCCTAATATTATTAGATTTTTTATTAATTTCGTTTTTAATCACTTCAAGAACTTACTAGACAGTAAGTGAATGATGAGCTGAACTATGATTGCTTTGTGTCGTAAACTCGTAATTATGTATTTACCAATACGCAATCAACCAATAACTAGGTGTTTGACTAGAAAGGAGAATGCCATTGCATCCGTCATTGCATTATAGTACAAGTAACGTTTTCTAGCAAGACTAGCTGAAATGAATCAATATAAATGTTATAGGCAATGTGTATAATGCAGGCATTCTATCCAATACCTAGGTAATGTAGGTATAGAATGCCGGGGTCGTTCAGGCAATGTATGAAATGATATTCAATGTTAAAACTATTTTACACTTTGCCTAAGAAATGTATAGAATACCTAGGCATTGTATAGAATGCCGGTCGAAGCATAGGTAGTGTATGTAATCTATTTTTCTTCTCTATGATAAGTTAAATAGATACTAATCTTTTGAGAGCTAATCCTAATTTCAACTTCCACCAGCAGACAATGCTGATAAGACATGTGTTCTATTGGTAGGTATGCCTAAATACCTACGTGTTTTTTGCGTAGTTATTTTATTCTGCATGGTCCTAAAAAATAACGACGAAGGCCTAATGCGGGAGCTTCGCTCCGCTCCGCTCCCGCATTAGCTTTCTAACCTAACCTATCCAATTCGGATTGTATACAATGTCGGATTACATACATTTCCGGTAACATATATAACATAATATACACAGTGCCTGATGCGCTTCGGGCATTTAATACAATACCTAGGCAATGTATGAAATTAATCGTATTATACACATTGCCTGAACGTTTTAGGCAATGCTGGATTATACACACTGCCTATGACATAAATATCATCATCTTCACGCTAGTCTCGGTTTTGTCCAAGGCACTCACTTCGGAGTCCGGGGTCCGCTTTATGCCTTGTAGGTTCTTTGCTAGGTTTTAGGTATCCAGTAATCTGTCTGTAAGAGATTAGCTGTACCTACACACATAGGAATCTATGTTCAAAAGTTCAAAATATATCCTAGGATATCTGTTGATAAATTCGCCGAAACCGTATGCATGGTCATAATAGCTCGCCTGAGGAAGTATTCTTGATATTTTAACGATTCTATCACGTCATACATCATAATTTGCATACAGTAATATTAACTTTACTTCTTCCCTTACAATTTGCAACGTAATTTCCTTAAGATAAGATACGTTTCTCTTGAAAAAACATACATCTAACTGATGCATATCATAAAACAACATTGTGCGTAAGGTCCACTAGCCGTGATATCGCAATAATACAATTATCGTAACATTTCCTATTACAACAGGGAGTTAAATAGAAAGTGCAACAATTTGCTTTGAAATTGATCTTGATCAAGAGCGTGCGTGTAATGCTGGTATCAGACATAACACAAAATTTAGCCATGTCATGTATACCGTCACGTCGAAGCGAATATGTTCAGACTATTAATATTTGTATTTGTTCGCGATGAACAAAAGAAAGAATTTTTGGTGGAACAAACTTATTTATTCCGAAAAATAGGTGGTCGGTACAATTTATTTGTGTGCAGTCTGTAGGTCATTCCTTGCGCTTATCTGTATACGGGGCGAAATAATAGTTCTGTGCTGACATACCCGGGGAAAAATTGTTAACATTGTAAGATATTCAACGTCTATAGGTATAGAACTTAGAAGGGGGTTAAATTAATGCAATAAAACACACTGGTTTTAAAAGTGTATTAAGAATCAAGACGCGATGAAGAATAATTCACATTATCACGAATACAAATCTAATATGACTTTTTTTTTCATTAGCCTTATATAATAACCTGATTTTCTATTTATAAACTGGATGTTGTCCACGAATTTGTTTACATGGACTTCACATTGAGGTAATTATATTAAAAGTTCCCTTCCGATCATTATTCATTTGCGGGTTAAATTTGAGTCAAATCAGCACAGTCATTTTTATTTAACAGCTATAGCGATGTGTACAATCTACTCTCTGGGTAAATTCGAGAATCATCACCTTATTTCGATAATGTTTTTTTTTGTTTGTTATCGTAACCTTGCCTAAGCGAAACATGTTTATTTTGAGACAGTATTATGCCAAATATCAAATTAGATAGATGCTTTTTGCAATTTTTTTGTATTCCAAAGCAAATACTTCGATATTAATTTGGGCAGCTACATAATAGCAGAAGGGTTAATTATTGAAGAATTTTGTGATGTATTTATCTTTATCACATCACAGTGTTTATCAATATCCCTTTCTCTCTCTCTTTCTCTCTCTCTTTCTCTCTCTTTCTCTCTGTCACATGTGAGTGTATCTACGCATACGCACTCACATTATACCCAGACACACACAACAAATTGCTATCACTACATAGTATAAAACAAAGTCGCTTTCTCTGTCCCTATATCCCTTTGTATGCTTAAATCTTTAAAACTATGCAACGGATTTTGATGCGGTTTTTTAATAGATAGAATGATTCAAGAGGAAGGTTTATATGTATAATACATGTTTAATATAGTAGTGGGTGCAGCGGGAACGGGATCTGACGCCACGCGGGCGGAAATATATTGGCGGTACGAAGTTCGCCGGGTCCTGAGTTGTTATTAAAATGTAATACATTTACATATAATATTTACAACGCGATGTCTGTGTTCACCCTAAAACAGATTAATATCATCTCTATAATGTTGTTGCATGTCTTCACGCTCGTCAAATGTGTTATAAACCGAACCATCTGCATCTTTACCCAGCTATAACTTGTAATTAAACAATAAAAGTTATATTTGCAATTATGTTTTATCTGAAATAGGTACGTACCTACATGTTTTCAACGGATGAACCAAGATTTACGTTTTTGTGAGTGCCGCATTGTGTGACAGCTGTGTGTTAGACAGCTTGTATCCATAACTTTTTAATACCAGCAGGTCTAAAAGGCCATATTGTATGTTCATTTACTGATCATCATGTTTGCAATTTCACTAATATTGTGAAATGGCATCTTTTTACCCGACTGCCAAGAAGGATTAAATTTTTCGCGCGTATCTTGTATGTATGTATGTTGGTTTGTAATATTCTTTATTACCTCATATCTTCAGAACCGTACGGATTTCAATGATTCATGTCTCAAATGAAAGGTATTTATTGCCCAAGTGTTCTTGGATAGTCGTTAGATGTTAGTAGGGACTTATATTTTTAGATATCTTTTTTCGATATCATTATAAAATTTTCTACCAACTTGACGGAAGTCATCAATTCGACTGTTTTCGACATGTGTAAAGTACACTAATGTAGGTACTAGGGATAAACGTGGTACAGGAGTCATTATACCGGCAAAGTTTTAGTAGTGGAGATTAAAGAAATAAGTCCTCGTTATTTTCCACCTTGTTTCAACTCACATTCATACTCCCTATCTCTCTTAAATGCAAATGAATATAATATGGAACTTATAAAAAATACTAATTTTTTGAAATGTTTGACTTGGTTCATCTTTGAATCATCTAGAGGGATTTTGACGCAACTTTTAATTTATTTAGATCAATTTTATTTTCGAATTAGGTCCTGATTACAAGCTATAAAAAAGTGTGAAGCTAGCTCGGGCCAATACTTATTAATATGATTCATTTTAATGTCTTAATAAGACTTCCGACGTAACTCAGTAAATTATCCATATAATTATGTTACCGATGTCTGTATAAAGGGTAACACAATCAGTAATTATAGTGTACGACTCTCGAGTACATAGATTTGAATCTAGAGTACAGTAACCGGCTTTAGATACACTACATCTTGTCATCAGGAAGTAAGGTGAAGTCCGGCTAAGATCGGATTGCTTCGGTTATATAGATAATTCCCTCTATCACACAGATGACATAGGATTGACAGTGTATCTTTATACAAAACTACATTTTGCCCACGGCTCCGCCCGCGTGGATGTCGGTTATCGCGACCAAACATAGCCTATATCCTTTCTCAAGGTCTAATCTACACCTATACCAAACTTCATCAAAATCGGTTCAGTGGTTTAGGCGTTAAAGCGTAAAATATAGACAGACAGACAGAGATAGGTACTTTCGCATTCATAAAATTAGCATGGATTCGTACAAGTAATCTTTTCCGCATTCGAATAGGATAAATCTGCATTAATTTCATTCTCACCTTCAGCTCAATTAGTTGGTAGCATTTCAAGCTGGCTCTATTCTATAGCCCGTAGTAAGATAGATAATTCATTATTGTACACCTATAGATTCACAGTAGGCCAAGTATAACATGTATTCAATTAAATGTACAATGGGTGGCCTTTTTACTGGAGGCGATTTCTTCCAGGCAACTTGGCTATAATAAAAATATTATTTCACACATTTTATGCATTGAAAATTCAAAATGTCCTTACATATTAAACTGAGCTTGTGATAACTTGTATGTTTGTCCTCTCTATAGCAAAAACGGCGGAATACAGTGTGTGCAAATGATTATGAAAACTAAGGGTGTAATATTTTTAATTATACGTAAATAAGTAGGGACAATTCAGTATTGTTATGTTGATTACTATATTCAAACTCGCATATCGATGGTGAAATGGTTGGTTGAACATAAACTGAACTGAATCACAGAATTCAGAAATGTCGGAAAGCTTAATTATGCACTTCAAAGTTTGGTGACATACTCAGACAGGCGACATGCAATATCCGGCCTAGATTAAATCTGTAACCCAACCGCTCTTCCTCACTAATTATCCTTTAATATCAATAAAGAATTAAATTTATTGATTTCCACATAGCTGAATAAATTCGTAATGCTTTTTAATTAATTAAATTTTATTTACTGAATATTTTACATTGTTATTTAATATGCATGTATAATGTATACCTAACGTTATAATAGTACCTATATCACAAAATTGAAAAAAATATTATTATTATATTAAACATTTTTTTACGAACTCCGTTCATTTATCTCAAATCATCAATACATATTATAAATGCGAAAGTAACTCTGTCTGTCTGTATGTTACGCTTACACACCTAAACCACTGAACCGAACTTAATGAAATTTGGTACAAAGGTGCATTAGAGCTTGAGAACGGACATAGGCGGGTATCGAGCTATATATAGAGGCGGGTAGAGAGGCGAGTAGAGATTGTTATAGGGGTGAGTGGATAGGCGTGTAGGGTCAAATAGAAAGTCGAGTAGACTCGACTACAGGGGCGAGTAGGTATGCGACTAGAGAAGCCCGTGGAGAGGCGAGTATATAATCAAATAGAGTGCAGGAGAGAGTCGAGTATAGAGGCGAATAGTGATGCGAGTTGAGAGACGAGTCTAGCGGCGAGTAGAGATTGAATAAAGAGTCGAGTAGATAGGCGAGTAGAGCGGCGCGTAGATAGACGAGTGGGGAGAGTCAAGTATAGAGGTGAAAAGAGAATCAAGTGGATGGGCGAGTGTAGAGGAGAGTACAGAATCGAGTAGAGAGGAGAGCAGAGAAGCCAGTAGAGAGTCGAGTATAGATTCAAGTATAGCAGCGAGTAGACAGGACAAAGTTGAGTAGAGAGGCAAATTTAATGCTCAATAGCGTCGGCTCAACACTAAGCGATAACCCACATCTACGCGGGCAGAGCCGCGAGCAAAAGGTAGTCTTACAATAAGGCCAATTATTTAATTTAGATATTTAAAAATTAGTTCACAGCCATCGACACTGGCTGGTATTATTTTTCGTATTGTGTTTTATGCTTACATACTACTTAGTCACAATAAATGAATAAATATTCATATTCTGTTGCATTATATTATTCTCTACGGTATCCTATGAGTACATTTAGTTCATTTTAAAATACATCTTGAGAAGTCAAGTCGCGGGTAAGTGTTAGTATTAAATGAAACATTTGTATGCAATGAATGTATTCTAATTAATTTATTTAGCAAATCAACACACGTATGCAGATGATTAGAATGTTTATAGCATAAATAATTACGGAAGTATCAAATATGATTTGGGACAAAAGCGTCCGGTTGCAATTAACTCAAAACTAGTTATTGTTGCACAAATAAAATGAATACTCTTATAAAAGAATAACTTTGAAAAAAATAAACTAATTATTATATGAATATAAAGGGTGTCTCAGCAAGAACTTGAATTTCGAATTGCGCGCCATTTTCGACTGTCAATTGTTGAGTCAGCCATATTTGGTGTTTGTTTAATTAAAACTTAGACATTTACGAAAATGGTGCGTTATAGCTTGGAAGAACGTTTGTTACTAGTGAAAACCCATTATAAAAATGGGGAAAATTTTACTGTGACGATTCGCAAGTTACGTGATCATTTCGGCGTGCATAATCGACCGTCGCGGCCTACTATTGAGAATTTGATCAAAAAATTTAAGCGGACGTTTTCATTGAAAGATGAAAGAGACCTTACCCGTCATCGGCCGAAAAGATCGGCGGAAAATATCGCAGCTGTGAGGGACAGTGTGGCAGCACGACCAAGCACCTCCATTCGACATCGTTGCCAGGAACTAAACATTCATCGCAGCACTCTTCAACGGATTTAAAAAAAAAGATTTACACCTTCATGCTTACAAAATCCAGCTAACTCAACAGTTGCAGCCTAACGATCATAGACAGCGCAGAAACTTTACCAACTGGATCTTGGAACAACTGCAAACTGACGGTGAATTTCACAACAAAATCATCTTTAGTGACGCTTCGTTAACAAACAGAATTCTCGGTTCTGGGGCGATGAAAATCCACATGTCATTCAAGAACTTCCGTTACATCCTCAAAAAGTGACAGTTTGGTGTGCCATGTTGTGGGAAGGAGGGATAATTGGATCGTACTTTTTTGAAAATGGTGAAGGAGCCGCCGTGACTGTCGACGGCAATCGTTACCGGGCCATGTTGACAGACTTTTTTTGGCAAGAATTAGACGGAATTGACTTAAATGAGATGTGGTTTCAACAGGATGGCGCTACCTGTCACACCGCAAGGGCAACAATGAATTTGTTACAAACCAAGTTTTCAGGTCGTGTAATTTCTCGTTTTGGAGACCAAAACTGGCCGCCAAGAAGTTGCGATTTAACTTGTTTGGACTATTTTCTCTCGGGTTTTTTGAAAAGTAAGGTCTATAGGAAGCACCCTGAGACAACTGAGGAACTCAAAGAAGAAATTGCACGTCAAATTCGTCAAATCCAGCAGCCCTTACTGCAAAATGTATCTACTGCAAAATTTCGTCAAAAGAGTGCATACCTGCCAACAGACTAACGGTGGCCATTTAACCGATATTTTGTTTCATGTGTAAATGTCATCACTACCTCCATACATATGTAGAAAAAAATGTTAATAAAATATTAAATAAATAAATATTTTTAATTTTTAAAATTCAAGTTCTTAATGAGACACCCTTTACATTGCGTTCCCTCGATTTTTTTTTACCTAACATCATTTAGTACAAAAATTTAATTTAATAAGTATGATATAAGTAAAATTTTAAGTTGTACTTATCCCGTATGTTCAACTTCCCTTCTGGTAACCTTCATAAAATATGCAAAGAAAAGTGGTGTTTCGTGAACTCTTATATTTCGTTTCCCTCAAACAACCATATCGAATTGAATGAAATTTTGAAGCATTTACTATGCCAACTTTTCAAATCGATTAAGATAGGAAAAAGTGAATGCTCAGGTGCGACTTGAACCCACGATCTTTCCCTTACGGGGAGAATGCTCTGACCACTGAGCCGCCCAGCCACACCTGAAGCTATCCAAATTCTCCTATACTACCGTTTTAGGGCGACGGTGGGAGCCATCTACCGACATTCATACGAAATATCGGAAACAATTAATGATGTTGCAATCATTTTTAAACATTGTTTTTTGATGACTCCGCCCTAAGACGATAGTATAGGAGAATTTGGATAGCTTCAGGTGTGGCTCGGTGGCTCAGTGGTCAGAGCATTCCCCCTGTAAAGGAAATTCGTGGGTTCGAGTCCCACCTGAGCGTTCACTTTTTCCTATCTGAATCGAACCATATAAAATATTTTTAATAATTATTTATTATATACATTTTTTACGGTTTTATTTAGTTCGATCTGTTTGTTGGTGGGTCTAATATAGTTATTGAAATTTTACACCCATCCTTTTACTGATTGTTCCTATATTTATAGGTCCAGTTCCTGTTCCTTTTCTTAACCTTCAATTCTGATGACAATATTCAATCAATAACACCATTTAACACATTAACTACTGATTCTCACACACGGTTATGTTTTTGAAAGCTTTACATAAGTGCGTGTTCACGCGCCTAACGTGTTTTTTCCTAATATTTTGTCAAGTGCGTCTTTTACACACACGTATGTGTATCAGTTGACGTTCCTCTAGTGCGTTAATACACGTCAAGCGTGTTTTCAAAAATGCTACAGCTGTGCGTCTCTCACACATGCCCTGTGATTTAAACTTAATGTGATTTAATTTTGTTATGTTACCTTGTTTAATATTTAAAAAAATAGTTGTGGTAACACCACGAAATACTTGTATGAAATGTAAAAAGTGTATTTAAAACCGCTGTACACCAAACGGGCCGCGGTAATTATACAAACGGTATGCAACTAAATTCTCTTTGAGTTAAATTGAAGCATATCTACTCTTGTATAAATTAAAATTATTAAAAAAACTGCAATGGCTGATGTCAAACATTAAAAATATTTGGCAAAGAAATTATGCGTGATAATATGGTTCACGCATAATTTGAAATTATTATGAAAGAATCAAAAGTAGATTAAACATGATGAAAAATCTTTGTTTAATATACAGAATTAATATAATAAATAGTGAATTTATCAGAAATTTAGCGAACACATCATGTCAGATCATGACGTGCGACAGAGATTAAAATTTTATAACATGCAAAAAGTATTAGAACAGTGTAAAATTTACTTTTATAGGTATTTATGGAACTTATTCTACAATCTTGAACTCAACAAAACCCTGAATATGAATGGAGTGCAATATTGCACAATTAGAATGTAACGACTATAATACAAGATTTTATTGCCTATTTAGTGTTTTTTATGTTATGATTGTATTGCTCACAGACTCGTAAATCCAAGGCAAAATCTAAGTTTCTTAATTTATTTCATCATGTAAGTTCTCAGGTCTCAGGAGCTTGTAGCTAAATGGTAACGGAATTGGTTTCCACATCGCAAGTCAGGATGGGAAACGATTCTTAACACATTAAGACGCGTCCTCGGAGAGCATGTTAAGCCGTCGGTCCCGGCTGCCATAATATAAACATCTGTAGCATTCGTTACGAGTAGTTGGAGCCCTAAAAGTTGCACAAACTAGTACAACTATAGAACTATGATATCGTCAGTGGATGTGGAAGTCAGATGGCAGTCGCCTCATACTAAAATTGAAAAGTTAACCTCAACTGAATCGGGAACATATATGATGATGTATGTTCTCATGTCTGTCTATCTTAGAATGGATAGTATTTTCACGTACTTTTTTTCACAAGCATACTGTTATGATATGATGCTGTTGCCCATAGGCAAAGGAAAAATGGCCGGGATGCTATGGCACAAGCTACGGCCTATGTGGGCTACAATAGGGTAAAGTGTGCAGGGGCAAAAGGAGGAAGAAGAAGTATTATGTTTGTGTTTGTATCAATATTTTCGGCCTCACGTAGATTAGCAGAGCAATTGATCCAAACTGAACTGATTATTTACGGCCTTAAACTGTTTATTTTTCGGTATTTTTTTGAAATTGTCCTCTTCTAAATGATTCACGTCATAAAAATGAGAATAAAATGGTAATAATTCCAACTATACTGTGCATTCGCCGTTGCCGACGGCTCCACCCGCGTGCATGACTTTTTTTTACGTTCGGGAAATCCCCACGGATGCCCACCCCTCCAGTACATATCCCGGCTGACCCAGGGCCATCCCTTTCGGTCTGGCCCTCCTCGGGAGGGGGGACCACGCGGTCCCCGACTCAACCCCAGTGTGGGGAGGCGCGCATCGTCCTATAATGCGCGCCGCCGCCGTGGCCTGCTTCTGCTAGGGTGATGGACGGCTCCACCCGTCACCCTCAGGCCCACGCTCATGGGGGGGCGGAGGTCGGCCTGCGCCCTCCGACGCCCGAGCCGCCTTCGAGCGCGTGCAGCGATGTCAGCGAGTCTCTCTCGCTCACCCGCGTGCATGTCAGTTATCACGACCAAACATAACCTATATCCTTACCTAAGGTCTGATCTATGTCTGTACTAAATTTCATTCAAATCGGTTCAGTGGTTAAAGCGTGAAAGCGTAACAGACAGACAAACAGTGTTACTTTCGCATTTATGATATTAGCATGCATTTAAAACGCATTTTACATTTGAATAATTATTATGTTTATTATAACATTATGCATTATGTTACTTAATTAAGCGTATATTTACTTTTATATTTGCTTTTACTCGGTCATCGGATTTCTGACCCAAACGAAACTGCAACTATATGTAAATCAGACATATTTGAAATCTTCGAGGCACAAGCAAAATTCACCTGCAAGTTGGTACATCAGCTAATTGTCGGTCGAGGCTCTGGGCGCAAGTTTTCTTTCCATGTTTAGGAGGGCAGACGGCAGTTGCTAATTTGATTTGACTTATAATTCAAACTAAAAGGAGGTGAAGAGCAGAAATACACGGACCCTAGGCTTTAAGGTGAAGGTACTGTGCTGACACAATGATGATAATGACACAATATAATGACACAATATGTAATGTTAATGCATGGGTATTAATCTAAATTCAATAAAAAAAAACAGCACGAGAAATAGCGTTGTAAAAAAATAGCATGCTAATAAAAGATAGCGTTCATCTTTCTTACTACCGCGAATCCAGTAATATCACCGTTTTTTTTTTTTTTGACGTGAGGGAAAATCCTTCATGGATGCTATGCCGGACTCCTACCGACTAAAAACCCTCACGTACCGCCTTATGGCCTGCGGTTGGTAGCCCCGGGTAAGCCCTCGGAAGGATGTCCCAGGACTACCAACAGACCTAAGGCTGCGGCCTCACCTGGGTTGTTCGGGTGTTATCCCGCGTCTATGGGGGGGGGATCGGGTGTAACCCCGTTTCTGGGGGGGGGGGGGCGTGCGTGATCTCTCACGTCACGCTGCCGTCATGGGCCTGCTTCTGTAAGGACGGTGAGCAGCCCACTCACCGTCCTCAGGACCCCGGTCATGGAGGCCGATGGTCTTCGGCGAAGACACGTCGGCGGCGCCAACGCCGCCGACTGCGGAATTCGGGTGGGAGAGTTCTCTCCCGCTCCCGCCCCGCCGCCTCTTTCGCGAGCATGACCTGTTCGCAGAAAGAGACGGCGCAGTCCCACTTACTCCCGCTGGAGACCATGGCTCGCACCATGGTCTCGAGCGAGAGAGTGTCCACGTCCAGACTCACCACGAGGACCTGGCGCTGTTCCGCCCACGCTGTGCACTCCACCAGCGTGTGGAGCGATGTGTCGTCGCTGCGGCCCTCGCAGTGCTGACACTCGGCCGTGGTTTCCCGGTGTCTTCGCCACAGATATCTACCGAAGCTACCATGCCCGGTAAGTATCTGTGACAACCGGTAGGAGAGAGCACCATGTCTCCTCTCCAGCCACTCGTCCATGACCGGTCTGACGGCCGCGATTGTGGCGAATCCCCCCTTTGGTTGCTCAAGTCGCACCTTCCATGTCTCCACGATTTCCTGGTGAAGCTGGGACCGCTGGGCCTCGATTTCTCGAGACGCAGGCCTTTGGCCCCTCTCCAGCGCCTCCTTGCGCCATTTAAATAGAGACGCAAGGCCTCTCGCTTCCAGGTCCCATGGAGGGGTCCCGGCTAGGAGACATGCCGCTTCACCTGAGATCGTGCGGTATCCCCTTATCACCCTGACGGCCATCGCCCTCTGCGGGCTCAGCAATCTAGCCAGATTGGTGGCCGTCAGGGTTTCCGCCCATACGGGGGCCCCGTATAGGGCCATACTTCGCATGATCCCCAGGTACAGTCTCCTGTAGGGAGCGTTGGGTCCCTTGATGTTGGGCATCAGTCGCGCGAGTGCGGCTGATGCTCCCCTCAGTTTTGGGACCAAACTTCGGAAGTGATGTCCGAAGTTCCACCGGCCATCGAGTACGAGTCCCAGATACTTCATCGAGGGCTCGATGCCGATGCTGACGCCCCCTACCTCTAGCCTGGATCCCGCAGGTGGCCCCATCCGAGGTCCGTGGAAGCACAGAGCCTCGGATTTGTGAAGGGCGACCTCGAGACCCAGCCGCCGTATACGACCCACGACTTGAGCAGCCCCTGCCGTGGCCTTTAGTGCTGCGTCTCGGTGCGTTGCTCCCCGCGCCGTAACGAGGGTGTCGTCGGCGTAGCACGTTACGCGGACCCCTCTGAGCAACGGAGCGCGCAGCACCCAATCGTAACCGATGTTCCACAGGAGCGGTCCTAATACCGATCCCTGTGGAACACCGCACGACACATCTCGCCGACCTGGCCCTAGCCAGCTCGGGTAAGTAATGGCCCTCTCGGAGAGATAGGCTCCGACAATTCGACGGAGGTAGGGAGGCACTCCATGGTAGATAAGCGCCTCCCTAACGCAGCTCCAGGGCAAGGTGTTGAAGGCGTTAGCGATGTCAAGAGACACCGCCACCACCACCTCACCCTGTGAGATTGCTTCCTCCGTCAGGTCTCTAATACGCATGATCGCGTCCACGGTGGAGCGCCCTTGCCGGAAGCCAAACTGGCTATCCGCCAGATCAGGCCCCACGCGTGTGAGGTGCTTGCCGAGGCGTTGTGCAATAATACGCTCGAAGAGCTTGCACACCTCGTCAAGCAACACGATCGGCCGGTATCCTGATGGAGAATTTGCTGGCCGCCCCGCCTTTCGGATCAAGACCAGTTTCCCTGTCTTCCAGACCTTGGGAAACTGGCCTTTTTCGAGGCATGCGCTAAAGAGCCCTGTAAGTCGAGGTCCAAGCTCCTCGAGAGCCAGGACCCACGCTCGGCCTGGAATGCCGTCGGGTCCAGGGGCGGTGTTTCTGCGGGATTTAAGCCGCAGTACAGCCGCCCCTAACTCACCCTCCGTGACTACGGGCACGTCGTTCTCGCTGCCTTCCGCGTTGGGCACCTGAGACGGAGCCATGCGCGGCGGAATGTGTTCCTCCGCTCGTGATGGGAACAAGGAGTCCAGGACCCCCTCCAGCCGCTCCGGCTGGAGGCTCTGGGTCAGTGGGGGCGCCTTAGGGCGTAATTTACCCCGTACCATAAGGTACGGGCGCCCCCACGGGTTCCGCTCCAGGGCCTCCATCAGCTCCTCGCGGCCTAGCTTTTTGGACCGCTTGATGGCCGCCTGAAGGGCCCTCTTGGCCTCTCTGTACCCATCATAGAGCTCCGTCTCTCGGGCTGCCGCATCGTCTGGGCGGCGACGCCTCCGGCGGAACCTGGTGTACCGACGGCGCGCGGTAACGCACTCCACGCGCAACTGCGCGATTTCCGGCGTCCACCAGTACACCTGTCTCCTCGCCGGTCTGGGCCTAGCCCTGGGCATCGCCGCATCGCAGATATGCGACATGGCCCTCCCGAACCACTCCACCTCGGCATCAACATCGGCAGGTCTGTCCGCTATCGGGATCCAGGCCTGCACAATGGCCGCCTCTAGGAGAGCCTCCGGATCCAGGCGATGGAGTGCCCAACGCGGTTCCGGGGGATTCGCGATAGCTGGCGGCAGATTAGGTGGGGGGGGAAACGTCGAACCGAATATATCGGTGATCTGACGACGTCTCCTCCTCCTCCACAACACGCCATCCCTGGACTCGGTGGGCGAGCTCAGGGGTCGCAAACGAGACGTCTATGACCGAGCTGAGTCCCCGCCGCGTCCAGGTTGCGACATTCCCCCGGTTCAGAATGACTAGGCCACGTGTAGTGACCCAGTGCTGAAGTATCCTCCCCCTGTCTCTGGTCTCCCGTGAGCCCCAAGCCTGTGACCAGGCATTGAAGTCTCCCAGGACCAGGACGGGGCGAGGCCGGCATGCAGCGAGAACGACGTCCAGCTCAGGGAGCCATAGCTCAAACTGATGCTGGCCGAGGCTCGGCGAGACGTAAACGGCCACGACAGCCACACCCTCATATTCCGCCGCGACGCAACCCGGGCCCCTAGCAATAAGCGCTAGGCGCGAGTCGTCCGCGCCAGTCCCCCCAAAGACAGTCGCCAGGCCGTCCAGATCCACCGGGCTTCCCGGGTGAACCCAGTACGGCTCGGGGACAACCACCACGTTGATGGACCACTGCCTGATGCTCTGGTACAGAAGGTCCTGAGCACCAGCGCAGTGGTTCAGGTTCACCTGCAGGATGCGGATATGGGTGTCCATTAATGGACGTCCATTTCCGCACCCTGCCGCGAACGTGCACCCTCACCCTCACCCCCCCGTGTGGACGGACGGGGCTTTGGCCTTGAGGCAGCGCAGGCCTTACTGCCCGCCCGGTGGTTGGCCTCCTTGCCCTCCGCCACGCATTTAAAACAGCGTGGCGGAGCGTCACAGGCAAAGGCCATGTGACCGGGTTGACTACAGCGGAAGCACCGGTCTCCCACGGTGACTTCCGCTGTACACTGCACCCCTACATGGCCCACGACCAGGCACCTAAAGCACCTGGCTTCGCGGGGCTGCAGGAGATGCGCCTGCGCCCTCAGGAAGCCCCCGACAAGGAGGCTCCGTCCATCCGCCACTTTTTGGGCCGCTGCGACGGGGCAGCTCACGACTGCCGAGTAATATCACCGTATATCATATCTGGAACCTAAGTTATATATCTTAAGATATGAAGTAGACTAGTGAAGCGGAAATAAAGTGTTCAAACGAGTGAATAACGGGCTCAGCAGCTTTTCTCGAACAAGCCTCTCATACAGTTTTCACTTTCGCTAGCACTAGGCGTTTGAAAAGATCATTGTATATATATACTGACTTTGGGGACTGATAACTACGAGTACTGAATATGATACATACAACACGGCCCGTCTCACGTTAAGTAATGATCATAGTATTCTTCATCATACCCGAGCCTGGGGGCCGCCTTCTAATCTTTTTCCTTCTGATTTGGTTAATCTTGGTGTCAAGGGAGCGTTTCCGTCTGACCTGTCAACCCCCAGAAGCTGCTCTAGAACCTCGTTCATCAATAAGCAGGTGAATAGGCTTGCCACTGAGGTTTGTAGATCGTGGTGGAGCACGATACATCTTAATTTATTCAACTAATAGTAACTGTATCGTTATTGTAATTGCTCTGCCCGCTTGGATGTCGGTTATCAAGACTTTCTCAAGGTCTAGTCTACCCCTTTACCAAATTTCATCTAAATCGGTTCAGTGGTCTAGGCGTGAAGGACGGACAAACAAACAGACTTTCCCATTTATAATATTAGTATGGATTGGTATGTAATATTGCAAGGACGCCAAAATCGTTAATCAAATGTATAGTTAAAAAACAATTACTAAATTGTTAGCCATTTGGCTGCTCTTCAATAAAAGTCAAGGTACTGTTATAGGTTATTTTAGAACACCTGTTTGGTATTTATTGGAAAATGGTATTAATGTTAATATTTTTTGTGTGTAAATACACACAAAAAATATAAACATTAATACCATTTTCTAGGTATTATTTTATATTATTACTAGGTTTATTTTATATATTATTTCTAGGTATAAACATTAATACCATTTTCAATTTGCTAGGTAAGAATAGGTTCTGAAGTATTCTTCACCCCCATTTTTCATAGCAATTCTGAATTTGTTTAGACAATAAAATTTAACCGTTTTCGTTAATTAAAGTTTAATTGAAGTGTCACATCACTTTGATTTTTACCCGACTGCTAAGAAGGGTTATGTTTTTCGCGCGTATCTTGTATGTTTGTATGTATGTTTGTAAGTTTGTACTCTGAACCACTATATGCATTGCATTGATTGATATCTCAAATGAAAGGTATTCTTCTCCCAATGGTTCTTGGACTTAGAATGTGAACAAAAGATATATGTTAGAATTTAGGGGCCTAAACGTATGTTGTCAAAAAAATATATTCACTCAAACTTATAGAGTAGGTCATCAAAATGAGGGAAATTAGAATGTGATTACAAAAATATATAAATGTCATAACTAAAAAGGATGAAATAAAAGTAATTATTAAAAATAAAAAAAGACGGGTTGCACTCCGGGAGTGCCGGCAGAAGTGAAAACTTTCTTTCTTTCTTCGTTATATACAGTGAAAAAGATAAAAAGAACATACCATACCATACCTATAATATAGCGCCAATCATAGAACCTATCACTCATTTTCTGTCAAAAGAAATTAATAAATTACTATAAAATATATATACACTTGTGGACACATCTATTGGCCCACCTTGCATTTTAAGTTTCGTTTAGTCCTAGCTAAAAATGTATATTAGGTCGAGCAAAAAGTTTTTATGCAGTTTTGAACCAGGCAGATTCATAATTTTATTCAATATATATTTTGAATTTCGAACACAGAATTTAAAGAAACAAAAGACAATTTGGAGCCTGTTCGTTGATATTAAACAATCGAATACTAAGAAAACTTGAGTTTATTCGTTTACTTGGATTTAATTCTCGAAAGTGTGATTTTTCTCTTTGGTTTTGCAACAAACATTACTTGCTGTTGTTGCTGTGGTTGCTTATGGCGGTGGCTCATGGACTATCTGAGGCGGTATATCCGCGAGCGGCAAAACTCAACTTGAGGTTGCCAACATTAAATGCTGAAAGGTACATTCGTGAGTGCTTAGAACCTCACGTGATGCCATACGTGGACTATGTGGGCCCAAATTTCCTTTTTATGCATGATAATGCAAGAGCCGATACGGCCGGCATCGTCAGGGAATATCTTCGGGATAGGAACATCACAGTTATGGACTGGCCAGCCAGAAGCCCAGACATGAACCCGATTGAGCACATGTGGGACGAGCTAAAAAGACGTGTTAGGGCTCGTCAGCCAGTCGTCCAGACGATGCCGGAGTTGAAAACTGACATAGAAGAGGAATGGGAGATGATCACTCAAAATTTCATAGAACGGTTGATAATGTCAATGCCTAATCGTATGAGAGCTGTCGTTGATGCCCATGGAGGCAACACGCGTTATTAAAACTGCATCAATAGTTTTTGTTCAATCTAGCAATCATATTTAGGTAGGGGCCATCGAAACCTAAAGTCTAAGGTGTCCACAAGTGTACATATATAAAATAATCACAAAAAGTAATAAATTACAAAAAGAAAAAATAAACACAAAATGTGTCAGAAGTCCAGGTTCGAACCCTGTACTATCCGAAACCATAAGGACTTACAGTCGAAGGGCTTACCGCATAGCTACGAAGCTTCTTAGCGCACCTAGCAAAATAAACACTTTGTAGCTAGGAATGTTGTATGACGTCATGTCGTCGTACAAAGTGTTCGATTACGGGTCAAAGGTCACGTGATCCTGACGCGAGTTTAACACGTAATCCTGACGCGAGTTTAACACGTCATTCTGACGCGAGTTTAACACTTTTTACCCATCCAACGCCGCTAAAGAAGTTTTCACTTCAAAACCCGACTGATGCTGAAAAGATTGTAACAAGTTCGATAGCAGGCGGTACCCATTTGTAAATCATACACCGGATAAAAATAAATGGGTACCGCCTGCTATCGAACTTGTTACGATCTTTTCACGCTATGTGACTACACTGCAGTCAATTCATCAAAGTCGTTGTCCGAGAGAAACTCGATATCCCAACTTCGTTGTCTCCGTCAACCTAATAAATCGCGGCTTCCGGCTCCCCACTTACTATTAGGTATTCTAGTAATTTATGTCTTCAAGTGATTTTAATTGCTTCCTATAGTAACCTATTGATACTCTTTGATCTATCACTGCGCAACTTCTAACGTCTTCTAATACACAGACATAAAGTTTAGAGAGGTTATAGATTGAGGTTTCTCATGTCATGGTCCATGTTACTTTCCGTCCTTTTCCCTCTATTTTCAAAATACACATATATTGCCGCCGACTTTGATAGGTAAGGTTAGAAGGCCTTCGTGGTATTTTTTTCATAACCATGCCAGAAATAAGTCGTTGTCTTAACTGTTTGATTAAATGACTAGGCAAGTAATTAATTGTCATCGACCCAAGCCATTTGCCTAGCCGTTTAATCAACTGGCTGAACCTCATTCATCCCGCTTATTGAACAGCACTGTTTCGTAAAGAGCCTAGGCAGTAAATTGAACGGCTGATTAAGCTGGTTGTCTGCGACATATATATGTCACCGTAAAATTGTAAATACCGTTAGATTATAATCTATCTCACGTGATTGTAAACTGTCAAAAGATTGTGAACTGTCGAAAGATTGTGAACCTCAACGCCGCCGGCCGCCGCTGCCGCGGCACGCTCGTTTCGCTCGCTCGGCTCGCGCTCTGTTGGGGCCACAGTTCTAATCTAACCTAACCCACTTTTCTAGAAGTTTTCATTTAGTAACTATTTTTGGACGCGCGTTCCATTTCACAATTTGACGGTTTCAGTTCGATACATTACAATCTACCGAATAATAATACGTTAATTGTAAGCAGTACGTTGAGGTTCACAATCTTTCGACAATTACAATCTCACGAGATTGTGAACAGTGAGACATATACAATGTATCCTATGCCTATAGGATATAATATTTCAAGTTTACGACGGTCGTAAACATTTATGTCACTCTCATACATTGCTTATTCTATTACATTATAGTAACATCGTAACACATGTCATGCTTGTTATTCTCATAGCAGTCCGATTGTCAGGTACCTATGCCGAGGTCTGTGAGCTGTGAAATACAGATACAACCGGAACTGACGCTTTGATTGTTATTACATATTTACATTTAGCCCGATATACGACTACTCATAGCAGCCGGATATATCCGTAAAAAGAAGTGGCCAAGTGCGAGTAGGACTTCGCTCATGCAGGGTTCCGTAGCAACAAGTAATGTAATATAAAAGTTCTTGTTGTGGTGGTAACTTTGATATCGGTTTACTATTTATGACGTATTAAAAAATGTACTGACTAGATCTCGGTAAACCAAATTTTCGGTGGAAGTTTACATGTTAATGTACATTATATTTTTTTTTAGTTTTAAGTATCATTCTCTTATTTTAGGAGTTACAGAGGGGGGAGGTATTCAGTTCAGAAGGAAATAATATTAGAAATCTCAATATCATTTTTGAAGACCTATCCAAAGATAAGACCAGACGTAAGGGTTTGATGAAAAAAAAAAGACGGGTTGCACTCCGGGAGTGTCGGCAGAAGTGAAAACTTTTTCTTTCTTTCTTTCTTCGTTATATACAGAGAAAAAGATAAAAAGGACACACCATGCCATACCATACCTATAACAAAGCTCCAATCATAGAACCTATCACTAATTTTCTGTCAGAAGAAATTAATGAATTACAAAAAGAAAAAATAATCACAAAAAGCAATAAATTACAAAAAGAAAAAATAATCACAAAAAGCAATAAATTACAAAAAGAAAAAATAACCACAAAAAGTAATAAATTACAAAAAAAAAAACAAAACGTAATAAATTACAAAAAGAAAAAATAATGACAAAAAATTTCAGAAGCCTAGTTCCGAACCTGGTACTATCTGAAACCATATGGACTTACAGTCGAAGCGATAACCGCTCAGCCGAGGAGCCTCTTGACGCACCTAACAAAATGAACAATCTGTAGCTGTTGTAATGTTGTATGACGTCAGTCGTCGGTTACGGTTCAAAGGTCAACTAATCCTGACGCGCGTTTAACATTTTTAACCCATCCAACGCCGCTAAAGAAGTTTTCACTTCAAAATTTTGTGTTTCCGTTCTAAGTATGTGGAATCCTCAAAATTTATTGTTTTTATTATTTTTGGATGAAAATCTTAATGCGGTTCACAGAATACTACTTACTTACCAAGTTTCAATAGCATGTCTTATAGTTTCTGACTAAAGTGGATTCGACATACGGACGGACAGACAAACATGACGAATCCATAATGGTTCCGTTTTTTTGCCATTGGGCTACGGAACCCTAACAAGTGGTTTTGTTTAACTTGATTATTTCTGTTATTACGTTGTGACTCTAAGTGCACTAATAATAACTTGGCTGTACAAGGACCATTAATTGGAGTGATGAGTTTCTAAGAAATACAAGGTTACAACAGAATGTATTTTCGAAACATGACTTAAATAACTTAAAACTCTAGTTTCTCGGATCTGGTGAATGAATATCAATGTTAAATTGTGTGCAAGTATATTGAACTAAGACTATCTCGGTACAGAACATTATCTACTTGTTAACGTAATCATGTTATGCATTACATTACATTTTGTTATTTAATTTTAAGTTTATATAAGTCGTTATTGAGGTTAAGGTACGATTGCAATTTTGCAATAATTATTCAGTCTAGTTCTTTTTGTGCATACAATATAATGGAAATGAGTAATAAAAATATTGAATATAATGTATTACACGGCGTTATCTAGACCCAAACTATAGATTGAAATTTACCTTAATTTAAACAAAAAAAAGTACGGAAAAGTGCAGGAAGTGTGTATTATATTAATTCATGTTGCAACATTGTTCTAATCATGTTGTATAAATTGTCTAACTTTTGACATCACTATCGTCGCCGAGAGCAATAAACGCCGTATACTTTATTGCAATTGATATATAGTCTAACTAGCTTTTGCCCGCGGCTCCGCCCGCGTAGATGTCGGTTATCGCGACCAAACATAGCCTATGTCCTTTCTCAAGGTCTAATCTACCCCTACACCAAATTTCATTTAAATCGGTTCAGTGGTTTAGGCGTGAAAGCGTAACATACAGACAGACAGACAGACAGACAGACAGACAGACAGACAGACAGACAGAGTTACTTTCGCATTTATAATATTAGTATGGATTAATCAATTAAGGTAGGAAAAATTGTATCGGTTCAGACGGGATTGGAACCCACGATCTTTCTCGTACAGGGAGAATACTCTGACCGCTGAGCTACCGAACCATGCCTGAATCCATCCAAATTATCCCTATATCCGTCTCTGAGGCGACCTTGGGCCATCTACCGACACTCTTACGAACTATCGGAACCAATTAATGATTTTACTATCATTTTTTCTGATTTCTGATTACTCCGCCTAAACAATTGAATGATGAATTTTAAAGCAAAACTATTGAAATCGATTAAGATAGGATAAATATAATCGGTTTTTGTAACTGGGATATCCATAGAAATATCCCGATGTACGCTTTTCGGAATTACATGAATTTAAAAAGATACGTGATTATTATCACAGAAGCGGTATTAACTAGTGGAATCAGAGAATCAGATAACGATTCTAGATTCAATGGAAGCACATTGTTCAATGGGAAGTGGATTACAATGGTTTAGAAAAAATATGTATCCGAAAATATTGTATTACTACTATAAAACAAGTTATAAAAAAATACATTTCTGTCTCTTAAGATACCTACAGTATTTGCCCTACTTCAAGAGGCAGAATTTCCAACTTCCTGAACATAGCTTTCTTTGTATCCTGTAGTCCTAACACGTTACTTATAAAATTTGTATATTATTTTATTAAACAGCCGTGAGATTTTGCTACGAGGAAACTTTACATAAGAAGAATAAATCAAACTGGTTAAGCGTTGTTCTACATTACTTCGGTTTTCATGTTTTTTATTATTAGCAATGTAAATTGTTGTATAATGTAACATTTAACTACATACGTTGGGCTCAATTAAAGATAATTTGTATGCATTTGTATTCAAAATTGATGCCCGATTTACGCGGTCATCGTCTGGTCCCACTTATCGCGCGCTCCTTACGCACAACAAATAAGATATTTGGGCGAATTCAGTTTAGCTGCATAACGAATAACACAACGAATTGTCGTTCGCTTTAACATTCAAGTCGCTTTAACAAATTACTTAAATCTATACATGGAGTGTCTGTTTGTAATATTGATATAGCCGTTTTTTACTACATACATATGAATATACCTAATAGAGTACACACACCAAAATAACATAACATAATAACATGTGTGTTTATTCCAGCTAATCTCTGAAAAGGCTGGACCGATTTTGACGGGACTTTTATTGGCAGGTAGCTGATATAATAAGGAGTAAATTAGGCTACTTTTAAAGAAAAATTTAATGCTCAATAGCGTTGACTCCACACTAAGCGATAACCGACATCCACGCGGGCGGAGCCGCGGGCAAGAACTAGTACTACATATATACATACATACGCTCACACCTTTTTCCTTTCGGCGCACTGCAGCTCGCCATTTGATTACATGCTTACATTCTTCACAACCTTATTTTACTGTTATTAATCCTTTCATCCGCCTGCTTTGAGTTCTTCTGACCTGCCCTTTACTCAAAATTTTAACTCAAATACTTTTTCTTTATTTTCAGGTACGAATTTAACAATATCATCTTTAAAATTCGTCGCAACGAAGCAGCACATTGTTGCGACTGCGCAGACCTGGACACGAACCAGTGAAAGTAAAACTTAACTTGATTTACAGAAATCTTAAGATATTTACTAAGTGTATCGACCTTTACAGCAGCTTACGGATATCGAAAGATTACCTACTGACTGAAAGACTGGTAGCTTACACGGTGTAATCTTTCAGTCCTTAGTCGTCAGCCTTTTCTAAAGAGTTCTCATCAGGTAAAGAGCTCATGTCGTGATTGAAGTACAATAGGATATAGACCACCGTTTATCCCGGAAATATGAAATAAGGTATGAAAGTTTGAATAAAACTTCGTCATTTTCGAAGTCAAATCATGAACCTTTGTAATAATCATATTGTAGACACTTGATATAGTCTAGTCGACAGGTTGAAAATGGTACAAAATAGAGATACTGAGATACTGCTCTTAAAATTATTTGCGATAGCTCATTTCATCCGGAATGAGGCCTAGAAAAATGTGCCAAAAGCGTGTATTAGCACAAAAAAAATAATGCAAAAGTTATAAACAATTAAAGACGAAAAAAAAAATAACATATCGTTTTTAGCCCATATTTCATAAACTATTAATATTTAAGAAATTTCTAAAAAAGATTCTGAAAGAAGAGGATATTTCCAATAAAAAGCTTCTAACTACCGGAACTCTATCTTCATTATTTATAATTTTAATTATAATGCTCCGAGAAAAGTACCATCCTTTTTTTTTTGTCGTGTCTCTTTTTTTGCACGACTTGGCGGGGTCACGACCGTGCCCCCAGATATATTATGCGTTTGAATAGGGTATCTGACAAAGTTTGGAAAACCATTTTAAATTATTCCTTAGCATATAATATGCACACCACATCGATATTTCAAAAGAAAATCAACGGATTTTAACAAAAAATCGATGTTAAAGTTTCAATTTTCAAAAATGCGCGAAAAATGCTGTCACCTTGTATGGAGCCGATTACGTGACGTCACACATTTTGTATAACTTTAAAGCAGTGAAGTCAAAGTAAATAATAAAGTTTTTCTTCAAACTTTGTGAATAAAATGGTGTATAAATGGTGTGTAGTTGCACAATGTACAAATACGTCTATAAATAATCCACAAAAACTGTTTGTTTCTGTTCTGTTCTGTTCTGTCACAAAGCCGTGTTTACTTGCGTGTGACGTCAGCAGTGCTGTGATCGACCACAGAGCGTTTTCGTCACAGATAAAAATTCGAAAAAATATTAGATATTTTTAAGCGAAATTCTCATAAAATATGCTTAGTTTAGTTTAATTTATAGTTTTAAATGTCTTTTTACGCTATTATCTGATAGGATGACCATTATTTGTAGTAATTTTTTAATGTTGTCAAATATTAATTAATTCTATTGATCTTTCGACCTGACTGGGTAAGAAATTGTGGATGAAAAAATCCTACGAATAGTTTATAAATAGGATAAGATTTCGATAACTGACATCCACGCAGTCGGGCCGTGGGTAATAGTTTAGCAGCTTAGTATAATATAAATCTAATTGTGTATTATCCACCTAGACAGTGCATAAAGTATAAGCTGGACCAAAGTGACGCGTATGCGCAAGCTAGGCATCTATCATACCATTATTACTTCCCCATTGCCTATCATTGCCATCACCTGCCAGTACTTTGTTGGAAAATATCTATTTTATGAATTAATGCATTTATAGTCACACAATAACTTTTTACCGTGGTTACGTCTACGTTTCGTATAGGTATAAGAAAATGTAGTAAAAACTACATTACACTTTGGATGAGGCCGTCAAGCCGAGTGCCATATTTCGTGTCCTATTTAAACAAAAAACCAAACTGCGAGAAAAAAATCAAGCTACGAAGCTTCTTACCGTACCTAAAATAAACAATTTGTAGCTAATGTTGTATGACGTCAGTCACGGTTACGGTTCAAAGGTCAAATGATCCTGACGCGAGTTTAACACTTTTTACCCATTCAAACCTGGCCTTCTGACACTTTATGTGATTATTTGTTCTTTTTGTAATTTATTACTTTTTGTGATTATTTTTCCTTTATGTAATTTATTACTTTCTGCGATTATTTTTTCTTTTTGTAATAAATTAATTTCTTCTGACAGAAAATTAGCAGAAAATTAGTGATAGGTTCTATGATTGGCGCTATATTATAGGTATGGTATGATATGTTCTTTTTATCTTTTTCTATGTATATAACGAAGAAAGAAAAAGTTTTCACTTCTGCCGGCACACTCAGAGTGCAACCCGTCATTTTTTTAAATTTTTTGTGCATTTTTATTCTAGAAGTCGGTTTAAGTCTAAATAAGATTTTTCTAATGAAATCATCACATTAAAAACAGTTTAGTATTTTAGCGTCCATCCATGTGAGGCCTCAACATTATTTTTGGCCAATAGGTACTGATACTGAGCTTATTAGTAAATTTCAGCTGTTTAGTATTTTATAAATATCGTTTATATTTCTGTAAAAATTGAACGACTTCTAATTTTAATTCGTTGACCTACTTAATAGATGTAGACTACTTCCTGCGTGACCTAGGGTCAAAGCATTTGCACACTGTACTTATACAGCACGAGCTATTGTCAGACGAACTATACTTCCGTTTTGACTTGCATATTTTGGAGAAACTACTAAAAGTGTGGACTTGGCAGTTTTGAGTTATGATTGTTGAATGTTTTACAAGCGCCAAAACATCTACTCACTCTCTGTATTTTGGGACATATCTACTACATTGCGCTACGTAGATCCAAATTAAACCTAGTCTAATATCTAGCAACCTTGAAATTTCTTTTATGATTAAGTACAGAAACATTGCTCAATGCGCCTAAAGAAGCTGTCACTTCAAAAAGTGCTAACAAACTTTTTTTTACTTTAATGGTTCTTGTAAATGAGGTGCCAGAGGCTACCACAACTGATGGCCCAAAAGCGCTCGTAAATAAAAGGTTCATACTTTAACCACTCGCACTGAACCACCACCGATCCACACATAACGGGTATTTATTGCGCAAGTTGGCCTTATTGCGTGGCTCAACACAGACGATGACACCGCATATATCCTTTATTGTTCTGTCGATGTCCAATATCTGTTACGTCACCGGTCAATGAGGCGAACGTGTTACGTAGCCGATTACATTGAAATTATTACTGTTTGATTAAGAAGGTTAACAAAGTGATAGGAAATCTCCAAATCAATTTATTGCGAAAAGTTTATGTGCCGAAATATCGTTTTCACATGGTCGTAGTAGGTCATGAGACTGAGATTTAGCACAGAGGGCCAAATTATTATCACCCGTGTACCATTCGACAAGGTGGCCGATTTTACTTTTGTCCGTATCTATGTCAGTTTGTCTGTTCCGGTCTAGAGGGCGCATTTCTTTACCGATTTTTAATAAACTTGGCGCACATGTTCTTTGATTTAAAACACAATTTTTGTGGCGAGTTTTTTTTTGATAGGAGGGAAAATGGGGGAGAAGATCTTGATGATTTGAGGCTGAAACATAAAAGGCATGATTTCTCACAGGTTTATGTTTTTTTGTTGGTGATACATCGAGGTTTGTTTAAAATAAGAAGATACGTATCGGTTTTTCAAATCTAATTTTTTTAAGGATAAGGGTACCTGAAAAACGTGGTAAAGGATACCCGCGAGGTATACTGTACATAGAACCTCTAGTATTATAAAAGTTAAAAAGAACTGCATAGAGATATTAAAAGGATTTTCAATATTTTCGCAATTATAAATCACCCTTGCTGCCGCACGGGGGAAAAACGTACAGTCGGACAAAGGAGACACGGTTGTACCTTGATATGCATTTGTACATGAAAAAGTGCAACCGTTACCGTTACCGTACATCGCACAGCACAAAAATTACTTCTTTTTTATCAACCAAATAGTTATGTGGGTACAAATAGTATTACCAAAAGTGTATGGGAACACTCATTGGGATAAAACTTCTTGTTGTTTAACGTTTAACGTAAACTCAGTGGGAACAAAATTTCTAGAACTTTCTAAAACTGTAAAACTATCAGCCCAATAAAATTAGAAACCTATACATTAATGATTAAGAGACTCGATTGCACAGATGAATATAAACGCGATTTTCTGAATTTAAACTGCGTTTGCATATTTTACCCACTGAATTGCATGGGTTTTTCATCAACTAGTTGAGTAAAATGTAAAAACTTGCTTAGTTTCAGGATCTAATATCAGAATAAGTACCTAATCAGTTTCAGAATAGGGCACGCCGTAATTTCGGCGGTAAGACCCGTAATGGGGGAGTGGCTAGAGAGGCCACACGGTAGCCTCTCGTACAGTCAGATGCAGATCACAACCTTAAGCGGGAACTTCAGGCGGTATCTGCATCTGATGGGCAATGAGTCAACGCCCAAGTGCTATTCACTTGTGAAAAACGTGTCCGTTACCCCAGCAGGATTCAAATTCTTTTTATGCCGAAATGCAGAATCGAATAACATTTAGCTTATTTAGTAGTTCGTTCTGGAGGTCTTCGTAAGATGGCACATGTGTTGGTACCATAAACTATTATGTGTTCCATATTTAAAGAAAGTAAAACGCTTTATTAGATCGTAAAAAGCACGCTTCCTTGTTTCTAAGTCATAAAGAAACTGATTCCTCTGAATCTAAAAGTAACATTGTTTATAAGGAAATTGTAATTAACATCAACGGCCTAGGTAATGACGTAATAGACCATAAATTCTAATCCATAATGTAGACACAAGTTATAGAACTGCGTTTCTCGGTTCTAGAACACTCTTCAATTTTAACAATAGCGACACCACTGCTTATCCAATGAGCAAGCGACATCCTTGAGATATAGGCGTGAATAATATATTGATATATAACAATATGTATAATATAAATAAGAATCATATAAACATCAAATTATACCATTCATAATATTATTAAAATATATAGGATAAATTATACCATTAAGCCTTGTTGATATTTCAAGTGATAACAATGACTTGAGGATCATATCCCTTGTCGCACCATAAGAACCTGGAATTCCTTGCCAGCTCACGTGTTTCCCTCTTCCTACATTCCCGGGTCCTTTAAGCGGGGCGTGAAAAAGCATCTGATGAGGCCGTCAAGCTGAGTGCCACCGTTGTTAACATGGCACGTGTATATAATGGTGGCCCTCTTTCCTGAGACTTTGCCTTCAGCTTACCATCAGGCGAGGTAAAGTCAAATTGACGTGTCCTATGGCTGTGACAGATCAATGACGTTTAATTACACGCCTAGGCATTTAATCAATGAGCTACAATGAGAATGGCTGTTTTGCATGGTTACAAAAAAATCCTAACTAACCTATCACTAGTTTTCTGTGAATACACCCCTGCCTACCTCCTCGGGGATTTACAGGCGTGACAAATACTCATGTAAGTATTTCCTTACTTATGTGTGTACATTATATGTATGTAATTTTCTGCCTTATTTCGGAGTGGTACCCTATGTTACGAATAGCCCAAGGATTAGCCAGCCAGGTTTTTAAATGTTGTGATGAATGTTGCGGCTGAATTACACTCAGGCCTTTAGTTGCATGGCGCCACTGCGACATACATATGAGTGCAAATGTTAGATAATTTATGCATTTATGAAAATTAGTAACATCTTCACATGCAAATCTACAGTTGAAAATATTCATCATAATATAAACGATATAAATATTCGCTCATTAATTATAATTCGCCAAAATGATTACATAAAGTGCTACTCTGTATAACGCGAATATATAAAGCGAAAATCATTATATTAATTTACAACATATAATATATTTCACTTATTGCTACTATAAATATTATTTTCAGTTAATTTTTTATACGAGGTATGACAAATGACTTTTACCACCACCGAAGTTACAACTTGAAGTTTCAGCAGTTGAGGCTTCTTATTTTTAAACCTCAACGCAAAAAGAGGGGTTTTATAATTTGACGTGTCTGTCTATGGCATCATAACTCCCGAACGGATGAAGCGATTTCAATTTAGTATTTTTGAAGTGAAAACTTCTTTAGCGGCGTTGGATGGGTAAAAAGTGTTAAACTCGCGTCAGAATCGCTTGACCTTTGTAACCGACGACTGACGTCATACAACATTAGCTATAAACTGTCTGTTTTGCAAGATACCATAAATGGCTTGGTAGCGGTAAGCGCTTCGACTGTACTTAAGTCCTTATGGTCTCAAATAGTACCGGGTTCAAACCTGGCCTTCTGACACTTTTTGTGATTATTTTTCTTTTTTGTAATTTATTACTATTTGTGAATATTTTTTCTTTTTGTAATTTTTTACTTTTGTTAATTATTTTTTCTTTTTGAAATTTATTAATTTCTTCTGACAGAAAATTAGCAGAACATTAGTGATAGGTTCTATGATTGGCGCTATATTATAGGTATGGTATGGTATGTTCTTTTTATCTTTTTCTATGTATATAACGAAGAAAGAAAGAAAGAAACAGTTTTCACTTCTGCCGGCACTCCCAGAGTGCAACCCTTCTTTTTTTTTACGTATTACAGGGTACTTATGCGCAAGTGTTCTTAGACATGTTTAATGAAAATCAGTTCAACTGTTTAAAAATTGTGGGGGGTGAAAGTGAGGAAGAATAACCGAATGTCTGCAAATACACTCGAGTGGGGTCTCAAATGAAAGCGCATAACGTGCACATTACATCATTAATAATACATAAAATAAATGACTAGTAGATCAATTTAAAACTAGTAGTCCTGTGAACAGTAGACCTCGCGAGCACCACATTTTTCTGGTACTTGATACCAAAAGAAAAAAAAAAAACGATACGTATCTTCTTATTTTATACAGGTCTGGATGTATCACTAAAAAATAATGACGATCCGTTCTTAAAAAACGCTACAAGAAAGTTCCCCTTTTTCTCTGGTCAGGTTTTTTTATGACGAAGTTAGTTTTTTTCCAGAACAGCCGTTGAGAAATCCTGTCCTTGTTATTTCTGCCAGTGGTGTTATAGATATCAATAGCTTATAGTAACCGCTGCGTAAAATTTATACTCTAACTTTTTCACTGCTTGTTGATTTACACTGGTTGGTGACCTAAAGCGCCTCGATACGACTTCACATTGCCTGAAGCTAAGTGACGGGAAGTTTCAGTAATGAGGATCACCATTGCAGCTAAAGTTATGCTACAATGGTGTCTGTTATTTTGATGGCTGCTTCCAATATTTCCAATGTCGTGTAAGCAATTTGTACATTACAAGTAGCTCCACCTGCACTCAAAATCGCAAACTACAAAGAGAAAGGTATAATAATTTGCCGCACTGGTTCTCTTGTTAAATTTTGTAGAATCAATATAAAATCTTAAGTCGTCACTAGATGGCGCTGTTATGCATTAAGACTGGTTTTTACTAGTGTGAAGCCCAGATAAAATGAGTTCACATGTTTTACGAAACGTTCACGCGGCGTCGAGTGTCTCTCTCTTTTTTTAATGGATTCGGCTTAGTGGCAACTATATTTCAATATTGAATAAGTTCACTTATGTATTTTTGTTTGAAGACATGGCAAAAAACCGAATCTTGCTAAAGTTAACATCGTATTTGGCGACTACAAACCGATCCGGCCGTACTGCCAAATGTAGGATCCGGTGCAGTGGTATAGCGAATTCAACGGGTGTGCGTTGTTTTATAGACAATTGTTTAATATAATTTCGTATTACAGAAAATGTTTCGCATAATTTCGTTTCATAGAATAATCAATATACAGAATACTTACTTTAAAGAATTTTAAATCATTGAATTTTGTTTCATATAAAGTTAATCATTAGAATAATCATTTCATAGAATATCAAATCAAATATTCTTAATCATTATATTGTTTATTTAATAGAAAACTTTATAAACTAAACAAGTGATGCGTCTACAAAGTCGACGGAGCCCCGCTGCGCGGGGCTCCTACTTCTGGGTGGTTTATAAAAAAATAACCACGAAGGCCTAATGCGGGAGCGGAGCGTAGCGAAGCTCCCGCATTAGCCTTCTAACCTAACCTATCCGAGTCGGGGTAATCTGAGTCGGGGTGTTAACTATAATGACGTTTTATTAATAATTTAATAACAAAATGATTTTATTATATTTTACAGAAGAATTGAAGCAAACAAATTTGCAACAAAATATACGAAAGACAAAAAATTCTATAATGATATGAAATGTTTTATAGCACTTAGTTACTTGGAACATTCAGAAATACCTATTTATTTTGAAAAAATAATGGAGAACATGGAAGATGACGACAGTAAAATCATGGCAAATTGGATAATTCTACAGTTTGATAAGTTTGTTAAACAAAAAAATGTGATTTAAAATTCGTTCAATTGTGTTTCTGTGAAATATGTTTCATTGTAGTAAATTGTTTTTGAAACAATAATATTCGAAATAAAAATATAAGAACCAAATATTATATGAAACATTTTCTGTGAAACGAAATTCTATGAAATTTCTTTCTACGAAATAAGGGGCTCCCGAATTCAACATATGCGTTCATACGATACAAGAAGGTTTAGATTCGATTGTTTGCATGAGATCCGGATTCGATGCCTATGAATACGGTAACGCAAGATGTGCTATGTGAATACAATATTCGGTTTTTCCAGATCCGATGAAAATATGATTCGGCAAAATGTGACTCCTTGTGAACGTACCGTTAGCTATCCAGGTTGAATTTGTATTGACAACAATGAACAAACAAAAATGTACATTTTAAAACAATGAATGTAAATATTGCACATAAATATTGCACAACATTTTACACAACGCTATCTAGACTCATGGTAAGCATAGCTTAACTAGCTTGTGTTATGGAATCTAGAATGCGGATAAACATACTTAGATACGTTCTTTTTTTTTATAAATACATACATATTATACATAGAAACACCCAGACCAATGCAAATATACATATTCATGCATACAAATATTTGCACTGAGCGGGAATCGAACCCGCGCCTCCTGCGTAGCGGCCACGTTCACTACCGCTACGCCACGGAGGCTGTCTAAATGAATGTATATTTAAAACTACGTGTTCGAGTAATATGTTTCCTTGAAGAAACTGATAGAAGAGACGGACGAGGCTTTGTAACCTTAGCATGCCGGAAAAGACGCGAATTTCTCTCTTCTCGTCGACAAATGTAACGAGTAATTTTGGTCACATTGCAGATTTTTCTGTTATGTCTTTGGTCGAAAAGAAACTAGAGACGCGAGTCTTTCCGCTATAATGTTGGCGTAGGTTTTCCTCTTTGGGAGTCAAATGGCGGTCGATCCCGTAAAAACTAAATTATGAAAGGTCGATGGATGCAACTTGAATTTGCAATTGGATGATTGCGTGATACTTACATCTCATAATAAACACTTAAGTTTAAATGTTCTTAATCTATTTTATGATGGGTTGTTTCTACACGTTCATGTCTTTATTAATGTAAAATGTTCTCAGTTACTTAATGCTCCTATTTTGTACTAATTGTGAAAGAAAGATTTTTATCCATGTATATAATTTCTAGGTTCACGTAGCAAGTGTGGCAGACATTGCAATTTGGTGTTCAGTTATTACTGCGATGCAACCTCTAATTAAACAATAAACAGAGTGCAGTTTACGAAATCATACTGAATCATAAAAAAATATTACTTTTTTTTTAAAGTTGAAAAACTTAAGAAATTTTATCCGAACAGAGAAAGGTCGTACTACCAAACGGTGCGGTCGTCTAATTTTTATAAGACCGTGCGGTTTGGTGAAAAAAGGTGCTGATGAGCGAATGAGCCTTTGATGTAGGCTTTCTTCTCGTAGTTGGTCAGACGGCCGTCGTTATAGTAAAAGCCATATTGGGAGGTAAAAGCGTAAGAGAGTAGAGTTAATGATATTGTAGGACTCGAACTGACAAAAATGAACGATGTTTCGTCACAGTTAGGGAACCAGGTTTGTTGTAGAAAGGATATCCCGGCCTTGACGTTGGGGACTCTGTACCTCAACCACCTTTCAACTTTAAGATTAAAAAAATGCTCTTTTGCCCCACATTCCTCAAATTTAATTATTCGTTTGCCCCTGGACTAAATAAGTTTACATTATTAAAAATATACAATTAGATATCTTTATTTATATTTACAGCCTCTATATTTACAATCATTAGATTTTAAAATTATTAATTTACATACTATAACAATAATGCAGTATCTATTACGAAAATTTGTTCTTGGACATAACAATTGCCTTAGCACCAAAATCTATCAATCATTTCGATGTCTAAAATCATTAAACTGGAAATTAATAAGTTTGTCGACAATTGAATTGCCGTACCTATGTTATAAAACATAAACATAACTTATAAATGTCTTAAATCATTATACTTAATTTAGAAATCTTTAATTTGTACTTACTATTAGTGTTACACTTAACGGAATAAGCAACAGTACCGAAATATCGGATACTCGAAACAACACATTATTGTTTTAAGCTGTGGCACGTGGGAGTCGGTTATCTGTAGTCTGTCTTTTCCATGAGACTCCTGTACCAAATTGCATCAAAATCGGTACAGTGATTCGAGTGTGAAAGCGTATCAGATAGACATATCTATAGCTACTTCCGCATTTATAAAATTAGTGTAGATGTTTCATGTTCCGTTAACTCTAATACTGATGGTAGTGATCATGATACCTACTTGAAATACCTACGACGGAAATAACGTTATTCAAAATATAAAATAAATTAATAAAAACAAAACACCCGACTGATGCTGAAAAGATTGAAACAAGTTTGATTGCAGGCGATACCCATTTGCAAATCATAAACCGGATAAAAATTGATGGGCACCGCCTGCTATTGAACTTGTTTCGATCTTTTCAGCGTCAGACAGGTTAAAAACAAAAAGTTTTTATTTTAAGTTATTTTATTCTTTTTAGGTATTTTCTGTTCTGTGGGTATAACCTAAACATATTTTTGTAATCGCCTTCTAATTTCCTTCATTTTGATACCCTACTCGATAAGTTTGAGTGAAAATATTTTATGACAACATACGTTTTGGCGCCAAAAATCCAGAAGTATACGTTTTGTTTGAGATATCAATTATCGTAATCCGTGCAGTGTTTTGCAATATATTAGGTAATAAAGAATAATACAAACATATACATACGTAAGAAGAGTTGTTTTTCGCGCGTATCTTGAATGTATGTATATTCACAATACACGCGAAAAACAACTCTTCTCGGCAATCGTGTAAAAATCACATCTCTGAATGTCACAAATAAGCATCCTAGCACCTAGCATCCAATCACCGTCTTACTAAATAAAACACAGGGGCTGCGACTTCTGGTCCAGAGGTATATGAAAATCCCAAGAGCTCTGACAACTTTTATGTGCTATATAGACACAGTAAGCTTAACAAAATGCATAGCATAAGACGGGTCGAATTATGGCCTTATTCTAGTCCATCGGGAACCAACACGTTTTAATCCATGGGGCCTCATAATATTACTATAGTGAGGTTGTATATTCATTGAAGCGAGTCTGGTAAGCAGAGCGGAGCGAGACAGTTAAGTGGAACCATGTTGCTGATTATGTCTGTTCGCTCAATGGCATGGGTTAAGGCTGAGTCATCTTCTAACCATTGAATTTTTAATAATAAATGGAGTTCCTTTTTGTGTAGCCCTTACCACCGGTAGATTGGTCCCTGTTCCCGATTCCGGTAGGGCACTGTTTCTTAAATGCTTTTGTGGTTTCAGTATGTTTAAAAACTATAATTATATTCTAGGACATTTAACGAAGTGCTGTGTTTCCAATTTAAATTGTTTATAATTTTAATAATTTTAAAGTCAATAGTTTCTATACTTATTCATGATACCTTTTATGCCATGCGTTTTATTGCTCAACGCATACACTTATATCACTAGAGATGTTTAAACATTGTGTCGTTAAAACTAACAACTATTGTGATGCCAATTGTTTAAATACCTAATAATAAATCTAAATATCCCATTACACATAATAATGTCGATAAGGACTAGAACTGTCAGCGGTAACTTTAACTTAGCAATGAGGATATTATTGTACAAAATTTTTGAGCATATTGTCTTAATAAATACAGCCTTTATTTTAGACCTACAAATATTAGGAAACATTTTTTTGTACATCATAATAAATAAATGTCTAATATTTGTTGTTGATTCAGAAAATGTGATGTGTAAACGTAGTTCCGAGGCTTATCACTGTCATAATGAACTGCTCACACATTTACATAATTTACAACTAAAATATGGCTTAAAATTCATCACTATTTGAACTTTCGTTATCTTTCAGTTCTGCAGTACCTTTTTAGCCTTTCACTCTTAAACCCTAAGAAATGTATTTGAGCACATTTTGACGATCTTCGACTTCTCTTCTTCTTCGTCTTTTCTTTTGATGACCAATCTTCTTTTATCATATCAGCACCTTTTTCGGCAATCATCATTACTGGAGCATTGATGTTGCCGTTAGTTATTGTAGGCATTATACTTGCATCGATTACACGAAGACCTTCTATTCCATACACTCGTAATCTAGGGTCCACGACCGCCATAGGATCGCTCGAAGGTCCCATTTTTATCGTACATGACAAATGATAAATTGTCATCGTATACTGTCTAATATAACAGTCCCAATATTCGTCAGTAAACAGAGGTAGATGCTTGCAGTTCGGCACAGGCGTGCTGTGGAACCTGGCACCAAATCTTTTCATGGCTGTCGTTTCTCCAACGGCTACAGCAGCTTTTACACCCTCTCTTAAGACTCCAACGTCATCAGGATGTGTTAAGTAATTGTGTACCATTATTGGATAATCGAATGGATTTTTTGAACGTAGTTTAATAAACCCACGACTCTTAGGCCTAAGCATCATAGGGAATATACCGAATACATCTTCATTATTAATTTTCGCAAAAACGCTGTTGTAGAATTCATCGGTGAGACCGTGGGCCTTTTTCACTTGGGTACCTCCGTCAGACGGAGTGGAAGCTGAAGTCATCATAAATTCAATATCCGGCCAATCGTCCGACGCATTTGCATATTTAGTATTTATAAAAGCTACTACCTCCAGCCCTATACTTGATGTTAATGGTCCATCTTCAGTGATAGCGTAACGGAGTGCTGAATTAATATTAACAAGTCTACTCATGACCAAACTAACTGGATAATCTATTCGGAATACGACACCTCCAACTGCAATATGGTCCTGTAAATTTTTCCCAACTCCAGGTGCATCATGGATCACATCGATTCCTACTTCTTGCAAATGCTTAGCTGGTCCAACTCCTGATAATAGGAGTAGTTGCGGTGAAGCGACTGCACCAGCTGCTAAGATTACTTCCCGTGAAGCATAAACGACTTGTAGCTTTCCATCTCTAAGGTATTCCACTCCAAACGCTCTCTTTTTATCCTTGTCTATGAGTACTTTAGTAACATGTGAGAAAATGGCAACGTGAAGGTTCTGACGTAACCTGACTGGTCTCAAGAAAGCTTTCGCTGAAGAACACCTGGTGCCTCTGCGCATTGTAAACTGGTACCAAGCGTAGCCGGTTTGTTGGGCTCCATTTACGTCGACAATATCATAACCCATTTCCTCTCCAGCTTGTAAAAGCGCTGCTCCTATTGGCGTATTGTATGGGGCATCTTGTACAGTTAGGTATCCTCCTGAAAATTAAAAATAAGAAAAATAAATGTACGATAATTTCCTAAAACTTATGTTTATGACCAGAATACTAAGAAGGAATTACACAGGAAGGAAACCACCGTTTCAACAAGCTCGCAGATTTTACTTTTGTCCGTATCTATCTATGTCGGTTTGTCAGTTTGTTTGGAAAGTTTTGTGGCGGCCTGCTTGACCCCTAACTACGCGCTTGCGCGATACACAGCTCTGTGTCTGGGTAACGGAAAATAATATTTTCAATTCATTTGCATAACATGGCTGTAATCTCATCGCAATTATACACATAATCATACCTAATATCAAACTGTGTTTTTTTATTGTCATAAAATGTGACAGCTCGCGAGGTCTACTGTTTACAGAACTACTAGTTTTAAAAGTTCAAATTTGCCATACCTGTTCCATGATGTCTATTGTCCTTAGCTAAGTAGGGATTTCTTTGATCTTCTGATTTCTTAAAGTACGGAAGCACATCTTCATAGCCCCATCCAGGATTGCCTAATGATTCCCAGTGGTCGAAGTCACGTTTATTTCCTCTGATGTAAAGCATGGTGTTCAGAACGGAAGATCCACCAAGAACTTTGCCCTTTGTCCAAGAACAGCGTTTGTCAATCATGGCTTGACAAGCGGTATCTTGAGGCTGTGGTCTGGAAAAAAATCTCAAAGTATCAGTATTCAGATCCTAATTTGAATATTTATGTTCATTCTAACTTTATCTTATCTCCGCTAAGACCATTTGACTCCGTTCAGCTTCAAAATACTCGTATTAATTAGAATAAGTATTTATTTTAATGTCGGTATGGTTGAAATCAGTTTTATTTTTCAAAGGAATAATAAAATTATTATTATATGTTCACTTTACTGGTACGTCAATGGTGGCTATTGAAGCTGGAATCTATATATATATATATATAAATAAAAAATATTCTTTTTTGGAGAATAATCTTTTATTAGAATAGAATATTCTTTTTTGCATTTGTTGATATAATTGTACTTACCTATACTTCCAATCCAATTTACTTTTATGCAGATACAAAGATAGTAAAGGAACATCACTGATATCTGTCTCATGTCCACCAGCTTCCAGAAGCAGCACATTCCAACCTTCAACTTCTGACAACCTGTTCGCTAGAATTGCACCAGCCGACCCGCCTCCTACGACTATGAAGTCATATTTCTCTCTAAGGTGCTTCTGGTTGAATGGTCTTTGCTCAGGGTCTAGAATCTCGTAGTTGAAGTAAGCCATGGCTGCCAGCATCACCGGGATGAAGGTGAGTTTACTGATGCCAGCTATGGACAGAGCAGCTTTAGCTGCTGCTGCAACTGCGGATGCCACTCCCATTGTTTTCTAGTTATGCATTTTCAGGACCTGAAATTAATGCATACGATATATTAGTTTGGTATTTGAAAGTTGAAGTAACGGAGAAGTTAAAGAACTTAATCCCATCTTTGTTTATCATGATTTTGACAATCCAAAAACCTAGTTTCTTGAAGGATTTTTAATATCCATCTACCGCTACAGCTAAAATGTATCAATTCATAACGCACATTCCACTTGATTCTATCAGCACAGTGAACTATAGCACACTTAATTGTTTTATATCAGTAATAGCTGTGAATCAAGTGATTAAAGTTGTTTATTTGATAATCAGTAATAAAACAATCTCAATTCAATTGAAGTGTGAGAATAATAACGGTAGAGTTGAAAAATAACTAAATGATTACTTTATTGATCGTCTTTACTATGGATTGAGTAATTTACGTAATGTCTTACAACACTTAATTTGTATCTGCAGTGAGAGTGTCAGGTGTATTAGGGTTGTCAAATCGCTATTTTATTTTTACAATCATCATTTCTGCAACTGTAAATATAAGCTTAATGTGATACAGTAGCGATTATTGTTTTGGAACGCGCATATATATTGAACGATTATACCTACAGAGTCGAGTGGAGTTTAAGGCCGGGTTGCGTTTTTTTTACTTTGTATGAGATCTTTTTTTAGTAAAATTATATTGTGGTTGAGTAGAACCGAAGACATGACGAATAGTCGTGGAAAAAGACATACACGCGTGTAGAATCGCGATCATAAGCTAGTACATACTATCAAAAAATAGTAGTATAGATTTGTTTAGTAGCGTCCGAGAACTGCGACGAGACTGAACTGGACCTCTGCCCACCCGTGCATTATGTTATGACGTTCGGTGACAATCATGCGAGTTCCATAATTTTTGGTGAACAAGTTTTAAGTTCAAAATCTCCATTTTATTTCAACTAAAAACGGTTGATCTGCCTTGATGTTATTTACATAGAGACGTGCAAAGCGAAGTTAATATGCGCTTATGGCGTAAGATGCAGATATTGTTCTAGAAATTAGCATTTAAGCATTTGGAAATTTTGCTTCGTATTTTCATACTAAACATGGTTTTAGTTCGCAAGTAATTTACTATAATAACTTTTTTAATTACTAATTATTATCCTACACAAACCTTTCACTTGTAACCCACAGTCATGACTTGCGCTGCTGCATTAAAAGGCAGGTCCCGTAGACAGTTCTCCTGTTTACAGTTCAACGGCTCTTTTTGGCGCTAATATTACCAATAGAAACAAAGGTCTTATTCGCTGCGACCTTCTATAAAATATATATTAAAGAAATTTATGTAAATTGCAAAACTAATACAGTGTATTAAATATTTTGTCGGTATAATTTTTGCATGTCGATATGACTTGATTTCGCCTGCTGGTAAGCTGAATAAAGCTTAGGTCATTCGCTGCGTAAGCGGTCAACCGATTTTTGTACGCGCGGACACTTAATAAGGGACAGCCCTGTCTATAATTAAGTATGAAGGGCAGAGTGCATTAATTGGGGTACTTTCCAAACTGGATCATTTTTTGGACGGGTCTCGGAAGTAAAGGTTTTATAATAATATATTTAACAAGTATTCATTATGTAATTTGCCATTTTTTCCGTGAGAAATAAGACTTACTTGATCTATATTTTTAGAAGTATCACTGGTATGCAGAGTATTGGACTGTAAGAAAGTGGCCTCCCAGTATCAAACTTTGAGGTCACTTAGGGTAGGGTTAGGGTAGTAAGCACACATACATAACGAAATCCTTTCTCGTTTCTTCGTGGTCGTTTGTGTGACTTACGATAGTCTGTAGGAAAACCACTATCCTGTAAAGAGCTTATGACGTTGTGTAGATCGAAATCACTTGCGTACTTTTTTACGTACAGGAATGCCTTCCTCGGGAGGGAGGACCATGAACTCCTCAACTTGCACTCGGTATGGGATGGCGCGCGTGACAAGCGGCTCGACCCGTCACCCCTCTCGGCCCCCGCTCATTTTGGGATGGTCATTCTGCGCCCCCTGAAGCTCGAGTCGCCTGCGCATGCGGGCATCGAGGTACGTGAATCCGTCGCGCTCACACCACCGCTCTTGTTCCACCGTCTCCTTCTCGAGCATTACTTGCTCGCAGAAGGGGGCGCCGGCCGCCTACACATCCGCACAAGCGGTCTATCACCGCGAGCAAGGTGGCGAGCGTGAGAACTATCACTCCCAGGACCGCTACCGGCTCCCGCCTCGACGTCCTCATGAAAGAGCCGGAAAGCTTCCTCTGTCAGTCGGCTTTGGGTGCATATGAACTGCCTTTCTTCCAAAACAATTTAATATAACATTGCTTATACTGTTGATTGATGGCACTTGGTGGAACTTGCTACACATCTTCAATGAAATCACTTGTACTGTTCCACATTGATTGACATCTGATACCCAAAAAACATGTATCAACCTTTGATAATGCCGTAAGGCGAAACCGGTCAGGAAATCAATAAATAATGTGGAACAGTACAAGTGATTTCATTGAAGATAATATAACATTTTCTATGGTGTCTCAACCGACTTGCCCTTTTGCGTTCGCTTTATCATTTTAATTAGTCATACTTCCAGCAGTCATTTCCTTTACACTCGCTCGTCGAATCTGTATGCTTATGTAATCTATGCGTCAGCTTTTACAAATAATTATTTATAGGAAAAACCACATTCGATCGACCTAAATACTATATTCTATAAGAAATTTTTGGATGATTCAGTTTCCTTTCGATAAAAATTATTCATAATTTTATCGTTTGACTATTACGTGCTAAATATGTCGTCAAATGATTAAAGTATCGGTATCACCATGTAAAATGCCTAATATTGCATAATGTCTCAACAACCGTAAGCATGTAGAATATACTGCTTCCGGGCTGGTTGGCCGTGGTCCATGTGAAACTTGCGTTCCAGACGTTTCGTCGATCACTGCGGTCGACATCTTCAGTGGCGCAGGGCCGGGCGACGACAACTTCGGAGACCTTGCCTCGCCGGCGGCTGACCTGCGAGTGGCGCGATGGCTTGAGTCACTGCTGTATTTAAAGGCACGGCCGGAGCGGGGAATCGACTCACTTGATTCTGATTGGCCAAGCGCTGTGGCGCGGACGTTCTCGATCCTGATTGGTTGTTTGCACTGTGATACCGAGTGGCTCTCAGTGCTGGGTACCAATCTTTTTTTTGGAGCTGAAATCCCTCGTTTTTTCGATTAAAGTTGTTGGGATGCTTGAATATTTCGATGGCTTCTCGAAGCATACGTGGGAAGAAATGTGTTGTGGTAGCTAGAACTTTCGTGTTCTGAAATTCGATGGTATGATTCCCATCCTCTTGGGTGTGTTCTGCAACCGCTGACTTGTCGAAGTGGCAGAGGCGGCAATTACGTTCATGTTCCGACAGGCGGGTCTTAATGCTTCTTTGGGTGGTGCCCACGTATACCGAGCCACATGAGCAGGGGATTCTGTAAACTCCAGCTGACGATAGTGGATCACGCGGGTCCTTGACCGAACGGTGAAAATTCCGTAGCTGCGTCGTGGGCTTGAATATCGGCTTGATGTTACAAGCTTCTAGCAGTCTTCCGATACGATCCGTAATGCCACGAATGTATGGCAAGAAAGCCTTCCCTATCGGAGCTGGTTTTTCCTCATCCTGGTTTGTCTGCGAAGCTTTCTTTGGGTGAAGAGCTCTCCGTATCTCATGTGCAGAGAATCCATTAGCTTGGAAGGCCGAGTCCAAGTGGCGTAACTCGTTTTGTAGGTGTTGAGGTTCACAGATGGTCTTAGCTCGGTGGACCAGTGTCTTGATAACTGACATTTTTTGTCTGGGATGGTGGTTGGAGTCCTTGTGTAGGTAACGGTCTGTGTGTGTCGGCTTTCGATAGACTCGGTGACCAAGACTGCCATCTTCTTTCTTGGATACTAGGACATCTAGGAATGGTAGCTCCCCGTTCTTCTCAACTTCCATGGTGAATTGGATGTTCGGATGGATGCTGTTTAGGTGATCCAGGAACTTAGTCAGCTCCGAGTCCCCATGAGTCCAAACCACGAAGGTATCGTCCACGTAGCGGAACCAGACCTTAGGCTTCTTGGGAGCTCTATCCAGAGCATCTTCCTCAAATGATTCCATGTAAAAGTTCGCGACTACCGGGCTGATGGGGTTACCCATGGCTAAACCGTCCACTTGCTCATAGAACGTGCCGTTCCACTGGAAGTAGGAAGTCGTCAACACGAACTCGAACAGATCAGCGATGTCCTTGGAGAAGAGTGGTCGGATACGCGACATTGCCTCCCTGACCGGAACTCTCGTGAACAGAGAGACAACGTCGAAGCTGACTAGACGATCGTCCGGATGTAGTTTTAGGTTCTTGAGTTTCTCCACGAAGTGGCGAGAGTCTTTGATGTATGACGAGGATGATCCGACATGTTTTTGAAGCAGTCCGGTGAGATACTTCGAGACTGGATGAGTGGGTGAGCCGATAGTACTCACGATGGGCCGGAGCGGTACTGAAGGCTTATGGATCTTTGGTAACCCATACAACCTAGGTGGAAGAGCTTCAGACTTCTTGATGAAGCTTTGCGTTTCTTCTGGGATAGATGAACCCTTGATCAGGTTGTTTACCTGTCTCAAGATTCTTGCCGTTGGGTCTTTTGGAATCTGCTTGTAGGTAGCTGGGTCGAGAAGATCCTTGATCTTGGTCTCATAATCCTTGGTGTTAAGAACCGCTGTGGCATTGCCCTTATCAGCTTTCAGGATAACAATATCCTTGTTCGCTCTTAGGTACTTTAAGGCTTTCCGTTCTTTCTCTGTGATATTGCTCCTCGGTGGCTTGGCCCGCTGTAGAACTCTACAGGACTCTTGGCGGACCCTCTCAGCCAGTTCTTGGGGGAGTTTCCGTAGGCTTGCTTCGACGTTTGCGATAATATCTTCCACCGGAACTGATCTTGGGGCAATGGCAAAGTTCTCACCTTTGCTTAAGACTGACATCTCCTCCTCGGATAGTTGGTGGTCTGACAGGTTCACAACTACAAGTCGTTTATCCAGACTTGGACCAGACTCTTGTGCTCTTGGGAGCCTGTTAAACTTCCTCATCTGACGTGTAGTAGCCTGCTCGCTTTCCCAGGTCATGGTGTTGAAGGTTAGTTTTTCCAGGCGGTCCCAATCATTCGGTGAAAGCTCATGGGCGACTTGAAGGTGGACTCTGAGAAGATCCTGACTGAGTAGTGCCAGGGTCCGACGTGTACTGTGAATACGTTCTCGGAGAAGGGCTTTCTCTGTACGATCGTAGATTCGGTGCGAAGCGGGACTCTGTATGATCCTCTTCTGGCGCAGAAAGTGGGGCACGACGTTGCTATCCCGACAGCGGAGTAGAAATGCCAATGAAGATAAAAGATGGGCTTTTCTTTTTCTAAGTGACTCAAGGCGGCGAACTCGCTGGTGAACTTCCTCCCCGTAGAGGCGTTGAATATAAGTCTTCAGGCTTTCACGGCCGGCGTTGCATGTAGAATATACTGCTTCCGGGCTGGTTGGCCGTGGTCCATGTGAAACTTGCGTTCCAGACGTTTCGTCGATCACTGCGGTCGACATCTTCAGTGGCGCAGGGCCGGGCGACGACAACTTCGGAGACCTTGCCTCGCCGGCGGCTGACCTGCGAGTGGCGCGATGGCTTGAGTCACTGCTGTATTTATAGGCACGGCCGGAGCGGGGAATCGACTCACTTGATTCTGATTGGCCAAGCGCTGTGGCGCGGACGTTCTCGATCCTGATTGGTTGTTTGCACTGTGATACCGAGTGGCTCTCAGTGCTGGGTACCAATCTTTTTGGAGCTGAAATCCCTCGTTTTTTCGATTAAAGTTGTTGGGATGCTTGAATATTTCGATGGCTTCTCGAAGCATACGTGGGAAGAAATGTGTTGTGGTAGCTAGAACTTTCGTGTTCTGAAATTCGATGGTATGATTCCCATCCTCTTGGGTGTGTTCTGCAACCGCTGACTTGTCGAAGTGGCAGAGGCGGCAATTACGTTCATGTTCCGACAGGCGGGTCTTAATGCTTCTTTGGGTGGTGCCCACGTATACCGAGCCACATGAGCAGGGGATTCTGTAAACTCCAGCTGACGATAGTGGATCACGCGGGTCCTTGACCGAACGGTGAAAATTCCGTAGCTGCGTCGTGGGCTTGAATATCGGCTTGATGTTACAAGCTTCTAGCAGTCTTCCGATACGATCCGTAATGCCACGAATGTATGGCAAGAAAGCCTTCCCTATCGGAGCTGGTTTTTCCTCATCCTGGTTTGTCTGCGAAGCTTTCTTTGGGTGAAGAGCTCTCCGTATCTCATGTGCAGAGAATCCATTAGCTTGGAAGGCCGAGTCCAAGTGGCGTAACTCGTTTTGTAGGTGTTGAGGTTCACAGATGGTCTTAGCTCGGTGGACCAGTGTCTTGATAACTGACATTTTTTGTCTGGGATGGTGGTTGGAGTCCTTGTGTAGGTAACGGTCTGTGTGTGTCGGCTTTCGATAGACTCGGTGACCAAGACTGCCATCTTCTTTCTTGGATACTAGGACATCTAGGAATGGTAGCTCCCCGTTCTTCTCAACTTCCATGGTGAATTGGATGTTCGGATGGATGCTGTTTAGGTGATCCAGGAACTTAGTCAGCTCCGAGTCCCCATGAGTCCAAACCACGAAGGTATCGTCCACGTAGCGGAACCAGACCTTAGGCTTCTTGGGAGCTCTATCCAGAGCATCTTCCTCAAATGATTCCATGTAAAAGTTCGCGACTACCGGGCTGATGGGGTTACCCATGGCTAAACCGTCCACTTGCTCATAGAACGTGCCGTTCCACTGGAAGTAGGAAGTCGTCAACACGAACTCGAACAGATCAGCGATGTCCTTGGAGAAGAGTGGTCGGATACGCGACATTGCCTCCCTGACCGGAACTCTCGTGAACAGAGAGACAACGTCGAAGCTGACTAGACGATCGTCCGGATGTAGTTTTAGGTTCTTGAGTTTCTCCACGAAGTGGCGAGAGTCTTTGATGTATGACGAGGATGATCCGACATGTTTTTGAAGCAGTCCGGTGAGATACTTCGAGACTGGATGAGTGGGTGAGCCGATAGTACTCACGATGGGCCGGAGCGGTACTGAAGGCTTATGGATCTTTGGTAACCCATACAACCTAGGTGGAAGAGCTTCAGACTTCTTGATGAAGCTTTGCGTTTCTTCTGGGATAGATGAACCCTTGATCAGGTTGTTTACCTGTCTCAAGATTCTTGCCGTTGGGTCTTTTGGAATCTGCTTGTAGGTAGCTGGGTCGAGAAGATCCTTGATCTTGGTCTCATAATCCTTGGTGTTAAGAACCGCTGTGGCATTGCCCTTATCAGCTTTCAGGATAACAATATCCTTGTTCGCTCTTAGGTACTTTAAGGCTTTCCGTTCTTTCTCTGTGATATTGCTCCTCGGTGGCTTGGCCCGCTGTAGAACTCTACAGGACTCTTGGCGGACCCTCTCAGCCAGTTCTTGGGGGAGTTTCCGTAGGCTTGCTTCGACGTTTGCGATAATATCTTCCACCGGAACTGATCTTGGGGCAATGGCAAAGTTCTCACCTTTGCTTAAGACTGACATCTCCTCCTCGGATAGTTGGTGGTCTGACAGGTTCACAACTACAAGTCGTTTATCCAGACTTGGACCAGACTCTTGTGCTCTTGGGAGCCTGTTAAACTTCCTCATCTGACGTGTAGTAGCCTGCTCGCTTTCCCAGGTCATGGTGTTGAAGGTTAGTTTTTCCAGGCGGTCCCAATCATTCGGTGAAAGCTCATGGGCGACTTGAAGGTGGACTCTGAGAAGATCCTGACTGAGTAGTGCCAGGGTCCGACGTGTACTGTGAATACGTTCTCGGAGAAGGGCTTTCTCTGTACGATCGTAGATTCGGTGCGAAGCGGGACTCTGTATGATCCTCTTCTGGCGCAGAAAGTGGGGCACGACGTTGCTATCCCGACAGCGGAGTAGAAATGCCAATGAAGATAAAAGATGGGCTTTTCTTTTTCTAAGTGACTCAAGGCGGCGAACTCGCTGGTGAACTTCCTCCCCGTAGAGGCGTTGAATATAAGTCTTCAGGCTTTCACGGCCGGCGTTGCATGTAGAATATACTGCTTCCGGGCTGGTTGGCCGTGGTCCATGTGAAACTTGCGTTCCAGACGTTTCGTCGATCACTGCGGTCGACATCTTCAGTGGCGCAGGAAGAAGGAAGACTTATATTCAACGCCTCTACGGGGAGGAAGTTCACCAGCGAGTTCGCCGCCTTGAGTCACTTAGAAAAAGAAAAGCCCATCTTTTATCTTCATTGGCATTTCTACTCCGCTGTCGGGATAGCAACGTCGTGCCCCACTTTCTGCGCCAGAAGAGGATCATACAGAGTCCCGCTTCGCACCGAATCTACGATCGTACAGAGAAAGCCCTTCTCCGAGAACGTATTCACAGTACACGTCGGACCCTGGCACTACTCAGTCAGGATCTTCTCAGAGTCCACCTTCAAGTCGCCCATGAGCTTTCACCGAATGATTGGGACCGCCTGGAAAAACTAACCTTCAACACCATGACCTGGGAAAGCGAGCAGGCTACTACACGTCAGATGAGGAAGTTTAACAGGCTCCCAAGAGCACAAGAGTCTGGTCCAAGTCTGGATAAACGACTTGTAGTTGTGAACCTGTCAGACCACCAACTATCCGAGGAGGAGATGTCAGTCTTAAGCAAAGGTGAGAACTTTGCCATTGCCCCAAGATCAGTTCCGGTGGAAGATATTATCGCAAACGTCGAAGCAAGCCTACGGAAACTCCCCCAAGAACTGGCTGAGAGGGTCCGCCAAGAGTCCTGTAGAGTTCTACAGCGGGCCAAGCCACCGAGGAGCAATATCACAGAGAAAGAACGGAAAGCCTTAAAGTACCTAAGAGCGAACAAGGATATTGTTATCCTGAAAGCTGATAAGGGCAATGCCACAGCGGTTCTTAACACCAAGGATTATGAGACCAAGATCAAGGATCTTCTCGACCCAGCTACCTACAAGCAGATTCCAAAAGACCCAACGGCAAGAATCTTGAGACAGGTAAACAACCTGATCAAGGGTTCATCTATCCCAGAAGAACGGAGAAGGGATGCGTCCAGGGCTCTATTGGCGGTCCCTTACTGTGGAACCTATTGCTGGATCCCTTATTGCACCAACTCGGTAGCGGGACGGTTCACGTACAAGCGTTCGCGGACGATGTTGTGCTGGTGTTCGATGGGGACAGCGCTCTGGAGATTGAGAGACAGGCCAATGCCTCTCTCGAGCATGTGCGGGAGTGGGGCATCGGAAATAAGCTGAAATTCGCACCGCACAAAACTTGTGCGATGGTTATCACGCGGAGGCGGAAGTACGATGACCCACGCCTCAGCATGGGCGGGATAGACATTGGACTGTCCAAAGAAATCAAAATCCTGGGGCTCACCATCGACCACAAGCTCACCTTTAACACCCACGTCACAAACGTATGCAGGAAGGCGATCGGGATTTACCACAAGCTGGCGAGGATGGCCCGGATTAGTTGGGGATTGCATCCCGAGGTGATCCGGACCATTTACAACGCCGCTGTGGAGCCGACGGTGTTGTATGCCGCCAGTAGCTGGTGTCCTGCGGTGGAGAAGCTTGGTGTTCAGAAGCAGCTGAATGTGGTGCAGCGCGGTTTCGCGCAAAAGCTTTGTAAAAGCTACCGCACGGTCTCTCTACACTCGGGGTTGATCTTGGCTGGGATGCTCCCTCTGGACCTCAGAGTTCGCGAGGTGGCCTCGTTGTACGAGGCCAAGAGAGGAGTGCCCCAGTCATGGTTGAAGGATAGGGAGATCGAGCGGATGTCTTCGGCTATTGAGGCTCCTCACCCCGCGGAGCATATGAACCTGGAGTTCGTAAGTCTGGTAGACGAGGAACACTTCCAGCGCGTCAAATCGCAGACGCAGGTACAGATCTACACGGACGGGAGCAAGATTGAGGGTCGTGTCGGCGCCGCGTTATCCATATGGGATAACGGGGCCGAAACAAAGGCCCTCAAACTTGCTCTCGCCCCGTACTGCACCGTCTACCAAGCAGAGCTCCTGGCCATATGCAAAGCGGCCAGTGAGGCCCTCAAGCGCGGCGCGGCCACATTCGGCGTTTTTAGCGACAGCAGAGCCGCACTCATGACGGTAACCAACCGTCACGCCCTCCACCCCCTGGCAGTTGAGGCCAGAGCCACCATCAAGCGGGGATTGACCCAGGGCAAGGACATATCCTTATTCTGGGTCAAGGCCCACGCCGGGTTGGAGGGTAATGAGCGAGCCGACCAGCTCGCCAAAGAGGCGGCTCTGCGGTCGAAAATTGCGCCGCATTACAGCCTGTGCCCCGTCTCTTTCGTGAAGCGGGGTCTGCGTCAGACCTCTCTTCACGAATGGAACGAAAGGTACAGGCTGGGCCATACGGCTTCTGTCACCAAGCTTTTCTTCCCTTGCGCTCTGGAGGCATACAGCATCGTCCGCAAGCTGGAGCTTTCCGGCACCACCACCCAGCTCCTAACGGGGCATGGTGGGTTCGCCGAATACTTGACTCGTTTCAAGTGTAGGGAGGACCCATCATGCGCCTGCGGACTGGGGGTGGACGAGACAGTCGTCCACTTATTGGTGGACTGTCCGATCCATTTAAGGGCACGGTACGACCTGGAGCAAAAAATAAATTTGGCAATTACCATAAAAAATTTACCGACTCTGATGACTAGAGACTACCAAATACATTTCCTCGAATACTGGGATAAAATTGTGAAGATAGTTAATAAAAGAAATAGCAACTAAATATCTCGAGCATTTATTATCAATAATAAAATGGTTGCAGATAATAATTGAGTAGGAAATAGTATTATATAAAAATAGTTTAGATTTAAGAATCCATGTACATTAATTTAGAAAAATAAAAAACATAGCACTCATCAACATCCCCCCCCCCCCCCCCTATCCCATGGTATGAAAGGAAAAGAATGAATGTGCGAGAGGAATAAATGCGAGAACTAGAATGACAAAGAGGCCGGAATGAAAGCGTGACACATCTTTTATAAGTAAATAACCTCAAAATATGAACCCTGTGAGGGTTTCGAAGATAGAAGCCTAGCTATAAATAATGTTAGTAGGAGAATAGGCTTCCACGAAGTGCCCGCACGCAGTGGAAGGTGCTAGTATTTAAAAAAAAAAATAAAAAAAAAAAAAAAAAAAAAAAAAAAATCCCAGAAGAAACGCAAAGCTTCATCAAGAAGTCTGAAGCTCTTCCACCTAGGTTGTATGGGTTACCAAAGATCCATAAGCCTTCAGTACCGCTCCGGCCCATCGTGAGTACTATCGGCTCACCCACTCATCCAGTCTCGAAGTATCTCACCGGACTGCTTCAAAAACATGTCGGATCATCCTCGTCATACATCAAAGACTCTCGCCACTTCGTGGAGAAACTCAAGAACCTAAAACTACATCCGGACGATCGTCTAGTCAGCTTCGACGTTGTCTCTCTGTTCACGAGAGTTCCGGTCAGGGAGGCAATGTCGCGTATCCGACCACTCTTCTCCAAGGACATCGCTGATCTGTTCGAGTTCGTGTTGACGACTTCCTACTTCCAGTGGAACGGCACGTTCTATGAGCAAGTGGACGGTTTAGCCATGGGTAACCCCATCAGCCCGGTAGTCGCGAACTTTTACATGGAATCATTTGAGGAAGATGCTCTGGATAGAGCTCCCAAGAAGCCTAAGGTCTGGTTCCGCTACGTGGACGATACCTTCGTGGTTTGGACTCATGGGGACTCGGAGCTGACTAAGTTCCTGGATCACCTAAACAGCATCCATCCGAACATCCAATTCACCATGGAAGTTGAGAAGAACGGGGAGCTACCATTCCTAGATGTCCTAGTATCCAAGAAAGAAGATGGCAGTCTTGGTCACCGAGTCTATCGAAAGCCGACACACACAGACCGTTACCTACACAAGGACTCCAACCACCATCCCAGACAAAAAATGTCAGTTATCAAGACACTGGTCCACCGAGCTAAGACCATCTGTGAACCTCAACACCTACAAAACGAGTTACGCCACTTGGACTCGGCCTTCCAAGCTAATGGATTCTCTGCACATGAGATACGGAGAGCTCTTCACCCAAAGAAAGCTTCGCAGACAAACCAGGATGAGGAAAAACCAGCTCCGATAGGGAAGGCTTTCTTGCCATACATTCGTGGCATTACGGATCGTATCGGAAGACTGCTAGAAGCTTGTAACATCAAGCCGATATTCAAGCCCACGACGCAGCTACGGAATTTTCACCGTTCGGTCAAGGACCCGCGTGATCCACTATCGTCAGCTGGAGTTTACAGAATCCCCTGCTCATGTGGCTCGGTATACGTGGGCACCACCCAAAGAAGCATTAAGACCCGCCTGTCGGAACATGAACGTAATTGCCGCCTCTGCCACTTCGACAAGTCAGCGGTTGCAGAACACACCCAAGAGGATGGGAATCATACCATCGAATTTCAGAACACGAAAGTTCTAGCTACCACAACACATTTCTTCCCACGTATGCTTCGAGAAGCCATCGAAATATTCAAGCATCCCAACAACTTTAATCGAAAAAACGAGGGATTTCAGCTCCAAAAAGATTGGTACCCAGCACTGAGAGCCACTCGGTATCACAGTGCAAACAACCAATCAGGATCGAGAACGTCCGCGCCACAGCGCTTGGCCAATCAGAATCAAGTGAGTCGATTCCCCGCTCCGGCCGTGCCTATAAATACAGCAGTGACTCAAGCCATCGCGCCACTCGCAGGTCAGCCGCCGGCGAGGCAAGGTCTCCGAAGTTGTCGTCGCCCGGCCCTGCGCCACTGAAGATGTCGACCGCAGTGATCGACGAAACGTCTGGAACGCAAGTTTCACATGGACCACGGCCAACCAGCCCGGAAGCAGTATATTCTACATGCAACGCCGGCCGTGAAAGCCTGAAGACTTATATTAACCGTAAGCAGTTGGAATTTCCCGGTCATATTTTTAACGGCTTGAATAGTTTCTACAGAACATAAATGCCAAACATAACTATTGGTTGTGTTCCTGTGAGTAAGGTCATCGGAGCTCTCTGGGAAGTGGGACAGGGTCGGCAGCATGCGAGCGCATCTTTGGTGATGCGTGTGTATTTCGGTACTTTCGGCACTGGTACCGGTAAAATCTTGCGTTGCGTGGTTGCACTTGCTTGCGGGTGTATGACCCGGCCAGTGGGTTAGGTTGGTTTAAGCCCCGTAGTTGTCACTAGAACCCTATATACCCATTTCACAATATATATAATTATACAAGTCTGTCAATTTCAGGCTCATGTAGTCTTGCTAAACTAAATATGTTAGATATTATCAGGTGAAAGATTGACTGATGGCTTGAAGAAGGTAGTTGGGACGGGCGGAATGGGGTAGGTGGTGGATGCGGTGCTAGGGTTTACTATAAGAGACGACTGACCTCCCAACGCTGAGAGAAACGCCTGCGCCAGAGTATTTTTTTCTTGTTGCTTTGAGCCTTAAAGCTAACATATATACATATAGCCAACTGGCTATGAAAATAAAGCAGTCAGTAATCATGGCATATCGATTATGTATAGTAATGTTTATTATTACATATATTATCCAATAGGTATATACACATAAATGACAGTGTTCACGTCGTTGTTTTATTTACGTAAGTATTGCATAAGGAGGCGACGCGCAATACTCCGCCTTGTGCTCACCGACTCGTCTTTACATTTGTTTACAAGTTAACTTTTTAATTTGATGTAAAATGCAACAGTGTACGACTAAGGCCACGTTTGCATCAAAGATGAGCAAGGTAGCTGAGCGGTGTGAAGATGCTTAGCAAAACAGTGGCACGGTGTGAGTGTTTCCACCTGAGATGTGCTAAGCTGCGAGAATCCATCGCGTCGCGACACTTGAAAGCGAACGTTACGCCTGCCGTCTCGCACAACAAATCCGTAGCCATTGAGCGTTTCTGTATAAAAACCTCGTTCCGCTGTGCCGTTTTACTAGAACTAAACTGAGCGATGTTAGATAAATGAATTGATTCTGTAAGTTCTTAACAAACACATCCCTCGCTACGCATTCTCGCATATCTCTAATGGAAACTCAGCTTAAAGGTTACCCTGCTTTCTTTTTTTTCATGATGTGGGTGGTATTTTGTAAGCTAGATGAAGGCACCAAGCGTGTACAAATATTGGTATGTAGGTTTTGTTAGTATTGTAGGTATGTTAATTTTCGAGGATAATATGTCCTTTCACATAAATAAACTTTCTCAGATTAGCCTCTTGGTAATGACAAACGTGAAGTGTATGTTGGAAGAGTCTGTATGCCTTTTATACATATTCATTGATTCGTTTTCGCGTTGAGTAACAAATATTTTACGTTTAGTTAACTGCCTAGGCAGTTAATTGGACGGCAGAAGAAGGCAGTTATATAGCTTTTTAATACAAACGTACCTATATAAAAATCTGTCTCAGAGTTTTAGGATCATACGCGAACAAAAACATTTACAGATTTTTTATGGATACGAGTTTGTCTATGAATATGGGAACCGGGGCACGAGCAATTCCTTAATGATTGCCACATCTGAGGCCACCTGCACACTGAGCCACTAGGTTTCCACGGTACACTTAAATAAAACTATGGTTCGCCTAAGTATAATTAAATATGAAGTTATGTTCGTCTTTCAGTCCGTAATAATCTAATTGGACATTTTTTAGTCTACATTTTCATACTTTTCGCTATTTAAATAGGTTTTTAGGTTACCTCCACTTATGACAACCTACTTCATTTCAAGGTCAAAAACGTTAACTTGAACTTTTACGCAATCTCATTGCGTGACATCTAAAATGAATTAAGTTTTGAAGACAGAAACAGAACCTTTAAGCACCTTTTTCATCTGTTTGTAAACCAATTTTACCAAACTAACTTTTAAACTCTCGCGTTCCATGATATTAAAATAAGAAAACGGGAAGTAACGCGATCATGGTATAGGTACTTACATACCTTTGATTGCCTGACGTTTCGATCAGGTTACACCGGCCGTGGTTTTACAAATTTGAAATGTAGTTTGTGTGTTATTTGTTCGAGTAGAATCTTGCAACTCGATTTTGAAGCAGATATATCTTCAACCGATTTTGATAAAAGTTTGCATACACGTTTAAATCTGATGTACGCTTGTGCCGGTGCTTGTGACGGCCCTGGGGGTGAGAGTGCTCACGCTCTCCATCCTGCTCGCGGCGATGGTCCGCTGCACGGATGCGTGGGCGGCCAGCGCCTTCTTCTGCGAGCAGGTCATGCTGAAGGAGACAGCAGAGCAGGCGCGGCGCGGCGAGTGAGTGAGACTCGCGGACATCGCTGCCCGCGTTCGTAGGCGGCTTGGGCGTTGGAGGGCGCAGACCGACCTACGCCCCACATGAGCGCGGGCCTGACGGTGACGGTTGGAATTGCCCGTTACCCTAGCAGAACCAGGCCACGGCAGCAGCGCGCATCGTAGAACGATGCGCGCCCCCCCATACCGGGGCGGGTCGGGGACCGCGTGGTCAGGGCCAGACCGAGAGGAATGGCCCTGCAGCCGGGTGCGAGGGATATGTCGCGAGACAACTTCACCTTCGGCCTAGCACATCGACCCACAGACGGCGTGCGATTTAGTCGATTCGAGTCCGACATAACCTCCCCCTCCGGCTCCGGAGGGAGTGGGGGGGGGGGGGGTATCCGTGGGGATTTTATCATCCCGCGCATGCACAATTGCATCAACTTTCTAACATAGCCCGGTATCATAGCGCACATGATGAAGAACAGACGTCTGGAATTCAGGTCAAGTTATGCAAACTGTACTGTTATGCTATCATGATGTTATTATTTCTTAACTGCACGACAACAAAGGCATGTTCTAACATCTTATGGCCTATTGTTATATCTTAAAGTTATCAAACAATTTGATTTGTTATTGAGTTATTGATTTAATTGGATGCACCTGGTATAATCGCTGAGTTGATCATGCCTTACGCTTTTATACGCAAAGGGGTAAACAGGAATGTATTTTAGGTCTCATATAATTACAGGCTAGTTTATTGTAGTTCCGAATACTTTTAAGGGCAATTCTAACGGCAGTTAAGCTAAATTGCTTGTGTTAGGAGGTTCATGTCCGTAATATAATGGCCCAAACAACTAAGCTACCGAGGTTTTTTTATCAACAACCCGACCTAGTCCTTTTTTTAAACAACTGAGGTGGCAGACAAGCGCACGGCCCACATGATGTAAAGTGGTTACCGTGGCCTATGGACGTGTGCAACACCGAAGGAGTCACACTTGCCGACCCTGTAAAGATAAAGTGTAAGGGGGGAGGGGGGGGGGGAGAGTTCTGGCCTAGCACTAGAGCAATGTGATGCAACACGGTGAAATACCGTGCATGGTAAAGGAAACCGCGAGGCACAACTAGTAAACCAATAAAATGTTATGTATTTCGATGTTAAGATTGTTTATAAATTCGTTAATGTGCAAATAACTTTTGTCGTTAATTTTACATTAAGTTTATTATATAACTTTGATGAAGTATTGCGAAATGGCTATAGAATCTGATGAATCATTGCTTGTATACTGTTGTGGAGTTTGTGGTGCTTCACCCAGCTGATGATCGTGTGACTGCGGTTTTGCGGTTGTGAGTTTGTACCTTCCACTAGGATGAGAACAGGGTTCGTAGGAATCAATGAAGATTTTATTACAATAGTTGAAATATGTACTGTATTTCTTATTAATAGATTTACAAATATATAATTAATGACAGACGTAATGCACTGTGTGTGCTCGAAAGGATTGTGAATCGTTCGGCCGCCGCCGTCCGCGCGCCGCGCTCCGCTGCTTTCATCCCCGCCGCCGCGCCGTCCCGCCAAGTTTACGCCTTCGCGCCGCCAGGTGGTGTTACTCGTTAACATGCTCCCGGCTTTTGGAAGCATCAGGTTCCAAAGAGGCTTTCTGTGGATCAAAAAGCGGACATATTTTGGGGTAGGAACGCCGAATAGTTCCTGCTGCCGTCTTAATTGTCGCCACACGTGAGATGCCATCCTTGCCAGTGAACGTCTCCAGTACTCGTCCTAGTTGCCATTTCAGTGGTGGTAAATGGTCCTCCTTAATTAAAACCAGGTTGCCAGGAACGAGTGTATCCTGGTTGAGCTGCCACTTCGTTCTCTTCTGTAGTTCTGAAAGGTATTCAGTTGACCAGCGATGCCAGAAGTTCTGCCTCATCTGTTCTACGCGATCATATCGTGGAAGGCGCTGCGAAGCTGTAGTCGTCAAGTCGTGGCTGGCAGGTGCAGTGAGCGGCCGGCCAATCAAGAAATGAGCGGGAGTCAAGGGAAGCAGGTCGCTTGGTTCTGTGGACATGGGGGAAATAGGACGGGAGTTGAGGACGGCCTCAATTTGAGCTAACACCGTACTCAACTCCTCATATGTTAAATGCGCATTCCCCACGATACGACATAGGTGAAACTTGCAAGACTTAACCCCCGCCTCCCATAGACCACCAAAATGAGGCGAATATGGCGGAATAAATGTGAATTCTATCAAGTTATCTACTGTGAAATTCAAAATATCTGATTTATTTGACTCTAAAAATTTTGAAAATTCCTTTAAAGCTCCGACAAATGTCTTACCATTATCTGAGTAGATTTGCAACGGTTTGCCGCGTCGAGAGATAAATCGTTTGAGCGCCAGTAAATATGCATCAGTGGTGAGGTTTGTGACCAATTCCAAATGTATTGCACGCGTTGTGAAGCACACGAATAAACATATGTAACACTTAACTAACTTCGCGCCCCTACCCACGCGATTTAACATAAAAATTGGCCCAGCATAGTCAACACCACAACGTATAAATGGATACCCTGGCTCCAACCGCTCACTAGGTAAGTTTCCCATCTGTATGGTCAATGGCTTAGCTCGAATACGCTTACATTTCAAACAGTTATGCACTACTTGTTTAGCCAAATTGCGACCTCTAATAGGCCACCAAGATTCACGTATTGTAGCCAATAACAATTGAGGTCCAGCGTGTAATAAGACCGTATTGTGATGGTATTCAAATATAAGGCGAGTAAATGTGTGTCGACCACACAATAACAAAGGATGTTTTTTATCGTAGGTAAATGAGTCAGATTGCGATAATCGACCTCCTACTCTAATAAGATTATGTTCATCCAAAAATATATTCAAACTAGAAATGCTGCGTGGACATTTAAATGAACGATTATGCTTTAAATTATCATAAATATCTGTAAAGGATTGCTGCTGTGCTATTCGCGTTAAAGTTCTAACAGAATTATTTAATTCGTCCACAGACAAACAGCCTGTCCGACGCTGTGTATATTGTGATTTTTGTATACGACTGTTATGTATGAACCGAATAATGTAAGCCATAACGCGACGCAAACGATTGAAACATGAAAAGCGTTCAAATAAAGAAAATTCTGAGCTTATCTGAATTAACGCAGAGGTTTTAATAGATTTTAACTCCGGTAATTCATCATAACTAATGTCATAACAACGAACAACTTGTTCCCATTCTGTGTTAGGGGTTTGCAAAAATGCAGGCCCGTGCCACCACAAATCACACGACTTTAGAATATCTAAGTGCATTCCGCGCGACACTAAGTCAGCTGGGTTGTGTTTACCAGCGATATGAAACCACGGTTTATCGCCTGTCAGCTCATTTATTTCGATTACACGATTCTGTACAAATGGTTTCAGTAAATTAGGTGACATCTTAAGCCATCCTAAAACCACAGTTGAGTCTGACCAGAAATAAACATTATCAAACGTTAATCGTAATGAATGTGTTATCTTTGAATACAATTTCGCACCTACTAACGCACCACATAATTCTAAGCGCGGAACGGAAACCGGTTTCACTGGAGCTACCTTACTCTTTGCGCACAACAAGTGGACGTTTATTGATGTGAATGTATAGCTTCGTATATAGGCGCAGGCTCCGTAGCCAGATAACGCGGCATCCGACATAATATGCAACTCAATTTTGTGTGTATTATTTCCTATTACATGACGTGGGATGCGTATATCTGACAGATTATGTAATTTGTTAATAAAATGTTGCCATTCTACTAATATTAATTTAGGAACCGGATCATCCCAGCCTATTTTGGATAACCATAGCTTTTGTAAAATTATTTTAGCGATAACAATAGTTGGTGTAATCAAACCCAAAGGGTCGTATGTCTGCGCGATGACTGAAAGAATGTTACGTTTAGTGGCCTGCGTTACATTCTGATCATGTATAGTATCAAAGTGTAACTCATCTGATGAATAGAACCATCCCATACCTAACGTTTTAGTGTTACAGTTTTCACCCAATGATAATTCCTTAGAGGGACACTGCAACTCAGATTGTGACACTGATGAGTTAAATACCCACTTCCTAAGAGGAAAACAAGCTGATTCTAAGACTTTAGAGACACCGTTACATATTTCTATTAACGTTTGCATATTATCATGTCCCGTGACCAAGTCATCAGCGTAAAAATCGTCATTAATAACTTGTGCAATGACGTCATCCTTACATTCTAACGCGAGTTGTCTCAAACACCTAATACTAAGATAAGGTGCGGACGCGGTACCATACGTTACCGTGTTAAGCTGAAATACACCGAGAGGATCAGATGGATCTTCTCTCCAAAGAATTAATTGTAGATTTCTTTGATTAGGGGCCACTAATATTTGGCGATAGAATTTCTCAATGTCGGCGCATGCAACGTATTTAAATTGCCGGAATCGAAGTAAAATTCCGAACAAGTCATTTTGTAACGCAGGGCCTATGTGCTGAATATCATTTAATGATTTACCTGACGTTGACTTTGCACTTGCATCGAATACTACCCTAAGCCTAGTGGTGGAACTGTGTTCTCGGTAAACACCGTGATGAGGCAAAATATAATATGGAGAATCATATTCAAAAATGCGACTCATGTGTCCCAAGCTTAAATATTCATTCATGAAATCGTTATACATTTTTCTATACGTTGGCGAACCTTTAATTAGTTTTCGTTCGAGTGCTAGAAACCGGTTTTGAGCCATAGAAAAGGTGTCGTGTAACCCATCAGCTGACTCACTTAAAGGAATGCGTACAGAAAAACGGCCCTTATCATCACGTAAAGTAGTTTCCTTGAATAAATTTTCGCATGCGTGTTCTTCCTTCGTGAATTTATTGGAATTTATTATTATTTCTTCAAGTTCCCAAAAACGTTTCAGATCAGACTCTAGTGTTTGTGTAAGGTTACATTGAATTTGCTTAGCGTGTGAAATAGGTTTATGAACAATACCCGATATGATCCACCCAAGTTGTGTGTTCTGTAAGTACGGACCATTAGGTAATCTAACCAGACCTTCAGACAACAGGTCCCAGAATCTGTCTGCCCCTATGAGTAAATGAATTTCACTAGGAGAACAGAAATCAGGATCGGCTAGTTGAATATAGTCGGGTATTTCAATGTAATTTTTAACATTTAATTTTGGTAATTGTGATGTAATGCAAGACAAAACTATACAATTAAAGCGTGTGTGATATGAAGTAGTTTTAGATCGCATTTCAATGTGTCATGATTGTGTGGATTGTGAGATAGTATTACCTACTCCTCTTACTTGTACAGTGGACTGTATCAATGGAATGTTAAGTTTTTTGCATAGTGATTCGGATATAAAACAGTGTTGACTCCCGTTATCTAAGAGCACTCGAGTTGTGTGAAATACGTTATGTTCGTCCGCCACTTCCACCAATGCAGTTGACAATAATACAGGTTGCGTATAATAATGTGTGTTGCTATTATTGTTAACCTTAGAGGATGTGTGTGATTTGTGAGAGGCGGAGTGATGTGTGTGTGTGGCACTTGTACTGGGACCGGGCTGAGAAGCAACTTGTGTGACGTGTGCCTGTGCAACAGCTGATGAGGTACAAGTGTCTACAGATTCGTTGTGAATTAAAGTGTTATGCTTTTTATTACATTGCTTGCATGGTCCGTACCAACACTCGTTGACTACGTGACCTGTGCGTAAACAGTTACAACATAACCCTTTCTCTTCAATTATTTTTAATTTATCCTTAAGAGACAAACTAAGAAAACCCTCACATGAGTATATAGGGTGATTAGAACCGCACATGTTACATTTGTAACGTGAATTGGATGATTTTTTACTCTCTTTGTGTGTTGTGAGGTAGCTGTGTGATTTTGTCAGCAATGATTGTTTGGGTTTAGTATTGTGAGTGTGAGTGTCTGTTTGTTTGACTTGAGAGGGCTTAACCGTTTCTAGAAAATCAGCTCGATCTTTAAGAAATTTCATTAAATCTGATAATAACAATTTTGTATCCGTTGAAGTATTCATGAAACTACTTTTGTGAAGCTCCCATTCACGCTCAGTTGATGAATCTAATTTTGATACTATAATATAGATAACTAATGTATCCCAGGTTTCAGTGGGTTCACCTAATGTCTTTAATGCACGAATGTTTCTCAAAACGGTGTCTATTAATTTTCGTATTTGAGTAGCCGATTCTTTACTCATTGCTTGTGCAGAGAATAAAGCTTTAACGTGGTTATTAACAAGCAAACGATTGTTATTATACCTATTCTCTAAAAGACTCCAAGCAACTAAATAATTATCGCAAGAAAATTCTAGTGCCTTAATTACTTGTAGTGCATTACCGGTCAATATTGAGCGTAAGTAGTGGAACTTCTGAATACTATCAAGATTGTCACTATTGTGAATGATAGACATGTAAGTATCGCGAAATTCAAGCCACTGGTCATAGCTACCATCGAACTTCGGCAATGAAATTGTGGGTAATTTGATACCGTTCGGAACGCGACTTTGAGTTTTGACGTTCTGAGCACAATTATTATCTTTTAAAATACATTTACACTTGGCCACAATAGCATAAAACTGATTCTCAAACGATTCTCTCTCTTTCAACTCGTTTTCTATCTGACTAGAGCAAACAATCAAATCTAGCTCGTCCTGAATTATAGAAAATTGTTCAAATAGCGATTTAAATCTATCAAGACGCTCCTGTAATTCAGTTATAAGAGCTTCTGTTCTTTGCAAATCATCTAAATTTTGTACATATTTCGTGAACAATGTGAGTTTACCCTTAACACAACCCCGTTTTTTGACTAAATCGCGAATAATATCATCGTTACTTTCTATATCTACAAGAGAATGCTTCTTTTTCGTCATTTTGGTGATGTATGAGAGAAAAGAATCAAGTACTTACAGTTTGAAGGGCGTTCGAAGGGCAGTGTGAATATGTCGGTACCTGACAAATGCACAAAAAACGATATTAGCTCAGGATTAGGAAGGAAAAATCGTTGATTGACCTGACCGTCGCTGCAGATGATGCTCCAGATGATCGCCAGATGAATCCGCGCTCGTAGGACCAAATGTTGTGGAGTTTGTGGTGCTTCACCCAGCTGATGATCGTGTGACTGCGGTTTTGCGGTTGTGAGTTTGTACCTTCCACTAGGATGAGAACAGGGTTCGTAGGAATCAATGAAGATTTTATTAAAATAGTTGAAATATGTACTGTATTTCTTATTAATAGATTTACAAATATATAATTAATGACAGACGTAATGCACTGTGTGTGCTCGAAAGGATTGTGAATCGTTCGGCCGCCGCCGTCCGCGCGCCGCGCTCCGCTGCTTTCATCCCCGCCGCCGCGCCGTCCCGCCAAGTTTACGCCTTCGCGCCGCCAGGTGGTGTTACTCGTTAACATATACTTATTACTGATGAGGCAAACGAGCTCACAGGCAAACCAACAGTGGGGGAATAAAATTCACAGGAAGCGTTACACTAAAGTTACGCTGTAGGTGAGGCTTCTCTGAATCTCGCAGTTTGATTTTTTGAAGTGAAACTTCTTTAGCGGCGTTGGATGGGTAAAAAGTGTTGTTTGTTGTTGATTGGTCAAGTGGTTGAAGGCCACTTGACCTTTGAACCGTAACCGACGACTGACGTCATACAACATTAGCAAAAGTTGGTTTATTTTGTTAGATACGCTAAGAAGCTTCGTAGCTTAGCGTTAAGCGCTTGGACTGTAAGTCCTTATGGTTTCAGATATTACCGGGTTCGAACCTGGGCTTCTGACACTTTTTGTAAATATTTTTGAAGTGAAAGCTTCTTTAGCGGCGTTGGATGGGTATAAAATGCGGCGGTAAGGCCCATCATGGGGGAGTGGCTAGAGAGGCCACACGGTAGCTTCTCGTACCGTCAGACGCAGATTATCACCGGGCACGGTAGCTTCGGGCGGTATCTGCATCTGATGGGTACTGAGCCAACGCCCGAGTGCCATCACTGCGACGCGAGCGTGGACTCGGGGCTGCACACGCTCACCGAGTGCCCGGCGTTTGAGACGCCGAAGCGGGAGCTTGTGGCGGTCCTAGGGGTGAGAGTGCTCACGCTCTCCACCCTGCTCGCGGCGATGGTCCGCTGAGCGGATGCGTGGGCGGCCAGCGCCTCCTTCTGCGAGCAGGTCATGCTCGCGAAGGAGACAGCAGAGCGGGCGCGGCGCGATGGGCGAGAGAGGCTCGCTGACATCGCTGCACGCGCCCGAAGGCGGCTCGGGCGTCGGAGGGCGCAGACTGACCTCCGCCCCCCATGAGCGCGGGCCTGAGGGTGACGGGTGGAGCCGCCCGTCACCCTAGCAGAAGCAGGCCACGGCGGCGGCGCGCATCGTAGGACGATGCGCGCCTCCCCACACCGGGGTTGAGTCGGGGACCGCGTGGTCCCCCCTTTCCCGAGGAGGGCCAGACCGAGAGGGTCAGCCGGGGTGCGAGGGATATGTCGCATGACAACCTCACCTTCGGCCTAGCACTACGACCCAGAGACGGCGTGCGGTTTAGTCGGTTCGAGTCCGACATAACCTCCCCCTCCGGCTCCGGAGGGGTGGGTATCCATGGGGATTTCCCGCACGTAAAAAAAAAAAAAAGGGTGTAAAATGATAAGGAAGCGTCAGGATTAGTTAATCTTTGAACCGTAACCGACGACTGACGTCATACAAGATTAGGTACAGACTATCTATTTTGCAAGTTACGATAGATAGCGTCGTAGCTTAAACGGTAAGCACTTCGACTGTAAGTCCTTATAGTTTCAGATAGTATCTGGTTCAAACCACCTGACATTCAGGGATTTTTTGTGATTGTTTTTTCTTATTATAATTGATTACTTTTGGTGATTATTTTTTCTTTTTGTAATTTATTACTTTTTATGATTATTTTGTCTTTCTGTAATTTATTATTTTTTGTGATTATTTTTTCTTTTCATAATTTATTAATTTCTTCTGACAGAAAATTAGCAGAAAATAAGTGATAGGTTCTATGATTAGCGCTATATTATAGGTATGGTATGGTATGTTCTTTTTTATCTTTTTCTATGTATATAACGAAGAAAGAAAAAAAGACAATGTTTTCACTTCTGCCGGCACTCCCAGAGTGCAACCCGTCTTTTTTTTCTTTTTGTAATTTATTACTTTTTGTGATTATTGTTTCTTTCTGTAATTCATTAATTTCTCCTGACAGAAAATTAGTGGTAGGTTCTATGATTGGCGCTATATTATAGGTATGGTATGGTATGGTGTGTTCTTTTTATCTTTTTCTCTGTATATAACGAAGAAAGAAAGAAAGAAAAAGTTTTCACTTTTGCCGGCACTCCCGGAGTGCAACCCGTCTTTTTTTTATAGGACACGTCAATTTGACTTGACATCGCCTGTTGGTAAGCTGAAGGCAAAGTCTCAGGAACGAGAGTGCCACCATTGTTAGTAGCTTGACGGCCTCATCAGATGCTTTTTCATGCCACGCTTGATGAATCTTGATGATAATGCGCTTGATGATGATCAAATGAAATGAAAGTTTATTTGTCAGAATATGGGTACAGAAGTTTTGGATGTTTGTATTTTAGGTGCAAGCCATACTCTACCACTGTGTGGCATACAAAAATACGTCTTACAATTAAAATTAAATTATTCGATACTTAAAATTATCATATATTAGGGGTTAAAGTATGAAATTGCCGATTTGTACTGACAAATTGAAATTCGTTTTTTTTTTAATTTAACGTATTTATTTAATCAAAATAATTACCATTATTATCTATACATTGCTGCCATCTAGTAGGAAGGTCATTTATGCCTTTGCGATAGAACTCTGGTGATCTAGATTCGACAAACTGTGTGAAAGCATTTTGTACTGCCTCCTGAGAAGAAAACTTTTTATCACATAGAAAATTGTCCAAATCACGAAAAAAATGGTAGTCTGTTGGAGCAAGGTCTGGCGAATACGGAGGGTGACGGATAGTTTCTAATTGCAGTTCCTGTAGAGTTAAAACGGTTTCTCGTGCTGTATGAGGTCTCGCGTTATCATGGAGCAATAATGGTGAAGATCGATTCATGAGTCGGGGCTGTTTCACTGCTAGTTTTGCTATCATTGTTCGGAGTTCGGCACAGTAGACATCTGCCGTTATTGCTTGACCAGATCGTAGAAAGCTATAGTGAATAACACCATGCTGAGACCACCAAACAGTTACCATTACCTTTTTATTGGTAAGCTTTGCTTTAGGACACTGTTGTGGCGTTTCACCTGGGGTCAGCCATTGCATTTTTCGCTTACGGTTATCGTAAAGAATCCACTTTTCATCACATGTCACAATTCGATCCAATATTCCTTTATTTCTGTATCGATTCAACAAGGCAACACAAGTTTCAACACGCATTTCTTTCTGCAGATCAGTCAAATCATGAGGTACCCATTTTTCAATTTTTTTTATTTTATTGATTTGACGCAAATGAGTCAATATTGTTGGTAAGGTAACGTTAAACCATGCAGCTAATTCCTGGGTAGTTTGGCTCGGATCGGCTTCCACCATGTCTTTCAATTCATTGTTATTCACCTGTGTGGACGGCCTTCCTCGTGGTTCGGTATTCAAATCAAAGTTTCCATCACGAAAGCGTTTAAACCAAAATCGCACGGTGCGTTCATTAGCAGTCCCCTCTCCAAACGCAACATTGATATTGCGAGCTGTTTCTGCCGCGTTAGTTCCGCGTCGGAACTCGTATTCAAAAATCACTCGAATTTTCGAAGTATCCATCTTTCTTGTCTAAGCTGAATAAAAAAAACAACTGAAAGTCGATAATCGAATGTTGCACATTTTTAAATGAAGAACTACATAGGTACCATGTGGAAAAAGTTTCACTCAAAAATCTCAAACCATGAAGGTTCTATGTCAATTCGAAGTACCTATTACAATGAAACGGCAATTTCATACTTTAACCCCTATTACATTAATCATCAAATCAAAACAAAACACAAATATCACAATTTATTGGACTCAGTATACAACCATTGGTTATATATATAGCAGGCAATAAGTTTTATACACATTTTGAAAACATAATGATTGTATGTATGATTCACGCCTATAAACCCTCGAAGGAGTTGGCAAAGGTGTATTAATATCCAAATTTTGTCATTTATGAGTTTCGGTCCCATATGACAGGCAACGGGCCTATTGCAAAACAGACAAACAGACAGAGTAACTTCCGCATTTATAATAATTATAGTATGGATTGTACTCTACTTTCCGCAAAACGAGAGCCGTTCAAGAACCGGTTTGTATGCTGAACTTGTTGTCCGATGCGGTAACGTAACTTATTTGTTCCGATTGTTAACCTTTCCTTTTTGCCATTTTTCCGCTTTCAGTTCTGATTTTGGAAGCTTGCATATCTAAAGAGAATGGATTGCTTGTCTAAGACCCACAACGCACTTGCGCTTAGAGTCAGCATAAGCACAGTATAACTATCTATAAGCCTATCAGCAACTCTTAAAATAGGTCAATAAATGAACGGCTGTCATACTACCAGATGACAGCCGTTCAAATATTTACAATTAGATTGTTATCAGATCACCAAGTTACTTTTGCAATTTGTAGATCCGATCAGGGCTAGCAAATAACTCAAAATTACTAAAAGACCAAGTATTAGGGGTTAAAGTATGAAATTGCCGATTTGTACTGACAAATTGAAATTCGTTTTTTGAAGTGAAAACTTCTTTAGCGGCGTTGGATGGGTGTAAAATGTTAAGGAAGCGTCAGGATTAGTTGACCTTTGTACCGTAACCGACGACTGACGTCATACAAGATTAGGTAAATACTATCTATTTTGCAATTTACCTGAGATAGCGTCGTAGCTTAAACGGTAAGCACTTCGCCTGTAAGTCCTCATAGTTTCAGATAGTATCGGGTTCAAACCACCTGGCCATCTGAAACTTTTTGTGATTATTTTTTCTTTTTGTAATTTATTACATTTTATGATTATTTTTTCTTTCTGTAATTTATTACTTTTTGTGTTTATTTTTTCTTTTCATAATTTATTAATTTCTTCTGACAGAAAATTAGCAGAAAATAAGTGATAGGTTCTATGATTAGCGCTATATTATAGGTATGGTATGTTCTTTTTTATCTTTTTCTATGTATATAACGAAGAAAGAAAAAAAGAAAATGTTTTCACTTCTGCCGGCACTCCCAGAGTGCAACCCGTCTTTTTTTTTTTAATTTAACGTATTTATTTAATCAAAATAATTACCATTATTATCTATACATTGCTGCCATCTAGTAGGAAGGTCATTTATGCCTTTGCGATAGAACTCTGGTGATCTAGATTCGACAAACTGTGTGAAAGCATTTTGTACTGCCTCCTGAGAAGAAAACTTTTTATCACATAGAAAATTGTCCAAATCACGAAAAAAATGGTAGTCTGTTGGAGCAAGGTCTGGCGAATACGGAGGGTGACGGATAGTTTCTAATTGCAGTTCCTGTAGAGTTAAAACGGTTTCTCGTGCTGTATGAGGTCTCGCGTTATCATGGAGCAATAATGGTGAAGATCGATTCATGAGTCGGGGCTGTTTCACTGCTAGTTTTGCTATCATTGTTCGGAGTTCGGCACAGTAGACGTCTGCCGTTATTGCTTGACCAGATCGTAGAAAGCTATAGTGAATAACACCATGCTGAGACCACCAAACAGTTACCATTACCTTTTTATTGGTAAGCTTTGCTTCAGGACACTGTTGTGGCGTTTCACCTGGGGTCAGCCATTGCATTTTTCGCTTACGGTTATCGTAAAGAATCCACTTTTCATCACATGTCACAATTCGATCCAATATTCCTATTTCTGTATCGATTCAACAAGGCAACACAAGTTTCAACACGCATTTCTTTCTGCAGATCAGTCAAATCATGAGGTACCCATTTTTCACATTTTTTTATTTTATTGATTTGACGCAAATGAGTCAATATTGTTGGTAAGGTAACGTTAAACCATGCAGCTAATTCCTGGGTAGTTTGGCTCGGGTAATCGGCCACCCCTCCGCAGCCGGAGGGGGAGGTTATGTCGGACTCGAACTGACTAAACCGCACGCCGTCTCTAGGTCGTAGTGCTAGGCCGAAGGTGAGGTTGTCATGCGACATATCCCTCGCACCCCGGCTGACCCAGGGCCATCCCTCTCGGTCTGGCCCTCCTCGGGAAATTTCTGCTACAAGTGGTATATATGTTAATAATGAAAATTTTTGTTTCAGGTACTTTATTTCTGAAGACATGTGCAGTACCTATGGCATTCTTTCTTAAGTCCTTTATACACACAGCTTCATTAAGTATCGATAATAAGTAAGTCAAGTTAGTCTGCCACTGTAAACACAAGCAATTTGAAAAAAAAATGCAAAAAAATATTATTGTCGTTTTAGTACAACAGTTCCTTTAAAGAAAACTTGTTTTTAAAGGTTTATCCTTATTTTCAATATCTTTGATAACAGTTCGACAGAACGACGCGACGTTTGTAAGTACAGCTAGTACCTACATAGAAGTAGTTGCTTTCAAGTGTTTAAAAAAATACTTATTTCATTGACCGAAGAGAGCTAGAGAGTCGTGTTATTTTGTAACATGAAATTCAGGCATTAGTACCTATTATTGAAGTGAAAACTTTTTTAGCGGCGTTGGATGGGTAAAAAGTATTAAACTCGCGTCAGGATCACTTGACCTTTGAACCGTTACCGACGACTGACGTCATACAACATTAGCTACAGATTACTTATTTTGTTAGGTACACTAAGAAGCTTCGTAGCTTAGCGGTAAGCGCTTCAACTGTAAGTCCTTATGGTTTCAGATAGTACCGGGTTCGAACCTGGGCTTCTGACACTTTTTGTGATTATTTTTTCTTTTTGTAATTCATTAAATTAAAAAAAAACCGCGGTAGCCTAGTGGTATGGGTAATGGACTGCTGGGACGAGGTCTCGGGTTCGATCCCAGGTTTTCCATGGCACACACCAATGACTTTTCGATGCTCTTCGAAGTTATGTGTGTATTTATCGCAGGTTTATAAGTGCCCAGTTAATGGCAATAGGCTCGCTACCTATTACGTTGGGACCTAAACATAAACCGGCGAAATGTGGGTGCTAGCACCTCTGCCTACCCCTTCGGGGATAAAGGCGTGAGTTTATGTTATGTTATGTTAAATTCTTCAGGCTGAAATTTGTGATAGGTTCTATGATTGACGCTATTTTATGGGTATGGTATGGTATTTTTTTTTAACTTTTTCTCTGTATATAATGAAGAAAGAAAGAAAGAAAAAGTTTTACTTCTGCCGGCACTCCCGGAGTGCAACCCGTCTTTTTTATAGGTTTCACGTAATTAATGAGCAATTGCAGTATTGTTGCATAGTAATTAGAGATAGTTGAATAAATTTCAAATAAATCTAAAATTGAGAAATACTTATGTAAACCGAGGCCTACAATATTTACGATAGGCCTTAGTTTCATAATTATGTGTTGAATTCATAATTTCTCTTTTATTTGAAGTAAACTAAATACAGATTTAATTTATATTTATATTGTGTTGTAAACTCTAACATCAGTTAAGCCATTGTTTAAAAAGATCTACTGAAAATACTTAAAAAAATCTGCATATCTTTCTTATGTGTACAAAAGAATTTGTTCGCTTTCGAGTCAATTTCACGTTTAAAATGAGGTCATATTCTCAAGGTCACAGGTACATAATTTGCATATAAAATCCACATTTACATATTCACGATTGGTGATTTCTGGCATTAAAATTAACAGTATTCTAATCAAGCTGCCAAACGTTTAGTTATCAAGGTCATATTAGGTAAATTTGTTTGACCCAGTATCTAACTATTACCACAGAAATACTTAATACAAGTAGTGAACGCGAAACCGCGAGCTTATACCAGAGTGGAAGATTTCGCGTTTCAACCATTACCGACGTTATGGAACCGGCGAGCATGTAGGAAAAAATAGGTGGTTCAATAGTTATGGAACATCGTTTCGTTGTTCGTTGTTGCCGATAGTTCATAACAAGACCGGTACACGACTCCAGCACCGCTTCAAAAGGCATGTATACTAGATTTTTTCAGAATTTTCCCCCTGTAAGAAACTCGATAGGTGATAGCCAAACTCCTCCAAAATGGCGTGACCTCTTTTTGGCTATAATTTTGCAGGTCGGAGGTAGCCAATGTGTTATCCCGGAAATACAATACTTACCGTGGATCACAGGAACGGGATAAATATTTCACGCAAGTGGAGTCGCGGGGCACAGAATCTAATCAATACATCTTTTAATAAGTTACGTTACTGTTTGAATGGGATTTTTTAGAATCGATTGCACCTTTTGAACACATAATTGAGGCCAAAGAAACGTAAAGTGTAAAATCATTATTTCTACGCGTCTGTATAGACTTTGCCGTAATTCCACAAGGGCCATGATTATGTTTCGAAATAATATCTGATGCCTGCATCGGATTAGGCGAAGAATGCCACCTTTTCTATAGAAACCTTATTAAATATTAATAATGTAAGTTATTATATACGATTGATTTGTAAAATTTGTGCAAGATTTTGATAATTCACGTCATTAAACATGAGTTTCATATTACGTTAGCATAGTGAGATTTGAATGAATGATAGATGATTAATGTGTTTTCTAAATATATCTTATTCAACATTATTACTACTTGGAGTATAATAATTTTTCAAACTTTTCGTCATATTTCTACAAGTTTAATATCGCTTGCACTGCATAGTAGTAAGTTGACCTGTTATTATTTGCCATTCTAATGCAATAAAATATTGTAATTATATTAAGTACCACAAGTATCACCAACCCATTCCGTCCGAAGGGTGTCGTAAGAGGCGAGTAACGGAAAAATACACCGACGATATCACTGCGAGAGAAAAAAAAGACGGGTTGCACTCTGGGAGTGCCGGCAGAAGTGAAAACATTTTCTTTCTTTCTTTCTTCGTTATATACATAGGAAAAGAGAAAAAGAACATACCATACCATACCTATAATATAGCGCCAATCATAGAACCTATCACTAATTTTCTGTCAGAAGAAATTAATAAATTACAAAAAGAAAAAGTAATCACCAAAAGTAATAAATTACAAAAAGAAAAAATAATCACAAAAAGTGTCAGAAGGCCAGGTTTGAACCCGGTACTATCTGAAACCATAAGGGCTTAAGTCGACTACGATGCTATTTATTGTATCTCACAAAACAGACAGTCTAAAGGTAATGTTGTATGACGTCAGTCGTCGGTTACGGTTCAAAGGTCAAGCTATCCTGACGCGAGTTTAAGACTCCACCCATCCAACGCCGCTAAAGAAGTTTTCACTTCAAAAAATCGAAACATAACCTTGTACCAACCCGGCAGGCCAGCGTGGAAACAGTAGGCCAGAGCCTCTCAACATTTAGAGAGGCCTATGTCCAGCAGTGGACTCCGATAGGCAAACTGAATTGATTGATTTTTGGCTGATGCATCAACACAGCACCCAACCCAAAAAGGTTTATTACCTCGGATTCGGTTATCAATAAGTTTACTGTTGTTCCCTTTACAGAAGTATAATAAAAAAAACGTATTCATGCCACCAGCAAATTCAATATACACCCATAAACAGAAATACATAGTTATATTCACGCCTGTAAATCCTCAAACGTGTACAGCAGAGGTGTATAAATCTTCAGTATTATACAGCGCCTCCTTGACTACGTAGTGTCTATATTACTTTTAGGTATATAATTGCAAAGTGGTCGTGTCTGTTGATTAGTACATTGGAAATTAAAAAAAAAACTTGCATCAAAAAAGTGTAAATGAGCACGAAAACTTTTTTAATTAAAAAAAAATCTGAGCGAATTTTGACGCAGTTTTTTTTTTGAAAGCTCTTGTTGAGACTATTATCTTACGTATATTTGATCGCAATCGGTTGAGTAGATCCGGCGATATGACCAAAAGTCACGAGAACATACATTCACACAGGCGGAGTTGGGGGCGGAAGCCTAGTATAGAATAAGTACATATGTTTTGTAAAGCATACGAGCACACTGTCATTGTTGTCGTTTTTAAGGCGACAAGCCTTTTGTTGATGATTAATGGAAGTTTCCCGTCTGGCTTACGTCACGTTTGTTGGTCGTAGCACTGCTCTGTTTGCACACCATTGTTACAGGGATTTTATTTATGACTTGTGAGTGTTGCCGATGACCATGGTCAGAATTTCACAAAAAACTGAATGATAATCCCAAATTCTGGGGAAAATAAAGTCAATATTCCTCACAAATTTTGATCTAAGAAATAATAGACCATCGGGATATTTACCATGTTGTATTGTTACGAGTTTCTGATATTTCGGCGCTGTTGCAAGCACGTTTTAACACCTATATTTGAATCTATACGTTAATAGCGGCGTTTACACGTGCAATTTTAACCGCGCATCGGGACTGCGTTCTAAACCGCCGGTTCGATCTGTCAGTTTGGACTGCGGATCGAACTGTGGTGAGGTTCGTAGTCGGTTTGGAAAGCACCAGAAGACATGGAATATGGGAAAATAAATATAGGAGAAGATATGGGCACATACTAATGGTAAAAGAATTACGGGCCAATTTTCCTGAGAATTTAATAAATTTCTTCAACAGTTTGTTGGAAAAGGAACTTTAAAAAATTATGAAGCAAAATACAATTATGACAAAATGTCTTTCAGTGAAAATATCTATACGTGACCGCGGATAAAACTGAAGCGATGCGTACGCGCCGGCCGACAGATCGAACTGTCGTTCCCGGCTCGTCGCTACCCTTTAAACGTTCGTTCCGAATTGACAGTTTGGACTGGCGCGTGGTGATTCCCTCGTTCCAATCTGCACGTGTAAACGCAGCTAATCAACAGGTGCACTACAGGCGAGATTGGTTTGGACTCAAAGGTCTTGTTAGGGTCCTTAAAACCCATTTTCAATAAATGTATTGTCAAATAACTAAAATTTATAACACACGCTCCATTAAATTATTTCAATCAATCAATCAATCAATTAGCTCACTGCAGCCCACTGCTGGACATAGGTCTCTCTCAATGTGCGCCATGGCGTACGATCCTCCGCCTTACTCCTGATAATTAATTTTCATCTTAATAACCTAAAAGATATACTCGTATGTGTTTGTAATTTGCATGTATTGCTTTGAAACCGTAATTGTTTTACAAGGTCGCTTTCTATTATTTAATATTGTAGAGTAATCGCGCAGTTTACAAAGGAGCATGACACAACCGAGCCTGTTACAATTATTAGGTCCTTTTAAAAAAGTTTACCACACCGTAAGTATTATACGTTGGCAAAATTCTGGCTAGAAGGTGAACAACCTTCTCACATAGTGTATCCCATAATAATACTTTTCTCATGGAAAATATCCTATTGTATAATGAGTATAATGACCATTATCAGACATTTTTGCATAGATATTTGAGTTATATATGTTGAAAATTATAATAGCTAAATATATGTCTTATAGTTCCCAAACAAAACCATAAATCTATCTGGGGTAGACGTGTCTAAATCACCATAAAATGAATGTTAATTATAGAGATTCTAAAAGTTTTGATGCTTGTGTTATAATTTACGAGTAAAAGATTTCAACGAGCACAGTTTTATTTTATAAGACTTTTGTTATCGTAAGTAAAAAGTCTGTGGACGCCGCTGCCCCAGCTATGGGACAAAGGACCTTAAAGAGAAGGAAATAGTCATGTAAAATACAAAGTATGAGTCAGTAAAACATGTTATAAGACGAAATCTGAATAAAATTTTCGGAGGGACGAAGGGATGCGGTCACCCTCCAGTCTGCACTCGACAACTAGCCCGCCCCTTGCCTGCTCTCTTCTGTGCCCTCTACTAGTCTAAGGGATACGTAGAATACTGCTAAAGGTAGCATCGTCTCCCCTAACCGGGAGAGAGGCTCTGTTGCAGGGTGCACACTGCACAGCATAGAAGTTCCGGCATGGACTAGATAATAGTACTACGTACCGTACTGGTTCCAGACCAAACACCCCGGTCAAAGTGCGAGTCGGACTCGTCCATGAAGGGTTCCGTAGCAGCAAATAGGTAAATTGCGGTTTACTTTTTTGAAGTGAAAACAGCTTTAGCGGCGTTGGATGGGTAAAAAGTGTTAAACTCGCGTCAGGATCGCTTGACCTTTGAACCGTAACCGACGACTGACGTCATACAACATTAGCTACAGACTGTCTATTTTGCAAGATACGATAAATAGCTTCGTAGCTTATCGGTAAACGCTTCGACAGTCCTTATGGTTTCAGATAGTATCGGGTTCAAACCTGGCCTTCTGACACTTTTTGTGATTATTTTTTCTTTTTGTAATTTATTACCTTTTGTGATTATTTTTTCTTTTTGTAATTTATTAATTTCTTCTGACAGAAAATTTGCAGAAAATTAGTGATAGGTTCTATGATTGGCGCTATATTATAGGTATGGTATGGCATGTTCTTTTTATCTTTCTATGTATGTAACGAAAAAAGAAAGAAAGAATAGTCTTCACTTCTGCCGGCACTCCCAGAGTGCAACCCGTCTTTTTTATTTATTAAAAATAACTACTTACTAGATCACGTTCAAACCAATTTTCGGTGGAAGTTTGCATGGCAACATGATATATTTTTTCTAGTTTTATCATTCTCTTATTTTAGAAGTTGCGGGGGGGGGGGGGGGCACATTTTACCACTTAGAAACCTCAATATCATTTTTGAAGACCTATCCAAACGCAAACGTACGGGTTTGATGAAAAAAAAAATATGTTTCAGTTCTAAGTATGGGGAACCCCCAAAAGTTTTTGTTTTCTTTTCTATTTTTGTATGAAAAGCCTAATGCGGTTCACAGAATACATATACTTACCAAGTTTCATTTTCGTTCTTATAGTTTCGGAAAAAAGTGGCTGTGACATACGGACGGACAGACAGACAGACATGACGAATCTACAAGGGTTCCGTTTTTGCCATTTGGCTACGGAACCCTAAAAATGAATCCCTATTTCTCTTGGTCACGTCATCACGCGTAAACGGCAGGACCGATTTCACTAATTCTTTTTTAGAATATTCCTTGCAGTACGGGGATGGCTCTTACGCAGAGAAAATTTAAAAAAAGGGTTAAGCCGTCACTGGAACTGGCACAGAATTCCACATGGACGAAGCCGCGGGCATCAGCTAGTCTACAATATATTTATACCTACAGTATGTATCAATGATGAGCCTAGTCAAAACAACATTAGCAGATAATTAGTACACATAACCTGATTCACAAGCCGTTGATTCAAAGAGTCGCGTGACGTCTGTTGCGTAAACGTACATGACAGTTTAGTCACGAAATCAATTATTTATACAGTTGTCAGGGGCGGTGGAGGACCGTTCACTGACACGTCGGAGGTCGCGGGTTCGATTTGCGTGCAGTGCAAATATTTGTATGCGTTAATGTCTATTGGCATCTGTCTGGGTTATGTCTGACTACTATAAATTTGAAAATTTTGATGTGTAAATAGGAATTAGGAAAGAGCGGTCTGGACGACATTTAACACATATACCTACAGATACATCTGGGAGTCTAGAATCACACATACTCGTACAGACCTTATCCCATGCAGAATATTTGTGTTGATCACATACACCTAAAGAGGTCTCACTAAGATTTGGGGCTAAAGCCAACCTCGCTCGTACATATACTGTTCTTCTATCCACAAGCATTTAATCCTGGCCATTACACTACCGACGTGAACCCACTCCAAGCACAAGCAATTTAGCTTAGTTGGAGGGGTTAGAGGGAATATTAGTAATTTCGATAATTTCGGTTGCTAATATTCTTCCGTTTTATAATATTGGCACTTGGATGATAACGATGGACGTTCCTGTAGTATGAAGTTATTATCATCTACTACATTATCACTCAACAGCAGGTGATATGTACGGTGATGACGGCAATGGAACTACTGGAACAACAATATGATAAAATATTAGTTCCACTTGTCCCATGGAACTACTGGGACGTAATCGTCTCAGTTGCCCCATGATGGGACAACTCAATGGAACTAGTGGAATAGACAGAAATATGAGCGGAGTGAAAAAGAAACCTCAAGTCAATTGCTACCAAAATTACGCATATGAAGTTATTGCTTATATCCATTTGATAACGCAGATGCCAAGTATCATTGCCGAACATCGACTTAATGGACTAAGAGCCCGTGAACGCCAGACCTTCGTCATTTTATAAAAGCTGAAAGCCACTATGACATCGTTCTTACCTGTGTTGGGAGCACGCGCTGGCAAACTTTCATACATATATACATACATATAATCACGCCTTTATCCCCGGAGGGTTATGCAGAGGCGAATTAACACCCACCTTTCACCAATCTGTAATCGGTCCCACGTAATAGGGAATGAGCCTATTGCCGCATTCCGGGCACTATTGTTGACTCGAGCCATGCATCTGAGGCTGAGTCTGGGCTGTACATATCTGTCTAATGTTAAAGTTAATCAGGTCTATCCCTTAGTCGCCTTGTACGATACCACATGGGAAGAGAAGGGGTGGCCCAAATGCCACTCTGCCGGGAACCACGCGGCTTTGAGCAACTATCAGCTTTTATAAAATGATACGTGCGCATGATGTTTATATTGCTTCACGCTACCAGATACCGCAATTCCGAGAGCATTATTAAGAGATGTCGTTAGAATGCTCATATATATTTCTTTAATATAATCATTAATATCATCCTCCTAGACAGATTCCGGTTTCGTCCAAATAAACTTTAAAAAGCCTTGTAGAATATACTGCTTCGGGGCTGTTTGGCCGTGGTCTATGTGAAACTTGCGTTCCAGACGTTTCGTCGATCACTGCGGTCAACATCTTCAGTGGCGCAGGGCCGGGCGACGACGAAGTCTAGAATATGGACGCAAGTTTCACATAGGCCACGGCCAAACAGCCCGGAAGCAGTATATTGTACATGTAACGCCGGCCGTGAAAGCCTGAAGACTCATATTTAAAAAGCCTTGTTTATCTTTATTTCATCATATATTTATAAGAGTGACTACCGTCTTACCTTTCAAACTCAAAAAGGAAATTTGTGCCCTAGCCCTATTTGTGATTGTTTAAAAGGTGCAATCTCTAGCAAAAGCTATTGATTTTCGTCTAGATCAATTTTAGGAATAGGTTCCTGTAGATTGTGAATCTGTCTCAGTATTTAACAACATATAAATAATTCCGATAGAATTCGTATAAGCTTTCGTCAATATAGTGGCCATTATGTATGCACACGTAAATATAAACAAAACCACATTCCTAGCCACAATTTCTTATATTAGAATCATTTATATGGTTAAGTAACCGGCCACCATCACACATACAAGTTGCTATAAAAATCATATTGCGTGAATTAGCCTTGGATATGAGATAGGAAAATTTACAACCTTGCATCGATAGCAACAGACTGGTCTATGAACTTTCTGACCTACTTGTTAACTCATAATATGACTGCATTAGTTCGTGAAATATGATCTAGGCACACCAGTTTTGTTATTATGCACATTTATTTTATGCACTTGACCCATAGACCTAACCAATCAGAACTGTATGCTGGTACGGTTCCTGATATATGAACCTCTGGCGCAGGCTAGTCTCTTGGGATAAGGTTAGTTGGTAGTTGTTACATAATCCAAAAAGAAATAATGACAACACTTCTCTTTAACTCCTTTTCAAAGTGTATGTAATGTATGTATATGGAACTCATTATAGCTCGAAGACATACATTCTCGAGATATAATGAGTAATATATCATAATCATAATACAGAAATACCTTCTTAATATAAACAAAAAAGAGTTCTTAAAATTAAAAATAATTTTTAAACAATATAAACAAAAACGATTAAAGAAATTAAGGTTTTAGAAAAACATGCTTAAGTACAAACAACACTTTTTTTTTTTTTTTTTTTTACGTGCGGGAAATCCCCACGGATACCAACCCCTCCGGAGCCGGAGGGGTTGGTTATGTCGGACTCGAACCGACTAAACCGCACGCCGTCTCTGGGTCGTAGTGCTAGGCCGAAGGTGAGGTTGTCATGCGACATATCCCTCGCACCCCGGCTGACCCAGGGCCATCCCTCTCGGTCTGGCCCTCCTCGGGAAGGGGGGGACCACGCGGTCCCCGACTCAACCCCGGTGTGGGGAGGCGCGCATCGTCCTACGATGCGCGCCGCCGCCGTGGCCTGCTTCTGCTAGGGTGTCGGACGGCTCCACCCGTCACCCTCAGGCCCGCGCTCATGGGGGGCGGAGGTCAGTTTGCGCCCTCCGACGCCCGAGCCGCCTTCGGGCGCGTGCAGCGATGTCAGCGAGCCTCTCTCGCTCATCGCGCCGCGCCCGCTCTGCTGTCTCCTTGGCGAGCATGACCTGCTCGCAGAAGGAGGCGCTGGCCGCCCACGCATCCGCGCAGCGGACCATCGCAGCGAGCAGGCTGGAGAGCGTGAGCACTCTCACCCCCAGGGCCGCCACAAGCTCCCGCCTCGGCGTCTCAAACGCCGGGCACTCGGTGAGCGTGTGCAGCCCCGAGTCCACGCTCGCGTCGCAGTGATGGCACTCGGGCGTTGGCTCAATACCCATCAGATGCAGATACCGCCCGAAGCTACCGTGCCCGGTGATAATCTGCGTCTGACGGTACGAGAGGCTACCGTGTTGCCTCTCTAGCCACTCCCCCATGATGGGCCTTACCGCCGCAATGACGGCGTGCCCTGCGCGTGGTTGCCCAAGTCGTCGCTCCCACTCGGCCACCATGACCTGGTGGAGCCGGGATTTCTCGGCCCGAATATCCTCGGGCTCGGGATCGAATCCTCGCTCCCGCGCCTCCTTTCGGAACTTATATAGTGCCGAAAGGGCCCTCGCTTCCAGGATCCACGGTGGCGATCCGGCCAGGAGACTCGCCGCTTCGAAGGATATCGTGCGGTATCCCCTGATGGCCCTGGAGGCCATCGTGCTCTGCGCCGTACGGAGCAGAGGCAGGAATCTGGCCTCCATGGTGTCCGCCCATACGGGGCACCCGTATAGGGCCATGGACCGCACGACACCCGCGTAGAGTCTCCTGCAGGAGGACTCTGGGCCCTTCAAGTTGGGCAACAACCGGCCCAAGGCATTCGCCGTGAGCACCAACTTGGGGCGCAGACTTCGGAAATGCTGTCCGAAGTCCCATCGACCATCAAGCACGAGCCCCAGGTATTTCAACCGGGGCTTGATGTCGAACAAACAACACTTAAACATGTTTTTCATTTTAAAAACTATTTCTTTTTTGTTTATATTAGGAAGATATTTCTATATTATGATATATTAAGATCAAAGTAAAGAGGTTTTTGTAGCGCTCTCGGTCACATGCAATGAATACCTTAGGTATACAAATTTCTATGATTAAACCTCGGCAGAATTCCAAGAAATAAGAGCCTAGGATACCCGAGACGGCCAAAGCTGGGCAATATTAAAGAATAGACTGGTCTGGCTAACCAAATCTAAAAGAGCAGCGTGGGATCGCAGAAAGTTTTATCGTTTGACCTCCAAACTGTACTACAAAGTTGGCATTTACTGATGATGAGTATGGGGCACTTTTGACACTTGGAGTGTCTATTGCAAGAGCGTACAACGAGCTATTTAATAACTTGTACAATTATACAGGTCAAGATAACCTATTCGCAACCGGTAAGCATAAATTTATAGATAAAAAAGAATGACTGTTCGTTAAAATTAAGCTACAAATATGTGTTAGTTAAGTGCAAATGGTAATGATTGATCTCTGCCTACCCTAATGGGCAATAGGCGTGAATGCTTTAGCGGTCTAATTTTATAATCGTGATAGTAGATCATTTGTGTTTTTTACCTCAAGAAAATCTAATAATATCAAATGTGTAATGCCCAATTTATCACTTTTATGTACCAAGTACATATATATGTCACCGGGAAATTACAAGAACCGTAAATTTATACATTTTCTAGGAAATTCATAAAGGTTCGGTTAGGTTACTTCCTAGAAAATAATAAACTTGCGGATCTTTTTATTTTCCAGTAACATATACCAAGTTTGTAGTAAGTGGAATGATGTTGCATGCTGCAGAAAATAGTTTACTCATTACTTGTAAACTTCGATACGGATAAAGGGAACTATTTAGAAGCCTCAATGAATTACGAATATTTGCTGCACACGTCTGCAATTGTCGTATGCGGTCACCTTCGGAATCATAACTTTAAATGGTATATTTTTCTTACTTCTAATTGTATGAACCTACCCCAATAAGAAACAAACGTATGTGTATGTATCATAGATTGCACTATCGGTTTAGTTATAGAAAAATTCTGGCAGTGGAACGTTTATGACTGTATTGGTGATGAAATATAGAATTATTATCTTCATCGGCAAGATTTCGATTGATTAACCTTTAAAGCATTGGCACACATACCTCTGAAACTTTAAGAGATAACTACGAGTATCAATTTAATTGTTACGAGATTGAGTTATTGCGTGCATTTCAATTCTACACAAATTAAATCCCTCACGCACGCATCCATAATATTATATATGACTTAAGATCCTCCACATCTACCTCGGTTGCCTCTAGCGCTGTCGCTTCGGAGCCCTTCTTACTATTTTTCTAACCATTTTTTTTTTGTAAATTGGCTACGGTGCCGGCCACTCATTATTTAACACGTATTATCCTGATCGCATCCGAGGCTTTCCGACTCTTTCTCCTCCACTTCGCACGACCGCTGTCTGACCCTTTTTTCAGAGATCCTCTCAAAACCCCCATTCTCTACACTGCAAGGCAAGATATGCATCTGCCATCTGCAGCTAATTGCCACAATTTTGTCAATGTCAAGTAAAATGTATTATAAAATTATTAATGGCGAGACGCCAATCTCAAGTGTACCAGAGCCACATTAACAACGCCAGTAAATTTGTTTGTGTATCCGCCCCCACGAGATTCAGGTCGACGATCAGGCGTGTGGTTGGGTTTTAGGGAGCGTTTGATGGAATAGAATGACGAATGTATGGGATTTGACGCATTTGACATGCGTTAACGACTGTCATATACTTCAAATCCAATACATTCGTCATTCTATTCCATCAAACGCCAGTCAAAGAATTGCTATTTGTCTAGAGGGGCTAAAGTTTTAAGTATGAGATTCCTTAAAAGTAAATAAGAACGTTGCAGGTGTTGCATAGGTTCAGGTGACCGCTTACTACGGAGTGTGTTTTTTTTAGGTTGGTCAGTCGTATGGAATTGATTAAGTTAGAAAAGTTATAGATTTTATAAAAAATCTTCGATTTCATAATCGCACATTGTGATTTAAATTAAAAACAAAACAAATGCGTATACTTTTAGTTTAGGGTCAACAAAGCATGTTAAAAAATTAATAGAAAGTTTAATTTTGGCAAAAATCCAAAACATACTTACGAACATTTCATAGATACTAAATGAAAGTGTCAAGAAAAACTTGCCATGGGTAATATAGTCAAAAAGTTAATAAAGTAACAACTATAAGGTTTAAAACTATACCTGAACAAAATAGCGAAGCACAAATCACTATTTGCAACGAACGACACTGTTATCACAACACTACGTGGTTTTCCATTCACTCGGAGACTGAACTGGTGACTGCGCGCGCGTCGCTCGCTGCGCCCACAACCGCAGGTTGCACAACCAACAGGTTGCCAGCAACGGTCAATGTTAATAGGTAATGTGATTTAGGACGATTATTTAGATAGTTGATAGTGATGGTCCTTATATTTTGCTACTGAACTATTTACTATGATTATATGCAGTAATTTGATGACCTCTGTGTCGTAGCGGTTAAGCGTCCGACTGTTAAGTAATAGGTCGCAGGATCTTGGTCGTGGATTTTCTACGTCTATCTATTTACAAAAAAAGTAATATTATAAAACCTATATGATAAGCTCTGTTTAGTAAGGGCCATGATGGTTGGGTCAGCCGGGGTGCGAGGGATATGTCGCATGACAACCTCACCTTCGGCCTAGCACTACGACCCAGAGACGGCGTGCGGTTTAGTCGGTTCGAGTCCGACATAACCTCCCCCTCCGGCTCCGGAGGGGTGGGTATCCGTGGGGAGTTCCCGCAAGTAAAAAATAAAAAATAGGGGGCCATGATGGCGATGTGTCCACTCCTCCAATATTTGTTTACATTTGTTTTGTTAACTACCGTCCGCGCCTTCACCGACGTTGAGTACCTACTGATGACGTTCCCGTTACCCATAGGAATAATCTAGGTAATTTTTTTATGAAGTACTAGCTTTTGCCCGCGTCTTCGCCCGCGTGGATGTCGGTTATCGCGACCAAACATAGCCTACATCCTTTCTCAAGGTCTAATCCGTTCCTGTACCAAATTTCGTATAATCGTTTCAGTGGTTTTGCCGTGTAAGACGGACAAACACACAGACACACACATACTCTGTCCTATTTATAATATTAGTATGGATTGTAGCCTAAAACATATCTGACCATCCCGAAAGGGAAGTCTGTGAGGTCGGCTTAGGTCTGAAGATCTTGGTATAGCGTAGCCCATACACTCGTATAACAGCTAAATATCTCAATAATCGATTAAGATTATTGAGATATTTAGCTGAAATTTTTGATTTGGTTCAGGCGGGATTCCAACTCACGGTCTTTTGCTTGCAAGGCGAATGCTCTGACCATTGAACCACTGAACTGCGCCTGAATTAATCAATTTTTTTCTTAAATGTAAATCCGTCTTTTAGCGCGGTTCAGTGGCTCAGTGGCAGAGCATTCGCGTTTTTTCGTGCGCAAAAATCTCCGCGGATAACCCCCGGAGCCAGAGGGGCAGGTTATGTCATTCTCGAACGGACTAAAACGCAAGCCGTCTGTGGGTCGCAGTGCAAGGTTATCTTAATCGATTTGAATAGTAAGCGAGCTAAATGCTTTTAAATTTCCATTTAACTATCTCAATAATCTTAGTTACATTTACATACTTTCCTCCTTTCAGCCCACCTTTTGCGACTATCAAATTTATCATACTTTCATACTTATTCACAGTGGGCCTGACGAATTAAGGGAAGTCACCTGTCTCCTTTATTTTGTAGCTGACACCCAAAGGCTTTGAAATGCCAGCCAGTTCCTTACGTGATTTTAGTTTTATGAAGATTACCTAATTATAAAATTACTGTCGACAGCTGAATAGAGATGATGATTTTTGAGATGACAGTGTATGTTATTCAGTTTACTCATGGTACCGGAACTAACAGTACCTCGTCCTCTTTTCGTGCTTAGCCATATTTGGAACAATTTTCTTGACATAAAATGTTCGTGGATAGACATGAATAGTTCATAGATTCACACAGCGCTATCTAGACTCAAATTCACACAGCGCTATCTAGACTCAAATTAAACTTGGTAATACTTCTGTTAGTACTATTCTTAATTCTTAATTAATTATTGTACATATAAAGTATAGAGATTGCACTATAAATGTTCCAGATGTCATTTGAGACTTAAACCTCATGCACGAGACTTTTACCTCGAATTCCAGGGCACACCTTACGGCTAATTCTCCTCCACATCGCTCGATATCCAGCATACCGGGCGGTAAGATCATTGTAACCATGTGTCATTTAAGCATTTCTTAGGTCCATCATGCCCGTTTCACATTATTTCATTCAGTAATCTAGCGAATCATGCCATTCCAGTGCTGGACTGAATTGTAGTGTTCACATAATTCTAGTGTTTTAAACGCGCTTGAACAATTCCCTGGACTGCATTCGCTCACTGGACAGGAATACTACTGGAATAATGTGAACCGGGCATCACTCTTGTCGGGGCCTGATGGCAGCAGCAAGGTCAGACATTTGTTAGCCGCGTGACCGCACTAGTCAAAGCAACCCTTTTTCATTTCATCAGCGATGCGATTTGACGAGAGCTCCTCACGCGATCCTACGCCACAGTATATTTATTTACTTACGTCCAGGTCAAAGTGCACGCAATTACGCACACAATTGCATAAAAACCATCGAAAGTAGAAAAAAGTAAAACTAAACCTAGGTAGCTAGTGAAAATAAATGTTGCTCCAGTGTGAAAAAGGCTCTTTGAATGTACTTTACTGCAGAGGAGTTTTATTCCATGGTGGGGTATATGGGGTCTCAATAAGATCTCCAAAGCCAAGCCACCTCACCTGCCTCAACCTGTGTGCAGCAAATCAGCGGACCCCGGACTCCGAACTGAGTCTCATATGCATAGACTGATGCGAAGGTATGATGACTGTTAGTGAGTGTCAAGTCACACCTACTGTCATCAAAACTGCTATTATTGTCAATGTCATCGGTAAGTCTTGTGACATCTCAATTGCGTTAAGCAATGTTAATGCGATATAGATTGTCTCATTTCGTGTCAGATATTAACCTTGAGACTAAATCATCGTGCGAGAGTTTAGATGTTCTTTATAAATGTTACCGGAAGAAAGCGTCGGCAGCTTAGTGGTTAAGAAGTCGGCCTTACGATCGAGAGATCCCGGGTTTGAATTCTGGCCATTACACTACCGACGTGAACCCACTCCTAGCACAAGCAATTTGACTTAGTTGGAGGGGTTAGAGGGAATATTAGTAATTACGATAACTTCGGTTGCAATTTTTTTTTTTTAAACAATATCCGCTAATTTATAAATTTCCTAGGAAATTTATAAACTAACCTAACCTGACCTTAATAAATATCCTAGAAAATTTATAAACTTGCGGATCTTGTTTTCTTCCATTGAACCTATATATTCATCTCCCGACTGTTAAATATTAGGGGTTAAAGTATGAAATTGCCGATTTGTACTGACAAATTGAAATTCGTTTTTTTTTAATTTAACGTATTTATTTAACCAAAATAATTACCATTATTATTTATACATTGCTGCCATCTAGTAGGAAGGTCATTTATGCCTTTGCGATAGAACTCTGGTGATCTAGATTCGACAAACTGTGTAAAAGCATTTTGTACTGCCTCCTGAGAAGAAAACTTTTTATCACATAGAAAATTGTCCAATTCACGAAAAAAATGGTAGTCTGTTGGAGCAAGGTCTGGCGAATACGGAGGGTGACGGATAGTTTCTAATTGCAGTTCCTGTAGAGTTAAAACGGTTTCTCGTGCTGTATGAGGTCTCGCGTTATCATGGAGCAATAATGGTGAAGATTGATTCATGAGTCGGGGCTGTTTCACTGCTAGTTTTGCTATCATTGTTCGGAGTTCGGCACAGTAGACATCTGCCGTTATTGCTTGACCAGATCGTAGAAAGCTATAGTGAATAACACCATGCTGAGACCACCAAACAGTTACCATTACCTTTTTATTGGTAAGCTTTGCTTTAGGACACTGTTGTGGCGTTTCACCTGGGGTCAGCCATTGCATTTTTCGCTTACGGTTATCGTAAAGAATCCACTTTTCATCACGTCACAATTCGATCCAATATTCCTTCATTTCTGTATCGATTCAACAAGGTAACACAAGTTTCAACACGCATTTCTTTCTGCAGATCAGTCAAATCATGAGGTACCCATTTTTCACATTTTTTTATTTTATTGATTTGACGCAAATGACTCAATATTGTTGGTAAGGTAACGTTAAACCATGCAGCTAATTCCTGGGTAGTTTGGCTCGGATCGGCTTCCACCATGTCTTTCAATTCATTGTTATTCACCTGTGTGGACGGCCTTCCTCGTGGTTCGTTCTTCAAATCAAAGTTTCCATCACGAAAGCGTTTAAACCAAAATCTCACGGTGCGTTCATTAGCAGTCCCCTCTCCAAACGCAACATTGATATTGCGAGCTGTTTCTGCCGCGTTAGTTCCGCGTCGGAACTCGTATTCAAAAATCACTCGAATTTTCGAAGTATCCATCTTTCTTGTCTAAGCTGAATAAAAAAAACAACTGAAAGTCGATAATCGAATGTTGCACATTTTTAAATGAAGAACTACATAGGTACCATGTGGAAAAAGTTTCACTCAAAAATCTCAAACCATGAAGGTTCTATGTCAATTCGAAGTACCTATTACAATGAAACGGCAATTGCATACTTTAACCCCTATTATGAACGAAAACTATTCGGTGGTTTCGTTATACTTGTCTAATTGTCATAACTATCTAAATATTATGTCCCTAACCACCAAAAAGTGGGGTAGGCAATAGACCACAGGTTTCCTCATAAACTGTGATAATTAGCATAGATTGCCAGAAGTTATGGTACTCGTAAATTTTCAACGTTGTCACCATCGTGCGAAACATTGAATCTTAATTAGTTGTGAAACCTGCAATCATACTATAGCAAGAACTCAGTATGTGCTTGTGCGTACTTATGTATATATGAGCGTGTATGTATGAGTCTCGTATAGTGTATGAATTTTCCCAGAAAGTCTATCGATTAGATCAACAAATACCTATAAATGCCCTGTATTTTTTGTGTGAGAATCTCAGTATGTCATACAGATTTAACTGTTACTGCATTTTTTATTTATTTAGATAAGTAACGCAAATCACTTATTTATACATATAACTATCTGTCGCCCGTGGCTCCGCACGCGTGGATGTCGATTATCGCGAATCGGGGTATGAAAAATAGATGTTGGCCGATTCTCAGACCTACCCGATATGCCCACAAAATTTCATGAGAATCGGTCGAGCCGTTTCGAAGGAGTTTGGCAACGAAAACTGTGACACAAGAATTTTATATATTAGATAATCCAAACCGTAACATTAAGTTCATATATTGTAGCTATCAATCATGACTCCCGAGGAGGGCCCGACCGAGAGGGATGGCCCTGGGAAGGCCGTGGTGCGAGGGATATGTCGTGCGACAACCTAACCTTCGGCCCAGCACTACGACCCACAGACGGCGTGCGGTTTAGTCGGTTCGAGTCCGACATAACCTCCCTCTCCGGTTCTCGGGGTACCCGTGGGGCTTTCCTGCACGTAAAAAAAAGCTATTAATCATGACAGCTTGTCGAAATACATTCTTCCTGCCAACATCTTTAGTAGCTTCAGTTCTTCTTAAGAAGAGAAAGAAGGTAGGGTACCCCCAAAGACACGAAAACGTCGGGGTTGATAAAAAGCAACCACCTCTGCGACTAACGTGCAATCTGAAAATTCAGTTATAATTTATTCAAATACGTAATATGTAGCACTTTATGATTCAAGGTAGGTATTGTATTTGAAAGTAATTGTATTGTTCTCTGCCCGAGGTCTATCTCAGTAAATTGAAATTTCCAATATTGAATTGACCTCTCGATCAAATGGCACCTTCTTATGGTTCCGTAACCAATCTATGACCGGTAACGGAACTCAATTACTGAGGTTCCACTGTATGTTTGTGAACAGCAGCAGTTATATTATAAGTATTGTAACAGCAGAACAGTCGGAAGACCAAAGGCTTGTCCTGCTTTCTCTTCTGCACTGACTATACTGAAACTCTCTGTGCTTACAGGGTCGGCAGCACGAGTGTGACTCCCCTGGTGTTACACACGTCCATAGGCCACAGTAATCACTCTCCATCAGATGCACCCCGTATGGTTGTCTGCCATCTATGTTGTATATAAAAATTTGCTGTCAAAATTTGGATCTCAGTGCGTAAACAGTTCAAAACCTCACATGACTCTTGATAACCACGCATTCAGTGCTATTGGTGTGACAATTTTTGACCGTAAATTCCTATTAATAAGACTCCACTGTTTATCTGTCTGTCTATCGCCAGGCTGTATCTCATGTACCGTGATAGCAAGACAGTTGATATTTTCACTATACTAAAAACAGGCTAAGATAAATATTTAAGGGGAGCTTTATGCAAAAAACGTGATTTTAAGAGCGACTAAAAGGTATGGAACCTTTCGTGCGCGATTCCAAACCGCACTTGTCTGGTTTCTATACATATTTCTTAATCATTGATTACTAAAATGTAGCGTTAATGTATGTAATACACCTTTGGGGTTATACAGCCGTGTAAAGCCGAGAAATCTATTATGTACAAGAATAGTTTCATAACTATTCTTGTGCATAATAGATTTTAGACCTTAGTATTTTACTCTTACAAAGTAAATGTTTTCAATACGTTAGTTCTATCAATAGTAATATTCAAGTTTACAGGTATGTTGTACAGGTAATGGGCGAGATGGTGACGAAACGCAGCTTGCAAATTTAACGGCATTTATTGGTATACGTGATTCTGCGCACATGCTTCTCTGACGTATGTGAGTGTCGTCGATTATACCGAAACATGTGACGAAACCAAGCATATTATATTATAGTTTTGCTACAATAATATCGACTGTTAATTAACAAATATCCTATAAAAATAACAATACTTGTCAAAAATTCCAAATAAGTCTCGCTTCAGTTGTTCTACCGTAAAAAGTTGTGAGATACCTACATGTAATACCAAACTGGTTATTCATTTCTTCAGTCCCTACCTAAGGGACCTTCTGTTTAAAATTGTTACTTAATTATCTAACCTAACATCTCATAGTTTTGTAAATAAATGTACTCGAACATCGCATTAAAACAAAATATATATTTCACAAGTAATACATATATAAACAAGTAATCCTACTAATATTTTAACCGCAAAGCTTGTAAGTATGGATGGATGGATGTTTGTAACTCTTTCACGTAAAATCTACAGAATGGATTTTAATGTTACTTTACAATAATATAGCTTATACATCAGAATAACACATAGGCTACAATTTATAACGATAACCGATATTATAGCGATAGCCGAAGTCAACGCGGGCGGAGCCGTGGGCAAAATCTTGTACTTACTTATATATAAATTTAGAGTGTTTCGAGACTTTCAGGTCGAGCAAAAGATACAGACATATTTACTCACACCTATTTCCGTCCGGGGTTGACAGAGACAACAGCCTCATCTAGTATAAGAATGTAAGCAACTGAAATTACTAAAATGTATATACTTTACGAGCTTCCTCTACTGTCATTAAACACTACATGCAGGCACGACGGTTCCGATTACTTCTGATCTGCTCATTTTTTTTTTGAAAGTGAAAACTTCTTTAGCGGCGTTGGATGGGTGAAAAGTGTTAAACTCGCGTCAGGATCGCTTGACCTTTGGACCGTAACTGACGACTGACGTCATACAACATAAGCTATAGACTATTTTGCAAGATACGATAAATAGCATCGTAGTCGACTTTAAGACCTTATGGTTTCAGATAGTACCGGGTTCAAACCTGGCCTTCTGACACTTTTTGTGATTATTTTTTCTTTTTGTAATTTATAACTTTTTGTGATTATTTTTTCTTTTTGTAATTTATTACTTTTTGTGATTATTTTTCCTTTTTGTAATTTATTAATTTCTTCTGACAGAAAAATAGCAGAAAATTAGTGATAGGTTCTATGATTGGCGCTATATTATAGGTATGGTATGGTATGGTATGTTCTTTTTATCTTTTTCTATGTATATAACGAAAAAAGAAAGAAAGAAAATGTTTTCACTTCTGCCGGCACTCCCAGAGTGCAACCCGTCTTTTTTTTTATACCACATAGGTGACAGACAAGCACACGGCCCACCTGGTGGGAAGTGGTTACCGTGGCCTATGGACGTTTGCAACACCAGGGGCATCACAATCGTGCTATCGACCCTGTAGATACCTTTGATACCCTTCTTGAAGAACCCCATATTGTAGTTGCTTGGGAAAACCACGGCAGGAAGTTCATTCCACCACCTGAGCGTGCGTGGGATGATGTGCCTTTCAAAACGCACGGTGCGCACCATTTCCGGTCGCAATTTTTTAAACTTTTACTAATTTTATAAATGACATTAAGATTTCAAAACGAAATATTTGCTAGTGATAAGTAGATTATAGTCTGGAATAACATGTATCTAGGCTTTTTATCCCGGGATTAGGTCCCTTTTTTTTTTTTTTTTTTTTTTTTTTTTACGTGCGGGAAATCCCCACGGATACCCGCCCCTCCGGAGCCGGAGGGGTGGGTTATGTCGGACTCGAACCGACTAAACCGCACGCCGTCTGTGGGTCGTGGTGCTAGGCCGAAGGTGAGGTTGTCTTGCGACATATCCCTCGCACCCCGGCTGACCCAGGGCCATCCCTTTCGGTCTGGCCCTCCTCGGGAGGTGGGGACCACGCCGTCCCCGACTCAACCCCGGTGTGGGGAGGCGCGCATCGTCCTACGATGCGCGCCGCCGCCGTGGCCTGCTTCTGCTAGGGTGACGGGTGGCTCCACCCGTCACCCTCAGGCCCGCGCTCATGGGGGGCGGAGGTCTGTAAGCGCCCTCCGACGCCCGAGCCGCCTTCGGGCGCGAGCAGCGATGTCAGCGAGTCTTTCTCGCTCACCGCGCCGCGCCCGCTCTGCTGTCTCCTTCGCGAGCATGACCTGCTCGCAGAAAGAGGCGCTGGCCGCCCACGCATCCGCGCAGCGGACCATCGCCGCGAGCAGGGTGGAGAGCGTGAGCACTCTCACCCCCAGGGCCTGCACAAGCTCCCGCCTCGGCGTCTCAAACGCCGGACACTCGGTGAGCGTGTGCAGCCCCGAGTCCACGCTCGCGTCGCAGTGATGGCACTCGGGCGTTGGCTCAATACCCATCAGATGCAGATACCGCCCGAAGTAACCGTGCCCGGCTATCATCTGCGTCTGACGGTACGAGAGGCTCCCGTGTGGCCTCTCTAGCCACTCCCCCATGATGGGCCTTACCGCCGCAATGACGGCGTGCCCTGCGCGTGGTTGCCCAAGTCGTCGCTCCCACTCGGCCACCATGACCTGGTGGAGCCGGGATTTCTCGGCCCGAATGTCCTCGGGCTCGGGATCGAATCCCCGCTCCCGCGCCTCCTTTCGGAACTGGTATAGCGCCGAAAGGGCCCTCGCTTCCAGGATCCACGGTGGCGATCCGGCCAGGAGACTCGCCGCTTCGAAGGATATCGTGCGGTATCCCCTGATGGCCCTGGAGGCCATCGTCCTCTGCGCCGTACGGAGCAGAGGCAGGAATCTGGCCCCCAGGGTGTCCGCCCACACGGGGCACCCATATAGGGCCATGGACCGCACGACACCCGCGTAGAGTCTCCTGCAGGAGGCCCCTGGGCCCTTCAAGTTGGGCAGCAGCCGACTCAGGGCATTCGCCGTGGTGACCAACTTGGGGCGCAGGCTTCGGAGATGTTGTCCGAAGTCCCATCGACCGTCAAGCACGAGCCCCAGGTATTTCAGCTGGGGCTTGATGTCGATGGGAGTGCCTCCCACTGTAAGGCTGGCTCCCGGGCCTGGCCTGCGCCGAGGACCATGAAAGAACATGGCCTCGGACTTGTGCAGAGCCACCTCGAGACCCAGCCGCCGGATCCGCTCGACGACTTGGCCAACCGCGGTCGTGGCCCTCAGGGTTGCCTCGCGGTGCGTAGCCCCGCTCACCGTCACCAGCGTGTCGTCCGCATAACACGTGACGGTGGCACCGTACGCGAAGTCACCGCGAAGCACCCAGTCGTAACCGATGTTCCACAGTAACGGCCCCAGGACCGATCCCTGTGGAACACCGCACGACATCTCACGCCTACCGACTCCGGTCGAACTCGGGTAGACGACGGCTCTCTCCGTCAGGTAAGCCCCGACTATGCGGCGGAGGTAGAGAGGCACACCGTGGTACACGAGTGCCTCCCTGATGCAACTCCAGGGCAAGGTGTTGAAGGCGTTGGAGATGTCCAAGGACACCGCCAACATCACCTCGCCCCGGGCAACCGCATCCTCCGCCAGAGTCCTCACACGCATGATGGCATCCACAGTGGAACGCCACCGGCGGAACCCAAACTGGGTATTCGCCAGGTCCGGCCCCACTCTAGAGAGATGCTCGACGAGGCGCTTGGCAATTACTCTTTCGAAGAGCTTGCCCACCTCGTCGAGCAGCACTATGGGCCGGTACCCGGACGGCTCGTCCGCCGGGCGTCCCTTCTTGCGGATGAGGACCAGCTTCCCCGTCTTCCACATCTTCGGAAACTGGCCCCGCTCCAAGCATGCGCTGAGGAACCCTCTCAGTCGGGGTTCGAGACCGTCTTCCCCTAGAGCTAGGACCCACGCGCGGCCTGGAATGCCGTCGGGTCCCGGGGCGGTGTTCTTCTTGGCCCTCAGCCTTCGCACCGCCAGCTCTAGTTCTACCCAAGTGACCTCGGGCACGTCGTCGTCAATCACCGCACTGGGCGCCGTAGGCGACCGTGGCGGCGGAGCCATCTGCGGCGGAACATGTTCCGCTCGCGCCGGGAACAGGGAGTCGACCACTCCTCCGAGCAGAGCCGGTTCGAGCACCTGGGTCAGCGGAGGGGCCCGGGGGCGCAGCTTTTCTCTTACCATAAGGTAAGGCCGCCCCCATGGGTCCCGCTCCAGCGTCTCCAGGAGCTCCCGGTAACAAGCGGCCTTAGACCGCTTGATCTCCGCTCGGAGGGCATTCCGGGCCTCCCTGTATCCCTCGTGAAGCTCCGCCAGTCGGGGCTCCGAATCTGCGGTACGGCTACGCCTCCTACGGAGTCGAGCCCACCGGCGGTGCGTGATCACGCAGGCTTGACGCAGCCTCGCGATCTCCGCATTCCACCAGTAGACCCGACGCCTCGGATTATAGGCTGGAGCCCTAGGCATACCCGCATCGCAGACCCGGGTCATGGCCTCCCGGAACCAGGCCGCTTCATCGTCTATGTCGACAGGCCTGTCCGGCGCAATGGCCCAGGCCTGTACGATGGCGGCCTCCAGGAGGTCCTCCCGATTCAGTCGCCCCAACACCCAGCGCGGCTCGCGTTGGGCCGATATGACCGGCGCATCACCCGCAGGAGGGGAGACATCGAACCGAACGTATCGGTGATCCGATAGTGTCTCCACCTCCACGGCGACACGCCAGTCCCGCACGCGGAGTGACAGGGAAGCGCTCGCGAACGAAAGGTCTATGATCGACCTGCGCTCCCCCGCCACAAAGGTGCCCACATACGTGGCTTCGGCCCCGCGATTCTGGAGAACTAAGCCGAGAGAATCGGCCCAGCTCTCCAGAGCCCTGCCCCGCGCGTTTGTGCGCCGGGAACCCCAAGCCTGAGACCAGGCGTTGAAGTCCCCGAGCACAAGAACCTGACGAGGCGTACAGGCGGGATTAGGTCCCTATTGGAAGCGGCAACGGGATCTAAATTTCACGCGGGCATAATAATATATGTGTTTATAATAAGTATTCACCTTAAAGAGTTCCAGTACCTACCCAGAAATACCTGGTGAACGTTAACTTGTCTAATATGCATAACGTTTAGTAATTATGACAACATTCTTACCAGTATGTTGCCAACAACTATAATACCTACGCACAAATATTTAAACGTATGTAAATTCATCACTCGCTGTGTGTATTCTACCGCCTATACAATGTTTTTTGAAGTGAAAACTTCTTTAGCGGCGGTGGATGGGTAAAAATTGTTAAACTCGCGTCAGGCTCAGGATCGCTTGACGTTTGAACCGTAACCGACGACTGACGTCATACAACATTAGCTACAGACTGTCTATTTTGCAAGATACGATAAATAGCTTCGTGGCTTAGCCGTAAGCGCTTCAACTGTAAGTCTTTATGGTTTCAGATAGTACCGGGTTCGAACCTGGCCTTCTGACACTTGTGATTATTTTTTCTTTTTGTAATTTATTATTTTTTGTGATTATTTTTTATTTTTGTGATTTATTTATTTCTTCTGACAGTTTTCTATGTAGATAACGAAGAAAGAAAGAAAGAAAAAGTTTTCACTTCTGCTGGCACGCCCAGAGTGCAACCCGTCTTTTTTTTTAAAGAATATTAGCAACCAAAATTATCCAAATTACTAATACTCCTTATAACCCCTTCAAATAAGCTGAATTGCTTGTACTAGGAGTGGGTTCACGTCGGTAGTGCAATGGCCAGGATTCGAACCCGGGACCTCTCGATCGTACGGTCGACCCTTAACCATTAAGCTACCGACGCTCAGTTGAATTGTTTGACATGATGCCCACAACTACATTCTATCATCGCACCACTCGCCATAGGCAGGGAATTCATCGTCACACATTGTGACCGGAAACGTTACTCACCGCACGATCTTTTGGATTCCGGAGGACAAGTTACGTTACGAGTTATCTAATCTTTAATACCATTAAAAAATACTTTTTTGTTTATATTTCCATGTTTGGCTTTACTATAGTCAAATATTAGTTCGGAGTGAAGTGATGTGCAGATAATCAACAAAGAACCTGGTTTATATTACGTTAAATAAAAAATTTGTGATAGAAACAGTTGAACATTATAATCTCAATACAAAATTAAATTTGAATCAGTGGGTGTATGACAAATCTTTTGTATACACAGTGCACGCAACTCGCACGGTTACGCGGAACTCATAAGTGTCATTACGGCATGCGCCTGCTAACAGTGACGCGCATATCGGTTCGCGTCCAAAGAGTAAATAACGCAGACGGTGCATTGTATTGTGCCTAATTTTAATCTCCTCCTAGAGGACGAACTTTATATTTATTTTTTCGTTTTTCATTTCATTTTGGTGATCATGGCTTCAGTGTCCCTGGTTTGGGGATGCTGTTCTAACGGAGAGGTGGACGAGCATGAACGATTTATTAATTGCATTTTATGCAATAAATCATATCACTTTCTCTGCCTAACGATCCCGGACATTGATAGGGATTCAGATTTGTTTCCTCAGTGGAAATGCCCAGAGTGTATGAATAAATATTTAAAGGCGGCAAAAAGTGACCGTACACCCATACGTAATGTGTCCACTAACGTGACCACTACCCGTGGGAGCAAAAGACCTGCATTAAATTCTCCACCATCATCTCAACCTATTACTGTGGAAGATGTTCGCTCTATTATGCAAGAAACTATTAAAGCTGAGTTCTCTGGCTTACTTCAACAGATGAATAATATGATTGTTAATTCTATTAATAAGGAACTAGCACCAATAAAAAAAGATGTCGAAGAATTAAAAGCTTCTCTAAACTTTCATACCTTGGAGTTTGATAAATTGCAATCTGAACAAAAATCAACTAAAAATGTTTTGAGGGATCTGGTTGCTGAGAATGAGCGTTTGAAGAACACGGCCTGAGAAATGGGTCACAGAATTAATTATCTTGAACAAAATGCACGGTCCAACAATCTAGAGCTTCAATGTCTACCGGAAAATAACAATGAAAACCTTTACAATATTGTTAAACAATTGGGGTCAGCGGTTGGCTGTGATGTTAAAGAAACTGATATTTTATATTCAACCCGGATAGCCAAAATCAATAAAGAAAATCCTCGCCCTCGATCCATAATTGTTCAGCTGGCTACACCTAGACTACGTGACCAGCTTCTTGCAGCTGTTATTACCTACAATAAGAAAAATGCTAATAACAAGCTCAATGCAGCAGACTTGGGTTTCGCCAGTGCCACTCCAGTATACGTTGTCGAGCATTTATCCCCAGTCAATAAGGCGCTTCATGCAGCTGCTCGTCTCAAGGCTAAAGGGAAAGGATATAAATATGTTTGGGTGAGGAACGGTAAAATTTTTGTCAAGAAAGATGATAATTCTGAACATTTGCTTATTAGAAATAATGATAGTTTAGATAAAATAGTGTAAACATTTTATTCTTCGTCTATATACTACTTTGTGCATGCCATTGAAGCTAATTTCTCAAAATTCAATAACTTACAAATATATTACCAAAATGCAGGCGGTTTAAAGACAAAAACTCACGAGTTTTATCGTAACATTTGTTGTAATGATTTTGATATTGTAATCATTTGTGAAACTTGGTTAAATAGCTCAGTGCTGAGCAGCAAGTTGTTTGACAGCAGGTATTATGTTTACAGGAGGGATAGGGAGTCCTCTGGCTCTTGCAAGCAGGAGGGTGGTGGGGTATTAATTGCCGTTAAACATGATATTAAATCCAAGCGTGTTAGTGCGTGGGAAAGTTCTTGTGAGGACCTCTGGGTTGTTTTGGGTGCATCTGGCTTGCGCAACAAATATCAAATAGCTCTCTGCGCGGTATATTTACCACCACCTGTATCCCTTCCAGCTCTAGAACAATTTTTGGATAGTTGTAGCTCTGCAATAGATCAAATGGCTGACTCGGAACTGTGTATAATGGGTGATTTTAATCTATGGGATATCGACTGGAAACTTGTGCATAGCCAGAAAGATATTTCAGGCCTAAGCAATAAAAATTATTTAATGCTAGACTTTTTAAATACCAATAGACTTCATCAGTTTAATTTAATCAGAAATCATATGGGCCGTATACTAGACCTCGTTCTTTGTACTATCCCTTTGAGCAATGTTAGCGAATGTGTCACTCCTGTTAGTAAGGTTCATAAGCCACATCCATCTCTAAATGTCACTATCTCGCTAGAAATAGAAACTAAGCTTACTTACAAAACAACTAATTTAAGGCCTAACTTCTTTAAAGGTGATTACCAGGCAATATGCATGTACCTGAGTGAACTAAATTGGGTTGATTTACTTGGGGGTTTGGATGACGTAAATAAAATGCTCGAGGTGTTCTATGATCATCTAAATATCACAATACGGAAATTCATACCAACTCGCTCACCCACTAGGAACAAATTTCCACCGTGGTTTAATAGAAATCTAATTAAATTGTTGAATGTAAAAAATAGGCTTCGAATACGATTTAAAAAATATAAAAATCCAATGGACGAGGTAGAATTAAAATCTGTTGGGAAAATCTGTAATGGTCTGGCCACGGAGTGTTACAATAGCTATATTAAAAGTCTTGAGGGTGAACTACGGAGAAATCCTAAACTGTTTTGGTCGTATGTCAAAGCTAAGCGGGGAGGAACTAGCACATACCCAAATTCTATGACAAATGGGCTGGTCACTTCATCTGATGGTAGTGAAATATGCGAATTGTTCGCAGAGTACTTTTCCTCTGTTTACAGTACAAATGAAGTCATCAGTGACACAGAATATATGTCTGAAAGTCTGCAGGCTTTATATATAAACAGTTTGAGTCTCAACGTACCACCTTTAAAACAAGATGACATACAAAATAAACTGAAGAACATTGATGCTACTAAAGGGGCTGGTCCAGATGGAATACACCCAATATTTGTATCAAAATGTCATTTAGTGCTGACTCCGCCGCTAATGATAATTTATAAGAAATCCTTGGACTCTGGAGTATTTCCTCACAGATGGAAGATGGCTAAAGTCGTACCTGTTCATAAGTCTGACGACAAAGCAGTCGTAGCTAACTACAGGCCCATATCGATATTGTCTGTGTTCGCTAAGATATTCGAAGTTATGATATGTCCCCATATACAATATCATTTAAAGCGTTACTTAAGCGCTCATCAACATGGTTTTGTAGCACATCGATCCACGACTTCGAATCTAGTCCCTTTTACGGAGCTTTTGATAAGTGCAGTGGACTCGGGCCATCAAGCCGATGTTATCTACACAGATTTTTCAAAAGCATTCGACAGGGTACCCCACAGTGTCCTTATCTCAAAATTACAGGCCTATGGCATAATGGGATCCTTACTAGACTGGCTGTCATCGTACTTGAAAAATAGAGCTTTCTCAGTAGTGCTTAATGGCTATGAGTCTAATTTTATGTCCATTTCTTCAGGCGTTCCTCAAGGCTCGCATCTAGGCCCAATCCTCTTTAACTTCTTCATAAACGACATTCCAGAGTGTTTTCACTTTTCCGAGGTTTTTATGTATGCAGATGATCTCAAGTTTATGAAGATAATAAAATGCGATAAAGATGCTGAGCAGCTACAAGATGACCTAAATAGACTTGTGTCATGGTGCAAAAGTAACGGGATGCTTCTGAATGTTAACAAATGTCATCACATAACGTTTACGCGTAAGCTCCATGCATTAAACCACAGTTACCACATAGAAGGAGACAAGATATCTGCGGTAGAAACTGTAAAGGATCTTGGAGTATTGTTTGACAGAAAGTTAACTTTTACGCCTCATGTAGATGAAATAATTAAGAAAGCTTCCAAGATGTTGGGGTTTGTGCTGCGAAATAGTAAAAGCTTTTGCAACAACCGCACAAAAATGTTGCTTTACAACAGCTTGATACGTAGCACCCTAGAATACTGTAGTATTATATGGCGTCCTCATTTCGCGGTACACGCCTTGCGTCTCGAGAGAGTTCAGAAGCGTTTTGTCTGGCACCTAGCTTTTAGAAATGGAATCACCAAAAAGGTACCTTCTTATAGTGGCAGGCTAGTACATTTTAGAATGCAAACCCTTGAGTGTCGCGCAAAGTTAAATGATGCTATGTTTGCATCTAAAGTACTTCAGCACCAAGTTGTCTGCCCACGTCTATTGGTTTTATTTAGATTTAATGTTCCTTCTAGACTTCCTCGTGGTTCAATCACTCCTCTCTGTCCACCTTTGAGAAGGACAGTTTTAGGGGCTAATTCCCCATATGTAAGAGTATGTAAGATTGTCAACAGTATCAGTGACATAATTGATCTGCATGTTGACTCAGTGGCTATTCAAAAAAGAAAAACTTTGGATTGCCTAGGCACTTAGTTTTAGGTGCCTAGGTAATCCAATTTATATGTATGTGTGTGTATGCATATGCATATGTATGTGTGTATGTGTATGTATGTATATATGTGTGTATGTATGTGTGTATATATATATATATATATATATGCATGTATGTTGTGTGTATGTATGTATGTATATGTGTGTGTATATGTGTTATGTATATATCCAATTTATATGTATAATTCCAGTTGTATGTTTATAAATATTGCTGTTGTGTTCCTATCTTTTTTACTTTCTCTTTCTTTGTGAAGTTTAAGTTCTTAATGTTTCTTATTTTTATTTTTTAGTTTTAATAATGTATAAATTGCTTATGTAATGGTTTTTTTAAATATATTTAGTAATTAAGTATCCTCCAGTAATTTGTTGCATGTTGTGTTTACCTTTAAGTAGTTGTTACATTGTCTGAAGTTTTTTCTGTTAATTTTATGTATGTCGTGTATTAATGTAAACAACTGTTGGTAGACCTAATAAATAAATAAAATAAATAAATAAATTTGATAGGAATTTCATCCCACGCATGCTTAGGTTGTGCAATAAACTTCCTGCTGTGGTTTTCCAAAGCGAGTACAATTTGGGGATCTACAAGAAGGGCATTAGAAGGTTTATTCAGGGTAGGCAGCGCGAGTGTAACGCGAACGCCCCTGGTGTTGCATACGTCCATAGGCCACGGTAACCACTTTCCATCAGATGGGCCGTGTGCTTGTCTGCCACCTAAGTGGTAAAAAAAATGATCGTTATTATATACAATGCCTAATTTGTAATATAGAGTGACTACCTTTCGAACGTGGGTGTCGTATAAAGTGATTAAGTGTTAGAACAGTTCAATCAGTAATCAAAATTGCTAGTATACCCGCTAACCCCTTCATCTAATCATCTTCATCAACACAATAGAAGTGCGAGAAGATTAAGTGCGAGAACTACAACGATAAAGAAGCTAGAATGAAAGCGTGATTAAACAGTTACATAGGTTAGAGAAAACAGCCTCCGTGGCGTAGCGGTAGTGAACGCGGCCGCTACGCAGGAGGCGCGGGTTCGATTCCCGCTCAGTGCAAATATTTGTATGCATGAATATGGGTATTCGCATTGGTCTGATCGTGCCTCGGTGAGCACGTTAAGCCGTCGGTCCCGGTTGTCATACAAACATCTATGGCAGTCGTTACGGGTAGTTGGAGCCCTCAAAAATCCAACAACTGGTCTAACTGCAATGCTTCGATATCGCCTTTGGGTTGTGGAGGTCGGAAAAATATCGAAGTTTAGCCAAATCCGCAGTTAGACTGGTAAAAGCGGACCCCAGACTCCAAGTTGATAGCTTCGGATGCGACTGGGATTAACGCTAGCATGAAGAAGAAGATAGGTTAGAGAAAATGAACCCTGAGAGAGTTTTTAGTAGAATCAAGTGTAGAAGACTAGGGAAAAATTGAAAAGCATTAGAAAAGGCTTTTACGAAGTGCTCCGCCACGCAGTAGAAGGTGCTAGAAATAAAAAAGACGGGTTGCACTCTGGGAGTGCCGTCAGAAGTGAAAACTTTTTCTTTCTTTCTTTCTTCGTTATATACATAGAAAAAGATAAAAAAGAACATACCATACCTTACCTATAATATAGCGCTAATCATAGAACCTATCACTAATTTTCTGCTAATTTTCTGTCAGAAGAAATTAATAAATTATGAAAAGAAAAAATAATCACAAAAAGTAATAAATTACAGAAAGAAAAAACAATCATAAAAAGTAATAAATTACAAAAAGAAAAAATAATCACCAAAAGTAATAAATTATAATAAGAAAAAACAATCACAAAAAATCCCTGAAGGCCAGGTGGTTTGAACCCGATACTATCTGAAACTATAAGGACTTACAGTCGAAGTGCTTACCGTTTAAGCTACGACGCTATCTATTGTAAATTGCAAAATAGATAGTCTGCACCAATCTTGTATGACGTCAGTCGTCGGTTACGGTTCAAAGGTCAACTAATCCTGACGCTTCCTTAACATTTTACACCCATCCAACGCCGCTAAAGAAGTTTTCACTCCAAAAACCTTCATCTAGGTTAAATTACTTGTGTTAAAAGTGTGTTTACATAAGTAGGGTAATGGCCGATTTCAACCCCAGGAAGTCTCGATAAGGTCGATTATTTAATCACTAAGCTACTGACGTTCGTCGTATTATCTAAAAATAAAAGCTTTCAGTAGCCTAGTAATAGGGTTGTCAGCACGAGTGTAACGCTCCTGGTATTGCATATACGTCCATAGGACACGGCAACCACTTTCCATCAGGTGGGCCGGTGCTTGTCTACCACCTAAGTAGTATAAAAAAAGCTTTTATTTTTTTAGATAATACGACAATCTAAACAAATAAAGACACTAATATCCCTGATATATCTCGCTTGTGTCATAACATTTCACATTGCAAAGGTGTCGTGTGTCGCAAGGAGAACCTCGGTGCGTCTTCAAGGTACCTTATTATGTAAATTCGCGTGGTATATCGTCGCGCCCGATGTGATACAGGAAACTCATGTACCTTTGTTTGCTGACCGTACATACCTTCCCATTTTTGGCGGACCCTCGTTGGCCTTATGTTAACCTTTTCTTGTAGGTTATTGGTATACCTAACCGTTCTGCGTAATAGATATTGTCTGTGGTTAGGTAATTTGTCTATTATTTTCCTTTGAGATGATTCACACGGTCACGTTCTACCATGTGGTCATTATCCAGATCGTTTATTCTCAAAGATAAGTAATAAATATTCTTGAACATATAACTGCGCGCTACAGAATCCTACTATCTTATTAATATTATAAACTAGCTGACCCGGCGAACTTCGTACCGCCAATATTTTTCCACCCGCGTGGCGTCAGATCCCGTTCCCGCTGCATCCTCTACTATATTAAACATGTATTATACATATAACCTTCCTCTTGAATCACTCCATCTATTAAAAAAAAACGGCAACGAAATCCGTTGCGTAGTTTTAAAGATTTAAGCATACAAAGGGAGATAGGGACAGAGAAAGCGACTTTGTTTTATACTATGTAGTGAAGTGATGCGAAAGTTTGTGAATATGGACATGGATGTATGTATGAATGGGTGTTTGTTACTCTTTCACGTAAAGACTACTGAATGGATTTTAATGAAACTTTACAATAATATAGCTTATACATCAGAATAACACATAGGCTATATATCATCACGCTACTACTCAAGGAAGCGGAGCAGTGACCATTACAGTCAGTATTAGACAATGTTGTTATTTCTGTTGCCAAGCCACGGCGCTGTGCATCGCGCAAGCGCGCGGAGTTAGCGGTTGTTGGTCGAGAAGGCCGCCACAAATTATTTGAATACAAAAAAAATACGCGCTAAGGGGTTGATACTTGGTATAGGGCATGATAAAGCTTAGGAATGGACATAGGCTCTCTTTTATCGCGATAGAAAAGGGTTAAAGGGGGGAGGGGGCTAAATGGGGATGAACGTTTGTAGTTTTATAAAAAGATATCCTGATGAAATTTGGTACAGAGGTGAATTAGAGCTTGGGAACACTACGCGATAAGCGACATCCAGCGGCGTAGCCGTGGGCAACACCTAGTAGATAATAATAGTACTAGTATAACGGCGCCTACAGAGAGCGACCGAGACTAAGCATAGCTTAAAAGCAGAAGAGGTTCATCTCGAACTCCACTTTGCACGGTTTTTTTATGCCTGGTAGTGAAAACCTTACGACGTAAGTCATCTAACACGACGACAAACGACTGCTTGGGTTTGCTCGATAGCAACTATTAGGGGTTAAAGTATGAAATTGCCGATTTGTACTGACAAATTGAAATTCGTTTTTTTTTTAATTTAACGTATTTATTTAATCAAAATAATTACCATTATTATCTATACATTGCTGCCATCTAGTAGGAAGGTCATTTATGCCTTTGCGATAGAACTCTGGTGATCTAGATTCGACAAACTGTGTGAAAGCATTTTGTACTGCCTCCTGAGAAGAAAACTTTTTATCACATAGAAAATTGTCCAAATCACGAAAAAAATGGTAGTCTGTTGGAGCAAGGTCTGGCGAATACGGAGGGTGACGGATAGTTTCTAATTGCAGTTCCTGTAGAGTTAAAACGGTTTCTCGTGCTGTATGAGGTCTCGCGTTATCATGGAGCAATAATGGTGAAGATCGATTCATGAGTCGGGGCTGTTTCACTGCTAGTTTTGCTATCATTGTTCGGAGTTCGGCACAGTAGACATCTGCCGTTATTGCTTGACCAGATCGTAGAAAGCTATAGTGAATAACACCATGCTGAGACCACCAAACAGTTACCATTACCTTTTTATTGGTAAGCTTTGCTTTAGGACACTGTTGTGGCGTTTCACCTCAGCCATTGCATTTTTCGCTTACGGTTATCGTAAAGAATCCACTTTTCATCACATGTCACAATTCGATCCAATATTCCTTCATTTCTGTATCGATTCAACAAGGCAACACAATTTTCAACACGCATTTCTTTCTGCAGATCAGTCAAATCATGAGGTACCCATTTTTCATATTTTTTTATTTTATTGATTTGACGCAAATGAGTCAATATTGTTGGTAAGGTAACGTTAAACCATGCAGCTAATTCCTGGGTAGTTTGGCTCGGATCAATCACTCGAATTTTCGAAGTATCCATCTTTCTTGTATAAGCTGAATAAAAAAAACAACTGAAAGTCGATAATCGAATGTTGCACATTTTTTAATGAAGAACTACATAGGTACCATGTGGAAAAAGTTTCACTCAAAAATCTCAAACCATGAAGGTTCTATGTCAATTCGAAGTACCTATTACAATGAAACGGCAATTTCATACTTTAAAGGCGCCCACTCATTATCAGTTTACCGGACGACGGCCGGACGATATAAATCTGTCAGTTAATCGCAATAACCCACACATTAACAGTTTTGTTAACGATTTTGGACTGACGACTAATACGATCCGATAGTGTGTGGCCGCCGAACGATTCCGGACAGTTCTAGGCCGTAGTGTCGATCGACGTTTCGTGTCAGTTTTTACTAAGATTTTATTCGTTTTTTGTACATACTCGTCTATATTTCTCATGCACATAGTCCATAAGGTTCAAAATAGCTAACACCTATTTCCCACAATGATTAGCACGTACTTATATAAGAATAACGTAGTGCAAGCTATTTTCAACCTTATTGACATCACAACAAATCTAGTTTTTTTTTTCTTATATTCGTGATCAGCAGCATTTATTTATGCGAAAAAACATGTAATTAAGAAAATGTCAATAAGGTTGAAAATCGCTTGCATGTTTCGTACTCTCTATGTAACTGATATTAGACCATTACCGGCAGGCGATCGTACGACCTAAAACGGACGACTCACAACTGCTAGTGTGTGGTCGCAAAACTGACAACAGGGAATTGCCGGCGGGCCAAAATCGCTTTAATGTGTGGGCGCTATCGGGTGGTCGCCTTAACCCCTATTATTTTGATTTATTGTCCTTGAAGAGCATTCGCTCCTTACAAGTATCGAAAACAAGTCATGATAGTTTAGTGGTTAAGGAGTTGGCGTTACGATCGAGACGTCCCGGGATCGAATCCTGCAGTGCTAACATGCGCGCGTCGTCAAATATCTCGAATCGAGATGAGATATCATCTCGAATCTTCTCGAGCGAAGTAACGTCGACATATTTTGTCGCGTCAAACCTTTTCAATTGTTGTCTATGGCATACACATTTTTTAAACATTTATCCGATGAAATTGGCCCGATACGGCCATTTGCTCGAAAGCACAGACTAGTTAGGGATGCTAGGTATGAAAAAAAGAGAAAAATAATGCAAACAATTTTCGACCTTATTGACATGACATGCTATCGAATTTTTTTTCTTATATTCGTGATCAGCGTCATCAATTAATGCGATAAGACACGTAACAAAGGAAACGTCATTAAGGTCGAAAATGGCTTGCAGTCGCTGTTTTAGTCCAAAATGAACCGAGCACAAAAAATGTTTACACGAGCTAACTTCTCGTCGACCAAATGAAAGACGGGAGACAAGACATTTTAATTTAAAAAAGAGAAAAAATAGTGCAAACAATTTTCGACCTTATTGACATGACATGCTATCGAATTTTTTTTCTTATATGCGTGATCAGCGTCATCAATTAACGCGAAAAGACACGTAACAAAGGAAATGTCATTAAGACGAAAATTGCTTGCAGTCGCACAAAGGTACTCAATTTTGATCCAAAATGAACCGAGCATAAGAAAAGTTTACACGAGATAACTTCTCGTCGACCAAATGAAAGACGAGAGACAAAACATTTTAAATGTCAAAATTCGAGTAAATAAGGGCACGTATGTTACAATTTGCAGACAATAAGTAGAGATGATTTCTCGAAGTCGAGTTATGGCGACATCTGACAGATCGCCATGAAATTTGCCATGTTACCAACAGTCGATATCGACATAAAACGGCAAAATGCCTCGAGATAGCTATCTCGTGGCGCGCATGTTAACCCTTCATGCTACCAACAGTCGACATATCGACATAAAACGGCAAAATGCCTCGAGATAGCTATCTCGTGGCGCGCATGTTAGCCCTGCTGGTCATTCTCTATCGACGTCAATTTACTCTTAACACAAGTAATGTAGCTTAGCTGGTGGGGGTTTATGAGGAGGTAGGACACGATAGTATTCACGTTCAATTGAGCAGTCCGACTGGAGAAGTACCTCCGCCCTACAGACTACCGGGACCATAGTGACCTCGAGTTGTGTTCCCGGCGATGAGTAGTCCTGCAGGGCTAACATGCGCGCGTCGTCAAATATCTCGAATCGAGATGAGATATCATCTCGAGTCTTCTCGAGCGAAGTAACGTCGACATATTTTGTCGCGTCAAACTTTTTCAATTATTGTCTATATACACATTTTTAAAACATGTTAGTTGCTGTTTTCACATTTATCCGATAAAATCGGCCCGATACGGCCATTTGCTCGAAAGCACAGACTAGTTAGGGATGCTAGGTATGAAAAATAGAGAAAAAATAGTGCAAACAACTTTCGACCTTATTGACATCACATGCTATTGAATTTTTTTTCTTATATTCGTGATCAGCGTCATCAATTAATGCGAAAAGACACGTAACAAAGGAAATGTCATTAAGGTCGAAAATGGCTTGCAGTCGCTGTTTTAGTCCAAAATGAACCGAGCTCAAGAAAAGAATACACGAGATAACTTCTCGTCGACCAAATGAACGACGGGAGACAAAACATTTTAAATGTCAAAATTCGAGTAAATAAGGGCACGTATGTTACAATTTGCAGACACCAAGTAGAGATGATTTCTCGAAGTCGAGTTATGTCGACATCTGACAGATCGCCATGAAAGCCATGTTACCAACAGTCGATATCGATAAACGGCAAAATGCCTCGAGATAGCTATCTCGTGGCGCGCATGTTAGCCCTGCAGGGCTAACATGCGCGCGTCGTCAAATATCTTGAATCGAGATGAGATATCATCTCGAGTCTTCTCGAGCGAAGTAACGCCGACATATTTTGTCGCGTCAAACTTTTTCAATTGTTGTCTATGGCATACACATTTTTTAAACATTTATCCGATAAAATCGGCCCGATACGGCCATTTGCTCGAAAGCACAGACTAGTTAGGGATGCTAGGTATGAAAAAAAAGAGAAAAAATAGTGCAAACAATTTTCGACCTTATTGACATGACATGCTATCGAATTTTTTTTCTTATATTCGTGATCAGCGTTATCAATTAATGCGAAAAGACACGTAACAAAGAAAATGTCATTAAGGTCGAAAATGGCTTGCAGTCGATGTTTTAGTCCAAAATGAACCGAGCACAAAAATGTTTACACGAGATAACTTCTCGTCGACCAAATGAAAGACGGTAGACAAAACATTTTAATTTAAAAAAGAGAAAAAATAGTGCAAACAATTTTCGACCTTATTGACATGACATGCTATCGAATTTTTTTTCTTATATTCGTGATCAGCGTCATCAATTAACGCGAAAAGACACGTAACAAAGGAAATGTCATTAAGGTCGAAAATCGCTTGCAGTCGCACAAAGGTACTAAATTTTGATCCAAAATGAACCGAGCACAAGAAAAGTTTACTCGAGATAACTTCTCGTCGACCAAATGAAGGACGAGAGACAAAACATTTTAAATGTCAAAATTCGAGTAAATAAGGGCACGATGTTACAATTTGCAAACACTAAGTAGAGACGATTTCTCGAAGTCGAGTTATGTCGACATCTGACAGATCGCCATGAAATTTGCCAAGTTACCAACAGTCGATATCGACATAAAACGGCAAAATGCCTCGAGATAGCTATCTCGTGGCGCGCATGTTAGCCCTTCATGCTACCAACAGTCGACAAATCAACATAAAACGGCAAAATGCCTCGAGATAGCTATCTCGTGGCGCGCATGTTAGCCCTGCTGCATGCTACCAACAGTCGACATATCGACATAAAACGGCAAAATGCCTCGAGATAGCTATCTCGTGGCGCGCATGTTAGCCCTGCTGAGCTCACTGGAGAGATTTTGTGCTATCAATGGGAAGACCAAAGGCTACTCCTGCTTTGTGTTCTACACCGACGGCGCAGAAACTCTCTGTCTTTGCAGGGTCGGCAGCAGGAGTGACTACCCTGGTGTTGCACACGATTAAGGCCACGGTAACCACTTTCCATCAGGTGAGCCGTGTGCTTGTCTGCCACCTCGATTGTATAAAAATGGGGTTAGCATGTAAACTAGCAATTTTGATTACTAACATTCTTTTAAAAAATCTCTTATTGACCGCGCGACCTTCTTTAACACAATTATCTTACACAGTAACACTTCTAAAAATATCAACTAATTGAATCATTACGAAAATATAACACTAATTATGAATAATAACATTACACATTACAATTATACATCAGCATCAAACCGTAGCGAAGATGTGTAACGTCAGCCTTGAGGTATCTGTTTTGGCAATAAAAGTCACTCGTACGCAATGCGGATTTAGCTGACCACAAATGACACGTGTGGACCCACACACTGTTAGAATAGTAAACTGTGTTATCAAACTGTGATATAATTACTATCGGCCGCCTAATTCGTACGCGTGGAGTAAGTTAGACTTTCATACAAAGTACCATCCCCAGTCTTAATCCCATAGGGGGTTGATTTCTAAGGATATATTATTAGAAGACCTCCATACCATCCATAGAGCATACATTTTAAATTTTAAGTCTCTTTAAATCGAATAAAGGAGAAAAAATTGAAACGGTCTAGGCAGGGTTTGAACCCGCGATCTTTGCCTTACAAGGGCAATGCTTTGACCAGTAAGCTACCAGACCTCGCCCTAACCAATTCAAATTTCTCCGTCCTTAGCTGTCTTTGAAGCGACAGCGGAGCGCCTGCCAAAGTTTTTACGAACTCTCGGAACCAAAAAAATTAAGTCTCTTACTTGAATAATATAGGACTCTATTTTACGCCCTTAGGGGTGGAGTTTATAAAATCTGTTAGCGGGTGTCTACACCCAATAACGAATCTACCTGCCAAATTTCAAGTTTGAAGGTGTATAGTTTCTGAAATTTCGTGATTTACAGTGTGTGGTATTTCACTTTTTTTATTATACCACTGAGGTACCAGACAAGCACACGGCCCACCCGATGGAAAGTGGTTACAGTGGCCTATGGACGTGTGCAGCACCAAGGGAGTCACACTGCTGTAGATGTATGTGTAATAATATTTTTGTTAGTCAACAAAACTGGTTACTTAAAATCTGCTGTACGCCTCGCTTTTTTATTCGTCCTTTTCATGTTAGTAGTTGGCTTTCACAGGAGCATATTGAATAATGTAATCACTTGTACTGTTTCCACACTTTATTTGGTTTTTATTTTTAACCTGACCGGTTTCACCTCACGGCATTATCAAAGGTTTACTAAATACAATATTTTTTACCAATTATATTTCTAAATACTACATTTTTTATATGTGGGTAGTTTTAAAAATGTGCAGTTTCTTTCCCAACATTTGGGAAAATAATGTTTGGAAATCCTTAAAAGTTATTATGTTTAAAAATTAATAAATACATTATAGGTATAGCGCTAGTTGTATTAAAGGTAAATGTCAAATGATTAAATGTCAAAATTATAATTGAATTAAATTAAAGGAATTGTCAAATTAAAGATGTCAAATGGAAATAATAATATGCTTAATGGTACTACACAACATGAGTCATAATATATAAAATGTCAGTCAAATTAATTTCAAGGATTTTGAGGGGGAATTGGCACTGATCAGGGTGATAGCAACCAATAACGGTTTCCCATCCCAATTAATAGACAGCTTGGTGTCACGCCAGAGATCCAGGGCGGTCACTAATCTAGCATACAAGGGAGACACATCCATGACAGAAGCACACAAAAAACGATGGGCCCGAATACCCTATATTGGTCCCATCTCATATCAATGTGCTAGGAAACTATCAGACTGCAAAGCCGCTTTTTATACCACACAAAATTTGCACCACTTGCTCTGTAATAATAAAGACCCAACTCCAATTGAGCAGAAAAGTGGTATATATGAGCTGTCATGTTCCACCTGCAACAAGAAGTATGTTGGCCAAACTGGATGACCTTTCGGTATCAGAGTTGCTGAGCATGTCAGAGGTTGGAGACTTAAAAAAACAGAGTCCAACTTTGCAGAACACCTTCTGCTAGAAAACCACTCCTTTGATCCAAAGGCCAACTTCAAGGCTCTGCGACTGTGTGACAAAGGCAGAAAAATTAACGCCCTGGAAGCTCTGGAAATAAATAGGTTATTAAATTCGGATAGAAACCAAATAATAAATCAACAGTTGGATCTGAGCCGCTCACCTCTGTTGCAATGAATAGTGACATCTACATATCTGATTAATTATTTATTAATTTGACTGACATTTTACATATAATATTATGACTCATGTTGTGTAGTACCATTAAGCATATTATTATTTCCATTTGACATCTTTAATTTGACAATTCCTTTAATTTAATTCAATTATAATTTTGACATTTAATCATTTGACAATTACCTTTAATACAACTAGCGCTATACCTATAATGTATTTATAAATTTTTAAACATAATAACTTTTAAGGAAATCCAAACATTATTTTCCCAAATGTTGGGAAAAAAACTGAACCTGGTATGCACATTTTTAAAACTACCCACATATAAAAAATGTAGTATTTAGAAATATAATTGGTAAAAATTATTGTATTTAGTAAACCTTTGATAATGCCGTGAGGTGAAACCGGTCAGGTTAAAAATAAAAACCAAATAAAGTGTGGAAACAGTACAAGTGATTACATTATTCAATATCTGTAGTAGATTCCACCAAGTGCCATCAATCTCCAGTATAAACAGTCTTTCACAGGAGCAACTACCGTCTGACAACCTAAAAACTATAATAGGTACCTAAAATGTATCGGACGTAAGTATATTCTTTGTCAGTTTTTGTGTACGAAACGACAACTTATTGCTCAAGTTAATAAGCAGGCGCTTTCTTCTACCAATAAGTTTCGATTGTTTTGCAGCATTTTATCGAGAGAAAACCAGAGAAGGCTAAAATCATTGAACCTATATCTGGGGCACGAGAGAGTCCCCGCTGAAACATTAATGTTTGGTTTGAAGATTAAATTTAATATAAGTGCTTTACTTTTAGTTACCCGGTAGAGCAGAGAGAAATAAAAAGGTTTTACTAAGAACTGTTTAACAACAATATAATCCGATTAGATATACATAAAATTTATAATTATTAGGGCGTGGAGTACAGCATCTCCAGTCGACAAAAAGAATTAAATTTTGTGGATCCGAACAGCCCGCGGTGCGAAGTTGGTGGTGGACACTTAGCTTCTTCCGCCGGTCTGGACGCCTGTCCGGTCGCGTGGCCCGCTCTGTCACACCTGAAAAACGCAAGCAAAGCCTTTCAGTATGTCGGACAGACATACTGCAAGTGCGGCGTGGCAGGCAGTAGGCAGGAGGCAGGTGGTTAAGCTTCCCCAAGGCACGTGGTGCAAAAGTCACTACCGTAAAAGCCACAGCTCACAACATCGCAACAAAAGGAAAGGGTGCACAGAAACAATCTGACATGAAGGTATTGACACGAGGTCAGTGATCCCACGACCGCATGGGTCAATGTCCTTTTGACAAGCATGTGAAACAAACCGAAATAAGCCTTGCAACTATATTGCAGAAGCGTTTAATATAAAATAAAATATGATGGACACTGTTCACGTAAAAAACAGCATCCATCTCAGGGTTTTCACCCCGTTACATGCACACACAACGTGGCGTTAAAATATTCCATATATGACACTATATGGACATAATAAAATACGGCACACCATGCTCACGTAAAAAGCATGGTAATTGCCTGGAAGGAGCTTTGCATTAGCTACATGAAAACGACGTGGCACCGAAAATAATTTATTGCCCAATGAGTACAGAAGGTCTCAGGACCAAGCTTTGGTAGGTTGCATCGTTTTCATGTCGCTATTGAGCCACCTGAAATAAAGAAGGAGATTAGCACACACTGCGTATAGCTATCAGTAATTCTCACCCAAGCCTTTTAGCAGGAAGAAGCTGATGTCAAGAGAAAAGGGGCTCGAATGAGGCTGCAGTGGCTTTTATAGCCTCCCCCAGACATCAGCCAGTGGGCGGGCCTACATGACCAGCCTTCTGGTAATGATGGATATGGCGAAATTGCCTCTCCGGGGCTACATATTAGCACTAGTTTTACATCGTCGGTGAACGGCAGCCATTAAGGCTAATAGTATATCGCACACGGCCAGAGACAATCAAACGGTCAGAGACAAATGAAATGTACTGATAGAACGGCAGATTAAAAATGTAGCTAAAATACAATTTTTAGGTCGATACTAATCGACTAAATGTATAAATAATAATTCAAACTACAATAGACGATTTGCATCGTTACACCGCCAACACGAGCTAAGCGAAGCGCAAGGGCACTACCTACCTTTTCTCGAAACGTTTCGTCGTTTTTTGATCTGATAACTTTGCTTTAGTTAGATGATGCTAAATAGTTATAATTTCCAAGATAGAATGACATCGGTACAATCATTAAACATACAAAGTTTGAATGTCGTAGCTATTATAATTTAGATTTTATTAGTGTCTCAAAACCCTTAATTTCGTCACTGACTCATCACTCACTGATCATCAAAATTGTTAGGGAACTTCCTAAAGTCCTAGAAAGCTGAAATTTGGTATGTAAGCTAATATTACTACAAAGACAAAAAAAAGACGTGTGGCACTCGGGGACTGCCGCGGTAAAGCTATTGCATAGCATTTTGTATCAACTTATGCAATTATGATAATATGCCCTTTGACGTGCATTAGTTTTTTTTTTCTTTTTAGCTCTTTACGCTTTTCTTCTCTATAAAACGAAAATATCTAGGTATAAATAATAGGTATAAATAATTAGGTATAAATAGTGTAATGACACACCAAAACAAAATTATTCATTTAAAATACCTATATACTAGCTATCTACTTTCTCATAAACAGCTGCTTATGTATTCGTCCGATTTCGGAGCAGCTCGTCTCGATTCGTGCGAGCTTCGTAGAGTCGTACAATACGGCTAGTTGCACGCACACGAACACCGTGTCAAAGACTGCCGAAAAGAAACGAGCGTGAGGTTTTTTCGTTACGGAATTTCTGGATTCGGTCCCCGCGCTCAAGGCCCTCGATAGAAGCTATGTAATAGCTTAAAATTAAAAAACCTTATCTAACCTATCCCCTGGGAATAGAAGGTGGAAGCACAGATTACTTACTATGGTGGAAGTTTGTATATGAGACTTGCACTACAGTTTGTGCTACATAAGTTAAAATTCATTAAAATATTTTTTATAACAAGTAAAAAATACTGCATCATTTTTAACCAACTTACAAAAATAAACAAAATCCCATCAAAAACATTTTCATGTAAAACAGTTGCCAATACGAGTTTACGTAGCTAACCCTGTGAAAAACTTAACAGGTCTCGTATAAAGATAAGCTCTAAAGATTGCACGCTCTAAACCTACAAACTCGGGTCACATTTTACCACTTTGGAAGTGTCTCTCCTCCCGCAAACTATTAAGTTTAGAAAAAATATAAATTATAAAACTCAGTATCATTTTTGAAGGCCTATCCATAGACAACGCTCACGTATGGGTTTGATAAAAAAAAATGGAGATTCAGTTCTAAGTACCTACCCCCAGGATTAAATGTTTTTTTTTTCTTCATTTTTGTGTGAAAATCTTAATGCGGTTCACAGAATACATCAATCATCATCAAAAATGGCTGTGACATACGGACGGACAGACAGACAGACATAACGAATCCTAATGAATTTAAATTAGATTGGGATTGGACCCTGTGTCACAACTCAACCGCGATAGGAAAGCCTGTGCCATTTACGTGCGGGAAATACCCACAGACCCCCCCCCCCCCTCCCCCTCTTCGGAGCCGGAGGGAGACCCCGACTAAACTGCACGCCGTCTGTGTGTCGTTGTGCCAGGCCGATGGTGAGGTTGTCATCGATATATCCCTCGCACCCCGGCTAACCAGACTCGCCCCCGGTATGGGGAGGCGCAGCGTATGGAAAGCCTGTGCCAGAGTGTCATACATATGAATAATAAAATAAGTTAGACAATTTTGTGCATATTATCTTTTTATTTATGGAGGTCTATACTACAATCACCATCATTATATGGTGTAACCACACCAACTACACTATTCTTTTTAAAAAGGTAATCTTTACATTGTTACGACCTGACAGTCGATCATTTTATAATGAGACTTACGTTACTTTATCTGAATTTGGGTAATCCATCATTAGCTGAGTTTTTACTTGCCAAGTCATTTAGTGGGTACTTATTAACCTTTAGTAGATAATATTTGATGTCCAATTATACTACAACAGAGAAATATTTGCACATATATTGCTGATATGGCCTTAAATATTAATAAATTATTGCTTGCTGCAATATTAGGGATCGTTTTAAATAGTTCATTAGTCGTGTGTACGTTTGAACCTTTTTTTTCTCTGTTTATCAACGTTTTCGTTTGTTGCGTAGCTTAGTACTTCTTAAACAATTCGCCATAAAAAAGATTCCTAATTGCTTTTAGTTGAGGATTATACAATTTTCCATAAAGCTAAAGTTCAGCGTGATATCTGTTTAACCAAAACTGCTTAATCATATCGGCTCCCTTTTCTCCGATCATGATACTAGGTACGTTTGTATTTCCTCTCACAATGGATGGCATAATACTGGCATCAATGACTCTGAGACCCATCACTTGACGTACCCTGAGCTCAGAGTCTACCACAGACGTTGGGTCGTCGTCGGTACCCATTTTAACAGTACTTGTAGGATGGTACACTGAGAAGGATAACTCTCTTGCCATGCATTCCAAGTGTTTGTCGCTACCTTTTACAAATTCTTTACATGCATCTAGATCAATCCAATCTAACTTCATACCAGCTTCCTGGAAAGCTTTTGTATCACCCAACCTTAAACTATGTTTCTTTATTGCTCTAATCAAGCACTCTATATCTTCAGGATCTTTGAAGTAATCTGCATATATCAGAGGTTTCTCAAAAGGATTTTTACTTGCTAGAACAATTTTACCCTTAGATTTTGGAGATAACAGTATTGCAAACACAGCTATTACAAGTTTATCTTCATTTATTTTCAAAAACTTTTGATGAGCCTCGTCGCTTATTCCCAACTTATCGAACATATCAAGCATATTGGTAACGCTAGGAGGATAAATAAAATAATGGAACTGAGAATCTGGAATAGAAGATTCAGAGTCTGTAGTATTCATGAAGCTAATTACCCTGTGCGGCCTAGTATCAAAGAGTGGCCCAGTGCCTTCCAGAACGTATTTCGTGAAGATATCAAGTAAATTATGCAGAGACATATCCTTAGGGAACGGTTTTGAATAAAATATAGGCGTACTAATATGATCTTGTAAATTTTCACCAACGGGTAAATCTGCTTTGACTTCAATGCCCATTTCCTCTAAATGTTTTTTTGGACCTAAACCAGATAACATTAAGAGCTGCGGGGAATTGACAGAGCCGCCTGATAATATAACCTCTTTATTAGCATTCACCACTATTTCTTTTCCATATTTATTAATTAAGACGCCACTAATTCTATTTGTATTTGGGGTGAACAAAATTTGTGTCGCAAACGCATTTTTCATAACGTGAAGATTTTTTCTTTCTTTAACGGGGCTTAAATATCCTCGAGCAGTGCTTACTCTGTAATTATCTTTAGTATTCGTATTCGTATCCGCCACAACTATTCCCATTTGGCTTGGGCCATTAATATCAGTTAAATTCTTAATACCAAGTTCGGTTGCTGCTTGTATTATCAAACTTTCTAAAGGGTGTGGCTGTTTATCTTGCACAATATTAATAGGTCCAGTTTTGCTATGATATTTTTTGTTGTCTTGGTTTATGTCTCCATTAAAGTTTTCAATCTTTAAGAAATACGGTAATACTTCTTCATAACTCCAACCATAGTTGCCATCGGCTGCCCATTGGTCGTAATCTGCCTTATTGCCTCTAACATAGAACATACCGTTGATGCTACTGCTACCGCCCAGCACTTTCCCTCGGGGCCAGGAGCAGCCTTTTCTTTTAGTACTTCTACAGGCCCCTTCTTGAGGCTGAGTATAATAGTTCCAGTCCACTGAAGTGCCCAAACTATTGTAAAATAGTTGTGGATTCTGAAATATAATATTTTGAATGCATTAATGGAAATATATTTTATTGTAGTAATTTTTAACACAGTCCATCGCCGCCCAAAGTCAAACCTGGATAAGCGAGAGTTCAAGGGAGCACAATCTGATTCTCGCTTATAGAGTTTTCTCACTAACCCGAGTTTCTCGCTAATGCGAGTTTCTCTCTTATAGAGGTACGCAGTAATAACAAGTCTATATGTGCATATAATGCATAACATATATTATGTACATATATATTTTAATAGTGTGTATGTGTTACGTTCATTAGATTTCGACCAATAAGTACTTTATAAGGGTAGGTATCAATATGCTTACATGAAATGATGAAAACAATACAAAAAATATGTAGGAAGTTTGTCATAAAATAGAAGATGTTAAATTTGTAATTTGTTTTGTCATTTGTTGTCATATATTTTTATTGTAGCTACTATAGCTAAATACTACTATAGCTTCTCCTAAATACTATAAATAAATAAAGCTCGACTGTTCCTTATAGAGGTATAGATACGTAGCAGTCTCACTTACGGAGGTCCATGAGGAAAAACGACTCTCTATTACAGCGGTTTCTGTTTCTCACTAATAGACGTTTTAGCTCCCGAGGAGGGCCAGACCGAAAGGGATGGCCCTGGGTCAGCCGGGGTGCGAGGGATATGTCGCAAGACAACCTCACCTTCGGCCTAGCACCACGACCCACAGACGGCGTGCGGTTTAGTCGGTTCGAGTCCGACATAACCCACCCCTCCGGCTCCGGAGGGGCGGGTATCCGTGGGGATTTCCCGCACGTAAAAAAAAAAAAAAAAAAAAAAATAGACGTTTTAGGAACTTAAAATGACGGGTCCTGGCTATTACTCTCACTAATAGAGTTTTCTCACATAACCAGTTCTCAATTACCCAGATTTGACTGTACTACGATTATTTGTATATAGAATACAGTGAAGCGAGTATAAAAACTTACTTCGGTAAGTAAATTAGGATTTCCACCAGCTTCTACCAGCAAAACTTTCCAATCTGGATTTTCACTGAGTCTGTTGGCCACAACTGAACCTGCTGATCCAGCACCGATTACTATAAAGTCGTAATTAGGATCTGAAATAAAATGTGACAACGACTGTGAAGAATGTATTGTTTTCTCAATTAAAAATACTACTTTTAGGAACGCACACAATATATTTTTCTTAAAGTCATTTTCATTTGTTTTGTTTTTGACAGAGATTTTAACAGACTTTTTATGAAAAACTACATCAGCCAGTAAAAAATGTAATAGACAAAACGTTCAGAAACGCTGCTGGTGGCCAATGGTACGTTATGCCGTCACGTCGTATCATCTGTTGCTCGGTGTATTTCATGAGGCGCTCTGTTTAAAGTATGATGAAAGTAAAAGACGCGAAAGATTTATGTCAGGATCGCAGTAAGTGAAAACATGAGGTCTCTGCTAACCTCAGTGGAAAAAAGGCTTTATGTACTCTTTAAAGAATCAATTTAATAATTTCCTCGCCCTTCGCGACTGGTGATCTGTTCAGCTATTAGTAGCTGACACACAGGACACAAACTCAATCATGAATAGTTGTATCTATTAATTTAATTTTTAATTATGTACTAACAAAATATCGAATGCACAAAAGGATGCAATCTGGTACCTATTTGATTTGTAATAAATGCCATAATATTAATTTATTAACATAATAAACACCTTTTCTTAAACAAACATAACCTTGTTGGTTGCAAAGGCCATGTCACGTTACAAAAATTAACCTACCATTAAGTACAGCTGCTGTCGCATCTTCGGGCCAAAGATGATCCCCTGTGAGAGCACATTGCGCTGCTAAGAAACTTTGCAGTGTCTGAACGAAGAGAGGTCCCATCAACTGGTAACTGCTTACTATATTAGAGGTCAACCCTTGGTCACATGCCCACGACATTTTTACTCTGAAATAAAAAGAAACTTAAGATAGATGATAATATTTCGAAACCTACTTCTAAATTATTACTTAAGAACATTTTAGTTGATATTGAAATGTGTTATAACATAACTGAGATTTTGATACGACCCATGGTTCAACAAACGATAACAAAACAAAAATTATCGTTACTAATGTCGTCTATAAAGATATGGAGAGGCCTATCTCTCGAAGTGAATATTTACGTTGCGTCTGGTGAATTTACTAAGGTGGACAATATGGCGTTGGTGAAACAAAAATCAAGAAAATTATCACTCTCAATTTACGACTGTCACTGTTACTCTTTACTGGAGGTCAATCGGTAAAAAAAAGTCCAAATTCGGTTAGGCAGTCTCATAGACAGTGACATAGACAGTAAAAAAGGGGAAAAAAGACATAATATTACCAATGCGCGGTAGTTGTGACGTCAGGTTATACAGCACAGCGTACCCGGGCGAGAGCTAAAGGACGACTGGCGCGTGCTAGAGGTATGTACCGGTGCGCCGAAACCGAAGAAAAAACGGTGCAGCTCCGTTGAAATTTATCGGACCAAAACACAGGAGAAAAACCGGTTTAATTATTTAGTAGTAGCTGTTGCTTGCGGCTCCGCCTGCGTGAATGTCGGTCATCGCGGAGTATTCCTAAGCTCTAATTCAACTCTGTACCAAATTTCACCAGGTTTTGTTCAAAAATTTCAAACTGTCTTCCCCTATTCCCAAACTCAAATTAGCCCCTTCTTTCGCGATAAAGGAGAGCCTATGTTCGTTCCTAGGCTTTATCTAACCCTGTACCAAGAATCAGCCCTTTGAGCGCTTAATTTTTTTGTATTTCAATAATTTGTGGTGGCCGTCTCGACCGCCAACCGCTAAGTCCGCGCGCTTGCGCGATGCACAGCACCGTGGCTTTGCAACTGAAATAACTACACTGTCACTTCTCTGTATATGCCGGCCGGATTCGTTGACGTTAATGATTACTACTCCGCTTCCTTGATTAGTAACGTGATGATATATAGCCTTTGTGTTATTCTGATGTATAAGCTATATTATTGTAAAGTTTCATTAAAATCCAAAGCGTTATAAATGAACGGATCTTGAAGATTTTGGCTGAAACATAAAAGACATGATTCCTTCAATTGTTGTAAAAAAATCATGTCTCGTAAAGGTCGTTATAAAAATAAAATAAAAACAGATGAGAAAAAAGGGGAGCTTATGGTAGCGTTTTTTTTTTCAAACGGCTCATCATGTTTTTTTTTTCAATCTGAATTAGTCATTGAATAATTATTATTGGTGAAACATCCAGGGTTGCAGACAGCATCCGTGTCGTAGCGGTAGTGAACGCGGCCGATACCCAGAAGACGCGGGTTTGATCCCCGCTCAATGCAAATATTTGTATGTATGAATGTATGTGTTTGCATTGCTCAGGTTGTGCCTAGGAGAGCCCGTAAGGCCGCCGGTCTTGGTCGCCATGCGAACATCTATGGCAGTCGTTACGGGTAGTTAGAGCTCTCAAAAATCCAACAACTGGTCTAACTGCAATGCTTCGATATCACCTTTGGGTTGTGGAGGTCATATGGCAGTCGCTTCCCAGAAAATATAGAAATTCAGCTAAATCCGCAGTTATACTGGTAAAGCGGACTCCAGATTCCAAGTTGAAAGCTTTGGATGTGACTGGGATTAACGTTAGGATGAAGGATGGAGAAAATCCAGGGTTGCTTAAAATAAGAAGGTACACTCAACAAAACAATTCGGATACCAGGCTGCACTAGTAAAAATTAAGCATGTGTGTGTCATTACTACAGACTTGCTGCAGGCGTATAGTGTTTAACGTTTGTTTATGTGTACATCTTTCTACACTCACACATTGTATATTTGAAAACGATTGAATATTTGTTAGTAACTGATTTGCCGGCCATCGAATGAGATAGTGAATTTCACTTCAATAGTATGGACTACCGTGGTTGAGTGGTATATGAAGCGTTATGGCAACTCATTCTAGTGATTTCTATCCCGAGTATATTTTTTTACTTGTTTTCGTTACTTAATTAGTTTTGTTCTTGTTATTTATTTTATTTGTGGCATGGAAGAACCTTTTCTTCCTAATCTTTTTATAGTTTAAATATTTTGTGATAACTATGGAAAATAAAACATCATGTTACAATGAATAGGTATAATAATAAAACAACATTATATGATAATTATTTTAATTATGTATATACATTTAGGATTTAGGTTCGTATATAGATTTTACATTACATTCTTAAGACAATAAAATAGGTCGAATTTATCCTTCTGTACGTTAAACCAGATAAGTATAAACGCTTTATTTAATTTTCTACACTTTGCTTCAAGTAGGTAAATTTAATTGTGTATGAATCAACATGTTAGCTTGTAGAAATTATGCATGTAAATATAATAATTTCTTATTTGGCCAACAATAACATCACGCACTTATGGTTTACCCATCAACTTAATATTATTCTATTGTTTCTTGCATATTATTCATGGATTAGATCTTTATTTGATTCTAAACACATTCTGCCACTAAGGCCTCCGACACTCCGTATTTTACCAGTTAGTCCAAATATTCGTTTGCAAAACGTGATCTATTCAAAAGATGAAGATCAGACACCATATTTTTCTTTGCAGGTCTACAAGAACATATCTATCCAGCTGCTTGTGAATGTTCTGTTGTGTTTTTGTGATACAATTTTAATATTAGTCTTCTTTATTGCCTTGGAAACCGACCAGTAACCAAGAATGGTCCTGACTCTTCATTAAGGTTGACGAACAGCGCTCTCAAAGCTGTAATGTGTTCTGTATTAAATTCTGTATTAATTTGTGTCAATATATTACTATACAAAAAGTAGTTCCATTAGTTAATGAATAAACATAAAAATATTACGATCGACATAACATAACATAAACTCACGCCCTTATCCCCGAAGGGGTAGGCAGAGGTGCTAGCGCCCACATTTCGCCGGTTTATGTTTTGGTCCCAATGTAAAGCCTATTGCCATTAACTGGGCACTTATAAACCTGCGATGAATACACACATAACTTCGTAAAGCCTCGAAAAGTCATTGGTGTGTGCCATGGAAAACCTGGGATCGAACCCGAGACCTCGTCTCTGCAGTCCATTACCCATACCACTAGGCTACCGCGGTTTGATTTACTTTTTACTTCTTACGACTACTTACGATCGACAAACATGCTTATGTGGAAATGAGGGTAGTAAAGATTCTTAGTATTCGACGTTCATTAATTTCTTCTACCCACTATTAAGTTGAAATTTATTTGTATAATGATATCACTAAAAGAACGAATACTAACTTTTAAAGCAATTTTTTTTAAATATTCAGCATGCTAAATGCTTATAAATGTACCTAATTCAAAAATACATACCCATATCTTAACTAGAATTTATTCCATGGATAAAAAGTATGACAATTTAGCCAATGTTTGTATGTATATATGTATGTATATATGACTATATCTTAATATATATAAATCTCGTGTCACAATGTTTGTCCTCAATGGACTCCTAAACCACTTAACCGATTATAATAAAATTCGCACACCATGTGCAGTTCGATCCAACTTGAGAGATAGGATAGTTTAAATCTCAAATTATAGTCCGATTCGCGATAACCGACATCCACGCGGGCGGAGCCGCGGGCGACAGCTAGTATGACTTTATATGTATGACCAAATATCAACCAGTTCCGTTCAATCTTTTAAACATGTAACAAACATCATCAGAATCTTTTACATATATAAGGAGCACGCGGTGTATCCTCGACAAAGAATGAAAATGAAACATAAAAACAGAGGTCATTAAACCGACATCACGATGTGCTTACAACACAACTTCATATCAATCTATCGATTCAATTTGTTGAGTCGCGATTTTTATTAGCTCCAACAGTAACTGTAACTAACTGTATCGTCGCTTAAGTTCAAATCAACGTAAGTAACCAAAAAAAAACTGCAGAGGATATATGTTTTTATATATATCGTCGTTTATGCGCTGCACCATCTACTTACGTGATTAAAACTTTAGGGTCACCCCGTTACCACCCCCCATGAGCGCGGGCCTGAGGGTGACGGGTGGAGCCGCTCGTCACCCTAGCAGAAGCAGGCCACGGCGGCGGCGCGCATCGTAGGATGATGCGAGCCCCCCAAAGGAATAGCCCTGGGTCAGCCGGGATGCGAGGGATATGTCACGAGACAACCTTACCTTCGGCCTAGCACATCGACCCACAGACGGCGTGCGGTTTAGTCGGTTCGAGTCCGACATAACCTCCCCCTCCGACTCCGGAGGGGTGGGTATCCGAGGGGATTTCCCGCACGTAAAAAAAAACCCCCGTTACTGTCCCATTATGGTACAGTTAGCGTCAGAAATACCTTGACTACAAAGTCTCAAAATGATCGTAAAACCAAGGTAGTACCAATAAATCAAACTGTTTTATTTATTTTAATTGTACTGTCCGAACTAAAGGCGTATACCACATATCATCAGCACATCCCGTGAACAGTAAAGTGGGAGAAATCAAGGAATTAAGGTCAGTTTGAGCACTTTTTTCATTAAGATCGAGCCGATGCTGACTGTACCGTTGTCAAGAGGCGAATCACTGAATTACTCATTGAATAATTTAATTTTGTTTATTTTTGGTTCGAAAAAGATTCATATAATTATGCTTTATTCGTTATACATAGGAGTATTTATTTTCGTAACAAAACAATATTATGTACTTATTTCTATTCACAGCGAAAGTAACATTAGTGCTTAATTGAGACACAGTAAATTGATAAACAAAATCAATTCTGCTGTCGTTAGATGCGCCTTTTCGAAAATTTGTCGCACATGTACAATAGTTGCTCACGAACAACACGCTATTCGACGTTTTTTTTATAGTAAAAGCATAATTAAACCGGCGAATTCACCAGAACCTGTATTTGCTCTCTTTCCACTACAGTCTTTGTTATATTGTTATCTACTAATTAAAGTTCTGTGTGCTTCCTGTTTAACCAAAAATCTTTAATCATATCCGCTCCTTTTTCACCAATCATGATAGTCGGAGCGTTCGTGTTTCCTCTTACAACGAATGGCATAATACTAGCGTCAATTACTCGCAGTCCTTTTACATTGTAAACTCTTAGCTCAGGATCTACCACGGCTGTCGGATCATCTTTGGGGCCCATCTTAACTGTGCTGGTTGGATGGTATAGTGAGAAAGTTAACTCTCTGGCGATGCATTCTAAATGTTCATCACTTGTTTTTTCAAAATTCTTACATGCATCGATATCAAGCCAGTCTAATTTAAATCCTGCTTTTTGGAATGATTTTGTATCACCCAGCTTTAAAGCATGCTGCTTCATACCTCTAATCAAACACGCCATATCTTCAGAGTTTTCGAAATAGTTTGGATATATTAAAGGCTTGTCAAATGGGTTTTTGCTTTTAAGAATAATTTTACCCTTTGAAAGAGGATGTAATACGGTAGTATAAACTATCATTACAAAATTTTCTTCGTTCATTTTAAGATATTTTTTGTGAATTTCATTGCTTAATACATGTTTCCCAAAAAAGTCTACTAAATTCGATATTCCAGGAGGAAAAACAAGATAATGAAACTGTACATCCGGTATTGAAGAAGTCGGATCAGTAGTATTAATAAAACCTATAACTCTGTGTGGGTCGGTACCTTTTAATGGACCCGTACCTTCCAGCATGTAGCTAATAAGTGCACCCATAATATTAGGTAAAGATGTCATTTCTTTATCACCAGGCATCGTATAAAACATTGGTGAAAACACATGATCTTGTAAATTTTCACCAACAGGCAAATCAACCTTGACCTCAATTCCTTTCTCTTCTAAATGTTTCTTTGGACCTAAGCCTGATAACAGCAAGAGCTGCGGAGAATTAATAGCACCAGCTGATGAAATAACTTCTTTTTTAGCATTAACGACTATATCATTTCCATCCTTATGAAGTAAAACGCCGCTGACCCTGTTTGTCCCCGGGGTAAACAAAATCTTTGCTGCATAGGCATTTTTAATGACATGAAGGTTTTGTCTATTTTTAACAGGACTTAAAAATGCTCTTGCTGTACTGAATCTGTGATTATTTTTAATATTAAAATGTGTTACCAATACACCCATTTGATTAGCGCCATTAATATCGCTTACATTTTTTATTCCAAGTTCTTTTGCAGCTTCAATAATTACATTTTCAAAAGGATGCGCCTGTTTTTCTTGTTCAATATGAAAAATCCCATTTTGACTGTGATATATTTTGTTTTGTTCAGTAATATCTCCATAAAACTTTTCACTTTTTAAAAAATATGGTAATACATCCTCATAACTCCAACCATAGTTACCGTCTGCTGCCCATTGATCGTAATCTGCTTTATTAGCTCTAACATAGAACATAGCGTTGATGCTACTGGAGCCTCCCAAAACTTTCCCACGTGGCCAGGCACACCCCTTGTCAGCATAGCCCCTACAAGCACCTTCTTGGGGTTCAGTCTTATAAACCCAATCCTCGGAAGTACCCAAATTGTTGTAGAAAAGTTGTGGTATCTGTAAAAAATGTATCATCGTTAAAGTTTAAATCCCAACTAGGTCCACCCAATAAGTTCATGCACCAGTAAATTTAAATTGTTGACCGAGCGAGCGAAGCGAGCGAAAGTCTCCGTTTGGTCAAGGTAACTGAGTTTGTCAGTTCCGGTCTAGAGGGCGCATTTGAACCGATTTTCACCAAACTTACATGTTCTTCGATCTGAAAAAACAACTTCAGTCGAGGGTTTTTTTTCGATAGGAGGGAAAATGGGAGAGAAAGGGCAGAAGTTTGCTGTAGCGAGCGGATTTATAAGAGCGGATCGGCATTATGGCGGGCTTGCATAAAAAGTATAATAGGAAACTAATGAAGTGTGTGAGGAGACAAGTAGGTGGCGGGCTATTGTCTCTGCCTACTTCGAGGTGAAAATATTACTTGTTTTATTTAGTGGAGTTAACATTGTCAAAATAATACCTCAGTAGCTAGGTTTGGATTTCCACCAGCTTCCACTAACAAAACTTTCCAGTCTGGGTTTTCACTGAGTCTATTGGCCACAACGGCACCCGCTGACCCGGCTCCTACCACTATGAAGTCATAATTAGGATCTGAAATTACAACATTATTTCTTTTGTTATAGAAATTACCTCAAACCTTTCACTTTACATTATTCATGTTGGTATATTTAGTTACTCAATTACGCTCAATCAGCTGAACTAACTGGAATAAGTAGGGTCTTTTTATTCATGAAGCAGGACCCCATGGCTTGCGAAAACGGGATCAAAATTTAACGCTCTTGATAAAAGACAGCGCACTGAATAAAACAAATAATGGTTTTTACTAAAGTGACTGTCTTCTCACTCCTTAGCTTGCACCAGAACTTCATCTTTCAATCAATAATTGTATAGACTAACCAGGTGACGTGGATTTGGGCCACGAACACGTTATATTATTTAACGAATTTCATTAGTTATTCGTCTGTGTGCAGAACAGTGTTCTAAACAAATTCATAATGTAGATTAATATCCGTATTCCAGAACAAAATTGAATCTTGAATCTCGATTTATAACTAGATCTGAGGACGAAATATATTTTAGAAGACAGTTCTAATATCATTTTAAGAATCGATTCAGAAGTGAGCGTTGTTCTTGAATACAGCCCTAAGAATTACCCACCGTTTAGAACAGCTTGTGTTGCATCATCGGGCCAAAGATGGTCCCCGACGAGAGCACATTGCGCAGCGAAGAAACTCTGCAAGGTTTGCACGAAGAGTGGCCCGGCTACTTGATAGGTGTTCACCAGGTTCGAGGTGAACGCCTGGTCGCACGCCCACGACATCTTATACTGGAATTTGATAGAAAAATATTATGAGAGATGCTGTCGAACGCTAGATAAAAATCTGTTGATTGCATATGACTAGCCGTGTTGTTCCCCAGTGAAGTAAAATAGTGCTACCCCATCTGTTCTCGTGGGTTTCATCTAAAGCGACTAAGGGACATAGGTTTTCTACATCCGACAGTAAAAATACAAGCGCGACCTATTTTGTGGGACCGAAAATCATAGTTGGCGAAACGTAATTGTTAATACACCTTTCACTATCCATTCTGGGGTTTATATGCATGAATGTATGTATGATTGCATGTGACAGATTTATTATTATTTTTACGTTGTGCTCAGTTGCATTCGAAACCTTCATTTTAAAGCCGAGGGAGGAGCTGCTATTTGATTCAGCCTTTGTCCCCGAGAGTAAATCCTGCGCAAAACCCTCGTCTGGTCAACTGACTTGCAGGTACCTTTCAAGTCTAAAGATGCAGGAATGTGTAATTATGCAAAAACGTGTGCATTCATGCAAATATATCTATTAGCATGAATGTCACATCTATAATATTTATTATTTATTTATTATCTTATTGCAATATATATAAAATACATAAAATTATCTGAGTGCCGCAATAACCACTGAGGTTTGTGAAAATCCAACACATTCTCGCATTACTAATTACATACACCATTATATCAACAATAGGTATGTGTATTGAATAAATGCGGTCAGAATCGTTGATTACTTTAAACGAGTTTTGATAATAGGGCTTATTACATAAGTTCTTTACATAAACAAAGTTTTTAATCGATATTACGCGATGTGAACAATTTCGTGTCGCAATAACAAAGATAAAATACCTACTCAATCACTAAGATATCTATAAATTACTGCATTATTTATTATGTGGCAGCTTGGTTCCCGGCTGAGTGGCCGTGTAGTTCCCGGCAGAGTAGAATTTGGGCCACCCCTTCTCTTCCCATGTGGTGTCGTACAAGGCAACTAAAGGATAGGGCTGATTAACTTTAACATCAGACAGCCTCAGATACATGGCTCGAGTCAACAATAGTGCCCGGAATACGGCAATAGGCTCACCCCCTATTACGTGGGACTGAATACAGATTTGTGAAATGTGGATGTTAATTCACCTCTGCCTAACCCTCCGGGGAGAAAGGCGTGATTATATGTATGTATGTTATTTATTGTATTATTTTAATAGGTATATATTTAAACATGGATACTATACTATAATGAAGGTATGTACAATATGTACATGGATTTTGAAATATTTGCTCCGACAATTAACTGCACCCCGCTAGATGGTAAAAAGCTGAGGTGCAGTCTAGAAGATACGGTCCACCATTTCCGATGCTGGTGAACTTGAAATGGTGGTCCCTACCTTGACGGCCTTGATAGATGCTTTTCACACCCCGCTTGAAGTATTCGGGACTGTAAGATGAGAAAACACGTGCGCGGGCAGAGCATTCCAACTTTTTATCGTACGGCAGAGGAAGGAGGCCTCAAACCGTTTGGTGCGAGATGGTATGTATTCCAACGTGTATGGGTGACACCGCAGGCCAGCACGAGATATTCTAATCAGCGAGGGAGAGGGTGGGTCGTCAAACTCGTCTGTACATAGGTACTACTATACTATACTGGTGTACTTCTAATGTAACAAAAAAAATATATTCCAAGATAGGTATATTAAATAGGTAAACAAATTATGCAGTTATTTAGCAAACAAATGTCTATACACACGGAACAGAAAAAACAGTCTATACATCTCTAAACATTTTACTGTTGTTTGATTTGTCAATGTCAAATCAAACAACAACATAAGCTTATAGTTTGCATACCAATTTATAGCTTTCTACCTTGAAAACTGCGGAACGCTCCATACAGACTTCCACCCCCCATTGTAGGGAAGTGGGGGGTTAGAAAGAGACAAAAAGTAGCCTATCCATCCCTTCAACTATCTCCATTTAAAAATCACATCAATTCGTTGCTTCGTTTTACCGTGAAAGACGGACAGACAAACACACACATACACTTTTCCATGTATAATATTAGTAGGGATAACACAATGAATCGCTATCGAATATGTTAAAATAGTTTTATTTCTATATTTGACTTTCGCGAAAACTTGCACCACAATATATCATACAATATTTATTTGTTTTAATAAAGAAACTTTTTAAGTAAACTTACATGTTGTTTTTATACACAAGTTAAACAAATTGTATTGACTTTTTCCTTGCAAAGCTTACAAGTACTAGCGTGTAGAGCGCCGCGAGACCACTGAACTGCCCAGTCTGTTGGCGTGCGACCATAAGTGCCAACACTGGCAGATAATTACATGTGTACAAAATACAGTTTCAAACAAAACTGCTCACCTGATTGTAAAATTATGGAATTGCGGTTCAGAGTCGATATGGATTACGACTCGAGAGTATTGTAAAAAAGTGATAAAGGAGAAAATATTAAACAAAACCGGTTAAGTGCGAGTCAAGCACGCGCACCTCGGGTTCTGTTCTGTCGAAATTGGTTTCTGAGACGAACTTAGTGTATAGTAGTAGTAGTAGTATACTTTGAGTGCGTTGACTTAGAAGTTTGATTTTAGCACAGTTTCAAGACCATATCGACGAATGAATGAATGAATATGTGGAATAAATTTAAATTTGATGCCTTTACGCTTTCCTGAGAAAAAGGTCTTGACAGACAGACAACGGTATGATCCCATAAGAGCTCCGTTTTTTTCCTTTTGAGTCCGCCAGCCAAGTGCGAGTCGGGCTCATGTAGTGCGATTCCGTGCAAAACTGAATTGAGGGCCGAAATTATGAGTGCGTGCGTGCGTGAGTACGTGCGTGCGTGCGTGCGTGCGTGCGTGCGTGCGTGCGTGCGTGCGTGCGTGCGTGTGTGCGTGCGTGCGTGCGTGCGTGCGTGCGTGCGTGCGTGCGTGCGTGCGTGCGTGCGTGCGTGCGTGCGTGCGTGTGTACGTGCGTGCGACCAGGGATGGGGAAATATTTTTGGAGAAGGACCATATAAAATAATTACAACATTTTCGCGAGCCAAGAAGGATTTATTGGTATAATCAAGTAGACTACAAAAAAAGACGGGTTGCACTCTGGGAGTGCCGGCAGAAGTGAAAACATTTTCTTTCTTCGTTATATACATAGAAAAAGATAAAAAGAACATACCATACCATACCATACCTATAATATAGCGCATCATAGAACCTATCACTAATTTGCTGTCAGAAGAAATTAATAAATTACAAAAAGAAAAAATAATCACCAAAAGTAATAAATTACGAAAAGAAAAAATAATCACAAAAAGTAATAAATTACAAAAAGAAAAATTAATCACAAAAAGTAATAAATTACAAAAAGAAAAAATAATCACAAAAAGTATCAGAAGGCCAGGTTTGAACCCGGTACTATCTGAAACCATAAGGACTTAAAGTCGACTACGATGCTATTTATCGTAACTTGCAAAATAGACAGTCTATAGCTTATGTTGTATGACGTCAGTCGACAGTTACGGTCCAAAGGTCAAGCGATCCTGACGCGAGTTTAACACTTTTCACCCATCCAACGCAGTTAAAGAAATGTTCACTTCAAAAATAAAATCATGTTTGATGTTAATTATTGTTTTGATGTGCTAGGTTGGTGTGACAGATGAAATTTTGACTGTTCATTATTTACGGCGTCATGTTGCTTGAGGTAACTCACAAAACACAGAGATGATGGTCAGACATCCTGTTCCTTAGTTGGTTTTTACGAATATTCATTGAAGAAAATACTTGCTCACAGATATATGAAGACCTGAACATAGAAATAATTTTCTAAGCATGTCTATTTAAATTGGGAAACCTAGATTCAAGTCAAGCTTTGTATTACTATTAAAAAGCTGCTTTAATGTTTCATCACATTGTAGCTCAATTATTTCAAGTTGAAAATCAGCGCTATCTGTTCGCAATTAACAGTGAATGGCGACGAAAATATTTGTCAATCGCTTTCTATCCTATTGTAATCTTCAAATCTCACGTTAAATTCAGTTTCCAAGCGATTTAGTTGGCTAACGTAAATATTAATCTTTTCTATGGGCAAAGATTTCCTTGCGTTATTTGTGTTGAAAACAAGCGTAATTTTAATTTGAATGCTGTTATTTGTGCTTATGTGTCATCAAGGAAATTATTTTTGACTTGGATACTTTAATTTCATTTGTTTAAATACCCGAGCAAATCACTTAAAAACGCGAAATCAGAAATCCACTGCGGTTCTACAAAAATTCTAAATTTGTCCAACTTTGAATTCTGTCGCAGAAATTCTATTATGTCATTTTTCAATTGCCACACCCTTTCGAATACTTGTCCAACACTGATTCTATAGATTTGAGAAATTATCTTACATGTGCTTAATGCGGTAATCCCTTGGTGCGTCAGAGGGGCGGCATGCATATACTCATTCGCAATACAGATGTGTATTCACATTTCCCTATTAAAAAAAATGTGTGATCATTTGCCAGTTGGGTTGTGATCGCGGGCCGGATTAAATCTTGTCGCGGGCCGGAATGGCCCGTGGGCCGCCTTTTCCCCATCCCTGCACTAGACATTAGATCTCAAGCCATTCAGAAGTTGACTATTCTTCTTACTCTCGAAATAATATTTTTTTTTATTGCTGAAAAGATCTGAACAAGTTTTATAGTAGGCGGTACCCACTGAGTTTCATCGGATTTGAGATTCACAAATGGTTACCGCCGGCTATAAAGCTTCTTTCGGCGTTTTCAGAATCAATCGAGTTTTTATTTTTAATAAATATTTTTTTTTATACTTTTTAGTTATGACATGTATATTTTTGTAATCGTCTTTTAATTTCCTTAATTTTGATACCCACTCGATAAATTTGGGGGATTTTTTTTTACCACATCCATTTTGGCGCTAAAAAATCAACATATATTTTTTGTTAATATTTTATATAGCCAATAACAATAAATACCTTTCATTTAAGTGTCTGTTTCAATGAATCATTGAAATCCGTACGGTGGTTCAAAAGATATGAGATAATAAATAATATTACAAACATTGTAGCGACTGCTATATACACTCACCTTGTTTTTGCAATTCTACGCTCCATGTTAGATTGTTCACATTCCATTTATACTTTATTCGCATTCATTGCATTTGATTTACTTACATAGTAAATCATAATTGCACAATTACAATAATTATAGGTTTGGTTAACAAATTGTTTACACAGCTGTTTTACGTCTGACAATGTCAATCTGTCATCAGTCTGCCACAGATAACAAAATGATAGCCAGCTTACGTATAAACTATTTAATGCATGATTATTTTTTAATATAAATCAATAGTTAGTAATTATATTACTTTAGGAAATATAAAAAAAGCATATTTTACCGATCCGTTTGGATTAAATAATTATGTTTGGTTTCAACTAAGCAATAGTTTAGAGTCTATGATTTGAGTAGCGTATGTCGATGGTCGACATGACGTTTTACGCAATAAGTAAGTTTCAATACACAATATATGATATTATATTTGAATTTGAATTTATGCGGAACGAAATAAACAGTAGCGACAATTCAATAGTTAGGCGGAAATACGCACTTTTGACTGTTGACATTCGAAGCCCGAGAGATCGAGGATGAGCTCCGAATATCATTTCATATCGTTTGATGTATTGGAGGTGCCGCCAGGCGCTTATAAATACGACAATAGGACTCGCAATAAAAGCGGGTCCACCCTGACACCCTGACACCGTCCACCCTGACACCCGTGACGCTCACCGGAGTGGTGCTGACAGCACCCCCCTGAACCCAAATGACCCCGGCTTTGGACCAACGGATTTCGCTGGTAACCGATGTTACACATCGGCTCAATTCTTACCTACCTACCTTTCTATTTTTCATGTCACCAACTGCGAATGGCCCACAAATTGATTTTCTCTTCCTGAGTCAAGCGTCGAAGTCATGATGCACGTAGGGGCGGGCATCAGACAATATTATATTTCGCTGGGTTAGTGGTAATTAGCTGATCCCAAGATTACAATTTAATCATAGGGCTAGCCTAGCAGGCTTCATATCTGTGTAACAACTACTTGTAATAAGTATATTTATTAATATTGGCGTAGTGCTGTTGCACAAAAATAGTATTGTAATTTCTGTATATAATAAACAGGTGGTTCAAATTCGGATTGACTCCCCACAGTCGACCCCGGCTGTTGGAAGTCCATCTTGAATTACCCGCTTATACTTTTTCTTTTTATAACACTTCAAAGTGGTGTTCAGATATTGTAAAAGTGTATAATTTTCAAACCGTGTTTACTGTGCTTCGCATGTAGTATTTTAATAATTTACAATTAAATATTGTTGTAAGTATAGAACAGTGTTTTCTTTTCTGAATCCAATGCAACAACGACCAAATAACCACACGATACGGCCCTTAACCTAAAAGGTCCAAAGTATCTGCTGGTTTCGCTTATCCAGGTAATTATATAAATTTTTCATAACACTTTTATTGTTAGCGTAACACACATGAACGTCATCGCCGTTACGCTACAACATACATACAAGATACGCGCGAAAAACATAACCCTTCTTGGCAGTCGGGTAAAAAAGCTTTAAAATCACTGATCATTGTTTCTATTTCAATTCTTACGACAGATAATTTCAAAGATATTTGATTGAGAAAATTGAACAAGCAGTTTGCTATAATAATATGAATCTAAGTTATTGTACCTACTATAACTGAGCTAGCTAGGCCATATGCTTAATGAACGGGCAAGTCGTTAAATTATCTGGGTCAAGTAAAGCTACTGCGATTACTTGGGTAAAATTAACCTTAAAAGGTTTCATACTGTCTAATATCCGATATCCGATACTCTACATCTATTATCGAAGGAAGTCAAATGTATGAAATATGTATCTCTCTTTCACATTGTCCGGCCCGATATCGGTTATCGGAGCCATCACCACTGTATTGGCCCAAAATCGGATCACAAAGAGACTAAAACAGCGACTGTAAGCAATTTTCGACCTTAATGACATTTTCTTAGTTACGTGTCTTTTAGCATTAATTAATGAATATAAGAAATAAAACTCGATACCATGTCATATCAATAAAGTCGAAAAAGGGCTTATTTTTCTTTTTTTTTCCATTTAGTCTAAAATATTTAAGAAATTATTTACGTTTTACCTTTGTTATGAGGTGATATTGCTAGACGACGTCAGGTGGCAATTAGGAGTTTGCACTGAAAATGAGTTCTGTGGTGGTTAATACGCACCTCAGTATATGCTGAGTGTCTAGCCCTAATTGCGGACACAGTGTACATATTTAATAATTGTAATATAATAATACACGCGCTAAGTGAGACCATGTGTGATTTATCAAGCATTTTTCTATGTGCCACATAGAACATGACACGTTGACAATGTCATTAATGTTAATTTTGTCACGTGCATGTCACACGCCGCGTTATCTACTCAGGCCGCGACCACAGATAAGAACCGTTTTTGGAGTTCGGACATGGTTGCTGCCTGAGTAGCTGCAGGTCCACCGATATTTTGGCATGTGGAATATATGCATCACGGATGATATTGCTATTATCATCTTTTATTTATTCGTATTTGGAGTTTGCTTCAATGAAATGTGCATGAAAATCTGCAATAAAAATCAATTTTCTTTATTTTTCTTTCTTCTTTCTAACTATACAAGTGTTTTATAATAGAAGAAATAAAACGATAATTTAATAATAAATGTTTTATTATAAATGAACATAATAATGATCTGGGGGCACGGCAGTGCCCCCGCCAAGACGAGCCAAGCGAAGCGCAAGGGCTACCTACCTTTTCTCGAAACGATTCGTCGTTTTTTGAACTCTCATAACTTTACTTCGGATGATGTTAAATAATTAAAAGGATATTTTCCATTTTGTTAGAGATTTTGGCTAAGCATGAACAACTACTTTTTAACCAAATCTGATATGAAACTTGTACCTCACACTAACAACTAACAGATTTTACTAATAAATTTGTGTCCAGGTTTACACATCACCTTTTATTGACAAATACATTTAGTGGGTTCATGTAATTATTATTTTTTGTAAATCTGAGTCATATGTTAACAGAATGTAGTCTAAAAACTGTCCTGATGGACTAATATTGGCTTTCTATCTTGTCCAGGTCATGAACCAAATATTTGTCATTACATGACCACAGCAACCCTCCGTCCTTTTGCCTACAATAAAAATATAGCTTCTCTGCCATGGATATTATAGTAGATTCTTTTATTTAAACGTCTACTATCAATTTTAGCTCATAGTTACTGTAAGACGGCTCAAGGATATCTAGGTACCCTGCTGGCTATCCTTAGGCAAGTAAAAGTAAAAAAAGACGGGTTGCACTCTGGGAGTGCGGGCAGAAGTGAAAACATTTTCTTTTTTTCTTTCTTCGTTATATGTATACATAGAAAAAGATAAAAAAGAACATACCATACCATACCTATGATATAGCGCTAATCATAGAACCTATCACTTATTTTCTGCTAATTTTCTGTCAGAAGAAATTAATAAATTATGAAAAGAAAAAATAATCACAAAAAATAATAAATTACAGAAAGAAAAAATAATCATAAAAAGTAATAAATTACAAAAAAAAATAATCACCAAAAGTAATAAATTATAATAAGAAAAAACAATCACAAAAAATCCCTGAAGGCCAGGTGGTTTGAACCCGATACTATCAGAAACTATAAGGACTTACAGTCGAAGTGCTTACCGTTTAAGCTACGAACGCTATCTGTCGTAACTTGCAAAATAGATAGTCTGTACCTAATCTTATATGACGTCAGTCGTCGATTACGGTTCAAAGGTCAACTAATCCTGACGCTTCCTTTAACATTTTACACCCATCTAACGCCGCTAAAGAAGTTTTCACTTCAAAAATCTTCAGACAGAAATATAGATAGCACATTATTTTGAGGTGATGGATGGGATGTTGCTTTATCAAATCTTTGCCAGTATTGACAACATATTTACAAGTAAAACATGCCACATTAATATTCAATTAGTTTATATTCATCAAAAATAGCTGCGACTGGGATTAACGCTAGGATGAAGAAGATAAGTTTATATTCATATCACCTTAATTATTATTACCACCAACCACACATTTCATGACATAAATAAGAAATAGTATGTTGACCCTAGGTTACAAACTGACACCGAACAGTCTTGACATCGGCAGGGCAACTATGTATTATTATACAATACATAGTTGTCTTGCTGTAGATTGAACTACAAAACAAACTTACTTGTCGAGGCTCAACCCATACTACTATAACATTTAAAATGAGTGCATCTCGTTTAGTGCCAGATTGGAAAGAATGTGATTTTGTTTGCAAAATGGAACTTCCACAGTTGGCACACACTTGCTGACGATACCCATCACTGATAAAGGCTCATGCATTCACTTGAGTATTTGAATCATATAACGCCAAAGCTCAACAAGTAGGAGTTACATACAACATAGTCATCTTCGATCTGGAAAACGATTTGGATTAGCTACTATACTTTATTTGCATTACATATTGACATGCTAATATAATGAGGAAGAAATGTTCCACATGTGTCATCGGCTGTCTAAAAACAGAAAAAACTTCAGTGAGACGAAGAATATGGCTCGTCCTTGGGCTAGGCTGCAGTCGGTGCCACAATTCAAAGTTCTTAAACATGTAATCCAGTCCCATTGTGCGTTCAGTGTCAATATTTAAGCAAGTATTAAGGTAGGCGCGTCAGGATCGTCAATAAACGGAATATCCAGGATTCATTTTCAATTATCAACGTATCAGGCGTATCAACACTGCCAAACGAAAACAAAGCAAAGCGAATGACAGTTGGCTGTGTTGCCATATATATTTCCAAAAATAATTATGACAATCGCTTCGATAAATGAGGAATGAAGTAAATAATTCGATAAATTAATGTTTAATTTAGTACTAAGTGCTTAAAATAATATTTAGTATGATGTAAAATATGAGTGTGTTAATATATTAGTAATTATTATTATTCAAAAGGGACAGTTTTAGGGAAAACCCAGTATTCTAGTAATGTGTATCGATTATATTAATAATCGATTATTTTTATCAAACATATCTTGGCAACATTATAAGGAAATAATAACCAAAAGACTGAACCTTGAAATTAATTGAAATACTACTTATTCAACAAAATAAGTTGATACAAAAACCAAACACCAATATTTTTATAAAAATGATGTTTAATTAATGGCACTAATAACCATTTGCAAGCATCTTGTTCACGATAGCCGATTATGAACAATGAATGTAGAATGCCATCAGTACAATCATTAAACATGCAAAGTTAGAATGTCGTAGCTATTATACTGTACATTTTATTAATGTCTCAAAACCTTAAATGATCATCAAAATTGTTAGGAAGTCTTAGAAAGCTGAAATTTGGTATGTAAGCTAATATTACTACAAATACTACATAAAAATTAAAAAAAAGCCTGACCTAACCTATCCCCTGGGAATAGGAAGTGTAGGCACAGATTAGATAACTGTACCTACTGCGGTGGAAGTTTGTATATGAGACTTACAGTACAGTTTGGGCTACATTAGTCAAAACTAATTAAAATATTTCTTATAACAAATAAAATATACGTACGTCATAATTTTTAAACAACTTACAAAAATAAATGAAATCCCATCAAAAACATTTTTATGTAAAAATGAACTTACCCTGTGACAAAGTTATCAGATCTCGTATAAAGCCAAGCTTTAAACCCTAACCCCTTTAAAGACTGCACGCTCTAAACCTAAGGTGTACTCGTAGTGTAGAGCTTGTAGGTTTAGAGCGTGAAGTCTTTAGACCTTGGCTTTATGCGAAATCTGATAACTTTTTCACAGGGTAAAGTACGTTAACTCATCGTGGCAACATTTTTACATGAAAATGTTTTGGTGGGATGGAGGTTTACTGAAAGCGAGAAGTATAATTAGGTATCAAACATAGTTATTTTATTTTACTTGATTATTTCTATAGAAATCACAACTATTAATAGATATTACGGCGATTGAAATTGAGATTTAAAGCCAAATTATTTCATTAAATCTAAGCACATGAACACCCTAGTTCATCAGATTACAACAAGAATAATCAATTACAATCAGAACAACTTAACTAGAACTATTTATTGTATAATTATAATTCCGAGCGCTGGCTGATCCATGTCTTCTTAATCATGTCGGCGCCCTTCTCGCCAATCATGATTGATGGTGCGTTAGTATTTCCTCTTATTACAGAAGGCATGATACTGGCATCAATCACACGTAGACTCTTCACCTTACGCACTCTTAGTTCCGGGTCAACAACAGAAGTCGGGTCGCCATCTGGACCCATCTTAGCAGTACTGGTAGGGTGATATAGAGAGAAAGTCAACTCTCGCGAAATGCATTCCAAGTGTTGATCAGTGCTCTTATCAAACATCTTACAAGCATCAATATCAAGCCAATCCAGTTTAAATCCGGCGTTTTTAAAAGCTTTGGTTTCATCCAATCGCAAAGAGTGCTGTTTCATAGAATTGATGATAACTTCCAAGTCTCGAGGGTCCTTGAAGTAGTCAGCAAATATCAAGGGTGCATGAAATGGATTTTTGCTCGCTAAAAGCAGTTTACCTGAAGATTTAGGTTTCAAAAGGGTATTGGCAATTATCAATGTATAATGTTCCCTGTTCATTTCATGGAACTTAGAACGTGCTTCGTCATTTAATCCGTGTTTCTGTAAAACATCCATTACGTTAGATACTCCGGGAGGCACAATAAAGTAGTGGAACTGTATATCAGGCGTCATTGCAGTTGGATCAGTTGTATTGATAAAACTAATTACGCGATGGGGACTGATACTGATTAGCGGACCTGTACCGTGCATCATGTACTCATTAAATGCTGATACTACATTGTTGATAGAATAGTAGTCTTTGTCACCAGGCTTGACGTAGAAGATGGGCACGAACAAATGATCTTGTAAATTTTCACCAACAGGCAGGTCAGCTTTGACCATAATATTCATATCCTCTAAATGCATTTTAGGTCCAATACCCGAAAGCATCATGATTTGAGGTGAATTTACCGAACCAGCTGACAAAATTAATTCTTTTCTTAGACGTATTGCTATGTCTTTTCCGTCTTTATGAACCATTACACCATTTACGGTGTTTGTACCAGGAGCAAATAATATTCTAGTAGCTAGTGCATTCTTAATAACGTGAAAGTTCTTTCTATCCTTGGCTATGCTGAGAAATGCACGAGCTGTACTGAATCTAGTACCATTTCTTGTGGTTGTCTGTGAAGCTACGATACCCATTTGGCTCTCACCATTGACTTCAGTCAAATTCTTCAAACCAAGTTCAACTGCGGCATCGATGAAAATGTTTTCAAGTTCGTGAGACTGCTTTTCCATATCTACGTTTAGATTACCGTCCAAATTGTGATATTTCTTGTTTTCTTTATTGTAAGCACCAGTGAATTTTTCACTCTTAGTGAAATAGGGTAATAATTCATCGTAGCTCCATCCATAATTACCGGCGGCTGCCCATTCATCGTAATCTTGCCTATTGCCTCTAACGTAAAACATGAAATTGATACTGCTACTACCCCCGAGAGCTTTTCCACGTGGCCACGCGCAACCTTTTTCTTTGTAACTTCGACAAGCACCTTCATTGGGTTGAGTTACGTAAGCCCAGTCTTGAGGACTTTGTAAATTATTGTAGACGAGGTGTGGGATCTGGAATAGAGATCATATGAACATGTTATTTGGTACTAAAGTATGTTTATTATATTGATGTCTATTTCAGTTATCTTTGCATTTAAATTGAAACGTTATCTTACATAACACTATAATGAGAAACACATTATAACATTATAATCCGACAGCCAAGAAGGGTTTTTTAATACTTGGGACAGAAGTCATATAAATATGTACATAAGTCTGCTGAAAAGTTCAAATTTAAAACTGATACCTATGTGATATGTAGTTACTACGCATTACTTTTTCTCTATCATAAATTGTGTTAATACAAAATTTGTTTAAATTTGAAAATTTCTACCAATTATTCATTTTCATCGAAACGGTCGAATTTAATTTACGAACTTTTAAATTTCGTGAGTATCAACCTTAGTAATTTTATTAGTCGGCGCTGTTCAAAATACCTCTGTGTTCAGGGTGGGGTTGCCACCAGCTTCGATGAGCAGAACTTTCCATTCAGGCACTTCGCTGAGTCGACTAGCAACTGTAGCACCTGCTGATCCTGCCCCTACCACGATAAAGTCATAGTTGGGGTCTGAAATGCAAAATGTAATTGGAGATTAACTCAAAAACATTTGAATATTATAACAATTTTTTTTAGAATTGAGGCTTATGGAAATAGAATAAAAAAGAAGAAAGCTTCTTCAAAAGAAGAAATTGAAATAATACAACACCATTGGGGCTTAGAAAATCTTATTTTGTTTCAAGTACTTATTGCATATTGTATAACTTCTAATCAAATTTCAAATAAGTTTTTATTGTAACCAGAAGAAGAAGAAATCTGACAGAAAATATGTTGATTTATTCAATGAATTATTTGCGTTCTACTGTCATCAAAACTGATCGCTTCGGTCTTTAGACCAATGTCGATAATTTTTATAACAAAAAAAATAATAGTAGGATGAAACCTATTAGAAAAGGAGGGGAATATTATAAAAATGGAAGGAAAAATAAATTACGGGCGATCTGAGGTCGGGAAGGGGATGGGGGTTAGTTTTAAGGGTAATAAACGGTTTTTCTCGATTTCCGGCAAAACTAAAAGTCCTATGGAAAAAAGTCAAATGGCAAAGTTGTGGGTAATAAAAAGATCTAAAACTTTTGAATTAACACTTTTTTCACATAACCTCAAAATTTATGTGAAAAGTTCAAAAAACCAAGATTTTGGTTTTTTATTTTTATCTTTTTCAAATAAATTTCTATTTATATATTTATATAAATATATTTTGAACATATCTGAAATATATTTGAAATGTATAAAATATATATGAAAATCAGCCAAAAGTTAGTTATTAAAAATATGTTTACGATATATATTTTATATAGGTACATTTATATATTTTTTATAGGTTTTTAATATATTTTTATGTATTTTGAATTATTTTTTTCATGGGAGTAACTAAATTTGTTTGTGCAAAACACAGTAGATTATTATTTTTTAATCTTGTACTAAAAATCATTCAATTTTAATCTTTAGGTTATGTTACGTTAAGCATACTATTTTTTAAAGAAAATATTACTATTTTTATGTTAGAGTTAATTTAAACAGATAAAAATAGAGATAGTATTTACCTTCCTATACAGATTCGAACAGTTTTCTTTTTTTTTTAAGTAAACTCGTAACATGTAATCTTACGTTTTTCGAGTAATTAAAGTGTAAACTTAAATAAATAGCTGAAAATTGTATATAATAATTAAAAAAGAAATTTCGAATTCGAGTCCTTTTCGATTTTTGGCATTTTCTGAGAAGATTTACCATTGTAACATTTTATTTTCTTTCACCATCGGAAAGTAGAGATTTCAACGAACAGAAAACATACCAATTTTTTGATGAAAGCTGATATTTTGACGGGTGAATTTTCGATTGAAAATGAGGGTGCTTTTTCGATATTAATTCAAAATAAGGCGCAAAAATAAATATTTCTGATCAAATAAATTACAGCGTATTTGGGACATAAAAAGGTAAGTTTTCACCAAATTTCATGAAAAAAGAAATTTATTTGAAAAAGATAAAAATAAAAAACCAAAATCTTGGTTTTTTGAATTTTTCACATAAATTTTGAGGTTATGTGAAAAAAGTGTTAATTCAAAAGTTTTAGATCTTTTTATTACCTACAACTTTGCCATTTGACTTTTTTCCATAGGACTTTTAGTTTTGCCGGAAATCGAGAAAAACCGTTTTTTACCCTTAAAACTCACCCCCATCCCCTTCCCGACCTCAGATCGCCCGTAATTTATATTTCCTTTCATTTTTATAATATTCCCCTCCTTTTCTAATGGGTTTCATCCTACTATTATTTTTTTTCACTTTTTATTATTTTTAAAGGTTTCTACCCTGGTCTACTTAGGCTTCTAAAGAACATATTATGGAGGACATTACGAACGAATGTAATATGTTAGTAAATTACCTTCAAGTACTGAGTTGATAGCGTCATCAGGCCAAAGGTGGTCACCGACCAAAGCACATTGTGCTGCGAAGAATGTCTGTAGCGTGGACATGAACAGAGGACCAGCTACTTGGTAGCTGTTCACGATGGTATCTGTCAAAACAGGATCGCAAGCCCACGACATTTTGAACTGAGGAAAAATATTTAAATATATGAACGACTTGATACCCAGATGCTGGTGATTTTAACGATATAGTTAAGGTTACTTTATTCATCATCACCATCAAAATCAAAACTCAACTTATCATAGACCATCAAAATGACACTTATAAAATAAGAGAACCCAATCCCACCAAAAACATTTTCATGTAAAATGTTGCCAAGACGAGTAAGTTATCATGCTAAACCTACAAGCTCTATACTACAACTCACTCAAAATATATGAAAAAGTGGTCAGATCTCATGTATAGCCAAGATTATTGATCTATGCGCCCTAACTTTACCAGGCCAACCTTCACAAATTCTACATTTTAGTCGAAACGTGTGGTTTCGCCATTTTTTTTCACACCCAATAAACGAATGACTATGAAATCAACGTGAGCAAAATTTGCCACGCATTTTGAGTAAAATTCAGAATTTGTTAATATTTTTAGTAAAAGGATCGACCATCCCATTTATACATTACACATCAAATTCATTAAATGAATCAAATTTTTTTTTTTAATATTTATAGAAAAAGTTATCTTACCTCTTTTTGATCACTTCCTAATAGACACTTATCCAGCTCTCACCAGTGACCCACCGGTACTGCGCCATCCATAGTTCCTTGTTTAATATAAATCCTACTAATATCATGATATACGTTGGGCATGCTATCGATCCTAAGGTAAATACGAAAAAATTCGTCAAGTACGAATCGAATTCACACATGTAACTGTTCTGTATCCTTAAACAAAATATAGTTTTTTTTTTACCTTGAGGGAAAATCCTTTAAGGATGCTTTGCCGGACTCCTACCTACCGCCTAATAGCCTGCGGTTGGTAGCCCCGGGTAAGCCCTCGGAAGGATGTCCCAGGACTACCAACAGACCTACGGCTGCGGCCTCACCTAGAAGGTTCGGGTGTTATCCCGTGTCTATAAGGAGGGTTTTCGTGTGTCATCCCGCTTCTTAGAGGGGGCATGTGTGAATCCCTCACGTCACGCTACCGTCATGGGCCTGCTTCTGTAAGGAAGGAGCAGCCCACTCACCATCCTGAGGACCCCGGTCATGGAGGCCGATGGTCTTCGGCGAGGACACGTCGGCGGCGCACAAGCCGCCGACTGCGGAACTCGGGTGGGAGAGTTCTTATAAAATATAGCTCTGTAATGTACGCACACCTGACCCCGCGAAGTATAACAGACTTGAACATTACGATGCAGCATGGGACACAAATCAGTAGCTATTTTTAAAATACATATAATTAATTGGCAAGGCATTGATGTAGTGACAATTTTAACAATGATTTAATGTATTTGTATCTCTTTTACAGGTATGTAAACCACGGTAACAGCCAAGACCGTATATGGCAGTCAGCAGTAAGGTAGGATATTCCTAAACGTTCTAATTTGGAGGTAAGTCCAAAAAGCCGGTGCCAATTAGAAGGACTATTTTATTTCTGGCTCTCGTAGTTTTATGATTTGTCAGGTACCTATGATGCGGATAAAGGAAGTAGACGCATTGGCTGCGTAGCTAATGGACATTGTCAACTTGAGTAGCATGTGTAAAGTCGAAGTATACCCTTAGCCGCGCGGTGCCCCACGGCAATTTGGCGGGTGAAAAACAAAACATATTTATAGCTTCATGCAAGACACAGGTCATTGTTGTCGGTAGCTCTCGGATGATGGAGAAAGTAGATTGGTCACTCCTTCCCCGCGTGACTTGTAATGGAGTAAATGTTCCATATAGTGACCAGGTTAAAAACTTGGGGATAGTGATGGACAATCACTTATCGTGGGGTCCACAGGTCCAGGAATTGAGGCGCAAAATTTTTGCCGCGGCGGGGTCCCTGCGCAGGCTCCAAAATTTCTTGCCCACTGCCACTAAGACTGCGCTTGCACAAACTCTTCTTTTCCCAATCCTTGATTATGCAGATGCCAGCTATCTCGATCTCACTGAAGACCAACTTAACAAGCTTGAGAGACTCCAAAATCTTTGTATAAGATTCATATTTGGTCTACGCAAATATGATCATGTTTCTGAATCTCGAAAAAAACTCAAGTGGTTGCCTATACGCCTTCGCCGGAATGCTCATATTCTTTCATTGTTATACAATATATTATTTAATCCCTTAACTCCCTCGTACCTCAAACAACGTTTTGAGTTCCTCCACGACACGCACTCTAGGGTTTTAAGATCATCGGAGAATCTGAGATTAAAAATGCCAAATCATTCCACCAACTTTGCCGACAAATCCTTTTCGGTTCAAGCGGCTCGGTTGTGGAATGCTCTGCCAGTGGCTATTAGGCGTGCTCAGTCCTTGCCTATATTCAAAAAACGAGTCAAGGAACATTACCTAGCCATTCTCTCAGTGGATTAACTGAATTTCCTGGTAAAAGCTTAGTACCTTTTTTTGTGTTTATAGTATATATGTTTTATTTATTTATGTAGTATGTATGTTTGATTTATTTATATATACCTATGCTTGGGTAACTATTGTGTTTATCTGTTCTTTTTTCTTATCTTTTGACTATATAATGATATAATATCTATGTACACCAAACTACCCTAAAATATATTCTCTTATTTTTCTCTCCATCCTATGGTTGCCTGGAAGAGATTGCCGCAGAGCGATAAGGCCGCCAATTGTACGTACCTACCAAATTGTTTTGTTTTTATGATATTATGTACTTGGTGTATAATAAAGACAATATTATTATTATTATTATTATTATTATTATTAAATGTTTGCGTAATTTGGCATTCGCTTGACATTGATGATGATGCTTGACTCAAATGAAGTTTTTACGTTTCCTTTTTTATATTTTACATATCTCATATTCTGTAAGTAGGTCCTTATTATCCTAAAATGGGGCTTGTAGGTGACCAATTTACGCTCTAGGGTAATAATGTAGCTATAAAAGTCCCATGGCGGTAAGTAATTAAAAAAAAGACAGGTTGCACTCTGGGAGTGCCGGCAGAAGTGAAAACATTTTCTTATTTTCTTTCTTCGTTATATACAGAGAAAAAGACAAAAAAAACATACCATACTATACCGTACCTATAATATAGCGCCAATCATAGAACCTATCACTAATTTGCTGTTAGAAGAAATGAATGAATTACAAAAAGAAAAAATAATCACAAAAAGTAATAAATTACAAAAAGAAAAATTATCACAAAAAGTGTCAGAAGCCCAGGTTCGAACCCGGTAATATCTGAAACCATAAGGACTCACAGTCGAAGCGTTGACGGCTTAGCCACGATGCTTCATATTGTACTTGACAAAATAAACAATCTTTTGCTAATGTTGTATGACGTCAGTCGTCGGTTACGGTTCAAAGGTCAAGCGATCCTGACGCAAGTTTAATATTTTTTACCCATCCAACGCCGCTAAAGAAGTTTTCACTTCAAAAAGACAGGTTGCACTCTGGGAGTGCCGGCAGAAGTGAAAACATTTTCTTATTTTCTTTCTTCGTTATATACATAGAAAAAGATAAAAAAGAACATACCATACCATACCTATAATATAGCGCTAATCATAGAACCTATCACTTATTTTCTGCTAATTTTCTGTCAGAAGAAATTAATAAATTGTGAAAAGAAAAAATAATCACAAAAAATAACAAATTACAGAAAGAAAAAATAATCATAAAAAGTAATAAATTACAAAAAGAAAAAATAATCACCAAAAGTATCTAATAAATTATAACAAGAAAAAACAATCACAAAAAATCCCTGAAGGCCAGGTGGTTTGAACCCGATACTATCTGAAACTATAAGGACTTACAGTCGAAGTGCTTACCGTTTAAGCTACGACGCTATCTATCGTAACTTTCAAAATAGATAGTCTGTACCTAATCTTGTATGACGTCAGTCGTCGGTTACTGTTCAAAGGTCAACTAATCCTGACGCTTCCTTAACATTTTACACCCATCCAACGCCGCTAAAGAAGTTTTCACTTCAAAAAAAAAAGACGGGTTGTACTCTGGGAGTGCCGGCAGAAGTGAAAACATTTTCTTTCTTTCTTTCTTCGTTATATATATACATAGAAAAGATAAAAAGAACGTACCATACCATACCATACTAGACCATACCATACCTATAATATAGCGCCAATCATAGAACCTATCACTAATTTTCTGCTAATTTTGTGTCAGAAACAATTAATAAATTACAAAAAGAAAAAATAATCACAAAAATTGTAAATTACAAAAAGAAAAAATAATGACAAAAAGTAATAAATTACAAAAAGAAAAAATAATTTCAGAAAAAAGAAAAAAATGTCAGAAGGCCAGATTTGAACTCGGTACTATCTGAAACCATAAGGACTTAAAGTCGACTACGATGTTATTTATCGTAGCTTGCAGAACAGACAGTCTATACCTAATGTCGTATGACGTCAGTCGTCGGTTACGGTCCAAAGGTCAAGCGATCCTGACGCGAGTTTAACACTTTTCACCCATCCGACGCCGCTAAAGAAGGTTTCGCTTCAAAAAACACTTCACTCTTTCAAAAAGTTCGCGTACCTAACCATTATACTGGCAATAGACATCATGCATTCAGCCCAATGACAAAAGAGGTCGCTTCGCTAATCAGCCTTGGCTTCGTATGAGTATAATAGTCATCAATTTTAAATATAGAGAGGCGAAGCCAATTTCGTTCTGAAAAAAATGTTTAAAAAAAAGATGAAAAAAAGCAAGAATAGAAAACTTTTTCTATTAACATACACAAAAAACACGTGTCCCTAAAATTTGTTCTTATTTCACTATAAATTTTAACTAATAAAATGTTTTATTCTTGTAATGCCGCTTTTCTTTCTACTTACAATATGTAAGTAATAAGTATATTAATTTATTTGTACTCTTGAACACGACCTCTAATGTATCCAAACTTTTTTTTAGTAAAAAGCAACTGAACCACTAAAATTTTAAAAAAAAACGGGTTGCACTCCGGGAGTGCCGGCAGAAGTGAAAACTTTTTCTTTCTTTCTTTCTTCTTTGTATACAGAGAAAAAGATAAAAAGAACACATCATGCCATACCATACCTATAACAAAGCGCCAATCATAGTAGCTATCACTAATTTTCCGTCAGAAGAAATTAATGAATTACAAAAAGAAAAAATAATCACAAAAAGCAATAAATTACAAAAAGAAAAAATAACCACAAAAAGTAATAAATTACAAAAACAAAAAAATAATCACAAAAAAATTCAGGAGCCTAGTTCCTAACCCGGTACTATCTGAAACCATATGGACTTACAGTCGAAGCGCTAACCGCTCAGCCGAGAAGCCTCTTGACGCACCTAACAAAATGAACAATCTGTAGCTGTTGTAATGTTGTATGACGTCAGTCGTCGGTTACGGTTCAAAGGTCAACTAATCCTGACGCGCGTTTACCATTTTTAACCCATCCAACGCCGCTAAAGAAGTTTTCACTTCAAAATCTATAGCTCACTTGTGAAATATTACAATCAAAAGCCACAGTTTGTTTATAAGTGTCATTATGTGCCTAATTGCGGTGAAATTATTGCCAGTTTATGAGCAAGTGTGACTACAGAAGTATTATCGAATAGAAAAGAATATTTTACAATATTATTGGGAACCCTAAACACTCCACTCATATCAGGTGCGGAGCAACACACGGTTGGATTTTAGTGTAGCGACAGCAAGCACTACATATAAACATAGATACGCGGTATGCAGATCGAGGTTGATTTAATAGAGTTATTTGAACTCCCCGATACTTCAATATTTCAATCATAACAATCGTGCATAATATATTACACTATAATCGCGTTCGTACCTAGATAAAAACGTTAAACTTTCACTATCTCTTACTTACACAATGATGAAATGTAAATTTTAAATCCTTCCCGTTAATATAGAAGGCGCACACCGGTACCTATCTAAGTACAGATGGCTCCGTCTTGCGATGAATACTTCACTACTTCAGCGGTTCATAAAGACGCACTGTTGCATGCAAACGATTTACATTACCTACGCTTGGTAGACACTTAGCAAGAGACATGCATGATTTTCATTATTATTGTATCTTATAATTAAAATATTTTCATGGTAATGAATGACTATATGTATAATAAAGCTGAAGAGTTTGTTTGTTTGGTGACAATGGGTTTCAAGTGTGCTACGGGCGAAGCCGAGGGCTTCACTACTTCCATTATTACACAGTTCGAAAGACATTCCTCTAGCATACTTACTGGCTCTGGGTTCGCAAGAGATTGTTGTTAAAGCAACAACTCCTTAGCGAACCGGTATAGGAGATGGTGAGCAGCGTAGGCGCGATACAACTGCTTGCAGCAGTAGGTATAACAGTTTATACGCCTATTGTTGTAAACCTTGCTCATCTTCGCACCAATATGAATACGATATGTCAATGAGAAAATTTAGCACCATTACCATACAAAAAAGTAAATAGAACATTAAAATGTCAGGGAGTCATTAGGTACCCTACGTACAAAGAAAACAGCACACTATATTGTATCCATCAGTATTTATTGATCTTAGAGTTGAAGGTTATCAACGGTATGCAGATTATTCTATATTGTATATTCTGCATACTGCTGATAACCTGTAATATACCGTAGATGGAATGCGTTTCATTACTCAGATACCATTCGCTCTATAGTATCTGTGGAATCGTTGTACTTATCTTTTTTTTTCGTACGGGAACCCCCCACGGATACCTCCCCGCTGGAGCCGGAGGGAGAGGTTATTTCGGACTCGAACCGACTAAACCGCACGCCGTCTGTGGTTCGCAGTGCACGGCCGAAGGTAAGGTAGGTCGCACTCCGGCTGACCCAGGGCCATATCTCTTAATCTGGCCTTCTTCGGATGGGGAGGACCACTAGGTCCCCAATTCGTCCCCGGTACACACCACTGTGGCCTGCTTCTGCTGGGGTGACAGGCCGCTCTACCTGTCCACCTGTCCGGCTCTGCTGGGGGAGGAAACCGTGGGGATTTCCCGCACGTTAAAAAAAAAGCTCCGCTCCCTTGAGGAGTAGCGTGATGATAATATAGTATAACCTGTGTGTTATTCTGATGTATAAGCTATATTATTGTAAAGTTTCATTAAAATACATTCAGTAGTTTTTACGTGAAAGAGCAACAAACATCCATCCATCCATTCATACATTCATACATCCATCCATACTCACAAACTTTCGCATTTATAATATTAGTAGGATATACAAAACGTCATAAATGTCCCTGACATGTTAATGTTATCAGTATAGCTGTAGGTATGCGTATGGCGTGGTGCACTCAGCCAGCAGTGAAAGCTTTTACAATTTCACTTCTATCAGTAAACCCATGACTGCATGTTTTCATTTAGACTATAAAACCGAAAGTACGGTGTTCAGATTCAGCTACATAATCCATTTTAATATTAGCGACAGTTATTGTGATCATTATATCAGCCACACATAGTGCACTGCCGAACCTAGGCCTCTCCTATAGAGTTCCAGAGCGACCGATCTAAAGCAGCCCGCATCCAGCACTTCCCGGTGACCTTGATGAGGTCTTTATTCCACCTAGCCGTTGGGCTTTCTACACCACGTTTGCCCGTACGCGGTCGCCATTCCAGAACTTTTTCGCTCCATCGGCCATCTGTTCTGCGCGCTATGTGTCCCGCCATTTTAACAAGCTACGGATATCATCGTTTCTGACGCGATCACGTAGGGAAATACCGAGCATAGCCCTCTCCATAGCTCGTTGAGTAACTTTAAGCGTTATTGTGATATGACAGCTGAAACCGTTGTGGTCTTTGTTGCTTAACTTTATTGGCTGCGATGTTTAGTTTTCGATAGAAAATAAATTTAAAAAAATGTTCCAATACCCACGGTAAGACTATTATTATTTCGATTGACCCAACCATAGGTTTACCGTCAGTTCTTTCTTCTTTGTTAACCAATTGAAACTGTAGAATGTTCATGTTAAAACCGTAGCCAAAACCCGTTTTCACACAGAATTCTTTTAATAACCCAGCAAGCTTCATAACCTCTTTAATTCTTGCCGAGTTTTCTGAATCATTTGTTACGCATGCAAGAACTTTCACTCAAACAACTTTTCTTTATTCATGAAATAGATTTATCACTTTGTTGATTTTATTTTTTTATTTTGCTGGGTACGCTAAGAAGCTTCTTAGCTTAGCGGTAAGCGCTTCGACTGTATGTCTTTATGGTTTCAGATAGTACCGGGTTCGAACCTGGGCTTCTGACACTTTTTATGACTATTTTTGTTTTTGTAATTTATTACTTTTTGTTATTATTTTTTCTTTTTGTAATTTATTAATTTCTTCTGAAAGAAAATTAACAGAAAATTAGTGATAGGTTCTATGATTTTCTTGTGTGTATGTTTGTAATGAATAATCTCTAAAACTACTGTGCCGATTTCAAAAAAATCTTTCGCCATTGGAAAGCTACATTCTCCCTGAGTAACATATGCTATACTGGATTTCCACGGGAACGTTTTTACCACCATTGCGAACCCGGGCCGGATCGCCAGTCATTCGAAATAATTAATAGCTCTTACTTTATCAATGATTAAAGCATTAATTGTATAATAAAAGCATTTATCGGTGACTTATTTGACCCTATTATTATCCAAATCTATTCAAGATCAACGTAAGGACAAAACGAATAAACAATAAGTATTGTGGATAATATGTTTGATTTGTAGCCATAGCAATTTAGTAAAGGTCAGATGGAAGTCGCTTCACGGAAAATATAGAAGTTCAGCCAAATCCGTAGCTAGACTTGTAAAGAGGACCCCAGAATTCGAGGTGAAAACTACGGATGCGACTGAGATTAATGCTATTTTTTCTTTTTTACCTGCGGGTAATCCCCACGGATACCCACCCCTCCGGAGCCGGAGGGGGAGGTTATGTCGGACTCGAACCGACTAAACTGCACGCCGTCTCTGGGTCGTAGTGCTAGGCCGAAGGTGAGGTTGTCATGCGACATATCCCTCGCATCCCAGCTGACCCAGGAGAGATTAATGCTATGATGAAATAGTGAATAATTTAGGACAAGTAACTATTTGTAAACTGCCTTGCCAAACTTCCTGTTTATGTAGAACTTGAAATGCATGCAATGAATTCACGACTAAACCACTGAACCGATCTTGATCAAATTTGGTACAGAGGTGTATTAAAGCTTGAACGGACATAGGCTACCTTTTATCGCGAGAAAGGGGGTATAAGGGGGGGAAATAGGGGATGAAAGTTTGTATGAGTTTGTCATTTTTGTAGATATCTTAATGAAATTTGGTACAAAGGTGGATTAGAGCTTGAGAACGGATATAGGCTATCTATTTTCCTTAAAAAATCGGGGTAAAAAGGGGTAGTGGGCCATGGGATGAAAGTTTATATGAAAGTTTGTGATTTTTGAAGATATCCTGATGAAATTTGGTACAGAGATAGATTAAAGGTTGGGAACGAACATAGCTAACCTTTTATCGCGATAAAGGCGTTATCGCGTTTGAGGCCGGGTTAGGGCTAGGGGATGTAAGTTTGTCAATTTTGACGATATTCTGATAAAATTTGGCACCGAGATAGATTAGAACTTGAAAACGGATATGGCTACCTTCTATAGCGAAATAAGGGGTTGAAGGGGGGAAGGGTAATAGGAGATGGAAGTTTGTTATTTTTAAATATCCTTATGAAATATGGTACTGAAATGGATATGAGCTAGGGAATAGACTCAGGCTACATTTTAGCGTGGTTCGATTATAGAGGCGAGTGGAAAGTCGAGAACAGAGGCCAGTAAATAGTCGAGGACAAAGTTGAGTAGAGAGGCCAATATGCTCAATAGCGTCGGCTCAACACTAAGCGATAGCCGACATCCACGCGGGCGGAGCCGCGGGCAAAAGCTAGTATATTATAAATAGAAAAGTAACTCTGTCTGTCTGTATGTTACGCTTTCACGCCTAAACCACTGAACCGATTGTGATGAAATTTGGTATAGGGGTTTTTTTCTTACTTGCGGGAAATCCCTACGGATACCTCCCCCCCCCCCCTTCGGAGCCGAAGGAGGAGGTTATGTCGGACTCGAACCGACTAAACCGCACGCCGTCTGTGGGTCGATGTGCTAGGCCGAAGGTGAGGTTGTCTTGTGACATATCCCTCGCACCCCGGCTGATCCAGGGCCATTCCTCTCGGTCTGGCCCTCCTCGGGAGGGGGGACCACGCGGTCCCCGACTCGCCCACGGTATGGGGGGAGCGCGCATCGTCCTACGATGCGCGCCGCCGCCATGGCCTGCTTCTGCTAGACTGACGAGCGGCTCCACCCGTCACCCTCAGGCCCGCGCTCATGGGGGGCGGAGGTCGGTTTGCGCCCTCCGACGCCCGAGCCGCCTTGGAACGTGGCCAGCGATGTCCGCGAGTCTTTCTCGCTCGCTGCGCCGCGCCCGCTCTGCTGTCTCCTTCACGAGCATGACCTGCTCACAGAAGGAGGCGCTGGCCGCCCCGCATCCGCTCTCTCTCCCCCAGGGCCGTCTCAAGCTCCCGCCTCGGCACTTCCAACGCCGGACTCTCGGTGAGCGTGTGCAGCCCCGATTTGGTATTGGGGTAGAATAGTTCTTGAGAAAGGACATAGGCTATGTTTGGTCGCAATAACTGTCATCGACGCGGGCGGAGCCGTGGGCAAAAGCTAGTGTTAATTAGTTTGTGATTATGTTTGGAAGTTTGTTAAGGTGCGATTAGACCAAACGAACATAAAGCTAGAACGAGAACAGAAGCATTTCAAGAACATTCTTTCTTGATATTGTAAAACTTGTTTTCAAAGAAAGAACAACGAGCGAATGTTCTGTCACTGTTCACGCTGAAAGAATTTGACGTAGAACTGTGGGGTGAGCACGAATAATTTGAGAAAAAGTATTCGTATCGTTAACGTAAAAAAATGTATGACATTTGTACAGCGCCCCTACCGTGCGTAAAAGTAACTAAATTTGGTAGCACAAAGCACTTTCGTAATGTTAATGTATCGAACTATTCGATGCTCATTCGATACGTGACATCTTATGAGTAAAATTGGTAGCATGAATTTTTGTTTGACAAACGGTAATGTAAATTGCGAAGGCTGGCTATCGAGCTTTACGAATCTTTTGTCACTGAATTTTTCACGGTGACAAAAGTCTCGTAACCTTATAAACCAAAATAAAATTATTATATTAAGTATTAAGTGCTTATTTTTTGATTAATAATACAATCCAAGACCACCGCTTCACCGAAATAGTAATAAGGGTTATTTTTGCTGCAAGTTTAAGTCTTGAAAATGAGAGAATTCAACTTGGAGAATCAAGGTAGGTAAGTAAATTTTGTTCTAAATAAATCATTTTAATAAATAATAAATGGAAGTCATTTTGATATTTTTACGCCCAATAAAGATAAAGAAATGAAAGGGAAGCTAGTTCACAATTACATAAGAGTTTCATTGAAATAATGAACAACTGTGGTTATGGTTAGCATCAAATATATAATACTAGCTTTTTGTTGTGGAAAATTAATAACTTCCATAACTTATATACTATTGTAACGGAATTGTGATCATATTTACCAAATAAAAAAACTTAACCATCTAGAAGGTTGCAGGTACTTATTTCACAGATTTAGTAACAACTGCATAATATGTTTAATAAAAAATGCACTTGTACTGAGTGACTGCTGTATTGTAGAGTGGTTTTTCATCCAATAAAGACTCATCTTAAATGGTGAACTACCTAGTTATGTAATCACTAAAGTTTACCTTTATTTTTAGGTGATTGTGGCTATACATAACGTTCCTGGTTAATGTTAAAAACAACACCAATTTCGAATGATGCATCAGCAGAGACATACACAGATATTCTTGGAAATATCCAGATGTCAATAGAAATAGCTTTTGAGCAATTGAAAAGTTGTTGGCGTGTTTTATAAGAAAAATGTGTGAACATTTCAACAGCTTGCTGAGAGCTACACAACCTGACATACCACAACACCACTCATCACTCTCCTCTAAACAAATTTTTCATGAAAGTTATATCAAAGATGACTTACTAAGGGGAAGGACGATTAACATGTGTTACTAAATACAATGAATAAACTAAACGCATAATTTAAATGTTTAATATTGATTAACAATAAATATAAATGATAAAAAAATTAAAACATTCTCTTCTTTCTTCATTTTCCTATGTACAGTTTTTTCTTTAGTCATGAGGCATTGTGATATTGACTTTGACCGCTAGCGGAGGACTACGATCAGGGTAGGCGGTGAGATTGAATACTCCCTTTATAGCCTCAGCAGTAGATGCTCACCGGAGTGGTGCTGACAGCACTCCCCTGAACCCAAATGACCCCGGCTTTGGACCAACGAATTTAGCTGGTAACCGATGTTACACATCGGCTCAATTGTTACCTACCTACCTTTCTATTTTTCATGTCACCAACTGCGAATGGCCCACAAATTGATTTTCTCTTCCTGAGTCAAGCGTCGAAGTCATGATGCACGTAGGGGCGGGCATCAGACAATATTATATTTCGCTGGGCTAGTGGTAATTAGCTGATCCCAAGATTACAATTTAATCATAGGGCTAGCCTAGCAGGCTTCATATCTGTGTAACAACTACTTGTAATAAGTACATTTACTAATATTGGCGTAGTGCTGTTGCACAAAAATAGTATTGTAATTTCTGTATGTAATAACCAGGTAGTTAAAATTCGGATTTTATCCCCACAGTCGACCCCGGCTGTTGGAAGTCCATCCTGAATTACCCGCTTAAACTTTTTCTTTTTATAACACCCCAGAGTGGTGTTCAGAAATTTTCAAACCGTGTTTACTCTGCTTCGCATGTAGTATTGTAATAATTTACAATTAAATATTGTTGTAAGTATAGAACAGTGTTTTCTTTTCTGAGTCCAATGCAACAACGACCAAATAACCACACGATACGGCCCTTAACCTTAAAGGTCTAATGTATCTATAATATATAAAATGCTGGCTTCGCTTATCCAGGTAATTATATAATATATACCCTACATCTATTATCGAAGGAAGTCAAATGTATGAAATATGTATCTCTCTTTCACATTGTCCGGCCCGATATCGGTTATCGGAGCCATCATTGGCCCAAAATCGGATCACAAAGAGACTAAAACAGCGACTGCAAGCAATTTTCGACCTTAATGACATTTTCTTAGTTACGTGTCTTTTAGCATTAATTAATGAATATAAGAAAAAAAACTTGATACCATGTCATGTCAATAAAGTCGAAAATAGTTTTTTTTCTTTTTTTTTCCATTTAGTCTAAAATATTTAAGAAATTATTTACGTTTTACCTTTGTTATTATGCAGTATGAGGCGATATTGCTAGACGACGTCAGGTGGCAATTAGGGGTTTACACTGAAAAGGAGTTCTGTGGTGGTTAATACGCACCTCAGTATATGCTGAGTGTCTAGCCCTAATTGCGGACACAGTATACATATTTAATAATTCTAATACAATAATACACGCGCTAAGTGAGACCATATGTGATTTATCTAGCATTTTTCTATGTGCCACGTAGGACATGACACGTTGACAATGTCATTAATGTTAATTTTGTCACGTGCATGTCACACGCCGCGTTATCTGCTCAGGCCGCGACCACAGATAAGAGTTCGGACATGGTCGCCGCCTGACTAGCTGCAGGTCCACCAATATTTTGGCATGTGGAATATATGCATCACGGGTGATATTGCTATTACCATCTTTTGTTTATTCGGATTTCGATTTTGCTTTAATGATATGTGCATGTGTCTTATCCGCAATAAAAATCAATTTTCTTTCATTTTCTTTCTTCTTTCTAACTATACAAGTGTTTTCTAATAAAAGAAATAAAACGATAATTTGGTGTAGTCCACTTAGAGCACCCAGTCGAATAGCACCTGCGCGAATAGCACCTAGCCATGTCCATGAACAGCACCTATCAAAATTTTTGGCAGGTGCTATTCGTGGATACTAATTTATTTGTACAATGTTGTCCACGAAGAGCACCTATGACGCAGCGAGCTAGTGCTGGGATGTAGAGGGGGCATGCTGACTCCTGCCACGTGTTGTAGTGACCCCGATTTAGAATATAACTGATATGACACACCTTCCTAATCAAACCAAATCATGGAAAAGACGATTGTTAGTGCTGAGTCCAAGCCTTAAAGTGAAAGTTTTGGCTAAAGCAAGGCTGCTAGGGCCTAGCAGAAGCAACAGAAGAACAGATAATAGTGCTTGCGTACCCAGGGTGGCTTTTTTTTACGTGCGGGAAATCCAAACGGATACCTCCTCCGGAGCCGGAGGGGGAGGTTATGTCGAACTCGAACCGACTAAACCGCACGCCGTCTGTGGGTCATTGTGTTAGGCCGAAGGTGAGATTGTCAGGCGACATATCCCTCGCACTCCGGCCGACCCAGGGTCTGTCTCTCGGTCTGGCCCTCCTCGGTAGGGGGGACCACGCGGTCCCCGACTCGCCCCCGGTTTGGGGAGGGATGATGTGCGCGCCGCCATAGCCTGCTTCTACAAGGGTGACGGGTGGCTCCACCCGTCACCCTCATGCCCGCGCTCATGGGGGGCGGAGGTCGGTCTGCGCTCTCCGACGCCCGAGCCGCTTACGAACGCGGGCAGCGATGTCCGCGAGTCTGTCTCGTTAATCGCGCCGCGCCCGCTCTGCTGTCTCCTTCACGAACATGATCGCAGAACGAGGCGCTGGCCGCCCACGCATCCACGCAGCGGACCATCGCCGTGAGCAGAGTGGAGAGCGTGAGCACTCTCACCCCCAGAGCCGTCACAAGTTCCCGCCTCGGCGTCTCAAACGCCGGACACTCGGTGAGTGTGTGCAGCCCCGAGTCCACGTTGGCATCGCAGTGATGGCACTCGGGCGTTGGCTCTATGCCCATTAGATGTAGATACCGCCCGAAACTACGGTGTCCGGTAATTATCTGCGTCTGACGGTACGAGGGGCTACCGTGTAGCCCCTCTAGATACTCCCACATGATGGGTCTTACTGCCGCAATCACGGCGTGCCCTGGTACCCAGGGTGGCAGTATTTCACGTCAGATTCCCGGGCGTGCATTTTTATTGAACTGAGGCTGATCGAAGTATCTGGGATATTCTTTCTAGGGCATACTAGATACCTCGGTCACATGCCGATGTAAGGAAACACCTCCAATCCGATCCGATCGGTTCGAGTCCAACATGGCATGACCACCTAATCGTTAGCCCTGGTAAGGAGAAGCGTGAGGGGGTGCCAATTAAATATGCAGTGCTTAAAATTATTAAGTAATTTAGTGGTAAATAACTATGTGATAAGCCAAAAATGAAAATAAAAGAACATTATTCCAATTCATAGTATTTACATATATTTATTGTCTTCTCTTATAATTACATCACCTAAAATAATAATAATTCATAATTATATATACTATGAACATATGCAACTGTAGTCGCAGCCGCAGTCGGTAGTCGTTTTTAGTCCGATTCAGAGGCGCACTGTGCTTGCTGTGTGCTGGTAAGTTGAAGTATTGTGAATTGTTTTCTGCGACCCCTTATTGTATGCCAGGTTTTCTAGGTGTTAGCTAATTTGTGGTGAAAAGATTCCAACTTTTCATATTTGTTTCGTCATCGATAGACATTTAAAAGCTTTTAAGTAAGAATCGATGGTTGCACTTGGATGGACATCGTTATTTGCTGTGATATGGTTTTTTTAACCTCAGCATACAGCTATCATCACCGTGGCGTAATGTCGTGCAGTCACTGAGCTATATACACATTGTGGAATATGACTTGTCAGCAACTAGAGTTTGTTGTCTCCAACTGTCGTCTGATCCAGCGAAGCGATCCGGTCTCAGAAACTGTTCCACTTTACTTGCAATGAAGTTAATTGAGATATATAAAAAAAAACGCGCAGAATATAACTGAGGCCTCCTATAATAACTTCAACTTCTTCAAACTGGCCTCTGCAGGAAATCACAATTTTGGCAATGTCAAGTGTACCAGAGCTACGTTAGCCACGCCAGTAAATTTGTTTCCGTGTGTCCGCCCCTCACGAGATTCAGGTGGACGATCAGGTCGTGTCGTTGGATTTCAGGGGGCCCTCTGATAATATTTTTTTACTATAAAGCCGTCATAAAACAATGACAGAATAACATTGATGACATTATAATATAAAGCAAAGAGAATTCAACCACGTTTTAAATTTCCTCTACAAAACTATGTACTTCAGAAAGGAGTATTCTATCAATGGTCACGTTGCTATTTTGAACAAGCGTTGATATATTACATCGTATAGAACACAGGTCCTAGCAATTCTATGAAGTAATAGATGTAGCCTGGGGCTTTTTTGTCCTTAATTTGACCTCATGACTTTCTTTAACCCATATAATAAACCCGTAATTTACTCGTTTTAATCTACAGCGTTTTTTGATATTTATGATACCTGTAATCATCATAACGCAAAAAATCTTAAATCATAATAATGTTAGTTACCCCCTTCATGCACTCACGTCTTTAATAATTTACAAGTAATATTTGTATCGAAGACCCCTTTACATACATCTATCTATAGATATAAATCAAATTGGATTGTCTGTTTGTAATATTGAAATAGAGACACTATAAACAAATGGGCATCCGATATTTGTTCGTTTTCTTCCGGTAGAGTTTGTTTAAACTCACTTTGCCCGGAGGATCCATCACAAGCCCATTTAGTTACGGCATCGGACGACTTCTGCCACCCATGGGCGCGGGCCTGAGGCTGACAAGTGGAGCCGCCTGTCACCCTAGCAAAAGCAAACCACGACATCGCGTGCATCGCGCGATACGCACCTCCCTATTCCGGGGCGAGTTGGGGACTGCGTGGTCCCCCCTCCCGAGGAGGGCCAGACAGAGAGGGATGGCCCTGGGCCAGCCGAGGTGCGAGGAATATGTCGAAGACAACCTCACCTTCGGCCTAGCACAACGACCCATAGACGGTGTGCGGTTTAGTCGGTTCGAGTCCGACATAACCTCTCCCTCCGGCTCCGGTATCCGCTAACCATGGGGATTTCCCGCACGCACAAAAAAACCAAACATCATTATGACACAAGGTTTGAGTAGGTAAAGCACTTAAACAGGCTCATATCCCTGTTTAAAGGTTGTATAAGGAAGATTATAATAACGGAATATTTTATTGAGATGCACGGAACTAAATGGCGTGTTTCTTGTGCACTGAGGGTTCCGTACTCAACCCTGACAGTGTGGTATACGTCGTTACAAGGCGTGGCGTTATATATGATGCATGGTTATGTAGCCAAAGCAGCCATGCCCGGTGAGTTCCTGCATCCTGGAGAGGCTAGTATGGCACCTCAGTAGCCATTCTTCATAACGTGAAAGTGGCGAACTTACCATACAACCGCTTATCCCATAGAACAAACAATAAGTAAAAGTGTGACACGATATAAAATTGCTTGCCACCGCATGCCTCCGCATTGTGTTGATGAAGGAAAGGAATCTATGCAACACAAAGAAATTAAAATCAATTTCAATATCATACTGTTTTATTGTTATTCTTATTATACCTACAACATTAATATCATGAAAAGATCATATTATGTAATCGAACAATTGTGCAGCTGGTAATGTAATATACCCACCAGTCCGAAGTACATTATTAAATTCATGGTGTAGGTAATTGATCTAGAGGTATATATATTACAGTAACGTTTTCAGCCGAAATTGATAAAGTGTTCAATAGCCAAGCAATGACTTTCTGCATATGAGTCCGGTATTCACAGAGAAAACTAAGCACAGAAAATAACATACAGCAGCATATAAATTTACTCTCATACTAGTATATAGCTACGTACGAAAATACATACGAAATATATACGAAAATATATTTTTGACGTGTCTCTTCAGCAGAATAAACAAGATGACATTGACATTACATTTTACTGACATGCCATAGTGCGCTCTATGGGTCTTCCATTATGATTTTTATAGAGAATTTAATCAAATAACTAATTATTTAAATCGTCACACTCGATTTGGTCGTCAAAGACATCGAATTTAATTTTTTCAAAAACTAATGGCGCACTTCAAATATTCGTGATTTCCCTACAATTGTGCTCCTGAACATCGGTCGTGAATGTCGTGCACCAGTCCTACGGTTTGCATGACTTTGTGAAAAGCCCGAATCACTCAAAAACAGGACTGGCTGTATATAAGGAAGTACTGGACTCCACACTTATGTATGGAAGTGAATGTTGGATGATATAATATGGCATAAGCTATGGATTTGGACCATAAAATTTCATACTCTAAAATTGGAATGCCCAGAATACTATTCAATAATAAATAATCACAATGGTCCTCACACATCCATATGCTCCGTACTAGTAATACTAATAGGCTATGTTCGGTCGTGATAACCGACATTCACGCGGGCGGAGCCGCAGGTAAAAGCTAGTAATATTATAAATGAGAATGTAACTCTGTCTGTATGATAAGCTGTGTGTCTGTAAGTTCATGCATAAACCACTAGACCGATTTTGATGAAATTTGATATCCCCTATATTAGACCTTGAGAATGAACATTGGCTGTTTGGTCGCGATAACCGCCATCCACACGGGCGTAGCCGAGAACAACAGCTAGTTGAGAATAAATCAGAATCAGAATTTCTTACATCGGTCCGACAGAATGAAATGAATAGCCTTCCAAATTTCGGCCCACAATATTTGATAAGGCCGTCAAGCTGAGTGCCACCATTGTTAACATGGTACGTGTATGTAATGGCGACTCTCTTGCCTTCAGCTAACCATCAGGCGAGGAGAATTCAAATTGAAGTGTCGTATACAAAAAATATTCTTTTGATAGAGCAGCACATTCGAAATTCTAACTCAGAATGTTCTGTATTGTTTAGAATCCCCAATATTGTAGAGGTGTTTAGGTGGCAAGCCATATACCTACGACACAGATGATCACCGAGCACGGGAGCTTCGGGCGGTATCTGTGTCAGAAGAGGAAAGAGCTAACGCCCGAGTGCCATCACTGCGACGGGAGCGAGGAGGAGGTCGGAGCTGCACACACTCACTGAGTGTCCCGCGTGGGAGGCGCCGAAGCGTGAGCTAATGGGAGTGGGAGCGAGAGCTCTCATGCTTGTCACCTTGCTCACGGCAATGGTCCGCTGCTTGGGCGGCCGGCACCTCTTTCTGCGAGCAAGTTATGCTCGTGAAGGAGGCGGTGGGTTGCGAGCCTGACCGGGAACGAAGAAGACTCACGGCCCTAGCTGCTTGCCAACTGAGGCAACTCCAGCGTCGGAGGTCGATGACTGACCTCCGTCCCCCATGAGCGCGGGCCTGGCAGTGACAGGTGGAGCCGCCTGTCAGCCCAGCAGAAGTAGGCCGCGGCAGCGGCGCCCTTCGCCCCTCCTCCCTAATACCGGAGACGAATTGGGGATCCCGTGGTCCCCCCACCCGAAGAGGGCCAGATCGAGAGAGAGGGTCCTGAGTCAGCCGGGGTGCCAGGGATATGCTCTATAGTTACCTCACTTTCAGCCTTGCACTGCCACCCACAGTCGGTGTGCGGTTTAGTCGGTTTGAGTCCGACATAACCTCCCCCTCCGGCTCCGACGGGGGTGGTATTCGTGGGGATTTCCCGCACGTTAAAAAAAAGCCAAATACTTACGGTTCACCTTATGGGAAACGGTTACCGTAGTCTATGAACTAGGAGCATCATACTCACGCTGCCATCCCTGTAATAACCTTTTACCTACTTGGAGTCGCCCATATTGTTGTCACTTGAGAAAATTACAGCAGGGCGATCAGTGCCCAGCTGAGCGTGTCCGTGTCCACAGTGTCCGTTTTTGCACCGAGTCAAATCAAACGGATTCCAGTTCATTTTCAGGTGCCCCTTCTGAGAGATGACAACAGTACTCCAAGTTGGGCCGCCAGACTCGTCTCGTAAATAAGACCGGAGTATTACATGTACTTTTATAAGCTATTAATATTCATGGAGAGCCTCTAGACTTAGAGCGTGAAGCTTGCGGATCCGAGGTCGTTTCGAGTTCAGTCGTCCGCTCCATCCACTGGGTATTCTACCAGTGTATGACGCGGTGTATCCATGGTACGATCCTGATAATGGTGGCACACGGCTTTGGCTCGCGCACTATATGATGCAGGAACCATGCACCCAAAGCAGCCATGCCCGGTGAGGGTGTTGTCAATGACTGTTTTTTTCCCTTAACTAGTAACAGTGTTATTTCTTGGAAGTTACTGGAAAGGTATAAACCTTAACATTAGGTTTACTAACAGCTATAGCGACTAATAATATCAGTTATATTCTAAATCGGGGTCACTACAATACGTGTCAGGAGATAGCATGCCCCCTCTACATCCCAGCACTAGCTCGCTGCGTCATAGGTGCTCTTCGTGGACAACATTGTACAAATAAATTAGTATCCACGAATAGCACCTGCCAAAAATTTTGATAGGTGCTGTTCATGGACATGGCTAGGTGCTATTCGCTCAGGTGCTATTCGGCTGGGTGCTCTAAGTGGACTACACCGATAATTTAATACTATCCTTTTTATTATAAATGAACATAATAATGATGGAGGTTTACTGATAAACAAAAGATGATTATAGCAATATCATTTCGATTTTCCTTTAATGATTTGTGCATGTGTCTTATCCGCAATAAAAATCATTTTCTTTCTTTTTCTTTCTTCTTTCTAACTATACAAGTGTTTTCTAATAGAAGAAATAAAACGATAATTTAATAATAAATGTTTTATTATAAATTAACATAATAATGATCCAAGACGAGCTAAGCGAAGCGCAAGGGCACCTTTCTCGAAACGCTTCGTCGATTTTTTTAAACTCTCATAACTTTGCTTCGGATGATGCTAAATAATTATAATTTTCAAGATAGAATGCCATTAGTACAATCGTTAAACATGCAAAGTTTGAATGTCGTAGCTATTATACTTTAGATTTTATTAATGTCTCAAAACCTTAAATTTCGTCACTGACTCATCACTCACTGATCATCAAAATTGTTAGGGTACTTCCTGAAGTCTTAGAAAGCTGAAATTTGGTATGTAAGCTAATATTACTACAAGGACCACATAAAAATTAAAAAACTTAACCTAACCTATCCCCTGGGAATAGGAGGTGGAAGCACAGATTAGATAACCGTACCTACTACGGTGGAGGTTTGTATATGAGACTTGCAGTACAGTTTGTACTACATAAGTCAAAATTAATTAAAATATTTCTTATAACAAATAAAAAATACGTGCGTCATAATTTTTAAACAACTTACAAAAATAAATGAGATCCCACCAAAAACATTTTCATGTAAAAATGTTGCCACGACGCGACGAGTTAACGTAGTTTACGCTGTGAAAAAGTAATCAGATCTCGTATAAAGCCAAGCTTTTAAGACTGCATGCTCTAAACCTTAGGTGTACTCGTAATGTAGAGCTTGTAGGTTTAGAGCGTGAAGTCTTTAGACCTTTTTTAACTCGTCGTGGCAACATTTTTACATGAAAATGTTTTTGTTGGGATGGACGTTTACTGAGAGCGAGAAATATAATTAGGTATCAAACATAGTTATTATTTCTATAGAAATCACAACTATTAATAGGTATAACTGCGATTGAAATTGAGATTTATAGCCAAATTATTTAATTAAATCTAAGCACATGAACTCCCTCGTTCATTCGATTACAACAAGAACAATCAATTACAATCAGAACAACTTAACTAGTACTATTTATTGTATACTTATAATTCTGAGCGCTGGCTGATCCATGTCTTCTTAATCATGTCGGCGCCCTTCTCGCCAATCATGATTGATGGTGCGTTAGTGTTTCCTCTTATTACAGAAGGCATGATACTGGCATCAATCACACGTAGACCCTTCACCTTACGCACTCTTAGTTCCGGGTCAACAACAGAAGTCGGGTCGCCATCTGGACCCATCTTAGCAGTACTGGTAGGGTGATATAGAGAGAAAGTCAACTCTCGCGAAATGCATTCCAAGTGTTGATCAGTGCTCTTATCAAACATCTTACAAGCATCAATATCAAGCCAATCCAGTTTAAATCCGGCGTTTTTAAAAGCTTTGGTTTCATCCAATCGCAAAGAGTGCTGTTTCATAGAATTGATGATAACTTCCAAGTCTCGAGGGTCCTTGAAGTAGTCAGCAAATATCAAGGGTGCATGAAATGGATTTTTGCTCGCTAAAAGCAGTTTACCTGAAGATTTAGGTTTCAAAAGGGTATTGGCAATTATCAATGTATAATGTTCCCTGTTCATTTCATGGAACTTAGAACGTGCTTCGTCATTTAATCCGTGTTTCTGTAAAATATCCATTACGTTAGATACTCCGGGAGGCACAATAAAGTAGTGGAACTGCATATCAGGTGCCATTGCAGTTGGATCAGTTGTATTGATGAAACTAATTACGCGATGGGGACTGGTACTGACTAGCGGACCTGTACCGTGCATCATGTACTCATTAAATACTGATACTATATTGTTGATGGAATAGTAGTCTTTGTCACCAGGCTTGACGTAGAAGATGGGCACGAACAAATGATCTTGTAAATTTTCACCAACAGGCAGGTCAGCTTTCACCATAATATTCATATCCTCTAAATGCATTTTAGGTCCAATACCCGAAAGCATCATGATTTGAGGTGAATTTATCGCACCAGCTGACAAAATTAGTTCTTTTCTTAGACGTATTGCTATGTCTTTTCCGTCTTTATGAACCATTACACCATTTACGGTGTTTGTACCAGGAGCAAATAATATTCTAGTAGCTAGTGCATTCTTAATAACGTGAAAGTTCTTTCTATCCTTGGCTATGCTGAGAAATGCACGAGCTGTACTGAATCTAGTACCATTTTTTGTAGTTGTCTGTGAAGCTACTATACCCATTTGGCTCTCACCATTGACCTCAGTCAAATTCTTCAAACCAAGTTCAACTGCGGCATTGATGAAAATATTTTCAAGTTCGTGAGACTGCTTTTCCATATCTACGTTTAGATTACCGTCCAAATTGTGATATTTCTTGTTTTCTTTACTGTAAGCACCAGCGAATTTCTCACTCTTAGTGAAATAGGGTAATAATTCATCGTAGCTCCATCCATAATTACCGGCGGCTGCCCATTCATCGTAATCTTGCCTATTGCCTCTAACGTAAAACATGAAATTGATACTGCTACTTCCCCCGAGAGCTTTTCCACGTGGCCAGGCGCAACCTTTTTCTTTGTAACTTCGACAAGCACCTTCATCGGGTTGAGTTACGTAAGCCCAGTCTTGAGGACTTTGCATACTATTGTAGATGAGGTGTGGGATCTGGAATAGAGATCATATGAACATGTTATTTGGTACTAAAGTATGTTTATTATATTGATGTCTATTTCAGTTATCTGCGCATTTGATTTGAAACGTTATCTTACATAACACTATAATGAGAAACACATTATAATGTATCCGACTGCCAAGAAGGGTTATTTAATACTTGGGACAGAAGTCATATAATATGTACATAAGTCTGCCGAAGAATTCAAATTCAAAACTGATACCTACTTATGTGATATGTAGTTACTACGAGTTACTTTCTCTCTATTTTCATCTAAACGGTCGAATTTAGTTTACGAACTTTTAAATTTCGTGAGTGTCAACCTTAGTAATTTAACCCGGCGTCTGCTGGGTTGGGTCATAATGACCCGTCATGTTTTTAAATGCGGATATTTAAGAAAATAACAGTGTTTTTTTTTTTTTTTTTTTACGTGCGGGAAATCCCCTCGGATACCCACCCCTCCGGAGCCGGAGGGGGAGGTTATGTCGGACTCGAACCGACTAAACCGCACGCCGTCTCTGGGTCGTAGTGCTAGGCCGAAGGTGAGGTTGTCATGCGACATATCCCTCGCACCCCGGCTGACCCAGGGCCATCCCTCTCGGTCTGGCCCTCCTCGGGAAGGGGGGGACCACTCGGTCCCCGACTCAACCCCGGTGTGGGGAGGCAACGTTACCACGCTTCTCAGTAGCTGCAGTTAGTGCCCCGCCCCTCTCGTTTCTTATGTCAACTTAGACAGTATGCGCCTGCACAGGTAGATAGACGCGGTCAAACAACAAAAAGGTAAATATGACCCAACTATACATTCGATGATACCATTTTGTGCCAATTACATTAAGTTCATTATTTGATTATTTCGTTTATTTATTTGTACCGACATTACGTATATTACATTATATTTTGTTATTTTAGGTTGTATTTGAATAATGGAATCAAAGAATCAATTTCGTTTATTCAGTTTAGGCACATAAAGAGCACATATGAACGTCAAAATTTTACAATAATGTCAGGAAATTACTAATATAATATTAAATTAAGTAAATAAATCATTTGAAAATGATTCTTTCGCTGGTTCGGTAAGTTGGTTCTACTGAGAAGAGACCAGCAAGAAACTCAGTGAACAATATTATAGTTTCTTTTTTTAAAACAATTTGTTTTTATTTTATTTTTCATAGGTTTATATTGTGCGAGCAAGCAAAGAGATTAGGATGACCATGCATTTTTATCATTAAGGTATTCGTTTACTTTGTAATATCCTTTTTTCATTAAAGTCTTTTTTACTTCGATTTTAAACTTATTTAGTGGCATGTCAACCAACTCTTGAGGAATTTTATTAAACATTTTAATATTGTTACCTACAAAAGAATTACCAACCTTTTGAAGTCTGAGTTTTGGCACTACAAGTTTATTTTTATTCCTCGTATTATAATTGTGTACGTCAGAGTTTTTTTTTGAAAAGATCTAGGTTCTTGCGTACATATAAAACATTATCGTAAATGTATTGGCAAGCAACTGTTAAAATATTAATTTCTTTAAATAGTTCTCTCAGCGAGTCACGGGGTCTGAGGCTATAGATTGCTCGTATCGCTCGTTTCTGTAATATGAAAATAGCCTCAATATCAGCAGCTGAGCCCCACAGCAGCAGACCATACGACATAAGGCTGTGAAAGTAGCTAAAATAAACTAATCGTGCCGTTTCCTCATCAGTAAGTGACCTTATTTTTCTAACCGCATAGGCAGCTGAGCTTAGTCTTCCTGCCAAGGCTGCGATATGAGAACCCCATTGCAGTTTACTATCTAGAGTCATACCAAGAAAAACTGTGGTATCAACTATTTGAACAGACTCATCGTTCATTGTGATATGCGTATCTATCTGTCTTACATTAGGCATAGTAAACTTTACACATTTTGTTTTCTTCGCATTGAGCAGCAAGTTGTTACTTGGGAACCAATGCAATATTTTGGAAAGGTTGATATTCACATCGTCAGGTAATTCTTTATGTCTATCAGTTTTAAAAATTAATGATGTGTCATCAGCAAATAATACTATTTCACAAAGATTTTTAGTGAAGTGAGGAAGATCATTTATAAATATCAAGAATAAAAGGGGTCCTAATATCGAGCCCTGGGGAACTCCCATGACTAATGGGGCGCCAGATGAGTTAGTGCCATTAATATTGACTTTTTGTACTCTGCCAGTGAGGTAAGATTTAAGTAAGCTAAGTGAGCTGTTAGAAACACCGTAATAACCTAATTTTAGTAACAAAGTCTCATGATCAACACAATCAAAAGCTTTTGATAGATCACAAAATATACCGATGGCATCCTGCTTCTTGTCCCATGCATCAAATATATGTTTAACGAGTTCAACTCCTGCTCAATGGATAAAGAGGAACGCGAAAGGCAGTGAATTCTGTCAATATTAGAAGAAAGCGATTCGGAAGGTGAAAATTCTTCGGAATGCGAGAAAGATGATCACGTCAGCGAGCGTTCTCAATAGAGTGATACCGAGCAAGAGGCATCAGACAATGATGGATGGAAGGGTGGGGTAGACGTCGCTGACGAACTCTGTTCTACCTACAATGTTTGTCGGAAATAAAAAAATGGCCTTTGACCATGTGTTACGCCATGTTGAATATGTCAGCGATAAATGTGTATATACAATTTATAAAGAGAACACTAACTTATAAAATCTGAAACGGCGTAAATTCTTGAAAAACTTGGGTCTTACCCTTATAAATGATCACTTCAGCGCTCGCAAGGATTTAGTTCATTTACCAAGAGAGATGCGCAAAAGAATAAGAGAGTTTACAGGAAAAACATCAGAGGAGCCCCCTATTAAAGTTCCTGGTGTTCGGAAACGATGTCAGATATGTCCCGCTAAAAAAGATACGAAAACTACCCATACCTGCCAAAGATGCAACAAATTCATTTGCCCTGAACATATAATTTCTTTCTGTGGCGGTGGCGTAGATGACGAGGCTAATAGTGATCAACCCTAAGATTCTTTATAATTTTTACATATACTTTTTTAAAGATCTCATATTTGTCATTCCACAAAGTTTAAAATAAGTGTTAATTAGCCATATTTTTGTTTTTTATTAATAAGTTGCTAGAAGTTGATATTTTTATGTAAATTTTATACTTACTTCCTAAATACATAAAAAAGATCTTTATATAACTTATTTTTTTTATTTTGTCTCCAAAATAATAGGGGTTAAAGTATGGAATTACCGTTTCATTGTAATAGGTACTTCGAATTGACATAGAACCTTCATGGTTTGAGATTTTTGAGTGAAACTTTTGACGTGACAACGTCTTATAAATTGGTTTGCCGGGTGACACTTCAAGAAACTGCGTTACGCTCCGCTCACGTTATGCGCTCACAATGAGAGCGAGTGAGAGGCACGCGTCCCTTCCACTCGGGCATGGTTAGCCCGCCTAAGAGCGAGAGAGACAGACATTTTTAAATTGTTACTATTATTTTATCCTTCTTCCTACTATACGAATGAATATTCACATTAAAATTATTTTACCACTCAAAGTCGTTGTCACGTAAAACTTTCGCCCGTATACCGACTTTACAGGCAACCAAATTTTTTCCACATGGTACCTATGTAGTTCTTCATTTAAAAATGTGCAACATTCGATTATCGACTTTCAGTTGTTTTTTTTATTCAGCTTAGACAAGAAAGATGGATACTTCGAAAATTCGAGTGATTTTTGAATGCGAGTTCCGACGCTCGCAATATCAATGTTGCGTTTGGAGAGGGGACTGCTAATGAACGCACCGTGCGATTTTGGTTTAAACGCTTTCGTGATGGAAACTTTGATTTGAAGAACGAACCACGAGGAAGGCCGTCCACACAGGTGAATAACAATGAATTGAAAGACATGGTGGAAGCCGATCCGAGCCAAACTACCCAGGAATTAGCTGCATGGTTTAACGTTACCTTACCAACAATATTGACTCATTTGCGTCAAATCAATAAAATAAAAAAATATGAAAAATGGGTACCTCATAATTTGACTGATCTGCAGAAAGAAATGCGTGTTGAAACTTGTGTTGCCTTGTTGAATCGATACAGAAATGAAGGAATATTGGATCGAATTGATGAAAAGTGGATTCTTTACGATAACCGTAAGCGAAAAATGCAATGGCTGACCCCAGGTGAAACGCCACAACAGTGTCCTAAAGCAAAGCTTACCAATAAAAAGGTAATGGTAACTGTTTGGTGGTCTCAGCATGGTGTTATTCACTATAGCTTTCTACGATCTGGTCAAGCAATAACGGCAGATGTCTACTGTGCCGAACTCCGAACAATGATAGCAAAACTAGCAGTGAATCAGCCCCGACTCATGAATCGATCTTCACCATTATTGCTCCATGATAACGCGAGACCTCATACAGCACGAGAAACCGTTTTAACTCTACAGGAACTGCAATTAGAAACTATCCGTCACCCTCCGTATTCGCCAGACCTTGCTCCAACAGACTACCATTTTTTTCGTGATTTGGACAATTTTCTATGTGATAAAAAGTTTTCTTCTCAGGAGGCAGTACAAAATGCTTTCACACAGTTTGTCGAATCTAGATCACCAGAGTTCTATCGCAAAGGCATAAATGACCTTCCTACTAGATGGCAGCAATGTATAGATAATAATGGTAATTATTTTGATTAAATAAATACGTTAAATTAAAAAAAAAAACGAATTTCAATTTGTCAGTACAAATCGGCAATTGCATACTTTAACCCCTAATATTATAACTTATGAACTATTCTTCAAGTTAAACACAAATTTGCTCTAAACGTCATGGAAATAGTAAAAATCAGCTACGGTTTAAAATCTGGGTAATTATGACCCACCAAGCAGTTGTTGTATCTATTTTCTACCATGCTGACGCCGGGTTAATTAATCGGCGCTATTAAAAATACCTCTGTGTTCAGAGTGGGGTTGCCACCAGCTTCGATGAGCAAGACTTTCCATTCAGGCACTTCGCTGAGTCGACTAGCAACTGTAGCACCTGCTGATCCTGCCCCTACCACGATAAAGTCATAGTTGGGGTCTGAAATTCAAAATGTAATTGGACATTAACTCAAAATTAAAACATTTGGATATTATAACAGTATTTTTGAAGTGAAAACTTCTTTAGCGGCGTTGGATGGGTGTAAAATGTTAAGGAAGCGTCAGGATTAGTTGACCTTTGAACCGTAACCGACGACTGACGTCATACAAGATTAAGTACAGACTATCTATTTTGCAAGTTATTATAGATAACGTCGTAGCTTAAACGGTAAGCACTTCGACTGTAAGTCCTCATAGTTTCAGATAGTATCGGGTTCAAACCACTTGGCCTTCTGAAACTTCTTGTGATTATTTTTTCTTTTTGTAATTTATTACTTTTTATGATTATTTTTTCTTTCTGTAATTTATTATTTTTTGTGATTATTTTTTCTTTTCATAATTTATTAATTTCTTCTGACAGAAAATAAGTGACAGGTTCTATGATTAGCGCTATATTATAGGTATGGTATGGTATGTTCTTTTTTATCTTTTTCTATGTATATTACGAAGAAAGAAAAAAAGAAAATGTTTTCACTTCTGCCGGCACTCCCAGAGTGCAACCCGTCTTTTTTTTAGAATTGGGGCTTATTGAAATACTTTGAAGAAGAAATTGAAATAAGACAACACCATTGGGGCTTAGAAAATCTTATTTTGTTTCAAGTACTTAATTGCATATTGTATCACTTCTAATTTCAAATAAGTTTTTATTGTAACCAGAAGAAAAAAAAAGACTGAGAGAAACTATGTTGATTTATTCAATAAATTATTTGCGTTCTACTGTCATCAAAACTGATCGCTTCGGTCTTAGGCTTCTAAAGAACATATTATGGAGGACATAACGAACAAATGTAATATGTTAGTAAATTACCTTCAAGTACTGAGTTGATAGCATCATCAGGCCAAAGGTGGTCACCGACCAAAGCACATTGTGCTGCGAAGAATGTCTGTAGCGTGGACATGAACAGAGGACCAGCTACTTGGTAGCTGTTCACGATGGTATCTGTCAAAACAGGATCGCAAGCCCACGACATTTTGAACTGAGGAAAAATATTTAAATATATGAACGACTTGTGATTTTAACGATATAGTTAAGGTTACTTTATTCATGATCATCATCGAAGTCAAAACTCAACTCATCATAGACCATCAAAACGACACTTATAAAAGAAGAGACAAACCAATCCCACCAAAAACATTTTCATGTAAAATGTTCCCAAGACGAGTAAGTTATCACGCTAAACCTACAAGCTCTATACTACACCTTACTCAAAATATACGAAAAAGTGGTCAGATCTCATGTATCTCATATCCCAAGATTATTGATCTATGCGCCCTAACTTTACCAGGCCAACCTTCATAAATTCTACATTTTAGTCGAAACTTGTGGCTTCGCCGTTATTTTTTTCACACCCATTAAACGAATGACTATGAAATCTCCGTCACGGTAGCAAAACGACCACGCCACGCATTTTGACTAAAATCACAGAATAGATAATAGTACTACTAAAATGCAGAATTTGTAAATATTTTTAGTAAAAGAGTCGATCATCCCATTTTTACATTACAGATCAAATTCATTTAATGAATCAAATACATTTTTTAATATTTATAGAAAACGCTATCTTACCTCTTTTTGATCACTTCCTAATATAGAGTTATCCAGCTCTCACCAGTGACCCACCGGTACTGAGCCTGAATCCTACTTATTTCGTAGATATACGTTGGGTATGCTACCGATCCTAAAGTAAACACGAAAAAATTGGTCAAGTACGAATCGAATTCACACATGTACTGTTCTGTAGCCTTATACAAAATATAGTTTTTTTTTACCGTGAGGGAAAATCCTTCATGAATGCTATGCCGGATTCCTACCTACCGCCTAATAGCCTGCGGTTGGTAGCCCCGGGTAAGCCCTCGGAAGGATGTCCCAGGACTACTAACAGACCTACGGCTGCGGCCTCGCCTAGAAGGTTCGGGTGTTATCCCGCGTCTTTAGGGGGGGGGGGGGGTTTCGGGTGTCATCCCTCTTCTTAGAGGGGGCGTGCGTGAATCCTTCACGTCATGCTGCCGTCATGGGCCTGCTTCTGTAAGGACAGTGAGCAGTCCACTCACCGTCCTCAGGACCCCGGTCATGGAGGCCGATGGTCTTCGGCGAATATAGCCCTGTAATGTGCGCACGCACGATCCCGGGAAGAATAACAGACTTGAACATTACAATGCGGCATGCGACACAAAATCAATAGTTATTTTTAAAATACATGCAATTAATTGATGTAGTGACAATTTTAACAATGATTTAAAGTATTTGTATCTCTTTTACAGGTATGTAAACCACCGTGACAGCCAAGACCATATATGGCAGTCAGCAGTAAGGTAGGATATTCCTAAACGTTCTAATTTGGAGGTAAGTCCAAAAAGCCGGTGCCAAATAGAAGGACTATTTATAATATAATGGTAATAATGTAGCTATAAAAGCCCCAGGGCGGTAAGTAATAAAAAAAAAGACAGGTTGCACTCTGGGAGTGCCGGCAGAAGTGAAAACATTTTCTTTCTTTCTTTCTTCGTTATATACATAGAAAAAGATAAAAAGAACATACCTATAATATAGCCGCTAATCATAGAACCTATCACTAATTTACTGCTAATTTTCTGTCAGAAGAAATTAATAAATTACAAAAAGAAAAAATAATCACAACAAGTAATAAATTACAAAAAGAAAAAAGAATAACAAAAAGTAATAAATTACAAAAAGAAAAAATAATCACTAAAAGTGTCAGTAGACCAGGTTTGAACCCGGTCTGCTGACACTTTTAGGAAGGGATCTGAAACCATAAGGACTTACAGTTGAAGCGCTTACCGCTAAAGCTACGATGCTATTTATCGTATATTGCAAAATAGGCAGTCTATAGCTAATGTTGTATGACGTCAGTCGTCGGTTACGGTTCAAAGGTCAAGCGATCCTGACGCCTATTTTTTCATCCATCCAACGCCGCTAAAGAAGTTTTCACTTCAAAAAACACTTCACTCTTTCAAAAAGTTCGCCTACATCTAACCATCATACTGGCAATAGACATCATGCATTTAGCCCAATGACAAAAGAGGTCGCTTCGCTAATCAGCCTTGTCATCAATTTTAAATATAGAGAGGCGAAGCTCAATTTCGTTCTGAAAAAAATGTTAAAAAAAAGATGAAAAAAGGCAGGAATAGAAAACTTTTACTATTAACATACACAAAAAAATACGTGTCCCTAAAATTTGTTCTTATTTCACTATAAATTTTAACTAATAAAATATTTTATTCTTGAAATGCCGCTTTTTTTATACTTACCTCAATATGCAAGTAATAAGTATATTAATTTATTTGTACTCTTGAACACGACCTCTAATGTATCCAAACTTTTTTTTAGTAAAAAGCAACTGAACCACTAAAATTTCAAAAAAAAAAACTATAGTTCACTTGTGAAATATAACAATCAAAAGCCACAGTTTGTTTATAAGTGTCATTATGTGCCTAATTGATTATGTGAAATTATTGCCAGTTTATGAGCAAGTGTGTCGAAAGAAGTATAACCAAATAGAAAAGAATATTTTACAATATGATTGGGAACCCTAAACATTCCACTCATATCAGATGCAGAGCAACACTCGGTTGGATTTTAGTGTACCGACAGCACTACATATAAACAGATACGCGGTATGCAGATCGAGGTTGATTTAATAGAGTTATTTCAACTCCCTGATACTTCAATCTTTCAATCATAACAATCGTGTTTAATATATTACACGATAATTGCGTTCGTGCCTACATAAAAACGTTAAACTTTCACTATCTCTTAATTACACAATGATGAAATGTAAATTTTAAATCCTTCCCGTTAATATAGAATGGGGTCTTCAGCGGTTCATAAAGATGCACTGTCACAGGCAAACGATTTACATTACCTACGCTTGGTAGACACTTAGCAAGATACATGCATGATTTTCATTATTATTGTATCATATAATTAAAATATTTCCATGGTAATGAATGACTATAATGTATAATATAAAGCTGAAGAGTTTGTTTGTTTGGTGACATAGGGTTTCAAGTGTGCTACGGGCGAAGCCGAGGGCTTCACTACTTCTATTATTACACGGTTCGAAAGACATTCCTCTAGCATAATTACTGGCTCTGGGTTCGCAAAAGTTTGTTGTTAAAGCAACAACTCGTTAGCGAACCGGTATAGGAGATGGTGAGCAGCGTAGGCGCGATACAACTGCTTGCAGCAGTATAACAGTTTATACGCCTATTGTTGTAAACCTTGCTCATCTTCGCACCAATATGAATACGATATGTCAATGAGAAAATTCTATAAGAGTAACAAACATACATCCATCCATTCATACATCCATCCATACTCACAAACTTTCGCATTTATAATATTAGTAGGATTAGTAGGATATACATACATACATATAATCACGCCTTTATCCCCGGGGCGTTAGGCAGAGGTGTAAATCTGTATTCGGTCCCACGTAATAGGGGGTGAGCCTATTGCCGTATTCCGGGCACTATTGTTGACGCAAGCCATGTATCGGAGGCTGAGTCTGGGTTGTACATATCTGTCTGATGTTGAAGTTAATCAGCCCTATCCCTTAGTCGCCTTGTACGACACCACATGGGAAGAGAAGGAGTGGCCCAAATTCTACTCTGCCGGGAACCACGCGGCTTAGGATATACAAAACGTCATAAATGTCCCTGACATGTTAATGTTATCAGTATAGCTGTAGCAATAGCGAATTGGCGCGCGCATTGGCGTAGTGCACTCAGCCAGCAGTGAAAGCTTTTACAATTTCACTTCTATCAGTAAACCCATGGTTTTATAGTCTAAATGAAAACATGCAGTTTTCATTTAGACTATAAAACCGAAAGTACGGTGTTCAGATTCAACTACATAATCCATTTCAATATTAGCGACTGTTATTGTGATCATTATATCAGCCACACATAGTGCACTGCCGAACATAGGCCTCTCCTATAGACTTCCAGAACGACCGATCTAAAGCAGCCCGCATCCAGCGCTTCCCGGTGACCTTGATGAGGTCGTTGTTCCCCCTGGCCGTTGGGCTTTCTACACCACGTTTGCCCGTACGCGGTCGCCATTCCAGAACTTTTTCGCTCCATCGGCCATCTGTTCTGCGCGCTGTGTCCCGCCCACTGCCACTTTAACAAGCTACGGATATCATCATTTATGACGCGATCACGTAGGGAAATACCGAGCATAGCCCTCTCCATAGCTCGTTGAGCGACTTTAAGCATTATTATGATATGACAGCAGAAAACCTTTGTGGCCTTTGTTGCTATCATTATTAGCTGTGATGTTTAGTTTTCGATAGAAAATAAATTTAAAAAAATGTTCCAATACCCACGGTATGACTATAATTATTTCGATTGACCTAACCATAGGTTTACCGTCAGTTCTTTCTTCGTTGTTAACAAATTAAAACTGTAGAATGTTCATGTTAAAACTGTGGCCAAAGCCCGTTTTCACGCAGAATTATTTTATTAACCCAGCGAGCGTCATTACCTCTTTAATTCATGCCGAGTTTTCTGAATCACTTTTTTAACAGAAAATTAGTGATAGGTTCTATGATTTTTTTGTGTTTATGTTTGTAATGAATAAACTATAAAACTACTGTGCCGATTTCAAAAAAATATTTCACCATTGGAAAGCTACATTCACCCTGAGTAACATAGGCTATACTGGATTTCCACGGGAACGTTTCTACCATCCGTGCGAAGCCGGGCCGGATCGCCAGTCATTCGAAATAATTAATAGCTCTTACCTTATCAATGATTAATGCATTAATTGTATAATACAAGCATTTATCGGTGACTTATTTGACCCTATTATTATAGCATTGACTGACTTTAAGTATAAATTCGTCTCCAAATCATTCAAGATCAAAGTAAGGACAAAATAGCAATTTAGTAAAGGTCATTTGAAAGTCGCTTCACGAAAAATATCGAAGTTCAGCCAAATCCGTAGCTAGACTGGTAAAGAGGACCCCAGAATCCGAGGTGAAAACTACAGATGCGACAGGGATTAACGCTAGGAAGAAGTAAATAAGTTAGGACAAGTAACTACTTGTAAACTTCCCTGCTAAACTTCCTGTTTATTTAGAACTTAAAATGCCTGGCTTAATATTAGGGGTTAAAGTATGCAATTGCCGATTTGTACTGACAAATTGAAATTCGTTTTTTTTTTAATTTAACGTATTTATTTAATCAAAATAATTACCATTATTATCTATACATTGCTGCCATCTAGTAGGAAGGTCATTTATGCCTTTGCGATAGAACTCTGGTGATCTAGATGCGACAAACTGTGTGAAAGCATTTTGTACTGCCTCCTGAGAAGAAAACTTTTTATCACATAGAAAATTGTCCAAATCACGAAAAAATGGTAGTCTGTTGGAGCAAGGTCTGGCGAATACGGAGGGTGACAGATAGTTTCTAATTGCAGTTCCTGTAGAGTTAAAACGGTTTCTCGTGCTGTATGAGGTCTCGCGTTATCATGGAGCAATAATGGTGAAGATCGATTCATGAGTCGGGGCTGTTTCACTGCTAGTTTTGATATCATTGTTCGGAGTTCGGCACAGTAGACATTTGCCGTTATTGCTTGACCAGATCGTAGAAAGCTATAGTGAATAACACCATGCTGAGACCACCAAACAGTTACCATTACCTTTTTATTGGTAAGCTTTGCTTTAGGACACTGTTGTGGCGTTTCACCTGGGGTCAGCCATTGCATTTTTCGCTTACGGTTATCGTAAAGAATCCACTTTTCATCACATGTCACAATTCGATCCAATATTCCTTCATTTCTGTATCGATTCAACAAGGCAACACAAGTTTCAACACGCATTTCTTTCTGCAGATCAGTCAAATCATGAGGTACCCATTTTTCACATTTTTTTATTTTATTGATTTGACGCAAATGAGTCAATATTGTTGGTAAGGTAACGTTAAACCATGCAGCTAATTCCTGGGTAGTTTGGCTCGGATCGGCTTCCACCATGTCTTTCAATTCATTGTTATTCACCTGTGTGGACGGCCTTCCTCGTGGTTCGTTCTTCAAATCAAAGTTTCCATCACGAAAGCGTTTAAACCAAAATCGCACGGTGCGTTCATTAGCAGTCCCCTCTCCAAACGCAACATTGATATTGCGAGCTGTTTCTGCCGCGTTAGTTCCGCGTCGGAACTCGTATTCAAAAATCACTCGAATTTTCGAAGTATCCATCTTTCTTGTCTAAGCTGAATAAAAAAAACAACTGAAAGTCGATAATCGAATGTTGCACATTTTTAAATGAAGAACTACATAGGTACCATGTGGAAAAAGTTTCACTCAAAAATCTCAAACCATGAAGGTTCTATGTCAATTCGAAGTACCTATTACAATGAAACGGCAATTTCATACTTTAACCCCTATTATTATAAATGTTTAAGTTTGTGATTATGTTTGAATGTTTGTTAAGGTGCAATTAGAACAAACGACCATAGAGCTAGAACTAGAACAAAAGCATTCTAAGAGCATTCTTACTTACTAAAATTTTAAACCTTTTTTTCTAAAAAAAAGAACTACGACCGAATGTTCTGTCACTGTTCACACTAAAAGAATTTGTCGTAGAACTGATAGAATGAGCATTCGCTCGTTCGGTCGCAACGCACCCTTACTGATTCACGCTTTAGTGACTGGAAGAATCCATCTAAAACAGGAATAAATTACACTCCTCAATAACACATAGAATACTTTTTATCCTGAGAATACCCGTGGGATGAGAGATTGGGATCAACATTCCGCGTGGATGAAGCAGCGGGCTGTTTAAAAGTATTCCATTCTGTTAACCATTGTTCTAGCCCTGGTTCACGGCACAGAATAAATATACTATATTCATACAGTGTTTACGGTTATGGTTGACTATTTGAATGTTTATCTACATAATGTTTACTTGTTTTTCCATACTTATCGATTTAATCTTATCTTTGGTTGAATTGATTGCCTAAACCTGTAATTTCTGGTATCTACCCGTGGCACTTAACAAATAGTAGATTGTTCACCAAGGGGATAAAGCACTGTATTATGTCACGGGCGCGATATTTGAATCCTGAGCGTAACGAAGGACTCCAGATTTAACTCCCGAGCGTAGCGAGGGGGTTTTGAGTTGATTCCCGAGCGAAGCGAGGGAATTAAAATGGAGTCCTGAGAGCAGTGAAGGATTTAAGCAAGCCCAAGGCAAAATCAGTTTTATCCCTGAGGAGTATACTCTACTTTTCTCACCTTTTGCGAGACAATAAAAACCAAGGCTACTAGAAAAAGTATTTTATTTAATACACTTAAATATCGTACCAACACACCATCACAATTGATATAACACTACAACACCACACTCAAAACATCGCCACACTGTCACCACCACCACCACACAACACATTTTCGCAGCCGCGCGCCGCGCGATTTTGACGAAATTAGACTTTAAAGCATAACAATAAGAACTAAGAGAAGTGAGAATCACATTACTGCCCGGCGGGTTATAATGAAATTCAGTACAACATTACACCCCGGCAAAAGACAAGGGCTATAATGATTTACTTTGAGTAAGGTTTGCATGATATATAATGAGGCATTGTCGAGCAGGTGGTGTGAAAATATTGTTATGACTTATTTGTTTTGATTTTATGGCTGTGTGATATTTACCCTCCTCAAATAATACATTATGTAGCTGTGCGATAACGAATGCAACTACTGTGATTGACATGGCATCTAGTGTTCGAGTGCCAGGTCATTGGATTTTGATACATAAGACCCAGTTCATTAGGTGTAATAAAAAAGAAACAGCATTTCAAAATTGTTATTTATTGAAGAAATTATTATACGTTAGTATCAGATTTCAGGTGTATAACAATTTGTAAAACTATTGCACCACTTCATACTTCTGTCCGTCATGGTATAGCCATATCTTACATTGTTTCTGACCAGTTTCCGAAATGACTTCACCAGTTTCATAATAGTACGACGGATCTTTAATCCTGTACTTGTCATTATCATAATATCCCATTGGATTTATTTTGTTGCTCGTCAACATATTCCAAAACGGCTTCTTTTTAGGTTTCAGTCTGAAATATGGAGGAATGTGCTTACGATTTACTAAATTATCCAAGAACTTGCCAGTATCCGCTAATATGTTATGCCCTAAAGCGGAGGTCCGATCCTGGTAACTCTGAGGACGGTATAGATATTGACGGAATGGATTCTGATGCTCTGGAAGTGGATATCGTTTACCTATTGCCGGTGTCTTAAACGGATTTATATTAGTTGCAATATGCTTAGCATCTAAATTTAAATCTTTAGTTAGCAGTTTAGCTTCATTATTCTTATTTTCTGATAACGATCTTCTATTACCTAAAAATTTAATAGCATTTCTAGCCGTTCCATCATCTAAATGTGGGAAAACACTAATAATTTCGCTGAACAAATCTGTTGTTGGTGTAACTTTTTTGGACTCGTCTCCTTCAGAAGCTTCTGATTCTCGTTTGTAATTGTTTTGTTCTGGGCAGGTTTGTTCATTGTCGATTTCTCTCCAGTCCTCCTTTATCATATCGGAAGCTTTCTCTGCTATCATGATAACTGGTGCATTTGTATTCCCGCTCACGATTGTCGGCATAATACTGGCATCAACTACTCTAAGGTTTTGGACTCCATATACCTGGAATAAAACAAGAAAATAATGTATCCTATCAATCCTTACGGTTAATAACAGTATTCTTTTGCATTCGTCACAATCATCCTGTACCAATACTCAGTCCTAATTTTATTTAACCTGTATTTTTAAAAACCGTTCTTATAACATGATAATCTAGTCATTTAAGCTAATGCTAATGACATAGGTACTAACAATATTAATATTATCCATAGTAAAGCCAATGGGGGGTATATGGGTATGCTCAACTAGCTCAGTCGGTACCTTATTGGTTAAGGAGTCAGCCTAACGATAGAGCGATCCCAGTTTGGAATCCTGGCCATTACACTTCCGACGCAAACCCATTCCTAACACAAGTTATTTAGGTCAGTTAGAGGGGTTAGAGGCAATATTAGTAAATTTGATTTCATAAAAAATTAAATTAAAAATGTAATTTTTAAGCTATTGCATAGCTTCTATCGAGGGCCTTGAGCGCGGGGACCGAATCCAGAAATTCCGTAACGAAAAAACCTCACGCTGCCGAAAAGAAACGAGCGCGCTCGTTTCTTTTAACTAGCCGTATTTGTACGACTCTACGAAGCTCGCACGAATCGAGATGAGCTGCTCCGAAATCGGACGAATACATAAGCAGCTGTTTATGAGAAAGTACACATACATAAATACCTATACACCTATGTGTATAGGTATTTATGTACAACAGTGAATAGCTGTACTTGTAAAAATTGTGTATAAAGTGTTTTGAATATGAATGAACAAAGTGCATTTATTATTAATGAAGAAAGTCACGAAAAAATAGTAAAAGAAAATGAGTGAGTACTCTATATACAACATTTTATTATTATCACAAATGCAGTATTAATTTTGAATTATAAAATAATTATATATAAATAAATATAAATATAATTATAATTGCATAAGTTGATACAAAATGCTATGCAATAGCTTTACCGCGGCAGTCCCCGAGTGCCACACGTCTTTTTTTTTATATAGGACACGTCAATTTAACTTCACCTCGCCTCGCATGGTAAGCTGAAGATAAAGTCTCAGGAAAGAGGGTCACCATTACAAACCTTTTAAAATAGAAGCTTTTCTTTAAATAATCTGTACTAAAACGAAAATACTAATTTTAAGCAAGGGTTGTGCTGACTTCAAAAGCTTGTATTGCGGTAATTATTTCTTTGTTTTCTGTTCGCGTTGTTGTTATGTAAAGGAGTAACGTGACCTATGTATTGAAAGATAAGATGAACTTAATTGACTGATTAAAACAATCATGCAAAAATACACTGATACCAGTGCCAAATAAGTACATATAATAAAGTTATCTATATTGCTCTTCCTGTAATATTGCTTTATACAATGTTCTATTCATGCATCTGTTACTAGCTGTTGAAATTTTTGTTATGAACAGCACTTAGCCGAGTGGGCGGTATCCGTCAATGCAAAATTTAATTACCTTCAAAAAATTTCGACCGGTAGAAAATAGAAAACTTCATGGGCGTGATCGGTCAAAAGTCAAAACGGATCTTTTATTTTGTGATGACTATAAGTACGTCTTCATTAACAGCCATGGTTTTGACTCTAATGTGTCATTGTGATTCACAGAAAGTGTTCTGAGGCTGGGAGACCTGTTAGGATACCTTACGAAATTAGTAATTTCCTGATAGCTACAGAAAAACAGATAAATATTACCTTCAACCTCGGATCAACAACCGCCCCAGGATCGTCAGGTGGTCCCATAGCACAGGTGCCAACTGGGTGATATATGGTGAGCGTGTGGTGTCGAGCCTGGCACTCCAAGTGTTCATCAGACATTAGGTCATATTTCGTACATCCAGGGTTGCGGCGAGGGTTTGGTCGTGCGTTAAGCGCACGTAACGCCGGCTGTTGAATCAGCTCTTGGACAATACGAGCTCCCTCTATCTGAAAATGGTGATTAAAAATATATATTTTCAATAGGTACTAAATGTCTTTCTTTCTTTTTCCGTGCGGGCCCAAAGTTTCGGACGGTACTTTCGTGGGAGCCCTCCAGGTCGGGTGTATGGGGCCCCATAGAAATCTTCGGGGCCGAACCAATCTCACCCGACAACCGGTATATCTGTTGATTGACGGTAGAGGCTCTGGCGCGAGTCCTATACGGAGTTGGAGTTCAGATGGCAGTCGCTCCTATAAAAATCATCAACTAATATTATGTTCTACGTTATAAGAGGCGGATTCTAAACCGATGACCACCCTGAAAATATAGACTTAGAAAAATCTTACTACCCAGAGATCGAACCCGAGACCTCACGAAATACTTTATTGAGCAAAATATAACTGAAAGGTTACATAAAATTTACGCACCAAAATTTGTATATCTTGTGGGTCACTGTAGTATCCAGGGTATATTAGAGGTGGTGAAAACGGGTTTGCATCTCTAAGCTTCAGATAACCGCGACTCTTCGGCCTCAACAGCAAAGGTACCACTGAGAATGACGATTCATATAGGATCTCCTCATACAACTCTGCATATGTATCATCATTCAATCCGTTCGCTCGTTTCCCGAACAAACCTCCATCCATGTTATCCGCTGTTGGAGCAATAAATAGCTGAATATCTGGATAATCATCTTCAGGGTCTTGGTACTTTGTTTTGACGAATGCCATTGCCTCAGCTTCCATCATACTGTACAATGGTCCTTGTTTGTGAATACTAAAATCTATCAAACTGCCCATTCCTATAGCTGTTTGTAGATTAAAACAGTAATCTGTTCCATTATCATAAGGATTGTCGAAGAGAAAGGAATGTCCACCCATCGCTACATGATCTTGTAAATTTCTTCCTACACCAGGTAGATTCACAATCGGGTATATACCAAGTTCTTTTAAATGTTCGGCATCTCCAATACCTGATAACATTAATAACTGAGGTGATTGTATTGATCCAGCTGATAAAATAATCTCTTTACTGGCTCTTAGAATTTTTTGCTGCCCATTTTTTGTAAATTTAACACCGTAAGCAACTTTATTTTGATCTATGAGTATTTTTTCTACTAAAGAGTGTACACTGATGTGTAGATTTTGACGTTTCGCTGCTGGACGCAAATAGGCTTTAGCTGTACTGCATCTTAATCCGTCTCGTAATGTTGCCTGAGATCGAGTAAACCCAGTTTGAAACTCTCCGTTCACGTCCCGGATTGGGTAACCTAGTTGCTCTCCAGCTTCTAATATTTTTCTTGTTATCGGTTGTTCGTAAGCAAAATATTCGACAGACAAAGGACCACCACTCCTATGATAAGGATCTCCTAGATGTTCTGGTATTCTTATATCTTCAGCCTTCAAAAAATACTTCAAAGTTTCGTCGTATCCCCAACCAATATTGCCCATAGATTCCCAATTATCATAGTCTCGTCTATTTCCTCTAATGTATAACATAGCGTTGAGCACGCTGGATCCACCAAGCACTTTTCCACGGGGCCACTTGCACTTCTTCTCCACCATACTTAAACAGTAGTTGTCACTGGGCTCTGTAAGAAACTGCCAATCGATGGATGACGATTGAAGAACAGGAAAGAGTACAGGAACCTCTGACAGCACATTTTCTTCTGATCCGGCTTCTAACAGTAACACTTTCAAATTCAGATTCTCCGAAAGTCGATTTGCTATCACTGCACCTGCAGATCCCGCTCCAATCACAATAAAATCATAACAGTCGTATAATTCTTCAAAAGGATAATCCCTGACTCGATTTTCAGCATCTTCTATATCAGGTCTGTAGAGATGTATCGCCATTCGGAGTACTATCATAGCCCCAAGTCCTGGCAGTAGCCCAAAAAGGATCCGTGTATGGGACATAAGCCCTCTGAGCGATGTTGATTGAGCCGACATGATTCCATAATACACAACACTGAATTCTGATACACTGCGATAGTGCTACTGGTCTTATGGTGCGATAATGAATGGGACCTGACTCAGCAGTTGAGATTTAGCAAGTTGTATTGTGCACAAGTTGTTTTGTGCATTGTGTTATTCTGTACAGAGTAGTTAATCTTCAGAGACGGCAAACAAGCACATGTATCTTCAAATGGTAAATATTCATCAGTGTTTTTTATTTATTTATTTTTTATTTCCCCCCACCCCCCACCCCCCCCTCTCCGCCGCCGGATGGGGAGATTATGTCGGACTCGAACCAAATAAACCGCACGCCATCTGTGGGTCGTTGTGCTAGGCCGAAGGTGAGGTTGTCTCGCGACATATCCCTCGCACCCCGGCTGACCCACGGCCATCCCTAAGTCTATCCTCTAGGTCTGGACCTCCTCGGGAGGGGGGACAACGCGGTCCCCGACTCGCCCCCGGTAAGGGGGGGCGCGCATATTCCCGCGATGCGCACCGCCGCCGTGGCCTGCTTCTTTCTGCTAGGGTGAAGAGCGGCTCCATCCGACATCCAAAGTTATCATTGTCTATGAACGCTTGCAATTTCCTACTATCCTATAAGCTCTGATGAAATGAATCGTTAAAATGTATGTACGCCCATAAGTGCCAAACACTGGCACCAAATTGATTTTTTTTTGTGAGCATCTATCAAGACAAGGATTCTAGGCTATTTTTTGGAAAAGTCCTAAGATAAAGTACCTACTGTAATTGCATGGATGCGAAGGCAAGGCGCGCAGTTATTCTATATTTGTACCTACTAATACTAGCGGTCCGGCAAAAATACGTTCTACCCAGAGAAACAGTGCACATGCCGATAACAGTGCCACCTAATAATACCAATTGTTGTATTTCCAAACCATCCAGGAACCCATTAAAATATGCACATAACATTTTATTCAAATCAGTTCATCCGTTTAGGAGAAGGTTTTATTAATTATACTCTCTAGTGCACTTACGTTCATTACTCTGTATTTCAAGCATTGTCACTATTTACTATGGTCAGCAAATCTTCTAACGTATTATGACATGACGCTGGGTTCGAATACTTGACCTAGAAAGACACACGTAGAGATAATTGATTTTATTAGTTACTAACTGTTGCCCGCGACTTCGATTGCATCGAAATCTTGGCCCGGTCTTGTAACCCTTTGAAACGTGGACCAGGGATAAAAACTAGCCTATATGTTATTCCAGACTAAAATCTATCCCTGCCACTTATTTCAGCTAGATCTGTTCTGGCGTTTGAGCGCGATTGAGTAACAAACATCCACAAAGTCTCACATATCTAAGCAGTATTAGGAAAGGATATTGATGTTTATAATTTTACTGCGCAGGCAAAAACGTAAACACCTAATGCTAATAATGACTCGGCATACGTAATAATAACCATCAATTTATTTACTTATAAATTATTATATTATAATCTTATTCTTCAACAAATCCTTATGAATACAAAATAAATAGAATTATAAATAAACACACATTTACAATACCTCACACTCAATAATACTGAAAAATAAATTTTGTACATCCACAATAATTATATGTAATATCTAGAAGTTCGTTTTTTCAACCAAAACTCTTTGATCATATCACTGCCTTTTTCTCCTATCATAATTATCGGCGCATTGGTATTACCACTCACAATGTTGGGCATAATACTCCCGTCTATCACCCGCAGACCCTTCACTCCATACACCCTGAGCTGGTGATCGACCACAGCTTCAGGGTCCCAATAAGGCCCCATTTTCGCCGTTCCCACAGGATGATAGATCGTACACGTGTACTGTCTGATCATACATTCCCAATAGGCGTCCGAATACCTCTTGATACTCACACAAGCTGGGAAAACGTGCCTGTTCAAATATGAACCATATTTTTTGAAAGCTGTCGTTCTGGAAAGCGCTACAGCAATTTTGACACCTTCCACCAAAACTTTCATATCCATCTCATCTGTTAGGTAGTTAGGGTATATATAAGGATAGTCGTATGGATTAGCACTACGTAATTGAAGATAACCCCTGCTTTTCGGCCGTAATAGCATCGGTATGATACTCCATACATCCATATTATTTATTGGCCTGAACACAGCGTCATATACAGTCTCTACCAGTCCATGAATTTTTCGTATCTGCTCTCCACCATCCGAGTTTGTGGAACCAGAGATGAAATGGAACTCAATATCGGGGTAATCGTCACTTGCATTCGCATATTTAGTATTAACGAAAGCCAAACCCTCCACTCCACCCATAATAGTCAAAGGCCCTTCTCCTAAAACCGCGTACTCCATCAAATTGCTCACTGTTAGGAGACGTTGCTCGACAATCGAAACAGGCTGATTAACAGTGAATGCTAGACCACCCATTCCAACGTGATCCTGTAAGTTTCTTCCCACTTTCAAATTCTGTATTATTGGAATTCTATGCTTGTTTAATTCTTCTGCAGGTCCTATCCCAGATAGCATAAGCAATTGTGCAGAGTTTATTGTACCTGCTGATAAGATAACTTCTTTCTTAGCTCGTATACGGTACAGCATTTTATTTCGTATGAATTCCACTCCAAAAGCTATTTTTGTTCTGGGATCTATCATTACTTTTGTCACATGCGAATGCATAACTATGTGTAAGTTCGGGCGATCCTTCGCTGGTCTCAGAAATGCCTTAGAGGTGGAGCAACGAGAGCCTCGCCTTATGGTTCCTTGGGCTACCATGAATCCTGTCTGATTTTCTCCGTTAATGTCTCTGTTCATGTATCCCATTTCTAACCCTCCGTCTATAAAACTTGATACAAGAGGGGTCTGGTAAGGTGCTTCGGCAATACTCAAGTATCCTCCAGTGCTATGGTAGGGAGTTTTGGCTAGATAAGGGTTTTTATTGTCTTCCGACTTTTTGAAGTAATACAATGCATCTTTGTATCCCCAACCTTTGTTGCCAAGGGCTTCCCACGTGTCATAATCCTTCTGGTTGCCCCGTAAATATAACATGTAGTTGAGGACTGAACTGCCGCCAAGCGCCTTTCCTCGTGGCCAGTTGCAACGGCCGTCTTCCATTGCTGAAATAAAAACAAACATATTATTAGTTTATGACTAGTGAAAAATTCTTGGTGAAATAAAGAGGCTTGGCTTTAAGAGATTTCCCGTCCGCATTTGGAGTCACACAAAGAGAAATAAACAATTGTGCAGCACGAGAATGATCCCCATAATAGCGAGTATCTTTACTCACTGCTTCTCAGAATATTATAAAAATAGGGTAAACTGATGATCTCACCTAAACAAGTAGTTCCTGATGGTTCAGTTTTGTATTTCCAATCCAGCTTGCTGAGTTGTAGATATCCCGCCAAGATAGGGACATCCGATATCTCCGTTTCGTCTCCTCCCGCTTCTATAAGAAGAACCTTCCAGTTTGCAATCTCTGATAGTCGATTAGCTACCACTGCTCCTGAAAATTCAATAGAAAGATTGGAAATGTGGAATAAATGAAGTTAGCATAATTTATATAACTAGCTGTTGCCTCAATTCAAAGAATCAATCAAAGAATCAATTTCGTTTATTCAGTTTAGGCACATAAAGAGCACATATGAACGTCAAAATTTTACAATAATGTCAAGAAATTACTAATATAATATTAAATTAAGTAAATAAATCATTTGAAAATGAGTCTTTCGCTGGTTCGGTAAGTTGGTTCTACTGAGAAGAGACCAGCAAGACCAGCCCGCGTGGATGTCGGTTATCGCTTACAGTCCATCAAATCTAAGAGGTACCGTTTGACGTTTCATATTTTTCAAACCGAAACAACTTTGTTCATACGTACATTATTCAGTTTCGATAACCTTTTTCATAAAACCATGAATTTAGAAAGATTTCATTATTGTATCTAAAAATGTACAATTCTTAAATGTAATTGAAAACTTTCAAACAAAGCAAAATAACACATATTTACACAGTAAATAATTTCTAATAGTTATATTCTTGACCGCATTACAAAGTTACGTAGTTAGGTCACTGCACGTAGTGTTGCGACTCTTCGGATACACTTGTATGCAAAAAAATCGTTTACATATACGAAAAATAGAATGTATTATTTACAAATTACACTTGACAACCAAACAAATATTTTTTCATGTGAATGGGATTTATCTCACATATTACGATTACATAACTAAATAGTTATGTAATCGTAAAATATGAGATAAAACCCATTCACCAAAAATACGTATTTATAAATCAAATATATTTGCTTCTTTAAAAAGTTGTCGAAAGCGATTTGTCGATTTTTGATTTTCGCGCCCAAATAAGTCGGGGTTTCTCGCGCTAACGCTGTCGAAATAGTAAATGGAGTCAGGGATAGTGTTTTTTACATTTATTTTTGTGTATGATAGTATGGGTTTGCATATTACAGAGAAATAAACAAATTTTTAACAAGCACATCCATTGATTTTACAATTACAATTTTTTCTTCTAAGTCTTATTTCTACGTCTAAAACTAATAAAAATAAGGTATGTAGAACCCATTCACAAAAATGTTGTTGCCTGATGTTATAAATTAACGACGTTACTGCGCGACCGCATAATGCACTGAATACACAGATACCCTAAAATAAATTAATTTAATTATTTTTAGGTCAATAGGCAAAATCGCAGGTGTCCAAGTCTCTACAATTTTTTTTTTCTGGCAACACTGCCAACTACAAGCGCACGCGGTCCGCTCGGTCGGTTCGGCGTCAGCAGTCTCTCGCCATCTTGGAAGCTGACTGTGCGCGTACTTGCTTTCTCGTTTGTGTTTTACAATTTGTGACTTGGCTATTACTTTTCTGGACTGATCATTCTTTATCCGTTTACCTTGGCAATATTTATACTGGACTCCGAACTAAGCAAGTGTTTATTAATAATGTCGAAAAGAGGACGTACTTTGAACAGCCAGGCTCGTGAATTGGTGGTGAAATTACACGAGTATTTTGAGCGTGAATCTCAAAATGGTGGACTTCTACTGCCAGTTACACAAGTTCGGGATCGCGTCGGTGAAGCTCTCGGTATTGGTAGCCGCACCGTTGGCAAAATATTAAGTGAAAAATATGGGCCTTCGGGGAGTGACAGTAACGTACTTCACACACCGAAAAAACGAAAAAGAAATAAACCTGTGACAGGCATCGATGAATTCGATAGTCATGCTATTAGAAACCATATATACGGGTATTTTACAAGAGGCGAATTTCCAACATTGGCAAAGTTATGTGCAACTTTAAAAGATGCCGGGCTGTATAAGGGAAGCATAGAGTCGTTGAGAACGGTAATAACAGGAATTGGCTTCAGATACAAAAAAGTTGACAAACGAAAAATTGTTATGGAGCGACATGACATAATTATGCAGCGACTAACATTCCTGCGCGAAGTTAAACAAATTATAAACTGGGATAATGTAATATTTTTGGACGAAACTTGGCTAAATTCCAACCATTCTGTGCCGAAAACATGGACTGATGATTCTGAAGCTTCGTGCTCGAAGGTGCCGATAGGAAAAGGTGGACGCCTCATAATATGCCATGCTGGGTCAGCGTCTACAGGCTTCGTGGAAAACTCTTTATTAGCTTTCCAATCCAAAAGCACTAAAGAGTATCATGAAGAAATGGACGCAGTAAGGTTCCGAGAGTGGTTCTTAAATTTATTACAGAATATCCCTCCTAACAGCACAATTATAATGGATAATGCCCCATACCACTCTGTGCAAATTGATAAAGCACCTACGTCAGCCAATAAGAAAGCAGATTTGGTGGCATGGCTGCAAAGAAAAGGAGTGGATGCCGACATGTCACTATTAAAAGCTGAATTATTACAGTTAGTGAAATTGCATAAACCACCAAAACCGACATATGTAATTGACCAATTGGCCGAAGAGCACGGGCACAAAGTCATACGACTTCCTCCGTACCATTGCCAATATAATGCCATTGAACTGATTTGGGCCCAAGTTAAAGGTAATATTTTATAATATTATAATAATAACACGAGTACTTCTAACATTTATAATTTAAACAATGGTTTTCGTCTGCTATCAAATAGTTACATTATTGTTTTACAGGTTATGCAGCAAGACACAACACAAAACCACCCTTCAGTGTCAAGAAAATGGAAGGTTTATTAAAGGAAGCATGTGCCCAAGTTACACAGGAAGATTGGAGTAAAGTAGTACAAAAAACAAAGAAAATAATAATGGACGACTTCGAAAGAGACGTACACTTTGATAATGTAATGGACAATCAACTGGTCATTAATTTAAATGACGATGATGACGAAGACGACGATACTAGTACTAGTAGTGAATAAAAAAATATCCTAAACATTTCTTTTATTTAATTATAACAATTGATTTCTTAAAATTCGGATATTATAGTAATCGATCTCTTAAAGTTCGGATATTATAGTAATCGATTTTTTCATCCCATCCCTATAATTCAATTGTCAGAACTGTCAAACGGTACTTCTTAGATTTGACGGACTGTAGTGTTGAGTCAACATAGTAGCTTTATGCATGTAAAGTCTCAGCACGATCGGTTTAAAATTGACAAATTTCCATACAAAATTTCATCTCCTATTTTATCCCCTTGCGGGTAGAAATAATCAAAATCCTTTCTTAGCGGATGCCTACGTCATAACATCTACCTGCATGCCAAATTTCAGCCCAATCCGTCCAGTGGTTGGGGCGGTGCGTTGATAAATCACTATGTCAGTCAGTCAGTCACCTTTGAGTTATATATATTTAGATTGAGAGAACGGGAAGTAACGCGATCATGGTATAGGTAATTTACCTTACACCGGCCCAGGCTGACTCAGCCTGTGACCATGACCGGTGTAACCTGGTCGAAACGTCAGGCAATCAAAGATATTTAAGAACCTATACCATGATCGCGTTATTTCCCGTTTTCTTAATTATATATCATGGAACACGAGAGTTTAAAAATTAGTTTAGCATCTTTTAGCTGTGAACCTATTTGCATCACAATGATACGGTGGCATCCGGAGCTATCATCTCGGAGCCCTGGGTTTCTTTTCCTACTTCATATTTATTTGACTTGTCTTCTTCTTCATCCTAGCGTTAATCCCAGTCGCATCCGAAGCTTTTCAACTTGGAGTCTGGGGTCCGCTTTTACCAGTCTAACTGCGGATTTGGCTAAACTTCGATATTTTTCGTGACGCGTCTGCCATCTGACCTCCACAACATCGAAGCATTGCAGCTAGACCAGTTGTTGGATTTTTGAGCGATTATTCCCAGTAGTCCCCTCTAGCTCTGTCCTCTGGGGTGACAGCTAGGAATTGTCTTCCCAGTTGTCATCGGGGTGACAATTTGTGCCGACTGTTCTCTTTGAAAGTTGACTAGAGGGGACAAATAGATTTCAGCTTTTTTATTTTTTATGTTACATAGAATCTTCGAAATAATCCAGATGACCGTAATCCATATACACGAAACCCGAATATTTAAAACACAAATTTTTGAAATGTAGTTAATTGATATTCAGACAAACAATATCCAGATTCTTAAACCTAAAACTAAACCTCATATATTATGGCGTCTACTAACTAATCTCGACGGAGCCCCGCTCCGCGGGGCTCCTACTTCTGGGTGGTTTAAAAAAAAATAACCACGAAGACTAAGGCGGGAGCGAAGCGAAGCGGAGCTCCTGCCTTAGTCTTCTAACCTGTCGGATTGCACTGAGTCGGGGTGTTAACGATAATTAATTTCGAAGATTCTATGTAACATAAGAAATAAAAAAGCTGAAATCTATTTGTCCCCTCTAGTCAACTTTCAAAGGGAACAGTCGGCACAAATTGTCACCCCGATGACAACTGGGAAGACAATTCCTAGCTGTCACCCCAGAGGACAGAGCTAGAGGGGACTACTGGGAATATCACTTTTTGAGGGCGCCGACTACCCGTAAAGACTGCCATAGATGTTTGTATGACAACCGGGACCGACGGCTTAACGTGCTCTCCGAGGCAGGACCAGACCAATGCGAATACCCATATTCATGCATACAAATATTTGCACTGAGCGGGGATCTAACCCGCGCCTCCTGCGCAGCGGCCGCGTTCACTACCGCTACGCCACAGAGGCATTTATTTGACTTGTATTTGGTTATTACGAGAGCGACTACCATCTGATACCCTATCCCCGACAGAAAAGCCTGCTCAAATACATCTTGTAACATACATCAGTTGTAACGACTTGCAAATGAGGTTCCTTCGACCCTTTCTTTTCTTCTTGTACACAATACATCCACTCACTTTAGATAGGTACAAAGTAACAAATGAAAAAATATTCTTTCTCAAATTATAGCCTCTGAATTGAACTTTGGCCACCCAATCAAGCAAGATACAGTCCAATAGACGAACCAACTATAAAAACAAAGTGTGTACATACCTGCAGACCCTGCTCCAACGATGATAAAGTCATAATCTGAAAGCAGGTGGGCATCGTCGACGTCTGTTGGCCGACCCTCAGGGTCTGTCGCGTCGAACTGGTAGTACGCGACGGCTGCCACCAGCATTGGGATGAACCAGGCCACCTGAAATACCAGATACATTCCTTATTAGCATTTTACTGTGATTTTGGTTATGTTAGTAATAAGGGTAGGCGATGAGCTTACAGAGTAATTTTGTACAGTAAATCTACAGTTTCCAGCTTTTGATTTGGCATATCGTCAGCAAGAAGAATGAATGTCCGGCTAAGATCATTCCTAACTTCGCAGAAAGAACCTAAGAACGATCATATAGTACACTGTAAGCTTGAGACTTTTATAGAGTAGTTAACAACACTGTTTGCGCTGTGTAATGAAAATAATGCTTTATAAAATCATAGTAAGCCGATCTTGTCTCTTCACTTTCTCTGCTTCCCGAAAGCGACTATCCTAAAAGCCTCGTACCATACGTATACTTCTTTTCTCGTTTATAGGTATTTTTCATTCAAGAATATTCAGTAATTCACAGAGACATAGTCGTGAGCAGAAGTTAGTTAACAAAATAAATCCGTATGAATACGAAATTAACAGCAGCGGTAATAAACCGGCAGTAAAACCGATTGGCGAATTCAACATGCAATCTAAAAACCGCTGCAATAGAACTCATTAACTCACGAGCATGAGAAGTTCTCGTAACCAATAAACACAACTAACACTGCGGTACCTAATTACTTTTAAACTTTCATGTTCTATGATTTGACGTTTAAACAACGTCATCATCATTACATAGTATAAAACAAAGTCGCTTTTCCCGTCTGTCTGTCCCTATGTATGCTTATATCTTTAAAACTGCGCTACGGATGTTGTTGCGGCTTCTTCTCAAATATAGAGTTACTCAAGAGGAAGGTTTATATTTATAACAATTGCATAATATAGTAGAGGGTGCAGCGGAAACGAGATCAGACACCACGCGGGTGGAAAAAAATGGCATTACGAAGTTCGCCAGGTGTCATATCATTGTCATGTCATGTCAATCTCCTACATTCATCATTCTTTCTATACCACATTGCCAATTGTCTAGAAGGGCTGGGGCCTGATTAGGTACGTTTTGTTATTATTCTTATATCTTTCTATGCACGCGACATCATCCGCGAGGACCTTGATCTGGGTTTAAGTAACAAGAAATCAATTGGCTTACTATAATCTTACAGTCAATGGAGCCCCTGGATGGATGACTAAATTAAAAAGGGACAACGTGTAGTTTTCCCAATTTAAATTTTCAGAGAAAGTTATGCTTTAGCTTGTGTCTCCACTTAAATGATAATTATCTTTAATGAAATTTTCATACGTTCCACACATTAAACTACTTTGTGCTTATTATAAATCGTGACAATGACACATAAAATAATATACTTCAAATTGTCAGTTGTCGTAACTGTCACTCGCATAATCAGTTGCCTCATTCAGCTTTCTTTGAATGAACATGTCAAACGTCATGCATTAATTACACAGACCTGACATTAAATTACCTGTGTCGTGCTTCAGAGAGCACGATAAGTCGTCAGTCCCGGTTGCCATACGAACATCAGTGTCATACACTAACTGTACTTTGTATGTTTATGGCATCTGCCCTTCTAGATAAGTGGCCACACGTTTATAGAATAGAACAGAATAGATTGATCAATATATGTGATTGACTTAACTGTCATAAACGTCAAAATACGTGTCAATCTCATATATTCGTCATTCTATTATACAATGCCAATGAATAGAATAGATTGATCGATGTATGGAATTGACACACCTTGAAGACTGTAAGTAACGTCAAACTACTTCATCATTCTTCAATACTTCAACTTCTTCAGAATTGCCTCTGCAGAAAATCACCAGAATTTTACCAATGTCAAGTATTGTAAAACACATACATGTATTATAAAATTATTGATGGCGAAACGCCGATGTCAAGTGTACCAGAGTCAACGTGACTCTGGTACACTTGACATCGGCGTTTCGCCACGCCAGCAAATTTGTTTCCGTGTGTTCGCGCCCCCACGAGATTCAAGTGGACGATCAGGACGCGTGGGTGGATTTTAGGGGGCTATTCTTCAATACGCCGGCTAACGAACAGTACGTTAATTTGATACCATCGAGCTAAACTGTAGGAGTTTGATTGACCATTTTTGCGGCGCATCCTCCTTTGCTGCCTTTAATGACACCAGTGTCATATTCTTTGAAGATTAGGTTAGTTTCAAGTCAAGCTAAAATATTCACAAAAGCTCGAGTTGAAAAGAATATCAAGACTACTATGAATTAAGTCCGAGGTTTAATGCCTGGATGGTTAAATGGAGTATACCGTTAGGAAATTCTCACTCAGCAACGCGACTCTTTAGAGTACGTTCTCGAGTGATGATACTAGATTCACTTTCTACTTTGGGTGCAATATAAGTACCTTTTAATAAAACTGCCTATGCTTTCAAGGATATACACAGGTGTGTATTTAATTTTTTTTTTTTACAACTAATATTTGAATTTCAAAAGTCTTCGCTCTACATGTTGGAACAATTTTAAAGTGAAACATTTCTTTCTACGAAATCTGTTCCGGAAGACGGAAGTATGTCGTATGGCATAGCGAAATGCTGTTGCTGAATTATAACATGACGTCATTACACGATGTTGAATGGCATTGTTTATGCAGACTCGCAACTTTTTGTAGCACGCAATTGCTAACTGTATTTACAGGAGCAGCGAGACCATCAACATTATTGGTTGAAAATTGATCTAAAGTCTTTAATCCAACATTCATTCTAGGAAAATTATGGCTCCAGCGTCTTTTTTCTCTCAAAACATTCAAAATTGTCATTTGTCGACCCTAAACTCGGCAGTAGCTTACGTCTATAGGGTAGGTACGGTAACCACTTTCCAATCACGTGGGCCGTATGCATGTCTGCCACCTAACTGGGATTAAAAAAGAAAACGAAAAATAGTATACTTTTGTATGTTTTCTTTACACCGATGCCAATTTTCAACCTTTTGCCATTTACAAAAGAACCATATTATTATATTATAAAGAGTTGCAGAAATATCGCTTACTTATAACACAAAAAATTGATGGTTGACCTAAACTTTTGATAGTGAAGTAACTGTTGTTTACCTGCGAACCGGCTGCCGCGGCGATTGCCGTGCCCGACAGCACGTCAGCGGCCGCGTTCACTATCGAGCTCATCTTGATGGATGCCTGCAACAATGTACATATAACAAGTCTCGTACTTAAAAAAAGACGGGTTGCACTCCGGGAGTGCCGGCAGAAGTGAAAACTTTTTCTTTCTTTCTTTCTTCGTTATATACAGAGAAAAAGATAAAAAGAACATACCATACCACACCATAACTATAATATAGCGCCAATCATAGAACCTTTCACTAATTTTCTGTCAGAAGAAATTAATGAATTACAAAAAGAAAAAATAATCACAAAAATTAATAAATTACAATAAGAAAAAAAGACGGGTTGCACTCTGGGAGTGCCGGCAGAAGTGAAAACATTTTCTTTTTTTCTTTCTTCGTTATATACATAGAAAAAGATAAAAAAGAACATACCATACCATACCTATAATATAGCGCTAATCATAGAACCTATCACTTATTTTCTGCTAATTTTCTGTCAGAAGAAATTAATAAATTATAAAAAGAAAAAATAATCACAAAAAATAATAAATTACAAAAAGAAAAAAAATATCATAAAAAGTAATAAATTACAAAAAGAAAAAATAATCACCAAAAGTAATAAATTATAATAAGAAAAAACAATCACAAAAAATCCCCGAAGGCCAGGTGGTTTGAACCCGATGCTATCTGAAACTATAAGGACTTACAGTCGACGTGCTTACCGTTTAAGCTACGACGATATCTATTAAACTTGCAAAATACATAGTCTGTATCTAATCTTGTATGACGTCAGTCGTCGGTTACGGTTCAAAGGTCAACTAATCCTGACGCTTCCTTAACATTTTACACCCATCCAACGCCGCTAAAGAAGTTTTCACTTCAAAAATAATCACAAAAAGTGTCAGAAGCCCAGGTTCGAACCCGGTACTATCTGAAACCATAAGGACTTACAGTGGAAGCGCTTACCGCTAAGCTGCGAAGCTTCTTAACGTACCTAACTAAATAAACAATCTGTAGCTAATGTTGTAAGACGTCAGTCGTCGGTTACGGTTTAAAGGTCAAGTGATCCTGACGTGAGTTTAACACTTTTTACCCATCCAACGCCTCTAAAGAAGTTTTCACTTCAAAAAACCTTGTCTTAAAACAAGCTTTTATTATTTGTTAATAAAATGCTAAAGTTGCATATTCACGCCAGCCAAGATACTTCTCAAGACGAATCAAGGTCCATAATCAGATCAGCTCTATGTCACATATTGCATTGTCATTCGATTTATACATGCGTGTAAAATTTCAGCTCAATCGGAAAATCGGGAAGTGGATCGATTTTTTTTATTTTTTTTGTATAGGACACGTCAATTTTTCTTTACCTTGCCTGATGGTAAGCTGAAGGCAACTTTATTTTGCAGGATTAGATTACAAACAACAGAACAGGTGAAACTAAATAAATAACTTGTAAAAATAATTAGATATTACTAGTATTACTGTCTATCTGATCTTTTGGGAGAATTACAATCGTTCTACCTTTGGCTGTAAGTAAGCCCTATCAAGGACGTTAGGGTGAGCCATAGAAGGCTTGGTTAAGGAAACAACCCCACCTGCTAGCTGATATACCTAATGATTGACGGACGAGAATCTGGTGCAAGCTTTCCTCTAGTGGTTGAGAGATCATATGGCAGTATAAAATGCCAATAAAACCAAATCATAAGGAGAAAGGTAAGCTCCATCTGAAGTGAAAGCTTTTGATGCAATCGGGAACAATGTTAAGTTTATGAAGGAGATTTGACCGCCTATTACATGACGAATTTCCAACACTCTACCTTTGGTAGAAACACTTTAGGTATATATTGGATGTAATTGTATCCCTTTATAATTACCATATACAAACTAAATGATTTGCTGCTAATACGAAATTGTTGACAAATGTTTTAGGTCAGTTGGGTTTCTGATAGAACCACGTAGTCCCAACACGGCAACTCGACCAGGAAAATTAATATTTCTCTGTAGCTTGTTGAGTAATTTGAGGAAAAACAACACCGAAAAAATATATTTGAAAGTTTTAAGAGTTAAAAGGATACATTACCTACAGTGTGTCCTGAATACATGATGACAAATGCTATTCAGTTATTTGTATTATAAACAACCTCAGGAGTGTGCAATCCTTAGCGTTTCGACCACTTCTTTTCATGTCACACTTATTTTCATTGCACATTGTTTTAACGACGGTAACAACAGGTTGCCGCGTCGTACAAGTGCACTTATGACTAGGGTATTCGAACTAACAAATTGCGGTATAATAACAAACTAAAGACGGCGCATTTAAGAAAAAAATGTTTTAGAATTCAATTTATTATATATTTAGGGTTCAAATCGGTAAATTTCTTACGATTGAAAAAGTAAGGCTCTTTTTTATGTTTTTTTGTACCACTTCCGAAACTAACAGACTTTTTTATAGTTATTTTATTTGTAAAATGCTGGAAACCGCTATCCAGGTCGATAATCATTTATATACGTTCCAATCCTGGCCTTTACACTGTTGACGTGAACCCACTCCTAGCACAAGCGATTAAGTTGGAGGGGTTAGAGGTAATATTAGTAATTTCGGTTGCTAATATTCTATTACAAAAAAAAAAGACAGGTTGCACTCTGGGAGTGCCGGCAGAAGTGAAAACTTTTTCTTTCTTTCTTTCTTCGTTACATACATAGCAAAAGAAAAAAAGAACATACCATACCATACCACACCATAATATAGCGCCAATCCTATGATTGTTCTATAACCTATCACTAATTTTCTGCTAATTTTCTGTCAGAAGAAATTAATAAATTACAAAAAGAAAAAATAATCACAAAAAGTAATAAATTACAAAAGAAAAAATAATCACAAAAAGTAGATAATAAATTACAAAAAGAAAAAATAATCACAAAAAGTAATAAATTACGAAAAGAAAAAATAATCACAAAAAGTGTCAGAAGGCCAGGTTTGAACCCGGTACTATCTGAAACCACAAGTACTTACAGTCGAAGCCCTATCCGCTATGCTACAAAGCTATTTATCGTATTTTGCAAAATAGACAGTCTGTAATATTGTATGACGTCAGTCGTCGGTTACGGTTCAAAGGTCAAGCGATCCTGACGCGAGTTTAACACTTTTTACCCATCCAACGCCGCTAAAGAAGTTTTCACTTCAAAAATATGCCTTTTGGAATATCATATCATTTAAAGCAAAAAAACAAACAATATTTGCTCGTTGGTAGCACTACTTTTATCATTGCGTTCTTTGTTATTATTTCGCATCAGTTTTCACTTGCAATCGTAATTTTAAAGAAATCAAACTCGCATTAGTTCCAATTTTGCAATTTCGGATGTGTCAGTAAGTCACTTTTACTACCTATATTACAAGCTTTTATTTAGTTTCACCTGTCCCGTTGTCTGTAATGAAATCTTGCAAGTTGAATTTGATGCACTTCCCAGTTTCCGATTGAGCTGAAATTTTGCATGCATAAATCGGGTGACAATGTAATATTATTGTAACATAGAGCTGATCTGATGATGGACCTGGAAGTTGGTCTTAGAAACTACGTAATTAGACGACGCAACCCCATTGAGTTTGAGCTCATTTGATTCGTCTAGACCAGTACTTTGATACTATATGGGAAACAGGGTCTGATGATGGGTCTGGAAGCTGACCATAGAAACTCCGTAATTAAACGACGCGACCCCATCGAGTTTAGGCTCGATTGATTTATCTTGACGAGTACTTTATTGTTAGATGGTAATAAGGGTCTGATTATGGAGCTAAAAGATGACCATAGGAATCCAGTAATTAAACGACACAACTCCATCTAGTATGGGCTCGTTTTATTCGTCTTGACGAGTACTGTAGTATTTATTTTAAATTAAATTCTCAAGCATTTTTTATGCTAAATAGTCAAAACTAAAAAGCGTAAAAAAAATTATTCATAAAAAAAGATGGGTTGCACTCCGGGAGTAGAAGTGAAAACTTTTTCTTTCTTTCTTTTTTCGTTAAATACAGAGGAAAAGATAAAAAGAACATACCATACCATACCTATAATATAGCGCCAATCATAGAACCTATCACTAATTTTCTGCTAATTTTCTGTCAGAAGAAATTAATAAATTACAAACAGAAAAAATAATCACAAAGAGAAAAAATAATCACAAAAAGAAAAAATAATCACAAAAAGTGTCAGAAGCCCAGGTTCGAACCCGGTACTATCTGAAACCATAAGGACTTACAGTCGAAGCGCTTACCGGTAAGCTACGAAGCTTCTTAGCGTACCTAGCAAAATAAACAATCTGTAGCTTCGAATGTTGTATGATGTCATGTCGCCCTACAAAGTCATCGGTTACGGGTCAAGTGATCCTAACGCGCGAGTTTAACAATTTTTACCCATCCAACGCCGCTAAAGAAGTTTTCACTTCAAAATTTTGAAGCAGGGGTTGTGCCGGTATAAAAATTTTGTGACGCGAAGATTCTTTCTGTTTTCTGTTTGCGCTACAAGCTTTTGAAATCAGCACAACCCCTGCAGAAAATTATTACTTCGTTTTGTACAACAGATTTTACCTAAAAGCTTGTTTTTAAGAAGTTTTTATATATTTTATTAATATTTCTTTCTTCCTTTTTTTAGCCTTGATGTCACTGATCAATGAATAAACATTTCATTGACCTCCTACAAAACCTTTCTATTATATTCAATATTCTCTTATACCACATTCTACAATAAATTCATATTTTTTGTGAAACAGATTTAATTTTTTTATTTGCATATTCCTTAAAATTTCAGTAATGGTTATGGTTGAATTTCGAACAATGGGCGACCACCGATAACTAAGATACACAAAATATTTATGCCAAATAAGTTGAACGCAAGATTTCCTTTCACGTTTTCACCTCAAAGTTTCAATAGTAATATGGTCGAATCTTGACCAATGGGCGACAACTGTTTAAGATGAATACTAAAAGTGACGAAGACTAATTCAATATATGAAATATGATTAGATAACTATTTTTTTTTATTTAAGTTCAATGACACTAGCGTTTTCACAAAAGATGTCGTTAATTCTTTGCCATTTTGAACTTGATTGACAAGTAACTTACTTTTAACGTAATTTGTCACACTTTTGTTAATTAGAAAGTGTACAAAATGTCTTTGAATTATTTAGTAACTACTAATACATGTATGTATGCATGCATGCACGCTTTACTCCTCCAGAATGTTAACGAGTTCCGGAGAAAATAAGTCTTTCTTACGTCACTATATTTTATTATGTTCCCAACTCGAACTATTATGTAATACTTATGCATTTAATTACTAAATAATACACCTCCAGAATTTTAATGCAGAAATTTAATATTCTAAATGCTTTATTTGTTACGCAATTATAAAAAAGACATTTACTTATATTGTTAATGTGCTACTTTATACAATCTTCAAGAATGTTTAGAAAGCATTCAGGTTAAAACATTATACGTTTAGCAAAAAATTGGGTGTTTGGCAGCCCATCAAAATCTTCGGGGCCAAGCTTAACTCACTTGCAAGCCTGTGCACCTGCTAATTAATGGATAAGGCTCTTGCGCAGCTTTCCTCTCAGAATTAGAAGGTCAGGGAACAGCCACTTAGATTAAAGTTTACCCGGGCTCCGATCTACGAGCCTTTTTTTTTTTTTTTTTTTTTTTTTTTTTTTTTTTTTTTACGTGCGGGAAATCCCCACGGATACCCGCCCCTCCGGAGCCGGAGGGGTAGGTTATGTCGGACTCGAACCGACTAAACCGCACGCCGTCTGTGGGTCGTGGTGCTAGGCCGAAGGTGAGGTTGTCTTGCGACATATCCCTCGCACCCCGGCTGACCCAGGGCCATCCCTTTCGGTCTGGCCCTCCTCGGGAGGTGGGGACCACGCCGTCCCCGACTCAACCCCGGTGTGGGGAGGCGCGCATCGTCCTACGATGTGCGCCGCCGCCGTGGCCTGCTTCTGCTAGGGTGACGGGTGGCTCCACCCGTCACCCTCAGGCCCGCGCTCATGGGGGGCGGAGGTCTGTAAGCGCCCTCCGACGCCCGAGCCGCCTTCGGGCGCGAGCAGCGATGTCAGCGAGTCTTTCTCGCTCACCGCGCCGCGCCCGCTCTGCTGTCTCCTTCGCGAGCATGACCTGCTCGCAGAAAGAGGCGCTGGCCGCCCACGCATCCGCGCAGCGGACCATCGCCGCGAGCAGGGTGGAGAGCGTGAGCACTCTCACCCCCAGGGCCGCCACAAGCTCCCGCCTCGGCGTCTCAAACGCCGGGCACTCGGTGAGCGTGTGCAGCCCCGAGTCCACGCTCGCGTCGCAGTGATGGCACTCGGGCGTTGGCTCAATACCCATCAGATGCAGATACCGCCCGAAGTAACCGTGCCCGGTTATCATCTGCGTCTGACGGTACGAGAGGCTCCCGTGTGGCCTCTCTAGCCACTCCCCCATGATGGGCCTTACCGCCGCAATGACGGCGTGCCCTGCGCGTGGTTGCCCAAGTCGTCGCTCCCACTCGGCCACCATGACCTGGTGGAGCCGGGATTTCTCGGCCCGAATGTCCTCGGGCTCGGGATCGAATCCCCGCTCCCGCGCCTCCTTTCGGAACTGGTATAGTGCCGAAAGGGCCCTCGCTTCCAGGATCCACGGTGGCGATCCGGCCAGGAGACTCGCCGCTTCGAAGGATATCGTGCGGTATCCCCTGATGGCCCTGGAGGCCATCGTCCTCTGCGCCGTACGGAGCAGAGGCAGGAATCTGGCCCCCAGGGTGTCCGCCCACACGGGGCACCCATATAGGGCCATGGACCGCACGACACACGCGTGGAGTCTCCTGCAGGAGGCCCCTGGGCCCTTCAAGTTGGGCAACAGCCGACTCAGGGCATTCGCCGTGGTGACCAACTTGGGGCGCAGGCTTCGGAGATGTTGTCCGAAGTCCCATCGACCGTCAAGCACGAGCCCCAGGTATTTCAGCTGGGGCTTGATGTCGATGGGAGTGCCTCCCACTGTAAGGCTGGCTCCCGGGCCTGGCCTGCGCCGAGGACCATGAAAGAACATGGCCTCGGACTTGTGCAGAGCCACCTCGAGACCCAGCCGCCGGATCCGCTCGACGACTTGGCCAACCGCGGTCGTGGCCCTCAGGGTTGCCTCGCGGTGCGTAGCCCCGCTCACCGTCACCAGCGTGTCGTCCGCATAACACGTGACGGTGGCACCGTACGCGAAGTCACCGCGAAGCACCCAGTCGTAACCGATGTTCCACAGTAACGGCCCCAGGACCGATCCCTGTGGAACACCGCACGACATCTCACGCCTACCGACTCCGGTCGAACTCGGGTAGACGACGGCTCTCTCCGTCAGGTAAGCCCCGACTATGCGGCGGAGGTAGAGAGGCACACCGTGGTACACGAGTGCCTCCCTGATGCAGCTCCAGGGCAAGGTGTTGAAGGCGTTGGAGATGTCCAAGGACACCGCCAACATCACCTCGCCCCGGGCAACCGCATCCTCCGCCAGAGTCCTCACACGCATGATGGCATCCACAGTGGAACGCCACCGGCGGAACCCAAACTGGGTATTCGCCAGGTCCGGCCCCACTCTAGAGAGATGCTCGACGAGGCGCTTGGCAATTACTCTTTCGAAGAGTTTGCCCACCTCGTCGAGCAGCACTATGGGCCGGTACCCGGACGGCTCGTCCGCCGGGCGTCCCTTCTTGCGGATGAGGACCAGTTTCCCCGTCCTCCACATCTTCGGAAACTGGCCCCGCTCCAAACATGCGCTGAGGAACCCTCTCAGTCGGGGTTCGAGACCGTCTTCCCCTAGAGCTAGGACCCACGCGCGGCCTGGAATGCCGTCGGGTCCCGGGGCGGTGTTTTTCTTGGCTCTCAGCCTTCGCACCGCCAGCTCTAGTTCTACCCAAGTGACCTCGGGCACGTCGTCGTCAATCACCGCACTGGGCGCCGTAGGCGACCGAGGCGGCGGAGCCATCTGCGGCGGAACATGTTCCGCTCGCGCCGGGAACAGGGATTCCACCACTCCTCCGAGCAGAGCCGGTTCGAGCACCTGGGTCAGCGGAGGGGCCCGGGGGCGCAGCTTTTCTCTTACCATAAGGTAAGGCCGCCCCCATGGGTCCCGCTCCAGCGTCTCCAGGAGCCCCCGGTAGCAAGCGGCCTTAGACCGCTTGATCTCCGCTCGGAGGGCATTCCGGGCCTCCCTGTATCCCTCGTGAAGCTCCGCCAGTCGGGGCTCCGAATCTGCGGTACGGCTACGCCTCCTACGGAGTCGAGCCCACCGGCGGTGCGTGATCACGCAGGCTTGACGCAGCCTCGCGATCTCCGCATTCCACCAGTAGACCCGACGCCTCGGATTATAGGCTGGAGCCCTAGGCATACCCGCATCGCAGACCCGTGTCATGGCCTCCCGGAACCAGGCCGCTTCATCGTCTATGTCGACAGGCCTGTCCGGCGCAATGGCCCAGGCCTGTACGATGGCGGCCTCCAGGAGGTCCTCCCGATTCAGTCGCCCCAACACCCAGCGCGGCTCGCGTTGGGCCGATATGACCGGCGCATCACCCGCAGGAGGGGAGACATCGAACCGAACGTATCGGTGATCCGATAGTGTCTCCACCTCCACGGCGACACGCCAGTCCCGCACGCGGAGTGACAGGGAAGCGCTCGCGAACGAAAGGTCTATGATCGACCTGCGCTCCCCCGCCACAAAGGTGCCCACATACGTGGCTTCGGCCCCGCGATTCTGGAGAACTAAGCCGAGAGAATCGGCCCAGCTGTCCAGAGCCCTGCCCCGCGCGTTTGTGCGCCGGGAACCCCAAGCCTGAGACCAGGCGTTGAAGTCCCCGAGCACAAGAACCTGACGAGGCGTACAGGCATTGACGACGTCGGTCAGCCGCTCCAGCGACCGCCGATACTGCCCAATGAGTCGGTGTGACCCCGGCGTGAGATAAACGGCCACGACCGCAATCTCCCCTACACGCGCCGCTACGATGCCATGCTCCCTTGCGATCACTACAAGGGGAGGGGCACCCGCAGCGGCGTTATGCACCAGTGCCGCCGATCCATCCAGGTCGACCACCCAGGCGGGCCCGAGGGGCCGGTGAGTGTATGGATCGGCGACAGCGGCGACGTGTATGGACCACTGTGCCATGCTCTGGAGCAGAAGGGCCTGAGCATCGACACCGTGGCCCACGTTCGCCTGCAGGATGCGGAGCTGGGGATCCATTATGGAACCATCTCCGCATCCCGCACCGAACCGTTGGCGGAACGCCCGCCTCGCGGCAGCGGCTCCCCGCGGGTGCAGGCCTTGCTGCCAACCCTATGGTCGGCCGGCTTGCCCTCCGCCGCACACCTGAAACAGTGCGGCGGAGCTTCGCAAGTACCGGCTCTGTGACCGGGTTGGCTGCAGCGGAAGCAACGGTCGCCGACCGTCACCTCCGCCTTGCACTGCACACCCACGTGGCCGGCCGACAGGCACCTGAAGCACCTGTCCGGCCGAGCCTGCAGGAACCGTACCCGGACTCCTACAACGCCGCCTACCGCGAGTATCCGCCGGTCGGCAGCCTTTTGGGCTGCTGCGATGGGGCAGCCGACAACTGTTGCCCCCTGTCCGCGACGGCGATCTACGAGCCTAGAATGTAACCGGGCACACGATAATATCGAAAAAGTTCGTTAGCCTGTGATAATATGGTGACGACAAAAACAAAAAGCGAGACCTTCATAAACCTGTTTCTCCTTTATTATTCGCGGTTTTTGAATAAATGTTGTATGTAATTAATAACGGGCTTTACTGTTATTAATTAATTAAAATTGGAGATAGATTTTCTTTTCACGTTGACTCGTTTTCCTTAAATTTTCAATAACAATAATGACCGCGAATGATCGAAATAGCAATAAACTCTGACGACCTAACGATGTTTTTTCGAACGTTTGGTCTGTCAGTTTGGTTTGCGTTTTTGAAGTGAAAACTTCTTTAGCGGCGTTGGATGGGTAAAAAGTGTTAAACTCGCGTCAGGGTCACTTGACCTTTGAACCGTAACCGACGACTGACGTCATACAACATTAGCTACAGACTGTCTATTTTGCAAGATACGATAAGTAGCTTCGTAGCTTAGCGGTAAGCGCTTCGACTGTAAGTCCTTATGGTTTCAGATAGTACCGGGTTTGAACCTGGCCTTCTGACATTTTTGTGATTATTTTTTCTTCTTACAATTTATTACTTCTTGTGATTATTTTTTCTTTTTGTAATTTATTAATTTCTTCTGACAGAAAATTAGTGATTATTACTTAAAAGTAGCACACTATTATAGGTATGGTATGGTATGATATGGTATGTTCTTTTTATCTTTTCTATGTATATAATGAAGAAAGAAAGAAAAAGTTCTCACTTCTGCCGGCACTCCCAGAGTGTAACCCCTCTTTTTTTAACTGGTCCTGGAGAGTATTTTATTTGAATGTGGAAATGAAATTCTTAAAAAAATTCTTCATGGACTTATTTAGTTTGTCTTCACTAGTCCCACAGTGGCATGTGTGACTAGTGATACTCCAACTAATATTAGTGGACTGTCAATGCTGTTTTGATAAGACATCGATAGAACAGCAGTGAGAACCTACATAAGGATTAATTCTTAATTCTTTATTGTACACACACATAAAATAGTACAGTAACAGACATATGGATTTTGATGTACAAAGGCGAGCTTAACTCAGTATTCAGTTTTCTCCCAGCAAACCTTTGGGGGATAGAGGAGAAACAACAAACGGGTAATTACCAACTTTTCGTTTACCAACTGGGCTGTATCTAGACTTACACACATGGTGGGCTAACCTTGTTTCTATCTTGGTCTAAACAAAGGATACAAACGAAGAATATAAGGTTATTTGTACAATGGTTGGTCTTATCCAGGTTGCGATTCCTTTCAGACAACCTTTGTATGAATAGTAATTACTGTAAGAACCTGGATAATATCATGTGTAGGTACGCTAAATTATGACTCTTTAAATATTTATCTACCCAGACATTGGTTATTACCCACCGCAAATATACGGTTAACAAGAAAAAGAGTACCAAACTTACCTTCAGTTGCTGGCACTTTCACAAAAAAAACATAGTAGAAAAACTCTATTAATTATTGTCTTAACACCAAATTCCAATTTTAAGCTTCACATCACATGTAAGTCTAAAATATTCATTTTCACCACATTTCAACATCACTAGAACCACACCTGTCAATTTCTTAGTATTCGAAATTCAAAGGTCTACAAATGAATCATGTACCGTCCACTTTCTTCGAGTGCGTCAAAACAACTCCCGCGCATCGAAACTGTTGGATAGCGGTCAAATGGAGGGAGTAGGAATCTATTAGAATAGTATTGATGTGTATATTCGCGTATCGGCGAAATACGTTGCCTTACAGAGCTGTTGCTAGGTAACTGAAGGAAGTAAGCGTTGATTTTATTTTAATGACTTTATGTGACATAACTGACAAAAGTGCGTTAACCTCTCAAGTGGTTCATGCTTTAGAAACAAAAAGACACATAGTTAAGATATTTCATAATATATCTTGACAGACATGAACGTGAAAGTGTGGAAGTACTTTGTTAGTTGACGATGATGCATGCTTTGCTCAGTTCGAATAAGCTCAACCGGGGAAGTCTCACTAAATGTTTTTAACATCTGTCATAAGAAAATAATGCAAAACTGCTTCGCGACTCCTCCATATTTTTGATGCCCAATTATAACCTACTTATATGTACGAGACACAAATAGTTCGAAATGCTTCTCGAACGTTCTAAAAAAGGAATAAGTGTTTCGAAAGTACACTGTAGTTCCGTTTATGGCAGTGACCGAGTGTCGGTCATAAGCTGGGACTCGGTCACTTGGTAGTAGCGATTCCTATAGGAATTATACACAATAACACAATTTTTACACGATATGCGTGACAACGCACACGTGACTTGAGGCACGTATACGACCAACGGCATGTGCTGATTGATGAAAGTATACTCACTTTCTACTCTCCGAAAGCATTTTACAGATAACTGAAGGATATACATATATTCAACCCTCCATATATCCTCGAAGAGGTGGGATAGATGAATATCACGGAGTACAATAACTGGTTATTGTACTCCGCTATGAATATTAACACTTACGTTTTTTGTACCTAATTTATTAAGTGGAACTCGGCTTGTTCTAGTCGAGCTACTCTGGTTTTATTATGCAGTTGTGGGCCCGTAATTTATGACATTTTAGCTTTTTGTTTGAATCTTCATTAACTTGAACTTTTTCTACGAACTAGGTTTTTTCTAATCCCAGTTCTTAGAAATTGAGATTTTCTCAAATCGCACGTATCATGTGGCTTTGAGTCTAACGACTTTAAGTCTTTCCAAAAATATCTGAGCAATGTGAGATAGTGTTAAGTAATGGCGGTCATTAACATTCTTTATCTTGATTAGATTGCTCTTATACTTTTTAATGATTATTATTAATATTTCGTAAATTTCATACGGTTCTATATATGCATTCGACACAGTTTTATTAAATTTTGCGAGTAATTAAGACTTTCTTTGGCACAAATTATTCATAAAAAACCGGCCAAGTGCGAGTCGGATACGTGTACTGAGAGTTCTGTATCACCGTAAAAACTGGCAAGCTTGGAAGCTTTTGGAAAAAATGATGCTACCAAAAAAATCTCTCAAGAAACTGAATTGGGCTGGCTACATCTGTCGAACTCCATACCTCAACACACATGATCCATGGAAAAATGTTTTGTTTTTTATATATGTCGCCGCCAACTAGCTTAATCAGCCGTCCAATTAACTGCCTAGGCAGTTAACTAAACGGTGCCATTCAATTAATGGCCTGAATGATATTTAGCCGTCTCATTTATTACATTTTATAACCTAGCTGGCTTAGGCCAATCGTAAGATGGGTCACTACCTCGAAATAAGCTTGAAAATTACATACATACATACATATACTTACACCTTTAAAACCCCCGAGGGGGTAGACAAAGGTGTGGTCACAGAAAATTAGTGAGACCTGCACAATTTTTTTATAACCATGCAGAAATAAGTCGTTTTTCTAACTGTTTAATTAAATGGCTAGGCAAGTAGTTGAACGTCATCGATCCAAGTTATTTACCTAGCCTCTTAATTAAATGGCTGAACACCATTCAGGCCCTTAATTGAATGGCGCCGTTTAGTTAACTGCCTAGGCAGTTAATTGAACGGCTGATTAAGCTAGTTGGCGGCGACATATATATAGGACACGACAATTTGACTTCACCTGAGAGATACAGCAGACACGCAGACAAACAACAAAGTGAGCCTAAAACAGTTCGGTTTTTCCTTTTGATTTACGGAACCCTAATGAAGAAAGTTTCCAGGGTGATATCAAATAGATATTTCCGATTTTTTGTTTCTTTAGTTTATCATATAATCAAGCGAGCATAATAATATATGGAAACGAATTATGAAAGTCGACGAAGCGAACGGTGTGTGCCAGAATTGTATCAAATTGAAACATACTGATGGTCTCTGGCTATCTCATTGGGAAAAAAGCGTGACCAGATCAATTACGGCTGTATGTAGGTTTTTTTAAACACTTAAGTGGCAGACAAGCACACGGCCCACCTGATGGAAAGTGGTTACCGTGGCCTATGGACGTGAGCAACACCAGGCGCGTCACATTCGCGCTGCCGACCCTGATGGAACAGACAGTTTCTTTGCCGTCAGTGTAGAAGATAAAGCAAACTCTCGTGATCTCTGGCTACCTACTCACCGCCGTGAACATAACATGAGGTAATTATGAACGCGGTATTCTGTAGGGCGGAGGTACTTCCCCAGTCGGACTGCTCAATTAGATGAAAATACCGTCGTGCATTATCTCGAAATGAAAGGCGGATGTAAATCAAGTACATTTGTAGGGTTCCGTAGCCAAATGGCAAAAAACGGAACCCTTATAGATTCGTCATGTCTGTCTGTCTGTCCGTCCGTATGTCACAGCCACTTTTTTCCGAAACTATAAGAACTACTGTTGAAACTTGGTAAGTAGATGTATTCTGTGAACCGCATTAAGATTTTCACACAAAAATAAAAAAGGCAATAAATTTTGGGGGTTCCCCATACTTAGAACTGAAACTCAATTTTTTTTTTTCATCAAACCCATCTATGGATAGTTCTTCAAAAATGATATCAAGGTTTCCAATATAATTTTTTTCTAAACTGAATAGTTTGCGTGAGATACACTTCATAGGTGGTAAAATGTGTCCTCCCCCCAGTAAGTTCTAAAATAAGAGAATAATACTAAAATTAAAAAAATATATCATGTACATTACCATGCAAACTTCCACCGAAAATTGGTTTGAACGTGATCTAGTTTTTTTTAATACGTCATAAATCGTACCGCAATTTACCTACTTGCTGCTACTGACCCCTTCATGGGCAAGTCCGATTCGCACTTGGCCGCTTTTATTGTTCATAGCTGCTCTATATTCTTGGTCCCATGGAATGAATACCTATGTTAACTGAGCATTTCGGGATTAAGAGATGAATATATTGACAGGTATCTACAGGGAAAGGAGATAATAAAAAATCTCTTTCACGGAAGCATTCGGTAGTGAAAACTGTGTCGCGGTCATGGTCGCGTCTCTATAACTCGAACTGACAATTCTTTTTGCTATAAGTATTCAGACTATCAATTGCAGGGTGCAAGCCCCTGCTGTATGGAGTTTTGAAAAGATACAGAATACCATTCCTGGTTCAGATGTTGACGATAAAATAGTGGTCCTTGACCGCCTCCACAAATGCTGTTTTAAACCCTCTTGTAGAATCCGAGAATATTATAGACTTAAATCGAGCAGTGGACTGTGCTAGGCTAATTAATTAATTGATTGATAGAATTCGGATTCAAATTAACAATAAAATGTACTTAAATATGTACCCTCTTTTTAGAACCCGTTTTATAAGCAATGCTTATTTGGATCTAAATATTGCGGTGTAATTATGTCCTCTGGAACGCTAATAAAGCTAATAAAAAGAAAAAACGCTTTTTATTAGCTTCACCCGTTATGTTTGTTCCAGATTTCATTCAAACTTTGTAGATTTATCGAGGACCGATGACAATACACTAATTTGATAAAATTATTTCATTTTTCAATTTGCAAAATAAGGTTTTTGGTAATTCATATAATTTTAATTTATAGTCGGATAAGGCAGAAATTTTAATTTCCAATTAATGTCTTTAGCCGATTTATCTAATATTAACAAAGTTTCGAACACTAATGAGAATTTTTAATTCAACAAAGCATATAGGTAATAGGTTTAAAAAACTAAAAAACACGCTTTTTATAGAGAACCGAACTAACAAATAGAAAAAAAGTTTTAACAAATTCTAATTATGAATAGTGTTGAATAATGTCCACGCTTTTTTAAATATTTATTGAACATTTTAACACTATTCTTAATTTAAATTTATTAAAACTTATTTTCTATTTTTTTAGATCGGTTCACTTTAAAAACGTGTTTTTTAGTTTTTAACTATTATTTTTAAAAACAATTCTAAACTCTGTTCCGTTGACACATACGTTTGCCCTTTGAAATAGAAAGCATTGAAGGACATAAAACAACCTGCACCCATATTTAACAGGTTATTTTACAACCTGTTAAAGACTGGTGCAGGAACACAAACCTGTTTGATCGCAGCCTCTTTCTCTCCCGGGGTGAGCGGCCGCGAGATAATAGCGCTGTCTAATCGCTCATAGCTTCAAAATAGAAAATACTTTCCTTTGATTACAGAAAACGGGGTTTATTAAAAAATATCGAGCAATTTATTGCTTGTTTTTTTTTTGGTGATCAGTCTTCCTAATCTTCGAGGGCAAAACAAATTGAGATGAAGTAGACGACATAATTACGGAGTCTTAGTTGAGAATATTATTTGAATGACATTTTTAAAGCGTTTTGCATACTAAACGTTCAAATCGATTAAAATAGGAAAAGATTGAATCGGTCCGTGCGCGTGGTTTGAACGGGGGTCATTATCCTGCATTAAAATGAAGACGTTACCAATAAATGGGGCAAATATGGCAAAACATGTTCCTCTAACATCTCCCCGATATACCTATCAGCAGTCAGATTTCCGCCGTCGACTACCACTAACTCCATGCGAGCTCCTAAACATATCCCTCCCCAGACCATAATTTTTTGTTTCCGCTAATTCTGCCGGTGTGTATAAAAGGCCCTGGCGCGCGCGGATAGTTTTTAGGGTCCTGTAGCCAAATGGCAAAAATGGAACCCTTATAGATTCGTCATGTCTGTCTGTCCGTCCGTATGACACAGCCACTTTTTTCCGAAACTATAAGAACTATACTGTTGAAACTTGGTAAGTAGATGTATTCTGTTAACCGCATTAAGATTTTCACACAAAAATGGAAAAAAAACAATACATTTTGAGGGCTTAGAACTGAAACTCAATTTTTTTTCTAATCAAAACACATCTATGGATATGTCTTCAAAAATTATATTGAGGTTTCTAATATAATTTCTTTCTAACCTGAATAATTTGTGCGAGAGTTTGTGGTAAAATTGAGTCCCCCGCCCCTGTAACGTCTAAAATAAGAGAATGATAAAACTAAAAACAAAAAAATTCTGTACATTACCATGCAAACTTCCACCGAATATTGGTTTGAACGTGATCTAGTAGGCAGTTTTTTTCATAGGTACGTCATAAATCGTAAACCGCAATTTACCTACTTGCTGCTACGGAACCTTTCATGGGCAAGTCCGACTAGCACTTGGTCACTTTTTTTAAATATTCTATTAGGTACTTGAAAAATTTGAGTTCGTCCACCGCCGTAGCACCTCGTAATATCCTCAAAATACAGCCAAGAAACGTGTTCTGCGAGTATAGAGCACATTTTGAGCACATATTAGGTCCAAGATATGTGTATCTTATAAGTTTCATATAAAAGTTTGTTAATGTTTGGATGTTTCTCACTCAAATACGCTCAAACGAGTATGAAGAATAATAAAAAGAGATATAAGATTTTTGAAGTGAAAACTTCTTTAGCGGCGTTGGATGGGTGTAAAATGTTAAGGAAGCGTCAGGATTAGTTGACCTTTGAACCGTAACCGACGAATGACGTCATACAAGATTAGGTAAAGACTATCTATTTTGCAATTTACCATAGATAGCTTTGTAGCTTAAACGGTAAGCACTTCGACTGTAAGTCCTTATAGTTTCAAGTAGTATCGGGTTCAAACCATCTGGCCTTCTGAAACGTTTTGTGATTATTTTTTCTTTTTGTAATTTATTACTTTTTATGATTGTTTTTTCTTTCTGTAATTTATTATTTTTTGTGTTTATTTTTTCTTTTCATAATTTATTAATTTCTTCTGACAGAAAATTAGTAGAAAATAAGTGATAGGTTCTATGATTAGCGCTATATTATAGGTATGGTATGGTATGTTCTTTTTTATCTTTTTCTATGTATATAACGAAGAAAGAAAAAAAGGAAATGTTTTCACTTCTGCCGGCACTCCCAGAGTGCAACCCGTCTTTTTTTTTTTTTGTTTGTCATGTCGAGTCAAATAACCGTCCCCGTATCGTTCCCGGCGCAAAGGTGCCCACGATGCTGGCCGAGTTGCCTCGTTGAATGGCAATGGCCATCATTTGCCCCAGAAACGAGCCAGAGCGGGAGATATAAGATATATAATATGTAAGATATGTATTTTTATCCCTGAAATAGAATCCCATGGATTGCAGGAGCGGGATCTGAGTACAACTCAGACAGACTCACAGCTATTCATAATATTAACCTGTTCCTTTTTTCTGCAGGAGGCTGCTGGGGCTCGACGTCAAAACGCACCGTAGTGGGAGGATGGGCGTGGGCCTGGTGGCTCGTCAGCGACGTGCAACGCATCTCCCTGGAGGTAAACTTGACACTATCTTAACAACACAGTACACTGCATATATTCACGCCAGTAAATCGCCAAAGGGGTAGACAGAGGTGTAATTTCGCCAACTATTAGTGGTCAGGCGTAATAATGGGCTGATTGCCGTCAAGCGAGCGTTTTGTAATGGGCTGCATGATTACTGTTGGATGAAAAACAGCGATATATATAAATTAACCCTTTGGCTCTTATTTGTACTCTTTTCTCGAATATTTGGAACCCAGATTTTTAAAAAATATAAATATTAGAATTGAAATTACTAATATTCCCTCTAACCCTTCCAGCTAAGCTTAATTGCTTGTGTTAGGAGTGGGTTCACGGCGGTAGTGTAAGAACCAGGATTCGAACCCAGGACTCCTTAACCACTAAGCTACCGACACTTACGCTCTCCTACTCCTTTAATGTATTTAATTTGGTATATTTTGAGTTCTACGGAATCCAGCTCCCAATTCCCACAACAATGTTTAAAAATGATTGCAACATCATTCATTGTTTCCGATAGTTCGTACGAGTGTCGTTAGATGGCTCCCACGGTCGCCCTAATACGGTTGTATAGGAGAATTTGGATAGCTTCAGGCGTAGCTCTGTGGCCCAGTGGTCAGAGCATTCCCCCTTTAAGGAAAAGATCGCGGGGTTCGAGTCCCGCCTGAGCGATTCACGTTATCCTATCTTAATCGTTTTGAAAAGTTGGATGTAGAACAAACCAATTCCTTAGTCACTATTCACAGAAGGAAATACCTCGGACCTTATATTCATCAATATTTTTAATTGACTGCTAATCTTTCCAGGTTATGACACTGAATCCAATGTGTGAATTCGTGGAGACAGCCCAAGGCGTGCCGCTCACCGTCACTGGTGTCGCACAGTGTAAAATAATGAACGAAGACGAACTTCTCACTACTGCATGCGAGCAGTTCCTGGGCAAGACCGTCAAAGAAATAAAGATGACGATACTGCAAACGCTGGAAGGCCATCTGAGAGCCATTCTCGGTAAGTGATCTATTTATTAACACGCCATCTATTGATATATGTTCGTACTACTTAAATATAGCGACATCTAGTAGAAATACAGAGTACCAACGAGCTAGTACGTACTGCTGTGTCAATTTTTTAAAACAGTTTCTTATATTGGCAAAAGATGGCGGTAGTGTATACGCAATATAAAATCAAGAGGAAGGGCCCATAACCTAGTGTCGCCAAACTTTCAAATATTATGGCCCATCACGTCACACTAACGAGTGGTTATCATCTTGAACCTAAAAATAAATATCAACAACAAAATATCATTTATTTATTACCAAACCGGCAATACAGACAATAGGTTTGTATGCCACTCTATTAAAGGTATAGGGCAGGATATGCACGTGTGTACGTGAGTTACATGACCTCATTAAAACAAAACGGACACGTATTCATACGAAACTGGCCGTCATTTTGACCAGGTGCGATTTAATCACGATATGTGATCCGAATCAATCATACATACCACATAATACTGACAGATCTGTCATTTCTTTTGACACAAACTTCCGTTGCCGTACCTCGACAGGAAACATGGAACCTTTATAGGAATACTTCATTATCATCCATTTGTCTGTCTGTCAAGCCACACGTACTTTTTGTCAGGAAGGCGGGTAAGAAAATCAAATACTCAAAAATCTGTAACCACTTGCAACAACCGCATTCAGTCAATTTTTAATCGAAGGTAATTAACGCACTCAAGACAGATGCCTAGAAGTAACGTATGCACTCAAAGTCGAGATTTGAAGATTCTGAGGTTGTTTATAGCTTTTTGGAAGCACAAACTCAGACAGGGAGTTTCACTTCTTAGCTATACGCACTGCTGTATTATTAAATCAAATCTTTATTAATCACTCTAATACATTAGGTCACTACATAATAAAAAATACAATTTAGTCCAAAAATTAATAATAAATCAAATAACCCGCCCCTGACCGTGCCCGGCGCAAAAGTACCCATCACACTCGCCGCGTTTCCACGCTGGATTGCGATGGCTAGTCTTCGCACAAAGAACCCTCCGGAGCGGGAGTCACCCGTTGTCTCTATGAGAGCCTCTTTCCGATGTCCTTTATAAAGTTTTTGCCTCCCTGCTCCAGCACCCCAAGCCACCGCTATCGGCACAAAGTGGTACAGTGGCTTTAACTCAGCATATTTGATGGTCTTTTTTGGCTTAATTGAAGTGAAAACTTCTGTAGCGGTGTTGGATGGGTGAAAAGTGTTAAACTCGCGTCAGGATCGCTTGATCTTTGAACCGTAACCGACGACTGACGTCATACAACATTAGCTATAATAGACTATTTTGCAAGATACGATAAATAGCATCGTAGTCGACTTTAAGTCCTTATGGTTTCAGATAGTACCGGATTCAAATTTGGCCTTCTAACACTTCTTGTGATTATTTTCTCTTTTTGTAATTTATTACTTTTTGTGATTATGTTTTCTTTTCGTAATTTATTACATTTTGTGATTATCTTTTCTTTTTGTAATTTATTAATTTCTTCTGACAGAAAATTAGCAGAAAATTAGTGATAGGTTCTAAGATTGTAGGTTAGGTTGCTATATTTTGACATATCCCTCGCACCCCGGCTGACCCAGGGCCATTCCTCTTGGTCTGGCCCTCCTCGGGAGGGGGGACCACGCGGTCCCCGACTCGCCCCCGGTATGGGGGGCGCCGCCGCCGTGGCCTGCTTCTGCTAGGGTGACGAGCGGCTCCACCCGTCGCCCTCAGGCCCGCGCTCATGGGGGGTGGAGGTCGGTTTGCGCCCTCCGACGCCCGAGCCGCCTTCGAACGCGGCCAGCGATGTCCGCGAGTCTTTCTCGCTCGCTGCGCCGCGCCCGCTCTGCTGTCTCCTTCACGAGCATGACCTGCTCGCAGAAGGAGGCGCTGGCCGCCCACGCATCCGCGCAGCGGACCATCGCCGCGAGCAGGGTGGAGAGCGTGAGCACTCTCACCCCCAGGGCCGTCACAAGCTCCCGCCTCGGCTCTTCAAACGCCGGACACTCGGTGAGCGTGTGCAGCCCCGAGTCCACGCTCGCGTCGCAGTGATGGCACTCGGGCGTTGGCTCTATGCCCATCAGATGCAGGTACCGCCCGAAGTTACCGTGTCCGGTAATGACCTGCGGCTGACGGTACGAGAGGCCACCGTGTGGCCTCTCTAGCCACTCCCCCATGATGGGTCTTACCGCCGCAATCACGGCGTGCCCTGCGCGTGGTTGCTCAAGTCGTAGCTCCCACTCGGTCACCATGGCCCTGTGGAGCCGGGACTTCTCGGCCCGAATTTCTTCGGGCTCGGGATCGTGTCCCCGCCCCCGCGCCTCCTTTCGGAACTGATAGAGTGCCGAAAGGGTCCTCGCTTCCAGGATCCACGGTGGCGATCCGGCCAGGAGACTCGCCGCTTCAAAGGATATCGTGCGGTACCCCCTGATGGTCCTGGAGGCCGTCGTCCTCTGCGCCGCGTGGAGCAGAGGCAGGAATCTGGCCCCCAGGGTGTCCGCCCATACGGGGCACCCATATAGGGCCATGGACCGCACGACACCCGCGTAGAGTCTCCTGCAGGAGTCCTCTGGGCCCCTCAAGTTGGGCAACAGCCTGCCCAAGGCATTCGCCGTTGCCACCAACTTGGGGCGCAGACTTCGGAAATGTTCTCCGAAGTCCCATCGACCGTCAAGCACCAGCCCCAGCTATATTATAGGTTAGGTATGGTATGTTCTTTTTATCTTTTTCTATGTTATATCACGAAGAAAGAAAGAAAATGTTAACACTTCTGCCGGCAGTCCCAGAGTGCAACCCTTCTTTTTTATTTAATCTTCAAACCATGTTTATAACACTGTGTACACCATGTTGGTTCACTGTGGAGTCCAATAGAGCCACCTTATCTCTACCTGTGGGTGACGTAGTAGGTGACTTAAGGATGGGATGCTTTCCTTCCGACACTAAACATACAGCCATGACAAAGTACCCGCTATAGCAGTAGGCTCGCCCCCTATAACGTGAAACCGAAAATCATAGTTGGCGGAATGTAGATGTTAGTACACTTCTGCGTACCCCTTCATGCATTTACAGGCGTGAGTAAACACATCAAAGAATATAATGTAAACCGTTGACAAAAAATCGATATTCATAGACAGCAGTTTCTTTACTATGCGTGCCGTATCAACGGGAACTACCTTCTACGTCATTTAGCAAGGTGTTGATACAGGCTCTTAGCAACCAGGCCACGTCTCGCTATACTATCGTCACAACGATTACCGTATCCACATCCCATGCTAACGACAAAGTATTGCACCTATTTTTCTGATTATGTCTTGACGGGAGTTTCCTCATATGGATTATTAGTGCCGTCTGTGATTATTGGGCTCTGTAATCAATCTTTCGACTTTGATTATAGACTTTTACCCGACTGTCAAAAAGGGTTATGTTATTCGCGCGTATCTCATATGTTGGTAAATAACTGTTTGTAATATTCTTTTCTAATGTTATCATTAATCACTACAAAACCGATCACAAAGTATCTACGTATTTTTTGCTTAGAACCAAAACAGTGCAGAAAAGTCATATGAAATTTCTTTGTTGCACAGTTTTTATTTAATGCACTGTTTTTTATTTTCTATTTAGATATAAATTTACGTTTAAGTTTAATGTTTCCCATTTTAATATCACAAATTGTATGCATTAGGTACTGGCCGACAATAAAAATTGGCTGAATAACTGCGCGCCGCGCCATTTGTTTTCTTTTTTACAGAGACTGAAAAAGAAGCGAATGGCGCGCATTTTGTTGTATTGTATAATTTAGATACGAGTACTTCATTTATCGAGAAAAATAAAATAAAATGGAAATATACAGCGATAGTGCTCGTAAGTTCTGCACTAGAAAGCATAAACTTGTTTTGCATTAACTTGAGTTTTAATTTTGCGTAGGTACCTATATTATATTATTGTAGGTAGATTGGTAGATGAAAGAAAAGTAGATTACGCATCTTGCCAAAGCGAGTAATAGATGCACTCGTGTCAATGTAGTACCAACATAACACTCGTGCATTAATTACTTGCTTTGTACTCGGCCCAAGAATCTACTATAAATTGAAGGTTTGTTGCATTTGGGCAACAAACGTTCTTGGGTACGTTAAATGTGAAAAAAATGTATATGGTGAAGTTTTAATGCCTAAATGTATGATTATCAATTTTTTTCCACTCAAACTCATCGAGAAGGTAATCAAAATAAAGAAAATTGGAAGGCAATTATAAAAATATACATATTTCATCATAACTAACAAGATTTTTTTTATTAAAAATAAAAAACCCGACTGTTGCTGAAAAAAATCAAAACAAGTTTGATAGCAAGCGGTACCGATTTGCAAATCATAAACCGGATGAAAATTAATGGATACCGCGTGCTATCAAACTTGATTTGATCTTTTCAGCATCAGTCGGGTATTATATTTTTAATAAATAAAAAAATTACATCACCTTACAACCTTTAGGAGCTGAACAATGAGATGTAGAAGCGGGTTTCTTGAATGGAACAGAGTACGGTAGGTAAAACGTTAGTGAAAAAGTTAGTTTAACAATGGGTCTCTGTAGCGCAGGCTTTCGTCTCAGAGCTAAATATCCCAAAGGAAAATGAGCGCCGGACTTGGATGTTCGATGACAGGATCTCACTCTCTCTCTCTTTCTCTCTCTCTCTCTCTCTCTCTCACTCTCTCTCTCTCTTTCTCTCTTTCTCTCTCTCTCTCTCTCTCTCTATCTCTCTCTCTCTATCTCTCTCTCTCTCTATCTCTCTCTCTCTATCTCTCTCACTCTGATGTATCCTGGAACATTGCTAAGATGATATTGATAATTAATAGTGAACCATTGCACATTTCCTGACAAAGGAAAATCACACCACTAGTCTCAACCTTCGTTTAACTACTAATATAATGCTAAGTGCAGTAAGTATACGTAGCTAAGGAAATGCAGTATGTTCTCTATGTTAATGAGGAAACATGTTCATAAATTCACCTTGACTGGTTTAAGGTTGCTTCAAGGTTCTATCTAGGTACAAACACTGCCTATATAGCGATAATTATTTTATTGTATATCCCTTAACCATAGATGCCTTACCGGATAGTGACTTTTTAAAGGATTTTCTAAAGGTATTAACAAATCAATATAGATCAAATTAATTAATTAACGTGATGGAATGAACAAATAAATTAGGTAACTCGGGCAACCTTTTACTGGTGGTAGAAATTTGATGGCACAAATTTGTCACAAATTTCGACCACCGTGCACGATTGCGAAAAACACTCCATAGTAATCCAATCTCGGTTGGATTGCGTTCAGGGGTCAGCAAGTTCATAGCCGGTCAGGGTGGATTGTGGTCGCAGCTCTAGTGGGACCGGTGGGTGCCACGCGGTGCTGCGACGACAATCCTCTTTTGATGAGGACGTCAAGCTGAGTGACACCATTGTTAACATGGTACGTGTATGTAATGGTGACCCTCTTTCCTGCGACTTAGCCTTCAGCTTACCATCAAGCGAGGTAAATTAAATTAACGTGTCCTATATATACAAATAAAATTAAAATATTGAAAATTGATAGCTCAGTCGGGTTAGATCAATGTCGAATATCGATCAAATTCGACCTGCGTTTCAAAGGATAACAATGTTTTTTTTTTATTAAGATGGAAGTGGAAATCTCAATACGTTGTTTTTGCATTATGATACGTGTGGTTCTACAATCCTGTTTAAGCAAGTCTTTTATCTAAAGTCAGTTACTGCTTTGCATGTTCAGCAATAATGAACTCTATTTATTTTTGCGTTTTAATCCAGTAAGAATATTTCAACTCCATCGTACTCGCTGTTGATTTAAGTAATAGTTATCGACGTAAAACATTTTGGTGTTTTGGCAGTAAAATTGTCTCGTATACCGTGATGGTAAACAGCATCACTGTCATGCTGTCATGCCTCTAAATATTTTTAATTTTGTCATCCTCATTGTATGAAAAAAAAGTCTGAACGAGTGTTGATAAGTCATTTACCTTCTGAAAATGACTGCAACAAGTGTATCTGAATAGGAGCCTGTTGTAATGATGCGATCAAGTTAGAGATAGAAAATATTTTTATTTTTGTTGCGATTGAACAGTACCCACAAAATTTGTCACGAATAAGTCCATTGTTCTGCTGGCTGTACTTCAATCGTGCATCCAATCACGTAGGCCCGCTATTGACTTTTGCACTGAAAACACTGCAAATTCTAAGTACCTAATACTGCAAGTAAAAGTTTTAAGTGATTTAGATCTAACCTCATCCAACCAGCAGTAGCGAAGGGTGAAAATTTTCAAAACGGAAGCCGGTAAAAAGTCCTACCTCGATCTTGTTTTACATGTACTGAGAACCCGACTGTCGGGCTTATAGGGACCCCACGCCACCGCCACCCATCCTGTTCCCAACTATCTCTCTCAAAATTTTCTACAACAAACGATTTTGTCTTGAGCGGAGATGATACAAGACCACTCGTTGTTGGCTTTGCCCCTGGTATTTAGTCATTTGATTTAGTATTTCCTATACAGGTAATTTCTTGCTAAAGTATAGCGAGCACAGCATAGCTGTCTCATATAGTCATGCAGCGACAACAGCGTTTTAAGGAAAACTTATAATGGTTCTCTAATTTTTCTACAACCAATGATTTGGCCTTATATGGAGATGATGCAAGCCCCCTCATTTTTGCCTTTGTCACTGGTATGTAGTCATTTGATTTTGGTATTTCCTACATACACGTAATTTCTCGCTAAAGTGCAGCCTACCTGTGACTCATACTTTTTTGCTTGCAGGAAAATGTAGCATTCATAATATGCATAGCATGTGTGTGTGTGTATGTGTGTGTGTGCGTGCGTCTGTGCATCTGTGTGAATGTGTGAGTTTTGGAATCGAAATGACCTTAAAATTATGTCTAGGGTTACAATGTCTAACTAACCTGTTGGATATTTCAATACTAAAGCTAGCTACATTCTTATGACTTAGTGCACTACCAAAATTTCAAAACTTTTCCTATCAATTAATTAGCCCATTGCAGATTGCAGCCCACTGCTGTACAAAGGCTATTTACCGTCTCGCCGCTATATTTGCCTTATGCCCATATGCAATTTAATTCTATTAAGTATACCTTTAATATTAGATAATATTATCAGCAAGACATCAAAGCTTCTTTAATAAATGCATAAACGATAAACAAAGAAAGAAGATAAATAGATAGATTGCAGTGCACGTAGCTACAGCCGTAGAATCTAGACGAATGACGCGGGCATTTATCTAGATTCTGCCGATATTTCATATTAAGCTCGCGCTTTCTGAAATAACAGTTTTCTGTATCGCCTTGTTACCGCTTATATTATAACTAGCCACCTGCCCCGGCTTCACCCGTGGCATTTTGCGAAAGCCCGTTATTTATTAATTTTCAAATAATGTTAAGGAATCTGTCGGATTTGTTGCCATTTATAAATACTGCTCCGCTCACTTAATTAGTAGCGTGATGATTTACACAGTCTTATTTCTTACAGCCAGTCGACGCCTTACTTGCGTAGGTGTACTATAAGGGGTACAGGGGAAGCGAGTGTCAAGGTCCGCGTGCGCAAACTCAGTTAATTTGCGCTCTCTAATCTAAAAAGGGTGTGTTACCGACAAAAAACCAACCTCAAAAAAGAAGAAGCTTCCCAATTCGTCGGAGTATTTTTTTACAAGCCTTTTATTAACTTGCAATGTATTTCATGTATGTATGTAGGTAAGTAACTATGTTTGTTCGGGTCAAATCTTGCAAATCGATTTTAAAGCGGATATCGTCAACCGATTTTGATGAAATTTTGGAAACACTTTCTATTTGGATGGCAATGCATTAATATGGTACCATGGAACTGTTCTGATGATGAAGTAAAAAGGCGACTATAGGCACTCTAAAACTGAAGTAACTTTTGTTGTGACAACCATGATCCTTGGTTGAGATTTCTGTGCGTAAAGAATTCGAACTACTGGTAGGCTTATAGATATGTAGTAATACTCTGCCTATAACCTTCCTCAATAAACGGACTGTTGGTCGAGCAGTTTTCAAGTTATAGGCTTAGCAACAAGCGATACGTGTTTATTTACATACTTGTTAATGTACATATGAATAATACAGTTAGATATTATGTATATAACTAAGTTAATTAAATTAAAAAAAAACATATTTGTAATATACCAAACACGTTTAATAATTTAAAACCCAAATTATACTGTAATTATACCAAGTATTCTATTTTTGTAACGAGGCTATTTATTATTTACGGAAAACAGGTTAAAGTTGTAGATAGTGGTTACATTTTCTAGTTTTGGGACATTTATCATGGACTTAAAATGTGCTCTTTAAGCGCAGTACACGCTTCTTGGGTCTTAGGTGTCTTTTGGGGATAGTATATGAGGTGTTACGGCGGTAAACGAGCTCAAAATTCACCAAGCATCAATTGTTGCAAAACAAACCGATCGCGCCAAGGTCTCGTTTTTATCGAAATTTAGGTCCAAGGTATGGCTCGAGGTACCATATCATAGTAGGCGACTATTTGCCGTCAACAGGACGCCTTAGAAACTTTAATAATATCATAGTAATTGTGAAATTATAAATTCAATTAACTAATTCGAGATATTCGTAACAATATGTATGAGCATTGTATAAGATTAATGTGATTATAAATTATTCAGAGGTGTCATCTAAGATGAAGTGAACGGCTCAACCATGACAGCACACTGACGTAAGATTCATTTTCACCCTATCCAGTTAATTCAGGCCACACTGTGTGCAGCAGACTGGCCAAAGTCGCTTAAGTATCTCATGAGCTTACAAAGCCTGACGAATATGGAGATTGCTCCCCAGAGCTTACCTTTGTGAAACTGAATAATATGAATACAAGTTTGCACATAGTACATAATGTACAGTACCTACCAGGCGTGAATCCTTAGATCGATTCAATTTTGTAGACGTTTTCTGTATTGTAGATTGGACTCGTAGTTTGATACCTCTGGATCGATGTTTATAAAGTATTAAAACTAGTTATAGCCTTAGCACCCCGTACTATTTTCGCAAAATACCCATAAAAGCCGCACTGAGCATATAGAGTAACTTCTGCCAGCGGCTCCGCTCGCGTGGATGTTGGTTATCGCTATAATATCGGTTATCGTTATAAATTGTAGCCTATGTGTTATGCTGATGTATAAGCTATATTATTGTAAAGTTTCGTTAAAATCCATTCAGTAATTTTTACGTGAAAGAGTAACAAATATCCATCAATCCTTAATTACAAACTTTCGCGTTAATAATATTTTGTGAAGTGATTAGGATTAAGATAATTATATGCCGGTAACTATAAATAAGTACACTAAAGCTGTAGACAAACCCTGAACTTTAGACGTGAATTTTCACCACAATACTTCGTGCCTTTGACATAAATATCTCTGCTTCACCCTAAGGTTGACTCGTAGAAAATACTCATGGCATTAAGACCGCCTTTGTACAATTATTTTGTATTTATACAAAAAATATCCAGAAAAGGCACAAGGCAGAAGGAATAATCCAAGTAAAATCGTACCTATACGTATCAATGGAATTTAGATATTTACGAATTTATTTTTCTCTGCGATAGTATATCGATACGCGTGATTTTATTACATAGCGCCTTCTGTCTCTTGCATTATCTGTAAAATTCAAATAGAGAACATTTTAGTAAACTAAAGCAAGTAAATCTTAGTCGAACTGTCATTCTTACCGTACCGTACGCGTAAACAGATTTGCCACGTATTCTATGCTGTTTGGATGACGTTTGTGACACGTCAACGTCACTTACGTCAGCTGGGTGGGTCAATGGTCAATGTCGATCATAGACCATAGAGGACTTTTGTTATCTTTTAATTTTTTTTTTACTTACATTTAATTTATTATCTGTGCCACTAGTGTTTTAAGTATAACAATTTTATTGTAATGTGCGTTTTCTTTCTTTCTTCTTCTTTCTGATGTGTTTACTGTATGTTGACGGAGGAAGATGACATGTTTCACCACCCCATCTTATCCGAAAGGGTCGAAAGAGGTTACTGACTACTACTTATATCGATTCTTCTTTCTGGTGTGTTTACTGTATAGTGACGGAGGAAGATGACATGTTTCACCACCCCATCTTATCAGAAAGGGTCGTAAGAGGCTACTGACTACTACTTATATCGATATCACTTCGAGAGAAGGAAAGCTCGAAATAAAACGATGTACCAACCTGTCAGGCCAACGTGGAAACAGTAGGCCACACCCTCTCAACATTGGGAAAGGCCTATGGCTGACATTGGACTGCGGGCTAATTGTACTTGTTATGTCCAACTTATGATGACTAGTTTTTGGTATTGACTAGTTATGATGGTAACAAGTATTACAACAGGGCTTATGTATGTTTTTCAACTGTCTATTTAGCCTTATGTATGTATACACATACACAAAAGCAAATGACAGGCTGTTGATTCTACCGCTCCCGGGGGAGAGGCCGTGCCATAAAACGTGGTGAAAAAATAAATAAATAAAAAGGTTAAACGTTTTTAAAATTTCAAATAAAAAAGCTAACGTTACGTAATTCAGTGAGTAGGTACAATAATAGATTGAAATAAATCGTAGAAGAACCTACTGAAAAGAAAACTATATGAGTTTCAATAGGATTTCTTTGGCTGTTCCTACTGTCATATATTCGACCTGATGGATATCTATTTTATTTGTATACCTGCTTCTTACATTGTACTGACTAACGTCAACTTATACACCTAACAAAACAACAATAATATATTGCCCATAAATTCTCACTAAGATCAATAACAAGCCATGTACAAGCAATTAGTCTTAATTGCTTTTGCAGTGTTGGCTGAAATGTTGTGAAAATACACTTTTATGGTGAACGGTGGTGTGCGGGGGACATTGTTGATACCTACTGTAAAGGACAGCTCACCACACAACTACACCACTCGGTCGCGATCGTCTGTACTTGCTACTTGCTTATTGAAACTTTACTAATAAATTACAAATTACTAAAACTTTTTGTACAAACTTTTTACAAAAAAAAACATTAAGTGTCCATAATAATACCACAGATAATTATAAATATTAATTTGAATCTTCTTCAAATTTTTACGTATTTAAATTTGGAACTTAGAACGTCTATAACTATCGTGTCTTAGTGCGGTTTTTTTTTTAAAATTTAATGACTTAGTAACTAAGACTTTATATCAATAGTGTAGGATGAGTGGAACAGCTTTTTAGTGTTGTGCAAAATATGGTTCAATGCAAATAAAGTGTAACCATGAGTTTGCTCTGGATGAGCGCTTTTAATCTTGGATTAACTGTCGGTGCAACTTTAGTTGTTGTTAAAAGGTAAGGTGGTATTAATAATTTACTTTTATTAGTTTTAAGACTTCCAAAAACTAACTAGGCAGGTCGAATGCTTAGAACTAAATACTATTAAAAAAAAATAGCAACCGAAATTATCGAAATTACTAATATTCCCTCTAACCCCCCTCCAAGTAAGCTAAATTGCTTGTGCTAGGAGTGGGTTCACGTCGGTAGTCTAATTGCCAGGATTCGAACCCGAGACCTCTCAATAACCACTAAGTTAATGACGCTTGACTTATTTGGTTACTTCGTTAAAAATTATTAACTTTTTCTGTAACTCAATGAAAACGCCAACATCCAAAACGCGATTTGAACCCATAAATAGACGAGAACTTTAGCTAATCAGGACGGGTCCAGGAAGTTTAATTCGTCAGAGTTTTACTTTACAAACTGAGCTTTCACAAATCACATCCTGAAAATTATTTATTTGTAAAACTGTTGTTATATTAGGTAAACAAATCGCATCAAAGTTAGGTTAACTGAAATTGCCTTAACGCCACCGCAGCAAAGCTTGGCTTTATCCCGAATTAAATTTGAGCATGAATTTCATTTTACAAAGCTATAAGTAATTATGCTTCTCTAGTACCTACATATTAATATATGACCGTTTAGTTTTTATTTTATGTTATTTTTCATATTATATTCTGCTAACTGCTGCCCGCGGCTTCTCTCGCGTGGTAAAACTATGTTGCGGAAAATTACGAAATAAAAAGTATCCTAGTATGATCGAAGTAAAACATTCATAAACTGTGTTATATATTTCATAAACTTTTATTTTCCAAGGTAATAGACAGACAGCCTGTTTTATATCATAATATTAGTACGGATAGTGTATGACGCTTTGAGTGTTGCCTAAATTAAAAAGAAATAACGACTCCGCACGATATCTGGGAATAAAACTCTCTACGCTGTAATTTCAGTTATTTAAAAGTTTTACCTTAATTGGATGCTAGCATTAGTATGAAAAAGTGGTCATTTACAAAATTATTATTGAAGAAAATATCTTTTGTGTTACTGAACCAAGTACTTATTTATTACATATCTTTTTAACATATAGGAATATCTATGTATTTCAATATGTGATAGAGCAATATTTACCCTAGGCTGACTTGACTAGAGAGGTACCTATCACTCTATCATCGAATATCTATTTTAAGTCGAGTCGAGTCTTTTCCCAACACAATCAAGGTCAGCTTTCAGGCTAACTACGAAACGGCCGACTATCCAGCAAAGCAAATGCCATCTGACCTTTACAACCGAAATTCTATAATAAGACCTAGTTTTTCAACTATTTAGACTATAACTGTCTGTGTGTGTATATTAATACACTGATCTTACTTATGTCCTTGTAAATTTTCCACACTCCGTGCTGAGGATTTACGTAGGTAAATCCCGCAAATTTGTAATCAAAATACGAAAGTATCGGTGCTCAAGTAGGACTAGTAAAAATATATTTTACTATAGAATATATGATTTACAAATAATCACAATGACAAGGTCACAATATAAACCGCAATTCATAACATTCGCGTTTGGTTTTTATCGCAATCGCAAATCAAGGTTGACCACAATTGTAAAATATTGTTAAAATAATGATAGCAAAGTTTTGTAATATCTTCTGATAATGTAATTTATTTGTTTCCTTAATGATTGTAATATGATGTAAACATATTGTTATTTTTTTAAATACTTACATTAGGTACTACTTAGACCAATGCATATAATAATGTGCACACAGCGCGGGATTCGATCCGCTAACATTCAGAGTTAGCGGCTCGAAATAAATACAAATTAGTTGAATATTTTGCCGCCAAGCTACTAAGGTCGTCTTATACTTAAATCCTTCATCCTAGTCCTACTTCTTAATCCTAGCGTCAATCTCAGTCATATTCAAAGCTCTTACCTCGGAGTCGAACTTTTTCAAGTCTAACTGCGTGTTAGTTGCCTACTTAAACAAGTTCAAACGGCTGAACGAATTTTGCATAAATTTCATAATGGGAAAGGCTTATAAATAGCCTTCATTATTCTATCCCTGAAAATATTCAATGAGTTGTGGTAATACGAACAGAACAGCAGGCAATACCTAATAGAATTGGTAATTTGGTAATCCACTTTTACATATAATTACGTAATAACTCACCGAAGAGTTTTATAATAAACTTGTTAACGAGGCTTTGTATCGATTATCCATTATCAACCACACCCACTTATTTGTGGATGAAAGGTAAAAATAATGTAACGTAAAGAATGAATAACAGCCTTCAGTAGTTAATATCTAAAGGTGACTATCCACTTTTGTAGATATTATGGCATAAAAAACTAATAATTAATCAATCAAACCTAGTAGATTACGTAGACTCGTAGTAAAAATACGACCAGGTAATTGTTTGTTACAATTTAAAAAAAGAACATTCGCCATTTATAAAACATACTGAGCAAAATATAGCATCGTAACTTTCACGTTTGACATTGGTTCAAATAAATTAAATAATTATTAATCGCGTATTATTTAATAAACTTATTTTTGATATTTCTATAGTGTACGCGAGTGTTACACATTGAAATGAAATCGCGATTTAAGCTATGATTCCGAAGCCGACCACATACGACAACTGCAGACGCATGCATCACATACATTACATAATTACATACATTCGGTACTCGTTAAACTTCAATACGGATAAAGAGGACAGCCTCCTAGGCGTAGCGGTAGTGAACGCGGCCGCGACGCAGGAGGCGTGAGTTCGACCCCCGCCCAATACAAATTTTTGTATGCATGAACATGGATGAATATTTGCATTGGTCTGGTCATGCCTCAGGAGCACGTTATGCCGTTGGTCCCGGTTGCCATTCAAACATCTATGGCAGTCGTTACGTTTAATTGGAGCCCCCAAAAATACAACAACTGGTTAGTGCAATGCTCCAATATCGCCTTTGGGTTGTGGAAGTCAGATGGCAATCGCTTCACGGAAAATGTCGAAGTTCAGCCGAAATCCGCATTTTGACTGGTATAAGCAGACTCCGGACTCTATGTTCAAAGTTGCTGGGATTAACGCTAGGATGAAGAAAGGGGACCAATGAGGAGCCGCAATGCAATACGCGTATCTGCCGCGTGCGTCTGCAGTTGTCGTATGCGGTCACCTTCGGAATGCCGCCGAAACCCAAGTAAAGGTGTGCTTTAGTTGGGCTTCAGTTGCTTTTCAGCACCCGTAGTCACGGGGAAGCTAAAGATGGTGGTTTAAAAGGTGGTTTTCGTTCAGTAGCGCAACATTTGAGCACTCTAAATGTAGTATTGTCACTATAATTCTATGGCCAGGGGCGCGGATACTCGATTACGGAATTGTATCTTCTGTCCTCGACAGACTTCGGTAGCTGACGACCTCGATTTTCCCGATCTTATTAAAACATATCGATACTCAGATCGATACCCTTAGGCTACACTACCGACACGGAATGATGGCCGTTAAGTACTAAGAGAACTTGACAGAGCTTGCTTGCTCTCTCTCTTTTTTACACGGCCGTTAAGTACCACCTTATCTAACTACCTTATCAACTCAACTACAGATGACTAGACCGTTGCACTCGGTCAATATCATGACCTAGTTAACATGCCAAAACGGCCATCATAGCGTGCTGCAAGTATAGTGATCATTGATGCCGACGAGAATCTAAGTGCGAAGTTCAAAAAAGCAAAAAATTTCGTGTTCGGACGCTTCATAGTTAGACTGAAAAAGCCAACCACAAATGAGTTTATAGTAAAGGCTCGGAGGATGAAAATACGATTTCACTTTGTAAAGTATTGCTATGCGATTATAATAAACAGGCCTTAATAACGTGTAAGTCGTTGTCCTTTCCTGCATGTGTAGTACGCGGGTGTGAAACTAGGACACAATCATTAAGGTGATTAACAGTAACAAGATCGAAATCGAAGCCCTATACTTTTACTTATCTAGCGCGCGATTATGATCGGAAGCCCTAGAGAGAGATAGACTAGTAACCTCGACAGGCCTTGGCCAACACCATACGTCATAATAATGTTTTATTAGATAAGTCTTGGCTAGACTTTAAGACTGCCGTTTGTTTGCTTGCAATCGGTTAAGCAGAACCAAAATTATAACCATAAATCAACTTAAAATTGAAGAGAATGTTCTACTAACGATTGTGGAACTTGTCTAGGCAACCAAAAATAACCAATTAGGAGTGCTTTTGGTCGCGATAGTTGACATTACGAAACGTGGTCCCTCACTATGGGTCTCCTAAAAAAGCTCAAAGTCGCTCAACGAGCTATAGAGAGGGCTATGCTCGGGATTTCCATACATGATCGCGTCAGCAATGATGATATCCGTAGGAGAACAAAAGTAACCGACATAGCCCAGCGGATAAGCTTGTTGAAGTGGCAGTGGGCAGGACACAGCGCGCAGAACAGATGGCCGATGGAGCAAAAATGTTCTGGAGTGGCGACCGCGTACGGGCAAGCGTAGTGTAGGACGCCCAACGGCCAGATGGAAGGACGACCTCATCAAGGATGCGGGCTGCTTTTTAGATCGGTCGTTCTTGAAGTCTATGGGCGAGGCCTATGTTCAGCAGTGGTCTGTATGATGAGTTGACATTTACTCGGATGGAGCCGCGGGCCTCAGCCAGTATTCTGTATTTATTTGAGGTCAACCTAACATATTGTGCCATATAAGACAATCACCGGCTAGGGTAATTGAAAATGGCACCACCCAAAGGTTAACCTTGTATAAACGGCTAGTATTTTGGGCGTGAGTATTCCCTGGAAAGCACATAGCAGTAGTAATAATTGAATTCGTAGGTACAGAGTCTTTCCATCATTTTCAACCGTATATATACATTCTGTGGGTGTGTTTTTATTATAGTAAAAGTCAAATTGCTTGTGAACTAACAACATCAATAAGTCTAATCACTTTATATAAGAACGTGCCTCATGTTGGATCATCATAGCAGTTCTTCATGATCAATAGGCCTCGAGTTTCTGTGTACCTATTAGGTTTCACTCATTCGCTTAGGAATGAGTAAACCTTTAATTTTTATATTAGATTAGCGCGACATGACGTATGAACGTTTTTTATATAAGACGAGTTTTAGACGTGCTCACGTTAACTCGCTAGCAAGCAATCAATGAAAATCTCACACTCGTTTAGCTCAGCAACTCGAACGTATAGCGTTCGAGTAGGGTTGGAAAATGAGCTAAACTATTTTGATAACTGAACATTGAACATTTCTCTAGCAAAAAACTTATACAGACGGACCTCATAGTGTGTCGGTTCACAGTAAAATATCCGCTGGCTATTGTGACGAGGGAAACTAGTGTGTGCTTGTGCAATTGTTGTTTCAAGTTTTATTTTTCTATACGGACAGTGACACCTCTGTATTTCGGAAGGGGTAGGCAAGTAGGTATATACCGCATGTGTAAAGATTATGTAGTCTTTAATGCCTGTATACTAACACATACACGCGCTTGTGAGCACTTTGCACTTTCGGTCTTGTATACGTCAGTAGGTTCTACTGTCTATTCTTTTGTACTTTACGTTAACTTGAACCACAGAAGAAAGCCCATGGGACAAGTAAACTTTGGCGTGGTTATTTTGACCTTTTTTACTTAGGTATGCCTTTTTGAAGTGACAACTTCTTTAGCGGTTTTGGAGGGGTAAAAAGTGTTAAACTCGCGTCAGGATCACGTGACCTTTGTCGCATCTGGATCACTTGACCTTTGTCGCATCTGGATCACTTGACCTTTGACCCGTAAACAACGACTGACGTCATACAAAATTAGCTACTATGTGTTTATTTTGCTAGGTACGTTAAGAAGCATCGGAGCTTAGCGGTAAGCGCTCCGACTGTAAGTCCTTATGGTTTCAGATAGTACCGGGTTCGAACCTGGGCTTCTGAAACTTTTTGTAATTATTTTTTCTTTTTGTATTTTATTAATTTCTTCTGACAGAAAATTAGTGATAGGTTCTATAATTGGCACTATATTATAGGTATGGTATGGTATGGCATGTTCTTTTTATCTTTTTCTCTGTATATAACGAAGAAAGAAAGAAAAGTATAATCCGTGTAATAAATATGTTGCCGATTTCAAACAATACCTTAACCGTACAATGATAGGTACGAATTTCCAAAATAAATTGAAATAGGCTGGTATCTGAAGCCTGAAAAACATGTTTCGCAAAACTTTCTGCGTGTCTTGGCATACCTAATGTCATTTTCTTTATTCACGTCATTGCTCTCAGCTATACAACATCATAAATTCTCTAGAGAGTGAGAAATTATGTGAAACCAAGACGAATATTATTTTTATGCATTTTATACAACAAACTGCGATTTGATTAATTAGGGCCACACGCTAGTGGTTCAAAAATGTCTCAAGGTTTCTATCGATAACGCATCTCTAATTATTTGGAAATTATACGATTTTGAAATTATCTTACAACTTCATCTGCCAATCAATCTTTAGATACAACCCTATTTGTCTTCTTTATCCTAGCATTAATTTAATAAACTTAATCCTAGCTTTCACCTCAGAATCTGGGCTATACTTTTATAGTCTATCTGCGGGTTTGGCTGAACTTCGAAATTTTCGTAAAGCGACTGACATCTGGGCCGACTTGTATCTTTTTCTTATTCTATTCTATGTAAGTTCTCTCCTTTGTCTGCCTCTTTCCCTCCATCCTCCTCCTCCCTTCTATGATATTTTAAAGAAATACCTAACACGATTAACCACATCATAAATGACTCAAATATCTTAGACAATAGGAAGTATCAACACTTATCAATCGTATCTTCACAACTATTATAATTACGTATGTATATACTTCTTAAAAAGGGCGTAGTAAGCTGACGCAATCGAATTATCTAAGACCGGTTGTACAAGTAGCACAGTGACCTCCTTATTTATCAAGCCTCAACCGTTTCGATGTTCCCCTGAACTTGACTTGACGGCCAGATGACCTTCGGGCACGCCTTTGCACGTAATTATTATTGCTGGTTGTAAATATACTCACAATGTCAAGAACTAACATCATTAAGGAACGTTTTGAACAGTTGTAGGTACTTGTCATCATTATGTAGCCATTGTTTCTTCCTGGTTGTGTTCAAAGCTTCCATTTGGAAATCCAGGCTCCATTTTTCTATTGTATGGTTGCTTTTTCGCACGATCTGAGGCCTTTATGGTGAGACCATTGATACGCGAGATAAATTCCCGTACGACTTTAAGACAATATTTTTTTGGTTTTATCCCTTCAGCCTGTGTGATATGGGTCGATCCGTCAGAGAGAGAGACCTATAAAAACAGTGGTGCCGCTGGTAACCTGAAACATAGTACAGGGATCCGACAGACGCACGTCATACAATGTAATAAATTGTGAATATTGAACCTTTTTCGACACGGGTAACCTCTAAATGGGACAACGTGATGTAAACGAGCTTTTTTGGTCCCCGTGAAGAAAACTCTATTAGTCATTTAGTACATTATGGTGTTGGAAATAAGACCGTAATTCATTTTCTTTTCTCTTTTGGTTAGAATACCATCGCAATTTTTTGACTAAGATTTGATTCGTCAGTTAAAATCCGTTTAACTTAACAGTTTTTTCATTCATTGAGTAAGAGTAAAATCCATTGAAGAACCACGATAAAATTTGTCACTCATTTAAATTATAGTCTAGAATAGCACATAGGATACTTTTTGAAGTGAAAATTTCTTTAGCGGCGTTGGGTGGGTAAAAAGTGTTAAACTTGCGTCATGATCGCTTGACCTTTGAACCGTAACCGACGACTGACGTTATACAACATTACAACAGCTACAGATTGTTTATTTTGTTAATTGCGTTAAGAAACTTCATAGCTTCGCGGTAAACGCTTCGACCTGGTTCCAGATAGCACCGGGTTCGAACTTGAGCATCTGACACTTTTTGTGATTATTTTTTCTTTTTGTAATTTATTAGATACTTTTGTGATTATTTTTTCTTTTTGTAATTATCATTAATTTCTTCTATGATTTCTATGATTGGCGCTATATTATAGGTATGGTATGGTGTATTTTTTTTATCTTTTTCTCTGTATATAACGAAGAAAGAAAGAAAGAGAAAGTTTTCACTTCTGCCGGCACTCCCGGAGTGCATTCCGTCTTTTTTTTATTTCAAGCAGAGGTTTCTGTTGGTCGCAGGAAAGGGACCTGACCTCACATAACCAAAATTAGCTTTTAAACATTTTAAATTAATTCAACATTCTATAATATACCGATGAAAGGCGTGCGACAATTTCGATTCATGTCATTAGGTTCTTTCCACCCATTCATTTGAGTGAATGAGTTAAATTGAGTGTAGCTGAGCGTAAACCATTCAGTCACCGCACTGCCACCGCTCGGGTATAGCGATACATCATTATTTATGCTTTTGTTTTAGGGAACAATGAAGTCTATCTGTATATTATGGTTTAGACAGAGATATCTCGTATATAAAAACGATTTTACTCGACAACTTCCTTTACCTATCGACGACAATACGACGGCAAGCACTGAACAGAATAGAATGCGTTGAAAATTCTGTGAGAAGACAGAAAACGTTCATTCGTTCATTGTTTCAAACAGCCTGAACCTCTATGCTCGTAAGATAAATATTAAAGTCTTTTGTACTTGTCTTGCGTGCCGCTCAACCATCTTGTCATACATTGTACGGAAGCTGAGCGTGAGAAGTGGAAGTAGAAGTATAGATAGCAATAAATTCATGAAAATTGAATAAATTTATACACATGCTTACAACAGGTAGATATTTCTCGCGTAGCGTCAGAGAAAAAGTGCCTATTGAAGAAGCCTAGAACCGAAATTGATTTGTACATCAATTACGGACTTACAAAAGGCCTCTAAGTGACAATCTTAGTCGAAAGTCAGCCGCCGGCGAGGCAAGGTCTCCGAAGTTGTCTTCGCCCGGCCCTGCGCCACTGAAGATGTCGACCGCAGTGATCGACGAAACGTCTGGAACGCAAGTTTCACATCGACCACGGCCAAACAGCCCGGAAGCAGTATATTCTACATGCAACGCCGGCCGTGAAAGCCTGAAGACTTATAATCTTATTTAAAACCTATAAAAAGATAAAGCACAGTCCTTATCAAATCCATTTGCGGGTAATCGATGAGCCTTAAGACTTTTTATACGTCTGGTTGACCCATTTCGACGAAGCCATTTATATCTTGTCAAACGCAAGTAGCTACGTCAAGTCGACTACACTTTTATAGACGAAATGCCTCACGCATCCTATCCATTATATTTGGTCGTTATAAGAAGTACCTAATGTAATCCTGAAAATATTTTTTGCTGATGCTAGGTGTTTTGTGAAAGGGATTCGCAGGTTTCCGCAACAATTTTTGGTAGCCCATGAGGGGGATTAAAATTATATACAAATAATATAAAAACAATACATGTTCATTTTGCGTGAACACCCGACTGATGCTGAAAATATCGAAACAAGCTTTATAGCAGGCGGTTCCCATTAATTGTCATCTAGCTTGAGATTTGCAAATGGATACCGCCTGCTATAAAGCTCGTTTCGATCTTTTCAGCATCAGCCGGATTTTTAATTTTCAATAATTGATTTTATTTTATACTTTATGTTATGACATATATATATATATATATATATTTGTTATTATATATATATATATATATATATATATATATATATATATATATTTATTTATTTAATCGTCTTCTAATTTCCTTTATTTTGTACTGTACTCGATAAATTTGTGTGATTTTTTTTACCACATACATTTTGACGTCAAAGGACCAACATATAGCTTTTGTTCATATTTTATGTACTCAAGAACACTTAGGCAATAAATACCTTTCGTTTGAGACATGAATCATTGAAATCCGAACGATGGTTGAGAAGATATAAGGTAATAAAGAATATTACAAACATACATACATACAAGATACGCACGAAAAACATAACCCTTCTTGGCAGCCGGGTAAAAAGTAGACACCAGTATAGTCTAGATAAAAATATAGTGTCCTTGCTAAATAAATTTAAACGTACCTAATAAGTATGAGTTTCTGACTTGTTACATCAAAAATGATTATTTATGGTATATTTGTACGCATCACATTTTTATACCTCTTATTAGCTTTTGCAGCAATTACTATTACTCTTATCACCAAAAATAAGAACAAACTAATTGAAAAATATATGCTAAAGCCTACTTTGTGACATTTTTCCTTGTCGGACAAATTCCTAATTAAAATAGGAGTTAATTAGCCCACATTTCAGCACGCTTTTCGGTGAAACGTCAATATAAATTCGTTGAAATATTTTCGGCAAAAGACATAACTGAACGAATGAGTAATTGAGTACTGAGTGAATGACATACCGAATTTGAAGGCATGTGAAAGTAAGTGCAGAATATAAATTGTTCATCGAATAAAGCATTCGAAACTGGCAGGCTTGCATTAAGGGTTGAAAGCAGGAGAAGCTCGTGAATGTCAGACGAAGATGGCGAAAAAGGTTAAATTGCCTATATATGTATAAAAGTCTCCTATGGTACCATGGTACCAAACCAACTTTGGTACTTAATAAGAAATTATTCGCCCAATTGTTTGCAACATCAAATCAAACCATCAAATCTTCACATTGAACCGAAAACACAGTTGGCTAACCGCTCAAATACTGTAGCTCAGCTCTTTTAAATATCACAATTTTTTTGTAAATTGAAAGGAGATTCTTTTGGTTTAATTGCATTATAATAAACTCGCAAGAAAAGTCTTTTAGGCTTAACAGTTTTCCTCTGAACTTTCATATAAAGCTGAACGCTATAAAAGCATTATACGTTTACTTTTTTCAATTATGGAAGCATTACCGGAAGCTAGCCTAACACGGTTGCTGCCGCTTGAGTCTGGGGAGGTTGTGGCTGACTAGTTTTTAATTAGGTCTCAAGGCGAGTTTTAATATCAGCTACATATTCACGATACAATTACCTAAAGGTTAAATAATTATGTATAATTTTGTAACAGTATAATTTGACAATTGTAATTAATTTTGTAATGCTCTAATTTGACATTTGTATATTTGCATGCCGATAGATCGACGAGACACACCGCAATTAAGAAACCAACATTATGTAACATCCTTCACACTGTTTCATGCAAATAAAGACTTCTATTCTATTCTATTCTCGAAACTCAGGAACATGATACTTTTATGCTGTAGTATGCACATTTTACTGTGGGGTGTGTATGTGTGCGCGCTTTCATGTGTATGAATGTTTGTGCACACGTAGCCTCGCAACTATTGAACAGATTTCTATGTAGATAGCTTTAGTTTCGAAATAACAAATAGAGTAACATTAAAAAAACTCAATCCAATTGTAAACTTTGTATGGAAACTTTAATTCGAACCACAAAAAACTAGACGCAACCACAATTCCTAGCTGAACGGTGCAGAAACGAGATGACTTTTCCACTTGAAAAGTAATCGCGCTCGGAGCCGCAGGCAACAGGTATACCATACTATACTCAAAAGGGGTAGGCAGAAATATACACCTATTGGAAATGAAATTGCTGAAACTGTCTTTAAAATTTATAGATACGCTGCCTGGAATTCTGGTTCCATTCAAGCAACCCAAGGGAATCTATTCCATGAATTTAATTGAAATCCAGTCAAGCGGACGAGTCCGTGCAATTTACTGACTCTTTTATTTATTAACAACCAAAGAACTATATATAATTCTATTCGAATATCTACTTCAAATTCACGCCTTCGGTAAAACTGAAAAAGGGACTATAGTCCCTTTGTGCACACAGGCGGGTAGACTCAGATATTTTAATTTCTTTATTTTAATATACGGACATTTTTCCACTGGTAAGGGCTAAAAAATGAAAACAAAGATATTTATGCATAGTAACATTATAAGACACAGAAATATTAAATATCTGCTGACATTTTTATTTCCCATCTGCTGACATAACAATTGAGTAACAGTCAGGAGTTCACGATTGTAGGACGCATTCCTCGTATGGGTTTCAAGACAATGCTACCTAGCTGCCACTTTTGCTCACGGTACACGAAGTATCTGACAGGCCCTACTACAGAAAAAGGGAAATAAAACTGTGAAACACAATAGAAAAGAAAACTCAGAATTCGGAATCTCAACAAACATTTTCGTACGTTTTTTTTTTGTATGTTTGTTTTAACAGGAAAACAGCACATAGAATCGGTAAATCGTAAATAAAGTATAGTTCTATTAATCGTAATAAGGGATTCTTCCAGTATTGATATGTTATAGCCTCGGAGACGTTCGCCGTGATTCGACATCGGCAATAGTCGTGAGTCGACAGTCCCGCCGCGGCCGTCGTCGCGAGCGGCGGGTGGCGCGCTCCTGACCTATATTCGCATTACATACACCGCGATAATGCGAATCGTAGTCTGTAAATAACAGAAAAAAAATATTTTTAAATATTGTGTGGTATGTAAGCGAATGTTAGTCCAACTCTATGGAAATTGTAATATTTTTGAAGCGTTTTATAACAATCTATAAATATAAGACAGGTTAATAAAATAATGATGACCATTAGTGATGTGATTAAATACCAAATGATAAACTATTGCGATAAATTTGGGGATATTTTACACAATTATATATCTACTATAAATGGATATCGTATTTTTCAGTATTAAATAGACTACACACCATAGAAGTTCCTAAATACCAGTTTTCTAAATTGAGTTGACAAATAAAAAAAATACATTAACCATTAGTGGTGTTACATATTAAATACCAAATAAAATTGAATAACCACATTCATCGGACTTTATTCGGAAATTATTCAAAGCAATTAACATAATAAACAATTATTTTATTTTATCTGATTTAAAAAGTTATCATATCAATAATTAGACATGACTAAAGGTCATAGGTAGTGACGTCATTAATACTAATAAAACACCAAATAATATTTAATTAAATTGAAAGTTTTGCAATTTTTTTAATGTAACCTCAATATTATGTTTGATATATTATTTGAAATTAATGAAATTTATAGCAATAATTGTGCTAAATTTTCCTGCATATTTAGATAGCTCTACCTTCACCTTAAGATGATTGTATACGTAGGAAAATTTCAATTTTTTTTCAAATCAATTTGATTTGAAATCCAGTGCAGGATGTTCATTTATTGCGATATTTGAATTGTATAATATAAGGTAAGTTATACAAATAAGGCTTATCTAACGTTTAAACACTTATATTTTGATAAATACCCGAAAAGGTGACAAATACAAGCAGGCCTCATTCTTTATAATCCGCACGCTGAATGATGATCCCTATGACAGTTCGTTAGCGCTTAACATTGTACTGACGTCCTATCACATCAAATCCTTTAGAGGTCCATTAAAAAGACGAAAAAATCATAATTGTGTACAATTGTAAATTATAAAAATGAATATTAAGAAATTATTACGTAATATTCGGAAATAATAGAAAAAAACTCAATGCAAATGTACATGGTACGTGCTGCAAAAGTTACGTCGTCAAGCTGTTATCGACTAAGATCGACTAAGATTTGTTGGAAATATAAAACAAATGCTTTGAGTTTGTATTTTATTTATATCAATCTGAATCTGATACAGGGTCAATCGGATCTTCAAAATCTGAGTCTGAACTGCAGCTATCCGTGACGTTTATTATTAACGGTTGGTTAATGATATTGTCGTATTGTACATCTCGATCCCAGTCTTGTAAGCAAATTTTCTTCGTTCTTTCGACCACTTTTCGCCAATCGTTAGCTGTCACTTGAGCGCAAGCTTCTTCCAATAAAACCATCATTTTATTTGCCGTGAATGGCGGAGTTGTGTTATGCCTAGCTGCATGACCTGAAAATATTTGTAAATTTAGTAATTATTTTTAGAAATATATGCATATACATAATATTATATAAATAAAAAACATAGATACCTTTGATCTGCGCCCATATCAACTCGATTGCATTATATTGGCAGTGATAGGGCGGTAACCGAATTACCGTGTGTCCATTTGATTTGGCCAATTCATCCAAAAAGTATGATGGGTGAGTCTGTTATTTGTGAAAGTTCAACAGTCTAACCAACTCTTTTTTTAACATCTAACTGTCAGTTTCCACACCATTGCCGTGTAACCACTCTATAATTTCAGCTTTTTTGTTATTGCTGCTGGGGGGTTTGTTAATTTTAACTGAGTGATATGAAGCATTGTCCATTAAAATATAGTGAGGCTCATTCAAATTTTCTAATAGTCCATGGCCATGTCTTAAAGTTTTCGAAATTCTCGTGGTACTCCGTTGTTTTCACTGACTTAAAAGCCCACAGGCAATTCGGCACAAAACCTGTAGCTGTGCCAGCGTGGCAAATGATTAAGCGCTGGCCCTTTCCTTCAGGAGTTTTTGTGCTGGATTTGGCTGTGTCATCCGTCCATGCCTTACCTACAGTATGATTGGCGTTCAGCCATGTATTATCAAGGTATACTACCTTCTCCCAGTTATCAATTTGTTTGATTTTGCGAAGAAAATCGCATCGTAGTAAAGCTATGTCAGTACGCTTCATTAATATTTTTCTCTTGTCACATTTTTTATAGCGGAATCCACATTTTTTCAAAACAATTCTAAGAGAAGTAGCACCGCCTTTGAAGAGTTCTGCAGCTTTTAATTAAGATAATAACTTCTGGCAGGTCGGTAGTTCACCTCGTAGGTAGTAACCATAAATATGATTGCGTATAGCATCTAAATCAAATTCATCAGGTTCTGTTATATGACATAACCTTTTCTTTTTCTTCTTTGGTGTTAATAGTGTATTGTCCTCCATGGACGACTCCCCAAATTTTTCCTATGTTATTCGAGAAACAGTAGCCTTTCCGATTCCTAGAGCATCGGCTACACGATCGCGAACATTGTCAAGCGGTAACAAGGGTCCGCCATTTTGTTGTTCACGAGCAAAATAGTCTCGCAAACGAACTACAAACTCGCGAACTTCACTGTTGAGAACAGTTTTCCGCTGTCTTTTCGGCATTTTGCAAAACCGAAAATCAACAAACAGGTAACAGAAAATCAACAAATAACACAAAACAGCGAAAACAGAAACAAAACTCAGCTAACAAAGAAAGACGTGGCGCATACAAGGCGTTAGAGCACTCGTATGACGCGATGTGATGCGGTGTGACAAGAAGACAAAACAGACTGACAAGACATGACATGACTGAATTAAAAAAATACGGTAGGTCTATGGCCTCCTTTTAAATACTTTTCCATGTAATCCATAATTGCCAGCTAATTATGAATTCTTTAAAATTCAATTCAAAAAGAATTTTAAATTCTTTAAATTATGCAATTTGAATAAAAATTAAAGTAGAGTAAAATAAAATATAATAAGGCTGTTACTTTTTTATCTAGTGTTTTATGTCCATCAATGCGCGTAGTCTTTTTTTCAAAATAAATAAATATTGCTTATTATGTTGAATGACCTGGCTGAATGACATGACATTTGCCTGAAAAAACAGTATTTTATCGAAATTGTTTCGCATAACTAATACAACTGTCAGTTGAAACGTCATAGGGATCATCATTCGGCGTGCGGAGTATAGTTCATAAATTTTAACTAATTACGAAAACATATCATAATCCTTCATCAAAATCACTTAAAAAGAGGAAAATTTAGAACTTTACCGTTTGGCCATTTTTAAAATATGCTGACTTAAACAAAGCATGTGACAAATTTTATGACGTATTCTCTGAAGATTTATAGACTAGAAAACATATTTGGTATTAGTTATTATGGCCTGGGGTTGGTATACTGGCCTATTAAAAATTAGGCCTTATTTAATACTAACTAAATAAATACCCTTCATAAATATAATAAAACGTATTTTATTTGTATTTTTTAAACTTCGATACAAACTACACCAAATTAATAACAGGCCCCGAAAACAACCGTACTTGACAAACAAACAGGGGGCCAAGTCTACTATTTCAATTGTATCAAAATAACACCAAAAAGGTCGCTCAATAACAAGTTGACAGTAAACTTTCACAGTTTTTGTAGTCCACTATTAAGATCAGGGCACAATAGATTTCCGATTGCAGCCAGTGGTCATCCACACTACAATTGACTTTGATTGGTAGTCTGCTGACAGGTGACAAACTAGCGGCCGCTCGGGTACGTAGTCTATTACTTTTTAACAGTTCTAAACTGCAATTGTATTGCTACCCAACGGCTTATGTTGTACGATTGTGCAACAATTGCTTTTTATCTTGACTTTTCGGCAAGTGTTGTGTTTCCATTAGTCAATTCAGTGTTAATTGATAATAAATAAGATGTTTAGAATGAATATTTTATTATTGGCTGACGAACTTGATGAAAATTTACACCAAATGGAGGTGCATCGAAACCGCCGTAGAGCACGACGATTGGCAAGAGAACATTTTGAGCCATTCAATGATGTAACGGAGGCGGAATTCGTTAAAACTTTTCCACTGCAAGGAGCCTCGTGCAGGAGCTTACTCCATTTATTCCCCAATCACGATGAAAGTTTGTCCACTTTATTATTCGTATATTATTATTGTGGCAGTTTCCGCCAATAAGACAATACAAATTTTATTAGTGTACAAGATCATTGGGCCTTGCGTACATGATCTATTATTTTTATTTACGCCAAACAATTCAATTCAATTCTTTATAATGGCTCCTGTGCCTTAGGTAACGATTCTACGCCAAACAATAACAAAACAAACCAAGAAACTCTATATGTCAAGTCCGTCAATAATGACATCTGACAGCCGGTTGTTTTTTTAATGAGCCATGGAAACACTATATTTTCATGCTTTGGTGGCAAATTATTATTTAATTATTAAGTCATGAGACTATAAAAAAATAGTTTTTATTAAAAGTGCTTTCAGAATAAATATCCTAGTCAAAAAGTAGTACAGAGGCCTATGTTTCTCTGTGGTTTATATTAATGATATTTCTACCATTTTCTACTATCCACCCAATATAACTCTACTGCTCTTCTATTTCATTTCTATTGCGGTCCTACGAAATGTCAAAGTAGATTTATTAGACTACCTATTTTCGGACTAGTCGCCATGGAATAGTAATAGAATAGTCATAGAACAGTATTTTATGTTATAATAGTAGACTTGGCCCCCAGTTGCTATTGTCATTGTGAGCGCGTTCTAGCCTCTTTCGATATTTGTACCGAATAATGGAGCTGTCATCTAAGTATGAGTAAAGTATTTTTGATATACCTAAGTATGTTTTAAATGACTTTTCTGGCCTCTAGGCCTTTATGGCGCAGAGGTTTTATTTGTATCACTTACCTTACGTATTGTACATATATTGTTCATTCATTTAATAAATTAGATACAATCAACAAGTAATTTGCTAAATATGTACCATTTTCTTAGCTCTTAAGCTCTTAAACCTTTCATCAAATAATGAACACGAGCTAAATTATTCTTGACCTTTGAGACCTTTGAGTAGGTAACCATAGGAGAAACCCTTCAACAATAATATATTTACTGATATGTTTAGTAAGAGTTTGTTGTATATGACACTTTGTTTTTGATTGTACTAACGATTCCCGGATTAGTTAAAGGCGTTAGAAGCTTTATATAGTTAAAGAGTCTGCCTTACCAACCGAGTGGTCCCGGGTTCGAATTCTGGCCATTACATTCCCAACTTGAACTATTAACACAAACAATTTACATTGCATGAGCGTTAGTTGAATCAGTTTTTATACGTCTCTGCCTTCCTTTTAGAAAAAAACAGGCGTAAGTATAAAACATTACATTAAAACATAACGATAATGTATAGGATTGTTTGTATTTAATCCAAAGAAACATCTCGTCGTCAAGTCACGCCATAAATTTTATTTCCCTTGGGACTTTCACCAGATGTGTTTCCGTATCATTACTTTATCGTAATTTAATACCTACTCTGTTTCAGGCAGTAGGTACTTAAGTGAGTGTCGCAAAGGGTCTATTCTTTTTTGAGTACGCGGCTCACGTTATGGACGAGCCTATTGTTTTCGTTGAGTAGGTACTTTTCCTGGGACCGAGCAACTATTGAGAATTTTTCAAACTGAAATTAGTTGACCGAGCGCAGCGAACGTGAGTCTCCGTTTCGACAAGCTGACAGATTTTGCCTTTGTCCGTATCTATGTCGGTTTGGCAGTTCCGGTCTAGAGGGCTCATTTCTAAACGATTTTCTCCAAACTCGGCACACATGTTTTTACCCGACTGTCAAGCAGGATTATGTTTTTCGCGTGTATCTTGTATGTATGTTTGTAATATTCTATGTTACCTCATATCTCCTGAACGGTGCGGATTTCATTGATTCATGTCTCAAATGTAAGGTATTTATTGCCCAAGTGTTCTTAGGTAAGTACATAAAATATGCACAAAAGCTATCTATATATTATGTATGTTGGTTTTTTGGCGCCAAAATATATGTGGTAAAAATAAAATTTTCACTCAAATTAAATTTATCAAGTGGGGTATCAAAATGAAGGAAATTAGAAGACTATTACATATATATAAATAACTAAAAAGTATGATTTTTTTTTTTAATTAAAAATAAAGAACCCGACTGATTCTGTAAAGATCGAAACAAGATTTATAGCAGGCGGTACACATTAATTTTCATCTGGTTTGAGATTTGCCAATGGGTTTAATTATTTTAATAAAAACTCAACTTTTGTAGAGAGTAGTTGAGTACCTACCAAAAATTTGGTAAGATGCTCGCGAGGTGTACTGTTCACAGAACTACTAGTATAATAAGTAATCCCTTTAACCCCTCCAGCTATTCTAAATTGCTTGTGTTAGTGAGCTCACATCGGTAGTAGGTAATGGCCAGGATTCGAACCAGCTTGTATATATATTCAGCTTGCGTCACCCCTGTGCAGGATATGAAATAAATATTAAGACCAATCTGATCATTTCCCAATTTCGGAAATACGCGGCCACGTATCTCACCTCCCGTGTATAGAGAATATTGACAGCTCACTAATTGCAAGAAGTCGGGTTCGCTTACTTTTAAATATTATATTAAAACATAATTGAATGATCCGGGTTCTCATAATGATGATTGAAGATTAAAGGGAAAGTAATAACAGTTACAGTCTTTTTTGTATTCGCATGGTTCACGTTTGTATATTTCGGTTAGCAAAAATTTGATTGTATCAGGTCAAGCCGACCTGTCAGCCAGTATACCTGCTGACGTGGATCTGGCGCTGGCGCCTTCCTTTCGTGGTGAGAGGTTTTGTTAACAAAAGTTGCCTAATATAATTAAAATGACAGGCAAAAATAGGTGAAATAGGAACACTCGACTCCAAAGTAACTGAAGGCTTTGCAGACAACTGGGAAGATTACTTGGGAATTTTTTTGAAGAATTTCCTTACAGAAAAATCTAGTACCTAATGTTATGTACGATTTAGAAATTGAACTTATGGCATTTTACGATATAAAAACACAAACTTTAAACAAATTCTATCGGAAATTATTACTATTCCATGAAATCCCTTCAGTGAAGCTAAATTACTTATGTTAGGACTTAGGAGTGAGTTCACATCGATAGTGTGATGGCCGGGATTCGATCCCATGACCTTTCGTTACTAAGATCTACTCCTTAATCACTAAGCCCCCAACGCAACCTCAAACTTAATCCTTAGGAGCATCGAAGCAATCAATCTGTGAAGCTAGAAACAAAACAACTGCTCACAAATTCTGTTGAATAAAACAACGAACCAATTTACATTTTAAATCAACTCTGGCCTGATTCCAGCTTTAAAACAAATTTCATCACTATTTTTTATTCTTTACGTCCTTTACGATAATACAGGCGCCAGAAATAGACAAATTTTGAAACAAAGTCTTTGTCATTTCTTCAACTGGACGTATCAGACAAGCTGTGCACTTGCACCAGAGCAGTGTTGCCAACTGTGCGTGTGTTAATTTAAATTGTTTATGTATAATTAATTAATAAATAAAAAAAAGACGGGTTCCACTCCGGGAGTGCCGGCAGAAGTGAAAACTTTTTCTTTCTTTCTTTCTTCGTAATATTCAGAGTAAAAGATAAAAAGAACATACCATACCATACCATACCATACCTATAAGATTATAGCGCCAATCACTAATTTTCTGTCAGAAGAAATTAATGAATTACAAAGAAAAAATAATCACAAAAGTAATAAATTACATAAAGAAAAAATAATCACAAATTACAAAAAGAAAAAATAATCGCAAAAAGTGTCAGAAGCCCAGGTTCGAACCCGGTACTATCTGAAATCATAAGGACTTACAGTCGAAGCGTTTACGGCTAGGCTACGTAGCTTCTTAACGCACCTAACAAAATAAACAATCTGTAGCTGTAGTAATGTTGTATGACGTCAGTCGTCGGTTACGGTTCAAAGGTCAAGTAATCTAATTTTTACCCATCCAACGCCGCTAAAGAAGTTTTCACTTCAATAAGATATATTCGAAAAACCTTTTTAAAAACAATCTTTTTTTTTTTTTTTCTTGCATTGTCATCCGAACTGAACGTGCATACCAAATTTCAGCTCAATCGGTTGAGGGCAAGTGCCTTAAAATTGATAATAAGATTCCACCCGAACAAACATACATTGCAAGTTAAATAAAAGCTTGTAAAAATAAAAAACTAAATCGATTTTTCACTAAACTAGTAGCTTAGACAACGATTTTTTTTACTGGCTATGGAAGATCAGATCAGTATGTCGATGTAAGGATACTAGACGTGACGTGACTAGCCACTGAAAACTGAAATCTATTACGAGACCTTCCGACCTTTCTATCCAATCTATTTGCTGCACAGATATGTCATCAATCATTTGAAACCAACAAACTTTCAGCCAACTCAAATTATACTCAACGCGATTCCCTCCTGTATTTATGGAATATTTATAATTTCTTATGTTTTATTTATCTTATTTCTCTATACCTATAGATAAAGTTTATCATCATACGTGACTCGTTTTGATTTAAGAACTTTAGAACAAGCTCTTTTATTTGAGTTTACACTCCTGATTGGTTGAGTTAGACGAAAGCTGACATTGGTCAGGGGCCTGAAGATCCTGACTTTATTTTTTTAATAATTACTTGACAGTAATGGCGCACATTGGGATATGTCCAGCATAGACTGAAATGGGTTTTTATTAGCTACTTTAAAATATATTAGTATACATAGGACCATTTGCACCCAAACAAAACATGTATAAGACTGCGGATTAATATACTTAGATACTTTCTTTTTTATCAATAAGTACATACTATACATAGAAATACCCAGACCAATGCTAATTGCTACATACTCGTATTAGCACTGAGCGAGAGTAGAACCTGCGACCTCTGACAGCAGTCGAACGCGCTACTCACTGACCCATATATTTGTAGCTAGGTATATATAGTTGTAGCTTAGTGGTTAAGGAGGCGACCTTACGATCGCGAGGTCCTGGGTTCGAATCCTGGCCATTACACAACCGACGTGAACCCACTTCTAGCACAAGCAATTTAGCTTAGTTGGATGGGTTAGAGGGTATATTAGTAATTTCGATAATTTTGATTTGCTAATATTCTTTAAAAAAAGAAATATTGGCGCTGATAGTTGTGGCACGCAGTAGTGAGTGCATTGGGAACTAATGAATAATGAGGGACAAAAATTGTCTTGGTATCGGTAATTAATTTAATATAAACGATGAGTCTTATGTATCAAATTAACAATATGGCCATTTTAGATATTTTTTATGGTAAACGCATAAATAAAAACCACGAATAACGTCCATTTTCAATCTAATTAGTTCTCAGTGCACTCACGGTGGCGCTTCAAATCGACTTAAAAGTAAGCTGTCATTTTCTATGGAATAGCCAGTCCAGCTAGTTATAGAGGTCAGTGGCGATACTGCTACGCCTCTGTGGCGGGGTGGTAGTGAACGCGGCCGCTACGCAGGAGGCGTGGGTTCGATCCCCGCTCAGTGCAAATATTTGTATGAATGTATGAATATGTATATTTGCATTGGTCTGGGTGTTTCTATGTATAATATGTATGTATTTACAAAAAAAAGTATCTAAGTATTTTTATCCGCATTCTGGAGTCCATAACACAAGCTAGTTAAGCTATGCTTACCATGGGTATAGATAGCGTTGTGTGAAATGTTGTGGAATATTTATTTATCTAACAGCCTAAGATTGCTGCGTACATATTAGTAGTATACAATATTAGTTACTTAGCCCTTAGTTCTAGCTAAACCCACCGGTATGTCACCAACATGTGGCTAGTTCCTTGCAATAGCAGATTTACTCCGTCGTAATATAAATGCAAATTGAATGAATCACTCTACTAGGTGGGCAACTAATGTCGCGTTACTTAAGATGTACTGACAACATATTTAGCTTACTTTACATCAAATTAATTATCTCAATTAAAAATCATTTGAATTATTGTGTGCGAATCACGTCGACAAATTTAGTCGTATATTTTTATATTGAGACTAACTAAGATACCGTGTAATTCGATTCATTTTTTTTTGTACTCAACGGTAAGTATAATATATCAAACATAACTTATGCAATTTATCACTTTTTTAATATTTTCTCCACGTAAACTTTTAACATAAAAATTATCATTATATTCACACATAATTTACTCCGATAGCTAAAATCCAACATTCCTGATATTAGTCATTTTATACAGACGATCCGCCACTGCTCTTTTGACCTACATTTCTGAACAAAGGCCTCACATACATACTTTTTGTTCGGACTGACGAGGCCTTTTACTTGTAGCGATGTTGCACAAGTTCTATCTAAGAGCCAAGTGCAAGTTGTAATCGTTAAAAACCCTTTTGTTTTGCTGTGTCCGCATGTGCTGACACATTTTTATAGTGACGTCTGGTCTAACAGCGTGTGCTAAGTAGAAAAGAATGAATATAGATACGTCAAGCGCATTGTGTGTTAACGAGTGTCAAGGTTATAGTTGATAGGTTTGCAAATGAACAGATATATCTAGGAAGCCGGACAAGTTTAATCTAGTTTAAGTGAATCCGATTGATCGTATCCTTCAATCCTTCTTGACAATCGGATAAAAAAGGCGACAATCCTAATCCATACTAATATTATAAATGTGAAAGTAACTCTGTCTGTCTGTCTGTCTGTCTGTATGTTACGCTTTCACGCCAAAACCACTGAACCGATTTTGATGAAATTTGGTATAGGGGTAGATTAGACCTTGAGAAGGGACATAGACTATGTTTGGTCGCGATAACCGACATCCACGCGGGCGGAGCCGCGGGCAAAAGCTATAATATTTTAAACGCGAAAGTTTTTCAGTATGGATGGAGGTATGTTTGTTACTCTTACACATAAAAACTACTGAATGGATTTTAATGAAACTTTACAATAATATAACTCAAATATACATCAGAAAAACACATAGGCTATATATCATACTACTGTAGGAAGCGGAGCAGTGATCATTAATGTCAAAATAGTCGAGAAAAAGTTGAGTAGAGAGGTGAATTTAATGCTTAATAGCGTCGGCTCATCACTAAGCGATAATAACGTAGGTACCAGCTATTGCTAACGGCGGAACCGTGGGCAACAGCTAGTATGAAATAGATTAATGTTTTTTGTGAAATATAAAATCGCTTCCTAAGTATGCTTACTGAAAACGATGAGAAATGTATAAAGGAAGTCATGTTAGCAACTTGTAAGACACCTACCTACAGCGGATTATGCTACGAAGCCGCGCTCTTTACAAAGTTCGAGAGCTTTGCGCGAACGTTCAAAACTGTTATTAAGCGAGCTCGTTCGAAATTAAATTTCAGGAGCCATCATCTTCTGATAAAGGGTTACAAATTTTATATTTAACAAAAAGTTCACAATACGATGTTGCCGCGGTGGAGTTTGTACGGTGTCGACCATCAGAAAAATCTAAACTCCAACTTTGTATTTATAAACAAGTAAGACAACGAGTAAAGATATTATTAGAATAAAGTACAAAAAAAAACCCAAAGATGCCGAAGAAGAACTTAGGGCTCTTTTTGAAGTGAAAACTTCTTTAGCGGCGTTGGATGGGTAAAAAGTGTTAAACTCGCGTCAGGATCACGTGTTAAACTCGCGTCAGGATCACCTGACCTTTGACCCGTAACCGATGACTTTGTGGGACGACAAGACGTCATACAACATTCCTAGCTACAGAGTGTTTATTTTGCTGGGTACGCTAAGAAGCTTCGTAGCTTAGCGGTAAGCGCTTCGACTGTAAGTCCTTATGGTATCAGATAGTATTGGGTTCGAACCTGGGCTTCTGACACTTTTTGTGATTATTTTTTCTTTTTGTAATTTATTACTTTTGTGATTATTTTTTCTGCTTTTAATTTATTAATTTCTTCTGACAGAAAATTAGCAGAAAATTAGTGATAGGTTCTATGATTGGCGCTATATTATAGGTATGCTATGGTATGGTATGTTCTTTTTATCTTTTTCTTTGTATATAACGAAGAAAGAAAATTAATCACAAAAAGTAATAAATTACAAAAAGAAAAAAGTATCACAAAAAGTGTCAAAAGCCCAGGTTCGAACCCGGTACTATCTGAAACCATAAGGACTTACAGTCGAAGCGTTTACGGCTATGCTACGAAGCTTCATAAGGTACTTTAAAAACTAAACAATCTTTTAATATTGTATGACGTCAGTCGTCGGTTACGGTTCAAAGGTCAAGCGATCCTGACGCAAGTTTAATATTTTTTACCCATCCAACGCCGCTAAAGTAGTTTTCATTTCAAACATACTTACATCATATCTTGGTATACATTACCTAGGTTATACATAAATCATAAGTTACAACACAACAATAAAGGCGTAATAAATCTGGAAATATAAGTCAGTCTATTGCTTTGTTTCTGTTCTCTAAATTGCTTGCCCCGTTTCGGAAACAATCGGTTCTAAAATAGTTTGCGCAGCCTTTGACGGCCCTTGTTGGCCATTAGATGCGCAATATAACGTCCTTCATTCAGTACTCTTAAAAAATAAACGTTACGTCATTTTATAGTTCGCACTTAATAGAACAAATTGGACAAAGAGCTTTGTTAAAAGACTCCTGTGACTTTGTATTTCTATATATCTTCTTCATACCCCCAAAGGGATGGCTAATTTTAGTCTATCTGGGCAATTTTTTTATGCTCTCCACAATGAGCCAACTGTCTCCCACTCTTGAAAGGTAATGTACCAACGATAAATAATTGAAAAGGGTGGCCTTAGGTGATTTAAGTAGAGATTATTGTTTCTGCCTACTCTAAAAGGAGAAATAGGTACGTGAAAGAATATATTATAGGATTCGCACATCACAGGTTTTGCGCCGTAAACGTTATTAAAAGCAGACAACTATTGTCCCCAAATTGTTCGACAACCGAAAAAACAACCTATGATTGGCGAATTCCTTTGAATTGTAGATAGTCCCAATAACTTCATTAGGTACAAGTGACCTCGTTTTCATAAATTCGCTGAAACTTATCTCATGAAACCCATAACGTAAAGAGAAAATGTGGAAATTGAAATTTATTATGGAAATAAGACTACTTTTACTGTATTCAATAATTTGGTCTCAAACCTTCGTTAATGTACATAGTCATGGCTAAAACGGTCAAACTTGTTAGCCAAGAGAATTTTATAGAACCTTTGCAGTCTGGCTCAAGCATTCTTACAGATTGATTCTTTATAACTTAAATAACTACTTTTCTATGAAAGCTTCGAAGAACTTTTTAGGGTCGCTTACATCCGAAACGTAGACTAGAGTACCTATTGTGAAAGCTTGGAAATTATATATTAATACTAATATTATAATCTTGGAGCTTTGTTTGTTTGTTTGGTTAAACCCGCTAATCTTAAGAACTACTGGTTCGAATTGAAAATGGTATTTTTGTGTATAATAGCCTGTTCCAGCCTCCGTGGCGTAGCGGTAGTGAACGAGGACGCTACGCAGGAGGCGCGGGTTCGATCCCCGCTTAATGCAAGTATTTGTATGCATGAATATGGATATTTGCATTGGTCTGGTCGTGCCTCTGGGAGCACGTTTAGCCGTCGGTCCCAGTTGCCATACGAACTTCCATAGCGGTCGTTACGGGTAGTTGGAGCCCTCATAAATCCAACAACTGGTCTAACTGCAATGCTTCTGTATCGCCTTTGGGTTGTGGAGGCCAGATGGCAGTCGCTTCACGGAAAATATCGAAGTTCGGCCAAACCCGCAGTTAGACTGGTAAAGCGGACCCCGCACTCCAAGCTGAAAGCTTCGGACGCGACTGGGATTAACGCTAGAATGAAAAAATAAAGCCAGTTCGAAAAATCGAGGAATGTAACCATAAATGTCAACAAATAATTTAATTTTTCATACATTATTTGAAGTGAAAATTAATATAGCGGGCATATTATATGGTTTTAAGGGGTGATACTGGGTTACATCTATAGGTACCATGTGCGAAACTGGGTCAGCTAGTAAATAGATAATTGTAAGGGCGCGGAAAGATTATGCACTAACTACTAACTACATGGTCTGCTTCAAATTTGCAGATTAATTTTCCATGACATTAGTATTGATTTAGGTATATTGTTACTAAACTTAATGCTCATAAGTAGGTTAATAATAAAATTTATGCATGAAACCATCTCATTCATTGTCCCTTTGAGTCTCTGTTCATCACAGAGGCAAACAACTGGAGCGGTAAGTAAGTAGGTATCATGCAGTCGGATAGTTTTGCATTTGAATGCACAACGCTGATGTATATTTATCCATATACTTATAAATAATACTGTAACGATGATAATCTGTTTGTTTACAATAAATATATCAGAGTAGGGTTCTTCGCCAACTCGCGAGTGTGGGACTCGCGAGCGCGCTCGATTTGGCACCCTCCTATTTTGTAATTTTTGTAGTCAACTCGCTTGAGTTTGAAAATCTGACATTATGTAGGTACAGTCAGCTACAAAAACGTAATAATAAATTATTTAATATAGTACCTACTAGCATACATACCTAGCATACCTACCTAGCATACCTAGAATACCTACTTTACTAGTGCTCTATTAAAATAATTAGTCGAAGCATCTCAAACTGGTCATCATCATCTTATTCTTGTACGCGGTTTCATGCGAGATTTTACCTCAGCACCCAGGGTTTGTCCGACCGTGCCGTGTGACCTCCCAACTCCGAGAGAAAACGCGGATATTACCCTTACCCATGATGGGGGCCCTAGAAATCTTGTTATATTGTATTTAAGACACCTTTTGGCGCTAACAACAGAGTAGATAGATTTGTACTTGAGAAATTAATTTAAATCATTTACAAGTGGACTGTTCTATTTGTGAGTGCCATTGTGTTACATTAGGTTAATTTCTTTAATAGTTGTTCAATTATTACAGGACCTTGACATGCTGTCGAGGCACTAAGGTTTTATGGCGGGGATTTTCGGTACTGTCCCATCAAAATTGTATGTTCTCACTACAATCTTTTAAACGTACCTACTAGATACGAGAATATAGGTAATGATATTTTTGTATTAGTTATTAGTAAAAGTTAAGGGTACATTTGGGGATTTTTTTTTACGTGCGAGTAATTCCCACGTGGGATCTCAGAACCCTTCGGTGGTATCGGGGGCACGCATCTATGATCCACAGTGGAACGCCAGACGGGACTCCGTGTCTGCGGGACGGCTATTTGAGGTTGCGTTTGTCAGAGTAAATCTGCAATTTTCCTTTTTTAAATGGATATCAAGGGACCCCTTTTTTCAAGATGGCGGCCCTGGTACAAGTTTTGTAACCCCATTTATTTTAAGCTGAAATTGATATCTAAAAACGAAAATTGCATCCTCTGCCCAAAAAATATAAGATTTCCATAGACTGTTTAAGTACCAACTAAGTATAAAAAATATAGTTTTCCAACTAATCTTAAATATAAAACTGTGCAATTGGGCGTATAGCAGTACATTATACATATCTGTGCAAATTCAAATACATAAATATTCATATTATATGAATAAGTATTTTCACTGAGCGGGAATCAAACCCGCGATTTCTCACTTAATCGTTCCACCATTACACTAGATAAGTCACAACCATGAATTTGTATTTACGGCCAAGTCAAATTAACTTCTACGCCCTGTATGTTTATATATATGTAATCTTCTTAAGTACATATACACGAAGTTTCCATTTGTTATAAGTTGTTTGAAGTTTGTAAGCGGCTCTAATGAACCGTTATGTAAAATAGGGAATTCATGTTTTGGCACACCCTTTCGTGGAGAAATGTTTTAAGCTGCGTTCCCGATGCTTGCGGTGAGCGAAGCGGAAGCGTCAGCGACAGCGGGGCAATAACGCTCTATTCAATTTATTAACACGCTAGTGAATAATTCTTGATGACTGCGGGAGCGGAAACAAATAGCGGTACACGCGATGACCACGTGAAACGATATCCCTTCAAGCTATCGATTGCAATGTTCATCATCATAAAGATTTATAGATATTTCCGGATTACATCCAAAGCCTTCACATCGGAGCCCGGGTTCCGCCTGCCGATCGCTGTGTTGTCTTTATCTATCTACTCGTATATTAATCCCCAATGAAGAATGACTAATCTCAGCTTTATTATTAGAGGTATATCCTACTAATATTATAAACGAGAAAGTTTGTGAGTATGGATGGTTGGATGTATGGATAGATGTTTGTTACTCTTTCACGTAAATTAATGAATGGATTTTAATGAAACTTTACAATAATATTACTTATAGGTACATCAGAATAACGGAGCGGAGCAGTACATCAGAATAGTGTCACTTAATGCGGTCGGCATATACAGAGAAGTGACAGCTTAGTTATTTCTGTTGCTAAGCTACGGCGCGGCACTGTGCATCGAGCAAGCGCGCGGACTTAGCGGTTGGCAGTCGAGCAGGCTACCACAAATTATTTGAATACAAAACATTTACGCGCTTCAAGGGACGATACTTGGTACAGGGATGGCTAAACCTTAGGAACGGACATAGGCTCCATTTTATCGCGATAGAAGGGGTTAAAGCTAGGCGAGAGAATAAAATATGAAAGTTTGTATTCCTTTAAGATATCCTGATGAAATTTGGTACCAGAGGTGAATTAGACCTTGAGAACACTACGCAATAAGCGACATCCACGCGGCCGTAGCCGCGGGCAACAGCTAGTCATGTTATATTTCGGCGCTGTTGCAAGCACCATGATCACGGTGGAACTATCAAAATATCGAACACTCGAAACAATACAACGTGGTAAAAATTCAGATACCTCTAATAATAATGAGAGTAATCTCAGCTGTTCTTAAAACCCCCTTTTCTGTGATGGTATAGTCTCTCTAGTGACAGCTGTATTACCGCTGCTGTTGGGACCACGGCCATAACACGTTATTATATTAACAAATCCGTCTTCAAAAACTTTTTGGCATTTCTATCACATTACCTACTGTTATTAGGATTATATATATTTCGAGAAACTTCCAACAATTAGAATTTAATTCTAGGTACAGCAATACACAGGATAAGACTGCAACTAATATTCTTAACATATTTTTTCTCATACTGTGTAGGTATCGCTTTTTCTTAACATGCAAAACGTAATGGGAAACAACCATAACCCATTTCTTTTCTTGTGTACCTATATAACCAAATCGTCGCTGTTCTGGGAAAACCCAGTAAATCGATAATTTACTATTTTGAGTTATAGGCAAATGAATTTTAAGATTAGAAAATTATTGATAAGAAACAGATTAAATTACATTTGTGCATAACGAAATAATTCTTCGTCTCATATTTTAATAAAACCATTTATAATGATAGAATTTTACTCTCAGAGTTTTATTATAATAATACTTTTATACAAAAGGGTACCTATTTACTTAGTTTTCCTTGAAGATATTTATTTGTGATTTATTTGGTGATTCTTTGACTTAATCAAAACAAACTAATTAAAACAATTGAGTTTATTGCTGATAATACCGATTAAAATTAATTAATTTTGGATTCAGGGTGTATTTTTTCTATAATAATATAAAAATAAAATATTTACTGGGTTTTCCTTGCCGTGAAAATATTTAAGAACACAACTTAATTTACTTTAGACCTTGCATTGGATAGTAAAATAATAATTTTTATGCTAAAAGTGAATTTATTTAAAGAAAAACAACATTAATTTGCCAAAAAAATATTTTACTGTTCTTCCTGTGAAGTTGCTTTTTGAAACGTGGCTTGTAGCCCTTGAAACCAGCCGTGAAACTCCTCTGGAATTACACCTTTGCCACAAAATGTAAACAAACCTTTTTTCTTGCTACTGAGATATTCAAGCGTGTTTTGTAAAGTTGTTTCAGATCACAAGAAAATTGTTTATTTCTTTTGGCATTTAATAGCCAGATTGTAACGAAGATTTTTTTTTAAGTTCTTTTACTTTTATTTCTAGTGCCAAAACTATGTCCTGGTTGTTCAGTTTCTACATCCATTGCAAGACATGTAGGTACGTGTGGTAACAGGCTTTCCAAACTTTCGAGTTATATCGGATATGTCATAATTTTAGAAAATTTTTGCTTCTCCGTTAATGTATCAAACGTTTTATTTTTAACCATCATCATCATCGACATTTAGACGTTATTCAGATTGCACCCGAAATTGAGATGCCCTCGGAGCTCCGGGTCTGCCTTCCGGCTCTTCCTATTCCACTTCACACGATCTTGGGCGTCCATGTCAGTGAGACCATTTGCACGCATGTCGCCCTACACAGCGTCAAACCAGGAATTGTTAGGGCTGCCCCATCTACCTGGACCCGGCGGGGGCGCCATTACCAGGTATTTGTTACCCACGTAGCCTGGCTGTTACTGCAAGACACACCAGCGAAGACGACTTTCTCGCAATTAATCTACGATGCCACGGACATGAAGGCTACCGCGGATGCGAGAGTTCCTCACGCGGCTTATACCTGTGACTTAGCACATCCACCGCAGCATTTTCATCTCCATGACACGCAGCTCCTGCTTGTGTCGTTCCAACAGCGGCCACGCCTCACAGCCATGTAAAAGGACAGGCCTAATGATCGTCTTATAGACCTGCCCTTTCAACCCGACAGCATTTGAGGATCGCATGTGTCGTGTGACTGTGTGACGCCAGTCATTGCCCACCACTTGGCCCACGAGACGGCCTTACGTGCCTTGATATCGTAGTCGATGTCACCAGTCACGTAGAGTCTAGATTCCAGGTACTTAACCTAGTCCGTACGCTCGATCAAGTCACCGCCTATGCGGACGGGTGTGGGTACTGTTGAGTTTAACGCCAAGTATTCTGTCTTCGCCACATCTAACTTCAGAACGCCGTTCTGAAGCGCCTCCTTCCACACTTTCACACGTCGCAACAATCTGTTCCTGTCCGCGTCCATCAACGTAATGTCATCAGCATGTATGAGCAGCCATGGAGGCCGCTCATGTGAGTTTCTGATGCTGTCCGACAAAATGTCTTATTTTTAACCATTTTACTTGATTTCCGTCTGTATCATTAGTAATATTTATTAATATTTTGTCCGATAAATGCTTCAAGTCTTTGAATTCGTTGTTTTTAAACTCTTTGTCCAAGTATCTTTCTTTTGTGACGACTTTCTTGGCTTCTTGGATGTTTGCTTCGATCATGCTCTTTTAAAAACATTACCCAATCTGTCATAGAATAAATGGCCGTGTTTTTTGGACAAACAGAAACACCCACTAAATATAGTAGATAATGGTACAAGTGTGTAGTGTAGTAGAAGTTTGGTTATTACCGCTCAGTTATCATTAACACTTGAGTCACCAGGGAAGGGTCTAAAGAGAGCCGAAGACGGTAATCAACAAAACACACGTGTATCATACGACGGTTATCAATACACTTGTAAATAAAAGAATACTAAAATAGATATTTACCCTTGCACTTTTCAGGTAGTAAACATCCTTAACGTTAAGGACCTCACATCAAGCACATTGTATAGTAATATTGTGTTTATATCGGGTAGTGTACTAGGAACATATATCGTTTTCTTTATAACTAGTACTTGCAGATATTTTAATTAATAAATAACTTTAATTTCAACAGTAAAAACGAACTGCGAAACTTTTTGGTACTGACGGACTGGCGGAAACAATTTGAGTAGGTTATCTATGCTCGCACATTTGCCAAAGAATAAAAGATTAAGGGTTTTTTTTAGTTTAACGCGTGTACAAAATGGTAAATTTAATTTAATTAAAGTTTCAAACAGAACGAAAATAAAAGTTAGGTATATTTGAGTGAAAGTTTTGTTTATTATACACGTACAAGATGAAATTTTGTACTTAAATTCGTTACAAAGGTAATATTAATTTATTTGTTCTATTGAACACGATCTTTTCTGTATCGTTTTTTTAAGAATAATGCAACTCAACCAATAAAATTAAAAAAATAATCTATATGCCACTCGTGATATATATCGACTCGTGGTATATGTTGTATGCCTAATTGCGGTGAGATTAGAGCCATTTAATGAGCAAGTAAATTGAAAAATCTTTATCAGTCCGTTATTCATCCACACGCGAAACGGCGACAAGGGAGTAGTTTTTACAAGTAAACATAACATGTGGCAGCATTGCTGTGCGACATAAGCAAGTACGGCGATTTACCTTGTTTTCGTTGCGGTGATACATTGGTACCGATCAACTAAATACTCAGCGAAAACAATTTATTCAAATTAACTGCTTTTTGTTTGAATAACTTTATATCAGACTAGACTTAAACACCTCATGAAGAATTATTTAAATATCGATAATGCATTAAACCTGTGACTTTTTATCATAAATCTTGAAAAATAGACAATTAAGTCCAACTACATTTTTATTTCTGAGGAAAAATAAAATAGTTACAAAAATCGCCCTTAAAGTAAAACTAGTTAAATATTATTAATGCGTTTTATCGGAGATGAACCCAAGAAAATATGGAATTAAGTCAGGTTACTTTTTTGTAGCTGAGAGATTTACTTACAATCGTTTAGATAATTAGTTTTCTCATTCAGTATCTCCGAAAGTACCTAACTATCACTATCATGGGTTTTCGCAGACGAAAGAGAACGAAAAACTGAGTAGATTGGTAGTGTTAACTCATTTTATGAAAAAAGTTGATTTACTGGGTTTTCGCAGAACAACGACGAAATGCCTTTTTCTGCTTTTTGCAACGTCGAAAGAGGACAATAGGGCTTACTCACATACATTACCTACGTATGTGTATAAAAACCTCTTTATGCAAATGGAATCCTGTGACCTAAATTTTTTGTGACATTTGAAATTAATGGCTCGGTAACGATTAATCATGGGGCAATTGCCATAACACTTTTGGATCAAGATAGATAACCATTTTAAAACCCTTGTGCCTACAGAAACACCAACTAGCTGTAAGGATGGAGTTTAATTTAGCAACTAGCTAGAAGCTTATCGAATATCGACAATATTTTCCCAGGGTTATCTTGTTAGTTCAAATTTATCAAACGGTCATGATAATGTTTTATATTTTCACCAGCTTTTGCCCGCGGCTCCGCCCGCGTGGATATTGTATATCGCGACCAAACATAGCCTATGTCCTTACTCAAGGTCTAATCTACCCCTATCGCTTCAGTGGTTTAGCCGTGAAAGACGGACAAACAGACACACGCACACTTTCCCATTTATAATATTGGTATAGATAACATTAATTTGTAGGTATAAAATGTTTATCTGTAACCGTTGTAATGGCCATAATGTAGCAATGAAAACAGTGTTAACAATCAAGTTCAATTAGGTATTATAAGTCGGTAAAAATACGAATAAAATATTTTTAAGCGACAGAATTCGGCGACAGACAATCTTGTATGCTTATAAATAATTTATTATCTGTATACGTTAATTAATCGATATCTTAATTTGAGTCGTGTATTGTACAAACTAATTGCGTCAATGATGCTAATCATGTTACCTTTATATTGATAAGGTTTAAAATAAAAGTGATAAGTTATTCCTGTCGTAAATAAATTCTTCTTTTATTTATAATTAAAGCTATATATTTCGTCACATCGATCGACAGTTACTGCTATCCTAGTAGGGTTCACGTTAGGCTTTAGTGTGACATGACACGGTTTTACAGGCAGATTGGATTTTGCTGGCTTTAACAACCACCAATAGAGAAAAAGGAATGATTTGTTTTACCAGATCCGCGGTAGCCTAGTGGTATGGGTAATGGACTGCTGAGACGAGGTCTCGGGTTCGATCCTAGGTTTTCCATGGCACACACCAATGACTTATCGATGCTTTTCGAAGTTATGTGTGTATTTATCGCAGGTTTATAAGTGCCCGGTTAATGGCAATAGGCTCGCCACCTATTACATTGGGACCTAAACAAACTGGCGAAATGTGGGTTCTAGCACCTCTGCCTACCCCTTCGGGGATAAAGGCGTGAATTTATGTTATGTTATGTTGTTTTACCAGGATTTAAATGTCTAGTACTTTTTTTTAGCATATATTGATTGTACTATAAATTATCTGAATATCATTTATTGGACAGATCTCCGGTTCTACTTAACCAATTGCGATCGAACGTATTATATAGCGTTTAACCTTTAAAAAACCACATCAAAATCCTTCTAATAGCATCGCGGACAAATAGATTAACAGGACAAAATTCCAAAAAAAAAAACGTTTTGGTATCGCTCGTAAATATAACCCAAGTACAAAATTCCAAAAATAAAAATCATTTTGGTATCGCTCGTAAATATAGCCCAAGTACAAAATTCCAAAAAAAATCGTTTTGGTATCGCTCGTAAATATAACCCAAGTACAAAATTCCAAAAAAAAAATCGTTTTGGTATCGCTCGTAAATATAGTCTAAGTATTTTTTTAATATCCAATGTGCAGACACAGTTACTTTACAATTATAAAATAGTACAAATAATAAAACTGTGATGGTTTGCATACTAACATATCTACAATTCTTATCATCGTCATATTTATATCATTTGCAACGTAAATAATGATAACATCTCATTTTACAATTATCGCTTCTATATCAATACTATAAGAGTTTAAAATGATAACGTTTGGTAACATATATCTGTTATTGGAAGGCGAACCGTTAGTATTTCCTTGTCGCAAGTGTCGCAATGTTCATCTTGATGTTGAATACCTATATATAAGACGCACCTGAATAATTAATATTTAAAAAGACGGTTATGAGAAATATCTGATATCCAAAAATCTAGTTTTGTGACAAATAAACAAGATATTTTTATTATAATATATTTTCCTAAAAAAATATTTCAAAAATAGTAAAAAAATTGTGCAATATTTTCTTTTATATATACCTAAAATATAAACTGTAAGTACCTATTTCAAATTTTACAAAGGAAGTGGTTAAAATAGCTGATATTTGTGAATTATATTGTAATCGGGTTGGCGGTGACACGGTAAATGTATCGCTGTTTATACTTGAAACCGTTAATTCAAACGCGAAATCTCATGCTGCTATCTACTAATAATTTTACTAAAACGCTGTGTATAATTTAAAGTTACAAAAACAAATCAATAATTCTTTCTGCTTGCTTCACGTAATCAAAAATTGGATTTTCAAGTAGTAAAAACTCTTTTTTTTTAAATAATATATATTTTTAAATAAAATGTTATTTAATAACCCAAATTAAATTGAAAAGAATACCAACTGTAACTCTTAATTATTATTAACCATGTCTTCATTTTGAAATAACAACTAAAGGGAAAATTATTATATTTGTTAAGGTTAAATACGATACGACAATAAAATAACGCAGCAGCCACATACCAGATTATTATTAATTTAATAAGTCTTCCATACTTAAATTATAAATAAAAACTTATCAAAACTAGTGATGAAGATGTATAGTAGTGTGTGTTAAAATTGTGTAGAGTAAAATTAGCTAAAATGCTCCGAGTAGCGCTGGTGCCTTTAAGCCTTACAATTGGCCTCACATATCTCAACGTCACAAGGTGAGTAGAAATTCTAAACTTTTATATAAATGCCAACATTATTACGTAGTTACATCGAATACTAAGTGCTGTATTCTAGAAGGAAACTCAGTCCTGACTCTTGATATATCTGAGGACAGGTAGAATAGATAGATTGGTAGATTTGACAGATGTCTATGCAATCTATCATCAGATAAATCGTGATTCAGAACTGAGTACTTTGAGAATTAAATTGAGGCCGTATTTTACGCCCTCCAGCTGGTAGGCCTAACTAACCTACTCGAATAAAAATTTAATGGCTATCAAATTAAACCTGTTTACATTCACAGTTGAAATCCAACCTAAATAATACATGAGAACTGAGTTTACTTGAACGAATTTTCAATTCAGAATTCAGTCTTAGCAATTTTAAACTTAATCACAGCATAAAATGTTGAAATAGAGCGTAATATTCGTCTCTATGCTCATCTAAGCGTGTAGTGAAACGTTACTGAAACGTATATGTCGCCAGCTGACTATACCCCACCCTTAGCATCTAGTGCCAGGGTAAATGACATATAAAGGTCGCGTCCTTATATAACTCAATTCAATATTACAGAATAATTCATAACATTTTATGTAAGAAGCTACCATTCGAAACATCAATTAAACAAATACCAATTTACAGATTCTCACAATAAAGTGCAAACCCGTTCGCACTGAAATCTATCAGAGAATTAATATTTGGCACTCAGTCTATTATAAGCTGTATTAGTACTTAATTTTCTTTTGCTTTGCATCAGCTCATGTGTCAGGAATTAAATGAATAAAAGGACTTAATATAGAATATAATATGATGCTTGAACAAAGTGTCAATCCTAATTTGAAATGAGCAAATAATATATGACTTACGTACTAGTCCTAGTCTCTTTGATTTGCAAATTCAATTCAATAATGTAAGTACCTTCTCGTGTTAACCACGCAAATGTTGTCTTTATTATGTAAAATAACAAAAAAACGGTAATGACCACGACGTACCCATTCTAACAATAATATATTATAATTGCTAACTATTTTACTTTCATAATTTCATCTTAAGATAATCTAAACAGAATAATTTATCACATAACTCTTATATTGACTAATCAATAAATCCTACTAAACATAATATAATTCATACTAAAAATATTACTTTTTACGTTAAAATTTAATGAGATATTTTGCCCCATCCACCCTAGCACGTAGACTCTTTCAGGGCAAAGTCAGAAGGCCCTAGGCCCTATAATATTTTGAGCATATACTACTTAGCTTATCATAGTAATGAGCTATGAGCTCGCGATACTGGTCGGATTCATGATCCTAAGGCGCAAAAATATTTACACTGGAAAAGCGGTGTGAGAGAGTCCTGACAGAGGTTTGATCTGAATCAGAGAACATGTTAAATCAATTTTCCTAATAGTTTTTTTGGTTGTTTATTTTCCTTATCATGTATAAAGGAATTTAATGTGACTAAATCTTCACTTGATGAACTGAAATTAAAGATAAAGTCTTAATAGTTAATTGAAGATCATCGTTTCTTATTCACAGTGTTATTATTTTTATTTTTAAATATTGTAACAAGATGGAAAACACACGTCTTCATGGTAGTTGTCTTTTGTGTGATGTGATAGGTCATAATATGTAGGAATAAGTTAAATGAACGTTCATGGGGGACATCGATTGATTTCATTTCCTGTCACTATACCACTACCCTTCAAATATTATCCCTTCAAGTGTCTCCCATTCAACTGTCACTCCTCCAAGTGTACTTTAATTATCAAACGCCTATTACACACCTTTCTCCCCCTTTCCAGGAACGCTTACAGTAGAAGAGGTGTACAAAGACAGGGATCAGTTTGCGGGACTTGTGCGCGAAGTGGCTGCCCCGGACGTCGGGCGCATGGGCATCGAGATCCTGTCGTTCACGATCAAGGACGTTTACGATGAGGTCCAGTACCTCGCCAGTCTGGGGAAGGCGCAGACCGCTAACGTCAAACGCGATGCCGACATCGGAGTCGCGCAGGCGGAACGAGATGCAGGTATCAGGGTACGTAGACATTATGTTTCTGGAGATTTCCCGGTTGCGTCTATAGCTTTTTGAAGTGTAAACTTCTTTGGCGGCGTTGGATGGGTAAAAATTCCCCCCCTCCCGAGGAGGGCCAGACCGAGAGGGATGGCCCTGGGTCGGCCTAGCACTACGACCCAGAGACGGCGTGCGGTTTAGTCGGTTCGAGTCCGGAATAACCTCACCCTCCGGCTTCTTAAAAAAAAAAAAAAGGATGGGTAAAAGTTGTTAAACTCACGCGTCAGGATCACTTGACCTTTGACCCGTAACCGACGCCTTTGTAGTACGACATGACGTCATACAACATTCCTAGCTACAGAGTGTTTATTTTGCTAGGTATATACGCTAAGAAGCTTCATAGCTTAGCGGTAAGCGCTTCGACTGTAAGTCCTTATGGTTTCAGATAGTACCGGGTTCGAACCTGGGCTTCTGACACTTTTTGTGATTATTTTTTCTTTTTGTAATTTATTACTTTTAGTGATTATTTTTTCTGTTTGTAATTTATTAATTTCTTCTGACAGAAAATTAGTAGAAAATTAGTGATATATTCTATGATTGGCGCTATATTATAGGTATGGTATGGTATGTTCTTTTTTTCTTTTTCTCTGTGTATAACGAAGAAAGAAAGAAAGAAAAAGTTTTCACTTCTGCCGGCACTCCCGGAGTGCAACCCTTCTTTTTTTATACTAGGCTGGTAGACAGGGCACCTGATGGAAAGTGGTTACCGTGGTCTTTGGACGTATGCAACACCAGGGAAGTCACACTCGTGATGCCGATATTCTATGAAAGAACCTTCCAATGGCCTTTATTTAATTTTGAATGGTTTGTTGGCTTCTTCTGCGAGAGCGACTACCATATGAAATTCATACCACGAGAGGAAAGCCGGCTCCAGAGACACTTCCGTTGTTTAGTAGTTTAACTTGCACCCAGAAGCTGTTTATAAAGCTCTGCCTCTCTAGACAAGTGGTAATTCGTTGGCCGGCATTTGATGCAGAATAGAATGATGAATATATGGGATTTGACATATTTGACATTAATCTTGGAGCTCATAAATAAAAACAGTGTAGTAATCAAGGTATCAAAGCGGTAAAAAACCTCTAGAAAGTTAAATGTAGACTTAGCCCTGTAACCACTGACCTAGTCAGGTGGATACTCACCGGCTCGCTCAGGGGCTGATGCAGAACTCTTACCCAGGGCGCCTTCTCCACAGAGCTAGAGAGGTGCGTGCACAGGGAAGCTAGGGCTCCAATGAAAACAGCTGGTAGTTTAGGTGTACACACATATATTTGATAGAATAGAACACAGAGTTACACACAGAGAAATATATAGTAGTGAAGTAGGTAGATACAGGTGACAGAAGAATATGTACAGACAAGTAGGTAGACAGACAGGCACAGAATACAGAAGATGCGTAGTGATAAGTAGGTAGACAGACAGGTACAGAATACAGAAGTGTGAGACAGAAAGAACACACACAGCAGGCACAGATAATAGGCAGATGAACACACAATTTGCATACGAATTTTAGCACTAGCTACACATTAACAGGTACGTGAAATCTAGCACAGGCTACTAAGCGTACTAAGTTTTACAAATGGTACTACACGGCTACGGCTACACAGGTAATAGGCACACAGCGGCAGTGTACTGGCCTTAGGTGATTGCTGGATGGCCTCAGGGATGTTCGGAGTAGACCTTTCTCCGCTATATGCAGCTCACAGCAGCCGATGTACCACGAAGCACGCAGTAGATAAATGTAAGACAGGGCGGATTCAGAGGGGCACACGAGCTCAGACCAGCGACCCTGTATAAAACAGACCACTCTTAAGCCGTGAATATACATACAGGCCCGTAATGTGACCCAATAAACAGAGGAATACGACTTACCAGAATATCTGGGAACGAGGTTTTCACCAAACAATTTTATTACGAGAAATAGACACAGATTTTTATTTACTCAGAGACAGCTACGAAGATTGAAATAGAAGTTCGCTTGAGGATCGGCGCAGGCCTATTTATACCCGAATCCATCGAATATTCGTGAACAAACCTCAAAATTCTGCTGGTCACGACCTAACTCATTAGCGGCCAATAGACAAGCAAACTAATCAGCCGCTGATGGCCACAGACACGACCAGACCAAATATGACAAACATTTATTATAATTATGACTTGTTCACGAATATGTCACAATTTCTGAGAGAGTAAGTCCCATTTATTTATTATTGTTAAATTGTAAATAAAATGATAAATGAGTGCAATTAAAAAATGGATATACGCTGTAGGACACCAGCGCCATCCACCGGTCGAGTGTGAGAACTAGAACACACCTAATCGAAGATTAGAAGTTTCACTGCCAAACAATTATGCCTAGTTCCCATGAGACACTCTAGGTGGCTCTGGAACAAAGAAATCTATATTAGAAAACAATAAGCAACAGTGAGAAATATCACGTTACACCATCCCCCCCCTTAATAGTATTTCCTGCGGACACGATACGCTGGAAATACACAACAAAAAAAACAGAAAATGCTTACAATAGATATAGACAAACAGCTGGGTACTTCAAACCCAAACTGACAACTATAATTACAAAACTAAAGAACATTCCTCCCACACACCTAATTATACACTGACTCGCGCAATGGTTAGGTTACATAGCTAGAGTCAAATGCCCTACTAAGAAAATGAACGTTCCCTTTACCCACTACAGATACACCAACACTACCAACACCTACAAGGAGTTGTGGAGTATTGAGGTGCGAAATGAGAGAGAAACACTCGGCACGGTGTATGGTGGAACCTACAATGTGACAAATTATAGTCACATAGATACTCAGAGAGAAAACAGATATTATACAGATTAAGCATAACATAGCGCTGGTTTTATAGACTAGATAAACAGTGCTATGTAGTGGCAACATCGCTGACATTAGGTACTGGAGACGGCTCCTCCTTATACTTCAGGATGTCTTTGATATGGTACTCACCAAGATCCTTACCGTCTAAATCTGACAGCCGATATACCAGAGGGGATTGCTTGGCGGTTACCACACATTTAAGGAACTTAGGGGCTAACTTGGAAGTGAAGTTCTTTGCTTTGTTTGACAGGTAGAACGTGCGTTTGTACACGATTTGTCCTACTTTCAGCTCCACATGCCTTTTTCTGAGGTTGTAATACTTTTCATTACGCTGGTGGGCAACGTTCAAATGTTTCCTCACCTGGTCGTAGATGCGTTGTATTTCTCTCAGTTTGACACCAAAGGCTGATGGATCGTCCACAGCGACAGAAGCCGGGTGGCACGCAATGTCTGACTGCCTGTATAGAACTCCATCTCCAATGAACTCCCTACCATGCACCAGAAAGTATGGGGTGAAGCGAGTTGCTTCGCTAACCGCAGTGTTCAGAGCGCACTGTACTTCAACCAAGAACGAGTCCCATGCTTTGTGTTGTGACTTCACATAGCACGAGATCGCTTGGACAACATTGCGAATAGCTCTTTCCGCCTGATTAGTCTGGGCATGATACCTAGGGTTATAGTATATATTGGGTACATTATATTTAGTTAGTAGATCCTTAAAAGGCTTACTTAAAATACACTCTTCTCTATGAATCTCGCGACCACAGCGCCTGTGGCAACCCGAATAGGGCACAACATGACGTATTTACTAAAATAGTCGGAGACCACGATCAGGTGCACGTTTCTATTACTTGAAGTAGGAAAGGGACCAAGTAGATCGACAGAGATAGCTTCGAAAGGCTTCGACACCCGCTTCGGGCTACCCATGAGGCCAGGACGAGACGTGTTTACGGGTTTGTACTGCTTACAGACTTCACACTTCCCGACATATTGTTTGACGTCCTCGTACATTTTGGGCCAATAATAATTTAGGGCTAACCTTTTGTGTGTCTTCCAAACACCACCATGAGCACTAAGTGTGTCATCATGGTACTTAGAGAGCAGGGACAGGCGATCCTCCTGGGGTACCACCAACTTCCAGTCGAAATCTGAAGTCAGAGAGTATTTATTCTTAGAAAATCTATATAAAAGGTTGTCACGAATGTCAAAATTCGGCAACTTCCTAGGGTTCTTCCGCACACTGTTCATGGTGTGGATATACCAAGGGTCTTTAGAGGAGGCAGCATCTAGCGAATCAATCGTTATACGAGACAGAGCGTCAGGTACAACGTGATCTTTACCCTTCCGATGTTCAATGTCAAAATCGAATTGACTTAGCCTCATGCTCCAACGCGCTAAACGACCCGTAGGGTTTTTCAGCTTATGGAACCACAGTAAAGAGGAGTGATCCGTGACGACTGTACACTTCTGGCCCTCGACGTACTGTCTGAATTGTTCTAAGGCGAAAATCACGGCCAGAAGTTCCCGCTCAGTTGTGCTGTAGTTCACCTCGTTCTTGTTGAGAGAACGGCTGCAGTAGGCGATAGGGTGTTCAACTCCATCGTGAGTTTGTGTCAGCACAGCAGCAACTGAAAATGCGGACGCATCACTGAGAATACGGAAAGGCAACTCAAAGTTAGGCATCTTCAATATAGGGGCAGAGACCAAAGCTGACTTGAGAAGATTGAAGGACTGTTCCGCTTCAGGTGTCCATTCGAACTTAACATTCTTAGACGTTAGTTTACACAGAGGTTTACTAATCTTAGAGAAATTATTGACAAAACGACGATACCAGCCGGCCATTCCCAGAAACCTCTTAACCTCCTTTGGGTTAGTAGGTGTAGGATAGTTGAGAATAACCTCAACTTTACCAGGGTCAGTCCGAAGGCCGTGTTTGTCCACATAATACCCCAGGTATTTGAGTTCACTCCGACAAAAGTGAGACTTTTTCATGTTAATAGTTAGGCCAGCATCCTTGAGTCGCTGATAGACTCTATGTAAGAGCTCTACATGCTCCTCAAAGGTACTGGACACACAGATTATGTCGTCCTGAAACGCAAATACCCTATTGTCGAACTCAGGACCAAACAGACGGTCCATTAGGCGCTGCATCGTGGCGGCAGCTCCAACGAGTCCAGTACCTTTGAGGAGCATGTAGAGCTCTTACATAGAGTCTATCAGCGACTCAAGGATGCTGGCCTAACTATTAACATGAAAAAGTCTCACTTTTGTCGAATTTTCTAGATCAATATTTTTGATAACCTGCTAATGTTAGCAAAATTGTTAGCTTGGGTCGTTTGGTTATTCGTAATAATAGTTAATGTCCTTGTTGTGTAACGGTGTATCTTATGAAAATCTTTCGCAACTGCTAGGTATATAAAATACAGGCTACGAATATTATTCTTAGAATACAGGGGAAATTATTCAAGAGGACGGGTAGGGCCAAAGGCGAGACAGTGAGGAATGGCGAATAGTACGTAAATTAATTTTGGACTCGATTTGGGATGAAAACTAGAACTAAATGTATTACTTGCCAGGAATCCCGGCAAACTTAGAAAATCCACCTTTTTTTAAGACGCGTTACATATTTTAGATCTCTGCAGGTAATTGTTACTAAAATTGCGACGGTTAATAAAAAAAAATTAAGAAAAGGAAATAAGTAACATTAATTCAAGATTACCTTTATTGATAAGGTAAAATTATAACTATAAATTTGCCTCTTTTTATTCTACTTATTTGACAGACAGCAAAAGATACAATGGTAAGCGGTTACTGATACATGAATAGGTACTGTTAAAATAAGGGATTAATTACCAAGAAATCTCTCCTTTTCTAGAGGCATCGGTACCTAAATTTATCCACCATCTTCATTATGTCCTTATAATCAATCTATGCACTAGAATGACTTACTAGAACAACATTTATCAAATCAATAGGTTCAAATGCGGCCACGGCCTGTAAAAACTCTGGCAAGTAACTCAACGGGCATTTTTTTGGTCATGACGTCACTATGTCTCGTATATTGTATTCTTTAATAATGTCTCCAGGAGGCGGAGTGCGAGAAGAGTGCCATGGACGTGAAATACTCGATGGATACCAGAATAGAGGACAACACGCGTATGTACAAGCTGCAGAAGGCGCAGTTCGATCAGGAAGTCAATACTGCGGTAAGAGACACACACTACACATTCATAGGAAATCGACACTGCGCCTAGCCTCTGTGGCGTGTCGGTAGTGCATTCGACTGCTACGCGGGGGGCGCGGGTTCTATTCCCACTCAGTGCGAATATTTGTATGCATGATTATGGCGATTTGACTTGGTCTGGGTGTTTCCATGCTTTGGAGAGCCGTCGGTCCCGTTTATTGTAAGAATATCTGTCTTCTTCTTCATCAGCCTAACGTTTATCGCAGTCAGTAGGTATCGGAAGCTTTCATCTAGGAGTCCGGGGTCCGCTTTTTCCAGTCTAACTGCGAGTTTGGCTGAGCTTCGATATTTTCCGTTTAACGACTGCCATCTGACCTCTACAACCCAAAGGCGATATTGAAGCGTTGCAGTTAGACCAGTTGTTGGATTTTTGGGGCTCTTACTTCCCGTAACGACTCCGACTAAGACGACGACTGAAAGTCGCTAGCTTCGTGTCTCTAACTAGAGACACGAAGCTAGCGACTTTCACGGAAATACATTGAAACCGTAGTGTCGCTGCGACACGTCATCGGCTGCTGCCTCATGTCGTCCGCTGCCAACTCGTACCTTTAGGGACCCTCCACTGATTGATAGAAAAATGGCACTGTAACCAGATTCAGTATCATTTCGTTTTTGACACGTGTGGTTTCAGAACTTACGATTCCTTATAAAACTACAACTGCTTCTGAAGGTTTAAAACCTCATAAAAATATGAGCGGTAATTGATATGGAATATCAACTTTTTGCGATTTTCTTTCCAATCGTATTGAAATCACACTTTTGTGAGACGAGACGTTACTGAATCGGGTCCCTGATTAGAATCGTATTACTCTCTAAGCTAAGCTAGTTTTATGCTAATACTGAAATGTTATCTTCGTCTTAATCATATTCAATTATTATCGTACCAGATAAAATGAAATAAGAAGTCAATTATATTTTGTATATTTTGTTATATTTTGTATTCACAGAAAGCCGAAGCCGCATTGGCGTACGAGTTGCAAGCGGCGAAGATCAAACAAAAGATACGAAACGAAGAAATCCAAATCGAAATCGTCGAGAGACGCAAGCAGATCGAGGTGAGAACCGACGACTTAATGTTTTTGCGCCGTAGTGAAAGTAACTTAAGCTTACGCCTTATAATGTCAGTTTTCTGTCAGTAAAAATTCAGTCAAAATCGACCAAGCCATTTCGAAGATTAGCATAAGAATTAGAAACATGCAATAAAATTATTTAATTAAAAATAAAAAGCCCGACTGGTACTGAAAAGATCGAAACAAGCTTTATAGCACGCGGTACCCATTAATGTTCCAGGTTTACATTTTCAAATGGGTACCGCCTGCTATAAAGCTTGTTTCGATCTTTTCAGTACCAGTCGGGTTTTTATTTATAAATAATTTATTTTATGCTTTTTATTTATGACTTTTTTACTATAGGTAACTATGCACTATGCGCGTAGGACGATGCGCGCCGCCCCATACCGGGGGCCAGTCGGGGACCGCGTGGTGTGGGCCTGACCGAGAGGAATGGCCCTGGGTCAGCCGGGGTGCGAGGAATATGTGACGAGACAACCTCACCTCCGGCCTAGCACATCGACCCACAGACGGCGTGCGGCTTAGTCGGTTCGAGTCCGACATAACCTCCCCCTTCGGCTCCGAAGTGGGGGGTATCCGTGGGGATTACCCGCACGTAAAAAAAACTGTGCCTGTCTTAAATCCTGAAGTAATCTCTATTACAATATACTCCCACAGGTGGAACAGCAGGAGATTATGCGTCGTGAGGAGGAGCTGAAGTCGACAGTGCGCCTGCCTGCCGAGGCGGAGGCCTACCGCATGCAGACCATCGCTGAGGGCAAGCGGTATGTTTCTGTCTTGGTTGTCGCGATTACCATTCTCCTACCCTTTTCCCATATTTGACCGAACGATCATGCGAGTCTTCGTTTCGATCAGGTGGCCGATTTTGCTTTTGTCCGTAACTGCGTCAGTTTCGATCTAGAGGTTGCATTTCTTAAACGATTTTCACCAAATTTGACACACACGTTCCTTGATTTAATACAAAACTTTTTTCGAGAGCTTTTTTAGATAGGAGATAAACCTTAAAGGGTGGACGTTTGTTGTCGTGTTATTTATGAACGGATCTTCATGATTTCTGGTTGGAACATCGAGGATATGGTCCCTAGCAGGTTGAGGGAGTAAAAAGGGTGCTCGCGAAGTCTATTGTTCACAAAACTACCCGTTTAATAGGAAACAACTAGATTCTAGATCATTGCAAATGTACATATTCAAGCGACTACAATATAGGCTACGGTAACCGCTTACCATTAGAAGGGCCAAGCGCTTATCTGCTACCTAAGTGGAATATAACGAATATTTACAATTAGCGACAACCAAACCTGCGATCTCCGAAGTAGTCGAACATATTAAGCATCGGTAGCTTAGTGGTTAAGGAGTCGGCCTTACGATCGAGAAGTCCCGGGTTCGAATCCTGGCCATTACACTTCTGACGTGAACCGACCTAGCACAGCAATTTAGCTTAGTTGGAGGAGTTAGAGGCAACATTAGTGATTTCGATAATTTCGGTTGCTAATATTCTTTAAAAAAAAAAAACAATAAAAAATATATTACTACCACACTACAAAGATCTTCAAAGAAAATATTGATATTGATATTTTCCTTTCCCAGTACTCAAACGGTTGAGACAGCGAAGGCTGACGCCGAACGTATCAAGGTTCTAGGTCTGGCCGAGGCAGCTGCTATAGGAGACGTGGGCAAGGCAGACGCTGAGCGTATGCTGGCCAAGGCTAAAGTGTACAAACAGTATGGAGAGGCTGCCATAATGGCGCTGGTCTTGGAATCCCTGCCTAAGGTGAGTATTATGCATTCCGGCGGTGAGTAGGGTAGCCAGAGGTCACTGGAGAGTTTTTGGGCTGTCAGTGAGAAGACCAAAGGCTATTCCTGCCTGCTTTGTTTTCTACACTGACGGTTTTGATGCCAGGATTTTCTCTGGGGTTTGAGGGCTCAGACGGCACTCACTCCCATGAAATTCAATATAAATCAATCTATGGGGAAAAGAGGAGCGAAGTCTGGGCTCCTGCACACTTCAGATGCAAACAGGAGTAACATTTGAATGGCGATAATGTTGATGAACCTAATCCCCACTAAATTTACAATGAAATTGACAATATTTCCAGATCGCAGCAGAAGTATCGGCTCCGCTAGCCAAGACAGACGAGATCGTGCTTGTTGGCGACAGCGGGGTGACTGGTGAAGTGGCGCGTCTTGCCGGCAACATACCCCCCGCTCTGAAGACACTCACCGGTCTCGACGTGAGCCAAGTGCTAAAACGCATGCACCCTCAAACCGTCGCCGGTCAGTAGAGTACCCAGTACCTACTTAGACCTTAGGCCATAGGCCGCATTATTTTTGTTATGTGAGTATTTTGCTGAATTTTTTTGTTTGCACATTCCCTTTTTTGCGAGAAAAATGGTTTTTAGAAGGTAAGTTAAAAGTTAAGAATTAGAATTGCTATTAACATACTATTATTGCATACAGAAAATTTTTCAGTATGTAATAACAGTTTTAACAATTTAAAAACGCACTTTTGTCACTGATAACATAATATTCTTTATTTACCCACGACGGAACGTAAGCGATATATGTGTCGGCGCGCAGAACGCTCCTATTTCGATGTGTTTCGCAAGTGTTTCTTTAAAATGTGTAGCCAGTGATTGATGTAATTGAAATATGGTGATTCGTGTATTAGGTTGTCCTATATCCTCGCCCGTATATCCACGCGGATTGTAAATGCAAGTTTACAATGGGCTACTAAGAGGCCCCAGACCCGAAGTAAACCTCATGTGCCTGCATATGCGTTTGGAATGAGAGTATCTTTGTTTGTTTACGCAGATCCATGTGGCCATTATTTAGTTTTTATCCATTTTTATTCTTATTTGATTGTTTAATTCGATTCTTAACCAAGTAGTAGCCGTATTCAGCCTAGTTTTTTTAATAGTTTAATATGCTGACATGTATTTTCATCGAGCTGTTTATTAAAAAACTGTAAGCTTCTTCTGTCGACAAACATAAGTCCATCATGCGTGGAATTTGGCAAACTAGATTAAACTTTATTTTATGGCCACTAGTGTTGCTATTTGATTTAGATGCTTATCCATCATCATTTGCCTGCCTCAATCAGAATAATTAAAATGCTCGTTTTTCTTTAATTTATATTACTGATATCATCCAAATATATAAAGCTATCGCTTCTTTTGTTGTTAGGGTTGTTAGATTTTTTAACTTATATGTTGAATCTTCTTCTTCTTCTTTATCCTAGCGTTAATCCCAGTCGCATCCGAAGCTTTTCAACTTGGAGTCTGGGGTTCGCTTTTTACCAGTCTAACTGCGGATTTGGCTTAACTTCTATATTTTCCGTAAAGCGACTGCCATCTGACCTCCACAACCCAAAGGTATCAAAGCATTGCAGTTAGACCAGTTATTTTACTTTTGAGAACTCCTACTGATATGTTTAGTATAATCAGATTAACTATGCTCGGGTAGTTATGATGACTGATTCTTGAGGTCCCCACTTATCACAAGGCCTTGAGAAATTCCCAGAGGGCACAAAAAGACCTTACTGGTGAACCAAAAGATCAAATTATACTCATTCTTGACATGCGTTTGGTGACGGTAAAAGTATCACCGCCCTATCTCAACCGAAGGTTGTCATACAATATCACTACGAGAAAAGGACAACTCGAATTAAAACCCTGTACCAACCCGTCTAGCCAACGTGGAGACAGTTGGCCAGAGCGTCCCAACATTGGGAGAAGCCTATGTCCAGCACTTCCGATATTGTAATTGGTTCATTGATTGACTAGTTTGTTCTCAACAGACATAGCATCACTCACAGCGACCGGTAGCAAGAAGAAGACCCCTGAAGTGACCGCGTGCTAAGTACCACACAACCGTACCATACCTCGAGCGTACCCGTACCAAACAATACTCAAGGTGTTACCGTACCATAGTACAATTTGAACTAATAATGCAATTTACCCCGCGCCTAACTTTATGACCGCTTTGAACACTCGGCGAATCGGAAATCTATATATACTCGTATATATATATATATGTAAAAGCGAAATACCACTCAATGATTAATTACGAAATCACAGAAACTATAACACCTAAAATATTTAAATTAAGCAGGTAGGTAATATAGCAGGTATCTAATAAGGTGTAGACATCCGCTTAGAACGGATCTTACGACACTCCACCCCTCCCCTAAGGGGGTAAAACGGGTCCACGCGTATTGCATACTAGCTGACCCGGCGAACTTCGTACTGCCAATATTTTTCTGCCCGCGTGGCGTCAGATCCCGTTCCCGCTGCACCCTGTAATATATTAAACATGTATTATACATATAAACCTTCCTCTTGAATCACTCTATCTATTAAAAAAACCGCATCAAAATCTGTTGCGTAGTTTTAAAGATTTAAGCATACAAAGGGATATAGGGACAGAGAAAGCGACTTTGTTTTATACTATGTAGTGATGATGCGAAGTACAATTTTTTTGTAAACGTTTATAAATCACTAGCTGATGACTGATGAGGCCGTCAAGCTGAGAGCCACTATTATAACATTGTAGGTGACTGTACTGGTGCTCCTCTTTCATGAGAATTTGCTTTCAACTTATCATCTGGCGACGTGAAGTCATATTGACGTGTCCTGGGAACCTATTCCGGGGACAAAAGCAGCCTATTACTGCAGACTAGGTTATAATCAATCCCTAAACCAAATTTCGGCCAGGTGGACCCATTTAAATGGGATTGAGTAACAACAATTCAAATATACTCATAAACTTCGACACAATATAAATAGGATCATTAAAAATTTACATATTGAAAAAAACATTATTATAAACAATAAAAAATATCTAACCGCAAAGTTCAGAGCGGGCATAACTTTTGGCGCGTAGATACATTTTTCAACTAAGGAGCAAATACGAAAGTGTTAACGAGGATTTTTTTAACAGGCAAAATTATTTTTCAATAAATAAACTGCTATTGTTATGACAAGACCTCGTTCTGTATACTTATGTTATGTATATTTCTACCAGTCGACGTGATTACACAGAACCCCTTCAAATTTGCACCTTTACCGAACAATCTTAAACGAAGTTTATGTCCATTGTTACCGAAAAAAAACCGTTTCTTAGATTATAAAAGTCGTTGTATTCGAATTTCGTGTCATATTATACAAAAATAATTAATATATTATTATTTTTCAAATACTTATTATTATTAAGTAATTGTAGCACATTATTATACCTATAGAAGCCCGGAGAATGTAATATATTTTTCAATAGATTGACTACAGCCCTAATATTAGACTAGATTTTGTACAACTGTCTAGATTGTAACTTTATTAAAGAATATTTATTGGCCGATTTGCTAGCCAACTAGTTGACCGCTATGTTGGTTAGCATGTTTGTCAATCGCAAGCCCATTTAAGACAAAGTGTTCTACAAGGCACTGCCTTTTTGTAGTTTTTACTATTGTATTGTGTAAAAAATATATTCGCTGTCAATCCCCTGCATAATTATAATCTTGTAAAACGTTATCTTTTAGCGATATAAATTTTCTTTAAAAAAACATGCTATCCTTTATATTTATTTTGAATTTCTATCCAACTATGTCTGTCCCATGCTCTTTCTGATTGTTTGTAAAAATCGACAAAAAACTTTACTGCGAACTACCTACGTATATGATTTCTGATCAGATCTGATCAAAAATAAAAAATAGTGTTTGCAGTTTGTGTGTGCTTGTGTCAGTCCTATTCTTATATGAAACAAAATATTAAAAAAAAACTTATTGACATATTTTTTCAATTAGCAATTATTATTATTAATAATGCATGATGGATATTTTTTTAATTTTATTTGTATGACGACATATTGCTTTATACTTATAAGCACAGCATTTCTATTATAAATTTTTGTTTATTCTTTTTATGTAATGTAAACAATTGATATGGATATTTTTGAATAAAAATGTATGCAAGAACTTTTTTGTGTTATTTCTCTCTTTTTGAAAAATAATTAATCTTAATAATATATATCATGTAAAATAAAATAACCGAGTGTAAAGGGTCCCATTGAATATTTAGGGATTCGGAGATCCAAGCCAATCTTGCTTGCAAACCAAGGACACCTGCTAATGGGTGGACAAGCCTCTGGTGCATACTGTCTTCCCCGAGTCTACTGTCTTCCGGCGGGTCGGAATATCAGTTGCTCCCTAAAACCTAAACTATCTAACTAGCTGAACCAACTACTTCGTAGGCGACTCGGGCGTCGGAGGGCGCAGAACCATGAGCGCGGGCCTGAGGGCCTAGCAGAAGCAGGCCACGGCGGCAGCGCGCATCACGGGACGAAGCGCGCTTTCCCATACCGGGGGCGAGTCGGGAACCGTGTGGTCTCCCCGACGAGGGCCAGACCGATAGGGGTGGCCCTGGGTCAGCCGGGGTACAGTGGCCTGACAACCTCACCTTCGGTAGGCCACAACGACCCACAGAGACGGCGTGCGGTTTAGTCGGTTCGAGTCCGTATAACCTCCACCTCCGGCTCCGGAGGGGGAGGAGGGTAGCCGTGGGGATTTCCCACACGTAAAAAAATACTATTAACTATAGAACTTCACCAGTGAGTTGTAGACGTCAGATGTACTTACTTACTAAACGAGGGGTAAAAAGCTGTCATTTGAACGTGACAAGGAGACACATGGCTTGTATCTATTTGTATACAGTAGTTATAGAAGACTAGAATCCAATATAACGTAGCATATACCACAGACTTATACAGATGCACAATCAGGAACAAAAAATGATTGCACTCGTAACTTCGAGATGTGTGATATTGCTTGGGTAAACTTTTTATGATCTTTAGTATTAAAATTAACTTATTAAAAATAAAACATACACTAAACACATTATTGAGTATGAATGAATAAAACTATAGTTACATATCTAATCTATATTGATTCTGCCAGGTTCTGCAGTAATTGTAAAAATTGCAGACATAATGCACCATGCCGCTAGATGGCACCAAAATAAATAAATAAATAGCACGATTGCCACGAAATCTAATTTTAATATGGTTTTAACTTTTTTATTTATATAAACTACTACTACTACTACTAATACCTACTAGTGCCATCTATTCAGTCTTGAATATTACTAAAGATGTTTTCTTAGTATCGGTACCCCCTTCAAATACCTATATAGAATTATCAGTGGTATTATTTACACTATACATATAGATAAATAAATAAATAAATATTTCACAAATAAATAATTATAATAAATATTTTTATATCAACGTTATGAGCTTATATTTTCCATCGCGATATACATGCGAAAATTACACTAGGATCGTATTACAATTTAGATGTTAATCAGGTTTAATTGAACATATCGATTGACATAATCAGCTTAGGTTAGAGACAATGATTTGGGTTTTATTTTTAGAACATGTGCTGAACATTTGGAAGGAAAATATTGTAATACCTACCCATAGATCCATCTACTATCAGTGCCTATAGAAAACTTATATATAATTAGCAACTGATATGGATGGGTCCATCTTAGGGTTAAGGGAATTTTTTCATGGACTCAAGTTTCAAGTGAGATGAATAAATATAATCAGACCAGATAAATGAAGGTTTTCTTCAAACACATCCAGTATCTTCATGTCCCGTAAGTAGACTTGATTGATTGATTTTTAAATAGGTACCAGAGACTTACACTTAAAAAATGTAACATTTTAATATTTATTTCTCTAGGTATCTATTTAATTTTGCACACGTGTACCTACCTAACACAGGTGCGTAAGACTATAAATTAATTGTAGAAAGTGTAGAGCAGTAAATGTTCGTACCTATCTAGTGGTATAAAACATTATTGTAGGCAATACTTTATCAGTACAGATATGTTGATAACGCCATTTTAGATGTAGAATCCAGTTTGTTTCCATTGCACGATTGTCTCTCGGTTAGTGTGATCATGATGAAGGCAAGATCTTCATTCATGCATTCAAATGAGCAGCTACTTATTTTAAAATGCAACCAATACTTAGTTTATAAGGAAATTACGCGCCCCGCCACATTCACTTCATCAGTGTAAAAATGCCGCTTGTTTCTACATGTAATCGAACTTTGCGGTCGACTATTCGCGTGATAAATCCGAGTTTTTTTATACCACTTAGGTGGCAGAGAAGCACACAGCCCACCTGATGGGAAGTGGTTACCGTGGCCTATGGACGTTTGCAACACCAGGGGCATCACAATCGTGCTACCGACTCTGTAATACCTTCTAATACGCTTCTTGAAGAACCCCATATTGTAGTCGCTTGGGTATACCACGGCAGGAAGTGCATTCCACAACCTGAGCGTGCGTGGGATGAAGTTCCTTTCAAAACGCACGGTGCGCACCATTTCCGGTCGCAATGTGTGAGGATGAATTACCTGCCTATGGCGAGTGGTGTGTTTGTAGAATGTAGCGGTGGAGATCATGTCAAACAATTCATCTGAGCACAGACCATTGTCCAGCGAGGTAAAGTCCCTTCTGAGGCTGAGAGGTTCCACATCGCCTGTGAGTATGGGATTGTCGACGAGCCTCAATGCCCGTCTTTACAATGAGTCGAAGGGGCCAAGCTGGCATGCAGGCGCTCCGGCAAAGAGGTGACAGCAGTACTCCATGTGGGGCCGAATTTGTGCCATAAATAGCAGAAATCGTTGCCCCGCAGTGAAGTACTGTTTGCCCTGTTTAGCACTCCAAGTTTCTTTGAGGCCAGCCTGACCTTGTCGCCCAAATGGCCGCGGAACTGAACGTCGCTTGAGATGTCGACACCTAGGATCCCATACTCGAAGAGATGGAAAGTGGTGTGCCTAGGAATTGCGGCGCTACAATTGCTTTGTGTATGGACTAGCGAATCTGGATAACAATGTTTTTGTGGGTTAAAGTTTTCTTGTTAAGAACTCTTCATACGCTTACTAAAATAAAAGTAAGTTAAAGCCTGAGGTATCTTCTTACAGCAGCAATCTGCGGTAAAATCGTCATAATCGGTCCAGCCATGCCGATTGCGCGGAATCTCTGTGTCTGTCGTGTATCGTGTCGCATGTAACATTGGACACGTATGATAAGCTACTATCTGCAGTATAAAAACGAGCGTCTTAGTCGGATGTAGACTTTGATCGTACGTACCACTAAATAGTGTCTAGACACTATTTAGTCATATATACATATCTATATATACTTATACATATTGATAAAAATCATCACAAAAATGCGATTTCATCATGCGATCGTGTTACTCACCGTGATCGGCTTATCTTTTCAAGTAAGTATAGTTTTAAATTTAAACAGGTGTTTAGAGATTTCTGAAATTACTAATCTAGAATGGTGCTCAGTTCTGAATCGATATAACAGAGGACAGACTATAAAGGACTATAAAAATCTACTATCTGTCCTTGGATCAATCGAAATGCGTACAGAACTGAGCTGCGTACTGATATCCAATGCTGGTATGGCAGTTTTAATTGTGCCTTTTAAAGATGCTCCAATTATTCAACAGTGTTGAAAAGCGACCTTTTGGCGTAGCGGTAGACCGTTCGACTGCTAAGTCTGAGGTTGCAGGTTCGATGCCTGCTTTGTGCAAATATGTTTGTAAGCATTATAATGTGTATAGACAATCTATGTTTATCAGACTAACCGTACAAAAACTTGCTTTGACATCTTTTGAATTGCACTAAATAGCAAAAAGTATTCACCTGAGGTATTCACCCAGTTTCTTGTCCACAGAGGTCCACTCCAGCAGACGACCACTATGTGGCTGCTGTTGTGGAGTACATAGTCGACAGAAATGTTCATAACAACAGAATTAACTATGTGTCGCTCATACAGCAAGCTGCCGAACAGGTTCGTACTAATAGTTGTTATTTTTAATTCATATTAGTAACAGAAATACCTATTCGTTTCAAACCAGCTAAGCTAAATTGCTTGTGTTATTAGTCGGTTCACGTTTGTAGTGTAATGGTCAGGATTTGAATTCGGGATCTCTCGATTACCATGGCCGTCTCTTTAACCATAAGTTACCGATGCTTCTTGGTTCGAACTGATCGTTTTGTTCGTTGGGTTCGTACTAAAAATTGCCTTAATCGATACTCCTTATTGCCAAACATTGAAAATAATTATTTTTTATTTTATTTCGTTAATTTTCATCTTAGATTATTTTATTAAGATTTAAGTTTATCTGCTGCCGCTTTTGATTTCATGTGCCTGTATGATTGTCAAGGAATTCTGTAGATAAATAATTAGCATAATAAAGATTTAAATACGATTTAATTATTGCAATATCATCTGAACTAATGAGTTCTGTATACAAAATATATAAAAAAAGTTAAAACGAAACCGCTCTCATTGGAGCGAGCTGAACGTCTGATTCCGATTATGTAAGGACTACACGAAAAACTATCTTAATACTATCGGAAATGTATTGAGAGAATAGAGCATTGCAATTAGCCGGTTTCACACATACACTGTAGGCAGGCGGCCAATAGCAATGCTCCTTTCTGCTAGAAGTACTTAGCCCCGCCCATTAATCAGCAGCGGTGCAATCCTGCAACCAATCAGCGTCGAGCATAGCACTGCCACATCCTTAATAGAGATTGTTATTGGTCAATCCCCAGTGACGTCACACAATCTGACCAATAACAATCTCTGTTAAGGCTGGGCCCTGATTCTGCTATTATTTTGACTATAGCAAAACCATTGCGTTACCACAGACACTGTAACCAATGCCATTTAACTTTAGACTTAAAAGTAATGCATTTTAAGTCCAAAATTAAATAACTATCTTGTAGAGTGAATGAAAAATGTTATTAACTCTTTTTCTTTTTATATTGAACTTTATTGCTCAGGCATAAAGTCTAAAATTTAATGACATTGTATGCATTATCAGCGGTATGATAGTGGTTTTGTTATGTCATAAAATTAGGAGAATCGGTGGCCTGGTCGACGCTGTATGCTTAGAGAATAAGACAGTGAGGTCAGACTTGAACAAAGAACGTTACCTACTCGCTCCCTTTGCTAAATAAACTTTCTTTAATAAATAGATGCGGCAATACATCTTAACAAATCGTTGAAGGTAACATAACATAACATAAACATAAACTCACGCCTATATCCCCGAAGGGGTAGGCAGAGGTGCTAGTACCCACATTTCGCCAGTTTATGTGTAAGTCTCAACTTGATGTATATACCTAGGTGGTGAGCCTATTGCCATTAACCGGGCACTTATAAACCTGCGATAAATACACACAACTGAATGAAGGTATGTGCATATTCAAATTTATTTGACAGCCTCCGTGGCGTAGTGGTAGTGAACGCGGCCGCTACGCAGGAGGCGCGGGTTCGATCCCCGCTCAGTGCAAATATTTGTATGCATGAATATGTATATTTGCATTGGTCTGGGTGTTTCTATGTATAATATGTATGTGTTTACAAAAAAAAACGTATCAAGTATGTTTATCCGCATTCTAGATTCCATAACACAAGCTAGTTAAGCTATGCTTACCATGGGTCTAGATAGCGTTGTGTGAAATGTTGTGGAAATATTTATTTATTTATTATTTATATTTATGTATTTATTTTATTTATATGTAGGATTTCAAACGTTCAAGGCAATAAGAATGTGTTAACGAAAGGATAAAGATAAACAGACTACAAACACTAAGTAATAAATCTTAATTATCATGAAGAAATTATTGTATTCCAGAATGCGGACGTGATCGTATTCCCAGAGATGACTCTCACTAATGGCACAACCAATTTCACTGTGCCCATCAATGGTTTACTGAAGCAGTACCCTACACCAGCACTCGAACCGGCTCTATACGATGATGTAAGTAGGTCAAATTATAGCACACTCTTGATTATCAGTAGACATAGATTTGTTGCGTAAAGATAAAAAAAAAGTTGAAAATTTAAAAACAATTTGGATCGAGAATGGTAGGTACACTTTGCCGGTTCCACTTCCAACTGTAACTATATACAACTATGATGATGAAGTGCAGTCGCCATGGGAGATACGGTTGTACGTTTTCGTATAAAGTTGTATGTGAAGGTTCCACCGTACTCTCCTTTGCAGACTGGACCTTCAACAGCACATAAAATACAATATTGATTCTTACAGACTATTTATACTGTTGATTGATGGCACTTGGTGGAATTTGTTGTTACACATATTGAGAACACTTGTACTTTTTTCACAATATTTATTTATTATTGAACCTGTCGGGTTTCGCCTAACAGCATTTCAAAGGTTTACCTACATCAATGTAAACCTGCCCCTTCTTATCAGCTACATGAACACGTCGTGAGCCAGTTTTTGGGGGCGTAGGGTATAGTCCCATCTTCAATATTCACTTTTTCCCATCTAAATCGATTTGAATAGCTAGCATACTTATTTACTTTCTTTCATTCTAATTAAGTGGCCAACAAGCAACAACAGCTCACCTGATGAAAAGTGGTTACCGTGACCTATATGGACGTGTGCCATCCAGGGGCATCACACTTGCGCTGCCGAACCTGTTAAACAGAGAGCTTTTGTGCGCTCAGTGTAGAAGATAAAGCAGGACAAGCCTTAGGTCTTCCCACTGACAGCACAAAAACTCTCCAGTGAGCTCTGGCTACCCTACTTACCGCCGGGAATGTAACACGAGGTTATTATGATCGCGGTATTCTGTAAGGGGGAGGTACTTCCCCAGTCGGACTGCTCACTTGGACGGAAATACCGTCGTGTCCTACCTCCTATCATTCATTCAAAAGGAAAACCCATTTTTTTTACCAAATTTCAGCTCTTTGTAGCCATATCGGCCGCAGCGCGACAGAACATGATATACGTAGTGATAAATATAAGAGAGAAAGTGGACTGCGAAGTGCCTCAGCCAGGCGAGGAGTGTCCCGAGGAGAAGCTGTACTTCTTCAACACCAATGTTGTGTTTGATAGAAACGGCACTGTTATAGACAGGTAACTAAAACTTAATAACAATACATACATAGATATATTTACGCCTGTAAATCCACACATCGATAACTACGATTTAATTTAACAAATCATAATAAATAGGCTCTTGACTGAGGATTTTTTTTTCCCTAATTCCTCAGACTTCTCCTCATCCTCAGTCCGAGCCTATTCTTCACAATTTTGTATTTCTAGTCTGCTATATATATACGATAACCCTCACAGGGTTCCTTCATTTTTAACTAATTTCTAAATATATCACGTAATCATTTCTTTTCTTTCATACCAGTTCTCGCACTTTTCCCTCTCATACTTCCATACAACCTTTCATTCTCTGTGGGGAGTGTGTGTACCTACTGGAGCCTTAAGCCACTGATCGACGGGCGAGTAAAGACCGCGGTTTTAAATACCGACGAGCCTGGCTCGCGGCTCGTTGGTGCTGATCGACTAGCGAGCAAAACAGTCGCAAACATGGCTTGTTCCGAGTCTTGCCTTGTGTTATCTCGCCATAGGATATTACGAAATTAAGATAAAAAAAGAAAACGCCCTTAAAGTGTGGGTTAGAAATTGGATTGAAAAAAGGTAAGCTTTGTCACATATACATTTAATTCAAGAAAAAAATAAGCGTAAAAAATATAGCATGACGACGAGCCGCGAGCCAGGCTCGGCGGTATTTAAAACCGCGGTTTTGCAATGATACACCGGCGAGCTTTACCGACGAGCCATAAAACCGCGGTCTTTACTCGCCCGTCGATCAGTGGCTTTATCTACGTTTTCTTTATTTAAAAATTTCAAGAACCAACAAAGAAATGCCATATATATAAAATACAAGTACTATTATAGTTCTTAATTTAAATAAACTACTTTACTTTTAGAATTTGACGACAATAATTTTTTACTCTAAACTTATAAAAGTTTTTAATAAAAAAAAATGCGCGTAAGGTTTATATTTTATGACTGAGGGATTAGATAGACTAGATAATGGCACGAAGAGTTACGTACAATTATCTAGACCGCACCTTTTCTTTTTTTTTTTAACGTGCGGAATATCCCCTCGGATACCGCCGGAGCCGGAGAAGGAACGAACGGAGTACCGACTTAACCGCACGCCGTCTGTGGGTCGCAGTGCAAGGCCGAAGGTGGAGTAGCTATAGAGCATAATCCTCGCACTATCTAGCCCCCCACCTTAACATCATGTTTGTTGTATGGACGTCCCTTAAATACTTAGTTTATTCTGTTTTTATTAAATGTTCTTATATCGATAACAGAAATACATTCAATTACCTAGCCATAGTCTAGCTTTTACGGTTCTTGGTGTCAGACATATAGATGGACAGCGGAATCTCAGTAATAAGGATCCGCTTTTACCCTCAGGGTTAGGCACCCTAAATAGCTTATGATATTCCAATACCTGAATGGACGCTCAGAACATACCTACTCGGAACCATAGCGATCACAACAATTTTTAAACCAAAAAGAGTAATTGGAATTCGTAATATTTGGAGTTCAAACACCATAGAATTTATTATCATCACCCTCATAACGATTTCTTATTTTCGAACAAAGTTTTACTTTATACCCCGATGTCCGCTTATTGTTTTCGATTGGACAGGTTTTCGGTAGATCTTGGAGAAGCCCCTTATGGACCTACTACGCACAGAAGCTTCACTAAAGTTTGGCCGTACAAACCGATTTGTTGACGGAACGCGTGTGGTTGGTAAAAACGATAGCTACCTACACACGGTGTTCCTATCAATCAATTTCGTTTATTCAGTTTAGACATTAAGAGCACATAATATGAACGTCAAAATTGTACAGTTATGGCAAGAAATAATTATAATAATGTATGTCAGTTATCGCTTAGCGCTGACCCGACGCTATTGAGCATTAAATTCAACTTTCTACTCAACTTTGTCGTAGACTATTTACTAGCCTCTGTTCTCGACTTTCTACTCGCTCTCTAGTCTCTACTCGCCGTTTACTCGCCTCTATGCTTGAATCTATAGTCGACTGTGTACTCTCCTCTATTCTCGATTCTCCATTGACCTCTCTACTCGTATCTCAACCACAATTGTGGTGAAGCTTGTGCGTGTGGTAGGCCTATTACCCCTGCTAATCGGAACATCAACCACTATTCCCAGATACCGGAAAATAAACCTGTTCGGTGAAGCGAACCACACTCCAGCGTTGAAACAAGACCTGGGTATTTTCACGACCGACTTCGGTGTAACGTTTGGTCACTACGTGTGCTTCGACTTACTGTTCCAAGTACCTGCCACTCAGCTCGTGCAGAAGCAGCAAGTAAAGGACATCATCTTCACTACAATGTGGTTCTCGGAAATGCCGTATTTAACTGGTAGGTAAAATTGTATTGTGTGGTGATGGAGATTGAATAGAAGTATCACCACCCCATCTCATCTGAAGGGTGTCATAAGAGGCGACAAACGGCAAATTACGCAGACGATATCATGGCGAGAAAGGAAAATCTCAAAATAAAAACGTGTACCAACCCGTCTGGATAAAAACTGTAGGCTTAAAGCCTTCCAACATTGGTACTGAAAACGGCTATTGATTGAGAATTATTTTGTGTTTCATGAGGGATAGTGTTTTTTATATTTAGGTTGTCAAATTGACCGCACCCCGCCTGATGGTAAGCTGGGGTAGTCCTAAGATTAGAGATCGCTATTAAAGATGCTATCGCTAGAATGGCGGTCGCTGCCTTAACGGCGTCAAAGATACTTAGGGTACTGGGTAGGGACCACTCGTGTAGGGCCTACCATGATATTTGGAGCCTAGGTCACCAGCTGGCAGGTAGAGAAGGTTTTCTTTCAGGTGTGGGGGTCAAATGTCAGTCACTCGTATAAAAGACAAATCAAGACTAAGAGAGAGAGTAGAGGCCCGAACTCTAAACTGACGGTTTATTAAACGTGACCATGAGTTTTATTAACGGATTTCTATCTCACTGGCTGTACCTCAACCAATCAAATTAGACTATTGCAGTCCACTATTGAACAGAGATCTCTCCCAAAGTGCAATATATTTTTTTACGTTCGGGAAATCCCCACGGATCCCCTCTCCGGAGCCGGAGTGGGAAGTTATGTCGAACTCTAATTGACTAAACCGCACGCCGTCTGTGAATCATTGTGCTAGGCCGAAGGTGAGGTATCAGGCGGCATATCCCTCGCACCCCGGCTGACCCAGGGCCATCCCTCTCGGTCTGGCCCTCCTCGGGAAGGGGCACCACGCGGTCCCCGACCCAAAGTGAACTATAGCACCCGATCCTCCGTCTTATGTATCTAAGCATTACCTGTTCTCTTGCAAATGTGGCTGCTTAGTGACCTAAATGAAAAATATATTTCGTAATTGATCATGTTTTAATTCTACTTTTCAGCTGTACAAATCCAACAATCGTTCGCGTATACCATGGATGTCAATTTCTTAGCGTCGGGTGCCAACAGCGTGAGAGTCGGCAGTGCTGGTTAGTAGACATTATATATTTATCCTTATGTACTACTTAGTTACAGCTTCCGTGGCGTAGCGGTAGTGAATGCGGCTGTTACGCAGGAGGCGCGGGTTCGATCCCCGCTCAGTGCAAATATTTGTATGCATAAATATGGGTATTTGCATTGGTCTGATCGTGTCTCGGAGAGCACGTTAAGCCATCGTTCCCGGTTGCCATCGAACATCTATGGCAGTCGTTAAGAGTATTTGGAGCCCTCAAAAATCCAACAACTGGTCTAACTGCAATTCTTCGATATCGCCTTTGGGTTGTGATCAGATGGCAGTCGCTTCACGGAAAATGTCAAAGTTCAACTAAATCCGTAATTAGTCTGGTGAAAGCGGACCCTAGACTCCAAGATGAAAGCTTCGGACTGGGATTAACGCTAGGATGAAAAAGATTTAGTACTTAGTTAGGCAGTATTTTCTTAGTAGTTATGTTAAGTTAGGTGGGGCAAAATAGGGATAAAATGTGGGGCGATTAAGTAATCCTGGATACGAAGCGAAACTCTGAGCGAATGGGATTGGAAAAATGGGATAGCTACAATATTGATCATAACAATAATTTTTAGGTTCCGGAATTTACTCGGGCAAGGCTGGTGCCTTGGCGAGTACCATGCCGGGATCTCCAACTACGAAACTGCTGGTAGCTAAAGTGCCAAAAGTACCGGGCAACGTAAGACTTTTATTTATTACTTCTCATTAAACAGAACATTAGTAAATAGTACACTAGAAATCCCGAATATTCCCGCTTAACTCAACAACAACTGTTAAGAATTCACGTCGGTCCCTGGGTCAGCCAGGGCGCGAGAGATAAACTCTATAGCTACCTCACCTTCGGCCTTGCACTGCGACCCACAGACAGTGTGCGGTTCAGTCGGTTCGAGTCCGACATGACTTCCCCCTCCGGCTCCGGCGGAGGTGGTAACGTGGGGATTTCCCACACGTTAAAAAAAAGAGATCACGTCCTTACTGTTATGCCCTACTACCCTAGACAAGTGAAATATATTTTTTTAGCATTTATTACAATCGTTGACGTATGTCACTGCTAACTATATACATTCATAAATCTATTCTATTCAACAAACGTATTGGCACTGATTCAGATTTCGGACCTAAAACGTCTCGATCATTTGTTGTATAAAATTGTATCATTTGCTGCCGTAATCTTTAAAATGTTAAAACTATGTATTAAAATGCTTACTGTATTAAGGGGGTTGCCCTGTATCTCCTTAACACAGGTTGCTTAAAGCCTATTTTGGAGAACAGTACCTAACTCGAACCAATCTATTGTAGATGAACAACTGAAAATTCTGAATTTAAACAACCCAAAAAAAAAACACACCATGCTGGATTTTTTTTGCAGCCTACTTAATCTGCCTTAATTTCTTTGCTAATAGCGTCTAATCAACCAATCCACGAGGAGAAATAATCTTAAATGTGCTAATATCACTTTTTGAAAATACTAAGGTGACGGAAACACAGCTTGGTGCAATTTACGACAGCCCTTCGACCCTTGACAATCTGGTGCTAAAACAAGACCCGTCTATGACTGCACACCTCACGAGACCCCTAGTGGAGGGATTCCAGGAGTTGACTATTGATGATAAGGAAATCTCCTGCCAATTCCGAGTCAATATGACCAGTAGAGTTGGTAGTGGCAACGTAAGTTACCTATAATGTTTTGTAGTTTAGATTTATGTACCTTATCGTACACGCTTAAAAATACATTTTTCACTTCTCATGCTCTTAAAATGTTACTTTACTCCCTGCATATCGGGACTAAAGTTCCTTATTAATCTCTAGGGACTAAAGCACACCTCGGAAGCTCTCGGAAAAATGTATGAAACAAGCGCGTTGTAATTACTACAAACATAGCTCGTGTACATGCATGTTAGTGTTGATGTGTGAGAAAATTAGAAATGTCATGGATGGCACTATTTGAAATTTGAGCTAATTTTCGAGTGAGATAGCGTGATTTTTCTCACTCTATCCCTTGGTGTCATGATTTACGTCACATCCAACGGAGGCGACAATCCTGTTGTTACAAAAATTCATATTAATGATTCTTACATTAAAACGTATTTCCATCTTTTTCTTCGCTTCGGAAGAAAAGAATATGGCGATACATTTTGGTCCTGTCAATCAACAGAATTGGTACAAATAACAAAACAATACTACAACACGACTTTGATATGTTTATAGAGTAATTAAAACCGATTGTGTTTATAAAAACTAGCTGTTGCTCACGGTTTCGCCCGCGTGAAATTTTTAATTAATTATAAATAGTCTCCGTTCCGTTCGGTCTATAGGGCACATTTCTTAACCGATTGTCACCAAACATGGCATACATGTTCTTTGATTTAAAACATCATTTTTGCCTAGAGCTTTTTTAATCGGAGGAGAAAAGGAGTGCCTTTTCTGTCGCGTTATTTATGAACGGATATTGATGATTTTTGGCTGAAATATCCGAACATGATTCCTTACAGGTAGTTGTGGAAAAAAATCATGAGAAAAGGCGGAGACGTTTGTTGTGACTTTTTGGAGAACGGATTGACAATATTTATTGGTGAAATATCCAGGGAGCTATAAAATAAAGATACGTATCGTATAAAAGAAATATAAGTGAGGATACCAGATTTGATCTCCAGATGCCAAAAAATGATCTGGAACTCTTTACTACTAGTATTTATCCCTTAGTAATTAATGCTCTATTGCCAAGAGTTAGGTACTGAGACTTGGTCCCTTACTATGGGCCTCATAAGAAGGCTCAAGGTCACCCAAAGGGCGATGGAGCGTGCTATGCTCGGAGTTTCCCTGCGTGATCGAATCAGAAATGAGGAGATCCGCAGGAGAACTAAAGTAACCGACATAGCACACAGAATCGCCAAACTTAAGTGGCAGTGGGCGGGGCACATAGCTCGTAGAACAGATGGCCGTTGGGGCAAGAGAGTTCTCGAGTAGCGACCACGCGCCGGAAGACGCAGTGTAGGCAGGCCTCCTACACGGTGGACTGACGACCTGGTGAAGGTCGCGGGAAGGGCATGGATGCGGAAGGCGCAGGACCGGTCATTGTGGAAATCCTTGGGGGAGGCCTTTGTCCAGCAGTGGACGTCTTTCGGCTGAAATGATGATGCCAAGAGTGAGGTAGAACATTTCTTTATAAATGGTGTTTTTATTACGTACCAAGGTTTCTGAACCTCAACTGAATGACACGGATTTTATGCCCGGTTTTTGTAATAACTATCCTAATACTTATTTAGAATTGTCAACGGCGAGTAGGAAATTAGAAAAATAGCAGTTGAGCACACTTTAATTTAATAGTGTTAATTTATTTAAGTATCAATTATAATTTATACTAAACGGAAGTTCACGGAAAGATATCTATTTATATTTTTTAGAAACAAATGGTTTTAATCGCTCTATACTTTATAAAATTTAAGAATCATTATTTTGACAGCTCACGCCTATGAAGTGTAGCATTTTTTTCGATTTGAATGTATCACAATTAATGTCGTCCATCATGGATTCCGTCATTGCCAGGTACCGCCCATTTTTTAACCCTAGAATGTATACTAATCTAAATCTGCATCTGCATAAAATATGCTTTTGAGTTATAATCTTTATAATGTTAAAAAAATAAAACACCTATAATTAATATCGGTCCACCATAATGTCACTTAACATGCTAGTTCTAGAGTTATTTTCTAAAAAACCCGGACTATATGAAAATTATTATAATTGATAAGATTTTTCACGAATTTATTCCTGGACGAACCTGGCATCCAGTTCATTAGTTTTTTTTTAATACTGTTCATTGATGACCCTTGGTGGAACTTGTTGTTACATATATTGAGAACACTTGTACTTTTTCTACAGTATTTATTATTGAACCTGTTTCGCAATGTTAATGAACATTTTTAGTCGTAAACACCTCTAGTGTTTAAGATTAGAAACATTTCAAAAACATCAATGTAAACTTTTGAAGTTACCATAAGGCGAAACCGGTCAGGTTCAATAATAAATACTGTGGAAAAAGTACAAATGTTCTTACTATGTGTAGTTCATTAGTTATTCATACAAAAAAGCAAGATGCATTTGAGGGTTAAATTTCACTATAGTCATGTGTGAAAGAGAGGACGCCATATAAACCGAAGCTAGCCGAACTTTTCACTCTTCTTCCCGAAGTGCCGTTCCTACACATTTTACTGGCGACAACCTTTGTTTTAGGCGCCCATGAAAGCGCCCATGATTTTGACGTGCGGGGAGAGGAAATGAAATCGGTGGGAGGGGGTGAGCTTCCATTCTGTACGCTAGTACTATTATCTATTCTGTGACTAAAGTAATTTCTTTTAATTAACTTAGATAACTCCTAAACAACCAATCACGGTGTTTGTGAATGGGAGGATTATCACCTTTTTAGTGATTGTGTAGGTATAGAAATAACCTCAAAATGACATTTTAAAAAATCAAATACCCCATTTAATTTCGTGAACCACGAATAATGGTATTAATTTAATTAATTATTATGTAAGTATTAAGGATAAGTCCATTTTATTATCCATTTCCAATTAGTTTTAAATTATTTTTCAAGTTTGAATCTGTTGGCTAAATATTATATAATATATGCAAGCATATAAGCCGTACGTCACTTAACAACAAAAAAAACCGCGGGACAAATTTCTTTGCAATTTGAATTTTCAATAGATTATTCGTAATAAGCTTGCGTTGTAATCACCAATTACTTATTACACCAATTAATTGTGCAACTTAGAAACTTTTTTATTACCTATAAATAAATAAAAATAAATAAATATTCCACAACATTTCACACAACTCTATCTAGATTCATGGTAAGCATAGCTATAGGTACTACCTTGTATTATGGAATCTAGAATACGGGTAAACATACTTAGATATTCTTTTTTGTAAATGCATACATATTATACATAGAAACACCCAGACCAATGCAAATACCCATATCCATGCATACAAATATTTGCACTGAGCGGAGATCGAACCCGCGCCTCCTGCGTAGCGACCGCGTTCACTACCGCCACGCCACGGAGGCTTTACCCCGTTATCGATATGACGAAATTAATATATTTAGGTTGAAAAAGATATTTGCATATTTCATAAAAAAAATTTTTTAATATTATAATTTTGTATAAAAAGTCGCTTTTTTTCCTCGCATTCAAAGTGAAAAGTAGAGTGTTTAACGTGGGACTAAACAACCATAATGACACTCGAACTATTAGCCACCCTCGCTTCGCTCGGGTGGTTAAAACATCTCGTGTCATTATGGCTTGTTTTAGTCCCTTGTTGAACAATCTACTATTAATATATCGAATATTTGATGATGGGAAATGTGCATTAAAACACATGTGTTTAGATGATGCAAGTTTAGTCTTCACGGCTTCAATGTTATATTTAATGCACAGAATCCTCTGCGAAGTATTTTCCGCAATTTGTTACATTGGTTCTGATATATTCTCTGATCTGATATGATTTCGGTGGGTGCTCCAATGTCGCCGCAAAGACGGATATAAAAGGAAAAATGTAAATTTTAGAAATACAAGTATCGAGCCGCAGCCTTGAGCGGCGTGAGGACTCACAGCGGATTCGCTAACACTGGTTCTCGCATTTGCGCAGTTATAGCTTGCATCGGAGATACTAAGGACACCTGTGGTAAAAGGTAAAACTCCTTTTATATTTGTACCAACTAAAACTTGCAGTTCTCGCCTGTAGAACGGGAACGGAAGGGGCAGGAAATAGAGACAATAATAGTTGAAATATTTTAGTTAAGTAACTAGTTAGTTTAATACATTAGGAACCGGGCTTTTCATCGGCCCTACTTTTTTTTATACAACTGAGGTTATAGATATGCACACCTGATGGAAAGTGGTAAACGTGGCCTTTGGACGTGTGCAACACCAGGCGAGTCACACTCGTGCTTGTAAACCTTGTAAACACAGAGTTTCTGTGCCGTTAGTATAGGAGACAAAGCGGGAATTTGGTCTTCCCACTGACAGCACGAAAAATCTCCAGTGTACTCTGGCTACCGTACTCACCGCCGGGAACACAACACGAGGTTATTATGGCGGCGGTATTCTGTAGGGAGGAGGTACTTCCCCAGTCGGACTGCTCACTTGGACGGAAATACCGTCGTGTCCTACCTCCTTTTTTACTTTGCTTTACGTAGCGGACTTCAAATGACGAGAACTACACCCCGTTTCGAATCTGGAATGCTGGGACGTTCCATAAAAACCTTCCTGGCTCGATTGTGTCAAGCTTGCTACACGCTTACATACTTTTAACAGTTCAAACAATACCTATTGTAATTATTTTCATGAATTTCAAAATGACCTGTGTTGAAACGCCCACCAGAAACGTAGGTACCCATTTGACTACCAGCCCCAGAGGCACCAATAGATGATTCCCATTAAAAGTACTATTATAAATTTCAGATATCCTACCTACGAAGAGAACTCCGTCGCACTTTTCGAGGAACTTACTATCATCGGCACCATGCCCACACCAGTAGTCATGCCAGAAGTAGAAGCTGACGACTCTGTAGTCTTTCCCATCTCCTTGAAAGTCTCAATCATGCCTTTGGAAGTTGGAGACTATACTTACAATAAGAACGTTACGGGCAATGTCACGGTACATACTTTGACCCTCAATGCTCGTGAGGAGAGATTATATACCTTCGGACTGTGGGGCAGGTTGTTCACGACAGATGGGCAAGAAGTGGCTCCAGCTGTAGATGACCCTTCATCTTCTATAAGTCACTTGTTGAGCCGTAGTTTGCTTATTTCTATGCTGGTTTTGCTTGGTTACAATCACATGAACAATTAAATATTTGTTATGGTTACTCAGTTATAATTTTAACCTTATAATTTGTTAACATGAACGGTTTTAATTACTCTATGAAGGTACCAAACTGTCTACAGGACTTAAGTAAGTCAATCTTACACTGGGTTGCCACGGTGCGAAGTCTCGCGGAAGCGGACACGGACACATTTATAGTGTGTCTATCACAGATAAGGACTCACTGGACGTAGTCCGTGAAATCGTGAACGCGTCCGTAAAACCGCGAGCCGTGGAAAGGCGGGTTAGGCGACAAGTCGCCCTCTTAATATATCTTGCCTGCAGGCGAGTTGTACCCTCTTGGGCGGCTTTAGCGGGACTGGAACTTTTTTTGGTGATTGTGCCAAATACAGCCGTGTACCTACTGTAAGTGGGTATTTAATATAACTGTACATAATTACTCTAATAATTAAGAGCGGTGGTTTGGGATGAATAATATATTTTTTCACCGGAGATTTCTCAGCTATAGAACTAATAGAAGTCGTATCTAAAGGTTGACGGTTAATATGAATTATAAATTAAAGAAAATGTTCATACTTTTAATAAATATATAATTGAGTAGATTTATATCGGAAAAACTGAACGCCAATGACGAGACTTGGACCCGCGACCAGTCCGGGCGAACGCTTTGACCAACTGGGCTGTTCACTCAGACGCGTCTCAGACATTCAAAATTCTTCTTTACAATTGTCTTGGGACGACGGCGGTGAGCTTACTATGTCCATGAGCATACTGATTGCTTTTTATTTTTTTTAATATAATTCGTCATACTGTCGAAGGCTTACGCAAAAAAATTCATTGAAATAAAATCACATTCAGCCCGACGTTTCGGCTACTTTTCATCTTTTGCACCCCGGGACCATGACTGCTAAAAAGTAACCGAAACGTCAGCTGGAAGTGCAGTAGTAAAGTCAGTCAGTAGATCCCGGACTCTGCAGTTGTTATCGGTTCACAACGCTAATATGATGATGATGAATTTGATTAAAAATGACATCTTGTCTGTTGTTGATCAGTTCGGGGTATTCATTTCTCCTCGGATGTTTGTCTTCATTAACTGCAAAAAAAATAATCGATCTAAATTATCGATTAAGATAGGAAAAAGTGAATCGTTCAGGCGGGACTCGAAACCGCGATCTTTACCTTACAGGGGGAATGCTCTGACCACTGAGCCATCTACCGACACTCATACGAACTATCGAAAACAATGAATGATGTTTCAATCATTTTTAAATATTGTTTTTTGACTACTCCGCCCAAACAAAAATTAATGATTCTTATCTTATTTTCGGAAAACCATTAAGCGATTTCCATACGATTACCATATAAACATCTTTATGGCAGTCGTTACGGGTAGTTGAAGCCCTAAAAAGTTCGACTAATGTAGCTACAGAACTTCGATATTGCTAAATAGTTTAAAAGTCAGATAAAAATCGCGTCTCGGAAAACAACGAACTTAGAACCCAACTGAAACGGAAAAAGGCTCAGAAAATTATTGTAAAGATTTACATAGAATCGTCACTGTGGCAACCCAGAGGGCCTCTGACCCTGGCCGACACACATGCGATCTGCTACTGCCAATAGACTAAATTGACGGAGGTTTTGGTTGGCAACACTAACAGAGATGTCAACAGAGCCCGCCAAAAGTTTAATCACCACGAGAGGTTGATCTTTTGTTCATTGTTAACGTGATTAAAGCAAACTATAATAAAATTGTGATTGTGACAATAAACGTTCGCGTAATAAATTCGTGAGGTGTTGTGTTATTCAAAACCATCTTACATACCTTTCCTCCGACCTACAACACCCCGATATTGGTGACCCCGACGTGTGGTATTTATACGCCACACTGATGAGTAAATAATAAGGCCTGTTACCTTTACTTTCTCTTCATAAGAGAGGGCAGTCTTCGTCAGGACGTAGGCGAGTTTAGCCCAAGCAGCCTCTACGGTCATGTCGTATGCCGGCACTACACCACATTCTAGCAGGAGCTGTTGAAAAGTATCCAGATCAACAAATCGTAAGCAAAATTGTAATTTTCATCAAAAGGATTAACGATCAAATAGGTGAGATCTATGTATGTAGGTACTTCTTAAGTGAATAAAATTTTGAAGCAATTAGTATACTAGTTATTCAATTAATCGATTATGAATGGGAAAAGTTAATCGCTCAGGCGGGATTGAAGCCGGGACCATTCTCTTACAGTAGGGTCCGGTCGGATCGTCGCTTTAAGTCTTAATGATAAAAATGCATGGTCATCATAAGCTTTTGCTAGCTCGCAGAAAGTAAATTTGTTCAAAATTAAACCACATTTAAAAAAAATAGTTATCTTGTTCACTGAGTTTCTTGCATCTTCCTACTTACCGAAGCAGCGAAAAAAAAAAAAAATATTTACTCTATTTAATATTATTTAAATTATTTCTTGACATAATTGAGAAATTTCAACGTTTATGTGCCTGAATAAACGAAATGGATTCTTTGATTGATTCTTGATTCAAGACGGTTGAATAGGAGAATTTGGAACGATTCAGGGGAGGCTCTGTAGCTCGACAGTCAGAGCATTCCCCCGACAAAGGACTGGTCCCAGGTTCAATCCCGCCTGAGCGATTCCCTTTTTCCATTCTTGATACGTCTTAAATGTTTAAATGAATTTCATCACCGCACAATCGAGAAAATTCATGGAAAGAGATTTCAATTCAGAGAATGAATAGATACTCTTCAATAAATGACCAAACTACAAAGTAAGTTGTTAATGAGTTTGAGATTAGAAAAGAGAAAGAATAATAAGATCATTTTATTTTGAAATAGCGGGGGAGCTTGATGATTATAATAATATAATCTACGAATAATATAATTGAATTTTTATCTAAAAGTAGAAGAAACTAAAGATATGACAGGATCGGAGCATGCGCAAACGTGTTTTATACATACTTATATCGTCTCTGCCTACATCCTTATAAGAATAAGGTATGACACTATGTATGTTTCTAACTACTCATGCCAGTACTACTCCTGTACCTTCCGTGGGTGTGGTAGCCATTTCTCAGGCTCCCTCTCCGCACACACCTTAAATCGCTCATCCTGGGCACCCTGGTCAGGATAATGGGGCAATATTTTTAAATTACTGTATTGTGATCGGTCCTCATTACGTACACACATATATTCACGCCTGTAAATCATCAAAGGGGTAGGTAATACCCATATTAACTCAGTTGCTATGTTTAGTCAGCTGCGACTGATCTCAGCCAATTAGCTTAATCAGCCGTTCAATTAGCGGCCTGAATGATGTTCAGTCAGTTGATTAAACGGCTAGGCAAATGACTTGGATCGATAACGTTTAATTACTTTCCTAGTCAATTAATCAAACAGCTAAGAATTAGCCTTATACGGCGTAGTTATCAAAAAAATAACCGCTCCGCTCGGCGCCCGCATTAGCCTTCTAACCTGACCTATCCAAATCGAATCGCGCAGCTATCTCAAGAAACCAATCACTAATTTTCTGTGAATACACCTGTATTTACCCCCTCGTTGATTTACAGGCGTGAGTATGTGTGTGCGTAATTTTCTATCTTATTTCGGGGTGGTGCCTGTTGTAATAAACGTTACAGGTAAATATCATTCAGGCCGTTATTTGAATGAGCCGTTTATTCACCAGCCTAGGCAGTTAATTAGTTAGTTAGTTAAGCTTGTTGGCTGTGACATATCTAATTAGTTTAAGTTTATGTAAAAGTTTTATTGTTTTTGTAAGCTGTTATTTATTAATAAGTTTCCTTCTGTCATTGATTTAGGTAATCATGTAATCATAGTTGCAAGTGTGTGAATAAATAAATAAATATTTTGCCAACTTTATTTTTACGTCTGACGCGACGTAGGGAAATTGTACATTTTGGAATTTCAACGTTACGTGAATTTAACTTCTTAACTTGATAAACTGAAAGGGAAGATATAGGCCTATTATAGCCGCTAAGCGAGCACTTAGTCATGGGCTGTTAATTAGCTGTCGAATGGAGAACAATCCTTTCCTTTAGTTACCCTTTTTTACCCTCTACAACATATACGGGAAGAGATTCGGTGGCCTTATTCTTCTACCCTGTTAACCAATACGGTAACGCAGCAGTACTTGATAAGAGTGTAATTTTTTTTTGAACGGCACTCCGTTATGAGTCTCGATGTATACAGCCCCTCTAGACAAGTGGCAATTCGCTAGCCAGCGTTTGGTGGAATAGAATGACGAATGTATGGGATTTGACGTATATGATAGTCGTTAACGCATGTCAAATACGTCATTCTATTCCATCAAACGCCTGCTAGCAAATTGCCACTTGTCTAGACGGGCAGATTTGACAGATTATATAGACAATCTGTCAAATCTTTGAATCTGTCCTCAGCCCCTCTAGGCAAGTGGCAATTCGTTGACCGGTGCTAGAATTTTGGAATAGAATGACGAATGTATGAAATTTGACATTTATGACATACGTTAACGACTGTCATATACGTCAAATCCCACGGCATGCATTCGTTATTCTAATCCATCAAACGTTGGACAACGAATTGCTATTTGTCTAGAGGGGCAAGTAAATCATAATTCAGGAATAGTGTTGTTCTAAAATACGGGCTTTAGAGAGCCTAAATATCGAGTTAAAAGATTCCGTTATAAACTGTATGTAGCGGAATCTTTCGGAATTATGTATGTAAGTTACATACAAACTAGCCATACAAATATCACGAAGTTAATACCTACCAGACCAGTTTCATACAAGGGCTTGGCGAGGACCGTCCCATTGATGCACTGCGTGACGTTGACCACAAGGACTTTGTTCCTCACCGCATTCTCTATCTCTTGGTAAATCTCCTTGCGTTTGATGGGGATGTTCCCATTGCCGTACGTCTCAAGCACCACACCTGGAGAAACACACAGTTAAATGTACCTTCTGTTTCCGTTCTGGTTCAGGCAACACACAGAAACCCATACCTTTTTATATTTTTATACCACTTAGGTGGTAGACAAGCGCACGGCCCACCTAATGGGAAATGGTTACCGTGGCCTATGGACGTATGCAACACCAGGGGCGTTACAATCAAGCTGCTGCCCTGTAGAAACCTTCGAATGCCATAGATGTTCGTGTGACAACCGGGACCAACGGCTTACAGGTTTTGCTGATTTTCGATATTTTCCGTGAAGCGACTATCATCTGAGGTTGTGAACTTGGCGATATTGAAGTATTGCAGTTAGACCAGTTGTTTCTTGAAGAACCCCATATTGTAGTCGCTTGGGAATACCACAGCAGGAAGTTCATTCCACAACCTGAGCGTGCGTGGGATGAAGTTCCTTTCAAACCGTACGGTGCGCACAATTTCCGGTCGCAATATGTGAGGATGAATTCCCTGCCTATGGCGAGTGGTGCGATGATAGAATGTAGCGGTAGGCATCATGTCAAACAATTCATTTGAGCACATATCCCTTCATACAGACTTAAGACTATGAACCAGGGGTTTAAATAGAAAATAGGGGAGCTCCCCTTCTTTATTCCTCTTTATCTTAGCGTTAATCCGGGTCGCATCCGATGCTTTCACCTTGGAGTCTGAGGTCCGCTTTTCTAGTCTAACCGCGGGTTTGACTGATCTTCGACATTTTCCGTGAAGCGACTGCCATTTGTCTTTCACTGCCTATTTGCGATATCGAAGAATTGCAGTTAGACCAAATTGTTTAATTTTTTAGGGGTCCAACTACCCGTACCTAACGGCTGCCATAGATGTTCGTATGACAACCGGAACCAAAGGCTAAACAAGTTTCGCTGATTTTTGATATTTTCCGTGAAGCGACTATCATCTAAGGTTGTGAACGGCGATATTGAAGTATTGCAGATAGACCAGTTATTTGACCTTTTAGGGCTCCAACTACCCGACTACCATAGACGTACGGGGGGAGACCGGGATAGATCAATACAAATTCATGCATAGAAATATTTGCATTGAGCGAGAATCGAACCCTTTTCCCTTACGTAGCAGACGCGTTCACTACCGCCACGCCTAAGAGGAGCTCCACTGTTGGAGAAGAACAGGAATTAACGTGCCTTAAAGAGTAAACAAAGAATATGCCGTCATCTGGCCGGACGATGGCGGGGTAAATTAAAAAACACATTGTTCGCCTGAAACTTCGGTCCGCAAGCCCGCAACTTTGTATGCAGATACATATAGCTATAGTAGGCCTATCACTATGATGGCAAAGACTTGGGGCTGCACATGTTCTCCGAGTGCCCGACGTGAGAGACACCGAGGCATAAGATAGTGGCGGCCCGCCGAGTCATTAATTTGAATAGATTGATTGCCATACATTGACGACCGTCATTAACGTTTAAATACGTGCCAATTCCATACATTCATAATTCTAGTCTACAATACACTGCCCAATGAATTGCTACTTGTCTCTGGGGACTGGTCTTTTTAAGGCATGCGCGTATGAAGTTATGCATTTTGCTTCAAGAACTGTTTGCAATGAGGTTAGTCTCAAGGGTAAAAATGTCTGGTTACCTTCCATCCCAGTGCATACAGCCTTGATGACTTCAGGAGTGATTGTTGGAGCCACTTTTAAGATGTAGACCTTCCTGCAGAGCTGGTCGTGCAGTCTGCACTCATTGGGCACGGAGCCTGGGGCGTGGATCAACATTTTGTGGTCTACTTCTAGAGTAGCCTTGGCTTCCAGCAGTGCCGGATAGTTCGGAGTGTCGAATGCGTAGATTCTGGTGTTCGAGACTTTCTTTACTCTGTAAGAGAGATTTTTTATTCTATAACTAAGTACATACATTTATTACTGCCAAGTCAACTTCACCAAGTAGGTACGACACACGTTGGCTTCATCTGCAGATTGATAGACAAGACTCTGAAATATTCATCTTCTCGATTGAAACCAAAAAGGCAATTGCTACCTTAAAAGTGAGTGGAGTAGAATATAAGTAGGGCCACTCCATCTTTTCCCGTGGATTTCATAGAAAGCGACTGAATGCGCCCACACATAAACAGTACGCCTACAATTTTTGACCTGGGCCCTGATTATGCTAATATTTTGTTCATAGCAAAACCACTGCGGTGCCACAGACACTGCAACCAATGCCATTTAACTTTAGACTTCACTTAAATACTGTTAAAGTCTAAAATTAAATGACAATCTTGTAAAAAACAATCTAAAATTTAATGACATTTTACACGTTGTTGTTGTTAGTGATGTTATTGTTGTGTTAGTGACATGACAGTGGTTTTGTTATGTCATACAATTAGCAGAATCGGGGGCCTGTCCGGTGGCCTCAGTCCTAAGTCGATAGCGCCCATACAAAGCGATTTTAGCCTGCAGGCAATTCCCTGTTGTCAATTTTGCGACCACACACTAGTAGTTGTGAGTCGACAATTACCCGCCGTACGATCGCCTGCCGGTGTGTGCTCGTTCGCCTTGACGGCCTAGGGTTCTCCGGAATCGTTTGGCGACCACACACTATCGAATCGTAGTAGTCGTCAGTCCTAAATCGTTAACGAAACTGTGAGTGTGTGTGTTATTGCGATTAACTGGCAGATTTATATCGTCCAGCCGTCGTCGTCTGGTAAACTGATAGTGAGCCATAAGGGACATTACTATTAACCATGATATCCATTCGACAGTAAACATACAATCCATGACAGAGTGCCCGCGTACGGCAATAGGCTCGTGCCCTGTTGGGGGATGTGGGACCGAAAATTATAGTTGGCGAAGTGTGGATGTTAATACAACTAGGCCTACACTTTCAGAGATTTATAGGCGTGAATATATGTAAAAGCAACATAAGTAAATAAAAAAATGATCACCCATCCTAAGACTGACCTGGCTAATATGTATCTATTAATCAGGTCGGTTACTACTTAACCACGAGCCCCAGAACGTATAGGTGATATCATTATTAAGTTTTATATTTGACCTGGTCCCTCTGAAGAGCCTGGCTCCGAAGAATACTGTTACTTCAGGGATGTGCAGCGTGGCTGAGATCATCACAGCGCAGAATAGGTTGTTATTGCCGTCACTCCGCGGTTGGAATATGGGCACCTGGAAATGGTAATGTCATTATTTTAACTAGCAACACCCACTGTTTCGCTCGCTTGAAAGTCCGATCCCGTTCTCGTGGGCCATCATCCTCACAGCAAAACCCCGGGGCCCTGATTCAGCTATATGAAAAAAAAAACATGGCAACACCACTGCGGTACCACAGACACTGTAACCTATGCCATTTAACTTAAGACTTGAAGAAGTCTAAAATTAAATGACAATCTTGTAGAGTGAATGAAAAATGTTATAATCTCTTTCTCTTTTCATTTTCGACTTTAATACTCAGCTTTAATGTCTAAAATTTAATGACAATTTATGCAATGTCAGCGGTATGACAGTGGTTTTGTTATTTCATAAAATTAACAGAATCGAAAGCCCGGTTCGCTCGTACTTTGGAGCCAAAGAGAGACTTCTTTTTAACGTGCGCAATATCCCTATGGATACTCTTCCTGCCGGAGCCGGCGGAGATGGTTATGTCGGACTCGACCCGCTAAACGCAGGCCGTATGTGACACATGTCACGCAGACATTATTTGAATGAATGAATGAATGAATGGAGGAATGAATGAATAAATGAATGAATGATAATTTATTAGCACGAAATTATCATTCATTCATTCTTTCTTTCAAATAATATCTGAGTGACAAGTGTCACAGACGGCTTATTTGAAAAATTACGGGCATATATGCGTTATAGGGGTGATCGGAGTTTCAATGTATGCCGCAAGCCAAGCCGGGCGGGTCGTCTAGTGTGTAATAAATCTACATAATGAATGCAAATGGTAATAATTTGCCAAATAAAAAGAAAATATCATAAAAACCTGAGCTCCTGTCAGCACAACTGTCTTGCCCACTGACTCCATCATGAAGGATAGTACTGAAGCGCCATATGCTGTAGTGTCAGTACCATGTAGGACCACGAAACCATCATAGTCGTGGTAGAATTTCTGAAAGAATAACATATCGATAGATTTTTTATCTCATAGACCCATGACCCCTAAAATTCGTACATCGGGGTATAGGTACTCATGTATTTTACCTCTGGGATTCAAATGAAGTTTATGTTTGTTTTTTGAAGTGAAAACTTCTTTAGCGGCGTTGGATGGGTGTAAAATGTTAAGGAAGCGTCAGGATTAGTTGACCTTTGAACCGTAACCGACGACTGACGTCAAACAAGATTAGGTAAAGACTATCTATTTTGCAATTTACTGTACATAGCGTCGTAGCTTAAACGGTAAGCACTTCGACTGTAAGTCCTTATTCATATTCTGTCCTCCGTGGTCCTTATAGTTTCAGATAGTATCGGGTTCAAACCACCTGGCCTTCTGAAACTTTTTGTGATTATTTTTTCTTTTTGTAATTTATTATTTTTTATGATTATTTTTTCTTTCTGTAATTTATTACTTTTTGTGTTTATTTTTTCTTTTCATAATTTATTCATTTCTTCTGACAGAAAATTAGCTGAAAATAAGTGATAGGTTCTATGATTAGCGCTATATTATAGGTATGGTATGGTATGTTCTTTTTTATCTTCTTCTATGTTTTTTTTTTTTTTTTTTTTATAAATAGGACACGTCAATTTGACTTTACCTCGCCTGATGGTAAGCTGAAGGTAAAGTCTCAAGAAAGAGGGCCACCATTATATACACGTGCCATGTTAACAATGGTGGCACTCAGCTTGACGGCCTCATCAGATGCTTTTTCACGCCCCGCTTAAAGGACCCGGGACTGTAGGAAGAGGGAAACACGTGAGCTGGCAAGGAATTCCAGGTCTTAATGGTGCGACAAAGGAAAGAGTCACCGAACCGCTTGGTTCTTGAAGGAATGTTCTGCACCGTATAGGGGTGACATCTAAGTCCTGCACGTGTCGTCCTGTATAGGAAGGGGGAGGGTGGGACTAATTGGAATAGCTCTTCAGAACATTCACCGTGGTAGAGACGGTAAAAAACTATATAACGAAGAAAGAAAAAAAGAAAATGTTTTCACTTCTGCCGGCACTCCCAGAGTGCAACCCGTCTTTTTTTATACCTGTGGGTTTCTAATTAAGTATATGTTCCTTTTTTATACCTCTGGGGTTCTAATTAAGTTTATGTACCTTTTTTATATGTACCTCTGGGGTTATAATTAAGTTTATGTTCCTTTTTTATACCTCTGGCGTTCTAATTAAGTTTATGTTCCTTTTTTATACCTCTGGCGTTCTAATTAAGTTTATGTTCCTTTTTTATACCTCTGGGGTTCTAATTAAGTTTATGTTCCTTTTTTATACCTCTGGGGTTCCAATTAAGTTGAGGATAAATTCCCTGCTGGCTCGCCACAGTGTGGTGTGATGATAGAGTGTAGCTCTGAGCATCATGTCAAACAATTCATGTGAACACCATACATACGCTAAAATACACAGTGAGGCAAAGTCTCTTACTGTGGAGTCTGAGCGGCTCCACACTGCCAGTAAGTATGGGATCTGGTTCAATTTGCCGGCTAGTTGAATGCTTAAGCCGTTTCTCATAGGTTGGTACATTACGTACATCTATACAAAAACTACTAATTTAGTTGCATTACATAAATGCATTTATTTATGCATTTTTTTGTTTTTTTTTTCTTTCTGATCCTTCAGTCGGCTCAATGTAAATAATAAAATAAAACTAAATAAATCGCGTTCACACGCGTCTTACGGCTGCAGCAATAGGAACCCAGTTCAGCATCTGCCGGACCAAGAGGACCTGGCGCTGGTTTTCAACTGGGACCTAATGTACAATGTCTTTCAACGACAAGATTCGTTTGACTTAAAATAACTACTTATTCATTACCTACTAATTAATTAATGAAAATTTATTTTGTAAATTTGCCGTTTCGTGTTTGCATCGTACGGCATTCCAGATTTGATACGCAGTATGAATTTAAATTTGCTAGGACCACAACACGACGTTATTATAGCATATGTGTACCCGGTGTGCGCTGTCATATGCAAATATACCTATTGCACATTCAGATTAGACAGTGCGAGGAAGTGAAGTTCAAAAAATAGTGCTAAACATAGATATAGTATTTTTCTTATATCTATGGTGCTAAATAACAATATTATTACTTGGGACGCCACAAGGACGCCACGGACGCCGCTCCCAAGGCAACGAGCTCCTTGGCAACCAGCTGCCAAAAACTGTCAAAATTTTACAGTGCTGTTATATTGTTATGGTTTTCATTTATTTAATAGTTTTTTCGTGTATATAGTGTTTGTGGGACTATGTTTTAGTTTTAAGTATCTTAAGTGCCCGTTTTTCTTTTATATAACATACTTATGTTACACGATAGTGATGTGGAGGTAAGTCAACCTACTGCATCGCTTTCGCGTCATCTGACGTAGGAACTATGTTAGATGACACTACCTTCCGCATCGCGACGTGCCTCCGCTTAGGTGCACCGTGTGTTTCTCCGCATCGATGCCGTTGTGGAGAAGCAGTTGATCGACTTGGACACCATGGCCTGTCGTGCTGCAAGAGCACTGGGCGAATTCCACGGCACGCCAGCCTCAACGACATAATCCGCCGTGCTCTGGTCACCGCCGGTGTGCCAGCTGTGCTTGAACCAAACGGTTTGGCGCGCGACGATGGTAAGAGACCATGGTATGTCATTAATGCCTTGCAAAATGGGTAGGACTCTGGTGTGGGACGCAACTTGCGTCGACATCAATGCCCCTACCCATTTATCTGGCACGGCTGGCTGTGCTGGTGCTGCTGCAGCTTCTGCAGAGGCTCTTATGCGGCGCAAATATTCCAATCTCATTGGAGATTAATAATTTGTGCCGTTTGGAGTCGAAACGTTTGGGCCTTGGGGTCCGAGCGCCCGCAATCTCTTCAGGGAGATTGCGAAGCGTATGGTCGACGCTTCTCGTGACTAGAAGGCTGGCCTCTTTTTAGGTCAGAGATTAAGCATTGCCATACAACGTGGTAATGCTGCCAGTCTCCTGGGAACACTTCCACAAGAGGCATGCGATGCGGATGAATTCCACGATGCATTTTAACTTTTAGTTTTCTTTTTTAGTATTGTGTAGTTATTTAGAAATGTAGTTTTATAACCATTGTTATGTTAGTTTATCGCGTTTGAATCCATAAGTTATTAAATTTATTTCTCCCTATATTCAATCAAGTAGTAGAATTGGTTTTGTTCAAAAGTAACAATAGAAATATGCTTGACATTTATCAAATTATACCTAAGTCACAGTAAAGATAATAGTACTAGCGTATCTAAGTAGATCACTCGTGGGCAATAAACGCCTACATTTATCTAACACTGATTACAATAATAGCATTACATTTATAACAGAGATATACAGGAAAGTACTCAATATTATCCAGGGCCTGATACCTGTTGCAAAAATACATGTACGATAGTGGCTGTACCAGTTAAATACTTTCAAAAAATTAATGGAAAGCCACTATTTTAACCAGATTTAAATCGGATTAGGTGGGGTTTCTCAGATGAGGCGGACACACGATGTGAATGTAGCTCCCCTACGGATTCGTACTTACCTGCTGACATGTGCTACTTGCCCGAACACGTGTACACCGGATCACTGGAGCAACTCACGAGTGCCTCTGAGAATATTATCAGGGTAGCTGCATACCGGGCAACTAAATATGACACGCTATGCCATCGACTCGACATCATCATCATCATCAATTAGACGTTATCCTGATTGTATCCGAGGCCAAGATGCCCTCGGAGCTCAGGGTCTGCCTTCCGGCTCTTACTCCTCCAATTCGCACGATCTTGAGCGTCCCTCGTAGTGACACTATTTGCACGTATGTCACCTCCACGATGTCAAGCTTGATGACTTAAGAAATGTGGATGACTTCTTGGGTCTACCGCTTCTAATGGGACACGGCGGTGGCGCCATTGCCAGGCATTTGTATACCCACGTAGCCTGGCTATGGCCGCAAGACGTGGCCACACCAGCGAAGGTGACTCTTTTGTTTTTTTTCTGCGATGTCACGGACATGAAGGCTTCCATGGATGCGAGAGTTCCTCACGCGATCTTTACGCGTGACTCCGCACATCCATCGCGGCCTTTTCATCTCCGTGACACGCAGCTTCTGCTTGTATCGCTCCAACGGCGGCCGTGCCTCAAAACCGCGTAAAAGGATAGGCCTGACAATCATCATTCTTATAGACCGGCCCCTTTAACCTGACTGGTACTTTAGGATCGTATGTGACGCCAGTCATTTCCCGTCACTAGGCCCACGCGGCGGCAATAAGTGCCTTGACATCGTAGTCGATGTCACCAGTAACGTGAAGTTCAGATTCCAGGTCATCATCATCATCATATCAGCCATACGCAGTCCACTGCTGAACAAAGGCCTCTCCCATAGACTTCCAGAATGACCGATCTAACGCAGCCCGCATCCAGCGCTTCCCGGCGACCTTGATGAAGTCGTCCTTCCACCTGGCCGTTGGGCGTCCTACACTACGTTTGCCCGTACGCGGTCGCCATTCCAGAACTTTTTTGCTCCATCGGCCATCTGTTCTGCGCGCTATGTGTCCCGCCCACTGCCACTTCAACGAGCTAATCTGCTGGGCTACGTCGGTTACTTTTGTTCTCCTACGGATATCATCATTTCTGACGCGATCACGTAGGGAAATACCGAGCATAGCCCTTTCCATAGCTCGTTGAGCGACTTTGAGTTTGTTTAAGAGACCCATAGTGAGGGACCACGTTTCAGATCCGTAAGTCATCACTGGTAACACACATTGTTTAAAGACTTTCGTCTTCAGGCACTGAGGTATGTCGGACGAGAAGACATCTCGTAGCTTCCCGAACGCTGCCCAGCCGAGTCGGATTCGTCGATTTACCTCGTCTTCGAAGCTGGAATTGCCTACCTGGATCAGTTGACCCAAGTAGACGTACTCGTCAACAGCTTCTAAGACTGAGTCCCCAACATGAACCGGTAGAGGCGCAACATGGACATTTGACATAACCTTTGTCTTGTCCATGTTCATCTTAACCTGTTGGGATACTCTGTTGAGGTCTTCGAGCATGATGTTCAAGTCTTCCAGCGATTCTGCCATAATGACAATATCGTCGGCAAACCGAAGGTGAGTGATATACTCGCCGTTTATGTTGATGCCACGTCCTTTCCAGTTCAGTAGCTTGAAGACGTCTTCCAAGGCAGCCGTAAACAGTTTCGGAGAGATCACGTCACCCTGTCTAAAGGCGCCCACTCACTAACAGTTTACCGGACGATATAAATCTGTCAGTTAATCGCAATAACCCACACACTAACAGTTTCCTTAACGATTTTGGACTGACGACTACTACGATCCGATAGTGTGTGGCCGCCGAACGATTCCGGACAGTTCTAAGCCGGACAGTCCTAGGCTGTCAGGGCGAACGAGCACAACGGGCCTGTCGATCGACGTTTCGTGTCAGTTTTTACTAAGATTTTATTCCTTTTTTGTACATACTCGTCTATATTTCTTATGCACATAGTCCATAAGGTTCAAAATAGCTAACACCTATTTCTCACAATGATTAGTACATACTTATATAAGAATAACGTAGTGCAAGCCATTTTCAACCTTATTGACATCACAACAAATCTAGTTTTTTTTCTTATATTCGTGATCAGCAGCATTTATTTATGCGAAAAAACATGTAATTAAGAAAATGTCAATAAGGTCGAAAATCGCTTGCACTGTTTCGTACTCTCTATGTAACTGATATTAGACCATTACCGGCAGGCGATCGTACGACCTAAAACTGACGACTCACAACTGCTAGTGTGTGGTCGCAAAACTGACAACAGGGAATTGCCGGCAGGCTAAAATCGCTTTAGTGTGTGGGCGCTATCGGCTTAGGACTGCAGGTCGCCGGACAGATCAGGAACTGCAGGCGGACTGTTAGTGAGTGGGCGCCTTAACGCCCCTTTTCAGTTGAATTGGTTTCGTGCTCTGTTCCTGTACTCGGACCGACATAGTGGCGTTCTGGTATAATCACTTCAACACTTCGATATACCGGTGATCTATCCGGCACCGCTGGAGAGACTGTAGCACGGCCCATATTTCGATCGAATCGAAGGCTTTCTCATAGTCCACGAATCCTAAGCAGAGAGGCCGGTTATACTCTTTGGTCTTCTGTATAACCTGCCGCAGCGTGTGGATGTGGTCCATGGTACTGTAGCCTTTTCGGAATCCGGCTTGTTCGGGAGGTTGGAAGTCATCGAGCCTGTTGGCGAGACGGTTCGTAATAACCCTCGAAAACAACTTGTAAATGTGGCTCAGGAGCGTGATGGGCCTATAATTCTTCAACAAAGTATTATCACCTGTCTTAAAGAAAAGGACCACCTTACCCCCGTTCCACGCTTCCGGCGTTATGCCTTCGTGTAGGACGGAATTGAAGAGCTTCTGAAGGACCTTCAGTACCGGCGTTCCGCCCGCTTTCAAAAGCTCTGCTGTAATTCCGTCTTCACCCGCCGCTTTATTATTCTTTAGCTGTTTGAGGGCCATCCTAATCTCGTACAGGCTGATGTCCGGGATGTCTTCGGTATAATGTCGGGTAAGCTTGGCTCTTGGATCTTTAGCCATGCCAACTGGCTGCGTTACAGACGTATATAGCTGTCCATAAAACCTTTCGACCTCCCTAAGTACCTCTGCCGTTGTCGTTGCCATGCCGCCATCCTCCGTCTTCAGCTTCGTCAACCGGCTTACTTAACCTGATTCGTGCAATCGTGTTGAGTTTAAGTATTCTGCCTTCGCCACATTTGGCTTCAGACTGAAAATGATGAATTGAGGATAGAAGTCTACCACTCACCATTGACTTATCAGTCTCCACTATTAACTTAGCGATAATCAAGAAAAAATTGTGTAATATAATAAGGGTTATTGAAAACCTCTCGCGCAGTTGCTCTGCTCTATATTTATATATGTGTCTGTTGTATCTACGACTAACTCAACCAAATAAAGCATACCTTTATGTCCCTTGCTTGTCTGATCCAATCGTCCATCGTGAAGTCGGAAGAGTCTTTTAGTTCTTCATATTCGTAAATTTTGTATAAAACTTTCAAGTCAGTGTCCTTGCCATCTGAAAAGCATATGATTAAGTAATATGGGTGATACCATGATAAACCAAGCGGTAATTAAAAAAAGTTGATTAACCACTTATAGATAAGTAAGTAATAATTGACTGATAGACGCTTTTCATGACCAGAAATATTAATTTTTACTAGATATTAAGTATTTCGCAGCCAGAGAACTGAGGCGTCTGAGGACGTTCATTGAACGGAAATACTGAAAAATGCGCAGGCTAGAGAAGGAAATAAAACCCTGTACCAACCCGTCTGGCTATCGTTAAAACAATAGGCGAAAGATAGGCTAATTGATTGATTGAGGTATGACGACCTACTCTGGATTTCCTCCATCACATCCTAATAATAGGTCGTTCCATATGAAATTGCCGTTTTATCGAAGAAATTGGAGGAAAACCAAATTGCAGTACCAACATTTTTTTTAGGAATGACAAATCCAATTTTTTTGAATTGAAAACTTCTTTAGCGGTGTTGGTTAAAAATTGTTAAACTCGCGCGTCAGGATCACTTGACCTTTGAACCGTAACCGACGACTGACGTCATACAACATTAGCTATAGACTGTTTATTTTGCAAGATACGATAAGAAGCTTCGTAGTTAAGCAGTGAACGCTTCGACTATAAGTATTTATGGTTTCAGATAGTACCGGGTTCGAACCTAGGCTTTTTTGTGATTATTTTTTCTGTTTGTAATTTATTAATTTCTTCTGACAGAAAATTAGCAGACAATTATTGATAGGTTCTATGATTGGCGCTATATTATAGGTATGGTATGGTATATATATGGTTCTTTTTATCTTCTTCTCTGTATATAACGAAAAAAGAAAGAAAGAAAACGTTTTCACTTCTGCCGGCACTACCGGAGTGCAACCCGTGTTTATATATATATATGTACATATATATACATATATATGAATTATGATTTATATATATATATATGAATGAGACAACATTAAGCTAACAGCAACTTTTATTAAATTTTTGAAAAGTGACAGCTGTAAAATAGTAATACGAAATTTATCATCAAAATGGAAAATAACATTTAGGAAGATAACATAGATAACATTTTGAAGATCGAATTTAACTTATCAAGCGGCAACAATAACACAATTTATTACAGACTTGTAAAAATTCTTGAAATCAACTTTCAAACAAAGTCAAAGCCTGCCAGAAATGCACATATTTTACTATCAAACTCTTTGTTTTATGCTTTCTAAGTTCTATCGTAGTTATAGGTAATAGGCGGTTATTCGTGGCCTTCTAACCTAACCTATCCAAGTCGAGGTACTCTGTGTCGGGGTGTTAACCATAATAACGTTTTTTGTATATTAAACTTCAACTTATTAAGCAAAGGAGCTTCAACAGTACTTGGCCCTGCCAAAGCTTCGTCGGACATCGTGAATTTGGTAGTAATATTAATCTTTGTGTAAGACATTATCTGGTGACCAGTTATCTATTTTGAAAATTAAAATGAATATTTGTACTATGCGTGCAATAATTCTACTATTTGTTTATTTATTTAGGATCATAATATGATTTACTTTAGGACTCTTTTTATAAAGTCAATTTAATTGCTTTGAAGTTATATATTTTATTTGGTGCTTAGGCTAGGGTCTTAAAAATATTTCAGGTGACCGTCTAAATTATACCCATTAAATTACAGAAATAACGAACTCATGAATCTGTAAGAAAATTTAGGCAATTTCATATGTAACGACCTAATATCTACTTTCCCTCTCTCCTCAGCAGTTGTGAGTGATACCTCATTGGTCTACGGTAACCGCTTATCATCATATCATTGGTCAAAAAGCAGCTCACCTGGTATAACCAAGTATTCGCTCTGATCCGTTCCAGCCAAGTGAGTCTGCCAATACTCCTGGTCGTGAAGCTGTGGTAGTTTCCTTATGACCCTGTGTTCAATGTTCTTCTGTGGCACCAGAACTGTGAATTATCATCATGAAAAAACTGGAAAATAGGCTTTTTTACAAACGTTTACTTTAATTGTTAATTATAGACTTTGTTCTATGCCAAATTCGTCGTAGAATTCGATGAAGTATGCTAAAGATAAAACCTTCACGCCTGCCTGCCTGCATAGGAATGGTCAATTAACTAAAAGTATAAAATATACATAGAAGTGTCAAGTAATAATAATATTATTATAAGGTGGAATAAATTATAGTATGCTGCAGCCGATTGATCCAAAAAATAATCAAAATTATTTAAAGTAATTTAATTGACAGTAATTAATACAATAAAATGATAACAATAAGAGAAACAGCGTTCGATGTGGTCTCCCCTTTGGTCAATGCGATGGCTCGATGGCAGTCACGTTCCGCGATGTTCAGCAACTCGTGAGTCCCACGGCTGATGCAATTACTTGTTAAGCAGAAATGAGGTATATGTATGATCAGCAATTGCCTAACTGCGCCATGGTATAACATCTCACGCCGTAGTTCAGCAACTATTAAAGGACTTTCGTCGAAAAGTGTGTTGAGTAATGATCTGATGACAAGGTCTCCGAAATCGTCGTCGCCCGGACCTGCGCCACTGAAGATGTCGACCGCAGTGATCGATGAAACATCTGGAACGCAAGTTTCACATGGACCACGGCCAGACAGCCCCGAAGCAGTATATTCTACATACAACGCCGGCCGTGAAAGCCTGAAGACTTATATAGATCTGATGTACTCTTTGATAAACGTGAGTCTGCAGCTTCAGGATTGCCACCTTGGCTTGAGGCTGGGCATTCTAGCTGATCGGCGTCGATATCTTCTAATAAAAACGTAGACAATAAGTACAGTTGCAATAAATAGAACAGCGTACAACGGTATTGTAGTGTGGTATAATGTTGAGATTTGAGACATCCTTAAATTGATCGGAGGCTGCATCAATATCTAAGTATCGCTGGCATGTAGATTTGCCAGATTGATTGAGTTCAGACTGAGTGCAGGCTGCAGAGATGTTTCTTTGAAGTCCATTGGTAAATCAAACGACTTCATAGCTTGACCTTTTATAAGATTATTAATGTTGAATATAGTGTGCTCAGGTATACGTAGAGACCAATGTTTAGGTAACACCGCTAGTTATCTTCCTTGCAATGTTCCATACACGTTCCTTTCACACTATGTCTTCACTTTGGTAGACTTCGGGGATGAGATGGTATGTGCCTATATCATCAATTACTTCCTTATTGAGTGTGACTGAAGTGCGATATGTTGATTCTACTTTCTACTTCGTAATAAGTTGTTGAATACAATCCCCTTTTTTTATAATAGTATTCAGCTTATTTTTCACAGATATACCAAGTAGTTACCGTCGGGCATTCAGCCCTCCATGTACATAAAATCTGCCTCATGTTTTGCTATATAAGGTGAGGGTGAAATAAGGACCTCAAAGTTTGGGTAATAGGTAGCTTGGTAATAGGATTTAAACAAGGCAATCGGAACTTTAAAGACTATTATATTACTAAATTATTGTTACTATAATAAGAATCCAACTTAATTATGTCAAAATAATCACATACTTATTTCCAATATTTCCTCCTTGCCATAGAGGCTTCACATTTTACCTATCATAGATTTCAACGCATTCACATTAAGCATAAAATGATGTGTACTTTTTGTATGAAAGCTAATAGGTTTTCCATTTCTATAATATCATATACCTATACCATGATCGCGTTAATTCCCGTTTTCTTATTTATATTTGATAACTCTTCAATATTGTCACTAAGAATTACTAACATCTACGAAAGATGAGCAAACTTATTTAAATCTAAGTGGGCTACATTTGTAGTATTTAATAATTAAATAACCATTTTAACGATCTTTTCCCGATTTACTACTAAACTATTTAAATTATGTGATTGTTGAGACATCCATTCCTTGCTTACACTGATATGATGATTATACTGTAAAGCTAATTCCTCTTCATTATCTTGAAGGGCATAACTTGCCTGAAATACTTTTTATTATCGAACCTAGTCCATCTATAAGTCCTCGCTTAATGCGACTTGAAACAAACGTTTGTAATTGTTCTGCAACTTTATCTAACTTCGCACTAAGTTATGTAAGATGGGTGAACTAATTTTAGTTTTCAAATGGGGCCGTTACGCATTTAACTGGTTTTGCAATCGAAACTTTTGATCCCATATGTCAATAAATTATAAAAAGGATTCATTTTGAGAAACAATTTTAGCTGGTCCTCATTAAAAATGTTCAGTAAAGAGCCTAAGCAGTTAATTGAACGGCTGATTATGCTAGTCGGCTGCCACATATTATTCTATAATTATCATAAAAATCAGTTTCTACTGCAAATAAGTCAAGGTGAATCACTTCAAAGTGTTTCGCTGGTGGTGAAACCAAATGAAGCTATTTTTTGATAGGATGACGATCGTAAAATACCGAGTCATCCGATACATTAATCGGCAATTTCACTAATCGGAACGAATATGCTGGTAAATATCTTCAGGCCACACGGTAGCCTCTTGTACCGTCAGACGCAGATAATCACCGGACACGGGAACTTCGAGCGGTATCTGCATCTGATGGTCCAACACCCGAGTGCCATCACTGCGACGCGAACGTGGACACGGGGCTGCACATGCTCACCGAGTGTCAGGCATGGGAGACGCCGAGGCGGGAACTTGTGGCGGCCCTGGGGGTGAGAGTGCTCACGCTCTCCACCCTGCTCGCTGCGAGGGTTCACTGATGCGCGGACGCGTGGGCGGCCAGCGCCTCCGGTTCGAGTCTGATAGACCCTCCCTCTCCGGTTTCGAAGCCGGGGGGAGGGGGTATCCGTGGGGATTTCTTCGCGTAAGAAAAAAACATTCCACGAATCATGACCCAAATTGAATTAGATATTTTTGTAATTTAATAGTATTTGCTTCCCCACCAAATATAAATCTGACCCTATCAATCCGTCAAAAACTTATGAAATTTATGCCCGAATAACTTTGTGAAAATCCTCTTTGATAGCGGATGAAGAAGAATCAATAGGAACCTGTGGTATTGCCGGTGACATTTCGTTATAATGAGTATGAACATAATAGACATTATTATTATCAGCGTAAGTATAATAATCGTAGCATTCCGGGTTGAAGTAATTAGACACCCAGTATTGTTCGTAATAGGGGCGATATTCATAGTCAGGACCCACTCATTAAAATTTAATTCACATGATTTGAAATAAATTATTCGGAGGTGGGTTACTTGACTTAGACCAATCATGTCCTCTACATGGCATGGGTTTACTGACAAGATGGTTAACACCACTTAAAGGCGTTCGCCTTTGATGTGACGGACCACTAGCCATATTAGGCATATTACGCGGAGGCAATTTAAAGACATTACTGCGCTCGTTATAGTTAGATGGAAGGGCCCTCAACATCTGGTGTGTTCGTCTGGGTCCTCGAGAAGGTTGTGGTCGATAATTAGGTACTAATTAGGCTTCCAATTCTGTTGAAACTGTGTTGGAGAACACCGTGAAGGTCCAGGGATACCTACATTGTAGTTATTAGGTTTAAAAATTGACATTAAAGTGCGTAGAACATTATGAACTTTCTGATACATGGCAATGTGCATGGCATTTGGTGGCTGTTTCCTGTCTAAAAGTTATCATTACACTGTTGCGAACTATGACCCTGAGTTAACAAAGAAAGATCATTATATAATGCTGTTTCGTCACGTTGATCTGCAAAATTATTGATCAATGCAGTGCGAATTCCATTCCAGTCTGTCGGAATAACATTTAAGTTATATAACCTGGCGGCATTGCCCGTGACTTTATTCAGCATTCCATAAAACAAGGTTTGGTTCTCTAATTCATGTCCCTCGACGCGATTAAAAAATCTGTCATCACATCAACTAATAAACCTAGTTAAAATATTCTGATTTCCATCAAAATCCGGTACTAACCTAAGAGCTTTAAAATAGCATATATTTTTTACATACTGCTCGGCAGCTGATCTTCTTCTTCTTTCTCTAGACTACTTAAATCCCCATTAATATCTAATTTATTTGATCTTATCACCCAAGGAGAGGTAAAATAAAAAGGAAAGCAACACAAGAGCGATTCAAATGTACTCACAATATCATGTCTTGGCATTTCTGGATCAGCATCTATATCTGGATGCATCGGTTACATCTTACTGTGGTTCAGAGCATTCGACAAAGGCTCACACGAAGCGACTATACGGAGGCGACAAAATTGGATATAAGAGTTCTTATACGCGCCCGTACAATTAAGTACCTACAACTGCGCCAATTAAGTATTCTGCAGCCGATTGATCCAAAAAAGTACCAAAATCATTTAAAGTAATTTAATTGAGAGTAATTATAACAATAAAATGATTATAAATAAAAGGTGCGACAAGGTTCGATGTAAGATTCGAAATGGTCTCTCTGTCTAACTGCACCATGGTAAAACAAGTGTGTGTGTTTTTTCTGGCTTCGCCAAAATTAGGAAGCCAAGCCAATCTCACCCACAAGTTGGTATGCCTCGTGATTGATGGAATAGGCTTTGGCGTTGGCACCACTTTTGGGGGAGATTGTTACCGGAACGACTGCCATTCTGAATGCCAACCCTGAGAATAAAGCCTGTGTAAGAGCATCGTTCACCGATAGATGTGGATCCGAAGATCTTGGTAGAGTCCCGTACACCTCTTTTTCCCCACGGATTATCCTCCTCCCCCCCCCTCCCCCTTCCCTTCAGAGCCGGAGAGGAAGGTTATGTCGGTCTTAAACCGGCTAAACCGTACGCCATCTGTAGGTTGCTGTACTTGGCCGAAGGTCAGGTTGTCTTCGACATATCCCTCGCACCCCGACTAACCCAGGGCCATCCCTATCGGCTTGGCCCTCCTCGGGAGAGGAAACTACGGGGTCCCAAACTCGACCCCGGTATGGGGGCCGTGGAGTCCCGTACACCTCCATCGAAAAGAAGTTTATATTCGCTTCGCTGTATCCCTACTCTGAAGGTTCTTTAAAAATAAACCTTACCTCCTTTATCATTCTTCATCATACCAAAAGTCCCACCAGTATATAACACAAGCACTTTCTTACTTTGCACCATTTTAACAGAACAACTAAAAAATTCTAATAATTGCGTCAGAAATATTATCAAAATGTACAAAATCCTTAATAAAATAATGATAATAATTGTTTAAAGTTCTACAAATATATAATTTATATAAATAATATTTATTATTTTATTGTATAATATTGCCGTACGCAACGCGGGGAACGCAACGCATTCAACGTTGAAATGACCTAATAAGAGTTTATCGATAGGTATAGTATAGTCAGTACTCAGTAATAATTGGTTTAGTGACTTGACTCGATGACGATATCGATATAATAATATTTATTAGGTCCTTACCAACTTCTATCAATTAAAGTATTAGACCGCAAGCCAGCGACAGGTTCTCATGACCAATCGCCTCCCGGGAGATACTTCGTACAGTGGTTAAGGAAGTAACTTCCTTAACCACTGTACTAAGTATCTCCCGGGAGGAAATCATTGACCAAAAAATGTGGCTCGTGGACCATATGTACCGATGTTATCTATGTACCTTTTATAGGTAACTAGTTCATTGATGCCTTTGCTGAAAAAATTGCAGAAGCGAGAGTCAACAAAATCTTTGAAGGCGTTTTGGACTGCGTCATCTGAATTGATTTTTTTTCCAATTAAGAAATTTTCCAAATTTTGAAAAAGTGTTAATCGGTTGGAGCAGGGTCCGGGGAGTATGGTGGGTGACGGAGGCATTCCAACCTAACTCTTCTAGTTTCGCCACCGTCTGTTGGGCAGTGTGTGGTCTAGCGTTGTCCTGAAGCTGCAGGGGGCTAGAGCAGTTGACCAATCTCGGCTGTTTAACGGCTAGCTATTTCATCATAGTTTCCAACTATTAGCAATACAGATCAGCTGTAATCGCCTGACCGATCTCAGGAAGGTGTAGTGAATGACTCCAACGCTGGTCCACCAGACACTGACCAGTACCTTTTATGAATCAACTTTCGCTTGGGCAGGATTTGACTGGTTCTCCAGGGTTTAACCACTGTGATTTGCGTTTCCGATTGTCGTATAGGATTCATTTTTCATCACAAGTAATGATACGATTCAAAATCCCCTCGTTATTGTGAAGTTCGAGGAACGTGACGCAGCAGTCGGCGCGTGTTTGTTGGTTGCTTAACTTAGTTCATGCGGAACCCATTTTCCAAGCTCTTAATCTTTTTAAATTTCCTTCAAATGTTTTAAAATGGTTTTATCACTCACACCGAATCCTGCAGCTAACTCTGACGTGGTTTGAGATAGATCCGCTTCCGCGATCAATCTTCATTGACGAGTAGGGTCTCTGGCCGTCCATGAAGTTTATTGTAGAGGTCAAAATTTCTAGAACTTAAGCGTTGGAACCAAAAACTTACTGTGTTTTCTTTAACAGTGGCTTCTCTTTAATAATTCGCCGTACACATCATTAAGCCTGGTGCCTCGATGAAACTCGTATTCTAAAATAATGCGATATTTTAAGTTTTCCATATTATGCACAGAACGAAGTCAAAGCAAAATTAAATAGTTCGCAAACAAATGAATTATCACATTCGAAACACAAATAGATAAGCTTAATATTGAAATGAATTTGAATTTGGAATTCCTAAACTTCTTCATCCTTGCGTTAATTCCAGTCGCATCCGTCTATCATCGGAAGCTATCAACTTGGAGTCTGGGATACTCATCCAGGCATGCAATTTTCGCTTCCTCTTTTTTCATAATTGTCTTCATACATGCTCATCGGTTTTGGATACTCTGGCATGTCCTTTCTTTATAATGCCTTTAATCTGATTGACACTTGAAGATTTTAATTTCAAATTTGTTATAGGTATGTGGCTATTACATTCCTACTTCCTACTAATATTATAAATGTCAAAAAAGTTTGAAAAGATATAACATGTGAACATGTTCGTCATGCAATTAAGCTCTAACATTCAGGTAATCTCACGCTCTAACATTCAGATAATCTCACGTTTTAAAATTGAAGTACTCTCACGCTTTAACATTCAGGTAATCTCACGCTCTAACATTCAGATAATCTCACGCTCTAACATACAGATAATCTCACGCTCTAACATTCAGATAATCTCACGCTCTAACATTCAGATAATCTCACGTTCTAACATTCAAGAAATCTCACGCTCTAACATTCAAGTAATCTCACAGTCTAACATTCAGTTAATCTCAATTTAAGTCAATCAGTACAGATAATCAGTGCTGAATGGAACGTGCTGAAATTTATTAGGCGGCCCTTCTAAAGGGTTCGTTGTAGCCAGGAAACCCGCTGTTAACAGCTGGTTAACAGACGACTCAGGGTGCAGGCTTTCCTTTCGAGGTTTTGGGGTCAGATGGTAGATGGTAGTCGCTTTCGCAAAAGCTAAGACAAGTCAAATCAAGAAACAAAGTACAAAGCAACCAATATTTTGTCCTCCGCACTAGAACGTATCCTGGGCTCGTAAGTACAAGATTTGGATGCAATAAGAGTACCGAGTCCGATTCCCGAGCCCCACAAAATTGTATTAATTACTGTTCTTCTTTCGAATGATTCTTTTTTTCGAATAACATTGTAGCTGATCTTTTAGTATTTCTTATTTTAATAAGTTCAGTAAACAATTTATTTGAACTGTAGGAATCTACCCATTGTTCAATAAGACGTGTAATTGATTTCAATTGCCAAATATATTTCTGATTGGATCACAGTTCACATTCCAAATGTTACACGTAGGCAGCGTTGCCAATGTGTGGGGAATTCCCCAAACTTATGTGGGGCACGCGGGGAATTTAGAAATTTACTCTAGACCTGAACTCAAAAGTAATAATAATAAAGTTAAACGCAACATATCCGGCAGTAAGGTATTACTGATTATTTAACTCTTTTTTGGCAATATCACAAACTAGGCACCAATTATAATCCAACCAACATACATTTTCATCTAAAGTTTGCCTAACAGAAATTGCGTAAAGCGATAAGGCCGCCCTTTGTACATATCTTCTTAATTTATATATATTAAATGCAGATTGTAATTGGCGTACAATAAAGTATACACAGCTCAGCTCTAGACTCGAGTTCGCTATCTAATTTACCCCAAATTATAAACCAATTACTTGCATACCGACGGTCAAAATTATCTCTCGTTGAGAAAAGAAATCTATCATCTCCATCTCTCAGAATGGATGTATGGAGGGGGGGGGGGGGAGGGGCGTCGTAAACGTAAGAATCTGGCAACATCCTGGATAGATTATAAGAAGACTTATGCCTCTGTACCGCATACATAGCTTCTGAGAGTGCCATAGTTAAATAAAATAGATATACCTAACTTTAGCGTCCTTCTTTAGGTTATGTATTGGGTAATGGAAGACGGTCCTTCGCTATCCAGGAGGTTGGCTGTCAAACGACACACACATGAATCGAGAGGGGTATATTCCAGGGTGACAGTGTAAGTCCCCTATGATTTTGTCTTGCACGGAGTACAATACTACAGAATTCAGGGCTAGGCTATCAGTTGCGGAGGAGGAATTACTGACTACAAATAATACGCAATTGATAAAACTACTAAAGATGACTGAAGGTTTAATTAAGTAGTTCTATTAAGATGGAATATGATTTAGACAAGTGTGCGGCCATAATATGCATGTAAAGAGAGGTGGTACAATGTAATCCGAAGGCGTAATTCTTTCGGATCCCATTAAGCTTAAATATCTTTTTTCCACCGATACCTATAAAATACGTCGCATGCATTAAGAATGCCCGAAGCTGATATGAAACAGACATTGCGGGAGCCTTTCTTTAGCTGCCTAAAAAGGTTCTAAATTTTTTATCGGTCGGTAACACGGTGTGCGCCAGCAATGGTTGGGTAATGTCAGCCCTAATTTACTCCTTCGGCATACTTAGATGGACTCAGAATGAACTACATAGATTAGGTAGACACTCGGCGTGAAGGTTCTCCCAGCCCACCGAGTTCGCGAAAGGAGTGCGACCTCCGCCTTCCATGAGTGCAGGACTGGGGGTCACAAGTAGAAGGAGCAAACCGGGCTGGCGGTGCGGTAAGCGCCCACTTTTAATAAGTTAATGACACGTTCGTCCCCTCACCAGAGGGAGCCATCTCGTATCCGAGGATGCCGCTGGGTCAGCCAGAGTATAAGGGATGTGTTGTAGGCAATCTTACGGATCTGAAAATCTAAGACGGCGTGCGGTTTTAGTAGTAGGGTACCTATAGTTTGAAGATGGAAAAACGTGAAGTAAAAAATAAAAAGTAATTGCAATAATACATTTTATTGAAAAAATTAATAATATCTATGTATTTTTTTATTTTTTGTAAAGAACTAGTGACTAAAATTGCTCGTTTATCCTATTAATATAATAATAGTAATATACCTCTAAACTATTACATATAATTAATGTAAATGTTAGGAGACGACTCATATAACGAAAATAAGGTTTGATTGCAAAATTTTGCCCACAAAATAAGCTATGAATTAACAAATTGTTTAAAAGTAAGTAAATGAATAAATACTAATGTACCTATCTACTAAAAAACATCGCATAACGCGTGCGCTGTTATTGACCAGTAATAAGCAGCACACATTCACTTAATAAAGAAACATTCTATATTTATTTATCACTCTATCACAATGAGCTCATTCATAATCACAACATCCAAATAACATTTTTAATGATCAATATCATCGTCAGAATCATCGTCAGTCTTCAAATGTAACGACATCAATCATCGACTAATAAATAAACTGCTTAATCAAACGTTTTCTACTTATTATGTACAGAAAATTATTTCCACAATCTGTATGCTCAATAACACAGTGAGCATTAAGATAGTTGAATATTTGTTCAGGTTCAATAGTTCTGTGCACTGTGGGATGGTACGGTCACAGATAACATAATAGTACGGTCTACCTAACATAATGCCCGAACCTACAAATCCGTGAAATGGCTAAAATTGAAAGTACCGTCAAATGCAAACAACCTTTTTTTTGTAGATTTTGATTGATGAATTGATTGATTGATTGATTACTGTTATAATATATGTTGGCGCGTGGCATATTTAGAGCTTTGTTTAACCATACCACGTAATTTTGTTGGTTAAAAGTGTTTTGTGAATCAAGATCATAGTCTAACTTTATTTGACTGTTATTTTATATTGAGGGTACTTTGATTGAAGAGAGGTGCCCCACCCGAATGGGGTAGTTATACTTGTGTCAGATTTTGGGCAGTCGAAAGCCAACCATTGCCAGTGGCGGACGTGTGCTAACCTATTGGCTCTTAGTGGAGTGTGTTTCTATTTATAACGATTTGATTTTGTACTAAAGTCTAAAATGTGCAAATAAGACAGTCTATAAATGTGAATATTTTTTTATTAGAAATTACCAGCCATAAATACGTTCACGAAGCTGAGCGATAACTAATATAGTTTTGAAGAACCTTCATTCGTCTAATATAAATTGTCAAAAATGAACCAATTGGTAAAGGTAATATCGAAGCCAATGTATAGATATAGGTACCATTTTATTTTTCACTCTGAATCCCCTCCCCCCCCCCCCCCTCCCCTCCGATGGAAGCAGTGAAATAGTTATGGCGGACTCGAACCGACCAAAACCGCACGGCCGTTTTGGGCCCTCAGTTACCGGGGGTGATGTAGACATGTAGGTAGGTACCACATGAGTAGATAAATGATAGAACGAATCCGTGAAATGGCTGAAACCGGAACTACGGTGGTCCCTGTTGAATGCAGTCAATTTAACACGATTTAATTATTGAATATTGACATATTGAAAGGACGCCAGCGCCATCCTTGAATTCATAGATTTGGTAAGTACGACTAAAATTGTCACTTTTTTCCAAAATATCAATCAAGACAATGAACAATCCACTATCGGTGCGCTATGAGTATTTTATTGTTCCTCACTACTAGCTTCATAAATATGGTCCATTATAGAAGTGAAATTCTCAATATCCTCTTGAGATACACCTTTATTGTGATCAATATCTCTGCTATACACTCGACCCCATATACCAAAAGATACCAGTTCATTTTGAGCACCATTCAATTTGTATATTATCGTTTCCTTAGAATTTGGATTCAATAAATTATTTTGATTATCAGGTCCTGCACATTTTTGTTCATATTCACATGTTGGGAAGTCAATTTCATTGCTTAGTTTTGATATATAAGTGAAGTTTTTTGAACTGAGAGGAAATTTGTTATATCTAAACGATACTGGAAAATATTCGATGTCATCACAGTTGAGGGAATTGTTGTATGGTTTGCGGTATGTGGTCATTTCAATTTCAAGTTCTTCTATAATAGCTTCTTCGTTTTGATTGAATCTGTGAATGAAAAATTTGAGTTAATTAAAAAATACATTTAGTAACTCTGTCTCGATATTGTCACATTTTAAATAATGATCTACATATATACAACATTTTGCACAACGTTCTATTCTAAGCATTATTGAATTTAAAATCTGACGAATTAGAATTTAGACTATGAACAACTATTAATTTCAAATGTGTGGAGGTTATGCATGTATACATTTGTAAAACTAGTAATAGACGTACAATATTTGCACGCCACATGTGGCAGAATATGCTGTATTTTCTAAATCACCCCAACAACTGTAACTAACCAATACTTGGAAATAAAGATTCTGATTCTTATTATCCTTGCGTTTGTTCCGGTTGCTTCCGAGGCCTTTTGCTCCGAGTTCAGGGTCCACTTCTTCCAATCTAACGGCGATATGGTTGAACTTTGAGATTTTCCGTGAAGTGACCGCCATATACAATTTTAGTTCCAGTTACCTAAAGTGCACATTGCACATGAATTCCTTTTCCAAAATAAGTACAATAACATGTTCTTACCTATATGGACAGGATTGAGGATCATCTTTCTTGCAGGCGACGAGTAAGCAGGCGGTAACTCCGATCTCTCTACGAGCATACGTGTGAGATCCGTCTTGTACATGTGCGCGATACTGGACAGCCTGTAAGTAACAATTTGAACAATACACATATATTTTAAGACGTTTGAATGAGAAGAAAAGCGTTGAAGATTTGTAATACAGACATAACTCCAAAGTCGGGGTTGGGGCCAGTTGGGGGCTACCATAAACATATATGAAAAACGTAGCATTCAGATAGCATCAAATTAATGATGTATCAAAAAAACCGGATCAAAGCACACGAAAATGTGGGATTTGCATTACTTTAATACTAGTAGGAGAAGCTCGTGAACTGTATAAAGATAAAAGCAGATGATATGCTATTGTATCTGACTACACGAGAGTGAAAACGGCGTGAGTTTCAATATGAGTAACTATTAAAATATTTAATAATATTAATAATGAGAATAAATGATTAAATACAGCAATGTCAAGTAGCCAGCCAAGCTTTTGCCGTATAAATAACCCGCCACGGGTTGTGTCCGGTTGTCGACCTATACCCGCCACCAGTTTCTTTGCTTCTATGCCCCAAATGCCCGTGGTACTATGCACACTATAAAATTAAAATAAATAAAAAGTCGATACTGATAAAATATTATTAATAAGCATATTGAATGAAATAAGCATTTTGAGAGAATATAAAACAAAATAAAGCCTCACAAACAATCGATCAATCAATGAATCAGTCACCCAACCCCACACCCATCAATAATCCATAAATTAAACAATCAACCAATGTGATCCATCAATCAATGGGGGGGAGGGCAAACAACCAAATTAATCAATCAATCAATGGGACAATCATCCAGATAATACCAAACCCACAAAAAAATATGAAAACTTACTGTATTTTCTTTATTGTTGATCTTGACCCGGAATCTGCAAGAGACCTCTTTGTCCGCTATCGTGAACTCTTGGAGTCCTTGCACCAGGGGCTCAGTGACGTGCGCAGTTATAGACGTGTCCTGAAGCAGCTTCAGATTGTCTTGGTCCGAAGGATTGTCGTAGATGAACCCGGGGTAAGGATCAGTCGCCTAGTGTAGAAAAAATAAGTACTGAATTCAAGTGACGTTTTGTGTTCATATCAATCAGTTAATTATGCTATCACAGTCCATAGCTGGATATAGGCCTCTCCCAATGTTGGGGACTGTCTTCTGGGGAATGTCCTACTGTATCCACGCTGATCAGACGGGTTGGACAGGGTTTTATTTTGAATTTTCCTTCTCCCGCAGTGATATCGTCTGCGTATTTTCTGTTATACGCTACGAATAATGATACATTATTCGTAGGTTATACGCTACCCTTCGGATGAGAAAAGGTGGTGATACTTGTATTCTCTCCGCGTCACCACACGGATAAATGACTGATTAGATTCCTAAGTTATAGATAACATTTTACGTAAATGACAACATGATAAAACTATCATGATTGTGTAATAATTGCGCCAAATATTTTTGTCACAGTAAATATAAATATATAAAATTTATTATTACTAATATATTTATAAAATGTAAAAGACTTTCATTAGTGATTAACTTACTTGTACGTTTCCAGGCACTTTTGGAACCTTAGCCACAAGTAGCCTCGTCGTAGGTGACCCTGGCAGAATGCTGACCAGGGCACCGGCTTTACCTGAATATATGCCTGAACCTGTAACATAAAATAACTAACTTATTGCCTGTAATTTGAAAGGTACAAATGTTATAATCGAGGATGAGAGCGTAAAATATAATATTAGTAATAGTAACCAAAGCACGAGCTTTTAACTTTCTATGGCGAGCGAGTAAACTGCGATTTCTATGATATTGGATCATCATAGTGATCAAAATTATCGTCAATGTTAACGCACATTCTGACTCCATCAGAGAAGCTCGATTCTTGAAGCTTGAAGCTCTTCCTCCATTAATTTGTCATCATCGACAAATAAATGGAGATTGTGTGGATATGTGATCAATTAATCATTTGGATGCCAAATGTTTACAAAGATCCATATCGATACAACGATATTATACAATAGGTACAATCTCACAAGCAAATAAAATAAAATCTTGTAATAATATGGTGGTGCGTGGATAGATGAACCTTAGAGGACCTAAGAGGGAGAGGGTTATGTCCAGCAGGGGACTGCTAAAGGCTATTGTATTGATTCAATAATATAATATTTCTGTCCCTTTCAGACAATGATGTATTATAAACTATTGTCCGGACTCTAAAATGGCGACAAAAAATGATGACTCTTGTTATCATTTTATGCACTAATCAGCAACGCGACATTGCGCTACGGAAATAAATATTTCTTTAATAAAAAAAATTAAATTTAATAATAACGTAATTAATATCATTATCGGGGTGTTGTAGGTCGGAGGAAAGGTTTGTAGAACGGTTCCGAATAACACAACACCTCACGATTCTATTACGCGTTTATTGTCACAATCACAAATGTATTAGGGTTCACATTAATTATAAACAATGATTATAAAGATGAACTTCTTGTAGTCAAAGTGAAAAACTTTTTAGCGGGCCTGGTGACATCTCCCTTAGTGTTGCCAACTAAAACCTCCGTCCATTTAGTCTATTGGTAGTGGCAGATCGTACGTGTGTCGGCCAGGGTCCGAGGCCATCTGTGTGGCCACAGTGACGGCCACCACATCACCCTCCCACGTTGTAAGACAACCCCCAAGGGAAAACTAAATGGAATAACATCTACAGAATTAAGATACTTATTGAAGAAAAAGAAAAAGAAAATCAAATATCAAAGGGCCTTTTAATCCTGACTGTACGACCAGAACGAGTTGTTACTGGATTGGCATCATTTCTCAGTACAGGCACTGGGTTGCTTGAACCTTTCGGATCTGGAGTCCCAGTTCCAGAAGACTGGCTAGGAACAACGCTCGGTGCAGGAGGACATTGAGGACTGTGTTCCTCAATGAAGGCTGGTTTGACACGATCAAGGCTGACTTCGACGTCTCTATTACCCACCGTAATTGTAATCGTCTTGTCGTTTCTTTTTACAACTTGGTGCGGGCCGGTATAAGGGGGCTTCAAAGAAGCTTTGCATGTATCGTCACGCAGGAGTACGTGGGATGCCGTTTGAAGCTCCTTATAAACGAAGGTACGTTGGACACCATGTCTAGAAGCAGGGGTTGGCGTCAGCTGAGCCATGTGCTTGCGCAGCCGCGACGTAAAGCCAGAGACATCCTCGACCGCATCAGGTGCCGATGGTGCCACAAATTCGCCCGGCAAGCGCAGGGGCTCCCCGTAGACTAATTCAGCCGAAGAAGACTGTAGGTCCTCTTTAAGAGCTGTCCGCATGCCTAATAACACCAGAGGTAAAGCAACGCTCCACGTACAACCATGGCACATCAGCGCTGCCTTTAGTTGCCGGTGTAATCTCTCTACCATCCCGTTTGCACATGGGTGGTAACTTGTGGTACGGCAGCGGATTATAGAACAATTTTGGATTAAAGTCTTAAAAAGTGTGGATTCGAACTGCCGTCCTTGATCCGTGGTGATCACAGAAGGCACTCCGAATCGTGAAATCCATCCGTTAGTGAACACCTCGGCGACTTCTTCAGCTGATATTCCTACCATTGGCCAAACTTCCGGCCATCTTGTATACCGATCTATAGCTGTCAAACAATACTGATACCCTTTACTAGAAGGGAGTGGTCCGACAATATCAATATGTACATGGCGGAAACGATTGGTAGGGTTAGAAAAGGTTCCTATAGGTGTCGCTGTGTGACGAGTTATTTTGTTGCGTTGGCACTCGAGGCATTCACGCGCCCATTGCCGGCAGTCTTTGTTCATAGAAGGCCACACAAAACGATCAGCCACCAAACGCACGGAAGCTCGCGCGCCAGGGTGACTTAAATTGTGTACCTTATTAAAAAATGAACGCCGAAAGGATGGTGTTAGAAAAGGTCTAGGTTTTCCGGTAGATGTGTCGCAGACAATAACGCAGTCAGTGCCAGGAATTCGGATCTTTTCAAGTTTAAGAGAGGTTCCATACGCGTCACGGAGTCCAGTATCGCTACTTTGTTCTTCAGCTAGGTCGAGGTAGTTTTCTTCGAAAGTTATAGCCTCTATCCTAGACATTGTATCTGCCACCACGTTTTCATCACCTTTGACATATACAATATCTGTGGTGAACTGTGAGATGAAAGACAGTTGGTTTAGTTGTATAGGAGGCAGTTTCTCTTTTCGTTGACTGAAAGCGTAAATAATTGGCTTGTGATCCGTGTAAATGGTAGCGTGTTGTACCTCTAGAATATGCCTGAATTGCTGTATACTTTCATAAATCGCGAGAAGTTCTCGGTAATAGGCCGGCCATTGCGATTGTTTCTCCGTCAACTTTTTACTGAAGAAGGCCAGCGGCTGCCAGGTTCCTCTGACTTTTTGTTGCAAGCAGGATCCGATTTGACGTAATGATGCATCAGTAAAGAGTCCCAAGGGAGCGTTGGCGGCCGGATGAGCCAAAAGTGTTGCACTAGAAAGACTTTGTTTGCATTTCTCGAATGCAAGCTCAAGGTCTGGTGTCCAAGGAACGGGTTTAGCACCTTTCAGTTTGGAAGATACCAAGGCGTTTATGAGCGGAGCTTGTAGTTCAGCGGCATTAGGGAGGAAACGACGGTAAAAATTTACCATTCCTAAAAATCTGCGAAGACCTTGGACCGTTTTAGGCAAGGGATAATTTTGCAGGTCTTGGATCCTTTCCGGCGGAGGACGCGTTCCATTCTTGGAGACTCTGTACCCCAAGAACGTGACCTCATCGGCACCAAACGTACATTTGGTTGCGTTCACTACGACACCGTATGTTGATAGCCGCTCAAACAAGATGCGCAAGTGTTCCGTATGTGATTTGGCATCCGGTGAAAAAACCAAAATGTCATCAACATAAGGGTAAACAAAGTCAAGTCCCCGCACAACCTCGTCTATAAATCGCTGGAATGTTTGTCCTGCGTTTCGGAGGCCGAAGGTCATGAAGGGAAACTCGTATAACCCAAAGGGTGTGGTTATCGCGGTTTTGCAAATATCAGCGTCGTGGACCGGTATTTGTTGATAAGCCTTAACTAAATCAATAGTGCTGAACACAGTGGCGCCTAAAATATTTTGCGAGAAGTCTGCGATGTGCCGTACCGGGTAACGGTCAGGGACAGTTCTAGCATTCAAGGCTCTGTAATCCCCACAAGGACGCCATCCATCTTCTCCTTTTCGCGCCATATGAAGAGGTGAGGCCCACGGACTCTTTGATGGTCTTGCTGTTCCGCAGTGGACCATGTCCTCAAATTCCTTTTTGGCCGCAGTGAGTTTTTGAGGAGCAAGGCGTCGGGGGCTACAAGCTATGGGCGGTCCATCGGTGGTTATAATGTAATGCACCGTGGAGTGCTTGATTTGTCGCGGAAGTCCAGGTGGACGCGTTAAATCCGGAAAGTCTAACAGCAGTTTACCGAAACGGGGATCCACAATGGCGGCGGCGGAGACAGCTTTGACACTCATTTGGTCCACTTGAGCAATTGAAGCAGGGGCGGTGAGGTTCGTGCTTCCGTCGATAAGGCGCTTATGCCGCAAATCAGGAAGGAGGTGGTAATAAGCGAGAAAATCCGAGCCAATAATCGGAGTACTGACGTCAGCTATAACAAAATTCCAACTTAGATCTCGGCTTAAACCTAGGTTCAAATTCAAAGCTATGGTACCATAGGTTTTTATGTTACTACCGTTAGCTGCGCTTAGGTGATATTCGGTAGGGGCATTCCGGCCTACCGTCAAATTCTTCGGAAAGCAGCAAAGGTCACTCCCCGTGTCAATCAGGAAACGACGGGCTGAATTTTTGTCCGTAACGAATAGTCGGCGGCTTGGAGTTTTGCGATCAGTTGCCGCCCCTATTGATCGCTGCTCTCGTTTTTTTTAGGTTTCCAGTCACATGGAGAGATGCACTTGTTTGCCTTTCCTTTAAATTTTCTGTGGTACCAGCACCTTTTTGTTGGTGACGCGGATCTGGACCTATTACTCTCAGTGCGTGATGATCTAGAAGGTCCGGCGCGGGTGATGCTGAGGTCATTGACCATTTTGGTCAGTTTTTCCACTTGAGCAGTCAACTTTTGTAGTTCATTAGTGGGGCTGTTTACAGCACAAACGGATGAAGCCGAGCCTTCCAAAATGTCATCAGCAATATCAGCTAATGTGTCAAGTGATACATCAACTTGTGCTGTTAGAATAGCTCTGACATTATCAGGCAACCGACGCATCCATAGTTCTTTAAGGAGATCATCTTCCTTTGTAGCTCCTAACCCACGAAGGTACCGGAGCATGGCTGAAGGTTTCCTATCACCAATATCTTCCTCGGTTAATAATTTCCGGATTTTTTGTTTTCGTGATGCAGACAATCTTTTTATAAGTTCATTTTTTAAGTGGTTGTATTTATCCTGAGCCGGAGGGCTGTCTATGATGTCTGCCACTACGTCGGCAATCTGAGTATCCAATGTAGTGAGAACATGGTTGTACTTTGTAATATCCTTTGTAATACCAACTAACTGGAACTGGGCTTCCACTTGGCCGAACCAGGTTGTTGGTTTGTCCGACCAAAACGGGGGAAGTTTAACTGATACTCCCATGATCCCGCCTGACTGCAGTTCTTCTACTTTGTTTTGTAACTGAGCTAGTTGTTCATCGGCAGACATAGTGAGCAATATTGGTTAAAGCCAAGACAAGAAAAAGAAAACTAAAGTTTGTTAGCACCACCACAGAACTCTGACCGACACCATACAAAATGCCACATACAAAACAAGAGAGAAGTACAAACTTAATAAACAAAAACAAAAAAAAACATTAAAAAATAATCTCAATACAAACCATATGAAATAGAGGTAAGTACTAAAATAATTAAACTAGAATTAAACTTAATTTCAATTATTGCAAGAAGATAACTAAATAATTGAGTTAAATTAGGTACAATTCTCAGGCAAAACTTATTAATATAAACTCAGTTCGCACATGCTGCAACTTGTTTTGCAATAAAAATAATTTGTTATGTTATATATCTTATAGCGCACACTATTATAATTATGTTAGGTATGTTAAAGTTCAAACAACCAAATATTATAAGTTAGTAGAAAATGTTCCTTTAAAGCGGTGCTAGTAAGGTAAATATTTCACTTATTGACAATCTCACATAAGTTCACTCGGTCAAATGTTAAGTTATGGGTTGCACACTGATACGCCACTGTTGTAGAGTTGAGGGATTGTTATGTAGACATGCAGGTAGAGAAGGTTAGTAATAGAGATTGCTCACCGGGCTGCAAACAGGCACTTACTACCGTACAGTTGCTGCTGGTAGGTAACATGCAAGGGCGTGCAATGAGGGCGCGCTGTGACATGCTAGGACGAAGCAAGGTGCAGACTGGACTCGGTGCAGTGCAAGGTGTAAGATGGCAACAAGTGTTGAAGCGGCAGGAGATGATTGTTAGTGGGGCGCGACAAAACGCCAGTAGTAGTTGCCGCAGGGTCTGTTCAGATCAACGCCAGTGATGCTTTGTAGCTTAATGGTTGGCGATAGTGAAATTTCCGTGAAATGTGACTCCGCGTTGCTACGCGTTCTTCTTGACTTGGGTCACCAATATCGGGGTGTTGTAGGTCGGAGGAAAGGTTTGTAGAACGGTTCCGAATAACACAACACCTCACGATTCTATTACGCGTTTATTGTCACAATCACAAATGTATTAGGGTTCACATTAATTATAAACAATGATTATAAAGATGAACTTCTTGTAGTCAAAGTGAAAAACTTTTTAGCGGGCCTGGTGACATCTCCCTTAGTGTTGCCAACTAAAACCTCCGTCCATTTAGTCTATTGGTAGTGGCAGATCGTACGTGTGTCGGCCAGGGTCCGAGGCCATCTGTGTGGCCACAGTGACGGCCACCACAATCATATTGACGTATTATTAGTACTTAGCTCTTTTTTTTAATTTAGTGCCTGCGCCATTTTTGAAAGCCGCCATCTTATTGCATGACGTATCTATCTACATTTGTATTTTTGTGTGTATGTTTGTAATGAATAAACTCAAAAACTACTGGACCGATTTCAAAGATTCTTTCAGCATTGGAAAGCTACATTCACCCTGAGTAACATAGGCTATATTGGATTACCACGGCAACGTTTTTACCACCCGTGCGAAGCCGGGGCGGATAGCTAATAATTTATATATAATAATCTACTAATACATCATTGGTTTTGGAATAAATTAATTCTGATACTAACCAGCACTGCCGACTTTTATATTGTTAGCTCCAGATGCCAGAAAATTGACATCCATTGCGTACGCGTACGCTTCTTGAATCTGGATGGCTGAAAAATAGCAGCAACAGTTTTATTAGTATTATTCTACACATCGTGAAAATCCTTGCTCGCAAATATCATCATGCTGAGCCTCTCCCCAACTGAATTGGGGTCGGTTAATCTAATTAAGATGAGGCTCAACTTCGATAATTTCCGTAAAGCAACTGCCATCTGACTTCCACAAGCTCTTCATTCTAGCGCCAATCCCAGTCGCATCCGAAACCCTTCGAAACTTCAACTTGGGAGTCTGGGGTCCGCTTTACCAGTCTAACTGCGGATTTGGCTGAACTTCGACATTATCAGTGAAGCGACTGCCATCTGACCTCCGCAACCCGAAGGCGATATCGAAGCATTGCAGCTAGACCAGTTTTTGGATTTTTGAGGGTTCCAACTACCCGTAACGACTGCCATAGATTTTTGTATGGCAACCGGGACCGACGGCTTAACGTGCTCTCTGAGGTACGACCAGACGAATTTAAATACCCTTATTCATGCATACAAATATTTGCACAGAGTGAACCGCGCCTCCTGCGCAGCGGCCTCGTTCACTACCGCCACGCCACGGAGGCTGTCATCTGACCTTCACAGCCAATGGGGTATTTGACAACATTAAAAAAATACTACAAATAATGGTCATCCTATCAGATAATAGCGTAAAAAGACATTTAAAACTATAAATTAAACTAAAATAAGCATATTTTTTGAGAATTTCGCTTAAAAATATTTAATATTTTTTCGAATTTTTATCTGTGACGAAAACGCTCTGTGATCGATCACAGCACAGCACTGCTGACGTCACACGCAAGTAACACGGCTTTGTGACAGAACAGAACAGAACAGAAATAAACAGCAGTTTTTGTGGATTATTTATAGACGTATTTGTACATTGTGCAACTACACACCATTTATGCACCCTTTTATTCACAAAGTTTGAAGAAAAACTTTATTATTTACTTTGACTTCACTGCTTTAAGGTTATACAAAATGTGTGACGTCACGTAATCGGCTCCATACAAGGTGACAGCGTTTTTCGCGCGGTTTTGAAAATTTTAACTTTAACATCGATTTTCTGTTAAAATCCGTAGATTTTTTTTTTTAAATATCGATGTAGTGTGCATATTATATGCTAAGGAATAATTTAAAATGGTTTTCCAAAATTTGTCAAATACCCTTTTGGCGGTATCAAAGTTCTGTGTAACTACAGAACTTTGATACCTAGTCGGACTTTTGGGGGCTTCAACTAACCGTAACGACTGCTATAGATGGACCTATGTATGGCAACCGGCCAACATGAGTCAACGTGTAACACAAGCAATATAGCTTGGCTAGAGGAGTCAGGGGGAATACTATTTACAATTTTTGAAGTGAAAACTTCTTTAGCGGCGTTGGATGGGTGTAAAATGTTAAGAAAGCGTCAGGATTAGTTGACCTTTGAACCGTAACCGACGACTGACGTCATACAAGATTAGGTATAGCCTATCTATTTTGCAAGTTACGCTAATAGCGTCGTGGCTTAAACGGTAAGCACTTCGACTGTAAGTCCTTATAGTTTCAGATAGTATCGGGTTCAAACCACCTGGCCTTCTGAAACTTTTTGTGATTATTTTTTCTTTTTGTAATTTATTACTTTTTATGATTATTTTTTCTTTCTGTAATTTATTACTTTTAGTGATTATATTTTTTCCTTTCATAATTTATTAATTTCTTCTGACAGAAAATTAGCAGAAAATAAGTGATAGGTTCTATGATTAGCGCTATATTATAGGTATGGTATGGTATGTTCTTTTTTATCTTTTTCTATGTATATAACGCAGAAAGAAAAAAAGAAAATGTTTTCACTTCTGCCGGCACTCCCAGAGTGCAACCCGTCTTTTTTTTTAGTAATACTTCTTTTAAAAATGTTTTAATATTTTACTTGTCAAAAAATTTCCAGAAAACTTCAGGGTGTCGGTTTTCGTGATAGTTCGCGCGCGCATCGTAAAAATTTACTCTAATAATTTTTGCTTAACGCGCCAAAAGGAGTATAACTTCAATTACTATAATTTTAACTTCACTTCAATGATAAATTTGTTAACCATACTGACCAGTCAGATAGGGTATCTCCGAAAACCACATGGTACTGAAGATTATATCCTTAATGTTAGGTTTCTGTGCTAATTGAATGGCGGGGACTTGGAACATAAGGTCGAAACAGATGAAATGGCCAAACGTAACACCGAAGTCCGTACTGAACACGCCCAAGTCTGGTTTCAGTGCAGGCGTATGAGTTGCTTCTGCAAATAAGTTAATTTTGCGATACCTGAAAAAATAGCACCATGTAGATATTAAAAAGATCTGGATGAGCTGGAAGACCATGGACCGATCGTCATCCACGTGGGCGGAGCCACGGGCCACAGCTAGTCAAAAATAAATACCTGTCTATGACAGCCCCAGTCCTGTCAAACACTACATTAGTGTTAAAGATATACAGTTTTTGCTCCGGACATTCCTCGCCTTCCTGCGGTTGCGTGCAGTCTACTCTCTCGCGACCATTTACCACTAGATATACCATGTTCTGCCTCGCCGCTGCCGACATGGCCACAAGCAACTGAAATAATAATGAAATGTGGATAATCGTTTAGTGGCCCTAAATAATATCCAATCCAAAAAATCCAAACACACTTTTCTGCTAAACATTATTGCAAAAAGACTCGCGCGACCGCGCGACGACTCGCGGAGCCGTGCTGCGCCGCCTTCACCTTTAAATGACTATGATCTTTTTCTCTCATAGAAAACATTCAGAATGATTTTTATAATATTATGCCTCAAAAACGCGCTACGGGCCGCTGCTCTTTCAATAGAAATTGACCCTTATAGGCCATAGGTCGGGCCATATTTAGGGTATAGATAGGTACCCGACGGAAATGCCATCACGAATCTTTTGCGTTATCGCGTATTAATGACTAATAAGGGACACACGACATCGATGATTGGCCCCTCCATCCCGTTGTCATTTACCCGACGTTTTCTATAAAGGCGCCCTCACTAACAGGCCGGCTGCAGTTCCTGATCTATCCGGCGGCCTGGAGTCCTAAGCCGATAGCGCCCACGCACTAACGCGATTTTGGCGTAACGGCGATTCCCTGTTGTCAGTTTTGCACGTTTTGTCCACATACTAGTAGCTATTTCCCGCCGGTACGATCGCCTGCCTAGGATTGTCCGTACGGCGGCCACACACTTTCAAATCGTATTAGTCGTCAATCCAAAATCGTTAGCGAAACTGTGAGTGGTTGGGTTGTTGCGATTAACTGACATATTTACCTATATCGTCCAGCCGTCGTCCGGTGAACTGATAGTGAGTGGGCGCCTTAACACATCAAGAAGAATAATGAGAAATGAAAATAAAGTAGGAATTTTCAAGAGATTTTAAACTGAAGTGATGCTATTAATATTTCATAAATATTTATAGCATCAATATTAATATTTATATTTCATAAATATTAATAGCATCAATATTAATATTTATATTTCATAAATATTAATAGCATCACTTTCGAATAGGAGTACGAGTTCTACCGTGGCACCAGTGCTGCAGAAACAGCTCGAAGAATTAATGATGTGTACGGCGCTGGTGTCGCTAAAGACAGCACGGTACGTTTTTGGTTTCAACGTTTTCGTTCTGGAAATTTCGACCTTAAGAACCAACCCCGTGGACGGCCGGAGATCAAAGTGAAAAACGAAGAATTAAAGGCTATTGTGGAAGCGGCTCCATCACAAAGCACTTCAGAGATAGCAGCAGGCTTCGGGGTAACTGACAAAACTGTATTAATCCACTTGAAGTAAATCGGGAAAGTAAAAAAATTCGAACGATGGGTACCTACATCATAAATTGAGTGAATCGAACTTGCAAACACGGGTCGCCTGCTGTGTTACTTTGCTCAACCGACACAATAATCAAGGGATTTTAAATCGAATCATTACTTGTGATGAAAAGTGGATATTGGACGATAATCGAAAGCGCTCATCGCAATGGCTGAACCCTGGAGACCCAGCCAAATCCTGTCCTAAACCCAAAATTGACTCAGAAAAAGTTACTTGTAAGTGTTTGGTGGACGAGCGCCGGTGTCTTTCACTACAGCTTTCTTAAATCTGGCCAAACGATTACGGCACATATCTATTGTCAGCAACTGCAAACCATGAAGGAAGAACTAGCTGTTAAACAACCGAGATTGGTCTAAGTTAGCTGAGCTACAATTGGAATGTCTGCGACATCCACCGTGCTCCCCGGAACTTGCTCCAACAGATTATCATTTCTTCCGGAATTTGGACAACTTCTTACAAGGAAAAAAATTTCCACTCCGATGCAGCAGTCCAAACCGCCTTCAAAGAGTTTATTGATATTCGCCCCCATGGTTTTTATAGTAAAGGGATCAATGAACTACCCATAAGATGGCAAAAGTGCATAGATAACAACGGTGCATACTTTGATTAATTAAATATATTTTACAAAAAAAAAACTACTTTTTATTCCTCCCGTACAAAACGCCAATTTCATACGTAAGGTCCTAATATTAACAATTTTAACTATAAAGATAACGTTGCAATGTCGCGATAGATACTGTGAATCTTTTAACGGTTAGATACATATCTTACGTAAGATTATTTAGTCCATGGTTTTGACACCGCTGTTTTAAAATTAATAAAGTATACTTACATCATCGTACAGGTCTGGTCGAAGGGCCGGTATTGGGTACTGTTGTAATAAGCCATGGATAGGAACGACAAAACTTGTCGTACCATTAGTTAGAGTCAGCTCGGGGAACACTACGATATCTGCATTCTGAAACGAAAACCATTTACATTTAGCTCTTATATAAAAGTCTATGTCCTGACTGCTTGATTTTAGAGACAACGCACAGCCTAAACCGCTAGTCTTATAGACTTGAAATTTGTAGAGAATGTTTGCATGCAATAATATTTCAAAAGATCCTGTACCGTAAACTGGGTACGCTAATACTATTATCTATTCTGTGCTTTGGGCAATTTTAACATTATTGGGACAATTTATAATTATTTTAAAGAAAACATAGCTTAGCTTAACTAGGATGTAATATGGAATCTGGAACGCAAAAATACATACAAATGCATACAAATGCGCGAATCCAACGTCATGTTCCTATCTGAGTAACTAGGAAAGGAAAATTCCAGAAAACTGACGAAGAAAAAAAAACTTTTTTTTTTTTTTCTTTCTTACTGCCAAGAAAACTGAAAACTGTGTGTAGTGGCAGAGTATAAAGGCGCCCAATCACTAACAGTCCGCCTGCAGTTTCTGATCTATCCGGCGCCTGCAGTCCTAAGCCGATAGCGCCCACACACTATTTTAAAGTGATTTTAGCCTGCCGGCAATACCTTGTTGTCACTTTTGGGACCACATACTAGCAGTTGTGACTCGACACGACAGTTGCCGGTGTCTACTCGCCCTGACGGCCTAGGTCTGTTCGGCCTAGAACTGTCCTGAATCGTTCGGCGGCCAACACTATCGGATCGTATTAGTCATCGGTACAAAATCGTTAATGAATCTGAGAGCGTGTGTTGTTGCGATTAATTGATAGATTTCGTCAGGTAAACTGATAGTGAGTGGTCGCCTAAGGCCGGACAGACTCCGATATGAAAGCCTCGGATGCAACTGGAACCCAACGCTGAGATGATGATGACAAGTTCTCGTATTTTTATCTTCTTAATTTACTTTAGGCAGAAATTGTACCTCAAGTTCGTGGAGTTTTATTTCTAATTAGTAAATAATACCATTATCAGTAAGATAAACGTCACACATTAAAATTTATCAGCAAAAGGTGAGTCTCGGTCTTGGACTGTCTTTGTATAACGTTATCTATGACATCATGTTGATAATAGACATAATACAAATACTCCCGCTAGTTTTCTTCTGGGTTCGATAACGATAAAAGCAAAGACAAAAATCTTCCATTTTCTTCAATCCTTACACCTTTTTCTTCCTCCTAATGTTAATTCCAGTCGCATCCGAAACTTTTTCAACTTGGAGTCTGGGGTCCGCTTTACCAGTCTAACTGCGGATTTGGCTGAACTTCGATATTTTCCGTGAAACGACTGCCATATGACCTCCACAATCGAAAGGCGATATCGAAGCATTACAGTTAGAAGTTGTTGGATTTTTGAGGGCTCCAAATACCCGTTACGACTGCCATAGATGTTCGTATGGCAACCGACGGCTTAACGTGCTCTCCGAGGCATGACCAGACCAATTGCAAATAACTACCCTTATTCATGTATACAAATATTTGCACTGGGCGAGGATCGAACCGGCGCGTCTTGCGTAACGGCCGCTTTCACTACCGCTACGCCATAGAGGCTGTTCTTACACACTTTATGACTATTTAATGAGCTCCCTATATACTGTCATTAAACCATTATTACTCTGCTATTGGTCACGGCGGCGAATCGGGGACCACGTGGTCCCCCCTCCCGAGGAGGGCCAGTCCGAGATGAATGGCCCTGGATCAGCCGGCGTGCGAAGGGTATGTCGCGAGACAACCTCACCTTCGGCCTAGCACAACGACCCACAGACGGCGTGTGGTTTAGTCGGTTCGAGTCCGCCATGTTCTCCCCCTCCGGCTCCGGATATCGGTATCCGTGGGGATTTACCGCACGGAAAACTCTGCTACTGGTTTCGAGTGTTTTTTGACCTGACTTTTTGCCAACATATCATCATTTTGATCGGTGTAACCTCAACACTATCTGTATTATTTCATTGTTATCATCTAAACGCAGACCCGGTTGCATCCGTAGCGTAGCTTCCACCTTGGAGCCAAAGTTCATTTACTCCTTTTCCTTTGACCTCTGTTTAACTTTAACGAGTTTATTGGAAGCGACTGCCAATTAACTCCCAACCCTGAGATGAAAACCTGCACCAAAGCCACAACTGTCAATAGGCAGGTATACTTATTCGCAGATGAACAAAATGCATCGCAAAGAAAACGGCTCGAAATACGCGTTATGTGTTAGTAGGTAAGCTAATGTCAATATTGATCAACAGAGATGGCCCTGGGTCAGTCAGGGTGAGATGGATATGCACTGTAACTACCTCACCTTTGGCCTTGAACTGCGACACACAGACAGCGTGCGGTTTAGTCGGTTCGAGTCCGACATAACCTCACCCACCGGCACCGGCGGGGGTGATATCCGTGGGGATTTCCCACACGATAAAAAAATAACAATATTGTTTTGAAACTGGAACTGTTTTGGGATGAACAATATCTTATATATTTAAACGAGAAATTTATTGGAATCTCGGAAACGGCTCCAGGGGGGTTTACGAGTATACAGGGGGTTTCAGCGGTGATAAATCGACCTAGCAAGGATTCATTTTTAGATGTACCAAAAAAAACCATACCGAGCAATGCTATTGGAATCTCGGCAACGGCTCCAATGATTTTCAAGAAATTTAATATACAGGGGATTTCGGGGGTGATAAATCGATCTAGCTAGGATTCATTTTTAGAAAATTACCTAAAAAAACCGCTCATCCAGGTACTAATATGTTAAACTTGTATCCACACCCCCACAGCTACTTTAGTGCCGCGTTGTAGTGGCCACTACTATGTCTATAGAGTTTATAGTTATAGTCTTAGACAACGCACCTGTTGTGCAGCTTGCTGTATAAGAGCCTCATAATTTGCCCTATTTGTGTCCACATTGACGTTCACTCCAAACTCCACGACTGCTCCCACGTAGTGGTCATCTGCTGGAGTAGACCTCTGCAAATTAAAAAAATAACTAAATTAAAATACTATCGACCTGTTATTGTTTACGATTAACCTGACATTGCTGGGTTGTGTTGTAACAATGGGTAATTATTTACGAAAATCAACGAACAACAGAAGGTTGAAGTCGAAGTTGCAGTCTCTCCCCCTCTTTTATGTTATTTTTGTATGTATTATATAGCATAATTTTTATTATTTAGTATTATTCTGTAATATAATTGTAAAATCTTAATTTAAATGAATAAAAACCCAGTATGGTAAAAGATTGTTATTACGAAAACAAATAAAATTATCCTTGAAAATTTATAATACCTACACCTTGTACTTAGTAAATAACAACAGGCTTAAGTTAACCAAAGATATAGTTTTCTATCCCACATAAGTGGCAGACAAGCACACGGCCCACCTGATGGAAATTGGTTACTGTGGCTTGACCTATGGACGTATACAACGCCAGGGGTGTTACACTCGTGCTGCCGACCCTGAAGAAACCTAATGCCCTTCGTGAAGAACCCCATATTATAGTCGCTTGGGAAATCCACAGCAGGGAGTCCATTTCACTGCTTGAACGTGTTTGGTGCAATTATTAACACTATAAATAAAGTAAAGGTATATTTAACTCACTCAGTGAATACTTAGCTGAGATTAACGTACCTACTTCAAGGTACGTAAGTACCTACCTATCTACATTATTTATTAGTTAAGTACCTAGGTAACTAGGTAGCTTGATAAAACACCACGAATCGTTATTTGTATGTAATTAGGTATAGAACCTCTGTGCCTCTAGACAAGTGGCAATTCGCTAGCTGGCGTTTGGTGGAATATAATGTCGAATAATACAATTAAAATTATAAACGGGATATTTACCAGTTTTATTATTTTCTTTGAGAATCCGATATTTCGGCACTGTTACAAGTGCCATGATCACGGATGTACTAAAGTTCTGCAAGCTAGTTGTTACTCGGCAAACCGTATCGGTCTACCCTCTTCCTCACTCGTTTCTGACGCGCGTCACCACTACCACTGTCCGCGTTCTCACTACGCACTCGATCACGTTCACGACACACAACACTCACAGTATCGGCTCGCGCGGTTTTTGGAATTGTAGTTTGTTTGGGCCTTGTGAACATACGGATCACTGGATGCCAGACACTCGACAGTTGAAACCCATCCTCCCGGTTGAAGTTCTTGTAGTTTTTTATTTCAATTGCTTCTTTCACCATTCTGGGTAGGTATGTAGTGGCGTTCTGTCGAGAGAATCGGAGGGTTATGTAACTCAATCCAGTGATTCGTCCCCTCCTCCAAAAGATGTTGAGCGATAGCCGATTTCTGTGGCTCGTTGTTTTTGACCGCCCTGATGTGCTCCTTGATCCGGCTTGAGATAGTACGTTTGGTCTGGCCTATATAGGAGCTCCCACAGCTGCAGTCAACTTTATAAACACCTGGATGTTCTAAGGGAAAACTGTCTTTGGGTGTACGTAGGTGTTGAGACAGTTACTTAAAAGGAGTGAAGACAGTTTTTACTGAGAACTTCTTTAAAATATTAGCGACCTTATCTGTCACTCCTTTCACGTATGGTAAGTACGCGGGTTGTCGTTCAACCTTATAGTCCAGGCGCTTAGTTGCTGGTTAGTTGCCTACAAAAAGGTGACTTACAACCCGACGGCAAGGACGAACCGAAGCACCCTGAACCTGATCAAGAAATGCAGAGGGGCGATCGGCGAGGACATGACAGTACACTTGCTGAGACCGCGAACCTGTCAACCGCCCAGGCTATATGGATTGCCTAAGGTCCACAAGACAAACGTCCCTCTACGACCAATCGTGAGTCAAATTGACTCGCCCACGTACGAACTGGCAAAACATGTAGCGGGTATCTTGCAGCCACTGCTGGGTAAATCAACATCCTTTGCGAAAGACTCCCGCCATTTCATCGAAATCTTACGTCTGGAGAATGTGAACGACAAAGAAGTGATGGTCAGTTTTGACGTAGAGTCACTGTTCACCAATGTGCCAATAGATGAGTGCATGGACGTCATCGGAGATGTTATTAGGGACAACGACATTCCAGTGGAATATGCCGAACTTGTGCAGCACTGCATAGCTACGAATTACTTCGTATACCAAGGCGAGTACTACCTTCAAATAGACGGCGTGGCAATGGGCAGTCCAGTGGCTCCAGTGGTAGCCAACCTCTGGATGGAACACTTCGAAAACAGAGCCATTGCCACTGCACCTCATGTTGTCAAAGTTTGGAAGAGGTATGTCGATGACGTTTTTTGTATACTGGAGGGTGACGAAAGTGTTGTGAAGGGATACTTGGCACATCTCAATAGCATTCATAGGAAGATCCAGTTTACCCATGAAATGGAAAGGGAAAGAAGTCTAGCATTTCTTGACGTAAAGGTGGTAGTTCGAGAAGATGGTTCCCTGGGTCACACAGTCTACAGGAAGCCCACTCACACTGACCGATACCTGCACGCCAGCTCGCATCACCATCCCCGTCAACTGAACTCTGTTGTGACGTCACTTACCGACCGTGCATATAGTCTATGCGACGAGGAACATTTAAATGCTGAAATTGTACACCTAAGGGGCGTTCTACAGAGAAATGGTTACAAGAAGCGGATCATGCCAACTAGATACACACCAGCAACTAAGCGCCTGGACTATAAGGTTGAACGACAACCCGCGTACTTCCCATACGTGAAAGGAGTGACAGATAAGGTCGCTAATATTTTAAAGAAGTTCTCAGTAAAAACTGTCTTCACTCCTTTTAAGAAACTGTCTCAATACCTACGTACACCCAAAGACAGTTTTCCCTTAGAACATCCAGGTGTTTATAAAGTTGACTGCAGCTGTGGGAGCTCCTATATAGGCCAGACCAAACGTACTATCTCAAGCCGGATCAAGGCGCACATCAGGGCGGTCAAAAACAACGAGCCACAGAAATCGGCTATCGCTCAACATCTTTTGGAGGAGGGGACGAATCACTAGATTGAGTTACATAACCCTCAGATTCTCTCGACAGAACGCCACTACATACCCAGAATGGTGAAAGAAGCAATTGAAATAAGAAAGTACAAGAACTTCAACCGGGAGGATGGGTTGCAACTGTCGAGTGTCTGGCATCCAGTGATCCGTATGTTCACAAGGCCCAAACAAACTACAATTCCAAAAACCGCGCGAGCCGATACTGTGAGTGTTGTGTGTCGTGAACGTGATCGAGTGCGTAGTGAGAACGCGGACAGTGGTAGTGGTGACGCGCGTCAGAAACGAGTGAGGAAGAGGGTAGACCGATACGGTTTGCCGAGTAACAACTAGCTTGCAGAACTTTAGTACATCCGTGATCATGGCACTTGTAACAGTGCCGAAATATCGGATTCTCAAAGAAAATAATAAACATGGTAAATATTCCGCTTATAATTTTAATTGTAATGTAAATGACCATGTCAATCTAAAATCATATATAATGTCGAATATATGGGATTTGACGTATATGACAGTCGTTAACGCATGTCAAATATGTCAAATGCTATAATCCCACACATTCGTCATTCTATTCCATCAAACGCAGGTTAGCGAATTGCCACTTGTCTATAGAGGGGCTGTACTATTATCTCCACCTATGTACCTATATCCACGTTTGTTCGTGTGTGTACATAAATAAATAAATAGTCCGTCTATTTTATGGTATTTAAAAGCCTAATACAAATTTTTTATACCACTTAGGTGGCAGACAAGCACACGGCCCATCTGATGGTAGGCGGTTACCGCGGCCTATGGACGTGTGCAACGCCAGGGCAGCCATACTCGTGCTACCGACCCTGTATTAAGAACAGAAAGTTTCTGTGCCGTCAATGCAGAAGAAAACACTGACATTATTTTGCAGTTCATTGAACTTTCAGATAAAGATATATTATTCATTCAACATAACACTCGTGTTAGTATTCAACAAATATCGACACTATTGTCACTTAAAACCTTTTCAAACATAAACATTCAATGTGTCTCGAAGGTATTCGGAAGAGTTCCAATTCACACTATGACAGGATTCACAAGTAACACATTCTTGAATCGCAAGGAATATTCAGAATAATGCAATTATTGTCCTGTCTCTTTCTATGCATGTCAAACATCTGCCCGCCGAGCTATAAATATCTACCGAACCATTCTGCAACGAATGTTAGAGGCATCCTTTGAAACTCATAACAATTGTAATGGACATATTTTTCGAAATACAAATGATGCATTAACTAAGAAGTCGTCACAATTCTTGGCTATGATGTTGATCCAACCAACAAATTTTGTCATAGATATTTATACCGATTTAAAGTTAGAAACATAATAAACAAAAGAACGTTAAAGTTAAACTTACCTCAAATGAACTGCACACGAGACAAAGAACAATTAAAATGGAGTAATACATTTCACAAGTTGTTTTTACACCGCTATTTATACAAAAAACTCAAGACAATTTTATAAAGACACCGGCCTACACAAAACAAATCAATATGCCCGCACCGTCGCGCCGGCCGGTTCTCAGATGTACTACTTTACGCACAGCTGACTCGATATGTAATGTACTTTTGTCTGTTTCTGTTTGTATACAGTAACAAACCTGCTCCAATTGGTCTGACCTTTCACTGCTTGGCTTAGCGTAGGTACACAACACATAACAGATTGCGCGGTTTACACAGCGAATTAAAGAGGAAATACTAACACAGGAACTAAAACTAAAATATTGTAGCATTTTATTTAGTTGGGTTATCTTTTCCGCATGCGCATTATGGTTTCTATTAATGAAACTAAAAACTGGTCTATTAATGGTCGTTCTGTTAAGTTCTTATTGACTTAAGTGGTTCTATGGAAATCCAAGGCGAAAAATTACTTTGCATTCTAGTTGGACCGCGGGTAATACCCTGAAGTACCCACCATACTTACTGCCCTAAATTCATTACGCACCGGCCAGGGTGTCATTGTCTTATTTGTCAGTAAAGAAGAGTACCTAGGTACTTCAAGTCCAGGTTTTTCTCTGGCTGGATATTTGGCAGAAGTGGATAATAATTCAGTATTTCTTACTTCAAAATCTTAGTTTTTTTTACGTGCGCGAAATTCCCCCGAACCCCCCCCCCCCCCCCCTTCGGAGCCGAAGGGGGAGGTTATGTCGGACTCGAACCGACTAAACCGCACGCCGTCTGTGGGTTGATGTGCTAGGCCGAAGGTGAGGTTGTCTCGTGACATATCCCTCGCACCCCGGTTGACCCAGGGCCATTCCTCTCGGTCTGGCCCTCCTCGGGAGTCCCCGCCCGAGAAGGGCCACGACTCGCCCCCGGTGGGGGGGTTCAAAATCTTAGTAGGGACTTGTTTATGTAGGTCTATTTTTAGACTGTAGGGTCACAGACCGTATCACTGACATCATCAACTGATAGTATGCTAATCTTTCACATATCTTAAGTACTCGATGAAAAAGAATATGACAGTTGTTTAATTTTACACCCGATTGCACTCCACTGCTGGATGTGGGACTCTCCCAATGTATGTACGGCATAGCACCCTCTAGCATCTTCCGCACTGAGATAAACAATATCTTCCGCATCTAATACGTCCACCTTTTGCAGGTCGTCAGACCATCTGACTTAGGGGGCACCATTGTTTATCCCGGGACCTTCGCGGACCGTCAAAAACATCTAACGTGATGATGTCCCACTCAAGATAATCATTATAACATTGTTGGCATATATAAGTTTAAATCTATTTGTTACGTTTAATTTATAATCATATGCAAGAAATGATAAAAATCCAAGTGACATTATCTATAGCCACGCTTCCGAGCCATTAATGTATTTAATATATTAATTTATCTACTATCGTCCCAATAAATCACCGCCATTAAATTAAATTGGCTTGTATCCACAACATTGCATCTATAATTCTTGTCAGCTGACCTTCAATTGTATTTTCCCTGTCTCTCACGTTAGATATGAAAAGGACAGTGTATATAAATCCGGTCCAATTTCGCATATGACACAATATCTTTCGTTTTTTTTTTCACGGAGTGCAGCGCTTAGAGGGTTTTGGACTAGGAGCGCATGAGATGAACAGAGTTGATTAGTGCATGCAGTATGCAATATGCACCTGTTGAGGAGTTAATCACCCTAATGGAGCGTAGGAAGGTATATTGTTGCGTGGCATATGAAAGAGATATTTTCTACGTGGTCATTGAGTCCAGATTAGTCATAGGTTGGATGGCCAATCCTCCGTGCATTGGAGAGCACATTAAGCTTCTGGTTGTCATACTAATACCGGGTGTAAGGGAACCCCCGAAGCCAAAGACCCCCCCGGTACTCTACATATTGGCATAATTTTTTTTTCGATTTGTAATTATTTTCCATCTCGTTAGTTAGCATTATATATTCTCCATCGTATTAGGAAAGCTCAATGAAAGGACAATTTCATAAAAAAACATCACTTCAGGTAAAACAAATGGCGCCAAGCAAGTGTTTTGAATTTCACAAATTCGAAAAAAAAAAGTGCCGATATGTAGTGTACCCGAAGTTCTACCAGGGACCAGGGGCCTTCGGCTTCGGGAGCGTTCACCTTACACCCGGTATCTATTATGAATACGTTGGAGGCTGGAGCGAGAGGAATGTCGGTTTGCAAGTTTACAACCAAGGGAAGCCGGGATTGGCTTGCCATCCCTCACCTGGTAGTATATATTCCGACTAAGACGTCAAACACTTTTTTTAATAGAAACTATCTCTACCCTGACAAGTGGGATTGACACACGTTGACTATTGTTTTATACGACGTAAACTGGACATCCAGAATGTGTTGAGGGTATTTGTCTGGTTGTCGTCATACTCGATAGCCAGCCATGTCACTTGAACGTCAAAATACGTATCACTCCCATATAATATCTATTCATCATTTTATTCTTCAATACGCCGGCCAAGGAATTGCTACATTTGCTAGACGTCTAGGGAGGCTGGTTTTAGCGGCGATGGTCCGTGGCGCGGACGCGGGGATTTCCCGCACGTTAAAAAAAAAAGCAGATGGCTGGTAATGTGATTCTTATGTCTATTCATTTTAGTTATATTACGATATAACGCTTTGTTCGAAAATGGTTATGTATTAATTAAAACACTTTTGACACTAGTACTACATTTTCAATTTCAGATTCAGGCTGTCGTGCAAACTTAGCGCTTCGAGCATGTTATTATGATTGTTAAAGAACGATATTGATCTCAATTAGTTGTTCGTAATTGGGCAATACCACCGGGTGCGTTAAAAACATACTCTTTGTCATAAACAAACATATTCACTACATTGTTAGTACAAACATGCTTTCTGGCTTGAGGCACTTTCTTAGAACTAAACTTACTTGCAAAGATAGCCCCACCAAGGTGAGAAATAACACTGAACTAGGAAACCGCATAATTCTGATAATCTATATTAATTTGTGCTCACTTTTTACACAACCGAAGTCTTACTTATGACGTCTGTTTGTGAGTTTTGTGACACTCGCATTTATTGACAAGATACGGTTACGTGTCCACTGTTGAATGCGGCACGATCACGGAGGACAGAATATGATTAAGTATTTCCTTCTCCATGGGCACGATTCATATTGCATCCGGTACGAACTACGATGATTGTATGGCAAAAGAAATGGAAAATAGGTAGGTACTGCTACTTATTAATGCAATATGGCGCTTACTACTTCGACATCCTCTTCTGTGTAGCTATGGCAACACAAAAAAGCATTCTATACTCTCAATGGAAAGGAAAGAAAGTAGACTGAATGGAGAAGAAAAAGTAACGTAAAATTAAATCAACCAAAATGTGCATGAAAAATGTATTCACGTATCACAGTCGATCAGTCTAAATGAAGGGGCTGAAAGAGTTCGTAGGGATGTACTGATACAAAAGGCAAGTGTTAGGAAGGTATAGATGGAATGGCCTCTATTTAGCACTGGACTGCAATAAGTTGAACGAGAATCACGGCACAGAATAAATAATACTTTGTACTACGTATCACGATCACGGTTACATGACTCCACTTACGTTAAAAAGTCGTCAAAAGATTATTATTGGTTTTATTACTTACATGTTCAATATTCTATCAATGACGTACGCCGGTTGTAAATAATCTAATGGAAACGTTTTCACTGACTAAGATAAGGGGAAGTCCTATACAAATATGTACAAACATATTACGCATACCTACGTATGTGTTTAGAATATTATTATATTTGTATGCATAAACACAGATTATTTCATGACCCTAAAAATATAATCACACTATAGTGGAAACAACGATGATAATATGTATCTTAGGCAGATTTTTGATTACATGGGAGGAGATCAGTTGGCAACATAACAACAAAAACGTGCATAGAAAACATTTATATTCGTGAAAAAAAAAAGAGTGTTTGAGGCTTAATTAAGACCTTCGTGGTCAAGCCAACTTCATCTCCAAGCCGGTATCATCTGGGCCCTGATTCTTGATTGTGCTTAGTGGCATCCGAGATTGTTGCTTTGATTGGTTTTGGTTTGATACCTATGACTTTTATGGGACAGTCTAACTTCTCAACCGTGAAGTAAGTCTGCGACAAAACCTCGTCAATAAAGCAGGCCCCCGATTCTGCTAATTTCAAGACATAACAAAACTACTGTCTTTCAGCTGACTTCCATAAAATGTCATAAAATTAGACTTACGGTGCCGAAACGTGGGCCCTGACAGTAAGGTTAGTCCATGAGCTAAAAGTCGCTCTGCGGGCTATGCATGAAACGAGCAATGCTTGGAGTCTCAGTCGCAACGAAATCATCCGTTAAAGAACTGTTACTGAAATAGCTCACAGAAAAAGCAAGCTGAAGTGGCAGTGGGCTGGCTACACCTATCCAAAGAATGATTCAAGCAAACGAGTCCAATAGAGACCGTAAGAAGGTAAACAAAAGATGGGACGTCCCTAGCCAGCTGAACTGATGACCTAAAAAAAGGTGACTAGGACGAACTGGATGCGAAAGGTGGAGGATCGGGAACGATGAGAGAGGCCGATGTCCAAGTCCAACAGTAGAGTACAATAGGCTAATTGATTGATTGATGGTAAACGTATTCCAATCTGGGCCCTGATTGTGCTATTATTTTTTTCATGGCAAAACCACAACGTAACCACAGACACTGTAACAAATGCCATTCAACTTTAGACTTTACAAATGTACAGTTGAAGTCTAAAATTAAATAACAATGATGTAGAGTGAATGAAAAATGTTATAAACTCTTTCTCTTTTCATTTTGGACTTTAAAGTTCAAAAATAAAGTCAATACAATGCAATGTCAGTAGTATGACAGTGGTTTTATGTCATAAAATTATCAGAATCGGGGACCTGATAGCAGTACGTTTTTCATGCTGTTGCCATTATAGGAAGAGATGCTTGCAGCGATTGTGCGAAGTTATTCAGTCGAATGCAGAGCATTTCCTATGCAGTTAAGTGATAGGTACTTCCATAAAATACATTGTTGGATGGGTAAAAAGTGTTAAACTCGCGTCAGGATTATCTGACCTTTGAACCGTAACCGACGACTGACGTCATACAACATTACAACAGCTACAGATTGTTTATTTTGTTAGGTGCATTAAGAAGCTTCATGGCTTAGCGGTAAACGCTTCGACTGTAAGTCCTTATAGTTTCAGATAGTACCGGGTTCGGACCTGGGCGACGGACACTTTTTGTGATTATTTTTTCTTTTTGTAATTTATTACTTTTCGTTATTATTTTTTCTTTTTGTAATTTATTACTTTTTGTGATTATTTTTTCTTTTTGTAATTCATTAATTTCTTGTGACAGAAAATTAGTGATAGGTTCTATGATTGGCGCTATATTATAGGTATAGTATGGTATGTTCTTTTTATCTTTTTCTCTGTATATTACGAAGAAAGAAAGAAAGAAAATGTTTTCACTTCTGCCGGCACTCCCGGAGTGCAACCCGTCTTTTTTTTTGACTTAGAAGGTATTTTCACGTAGCTCTAAAAACTTTTGGTCCAGAAATATTAGGTAGAAATTAACTCCATCTATGCGAATACCAATTTTGTATCTATTGCAATAAGAAAGTCATTTTCGACAAATAAGTCAGGAGGTAGGTATTGCTACTTCACCGTCGATACCTAATAATAATGCACGAGTTAATAGTAAAACAGTCAATAGGACATTTACTATGTTTTTTATGTGTGTAACAATGCACGAGTTGTGATGAATGACGTCACAGACAAAAGGTGTAAAGGTCGGAACTGTACGATATTGTGTAATTATAAACAATGTAACTACCTACTTACTGCAAGTGATAGCTAGTACAAGGAAAATCCCTGTACCAGCTCAAACAGCTGTAAGCCGGATGCTGACTTTATGACTTGCAGTTTAGGTTGCCATGATCGAGTTTAATTTCATCATATAGAAATCGTATCAGATAAACGAACCAAGAAATTGTAAATCAGCAACTGAAATGACAATATCAATAGAATGCATGAGTGTTAGTTGCTAAACAAATTACAACAGGCGCACAAACATCTAATCGAAAGAAAAAAAAGACGGGTTGCACTCCGGGAGTGCCGGCAGAAGTGAAAACTTTTTCTTCGTTATATACATAGAAAAAGATAAAAAGAACATACCATACCATACCATACCATACCTATAATATAGCGCTAATCATAGAACCTATCACTAATTTTCTGTCAGAAGAAATTAATAAATTACAAAAAGAAAAAATAATCACAAAAAGTAATAAATCACAAAAAGAAAAAATAATAACGAAAAGTAATAAATTACAAAAAGAAAAAATAATCACAAAAAGTGTCCGACGCCCAGGTCCGAACCCGGTACTATCTGAAACTATAAGGACTTACAGTTACAGGATTTACAGTCGAAGCGCTTACTGCTAAGCTACGAAGCTTCTTAGCGTACCTAGCAAAATAAACACTCTGTGGTTAGGAATGTTGTATGACGTCATGTCGTCCTACAAAGTCGTCGGTTACGGATCAAAGGTACTGACGCGAGTTTAACTCGTGATCCTGACGCGAGTTTAACACTTTTATTCACATAATAATTTCACCAAAATTAGGATCAATCCCTCGAAATAATACAGCGAAGCAGATACCCTGTTGAACTTATAGTTATAGCTTCTGAATTTACGTCAAATGCATTCACTATCAGTGACGGCTATGTTTTTTATGGTGACCTTTCCTGGTCAGTAGATAATCGTCAAAATATTACAATTTTAACTTTTTGCGTAGCGGTGTTTCATAGGTACTAATATTCACTTCTCTTCAAGCGAGCGCCAATTCTGATTGCATCTTTGGATGCTCCTGCTTCTCCTTTTCATGATTTATTAGGGTTTTTGCAAGAGCGACTGCATATACCTACATGTATTAGTACTCCAACAATTCCTTCTCACTGTTTTGGATATCTGATCGTTGAGTACTTTACCAGTTAGGGGGCCCCTTCCGACGATAACGTGATGGCGATTGAATCAAAATATGACTAGGATATTAACTTATTACTACCAACATGTTTGACTTATGTTTTACTTTCGGAAGGTGAAAAAAATACCTTCTAAACGATAATATTGTAGTCTATAATGATGTTACCATCAGACTAAAGTGATCTTATTTATAATTATAAAAAACATACTGCTACTATGGTTTCTTCTTAACTTATATGAGACTGAATGTTGATACTATTTAACAATTGACTTTCATGGATTTCAAAACAGAAGGTACATAGACTGTGATGAGACAATAAAAACTGGAAATAATATTGTTTTTAGAACCCCAGGCAGGGAAACAGTAATGACTTACAAGTAACAACACATGATGAGAAACTGTTGGCTCGTTAGATACAGGTTGAGGTTGGCTACAGTTAGATACAGGTTGAACTAAAGTCAATGAATTTACTCATAAATTTAATCTGTCTATAGGTATATTAGTCCTCACTGACGTACTGGACCAGAGTCAACGCATTGCCTAAATCACTGCCCGACGGCTGTAGACACTTGAAATTTGGAGGAATTGTACCAACTAAGAAAATTTTTTTTTTAAATCGATCCCTAAAAGGAATCTACAGGGAATACTCTGACTAATACAGCCACCTGGATACCGTACCCCGGGCTCGAAAGTGACAGCCTCCGTGGCATAGCGGTAGTGAACGTGGCCGCTACCACCAGGTTCGTTCTCCGCTCAGTGCAAATATTTGTATGCATGAATATGGGTATTTGCATTGGTCTGGTCGTGCCTCGGAGAGCACGTTGAGCCGTCGGTCCCGGTTGCCATACGAACATCTATGGCAGTCGTTACAGGTAGTTAGAGCCCCAAAACGTCCAACAACTGGGTTAACTACAATGCTTCAATATCGCTTTTGGATTGTGGAGAACAGATGGCAGTGGCTTCACAGAAAAGATCGAAGTTCATTATAATCCGCAGTTTGACTGGTAAAGCGAACCCTAGACTCCAAGCTGAAAGATACGGATGCCACTGGGAATAATGCTAGGATGAGGAGAAGAGATGAAGCAGTAGGTACATTATCCTTTTCCAAATTTAAGCGTAACATTTCACTAAAATTATAGCTATTGTGATGATGAACTCTATGAGAATCTTGTAATATGCGTATCATCACTGCGGATGCTACCAGATTATTCGAAATGGGTGCAATATTGTCTCGACCTGTTAAAATCCACTGGTTCAAGAAACTGCAGCTCTCCTGCGCCGTCTGTGTCATGTTTAAATCGTCATCTTGAAGTTCATTGTTAACCTTTATATCTGACCGACCGGTCTCGTCTCATTCTCGCTCTCGTCTCATACCCTTTCTTTTTACCTCTTCCCTCGCTAATTTGCCTGTGCAGCGCTCGTGGTCGGCTTATATAGTAACTAGAGTATTGCCGCGGTTTAATTTACTATTCTGACCGAATGCGCGTATCTCTATGAGTCGAAATAAAGGAGAGGGTATTCTCTACCAGGCTTTTCTATAATCTCCTTAATTCGAAAAAAATGGTTTCATCACATTGATTTGGTGAAGTTTTCTCAACAGTTGATTTTACTGGAACAAAGTGCGAATAATGTTTATCAGGCGAAGCCGTGGCTGCAATAGCTTTTTTTCGTTAACACGCAAAATGCCTATTTATCCATTTTTTCAAGTTAACAAACGTTGCTTCACTCAAAATCACAAACTAATACACACACTCACAAACTAATAGTACGACAGCTGTGAAATTTATATAGGTACGTCTCTTTAGAAGGTTACAGCTAACTAAAAATCATATAAATTTAATACTAGTAGAGCAATAAATGTAAATGCCTATGAACTTTTGTACCCATCACCCTTGAATGTTTACTGTTTTATAATAGACAATTTAAACATTTGTTAGTATGTAACTCATTTGTTTTTAGGTCCGAAGCGTTGTGTATTCTCGGGAGCAAGACAAACAATAACGTAATTCAGTAAGTAATTCATAACATCATTGTTAGCCGCAACAATATAGGATGCAGAAGATTCTTCATTGCCAATCTTCGCACAAAACAGCACTCAGTTCAGTGTTCAGCGGTAGGCTATGGGGATTTGAGAACTTTTGCAGTAGACAAAGATAAAAATAGTGCAGAAATTGCAATCAATTGTGAATCTGATACTGCAGTGATGGCAGTTCTATGGACAGTTTTGGTGATACTTTTTCCGCTGATAGAGGTATCTACAACATATAATGCTACGCTAAGTTTCCCGTTTCTGTGTTTATTCAGTTTAAACGAGTGCAGGTTCAATATCAATTATAACTTTAAAGTGTTTAATAATTGGTGGTAAACCGGTATGTCATTAATATTTATATGTTGTGTGTTGTGTCGTTTTGTTTATGCACCTTTCAGTTTTCTTTCGTCTCGACATACGCCCATTCACGGACCACTTATTTGATGACATGACCAATTTGAGGTTTGTACGGTTTTCACATATCTTTCTTTTTTTAAGAAGCGCTTTGACCTTCGGTAACCGGATCGGATACTACCTATACTAACTTAACAATTTCTAGTCACGAGGCTATGGAAACTATAAGTAACACTCTATACAGTTTAATTAAATGGAATTGCCCCATGCACAGATCATAATAATATAATTCTTAAACAGATGCACAATCAGGAGCCAAGTATGTTTGTTGCAGGAGTTGTAACTAGATGGCTACATTGTTTTGGCAAACTTCTCAATTTTTTACTATTAAAAAGAAACTTATCAAATATAAAACATACACTAAATACATTATTGAAAATGACTGAATAAAACTATAAATATTCTAATCTATATTGATTCTGCCAGATTCCGCAGTAATTGTAAAAGTTACAGACTTAATGCACCATGCCGCTAGATGGCATCTTCCTAAAATAGCACTATTGCCACGAAATCTTTATTTATTGCATTACCAACGAGTTTTATATGTCTACATGCTTACATTGTCATGTGTTCAAGTTCAGTAATAATTTACATGATTCTTAATAGGGACGCGTTTTAACCTTTTTATTTCTTTTAAATGAGTGTACTAGTGCCATCTATTGATTTTTGAGTATTACTAAAGATAATTTCTTAATATCGGTACCCCGTGCCCCATGCTTCAGCCACGGAGTGGGCATCACACGCTACCTACAACAAGCCAGAGGGGTATTCATGACAAGAGTTCAGAACCGGAACTAAATCGTACTGAGTATAAAGCTGGACATAATGCATTGTAATTGTACCTTGCAATGTTAAGGGTTAATGAAATTGGATGAATGAGAGCCAACCTTTTCTGTTGATTAGGGGATGAGGGTTAGTTACACTTAAATCGCTCGATTGCATATGCGCTGCTGCCAGTTCAATGCTGTCCTCCTTACCGTCATTCAATGTCGAACTTTGTTGAAAGTCTGATAGCCTGCCAACAGTAAGAGAGCTAGAACACTAAATGGTATACCTATGAAACTTGTATTTGTAAACACGATTTTATTTTTTGTTTTGCACTGCTATTCAATCTTCACTCTAATTTTAACAGCTATAAATATTCATGCGATATATGTGTAATTTACCGTTTGTTACTAAACAGAAGCAGTTTATTACCTACTTATAATGATTACACGATAATTGTGTATTTTACCAAAATTACGAAACTGTTTATTAAGGAACACTAAACTCTGATACAAAATACTAACATAGTTAGGTACATCTAAAAAGAAATTAAACATTGCAACTTTTCAACTTTAATTTCTGATATACCTAAGTAGGTATGCAATGTCTCTTTTTTTTCTAACGTAAGAAACCTTCATTGGAATATGCACAATTGATTACCGAAGCTATTTTTACCTACGATGGAAGGAATGCTAGGGAACAAACATACCTACAAAGAATTAATTGCCGTATTCTTTACTACCGTATTCTTTACTACCGACTTACAGACCTTTACAATGGTAAAGTACGACTTCAGGACGACTTCACTCTACTAGGACAGAGTAAGTAATATACTTTTTAAGCACTCTACAAAATGACATTAGGTATATTTTTTAAAGAATGATTGTTACCTATGTCCTTTTTAACTGTTACAGCAAAATCTCTGTAAATAAAATAAAGTCGTGTTAGTTACACTACTTTTAATTCAAGAACGACTATATCGATTTGGTTGAAAATTGGTGAGGATACTTTTCATTCCATTGAATTTGCCTGCCTTTTGGGGTTAAAATGGGGATGATAGTTCGTATGTAACTTTACGCGTACAAAGTCGCGGGCGGTCGCTAGTTTCGAATATTACACATGAACTTAGCAGATAAAATCTTCAAAAACTAACATATTTTTACTATTTTATAAATAATTATTATACGCTTGATCGTAAACACCAATAGTGGACAATCACATAAGACTAAATTTTTGCGATAGAAATACGGCAAAAATCAGTAGGGCAGAAGGAGGCACCTTAGCACAGAGGCAGATTTGAACATGTTGATTTCTGAAGGCAGCTTTATGTTAATCTATGCCGCAACTCCATTTTAATGTTGGCATCACTGGCTGTGACAAACGTCAAGTCACAAAGCGCGCGTTTCGTTGTCAAAAAGAGCTATAACTTGTCTTCGTACTTGTACCAGCGAAGTGAAAAACAAAAATAAATGTTATAAGGGATTTACAATCACGTGAGTAAAGGTTTCCAAATAATTCTTTCACAAAATGGTGCAGTATTTATAAGTTTTCAATCCTGCTTATAGTTTTGACGTGACAACGTCTTATAAATTGGTTTGCCGGGTGACACTTCAGGAACTGCGTTACGCTCAGGCGTTACGCTCCGCGTTATGCGCTTACAATGAGAGCGAGTGAGAGGCACGCGTCCCTTCCAGCCCGCCTAAGAGCGAGAGAGACAGACATAACATCCTTCTTCCTACTATACGAATGAATATTCACATTAAAATTATTTTACCACTCAAAGTCGTTGTCACGTAAAACTTTCGCCTGTATACCGACTTTACAGGCAACCAATTTTTTTGATTGCTAGTTATTTCACATAATTATTTAAACGGGGCTGATTTGAACGTGACGTTCAAATGTGCCCCGCCCCCGGCCTAAATGCAAACTTCCAATGCTTTTTTTATACATGTATTCTTAATGTAATAATTAATTGTAATTAAAAACATCACTAACTGTAATTAATTATTTATTGAATGATTAGAACAAATAAAAGAAGCGGAAAACTACAATTAATGAAGATGATGTCCAAAATGCTGTTTTAAGCGTCATCAACAAAGCTACGAAAGTTAGAAAAGCTGCAGATACATATGGACTGACGCCGAGTACACTCTTCGGTCGAGTTAAAAGAGTTGCCCCCATGTAGTGGCAGATTAGAACAAATTTGAGTTAAAAAAAAAGAAGGGTTGCACTCTGGGAGTGCCGGCAGAAGTGAAAACATTTTCTTTTTTTCTTTCTTCGTTATATACATAGAAAAAGATAAAAAAAGAACATACTATACCATACCTATAATATAGCGCTAATCATAGAACCTATCACTTATTTTCTACTAATTTTCTGTCAAAAGAAATGAATAAATTATAAAAAGAGAAAATAATCACAAAAATAATGAATTAGAAAAAGAAAAAATTATCATAAAAAGTAATAAATTACAAAAAGAAAAAATTATCACCAAAAGTAATAAATTATAATAAGAAAAAACAATCACAAAAAATCCCTGAAGGCCAGGTGGTTTGAACCCGATACTATCTGAAACTATAAGGACATACAGTCGACGTGCTTACCGTTTAAGCTACGACGATATCTATTGTAACTTGCAAAATACATAGTCTGTACCTAATCTTGTATGGCGTCAGTCGTCGGTTACGGTTCAAAGGTCAACTAATCCTGACGCTTCCTTAACATTTTACACCCATCCAACGCCGCTAAAGAAGTTTTCACTTCAAAAACACCTTTTTCTCCTTAACGTTTCGTTCAAACGTTTCATCATTTTTATATTAACAAAGAAGTAAGCTAAGAAAAATTTGCCTCTTCAATTTCTCTTTATAGTTGACTTTTTATGAGTCCATCATGAAAAATGTGCTAATTTGCCTCCTTCTCCCCTACCCTTAACAAAAATCTTAAGAAACAACTTTCTCTAATTCAACATTTGCGACAGTGTTGCGAATTTTAACACGTTTTAGGTATAGATGCCAATAAACGTCTTTTAAGTCAATAGTCATATAAACTAAATGGTTACTTTTTTAATAAAGCATTTTTTTCGAAAGTGCCTACATTTGGGTCAGTGTCCACTATTGGTGATTTTACCTTAAGTGGTATATACTGTACTATATACTTCTAAATACTATAAAGCGAAATGTTCACTGACAAGTATTTTCCGTAATTTCTTGTAGAGGACTGATTCCACTGACTGCAAATTGTATATTGAGGAATTGGAGACAGTGGAAACAGTTCTCTGTAAAAAAATATGGAATATTATAATTGCCAGTGTATACTTCGCATTAGAAACACAATTAGAAGACTGTCAGTTATGTTCACACTCCTAAGTAGGTAAGTCAAATAGGTATATTCTCAATACCTGTGTTTATTCTACGCAGAGGACATCACCATACAACATAACCCAAGAAGATATTCTGGAAGACCCTCCATTAACCAAGTCTTTCGGCTACTCTATGCAAAAGGCCTTAGGAGCCCGGACTTTGGATGACGCGAACTTAAATAAGAAATACATGTATCAATATAAAGAAATTTTAAAAGCGAGCCAGGAGTCATTTGAAAACTTCGAAAAGCCAGATGAAAGGAGATTGAGAAGGGTAGTTGGAGATAGTAATATTAATCTGATGAAGGAAGGTTTGTAAACATCTGATTCGATATTCTTATACTATTAGAAATTACCAAAATGACGTTTTTTTCCCGAAAACTATGTTTACTATGCTATAGTTTTAAATTTTATAAATTGAAATGGTACCTACTAAGGTTTTTACAATTGTTCTGCAATCAAGCTTTCTTCTTTCCATATGCGTCCAAAGTATTTGGAACTTGAAGTCTGCTTAAAGTTTTTTTTTTTGTTAGCTTACCCTGGAGCGATTCGAGTCTGCCCTCCCAACCCTGAGAGAAAAGCGTGCACCAGAGCCTTACCTGTTGGTTAGTGGTGCACCGACTTGCAGGTGATCGGAACCCAAAGATGTTGGAAGGGCTTTGTTGACATAGCAATTATAGAATCTAAGTTAAGATATACCTACTTGCATTTAGAAATAGCACAAAAGCATTTTATCACTTTTACAGCAGGCGTCTTGGATCGCCGCCGGAACCGGAACGCTCGCTTTGAATCTCCGGTCTTCAAAAGGCGTGCAAGGACCCAAGCCTTGAGAAGAAATAAACTGAACAGTCAGAGTCTCAAAAGCCATTTACATCATTCGAGACAACAGACTAATGAACCAAACTCGCTACAAAAGCATGCCTAGATTTCAAAGATTTTTGTTACTTTATGTTAATAGCTGTAATAGTCCCTGTTTTTTGGTATTTAGTTTTATTGTTCGTTATGATTTTGTGTACGATTTGGACTTCCAATACACACATTTTGAACCTTTTCAGCTAACAGGGTTTCATAGCCTGAAAAGACACGCCAGGTTTTCATTGTCATGGAAACGGAGACCATTTAAACATTATTAAATAGTAAAATCACAGTCTATTATTTCTAACAGTCGGTCGACTCGGTACTTGGGCGGAGCAACTATGAGGTGTACAGGGGAAGCGAGCGGCAGGGTCGGCAAGCACAAACTTACGTAATTTGCGCTCTCTAATCGGAAGTGTGTTGCCAACAAAACTCCTTTTAATCGACTGCGAAAACGAGGAAAATTCTCAATGCATAGGAATCTTTTTTTTTATTAGCTTTTTATTAATTTGCAATGTTTTTAATGTATGTATGACTGTATGTATGTAACTATGTTTGTTCGGGTCAAATCTTGCAACGCGATTTTGAAGAAGACATCGTCAACTGATTCAGGTGAAATTTTGCAAACCCTTTCCATTTGCATGGCAATGCATTAATATGGTACCATAGAGCTATATGCCATAGAGCTGCTGTTCTCTGGTGTAGGAAGGTGAATCTAGGCACTTAAAATTAAAGTACCTTTTGTTGTGACAACCATGACCCTTGACTGAGTTTCTGTGCGTAAAGAAGTCTAACTACTGGTAGGCTTAAGATAGTAGTACTGTGGTAAAGTTAAGCTTTTGAGGGGACCACACAACAAAGCAGCAAATGTATCAAATCAGCCTATACACCTTCATTTACACAGCAAATACTTCGTGTAAACTCTAACAGGGATTTTTCTTAAAAATTTACTGTATGCGCAGCAGACGTTTCTTTGGGGGGGGGCACACACCGAAGCAGTCCTCCTAACTTATGATAAGAACAACCATAATTGTGATGAAAATAAATTTGATGAAAAGGAGAACATTCGTGTTTCATTTTCATCTGGATTCTAAATCCAAAAAGCCGATATGTAGTGAAACAGATATAAGTATTAGTGCGAACTCGCATTATTCTTTAGATTAATCAAATCATGATCAGCGTATTTTGAAGATTGTTCGCGAAGCTTCTGAATTTCGGCTATAAATAGACCTGCATCGACCTCCAGAAAGAAACTTCTAATTTGTCTCAGCCAGACTCGAAACGTTACTCTGTATCTTAGTAAATCTCTGTTCTTCGAGTACTAACAAGTGGTCATCAGCCTGTCACATTGCAATAAGTGGTCACTTGCTTCCAGATATTCTGGTAAGTTTCTAGTTCGCTCGTTAAGAGGACCCGATCTGGGCCTGTAGTGTTGTCCACAACTCATTTGTTGTCTGTTTCACTCAGGGACCTAAGTTGGAGCTTTGTGATCCCTTAGAGATCGCCACGATTTCGTGCAACCACCTCCATCTCACAAGCAAGTGCGCTGCAAACACGAGCTGGGTGTACAGCGAGAGATCCGCCGCTGGCAGCAGTAGGGTAGTGGGTCTTCCGCGACCGTCCCCTGGTCTCCACAGCGTTTGAATTAAAAACATTGTATTTATACAAGGTATTTTACCAATTTGGCATACCATTTCTTTATACGTGGAGAAGAGGTAATACTCACAATTGAATTGTATTCCTTTTGGTGGGTCGCATATATAACCGGGCGAACATTGCTGTTCATGGACAAGGCTAGGTGCTATTCGCTCAGGTGCTATTCGGCTGGGTGCTCTAAGTGGACTACACCATTTTGTATCTAGTCATCGATAAGGTTAATTATTCTAGTCAGGGAACTATTCGGTAATCTGTGGTAAGGGGTTTGGCGGCACATCGTTATATAATACTCGACAAATGGCCCATGCCCAACATCAAGCCGCTGCACAGGTTGGACAATATTGCGAAGATGTGCCCACAACAATGGCATGTGGCAGCAATAAGAACAGCAATTTCACAAAAATTTGACAAAGACAGAAATAATACATGTATCACCACCTCATCTCATTCGAAGGCTGTTGTGAGAGGTCTAACGGAATAACGGAAAATACGCAGACGCTATCGCTGTAAGAGAAGTATAACTAGAAATAAAACCCTGTACCAACCCATCACGGGCTAGAGAGGCCACACGGTAGCCTCTCCTACCGTCAGACGCAGACGGGGGTATCTGCATCTGATGGGCATAGAGCCAACGCTCGAGTGCCATCGCTGCGACACGAGCATGGACTCAGGGCTACACACGCTCACCGATGTCCGGCGTTTGAGACGCCGAGGCGGGAGCTTGTGGCGGTCCTGGGGGTGTGAGTGCTCGCGCTCTTCACCCTGCTTGCGGCGATGGTCCGCTGTGCGGTTGCGTGGGCGGCCAGCGCCTCGTTCTGCGAAAGAGGCAGCAGAGCGGGCGCGGCGCGATGAGCGAGACAGACTCGCGAACATCGCTGCCCGCGTTTGTAGGCAGCTCGGGCACAGAATAATTAATAGGTACTAACGTACAGAAGAATCACTGCGCAAGAAAATTGAAATTAATTCCAGTCTTGCTTCGACGCAATACCACAGAATAATTAATAGTACTAACGTACAGAAGGATCACTGCGCAAGAAGATTTAATTAATTCCAGTCTTGCTCCGACGCAATACGGTGGAATTCAGCTCGCACAACATTAGGTACCTATAATTTTATTCACCTACTACTTCGTCTCTTTCTATCGCGTACCTCTTATCTCTTTTTACGCCTGTTAGGGTTGCCTTCTTGTGAAGAAATGAATATTTGATTACCAGTCCAGTTATGTACCTGTTACTATTTTTCTACTTATGTGAAAATTACAACTTTAAACATACCTACCTAGTATTAGATGAAAAAAGTATTTTATTACAATGTCCGCATATTTTAACATAAGACGATAAGCATACTACTACATTTAGTATTCTTTGCTACTACACTTTAGTGTATTTGCTAAATTGAACATACCATTTACGTGTTTAGTTACATGCCGTACGACGCAAACACGAAACGGCTTAAACTAGTCCGAGAGCCGACACCCAAAAATCATGTTGGTAAATTATTTTGATTTGCGCCAGCTAAATTGAATGCGCTTTGAAAGCAGTTCGTATTTGAATTTATATTATTGTTAGGAACTCGGTTCTCGGATACTATAAGCTTTGTTGGAACTGTATTTGGTTTCAGTTGTTTGATTTTCCTGATTGCAGAATCTTCAAAATGATGGGAGCAGACTTCGTAGCTTTTAGCTCTCAAATTTTCTTTGCTTAGTAAGTCCTCTCGTCTTATTAAAATCAGCCACTCTCGGCGACTAAAATAAAATAGACAAATGGTAGTCAGTACGGAGCAAACACACATGTGCTTATGGTCTTTGGTTAGAGTGAAGCAAACGGGGCACTGAGGAGCACAGTCACCGTAGTAGTCGCTCGTCGCCGTCACAGGAACAGTCCCCGTTGCAGTCGCCATAGTCCAGTCTCTATACAATGAAAATTTTTCTAAGTGTTTGATAATCGCCACGCCGAGAAAGGTTAGGTGCGCCAAAAGTAGTATAACTTCAAAAATCGTATCTCCTAAGCTAGTAAAAATCACTGGACATACATGGGGGTGGCTCAAATACTCCTCAATATGGGGCGCCAAATTTTTTGGCCAGGAGAGCTGGCCACCATGTATTGTCAAACTTAACCTTAGCTCTCGGTCTATATACCCGTCAGACTAGCCAAAGTGCGCCAAAGTATCTAATTATCATGTTCAGGTGAATAATATTAAATATTATGCTATTCATTTGTATACCTATTAAATTTATTACTTCAGCTCTCGGACTATAAACAAAGAATACTAAATATTACCTATAAGCTATAAGGTAGCTTTCAAGCGCGAAGGTTCATATATTATGTAGTTAAGAACTAATAAATGACGGCGTTATGAAGGGACAAACATAAGAAATTAAAAAAATCGAATAGAGACCCTCCTCCTTTTTTTAAGTTGTTTAAAAAGAAGGAACTTGGAACTGCAGAAATTACGTAGGGTAGGTATCGTCAGTGGTACCTACCTACCTATAGTCAACGCGCAATGCCCGTCAAGGACACTCGAAATAAGAAAAATACGTCGAGGCGTGTGACAGCGGAGTACGTTGACCCCGATGGGTCCGATCCAATAACCCTCCCAGTTCAAAAATCTAGCTGGCTAGGTAACTACCTACTTCGTGGTCTACCTATAAAATAAGTAGTTTTAGTCTAGTTACGCATTTTGAACAGTAGTAGTGGTAGGTTGGGTTATGGGTAGGTAGGTAAGTACCTTAAAATTTAAAAATTTATTAATTTGGCAAAATTACCTTACAGCATCTTTGGGAAGCGAGAAAAAAGATAAATCCGGCACATTTCTATTCGAATTCAAACAGCCGAACGCCACACAATATCGTCTGTCATATTTTCTTTTCTTGTCCATTCTAAGGTAGGTACCAGTAGTAGGCACGATCAAGAGAGAAAAAAAATGTTTTTATAAAATCTCAGCCGAGCGCGAGCATAGAAAACACCTCAAGCGTTCACACGAGCGCGCGCGTGACACTCGACTAATTTTTAATCCGCTCGGCCGGCTACTTCGTTGTAGGTATATAACGGATGTACTGCGCGGAGTGAACCACGCCTGGCAATACGGTGGAATTCAGCTTGCACAACATTAAGTACCTATAATTTTATTCAACTACAACTTGCGTCTCCTTCTATCGCGTACCTCTTATCTCTTCTTACGCTGTTAGGGTTGCCTTCTTGTGAAGATCTGAATATTTGATTAACAGACCAGTTATGTACCTATTACTATTTTTCTACTTATGTGAAAAATTACAACTTTCAAACACACCTACTAGGTAGGTATGTTTGAAAGTTGACATTTTTTATTTAGATGAAAAAAGTATTTTATTACAATGTCCGCATATTTTAACATAAGAAGATAAGCATACTACTACATTTAGTATTCTTTGCTACTACACTTTAGTGTATTTGCTAAATTGAACATTATCATTTAGGTGTTTAGTTACATGCGTATCAAATCTGGAATGCCGTACGACGCAAACACGAAACGGCTTAAACTAATCCGAGAGCCGACACCCAAAAATGATGTTGGTAAATTATTTCGATTTGCCCTTTCTAAATTCTCGCTTATTAAATTAAATTGACAGGTTAATGGTAAAATGTAAGGTATTTATCCCTTCTTTTACATGATTTGCACCCATCTACAGCACATAAGGCACCAGATGGCATCGTAGGTACGCGAACGAACGAACGGAGCGATTAAAATTAAACAGCGTGCGTGCGCTTCGCTTGCGAAAACCGCACTGAATTTTGGTCCGCAAACGGCCCGAGGCCGCTCGGCCGGGCGGTAGGTAATTATAGCGCGCAAGTATATGGAGTGAAGGAGGCCTGCCCCTCTAGACAAGTGGCAATTCGCTAGCAGGCGTTTGATGGAATAGAATGACGAATGTATGGGATTTGACGTATTTGACATGCGTTAACGACTGTCATTTACGTCAAATCCCATACATTCGTCATTCTATTCCACCAAACGCCGGCTAGCGAATTGCCACTTGTCTAGAGGGGCTGGCTCGGGCGTCGGACGGTGCTCTGCCCCCCATGAGAGTCGCCGGGGACCGAGTGGTCCTCCCTCCCGAGGAGGGCCAGACCGAGAGAGATGGCCCTGGGTCAGCCGGGGTGCGAGGGATATGTCGCCTGACAACCTCACCTTCGGCCTTGCACAACGACCCACAGATGGCGTGCGGTTTAGTCGGTTCGAGTCCGACATAACCTCCCCTTCCGGCTCCGGAGGTGGGGGTATCCGTGGGAATTTCCCGCACGTAAAAAATACCTGCTTATATATTTAAAATTCATAGCCATCTCCTTGAAAGTTGTCAATCAAGAAATTCTACCACCCACATTAGCCACTAAACATCAAAAATTTTCGTGGTCCATAACTACAAGAACAGGTGGTTGGTCAGGACATGTGGTCGCGTTTTAGAGGCCACGGAGTACCTGGGTATCTTCTTAGGTAATTAAGGATTAAAATAATTATTAGGTATGTCAAACAGTTATAGATTGTCAGATAACACTGAAAGTTATTGCACATACATTACTCTTAAATGTGAAATATAGTAGATAAGTAAACAAATACCTATTATACGATGAAGAACTGGTATAATCTAGTTTAACTGGCGATACAAGCACGCCACTTAAATTGACCTTAGATAAGTGTTTGTCAGTGAACTGACCGCAAGCTCCACTATCAGCTGTTATTTATTATATCAGCAATATGTTTTCGGGTCTTTAAAATATCTGTTTCTGAGTAGGAATTTAACATAGTGACAGTAGACATTGTTATTACCTACTTCCTTATTGCCGCAATAGTATTTCAGCAATAAGTAGGTAACTATCTACTACATCTGAGTGAGTGCCAATCGTGATTACATCCAAAGTTACAAGCTTTGGAACCCAGGCTCCACTCTCCTCGTAAATAAAGCTAGACAGAAATAGGCGAACTGATCCAGGTTCCGAAGGGGGAAGATTTGGATGCAACCGGGAATGATGTTCAAAGGAAGAAGACGTATTGTTTATCGTTGTTTTTGATGAAGAGCGGCTGCGATAGCATTATGATTCGCCTTGCGTAGTGGAAGGGTGCAGTCTTGTTCACCATCGCCGTGATTTCCATTGTCTTTATTACTTGAGCCGGAGAAAAAAGCAGATGTTACCATCAATATGTTTTTATTTTCTTTACAAAAACCACTACATATTGTTTAAATTATTATATTGAAATTAAAATCATTTTACATTAAATTAATACATATCGGTGGATGACAAATCTGTCTAAGGCGAGTCAGCTTACTCCGACGTCTTCATCGTGTGGACTAAGTACATATACTTTTCAACGTTATATTTCCTTTGATTCAGCAGCTGGCTGATATTGGAAAAGTCATAGAAGAGGCGGAAATTGCAGAGATCCTGTTAGCTGGTCTCCCACAGGAATTTGACACATTAGTAGATACTTGGAGACAGCTACACTGACCAATGAATTGTCTTCAGAAATAGTACGAGCTCGACTTATACGGAATTACACAGGAAGCAAACCACAGAGGCACATGACATCAATGGCAATTCTCATAGTGCCCTCATTGTCAAGAAGAAACTTGTCTGCATCTTTTGTAAGAAGCCCGGTCATATAAAATCTCGATGTTTCAAGCTAAAAGACAATGGAAATCACGTTGATGGTGGACAAGACTGCACTCTTCCACTACGCAAGGCAAATCATAATGTTATCGCAGCCGGTTCTTCATCAGTTTTCGTGTAAGTAATTAGGAATCGTAAGGTGAGGAATAAATAAAAAAAAGGAAAGCTTAGGCTTCAAAGCTTGGCTTTAGGTGCAACCAGGATCTACCGCTAGAATAAGGGTGATAACGGAGTATCCATAGTGTTACATGGCAGCCTGGTATCTCAATTTTTTCATTGCCTGTTCCTCCCCTGATTCCTCCGAGCTCACGTGCGAACTGTATCATCGCGATACTTGTAGCAGAACGCATATGAGAATCACTACAGTGAACGGTTCAACCAACGGATGATCCTAGCAGGATCACTTTTTATTCATCAGGAAGCATTAACCTGCACTTACCTAAAAGTCTGCCATAAAAACTAGGATAGAAATAGAATGGAGTTCAGACCAACCCCCAGTTAGACTAGAAAAAGTGAACCCCGACTACCTACCAGGTGAAGCGACAGGGACTAAGGCTAGGATGAAGGAAATAGAAAGGCACGCAATGAAAAAGAAAATGAAAATGAAATATCGGTAGCTTAGTGGTTAAGAAGTCGGCCTAACGCTTGAGAGGTCCCGGGTTCGAATCCGACGAAAAAACACTACCGACGTGAACCCATTCCTAACACTAGCATTTAGATGAGTTAAAGGGAATATTAGTAATTTCGTTACTACTTAATTATTATTCTTTTACCGAAAAATACAAGCAAGGTAGAATGAGTTTAGCACAAAGTACAGATACCTAAAAATCGGAAAAGTTCCAAAGCAATTACCGCAATATATATGTTAATAAAATTATGTTTATATAACCCAGTTAATAGATATTGACTGTTTTTACCGAAAACCGCATTCATCCAGCTCATGTAAGTATCTTATTTTGATATATTTAATCTCGACCTTCGGGTCAGAGCAAAAATAACGCACAGCTTGCTTGCGATACATGTCAAGCACTTTTTATATTTAAATTAGGTACACGCTATACAACCATGAAAAAAGTGCCGTCATAGGTCTATTAAGGTTGTGGGCATGCCCACAATAGTGGATCCGAGCCTGTAGTAGGTTCTATTATCTGGACGGGTAGTATTGTTTCATCTCAAAGATCTTGAAACTGGGAGGTCTCATATGGACATTCTGGTTCAGTGGTTTTGGTTTGGTTACCGTGGAAGATGACCTGTAGGTACCTATCTTGTGTCGATTGAACTAGACCCTGGGGCACAGTATACCTACAAACTATACTAATCCTGGAGGCTTCAGTACCGTAACGTTTGAAGCGTCAATGTGACCGATGCCCGATTATTATGGAGAGCGGTGGAGAAAGAAACGAAATGGTAAAATGTAAGATCAAGGTAAAAGGTACCTATCATTACAATTTTAGTGATACCATAATAGTTTATAATTTCCATTTAGCACTTAGTTTTATTTTTGGCCAAACGAAAATGTTTTCTTTGATAATAAATGGATTTTTCCAATCAACAATGCTAATATTATAGGTACGTGACGAATATACTACTGACAAGACAGTTGTACTACTGGGAATAGGCCTAATATTCCCACCAAATACTTCATTGACCATCACCAAAAAGGAATGCAAAAAGGTACTTTTCGATGTCGTTTTGTCAAAATATGTGCGTCCAAAAATACTTAATTTGCATTTTTATACATAATTAGTTGCAAATTATTTATTTATATCCAAAATTCTGTATTTTTAAAGAGTTCCCTTCGAAAGTCCTTCGACAAAAGCGAAACATCTGAAACTGAAACAAGCCCTGCAATCAGCTGTCAACTGTCACCTTTAACAACAACAAACTAATGTCATTGTCACGCTTATGACAAAAGTGCAGTTTTAGCGGGAATTCAGGAACATCTTTATTCTTTTTGAGATGAATAGAAGTATCTCTCGTTTTATCGCTGAAACTTACGATAGCGATGTCAAGGTTGTGTCGGTGGTTGAGCAGCTAAATAAGACCGTACTGTTGGCTTCATGTTAGTTTAACCGCGCGCCACTCGCCGACCAGTGGCCATCGAACTATTTCAACTGTGTTTTGAAAATTACGACTTCTTATATAAGTTTCATTTATTTATCACAATGCCACCGGTGTCATTGACTAATGAGGTAAATACAATTTAATATTTTCTCGTATTTACTTGTGCAAAATCAATGATAAATTATAAGACTTGATGCAGTGACTTTTGCTAAAAAGAGTCATAATAAATTGCATTGTCTATGCAAATCAGTATATTTTAAAATTATCTTTAAAAAAAAACTGTAAGTAAAACTCTACAAATCTTTGTGTAAAGAGGTCTATTATAGCTATATCTAGGCTATACCTATTTTGTTTTTGTACTTAATATTTTATTTTATAAAAAAAAGATTTTCTACTAATTTTTAAATAATACTTTAAAGGTACCCAAGAAAAAGCTGCGAATAGCCATTATTGGGCAGAGTACATTTGCAGCAGAGGTGTTCAAACTACTACAGCGTGATGGGCATGAGATAGTTGGAGTATTCACTGTTCTGGACAAAGGCAACAGGGAGGATCCTCTGGGTACGTAGATACTATTAAATAACGTTTTTCCTCTAGTGACTGGTTCATATAGCTCTTATAATTTATTTTTGAATTATATCAATACTTACTTTAGTATATTTAATTTAAAATAAATTTAAAAAGCTTTTTAAATAAACTAAAAAAAATTAAATACCAAAATTTTATCTTCACCACATCTCAAAATATTTTTATACTTCATTTATTTCCATACTCTAATATACTGTTATCCAAGCCTGTAAAATCTGCCCACATATGAATTTTGCTTCATGCTTTAATATATTTTCGTTTTTATAGCTACCATTGCAGCACAGAATAGCAAACCAGTGTACAAATATAAAACATGGAGAATAAAGGGGAAAGTGATACCAGAAATATTGGAACAATACAAATCTGTGAGTTCTTCTTTAACATTTTACCTTTTAACATATCCTAGTAGTGACTCACGACTCTTGAAGAACCCCATATTGTCCATATGGGGTTCTTCAAGATGGGGTTATTCTAGGTCCGCAGCATAAGTGTAACACCCCTGGTGTTGCATACATCCATAGTTGATCAGATGGGCTGTGTGCTTGTCTGCCACCTAATTGGTATAAAAAAGGAAGTGTAACAGCTCTAATTTTTAGTACCAGGTAGGAAAATGTGTTAAGTATTAGACTTAGATTTTACCAAGATAGTAGTAGTAGATAGATGAGTAAATAGAATGAGCTTCATGACATTAAATATGGATTGTAAGGCATGAAGTGAATGTGTAATTTTTTGTCTATTAGTGTTTAACTATTGATGGACTCTGGTTTTTACCTATTCCAGGAGAGTGAAATATATTCGATGGCTTGATAAATAAATTTAAAACCAATAGTCATTGTGACAAAGATGTTAAGAATTTATTTAATAAGAAGATACTGACCAGTATGTTTCATAATTAAAGATAAAACTTACGTAATATGTATTATTTCAATGCTCTATCGATACATACCTTATCAGGCAGCATTGTTATAAACATTTTCATAGCATAATATTGAAACACTAGGTTCATTATGATATGTGCAAGTACATAAAAACCCCAGAACCCACAAAAACTACTTGTGGCAGTGAATGTACTGTACATTACTTGTGGCAGTGATTGTACAGTCTATTACTTGTGGTAGGGCTTGTACAGAGTCTACAGACACTTCTGGCAGTTATTGTACAGAGCCTACAAACACTTGTGGCTGTGACTGCACAGAGTCTACAAACACTTGTGGCAGTGATTGTATAGAGTCTACAAAGACTTGTTGCAGTGAGTGTATAGAGCCTACAAACACTTATGGCAGTGAGTGTATTGAGTCTACAAACACTTGTAGCAGTGAATGTATAGAGCCTACAAACACTTGTGGCAGTTACTGGACAGAGCCTATTACTTGTAGCAGTGATTATAACGAGCCCATATACCTACCATAAAATATTTTCTTATTATTTTAAGCACATTGCGAGGGTTACACTAGCCAGGTCCGTCCAGAGATGGATGTTCAAACTAGTTATAACTGGATACAGCAATTTGTTTAAATCATAGTTGAATAGATTCAATATAATTTATTATATTAACTCGTTCATTTATTCTGATTAAAACCGGTATCTAAAGGTGTGTATACATCGGCGAAATTGGCCGGCAGCACAGAATGCAAAACCGTTAAACATTATTATACTTTTCAACGGTTTTTAAAACTCGTTCCATATTCAGACTGATAAGGGAATCAAGTTACAATAACCAGTGGTATTTAAATAATAAAATTTAGGGGAACGGGTGTGACATAAGGTATACCTACGTTAAAATTTAAATAAATAACTAAACTGACGCAAACTTTTTACTTTCTAGTTCTTTAACACCTGGAGGCCAATACTACTAACAAAAATCTATTCAGTTTGAATTATTTTAACGAGAATCGGCCCTCTTTTCATTCGGAAATCGTAGTCGTTTCGAAATTTCCTCTATTTTTGACAAATCGAGATTGATCTTTGAACCGGTTTTTTATTAAGAGAATTATTGTCCTTCTGATAATGCGTGCTGTTAAGTGTTAAGTTCGACAAGTGTACCCGCATCCTAATATTAAAATTAAACATGTCTGAGAATGCAATAAGTAAGTACCAATGTTGCAAAAAATATGACCTCGAACTTCAAACCTAAGCTAAGTAGTTAAATGAATACAAGTGTGTTATAAATTTACGTTTACTTTCACACATTTAACTAACGACGCAGTTTTTGTGTTAGTTCGATGGCCTTTACTTGATAATGAAGGTTTCCTTTCTAACTTCAATTTCTTATATTTATATTTCGAGAGCTAACTTGATGCCTCAGCCTAAGTAAAGTAAGCAAAGCGCATAAAGCTCGCGGCCCGGCAATAATTCCGTAAAGGAATCTATGTGAACTTTCCGTACAACCGTCCGTCATTTACCACCTTCCACCTTCTGTAAGGAACTATTGAAAAACAGTCACTGACATATACATTTATTTCGGACCAGAAGCAGAAAAAATATGAAATTTCATACTTTTTATTTAAAAAATGATGGATTTTCCATAGAACCCATCGATACCTATTTTAGACCCTTAAAACAATAGTGAAATTTTCAAAAATCCTTTTAGTGATGATTGCATCATAAAAGGCATCACCTGCCCTTCAAGTTTGTAGCTCCACCCATTTAAACTGGGCGGTGATAATTCAGTCAATCAAAACTATACCTAAGTTCTTTGGATGCAGGTTTGAAATTTAGAAGTATCTCGTCAGTTTGTTACTTGTGAAATGATTTAGATTTCTCCATCGGTGGTTGATTAAAAATCAATCAATCCATAATGTATTTTTACTGCTCTTTTAATCAATCAATCAATCTCTGGTGCTCTTTTAATAACCTTAATTAAATAATACAAGATGTCACCCGCTATTGCCCGCTATTCGGTGTACCTGCTAAAAATCAGACGAGGCTCTCGCACAGTCTTTTCTCGAGTTACACGGCAATCGCTCCGAGAAAAATCAAAACTATAAGCGCACAGCTCAATGGTTATACGCAACTAGGAAATCTATTAGAGGATGATGATGAATCTGACTAGATACTCGGTCCTCAGCATTGCGTAGGCTTGTTGGCACTGCTTCATGGACCACTTTTTTAAATACATAAGGTTATAAAATTTAATATGCCCGACAACATTTTTACTAAGTAGTTATTAAATCGTAAATTTCGAGCAAATAGTCCATCTGCACCATATATATTTGGTCATTAATTTTAAGTACAGTGCCAAAATCTATATACGCACACTTTAGGTACACGTTACATTATCATATTTTTTTTATGTATCATAATGGCGAAAATTGTTAAGCGTCTGTACCACAGATATGCGATTTTGATATCCGTGGTCAGTCTATACCACTAGCAATTAAACTTTTCATATAACAACAAGTTTACCATCGATTTCCTTACAATTTATTGGACCCTGTAGGTAATAGAGGGTCCAATAAATGCTTACAGAATCCGTTTTCCGAGATTTTACCATTCAATCGAAGCCGAATTGAATCTCAGTTCACTTCATATACAACCTCTTAGTACAATTTAAGAAAGCCTAAGCTTTTTTTTAGCCTTTAATTTTCTTTACAACTTTAGGTCAACAGCTGACGCATTTTCCACTATGGTATCGGCAGCTGACAATTTTTTTCCTTGAACACTTCGGCTTAGCTGTAATTAAGCCGATTTTCAGCCGGGAGAGAGAATTGTGAGAATTTTTTTAATTTTTTACATGTTTGAGCGGTCACCGCCACTGCGGGATGGCCCTGGGTCAGCCGGGGTGCGAGGGATATGTCACATGACGACCTCACCTTAGGCCTAGCACTACGACCGGGAGGGGTGGGTATCCGTGGGGACTTCCCGCACGTAAAAAAAAGCTATCAGTCGCAGCTGACCAACATGAAAATTCATAATTCAATTTCTTTAACTAATTAACGAAGTATCGCCCAGGAGGCGATTGGTCATGCGAACCTTTTGATGGCTTGTGTAGTCACCAGCATAGAGTTCACAATTGAAAAGTCTAGGCCGCTACTAGGCTACCCGCTTTAATGTTTAAGCCCCAAATTCGGATTAATTTTTCGCCGCGTTAAATACATGCTTTCTTGTAATAGAAATAATCAAAAGATCAGATCAAAACTCAACGTTGAAAAGATTTTATTACGAGAGTTGGCTTGGCCCTCAATAACCAACCGCAATGCTGGATTATATTTCATGCAATATGCTATAGATGCAGACCGTAATACGAAACCTAATGACTTTCTCTTGACTAACCTATACTAAACGCACCTAAAGAAGTTTTCCCTTTAATAAACATATACATATTATATATCATTCTACTACTTTGATAATAAAATATCGAAGGTCCTCGCACTTACTCACGAGTAGTTCAAATTCCACACTCGCCAGTTGACGAATTTCGTCAACTGGCGAGCGAGAATCTTCCTCAGACGAAGAACTCGATATTTGGGTTAGCAAATATATTCCAACGTTTCCTAGTGCACTATTGACCTCTTATATCTAAGTTGGACGCTCGTTTCTCAAGAGTATCATTTCAGATAACGCAAGGTTGAGAAAGTACGGCTACTTAAATTTATATTTTAAATGATAAGTAGGTAATAAGGTTAGTGGGCATTTGGATAAGGTGTTCGATCTGTACCTTGCGGGATAGTAGTATCATAAGACCTGATTAATTTGTATTTTCACAATTAACATCATGCCGTCAGGATATAATACTATGTATGCCATAGTTATATAACTTTGCCCCCTTAAGTAAATACATAAGGGGGCAAAGTTATATAAAAATGGGACCTCGCTATCTATAGTGTGAACTTAATAGCCTGTGTTGACTTGATACACACTTTGTGTTTGATCACTATAAAAACTTACAATCAATAGTCAGTAACGTGCTTAAAAATCAGATAAAAGAACTTCATAAAAAAAAATGTCGATAATAGTAATTACATTTGGATCCGGGTACAAAGCGGTGTGATTTTAAATAGTCTCCTTCAAGTGTTGACTTAAATGATTGGTACTATCTGAAGTTTAAAATTCGCCCGACGTTTCGGCTGCTTAAAAGTAGCCGAAACGTCGGGCGAAATGTAAATAAAATCAACTAATTGCAATAGAATCCGTTAAAAAATAGTTTAGACTTTACTAGTAGGTAAATTCATCTAGGTACATTCCACAGTATAATTTGTGACTAACTTGCAAAAGAATTGTAGTTGCCATGAACCCGCCGATAGTAAACCAGTACCTATTTATCTACAACCTGCCTGTCCATGAAAGCATCGAAGAGAACCGTCAACTGTAGTGTTAAATATTTAATTAAGTATGAGTATTAGATTGTGAAACCAATCCAGCAAAATCATGAAGAACTGTTGTTTATTGAAATTGTTTCGACAGATTCTATACTGATGCAAAACTTAACGATTTGGTCAGAAAAATGTTGGATGTCCATATCTCAAATATATCAAGACAAAGGTCTTTTACCATTGGACACTGACGGTAGGGCCAGTCCATAAACTAAAAGTCGCGCAGCGGGCTACGGAGCGAGCTATGCTTGGAGTTTCTCTGAAGGGTAGAATTCGAAAGAAGGTTATCCGAAAAAGAACCAAAGTTACCGACATAGCTCGCAGAATTAGCAAGCTGAAGTGGCAATGGCTGGCCACGTCTGTCCGCGACCGCGAGAAGGCAAACGAAAGTCGGACACCCCTTAGCCAGATGGACCGATGCACGATGACCTCAAAAGGGTGGCTGTGACGGACAGGATGCGGAAGGCGGAGGATCGTACGGAATGGCGCACCCTTGCAGAGGCCTATGTCCAGCAGTGAACTGCAGTGGGCTAATTGATTGATTGATTAATGGTCCCTTTTTTGTTTCATAATCTTGAATTTTTCGTGCGAAAAATTATTGCAATAAATTACAGTCCATTGCTGGATTTAGACCTCTCCCAATTTGCACCGTTGCTTCCGATCGTCTGGCTTCCGCATTCAGTCTGTCCCAACTAAATAATAAAACCTACTAGTTAAAACTTGATTCCATAGAATATCGGTTTGATCCTAATAACAATTTTCTCTATCTACAGGTAAATGCAGACATCAACGTTCTTCCCTTCTGTACACAATTCATCCCCATGGAGGTTATCACACACCCCAAGTACGAAAGTATCTGCTACCACCCCAGTATACTGCCCAGGCACAGAGGAGCTTCTTCAATAAACTGGTAAGTTAGAGACATAACTGGTTACCAGAGTTACCAGTTTCTAAAAACAGAATCTACTTGCGAGGATGCTCACCAAAGCTCCTTCGAGCTCTCAATAAAAAAAAGCAATAGCGACAAATAATATCATATATATTCAAATGACTAGCTGTTGCCCGCGGCTCCGCCCGCGTGGATGTCGGTTATCGCGAATCGGGGTATGAAAAATAGATGTTGGCCGATTCTCAGACCTACCCGATATGCCCACAAAATTTCATGAGAATCGGTCGAGCCGTTTCGGAGGAGTTTGGCAACGAAAACTGTGACACGAGAATTTTATATATTAGACTAGCTGTCGCCCGCGGCTCCGCCCGCGTGGATGTCGGTTATCGCGAATCGGGGTATGAAAAATAGATGTTGGCCGATTCTCAGACCTACCCGATATGCCCACAAAATTTCATGAGAATCGGTCGAGCCGTTTCGGAGAAGTTTGGCAACGAAAACTGTGACACGAGAATTTTATATATTAGATAATAACCGCTCCAACGATTTTCATGAAATTTAGTATAAGGGGGTTTCGGGGGCGAAAAAAATACCGTTCATCCAAGTACTTATTTGTAATCGAAGCCCGACGTCCTACCGGCTTTTTATTGGCTTGTTTCTGTATTCATGAGGAAATGCCTTCTTCTTTCGAACCCCGAGAGAGAAGCCTGTGCCAGAGCCAAATCCCTTAATCAGCTGACGTACCAGCTTGCAGGAGTAGCCAGGAAGATGATAGGGCTCCATATACCTATACCTAGTTATTGTGATATACGAAATCCGTATTGCTTATGTAGTAAGTAAATTATTTCTAATTCCAATAAAACGTTATCATTGATCATTCTCTGAGCCTCATCCAGTCGGTGTCCGCCTTCCAGTCGACCTGTGTGTGTGATATGAAAGTTGAATTGAGGTTGACTAGTAGAAAATGCCCTAAAGCGTAGTGATAACTAATAATTATAAATCATTATTACTACTTGTTACTTATTACTACGTTTTATATCAACTCTCAGGCAATCCCCTTTTATCTACACATTAATCAACTTCGTGATGAAACGATCTTTCTCATATCGCCATTATTAGAACACGTTTTCTATCACACGTAATTATGGCTGTCGCAATATACTGCGTGTGGAATGCAATTTACGACAGAATTCCTATTTATCGTTAAGCCTTGTAGTAGGTAGTATTGACGCGCGACATGTTGCACAACAACGTTGTCTGTCGACGCCTGAATTATCAGCTGTGGGAAAATGTCACCAAGCCAGACGCACTAGTGCAGTTGATTTCAGTGGTGACATTGTAGCGTCTCCACTTGCCACATTTGATGCAATAATGTGTGTTGCACACTAGTTGCACAGAAATAAACAACAATCCACACGTCATGTTGTGTTTCAGCTGGCACCACTCAACGTTGTTGTGCTACGTAGCTTACGTAGCCAAACTTGTTGAGCGTCACGTGCTACACGTCAAATGTTAGTGGATACTAGGCTTAATTGTTGTATTTTTAGGCATACCTACGTCATACATTTCAATCTATAAGTCGCGCGGCTAATCACACCTACCTTTAGAATGACAATAAGTCCTTTCACTAAACATTTCTACCTAAAATTTTACGTAGTATCTTGTCTCGAGCATTTTTCCACGAGCCATAGTTGAGTGCTTGTATACCTAGGTAATTATCATAATAATACATGTGACAGTATAATTTGTGAGGTAACATGCGACTTGAGTGAATTAGCAAAAACGGCACGCGATGATTTTTGTATAATGTACCAATAGTAACTGGTCTTATTAACCATAATAAGGAAAATTGAATAGCATTATTTTAGGGGCCCCACCAAGGTCTTTGGGGCCCCAGCCAATCTCACCTGCAAGCGGAATATCTGCATCAGAGTGTACCTACCGAACCTACAGATTTATTGACAGACATACAGTAGAACATCTATCTATGGCAGTCGTTAAGGGTAGTTGGAGCCCTCAAAAGTCCGACAACTGGTCTAACTGCAATACTTCGATATCGCCTTTAGGTTGTGGAGGTCACCATAGTAGCTTCACAGAAAATATCGAAGTTCAGCCAACTCCGTAGTTGGATTGGTAAAGCGGACCCCAAACTCCAAGCTGAAAGCTTCGGACACGACTGGGATTAACGCTACCATGAAGAAAAAGATACAGGTCTTTCTCATCTTTCCTCACAGATCAGCTAAATCTTTTTCTTTCAATTTGCTCCAAATTTTCCTCAACTGTACATGATGTTATTTGTGTACATTTATATTTGAAAAGTCGATCGATGTCACTTGAATCTATCTGCACTTGAACTTGAACCGACATGCGGCAGTACAATGTACATTTCAATGTGACCTTGTTATATGTAACGTATTGAAACGCGAATGAGATTCACGGTCAAATAATTCAAAGAATAATGTACAGCTACCAAACTAACTTTATTTATAACAGCAACCATACTTATTTGAGATAAATGCAATTTGATGTCGCTATCCTCATTCTTTGTTCCGATTATAAGCTCCTGGATTAGAAAGTAGGTGGATTTTGTTGAAGTCTTTAATTGGGCAGTGTGACCCTCGCTCCCCTTTTCCGGAGCAATATGAGAACACCGTGGTTCTTATACACCGGGGAAGCAAGGGAAATGCCTTAGGGACACCTTACACCCGGCATCTGAAGGCTAGGGAAGGTGTGCTGTGTTCTTTGCCTTGATTTTCCCGTTCCCGCCGGGCTACGGGAGATATCCGAGGATATTTCTGCATCAGTACCTCCCTCTTAGGTAATTTTCACGCACGACGGTTTGTGAGTAAAAGATGGACGTGGAGGAGCTGTTTATTTTTTACCAATTGATGCTCGCGGCTCTGCCTGCGTTGATATATGTACTAATATCCTACTGACGCTGATATACTTCCTAATACAGGAATAATTAGTTTATGATCATAATTTATCCAGTACATACAACGTTCAGTAATATCATGCTAGGCAAATTGCACAATTACTGGGGTAATTGCTTGAATTACCAGATTCGTTTTGTACTATAATAACTTAGTATGCGGATAGTCATTTTCTAAATTGGCTAAATTAGTTTGCAAAACGTAGCTATTCAAATATTGTTTGTTGACCTTTTTCCGTACTCCATCACTGTAATTGCCTTTATTTTTCACTAACCAATCCGCCCCGGCTTCGTCCTTAGCACACCTTGAAACAGCATCACCCCTTTAAGCCATATAGGCCCGGTTTATTTTTAATAACGTATGTGAATCTGCCGTATTCGTAGACTTTTATGATTACTGGTCCGCTCCCTTGAGTAGTAGTGTGATGATAATACCCATTCCACAAAATATTCTACAACATTTCACACAACGCTATCTAGACCCATGGTAAGCATAGTTTAACTAACTTGTGTTATGGAATCTAGTATGCGGATAAACATACTTAAATACTTTTTTTTAAATACATACATAATATACATAGAAATAGCCAGACCAATGCAAATATACATATTCACGCATACAAATATTTGCACTGAGCGAGGATCGAACCCGCGCTTCCTGCGTATCGGCCGCGTTCACTACCGCCACGCCACAGAGGCCGTCAATAATATATAGTCTTCCTCGATAAATGGACTATTCAACGCAAATATTAGTGTTCAATTCGAACCAGTAGTTCCTGAGATTAGCGAGCTCAACCTAACAAATATACTTGTCAGCTTCATAATATTATGTGATACCTAATAAAGTAACTCTGTCTGTCTGTATGTTACGCTTTCACGCCTAAACCATTGCACGCCTAAATCGGTCCAGCGATTTCGATGAAATTTGGTATAGGTGTAGATTAGACCTTGAGAAAGGGCGGAGCCGCGGGCAAAAGCTAGATAGTATACATGTGATTATTATTCAATAGCATCAATTTTTCACAGGACGTTGATTGAAGGCGACACAACATGTGGCCTGTCTATCTTCTGGGCTGACGACGGTCTGGACACAGGACCAATCCTTCTGCAGAAGAGCTTCCCTGCCACTATAGAAGACACAGTCGACAGTATTTATAACAAATATCTGTACCCTGAAGGTGAGTGTGTTATGCTCACTTTAAAATGCACAGCATACATATTAGGTATCTTGTGTACCTACGTATAATAAATAATTATACCTAAAGAATAGACCTTGTTGAACAATATTCTTTGAAATTTAAGAAAACTGAGTAAATTGGAGACCGTGAGAAGACAAACGAGAGGTAGGACGCCTCCTAGCCAGGTGGACCGATGACCTGGAAAAGGTGGCTGGGACGGACTAGATGCGGAAGGCGGAGGATCGTACGGAATGGCGCACATTTTGAGAGGCCTATGTCCAACAGTGGACTGCAGTGGGCTAATTGATTGATTGATTACCTAAATAAACATTGACATCATTCTCTCATCTTGATTTTCGTCTATCACCATTAAATCTAAATGCAGATCTCCTAACACCTGATTTCCACGGTACGAGGTTTCACGGACGCGTTTCCTATTACAAGCCTGCCTGCAGTATCACAGTCGAGCACTTTCACGGTGCATAGTCCGTGCAATCTCGCACGCGTCCGTGAAATCGCGAGCCGTTGAAAAGCGGTCCCATAGGCTACGATCGTATGGGCAATTGATGCGTTTTCGTCGCTGACCAAAAACTTCTCAATCTCTTCATTAACTCTGTGGTTTTTCTTCAGGTATTAAATCGTTGGCGGAAGCAGTCAATCTCGTTGCAAACGGCAACGCACCCAAAATACCACAAACTGAAGTCGGAGCTACATACGATCCCGCGCTTTTCAAACCTGAAACACATCAAGTAAGTCAGCCAAGTCACAAGATTTTTATAATCCACCTAATATGATTATCGACCTAAACTTTAGTGGTTGTTTATTCTCTTTGAACTCCATCCCATGGTTGCCTGAAAGAGATTGCCCTGCGCAATAAGGCCGCCAATCGTATGCTACAAGACTACCTACCACTATCTTGTAATGTGTTCTTATTCTCTTTGAACTCCATCCCATGGTTGCCTGAAGGAGATTGCCCTGCGCGATAAGGCCGCCAATCGTATGCTACAAGACTGTACCTACCACTATCTTGTAATGTGTTCTTTCTTTATTTATATACCATACAATAAAGAGAATTTCATTCATTCATTCATTTATTTATTCAAGAGTCCCATAAATACTATAAAAACTTTATTCGGCCAAACGATAGCCAAATCCGCAGTTGAACTGGTAAAGCGGACCCCAGAATCCGAGTTGAAAATTTCGGACGCGACTGGGATTAACGCTAGGATGAAGCAGAATAACATTCCTGAGAGGAGATAATGAACAATTGGTCGTAATAAAAAAAAATAGTCCACAACCTGAACCAAGTTTGATCAGTTATAAATCGTTTTACAGAGGATTTGAGAGTAGAGATGTCTAAAATTTAAATATTTTGACGTGACAACGTCTTATAAATTGGTTTGCCGGGTGACACTTCAAGAAACTGCGTTACGCTCAGGCGTTACGCTCCGCGTTATGCGCTCACAATGAGAGCGAGTGAGAGGCACGCGTCCCTTCCACTCGGGCATGGTTAGCCCGCCTAAGAGCGAGAGAGACAGACATTTTTAAATTGTTACTATTATTTCATCCTTCTTCCTACTATACGAATGAATATTCACATTAAAATTATTTTACCACTCAAAGTCGTTGTCACGTGTAAAACTTTCGCCCGTATACCGACTTTACAGGCAACCAAATTTTTTTATTTTTAAAGAACATTAGTTACCGAAATTACTAAAATTTCCCTAACCTCTCCAGCTAAGCTAAATTGCTTTTGAGTTGGTTGGCTTCGGTAGTGTATAGTATCTGGGACGAGCATCTAGGACCTCATGATGCTTCAACCGACCTTTCCATTTGGAGCCCGATTCGGCAATCGAACCCGATACCGCAAAGGCCAGCAGCTGCACTCCCTACCACTGCACTACTGACCGCCTATTATATAGATAATTTTTAAAACATTTACTTACAGATCGACTGGTCTAAAGGCGGAATCGCTCTACACAACTTCATTCGAGGTCTGGACTCCTCGCCCGGCGCTACCACCTTCATCAAACCACAGAACAAAGAAGGTTTTATACCCAACAGTGATGCCAACATTGAAGTGAAGTTCTTCGGCTCATCACTATGGCAGGCGGAGTATGAGACCCAAGGCGATTTACTAGTTATAGAGGGATTGAAAAAGCCTGGAGTGGTACATGAGGCTGGGTTGTTGATTACTGCCAATGATGGTGTTCAGGTAACTTTCTTGTTTAGTAATACCTCAGACTAAAAGAATAATGTAGACATAGACAGGACGTATAGTATGTAGAACTAGCGAGTGAAGCCGCATAAAGTAAGACTTCTTTTTTACGTGCGGGAAATCCCCACGGATACCGGATCCGGAGCCGGAGTGGGAGGTTATGTCGGACTCGAACCGACTACACCGCAAGCCGTCTGTGGGTCGTTGTGCTAGGCCGAAGGTGAGGTTGTCAGACGACATATCCCTCGCAATCCGGCTGACCCACTGCAGAAAGTAAAACTAAAGTATGTTGTACCATTTCGCTTGCACTCGTCCGTACACACAAAAAGTGCTAGCGAAATGTCCTTACTTTTAATTTTAGCCTGAGATTAACACCTATCTAGATTTTTTTTATTTACCTATAACTGTCAAGACGGTCTCTTTTCTGATCCCGGCAATTACTAGTCTGGAGATTTATATGTATGTATAAATGTATGTTTTTACGAGAAAAAAAAAATGCAAAATGAGTGTAACACGTTTGCCTGCGCATACACATTTAGAGACATTAGGACCTCATTAACAATAAATAAAAAGAAAAAAGCAAATTCCTTTTTCGAAAATCTTCTAAATTTAAACCACTTTTATTTTCAGCTGAACATCCAGCGTCTAAAAGTCAACGGTAAAATGATCAACGCCCAGAACTTCTTTAAAGCGAACGAGGCCAAAGTATCTCTCGAACTGACAGCCGAAGAAAGGGCCTTCGTAGAGGGCGCGCGAGACGTGTGGAAGGCAATCCTTCGCATAGACATAGACGAAGAGACCGATTTCTTCGACTCGGGAGCCGGTTCTATGGACGTCGTGAGACTCGTCGAGGAAGTAAAAGACCTAGCAAAAATCGAACTACAAAACGAGGACATTTATATGAATACGACATTCGAAGAATTTTACAACATGGCTATTTTAAAATCCAGAGGTGGATCCAGCTCCCAAGAAATAGTTTATGAGGGGGTTGAAATGGATATAAATAAAATGAAGATAAAGTTTCCAACACAATTATTTATTAATGGGGAGTTTGTTAACGCTGATAGTGGAAAAACAATGGCCATTGTGAATCCTACGGATGAGAGTGTGCTTTGTAATGTACAGAGTGCATCGGTGAATGATGTCGATAGGGCTGTTAAGGCCGCGAAGAAGGCTTTTGAAGAAGGGGAGTGGTCGAAAATCAGTGCTAGGGAAAGAGGACAACTTTTATTCAAGTAAGTACAATCTCATTTTAAATTCTTAAAAAAAAGAATCTGATGATTTATTACGGTATTTTTGTTTTACATGCCTTCCTCAAAGATTGTAAACGTAAGTTTTTTAGTAATATTTACAAAAGAAACGTACTTGAACTATAAGTTTTTAAAATGAACTTTGGTTTAAAAGTGTTAGCATATTGATTATGATAATGAAGCCTAATACTTAATGCAAGGATATATTCATGTCTATGCCCTAGGCTAGGTTACAAAACTAAATATCTATACTCCACTTTTATCTAAAGGTAAACAATCTTGTCTTTCGATTTTTATCAAAACACGAATACATACAAAAAAACTAGGCTTACTAACTGCCTAACTAGTGGCTCACCTTTTTTTTTATTGCTGTAGTGGTTACCGTAGTCTATGCACTTGTGCAACACCATGGGAGTCACACTCGTACTGCCGACCCTGTAAACACAGAGAGTTTCTGTGCCGTCAGTGCAAAGCAGGAATAATTAAATAACAATTGATTTTGTAAATTTGGTTTTTAGTCTTAAAATTAAGTTTCGTAACAGAAAAATATTTATAAACTGAGTATTTAAATAAAACATATTAAAAAGACATCAATATTGTATACATTTAGTTAAGATCCTAACCTGAATGGAGTATTATATTTATCCGCATTTTATAACACATAACGAGCTTGCGTTAAGCTTACTTAGGATCTGGCACTGTGAAATGACCTTATATATGTTCCCATATATAAGGTCATTTCACAGTGACCTTATGATGACCTTATATATGTTTTTCCCATCAGGGTAGGCAGAGACCACTTCTTTCCACTTGCTACGATCCTGACACACCTTTTTCGCGTCTCCTACTTTCATAAGCGTTTTCATACAAGCGCGTCGGTTCTGGGTACTTTTGACCTGGCCTTTACTTAAGACGTCTTCGATTTGATCGAAGAACGTTCGCCTAGGTCGCCCCCTACCGACTCGCCCATTCACTTTCGCCTCATTAATCTGTTTCGTCAATCTACTTTCACTCATCCTTTCTACGTGTCCGAACCATCTAAGCATCCCTTTCTCTATCTTTGTCACTACATCTTCTACCACACCACAACGTTCCCTTATAATGACCTTAAATATAACAAACCACTAATCCTCTGTGGCGTGGCGGTAGTGAACGCGGCCGCTACGCACAAGGCGCGGGTTCTATCCCCGCTCAGTGCCATTATTTGCATGCATGAGAATGTATATTTGCGTTGATCTGGGTGTTTCTATATATAATTATGTATTTACAACAAAAAAAATAATTAAGTATGTTAATCCGTATTCTAGATTCAATAATACAAGCTAGTTAAGTGAAATGTTGTGGAATATTAAAAAAAAAAAATTAGAAGCTATCTGACATTAACAACTAACATTTCTAACAAACAGATTAGCCGACCTAATGGAGCAACACAAGGAAGAATTAGCTACCATCGAATCTATCGACTCCGGCGCAGTGTACACTCTCGCACTAAAAACACATGTAGGCATGTCCATCGAAACCTGGCGGTACTTCGCTGGCTGGTGTGACAAGATCCAGGGTTGTACCATACCCATCAGCCATGCGAGACCGAATAGGAACATGGCGATAACTAGAAAAGAGCCTATAGGAGTCTGTGGGATTATTACACCATGGAATTACCCATTAATGATGCTTTCTTGGAAGATGGCCGCGTGTTTGGCTGCTGGCAACACTGTTGTTATGAAGCCTGCTGCTGTAAGTATTACAAGTAATAAATTAAAAAATATATAGTAAACTCATACTAACATTATAAAGGAAAAGTTTGTTTGTTTATTTGAACGCGCTAATCTCTGGAATTAATGATTCAAATTAAAAAAATATTTTGGTGTTGGCTAGTCCGTTTATCGAGGAAGCTTAAAGGCTAAATATCATCACGCTACTATTCAAGGGAATGCACCCTTTGCCGAACCTATTAATCCTATTATGATAGTAAGACCTGAAGCATAAAATAGCCTGAAGATAAACGTTATATACGATAAAGAGACCTCACACAGACGGAGCGTTAATATTATATTCATTCATTCATTGACAACGGGCGATAATTAGCTAATAGATAGAAAAATAAATATATTTATAAACAGAACCTCTAATCGTTCTTCAAGTGTATTAAAGTCGTGTTACAATAGACGACTAGACCTGCTAATTGCCTACATCACGACTGAGACCAGTTACAAGGAAGTTAAAATATTATTTGTAATGAAAATACCATAGATTTAGAAAATGATGACCGCACGAGACTAGACACGAGACTGTTAGCTCATACAATTAAATAATTCTGTCACGACTCACGACTAGGGAAGCGATCGATAAGTCCGTGCGATTTTAGTCGGATCGAATCTTTCATAACCGCCACCGCCGCGCGGGGATGTATCCGAAGGGCTTTTAGCACGAAAAAAAGAAATATACCCCTAAGTACTCCACGAGCGTGAGGAGTCTGAGGCTGAAAGATGCCTCACACCGGGGGGACCATTTCGACATCGGAGATGGGCCTGGGTCACCCGGGGAGGGAAATGCCTTTTGGGCCACCTAACACCTCTGGCACTTAAAGAATCGAGACGATGCTATTAGTCGGTTCGACTCCGACATAACCGTCAGGGTACCCGTGGGAATTTCTAGACGAAAAAATGGTATAACCAATAGTGTGCACTGTTTTTTTTTTTTTAATTTCAGGTAATAAAATGACATTATCTGTGTTGCCGGTTTATTGCAATTAAAAAATAGTCATATGCCACCAGTGTCGAAAGTTGTCGATGAATAAAATTTAGTACAGATTTTTGTTGGTTATTTTATAGTTAGCTTATATGGATAGTGTACGAAACTAAAAAGCTTTTTAATTAAAATTACTTAAAATATAATAAAGCCAAACCATTTATATCTAGGCAACAAGCATTGTTGATAATTTCGAGCACGTCACTAAGCACTAAAAGCTATTATCATTATTTCACAATTTGACATTTGCAGTTGTCAATTTACTATCTGAATTTAAAAAAACGGACTATAAATCTTCGCTGGCCCACACCATCTTAGAAAATGATTGTTGTTGCAATGCTTGCACAATCACGGATTATACTATAAGTAAAACCACAATTACTTGCTTTACAACTATAGTATTACATTTATTTTTTTATATTATTACATTTATTACTAGCAACCCGCCGCTTCGCACAGGTGGCATTAACGTTTCCGAGAATTTCGCACGGTACCCTAAACATTTTGAAAATTCAATACAGCCTATGTTGCTCACGAAGAATTTAGCTTTCTAATGGTGAAAGAATTTTTTGAATCGGCCCATTAGTTTCTAAGCCTATTCATTACAAACAAACTTACAAAATTTTGCTTTTTATAATATAAGTATAGATAACTCATGACCTCCTTGTCTCTCCCCTCTCATATAATCCCTCTCCCCCACAGGTATGTCCGCTAACCGCGCTAAAGTTTGCCGAGCTGTCAGTCCGCGCGGGGATTCCCCCCGGTGTCATCAACATCCTACCCGGTAGTGGGGCGGTCGCCGGCCAGGCGCTAGCTGACCACCCACTGGTCAGGAAGCTTGGCTTCACCGGCAGTACGGAAATAGGTCAGTATCTAACAGAGAGACATTGCTAGGAAGTATGGAGAATGACCGAGTTATTCCCAGTGATCAGTACTACAGAACGGAGCATTGTGATTGGCCGGCTGCCTACTGTAAACCTGTGTGTGTGTGAAGCCGGCCAATCACAATGCTCCGTTCTCTCGATACGTTTATGGTACAAATACGATAGTTTTTCGTACTAGGGGTACAGATCGTGATAGCGATTGATAGAAGGAGCAAGAATTATTGCCTACGTCTGCGATTGGTTTGAATTAAACTACTTTCACATCATTATTAGATACATATATTTAAGCCTTTATCCCCGGCGGGTTAGGCATAGGTGAATTAACACCCACATTTCACCAAATTTAATTTAATTGGTTCCAAGTAATAGGGGGTGAGCCAATCAAAGGCTGAGTCAACATTAGTGCCAGGCGTGTCATTATTTCATATTTAAAATCAATTACTTTACGACGGTGGGGCATTATTCCGTGTGACATCGAGTTTCAAACGCAGTCGGAACGAAGGAAGGCTGGATTAAAATTGGTTTACATAGCAGAAAACTGGCGTAAAACTAGATCAACTTAAATGTGTCGACTGTTACGAATGCGCGTAGTTACGAAACGATTTGCCTCTCAGAATAAGGGGTCTGAATCTCTTTTATGAAACTTGACATTCGAAATTAAATCTTCTCTTTTCTTCACTCTAGCATTAATCCCAGTCGCATCAGAACCTTTCGCCTCGGTCCTTCTGACCTCCATAACCAAAAACTTATTAGGAACTAAAAATTTTATTAAATTAAACGGAGCCGGTCGGCTCTATCGTTAGATACAGTCAAGCCTACGGAATATTGTCTTATGTATTTATTACATTTCAGGTCAAACTATAATGAAATCTTGCGCCGCCTCGAACATGAAGAAGGTGTCCCTCGAGCTGGGGGGCAAATCGCCGCTTGTTATATTTGAAGACTGTGATCTGGACAAGGCCGTTAGGAACGTAAGGCATCCACGCTTATTACGAATTCCCATTCAAAAGAAAGATATTATTTATTGAATGATATATTAAAGAATTTAGTATCTAACTATTCAAATCGGTTCATCATCAAAGATCACCGGTGCTAATCCCGCTTGAATCGATTCCATTTTTCCTATCTTAATCGAAATTATTTATTCATACATAGACCTACGAGATGCACATACAAGAGAAAAAAAAAACTTAACTGAAAACCTGAACCATCCGTAACCGCTGTGGTAGGAACAAGTAGAGTTTTGTAATCCGCTCTGTAATTGACCATCCTGGCTTTTGCGTCTTTTGAACACGTTCAAAACGTTTGTATAATATTGTACAAACTATAAAAACGTTCCATAGATTTCCGTTCCTCCTGTTTTCTAACACGGAGTTTAAGACTTTCGGCACTTTTTAACAATCTAAGCCTTGTTATAAGCCTTGCAGACGCTTCTAAAAGAAAATATGATATTGTTTTTCTTGTTGGTTTTATATACTATGTGAACGAAAAAGCGTTTGAGACAGTCTCAATATATGTATAAACCAAGTAATTATGTATGCAAGTTTTCTACAAGTTATATATCAAACAAGTTCACAACTTGTTTCTTGGTGAAAAAGAGTGGTAAGCCTTGTCATATGCCTTAAATGTTTCTCTTCTTTGAATGCTGCTACATACTAATATTAGAAATGCGAAAGTAACTGTCTGTCTGTCTGTCTGTATGTTACGCGTTCACTTCAATGATGAAATTTAGTATAGGAGCAGATTAGGCCTTGAGAAAGGATACAGGCTATGTTTGGTCTCACTAACCGACATCCACTTAAAGGAACCGCGGGTAACAGCTAATGATTTCTTAATATTTGTTATCCAACAGGGTATGGGATCAGTATTTTTCAACAAAGGCGAGAACTGCATAGCGGCTGGTCGTCTATTCGTCGAGGAGACGATACACGACGAATTCGTGCGACGCGTCGTCGCTGAGACGAAGAAAATGAACATCGGAGACCCACTGCATAGGGGCACGGCCCATGGCCCACAGAACCATAAGGCGCATATGGATAAACTTATTGAGGTATGTACAATTTCCACATTTCTAAATCAATTTTTTTTAACCCAACCGTGAGAGAAAAGCCTGCCTGCCTGCCTACCCTGTGCGGCTTTCAGATCAGTTTAGCTTTATCTTTTTGATGGACAAATCTTATTTTTTTAAACTTTAAACTCTTTGTAAGTGCCATTTTACTTAATAGTGTATACAGAAAAAATGTTTTTTTTTTTTTTTAATTTGGACTAGGTCTTGAGCATTTAAATTTCGCTCGAACATTATTCATGAATACTTCACATGAATCTAAGAATCACTTTCCTAAAAATTTTTAATAAATAATAATTGTAAAATCTTGAACCTGATACGTGTTCAATCTAAACCATCCCCAAAACTTCATCAAAGTTAGTTTAACAGTTTATGATAAATTTAGATAATATACACACATACATTTTGATATTACAATGACAATTGTTCCACAGTTCTCAGCCCGCGGTGTCGCAGAAGGAGCGACGCTAGTACTGGGCGGCAAGCGCGTGGACCGCAAGGGGTACTTCTTCGAGCCCACCGTCTTCACCGACGTCACGGACGACATGTGGATCGCGAAGGAGGAGTCCTTCGGCCCTATCATGATCATCAGCAAGTTTAGTAGCAAGTGAGTATTTATTTACCGGTATTGGCTCTTGAAGAAGGCTTACGACAAATAACAAAGGAGAATGCCCATTTTTCAATGGACCGCCGTTTCGTAACAAATAATTTTGTACGATAGCGAAATTCAGATGATAAATTGGATTGAAATCGTACTTTCAAAGGAAATAAAAATTATTCTGTTATTTTGTGGGGTTATCTGTTATTCTTTGTTTTGCTGTTCAAATTAGAGGTTAGTTTTGAATCAAACGTCCATCAATCCGTCAAATAAATTTTGTCAAAAGAGTTAAATAAAATAACATGAATTTAATTCAAATAAGGCAGTAACAGAATGCTTCTAGCACAACTATGAATAACCACAAAGAAAACGTAATCTAGATTAAAATCTATTTTTATATTTTTACCAACTACAAAGTATATCAATATTGCTAACAACATGCCTCCATAGCTAAAATATTAATAACGGTAGTGCGTTCGACTGCTAGGTCAGAGAACGCGGGTTCGATTACCGCTTTGTGCAAATATTAGTATGCGTGAATGTATATTTGCATCGGTCTAAGCTAGGTGTTTTTACCCGACTGCCAACTCTACGTCACCACACAGATAATTACAATTATTTATGAAATATTTAATCAATCAGTCAATTAGCCCACTGCTGGACATAGGCCTCTCCCAATGTGCGCCGTCTCGTACGATCCTCCGCCTTCCGCATTCCAGTCCGTCCCAGCCACCTTTTTCCGGTACCATGACTGGGAACAGCGGAACCACCGGAAACTGGGGGCCTTCTGTTGTGGCGTCTTTCCATTTAGAGGGTTTTAGCGTACTGTTGCCACGCTGGCCAGGCTGGTTGGCAAAGAGTTTTATTTCTAGTTTTGCTTCTCTCACAGCGATCTCGTCTGTGTATCCTTCCGATTTGCCGCCTCTTACGACACCCTCGGATGATGGGATGGCAATATTTGTATGCTGCCTCCTTTACCACACGGATGTATGAAAGATGAACAAAAACGCCCTAAGACGGTAGTATAGAAGAATTTGAATAGCTTCAGGTGTGGCTCGGTTGCTCGAGCATTCCCTCTGTAAGTGAAAGATCGTGGGTTCGATTCCCACCTGAACGATTCACTTTTTCCTATCTTAAATCAAATCAAAATCAATTTATTGTTTGTCACAGGTAATAGAAGATGTTGTAAATTACATTTATAAGTAGCATGTCTGATAAGACGTACAATAAGATTTATTAATCACATTAACTAAACCTAAAAATATTAGGTAATTGAGAAATACAATTATTTGGATAGATTCAGATCGAGGTGTTCTACTTCAATTATCATTATTATCATAATACCAACTAAATAAATAAAAATATATAAATAATCAATATGTAATGTACCCGCAGAGACATAGAGTCGGTGATCCGGCGCGCCAACGCCACGGAGTACGGGCTGGCCAGCGGCGTGTTCACCCGCGACGTGTCGCGCGCGCTGCACTTCGCCGAGCGCGTGGACGCGGGCACCGTGTTCGTCAACACCTACAACAAGACCGACGTGGCCGCGCCCTTCGGCGGCTTCAAGCAGTCCGGCTTCGGGAAGGACTTGGGTGAGTACCACGGAGTATTGAGCTGACACATCCAGAGGTGCCGAGTTCGAATCCTTGGGAACCCACTTCCAGGGGTGGAAACAAGTCAGTAAAGTCAGTAAAAGTCAGTTTTATGGAGGCAGTCAGTAAAAGTCAGTTTTTTTTTAAAATTTAGTCAGTAAAGTCAGTATTTTCAGGATCTCAGCGCTGAATTCTTGTTCAGAAATGTTTTTCATTCTTCTTCCATCGTGTTTATTAATTGAATTATGCTTTTCGATATGTTTCTTTGTATTTTTATTTCATCCAGGTTTCATACTCTTGTTCAATTTGCTTGGGAGGGAATGGAATTAGAATTGAATGAAAAACATTTATGAATCGCAATTTTCATTGCCCTTATTCAAGCAATGATAATTTCTTCTGAAACATTCGTATTGTAGTTATATTTGGTTAATTTGCTAAAAGTGACCACTTAGCAGAACTAAAGCTAAATCTCTAAATCTACCAAACATTACTAAACTACGAACATTTCAGATGAATATTCATGGCTAAAATACTTCGCTATGGTATTATTTACGTTAAATAAAGGAAATCTAACATACCTGCTGTAGTTTGATAAAAATAAATGAAAGAGAGTGGAGCGCTAGTGAATTACGTACCCCCTTAATATAAACTTACATCGGTAGTAAGTATGTATCCTTGTATCAATTAATTTAACAAGCACAAAATATGCACCTCGCACACATTGAAGGTTAAAACAGTCCGGCGGAAGGTTGAATTTGGTCATTAATCGATCAGTAAAAGTCAGTATTTGGTCAGTATGTCATTACGTTTGGGTCAGTAAAGTCAGTAATTTTGGGCTTTGATAGCACTTCCACCCCTGCACTCCTAAGACGAACAATTTAGCTAAGGGGTAACAAGAATACTGACTCCATTCGGTTAGATACTTAAATAAACGTAAACAATCTTCATGTGCCTTTTTAACGATTGCCAAGTAGGGTTATGTTCTTCGCGCGTAATCTTGTATGTTTGTAATATTAATAAAAAATTAAATTTATTATCTCATATCTTATCCTCTATCCGTCAAGCTGAGTGCCACCATTGTTAACATGGTACGTGTATGTAATGGTGACCCTCTTTCATGAGATTTTGCCTTCAATTAACCTTCAGGTGAGGTGAGTCAAATTGACGTGACCTATGTATAAAAATCCTTATTTTTGTTACAGGTCAAGAAGCACTAAACGAATATTTGAAGACGAAAAACATCACCATTGAATATTAATAGATGTATAAAATAAAATTAATGTCTACTTTTAACCTGACTAATATTTTAAAATATGTTGAATATTATATAAGAACGTTATTTGTAAAAATGTATATTTATATCTAGCTGTAAGTACATAAATAATTATGTAGGACGACTTTATGAAAGAATAATACGAATTGACATTTTAAAAATGTTTTTATTTTACACATAGATCACATAACTGTCGTACACAAGACGATATGAAAATATGCTGACATGTCACGAAAAATATAGTTTACCCAACGATGATGAAAGATAATCACTAAATCCTTCCTAAAACATTTCTCATTGCATATTCTCTGCGTTTATAGAACCGAATTTTCAGTACATTCACTATTTCAAAGACTCTAAAATTTAATATTTTAAGAGATTAATGCTAGAATCATAGCTAGCAAATTAAATTATATTTAACTTTTTTTTATATAAATAGCCCAATTTTTACATTTAAAAGGAAGGTAGTGTAGAAGCTATACGTTAAACCACAGCCGTTTGGTCTCTTTTTACGAAAGTATTGGCACATTTCACAGACATGACAAAATAAAATTCCACTTTGGATATCTTCAGTAGTAAATGGAATATTTAATCCACTCCTTGTCCATATCCAGCTTGGGTCTTTGATTCCATTTTGCCAGCACTTCAGCACTGAAACCATATTATAAACCATAGATTTAATGGGTCCAAATTGGGAATGTAGAGGGCTTTAGGAACAGAGGTATGCCCAGGAAAAGATGGATTGATGGTGTGAAAAAGGATAGAAGTAGGGCACTTCCTTCTAGACTTCCGTTCAGTCACTACTGACGCAATGACATTTGACAGAAATGTTTGAAACAAGGAAATATTGCACCGATCCCAAATGATTGGATAATATTGGGAGTGTCAAATCTATGAAGGTTTAGTTTAGGAAACCAAAAAATGGTTTAGTTGCCGTTTATAATAATTTCCCGCTAACTTACAATATAGAACGGCATAGCCATCAAAGCGTTGGGGATGAGAGTGCTCACGCTCTCCACCCTGCTCGCGGCGATGGTCCGCTGCGCGGATGCGTGGGCGGCCAGCGCCTCCTTCTGCGAGCAGGTCATGCTCGCGAAGGAGACAGCAGAGCGGGCGCGGCGCAGCGAGCGACAAAGACTCGCGGACATCGCTGCCCGCGTTCGTAGGCTGCTCGGGCGTTGGAGGGCGCAGACCGACCTCCGCCCCCCATGAGAGCGGGCCTGAGGGTGACGGGTGGAGCCGCCCGTCACCCTAGCAGGAGCAGGCCCCGGCGGCAGCGCGAATCGCGGCACGAATCTCGCTTACCCCCACCGTGGGCGAGTCGGGGACCGCGTTGTTGCCTTCTCCCGCGGAGGGCCAGACCGAGAGGAATGGCCCTGGGTCAGCCGGGGTGCGAGGGATATGTCGCATGACAACCTCACCTTCGATCTAGCACTACGACCCACAGACGGCGTGCGGCTTAGTCGGTTCGAGTCCGACATAAATATAAGAATAACTACTAGGATTTGCTCAATATTTATTTATATATACATACAATATACACAAATATATATAAATATACATATTACATACTACTATTATATACATGTATTTCATATCCTTTTTATTTTTTCTTCTATCTCTTGTAAGTATGATTACAATAAACCTTATGGACCGAGCACTGAAACCGAATGAGGCAAACGTCACGGTACCCACAGGACAGGCTTGCCTAGTGTGGGGCCAATGGGAAACGTTTCCAATATGTAAATGTTTTTAGGAAATAAATTTTTTTTATTTTTTTTTATTATTTTTATAACCTCCCCCTCCGGCTCCAGAGGGGAGGGGTATCCGTGGAGATTTCCCCTACGTAAAAAACCCATCAAAGCGTAGGAGTCAGATACTCTTCTTATCAGCTATCTCCAAAGATATTATGAGCGTTACGCTGTGAAGGAGGAATTTGCCTTATCGTTTGAACGCTTCTAGTTTGTGCCAGTATGAATGCACCCTTAGAAGTATATTTTTGAAAGGTATAAAATAAAACAAAATAAACAAAATCATCACGCCACCCTCCGACATTTCATGAGATGATGAGGCGTAGCTGAGCGCCCTGTTCACACCATAACATGTCAAGCCTACTTCAAGATGGCTTCAAAAAATCACTATCTTTCCCAAGTCTCCTCCAGCAGTATAATGTCCCGTAACCAGGAAAGTCTCCACGGCTCAACTCACCGAATTTGTTCCCGGAAACTAATGATGCTTCTAGGATCTCCAGCTAAGCCAGTAGAATGATCATCATCATCGATATGTGCAGTGGCGGGTGACTTGAACGTGGGACCCACGGCGAGGCGCAGCAGAATTATGTCTTCGTTATTCCTGTTCGAAAATAAAACGGGGAATACGAATTAAACCCATATTAATAGTAAAAATGCGGAAAAAACTCTGTTACGTTTTTATGCCTAAATCACTGAACCGATTTTGCAGAAATTCTGTACACAGAAGAAATTCTACAGAAATAGATTAAAGTCTAGAAATTTCTTGTTCTGAATACTATTTCCGATTAAAAAAGGCAATACAAAATAAATGTATTTGTGTATTTACTTGTGTATTTGAAGGAATTGCCGTATTGGGTCACTTTAAACCCCGGTAATTGAGACCCGAGATGACATAACATGCAGTTTACATAGGATGCAGTTTTAGTTGATTCCAGCCCAACATAATCCCGGATGAGTCCCGGTAGATAGCCCTCTACTTTCCAACAAAAAACAAGGTACATACTTGACACTTTCTTGAGACGTATAAGGTAGGTTTCTCCTAGCAATATTTACTATTGCAGATCTGTAGATTTTCTGGAAAGACAAGCAAATCTGTTGAGTTGTACTTAATAGTCTAGTTACCATTATTATTTTCTTATTTCGTTCTCTATATTCTTAGTAGTTTAAGCCTATCTAAAGATCTAAGTCATAGCGGGGTGGCAGTCGGATAATTGCTCCCGTAAAAGCCAGATATTTGTTCAAACTACCTGTGTGAGAAGAACCTTCTAGAACTACCTGTGTGAGAAATTGACAATGAATATTGACATAATAATATATGATAACTGATCTTGGGGAAAGTCCGGCGGAAGAATATACTATAGCTACCTACGATGATCTTTATTCCTAGGTGTAGTGAGTTTGGAAGAAGTAAATGCTTAATTAGGTAGGTACTTACAGAAAGGAATGGATGTCTATGTTTAATTGCTCTAAACATGTTCACACTATGTACTTAATACTTTTCGGATAATAAAACTTATAATTTTGAAAAATATTCGTACTTATATTACATCTGTCTGCACTTTTATTTTTAAACGATGAAAAGAATCTATGGATTCTATGGTATTATAGATAGCCACAGATTTAAGTGAAAGTTGGAAACTAGTTAAACCTTTTTATAATATTTTTTGGACTATACTACGCTAGTACTATTATCTATTCTGTGACTATACAGGTAATTAATTAAAATAGGTCAGTAGGGAGAACATCTGTTCTTAGGAATAGTATTTAGCGTAGGTACAATTTTGGATTTCAAAACATATTTAAACTTTTTCAAACTCACATTCATGACCGGGAATCGAAGGTCGGATTCTTTTGGGTAACGAAGCCAATATTAGGTATTTTTGTGAGGTGCATCTATGTTAAGATATTTTCTAAGGCTGCTATTATATCTTCTACAGTGTCAAAATTTGATTTGTAATTTTCATCTTTGAACCCCTCAAACATTTACTGGAATAAACTAATTTTCTTATTGTTGCGTTTATCATTCAATTCCTTAAACATTCCTTGTGAATAATGATTCGTACCATCAACTATAACAACGAAAAAACTTGCAGAATTCGGAACTACCACCTAACCTAACATAGTTTGAAAAATGGCTGAATGTCATTATTATTAAATCTTAAATCGAAGCCATGGTTCCTAAAAACAGATGTCGCTATCTCTCATAGTTTCTGACTTTTCCCTACTGACCCATTTGGATTGATCATCCTGTATAATAAGGTGGTGGGTTGTGTAGTGGCTGATAGGTCACCAGGGCCCATCCATATGGTCTGCGCAGGTTAACTATGAGAAAGTACCGTCACCAACAAACTTTAACATTTGCATTGAATGCATTGATAATTCAAGAATTATATTATAATAGGGGTTAAAGTATGAAATTGCCGTTTCATTGTAATAGGTACTTCGAATTGACATAGAACCTTCATGGTTTGAGATTTTTGAGTGAAACTTCTTCCACATGGCACCTATGTAGTTCTTCATTTAAAAATGTGCAACATTCGATTATCGACTTTCAGTTGTTTTTTTTATTCAGCTTAGACAAGAAAGATGGATACTTCGAAAATTCGAGTGATTTTTGAATACGAGTTCCGACGCGGAACTAACGCGGCAGAAACAGCTCGCAATATCAATGTTGCGTTTGGAGAGGTGACTGCTAATGAACGCACCGTGCGATTTTGGTTTAAACGCTTTCGTGATGGAAACTTTGATTTGAAGAACGAACCACGAGGAAGGCCGTCCACACAGGTGAATAACAATGAATTGAAAGACATGGTGGAAGCCGATCCGAGCCAAACTACCCAGGAATTAGCTGCATGGTTTAACGTTACCTTACCAACAATATTGACTCATTTGCGTCAAATCAATAAAATAAAAAAATGTGAAAAATGGGTACCTCATGATTTGACTGATCTGCAGAAAGAAATGCGTGTTGAAACTTGTGTGGCCTTGTTGAATCGATACAGAAATGAAGGAATATTGAATCGAATTGTGACATGTGATGAAAAGTGGATTCTTTACGATAACCGTAAGCGAAAAATGCAATGGCTGACCCCAGGTGAAACGCCACAACAGTGTCCTAAAGCAAAGCTTACCAATAAAAAGGTAATGGTAACTGTTTGGTGGTCTCAGCATGGTGTTATTCACTATAGCTTTCTACGATCTGGTCAAGCAATAACGGCAGATGTCTACTGTGCCGAACTCCGAACAATGATAGCCAAACTAGCAGTGAAACAGTCCCGACTCATGAATCGATCTTCACCATTATTGCTCCATGATAACGCGAGACCTCATACAGCACGAGAAACCGTTTTAACTCTACAGGAACTGCAATTACAAACTATCCGTCACCTTCCGTATTCGCCAGACCTTGCTCCAATAGACTACCATTTTTTTCGTGATTTGGACAATTTTCTATGTGATAAAAAGTTTTCTTCTCAGGAGGCAGTACAAAATGCTTTCACACAGTTTGTCGAATTTAGATCACCAGAGTTCTATCGCAAAGGCATAAATGACCTTCCTACTAGATGGCAGCAATGTATAGATAATAATGGTAATTATTTTGATTAAATAAATACGTTAAATTAAAAAAAAAAACGAATTTCAATTTTTCAGTACAAATCGGCAATTTCATACTTTAACCCCTAATATTATCTGTGATAATGCCGAATGTAAAAGTGTATACGAAAACGATCAAAACGTCGACTTATTTTACATGAATCGCGAACATAACGCGGATGTCAAAAGTACTGTCCGCTGTCATAATCATACGTTGTTTATTTCAGTCAAAATAGGCCAAGAAAAGATAAAATTAGGAAGTTTGTAATTAAGTCCTTCGAAAATGAGTAAGGCTAAGGTAGCGTTGCGTGATGTTTCACCAGTTATGCAAAAAATTCGGAATTTCCTACTTGGGGTATGTATTAAATCGTTTTATTTTGAATAATTATGTAACGTCAAAACATTCCTACTGTAATGTGGTTTCAGAGAGAGCATACACTTGCACTACGTTTCGAACCGTTGGTATCAGCCAGAACTCAACCGCCCCCAGCTATTCCCGATGGAGTTTCACACAAGTAACAATATACTTTAACCTAATATTTAAAGGTTTATGAGAGTATCTGAAACTAACTTTCATACTTTTTCAGGCACGCCCACAACTACTATTACACACGGGATGGTCGTCGTGAAGTGAAACCTCCTCTAGATGTATCTCAACAACTTATTGAACCCAGCTCGGACAAAGGGTAAACTTTCTGTTATCAAAGTTTGAAAATGCAACTTGGTCTATTTTTGATAGTGCATTTTGGCCTCTGCAGTACATTGTTTTCTATACTCCCATGAATATTTAAAGTACACAGAGAATATTGTTGTTATAATCAAGAGGGAAAACACTCTTTGAGTGAAAATAAAAGCAAAATCAGGTGTGTGGTGCTGTTGAATAAATTATCTTTATCCAAATCATCAGTGATTTCACTCCACCAATATGATTATATCAAACCAACCCACAGTTTCTTCTGGGACTTGTGATAAAGATATTTGTTGGTAACTTAACTATGTCTGAATAATGATATTTTATTTATTTACATCAGGGCTCCTAAGACTGCAGCTACCGTGCGTCCAACCCCTGGCAAGATTTTCCACTGGGATAAACATTATAACTAAATGCAAGTAGAAATGTGATCAAAATGGAATATGTAATAAACAAAGTAAGTTAAATAAATGTATGTAGAATAAGCAATCATGTTTGATTCCTTTCTTACACACCCTAATTTTATATAGTTTTATATATGCTCACGACTGCTTAACCTGAAGGGGTATGCAGACATGTCTTAACATCCACATTACGTTAACTATGATTTTCGCTTCCACATAATAGCAGGAATATAGGTAATATGAATTTTTATCCTACCCTGGAAAAGGATAACTCATTTTAAATACATAATTTTTTATTATCTGTGCCCCGAGCATGAATCACATTCGAATTCGTAACATAAATGTATCCGAATACTGGAGCGTTGCGATTGGCCCGCAGTAGGCTGGCGGCTAATCGCATAATTAGAGCTAAAAATAATAATGTAGCTGCTAGTAAAACCAGTCTATACTAATATTATAAATATATTTGTAATTTTGTTTGTTATGAATAGGCTCGGTAACTACTGGGCCGATTTTTTAAATTCTTTCACGATTAGAATGCTACATTCCAATGACGAAGGCTGAACATTTTCAAAAGGGAAGCCGGGAAGTTTATCATTCACCATGCGAACCATGGGATTCTCTGCAAAGACAAGCCGGTCGGAATCGTGTTATAGGGAGGCCTCGCCACTACAAGATTCTTTGTGAGTAACATAGGCTATATTGGATTTTCAAAAAGTATAAAGTTCCCTACAAAACACGACCAACGAGGCTAGTAACTAATACAAACAGTAAACTTTCAATACCTATAGAGGGTAGGACACGACGGTATTCCGGTCCAATGGGCATGCCGACGCAAAACTAATTGTAGATGGCAGCAGCATATGACCAAACAACAATAACCATCAGGGCCCCCGATTCCAAAACTACTGTCACACCACTGACATTGCACCAAATTTAGACTATAAAGCTGAGTGTTAAAGTTAAAAAGTAACAAAGAGTTTATAACATTTTTCATTCACTCTACAAGATTGTCATTTTATTTTAGGCTTTAATAGTATACCAGGCACGGGACACTTCCCTATTAGCAGATTCGCTGTCAATAGTGTCATTCTCATTCCGCCATCGCTATGAAGTTAGCAGATAAACCTTCATGGCTATCGCTACATTACGTTTCGTTCTCATTGACTCACTAAATCCAAATAGTAAGATAGTTTTACATTTTCACTACACTAATTTGCTAAAAAACATATTTCTCATTTTTTCTGATTGGTTAATTTGCTACAGGGCGCCGAGTTTCTATTCTGATTGGGCACAACTCGGCGCCCTCAAATAAATTTACCAATCAAAATCATCTACCGGCTGGCAGTGCAATGTCAAGGTCAGGTTGTCAAAATGGTGGCCAAAATCTATCAGTTTTATTTCAAATTATCTCCATGTTTTCTTTTTACCAGTGCTTTTGTGTTACATTATAAGAAATAATTCTTGTTTGGTTCATTCCAATGGAATGTAATCATATTACAAGTGAATTACCAAATGCTTTATTGTGTATGTACAGGCAGGTAAACAAATTGTCTTTTAAATACACTAAAATTAGATCAGCCATGTTAGGTACTGTTTTGCAAGAAGTTAACAAATTACGTCAATATCTCAAATCGAATCAAATTAATTTCATAATCTTTTACTTGTACAGTATTTTACAATGGTTCATAATCTATCATGCGTTGCTACATTGTGCATGAGTAGGTATCTCAAGTATGTATTATATTTAATTGTGCAGTTGTCTTAAATATATCTTTACTTAGAGATATTAAGTTGTGCCATAATGAACTATAATAAATTTAAAAGACTATTACAGAAATTACAACTATTTACTAAGAATAATGCTAAAGTGACCCAATACTGCTAACCAAAGTTAAGTCTTGTTAACTGCGCAATTTATCACTTTTTATTTTAAGATAGACATTAACTCCGCTGTGTCATCGTAGCACAAACTTTGGAGAGCAATCTTACAAAATACATGCTTTTTATAGCATTTATCCTTTTGTACGAAAAAGTCAAATTTGCCTGTACATTGTTGTTCTATCGCAATTCACACCTTTTGTTAGTAATTTCGGTGCAATGCGAAAGTGTTGCATGCTGCTTTAGTATTGTGCTTAATATAAATAGCTGATAGATTGGTAGTACTTCGCATAATTTGTATAGAAGGTCGGTGGGACATAAGACAGAATGGCAAGTTGCTAAGTACCTTGAGGATCACTCTCTGAGCTTGCCCGATGGGTAGTCTTACCTAGTCCTCCCCATGATGTTATGCAATATGTCAATATTGACTGACAAAGGATGTAGACTTGTTTAATCAAATTTTGGTTCACTGATATATCTTATTCTTTCAAAAACAAATTTGAACTTGCATGGTTGCTTAATTAGTGTTTTACTACATAGTAAATGAAAGGGTTTTATCTATTTTAACACCTAAAGTATCGCTAGCTTAGTGGTTAAGGAGTAGGCCTAACTATTGAGAGGTCCCGGGTTCGAATCCTGGCCATTACACTACCGATGTGAACCTACTCCTAGCAATGTAGCCTAGTTGAAGGGGTTAAAGGGAATATTAATAATTTCGATTTCTAATATTCTTTAATAAAAAAATATTATATAAAACAGTACAGCACAGCATCAGACATAGACTATTAGCTCGAAATCCAAACTGTGTTTGATAAAAGTGAATTATCTTCAACAACCTTGGTTTTTTCCGCTATATTAGGAGCAACTTGAATTCCCTGAATTCTCTAGCGGTCAGCAATTGAGTTGGTTGGGTCGCCTATATAGATGTCCATCTAGACCTAATAACTATTGACGGCAGAGGCTGCTCTTTAACATGATTTCCAAGACATGGAATTTTGTTTTAATTGACTCGCGTCGACGTGTCGTCACAAATATAATAAACACTTTTACTAAAAGTTTGTTTCCATGAGAACAATTTTCTAATTATTTTAAGCAGAAGGTGAATACACTATATGCCGAACAAAAACTATTCCTTTTTTAGATATCTTTGAACCTTTCTACGATGGGCTAAATCAATAATAACAAGTGTTGCACTGTATGCAGAAAGAGAAGTGTGCCCAAGTTCCCTGATGATAATAAATGATGAGCATATTTTTAAGTGACTTTCAAAATGGAGGAGGTTTTCAATTCGATTGGTATGTAATTTATTTATTACAAGCTTTTATTTCATTTAACCTGTCCCGATGTTTGCTATCAAATCTTACAAATTAAATTTGACCCACTTCCCATTTGCTGATTGAACTGAAATTTGGCAAAAATGCGTAAATCATGTGACAATGCCATATTTTGATGATATGGTGCTGATCTCATGATGAAGCTGGAAGGTGGCTAGAGGAACTTCACAATGAAACAACACAATGAAACAACACAATTTTAGGTTTAGGCTCATTTCAATCATCTTGACAAATAATTTGTCTTCCAATGTTTACCAGGGTCTGATGATGGAGCTGATAATAGTTACAATTACGATAGTTTTTCTTGCTAGGGTACTGATGTCTAATATTCATGTCTGTAACATTTTGAAACAAAGTCAATGCATTTATCAATTTAGGCAGGTAATTTCGTTACCATGAATCTATTTTTTTTATGGAACTCGGTATACAGATTCACATTTTGATGTAGTAAGAGTCGGATTTTATAATCTATTTTGTTTCTTTATTTTATAATATATACTTTTTTTATTCTATCAATATACTTATTGTTAATAATGTTAATATTTAATTTGTATTTTTTTTTTGTTATAAAAGCAGAAGGCCTTACCAACATTTTTGCCAAACCACAACACTTGTAAGTTGGTGCATCTGCTAACCAATGAAAGACGCTATGGTGCAAGCTAACCTCCTAGAGCTAAGAGATCAACATTTTCTTCATTTCCAAGCTTTCACTTCGGAATCTGGTGTCCGCTTTATTATCCATGCTTACTTAATGTTATAAATGCAAAAGTAATTTTGATGAAATTGTACAGAGGTGAATTAAAGTGCGACAATTGCTTATAGACCTTATATCGCAAAAAAGGGGGTAGAAGGGGGGAATACGGCTATGGGATGAAAGTTTGTCATTTTAAAAGATATCCTGATGAAATTTGGTACAGAGATAGATTAGAACGGATTATATAGTTAACTAGGGCTATGGAATGTAAAATTGTCAATTTTGAAGATATCCTGATGAAATTTGGTACAGATGCAGATTAGAGCTTGGGAACGGACATAGGCTACCTTTTATCGTTTTATCGTGAGAAAGGGGGTTTAAGGAGGAAATAGGGGATGAAGTAGAATTAAAGTTTGTTATTTTTAAATATCCTTAGGAAATTTGGTACTGAGATGGATTAGAGCTAGAAAACGGACATAGGCTACCTTTTATCACAAAAAGTGGGTAGAGGCCCTGGGAATGTAACTTTGTCAATTTTAAAAATATCCTGAAATTTGGTACAGTGGTTGATCAAAGAGTCAAGTAGAGAAGACAGTAGAGAGTCGAGTATAGAGGCGAGTGGAGAGGCGAATAGAAAGTCGAGTAGAGTTGAGTAGAGAGACGAATTTAATGCTCAAAAGCTTTGGTTCAACACTAAGGGATAACCGAGATCCACGCGGGCGAAGCTGCGGGCAACAGTTAGTATTATACATTATTTTTCGATATTTCGATATTTATCGTAAAGTGACTGCCACCTGACCTCCACAACTAAAAGGCGATATCGAATCATTGCAGTTAGACAAGTAGTTGAACTTTTTAGGGCTCCAACTACCCATAACGACTGCCATACATGTTCGTATGGTACGGACGGGACGGACGGCTTAACGTGCTCTCCGAGACACGACCACATCAATGCAAATTTCTCTGTTAGCTTGTATTGTTTGCAATAAATAAATAAAATAAAAAATACCCATATTCATGCACACAAATATTTGCACTGTGCTGGGGTCGAACCCGTGCCTCCTGCGTAGCCGGCGCCTTCACTACCGCCAAGCCACAGAGATCAACATTATCTAAAAGGATCAACAAAATAATAAAACATTAAATATGAAAATTAAGGAATGAATCAATTTGTGCTTACATTTCATTATGTTTTTAAATCCTTTATATGCTGTTTCCAATCGTAAGACACCTCAAAAATGACAGCAAAAGTTGGCCTAAAAAGCATTTGTCGACTAGACTAATTTGTATCAAGAAATGGATTTAAATTTATCATAGATAATGTATAAACGTACAGTTTATAATATAAGCATACTAAATATTTCATTTTGCCATGATTTCAGGATGTCAGATTTGGGTACAAGGCGCTGGCCTGGTAGATCTTATACATGTACGTGCTTTAAGAACAGTCAAAGAGCTGATGATCCTCAAACCAAATCTTCATTATTTAGATTCATAAGTCATCGCCATCTCGTCAGATTCCAAATAAAGAAAGGTAAATACGTATATTATCAACGTTTGTGAGCAGTGCATGAGTTTTAGAATAAAAAAAGTAAAAAAAAAAGAGTCTTACGACAAACCCCATATCTCAACCGCAGACGGTGAGTCCATTGTAGTTATTGAATTAGTGAACTATTTGCTTAAACTGAGTCCTAATCTCAGTCGTATCCAAACCTTGCACTTTGAAACACAGGGTCTGCTCTCCTGCTTTTCCGTTTATTAGTTAATTTTGACTTTTATGGGAGTGACTACCACCTGATCTCCCAACCAAGAGAAGAAAGTCTGCTCCAGTACCCTGTCTGTTAATCAGCGACTACTGGCATGCAGGCGAGGCTGAGTTAGGCCACTAAGATCTGTGTGGGACGACGTACACTCCAATTTATTGAATCCAGTATTTTAGTGTTCAGACAAGGAAAACCACCAAAGAAAGTACTGTATACTAAAATTTTAAAATACACTTCAACCATGACTAGTAATTTCATATCAAGAGGTACTTTTAAATTTATCATAGACGATATGTAAAAAAAAAAATTATTCGAAGAAATTATGTTTAGTAATATCAAAAAAATAGATGGCACTAGTAGACTCAATAAAAGAAATAAAAAAGTTAACACGCTTATCTGCTCACTTAGAATTACTTAAATTATTTCAGAACTTATATACACATGATAATGTAAGCATGTAAGCATAAAAAACTCATTAGTAATGTAAGAAATAAAGATTTCGTGACAATCGTGCTATTTATTTGTTTTTGTGCCATCTAGCGGTATAGTGCATTATATCTCTCACTTTTACAATTAGTGCAGAATTTGAGAATCAATCTAGATTAGAATATTTATAGTTTTTTCAGTCGTGCTCAATAATGTGTTTTGTGTATGTTTTATTTTTGATAGGTTAATTTTAATACAAAAATTATAAAACGTTTGCCAAAACAGTGTCGCCTCCTAGTTAACTAAAAAACTAAAAAAAACTCCTAAACTAAAAAACCGCCTGCTTGCTTTTTGAAGTTACGAGTGTAACTATTTTTCGTTCCTGATTGTGTATCTGTTTAAGAATTATATTATGTTATCTGTGCTATTAGCATACTAAATATTTCATTTTGCAATGATTTCAGGATGTCATAATTGGATACAAGGCGCTGGTCTGGTAGATCTTTTACGTGTACGTGCTTCAACAACAGTTGAAGAGCAGCTGATCCTCAGATAGATCTTCATAATTTACATTCATAAGTCATCGCCATCTCGTCAGCTCCAAAACGGCAATTCCGTTTCAGAGCTGACAGAAATTTTTCGTCAATCTTTATCTACAAAATGTTTTATCATTTTAAGCAATCTGAGAAACAATATTACTTAAGCTATCTATTTAGTTTAGGATTAGTTTTAGATTGCTTACATAGAGAAACAAGTTACCGATATAGGCTACCTGCACTGGTTAGAGAGGAGTATGTAAATATGATTGTGTAAATGAGTTTTCACAGTGGACAGTTTTATTTCCCACGTATGCTTCGAGAAGCCATCGAAATATTCAAGCATCCCAACAACTTTAACCGAAAAAACGAGGGATTTCAGCTCCAAAAAGATTGGTACCCAGCACTGAGAGCCACTCGGTATCACAGTGCAAACAACCAATCAGGATCGAGAACGTCCGCGCTACAGCGCTTGGCCAATCAGAATCAAGTGAGTCGATTCCCCGCTCCGACCGTGCCTATAAATACAGCCGTGACTCAAGCCATCGCGCCACTCGCACGTCAGCCGCCGGCGAGGCAAGGTCTCCGAAGTTGTCGTCGCCCGGCCCTGCGCCACTGAAGATGTCGACCGCAGTGATCGACGAAACGTCTGGAACGCAAGTTTCACATGGACCACGGCCAACCAGCCCGGAAGCAGTATATTCTACAAGTTTTATATTTCTTTATAAAACTATGTCTTGTTGATTTCTTTATTTGTTGAAATCCATACTATACATTATACTCAGTTTTATAAAGCTGAAGAGTTTATTTAAATGTGCTTATTTCAGGAAATACTGAATCGAATTGAAAATGTATTATCACGCTGCTGCTCAAGGGAACATAGCAGTACGTAGTTTGAAATTTAATAAATATATCATTTACTTACCCTCCTCGGCTTTGTCCGTGGCATATTTTGAAACCTCATATTACTCTTTTGAGCTCACTCACTGCTCCGCTCCCTTGAGTAGTAGCGTGATGATATATAGCCTGAAACCTTTGACGATAAACGGACTATTGAAGGTTGCCTGAAAGAAATCGCTTCCAGCGATAAAGCCGCCCATTGTATATTAAATTGTACATATGCTACCCTCTTGCCCTAATGTAAATCTAAGGGCGTGCATTAAAGAATTATCTATGTATCTATCTATGCAACAGAAAAAGAATTTTTCAATTCGAACCAGTAGTTCCTGAGATTAGCGCGTTCAAACGAATAAACAAACCTTTCAGCTTTATTACATTAACATAGATCCTTTTACAATAAAGGAACACGATTCACATTGTTTTGCTGACCTGTTAACGAGAGATACTAACTGTTCTTCTCTTTTTTTTGTAATAATCTTCCAAAAGTAGTAAATTCATCATCAGACGACTAACGGACAGGTTTACATGTTTCTGTATGTAAGTTAAACCTGTACCAACCGCGTCGATATTACCCGTACCGGTCTGTTTCTCTATATAAGCAACCTTACGACATGCACCTATGGAATGAAATGCATTTATTCATAGGAGACACGATTATGATAAAATGTTTCATTGCTTTTTTAAGCTTTAATTGCAGGATATCTCACCTTCATTAGGCAGACAAATTTTGTACATAAATAGTATTATTATTTAAATGCCTACTATACGTACTTAATTAACATTGAATTGATATTGATATCTCTATTCTATTGACGAAACGTGGATGTTAATACACCTCTGCCTACCCCTTCGGGGATTCACAGGCGTGAATATATGTATGTGTGTATGATATTATTAATAATTGTAAACAAATTTCAACGAAATAGGGATCATTTATCGATGTTCACAGAACTGCAATTCAGTAGGGTGGCCTGAGCTGGCCTGTCAGTGGGAAAAACAAAGGTTATTCCTACTTTGTCTTCTACACTGACGGCACATAATATCTGTATTTACAGGGTCGGCAGCACGAGTGTGACTCCCCTGGTGTTGCACACGTCTATAGGCCACGGTAACCACTTTCCATCAGGTGGACCGTGTGTTTGTCTGCCACCTCAGTGGTATAAAAATACATATACACTATACCTATGTTATATGAATCATTTTGACAAGCATAATATATTAAAAAATGAAGCATTGTCAATCCATGTACATTATATTAATAATAGAATTTCGTTTTATAATAATGAGTGTAATTTACACTCAAAAAATCTACAGCATTCATTTATTAACCATAATTCAACTTGAATTAAGTTTGAGGCAGTTCACTGATAACCTGGCATGTGATTGTAAATCTTATTTATCATAATTATGACTTTCCTGGTGAAAACTAGTGCTGCACAGCATATGGCTGGCTCAATCATGCAACTTAACTTAGTCCTCCCTTCTCTATTTCCTATTTTGTATAAATTTAAATCGAAAAAGTCCAACTTCGGGACAGGGAACTGAGATACCTGGACTTGTCCATGATGGCTACAGCTACGGATACATATCCAAAAGTCAAATTCCATCCTGTTTGTTAATTGTTTCACATTTTTATAGGAAAGTATTGCATGCTGGTTATGTACTTCTAAATAACATGTCATAAAATATTTCATTACCACTTTTAGTACCTACATACGTTGAAACAGGTTGAAACTTATTGAATAACGCCAGCGGCGTCCAGACTTTTGTACCAGAATTGATGCGGGTGAAATGACTATGATCTTTTTCTCCCGTGGATAGGATTTAAAATGGTTTGTAATATTTTATCTCAAAAAGCCGGTGCCAGCTGCTGCTCTTTCAGTGGGGATTGACCCTAAACGGAATATCTATTGTCACCTAGATTTATGTCATCTTATCAGAATGTAAAGTTGTGTGTAATAATTTTAGATAAATAAAGAGATATTTATTCGGAATGTTTTTTCATTAGTTTTCCCATAAAATTTGAAAGGCATCAATGGAATAATCGATTTGACCGCCAAATAATCGATTTAGTTGGAATCGATTAAATAGCTAATTTAATCAATTGTTGATTAGGCGATTATTTCAGAGCATTCACTTAGCCCGTCTCTACCCGGCGGAATGGAATCCGATGAACGAATGAATGGCCAATTCCAGTCAGCTGAACTAGCTTGTTCGTAGTGCCTTCTCTTAAACTATTATATACTCTTTGTAGTATACTGGTAAAGTCTAAAGTTAAACGGTGCTGTCAGTGGGAAGACCAAAGGCTATTAAGGAGTCATTAGTGATACCGACATAAATACTCTCTTGCTCAATTTTTACTTCTATTTAAATGTGACAGTGTGTCAGACTGTAATTTTATTATTTTTGCACTTCAAAGTTGGTTGATGTCAATAACATACATGTTTTATCAAACATGATTTTATTAAAGTATTCGGCTAGGTAGCAACTATAACCTCATGATGTAACTAGTGCAGAACCGTATGAACAATACTTGATTTTGTAAATACCTCTATCTTCCACACCTGATCCAATATATGGTTAATAACTATCTGTAGATTTTGCAGAGTACGAAGTGTTCGAAAAAAGGTGAAAAATACTTTAATAAAATAATGTTTGATAAAACATGTCTTTTATTGACATCAACCAACTTTGAAGCGCAAAAATAACAAAATTACAATCTGAAACACTGTCACAGAGAATTCAGAGGAGAATGTGGTGGAGTTCATGATACTTCCTGAATCAGAAAGTGATAAAATTCAAGACACTGTGGAGTCTGTGCACACGCCTCCAGAGAGAGTTCTTGGCAATTGACATCCGAATGGAAACGTAAATGTGGAAGTGATACAGTTTGGATGGGTGAGTCCGAGATCTGAAGAGGAGGAATTTGAACCAGAGGCTGAAATTCAGGAAGTGGAAACTGAAGTTACAGAACTAGAAAATGAAGTTACAGAACCAGAAACTGAAGTTAGAGAACCAGAAACTGAAATATTTGAAGATTGTGAGTCAGTTGATGATTCTGAAAATGTACAACAAGAAAGTGAAAGGAGATATCCACTCAGGGAAAGAAAGAAAAAAGAGTTTCCTGACTATGTCCATTATCACGTCGAGACAGAACGAGATCCAGCGTCAGTGCGTGAGGCACTATCAAGATCAGACAGCGAGCATTGGAGACAAGCAATTCAGGAGGAGCTTGATGCGCTGAAGAAAAATGGGAAATGGATGCTCGTGAAGGCGTGTAACATCGTTGACTCGAAGTGGCTCTTCAGAGTCTAAGAAGAGGCGGGGAATAGAAAAAGCTGTAAAGCACGCCTCGTTGCAAGGGGATTTAGTCAAAGGCACGGAGTAGACTACGACGAAACTTTCGGGCTAGTAGTGAGACATAGCTCTTTACGAGCCCTTATCGCTCAAGCTGTGAGACAAGGAGTCGAGATTGATCAAATGGACGTTAACACAGCATTTCTTAATGGCGAACTAAAGGAAACTGTCTATATGAATCAACCAGAAGGCTTCGAAGAGAAAGGGAAAGAAGACCATGTTTATTTATTGAAACGTTTATTGTATGGGCTGAAGCAAGCCCCAAGGGAATGGAACACAAAACTTAACAATGAGTTACTACAGCTAGAATTCAAGAGATCAAAGAATGAACCCTGCGTATACACGAGGTCAAAAGGCAACAATGTGATCATACTAGCAGTGTATGTCGATGATATGTTGATTTTTTGGAATAACGCTGCTGAACTACACAAGGTCAAGCAGGATCTCATGTCTAAGTTTGAAATTAGGCAAAGCTGAACTTATCCTAGGAATGCAAATAATCAAAGCGAGTTAGAGATCAAAGTAGATCAAACAAAATATGTCAACAAAGTTTTGAAGACTTTTGGTATGGAGGACTGCAAGCCAGCCGCTACACCTGCAGTTACAGGTCTAAATCTTAATAAACCTGGACCGGGACATATATTGGATCCTGACATACCATATCAAAGTGTGATTGGTTCCTTGATGTATCTATCTGTGTGCACGAGACCAGATATAGCATAATATGCGGTTAACTATCTAAGTCAGTTTAACAGCAACTATAATGACGAGCATTGGATTGCTGCGAAACGCGTGTTAAGATACTTAAAAGGAACTAAAGAGTTTGGACTGATGTTTAAAAGAGGGATATCAGATGAAATTCATTGCTATGCAGATGCAAGTCATGCCTCCTGCTATGATAAGAGGTCTTATTCAGGAGCAGTATTCTTGCATATGGGAGCTGCTGTCAGCTGGGAAAGCAAGAAGCAGAAGACCATAGCATTATCTACAGCTGAAGCTGAATATGTTGCAATGTCAGAAGCTGCAAGAGAGGCAAAGATTTGTGGCTGAAATAACTGGCCAAACTGAGTTGCCGATCAAGATTTACAGTGACAGCCAATCTGCTATTGCAATTGCGCACAACCCTGTGCATCATCAGCGTACAAAACATATTGCTGTATGCCACCAATTTGTGAGAGAGTTGAACATGGGCACATTGAGTTAGATTGTGTTATGTTCAGACAGAGTGTGTGGTTGCTGACTCATTGATCAAACCTTTGCTGAAAGGAAAATTTGTGTGGTGTACATTAAGTATGGGAGTTGTATGAAAGATTGTGTGAAGTCAAAATTGAGGAGGAGTGTTGAAGCAAGGAGTCTTTAGTGATACCGACATAAATACTCTCTTGTACAATTTTTACTTCTATTTGAATGTGACAGTGTGTCAGATTGTAATTTTGTTAATTTTGCACTTCAAAGTTGGTTGTTGTCAATAAAATACATGTTTTATCAAACATTATTTTTACAAGCTTTTATTTAAATTGCAATGTATGTTTGTTCGGGTGGAATCTTACAACTCAATTTTAAGGCACTTGCCCTCAACCGATTGAGCTTAAATTTGGTATGCACGTTCAGTTCGGATGACTATGCAAGAAAAAAATAAAAAAAAGATTGTTTTTAAAAAGGTTTTTCGAATATATCTTATATTAAAGTATTTTTCACCTTTGTTCGAACACTTCGTACTCTGCAAAATCTACAGATAGTTGTTAACCATTCGGCTAGGTAGCAACTATCACTAACAAACAATAGCAACCCTTTTGTGTTTGGTCAAAATGAAATCAAACCACAATTATTTAGGCACACTTTATTCTAACACACAACAGATCCTGATTATAATCATAAATTACTTACTTTATACCACACATATAATATTTATTATGCTTTGAATGTCTAGTACTCATGAGAAAATTCAAAACTTGTAATTTTAAAAATATTTCTATGACACAATAATTTGATTTCATGATAAGTACAGTTACCGACATATCTTGAACCCAATGGCTTCACAAAATGTGCTCTATACACGCAGATAGCATGGGCTATATAGTAGCTCAAATCCACCAAAGGGCCTGGGCCTAGTTTCTCTAGACTCGGGCTTAAGATATATACCGGTAACTATATACATCACAATTCCGACTGTCAGCAGAAATTATCAAAATCTTTAATATAAGGGTCAATCTCCACTGAAAGAGCAACGGCCGGAGGCGACCAGACTTTTGTACTAAAAATAAAAGGACGCAACCGCGCGTCTTTCGCCTTCAAATGACTATGATCTTTTCCTCCCGTAGATAAGATTCAAAATATTTTGTAATATTTTGCCTCAAAAAACCACTGCTCTTTAGTGGGCATTGACCCTTAGGCTCACAATTGGCTTGCGGCTAACCGCGTGTCTATTTACTTATTGGATGGCCGTATAATATGAAATTAAAATAGACGCTAAACGCAAAAGCGTTGTGCCTCTTAATTTTATGATATGAGTTAAGTATAATATTTGTTTTAATGTTATAAATGTCAAGTTTTTAAAATAATATTTTATAAATAACATAATATATTATATTAGGTTACTTTTTTTTTCAATCCATATCCTGCAAAACTACAAGTTGCTGATTGATGGTGAAATGCGTCTTTAAGAGCGGTTTCCAACAAAAAAAATAACCGCATGGACTTCATTAAAGGTCCAGCCTTAATGAATTAATTGATAGATAAAAACATTGTGTTTGTAAGGGTGAAATCCAGCCTACATATTATATGAGAACCCAGTTCAATTAACCGGAATTTCACCAGTGAATCTAGCCTATTTTTTGTTTACTATTTACAAAACTTATTTCTCAACAGATGACCGAGTTCTACAGTTTATATGCACAACTACTCAATCTAGTATCCAATTCGATATACTAGTTCATTACATGATTATGTTTTCATAACTCACTACATTAACTACTTATCAATATGCTGCCTTTTAAATATATTGAACTATTTCTTTTGAATTCAACTGAATTTTGGATACGTCGATATTGAAAATTCGTTTACTTTTAGATTCAATGACACTTTTTCTTTTTTTGGGTACTCTAATGACGTGAACGAACTCCTAACCTAAGCAATTTAGCTTAGTTGGAAGGGTTGGTGAGGATCAATCAATCACTCAATTAGCCCACTGCTGGACATAGAATGTAGCTCTTTAAGTTTGATTTCAATCACTACATAGTATAAAACAAAGTCGCTTTCTCTGTCCCTATATCTCTTTGTATGCTTAAATCTATAAAACTACGCAACGGATTTTGATGCGGTTTTTTTAATAGATAGAGTGATTCAAGAGGAAGGTTATAAAAAAAAGGAAAAAATGAAATAACTCACACACAGAAGGGCAGATCACTAAACTATTTGCCAAGTACTTAATTCGAAAAATTGTCAGATTGAAAAAAAATACTACTGAACAAACTGGTTTATATACAATAATCCTACTATTCGAGTTTATAACCCTTTCCTTTCATCTTTTACCCAATCGCAAACAGCCAAAGCCAGTGACGTTTGTGATTAGACGAGAGAAACACGCTACCAGAAGACATTGTATATACATATTTAAAACATCATAAGTAGTTATAACAATACAGTTAACAATTTGGTATGTATTACAATTAAACAATGCATTTATTATAATACCTCATAATAGTATGGAAATTCGAGTTTCTATTCAAATAGCTTTACAAAATATTAAATTACTTATTGTTAAATCCAAATTTTTCGAATCGCATAGATCATCCTATGGCTAAATACTTACACAATTTATTATAACTTTTAAAGACTCACATTCCATGATATACAATTAAGAAAACGGTAATTAACGCGATCATGGTATAGGTAATTACATACCTTTTATTACCTGACGTTACGACCAGGTTACACTGACCGCGGGCATAGGCCGACTGGCTCAAACGTCGAAACGTCAGGCAATCAAAAGGTATGTATGTACCTATACCATGATCGCGGTAATTCCCCTTATCTTGTATGTATAGAATTTGTTACACAATAAGAATTACAAATTTTAAGACTACCCACATTAATATTATGCCCTGCCATGGTCACTTCACACTTATATAATAGATACAGTGGACTGCGAATGTGACCAGTTTAGAATATGAAGATTAAATCCACCACTATCAATACAAAGACATTTTACAAGATCCAAATTTTATATAGAATAAAATTCAAAAACTGGCCAATAATATTTTTAACTGGGCAATATATTATATCTATGATTTATAAATGTCATTATTGATTACAAAACATTATGTTGGCTCAACACGTTGGCGAACACATTGGCAAATGAGTTGGCCAACATCTGTCGCTAAAGGTCGGGAGTTTGTACAATCGGCGTCAAATCGATTTTTACTACCAAAGTCTCAAAATTATCTTAATGACAAGGTATTAAGAGCAAGTGAAAAAAACTGTTATATTGATTTGAATTGTATTATTGTCCGAACTAAAATTGTGTACCAAATATTAGAACAATCAGGGGGAATATCAAGGCATTAAGAACATTTTCGAGAACTTTGTGCATCAAGATCGATCCGTTGTTGACTGTACCGTCTTGATGTGTGATGGGCCATCAAGACGATACATTAGCTAACATATAACTTTACATAGCAACATTTTTTTTAATCCAAGTCGCTGGTGTCAGTAGAACCATCAGGCGTACGAATTTTCATCAAGGAAAAGTTGCCAAAGCCGAGCGTTCTCTTTCTCGGAGGTCGACGCGACCTGTACCTAAACTTGTGTCATTTGTCGTCTCCATGTACTTGTTTTCTGAACTGCATAGCATCACCATACGCTTTCTTGACAGCTTTCCTGTCAGTCGGCTTGCGAGATTCGATCAGTTTTGCTTGATCCACACTCTTGTCAATCCCTAAAAGTTCTAGCTTGTTCGGTGGCAGCCATTGCCATGTACGTTTGACGTCAAAGAAGAGAACTAAGTATAGGATAGGCTCATGCGAGTGATTTTTCTTCAGATTGAGCACGTCTTGAGGTGGGACGGGTAAGGGCACGCCTTTGTATATAAAGCCTTTTGGTATTTTTGGGTCGATGATTAGAGCTGGATACCAGGGGTAACCTCTGTGGAAGAATGGATACATATTATTATTGGTCATACATATATAAATATCAGGCGTAGTAGTAGGCCTTTGCATCATAATGATTTAAACAGCAGGCGTCGGAGCGACCGTAGTTTCCATATAATTGGTACTAAACTGAGGGTAGCATGAGAGTAGTACAAATAAATGGATTAGTAATGAATATAATTTAAAAAATGCTTCAGTACCCCTAGCACGACAAACTATCGTAATAGTATGGTATACGTTTTGATAGAATGGAGCATTGCAATTGGCCGGCTTCACACACAGCACAGGTTCAAAGTAAGCAACCGGCCAATCACAACGCTCCGTTCTCAAAACGTTTACCATACGATTACGATAGTTTAGGAAGTTGTCGTTTTCGGAAGTTGTCGTTTTCGGAAGTTGTCTTTTTAGGAAGTTGTCGTTCTCAGCCTGAGGGTAGTTTTTCGTGTTAGGGGTACAGGTTTATAGTTTTGGCGGCAGGGGTGAGAAGAGGTGAAATAACTTGAAATGAAATATTAATGAGCAAAAAGTGACTTCATGACATGTAGATGGTCTTTCGTGCGGGTACCAATTTGGTGAAAGTTTGTCAAATTTTCTTCCCAAATTTACGACTCTTGTATTTTTTTTTGTCAAAGACGAATTGCCGACGTGTTGCCGTTGAACACTAGTCTAGAAAAACAAGCACAGAGTCTTGTTTTAATAATGGTAAATGCGAACACATTTTTTTGAAGAAAAGCAACTAGTATTCCCCAAACCTCTCCAACTAAGCTAAATTGCATATGTTAGGAGTGGGTTCACCTCGGTAGTGTAATAGCCAGGATTCGAACCTGCGACCTCTCTGCCACAGCTACACTAAGATACTGACCTGCACTTAGCCCAGACAAGTTGCATAGGATCCAGTTGTAATTGCGACGCGTGGGTCGCTTTGACGGGCGTTTTCGATGTGGACGACCGAGTGCCACGGCCCTGCGCAATGTAAAATGATAAGCAAGGATGTTTATCACGGTAGTCATTACTGTTTTGCGTATTAAAGTGTGTAAGTAAACTCCTTAACAACCACCGGCGTATTAGGTACGCTTCTTTATAATATTTGCTGACTACATGGTATGGGGCACACTAAAAGTTTTGCACTTCTAGCTAATCGAAACTATTTGAATTTCGAAACTATTTTTTCGAAACTTTGCAACCTTGTTAGTAGTAGAAAATGACGGGAAATTATTTGTCAATTGTTTTTATCACATATCAAAGTTCTACGTACGCAACGAAAATGAAATTAAGTCGAAAAGATTTTAGAGTGATGATTTTAAAAGCTCTCTCTTTTCCGTATATGCTCGTCTTCAAAAAGCTTTTGGGAGAGAAGCACCTAGTTTGAGCACCGGGAGGCGATAGTTTGCTGAATTTAAGAGATGTCGGGTACATGCCGAATTTCGTGAAGGGCCGCCTTCAACTGCCGTCAACGAAAATAATGAGGCTACTGTTAAGCGGCTAATTGAAGAAAACCCGCGGAATACTATTGGGGATTGGTATGAGTCAAATTCAGATAAACTATGTCAATCTCAAATTATATTTTTGCCTCTCTTTACCTCACTTTTATATTGCTACGCCAGTACGCCCGGCGTTTGGCAACTTCAATATATAGCCAAATTCCCATAGGAGTGAGCGAGACGGCACAATAGAAGGAGATAGCATGCCTTGACGTCACTGTTCTAGAAGGAATCGAATGAATAGAACGAGACGTCAGGCTAGAAAGAGACACAAGGCCCAATAGAACATTCCAGAATGTTCCTGTCTTTTCCAGAACTTTCGCTACTCGGCCGCGCCGGATATAAAAGGCGAACTAATAGCCTCCGCTGAGTCAGTCAGTCTACGACTAGTATTCGAAGCGATACAGTGCGATTATACAAGTGACTGTGTATTGTGTAAGGAAGAGTTTTCGAAGTTCTACGCGCTTTACTGTAATTTAAGTGCAGCTGAATAAAACCTGTCTTCAACGGTTTTTCTCGCATTTTCTATTTAAACCGACCCTCACGCTCGTAACAATATTAATTCAATGATGCACGCACGCACGCTCGCACGCACGCACACACACGCACAAACACACTCATGGTCAGTACCTTGACGGGCGTGGTGGGCTCGGTATCGGAATGGGCGGCGTGACCGCGGCGCGAGCGGCGACGCTCCGGCCCGCTGCCCTCAAGCGTCGACTCCATGGTCTCGTTGTAGCTCGACCTGTACCACACACACGGACAACGTTAGAAACCTTACCAATAACTAGAAGACAGGCAGATGGGAGGCCCACCCCGGAAGAAGGAAGACGTATGTATAAAAAATGAATGCGGTGACGAAAATTTATTTAACATTTATATTATTCTTCATTGCTAAAACAAGAGATATGCCTCAAAACTCGTTAGAATTTGGGGCGCTAGGGACTTTTTCTGCGGAAGCCTCCTCAAACTCGACCCTAATATAAACAGACATCGGCCTATGTAGCCGGGGAACCTGGTGTGCCCTGCAAAGTATAAAGTCCGCGTATCCCAGAGACCTCAAGTGGCCCTAGCCTTTAAAATATGCTACCCCGACTTGTTGTTGAGTAGCAAATCCCTATAAAGAGGCGCGGGTAGAAACTCGACGCACCGCCATTTCTCTTCGAGGTCAAACCCAATCCCAGTTTGTCCATTCAATTACGTTCAATTTCTTATATACATCCAAATACATACATTTCACCCAAGTTACTATTTTATCTATATAGCCAAACTCACCCATCGCTCGAGCTCATCGAACACGAATGATCTGACATATCATCATCGTAGTGCGTACACGACGAGCAGGATTGTGACCAAGCGGAACTGCTGCTAGAAGACCTGGACAGCGCCAGGTCACTGTCCGACCCCACCTCTCCCGGAGGTCCTCGGTACTGGAGGAAGGAGGCTGGGACCGGAGTGGATATGCTCTTGCCCTCACCGGTTTGGGCCGATCTGAAAGCATAAAAGAGTTTGAATACAATAGTGATAGATATAGTCATCACAAAATAAAAGGCCCGTTATGTCATTAGCCTTTGTGACGTAATTAGTGATGTAACCATACAACCACGGTTATCACGGGATGTGTTGTGAGGGCGTGTCGGCGCGATGCAGTCAATCTGACCTTATAATTGAACGGCGGCCGTACGCTTCAGTCAGTCACTTTACTACTGCGTACCGTATGATTCATATTCAAGAAAATTGAAAATGCCGAATTTGTCCATATAAATTCGCAAAAACAAGGTACAAGTTCAAAAAAACCCTGGACAAATTATGTATCCTACTATCTTTACGTAGACAATAATGTAACTATTTAATATTCGAAATTAGTTTTTAAGTAATTTATTTGCGTGCTTCTTCGAACTTCGACTCGACCTTCTTCGAACGTGCATTGTGCAATGAGTGCGGCGGTCTTACATAATTTTGCAGTAATTTTTTTTTATAGCTAATGCACTACCTTCTTGTGTTTGGAATATACGAATAAAATAAAAATATATAAATTTTAATAATCATCATCCTCTGAGCCCTTGCCCAACTCAGTTAGTGTCAGTGTTGGGCATCAATTAAATAATTTTTGAATCTACTCGTCAATTGATTGAAAAAATAATAGCAACTAAATCAATTGCAATTAAATTTAATGGCAATTAACTTTTATTTGTGCGCCAAAACTAATTAATTTGAATTGATATACGTTAATTAAAAAAAAATTGTGCATATGCATAGTAGATACTTAGGCATAAAGAAATCGAACCCGGAATCGGAGTGATATACCTATATCACTCGTTCGCTTCACTACGTAGTCCCGTATATATATAAATATACCTATACAACGCGCGCGCCTCAAGAGAGTATACACATCGCACTCCCCGTGTACCTACTTAGTTCTACCTCTGCAGCTCTCTGCACCCTCTGGGAGTCGAGCACTAAGGTGATGACGTGATATCGTGAGGTTTAGGGAGTATAGCCATTGAGGTGGTCTTAGGAGAGCCCCCGTTATCAGAGAAAGATATAAATGACACTTGAAATGTTCCATAAATTTTTATAGGTAATACTGGCCACATTAAATAATAATAATATTATTTTAAATTTAACATAAATAAAAAATAAAGAACAGAAGATTCGTTAACTTATTTATTAAAAAACGACATTTTAATAGTTCTTTAGACCTAACATTTTATGAAATAACTTCCTGTCTCCATCTATTTACGATCTATGTAGAAGTTGTCTATTTTACTTCTACTCCATGAATTACCAAACCCGGCTAAAATAAAATTTCTATAAAATAAGTACGTACTTTAAATACATTTAGAACATTTCGATAGGTAAAAAATAAGGAGCTTCATGGAAGTGAACTGTCAAAACGGACCTATTATTTTGTGAAGACTATAAGAGTGTTTTTGCCTAAAATGTGAGAATGGTATGCTAATGGCTGTGTCATACCTAAATAAATCAGGCGAAGACGTAGACTTATCCTTGTCTTGCTTCCTGGGTCTACCGCGTCCTTTCTTCTTTGGCGAGGCTTCCAAGCTCGATCGGCCTAAACTGGCTGATAGCGTTGGCAACGATGCTGTTCAAATAATATTTTTGTAAAACAGTGTACTGCAAAAGTAATTTTAAAAATATAATGGATTATTTTTTATATTTAATAATATAAAGTACCCATTATATTTAATATTCAATAGAATCCAATACATAGAAACGTTGCATATCTTATATCTTTAAACGTGAAATTGATATCTCGGAAACGGCTCCAACGATTTTCATGAAATTTTGTATACAGGGGGTTTCGAGGGCGATAAATCGATCTAGTCTATTGACGATGTGAGCAACTAACTGCTTTAACGATATAACAACACGAAAGGTACCAACAGATGGCGTTGTTACAAAAAAAATCCGAACCAAGCTCGGTCATCCAAGTACTCATGTTTACGTGTAGAAGCCCTAAACTGTGTACGCACATTCTACTCTAATGAACTTCATCGAGTAAAATGCGAGAACTTATTGTTAAACCGATTTGCAGTAGTGAAACCCATCGTAATTGAACCGTATCATTGGCTCTTACCGAAGTAATAACTTATGTATTTTAGTATCAAAACTCATCCTTCATTAAACAGTATCCTACAGAAGTTTGTTCCTGCAAGTAGAGTCGCGCTAAAGACGGTAGTATAGGAGAATTTGGATAGCTTCAGGCGTAGCTCGGTGGCTCAGTAGTCAGAGCATTCCCCCTGTAAGGGAAAGATCGCGGGTTCGAGTCCCGCCTGAACGATTCATTTTTTCCTATCTTGATTTGAAAAGTTACCATAGTAAATGCTTCAAAATTTCATGCAATTAAGAAGTTATATTCGCGCGTTTCCAACGTTAGAATATGATCATGTAAAACACTTAGGAGATTGACTTAAAAAAGATGTATTAATAGATGTAACAACATACCAACAGAGAGTGTAAGTGATACAGAATCTGATTACGTATGTAACATTTAAAATAGCGACGAGCAACTCTCCTTTTTATTAAAGAAAAAAATGTATATATCATGTACACCTCATGCTACCCTTAAAAGACACCAAGAATCACGTACTGTGCATTAAGTACCTACCTATTGTGACGTGAGGGGGATCTTAGATCGATATACCAATAAGTATAATTCCCACTGGTACAACATAAAAAAATTGCTGGCAACTCTGTCATGGCCCCAACCAATCATCAAACAGTATATTTTTATACTGTTTTATTTAAGTATGGCTTGGACTATAGACACTATGAATTCATTCCAGTATGGTATTACTAAGAATAGTATCGCCCTTACCATCAGAGCCGAAGCTTTTCGGTGGCGCAGCGACTGGTGACGGCGACAGAAGTAGTGTGGGTTTCCTCAACCCCCCAAGCAGGCCTAAACCTGGGGAAACTGTAAACGGATAAAATAATGTATAATAAAATATATTTTGATAACATACAATACCCTGCCGAAAAGTACTAATCCTTTGAATGGTAAAAGGGAAAGTTTTTTTTAAAGAAGTTCAGAATTATTACTTAATCCCGCCAGAACGCGTATACACTACGCCTACACAACTTCTTTACAAGACGCAAATTCGGGCCTGCGTGGAATACTGCTCGCATCTCTGGAATGGTTCCGCAAAGTACGTATTAGATGATCTCGACAGAATGCAGCGACGTGCGGTCCGCATTATTGGGAATCCCGAGGTCACGAGCACCCTCGAGCCTCTGCAGATGCGTACAGATGTTGCTTCCTTGGCAGTATTTTACTGTCTCAACCATGGTGAATGTTCTGATGAGCTCTTCCAATTGGTCCCGCCCTCTCCTTTTCTACACAGGACAACACGAGCAGGGCTTATATGACACCCGTATACGGTGCAGAATATTCCTTCAAGAAACAAGCGGTTTATTGACTCCTTTTTTTGTCGCACCATTAAGACCTGGAATTCCTTGCCAGCTCACGTGTTTCCTTCTTTTTCAGTCCCGGGTCCTTTAAGCGGGGCGTCAAGCTGAGTGCCACCATTATTAACATGGTACGTGTATGTAATGGTGACCCTCTTTCATGAGACTTTGCCTTCAGCTTACCATCAGGCGAGGTGAAGTAAAATTGACGTGTCATATATTTTAAAAAAAATCGCCTTTGTACACGAATAGATTATCTAGTCTGTAATCTAGTCTGGAACTGTTTATATAGTCTGGTTTCTATGGGTCAAAGGGACGAGATCACAATTTTACACGAGCTTCGTATTAATAAAAAACAGCAGTCTTACTTGGAGTATCATGAGTAGATTCAGATTTCGGCGGTGATTTCTCCGGTGTGACCAGCTTATGAGTTCGGTCGACGCTTTTCCTTACCGGTGCCGCGGGTTCCGAGTCTGATGTGTGCGTTTCTGTAAGTTGATATAAAAAATATTCATTCGAGAGGCACTACCGGTCTGATTCTAGTTCGAGCTCCGCTCTTCTGGTCAACATTTTATTGGTTTAGCTTCTATAAGAGCGAATGCAACCATGACGGGGAGACCTGCACCAGTGCCTCGTCTGTCATTCAGCAGCTGCGTCAACTCTCAAGATACCAATTCCCGTATTGTCAACAATTATTATAGCACTGACATTACAAGAAATGCCATTACATTTTAGGCTTTATTTATATAAACTTAAAGCCTAAAATTACATGAAAAAGAGTTCATTACATTTTTCATTCACTCTACAAGATGCCATTTAATATTAAACTTTAACAGCATAACAATAAAGTCTAGAATCAAATGGCATGTTTGCAGTCTATGACAAAAGTTGACAATTAGAACAATCATGTTCCAGGTGAGGTGGGCAGAACTCTCCAATACACCCTACAAGTTTTATATCTTGGGACACATATCCTGGACCTAAGTCACGAACCAAACGAGGCCCTGGCGCGCGCGGATTGTTTTTTTAATAATTTATGCTTGGTGAATTTGAGCTTGTCCATAGCACCCCGTGCTATTCTCAAAATTTTTCTCGTGTACTGCGCGTATAGAGCACATTTTAGATCCAAGATATATATTATTTTACTAGCTGATCTGGAGAACCTTGTTTTGCCCAAAAAAGTTTCAGTGGTGGACACCACTTCATCACTTAGGGGTTTGAAAGATAGATACGATTTTCATGAAATTTAGTATACATGGGGTTTGGGGGGTGATAAATCGACCTGGCTAGGATTCCTTTTTAGAAAATATCGAGCAAAGCTCGGTCATCCAGGTACTTAGAAGATTATGTTCTGAGGTATACCAACAATAACAAGCTCACCATTGTCCCTGGGCGCGTGCGCCAGGCCGGCGGGCGGCGCGCCGGAGAGCCGCCCCCGGCCGCGCCCCCCGCGCCGCCCCCTGGCGCGCCCCCGCCCCCGGCGCCAGCTGCGCGGGGTGCGGGCAGGGGCGCCCTCCGCGGGGGATATGTCGCGCTGGAACATATCACATTGGGAACTCTCTTGACACTGGACGATTTTTGGTAGCGGGTACTTATAGGGGTTACTCAATCTTAACATCGATGATGTTATTACTAAACTGTTTAAATAATTCTGTATGGTCAGCATCAGATTGATTTTTTTTTACCACTTAGGTGGCAGACAAGCACACTGCCCACCTGAGGTAAAGTTGTTACCGTGGCCTGTGGGCTATTTTGACTATTCAAAATGATCTTTATGCCAAAGTACTAAGATCATTTTGAGTACTCTTTCTCACAAATCAACACCACCATGCATGTAGTCAGCTACAAATAGATGCAAAGGTGCAAAGTTCTTTAATTAGTATTACCAACACCTATGGTAATCTCATCCGACAGTTGATTCACCTGCAGGGCTAACATGCGCGCCACGAGATAGCTATCTCGAGGCATATTGCCGTTTTATGTCGATATGACGACTGTTGGTAACATGCAGGGCTAACATGCGCGCCACGAGATAGCTATCTCGAGGCATTTTGCCGTTTTATGTCGATATCGACTGTTGGTAACATGGCAAATTTCATGGCGATCTGTCAGATGTCGACATAACTCGACTTCGAGAAATCATCTCTACTTGGTGTCTGCAAATTGTAACATACGTGCCCTTATTTACTCGAATTTTGTCATTTAAAATGTTTTGTCTCCCGTCGTTCATTTGGTCGACGAGAAGCTATCTCGTGTATTCTTTTGTTGAGCTCGGTTCATTTTGGACTAAAACGGCGACTGCAAGCCATTTTCGACCTTAAGACATTTCCTTTGTTACGTGTCTTTTCGCATTAATTGATGACGCTGATCACGAATATAAGAAAAAAAATTCAATAGCATGTCATGTCAATAAGGTCGAAAATTGTTTGCACTATTTTTTTCTCTTTTTTTCATACCTAGCATCCCTAACTAGTCTGTGCTGTCGAGCAAATGGCCGTATCGGGCCGATTTTATCGGATAAATGTGAAAACAGCAACTAACATGTTTAAAAAATGTGTATGCCATAGACAATAATTGAAAAAGTTTGACGCGACAAAATATGTCGACGTTACTTCGCTCGAGAAGACTCGAGATGATATCTCATCTCGATTCGAGATATTTGACGACGCGCGCATGTTAGCCCTGCTGATTAGCAACGAACGAGATATTTTTTTTTTATATAATCATTAAACTTTATGCACAAGTACATAAGCGGATTTAATACCATAGGCATTCTCTACCAGTCAATCAAAGGTGGTGCAGAGATAAATTAATAGGTACATTACTGAGAGTGACTTTTAGAACTGAACACTATACATAACTAGGTATAGTGCCGGGAACTAATATTATGCTATCATACCCGTACCTGTACCGCAGTACCATACCGTACCGTTAGAAAAAGTTAGAAAGTGTGTTACTTCCATGCAATAAATTTGCTGTATGTCATCATTTCCCAAATTTTATTCGTTACTAGCGTTAGTAATGTGAAATATTTTTTTATTTCTTTTTTCAAAATTATTGGCTGCTTTATGATTTAGATTTCCTAAGTTTATTCCTTTTTTTTATTCAAAGATGCAGTTTAGGTTTCAGTGTTTCGTAGTTTACAAACATTCACGTCAACTTCAAAAATGTATTCTGTATGTAAGACTTTATGTAGGTAAATTGCAATAATTACCGGATTGACTTCATCGTCCGTGTCTCGTCGCATAATGGACTGCCGTCTCTCACTGCGAGCGACCGACACCGCACGCTCTATACGCCTTTCTGCAAACAGATAGTAACAAATAGTAGTTTATCTACTCTGATACTATAATACACAGATTATAAAATTGAAATCAAAACTCTTATGACAAACATTACGCACAGGCCAAAAAAAAGTTATTACGATACAGGTCTTGTATGGACACCTATATCATTAAATAACTTTTTAATCATAACGATACACCTATACAACCTGCATCTGGACTAAACCTCTACTTTAAAAAAAAACGGCCGATTCGGAAGAAAAAAAAGAAACGCGCATGCGCAATCTATGTTTGCGCCTTGGCGTCAACTTTTTGAAAATGGAAATGTTGCAATTTTTATTTGCAACATTACAGAGGTGACCACCCAGAACTTTAAAATGCCTTTCGGCTTGAGTAGTTCTAAATTTTTGCGCTGGGCATATCCTATGAGAGCGACGCCTCTTTTCATTTTCGGGATTATAACATATGGCCTTGTTTCCTAACGACGGTATCGAGGACAAAAAGCTATCTAACGTCTAACTAAAAAGGCGCAAACATCGATTGCGTGTTTCTTTTTCTTTTCTTCCGAATCGGCGGATTCTTTTTTTGAAGTAGAGGTTCAGTCCAGATGGATGTTGTATAGGTGTATCGTTATGATTAAAAAGTTATTTAATGATATAGGTGTCCATACAAGACCTGTATCGTAATAAAACTTTTTTTTTGGCCTGTGCGTAATGTTTGACATAAGAGTTTTGATTTCAATTTTATAATCTTTGTATTATAGTATCAGAGTGGATAAATAAATTAACTGGGTAAGAAAACAAAATGAAAAGAAGAAAATATCACGATGCACCACAAATTGGGTAATTTCTGATAGTTAAAATAAACTAGTTTTTACCTTTGGTTAAATCCATTGTATTATTATATATGGGAATTTTTGTATAAGGTTTTGGTATAGGGGTAGATTAGACCTTGAGAAAAGACATAGGCTATGTATGGTCGCGATAACCGACATCGATGCGGGCGGAGCCGCGGGCAAAAGCTAGTAAAGAATAATAAAAGAGCTGTGTTACCGCTTTTTTACTATAGGAGCGACTGCCATCCGACCTCTGAACCCCGAGAGGAAATAATCCTTGCATCAATCAGCAGAAGTACCAGTTTGCAGGTGAGGTTAGTTTGGTTCCTGGATTTGACGGTGGTATCCCGAAAACACTTAAAAACACCCTGTATATGCAATAACGATGTAATTGGTCCATACGAAACGTAAAACTGTACCATGCCTTGGATATGTGGGCGGCGAGACGAGCAGACTAAAGACCAATCGACCCTTATGAGTGCTTATCATGTGATGTCTGTATATGTCAACTAATATCAAGGGACAACTTTGCGCCTATGAAGTTAGCTAAATATTCAAGGTTGCGCAGGTACCGTCGGAACAAAAGTACTAAGTATAATAATATTACTGTTTACGTAAAATATTGATTAACTATTAAGTACTATACAATAAACCTTCTCAGTACCGTAGTCATTCTCATCTAATTGAATTATGTTTAATATTTAATCTATTAAGGTAGCAAACAATTAAAGTAAATAATTTACCTGATATAATTTCCAGTAAATCTATCTTTCAAGCGTACATATAACAATTTACCTTTTTTATATATAGATAGTCTTTTATAATAAGCCAAACACTTGAAGTTAATACCACTAAGCATTAAATACTTTCGTTATTAAAAATATAAACGAAAACTTTTAACAATTATGTTCACGACAGTATGTTAGAGTGAAAGCCGCAGGATGCACGACTAAACATGCAGGTGCATCTTGTCGATCGGCCACATGCCGCCCCGCCCCCTTCCGCTGCGCAGGAGTTACCCCTGTGACCTATAATTGCATCATTGCTGCGCTTTTCGTGGGAACTTCATAGACGTAAAGTTGTGTGGCGCAGATTGCACATGGTAGTAATTTTTAGGCCAAGTGTAACAGTTACCTGGCGTGCGGTCGCTATCACTGCTGGAGCGCGGTCGGCTGCAGTCCCTCGTGCGGCTGCGCGCGCGCGACACGCTGCGGCGCGGCGGCGCTGGCGCGGGGCTGGCGCCGGGGCTCGCGCCGCACAGCTCCGCCAGCCCCGCCGAGCGCACGTCGCGGCGCGCCGAGCGGAAGATTGGAGCGCACTGCTCGCGCATTTTTACACCCGCCCTATAACAATAAGTAGGTACATTAGATCCACCGAGTACTCTTTTTTTTACTCTTAAATCCACTCGGGTAAGCCGGGGTCAGACCAAAACTGCATGGCCGTTCCGTGCCATTAGTTGCCGGAGGTGAGATAGCCTCTGGCGTAGCTCTCGGTCACCCCAACTGACTCAGGGTCATCGAGTACTCTTCATCCTCAGTTAGGGTTTTCGTCCCAATTGAGCAGTCTAATTGGGGAAGTACCTCCGCCCTACAGGATACCGCGGCTATTATAACCTCGTATTGTGACCCCGGCGGTGAGTAGGGTACCCAGAGCTCACTGGAAAGTTTTTGTGCTGTCAGTGAGAGGCTTATCCTGCTTTGTCTTCTACACTGACGGCACAGATACTCTCTTTTGTTATAGGGTCGGCAACACGAGTGTGACTCCCCGGTGCTGGACACGTCCATAGGCCACGGTAACGGCTTTCCATCAGGTGGGCCGTGTGCTTGTCCGCCGCTAAGTGGTATAAAAAAAACTACGATATTTTCCATGAAGTGATTGCCACCTGACCTCCTAAAGCCACTGTCGTTATTGAAGTTCTGCAGTTAGGCGTAAAAATATTTAGGGCTCCAACCACCTGTAACGACTGCCACAAATGTTCGGTATGGCAAACTTTAACTTAGCGCGCTTTTCGAAGCACGGAGGGGTCTCAATATGCTTAGCCAATGTAAAATGTTAATACCCATCCTAAGAGGACCCTCAAGTTATTAAAACAAAAAAAATAAAATAATAGTCCATTTTGGAGCTGATGAATAAAAATATCAAATCTTAGTCCCTAGTAAGTATTAGGGACGGTAAATTAATAAAAATAAACTTACTTATAAAACACAGTATCCTTATTATTGTAGGTGAGGCAATTCTCGATCATGAGCTTGAAATCAGCCTCTAATTCATCTATGGTGGTGTACGCGCCACGGTCGAGTTTCTTGCCCATGGTGCTCAAGTCCATGGGGTGTTTCACTATGGTACTGTAATCTGGAACCTGAGAAAAGAGTCAATGGTTAAGTTGTGAGCGAATATTTATGACTTAGTGAAAACTAAGGAAGAATTTACGGAAATTTAACCCGTAAGGGGGTAAAATAAGGGAAGAATTGTTGTATGATGGACGCATGATATTTATTGTGGTTTTATGGTAGCATTTTTAAAATAAGCACCTCAACGTATTAAGGACATGCTTACCATATTATGTATGCATTGTTAGAAATAAATATACACATAAATAGGTATATCGGCATTTAAATTTTACCCCTCAGAATGTGAATTAAATGTAACTGCTGACTACACAGAATGGCTAAAAATAATTATTTTTGACATACTTTAACTAGTTTCACCAATAACTAACAACAATTGAACTAATCTTGAAAACCTAAACTAAACCATAATCAACATCTAACTGTCTTTACTTTGAAACTTTATATCAGACCTCTGTAAAAGTTACGAAAGACTTTAAAAGAATATAAATCTTAGGCTTTCACGGCCAGCGGTGCATGTAGAATATACTGCTTCCGGGCTGTTTGGTCGTTGTCCATATAACACTTGCGTTCCAAACGTTTCGTCGATCACTGCGGTTGACATCGACAAATTCTTCGAGAAAAACAAATACCTTTCTTTTGATGATATCAAACTGTAGCATTCTACAAGCATACCTCTTGCAAATCGACAGGTTCAGTGAAGATGTCACTGGTATCCTTCTGGCGTAGCAGACGTAGCAGTTTGTGTAGCGCGGCGCGCTCGGGCCGTAGCGAGTGTAGCACGCAGCGCTCCCACACCCGAGTGTACTCCGCCTTTAGACGCTCACGTTTGCGCACTAACTCGCAAAGTAACCTTTGGGATAAAAGGGAAGGTTACAACAGCTCACTTTCGAAGTTCAGCCAAACCCGCAGTTAGACTGGAAAATTTAAACCCCGGACTTCCGAGGTGAAAGGTTCGGAGGCGACCGCGATTAAAGCTAGGAAGAAGATAACAGCTCACTTTCCCGGTCAGGACAACTTATAGTATTTAGACAATGCTGGGCCCGAATGAGGACTTAGCCTTATTTCGCAGTTTCCATCGCCCCCATAATCGTCCGTCAAAAGCGTTTAGAGAAATCATATAATATAATAATACATAATATTGAGCAAGGCGGGATTTGTAAAATGCAGTAACCTCCGCAACTTCGCTCCTGGCATACTTCGAAACGCCGTGTCATACCTTTTTGCCCGGAATTGATTAATTTTTAAATAACGTATGGTGGGTTTTTGACGGATTTATTGACGTTCATGATTACTGCTCCGCTTCCTTGGGTAGTAGCGTAATGGTACTTGGCTTATAGGCTTCCTCGATAAACACTACAACAAATACACAACAACCAAACAAACAAACCAATTCATTAGCTTTATAATAATAGGGGTTAAAGTATGAAATTGCCGTTTCATTGTAATAGGTACTTCGAATTGACATAGAACCTTCTTGGTTTGAAATTTTTGAGTGAAACTTTTTCCACATGGTACCTATGTAGTTCTTCATTTAAAAATGTGCAACATTCGATTATCGACTTTCAGTTGTTTTTTTTATTCAGCTTAAGCTCAAGAAAGATGGATACTTCGAAAATTCGAGTGATTTTTGAATACGAGTTCCGACGCGGAACTAACGCGGCAGAAACAGCTCGCAATATCAATGTTGCGTTTGGAGAGGGGACTGCTAATGAACGCACCGTGCGATTTTGGTTTAAACGCTTTCGTGATGGAAACTTTGATTTGAAGAACGAACCCGTCCACACAGGTGAATAACAATGAATTGAAAGACATGGTGGAAGCCGATCCGAGCCAAACTACCCAGGAATTAGCTGCATGGTTTAACGTTACCTTACCAACAATATTGACTCATTTCCGTCAAATCAATAAAATAAAAAAATGTGAAAAATGGGTACCTCATGATTTGACTGATCTGCAGAAAGAAATGCGTGTTGAAACTTGTGTTGCCTTGTTGAATCGATACAGAAATGAAGGAATATTGGATCGAATTGTGACATGTGATGAAAAGTGGATTCTTTACGATAACCGTAAGCAAAAAATGCAATAGCTGACCCCAGGTGAAACGCCACAACAGTGTCCTAAAGCAAAGCTTACCAATAAAAAGGTAATGGTAACTGTTTGGTGGTCTCAGCATGGTGTTATTCACTATAGCTTTCTACGATCTGGTCAAGCAATAACGGCAGATGTCTACTGTGCCGAACTCCGAACAATGATAGCAAAACTAGCAGTGAAACAGCCCCGACTCATGAATCGATCTTCACCATTATTGCTCCATGATAACGCGAGACCTCATACAGCACGAGAAACCGTTTTAACTCTACAGGAACTGCAATTAGAAACTATCCGTCACCCTCCGTATTCGCCAGACCTTGCTCCAACAGACTACCATTTTTTTCGTGATTTGGACAATTTTCTATGTGATAAAAAGTTTTCTTCTCAGGAGGCAGTACAAAATGCTTTCACACAGTTTGTCGAATCTAGATCACCAGAGTTCTATCGCAAAGGCATAAATGACCTTCCTACTAGATGGCAGCAATGTATAGATAATAATGGTAATTATTTTGATTAAATAAATACGTTAAATAAAAAAAAAACGAATTTCAATTTGTCAGTACAAATCGGCAATTTCATACTTTAACCCCTAATATTAGTATACATGTCAAATTACCTGGCTCGTTCCAGGTCCTGACGTATTCTCTGCCAGTATTTAAGCTGGTTGCAGAGTTCCCTTACGTTCACTGTGCCATCCTGTATACCTCTGCTGCCTGTGACATGAAAAGAACGAATGTCAAAATGATATTTCTATGGTAAACAAACCGGCCAAATGCGAGTCAGACTCGCGTACAAAGGGGTTCTATTCCGTAACGAATAGAATCTATATGTCGCCGCCAACTAGCTTAATGAGCCGTTCTATTAACTGTCTAGGCTCTTTACTGAACGGCGGAGTTCAACTAACGGCCTGAATGGTGTTCAGCCATTTAAATAAACGGCTAGGCAAATAGCTTGGATCGATGACGTTTAACTACTAGCCTATTCATTTAATTAAACAGTTGGAAAAATGACTTATTTCTGCATGGTTTAATAAAAAACAGCTATCACATAAACCTATCACTAACTTTCTGTAAATACACCTCTGCCTACCCCCTCGGGGGAACTACAGGTGTAAGTTAGAGTGTAGTGTTTAGAGTGGTAGAAATTTGATGGCACAAATTTGTCACAAATTTCGACCGGGTTGAGTACCACCGTGCACTTTTGCGAAAAACCCTCCATAGTAATCCAATCTCGGTTGGATTGCGTTCAGGGGTCAGCAAGTGCATAGCCGGGCAGGGGGAAGTGAGGTCGCAGCACAAGTGGGACCGGTGGGTCTTGGTGTAGTCTAGTGGGGGTGGCGCGGGGCGACGCGCCGAGCAGGCCGACCTGAAGAAACGGTGGTGCCGCTGGCCGCCCGCGGCATAGTACAGGGGGCCAACCGGGACTAACAACCCTGGGAGGCTGCCCCATCAGGTCGCGCATAATCCCGATATGGCTCGTCGTGCCGGTTGGTGACCGGACGAGGGAACCCGGCGACTATACTTGGGGGGGTACGGGGGCCCTTCCGTTCGGCGCGTCGGCTCTCGCCATACCTCACATTCATAGATAAAACCAATATCCCACGCTTTGTCACGCGGTGCTGCGACATCAATCGCCTCTTTTTTTCACGCCTTCCGTCTTCATCCTCATGGCAGCGCACAATAACAGAAGATTGGTCTACACAGCGGCAAAAAGGAGGTGAGGTGGAGTCCACGAACATCTGTGGGCTCCATACAAACCTCAACGCCGTCCACCAACACCTGGAGACGGCGAAACCAGCAATGCTGTTTCTTACGGAGACACAAATACGCCCCGGCTATGTCCTTGAGGAGAATTTCCGCGCAAAAGCTTGGGTGTGTGTGTATGTCAGGGCGGATGTTTGTTGTCGCCGTTTGCGCTGCCTAGAGGACCCGTCCTTTTCCACCCTTTGGGTACACATAGACCATGGTTCTACGAGTCAGATCTATGTGTGCCTCTACCGCTCTCATACAGGAGATACCGAGACAACTCGACTCTTTGAATACCTGAGTCAGGCGGCAGATGATGCGCAGGAGCGGTTTCCGAACGCTGAACTGGTGTCTTTGGGGGATTTCAACGCCCACCACGAGCTCTGGTTGGGCTCCGCCAAAACAACCCACGCGGGAAGAGCCGCCCATGCATTTGCTCTGGCGCATGGCCTGACCCAATTGGTACACGAGATCACTAGGATACCAAAAAGGTCGGACCATGAGCCCTCTCTGCTAGACCTCCTGCTGACGAGACACCCGGACCAGTACAGTGTTTCGGTGAGCGCCGCTTTAGGTGAATCCGACCATTGTCTGGTCCGTTCCGAGGTGCCTATTATAGCGCCCCCACGACCAGCGCAGGGGAAGCGGCGTCTCTGGCACTACTCGTCAGCGGACTGGGATGGACTGCGTGTTTATTTTGCGTCCGTCCCGTGGGTTGAACGCTGCTTTGAAGGTAAGAACCCATCTGAGGCCGCAACTGCCGTCGCCGGTGAGGTCAGTCTGGGCATGGAATATTATATCCCCTACACTGATGTCACCGGTGTACGCAGAGCGCGACCCTGGTTCGGGCGCGAGTGCGCGGAGGCTGTTAATCATAAACAGTCTGCGCACCGCGCTTGGATGAGGGCGCGCGCTACGTGCGATCCCAGCGTGGGCCAATTTAAGGCGGCGTACAACAGAGCCACAAAGGTCTGCAAGAGGGCTTATGTCAGAGCGGATGCCCAGCGCATAGCTCGGCTTGGTCAGGAGCTGGTAGCGCATCCCACGGGCAGCCGTGGTTACTGGCGACTGGCCAAAGCCGTGCAAGCTAACTATCTGCCAGCCTTCGCTGCCCCCGCTGGGCAATCCCGTTGGATCCCTGGCCCATGAGCCGCAAGAGAAAGCAAATTTGCTGGTTAATCTCTTTGCGGCCAACTCACGAGTCGATGATTGTGGTATGGAGCCGCCGACACTGCCCATCAGTGACCATGCAATGCCTGATATTCGTATCAGGCAACGCGATGTCCGAGCAGTGTTGCAGTCACTCGATGTCCGGAAAGCCAGTGGTCCGGACGGTATTCCGGCGGTGGTTCTGCAAAAATGTGCAGCGGAGTTGTCCCCAATGCTTGCGCGGCTGTACCGGCTGTCCTACAGCTCTGGTACAGTGCCTTCGTCTTGGAAAGAGGCGAATGTACAGCCGATCCCCAAGAAGGGGGATCGCTCAGACCCAAAAAACTATCGACCCATAGCCGTCACCTCAGTGCTGTGCAAGGTGTTCGAGCACATTATTAACAAACAGCTCATGCGTCACCTTGAAGATCACTCCCTAATTAATGACCGGCAATATGACTTCAGGCCGAAACAGTCAGCGGGTGATCTTCTGGCGTATGTTAACCATATTTGGGGTGAGGCTATGGACAAGCACGGCGAGTCATTGGCAATTAGTCTTGACATCGCCAAAGCTTTCGATAGATTTTGGCACAAATCGCTTCTTTCCAAGCTACCAGCCTTTGGTCTGTCTCCTAGACTGTGCGACTGGGTTGCCGGCTTCTTGCAGGAGCGCCGTATTCGCGTCCTTTGTGATGGACGAGCCTCGGAGTTCTTGCAGGTAAATGCCGGCGTACCACAGGGATCTGTCCTATCGCCAACTCTCTTTCTTCTGCATATCAATGACATGCTGTCGACCGGCAGCATTCATTGCTATGCGGATGATAGCACCCTACACGGGAGTTATCATGGACGTCCTGCGGATAAGCAGACGCATATCGCGGAAAAAAGGCAGCTTCTTGTCACTGAGCTTGACCGGATCCTGAACCACATTTCCCAATGGGGCTCTGAGAACTTGGTCGACTTCAATGCCAAGAAGACGCAGGCATGTGCGTTTACAGCAAAGGTATCTTCTTTCCTTCCTCTTCCCACTCTTCAGAGCAAGCCACTGCCACTGCAGGATAACCTCAATATCCTCGGTATGGATGTTCGCTGTAAACTAAATAACAAAAACTACATCGAGAGTATCATCAAAACAGCCTCGCGTAAACTCAGAGTCCTGAACAGAGTGAGACTGTTTTTCACGCCGGAGCAATGGTGTCTTCTATACAAGACACAAATTCGTTCCTGCGTGGAATACTGCTTGCATCTCTGGGATGGATCCGCAAAGTACTTATTAGATGCTCCGACAGGTTGCAGCGACGTGCGGTCCGCATTATCGGAAATCCTGAGGTCACGAGTACCCTCGAGCCTTTACAGTTGCGTAGAGATGTTGCTTCCTTGGCAGTATTTTACCGTCTCTACCATGGCGAATGTTCTGAAGAGCTTTTCCAATTAGTCCCACCCTCTCCTTTCCTATACAGGACGACACGTGCAGGACTTAGATGTCACCCGCATACGGTGCAGAACATTCCTTCAAGAACCAAGCGGTTCGGTGACTCTTTCCTTTGTCGCACAATTAGGACCTGGAATTCCTTGCCAGCTCACGTGTTTCCCTCTTCCTACAGTCCCGGGTCCTTTAAGCGGGGCGTGAAAAAGCATCTGATGAGGCCGTCAAGCTGAGTGCCACCATTGTTAACATGGCACGTGTGTATAATGGTGGCCCTCTCTCCTGAGACTTTGCCTTCAGCTTACCATCAGGCCAGGTAAAGTCAAATTGACGTGTCCTATATTAAAAAAAAAATGTATGTAATTTTCTATCTCATTTCGAGGTAGTGCCCCATCTTATGATTTGCCTTAGCATTAGCCTGCCAGGTTATTAAATGATGTAATAAACGAGAAGGCTGAATTTCATTCAGGCCGTTAATTGAATAGTGCCGTTAAGGTAAGCCTAGGTAGTTAATTGGACGGCTGATAAAGCTAGTTGGCGGCGACATATACACCAATTTTTTTAATATTCCACAACATTTCACACAACACTATCTAGATTCATGGTAAGCATAGCTTCACTAGCTTGTGTTATAGAACCTAAAATGCGGATAAACAATCATATCATAAATAGAAACACCCAAACCAATGCAAATATACATATTAATGCATACAAACATTTGCACTAAGCGGGAATGGAACCCGCGCCTCCTGCGTAGTGGCCGCTTTTATAACCGCCACGCCCCTGAGGCAGTAATAAAGGTTCCATTTGACCCTTTGTGTATGAAACCCGTTAAAACATTATGAAAGCGAACAAAGACTTTTCTTAAGCGACAAAAAGCTTGCAGTATAATAATTACGTGATTTTTGTATATATTTATGGGCTAGTCAATTTGATTTCACCTCGGCTGATGGTAAGCAGAAGGCAAAGTTTCAAGAAAGAGGGTCACCATTACAAACACGTATCATGTTACAATGGCGGCGCTTAGCTTGACGGACTCATTAGATGCTTTTTCACGCTTAAAGGACCCGGGGCTGTAGGAAGAAAGCGACACATGAGCTGGTGAAGAATAAATGAAACATACCATGGTGGCTAGTCAGACTCTGCAACCTCCGAAGTAGAGGCACTCCGTTCCTGCTGTGCCGTTTGAGTGTCCAGTAAGCAAGAAGGCGCTTCATTAGTTGCGCTCGGGCAGCAGGGGCCCCTGGTGCCAAAGCTGCTACTTCAGCCACTCGGTCCGCAGGTAATGTTGGTACAAGCACTACTGGGGCCCAGGTACGTTTTAGAGCTAGGACGCGACGGGCCTAGGGACATGAACAAGTTAATTAGTCAAGATACACCGTTGCACTTAATCATATAAAATTGTATATGAAGGTGACATGGACAAGAGATGCCAAAAGTAGCTAAAGACATTTCAATTCACAGATCGCTTGGGTTCGAAAAGTTTCTTAAATTGTTAAGCAAACTCTGCAATACCTTGTTCTCTGAGTATTATAAAAAAACATTGTATATTATATTGTTATATTCAAATGTAAAGATTGGAATTGGATGTATAGTAATTGTGTTAGTGATCGGTGACTTTGTATGTGTTTTTCTTTCAGAAAACACTTTCGATTGATTGAGGAGATAGGAAAAAGCTGTGAGGCAGTGAGGGCGTGGCACTGCAGGGAGCGTCCCACATACTAGTATTGAACTTATAGTGACGTAAGATCACGAAAAAGCTACTTACCTGTTTTATTTTCTCACGGCCTTTTTGTCTAATTGCTGTAAGGTCAGTAGATTTTGTGTCCCCTTCGGATTCCAGTGCTTTTCTTTCCTAAAATTCACAATATTAATTTCGTAATAACATTTTAATATAAGTTCAGCTAGAATAGATGCCGGTAAATTTACGCACGTGCATTAAAGAACTAACCAAATCATTCACAAAAAGAGTGATCAACGACGTGTAATGTATGATTGGTAGAAGACTTGTTTAGCCATTACCATGGCTGAAAACGCGTGCCCGGCTTGAGAAGATTCCAACAAGAATCTTATTTTTTTACATTTTGACACAAATATTGTAGACTAACTACAATCTAAATACAATGATTTGTTTTAGTAGCAAAGTTGAGCAACCAACAAACAGAACTAAAATACCCCTGACTACACAGCTAGAGTACACTATCATGTATGTATATAATCCTCAGTCAAATTTATGTGCCTACTGCCTTCTAATACACCTGTTACCTGTAATATGTGCGCGGGCGTGTGAGCATCACAGTAAGCCATTTTAGCGACCTGCACTGGTTGGCTGGGGTCGCGCCCTGCGCCTGCGGCCTCCATCTTCATATATAACCTGAAATAAACGACAATATTTATAAAGGGATTTGGAATGAGCTACGTTGACTGTATTATATCGATGAAAATTCGTTAAACAAAACTAAAATAACTTTGATTCGACGTGAGAACCCTTTTTTGGATACTCCTCGCCGTCCGGTGCGGGCGGTTACGTAGGACTAGAACCTACTAAAATCACAAGCATCAGCTTTGGTTATCAGATGTCAGGGCCATCTCCAGTTTTGTGAAAGTTTTTTTTTAATAGTAGATAAATTATTATATAATTATTCATACTAATATTATAAATACGAAAGTAACTCTTGTCTGTCTGTCTGTCTGTATGTTACGCTTTAGCGCCTAAATCACTGAACCGATCTTGATGAAATTTGGTACAGAGATGGATTACAGCTTGGTAATGGGCAAAGGCTACCTTTTACCTTTACCTTTTTTAACATGGAGGGTTGTTTGGATTAGAGGATGAATGTTTGTAATTTTTGAAGAAATTCCTGATGAAATTTGGTACATAGATGGATTAGAACTTGAGAACGTGTATAAGCCAACTTTGAACTTTATAGGTGTTAATAAAAAACACCTATAAAAACCGTATAGGTTTATCTTGGGTGTGTGGGTAAACGCATCGCAAAATGGCTACACTAAAACGTTTCTTAACAGTCGAAATTAAGTTATGATAAAGGTATAAAATAATAACAATGCGACAGAATCCTGAAAATTTTAACATTCGGAAATTCTTGGAAGTCTGCTTTCTGTAAAAAATATTAAATGTACAAGATTTTTTTTTACAGTTTTATAGAACTCACCCGGCTTGCTGTGCACAAGTGACGTGGAAAGCATAATAACAATTGCTCTTGTGGCACTGTATGCACGCACCCACACTGCGCTGCTTGCACACCATGCATTGGAGCTTCCACCGCGCCGCGGGAATCATCTCGATGGAATCTGAATCAAACATAGCATTTTTCTGCAACTATCTTTAATTTAAAAGAAGTGTCAGTATTTAGAAAAAGAGCAGATTCTCGTAAATATTACGAGCAATCCCGAGAGATCGGGAGAAAGGTAAAAAGACAAAAAAATACAATCAGTTACAATATTTAAATTTGTAAATATTCTAGGGTATTCTACATTCCACAGCTTAGACTATGTACACACTCATGGATACTGTGTTTAAATAAATGGCACTACAACGCGGCATAAAACAAATTTACCACTTTGATACAAGTTGACAAGACATGCACGCACATTGACAATTTAAAGGCAATTTTGTCATGAGGTTACCCACACATAACGCATATTTACAGCAGTATTTTTATTGCGATGCATTTTGTTAGAAATACTGCGTCTATACAGTATATGATCAAAGCTCCATAGTAAAGAGAGGGTTAGACTTACCAATGGGCTCCAAAAAGACGGTGTTTGCGAAGCGCACTTCAGGTATCCATAGCGCACATACAACATGCGCCCAAGTGCCTTGGTCGGTCTGTTTGAATGCTCCTGGTAACCAATTATAACGTTTTATTCAAATTTAGAATAGGAACTATTAAAAAGCTCTAAACCTATTAAAGCTCTCGATTGGATGTTACATATTAGCTGCGGCCGCGCTTTCGATTCGGGTTTAATTTTTTTTCGCAAAACGTAAAGGTGCGTGTCGATTTCGCGCGGCCGCCGCGCGAGCATTGTTCGACCGCGGCAAATCTGTTTTGGTTCGCGAGCCATTTTTAGCGCACAATTTCATTATAGCGTGGCAGCCGCACGCGGCAGCTGATCCGTGAACGAGCGTTCATTTTGTGCGCGACAACCATGGACGTATCACGTCGGCGACGTGCCGCTGCTGCTTTTGTCATTATTATGAAATTATTAACAAGCGATCGAAAGGAGAAGCTCGATGGTGAATGGAAAAATTATTTATGAACAGAATGCTACATGGTAGTTTGAGACTAATGGAAGACATCAGATACGAAGCTGTTCCATAGAAATTGTTTAGTGCCATATAATCTAATTAAAGTACGACACTTCTCGTTATCCATGTTTTTGCTGTGCGTGTCCACTAAAAATGAGTGAGTAGTCGTCAGGTCCGTCCCAATTGCGCGCGCACAACGCACTAACGCTTTTGCCGCGCCGTCAAAAACCGACACAAGCTGGTTAGTCGCGCGGCACGTTCGAGCGCACCGATGTTCGAGTTGCTGCGCGCGGTGGCGCAGTACCCATAATGCGCGGCCGCCGCGCGAGCCAATGTTCGTTGGTTTGCAGCGCGAAGTCGATACGCGCCTTAATACTTCTTTCGAATAAGAATAAATGTAGCTTAAGTTACGCCTTATATTATTAGGTACCTATGGTGAAAAAGCTGTCAAAATTCACCCAGATTTAGATTACCGCTTATAAAAATAGACTGAAACACAGACAAAAAGTCATATTTGGACTAGTCTTCAAATGTGTTGCTTAACTTACCTCCAGTATTAGGGCAAAGAACACAATTCACGAGTCTCGATGGAGACTGTAAACATCTTCTGCACAACCACTGGCCTTCAGGGATGTATGGCACCTAGGAAGGAGTGACAAGAAGGTGCTAAAATGATTATTACTTTTTTTTTCAAAATAACTTATTGAGCAATGAAGTCTAATGTTTCTTAGTGGAAAGCTGTAAAAACATTAAATAACAATATTTTTAAATCTTGATTAGAATATGATTTATCATTTTCACTCAGATTTTTAATTTTGAAATCTATATCATCATTATACTTTTGACTATAACCATATGACTTTTCAAACTTTTAAGATTTTAGTATATGAAAGTTAAACCTTTTAAGATACCAAGCTTCCTTAATAAAATCATCTAGTTTCACTTACCCCATAACAGTCTTGATGCACAGCGAGATTGCACATGTCGCAAAACAAAATCACATTTGTATTTTGGCACTCTCCATCCATGCATATACAGCATACTGCATCCTCATCCACTGTGGCTGCTGTTTGTTGGCCATTCTGAGTTGCCTGGAAGTTAAATATCACTATTTGGTGATAAAGTCATGACTAAAGGTGACCAAGAATAAGGATTCCACTTTGTTTGAGGCCAAATATTCCATACTATTTTTTTTCTATGGGAGGAAAAAAACATAGTCGTTTCAAGGCGAAAGAGGGGCTGCGCGAGCCTTAGAGTAAATAATTTATAGTAACAAACTGGCCGCTGCCAGTCGCTGCTCTTTCAGTGGAAATTGACCCTTAGGCAATAGTTAACTGCATGGCCAAAGCCAGGTCACGCGGCAGTCACATTAGGGGAATAGTCTCTATGTTGCCGCCAACTAGCTTAATCAGCTGTTCAATTAGCTGCCTAGGCTGTCAACTAAACGGCACCATTCAATGAACGACCTGAATGATATTCACCCGTAACGTTTATTACGACATTTAATAACCTGGCTGGCTAATGCTTAGGCCATTCGCAAGATGGGGCGCCACCCCGAAATAACACAGAAAATTACATACATACATAATATGTCTGTTTACTGACCTGTAAATACCCGAGGAGGTAGGCAGAGATGTTTTCACTGCAAACTTATGACAGGTGCATTGAAAAAGTTACGCAATCCGACTTGGATAGGTTAGGTTAGAAGGTCTAATGAGGGAGCGAAGCAAAGCGGAGCCCTCTTGATTTTTTTTTTATAACCGTGCAGAAATAAGCCATTTTGATAGCTGTTTGGTTAAATGCCTAGGCAAGTAATTAAATGTCATGGATCCAAGCTATTTGCCTAGCTGTTTAATGTAATGACTGAACACCATTCAGCCCGCAAATTGAATGTCACCGTTTAGTTCTAATTGAACAGCTGAATAAGCTAGTTGCCTGCGACACATACACTTCTTTTATCATATTATTATTACAACAAATATAATGAGACATTAAAGTTTAGCTACTTTTTAATATGGGTTATAAAATAACTTTGTTTTGGAAGGATTGTATTTAAATCAAGCTGTTGCCCGCAGCTCCGCCCGTGTGGATGTCGGTTATCACTCAGTGTTGAATCAATGTTATTTTTCTAAAATAAAAGTAGCCTAAGTTACTCCTTATAACAACAGCTGCCATTAAAAAACCTGTCGAAATCATTCCAGCAATTTCAGAGATTAGGCGTAACAAGCAGACAGACACAAAATTTTTGAAAAATATTATTTTAGTGTAAGTACCGTATTATATTCATATGTATGTAGTAAATCAATAGTGCAAACCGACACTCCAATTTTATTTACGTGTATAGATTTACTTTTCGGGGACTTCCTGTCCAAATTAGTTAGTTTAATCGATTTGAATAGTCTATTTACTTTTCTAGAGTGAGTTCCCTTTTAGCTGTCTATGGATTCACCATGGAGGAGCCGGATCATTACATAATAGACAGCCAATACTTCCACTATCTACTAACCAAATTTGGTATAATCCTAATAAGGCCATTATTGGATATTCCAGTAAAGAGCTAATTGAAGCTTTTAGCGATCCTTGCATAGTAATATGTTATGTAATTTAAATCGAACTTACCTGAAAGTAGGACTCCTTTTCCAGCCTATCCATCAACAGCTCTAAAGTGTCAACAGTGACCGGTGGTAATCCATTCTTAGCTCTAGTTTTATTAATAATGGCAAGCCAAGCAGTATCCTCTTCATCCACATCATATTCTACTTCTCCATCTAGTTCTTCAGCTGACTTCTCTATGAATCGGATGTAAGCGTTTGGGCGAGGTGGTGCATCTAATACATTGTAGTCGGGAATTACCTGTGAGTGTTAAATAACCAGCTAGATATGTTTCCATATTTAAAATTACACTTACCTCCTTATTCAATTGAAAGTTTGTGATGAGATCAGGACTAACACAAGGATGGATGATGATAATATAAATACAAAATAAATGTATGAGGAGTGTATGGGGCTCAACCAATATAATTAGAGCTCAAGACATCCTCCTTCTTAGCCAAAAAGAATTTGTAAGCCTTTTTCTGACTGTTATCCATAAAAATAGTGACCCGAGCTCAAATCGGAACAAAATGCTAAGATGATGTTATGAGGTATAACTGTATAAGTTATAGTCTAGGACAGCAAATAGGTTAGTTTCATTCCAGGTATTAATTCTTGGAGGTCATGGGTTGGGAATTAGCATATCAGATCTTTTTCTAGTAGGCAACTATACATTTGGAAACTGGTGAGATATTTTTAGTACCATATAGGGGTACAGGATTGAGATGAGTACTCTACTGACATAATCTGATAAATAATAGGTTTGTAAACCATTCAATTCAAGAATCATTAATATTGGTATTCTACTCAAAACAATACTTTACCTTGAAACTGGCTTCAGGCAGTTTCACATGGGGTTCTGGAGGTGGTTCTACAATAGGTAAGGGTTTCTCTAATTCTGCATTCTTCTTCTCCCACTCTTCTAAAGACATGATAGCCAGTGGCTGGTCGATTGGAATTCTGCTTATCTTCCCATCTATCTCAAATTGAACTACTTTTTGAGCTTCTGCAAATGTTAAAGCCTCTTTCGGTGGGCTCTGAAGAGCTATGTCTCCAGTAGGAACGGCAGCTCTACCTCTTCCCTTTTTACGGTGGTTAGTGACAGCGGGAGTCGCCGGTGTAGGATTATCGTGATCGTAATGGACTAGGTGATATTGCAATCCACATAAACTCTTATACACTTTGTCACATTTATCCAAAGGACACTGATACGGCGGAGGCCGGTTTTGCCGCAGTTTTTTGCAAAATTCAAAGACGTCGAAGTCCAAGCCCATTTTGCAAGGTTTACGGACACTATACCCTAAGAAAACTGCACCATTGTATAACTATAACAACCACCTAATAAAACTGACACGTTACATACGTAGAAGTGAATGAATAAACCAAATATTATAAAACTTTCGATGAGAAAGTGAAAGGCTGTAGTTCGCTCTCAAATTATAACACTTGTTTGTAAAAATGTTGCCATACCAATGTGCAAAATTTTACAACAGAAGTCACCACAGAAAACATATTGATAGAAGCAGTGATAGAAAATTATATCTTGAAACTTTACATAATTGTGACGACGGATTGTCATTTATATGTACTTGTGAACTATAAATTACTTAGAAATAGAATTTAATGCAGAATCAAAGGTAGAAAATTACTAAATTAGGCTACTTCGTAAAATTAAACATAATCCAATAATTTGAGGAAAAATTATGAAGTGGGAACACTTAAAAGTTCGGGTTGATTTTTGACAGTTGTTTTTGTTTCAATGTCGGAGGATGATCCGAGGCCAAGGCCATTTCGGATTTCGGAGGAGGACGTGTTATTTTATTACCAATGGGCACTCTTACATTATGAACGACAAGGGCTAGGCAAAATAATTTATTTCTATGATACAACAAGAGGTCAATTATAGAAATATCCGGCTGATGACATGCAAGCTTCTTTCTGTCCTGCTTTGTATATTTGTATATTATGATTTATGTTACCACTGACCCCACTCATTGCGGATATGGTGTATGCTTAGATTGTCTTTTCAGGGTATATGCTTTGGTATATTATTATGGAACAATTTGTTGGTTTTTGTGGACATCCATGAAGTCTAATAGAAATATAAAAGAAAATATTGGTCCGTGAACGCTAAAAACTTGCTCTACGTACCCAGTACCCTACGACTTCATACTTCATGGAATTGAGAGTTTTGGCGGGAAAACGAAGAGTGGCACATCGTTGTGCTATTTTAATTTCGGAAATTGTTGTGAATTCGAGATTTTATGTATAAAAATGGTGGATTTTTAGTCATAACGTCATGGACAACGCACGCAAGTGTTGGAAAATGGCATATTACAGTGGATTGTGACTTTTCGTGTTCGAGCCAAATCTCCCTAGGGAGCTTCTAGTAAAGGCCCACAACTTTACTGAGGCAGCAATCATCTCATTGATCGTCATCATCATCGTCATCAATATCATCAATCCATTATCATCATCATCAAAAAATGAAGATATATTTCTATAAATGAAGATGTGACTTAAAGGCCCAGTGACCAGGTCATAAAAACCCAAAAAAAAGAACATCGAATTTTCAAGAAAATTCTAAATGTCACTTTCGAGTTTCGTGGTTTTCTTGCGTGCGTCAAATTGACAAGGAATTTGCTGTTTGCCTTGTATTGTGTGTGATATTGTTTTTTTTTTTATGAATAATTTTTGTTGTGAAGCGCATTACTGTGTGCAAAGTGTATATAAGACTTGTGTGGTAGAAAAGTTCCAACAAATTGATAATTGTCACTGGCTTTTATTAGAAACAACATGGATATATGTGGGTTCTCACCTTATCCGTACAATCAATCGGATGAATTGGCCAAACAAACTTTAACTCAGCAAGCCCTAGGTTCAGCGGCACCTTTCGGTAATCGAGGTATACCAGAGCGACATGTAATGCCCGTGCCAACTGGGGCACCATGGAATGTTCAGGGTGTCTCCTGGGGCATGCCATCGCCGCCAGAGCTGGTGCAATTTACGGCAGCCGGTGGGCATTCGCTCCATGAACGGGAGGAAAGGTTTAGTCCTGTTATCCATTGCAAAAGAAAAAGTTTAGATGTAGAACCAGTAATGTAAGTATCTATTTTAGAAATATTTATGCTGTATGCCTTTCAACATTAGCCAGTTGTTTTTTTTCATTACACTTTTAGTTCAATTAATCAAGTAGTAAGGGAAAAATAATGTTCCATTTGGTTGAATTAATTTCTTGTTAGAATTATGGTCTAACAAACTGGAAGTTTAATCAGACTTCAGTTGATTGGTTGAACAGTAAGAAATAGGTATATTTTTTCCAAACAAGCATAACTAAAATATGGGGAACTAAATATTAAGATACTTTGAGTATTAATGGTTTTGTTGAGGTTTGATTGGGTTTGGGGTTAGATAGAATCCTTAACAAAAATGGAGTAGTAATAGATTGGTATAACAAAATCGAAGAATCGAATCTGTTTTATGATAGATCAAAATAATAAAATGAAATCTGACTTTTTTATTCATTCAAGGGTTGCTTGGAATTGATTGTCACAGAGTGATAATTGCATGTCTAGGAATAGATAGTATTTTATTTATTACCTAATAATATAGTCAGCTTTCAATAATGCAATGCCGCACAGAAGCCATGGATTCATGACCCATCCGACCATCCAGTCTTCCCAAAATGAAATAATAATAAAATGTAGTCAGCTGACATTTGTATATAGAACGCACAAAAACCCACAGAACTTCATGCCTGAGTATTCAAAGGATGAGATTGTGTTGTGAACTGAAATTAGTTTTGTAAGAGTACTAATAACATTTTTTTCTTCTTAAGTCACACATGGAATAGAAACAAAGAGATATACAGGTTAATTATATTGCCATCCCTTCCCAATCATTTCCGACCCATTAGCATTACCTTTCCTATCACAAGTTCTCAAGACCTGTGTGCACAGGCGACAGCTGTCTGTGCACATCCATTTATACATTTTATTAAGCCCCTTACAATCAGGGCTTGGTGATTTTAGAGCGGGCATGGATTACACTAAGCTCATTAACGTGTGCATAAAATTTAATAAATAAATAAATAATTATGGATAGATGTAGATCTCACTTTACACATACATCATTTCAGACCAGCTAAGCAAAGGATTACAGAAGAGAAAATGGCTGCACATTTGAATAGTTTGCACATTTCATCAGAATACACTTCCCATTCCCTTGCACCTGATGCTATGGATGTAAATATGGAACCATCTACCTCAGCAGTGGAGAAACTAAAAGGACATACAATAGTATTGTCGGAGGAGTTGAAACAGCTACAGGATGAACCGCTACTACCTGCTGCCCTTATTGAAAGGTAATGAATAAAACAAGGCTATTTTACTCCTAATAGCCTGGTTCGCTGTACATTTTGTGTTTGGCAGATTTGGTCTGCCCCAGGGCAGCATACATATCCACTAGTTTGTATCCTCATATGGCTCTCAGATTCAAATTCTGATTGTTGCACTGCCAATGTGAATCCTCTCATAAAAAATAATAATTTAGCTTACTTGTCCCCTACATTATATAGCAATAAAACAACTATAGTAAATACATTTTTTTTTATATAGAATATGTCATGTAGAATATACTGCTTCTGGGCTGTTTCGCGCCTATAAATACGCCAGTGACTTAAGATTCAACATCAGTTGTACAGAAGTCGCCGACGAGATGTCTACGCACTCGTCGCCTACGCCACTGACGATGTCGACCGCAGTGATCGACGAGACGTCTGGAACGCAAATTTCATAATTGGACCACAGCCAAACAGCCCGAAGCAGTTTATTCTACATGCAACGCCAGCCGTGAAAGCCTAAAGACATATAGAACACATTAATTTACTGAAGCCTAACTACTACTTTACTTAACTTAATTTTATTTATATCGGCTCTATAGACCGACAGCGAGCACTGTACCGCTGCCAAGGTACGCGTGGCATGGCGGGAAACTCGGCAAGTGAGCGCTGGCAGCGGTATCTCGCTCGCTCTCGTCCCTCATGTTCTCTTGCTCTACCCTTACCTCATCCCCCGCTTTTCTTACCGCTTACCTTGGGAGCGGTACAGCGCTCACGGTTGCATTAAAGTACTCTTTTAAGGAATAAAAGTCAAATAAAACCACACTCAAATATTAATTAACTATTTTCCAGCCTAGAGAAACCTCGAATGTCACTAGTAGTATGGAAGCCAAGAGAACACATCTTAGGAACAGTTAAAGTAGAGAAAGAGAAAGAAGAAGAACCACAGAGGAGGAAAGGAGTCCTAGTTCTTCACCAACAAGTGGTCGACGATGTTGACATGTGATACTAATAAGGGAAATATTAAAGACTATTACACTGTGTACCTTTCGAATTTTATGTAAGTTAATGTTTGATAGTGTAAGTAACTTGGAAATTATGTCGATGATATTTTAAAGCAATTAGTATACTAACTATTCAGATCGAGTAAGAATGGAAAAAGTGAATCGCTCAGGCAGGACTTAGACCTGCAATCAGTCCCTTATAGGGGGAATACTCTGACCAATGTGCTACTGCATCTCGCCTGAAGCGTTCCAAATTCTCCTATGCCACTGTCTTGGGGCGATGGTGGGAACAATGTACCGATATTCGTAAGAACTAACAGAAACAATGAATGATGTTCAATGATATATTATAAACTATAGACCCGTTGTTCGGACTCTAAAATGACGACAGCAAAATGATGATTTTGGTCATTATTTTATGCACCAGTCAGCGACGCGCCAGTGCGTTAAAAAAAATACATCTTCAATAATAAATTCGTAATAATTATTGATTTATAAATCATTAGTATGACAAGCTTCTTTTTTATATCTAGTGTTTGCGCCGTTTTTGAAAGCAGCAATGTTCCTGCATGGCGTATCTACAGTTTTCAATACACCATTGATGACGTTACAATAATTTTTCGCCTGAGCAATTCACTTTATCCATTCTTATTCGATTATGAATTATGTATCTATATTACATTCAAAATGATTTTGTGCACAACATGTAAACAGAATTATTTTTACCGATGGCAGTAATAGAAAATTGTCGTACTTATTGAGTTACTGGTAAGGCACTACTGGTAGTTATTACTGGATAAGATATTAAATTTAGGGTGTTATGTTATAGTATGCTTGCCCATAAAGCCGGAAATCGGATCTCGGGCTCTGAGTTGGCAGCCTTGGGATATTGCAACCACCTGACAATTAACTATTTGTAGTTATCAAACAGATTACTTAGAAAAAGGCGCCCTAAGCCTATACAAAAATTAATTGACTTATAACTAGTTTCTGCATAACATTCCAAATTCAACTTCCATTCCTTGCTCACTCTTGAAAGCGTGTGAATATTCGTCCGAAAGTCTTTCGATTCCCTATCGAACGTATTTTGGCCCAATTTCGACTTTAAATTTACAATTTACGAGATACAGAAATCTTTGATAGAGCCTAGATTATTTTGTCAGCGCGTTATTTTTTGCACAGTGGTTGCAAATCTTTAATCCACATTTGCGAACTTTTCAGACGAATGCAGTAAGTGGCCTGTCAACATTTTCTTGTGTGCATCTTGTTTTATAGAAACTAGTCTAAATAAATAATAAAAACCTTGCATTTACTGAATTGAGTGCTAAGCCCCAATAATTGCTTGATAAGACACATTTAATTATTCAAATCCAATCGTGACATAGTATCTATGCATAAGCATGAGGATTTTAATTTTGGCATCGTAGTTATGTATATTTTCAGTCAAAAGTATTGTATTTCTTTTTATTGTTTAACCTAGTGACTTAAGTTCACTGCATACCTTTAAGCACAGAATTACTTTAAGCCAGTAAATGAAAATATTGCACATAACTTAGCATGTACCTAACAATGATCTTATATTAAAAAGAGTTGGATGCCCTGACGCTTGAAAGAAGTCACCCAAAACCAAAAGAAAATGGAGTGAATGGGAGGGTCAATTCACGTAATAAAATTTTATTCATTAATTGTCTAGATCAACATTCATCTGCAGTTGTATGCGGTCACAGTCATTCCGACGGTGACCGCATACAACTGCATCACATCATCGCGGCTTCTCAATGGTCCCTTTTATTCGTATCAAAGTATAACAAGTAATGTTGTTCTGTATCTGCTGCGTCTACAGTTGTCTTATGCGGTCGGCTTCGGAATCATACCTTCAACTTCAACTTTTGGTTTATGGCTTTTGCGAGAGCTACCGCAATTTCGCCAAATCATACCTTAAAAAGATTCTTAAAATTGCGTTCGTACCGTTTTTGACATTAATTTTGATTTTGACAGATCGAGAATTTGGAACATCTCTTTATTACAGAAATTGGCATTCGGGCATATTATGGGTGGCACATGCTACGAGAGGTCGTTACGATCGCCAAAAATCTATTTTTTTTAAGTGTACCCACTTCTACCATTAATCGGTGCAGTTTAAACGGTACAGACATCTTAACGATGTCCCGTATCCTATGGCGCCACCTATTTGTTAGCCTTCTTTAACGAAAGTACGGATGCAACAAGACAGAATGTCAATCTCGTAATTTATATCTGTTCAGAATTCAGTTTCGGTATAATTTCAATCTCCAAATGTCATAAACGATTACGTGGCCTGGTGCGCTCACTGTTTGGTAAACGATCAGTGGGTTAAGTTACCTAGGCGAAGGTTACCATTGGGATGGGTGACCGCTTAGTGGTGTTACATCTGAGCGCTTCCGTGCTTCGGAGGCCCGGAGGGCACGTTAAAAGTCGGTCCCGACTGTCAACAGTTGTTAGGTCAAGACGAAGGCCTGGCAATCTGAACAACTCTGTCAAAGGTTTGGCCACCAACCGCGCGAAAAAAAGACGATTACTATGAAATTGTATTACAGGAATACCGTTTTTGACATTTGAGAGATTGACATTAGATCGGGAATGAATTTTAATTAGATATAATTTTAATCAGAGAAGTGAACGAGAAAAAAGTATGTCACTCACCTAGTTTTGAGATAACATACCTACTTCATTTTAATATAAGATCATTGTGTAACCAAACGATAGTGTTATTGTATCATAAACATATTTTTAAGGATTTTAAATGTAAAATGTTTTCTAGATACTGCCTTCTCATTACTTTGCGTATAGTTATTTTAGTGGCAAAATTTAATTTTGTTACAGGAAACTTGTGTAACTTAAACATTAAACTGACAAAAGCCTGGTTAGAATAAGAGTCAATCTCCACTGAATTAGCAGCGGCCGTCGGTGGTCACACTTGTACTTCACCTTCAAATGAATGACCATGATCTTACCTCCCGTAGATAAGACTCAAAATGGTTTGTAATATTTTATGAGGATTGACCCTAATATTTACAAATGTTGAATCTGAGGGCTAAGTTCAAAATTGAGTCTCGATCTAATCTCAATATCTCAAATAACTTCACAAAATTCTCCATTGGCTCTTGTCAGTTTAAAACTTGCAAAGAATTGAAATGATTTTAAGACGTGGGTACGTACCTACCTATCTAGGGAGGTGCATGTAAGATTGAATGATTTTGTATTGTTTGATTTAGCAATAAATATAAGAAATACTGTTGTACAACCCGAGCGTTTTTTTTCAATGGCCGTTGTCACGGGTAGTTGAAACCCTAAAAAGTCCAACAACTGGTTCTAGCTGCTAGCTTCGATATCGCTTTTGGGTTGTGGAGGACAGATGACAGTCGCTTGTTCAGCCAAATCCGCAGTTGGACCGGTCAAAGCGGAGCCCAGACTTCAAGTTAAAAGCTTCGTATGCGAGATCCGAGCGTTTTTTAAGATTTTTAAGGGAATCTATCCCAGGAATAAAAGTGCCCTATGTATTATAGAATAACAACAAAATTTATTTTGTTTCGTATAATCATTTTATTTCTTAAAGTATAACAGATTCAATTACAGGTCTTTTTTACAATACTGATAAAATTTGAAGACAATCACAAAATTGGTCCACGATACGCGATATCAAATCGCTACTTACAGTCTTTCTCAAGTTGTAAAATATATAAATATAAAATATTTTATTAACACACTCACTTCTGCTGAAGAACTCTTTGGTTGTTTTGAAAAAAAATTGTGAATAATTCTAGTGTCAAATCTATTCAACATTTTCAAAATCTCGACATTATGTTTACTTACTTTAAAGCTAATTTAGAGGGCCAACTTTCGTTAAAAATCTGTTCAATTCATTCTATTCAATCTGATCAGATAAGATTAAGATTTTTTTCTTGTAACACAATTTTCCCCACAAACATGATCGTTTTTGACATTGGAAACATAGAGATTAGATCGACTCGGAATTTTGAAAAGACTTCTAGTACGATAATTGGCCTACACGAATATGCCACAATGACATAGGTAGTTTCTATATCATTGCGGCATTAAGAAATCAAATTTCTATATCAGCTTCTTTAATTTGTCTTACAACGTTTTAAAGTAAAGTTTCTGATTAAGTGAAGATGTACAACAGAATTGACACCATTCGCAACCTTTTTATATTTGCAAACCTTTTGAGAGGTTCTGCAACTTTAGCAACCCAGATGTAATACGAAAAAGCACTGTCTAGAATTTTATTAAGATTATAAATGATTCATAGATAGCATCTGAATATCAGTTAAACAAAACAGTAACATTTGTATTCTATAAAACAAAAGTACATACAATTTTAACCTTATCACTTAAAATAAGGTAAAAATTTAATAAATTTTATTGTACTTTAACACAACTCTTATTAAAGAATTTCTAGTTATAAATTAATATTATTTTTTACTTATTTCACATTTTGTGTATACCTATTTACAAATTAATTTCAATATTCAAAGTATACCATCATTGAGACAAGCCTTTTACACAGAAAAACTATAAACGCATTTTCAACTATTTCAACTGATATTTCATCATCAACAGCTGATAATATAATCAGCTGAATCAGCTGTTGATGATGGCCGGAAAGGTAATGTTTCTTTAGTATCCTCAACCAATGAAAGAAGAGAAAATTTGACATGTGACCAGTACGACTCATTCTATTGGTCGAAAAGATTCCATAGACTAGAACAGAGCCCTCAGTACAGTACCGCGCTATGGCGGTAAATCAAAAGAAACGAGTTCATAAAAGCAATAGCCTTATTTGAAAATTAAAAATAGATTAATAACAATTAGATGAAAAAAATGGTAGTACCACGCATACCTACCACTGATGACACTAATGTTCTTGATATTATCAAAAACATATTTAGATTTTCGTCAAACCATATTCATTTTTATTTGAAAAAATGTGGTTTAGCAATTGGGTCTTGGAGTTAAATACCTATATTGTTCTCTTACATCTAATAGGTATATCTTTTGAAGTCTACTTTTATGTACCTAATGAGTTTAGCCACCTGAATAATTGTATTTTTATTTTGAATAGTGAACTAAAACAGAATGCGTGGCAACTATTTATTGAGAATTCATTTATTAAAACATTTTCAAAGTATTGTCTTTTGGCACTATAACTGTTATTGTCTATATTCAGATCATTCATCCATTCTACATTCATATTCCTATTTATAATATCGTCGGACTATCTTAAATTATACAAAAATTATTCGTTAAATAGGTATCGTTTGAGTCAATCTTTCGTAATATTTCATTTTCTTAGGGATCCCTATAAAATCGCCAAAGATTCAATGATGACAACTGTCTTTAGAATGACCACAACATTGAGGGTAGTTGTAGAAATTATTCTATATCGACGGTTCAAAACCAACCAACCAAAAGGGTGCAAGTAACATCGACTGTTCAACGGGAAAAGATCCGTAACGACATCGTAAAAAGTTTAATTAAAAATGATTTTCTAGTGAACTGTTGTTGTTGCTTACACATCCTTTCAATAGTCCAAATTACACACAACACATTAATCAAAGATTTTGAGAGACACTTCATCAGAATTCTGGTTAGTTAGATGATGAGATTTTACTCGTTGAAACCGCTTCAATCATCCTTAGGCTGGATTTCATGATCATAAACACGTTTAATTACATTTAACTCGACTTAGAAAAACCAATAAAAGTGAGTGACAAATTTTCGACAGAACATCTGTTGTGTCACTTACTACGTTTTGATATTGTAGCTACAGCCGATTATTCATGAAACACAAACCTTCTATTTGAAGTCGGTTTAAAACTAACTTGTTTGCACTTAAAACATATTAACTTTGACAGTAGCGGTGTCTAAGTCGCGCTTCATGCTTTCCAATTGTTCTATGTCTTGATGCGAGGTCTCGCATTTTTGCACCACCAAAGAATGATAGAAGTGAATCGCAAACGCCACGAATACGATTAATACTGAAACAAAATACAATAATTATGTTAGTACCTACGGTTAAAATTTATCTTATATATATGTATATTTAATATATTTATGTGTGGGATCCAATGCTAAACGCCTAAACTTATTAAATTGGGATTCAATTAAATGAAAATAAATTAATCAAGTTAATATTTTCTGGCCTAATTCCATGTCACTTGCGAGTAGGGTTACCATCCGTTCGGATTGATCCGGACATGTCCGGACTTTTAGACATTTGTCCGGACTTTGTCCGGCTACTTAATTTGACCGGATTTCTTTTTATTAGATGGAATATAAGGTATATGAGTAATAAAACTACATACAGGACTTTTCAGAATCCTAAATGGTAACCCTACTTGCGAGCCCGGAACTTTTCTTTCTTTCGGGTTGGTAGGTCAAACGCAGTCAAACGGTAGTCGCGGCCAGAAAAAGAGTACGAGAGTAGACCGCGGCTTTTATAGTACAAGCCTTGGATAAGGTTTGAATACGACTGAATTATTTTTTTGCAAAATAAAAATAACGTTGGGAGTTATTGTTTACACAATGCAAAAATGTAAAAAATGTAATGCAATGCTTTTTTGATGTGCATTGGAATTGAATACTATTAGGTAGGTATTACTTAAGTATCTGCTCAATTTTAAGTTAGTTAACCATCATACACATGCTATACAAATGAAGTGAAAGGGAACAACTTATAGCCCGGTCTATCTAAACTAAAGTGAGGCTACAATAACTCGCACTCGGCTGAAATTTGCTAAGATTGTTCAAAATACTATCATAAATGAAATATTAAAAGTCCTCATCGATCCGATGCCTGGATTTTTTTTATCACATTCACATCACAAAAAGGCGTAGGTAAATCACGATTTTCAGAAAAACGGTAAATTTTATCGCGAAACTGTCTGAGACAAAGTTAAAGACTATTTAATTATCTATAAAACACGATCAAGTGCGAGTTGGGCTCGCTCGCTAAGGGTTCCGTTCGAAACTTAATTTAATTGAGGCGCGGACAGTAAACGGTACGTAAACGGCAATATACTTTGATTGCGTTAAATTATAACTTTGATTTTACGGTACTTCCCGTTGAGCTAGAATAATTAAGTTTGGGAAGAAGCAAGGTCTTATAGCAAAGTTAAAGGGAAGAGTTTGAAAACAGGAAATATGAAGCTACCCGTGCCGTACCGTACTGCTATAGAAGATATGTGGATTATGGTGATGAGCTACATGTTTACGAATTTCGATCTTTCTCCTTTATTTGGGAAGCGTCGTTAGCATAGTGGTTAAGGAGGCGGCCTTACGATCGAGAGGTCCCGGGTTCAAATCCCGGCCATTACACTACCGACGTGAACCCACTCCTAGCACAAGCAATTTAGCTTAGTTGGAGGGGTTAGAGGGAATATTAGTAATTTCGATAAATTAGTTTGCTAATATTATTTAAAAAAAAAAAATTGTGCCATAATATTTTGCTTCTTCCCAAATTTCATGATTCTAGTTCAACGGGAAGTATCCGGAAATCAAACTTCTAATTCAATGCAATCCGAGTATAGGTCGTTTATGTAGATGTAAGAGCAAGTACGCGCCTTAATTCAATTTCTTACGGAACCCTTAACGCGCGAGCCCGATTCACAATTATCGATTTTAATAAATAATTGCAGTATGATCTTGACTTTTGTCTCTAACATTTCATGTATGACAGTGTGTTCTGTGCAAGCCTACCAATTTTCAGCGGGGTGCGAATTATTGTAGCCTCGGATGTGTAGATTGAACGGGGTATAAAGCTAAAATTGAAATCGAAGTCAACATTTTGCTATAAGTGCAATTGCAAAATGTTGAGCTCTACCATCACCGTCGCAGCCCAAGCCAACCTGACCAACCTCATGTGCTAGTCGGTACTTAGGTACACCTGCTAAGTATAGGACAACAATTTGGCGCAGGCTATCTTCTTGGGGTTGGAGAGCCGACTTACACTTTTTAGAAACAATATTTACAAAAATGTCAATCAAAACAATTTAGTACCGAATCCCAACCGGCTCCAAAGGACAAACTTTGGATGATCACTGGGCAATTGGTATAATTATGAAGATGATAATGAATTATTAGGCAGGTACAATGAGAACAGTAAATTAAAACATACCTTGAACACAGACCCAGGAGGTACAGAAGAAAAAGGTTCACTTACAGAATAATAAGTGGTATGATTGTACCTGGTATGACGATGACTGTGGCGGCGGTGGCGGCTGCGAACGAGTAGTCCCAGAACTTCACCCAACACAGGATCGCTATCTCCACCAGGAACAGGAACAGACCTGGAGATGAACAGGTACACTTATGAAAATATTACTATTATATTATATTACTTAGGTGGCAGACAAGCACACGGGCTAACTGATGGAATGTGGTTACCGTGGCCTACGGGTGTATGCAATACCAGGGAAGTTACACTCATGCTGCTAACCTTGTAAGAACAGATCCCTCTGTTCTTACAGTGCAAAGGCAAAGCAGAACAAGTATTTGATCTTCCCACTGACAGTACAAAAACTCTTTAGTGAGGTCTGGTTGCACTACTCCGCCTGGCCGCAGTATCCTGTAGCATCTTTTGAACTCTTTTCCAACTCAGTCGTGGTTGGCTTCCAGTGTACCTAACTAAGAAGAGGCTGAACTTCGATTTTTTGCGTGAAGAGACTGTTACAATCTACTGGCCAAATGCCACAGATGTTTGGTAACCTGGACGGGAGGTTTAAAGTGCTCTTCGAGGCACTAAGGAGTGAGGGTCTCAATGTGTTAAGAATCACCCGTTCTAAGACTGACCATCACTGTTACCACTTAGCCATATTGCACGAAAAAGCCTCCACGCGGTGCAGCTGGAAGCAGCTAGGCTCGGTAACGTAGAGTCTAAGCTGACTATTACTCTCACCAAATTGACAAATTTTCTGGTAATGGTTGTCTCCCCCACCTACCTACTTAAACACGAGCCCATCCAAACGAAATTATTACTCCAAAACAGGTGGGTTCGCATGAAAGGCTTAAAAGCAGTAGACGAAGATCGCGTGAAGTCAAAATCAAAATCTGCGGTTTTAATAAATAATCAAAAGAAGTATTATTCGTTAAAGTAAAGGTATCTCACCTAACACTGTACTAAACGCCCAAGCTAATTCAATAAAACCCCTCATTCTTTCGTGCGGCGAGTCTCTCAGCATGCTGGCCGGCGATCCTGGGGTTTCCATCTTGCTGACGGCGTCGATGTTCGGCAGCAAATACGTCGAGATCATGAGAGCGAATATGTGCACAGCGACCAGCACCGTAGTGCACACGGCAAACATCACGAACAACCATTCTGGTACGTTCGTGGGTTCGTTGATTTGGAGTTCCACCATTGCCACCATCGCGAAACCTGGAATTTGATACATACTCATTAGCAGGATATTTTGCAATTTTTTATGGGGTGGGGCTCCTGGTGGCAGAAGATTTCTTGTTTTGCCTTTAATCCTCAAGGATTATGGGACCATAGAGGATATCTTTCAATTAGTTCCACCCTTTCTTTTTCCATTTGTGTCTGCAAAGGTAACCCTCAGTTTTCTCGTATAGCTTACGATCATTCATTTCATCATTACGTGGTGCCGTGAGAGGGAGGATTAGAAATATAAATTGCACAAGATTAACATTTCCAGGAAACGGCGGCGGTCATATTTCAAGATCTCCTTTCTTTATCCAGTTACTATCAGCTAAAACAAGTAAGTTAAGCCAAATACGCAGTTTTACTCAAAAATGCAGACCCCGGACTCAGAGGTGAAATGATACGATCGGGCTTAACGCAAGGAGGAGAAGAGAAGAACAAGTATAAAATATGAGATAGGTACCGGAGAGTAGTTCGGAGGTGGTGGCTGTAGCTTTGAGTTTGGCGCGCGACATGTGCAGCCGCCTCCACGAGAGACCCTCGGAGCTCGTCGGCGACTCCTCGTTCCACCCGGGAGAGCCCACGGGCATTGCAAGGGCTACTTCGCTTACACTCTGGAATTTCACAAATAAAAATATATTACAGAGTGGGTTATCTAAACGTTGAACATTCGAACTGTCGCTTTACGAACTGTTGTGATCAGTTTCCGTGCATTTTTTACTAATTATCCTGTTCATGTTTGAATAAGTAGATACTCATAGATAGGTAGGTACATACAATTTGGTATATTCAGTTATCTGGGCTAAATATTATTTCATATTTTTTTTCCTTGGTTTGCACTGGGCATTTTATTAATATGATTTTGATAGTGGAATATATGACAGCATCATTCCCGATGGATGTTTTCCAGGTTAAATCAAAAATATTATAATAATAATAAAATATCCTATTCTATCCCCCGTTTGGACAAGGTGGCAGATTTTGCTTTTGTCCGTTTGTCTGTTTATCATTTCCGGTCTAGAGGGCGCTTTTCACGAAATTTGGCACACATGTTCTTTGATTTAAAACTCACATTTTGCCGAGAGCTTTTTATGATAGGAGGTAAAATGAGGAAGAAAGGAGGGCAGTTTGCTGCCGCGTTATATTATGAACGGATCTTCATGATTTATGGCTGAAACATCAAGGACATGATTCCTCACAGGTTGTTGTGAGAAAAAGGTGAACTTCGTAATAAAAAAAAGAAATGCGAATAGGAGAGTTTGTTTGTTTGTTTAGCGTTTTTTAGGAACCGGTCGTCATTATTTTAACATCCAGAGTTATTCTAAAAGGAGATACGTATCGTATATTTATTTGATTTTTTTAAGGATTTGATTAAGGGTATCAGAAAAATGTGGCAAAGGGTGCTCGTGAGGTCTACCCCTTGATTTAAATTTATTATAGGAAATAATATAGGAGACCCCTTTCTGAGATTTCATGTGACTTAAATTAGACTGAATATTCGGAGTGGTTTAGTAGGTACTAGTTGCAATTCACTCACCTTCATAGACTGGTTACATTGGCAAGGGTTCTGCAGGTAGCCAGGACTGAGCAGCACGGTCGCCGCTGACTTGTTCGACGCCATCCCGTTAGGCGTGACACTACCGTTAGGGCTCGCTCCACCCTTAGAACACATGTATTCTAAGCTGTGAGGCGGTGTCACCGATATGGTGGGGCTGTCTGTTACGCACACTTTGAATCTGGAAAATGTAATATAGATCGTTTAGTTTATGGGTGAATTTCAACTTCTAGGGATGTTGACAGATTTTTAGGACAGAATTGTAGTGACACCTGCAGTTTTGTTAAAAAGTACGACTCCGATTGCAGTACATTGCGTTTGCATACATTGAGAGGAATTGGGAGAAATGGCCCCCGCAAAAGAGCAGATCACCCGTCCGGTCTGCGGCGTCTCCTGCTGGAAGTAAGCAGTACATTGTGCAGATGTTTTGTTTACGATTGCTTGAATCTTTTTATTTTCTTTTTTCTTTTTCCTATATCAATTTAAATGTGCAATATCTATGTACTGGAGTTGGAATCGCACACAAGCACCAGTAGCTTTAGCGATACATAAGGTTCAGTTTCATTTAATTGTATGAGTTCCGATAATTAAAAAAAGTAAAAAAAAAACCTACTTTTGCAATTTTTTTTTGTTTCTAGATATAAAGTTAATGTTTTTCTATGCTTAGCTAGAACTATATATTGAGATGCTTAATTAACCCTGAAAATTACTAATTTATTTTATACACCTGAATTGTCAATACACTAAAATTGATATCTAAAACAATAGTTGGATTTCAATTTTTATTTTATTTTAAATTTATCATAATTGGACAATTATTTGTCTTCATTTGATTTGGCATTAAATAGGTACCTACATAATAATATGATCCTTATTTTTCATCCTTTATCCTAATCACCAGTCAGCTAGTATCAGTATAAAAGAAAACAATAAATTGTTTAAAAACAAGGATGAAAATATTGCCTTAATTGCGCCAATATTGTAGACGAACTTGTTCAGGATTGCTGAGACAAGATTCAGGCAATTTTTTTATATATAGGACTCGTCAATTCGACTTCATCTCGCCTGATGGTAAGCTGAAGGCAAAGGCTCAGGAAACAAAGTCACCATTTCATACACGTACCATGTTAACAATGGTGGCACTGAGCTTGACGGCCTCATCAGATTCTTTTTCACGCCCCGCTTAAAGGACGTGAGCTGGTAAGGAGTTCCAGGTCTTAATGGTGCGACAAAGAAAGGAGTCACCAAACCGCTTGGTTCTTATTCTGAAGGAATATTCTGCACCGTATACGGGTGACATCTAAGCCCTGCTCGTGTTGAAGAAAGAAAGGATAGGGCGTGGCCAATTGGAAAAGCTCATCAGAACATTCACCATGGTAGAGACGGTAAAATACTGCCAAGAAAGCAACATCTCTACGCATCTGCAAAGGCTCAAGGGTGCTTGTGACCTCGGGATTCCCAATAATGCGGACCGCACGTCGCTGCAACCTGTCGAGAGCATCTAATAAGTACTTTGCGGAGCCATCCCAGAGATGCAAACAGTATTCTAAGGGTGGACGCAAATATGGCAGGGACACTTGGTAAAAGAACGACACATTCCGGAGGCAACTTTGGATGAAGAATATCAGCTTTAAGTTCTGTAAGGCGATGGGATTCTTGCGAATGGATTCTCACAAATCTTTTTAACCGCGTAATCTTCACTGAGTATTACCGCTCCAGTCTTCAAAGGCAAAGAGTGTAGGAGTGCAGCAGCTACCACGGGTACAAAGGTACTTACACGATGAAGCCGTATGAGAGTGGGGTCTCAGAGTATCAATAACCAGGGATCCGTTTGCCCGTAAGGATTATTCCGGGGAAATACAAGACGAGGAATACGCTTCTGTGCTGCCTATTTTGTGGACATCCATGAAGCCTTCAACTAAGTGCAGTCGGCCCCCATTCAGCGTGTTGGATGGGGATTGATGACGATTTGATGTTTGGTCGGACAGCATCAGAAACTCGATGAATGTTGTGCATACATAGGCTGTTGGACGCGGACAGGAGCAGATTGGTACAACATGTAAGGATGCGAAAGAAGGCGCTTGAGAACGGCGGGAGAAGCTTACCGTGGCGAGGACTGAGAACCTTATACACGATAGCAAAGTGTGGTTGCTAATACAGGAGCAATATAAGCAGGAGTTGTGTGTCACCGACATGAAAATCCTGCGGTGTAAAAATTTAACGAGGCACTCTTGCATCCAAGGCAGCATGTCTTCATTGTTCCATTTCAAATGAATAAATTAATTAATCCTAACCACCAATCGCTTCGTGTATGAGCGGCAACATTACAGACCAGTCGTTTCGATCGGTCTGAAGCGACAGATCGTAACTATGAATTGTACCGTATATGGGGCTCTTTAGACTGTGCTCGAACGAATTGAGAGCGCCAAAATATCTCGGGTGAAATGAGTCACTTTCCACCTTTGGTTAACAATCTACATTACAAGCATTCTATCAGACATGTAACATACAACTATCCATATCAAAGGTTATTTTACCTAATTGTAAGTCCAAAACAGTAACGGTCATAAAAGAACGTTGTATCTCATGGAAATGCGTCACTGTAATCAAGTATTATAAAAATCAAGACACGTTTGCCTCACACCTGTAGTATTTATTTATTTTTGTACAAATACCAAAAATTGTGCAAATACAATAAATAAAGTAGGTAGGCACTACCTGGTACTACCTAGGTACTTGTTTAAGCTATTAAGTATCGATCAATCATCGAACAATCGACAAACCGCGCATCATGTTGCGCGTCAACTGGCAACATCGCGCGTGTTGCGCAACGTGGATTCACGGTTAATTGTTGATATGATTTTAAACCAACTTCTAAAAAGAACCCAAAACTGGTTTCTGTCTAAAATCTTGTCTTAATGTAAGAAAATGTAAACAAATCATGAAATATGTACATCTTATATATTATATTATATATAATAAATATATAAAAATTTCGTGTCACGATGTATGTTCGCGATAAACTCCGAAACTACTTAACCGATTTTGATAAAATTTTGTAACCATTTATAATATGTCATGTATTTATGGTCACGGTAACGGGAACACATTTCCACGCGGGCGAGGCCGCGGGTATCAGTGTATGTACATATATATAAAAATCAATGCCACTTTTCATTGTAATTTTATAACTCAAGAACGGGCTTACCTATCCAAACCAAATGTTTAGGCTTTGTTCGGACTATTAAGTAGATGGTTTATGTGAAGTTTGCACAAAATCAGTAGAGCGGTTACATCCACGCGGGCGGACCCGCGGGCAAAAGCTATGTACTTAAATGTAGACCTTAAAGCTAAAGCTATCGTGCAAATGGTAACCTTTTCCAATAATGAAATTAATAGGCAAGTACTTTTATTTAATACTAGTATTTTCTAATTTAGATGATAACTTCCTTGCACACAAACTACACTTCACGTCACTAGTACCACTCAAATATTTTTATTTTTTGTCGCTCACTAACGCGTTTACAATCGAAGCAATTATGAAAATGTTACTTGACATAAATGACGTTTTCATAAAATATCATAGTTTTTACAATCATTTACAACATTTTTTTTAGAAGTTCACAAACGTTTTTTACATTTTTTTCCCTATTGTCTTTTTATAACTAGTGGAATAACTCCACCATTTGCTGAATTGGGAGCAGTTGACTTATGTACGTTCAATCATATTCAACTAATTCTTTTATGACTACCCTCAAGTCTATGCTAATTAAAATGCGGTATACATAAACGTTAAATTATTATAGAAATACTCTGATCCAGTTGCAGATAGGAATATTATTCGGACAAATATTATTTTACGAACTTTTAGCAGAAGCACAGTTCTTACAATGAAAATCACAGGAACATTTTCACAAAAAATGTCAAGTTAATTTTTAAGGTTAGCAAGCAGATAGAGGAGACTGGATATCAAAGCTGCACATCTAAGCGATGTTTACCCAGATTTTACATACACATATACAAGAAATTCATGGCAAAAATAAAGGTAATGTAAATTCCTACTTACCTATATGATATGGTACACTCCACAAAATCGATAGTATCCCACCTTTACATACCCCACCTTTACATACAACTTTGTATGTAAAGTTGGGATACTATCGATTTTGTCGACTGTACCATACCAAGGCTACCAATTTCAAAAGAGATAGGACGAGATTATGAAGAATGATCAAATCTAAAGCCGTAAGAGAAACCGCATCTGCATCTAAATAACTAGTATATATTTTTTATACCATTTAGGTGGCAGATAAGCACACGGCCCACCTGTTGGAAAGTGGTTACCGTGACGTATGGACGACTGCAACACCAGTGACGTCACACTCGTTCTGCCGACCCTGAAGAAACATTCTAATTCCCTTCTTGAACCATAGTAATCGCTTGGGAAATCTACCCATGGGTCTACTAATATTAGTCATGAAGGTAGGAGCACATTCAAGGTACGTGTACAACTATGCAAAGGAATAGGAACGAGTAACATCTACTCCTAGCTAGGTTCTAGACAACAACAAAGGCACGAATAGGTACTGCATTAGTCACAACAGCTGTAGTAAAACTTGTCTTACTTTGAGTACTCATAACTGGCCGGCTTCGCAATGAATGGGTAGGAGTCAGTGAGGCCTAGGCTCTTGGGCCGCAAATCGTGCTTGATGCGGTATCTGTGAGGTGAGCGCTCGAAGATGTGGTCGGATGTGTGGTACCTTTGCAAGGTGCGCGGGCGCGTCTTGCCGCTTGGAGGGGTTTGCGTGCATTGGTCCACGCGGCTGGCGTCCTCCACGCTCGTCACGAAGCTCGCTTCCGAAATCTGAAAGTAAATAACCAATGATAAAGTAACACTCCAAAATATAAGCTGCAATTTTTGTTAAAGTCTAAAGTTCTCACAGCCCTGGCGGCGCGGCGGCGCGTTTTGCCTATACCTGGGGGGCTAGATCCCCACACTCGAAGGGAGCCAGCTCGAGAGAAATGACCCTGGATCGGCTGGGGTGCGAGAAATATGTCTGGGCCAATCTCACCTGCGGGAACCTACGAGCCACAGACGGCATGTGTTTTAGTCGGTTCGAGTCTGACATCTGATATCCGTGGGGATTTTGCGCACGGTATAAAAAAGGTCTCACCCATCTAGGGAGTTAGAAAAACTTTTTAGGAGACTGGTATATTGCTTGTCTAACTAAAGTTCTTCTTTGGTTAAGTCTTAGTCTAGTGCGATCTAAGTCATCTTAATAAATTCTTATTTGGGCATTTGTTTCTTTTCGCATAGCACAGTGCTACTGCGTTTGTAGCTGTTATTTATAAGTGCGATACGTGAATAATTTCATCCAAGTTTACTTCTCACGTTAACGGCATGCGTTAACGTATTTTTGTATGTTTGTAATGAATAAACTCAAAAACTACTGTGCCGATTTCAAAAATTCTTTCACCTTTGGAAAGCTACAACACCACTGTTATAAAGAAGAAAGATTTGTATTTTTGTATGTTTGTAATGAAAAAACTCAAAAACTATGTACTGTGCCGATTTCAAAAATTCTTTCGCCATTGGAAAGCTACATTCACCCTGAGTAACATGGCTATATTGGTTTTTAGTGGGTTTTTACCACCCGTGCGAATATCTTTATATATAGGTATTATGTATAATAATAATACATACTTATTAAAGATAGCTAATAAATTACTTTCTAACAATTTAATTTCGATAACAAAGCCACACACCTAATACAACTGCGTAATCTATCGCATCGCATACAAGAATATTCAAATTCTTTACCAAATGTTATCTACACATTATATAAGTACTTATAGTACATAAAATGTTCGTGTAAGTGTACCCGCAAAAAAACATTTCTCAAAGTCAATTAAAATCCAAATTAGAATAAAAATCAATATTCCAATCATTTGGTCGTTTCGCGGTGAAAACGTGAAGGCAAGCTACACGTGATCGGAAAATGCTTTATCACAATAGAAAATATTACTTCTCGCCGTTCAAACAATACCTACTAGTTCACATAATCACGTCCGCTCGACACGACATCAATAAAAAATGTCATTAATATTTTTATTTGTATGTAGAGGAAAACGAATAGGTGGGACGATGACCTTCAGGATTCTCACCAACGATAGTACGAAATCTAGAACTCTTAATTTGGCAAAATCCCCTCTAGACATCTGGCAATTCGTTGGTGTATGTAAAGCTTGGGCCCACGGCCCGTTTTAATGACAGGCCGCGCCGCGCCAGGACACCGCCTGTTGCGGTCTGGCGTGGCGCGTCCAATCCATCGCGAGCCGGTAACTTCAAATGCGCGGCGTGTCGAAGTGCAAATGTAAGCACGAGGCCTGTAATTCCATTCGCGCCACGTCTTCATCGGTCCCCACGGCGCGCGGCGCGGGCGTGGCGCGGCGCGGTCTAGCGCGGCCTGGTGCGGGCTGTGCTTTCGACAGGCCGTGGGACCTGGCTTTATGTATCGGATTTGACGTATACGCCGACCAACGAATTGCCACTTGTCTAGTGGGGCTGCTTATTGACGACGCTCTGGCGTAAGATTTCCTCTCAGAATTAGGAGATCAGAGGGCAGTCGCTCCCACAAATGCGCCAAATCAGGGGAAAGAGCAGTTGAAAACCCAGGGATCAGAGCAGGTATTGATGATGATTGTTTTTAATATTTTTCTTTATGCGATCGCCACGCCGAACCCGTTTGTGTCCAAATGTCTTTTCACTTTAGATCCCGTGGTCTACTTTCCAATAATATTGGTTTTGATTTTATGTAGGCTTCTATTTTATATTTCTAATCCCTCAATCCCAAAAGGAAAGCGTGCGCCAGCTGTGTAGATATTGGTGGAACCCCATCAACAATGTAAAAAATAGCTAAGTATGCATAATTAAATAAACTCAATACTGGCTAAATTTTACTATTTAGCAGGCTTAAATTATTATCAAAGCCATTGATGAGTTTCGCCGTAGTAGTAGATACGTAAAAAATAATTAAAATAATATTCAACTTGCCTAACTTGCAGGAGCTATGCTCAAACATACTTATAAATAAATTATTAAAAATAAAAAACCCGACTGATGCTGAGAAGATCGAAACAAACTTTATAGCAGGCGGTACCCATTAATTTTCATCGGGTTTGAGACTTGCAAATCGGTACCGCCTGCTAAAGCTTGTTTCGATCTTTTCAGCATCATTTAGGTTTTTTATTTTTAATGTTAACAGTTAAATACTTTTCAGTTATGAAATAATTTTATAAATATTTATAAAATCGTAATTTCCTTAAAAATAAATAATTTCCTTAAAAAATACCCCACTCGATAAATTTGAGTGTTTTTTTTTACCAATATCCGCCATTTTGTTTTTTCATTTTATACATACTCTCAAAAAACATATCCTCCTTCTGGCGAAGTCGGGTAAAAAAACGCCCACAATAACCTTGGGGTAGACCAAAATAATGTGCACATGTCAAACAAATAATTATTCGTATCTTATTTCTGTCATACTTCCTACCCAGTAATGGCACAAGTCGATGTTTAATGCTATAAATATGAGCTAAACGAGCCGTGACAACGACGCGACTGTGGGAACCGTAGAAAACTATAATTTCACTGATTGTATGGTGCTTAGATGACAATTACCTACAATACCTAGCGACATTGGCAATGGCACACGGACGTACAATCATCAACGCGATCTAAACGACACCTATGTCACATTTCTGTTAAAAGCACCAGTAACGCAATTAGTAAATTAATACCAATAGGCAGTTTAAAAATGCATGTTAATAATATACGTTATGCAACTGAATTATTTAAATAAATTTATGTCTTTTTTTATACAACTGATGAGGCAACAAGCACACGGCTCACTTGATGGAAAGTAGTTACCGTAGCCTATGGAGTTATGCAACACGAGGGTAGTCACACTCGTGCTGCTGACCCTACAAACAAAGAGAGTTTCTGTGCCGTCAGTGCCGTAGAAAACAAACCAGCAGGGCTAACATGCGCGCCACGAGATAGCTATCTCGAGGCATTTTGCCGTTTTATGTTGATATGTCGACTGTTGGTAGCATGAAGGGCTAACATGCGCGCCACGAGATAGCTATCTCGAGGCATTTTGCCGTTTTATGTCGATATCGACTGTTGGTAACTTGGCAAATTTCATGGCGATCTGTCAGATGTCGACTTAACTCGACTTCGAGAAATCATCTCTACTTAGTGTCTGCAAATTGTAACATACGTGCCCTTATTTACTCGAATTTTGACATTTAAAATGTTTTGTCTCTCGTCCTTCATTTGGTCGACGAGAAGTTATCTCGTGTAAACTTTTCTTGTGCTCGGTTCATTTTGGATCAAAATTTAGTACCTTTGTGCGACTGCAAGCCATTTTCGACCTTAATGACATTTCCTTTGTTACGTGTCTTTTCGCGTTAATTGATGACGCTGATCACGAATATAAGAAAAAAAATTCGATAGCATGTCATGTCAATAAGGTCGAAAATTGTTTGCACTATTTTTTCTCTTTTTTAAATTAAAATGTTTTGTCTCCCGTCTTTCATTTGGTCGACGAGAAGTTATCTCGTGTAAACATTTTTTGTGCTCGGTTCATTTTGGACTAAAACATCGACTGCAAGCCATTTTCGACCTTAATGACATTTCCTTTGTTACGTGTCTTTTCGCATTAATTGATGACGCTGATCACGAATATAAGAAAAAAAAATCGATAGCATTTCATGTCAATAAGGTCGAAAATTGTTTGCATTATTTTTTCTCTTTTTTCATACCTAGCATCCCTAACTAGTCTGTGCTTTCGAGCAAATGGCCGTATCGGGCCGATTTTATCGGATAAATGTTTAAAAAATGTGTATGCCATAGACAACAATTGAAAAAGTTTGACGCGAGAAAATATGTCGGCGTTACTTCGCTCGAGAAGACTCGAGATGATATCTCATCTCGATTCGAGATATTTGACGACGCGCGCATGTTAGCCCTGCAGGAGTAGCCTTTTGTCTTCACAATGACAGCACAAAAACTCTACAGTGAGCTCTGGCTACCCTACTCACCGTCTTTGGGAATACAACAAGAGGTTATTATGGCAGCGGTATTTTGTAGGGCGGAGGTACATCCCCAGTTGGACTGCTCAATTGGAAGGAAATACCGTCGTGTTCTACCTCCTTAAAATAATTAGAATTATTTAATTATTAGTCGTGGCAGAAACATTATATTTAATACGTAGACCAGTATCGACCCGATTCGAAGATAAAAATACACTGGCCCACAAGTTTAAGTCACAACTCAATAATTAGTTGCGTATCGAAGATTGTTATGTACTCATTGAAACTGATTAAAAATAAATAGACTTAAAATGTTGACAAAGGCGCGCGATGAATATGAGCGCACAATGAGTCAATTCTTGATGATTAAACGAACTTACCTGTACGTGAAGTTCTATCATAATTATATGATAGTTTTCGTCCGAAGAGATTGGCATAAGACTATGTAGTACCGCATAGGATTCGCCACTTGTGCACTGTTTGAGAAAATATTTAAATAAGGCAACACTTTTTTTTTTGTGTGTAGGTAAACCGATATACATCACCGGCCAACTACCGCCGATCATTGCGTTCAGAGATAAGTACCTATATACTATTTATAATACATATACACCTGTAATAAATTGCGGGAGGTTGGGTGGGATGCCAATCTCTTCGGACGAAAACTATCATATAATTATGATAGAACTTCACGTACAGGTAAGTTCGTTTAATCATCAATTATATTTAAGTTTTCGTCCTCGAGATTGGCATAAGACTATGTAGATATTGAGAGTACATGATGATAACATCAAGGCAATTTTGTTACATTACTATTTTAATCTAATTCATAAACATAATATGAATAGGTTGGTAAGTATATTAGGTAAAACTAGAAATATTACATGACGAAAAATCAAATAATAGAAAAGAAATTTTTTTTGGTACACAGTTATATATATGAACAATTAGGTGTAATAACAATTACATTATTTGTACCCACATCAATTTGACAATATGATTGAACCAAAATCAGCATCAGCATTATTGTTATTACTAACATCTATAACCCTATTATAAAATCGACCAAATACTTGGGAGCTACCTGACCACACAGCAGTTTTCCATAGTAAATCCAAATTGACTCCAAGTGTATTGGCTTTAGAGGTGGCAGCATGCCGCGTGCTATGTGCGGTAAACGTGGAGACGTCTATCCCGCATTGCTCTAATACTGATTTTGTCCATCGGCTTAGAGTTTATGAACCGACTGCATTATGCGGTTTTCTAAAACTAATGAAAAGTAAATTCTGATTACCACGTAAGATTTTAGATTGTTCTAAATAATCAATTTAATGTTTTACAATGACATATCGCCGGGTTTTGATGAAAATATGGGAAAATAAGACTTGGTTGTAATGTTCCATACCGTGACGTTTTTATGGAATCTGGTATTTTAATAATAATTTTATCAGAGTATTGTTCAATATTAATAGTATTAATTTTAGAGTACGTTTGCATTCTGTGCGCTGTTACTAAGGCTAACAAGGATATAAGTTTTTTTTTTTTTTAGGAAGGGTTTCTAAGGTTAATTCAGTATTTGGATACCAGTTACATAAAAGGTCAAGGACAACAGAGGTGTCCCACGTTACATTATACTTTGGCATCGCCGGGCGTAACCTATATACACCTCTGAAAAAGCGCTTAATACGATCATCATCACCAATCTTATTTCCAGAAATCAAAGACAGGGCAGATCTACAACTGTTTAGTGTACCGAAATTGGCACCATTATCATACAGTTCAGTGAGAAACAAAATTACTTTAGGGACCGAAGTATCATATAGGCTAACGGTATATCTATTACAAAACAAAAACCACTTTTTAATATTGCAGTAGTATTGGCTGAAGGAGCTTTGTGACAGTGACTAGGCTAAGGCTAGGATAATAAAGCGGCCACCAGGGTAGTCTGCTGAAGGACAAGTCGATTGCTGGAATGAGACAAAATTAGTTTCTCATTAGGTGTAAACACAATCTCTTGTCCAACTTTTAATTTATTAAACAACGGGCACCAAGTTTGTGTTGGCCATAACGGGACAACAACCATTCCAGTCGCCCTATCTAACATAATTTTCCTTAATGTTTTTAATATTATGAAAAAAGGTGGAAACGCATAGAAAAAATAGTTAGACCAAGATGCTGTTAAAGCATTAATTGCAAATGCATCAGGATCTCGTTTCCTGGTGAAACGTATTTCTTACATTTTTTATTAACACGGTTTGCAAATAGATCTATTTCAGGTCACTCAAGCTTGATGACGATTTCTCGAAAAGCATAATCCGATAATTCCCACTCAATGTCCTGGTGCACGCGGCGCGACTCGGCGTCCGCTATACAATTGTCAACCGAGCAAATATAAGAAGCGAACACGTGAATGCTGCGAGATTCATACCCCTGCCATAGATCTCTAGTAACTCTAGTTAAGTGTGGAAATTGAACACGGGTGGTGTTCAATTTCCACACTTAACCATATGAAATATCAGTTGTATTATCTATTTGCAGAAGAATATTACAATCGTATTTATTTCTTGCAAATTCTTTCAGGCCTAAGAAGGCCGCTAATATTTATACATAATTTATGTGATTTTCCGTTCTGTAATACTCCACAAACCGCTTACACTATCCTTATTACCTACACGCTGCACCCCAACCAGTCGTTGAGGCATCAGAATAAATTTCCAAACAATACAAATCAGATTTAATTTTACTACCAGCATTAATGACAACAGCACGATGCCACCACTTAAGGTCATGTCTTTAGGTAATATCATAATCCTATTGTAATTATCATCAGATAATAAGTTCAAATATTTTACCCGTTCAAGTTGCTTTGTATACAAACGACCATACTCAGTAGCATTACAAGCTGAATTTTATAGCCCCATTAGGTGTGCAAATTCTCGAATTCTGTAATAATCTAAACTTTCAAATTTTAACAATTCGTTAGTAATTTTTAAAACCTTCTCTCTTTTGGCAAAGTAATTAAAAGCCTTTTGAATTGATCATAAACCCTAAAAACTTACAGATGTTTGTTGGTATCAGGTTACTTTTTTCGAAATTAACTATAAAACCTAAAGCTTGAAGCAAACAGCTCGTGTCATGTATATTATTCATACAAGTATCATAGTCAGAATCAACTAAATAGTAGTCATCGAGATACACAGTCGATAAATGACCTTTACTTCTAAGTAGTTTTATGACCGGCTTCATAGTTTTTGTAAAAATATAAGTAGCTGTAGGTACATTACCCAAAAGGCAATACGTTAAATTCATATGTCTCTTTATTGTAATTAAAACGTAAATATTTCTTTGAATCAGGATGCACTTTAATTAGAGTGCTCATGAAGCAATTACTTGATGTTATTTTCAATGCAGTTCTAAGATCCTCAATTTTAAAGTGTGGGTGTCTATAAATTTGTTCAAATTCTTTAAATTTAAAACGAAACGGGACCCACCGTTATCTTTAGGTACTAAGAAAAAGGTAGATATAAATTGAACTTTACATGGACTACATTTTGAAATTGCACCGATTGATATCTACTTATTGATTTATAGCTTCAATAAGCTTAAAATTTTCATTTTGTGTAAAAGTCATATTTGTGGGAGGGTAATGTTGAATAACGGTCTTTAAAAATACAATATTATAACCTTGTACCCATGACAACACTTGTTTATCACGTGTAATTTTCTGCCACTGAGAATAGAATGATGCAAGTCTACCTGCATACTTTACCTCCTCTAGTGGCAACTGCGAGTGTGGACTTGCTGTGACGACGTCCGTGATGATCTGGCTGGTTTACCTCGGAGAGCGGCAGGTCCTCTCGTCCTCGGAGTCCCCGTCGACCTGCGTGGCGGAGGAGGACCCTTCCAGTTTAAAGGCTGGCTCGACGGAAACGGCTTCTTTGCCGGCCCTGACGGTCCAGCTGGTCCATGCTTTTTAGGCACTGGCGGCTTAGGGCCTTGTGGCTTCAGCTCAGCTCCTGATTTGGTAATCGCTTTCACGGTTTTTAAGTTATCAGCGAAGTTTTGCCCAAACAAGAAGCTGTCTACCTTTGTACTTTGTATTTGAACTTTAAGATCTTTCTTTAGGTTATTTAATAGCAGTCCTCTTCTCATAGATGTATGTTTATACTGAATATCACAAAGCATACGCACAGCATCCATCAAAAGCTGACACATTTCTGCGTCTTTCTTATCCTTAATCAATAAAGGTGTTATGGCTTCCGTTAAGCAAGATATAGCTACCGCTAATAGCTTCTGTTTACCTTTGATACTTTGATTTCTTTTCAAAACAGAGTCAGTAACGGCGGCTTTTACCTCGGGATTCCTTGCTAGTGTGCCAATAAGGGTACAGTTTGATGGAAGAGCATATTTATTATGAAGCTCTTTGCGTATCTCTGTATTCAAACCAGAAGTTACAATATGCGTTAATCTGACAGCTAATGCGGGTAAAACTTATTTTACTGCTATATTTGCTGCAGTCGGATCCTCGCCAAGTATACTTAATATATCGCTATCAAGTTCTAATGGAGCCGTAACCTCTGTCTCTTGTGGAGCAGAAGACGGCCCGGGCAAGGGTTCGACAGATGGTTCGAAAGACGGCTCGACAGACGGTTCGAGTACTTCTGTAGGAATAATCATTCTTTCAGTCTTCAATTCAGGTACTATAACACTTGAATTCATTATTGAATGTGATTGTAATTCATTGTCGGTAGTAATTACCGATTCTATCCTCATAAATAATATATGATTTGTATGTCGTAAACATTGTATCATATTATTATGTTAAACGGATAACCAAAAAGCACATTTATAAGTAGGTACTGCCTACCCTTAATTGGGGAACAGACTGCGTATGTTGATTACATACAATGCGCTTGACATAATTATATCGGGAGTATATTGATAATATAATCGACCTTTAGAAAAATCCCGCTTTAACTTTTATGGCCCTTACGTCCATAGAAAAACGCTACTTTGTTAAAAAGTAGGTCACATGAACATCGACAGAGTGACAGTCCTTCCACAACTGCCCGCATCTCCGAAGTCACGAATATAAAGGTCAAAATGGCCTTAATGATAACATACCTTCGCTGTTTGAATTTTCAGGCTCGTAATTACTGTTAGAGGAATTCGATGAAGTCGAACGTCGTTCCTTACGTCGGGCCTTCCTTAGATTTCTTTCGATTTTGCGTAATTTTTTCGAAAGATACTTATAATCCTCCATTTCAGTATTTATACGTTTCGGCATTGATAAAACAATACACTGCACAACTATACTTAAAATAAATTAGTAAAATATCCAACAAAAATAATTAAAAGACAAAGTACTAACAAAGTGGCGAAACACTGGAACGCGAATGATCGGCGGTAGTTGGCCGGTGATGTATATCGGTTTACCTACACACAAAAAAAAAAAGTGTTGCCTTATTTAAATATTTTCTCAAACAGTGCACAAGTGGCGAATCCTATGCGGTACTACATAGTCTTATGCCAATCTCGAGGACGAAAACTTAAATATAATTAATGTGTAAAGCACTATTTTTAATATGTTAAATTCTTATTACATAAACTAGCATGCTTAAATTCATAATAACATTATATAAATAAATGTCAGATCATTCTTGAAAATATTATAACAGAGGCATATTCTCGGATTGGCTAATAAATAACGGTCCAAAGACAAATAAAGCTTCTTCTTCATTTAAACTTATTTGCATATTGTATATTTTGCTCTTCATTGGCATTGCCGCAAACGTTTAATATAAAACATTAGGCAGAAAACGATTCTAGTTAGCAACTAAACCAAAATATATCTTTCATAACAGTCATCATCTCTTATTTGCCCTGTTCTCAATAATTTAGGGTCGGCGCAACATGCCAACTTCATCTTCTTCAAAATGGCCTCTGCAGCCAATCGTCACAATTTTTCCAATAACGCGACATGTCATTTTAATAAATTCCTGTCAGATGTCCCTTCCTCTTTGCCATATCATCTTTTAAGTAATCCATTACTTTTTTTTTTTGCGCTTACCTCTACTTCTAAAGCCCTCTACATACTTTGAACCTTTCTTACTTATCTTTCATAACAGTGTCCGTTTGAAAACCAATATGACATACATATTTTAAGTTCTATGAAACACAGGCTATAAAAATGGCACATGGACATGCTACATACCACGAAGATAATGACATACGTGAGCTCACGACAGAACTGACACACGTGGATGATTCATGCGTTCACACTTAATAATACTTAAGAGGGGCGAAATCAATTATTTTTTCTTCACATCAGATAAGAATTCCACCTCAATTGAGTTCTAAGAGATAATTACAGAGGAGTACACGCAACGTGAAACAGGCGCGAAATAATAATATGACAATTCGCAATAATTGCAGAGGAAATTCTTATAGATAAATATGCTGTCATACCTACATTATTGATGACGAACTCATCATAGAGGATTGCAGGTTATCATATTGACGCTGTTTTTTTCCTGTTCGATTTTGTAATCTTCAAAAGATTTTAAAATAATCACCAATCATATAGAGCCAAATATTCGCAGTTTTTAGTATTGTATGTTAGAATCGACAGAGCGAGATATAGGTTGCGCTACGGTTTTGTGTCTATTTATGGAAGATAATCAATCTACTTTATTATTAGTAGTGGAGTATTTCAATTTTGGGAAACGTGTTTAAAATTATGTACTTTTAACAGTCCCCATTATCGCTACAAGTGGCGCCCAACGTGGGGCCCGAATCCATGACATTATTATGTATATTCCATAATAAGATTAGTCAGGTATCTATGCAGAATAATCAAAATGTATTATTGTATATTTCATATATATTAATTTGGGAGTTACGAGAAAATGCATAGGTATACTAATAATATTTCTTATATCGGATCAGAACCATGTTCGCTGTTATATTTGCTGCTGATATAATTGCGATGATGATGATGATGACTGCGTGTTCACTTTGTTAAGGCGCCCACTCACTAACAGTCCGCCTGCAGTCCGCCTGCAGTTCCTGATCTGTCCGGCGACCTGCAGTCCTAAGCCGATAGCGCCCACACACTAAAGCGTTTTAGCCTGCCGGCAATTCCCTGTTGTCAGTTTTGCGACCACACACTAGCAGTTGTGAGTCGTCAGTTTTAGGTCGTACGATCGCCTGCCGGTAATGGTCTAATATCAGTTACATAGAGAGTACGAAACAGTGCAAGCGATTTTCGACCTTATTGACATTTTCTTAATTACATGTTTTTTCGCATAAATAAATGCTGCTGATCACGAATATAAGAAAAAAAACTAGATTTGATGTGATGTCAATAAGGTTGAAAATGGCTTGCACTACGTTATTCTTATATAAGTATGTGCTAATCATTGTGAGAAATAGGTGTTAGCTATTTTGAACCTTATGGACTATGTGCATAAGAAATATAGACGAGTATGTACAAAAAAGGAATAAAATCTTAGTAAAAACTGACACGAAACGTCGATCTACAGGCCCGTTGTGCTCGTTCGCCCTGACGGCCTAGGACTGTCCGGCTAACCACACACTATCGGATCGTAGTAGTCGTCAGTCCAAAATCGTTAACGAAACTGTTAGTGTGTGGGTTATTGCGATTAACTGACAGATTTATATCGTCCGGCCGTCGTCCGGTAAACTGTTAGTGAGTGGGCGCCTTTAGTATCAACTAACAAAGAATGAATTTTAATGTCACAAAGAAACGAAATATTTTTAAGGTCACTGTAGTAGCTACACATAATTGAGAACATTCGCCCGATGGAGATGTGTTAATTTCCGCGTTCTCTGTCAAAAGTTATCAAATTGGCAATTAGCTTCGTTATCGGGCAGGCTGCATTTTTAGTGCCACTAAATGATAATTTATTGTACTAGAGAATTTAATTAGTTATACCCTCGTAAGAATAGAATTGCCAGGTCTCTACCATACATAATAATCTATGGTCAGCTTGATGAATTGAATTATCTGAAGAAAACTTTACATATCCCTAAGTTATTTAATTACCATGGCATTGGGAAAAATATCCATAAACGGATATTTTCAGGAGAAAAATGTTTTACTCGTATTTTCTATAGCGTGATGATATTTTCCAAATGTCCTATTAACATCTTCGAAGTCCTAAATGATTGAAATATGTCCGTCCAAAAATTACCTGCAAGAATTTGCTGATATAATAAAAAAGTCGCCATTTGAACATATTTCTTGTGTTTTCCGTAGATTTATTATTATTTTTATTCGTGTACAATAAATAATTTTCTCTTCTATTCCTAGCCAACTTCACCTTCTAGCTTTGACCTGCTGAGCAACGGCTTTGAACTACGTAAATAAGATATTATTAAACATAATTGAAAGAGCCCGCAACGTGCTCAAAAGTAAACGGTCAAGAAATGTCAAGCTTAATTATCTGACCGTTATATGAGAGTATTCAAGTATTTTAAGAAATTGTCAACAACATATTATTCTGGCCAAACAATTAGGTAAACGTATTCAAACGGATATCCTAGGGAATTTTCGCACATAAAGCAATAGAAAAGCGGATCTCCAAAGACTGTGAAGCTTATGTTTCAATAGAATCGGTGTACGAATGAAATAAATTTAAAAAACAGTGATGACCGACATGAATTCCAGGTCAATGTGCAGCTGGTGTGCACAGACAAAAGGCCTGCAACGGTTAGCAATTTATGTGTCTCAAATGTTTAACTTCCTTATCTTGATTTATAATCTCTCTTGTTGAGAAACTGTAGATACAAACTGTACAAATATTAGATCTGTGTGCAAATAATCGCACATTCAGACATAACATACGGTTTTGTTTATGAGACATAGATTATTACGAGACGTCGTCGTATGTTATTGATCATAAAAATCAGATTGAAGGACATATAAGTATAAGTACATATAAGTCAAAAATTCAGTTATATATTGTTCAATTTCTTTAATAAGCGGTTAATTTAAATTACTACACGTTAATCCGCTTATAATATATTTGATTTTTTTTACAATGGCTTACAAATTGAAATTCATCACATTCTGTTATGTGACGATGAGGGGTGCTGGTTGGGTAACCTCCACGTCGGCTTCTCCGTTTCTTCCCCCTTTGGACCGCGGTCCTGGGGAGCGGAAGCGGGGGGGCTGGTGCACCCTGGACAACGGCTAACAGACTCCTACCTTGGGAGTTCTGTTGGCCGTTGACGAATAACCCGACGGCTGACCTCACGAGGAGGTCGTGGGATGGCGGGCCTTCAAGGCCCGCGGGAAGGGGTCCGTAGGATACCCTTCCATTTCAACAGCCCTTTTGAGGGCTAGCTGACCCCATTGCACGAGGGGGTCGTGGTATGGCGGGCCTGCAAGGCCCGCGGGGAGGGATTCGTAGGGTTCCTCCCACCTCAACAGCCCTTTTTAGGGCTAGCCGTCACTCCCGGTACCCCTCTGCTTTAGCAGAGGAGACATGGGAGAGGCGACGGGATCCGTAGGATCCGGGGACGGGTCGGCCTACTGCTCGCGCAGGGGCTGACGGGCATCCGTGCCACCGTCGGCGTTGGGAGAGCTGGCCACTCCCCCGCATCGCGTAACCTCCGAGATATCGACAACGACCTGAGTGCTAGCCACACTCGGGAACGCCGATATCCTGGAGGCCGCGGGGCTTGCCTTTATTGGCCGGCCCACGACAAGGAAAAGTCTGAAAACCCGACAGCGAAGTCGCTTAAAACCTGTGGATACCTGGGGACCTCCACAGTATGTACCCCGCTTCCTGGAATGGCCGTCACCCAGGGAGTGTACGTAGAACGGTTCTAATCGTGGGAACAACATGGAGTCTTTAAATTTAAAACAAAAACAAACCCAACCGAGTGAAATAGTCTGCACGGAGGTCGCGCAGCACAACGACACGAAAGTCGCGTCGCAAGCGGTGTCGGAGCAACCCGGCACCGCCATCGCAATTGATGCCAGGGGTCCCGGCCTGAAGGGTAGCCAGTCCCGGAAGGCCGGTGGAGAGAGGGACCTAGTCCCTCCCCCCCTGCCACCAGAGCACGACGCGGAAGACGTGTCCAAAACGGTGTCGGAGCAACCCGACACCGCCATTACTCTCGATGCCGGGGGCCCCAGCCTGAAGGGTAGCCAGTCCCGGAAGGCTGGAGGAAAAAGGGACCTGGTCCTTCCCCTTCCCCCCCTGCCATCAGATCCGGACGAGGAGGTCAGTATGACCGACTCGTCCACGACCAACAGCGACCAGGGAGAGAGTCGCTCTCCCCCGCCTAAATTTGTGGCGCTCAGCCGCCGCAAGACGCGGGGCGGCAAAAGGGCTGCCCCCAGAACGCGCACCCCGGCCCCAGCCCTGAAGGGTGTCATGGCGCCGCCGAGTTCCTCCTCCTCGGCGGCGCCCCTGCCTTGTGCCGGTGACAGCACCTCTACTGAGGTAATGGAGGCCCTGAAAGGACTCGCCAAGGCCCAGACTGGGGCAATGAAGCCGGAAGAGGAACGGCTCATGAGGTCGACGCTGCGTCTTGTTGAGCAGTATAACCTGCTCAGGGCGCAGCTAGACAGTGCGCGCAAGGAGCAGGCTGAGCTCGGCAGGCGGCAGGCGGCACTGGCCGCCGAAACTGAACGGCAAGCGGCGGAATACCGCAAAGGCATGGCCAAGATGGCGGCTGAGATGGTGGCGCTCCAGGAGGGCATCACCAGCCTACCGGGGGAGCCCATGACCCGTTCAGCGCGGCGGAGGGTCGGAGCGCTGCCGAAGCCGTCATCGGTGCGGTCGCGGTCGAGGTCGCCGGTGCGGCAGGAGTCACCGCCCCTGGTGCAGCCGGCGCCACCGACGTCACCGGCACCACCGCGTTTGCCACCGCCGCCGCTCCCGCCGCGCTTAGCGGTCCCGCGGCCGCCGCTGCCGGCGCAGCCGAGGCCGACGTTGCGGCTTGCCCAGCCGCAGCCCTGGCAGGCGCAGGCGCCTGTGCCGGCGGGGTCCGCGAACGCGCTGGAGGCCTGCATGGCGGCAATGGCCGCCATGGAAGCGCGGCAGGCGGCGCACGAGGAGCGGTCGCGGATTTGTCTGGAGGCCATCATGGACTCCATCCGCCGTCCGCCCCTGGCGCCACCCACTACTGGAGGGTACGCCGGAGCTGTGAAGGGGGGCGCCACGCGCAGTGCTACCACTGCGGCTGTCGCTGCTCCTGCTGCTGCTCCGGCACCTATCGCCGCGCCAGCCGGGGGTGCCCAGAGTGCGCGGGGCGCCCAGGTTAAGGGCAAGGGAAAGGGGAAGGGCAAGGGGAAGTCGTCCCCAGCCCCAGCCCCAGCCCCAGCCAAGGTTCTGGCCACGGCATTAACATCGGCGGGTCCGGCTGCCTCCACAAGCTCCGCACCGGCAGGGGGCTGGGAGGTAGTGGGCGAAGCCAAAAAAAGGCGGAACGCCCGCAAAAAAGCAGCCAAAAGGGCCAAGAAGGCCCAGGCTGCTGCGAGGGGAGCGCCAGGAGCGCTGCGCGTCCCCCGCACCACCGCTGTCGTCTTAACGATGACACCGGAGGCTGCGGAGAGGGGCGTGCAGTACACTGCTCTAGTGAAGCAGGCGAGGGGCCTCATCGATATGAGGGCCCTCGACGTGGCGGGGACCCTCCGAGTGACACACACTCGGACGGGTGCCCGGCTTATCCACGTCCCTGGTGCTTCGAGCGGTCCTAAGGCTGATGCCATAGCGGCTAAGCTGAGGGAGACGCTGGATGCAGCCGACGTCCGGGTGTCCAGGCCCACCAAATGCGCAGAACTGCGCATTTCGGACCTGGACGACTCCATCACGGCCGAAGAGATTCGGGTCACCGTGGCGGAGGCCGGGGGCTGCCCCCTGGAGGCGGTTAAGGTCGGAGCTATACGCTACGGCCGTCGCGGACAGGGGGCAGCAGTTGTCGGCTGCCCCATCGCAGCAGCTGCAAAGGCTGCCGAAAGACGGGTCCTCGCGGTAGGCGGCGTTGTGGGAGTCCGGGTACGGCTCCTGCAGGCTCGGCCGGACAGGTGCTTTAGGTGCCTGTCGGCCGGCCACGTAGGCGTGCAGTGCAAGGCGGAGGTGACGGTCGGCGACCGTTGCTTCCGCTGCAGCCAACCCGGTCATAGGGCCGGTAATTGCGAAGCTCCGCCGCACTGCTTCAGGTGTGCGGCGGAGGGCAAGCCGGCCGACCATAGGGTTGGCAGCAAGGCCTGCACCCGCGGGGAGCCGCTGCCGCGAGGCGGGCGTTCCGCCAACGGTTCGGTGCGGGATGCGGAGATGGTTCCATAATGGATCCCCAGCTCCGCATCCTGCAGGCGAACGTGGGCCACGGTGTCGATGCTCAGGCCCTTCTGCTCCAGAGCATGGCACAGTGGTCCATACACGTCGCCGCTGTCGCCGATCCATACACTCACCGGCCCCTCGGGCCCGCCTGGGTGGTCGACCTGGATGGATCGGCGGCACTGGTGCATAACGCCGCTGCGGGTGCCCCTCCCCTTGTAGTGATCGCAAGGGAGCATGGCATCGTAGCGGCGCGTGTCGGGGAGATTGCGGTCGTGGCCGTTTATCTCACGCCGGGGTCACACCGACTCATCGGGCAGTATCGGCGGTCGCTGGAGCGGCTGACCGACGTCGTCAATGCCTGTACGCCTCGCCCGGTTCTTGTGCTCGGGGACTTCAACGCCTGGTCTCAGGCCTGGGGTTCCCGGCGCACGAACGCGCGGGGCAGGGCTCTGGAGAGCTGGGCCGATTCCCTCGGCTTAGTTCTCCAGAATCGCGGGGCCGAAGCCACGTATGTGGGCACCTTTGTGGCGGGGGAGCGCAGGTCGATCATAGACCTTTCGTTCGCGAGCGCTTCCCTGTCACTCCGCGTGCGGGACTGGCGTGTCGCCGTGGAGGTGGAGACACTATCGGATCACCGATACGTTCGGTTCGATGTCTCCCCTCCTGCGGGTGATGCGCCGGTCATATCGGCCCAACGCGAGCCGCGCTGGGTGTTGGGGCGACTGAATCGGGAGGACCTCCTGGAGGCCGCCATCGTACAGGCCTGGGCCATTGCGCCGGACAGGCCTGTCGACATAGACGATGAAGCGGCCTGGTTCCGGGAGGCCATGACACGGGTCTGCGATGCGGGTATGCCTAGGGCTCCAGCCTATAATCCGAGGCGTCGGGTCTACTGGTGGAATGCGGAGATCGCGAGGCTGCGTCAAGCCTGCGTGATCACGCACCGCCGGTGGGCTCGACTCCGTAGGAGGCGTAGCCGTACCGCAGATTCGGAGCCCCGACTGGCGGAGCTTTACGAGGGATACAGGGAGGCCCGGAATGCCCTCCGAGCGGAGATCAAGCAGTCTAAGGCCGCTTGTTACCGGGAGCTCCTGGAGACGCTGGAGCGGGACCCATGGGGGCGGCCTTACCTTATGGTAAGAGAAAAGCTGCGCCCCCGGGCCCCTCCGCTGACCCAGGTGCTCGAACCGGCTCTGCTCGGAGGAGTGGTGGAATCCCTGTTCCCGGCGCGAGCGGAACATGTTCCGCCGCAGATGGCTCCGCCGCCTCGGTCGCCTACGGCACCCAGTACGGCGCCCAGTGCGGTGATTGACGACGACGTGCCCGAGGTCACTTGGGTAGAACTAGAGCTGGCGGTGCGAAGGCTGAGAGCCAAGAAAAACACCGCCCCGGGACCCGACGGCATTCCAGGCCGCGCGTGGGTCCTAGCTCTAGGGGAAGACGGTCTCGAACCCCGACTGAGAGGGTTCCTCAGCGCATGTTTGGAGCGGGGCCAGTTTCCGAAGATGTGGAGGACGGGGAAACTGGTCCTCATCCGCAAGAAGGGACGCCCGGCGGACGAGCCGTCCGGGTACCGGCCCATAGTGCTGCTCGACGAGGTGGGCAAACTCTTCGAAAGAGTAATTGCCAAGCGCCTCGTCGAGCATCTCTCTAGAGTGGGGCCGGACCTGGCGAATACCCAGTTTGGGTTCCGCCGGTGGCGTTCCACTGTGGATGCCATCATGCGTGTGAGGACTCTGGCGGAGGATGCGGTTGCCCGGGGCGAGGTGATGTTGGCGGTGTCCTTGGACATCTCCAACGCCTTCAACACCTTGCCCTGGAGTTGCATCAGGGAGGCACTCGTGTACCACGGTGTGCCTCTCTACCTCCGCCGCATAGTCGGGGCTTACCTGACGGAGAGAGCCGTCGTCTACCCGAGTTCGACCGGAGTCGGTAGGCGTGAGATGTCGTGCGGTGTTCCACAGGGATCGGTCCTGGGGCCGTTACTGTGGAACATCGGTTACGACTGGGTGCTTCGCGGTGACTTCGCGTACGGTGCCACCGTCACGTGTTATGCGGACGACACGCTGGTGACGGTGAGCGGGTCTACGCACCGCGAGGCAACCCTGAGGGCCACGACCGCGGTTGGCCAAGTCGTCGAGCGGATCCGGCGGCTGGGTCTCGAGGTGGCTCTGCACAAGTCCGAGGCCATGTTCTTTCATGGTCCTCGGCGCAGGCCAGGCCCGGGAGCCAGCCTTACAGTGGGAGGCACTCCCATCGACATCAAGCCCCAGCTGAAATACCTGGGGCTCGTGCTTGACGGTCGATGGGACTTCGGACAACATCTCCGAAGCCTGCGCCCCAAGTTGGTCACCACGGCGAATGCCCTGAGTCGGCTGTTGCCCAACTTGAAGGGCCCAGGGGCCTCCTGCAGGAGACTCTACGCGGGTGTCGTGCGGTCCATGGCCCTATATGGGTGCCCCGTGTGGGCGGACACCCTGGGGGCCAGATTCCTGCCTCTGCTCCGTACGGCGCAGAGGACGATGGCCTCCAGGGCCATCAGGGGATACCGCACGATATCCTTCGAAGCGGCGAGTCTCCTGGCCGGATCGCCACCGTGGATCCTGGAAGCGAGGGCCCTTTCGGCACTATACCAGTTCCGAAAGGAGGCGCGGGAGCGGGGATTCGATCCCGAGCCCGAGGACATTCGGGCCGAGAAATCCCGGCTCCACCAGGTCATGGTGGCCGAGTGGGAGCGACGACTTGGGCAACCACGCGCAGGGCACGCCGTGATTGCGGCGGTAAGACCCATCATGGGGGAGTGGCTAGAGAGGCCACACGGGAGCCTCTCGTACCGTCAGACGCAGATGATAGCCGGGCACGGTTACTTCGGGCGGTATCTGCATCTGATGGGTATTGAGCCAACGCCCGAGTGCCATCACTGCGACGCGAGCGTGGACTCGGGGCTGCACACGCTCACCGAGTGTCCGGCGTTTGAGACGCCGAGGCGGGAGCTTGTGCAGGCCCTGGGGGTGAGAGTGCTCACGCTCTCCACCCTGCTCGCGGCGATGGTCCGCTGCGCGGATGCGTGGGCGGCCAGCGCCTCTTTCTGCGAGCAGGTCATGCTCGCGAAGGAGACAGCAGAGCGGGCGCGGCGCGGTGAGCGAGAAAGACTCGCTGACATCGCTGCTCGCGCCCGAAGGCGGCTCGGGCGTCGGAGGGCGCTTACAGACCTCCGCCCCCCATGAGCGCGGGCCTGAGGGTGACGGGTGGAGCCACCCGTCACCCTAGCAGAAGCAGGCCACGGCGGCGGCGCGCATCGTAGGACGATGCGCGCCTCCCCACACCGGGGTTGAGTCGGGGACGGCGTGGTCCCCACCTCCCGAGGAGGGCCAGACCGAAAGGGATGGCCCTGGGTCAGCCGGGGTGCGAGGGATATGCCGCAAGGCAACCTCACCTTCGGCCTAGCACCACGACCCACAGACGGCGTGCGGTTTAGTCGGTTCGAGTCCGACATAACCCACCCCTCCGGCTCCGGAGGGGCGGGTATCCGTGGGGATTTCCCGCACGTAAAAAAAAAAAAAAAATGTGACGATGACGTGGACATATAACTAAGGTCATACTTATATATTATATATTATCTATTTAATCGACTATTCATTTTACTTATGAGTAAAAACTAAGTATTTGTTAATATTATTTTATTATCCCTAAAAATCATTACTTTACAAAGACGTGCATAAATGTTTTGTCATTTTATTAAATATTTGTTATCTATTTAATTGTCGATTCGTCTATTCATTTTATTTATATTTATTAATAGTATTTAAAATAAACTGTATAAATATATCATTTAGATATTCATACCATAATAATTAAATTGATAATAATTAATTTAATGTCTTATTAATTTTTATGTCCTTACATCTTTTCATTCTTCCTTACATCATCTTTATGTCCTTATTTAAAGTATTTAGTTTGTAAACTATGAAATAAAACGAATGAATGAACTAAAGTTTATGCTTTATTTTAATTTTATTATTAACACCGATATCGTCTTTTCGGTTGATTTCAGCAGCCTTGGACACGGGTCATAAAATGTGTCTGAATCACAATTTCTTCTTCGTGTGGTGACGGAAAAAAATACAAGTTTCACTACCTCATCTAATCCGAAGGGTGTCGAAAGAACTTGAAATAAAAACCCTGTACCCAATGATGTACCTAGAAACTGTAGATGCATTGTCCGGACTCTAAAATTGCGACATAAAAACTTTGGTCATCATTTTATGCACCAAGCAGTTGTCTCCTCCGTGGTGAGGGACATGTCCTTTATGTCCTTTTGGACGGTCGTTAGCCAGGTGGCCAGAGGTCTTCCTCGTGGTCGATTGCGTCTTACGCAAGATAGGCACTTTTTAACAAGATAATCGTCAGGACGGCGCATGTGTCCGTACCATCTCAGTCTGGTCACTACCATTTTATCGGCTATGGGTGCCACCTTCAGGCTACCTCTAATGTATTCGTTTCGAACTTTGTCTTTCATTGTGACGCCTGCTGACCATCGTAGCATTCGCATTTCGGCTGTATGAAGTTTTTGTGTGTGGGTTCTTTTAGCTGTCCAGGTTTCGCTGCCATATACTAAAGTAATAATAAAGCAGGGACGCGACAGTGCGCTATAAAAAATACGTCTTTAGTAATAAATTCATGATTATAATATTATTATTGATACAAATAATAATATACGAATTATTAGTAGGTAGCTATAATTTTTGAAGTGAAAACTTCTTTAGCGGCGTTGGATGGGTGTAAAATGTTAAGGAAGCGTCAGGATTAGTTGACCTTTGAACCGTAACCGACGACTGACGTCATACAAGATTAGGTACAGACTATCTATTTTGCATGTTACGATAGATAGCGTCGTAGCTTAAACGGTAAGCACTTCGACTGTAAGTCCTTATAGTTTCAAATAGTATCAGGTTCAAACCACCTAGCCTTCTGAAACTTTTTGTGACTGTTTTTTTCGTTTTGTATATTATTACTTTTTATGATTATTTTTTCCTTCTGTAATCTATTACTTGTTGTGATTATTTTTTCTTTTCATAATTTATTAATTTCTTCTGACAGAAAATTAGCAGAAAATAAGTGATAGGTTCTATGATTAGCGCTATATTATAGGTATGGTATGTTCTTTTTTATCTTTTTCTATGTATATAACGAAGAAAGAAAAAAAGAAAATGTTTTCACTTCTGCCGGCACTCCCAGAGTGCAACCCGTCTTTTTTTTTTTTGTACATTTAGTGTTTGCGCCATTTTTGAACGCCGCCATGTACTGGCGTGACGTCTGTTTATAATGATTGCCTGTACCAACCCATTTGGCAAGCGCGGATACAGTAGTCCAATACCTCCCAACATTGGGAGAGGCCTATGTCCAGCTGTGGACTACAATAGCCTATTGATTGATCTCTTGGCCTATTCCGGTAACTTTACACGCCTTGCTCTTGATTGACGACCATGTGTAATAGTTAATTGTATCACACGCAATATCTAATGTCATGTGCGTGTGATACAAATATACGTAGTTAATATTATCTATTCTATGGTATACCATAGAATAGATAATATTAACTACGAGTATTAACTAGACACTAGGAAACCAAATAATGACAGCAGATAGGTACATTGTTGTAACTCTTTACTGAATACAGTGAATACTTTACCCAATATTTGGTTATTTATTATCGTGTGTAAATTAGCAATTTTGTGCAGTTTGAAAATTATTCTATGTTTTTAATTTCTGACAACGCATTTCTTTTTCAAGAATGCTAGTAAACAAAATTTCTTGTATTCTCGTTAAAGACGTTTTTGGTTTGTAGTTAAATTGCTTGTGTTAGCAGTGGTTTTATGTCGTTAGTGTAATAATAGGGTTCGAAACTAACTCTCAATCATTAACTAATTTATTCCGTGCCCTTATACTGCCGATGCTTTCTTATATTCACCCAAAGGCTAGCCTGCTAGACGGCGTTAATGCATGTCCACTATTGTTACTGTGTTTATTTTTGAGTAGGTATTACTTATTTAGCCCATTTTGTCTTACTAGTAGACAAAGGGATGCCCGAAATCTTACCAGTTTTTCTATATTCCACCAATAGCCGGTAGCTTAGTAGTTAGTTAGTAATTACGGTTGCTAATATTCTTTTGAAAAAGAAAATCTGGGACAAGAAAATCGATTTCTTCCCGCCAATTATTTACTTTTGGTACCTACCTAATTAGAGCGAGTTAACAAATATTTTTCTTTCTTTACTGCTCATTCCAAAACTGCAAAAAAGTACGTTTGTAAAACTAATCAGAAATATATCCTTATGGATAACAAAACGTTGTATTGTGTTTTATAATAACGAGTCATTAAGATAAGAATGGGCTGTAACGTGATATGAATGAAGACATTTACTGATTTGTGCGGGCGTACCTATGTACTTAGCTGGTTTATTTATGACTCCCGATAAATTTTAGTAACGTGGGCAACCCTTTTTCCGCGTCTCTCATGAACAATTTGTGCTGTTTGGTTTCTCCAGCACTAACGGGCCAGGAAGTCGTGGGAACGTACCACCCTCGTCATCCTCATACTCTTCGTCAGATTTCCGAGATGCGCCCAAAGGTGGCACTTCAGAGCACGAATCCCGCTTATTCTGTTGACTTAGTATGTTGCTTGCTATTTTTCATGCGAAAATCCCCACAGACGGCGTGCGGTTTAGTTGCTTTGAGATATAACCTCCCCATCCGGCTCCGGCAGGGGTGGTATCCGGGGGGTTTTCCCGCATGATAAAAAAGAAAAAAAATTTGCCCCCATCGGTGTGGGAACTACGGTGTGCCCATCTTGCACCGCTAGGGGGTCTTGATCTTGCTTCTGTTAGGGTGATAGGCGATATCACGTGTCACCTCGGGCCTATTCTAACCCTAAGAGGGAAATCTACGTCAGGACTGCGTTCACTGTTTAAGAAGTGTCCAAATTACAGGTAAGAATGGCTTGTGTCTCGAAGATGCTGGTAGGGCCTTAAATATCTGGGAAGGTTAAGGGGGTAAATCTTTATCTAATGTTTGATAAAAAAATACTGGTAGGTAAAATGAGTTACACGTATTCGTACTAGTATTCTAATTACTTAATTCCTTGTAGTAAATTAAATGCTTGTCTTAGGAGTAAGTAGGCTAATGATGTTGTGCATAGTGTGATAGTGGAAATTGGGATCAAGTTCAACTAAACTGGATTTCCACGTGTTCCACATGATAACGTTATTTGGTTCAACTTGATCGGGGTTTGCTCTTGGAATATAGTACTTATTTAACTTAAACATCTAGTACTTAGAAGAATTTTTTAATATTTCTTTGAATTATTTTCTAACTAAATCTTTGATAATAAAAAAATAACAGTTATAAATAAATAAAATTTGAAACTATTATCGCCTTTAGGACCGTTTAAAGTTATATTTTAGACACGTTTAAATAATCCACTTGGTCATTAATAATGAATTAGTACGTGTCGGTCAATCTTCAGTTATCCATATAAATAAAGTGGGGTAATAGTGTTTGCAAGCAACAATAAAAAAATGTAGTGGGTAAGTGTTGAATAAAACGTAGGTTCAAATAATTTTAATCACCTTTTGCTTCATGACGAAACGATTGAAATGCACCATTACTGAATTATCCACACAACTGCGCATAAATATGCCTGCATATTGTTAAATATCACTGAATCAACCACTTTAATTAAATCACTTCCATGTATTGTTAATATATTTTTTTAAATTATTTTGTTCGTTCAAAAATATCGATTTTTCATAGACAACAAAGTTTTGGCGCGCCGTAAATGGCAGTAAAAATGTCATTTCGTTGGACGAGTATCCGCGACAAGTAAGAAATGCTGACTGACGCGGTTACTAGAAGATCAGCGTTTTTTAAATAATCACGCTTCGAAATTATGAGTTCTGATGCGGAGTCGTTATTCATGTCATTAGCATTTTAAGAGCACATATGCATGAAAAATGATTAAGATTTGATTTCATGAGTCTGAAGTGCGAAATGTGGGTGTTGATATACCTCTGCCTACCCTTTAGGGCATTTTAAAATAAGGATTATGTAGTTTGTTATGTACCCCTACGACAGGAAAGGATGAAACAATAGAATCGTGGATCTCTGGAAATAAGCCTAGTGTTTATATTGTGTCCTTACTACAACAAATTTTTAATAAACAAATAATATCTTTGGTATTCATCTTGGGGTGTGCTTCAGGGATCCATACTGGGTTCTTTACCGATTTTAGGGTTAAGTATCCAAAGGGTAAAAAAGGAACCCTATTACTAAGACTTCGCTGTCCGTCTCTCCATCCGTCTGTCACCAGGCTGTATCTCAAGAACCGTAATAGCTAGACAGTTGAAATTTTCATACATTGTGTATTTCTGTTGCCGCTATAACAAAAAATACCAAAATCAAAATAAAAATGATAATTAAGAGTAGCGCCCATACAAAAAAGGTGACTGTTAGCCCTTTTTCATACCCATTTTCAGTCGCCGAGCTAGATCTCAAGAACCGTAGTAGCTAGACAGTTGAAATTTTCACAGATTGTGTATTTCTGCTGCCGCTATAACGGAAAATACTAAAAACAAAATAATAATGATAATTAAGGGGGGCTTCCATACAACAAAAGTTTTTTTTTTACCGTTTTTTGCTCGATAATAATAATGGTTACACGTAGACGCTAGAAATAATTACAAATTATAAAGGTTATAATAGGGGTTAAAATATGGAATTGCCGTTTCATTGTAATAGGTACTTCGAATTGACATAGAACCTTCATGGTTTGAGATTTTTGAGTGAAACTTTTTCCACATGGTACCTATGTAGTTCTTCATTTAAAAATGTGCAACATTCGATTATCGACTTTCAGTTGTTTTTTTTATTCAGCTTAGACAAGAAAGATGGATACTTCGAAAATTCGAGTGATTTTTGAATACGAGTTCCGACGCGGAACTAACGCGGCAGAAACAGCTCGCAATATCAATGTTGTGTTTGGAGAGGGGACTGCTAATGAACGCACCGTGCGATTTTGGTTTAAACGCTTTCGTGATGGAAACTTTGATTTGAAGAACGAACCAAGAGGAAGGCCGTCCACACAGGTGAATAACAATGAATTGAAAGACATGGTGGAAGCCGATCCGAGCCAAACTACCCAGGAATTAGCTGCATGGTTTAACGTTACCTTACCAACAATATTGACTCATTTGCGTCAAATCAATAAAATAAAAAAATGTGAAAAATGGGTACCTCATGATTTGACTGATCTGCAGAAAGAAATGCGTGTTGAAACTTGTGTTGCCTTGTTGAATCGATACAGAAATGAAGGAATATTGGACCGAATTGTGACATGTGATGAAAAGTGGATTCTTTACGATAACCGTAAGCGAAAAATGCAATGGCTGACCCCAGGTGAAACGCCACAACAGTGTCCTAAAGCAAAGCTTACCAATATGTTTGGTGGTCTCAGCATGGTGTTATTCACTATAGCTTTCTACGATCTGGTGAAGCAATAACGGCAGATGTCTACTGTGCCGAACTCCGAACAATGATAGCAAAACTAGCAGTGAAACAGCCCCGACTCATGAATCGATCTTCACCATTATTGCTCCATGATAACGCGAGACCTCATACAGCAAGAGAAACCGTTTTAACTCTACAGGAACTGCAATTAGAAACTATCCGTCACCCTCCGTATTCGCCAGACCTTGCTCCAACAGACTACCATTTTTTTCGTGATTTGGACAATTTTCTATGTGATAAAAAGTTTTCTTCTCAGGAGGCAGTACAAAATGCTTTCACACAGTTTGTCGAATCTAGATCACCAGAGTTCTATCGCAAAGGCATAAATGACCTTCCTACTAGATGGCAGCAATGTATAGATAATAATGGTAATTATTTTGATTAAATAAATACGTTAAATTAAAAAAAAAAAAACGAATTTCAATTTGTCAGTACAAATCGGCAATTTCATACTTTAACCCCCTAATATATTTACTTATAGCCTTTTTTCAGCTACGGAACCAAGTAAGCGAGTCCAACTCGCACTTGGCCGGTTTTTATTTTCTACAATTGATTTTGTTTACTACGTATGGGATTCACCATCTACCTGTGGAATTATTCTTGTATAACGCTTAAGTAGGTAATAAATTTCGTGCTTAAAAATAAAAAAAATATTTAGTTAACAAAAATATTAGTGACCAAAGTTTGTAATTTTCCCTCTAACTTCTTAATTAACCAGCTAAGCTAAATTTTGCTTGTGTTAGGAACGGGTTCACGTCATGTAGTGGCCGGGATTGGAACCTAGGACCTATCGATCATAAGGCTGACTCATTATACACTTAGCTACCGCCGCTGTATTCTTGCTCTTCAACAATAAAATTAGTCACACGTTTAACGTCATGCTTATATAGAGTGGTCTTATTCATTTTGATCACTATAGCGCCGCAAATTTCATAAAATAATTAACAAAAGACAGAAAAACACTTTTAAATACATCAATTATTTATGGATATTATGTATTTCAATGTAAAAAGGCTTGTATGGTTGTTGTACTATACCTAAGTTACAGTCTCTCCCCCTTCCTTCCCCCTTTTTATTTCATTTTTACCTATAGCTAATATTTTATAACCAGTTATGTATAATTTATCTGTATTCAATCACTACATAGTATAAAACAAAGTCGTTTTCTCTGTCCTTATATTCCTTTGTATGCTTAAATTTTTAAAACTACGCAACGGATTTTGATGCGATTTTTTTAAATAGAGTGGTTCAAGAGGAAGGTTTATATGTATAATACATGTTTAATATAGTAGAGGGTGCAGCGGGAACGGGATCTGACACCACGCGGGCGAAAAAATATTGGCGGTACGAAGTTCGCCGGGTCAGCTAGTATTAAATAAAAGAGTTTCTTAAATATTTTATTATTGAGCAATTTTTTTCACTGACTGTACATTATAGTTTAAAAAAAAATAGAATTGTTTGTTTATTTATTTATTTACAATGACTAGCTAACGTTATTTTTATGAATTAATTATCAGATGGTGTGCATCATTCCACGGTTCTTGATTGAAACATTGATTTGCCAAAATTAACAAATCTATATTTATCATTGGACTGTGATGTGTCAGTGTGCCAGTGTTACTCGTGTTAATGAATTATGAAAACAATAAATATTCCATTACGATACGAATCTAAAAGCACCTACAATTATTATGTGGCGGCGTACATTAAAATAGCTACATATAAGAGAAGGTAAAAGCACCAATGGTAGACAATGACCCAATATTGGTTGTGTTCATATAACTATTTACTTAAAAGAAATCTAATGACATGAATAACATTCAATTGGCGCCAGTTGTTTCTTAAGATATTTGTTAAGGGTAGTGTTTTTAATAGGTGAACTATTTTTAGTATGGATGTCATAAATATGTAAGTTATTAACATACGTATAGACTATAGTCGTATTTTATGGCTAGATTTTCTATTAGTTTTAAGTGATTGTTCACAATTGTTGTTTAGATTGGCATACTCGTGGTCCCACCAATTTTACCCCACCGTGCTTGTGGACCCACTACCGTTGGACTCGTGGTCCCTCTACTAATCCCCACTAACAGAAATAACTTCAGTCTGGACTCGTGGTCCCACCACGGTTCTCAATGTGTAAATATGCTATTATTGAATGGGTTTTGTGGTTGTGTGTGTGTTGTGTGTATGGGGATTGAATGGGTGTGGGTGGGTGCTTATTAAATGAGGAATCCATAATAATCTTTCACGCCTAAACCACTGAACCAATCCTGATGAAATTGGGTACAGAGGTGGATTAGAGCTCAGGAACGGACATAGGCTACCTTTTATCGAGAAAATAGGGATAGAAGAGGGGGGACGGGGAATAGGGTTAGAGGATGAAAGATTGACATTTTTGAAGATATACTGATATAAGTTGGCACAGAGATAGTAGAGCTTGGGAACGGATATGGCTACATTATATAGTAAGAAAAGGGTTTAAAGTAGGGAGGGGTAATTGGGCATGAAAGTTAGTATGAAAATTTGTTATTTTTAAGTCGCGCAAAAAATGAGTAAATAGGGGATAAATAGTATGATTTTTTTAAAGATCTCCAGATGAAATTTAGTACAGAGGTGGATTAGAGCTTGGGAATGGACATAGTCGAGTAATGAGCCAAATATAGAGGCGAGTAGAGATCGTTATAGGGGCGAGTGGATAGGCGTGTAGAGGTCAAATATAAAGACGAGTGAAGTCGAATACAGGGGCGAGTAGATATTTGACTAGAGAAGCCAGTGGAGAGACGAGTATAGAATCAAATAGAGTCCAGTAGAGAGTCGAGTAGAGGCGAGTATAGAGGCGAGTAGACAGGCAAGTGGGAAGGCGAGTAGAGAGGCGAGTAGAAAGTCGAGTAGAGAGTCAAATATGGAGGCGAGTAGAAAGTCAAATAACAGGAGCGAGTAAATAGTCGAGGCCAAAGTTGAGTAGAGAGGCGAATTCGATGCTCAACAGCGTCGGCTCAACACTAAGCGATAACCGACATTCACGCGGGCGAAGCCGCGGGCACCATATATATATTATGGTAGCTTTGTTTTAAGATACAATAAAAAGATAATAATAATTATAATAATTGTTTATTACCACAAAAACAAAACAAGAAAAAGCCATATTTTGTGATCTACACATTTGATTGTGGTACGGGTTAATTATGGTCAGAATAATCAATACTTACCTTACATAGGTTACGATTAATTATTTTACCTTAATTCGTTTAAGAAACCGCCAACACTCATTTCATTTTTTACCAGTTGCATTTGTGCATGTAATATTATTTCGTCTGTTATTATTTGTGTTCTTGCTCTTTTATTTTCTTTAATATTTTCGTTTGCTATTTCTCTGATGACTGTAAGAAATTTTAATACTGTGTTATAGTTTTTATTTATAGCTTTGTTAAGTTTAGAATTCCATCCTTCGCATACGTTATTAGTTCTATGACGTTCATCTGCAATTGACCATTCCTTAACAAATTCTTCACTCTTAAAAAAGTAATTCTCCATATATTGCATAAATTCGTTAATTTTATTATTATTTAAAATCAAAATCTTTTGTTTAATGGATATATAACCTTCTTCTATTTTGTCATAAGGTAAAAGTGGGAGAACAGAACATAAGCCAACTATTCGGTTATATATTTTTCCTTTGAGATTCAGTTTTTTATATTTTCTATATATTGTTTGCTTGTAGTGAAAAAAACATCTTTTAATAATAACAGTAGGAAATATCTTCTTTAGAGCATTAGAAGTTGCGACTTCGAAATCAATATGTACTTTTTTTGGAATCCATTCCGGGGTTCTGGTGTGTATCATATCAAATAATGCAGTGTATGAGTTTTCCGTTTTGTTACTCATGAGAGCGAAAAATAATGGGACGACTTTTGTTGTTTCGGTAGTACTACCCACGTCTCCGTGTATAACCAGCAACTGATAAAAAGGCTTTGGTGTACTTTTGAATGTTGCGTCTATAAAATATTCATTTATAGCCGGTAATAACTCCGTTTTAGTAGAAAATACTATGATTCGAGTTTCATCAGTACTATAATCTCCTAACAGAAATGTTTGAAAAGTGGTAGGAACTTCTACATCGTGGATATCGTTGTAAATTAACTTATTAACTTGAAGTTGTTGTTTTCTTTTTTTGTACAGCAAACATTTCGTATTCTCAAAATTAGGTACTTTAGTAACGAAATGGATACCGTCATCCAACACAGAGTCGAAATGCCTTTTAAAAATTTTTGGAATTGGTTCTGGGGATGTAGATGCCTCTTGCTTAATTTTTTCCATTATCAATGCCACTTTGTTTTTAGGCTCATCTGGAATACACTCTCTTTCATGCATAACTGTTTTCAAAATCTCCCCCCTCTAAAATATAAATTAAACGACTACATTAAATTGTACCTAAAAAACCTCAAATGCGAGTAGATAAATGTGATTTATTCCCAACGGACCCCGGGTATCTGTCCCCTCACGGGGTCCGTTGGGAACTGAAGATAATTTCAAGGGACCCCCTCGCCAAGTACATGGGGTCCGTTGGGAAAAGTACGTGGGGTCCGTTGTGATAGCTGCGCAATTCGACTTGGTTAGGTTAGGTTAGAAGGCTAATGCGGGAGCGGAGCGTAGCTCCCGCATTAAGCCTTCGTGGTTATTTTTTTTATAACCGTGCAGAAATAAGTCATTTCTCTATTGTTTTTTAGTAACGGGGAAGAGAGTGGGGGTCTCTAGGGAATTCTTTTTCCCAACGGACCCCATGTACTTGGCGAGGGGGTCCCTTGGACATGAAATTATCTTCAGTTCCCGACGGACCCCGTGAGGGGACAAATACCCGGGGTCCGTTGGGAATAAGCGATAAATGTGTTGAAAAAATCTAAAACATAATTACTTCAGTAATAGACCCAGGACATTTCGTTAGACGTTTTTTACTACAGTTCCAGATAGTGCTCGCATTCTTGTAAGTTTTATGTCGATAATATTGATAGCCCCCATGCAATAATATTTTTCCTCGCTTTCTCTTAATTACTGTAAATGATGTATCCATATTTTTGTTTAGATAATAAAGAAAATACCTATAGGATTTATAACTAAAGATCACTCAATCCAATTCAAGTACTTTGAAATAACTTACACTTCAAACTATGTGACAGCTACCATCCAAAGATAATGATATATTTGTAAGCGGCCGGTACTCACCATTTACAACTTTATACCTCATTTGAATATGATGTACCTATAGTACTATTATCTATTCTGTGCCTATAGGTATGAAAGAGCATTTGAAGTCGGTTGGGGGGTAGCCTAGTGGTATGGGTAATGGACTGCTGAGACGAGGTCTCGGGTTCGATCTCAGGTATTCCATGGCACACACCAATGACTTTTCGATGCTTTTCGAAGTTATGTGTGTATTTATCGCAGGTTTATAAGTGCCCGGTTAATGGCAATGGGCTCGCCACCTATTACATTGGGACCTAAACATAAAACTGGCGAAATGTGGGTGCTAGCACCTCTGCCTACCCCTTCGGGGATAAAGGCGTGAGCTTATGTTATGTTATGTGGAGGATTTTTTTAGCATAGTGGGATTACAAGTAGGTATCTACGGTAGAAGGTGGGACCACGAGTCAAACAATATACGTATGACTCGTGGTCCCACTATTTAGTGGAACCACGAGTCAAGCAATACACGTATGACTCGTGGTCTCACTAAATAGTGGGACCACGAGTCATTAGTTTTATGATAGTGGGTCCACGAGCACGGTGGGACAAAATTGGTGGGACCACGAGTCATCACCCGTTGTTTACAACCATGAGTATAATAATTGTATTCAAAGTAAAAATGTGTTAATTTTTAACGATTTTATCTGCTACAGTTAATGTCTAAATTTTGTTGTAACAGTTATAAAGGACGTAACGACTATTGTTTAAAAAATATGTATAATTTTGTAGAGTGACGTTTAATTTGTCCTTATGTCCATTATATTATTGTATTTTAGACAGATGGAAATAGTGATTGCATAATAATTTAAATTAATAAGATTAAAAAATCAATAATCGATTAATGAAAATATAGGTACCTAACCTATCATGATTTTATGTGGAATTATTATTTATTATGTTATATTCATAATATTAAGCAGTAGATCTGGGTCAGCTGGGGTGCGAGGGACCTGTCGCCTGACAACCTCACCCGCGGTCTAGCACAACGACCCACAGATGGCATGCGGTTTAGTCAGTTCGAGTCTGACATAAGCTCCCCCTCCGGCTCCGGAGTCTGGGATTATACGTGGGTATTGCTAGCAATTATAGAAATGCGCTTACAATTTTATTGTTAGGCCCTTTCGGAGCACACGAAAATCCTTGCAATATTGTTTATTACTATTTTCAAAAATCTACAAATATATTATTATTTTAAATATCTGAATATTTTTAAAGTAAAGTTGGAGGCTATTATTTTGTAAATCATGAAAATTTCACAAGCACAATAAATATAAATTAACATTTTACAAAAATTAATCATCGTCTACTGGGTAGGTACCCTGTTCATCTGATGACGAATCTTCGCCGACATGAATAATGAGATATTGCTCTACCACATTATCAACAGCGATATCTCGTTCCCAGTCAGACAATATTATTAGTTTAGTCCTTGCAACTACACTTGCTCTATTTTCAGCACTGACGCGGCTACATGCATCATTCAGTAAAACCAGCATCTTATTTGCTGTAAAAGGTGGACTTGTATTCCGCCTTGCTGCGTACGTTTGCACATTTACCCATATCAATTCTATGGCGTTGTACTGACAGTGGTATGGCGGTAGTCTTAGTACTTTGTGCCCATGTTCTGCTGCTAGCTCGTTCACAACATATCTTGGTGGTTCCCGATTTACATTTCAACATAGACTCATCTACGTTGGTAATCTTTGGTTTTTTTTTTTCGATTTAAAAGACAATAACGCACCATCGATAAATCTTTTCATAGTGCCCGCGTGACAAAAATATAAGTCTTTCCCCTTTTCCGATTTCCGATTCCAATTCATTGGGTCACGAAGGGGAAGTGTGAAAATTACCAGGCCAACACTGACCTACTATGTGTATGTCGCCGCCAACTAGCTTAATCGGCCGTTCTATTAACTGCCTAGGCTTTTAACTAAACGGCGCCGTTCTATTAACGGCCTAAATGATATTAAAGTTTAATACAACATTTAATAACCTGGCTGGCTCATGCTTAGACCATTTGTAAGATAAGGCACCACCCCGAATTAAGACAAAAAATTACATACATACTCACGCCTGTAAATCCCCGGGGGGGTAGGATAGGTTTATTGAGATAGCTACGCAATGCGACTTGGATAGGTTAGGTTAGAAGGCTAATACGGGAGCGGAGCGGCGGCGCGGCGCGAATCTCCTGCATTAACCTTCGTAGTTATTTTTTTCATAACAATGCAAGTCATTTTCATAGCTGTTGAATTAAATGGCTAGGCAAGTAATTAAACGTCATCGATCCAAGCCATTTGCCTAGCTGTTTGATCAACTGGCTGAACATCATTCAGGCCGCTAACTGAACGGCACTGTTTAGTAAAGAGCCTAGGCAGTTAATTAAACGGCTGATAAAGCTCATTAGCGGCTACATATACCTAAACCTACACTATAATTTACCTACCTCAATCGTTAATTAGTATCTATTCGACACACCAGTTATTAGGTGTATGTTATGATTAGGACGTGTGCACAAATATGGAAATTCAACCGAAAAACAAAAAACTCGCGCATTAAGAATTCCATAAAATTGCGCATCATTCAACTATAGGTATGTGTATATACCTACATATAAAAAGGAATCCCTATTTCCCTTGGTCATGGTCAACGCCTGGACCGATTTCGCTAATTCTTTTTTTAGAATATTCCTTGCAGTAGGTACGAGGATGGTTCTTACGCAGAGAAAAAATAAAAAAGGGGTTAAACCGTCACAGAAACAGAATTCCACGCGGGCGAATCCGCAGGCATCAGCTAGTATACATTAGAGGAAGGACATGGCGGTATTTCCATCCAATGGAGCAGTCCGACTGGGGAAGTACCTCCTCCCTACAGAATACTGCGGTCATAATAACCTCGAGTTGTGTTCCTGGCGATGAGTAGGATATCCTGAGCTCACTAAAGAGTTTTTGTGTTGTCTGTCGGAAGACCAAAGGCTTGTCCTACTTTGTCTTCTGCACTGACGGCACTCTCCGTTCTTACAGGGTCCGCAGCACGAGTGTGAGTCTACTGATGTTACACATGTCCATAGGCCACGGTAACTACTTTCCATCAGGTGGGCCGTGTGCTCGTATACCACCTAAGTGGTATAAAAAAACTGGCATCCTTATCCTTTGCCCGTTATCTTTACTTCACTCTAACCTACCATCCAGCAGGGTGCAGTCGGCCCCCGATTCTGCTAATTTTTTGACATAAAAACACCACTGTCATACAGCTGACATTGTATAAAATGTTATTAAATTTTAAACTTTATACCTGAGAATTAAAGTCCAAAATGAAAAGAGAAGCGTTTATAACATACTTCAATCGCTCTACAAGATTGTCATTAAATTTTAGACTTTAACTGTATAGCAGTAAAGTCTAAAGTTAAATGGCATTGATTACAGTGTCAGAGGTAACGCAGTGGTTTTGCCATGAAAAAAATAATAGCAGAATCAGGGTCCTGGTTATTTAAAAAAAGTTTATGGCCACCATTGCAGCATTTCTATGTGTTGTGTCTAATAACAACAAAAAAAATAGTCTAATCTAGCCCTATACCAAATTTTATCAAAATCTGTTCAATGGTTTAGGCGTGAAAGACGGACAAACAAAATGACACACAAATTGATTATGATAGGAAAATAAAATCAAACCGATTCAAGCGGGGTTCACACCCCTATTTTTCTCTTAAAGGGCGAATGCTTAAACCACTAAGCCCACCCGAACGGAGCGGATTCATTCAAATTTTAATATATATCCGTTTTTGAGGCGACGGTGTTGTAAGAGAAAAATCAAGTATTTGAGCCCCGCCTGAACTGACTCAATTTTTTTCTATCTTGATCAATTTGAATAGTAGCGAGCTAAATGCTTTTAAATTTAATTCAATTTATTTATTATTGGTAAATTGGTATCAAAAATGGCAAGCCTCATTCCTGAGAATATGGTAACGCAGTTTAGTTCGCCTAAAAAAAAGACGGGTTGCACTCCGGGAGTGCCGGCAGAAGTGAAAACTTTTCCTTCTTTCTTTCTTCGTTATATACAGAGAAAAAGATAAAAAGAACACACCATGCCATACCATACCCATAACAAAGCGCCAATCATAGAACCTATCACTAATTTTCTGTCAGAAGAAATTAATGAATTACAAAAAGAAAAAATTATCACAAAAAGCAATATTGCACAATAAATAAATATTGCACAACATTTCACACAACGCTATCTAGACCCATGGTAAGCATAGCTTAACTAGCTTGTGTTATGGAATCTAGAATGCGGATAAACATACTTAGATACTTTTTTTTTGTAAATACATACATATTATACATAGAAACATAGAAACACCCAGACCAATGCAAATATACATATTCATGCATACAAATATTTGCACTGAGCGGGGATCGAACCCGCGCCTTCTGCGTAGCGGCCGCGTTCACTACCGCCACGCCACGGAGGCAATAAATTACAAAAAGAAATAAGATATATTCGAAAAACCTTTTTAAAAACAATCTTTTTTTTTTCTTGCATTGTCATCCGAACTGAACGTGCATACCAAATTTCAGCTCAATCGGTTGAGGGCAAGTGCCTTAAAATTGAGTTGTAAGATTCCACCCGAACAAACATACATTGCAAGTTAAATAAAAGCTTGTAAAAATAACCACAAAAAGTAATAAATTACAAAAAAAAAAAAACAAAACGTAATAAATTACAAAAAGAAAAAAATAATCACAAAAATTTCAGAAGCCTAGTTCCGAACCCGGTACTATCTGAAACCATACGGACTTACAGTCGAAGCGCTAACCGCTCAGCCGAGAAGCCACTTGAGGCACCTAACAAAATGAACAATTTGTACCTGTTGTAATGTTGTATGACGTCAGTCGTCGGTTACGGTTCAAAGGTCAACTAATTCTGACGCGCGTTTAACATTTTTAACCCATCCAACGCCGCTTAAGAAGTTTTCACTTCAATAACAGTTCCTATGGTTAATGAAATCAACTAAGTACCCACTGACGCTGGTTATTGTGAAAACCCTTCGCGTACGGAATCCAAAAAATACTTACTTGCTCACGTTTCATATTGCTCGTCTACGCATAGTTAGAAATAGTTGTATAATTACAAAATTATTCGAATATGCACATAGCAATTAAGCTATAGATTGATTTGTTGATAAAAGGTACAGAGTCACAGTTAAAATACTAAATTATACCTACGAGCTGAGTCGAATGCCGTGCCGTGATATGAATCGTTTCGTATATTGAAATTCTTCAACATTTTTGTGAGTCAGGTATAATTATTGAATTGACAGCCTCGTGGCGGTAGTGAACGCGTCTGTTACAAGGGCGATTACCGCTCGGTGCAAATATTTGAATGCATGAATATGGTTATTAGCATTGGTCTGGTCGTGCCTCTGTGAGAGCACGTTAGCCGTCGGTCCCGGTTGTCGTACGAACATCTATGGTATTAGGAGCCCTAAAAATTCCAACAACTGGTGTAACTGTAATACTTAGCGATATGGGTTGTGGAGGTCAGATGGCAGTCGGTTCACGGAAAATATCGAAGATCAGGCAAACCCGCAGTTAGAATGGCAAAGCTGCTGACCCCAGAGTCCAAGGTGAAAAGCTTCGGATGCGGCTGAGATTTTTTTATACCGCTTGCTGGTAGAAAAGCACACGGCCCACTTGATGGATAGTAGTTACCGTGGCCTTTTGACGTGTGCAGCACCAGGGGAATCACACTCATACTGCTGACTCTGTAAGCACAGAGAGTTTCTGTGCCGTCAGTGTAAAAGAAAAAGCAGGACTAGCCTATGGTCTTCCCACTAACAGCACAAAAGCTCTCCGGTGTTATATCAGGATGAAAAAAAATATTGTTATTGAAATACTGAGATAGAAGGACTATTGTACCTACATATGTGTATGTGGAGGAATTAAGAATGATGTTCCTCCAACAGGCAAGGTGATCACCGCGGCCAAAAGGTTGTTGTTGGGAATGTTGGGACGTAGTATGAGCGCGATTTCACATTCGCGATGCAGGATTTTAGTGACGTAGTCGAAGTAGTTCGGCTCACTGTCGCTAGATGGCACTGGGTACATGTGGAATCGCTACACGCATGTACGGTCAGCATCAGATCGATCTTCACTATAAAGTCTCAAGACTTATATGTTTTATTAATTTGTATTATATTAGTGTTTAAACTAAAGGTGTGTTCAAAATAACAGAACAATCAGACAACAGGAAGGGGGGAGGGGGGGACCAAGGCATTAAGTTCATTTTGAGTACTTTGTTCGTCAAGATTGATCTGATGCTGACTGTACCTAAGCGCCTATTTTTACCCTAATTGACAATTAGAAGTATACCTAGTAAGCTAGTAATATTAAAAAGGATGATTAAGTCAATACAGGGCGGCGGGTGGACGGATGCGAAGAGGTGGAATATTAGAACCGAGTGCAATCGTGAACACAGCTAGTCAATTATATCTATATATGCAGAACTGATTACTGCTAAATAAACCAGCGTAGTAGTGCTTATGAAATGCTATTTTTCGCGAGCATTGTGGTTTATATTGACCACAGTAGCAATTTATGGTTGCTACACGTTCCTACGTCGTGCTGCAATATTATCTATTGTGCGGTAAGATTACTTATTATATTACTTTTATGCTGTAATTAAACTGCATTGAGCATCATCATAAAGACGTTGTAATTCCTGATTGCATCCGGGGTCCTTTTATTAAGTGCGAATATCCTCGGAGCGTCGTCCGCTTTCTGGCTTATCCACCTCCATTTTGCATGGTTTTCTTGGGCATCCATTGTAGTAATGAAGCTCTATTGTCATGGATTTAAGTTACGTGAATTGGCTTTATGTTCTAGTACTGTTTTATGTAGAAGTACAAGTTTTTTGGATATGCAGGAGAGCGGAGTCTGGTCTCCAAAGTGCAGGCTTTGAATTGAGGTTATCGCTTAGATGAAGAACTTTTTCATTCATAATTTTAATCGAATTACTTAATTAATTTTTAATCAAAATTCAGTAAACATTGTCGATCGCTATGGACCTTAGACTTATACCTTATTATGATCTATGAATGGACATTGGACATTAAAGATTTATCGAACGCCATTTGAATTTTAAATAACTTTTACGTAGCTCTATTGAATTACAAATTATGGTATTAGTAACCAATATGCATATTTGTAATTCCATAAATCAACTGATTTTTTTTAATCTACGTCTTTTCATCAAGAAATTAGGTACACTGAATTCCATTACTATTCAACAAAGATTCCATACGAGGTACACTCAGGGTACCACCTGCCTCTAAAGGCGCCCACTCACTAACAGTTTACCGGACGATATAAATCTGTCAGTTAATCGCAATAACCCACACACTAACAGTTTCCTTAACGATTTTGGACTGACGATTACTACGATCCGATAGTGTGTGGCCGCCGAACGATTCCGGACAGTCCTAGGCCGTCAGGGCGAACGAGTATATGTCGAACGGCGGCCTGTCGATCGACGTTTCGTGTCAGCTGTTTTACGTAATAAACTTAGAATAAAACAGTGAATTAATTTTATTCTTTTGTCTGAAGTAATAACATTATGATGACATGTACCTACATCACTATTTTTTACTAAGATTTTATTCATTTTTTGTACATAATCGTCTATATTTCTTATGCACATAGTCCATTAGATTCAAAATGGTAACACCTATTTCTCACAATGATTAGCACGTCCTTATATAAGAATAACGTAGTGCAAGCTAGTTTCAACCTTATTGACATCACAACAAATATAGTTTTTTTCTTATTTTCGTGATCAGCAGCATTTATTTATGCGAAAAAACATGTAATTAAGAAAATGTCAATAAGGTCGAAAATCGCTTGCACTTTTTCGTAGTCTATATGTAACTGATATCAGACCATTACCGGCAGGCGATCGATCGTACGACCTAAAACTGACGACTCGCAACTGCTAGTGTGTGGTCGCAAAACTGACAACAGGGAATTGCCGGCAGGCCAAAATCGCTTTAGTGTGTGGGCGCTATCGGCTTAGGACTGCAGGCCGCCGGACAGATCAGGAACTGCAGGTGGACTGCAGGCGGACTGTTAGTGAGTGGGCGCCTTAAGAAAGCTGCTTAATTTTGTGAAGAACAGCAACAGTTGCTTTTTGCTGTTGACTGTACACTCATGGTTCCAAGCTGTTTCAAGGTGTACCTACGCGACCTAGACCGGCCAAGGGTGCTTTAGTACTAAGTATTATTCTATTCTGTGGCGCTAGTCCGCCTCTATCGGCAAAGGGAATGCAGACAAATATTTTTGGATGCATTTTTATTTTAGAACCAATGCACTTTAAATTACGTGATACTGATAAAGTATTCATGCATATTTTTGTACTTTTCTTTAATCTGACTCCTTCAACTCGAAGTCAAAGCTCAAATGCTCGTAGGGATATTATTTTCAGATCAAGAGAGATGGCCATGAGTCAACCTGAGAGCGAGGGATATGCTCTATTGCTACCTCACCTTTCGGCCTTGCCCTGCGACCCACAGACAGCGTGTGCGTTTAGTCGGTTCGAGTCCGACGCCCTCTGGCCCCGACGGGGGTGGTAACCGTGGGGATTACCCGCACAATAAAAAAAAAAGACGGGTTGCACTCTGGGAGTGCCGGCAGAAGTGAAAACATTTTCTTTTTTCTTTCTTCGTTATATATAAAAAAAAAAAAAGATAAAAAACAACAAACCATACCATACCTATAATATAGCGCTAATCATAGAACCTATCACTTATTTTCTACTAATTTTCTGTGAGAAGAAATAATATAAAAAAATAATCACAAAAAGTAATAAATTACAGAAAGAAAAAATAATCATAAAAGTAATAAATTACAAAAAGAAAAAATAATCACAAAAAATTTCAGAAGGCCAGGTGGTTTGAACCCGATACTATCTGAAACTATAAGGACTCACAGTCGAAGTGCTTACCGTTTAAGCTACGACGCTATCTATCGTAACTTGCAAAATAGATAGTCTGTACCTAATCTTGTATGACGTCAGTCGTCAGTTACGGTTCAAAGGTCAACTAATCCTGACGCTTCCTTAACATTTTATACCCATCCAACGCCGCTAAAGAAGTTTTCACTTCAACAATAAAATGGATATAATATTAGTCTTCTTAATTTTTAAAAACCCTCTTATGGTTATATATTTTTAGTGAGCGGTTATCGAACCTGTGATCTCTGAAGCTCATTAATTTATATACACCCTCCACCTTTTAACTGCACGTTTAATTTTACAGAAAAGTACGAAGAGTCTGTCTTAGAATGTGCAACGGTTTTAATGGCCCGACTTTAGGTACACGATTTGATTGAAAAAACTAGGTGTCATTACATTGATGATTACAAATTGACATGAACAGACAATCAAATGCTCTATACATTAATTCTTTCTATTTCTATTACCAGGATAATACTACTTACCTACTACAATTATGTCGTTTGTGGCGTAACTACAATATGATAAGAGGTCACGGGTTGACTTCTGCTCCATTCAAATTTGTGTTAGAATGAAGAGGCATAAATGTACATAAGTAGGTATAATATGGACCTACCTCGGATATCTGTGGACCTAACTGTCACAAAGTAGGTACCTCTTATGTTTATCCTGTTTTTAAGGTAATTATGAGAATAGCAGATTATGTTACAAGTGTGTAAAGTTGATGATTACCACTGAGGCGCTAAAGAGAGGCGTAGACGGTAATCAATAATACACAGGTGTATCATACGAAGTTTTTCATTTCACTTCTGAATATAATAAAATAATATTTTTGCCCTTGCAGTTTTCAGGTAGTAAACATTCCATAACGTTAAGGACTTCACATCAATCACATTATATATCGGACGTTGTACAGTATATGTAAATATCCGGCGGTGTACTACGTACATAAATCGTTTTTCAACACCCTTACTCATAAAGTGGTGTTTATCACATGGCTTTTACACTCATAAACTATGCTATTAAACACTTTGTGCTTTTTTTTCTTGATCGCTCTAGTGTTTTATTTTATATTAGGTATATAATTCCATCAAATTAAGTTGGTACCCCGCTGAAAGATATTATATATGCATTCTATTTGCTCTTAACTTAACTGGGTTATAGTTTTATTTTTAAATCTCGGAAAAGTTTTGGTTTAGATACCTACGTTTCGTTTCGACATGAGACTAAAAATAACACTATTTTTGTACAAAAAAAAAGTAGTGTACCACCTTGAATATGATAAATTTTCAACAACTTATTTACTTTAATTAATAATTCAACGTGAAACAAATTTATAAATACATAAAAATTAGATTTTTTGCATTTTACGTATTGGCTGTTTAGCGTAATTGTTCGTGCCTACACTCCAATCTGCGCGCACATAGATAACACGCGGCGGGCAGAAAAAAAAAAATAAGCGAGGAGTTTTTAACAAACTATCCGTCTGTGCTGTGAGCATTTTTCATAGTACGAATAATTGATCAACAAGTTTAGAATTTCAATGTCTAGTATAGAAGAATGTGTAGAAAATTGTGAATTTACTCAAAGTTTTCAACAGAGAGAAAACAACAGTTCTATTTGAATAAAAGGTTTTTTTATTATACACGTACGAAATTTTCTATTTAAATAAGAAGTTGCATGAAATGAACAAGCAATAAAAAAAATTGATCCCAAAAGATCGTGTTCAATAGAACAAATAAATTAATATACCTACATATTAATTTATTTGTTCTATTGAACACGATCTTTTGGTATCAATTTTTTTAGCAATAATGTAACTCACCCAATAAAATATAAAATAAAAACTCATTATTCCACTCGCGATTTAATAACAATCAAAAAACCATAGTTTGATAATAGGTATCATTATGTGCCTAATTTCGGTGAGATTAGAGCTATATTATGAGGAAGTGAAGTGAAAAATAATTAGCCTTGCTCAATATATTAAGGGCTACGAACTAGACCCGAAGAAAGCATAACCAATGTGTAATCTAACGCTGTATTAAATTTCAGCCAGATTCGTTCAGAAGTGTTACTTAATTGAATAACAAACATTATTGAAACAATCAAAAATTTTCACAAACTTTCACATTAAGGTATATTATTATAATATATCTAATAGCGAGTGGGATAAAATTTTGTGATTATAGATTTCTTCATTTATGAATACTAAAGCAATTGGAACGTGCTTATCCACTACAAACGACCAACAAAATATGATTTCAATTAATTCTGACGTTAAGTAGGTAATAAAGCTATTCATTAAAATACGTTAAGTTAAACCACAACGTCAATGGGGATGCCGACGCAAAACTCAATGTAGATGTCAGTAGCATATGATCAAACAACAATAACCATCTGTTCTGTGACAATAACCAATTCATAGCTGTCAGATTTGAAGAGACAAACAATGAAATCTACATAGGTGACAGCTAACTGCAGCTAACATTGGGCATTATGAGGCGCCCTGCGTAGGGATAAAAGCGCAGTCGGAATCCCCATTTCATGTACTATGCGGTCCAGTTTCATCATCATTTATAAGCATCATCATCACCTCACTTCAGCATTCTTACTTTTTATCATCAACATTCTTTGAGCCTTTTCCAGACACAGTTGTAGTCGACTTTCCTGTCTAACTGTGACGCGGCTGAGCTTCGTTATTTTCCGTGAAGCGAATGACATCTGACCTCCATAACCACTGGGGATGCAAACTGCGCTTTTATCCCCATATTGTCATCTACATAGATTTCATTTTTAGATTATTTCATTTCATTATTTCATTTCATCTTTGACTTAGACTTTACACAGGTAGTTTTTTTTACGTGCGGGACATCCCCACGGATACCCCCCCCCCCCCCTTCGGAGCCGAAGGGGGAGGTTCGGACTCGAACCGACTAAACCGCACGCCGTCTGTGGGTCGATGTGCTAGGCCGAAGGTGAGGTTGTCTCGTGACTTATCCCTCGCACCCCGGCTGACCCAGGGCCATTCCTCTCGGTCTGGCCCTCGTCGGGTTTACACAGGTAGTATTTACGAGTTTTCTTATCCAATTTCATTGTGTTTTAATCACTAGGTGTCACATACCTACTTATAATGTCGCTTTTTTCAGGACATTTACAGTAACGCAGATACCTAAAAAAAGAACAATTCCAACCCATAATAGTTGGATACAGTGTTTTAAACTAGATACAGTGTTTTTGTTGCATTAAGAGTTAAATAACACGATATCTTTCGAAAAGACAGTATAATTTAAAGATGACCTTTCGATGAGGTTAACTTTCTTGCTAGTTAAAGTTGCACCTCTTTTCCGCAATTCTGCTTTGAATTGTCGCATATTCCAAACTGAATAGGTACATAGTAAAGTAAGTCCAGATCACAAAAAATACCAAAAAAACAACATAGATAACAAAAACCAGACATTCATAAATACCCTGAATGGGAATCGAACCCGTGTCCCCTGTTTCCCGATTATATCCAAGGCTGGACACCACTTACTCTCCTGCTCTTAGTTTTGGTTTGAATTTTAAGCTTTCCATAAAAACAGACCGCCATCCGACCTCGTAAACTTGAGAGAGAACTTTAGGCCAGAGTCTTGTCCTCGTAAACTGTGAGTGATTTGGTTGTTCTTTCAATTTAATCTATACTTACTCAACATAAGAATGACAAAATTTACATCTCTGCCCACCTCCGCTTAGAATATGACGTAATTTATGCAGTTACTCTAAGTACCAAACTATTTCCTGCATTTTCCGGTAAGCAATAAACTTTACTGATAAAACCACAGCAGTACTGGCACGAGACTTGTTATCTTAAACTGTGTATAATTCTGAAGGGCGAACAATGGTCACGAATCACGACTAACTTCGAGAATGAAAAAACATTCCGTTGAATTGAAAACCTTCTCCTTTTTGAAGTCGGTTTAATAGTGCGTCAAGCAAGTCTACACAGTCGATGTTATATGATATCGCTCTTCGCATAGAATGTTATTGGAATTTGCTGTAGGGAAATTCTGAGTACGACTAAAGTCGGCTTTACAGAGGGTCTGCTGTGTGATAAAAGAAAAATTTGAATTAATTAATCAATTAACCAACTGTAGTCCACTATTGGACATAGGCCTCTCCCAATGTGCGCGATTTCGTTTGATCCTCCGTCTTACGCATTAGCATCTTGGAGCCAATTTTCCAGTTGCATACGAGACCAAAATTAAAAGTGCACATAACTCCGTAGTGAGGTGCTCGATGATGATGACTATCTCATGATTTATTTCCGTGGGAGCTTGAAATTTAGCACTAATTAAAGGACGATAACACAAATATAATAAACTATTTGCACTAAGATATAGTTAGGTACATAAATAACAAACATTTTCGTCTGTGAAAATATTTACATCACACACAACTTGTTAATAGAAATCTCATGATAAGAATAAATAACAACTACCTACCTACCTACTTATTATTATTATTATTAATATCTTTATTCTAATTCATTGAAAATTTCACTATACCTACCTACCTACTGAAATAAATTGTTTCAGAAGTACCTACCTAATCCCCATAAATAATAATCGAATACCTACTCTTTAGCTATTATTATTGGTGCTAAGAAAATCTTTGATCATATCATAAGATATTAAGGTACATACATATACTCACGCAATCGAGGACGGGGTAGGCAGAGGTGTATTAGCACCCACGTTTCACCAATTATGATTTTTTTTTTTTAAAGAATATTAGCAACCGATATTATCGAAATTACTAATATTCCCTCTAACCCCTCCAACTAAGCTAAATTGCTTGTGCTAGGAGTGGGTTCACGTTGGTAGTGTAATGGCCAGGATTCGAACCCGAGACCTCTCGATCGTGAGGCCGACTCCTTAACCACTAAGCACGTAACAGGGGGCGAGCCTATTGGCATCTAGCGGGCGCTTTGTCTACTCATAATTATTAAACTTATTTTAATTTATTGACTTACCTTCAAAATAACCAAATAAAAATAAAATTCCTTAATAGTAGTACCATTTAAACTTACCAATACAATATTTTGAAAACAATCACTGAGAACTTAACTTACAGGCTATTCTTTTTTCAAATTTAACTTTTAAAACAACACTTCACAAAGGTGCTTATAATATTTTAAAGATTATAAAAAAAGTTCTTCTGTCTGCAGCTTGTAAGGCGATGTGCAGTTTCGAATATTAATCTGAAACTGGGCAGTGTATTTGCAACAACTAACCCAGGATTTAACGAGCACTTCTAACGCGATGTGTGCCAATGAATATTTACGTTCACGATAATTTCAGGGCTGAACTACACATGTTACAGTACGTAAGTCGCTATACAAACATTCTTACACGGTAAACAATATGCTGGCGAACCTTAATGATGTAAAAATGGATAATGATAATAATCTCGCTGAATATTCGTTAATTCAATTGAAACTGGGTTACGTAACACATTTATATTTTAGAGTCTATATTATAGGGAAGGTAGCGCGAGTGCGACCTTGGTGTTCCACACGTGCATAGGCCACGGTAACCACTTTCCATCAGGTGGGACGTGTGCTTGTGTGTCTGCCACCTAAGTGATACAAAAAAATAACACATTTTTACACAATGAATTTCTTTTTTCATTGACTAAAACATGAAGACTTCGTTTTGTTAAATGAATTTTCAAATTCAGCCTAAAGCCGTGCAGTAGCAAAACTTAACAACAAGGTGATATGATAGGTACTGCAGCAAGCTAAATACTTTTCTTCACGATTTTATCTCGTCATGTTAATGACGTAATCGTTGGAAAAATGATTAAATTTTATTAAGCACTAGCTGTTGCCCGCGGCTCCGCCGGCGTGGATGTCAGTTATCGCTTAGTGTTCAACGAATAAAAGTAGCCTAAGTTACTCCTTAGCTACCTGCCAATAAATGTCCCGTCAAAATAGGTCCAGCCATTTCAGAGATGAGAGAGAACAAACAGAAATGGGTGGGACTCTGGTGTGGGACGCAACTTGCGTCGACACCATTGCCCCGACCCATTTACCTGGCACGGTTGGCTGTGCTGGTGCTGCTGCAGCTTCTGCAGAGGCTCTTAAGCGGCGCAAATACTCCAATCTCATTGGAGATTATGAATTTGTGCCGTTTGGAGTCGAAACGTTTGGGCCTTGGGGTCCGAGCGCCCGCAATCTATTCAGGGAGATTGCGAAGCGTATGGTCGACGTTTCTCGTGACCAGAAAGCTGGCCTCTTTTTAGGTCAGAGATTAAGCATTGCCATACAACGTGGCAGTGCTGCCAGTCTTCTGGGAACACTTCCACAAGAGGCATGCGATGCGGATGAATTCCACGACGCATTTTAACTTTTAGTTTTCTTTTTTAGTATTGTGTAATTATTTAGAAATGCAGTTTTAAAACCATTGTTATGTTAATTAATAGAAAGAATTTGTAGGTATAGAATATAGAATGTATAGATGGATTGTTAATTGTTATCAATCAATGTTATCTCCTGCCAATGTTTGCGATGGCCGCGGTCCTGCTTTTCACACTCAGTCATTTTCAGCTGACTTTTCAGATCTTCAGTCAAGTTTTGAATGAATAGAGAAGCAAAACAAACTATGCAAATTGGCAACCCTGAACGTTTTAAGTAGCAATTAATTTGATGGTACGGTTTCGCTAAATGCTCCGTCAATATTTGCGAACTTGAACAAGTGATAGTATTGTTAGGCGTGATGTTAGTAAATGACTAGCTAGTATCTAGACTTCTGCACTTTAATGAATAAGGTCAAACTGGTTCAGATTATTAGATATATACCAGCTATTGCCCGCGGCTTCGCCCGCATGGATGTCGATTATCACGTCATAATATTAATTATAAACGCGATAGTATGACCTTGTAGTGGTAACATTAATATAGTTTTTCAAAGAATATTAGTAACCAAAACTACTAATATCCCGCCTAACCCACCTAAGTTAAATTGCTTGTGTCAGGAGTGGCAAAGATTCGAACCCTCGACCTAATAGTAAGACCGTCTCCACAACCACTAAACTACCGACCGACGCAATAATTTATGAGTCCACCTTGTCTGATGTTAAGCTTTCGATAAAGTTTCAGGAATGAGGGTTACCATTACGGATTCAAAGATTTTACAATGATAGCCTTAGTTTGACAGTCTCATCAGATGCTTTTTCATGCCCTTAGAACAGTCCAGAGGCATGAGGAAGGATACACGTGTGCTGGCAAATACTTATAGTGATATATGAGATAATACACTCCCGGACAGGTGCGCTCACTGGTTAGTAAACGATCAATAGGTTAAGTTACCTAGGCGCGGTTACAATTTGGATGGGTAACCGCTTAGTGTTATTTCGTCTGAGCACTTCCGTGCTTTGGACGGGACGTTAAGAGTCGGTGCCGGCCGTCAACAGCCATTGGGTCAAGAACAAGGCTTATATGAACGTCTTGAACAACTCTGTTAATGGTTGGTCGCTAATCACCCCTCAGGCTGGGAGGTCACTCGCAATATGTAGGTAGGTACACTGAGCAGGAATCGAACCCGTGACTTCGGGCTTAGCAGTCTATTGCACTACTGTACGAGATTTGAAGTTTATGACAGTCGTTACGGCGAGGTCAAATGTGTCAAATCCCATACATTCGTCATTCCATTCCATCAAACGCCGACCAATACGCAGCCTCATTAAATTTAATTTAATTATGTGGGTAGGTGTGGGTACTTACATTATCTGGCACCTCCAACATTTTACGGTGATATATTATCATAATCGAGGGAACTTGAAAAACATGATGGCAAAATCTGAAACAAAGAAATGTTTTTTCTTAATAAATATAAGTATGTACCTACCTACTTACTTTATCAAAACACTAGCGTTCAAAAGAGTAATAAGTAGATGCGCGTTATAGTCAAAATATTTGCTTAACACGTTACAATTAAAATCATTATAGCACGTACATACCTATCTACGCATTTAAACTATGAACATGTTACATGCGGACTTTAGGGTGTCATGGAACTGGACTACTATCTACACCAAGAAACTATATAACACGATTTTTTTGAGTGTTTGCGTTAGTTACTGTGAATGTCTGACATCCACCAAGATTTCTTGGTGAATGTCTGTTATTTATCCTTTTCATGGTGATTTCGGTCATTCACCGGTGACTGTTAACATACACCATGACGACTTAATCAATGTTCATTTTATGAACGAAATTATGATGCGCGGAGGCAACCGAAGCGAGCTCGTGGACACCGCGCGGTTTTCTTATGATGACACTGATAAGATAACTCACAAAGAAATATTGTCGAGTTCGAGTACTTTAAATAAAATTTTGTATATGAAAGGTTACGTATGTATCAAAATCCCGAAGCTCATAATACGAAATCCCAAAGTGCAAAATCCTGAAAATATAGATGATTATAAAAAAAACAATGAAGGCTTAGACGGGAGCTCCGCTAAGCTAATCTATCCAAGTCAGATCGCGCGGGGTGGACATTGTGGGCCATTTCGGGCTTTTGAATATCGGAATTTTGAACTTTCGGGATTCTGACTTCGGTATGTCAGCATTCTGTCCCCATAGGTAGTTCGTACATTCATAATTTTGAAATTCGGTATTTTGATACATAACCAAAGGAAATGATTATGTTGAGTGAAATAATTATAAAGAGTGATCATTTTGAACACAAATCGGTATTTAAAAACATAAAAAAAGACGGGTTGCACTCCGGGAGTGTAGACAGAAGTGAAAACTTTTTCTTTCTTTCTTTCTTCGTACCTACCTACAGAGAAAAAAATAAAAAGAACATACCATACCATACTTATAGTATAGCGCCAACCATAGAGCCTATCACTAATAGAGCTACTTTTCTGTCAGAAGAAATTAATAAATTACAAAAAAGAAAAAGAAAAAATAATCACAAAAAGTGTCAGAAGCCCAGGTTCGAACCCGGTACTATCTGAAACCATAAGGACTTACAGTCGAAGCGCTTACCGCTAATCTACGAAGCTTCTTAGCGTACCTAGCAAAATAAACACTCTGTAGCTGTAGAATGTTGTATGACGTCATATCGTGCTACAAAGTCGTCGGTTACGGGTCAAAGGTCAAGTGATCCTGACGCGCGAGTTTAACAATTTTTACTAGACTTGCAACGAATAGTATATTCGGCAGTATACCGAATACCGAATATTCGGCGAGGCCCCTGACCGAATAGATGAATATTAGGCAAAAGTATTCGGCTGGATTTTAGCGCCAAAAACTTGTACAGACGTGATTGTTTAGCGTTCCTTTGTTTTGTTCTAATGTACTCATCGCCCGCGCGCCCGCTGTTTCTCTGCGCGGTAGGTATATTGCTAACGCACTGCATGTTTCGATAAGTTCATTTTGTGGATATCGTATTACGTTAAGTACAGTTTATTGTGCTCTCTTAGTTTTGATCTGTTTGTAAGTGTGATAGTGTGAAATTTAACAAATAAACAATTAAATAATTACGAACGTAACTACTTTAATAATAAAAAAATCGATTATGGCCTTTAAAAAAAAATCGCCTATATGGGCATACTTCGAGGATGATTAGGTATGTAGGTACCTGTGTTATGCACCAATGATTACTTAAATGATTATAACAGAAATGAAAATATGAATATATACGTAATCAATCGATTTTAATTTTTCATTTGCCAATTATTTCTCTATGACAAAATATATTATTTAAGTATTCGGTATTCGGCCGAATAATATGTAGATATTCGGTATTCGGCCGAATGAAATAAAAGCATCCGAATAGGCCGAATACCGAATAGTAACCGATTATCGTTGCAAGTCTAATTTTTACCCATCCAACGCCGTTAAAGAAGTTTTCACTTCAAAAATTAAAAATATTAAAAACCTCGGTCACTAAAAGAACTCCAATAACTTGAAAATAAATATTTTGTTGGTTAGCCCAGTGTTTGATAAACACTACACATTATTAATAAAACTTTGGGACCCACTGGTAAAGCTAGAATCAAAATATTACTACATGTATTTAGAACTTACACCATTGATTCTGGTCATTATCGACATACATCGGTCAATCTTAACATTCACGAATTTCGGACATAAATCACTTCTTACGGATTTAATCGCGATTTATTTGGTATTATTTACTTTTAGACCGACGTTTCGGCTACTTTTCAGCATTTCAATAAGTGATTTTCGCGTAAACTTTAGAAAATATAATATTACACATTTTGTTAGGTTAGGTCCTGAATTATAACTATAATATTATGGGAACTAAAATTGAACAAGTTAGTGTGGTTCGTGACTTGGGTGTCTTGTTTGAGGCGGATATGTCGTTCAGATCACATTATGAGCACATCTGCAGTAAAGCCAATCGTATGCTTTCGTTTGTTCTGCGTAATGCAAAACCTTTTAAGCATCCAGATTCCTTAATTACTAATTACCTTGTATTGCGCGTTAGTAAGGACTATTACTGAATACTGTGCTTCCGTCTGGGCTCCAATATATGCTGTGCATGCTGACAAAATAGAAGCGGTACAAAAACGCTTCGTTAGGACCTTGTGCATCAGGCATGGCCTTAGACGTAAAATACCTGAATACGAGGACAAAACCTTCAATTTGTTAAGTTTGGGGAAGAGGAGGGAGGTGGGTGACCTTTGCACCCTGTACAGAATTACAAATGGCTTGCTTGACTGTGATCTGGTCACCTACCTGAACTTTAAGGTACCCACTCGGTCCGTACGCATTCCACAGCTGTTTACTATACCTCTATGTAAAAATAATGTATCCCAAAATAACCCGCTTCATAGAATGTGCAATCAATACAATAAGGTTTGTACACAGGTTGATATTTTTGCCGATAGCTTCAATACTTTTAAAAAGCGTATTATTTTTTTGTTGTTCTTTATTTTCAGTTTTGTGTCACATAATAATTAATTTGTTTGCCCCCTACAGCCTACAGTTGTATCTTTATTCTTTTATTAACGCAACCATTTAACACAAAAATGCTGTGTATAGATATAAGTGGACATCAGATTCAAAAAGTGTATCAATTAATGTTATATCTGTGTCTCATGTAATCTGTTTTCTGTTTCTATACCTAATAAAAAGAAATAAAAATAAAATATCTTTAGGGAAAGCAATATTTATTATTCTACGTAGGCCTACCTATACCTAGGTACCTCATTTTCCATTAATGAAGTATGTCCTCACTCCACTGACTCTGTAATAGTACACACTGGACTGGTGATCGGTACCCATTTATTGTGTATATAGTCAGTGTACTTGGAACTTATAACACAAACTACCTAACGCTTATACCTACCAGTGATGAACAACAAATTGTCTTGGTATCGATAAAACCTTTGCCAATAAACACAGAGGTAGACAATAAACACATAACGTACGATAGTAGTAAAGAGTACTGCTTATGTACTGTATTATTATAAATAAATGAATAAAAATAAGTTTATTTGTTAAACAATGGACTTAAATGGCGGAACCATATTTACATACATGTCGTGACACGCCAGGAGCATAATTATCAGGGTCCTACACAAGTCCTACCTATCTCCATTACTAATTTCATCCATATCGGTCTAGCGGTTGAGGCGCGAAGACGTAAGAATACACAAATTAACTTTCACACCATAGATTATTATGTATAGTAGATTTCACACTTATAAAATTACTAGCTGTTGCCCGCGGCTCCGCCCGCGTGGATGTCGGTTATCGCTTAGTGTTGAGCCGACGCTATTGAGCATTAAATTCGCCTCTCTACTCAACTTTGTCCTCGACTATGTACTCACCTCTGTTCTCGACTTTCTACTTGCCTCTATATTCGACTCTCTACTCGACTTTCTACTCGCCTCTGTATTTGAATTTATACTTGACTCTCTACTGACTTCTCTGTTCCCCTCTCTACTCGACTTTGTACTTTTCTCTATACTCGCCTTTCCATTGGCCTCTCTACTTGCCCATTCATTCGATTTTCTTTTCGCCTATCTACTTGACTCTCCACACTTGAGTAGAGGTGCGAGTAGATAGGTACTCGCACCTCAACTCAACTCTCTATTCGATCTCTACTCGCCACTACATTCATCTTTCCACTCGCCTCCCTATTCGCCTTTACAGCATATCATCAAAAATGACAAACTTTCATATTTACTATCTAGTCCTTATCCCCCCCCCCCCCCCCTTTACCACATTATTCGCGATCAAAGGTAGCATATGTCCGTTACCAAGCTCTAATTAATCCCTGTACCAAAATGTCATCATCTTCAAAACTGTCAAACTTTAATCCCTTATTACCCCCCTCCCCCCTATGCCTCCATTTTCACATCAATAGGTAGCCTATGTTCGTTTCCAAGCTTCAATCCATCTCTGTACCAAATATATAAAAATGACAAACTTTCATATTAACTATCTAGTCCTTATCCCCCCCCCCCCCCCTTTACCACATAATTCGCGATCAAAGGTAGCATATGTCCGTTACCAGGCTCTAATTAATCCCTGTACCAAAATTTCATCAGCTTCAAAACTGTCAAACTTTAATCCCTTATAACCCCCCCCCCCCCCCCCTATGCCTCCATTATCAATAGGTAGCCTATGTTCGTTCCCAAGCTTCAATGCCTATGTTCGTTCCCAAGCTCTAAACTATCGTTGTACCAAATTTCATCGAGAAATCTTCAAAAATGACAAACTTTCATCCTAAGGCCTAAGTCCCCCCCTTCTTCCCACCTTTTTATGATAAAAGGTAGTCTTTGTCCGTTCCCAAGCTCTAAACTATCTCTGTACCAAATTTCATCAGGAAATTTTCTAAAACGATAAACTTTTATCCCAAGGCCCTGGTACCCCCCTTCTTCCCCCCTTTTCGCGATAAAAGGTAGCTTATGTTCGTTCCCAAGTTCTAAACTATCTCTGTACCAAATTTCATCTAGAAATCTTCAAAAATGACACACTTTTATACCAAGGCCCTAGTCCGCCCCCCTTCTACCCCCCTTATCGCGATAAAAGGTAGCCTATATCTGTTTCCAAGCTCTAAACTATCTCTGTACCAAATTTCATCAAGAAATCTTCAAAAATGAGAAACTTTCTTCCCAAGGCCCTAATCCGCCCCCCTTCTACCCCCCTTATCGCGATAAAAGGTAGCCTATTTCTGTTTCCAAGCTCTAAAGTATCTCTGTACCAAATTTCATCAAGAAATCTTCAAAAATGACAAACTCCTCCCAAGGCCCTAGTCCGCCCCCCTTCTACCCCCCTTTTCGCGATAAAAGGTAGCCTATATCTGTTTCCAAGCTCTAAACTATCTCTGTACCAAATTTCATCAAGAAATCTTCAAAAATGACAAACTTTCCTCCCAAGGCCCTAGTGCCCCCCCCCCCCTTCTACCCTCCTTTTCGCAATAAAAGGTAGTCTATGTCGGTTCCCAAGCTCTAAACTATCTCTGTACCAAATTTCATCGGGAAATCTTCTAAAACGATAAACTTGTATCCCAAGGCCCTGGTCCCCCCCCCCCTTCTTCCCCTCTTTTCGCGATAAACGGGCACTTTTGTTCGTTCCCAAGCTCTAAACTATCTCTGTACCAAATTTCATCAGGAAATCTTCTAAAACGATAAACTTTCATCCCAAGGCACTGGTCCCCCCCCCCCCCCCTTCTACCCCACTTTTCGCAATAAAAGGTAGTCTATGTCCGTTCCCAAGCTCTAAATTATCTCTGTACCAAATTTCATCAGGAAATCTTCTAAAACGATAAACTTTTATCCTAAGGCCCTAGTCCCCCCCCCCCCTTCTTCCCCTCGTTTCGCGATAGAAGGTAGCTTATGTTCGTTCCCAAGCTCTAAACTATCTCTGTACCAAATTTCATCAGGAAATTTTCTAAAACGATAAACTTTTATCCCAAGGCCCTGGTCCCCTCCCCCTTCTTCCCCCCTTTTCGCGATAGAAGGTAGCTTATGTTCGTTCCCAAGCTCTAAACTATCTCTGAACTAAATTTCATCAAGAAATCTTGAAATATGACAAACTTTCGTACCAAGGCCCTAGCCCCCCCCCCCCTTCTACCCCCCTTTTCGCGATAAAAGGTAGCCTTCTTCCGTTTCCAAGCTCTAAACTATCTCTGTACCAAATTTCATCAAGATATCTTCAAAAATGACAAACTTTTCTCCCAAGGCCCTAGTCCCCCCCCCCCCCCCTTCCACCCTCCTTTTCGCGATAAAAGGTAGCCTATGTCCGTTCCTAAGCTCTAATCTACCTCTTTACCAAATTCCATTAAGATATCTTCAGAAATGACAAACTTTCATAAAAACTTTCATCCCCTATTTACCCCCCTTAAACCCCCTTTCTCGTGATGAAAGGTAGCCTATGTCCGTTCTCAAGCTCTAATATACCTCTGTTCCAAATTTCATCAAGATCGGTTCAGCGGTTTAGGCGTGAAAGCGTAACATACAGACAGACAGACAGACAGAGTTACTTTCGCATTTATAAATATTAGTATGGATTAGGAAAAGTAGTATACTAGGATAAGGATTTGTTATAGTGCCAATAGAGTACCGAGTCGGTTTAAAAAAAAGTATTCTCAAATTACACATTTTCAATAATATAATAAACGATGGGTCTTATGCACAGAACAGACACACAACTTTCTGTTCCGTGGTCTTATGTATCAAATCTATACATGCATATAAATAAAATTGGAGGGTCTGCTTGTAATATTGAAATAACCGTTTTTTACTACATGCATATTATGAATATTATCCAGTAGGTACATACACAAAAATATATTTTTTTACAATTTATGCCTGTCTGTCTGTCTGTTTGTTCCGGCTAATCTCTGAAATGGCTGGACCGATCTTGACGGGACTTTTATTGGCATTAATAAGGAGTAACTTAGGCTACTTTATTAAAAAAAATAGCGTTGACTCGACACTAAGCGAAAACCGACATCCACGCGGGCGAGGCCGCGGGCAACAGCTGGTTTTAAATATATTTGTTAATAGAGATAACGTTACTAAACCGACAACCGACGGCAAATAATTGGGTATTTGACTGACTAGTCAAATTAGTAACTTTTTACTAAACGTCAAAACGGCAAGTTATAAGGAAAATGTATGAAAAAATTATTGTGACGTCATAATGTTCAATAGTCAAATCATTAACTATTAAAGGTTGCATGGATGATTAAAAATAATTAAGAACCGACGCTACTGTTTTCACTCATTTACTATTCTTAATTTAATAAGTTCTGCTAAATAATTTATTTTAACTACAGGAAAATACCCAATTCATCAGTGTCATTCACGGAACAGTAAAAACGGTGGAAGTGTGGAGATTTGCAAGGTCTTACAATTTCAACCTTCAGTCGTATCTGTCATCACGTGTATTTGACAGTTTTGCACCGTGTGTTATTTAATACTATTTAATGGAAATATGCCTTACTGGGCCATTTTGCAGTGCACAGATGATAGTAGGAGCATAAATATTCGAAATGGAGTTGTTTTATACCATCAGTAAGTCAGGATATAGCAGAATTTATAACGAATATTATTGAAATGCAAAGAAATAAAATCAAAACAAAATCAACCTTACCACATATCAATAAAGCTTGTTTTTGATTACACATAATGGACATGTCATTCTTATTTATTCTAGAACTTTCTCCGCTACTCATTTAGTGATGTAGTCAAATTTTATCGATATCTAATTTTGTGGAAACATTTATAAACGTTTGTCAAATGACTTTACTGTTTTTTTTTTAAATATCACGGAACATTCGTAACACTCCTCATACCCATTCAAAGGATACGGGCGTGATGTTATGATGTGTAGTGGCATAGACATAGCAATAATATGCGTTTGCAGCAATTACTGCTGATTTCCTGGTATTTATTGAAGAGTTTCGTGGTCTCTCTCAGAAACCCTTTATCGGACCTTTACAAAAATTAAATGGGATCATTTCGGAATAGTCTTCTTTCGAACAAAGAAGGAATTTTGCAAATTCGTCTACACATGACGAAGCTATGCGCGTACAAACATGAAAAAATATTAGGGGTTAAAGTATGAAATTGCCGATTTGTACTGACAAATTGAAATTCGTTTTTTTTTTAATTTAACGTATTTATTTAATCAAAATAATTACCATTATTATCTATACATTGCTGCCATCTAGTAGGAAGGTCATTTATGCCTTTGCGATAGAACTCTGGTGATCTAGATTCGACAAACTGTGTGAAAGCATTTTGTACTGCCTCCTGAGAAGAAAACTTTTTATCACATAGAAAATTGTCCAAATCACGAAAAAAATGGTAGTCTGTTGGAGCAAGGTCTGGCGAATACGGAGGGTGACGGATAGTTTCTAATTGCAGTTCCTGTAGAGTTAAAACGGTTTCTCGTGCTGTATGAGGTCTCGCGTTATCATGGAGCAATAATGGTGAAGATCGATTCATGAGTCGGGGCTGTTTCACTGCTAGTTTTGCTATCATTGTTCGGAGTTCGGCACAGTAGACATCTGCCGTTATTGTTTGACCAGATCGTAGAAAGCTATAGTGAATAACACCATGCTGAGACCACCAAACAGTTACCATTACCTTTTTATTGGTAAGCTTTGCTTTAGGACACTGTTGTGGCGTTTCACCTGGGGTCAGCCATTGCATTTTTCGCTTACGGTTATCGTAAAGAATCCACTTTTCATCACATGTCACAATTCGATCCAATATTCCTTCATTTCTGTATCGATTCAACAAGGCAACACAAGTTTCAACACGCATTTCTTTCTGCAGATCAGTCAAATCATGAGGTACCCATTTTTCACATTTTTTTATTTTATTTATTTGACGCAAATGAGTCAATATTGTTGGTAAGGTAACGTTAAACCATGCAGCTAATTCCTGGGTAGTTTGGCTCGGATCGGCTTCCACCATGTCTTTCAATTCATTGTTATTCACCTGTGTGGACGGCCTTCCTCGTGGTTCGTTCTTCAAATCAAAGTTTCCATCACGAAAGCGTTTAAACCAAAATCGCACGGTGCGTTCATTAGCAGTCCCCTCTCCAAACGCAACATTGATATTGCGAGCTGTTTCTGCCGCGTTAGTTCCGCGTCGGAACTCGTATTCAAAAATCACTCGAATTTTCGAAGTATCCATCTTTCTTGTCTAAGCTGAATAAAAAAAAACAACTGAAAGTCGATAATCGAATGTTGCACATTTTTAAATGAAGAACTAACTATAGGTACCATGTGGCAAAAGTTTCACTCAAAAATCTCAAACCATGAAGGTTCTATGTCAATTCGAAGTACCTGTTACAATGAAACGGCAATTCCATACTTTAACCCCTATTATAAACTTCCGTATTGAACAACTCCAGCTGGATATTTTCTAGTTTGTGGACGCGGCGCAACATGCATACGCGATCAGCAAATAGATTTTGGCGCTCTACGTTTTTCTCATTTTATGCAAATTATAGTACATTACTACAGAGGCCGGGATGAAAGGGGTTGCCGGCCGAAGACATATAGACGGCCGAGCGAAGCGAGGCCGGATAGGTCTGAGGCAGGCAACCCCATATATCCCGCCTAGGTATGTATAGTGCTTTTCTCAAACATGCCAACGAAATAAACAACAAAAAAATTAAAGATATATTTTTTTTTAATACGCATAGTGGCAGAGTGTCGATGCCTTTGCCACAAATTTATGTGAAATCGAAATTAAAAAAGAGGACTTTGCCGGCCTAGGCCTGCAAGGTTTGTATGAAATTCCATTGCCGGCCTCTGGTCCTAGCCGCGCCTGAAACGTCATACTTCGCAGCCTATTAAGAGGAACGTAATGTCAATATTTCATTGCATGTTTGAGAAAAATTAATTATTTCATAGTAGTGTATGAAACTGTTTGTAATATGGTCTTAAAACACCCGTCTCATATTGTAAAATACTCGCACTCGTATTTTAAGTATCCTTAGACCACTTTCACATTTTCTGATTTTGGGTACCTGATGCCGATTGCGGTCACCATGTGCTGTTTTCACATATATTCGATAAAATCGGTCCGATTCGGCCATTTTCTCGATCGCACAGACTGGATGAAAAGAAAATCCTAGTATCGAGTTCTTTTTATACTTTATTTTATTTCCTTCGATATCGGAGATTACACTAATATCGGATATCGGATGCACCGGATAATGAGAAAACGCTTTTATTATGCAACAGTTACATAAAATATCTACTATAAATGGACACTTGTTTTATTTCAATTAAATAGGAACATTCGTAGTAACACGTCTTCATACCTTTTTAATCGTAAATAAAAACATCTCTCTTTTTTAGTACTCTTAGATTATAATTACTAACAGCGTTTGGAATCCTTTGATATTTTGAAAACAAATTACAAATCTATCGATATTGCCAACTTTTTGTTTCACTGCTCTAGCGTTAATGTGAGAGAGTTAGAGTGAGAGAGATAATACTTCAAATTAATATCAACCGTATTCATGACTGTTAAGGTTCTAAATAACATTCTTAAAATAAACGGACATCTGTTGGGGAGTAGTTGAACTTTTTCGTAATAGAGTTAGAGTGAGAAGCAAGTTTGATTCAGATACAAAACGTCGTAAATTCCTTTTTTTATCTATATTAAAGTTATCACTAATGCCAATCAATAAGGTATGTTTTCGTTCTGCAGTGTGCATAATTTAGGCTAATTTGGTGTTAAAGATATACGACCAATCAAAACAATTGTTTACTAGTAGTGCAACGTATTATTATCTCGTTGTATGTGTGAGTTTGGCGACATTGGTTCCGCTATTGAATCTGTCCTATCACACTTCTAATAGTTTTTTCTGTTCTGTGGTGTCATTATGACGAGTTTTAGCGGGAAAACGAAGAGTGGCACATCGTTGTACTATTTTATTTGTCGAAATTGTTGGCAATTCGAGTTTTTATGTGTAAAAATTGTATATTTTGAGTCATAATCATAACGTCTTGGACAACGCACACAAGACTTGAAAAATGGCATATTACAGTGAATTATGACGTTTCGTGTTCGAGCCAAATCTCCCTAGGGAGCTTCTAGTAAATTCCCACAACTTCACTGAGGCAGCAATCATCTCATTGATCGTCATCATCATCATCGTCTTTAATATCATCAATACATTATCATCATCATCAAAAAATGAAGATATTATAAATAAAAATTAAGATGTGACTTAAAGGTCCAGTGACCAGGTCATAAAAAAATGTCATTATGACATTTATGACCATTTCTATATAAACGACACACAGCATTCTTCTTGTTTTGTTATTGTTTATCAATTTGGCAGAACGGGATTGTATCGTTAATTGGATGTTTTTCTTTGTATCTATATTTTTAAATAACACCAAATTGTTTTAATTAATATTTACTTTTTTGTAGTTTTATTTATTAGTTGCGAGTCGTGATTCATTCATTAGTTTCAAATAAATATACTACAAATAACAGTAGTAAATCGAAGATTAATAATCGCAGTAACAAGTTAAACCGGTGAGTTAAGTATTGCAGTATTATAGTGTTGATAGTTATAACGGTTGTTTGTTTATTTAGATCTTAGAATACAGATAGATCTCCGTTACAATTTTAATATTTCCTTTAAACTCTTGACATACTTCTGAGCATAGAAACGCTTTACGCGCGAGTAAAGTGAACTGTGCATGTGAAACCATTCCATTTCAATGAATGATCCGCCAGTGCCAGCGATCGAGCGTCAAGGTTCTTAGCTTGCATATTTGAACTATTAGTTTCCCGTACCAGTATCTATTATAATATAAATTACGCGAAATAAATAATAAATTTTAAGTGTTTAAAAAAACACTTATAAAAATTCAAAATCAAATTGTACATAGATAGGATTTAATTTCTTACCCCTGTATAGGGTAAAAATGTTTTTGTGTAGCATTTTATTGGTTTGCTTGTGCGTGTCACAGAGTGTTAGAACATATAGTTCATGCCTACACAGATATTACTTTGGCTTCATCTCTTCTTATCTTAAGGGAACATCAGTCTGTGCCAAATAATTCTATATTCATGCTTCTGAATATGATAATTTTTTGATAAATATGTGAATTAAACTAAGGAATACTGGTCACATAAATATATGTATTTGTATGAAATCACTTTATACTGCATACACCCTACAGTGCCCATCAAAGATTTCTGTGTCTCAAGCAACCTCATCTGCTACCCTGTTGATTGCCGGTCAGGGCTCTGATGGAGACTTATTACTTGGTTGGTCTGACCCTAGTACCTTCCATAAGAGCTATAGGGACTATTGAACTAATTTGTGTAAACAACAGATGGGAAAGATATCATGTTTTATGACTATCATCATTTATGTAACATTACATCTGTTAGACTGAAATTAAACTACTGACACATTTAAGTAATATATCAAAAAATAATGAGGAGCGACCACACTTACAATCCTGTATTCTCCCATATATTGCATAGGGTTGGGACAGCTGTTGAAATATCTTTAACAGTTCAACCTTCACTACCTTCATTCATCTACCAATAGATGATATGCTGAATTGTTACACTCAATAAAATCCATATTTGGTCTATTATGATCTAAATCAAAGAAATAGATAATAGTGTCTAAATTCATTGTAACACTTGCCATTTGGAAATAGAAATATTCTGCTTTTGGACTCCATCACAACTGTTTCCCAGCGAGTTATCTATAGGGATATTTTAGTACCTTAGTATATAGCAGTTGTAAGAAGATACCAATAAAGAAAAAATTAGTCTTGTGCACTTCATCAAAACCTTTAAGAAACAATGTTGTTATTACAAAAAAAGGACCTAATGGTTCAAGCAATACCCACGTTAAAAAGACACTATAAAGTAAATATCGGTTTTTTTTGTTGCAATTAAATTAAATTTTTAACAGCACAACACTAATCTTATAACTAATTTCGATATAATTTACTATCAGATGTTAAAAGTATTATTTTTGGAATTCCCAAATTCTTCATAAATACTAGCTTTTGCCCGCGGCTCCGCCCGCGTGGATGTAACCGCTCGACCTATTTTGTGCAAACTTCATATAAACCATCTACTAAATAGTCCGAACAAAGCCTCAACATTTGGTTTAGATAGGTGAGCCCGATCTTGAGTTATAAATGGCATTGATTTATATATATATACAAGTTTAAAATTTATAAAATTCTTTTATTTTTAAACGAGGAGGATAATCTCAGTCCGTTTGATATTTTTTTCAGGTTCTAGGTATGATCAAATCAACATTATGTAGTTCGTAAGAATGACAAAAGATGGCTCTGTATGTCGCTTTTAGAAATGTCTTTGTCTGCCTGCCCTTGACTAAAGGAATACATATTTGTTTAGTTATTGTTACGAATTGTAAAGAAAATTTATTCATAAGCGACTAGCTGTTGACCGCGGCTCCGCCTGGGTACATTTGATCTTCTTCCTGCAACTTTCAGAAGGAATAGCGAAAAGTGGAGTAGGAACTTTTCCTTACTTGTTTTAGAAGGTTTATGGAAGTCTGCGCCATAGTTTTGGCTGTCAAGGTCAACCTACCTCCTACCGGTTAGTGTTCCCTACATCTTTCTATATTAAAAACTATCATGCCAGTATTGTGTATTGTCGCCGCCAACTAGCTAAATCAGTCGTTCAATTAACTGCCTAGGCTCTTTACTGAACGTCTCCGTTTAATTAGCGGCCTGAATGGCATTCAGCCATTTGATTGAACGGCTGGGCAGGTAGCTTGGGTCGATGACGTTCAATTATTTGCCTAGCCATTTAATTAAATAGCTACGAATATGGCTTTTTTTGCATGGTTATAAAAAGAATAAAAATCGGGGTGGTGCCCCATCTGACAAATGGCCTAAGCAGCCTGGGTATTAAATATTGTAATAAACATAACGGCTGAATATCATTCCGGCCGTTCATTGAATGGCGCCGTTTAGTTAACAGCCTAGGCAGTTAATTAAACGGCTGATTATGCTAGTTGGCGGCGACATATTCATATATTCAGGGTCAAAGTGTACGTCTCAGGAAATGACGAACATATCTTAGAGATATTTATTGGTCGTAGAACTGGCATGTCTCCATAATGGCTCCTTTAACACCGACTTAACCTTTGCATATCAATTTTATAGATAGTTGCTCATTCGCGTCAACATAATTTCTATTCATTATATTCAGGAAATATGTGACGTAGAATGCGTTGATAGATGTGGTGCGTCGAAAGATTTACGTTCTTATTGTTATTTTTTATACCACTTAGGTGGCAGACAGGCACATGACCCATCTTATGGAAAGTGGTTGCATGGCCTATGGTGTGCAATACCAGGGGAGTCACACACGCGCTGCCGACCCTGTAAGAACTAAGAGTTTCTGTGCCGGCAGTGCAAAAGACAAATCAGGATAAGCCTTTGGTCTTCCCACTGACAGCACAAAAACTCTCCAGTGAGCTCTAGCTACAGTATTCACCGCAACACAAGGTTATTATGGCCGCGGTTTTCTGTAGGGCGGAGGTACATCACCAGTCGGACTGCTCAAATCGGACGGGAATACGGTCGTGTCCTACCTCCTATATTATACTAACTGATGTGTGTATGGAGCCCCACCAACATCATTGAGGCCGTAGTCAGCCTCATATGTAAATCTTGCATCTACTAAACAGCGGACAAGGCTGTGGCGCAAGCTTTCTTCCAGGGTTGGGTCTTAAACCACATAAAAGAAAAAAATACGCTACGATATCACTGCCATAGAAGGAAAACTCATATAAAACCCTGTACCAACTCGCCTGGCTAGCGTAGATACAGTAGAACGAAGCCTCCCAACGTTGGGAGAGGCCTATGTCCAACAGTGGACTACCAGCTAGTTGATTGATTTGATTGGTCTAAACATTCAGAATAAACGGAGCTACAAATAATAATAAGAATTGTGACAATAACCGTATCAGCAGCTCACGGACTAATTGCCAAAAGTCTTGATCTGTGTCTTAAAGGAGTTTCTAGAAGAGACTCGGGTTAGGCAGTTGGCTTGACGCAGAAGGCGGTTCTACTCGACACGGCAGATCAAGGGCTTCCACTCTCTGGAGCTCTTTCAGTTGCGAACCATGTACCCCTCGCGAGTGGCATCAGGTACAGGGATAGCCGGTAACTTAGTCCCTGTACCAGATACCGGTGGAGTACATTATTTTGTTTCGAAAAACATTTATTTTTATGTAAGGATCGTACTGATTAAAAAAAAAACTGTAATTGTAATCTTTAAAGAACGTTAATTAGATAAATACATAAATTATTGTGATACTTTATTGTGATGATTTCTTAGAAAACCGTTAGAAACAGTTTGAATTAAAATGCATGTATGCGGAATGTAGTTCCTGCCTCACTTTGTTTATGTCTTATGTAGTGCAAATATTGTACATACATGGTCTGGGGTTGGGTTCGAGCTACTATTCTGATAGGGAATGATTATTTACACTATTGTAGAAATAATAAATAGTAACAGTGCAAAAAAATAACATTTAGTTTCAAAAAAAAATGTTTTAAAATAGTAGGCTGATATCAGCTTTTCAAACGACCGCCGTGATGGCGTGCTCGTGTCGTGACGTCATTGTATATGACTGCAAACAAAAGGCGGTAGTGACGCGACCGCTGCGCAGGAGTCGCGGGTCCGGTTCATTGTTTGAGGGGGTAATCTCTGAATCTTCTGAACCGATTTAGATCATCTTAGAGAGGGGGTTTGTTGCACGATATCACTGATGATTGATGAAGCATGAGTGTTAGCGACCGGTCACTGACCGTGTTCTTTTTGTAGACTCAGTAGTACTCAAAAAAAGTAATCAAAAAGGATCTAACAGAAATATAATAAAACAATGACTATGGCCCGTGTTTCGTAAAAACAAAACCTGTAACCCGATTGTACTGCAAATCAATTATTAAGGCAAATCCAAGATTTATTTATTTAAGTTTACTCAGGTAGAAAAACGTATTCGTCTTCTCGTGTCAGTGGTAACAGTTTAAAATATCTAGATGCGTCCAGCCCAAAACTCGGCGACATTGACCGCATTATGCGTCGCTTCATTCTTTCGGCAGTTGTGCAGGCCTGTACTTAGCAGCACAGTGGCCATGACAGAAAGGGGTCCATCGACTGCAGAGGTGCACCAAAGGCATAGCCAAATATGTGTACGTGGCCCTTTATTCTGCTAAAGCTAAACCACTGACAATGCCACAGACACTGTAAAAAGCTTAGTTTTATTTTAGAGTCTCGATCAATGCCTTTAAAGTTAAAAAAAAAGACGGGTTGCACTCTGAGAGTGCCGGCAGAAGTGAAAACATTTTCTTTTTTTCTTTCTTCGTTATATACATAGAAAAAGATAAAAAGAACATACCATACCATACCTATAATATAGCGCTAATCATAGAACCTATCACTTATTTTCTGCTAATTTTCTGTCAGAAGAAATTAATAAATTATGAAAAAAAAAAATCACAAAAAGTAATAACTTACAGAAATAAAAAATAATCATAAAAGTAATAAATTACAACAAGAAAAAATAATCACAAAAAGTTTCAGAAGGCCAGGTGGTTTGAACCCGATACTATCTGAAACTATAAGGACTAACAGTCGAAGTGCTTACCGTTTAAGCTACGACGCTATCTATCGTAACTTGCAAAATAGATAGTGTGTACCTAATCTTGTATGACGTCAGTCGTCGGTTACGGTTCAAAGGTCAACTAATCCTGACGCTTCCTTAACATTTTACACCCATCCAACGCCGCTAAAGAAGTTTTCACTTCAATAAAATGCCTTTTTGTAGAGTGTTTGAAAAAGTGTAATGAAACTTTTCATTTAATTTGGGACTTAAGTTTTTTTGTAAAAAGAATATTAGTAATCGAAATGACTAATATTCCCTCTAACCCCTCCAACTAAGCTAAATTGCTACTTTTACTAGGAGTGGTTTCACGTTGTTAGTGTAATTCTCAGTCGTAAGGCTGACTCCCTAACCACTAAGCTACCGACGCTTCTTTCATTTATAGCAATAAATACTAAAATTTAATGCCATTTCTTGCAGTGTCTGTGGCATGACTGGTTCAGCTTAAGAAAATTCAAGGGCCTGATTTAAGGTAAAAATATTGAAAGCAAATTATTATTACCAACAGGATTTAACATACTGATATTTTTGAAAACAATAATATTATTATTTAAGGTCTTTAGCTCCTTCTTTCAAATAGTAAAATACCAATCGTACATTATTTTTTTCAGAATAGATGTAAATGATTGGATAACTTTACACATTATGTACACAACCATTTCTTTAATCATATTATATTTTCAATCACATTAGGTATTATATTAATTCCATTCTTTTCATGACTGAACATAAAACAGTTTCAAAATCGGGCCCATACATTTGGAAACTATACGCTGCCTCAGACAGACAGACGGTAGGTACATGTTAAATTGAAATTATCCCTTAATTTACTTTGATATTCTCTACTAGCTTACTTTATACAAGAAAACTAATTTCGACACAGTTTTTATTATCATTTGGAAGTTTTCTGTGGGTTTTATTTGTATTCTACTTAAATAAGCCTTTGAAGGACGCAATATTAAACATTACTCGCGACTCGTGCGAAGTCAGGGTTAATCGTCAGTAGCTATTAAGTTGACATACACATCTCAAACACAATAAGTACAGTCAGCGTCAGAAATCAGAATCAAACTTCAAAACAAAAAGACAAAATCTTAAAATAATTTTTAACTTAAAACTAAAGTATTAGAAGCAAATTCAACTGTTCCTGAACTAAAGGTGTGTACAAAATATCAGACAATCAGTCAATAATAAGGGGGGAAAACCAAAGCATTAATATAATTTTGAGTTCTTTGTTCGTCAAGATCGATGTCCTCGATGCTAACTGTACTCGTTAAGTATAATGTGTATCGTATGTATGACGGTCTCGATTCTCGAAGGGACATCGAAAGCGACCGTGAGCCACTTTCTAGACGAGCAAGCTAATATAAATCGAAATCAAAGACACATTTACTCGTGTTTACACATTACGCAATAGCCCTTTTCTAAGTTATTAAGCAACGACAATATATTTGCATATTTTAAACATTATTTTGATATTGGCCCCTACCACTGTTTTTGAGGCACACGTCAACCTCACCTGCAAGCTGGTTTAAATGCTGATTGACGTGCGAGACTAGGCTTTCTTTTCGGGACCAGAAGGTTGAACAGGAGTTGCACCCATTATAAGCCAAACCAAGGGGAGAAGGAGTATGTGGCCCTCCGGCTTCGTGGTGAAAGCCTTGGACGCAACCGGAAACCATGCTAAGATGAATACATAAAATATTTTTTTGAGAAAATTAATATAATCAGGTTTACTATTTTCGCTTACACTTTGGAGCCCGGGCTCCGCTCCTATATCCGACACCGAGCTTCGAGGTACGAACCTGGTATACAACCGGAATAACCGCTAAAAGAATAATACTTTTCAATACACTTGCTCATAAAATGGCCTAATCTCACCGCTATTGGGCACATAGTGATCAAACCTGTAATCAAACTGTGGTTTTTGATTGTTATAATTCACAAGTGAGTTATAAATTCTTTTTTAAAATTTCGCTGGTTCAGTTGCTTTTTTCTTTAAAAAAAGTTGCGATACAAAAAAGGTCGTGTTCAATAGTACAAATAAATTAACATAGTTATTACTTGCTGATGTCATGCAACTTCGTATTTAAATAGATACTTTTGTTTTCTCTGTAAAACCTTTAATTTCATCATTTGCGACAAATTATAAAAAAGAAACCTCTTTTAGTCTATGGCAAAATAATTCATCATTCCCGCTATAACCAAAAATAATTTCACAACACGTTTTCACTTTTGAAATTATAGTTATTTATTAATTAAAATGTCTACAAACTATGAAGAAAATGATGTATGTTGTAACGATGTCCGATATATGATGTGAAGCTCATAACGGTATGTAAAGTTAACTACCTGAAAACTGCAAAGGTAAGTAATAAGTGGTGAAAAACGTATTATACACGTGTGTATTGATGATTACCGTCCTCGGCTCTCTTAAGACCTTCACCTAACGGCTCGGGTCTCAATTGCGCCTCAGCGGTAATCACCAACTTTACACGCTTGTACCATAATGTACTATTAGAGCACTAATCTATTCTTTGGTCTCTGTTAGGTAACTAATGATATCAATAATAATGTTCTGTGATTTTATACCTACTAGTTTCTAATTAACCGAATTCAAAAAGGAAGTTTCTCAATTTCTCGCAATCTTTTATTATTTATGTTCGACAAAAAGTCGTGATTTGCGGTTGTTGATGTTTTTGCGCTGTTAGATACCTATTAGGAATGGTTTAAGCACTGCTAGAAGCGATTATATGATGTATCTAAAAATTCCACGGATTTAGATGCATATTATAATTAATGGTCTCGCTCGTATGTAGTTCGCACAGGTGGTAAAAACGTTCCTCCAGGTACAGAAAGTTGAATTCCTAAATTTTTGAATTTGCAAAAAGTTGAATTGGCAGAATATTGAATCCTAGAAAGTTGAATTTGCATAAAGTTGAATTCCTAAAATGTTAAATTTGCAGAATTTTGAATCCTAAAAAGTTGAATTTGCAGAATGTTATAAATTCCCGTGGCAATCCAATATGCCCAGGCCCATGTTACTCAGGGTGAATGCAGCTTTCCAATGGCGAAAGAATTTTTGAAATCGGCACAGTAGTATTTGAGTTTATTCATTATAAACATACAAATATTTCCTCTTTATAATAGTAATGTTGTAGATTGGCGCTATTACATAGAATATTTATTAGTCGTCTCGTTGCTATTGCTAGACATTCATTAGGTTTATTAATATTTATTGCCTAGTTTGTAAAATAAAATCTTGCAGAAAATTGCCCAGTAAATTGAATCACGCCAAACAGTTTAGTACCGTACCTGCCTGGTAACAGTTTAGTGCCATCAGTGACGTATCGCATAAATGGCAACTCTGCAGGGCTAACATGCGCGCCTCGTCAAATATCTCGAATCGAGATGAGATATCATCTCGAGTCTTCTCGAGCGAAGTAACGTCGACATATTTTGTCGCGTCAAACTTTTTCAATTATTGTCTATGGCATACACATTTTTTAAACATGTTAGTTGCTGTTTTCACATTTATCCGATAAAATCGGCCCGATACGGCCATTTGCTCGAAAGCACAGACTAGTTAGGGATGCTAGGTATGAAAAAAAGAGAAAAAAATAGTGCAAACAATTTTCGATCTTATTGACATGACATGCTATTGAATTTTTTTTCTTATATTCGTGATCAGCGTCATCAATTAATGTGAAAAGACACGTAACAAAGGAAATGTCATTAAGGTCGAAAATGGCTTGCAGTCGCTGTTTTAGTCCAAAATGAACCGAGTTCAAGAAAAGAATACACGAGATAACTTCTCGTCGACCAAATGAACGACGGGAGACAAAACATTTTAAATGTCAAAATTCGAGTAAATAAGGGCACGTATGTTACAATTTGCAGACACTAAGTAGAGATGATTTCTCGCAGTCGAGTTATATCGACATCTGACAGATCGCCATGAAATTTGCCATGTTACCAACAGTCGATATCGACATAAAACGGCAAAATGCCTCGAGATAGCTATCTCGTGGCGCGCATGTTAGCCCTTCATGCTACCAACAGTCGACATATCGACATAAAACGGCAAAATGCCTCGAGATAGCTCTCTCGTGGCGCGCATGTTAGCCCTACTGATGTTGATTCATGAGATATGGAACCTTACAAAAAATACATCATGAGTACCTGGTGACTCAGAATATGTGACTCCCCGTGTCACACAATGTAGGGTCCTGCGCGGTACGCCTCTCCCTTTTTAATATAAAACTAGCTGTTGCCCGCGGCTCCACCCGCGTAGAATTCGGATTGCGGCTATAAATTGAGATGTAAGCTATCCTATCTTTTAAGTTGGACCATATAAATGGTTACAAAACTATTATATATATCAAAATCCGTTCAGTAGTTTCGGAGTTTATCGCGAACATACATCGTGACACGAAATTTTTATATAAGAATTATATGATAAGATAAGATTTAGCAACCCAAGTAGGCCCTATGGACATTTTGTACAATGACTGGTGCCAAGGTACTAGCAATCTTTCCTATATTTTATGGCACATTTTATTTCACCATAAAAATATGCAAAAATATGCAAGTATTTAATGATAAATTTTTACGACGCGCTCGGCACGATCTGCATGTGAGCACGTGATATTTTAACAAGCTGTGTTTATGTGTGAGCACGTTGTCATATGGATATTTAATTACTTAATCGTTATCATAATCTTAATCGTTAATAGATATATGTACATACTAGAGTAATGCCCGGTGCAGATAAACTTCTGTACTAACGTCTACATACGGTATTTATAACTACTAATATCTGCAGTGTAAAACCCGTAATAGGTAGGTCTATTACAAAAAAAGAAAGTTTGGACGGCCACACGTCGCCGTCCAAAATAAATGTCATCATAATTTTTATTTTATTTCTTATTACCTATGCATATTTTTAATTGAAACCTATTACCTTTCGAGCTGGTTTTACAAACTAGTATTATATAAACTTACCTATACTATATTTAAATGTACCTACTGTGTACATTCTTTAGGGAGATAGGTACTCGTACGTACTTAGTGTAGATACAGATCAAGTTGTTTCTTGATTACTTCTATTGTACAGAATAGGTAGGTTAACACATGTTGTGCCTGCAAGGGCAACGTTGAAAGAACATATTGGACTGCGTTGCAAGTTTTGTCACATAATAATTCTAGCAAGGTTGAACGTAGACTAAGTAGAAGCCTGGAAAGCTGCGGAAAGCTTATACATTGCATTTGGACGGACGGCTTGCAGTATCAATTCAACTTTAAAAATCTCTGAACATTTTTGTTAAAAATCGTAGGTGCATGACTAATTTCCCTGCAATTAGACAAGTAATTACACATTTGATTGCCTTTTTTACGTCATAATTAATACTGTGTGCAGCGAACCCATTGAAATTGTTGTATTTCTCAAAATTTGTATCGTTACTTAAATCTAACAATACCTGCTTATTAAGATTAAAGTTTGCCGACATGACGGTGAGCAAAGTGAGCATTTAAAGCAACACAAAGCAAATTTTGCTTAATGGACTTTGAATGCGGACAAAAAAACCGTTTCTGACAATCTAACATTGGATATTTTTTGTTGAAGCTCTCGGAAATTACATACTTTAGAGTTTTTGCTTGTCGCTGAGGCACAATCATGGGTTACGAATAGGGAAAATGTAGTACAGTTATCTATCATCTGTGCTTTATGTTATGAGTGTTATGACTATACCTGAAAACATACCTACTTGAAATAAGAACACGTAAAATAGAAAAAAGAAATCATACTATAGGACATGTGACTATCTTCAAGACAAAAACGTCTGGCTTGAGCGTGGTGCAGGCACCTTCTAAAATGGTCTAGTTATGGCATAATACCATAGGTTAATTATTTTATTATAAAGTTTTTTTTAAATATAGTTTTGTTCATTTAAACACGAGACAAATGTAGATTCGTTCACATTTAGCCTTAAGGATATAAATATGGTAAATTGACGTCTGAAAAAACGCCGCAGTGGAGTTTGTTGCGCCGTTTCTTCTCCACCAGCGCCTTGGAAGCGGTGGTAAACTTAGGTTAAGTAGAATTTATTATTGACGTCAATAAGAATCAAACCATGTTGTTGCAGATTAAATAAAAATCTTACACTATGACTTTGACTTTGAGACATAGAACACCAAATGTGCGCATCGTAAACAACGCGCAGTGGAATGATCGTTCTGTTGTGGTTTGTGGTTTTTCAAAGTAGCTACAAATGCTACACTGTGGGTTTCTTCAAAAAAAGGCATTAGAAGGATCCAACAGGGTTGGCAGCACGAGTGAGAGGCCCCTTTTTTACCCGATTGCCAAGAAGGGTTATGTTTTTCCCACGTATCTTGTATGTATGTTTATAAAATTCTTTGTTAACTCATATCTTCTGAACCACTATATAGATTTCATTGATTGATATCTCAAATGAAAGGTATTTGTCTCCCAATGGTTCTTAGGTACTTAAAATGTAAACAAAAGCTATATTCTATGTTAGATTCTAGGGGTCAAAATGTATGATGTCAAAAAATATTTTCATTTAAATTTATCGAGTGGGGTAGGTATCAAAATGCAGGAAATTGATACTTGATTACAAAAATATATATCTCATAACTAAAAAGTATAAAAAAATAAAAAATATTAAAAATATAAACCCGACTGAAGCTGAAAAGATCGAAACAAGCTTTATAGCAGGCGGAACCCACTTGCAAATTCTAAACCCGATGAAAATTAATGGGTACAGCCTGCTATAAAGCTTTTTTGGATCTTTTAAGCTTCAGTCGGGCTTTTTATTTTGAATAATTTATTTTTTCTGGTGTTGTACACATTATCATAGGCCACGGGAACCAGAAAATAAGTATTTTAGTAATTTAAAAATTGACCACTTCGTTTTTCTATTCGTTTTTAATCAAATGTTGGATAAAATATCGCACGGAACGACACTTTGCTTGTTGGAAACATAAACCAATGCAGCAATGTTTGTAACAATATTAAACTTAACAACATAGGACGAGTAACCGTGTAATAAAGTGTTCGCATAGCAACCGGGTTAGCGATTTAACAACTAATCTGCAGTAGAAGGGGACTTAATATGCAGACGGCTTGTTAAACTGCATGGATGCATCATGAACAGACGAGTTTTAACCTTATGCCCTTCAGTTTATAAATGTGTGAACGAAAACAATGCTATTTGCTCCAATTCTCCTTCCTCCTAGCGTTAATCCCATCCGCATCCGATGTTTTCAACTTGGAGTATGGGGTCCGCTTTACCAGTCTAACTTCGGATTTGGCTGAACTTCAATATTGCTGCCATCTGACCTCTACAACCCAAAGGCGCTATCGAAGCATTGCAGTTAGACCAGTTGTTGGATTTTTGAGGGTTCCAACTACCCGTAACGACTGCCATAGGTGTTCGTATGGCAACCGGGACCGACAGCTTAATGTACTCTTCAAGGCACGACCAGATTAATACAAATACCTATATGCATGCATACAAATATTTGCCTTGAGCGGGAATCGAATCCGCGCCTCCTGCGCAGCGACCGCGTTCACTATCGCTACTCTACGGAGGCTATTTATATTTAGTTTAATGTCCATCAAATATAAAAAAACAAGCGCTATACTTCAGTAGAACTCGGCATAAAGAAAAACTATGTCTACCAACATAGGGCTAGAGTGATTCAAAAGTTAAATGTACCAACATTGTACTTATACATGTGTAAAACATTTACCAAACAACTTAAGCAAACTACATCATCATTACCCTGGAGTCTTTCTTCTCCTGGGCTTTTCTTCTCCCGAAACGGAGGCATTCGTCAGAGCCTAGTCTGGGTTTTAGCAGGTGTACCGACAAGCTGTAGCAGGTGAGGTTGGCTTATACTCCAAAGGTGTGGTCCTATTTATAATAATGTTATGATAATAAAAAGGGTATCATCCGATATCAACCCTTTTTGTCGCTGAGTGAAGTTCACCGAGAGAACTGAAAAACATCCGTTACATCCGTCCAGTCAGTCATTATAATGCGGCACCCGTCGGACCGGTCCTGCGAAGGTTCTTTGTACTGTTTTCTATCATCTAAAGTGTTAAACGAAAGGTCATTGTTGTTTGTACTCTTCCGTTGCCAATTAATAGGATTTTCCATTGCAAAATAGCCATTTTGTTTATGAAATATCTGCTAATCCAGAGTTAATCCACCAGCTAAGTAGCTTATCATAGTCAAAATTACGTGTCCTATTAAAAAAAAAGACGGGTTGCACTCTGGGGAGTGCCGGCAGAAGTGAAAACATTTTCTTTTTTCCTTTCTTCGTTATATACATAGAAAAACATAAAAAAAAAACCATACCATAACTATAATATAGCGCTAATCATAGAACCTATCACTTATTTTCTGCAAATTTTCGGTCAGAAGAAATTAATAAATTATGAAAAGAAAAAATAATCACAAAAAGTAATAAATTACAGAAAGAAAAAATAATCATAAAAAGTATCTAATAAATTACAAAAAGAAAAAATAATCACCAAAAGTAATAAATTATAATAAGAAAAAACAATCACAAAAAGTCCCTGAAGGCCAGGTGGTTTGAACCCGATACTATCTGAAACTATAAGGACTTACAGTCGAAGTGCTTACCGTTTAAGCTACGACGCGAGTCTGTACCAATCTTGTATGACGTCAATCGTCGGTTACGGTTCAAAGGTCAACTAATCCTGACGCTTCCTTACCATTTTACACCCATCCAACGCCGCTAAAGAAGTTTTCACTTCAAAAATTAAATCCAGTAATCTAGATTTTACATCAAAGTCCTTTTTTAAATTACCCCGTTTAAATGTTGACCTCGTAGGCAGTGGCAAAGTTCCGCCCAGAAACTTTGTCAAAAAATTACATGCTAAAGGAATGTTTTCGTATGGTTGAAAATTTAGTGCTTAAGATTAAGAAAGGGATACTTAGATGGGTAATTATCTCGCGGTAGACGACTTGAATATTCAATCAACTATAAAACATGTTCTAAGCCGGAGATGAACCCAGTATTTAATTTATCGACGGGCTGCCTGTGCCAATTACCACCCGTAAGCTGATTACGCGCGGCGCGGTCGTCCGGCAGATTCCTATTAGCAGAAAGGGAATGCTATAACCTCTAACTATACCTATGTTTAGGTAATACTGCATAGCGCACCATCTTATTCCAGTTTATAACCGCGCTAGATATGTTCCTCTTTGCTCTTTTTTTTTCCAATTTACTAGCTACTTTGATGATATCCTATGTCCATCTAATACAAGGTGTAGAGTCTATGGAGGACCCTACTTAAATCCTTAAGGCACAGAAATATATTAGGATAGAACGGCCATGTGAGCGGGAATAGCGGGAATATCGTGGCAACTTTTTGGTCAATTCCTATCCTAAGAGATCGGAACTTTCGAACTCGGTACTAATAAGACTAGCTTAACACTAGCGAACATCGTTAAAAATATTAAAAATATATTAGTTTTGAAAAGTAAAGGTATTTCTTATCGCTCTTGAGTATTTATTTACAGTAAAAAGTCCACACTTGAATTTTTATTATCGGATTTGCTCGAAAGCACAGAATAGTAAGGGATGCCTAGAGATAAAAAAAAGAAAAAAGTGCAAGCAATTTACGATCTTATTGACATGCCATGGTATCGAGTTTTTTTCTTATATTCGTCATCAGCATCAATTAAGCCGAAAAGACACGTAACAAAGACAATGTCATTAAGGTCGAAAATTACTTGCAGTCGCTGTTTTAGTGTCTTTGTGATCCGATATCGGGCCAAAACAGTGGTGTTGGCTCCGATAACCGATTCAGCTGTCGAGTTCATTCGATCGTTCGAAACGTTCTTATAGCATGTGCCTGCAGCTCCGTGTATGGATAGACCGGAATATCTTAGTATGTGTGTGTCCATGAATGCGAAAGTAAATCTGTCTGTTACGCTTTCACGTCTATACCTCTGATCCGATTTTGATGCAATTTGATACGGAGATGGACTAGAACTAGAACTTTCACAATTATTTATAGTTTTAATTAACTGTAGTAAGATGCTTTCCTACTGATGTCGCCATAGTACCTAACCCTCTTGTTAAGAAAATTATTTCCTTAAACTAGAAATCATCTGTTCTTTCTCAAAGAATACAATTAAAAAGACACAAACGATAGCAATTAAGTGTCAATGGTCTATTGTACTTTTTTTTTGTTTTAACACCTTGTTATAGCCGAGCATTGTTGAGGGATATGCTTGTAAATAATGCAGCAATTATAGCAACACTTAACACCCTCTATAATAGTTATAATGCAGTTTGTATTTATAACCGCACGTACTTTGCTAGCTTTGCGCTCTCTGCTTATGCGAAGACATTTCCTTTTAACTATTATATTATACCTAGTTCCCCCCTTGGTTTTGCCTAGGAAAATTAACAACAAAAATCCTGTAATTCAGTTCCAATAGTGAATTTAAATCAACCAGGAAAACTCCTCACACATGAAATTTCACTGACACAAAATGAACTTCTTTATTATTATATAAGGCAAGTTATTTTGACTTCACCTCGCCTGATGGTAAGCTGTAGGCAGAATCTCAGGAAAGAGGGTCACCATTACATACACGTACCATGTTAACAATGGTGACACTCAGCTTGACGGCCTCATCAGATACTGTTTCACGCCCCCATGCTTCTTCCTTCTAACGAACTAGCCTCTTAGTGGTCCGATCCTTTGTCAGGAGGTCAGGAAACCGAACCTTTTTCCAAAACCGGACTAACTCTTCCCAATGTATTGCTTCAATTTGTAGAACATTCGGTTTCCCGACACGGACAGGCAATAAAGGTTTAGTACTCAACAGAAATCCGTTGATGACCGGATACGGAACACTTAACATGAATAAACTTTCGTAAAATTAAATTATTTTTAGGAGATGAACATGCCTCCTAGTCTCCTCGTTATACATTAGAAACGACCTCGGGTATAATAAAATTATTGGTACAGATTTATTTATAATGAATGGTGCGACATGGTCGCGTGAGAACAACAGAAGAAATAGATTATATTACAAGAAATGTCTACACATTGTCTATGTCAATGCTCACAATGTTCTAGAATTAAAACTTATTTGAAAAACATTTTTTTTAACACACTTGCTCAAAAGTGGCTATAATTTCACCGCAATTAGCCACGTAAAGACACCTGTAATCAAATTGTGACTTTTTCATTGCTATAATTCACCAGTGAGTTATAGATTTTTATTTCAATTTTATTGGTTCAGGTGCTTTCTTCTTAAAAAAAGCTTCGATATAAACAAGGTCGTGTTCAATAAGTAGGTACAAATAATGTCCTTCATATTACTTGCTCATGTCATTCAACTTCGTATTTAAATAAAGTTTTTTTTTGTCTTCAAAAACTTCAAGTTCTCCGTATAGTCTGCGACAAATAAAAGAGTAGTCTCTCTGTCTATGGCCGATCGAGACGCGCGTGCTTAGTAAAATAAATTAATTTTACCAGCCATTGCGAAAAAAAATCACACCTCGTTTTCGCTTTTAAAATTATAGTTATTTTATTAATTGAGAAAATGTCTACAAGTATTAGTTATGAAGAAAATGATTTATGTTGTATAACGTCCGATATATGACGTGATCGATGTGAAACCCTTAACGTTATGGAAAATTTAGTACCTACTCGAGAACTGCAAGGGTAAATATATTTATTTACCCTTGCAGTTCTCGAGTAGGTATATTTTAGTATTATTTTATTCACAAGAGTGTTGAAAAGCATCGTTTTACACACGTGTATATTGATGTTTACCGTCCTATTAAGACCCTCACCTAACGGCTCGGGTCTCAATGGCGCCTCAGGGGAAGTTACCAACTTTACACACTTATACTATAATGTACTATTTTCTTCTTACTTGCCACCTAAGTAGTTAGGTTTTAAAAAACGTGTCTTGAAATTTTGCAATTGGAATCTGTAGGACATTGATTAATACGCCTGCGATATTATGTTTCGATCTATGGAGAATCGATTTGCGATTAAAACTCTCGGATATGAATTTAATAATCAAATTCTAAAAATTTAAATAATATCTAAGAATCTAAGGGATTAATACTTGCTACTTTTTGTTCTTTGTACCTAGTACTAATTGATGCTCGCGTTTCCGCCCGCGTGGGTGTTGGTTATCGTTTCTGGCCATATTGCCGCTTCTACTCATTCAATTGCAAACATACGGTAAATTATAAATCTGATCAAGGCCTTCCTAAGTAAAAAAAACACATCAAAATACTAGAATTCCAAAAAAAAAAACTATTTCTACAATAACCCGATTGCCTAAGATTAAGAGGAATGGCCCTGGGTCAGCCGGGGTACGAGGGATATGTCACAAGACAACCTCACCTTCGGCCTAGCACATCGACCCACAGACGGCGTGCGGTTTAGTCGGTTCGAGTCCGACATAACCTCCCCCTTCGGCTCCGAAGGGGGGGGGGGGTATCCGTGGGGATTTCCCGCACGTATAAAAAAACCCATGTTAAATATCTCCAAATACAATCACGACTAATTTACAATTTTATAATAAGAGCTGAGATTTAGATATTATTTCTACCTTTTGTTCAAAGACCCTAGACCTTAAACTAAGTTATAGGAGGTAGGACACGAATATCACGGCCATAATAACCTCGTGTTGTTTTCCCCGCGGTGAGTAGGGTAACCAGAGCTCACTGGAGAGTTTTTGTACCGTCATAAACAAGCTTTATAGCAGGCGGTACCCATTACTTGGGCCTGCTATAAAGCTTGTTTCGATCTTTTCAGCATCAGTCAGGGGTTTTATTTTTATTAATTTATTTTATTCAGGCAATTTTTTAATTTGTTTTATGCTTAAGACCCATCCTCGTACTGCAGGGAATATTCTAAAAAAAGAATTCAGAAACCGGTTCTGCTAAACCGATTTTCAGCAGAAAATCGGTTCAGCTGTTCTCGAGATTTGCACTTAGCAAAAATTCAACGATTCACTTTCATATTATTGATCCCTCTTAGCTACGATGGCGTGAACCGGAAATATTAAAAGCTTACATATGTTAGGTATAATAATATGAGGAAAGCCGCCGGTGAAAGGCAAAGCGTAATTGTTACATAAGTGTTTCTTTCTTATTTAGGTAAACCTATGATTCTGATTGAGGCAGTTTGATAACAGCTTAATTAAAATTCAAATCGATTTTGCGGCCTGCACACATTCTACTACACGTGATATTGTCTAATAAGTCTTAGGCTTTCACGGCCGGCGTTGCATGTAGAATATACTGCTTCCGGGCTGTTTTGCCGTGGTCCGTATGAAACTTGTATATTCCAGACATTTTGTCGATCACTGCGGTCGACATCTTCCCAGAAACAGTATATTCTACATTCTACGTGAAATCGATAATACTGAAAATTTAGCTATCTTGGATTTTCCTATGTATATTTTTGTAGTGATAGGATGATGGTTCGTTTTTTAAATGCCCTATTATTGCCAGTATGTTTTTGCCATGTCTCTGTGCTAATATAGTAGTTTATGATACTGTTGCATAATAAGGGTTCTTATAACACGAGTGTGTTTTAAAAAAACGAGCCGTAGGCGAGTTTTTTTATATTATCACACGAGTGTTATAAGACCAAGTTATGTACAGTGTCATACACTACTTTATCTACTCTCATACTATAATACATAAACTAATTTATTTTACAAACCAAACCAAACTTTGTTTAATTTAAATGTATAGCACAAAAAAAAAAATATTCGCGCCAAGGCACAAACTTCGATTGCGCATGCGTTTCTTTTTTTTTTTCTTCCGAAATGGCGGATTCTTTTTTTAAAGTAGAGGTTCAGTCCAGATGGGGATTGTATAGGTGTATCGTTATGATTAAAAAGTTATTTTATGATATAGGTGTCCATACAAGACCTGTATCGTAATAAAACTTTTTTTTTGGCCTGTGCGTAATGTTTGTCATAAGAGTTCTAATTTCAATTTTATAATCTTTGTATTATAGTATCAGAGTAGATAAAAAATCTTTTTGTACAGTTACATGTACCTTATGCATATAAAAATAAATATAAAGCCATGATAGAAGACTAGGTTTTCGAGTTCAATTTCGCAACCAGACGAAAATATGACAGCTTGGTGCTAAACATAGACCAAATATGTTGATTATTCACGTTCAAAATGAATATGTAATTGATTTTTTGAAATAAGATTCTGTAGGTATACTTACTTTGCATATTTTGGACATTTTTGCCCCTCTTAGGCGATATACCTGAGGACACAAAATTTCTCAAGCACCGCCTCTTGTCATGAAACACCAAAATATAAAAAAAAAGACGGGTTGCACTCTGGGAGTGCCGGCAGAGGTGAAAACTTTTTCTTTCTTTCTTTCTTCGTTATATACAGAGAAAAAGATAAAAAAGAACATACCATACCATACCTATAATATAGCGCTAATCATAGAACCTATCACTTATTTTCTGCTAATTTTCTGTCACAAGAAATTATTAATTATGAAAAGAAAAAATAAACACAAAAAGTAATAAATTACAGAAAGAAAAAATAATCATAAAAAGTAATAAATTACAAAAAGAAAAAATAATCACAAAAAGTTTCAGAAGGCCAGGTGGTTTGAACCCGATACTATCGGGTCTTTAGTCGTTTCGGACCGTGAGCGGTTCGGACCGCGGTGTGAATTGCCCAAGAGCTCTTCTTCAATGAGTCGTTTCGCACCGCGGTTCGAATCGCCCAAGAACTTTTGGTAATGGGTTGATTCGGACCACAGTATAGGGAACATTGTTTCACTTTTTGGATAGGTGAAGTCGGACAGAAAAGACATGCAGTTTTATTGTACATTCCTTACAAGTACAACCAGGCACAAAATAACAAAAAATAATTTATCAATTACATTTGTCATAAGCCCCCTACATAAAATATTGGTGCTATTGCACTGTACATTTTTTAACTGGTAACCTATTGAAATATCGAATTTCTGTTACCCGAATCTTAAAACCCCGAAAACGGTTGGTAGAACTTTTAAAAGACAGATGTAATGAATGACAACTTTCTATAATTCCGTTTTTAATTTCCCAGATGAATCAACTTCCAGGTGCAATAAAACCAAATTTTCAAATAGTATTTTTTTGTTTCCCATATTGTCATAATCCAGATTCTCAGATTTTTTTTCCCATCGTACCATTTTCCAAATAAACTATTACCAAATTTTCATAATCTTTTTATTTGGTTCCCATACAATCGTGTTCCAGCTAAACTATATACAGGTATAGTAAAACTCACTAAATTTGTACGATTCATTTATTAGGTACAGTAAGTAATTTAGAAATTTACTTGAATTTTTTAAATTCACTTAAATTTTCTTTTATTTTTATAAGTTTCTGCAGTTTTTCCTCCTTTTGTATATACTTTTTCCTCCTTTTCACTTGTGGTTCACCTAGTATCATTTTGTCTAAATCAATTAATCGAAATTAATTATCGTTAACACCCCGACTCAGTGCAATCCGACTCGGATAGGTTAGGTTAGAAGACTACGGCGAAGACTAAGGCGGGAGCTCCGTTTCGCTTCGCTCCCGCCTTAGTCTTCGTGGTTATTTTTTGAACCACTCAGAAGTAGGAGCCCCGCAAAGCGGGGCTCCGTCGAACTTAGTTAGTAGACGCCATATGAGGTTTAGTTTTATGTTTAAAAATCTGTATATTGTCTGTCCGAATATCAATTAACTACATTTCAAACATTTGTGTTTTAAATATTCGGGTTTCTTGATGTGGATTACGGTCATGTGGATTTTCTGTATTTAGATTTCGTGTGTCAGGAACTCGTTCATCTGGATTATAAAACGTCGTACAAATGAATAAATGGGCAAATGAAATTTGGAGTTGCGATTATATGGCAAATAAAACTTCGAAATTTGAAAAAACGGAATTATGAAAAAATGGCCAAACGTTTTCGGGATTATAATATTCGGGATTAAGATAGGTAACCTTATTTACTTACTAAATATATTGATTAACTTAAAATATAGTAAACAATGTTAAATATATGCAAAAAGGTGATGGTATGCACACGCAAGTACATTCTAAGAATTTCTTTAATAGCCTTAATTTTTTCCGGATCCGGCTTCATTCCATTTTTATCAAACACATGCCCTAAATACTTAACTTCCTCCACAAAAAATCTACGTGTTTCTTTATTGAATTTTAAATTGATTTCTCTCAATCTTTCAAGTAAACGTTTAACCTCTGATTGTGAATTTCCTTCTAAGAACCCCATACAATTATATTGTCAATATAACTCTCTACTCCTTCGAAGTCTTTCAGAAGTTGTCATATTTTAGCATAAAACACTTCAGAAGCACAGGGTACCCCAAAACAAAACCTTAGGAATTGGAATGGCAGACACCTTAAGCCTTTAAATAGATCACTGTAATCTGAAATTTGAATAGATCTAAGACGTTTAACGAGCCCCATAGTCTCACACGATTCAAACCCCTTTTTGCCAATCAGGTTCACCAACAAACTAGACTGCACACTCGCCGCCTCCTTGTCTACACCTAACGCCTTCAAAAACAATTGAAATTGCATTTTCCACTTTTTCCATACCCAGGCACGGCCAGCCGGTCCTCCGGCGCCGTCCAAACCTAATTCCGCGGGAGGTCGGGCGTGCTCCATTGCAATCACAAATATTGCGCATGAAAATGCTAATTATGACAATATTAAACCGAATACCGCTGTCACCATGTTGTAAATTCAATGGAACCACCAAGCACCGGACCACAACTGACATTTATTCAAAGACAACCTCGTTGTCGTTAGATATAATTATCACAACATTATGTAAATCCTAATCTGTGATAACATGTTGATCAAACTGTGATTTTAAACCATTACCGTCTTACTATAAAAATAAAACTAATATTACACTTGTTATACACTTGATATGCACTTACCACTTTTCTCATCGTCTGTACAAATAAATCATTAGACATTATTTCTATGAGTTTAAATCAGGATCTACAATTTCGCTCAGTGGTCCGAATCGACCCATTCCAAAAGATACTTTCGGCTATTCGCACCGCTCCAACCACTGCGGTGTGAATGGTCCTATTCAGAAATAGTACTTGGGCGATTCGAACCGCGGTTCGAAAATGCGTGGTGCGAAACGACTAAAGACCCATACTATCTGAAACTATAAGGACTTACAGTCGAAGTGCTTATCGTTTAGGCGCTATCTATGATAAATTGCAAAATAGATAGTCTTTACCTAATCTTGTATGACGTCAGTCGTCGGTTACGGTTCAAAGGTCAACTAACCCTGACGCTTCCTTAACATTTTACACCCATCCAACGCCGCTAAAGAAGTTTTCACTTCAAAAATTTTAGGAATGTACTAGAATTAATTACAGTCAACAGCTGAATGAAAACGGAATATCAAAACTCCTTGACCTTTGTGGTAAATGTCGCGTCTTCCTAAAGTAGGTGATTAAATACCTAATAAATGACCGACGAATTCGCTGATTGTACTGCCAAAAGTTACGAACCTCGTAAGTACGGACAAATTAGCAGAGGTACGCTTTTGGATAGACACGCGTATGTTGTCGAGACTTCTAACAGAATCGGAATCTATAACAAAGACATTTTCTACGTGTCAACCGTGAAGATAACGTGAAATAAGCCAAGGATTTTACTTACGAATAATGAATTTGTACACTGCACTTAGCTACGCTTTAGTTTAGCCACGTAACCCATCACAACGCTAGCTCTAATATTAAAATTTTTCAGTTATTGAATAGGTCGGATCTTATAGTTGCCTTGCTGAATGATTCCACTTTTGTTTTCTTCCATAATATAAAATAAAAAATAAAAAATAAAAGATTTTGATAGGCTGTCTTGGCTTTCCTCTATTCTTTAAAAGAATATTAATAGCCGAAATTAATCTTGGGTCGACCATTGCATTGTTTTATTGGTTAATCGTTAACCAATTCAAATGTTGGCGAGAAAAATTTCGTCAACGCCATAGCATCGTCCGTATCACGAGGTTGCGAATTCAAAATATTATTTACAAGTCCACCTGTTATTCACATGTGTCATTATCATGTACATTTTTATTGTTTTCTTTACTCGTAGGGACTTCATTGTATTCTCGTTCAGGTAGTTATCAATTCGGAAAACGATACGAATAGTTTTTGAACTGCACTCAAAAACAAATTAGTTATACTTTAGATTGCAATTATCTGAGGTACGTGACCAGGTATCAAACTGAAACTGTAGTGACGTAGGTACGCCAAAGAAGTATCTTTTTTTCCTACCTACCGACTGGGGGGTATTTATATTGGACTTGAACCCACTTAAACTGTACATAAGTTATGATGAGCTATCTAAGACCCTCAAGACCCGAGACGTCATTATTCGTTCGTCATCGGTCATTATTTTGCATAAAGGCATTTTCCTTGCAACCCACCATCAAAGAAGTACCAATTTAATAAATCTTACCACAAGATTGTGCTATTGTGCCCCGAATTCTGCAGTGTAACGTTGTTTTTCCGTTTCATTCAAGTTAAGCTAGTTTGTAAAACACATAAAATTAATAGGCAATGTTAACATTAACTACCAGGCCTTGGCCTCGTTGCTTTAAGCTTCCGAGGTACAGGTAGTAGTACCTTCATACGTTATCATCAAGCTGCGCAGCTGACCGGTGTTACGGGTTACGGCATGTGATGTAACATTCGCAGCTAGTATGATGTCCGTCGTGTACCGAAAATCCATATCCGAGTTTGGTTCGATAGTCGTTTATTTATGGGTGAATAATGATAATGCAGTAAGTTTCGAACCATCGGACGGACTTGACAGCAGAATTCGCGATTGCGCATGCTCTCAATTGCTCTAAATTTGGTGACGTCATGTTAGCGCTTGCGCAATTGAAATCTCACCGTGAATGCAGCTGTCAAGTCCGTTCGATCGTCGGTTAATCGTAATTCGAAACGTTTTTACAGCATGTGCCTGCTGACTGCACGAATAGTCTGAATGCTTGCGATTTCTGGTTAACTGTTCGAGGCTATCTGAGAATTTGACAGATGCCTCTTCCATATTATCTTAAAGGAGATAGGACACGACTATATTGCCGTCCAATTGAACAGTCCTGCTGGGGAAGTACCTCCGCCCTACAGAATACCGCGGCTAATTACCGCCGGGAACACAACACGAGGTTATCCTCGTGTTGTGTTTCCGGCGGTAATTAGCGCACTGGAGAGTTTTTGTACTGTGAGTGGAAAGACCAAAGGCTATTCCGGCTTTGTCTTCTATACTGACGGCACAGAAACTCTCTGTGTTTACAGGGTCGGCAGCACGAGAGTGACTCCCCTGGTGTTGCACACGTCCATAGACCACGGTTACCACTTTCCATCAGGTGGGCCTTGTGATAGCTTGCCACTTGAGTTGTATTAAAAATAATCTTATACAGAAATACACATCTGGTTGGAGGCTAGCGGCAACTGCTGTCATAAACTGTAGGAGACAAGCCTTATCCGAAAAAAATCAATTTGGAAGGTTTTCAAATAAAATTGTATGTAATGGTGCAACCGTACAGCCTCCGTGGCGTAGCAGTAGTGAACGCGGCCGCTGCGCAGGAAGGCGCGGGTTCGATCCCCGCTCAGTGCAAATATTAGTATGCATGAATATGGGTTGGTCTATGCATTGGTCTGGTCGTGCCTCGGAAAGCACGTTAAGCCGTCGGTCCCGGTTGTAATACAAACATCTATAGCTGTCGTTACGGATAGTTGGAGCTCTCAAAAATCCAACAACTGGTCTAGCTGTAATGCTTCGATATCGCGTTTGGGTTGTGGAGGCCAGATGGCAGTCGCGTCACGGAAAATATCAAAGTGTAGCTAAATCCGCAGTTATACTGCTAAAAAGCGGACCCCAGACTCCAAGTTGAAAAGCTGCGGATGCGACAGGGATTAACGCTATGATGAAGAAGTCATGGTGCAACCGTATCCCCTTTTTCGACAGTACATAATTATGTAAAGGCACTATTGAATAACGACCTGACAAGATTAGAAGTCCTTTTATCTACTACTTTTGAATTTTGCGACTAAAAACCTACGAACACTTTATTTATATAAAAAGCCATTTATATTATTATATTAGAGTTTCACGTGTTCCATTCATGGAGAATATAATTGCAATAAATGTTTAGAGCGAACACAAAAATGGATTTGTAAAACAGAACGTAAATGCCCCATTTGCCGAACCACCAATTAGGCCGAATTTCAGCTCGCACTCCCACTGCCTAAACAATTGAATGATGTCACAGTTGCCATCAAAAATCTTTTCATACTGTGTGCATTAAAAATACCTGACCGTTTCATAAAGGTCGGTTTAATCCTTAAATAGATAATATCTTACTCTTGTATAGTCATATATATATACTTGTCTTGATCCCAAATCGCAGGAGATACCAAGGCCTTGGCGCCCTCGGATTGGTGTGTTAGAATCTATGAGGGATTTGGGCACTGCCACCGCCAAAGCACCCCCCGTGTTATTCTCAAAAGATGCTCAAAAACGCGTAATACGCATATAGAGTACAGTCAGCGTCAAAAACATCTTGACTACAAAGTCTCAAAAGGTATGAAGAGCAAAGTAAACTGTTTTATTGATTTAAATTATATTATTGTCCGAATATAAATACGAGTGAAAACAATACGATCTCAAACAAAAGTTATAGACGTGAAATATGGTATTAAGAAATTAAAGTGGAAATGGGCAAGTCATAAAGGAGTCTGAAAGAAAAACGGGCGAAATTTGTAACAGAAAGGTGTCCTCGATATAACAAAAAAAGAAGAGGGAGACCACACTGTAGATGGGAAAATGATATAAGGAAAACGGCAGGACCGTGCTGGATGAGAACAGCATAAAACAAAGCACTCTGGAAAGCCCTTGGGGAGGCCTATGCTGAAGAGCTAGACGATCATTAATACGTACCGGTGTCACTGCAATGATAATTGTGACTAAGATTTAATGATTTGTTAATGTAGGCTTTTATTATTATTATTATGCGTGGTTCCCGGCAAAGTAGAATTTGCGCCACCCGTTCTCTTCCCATGTGGTGTCGTACAAGGCGACTAAGGGATAGGGCTGATTAACTTTAGCATCAAGCAGATATGTACAGCCCAGACTCAGCCTCAGATGCATGGATCGAGTCAACAATAGTGCCCGGAATGCGACAATAGGTTCACCCCCTATTACGTGGGACCGTATACAGATTGGTGAAATGTGGGTATTAATTCACCTCTGCTTAACCCTCCGGGGATAAAGGCGTGATTATATGTATGTACTATAGGTGTGTACCAAATATACGAACAATCAGTCTACAGGAAGGGGAGAAAATCAACAAATTAAGATCATTTTGGGTACTTCGTTTTGTCAAGCAGATCGATGATGCTAAGTGTACATATTGTGACATGCCTGGGGTCAAGATAATATGACTGTAACTATATCTTAATCTTGTACAATGTACAACCTTGCTTATTACAAGCTAATAGATCGAGTGGGACGAGTCTCGCGTATTATAAAACCACAATATGGTAACGTATGCTTCGGACGTGGTCACACTGTTTACACATGACGACTTAAATTGTATAGAAATGAACGAATTTTAAAATTTATAATCCGTTTCTTCTTTCCGCAATGTAAAAAAGCGCCACAGTCTTATTATACTACTGTGTACTATTTTCAGCCTTGTATAAATATAATAAAGTTGATATTTAATTACCACTTAAGTCTCTAATTACATTCATAGGTCCTTTAAGGCGTGAAAAAGTATCTGATGAGACCGTCAAACCGAATGCCACCATGATACGTGTCTGTAATGTTGACCCTGTTTCCTGAGATTTTGCCTTCATTCGACTATCAGGCGAAGTGAAGTCAAATTGACGTGTGCTATATAAAAAAATCGTCATTGTTGTGTACAGTGCGCCCGCAGCCTCTTATTCATACACCTCCCACACACCATTCAAGAGTTCTTACGTTACGTCATATATTTCTGCTGACGTATGTTATTGTCTTATCATTAAAATTGTTAGAATAGTACTACGTAAAAAAGTGGTAATACCAATGTTATTCAAATTCTTTGTCTTAATTCCAATATTTTACATTGTTTTATAGGATATGTGTATTACGTAATTAACATACCGGTTTAACTTTCTAATTCATCAACTATATCGAGTTATTCATTCGTTTTTATGCTTCGTTAAACAGTTTCATAATTTTGTTATAATCTTGTCACTAAACAACAACAAGAACAACCGCGGTAGCCTAGTGGTATGGGTAATGGACTGCTGAGACGAGGTCTCGGGTTCGATCCCAGGTTTTCCATGGCACACACCAATGACTTTTCGATGCTTTTCGAAGTTATGTGTGTATTTATCGCAGGTTTATAAGTGCCCAGTTATTGGCAATAGGCTCGCCACCTATTACATTGGGACCGAAACATAAACCGGCGAATTGTGGGTGCTAGCACCTCTGCCTACCCCTTCGGGGATAAAAGGCGTGAGTTTATGTTTTATGTTGTCACTAAAAAAGTAAACCAGAATGCTGGCATATGCGCTAACTCGAGTTCAGTGTATGAAAGCGGTGTTTATTTTAAGGAGGCCTCACCAATATTTCCAGGGCCCAAGCCAGCCTAACTTACCAGCCGGTATACTTGCCAAACGGGGCTCTGGTGCATGCTTTCTCGGGACTTGAGAGTCAGATAGCAGTTAGGTTCCATATTGGCTCACCTAAAGTTCTTTATCCGAAATTGTTCTTCCTAACGATTTGTAATCCGAATGATCACTCCTCCTAAAATTTTTCATCCTAAAGTTTTTATTCATACTATTTGTAGTGCTACCGTTGATGTTCATAACACTCATGTTTCCGAAAATTGTTATCAATAAAATCGTTAACATACAATATTAAAGCTCCTACTGTTGTTTATCCTAACGTTTTTATCCCTAAACATAATTACCATAATATTGTCACTCATACTTAGAAAGAAACATTTATCTACCAAATGTAATAAAAATATATGTCGGTAGAATTATATTTTTAAACCCCTTCATAATGTGATTTTGTAAACTAAACAATTGATGGGTCTACAAGGTCGACGGAGCCCCGCTACGCGGGGCTCCTACTTCTGGGTGGTTTATAAAAAAATAACCAACATCTATCAATCATTCTAACCTAATCTATCCGAGTCGGGGTAATCTGAGTCGGGGTGTTAACTATATTGTAAATGATACAGTTAAAAATAAATGTGATTTGGAACATTATAAAGGTGGTTTAATATTCTTTAAAAAATAATTCTACAGTTTGTAAAGGTATGACTTTCAATAATAGTGTAAAAGATGGTTATGTTGACAAAATATAGGAAAAGAAATAATAGTATAATAGATGTTTATTGCTACCGACATTATGAAGTTGAATGATTCGGAATTAAAACATTAGAGACAGAGTAGTTAGGAATTGTGATTGTTAGGATGAAAAATGTTAGGAAGAACATTTTCGGAGTTCCAATTTTCGGAGTTGAAAATTTAGGTGAACTTTGGCGCACCCTAGCAATTATTCCATGAAAAACACATTTACACAGTAGGTAAGGCTCGTATTCTAGAATGACAATTAGTCCTGAATCTTGATTTATCTGACGGCAGATTGTGGCGTAGCTAGATGACCAAGGGCCCTGGTGTAAAAAGAAACGGGCACCTATAATAATTTTTTTTTGAGATTGCATAGACAATCTGTTCTTAGATAAATCAAGATTCTGAACGTCGTACCATTCTAGAATACGGACCTTAGGAGAGGAGATTTGAACGGACCTAAAACTTCAAAATATCAGCTTTGGATTCAATGGGGATAAGCAGGCATGATGATGACGAATTTTTTTATGAAAAATAAATTACTGGAAACCAATTTACCAACTTTTTTTTTATTCTTGGCAATTAATAATTATTTATTGTAATGTTGCCTTTAGCTGCATTTATATTAAATCAGGAAGAGTTTATTATACTTTTATAAGTATTTTCATGAGGCGTACTTAAATAATTATATTACTTACAGACATTATCTACTTAGCTTCGCGTTTATAAAATGTTATGTAGTAAAAATAGTTAAGTATAATAGTGACAGTTAGCCTGCACAGTCTATTCTAGGTTGAATCGCCACCAGAGAGGGTTCCTTTCTTAGCCGTTTCGCTGCTCTAACAACATAAGATCGGCAACATTACTGTGTGAATTTCTTACGGGTGACTGGGTCAATTGCGCATGCTCTAACGTGACGTCAGCAAATATAAAGTATGCGCAATTGTAAATTCACTTCGAATTCAGCTGTCAAGTGTGTTCGATCGTTCGAAATGTTCTTAAAGCATGTGCCTGCAGCACCCGATTCTCCACCTTCCGCATTTAGTCTCACCTATGTCCTAGCTACCTTTTAAGTTCATCAGACCATCATTTCGTCTGAAGGATGACAACCTTCTGTTTGCCGATTCCCGGTCTCTGCTCTAGGACTGGTTGCTTAATCAGCCGTCGGTCCTTTGGTAGCGGTCGATGTGGAATACTTTTGCTTAAATCGCTACTGTGAACTTCGCAATTCAGTATTACAGTCTACCTCAAGTTTTAATAACGTGTGCCATCGTATAGTGAGGTGATTAATTAATTGCACGAATGTTTTGATAAATGCTCTCGTCAACGAACCTGCCGCCCAACAATAAACAAATCAAAAACTGCTAGTCACAAGATAATATCCGTTAACGTGTCGGATCTGAAAACCTGAAAAATTCACGTGTAAATTCATTTTAAAACTAAATTGTGACTAAACCGTATCCTGGGAAAACAGATCCGGTATATCTGCCCTCTCGATGTTTTGATTTATAAATCATCATCATCATCATATCAGCCATACGCAGTCCACTGCTGAACATAGGCCACTCCCATAGACTTCCAGAATGACCGATCTAACGCAGCCCGCATCCAGCGCTTCCCGGCGACCTTGATGAGGTCGTCCTTCCACCTGGCCGTTGGGCGTCCTACACTACGTTTGCCCGTACGCGGTCGCCATTCCAGAACTCTTTTGCTCCATCGGCCATCTGTTCTGCGCGCTATGTGTCCCGCCCACTGCCACTTCAACGAGCTAATCCGCTGGGCTACGTCGGTTACTCTTGTTCTCCTACGGATATCATCATTTCTGACGCGATCACGTAGGGAAATACCGAGCATAGCCCTTTCCATAGCTCGTTGAGCGACTTTGAGTTTGTTTAAGAGACCCATAGTGAGGGACCACGTTTCAGATCCGTAAGTCATCACTGGTAACACACATTGGTTAAAGACCTTCGTCTTCAGGCACTGAGGTATGTCGGACGAGAAGACATCTCGTAGCTTCCCGAACGCTGCCCAGCCGAGTCGCATTCGTCGATTTACCTCGTCTTCGAAGCTGGAATTGCCTACCTGGATCAGTTGACCCAAGTAGACGTACTCGTCAACAGCTTCTAAGACTGAGTCCCCAACATGAACCGGTAGAGGCGCAACATGGACATTTGAGGCCCACCTGTTGGGATACTCTGTTGAGGTCTTCGAGCATGGTGTTCAAGTCTTCCAGCGATTCTGCCATAATGACAATATCGTCGGCAAACCGAAGGTGAGTGATATACTCGCCGTTTATGTTGATGCCACGTCCTTTCCAGTTCAGTAGCTTGAAGACGTCTTCCAAGGCAGCCGTAAACAGTTTCGGAGAGATCACGTCTCCCTGTCTAACGCCCCTTTTCAGTTGAATTGGTTTCGTGCTCTGTTCCTGTACTCGGACCGACATAGTGGCGTTCTGGTATAAACACTTCAACACTTCGATATAGCGGTGATCTATCCGGCACCGCTGGAGATACTGTAGCACGGCCCATATTTCGATCGAATCGAAGGCTTTCTCATAGTCCACGAATCCTAAGCAGAGAGGCTGGTTATACTCTTTGGTCTTCTGTATAACCTGCCGCAGCGTGTGGATGTGGTCCATGGTACTGTAGCCTTTTCAGAATCCGGCTTGTTCGGGAGGTTGAAAGTCATCGAGCCTGTTGGCGAGACGGTTCGTAATAACCCTCGAAAACAACTTGTAAATGTGGCTCAGGAGCGTGATGGGCCTATAATTCTTCAACAAAGTATTATCACCTTTCTTAAAGAAAAGGACCACCTTACCCCCGCTCCACACTTCCGGCGTTATGCCTTCGTGTAGGACGGAATTGAAGAGCTTCTGAAGGACCTTCAGTACCGGCGTTCCGCCCGCTTTCAAAAGCTCTGCTGTAATTCCGTCCTCACCCGCCGCTTTGTTATTCTTTAGCTGTTTGAGGGCCATCCTAATCTCGTACAGGCTGATGTCCGGGATGTCTTCGGTATAATGTCGGGTAAGCTTGGCTCTTGGATCTTTAGCCATGCCAACGGGTTCTGGTATAAACACTTCAACACTTCGATATAGCGGTGATCTATCCGGCACCGCTGGAGATACTGTAGCACGGCCCATATTTCGATCGAATCGAAGGCTTTCTCATAGTCCACGAATCCTAAGCAGAGAGGCTGGTTATACTCTTTGGTCTTCTGTATAACCTGCCGCAGCGTGTGGATGTGGTCCATGGTACTGTAGCCTTTTCAGAATCCGGCTTGTTCGGGAGGTTGAAAGTCATCGAGCCTGTTGGCGAGACGGTTCGTAATAACCCTCGAAAACAACTTGTAAATGTGGCTCAGGAGCGTGATGGGCCTATAATTCTTCAACAAAGTATTATCACCTTTCTTAAAGAAAAGGACCACCTTACCCCCGCTCCACACTTCCGGCGTTATGCCTTCGTGTAGGACGGAATTGAAGAGCTTCTGAAGGACCTTCAGTACCGGCGTTCCGCCCGCTTTCAAAAGCTCTGCTGTAATTCCGTCCTCACCCGCCGCTTTGTTATTCTTTAGCTGTTTGAGGGCCATCCTAATCTCGTACAGGCTGATGTCCGGGATGTCTTCGGTATAATGTCGGGTAAGCTTGGCTCTTGGATCTTTAGCCATGCCAACGGGTTGCGTTACAGACGTATATAACGGTCCATAAAACCTTTCGACCTCCCTAAGTACCTCTGCTGTTGTCGTTGCCATGCCGCCATCCTCAGTCTTCAGCTTCGTCAACCGACTTTGTCCAACGGACGCATTCCTCGCAAACACTTTGGACCCTTTATTTCGCTCTATCGTCTCCTTAATAGTTTTTGTATTATAGGAGCGAATGTCGTGTCGCAAAGATTTCTGTATGCGTCTGTTGAGCTGCCTATATGCCTCAGCGTCGTCGGAGGTCTGTAGTGGCATAGATCGACGTTTGGTCGTGAGATCAAGGGTCTGGGTCGAAATTTTCTGAGGTTTTTGTTTAGGGCGAGACCTAAAGAATTTAGATCCCACCGTTTGGACAGCTTCTACCAGCACGTTGTTTACCTCGTCCACTGAAACGCGATCCTGTAGACAATCGAAACGATTGGATAGTTCGAGCTGAAAGCTCTCGGAGTCCCGGACATCGGCATATGACGGTCTGAGTGTTGACTTCATCAGACGTGACCTTTCAAGTCTAGGGCTAATATTCAATGTGCCTCTTACGATACGGTGATCGCTACCGGTTTTTACACGGCTGATCACAGAGACATCATTGAATACTTGCCTCTTTGACGTCAAGATGTAGTCAATCTCATACGCCATGTTAGCGGGGCTTAGCCAAGTCCACTTTCTCTGGGGTGGCTTTCTGAAGAAAGAGTTCATTGCGTAGAGACCCTCCTTCTCCATAAAGTCCGCCAGCATGTGGCCCCGGTCATTCCGCTGCCCATATCCAAAAGGCCCCACCCTCAACTCCCCATCGCCTCGTTCGCCCAGTCTCGCGTTGAAGTCCCCCATAACAACAGTGAGATAGGTTTTGGAAGCATGTATGGCCCTACTTATGTCCTCATACACTTCCTCGACCTCTTCATCGGAGTATGACTTGGTGGGCATGTACACCTGGATGACCTTCAACGAGTATCTTTTGGATACTCTGAGTATCAGGTATACCACCCGACTTGAGATACTCTCGATGGATATGACGTTGTTAATAAGGGACCTGTGGACGAGGAACCCGACACCATGCAGTGACTTTCTGTCACCCTCCCGGTGGTAGAGTAGGTGACCAGACTTCAGGGTTGTCGTGCCCTCCCCCGCTCTTCGCACTTCGGACAACCCAACAATGTCCCAGTGCAACCTACTCATTTCCTCTTCCACCTCGAGGAGCCTCTCGTCAGTCCTCATCGTGCTGACGTTGTGTGTTACCAGGGCCAGTTTCCGTTTGGGGTGGTAGCCGAATCTCTGCCGGGGATTCTTCGCACCCCCTGCCCCGCCGTTACCATGACCGCTACCGGAGCCAGGAATAGCGGGGCTGCCGGGGACTAGGGGCCTGGTCTTTTTTTGTCCTTTCATTGGGAGGTTTCTTGCCATACTCACCACGCTTGGCAAACGGGTTGGCGAGCGCGGTATTTATAAGGATGCATCACAAAAGACGCCGCTGCCCATCTTTTGGTGTTCCCTTAGTCGCCTCTTACGACATCCACGAGAAGAGATGGAGTGGTCCTATTCTATGCCGGGAACCACACAGCCACACAATGATTTATAAATAGCCTTTATTTATTTGTATAAGCTTCATCAGATAGTTTATCGCATTTGCGTAATGGGCATAGGACATGGGCTCTCTCAATGTGTGCCATTTCTCTTGGCCTATATTCATTGGGGAAGGTGCAGGGTTTTGTTTGTTGTCTGCGTAGTTTTTCGTAGTAGGTATATTCTTTCTCCGTCACCACACGGATAAAGTATCCAAGCTTCACATGAACAAAACGCTTTAGACAGCCATTAATAGTGTTTCTTCACAATTTTTTTAAGGTAAATACTACATATTTGTTAATCACAAGGAAGTTCAAGTACCTATACTTAGTTATCTTGGTAATTCACGACGTGATGAGCTAAATGATTAATTTACTTTAAAAGACTGACTACATATTCAGCTTCATTCGCAATTCGTTGAACGATTTTGGTCACACTTATTCAGTTAGTCTTTAGCCGCGTACAGTGTTGTAAGATATTGTGAGGTTGTTTGTCTGCTGCCTATAGATTGAGTTTCACACGAACAGTTGGTACGTTCAGAACGGCTAGAGGCAGGGCGAACTGAAATAGAAGAAATCCTTTACCGTACTTAATGCATTACATCTCAAGTAGCACGTGTTTGTTTGGAAAGTAGGCATGATGTGCGTTTAACTCTGTTTACTTAGACACATGAACAGCTGCGTGCCGGTACTTATGTGTAATTTATATGTCTATTAAACATACAGTAATGCTAACTATCTGCTGCTATCTAACTTGCATTGACATTCATGATAAATATTTTTGTATTTATCATGGTTACGATAGTTTTTTGTTCTTAAATATCAACACTTAAACTATTGTGTTATTTATTATTTCTGCAAGATCATCATTGCGTCAAGAATTCAAGTTCAAGATTGCGTCCAAAGTTGGCACCTCTTAAGTGCCTTTTTGTTTCTTTTTTTACGTGCGGGAAATCCCCATGGATCCTCCACAGATCCCACAGAGCCGGAGAGGCAGGTTATGTCGGACTCGAACCGACTAAACCGCACGCCGTCTGTGGGTCATTGTGCTAGGCCGAAGGTGAGGTAGTCTTTGTCATATCCCTCGCACCCCGAATGATCTAGAACCACCCTTCCCGGTCTGGCTCACCTCGGGGGGACCACGGGGTCCCAAACTCGCCCCCGGTATGGGGTGGCGTACATCGCGCGATGCGCGCAACGGCCGTGCCTGCTTCTGCTATTGTGAGGTTGTCAGGCGACTCCACTGGTCACCTTCAGGTCCGCGCTCATAGGGGACGGGGGTCGTTCTGTGCTGTGCCCTCCGACGCTCGTGTCGCCTACGCACGCGGGCTGCGAGTCCGCGAGTCTGTCTCGCTCGTCGCGTCGCGCCCGCACTGCCGTCTCCTTCTCGAGCATTACTTGCTCGCAAAAGGAAGCACTGGCCGCTCACGCATCCGCACAGCGGACCATCGGCATCGCCGCGAGCAAAGTGGTGAGCGTGAGAACTCTCGCGTCGCCCACGGGCACTCGGTGAGCGTGAGCAGCCCCACCTCTGAAGTGCCTACATGTTGGCAGTGGCGAGAGGTCCCTAAAAACTTTAAGTTTATACTATAATCGTTTCGTAAGAGGTAAGACATATTCCACTGGCTTTTCTCTTGCAAATTTTCACCTTTCGATATACTATATATATGCGTTCTGGCTACCCAAGGGAACTTACACCCGGAAATTTACAACGGGGAAGTCGGTGGAAAGAACACTTACTTTGATCGATATAGTTTGTCATGCACCACGCGACCTATTGGAGAACCGGCAGGAATTGGGTTATTGGGACCCCTTGTCTCGGGTATAAAGGTGCTTTTCCACCAGAGGGGCGAGACGAGACGAGGCGAGAAGAGAATTGAAATCGCACTGACCCTTTTCCACTAAAAATTGCCATCGCGAGCTCGCGCGTGACCGCCGCGCCCCGCCGCCTGTTTGATAAACAAATTTCAATTCTCTCCTCGCCTCGCCCCGCCTAGCCACTCTGGTGGAAAATCACCTTGAAGGTGATTTATACTCTATATCGGAACCAATACGGTTCATTTTTGCACAAACAAATATTTCAATTCACGCCTCGCATATTCTCGTCAATCCACACTGTTTCCACCAAAGATACGCTGGGAGAGGATTGAAAATTTGCCATACAAATTTCAATTCTCTCCTCGCCTCGTCTCGTCTCGCCCCTCTGGTGGAAAATCACCTTAAAGGTTCCTTTCACCACATCCATTCAGCTAGATTTTTTTTTGATAAAGGAATCTACTTTTGTCTAGAATGTAACATAGACTCCCCTAATCTAAAATAAAATATAGTCTATTACGACGATTTTATTGAAATTATGTGTATATTTTGTGTCCACAAGACCGTGTCTCGTCTCTCGACTGATAATTATGATTCATTTCCTCTAGTTTCATTCACGTGGAATATGCACTTTGTTGGTTGTATACAGCTTGGTTTTAAAACAGTCTTCTCATTACAATAAGAATTAACATAATTTGGCGACGATTAAAATTTGAGTTGATTATGTGTGAGCCATAAATTCAGGCCGTAATGAAATGGCGCCGTTTAGTTACCAGCCTAGACAGTTAATTGAAGGGCTGATTAAGCTAGTTGGCGGCGACATATACCTACCTGGCCCTACCAACATACCTGAGGCCTAAATTAACCTCACCTGTAAGTTATTGCATCTGCTAAACAACAGATAAGGCTATGGCGCAGGCTATGCTCTCAGGGTTGGGAGGGCAGACGAGAGTCGGTGCCGGAAAAGTTGACATATCAATCATAACCAATTAGCGGAACTTGGGGTCGAAAGAGGAAATTTGGGGTCTAAAGGGCGAAATTAGAAACTAGGAAAAAACAATATTGTGTAGGTACGGCAGGTAGTTTTGCAAAAGTAAAGGTCAAACATCGAACATAATACGAAGCTCAATTAAAGTTCCTTGGTTTAATTGGCTTCATGTACTGCGACCTAGATCGCTTGATTCATGAACGTGAGCACACGTCCGGTTTTGAACGGAACTGTCCCTTTTATCAGTTTACCATCCCGATGCGCCTGAAAAGTGTTTTATGTTTTAGGATGCGAAATTGTTCCGTTTTGCTAAACATCGATCTTAAATATTATACAAACATAAATGTAAAGAACGAGATTAATATATTTTTTATTTGTCTGGTACAAATGCACTGGTGCAAATAAAATCTATAATGAACGTTTCAAAACCTAGTAACATGGGGGTGGAGGGAGGGGGGTTGGCTACCTACTACAGCAAGGAGTCCAGATACTTCAGGTTTTTTTTTTGTAAGTGGCAGATTGCCAAATAAAAAAGAAGCAATTGCACGAATCTTCGGATGCAAGTACGTTTTATAGCCCTACAGATATTGGTTTAGAACACGATGTTGATAACTACCTAATTATTTCTTCAACACTTCACTAGCTGCATTAAATCATTGCTACGAGAATAAATGCTAACCTATAAATAAATGGTCACATTTTGCAACAAATACAATTGTCATAAACTCATGACTGCTGTGATTGCTGGCCATCCTAGTTTGCATCGCAAGTACAAAAGCTTAATATTAATTAATTAAATATCGCTTTATTTTTTTTTATTACTGCAACATATTGTACAGCGGTACTACTAGTAGGTAATCTGTAGTTCTTTGAACAGTAGACTTCGCGAGCATATTTTGCCAATTTTTTTGGTAACCTACAAAAAACTTAAAAAAAAGAACGATAGGTACGTATTTTCTTATGTTAAACAGTCCTGGATATTTGAACAAAAAATAATGATGATCGATTTTTATAAACAAAGCTCTTTTTTTTCTTTATTTTTAGGTAACGAAGTTATTCTTACTGATAGGTACATGTTTATATATTTTTTTTGCAACAACCTGTGCGAAATCATTGTAGGACATTTGTGTTATCAGTGGAAAGACCTAAGGCCTAAGGCTTGTCTTGCTTTATCTTCTACACTAATGGCACAGAAACTCTCTGTTCTAACAGGATCAAAACCACAGTTCCGAGAATTAATTTTGTTACACCTTAAATACTCTTTTTCTGTGTAAACACTGATAATGTAGACAGTGTTATCAGCACCCTGTAGGTATCGTTCGAGAAGGCATTGTGCCTTTATTCGTAATTTGTCATGCATTGTTTCGTTTATTCATTCTTGTAAGCAAACATCTATAGGTAGGTATGTACAGTGACGATTTCCTCGGCCTCGTCATAAAAGCGAGGCGTCTAGAGGTGGTTGAGCCTTAACAAAAGAGTTTATTGTATTTCAAAGTAATGCCTCGAGAGGCTTTCGATACTGAAATAAGAACCAGTATATCATTTAGACAAGTCAGTTACATTTACTCTCTTTGAAAACCTGTTTTTTTTTTTAATTCATTCATTACGTTCGGAATCCAAATCGGAGATCACAGATATTGTTTCGTCCCGAATATTACGGTGCTGTTCATGGACATGGCTAGGTGCTATTCGCTCAGGTGCTATTCGGCTGGGTGCTCTAAGTCTCGTCGAGCATCTCTCTAGAGTGGGGCCGGACCTGGCGAACACCCAGTTTGGGTTCCGCCGGTGGCGTTCCACTGTGGATGCCATCATGCGTGTGAGGACTCTGGCGGGGGATGCGGTTGCCCGGGGCGAGGTGATGTTGGCGGTGTCCTTGGACATCTCCAACGCCTTCAACACCTTGCCCTGGAGTTGCATCAGGGAGGCGCTCGTGTACCACGACGTGCCTCTCTACCTCCGCCGCAAAGTCGGGGCGTACCTGACGGAGAGAGCCGTCATCTACCCAAGTTCGACGGGAGTCGGTAGGCGTGAGATGTCGTGCGGTGTTCCACAGGGGTCGGTCCTGGGGCCGCTCCTGTGGAACATCGGTTACGACTGGGTGCTTCGCGGTGACTTCGCGTACGGTGCCACCGTCACGTGTTACGCGGATGACACGCTAGTGACGGTGAGCGGGGCTACGCACCGCGAAGCGACCCTGAGGGCCACGACCGCGGTTGCTCAGGTCGTCGACAGGATCCGGCGGCTGGGTCTCGAGGTGGCTCTGCACAAGTCCGAGGCCATGTTCTTTCATGGTCCTCGGCGCAGGCCAGGCCCGGGAGCCAGCCTTACAGTGGGAGGCACTCCCATCGACATCAAGCCCCGGTTGAAATACCTGGGGCTCGTGCTTGACGGTCGATGGGACTTCGGACAGCACTTCCGAAGTCTGCGCCCCAAGTTGGTGCTCACGGCGAATGCCTTGGGCCGGTTGTTGCCCAACTTGAAGGGCCCAGAGGCCTCCTGCAGGAGACTCTACGCGGGTGTCGTGCGGTCCATGGCCCTTTACGGGTGCCCCGTGTGGGCGGACACCCTGGAGGCCAGATTCGTGCCTCTGCTCCGTACGGCGCAGAGCACGATGGCCTCCAGGGCCATCAGGGGATACCGCACGATATCCTTCGAAGCGGCGAGTCTCCTGGCCGGATCGCCACCGTGGATCCTGGAAGCGAGGGCCCTTTCGGCACTATATCAGTTCCGAAAGGAGGCGCGGGAGCGGGGACTCGATCCCGAGCCCGAGGATATTCGGGCCGAAAAATCCCGGCTCCACCAGGTCATGGTGGCCGAGTGGGAGCGACGACTTGGGCAACCACGCGCAGGGCACGCCGTCATTGCGGCGGTAAGGCCCATCATGGGGGAGTGGCTAGAGAGGCAACACGGTAGCCTCTCGTACCATCAGACGCAGATTATCACCGGGCACGGTAGCTTCGGGCGGTATCTGCATCTGATGGGTATAGAGCCAACGCCCGAGTGCCATCACTGCGACGCGAGCGTGGACTCGGGGCTGCACACGCTCACCGAGTGTCCGGCGTTTGAGACGCCGAGATGGGAGCTTGTGACGGCCCTGGGGGTGAGAGTGCTCACGCTCTCCGCCCTGCTCGCGGCGATGGTCCGCTGCGCGGATGCGTGGGCGGCCAGCGCCTCCTTCTGCGAGCAGGTCATGCTCGCGAAGGAGACAGCAGAGCGGGCGCGGCACGATGAGCGAGAAAGGCTCGCTGACATCGCTGCACGCGCCCGAAGGCGGCTCGGGCGTCGGAGGGCGCAAACTGACCTCCGCCCCCCATGAGCGCGGGCCTGAGGGTGACGGGTGGAGCCGCCCGTCATCCTAGCAGAAGCAGGCCACGGCGGCGGCGCGCATCGTAGCACGATGCGCGTTCCCCCACACCGGGGTTGAGTCGGGGACCGCGTGGTCCCCACCTCCCGAGGAGGGCCAGACCGAGAGGGATGGCCCTGGGTCTGCCGGGGTGCGAGGGATATGTCGCATGACAACCTCACCTTCGGCCTAGCACTACGACCCAGAGACGGCGTGCGGTTTAGTCGGTTCGAGTCCGACATAACCTACCCCTCCGGCTCCGGAGGGGTGGGTATCCGTGGGGATTTCCCGCACGTAAAAAAAAAAAAGGGTGCTCTAAGTGGACTACATCGATAATTCGGGTGGAACATGATCTTCTGGGCCCAAGCGAAGTCAACCTCACGTGTAAGTCTGTATACCTGCTGATTAACGGATAAGGCTCTGGTGAAGGTTTTCCTCTCGAGGTTGAGGGGTCAGGCGGCAGCTCCCGTATACCTAAGCCAAAATAAACCAAACTGTAGTAAGTAGGAGTGGGAAGTGAATACAACAGGGATTGGCGCTCGGATGAATGAGGGTATTTTTTTTTACGTGCGGCAAATATATATATACATGACGGTACGCGAGGCCACCGTGTGGCCTCTCTAGCCACTCCCCCATGATGGATCTTACCGCCACAATCACGACGTGCCCCGCGCGTGGTTGCTCAAGTCGTCGCTCCTACTTGGCGACCATGTCCCTGTGGAGCCGGAATTTCTCGGCCCGAATCTCTTCGGGCTCGGGATCGAATCCCTCTCCCGCGCCTCCCTTCGGAACCGATACAGTGCCGAAAGGGTCCTCACTTCCAGGATCCACGGGCCACGGGATCCCAAGATTCGGCCAGGAGAGTCGCCGCTTCAAAGGATATCGTGCGGTACCACCTGATGATCTTGGAGGCCACTGTCCTCTGCGCCTCGTGGAGCAGAGGCAGAAATCTGGCCCCCAGGTTGTCCCACACGGGACACCCGTATAGGGCCATGGACCGCACGACACAGGATGAATGAGGGTGTAAACACTTTGTGCATTCATTCAATTACGTTCAGAAACAATATTGACATTTTTTCTTAATGATTAATAAGAAAAAAATATAAACTTTCTTTGAGTAAAAAAGCGGCATATGATTTCTAAGGCTTCTTCTTTCGGCTCGTTTCCTAACGATGTTAAATTGTAATCTCTGTTGATAGAAATCGACAGTGCCAACTACATAAAACAATATACTCATTTACATTGTTTACCAGAATACTTTTAAATATGAAAACACTTAGTAAATGTTAATAAAAACTTTTTTTACCAACACAAGTGATTCGATATTCGTACAATCCCGGACCCTAGTGCAAAGCCACTGCGGTTTAAGGTTGTATTTTTTTTATATAGGGTAAGTCAATTTGACTTGTCAATTTGACAACTTGCCATCTAAGCCCTGCACGTGTCGTACTGTATAGGAAAGGAGAGGGTGAGAGTTAGGGGAAAGTTAGGACATGTAATATCATACTTTGTTCTCGTTCATACTCTTTATCAGCCTCCCTAGACAGGTGTCCAGGGCCGTCTTAACCGGGGGTTCAAGGGTGCGGCCGCACCCGGGCGCGTAGCCCGAGGGGGCGCAGGCCGAGCTCTAAACATTTCGATATTTCCTAATTTAACCTTTAACTCATAAGTACAATATTAACGCCATTCCCATGTTTCGTACACTTCCGTCAATTAAACCCCTAAATGCATAAAAATATAGGCATCAACCAATATTAAAATTTACCATTGTACCTATAATTGTCACTTTTGCCTTTCGGCAAGTGTCATCCCGCTCACGATATGCAAGGTAAAATAGCTCTTATTAGGATACTCATAAAAATTAAATTAATTTAACACGCACGCGGCAATATCTCCATTCAAAGAGGCCCTTTGACCTAGCCGCCTGGCATCCGCACTTTAAGCAAAATGGCCTCTATAATTAGGACATTAGGGTGTATATTGTAATGTAAGTTCGCGATGCGGCTCTGAGTGTCGGTTACTGATTGATGTCATTAGACGACCTATGACAATTGAATCTTATTGCATGAAAATTAAAGTTTGATTTTGTTTAATGCTGTGAAACGTTAAAGAAATATTAAATCCATTTCTTTTCCTTAATTTTTGAATTTTTTTTTTCATCATACCTATTTGCGATAGCCGCCGAGTGAGCACTAAAAATTCTAGCAGTTTAGACTGTGATTGATTCTAGCAAGTGGAAATTCAGTTAGGCCCACCAATGTCGATTTTATTGATTGTGTTGTGTTTTCGTAAAAAAATAATGTGCAAATGGATGGAGTTTTTTCAGTGCGTACCTACTTAAATCATAAACAACGGAAATTAATACTGTCAAGGTAAGTAAATTTTATTTTTACAGAGTTACCTATTTTTGTTACGGTTACAATTACTTACAATCATTGAGATATAACTACTGTTACATTAGAACATAGTTACAATACTGATATACCTACCTACTAATTAATTAATAAAAAATAAACTTACATACCTAATTGATGCCATATCGTGGTATTTGTAATCATTAATCATAATCACACACAATAAGTACGAGTGAGTTTATAATTTATGATAACTACTTTATTTGGGCTTGATATTGGTCATTAAAATTTTATTACATAAATATTTTTTTTTTTTTTTTATAAATAGGACACGTCAATTTGACTTTACCTCGCCTGATGGTAAGCTGAAGGTAAAGTCTCAAGAAAGAGGGCCACCATTATATACACGTGCCATGTTAACAATGGTGGCACTCAGCTTGACGGCCTCATCAGATGCTTTTTCACGCCCCGCTTAAAGGACCCGGGACTGTAGGAAGAGGGAAACACGTGAGCTGGCAAGGAATTCCAGGTCTTAATGGTGCGACAAAGGAAGGAGTCACCGAACCGCTTGGTTCTTGAAGGAATGTTCTGCACCGTATAGGGGTGACATCTAAGTCCTGCACGTGTCGTCCTGTACAGGAAGGGGGACTAATTGGAATAGCTCTTCAGAACATTCACCATGGTAGAGACGGTAAAAAACTGCCAAGGAAGCAACATCTCTACGCATCTGCAGAGACTCGAGGGTACTCGTGACCTCAGGATTTCCGATAATGCGGACCGCACGTCGCTGCAACCTGTCGAGAGCATCTAATAAGTACTTTGCGGATCCATCCCAGAGATGTGAGCAGTACTCCACGCAGGAACGAATTTGTGTCTTGTAAAGAAGACACCGTTGCTCCGGCGTGAAAAACCGTCTCACTCTGTTCAGGACTCCGAGTTTACGCGAGGCTGCTTTGATGATACTCTCGATGTAGTTTTTGTTGTTCAGTTTGCAGCGAACATCCATACCGAGGATATTGAGGTTGTCCCGCAGTGGCAGTGGCGTGCTCTGAAGAGTGGGAAGGGGAAGGAAAGAAGATACCTTTGCTGTAAACGCACATGCCTGCGTCTTCTTGGCATTGAACTCGACCAAGTTCTCAGAGCCCCATTGGGAAATGTGATTCAGGATCCGGTCAAGCTCAGTGACAAGAAGCTGCCTTTTTTCCGCAATATGCGTCTGCTTATCCGCAGGACGTCCATGATAACTCCCGTGTAGGGTGCTATCATCCGCATAGCAATGAATGCTGCCGGTCGACAGCATGTCATTGATATGCAGAAGAAAGAGAGTTGGCGATAGGACAGATCCCTGCGGTACGCCGGCATTTACCTGCAAGAACTCCGAGGCTCGTCCATCACAAAGGACGCGAATACGGCGCTCCTGCAAGAAGCCGGCAACCCAGTCGCACAGTCTAGGAGGCAGACCAAAGGCTGGTAACTTGGAAAGAAGCGACTTGTGCCAAACTCTATCGAAAGCTTTGGCGATGTCAAGGCTAATTGCCAATGACTCGCCGTGCTTGTCCATAGCCTCACCCCAAATATGGTTAACATACGCCAGAAGATCACCCGCTGACCGTTTCGGCCTGAAGCCATATTGCCGGTCATTAATTAGGGAGTGATCTTCAAGGTGACGCATGAGCTGTTTGTTAATAATGTGCTCGAACACCTTGCACAGCACTGAGGTGACGGCTATGGGTCGATAATTGTTTGGGTCTGAGCGATCCCCTTTCTTGGGGATCGGCTGTACATTCGCCTCTTTCCAAGCCGAAGGCACTGTACCAGAGCTGTAGGACAGCCGGTACAGCCGCGCTAGCATTGGAGACAACTCGGCTGCACATTTTTGCAGAACCACCGCTGGAATACCGTCCGAACCACTGGCTTTCCGGACATCGAGTGACTGCAACACTGCTCGGATATCGCGTTGCCTGATACGAATATCAGGCATTGCATGGTCACTGATGGGCAGTGTCGGCGGCTCCATACCACAATCATCGACTCGGGAGTTGGCCGCAAAGAGATTAACCAGCAAATTTGCTTTCTCTTGCGGCTCATGGGCCAGGGATCCATCGGGATTGCGCAGCGGGGGCAGCGAAGGCTGGCAGAAGTTGGCTTGCACGGCTTTGGCCAGTCGCCAGTAGCCACGGCTGCCCGTGGGATGCTCTACTAGCTCCTGACCAAGCCGCGCTATGCGCTGGGCATCCGCTCTGACATAAGCCCTCTTGCAGGCCTTTGTGGCTCTGTTGTACGCCGCCTTGAAGTGGCCCACGTTGGGATCGCACGTAGCGCGCGCCCTGATCCAAGCGCGGTACGCAGACTGTTTATGATTAACAGCCTCCGCGCACTCGCGCCCGAACCAGGGGCGCGCCCTGCGGACACCGGCGACATCAGTGTAGGGGATATAATATTCCATGCCCAGACTGATCTCACCGGCGACAGCAGTTACGGCCTCAGATGGGTTCTTACCTTCAAAGCAGCGTTCAACCCACGGGATGGACGCAAAATAATCACGCAGTCCATCCCAGTCCGCTGACGAGTAGTGCCAGAGACGCCGCTTCCCCTGCACGGGACGTGGGGGCGCTAAAATGGGCACCTCGGAACGGACCAGACAATGGTCGGATTCACCTAAAGCGGCGCTCACCGAAACACTGTACTGGTCCGGGCGACTCGTCAGCAGAAGGTCTAGCAGAGAGGGCTCATGGTCCGACCTTTTTGGTATCCTAGTGACCTCGTGTACCAATTGGGTCAGGCCATGCGCCAGAGCAAATGCATGGGCGGCTCTTCCCGCGTGGGTTGTTTTGGCGGAGCCCAACCAGATCTCGTGGTGGGCGTTAAAATCCCCCAAAAACACCAGTTCAGCGTTCGGAAACCGCTCCTGCGCATCATCTGCCGCCTGACTCAGGTATTCAAAGAGTCGAGTTGTCTCGGCATCTCCTGTATGGGAGCGGTAGAGGCACACATAGATCTGACTCGTAGAGCCATGGTCTATGTGTACCCAAAGGGTGGAAAAGGATGGGTCCTCAAGGCAGCGCAAACGGCGACAACAAACATCCGCCCTGACAAACACGCACACCCCGGCTTTTGCGCGGAAATTCTCCTCAAGGACATAGCCGGGGTAGAGTAAGTAGGTCGTGTCATCAGGGCGGCGTATTTGTGTCTCCGTAAGAAACAGCATTGCTGGTTTCGCCGTCTCCAGGTGTTGGTGGACGGCGTTGAGGTTTGTATGGAGCCCACAGATGTTCGTGGACTCCACCTCAAATAGCGAGCTCGAGGGAGAGTTTCTTGCCGCTGTGTAGACCAATCTACTGTTATTATGCACTGCCATGAGAATGAAGAGGAGGGAAGGCGTGAAAAAAGAGGCGATTGTTGTCGCAGCACAGCGTGACAAAGCGTGGGATATTGGTTTTATCTATGAATGTGAGGTATGGCGAGAGCCGACGCGCCGAACGGAAGGGCCCCCGTACCCCCCCGAGTATGGTCGCCGGGCTCCCTCGTCCGGTCACCAACCGGCACGACGAGCCATATCGGGATTATGCGCGACCTGGTGGGGCAGCCTCCCAGGGTGGTTAGTCCCGGTTGGGCCCCTGTACTATGCCGCGGGCGGCCAGCGGCACCACCGTTTCTACAGGTCTCCCTGTTCGGCGCGTCGCCCCGCGCCACCCCCCACTAGACTACGCCAAGACCCACCGGTCCCACTCGTGCTGCGACCTCAATCCCCCCCTGCCCGGCTATGCACTTGCTGACCCCTGAACGCAATCCAACCGAGATTGGATTACTATGGAGGATTTTTCGCAAAAGTGCACGGTGGTACTCACCCGGTCGAAATTTGTGACAAATTTGTGCCATCAAATTTCTACCACCCCTAATAATTTATACCTATAAAATATAACATTTTATTTAAGTAGGTTTACTTTCATATAATTTCATTGAAGTGAGTGAAATATTTATATGCTAAATGATCTATTTGATTGCAGATGACCGATTTAGGGGATGGTAAAAAGAAACTATCGGGTGCCCAAAACAGAAAAAGGAAACGCACTTAAAATAAAACATTGTATTAGAGATCTTTTTACAGATAGATTACAGATCTTAGAGAAAAATAAATGAAACATCAAAAATTTATTGCGTTTTTTTTTGTTGACCGGGGGGCGCAGTCTGAGTTTCGCACCCTGGCGCTATATAGCCTTAAGACGGCCCTGCAGGTGTCAATTTATTGACGGCGTATTGTAGAATAGAATAATGAATATATGGGATTGACACGTATTTTGACGTTTATGACCTACGTTGACGGCTGTTATAAACGTCGGAATACGTGTCTATTCTATACATTCATAATACGCCGGCTAAAGAATTGCTATTTATCTAGGTGGTCAAGAGGATAGGAGTGCATGTCCTATTGCGCTTGCGTCGAAGCAGGTGAATTAGCTCTCTGTTGGAGTATCTCCTTACTCTTTTATTTTTGTGTAAGATGATAGCTTCCATCGTGGAAATCAATTAGATGTATGATGTTTGAAATCGATTACATTGTTAGCATTCTAGTTCCATGTTTACATTCGGTAGCGAACACTTGCGCTACACACTGCGTTTCATAGTAACTACGCAAAATAAACATTTGATGCTCATCTGCAGGGTCTGAAGCAGGTCGTCCAATTCGCAACTCATACAACATACATAGACAGCTTTGCCTTAACCGGCCTTAACTTTTTTTTAAATTACTGACTTGTCAATGAATTGACAGTTGGTAGGTAGGTACATACTTATATGGTTAATTTGGAGGGGGAGGGGCACACATTTTACCACTTTGGAAGTGTATCTCGCACAAACTATTCAGCTTAGAAAAAAAAATTATATTAGAAACCTCAATATTATTTTGGAAGACCTATCCATAGATAGGTACTACGTATGGGAGGGACGAAAAAAATGTATTATATGAAATATATTATCTTTATGTGAAAATTTTATTGCGGTTCACAGAATACATCTACTTACCAAGTTTAAACAGAATAGTTCTTATAGTTTCGGAAAAATTCGCTGTGACATACGGAACTCTAAAAACACCTGTTTTGTCAGTTAGTTTCGGAGTACCATCTCGCAATAAAATTACCTATGTTCAAAATTCAGTTCCGATTTAATATCGAGCTGTGTGTCTCTGTGGGCAGTTTAGCTGTTTTCAGTCAATTCGTAATTCAATATTAATTTAATTACTTTTCGTTCTGTGATACTTTAAAATTACTAGAATTGGCCTTCAAGTTTCTGTCATAAAAAACGTTTTGATTTGTCCATTGGTCAAAAAAGACACTAGTATTATTCATTAGTCTAAAACGCTGAGTCAACGTTACGCACATGAAGTAAGAATGAACACCTTTTTTGCGGGCTGTACATGTTAGGCCAACTTAACTCATCAACTCGCTAATCTGGAACTCGCTAACGCGCGCGAATTGACATTTTGCGATAATTTTTTTTTCGCCGTCAACTCGCGCCCATTAAATTACAGTCAGATAAAAATGGATCGAAACAAAACATGAAAAAGTAATAAATTCGTTGATGCGACTTTTTCTTTTATTTATTCATCTTAGATATCGATGTATACGTGCGGGTTACGTGAGTTATGATGCATGATACATGCTATCTGTTATGTATGACATCAAATTAAACACCGTATGAATTTTTATATAGTATATATAATATTTACTGCTATAATCAGAGTCATAACGATCTTGACTTCTAAATCTCAAAATGATCTCAACACCAAGGTATTAAACTTATGGTGTATACCAAATACTTTTCAATGATTTAACCAAAAAACAAATAACAAATTTTCATTTGAAAAACAAAGTTTGACAAAATTATACTAGATAAATTTATCATTTTACAAATTATTGGTAAATAAACTATCCTTTAGACAAACTATTTACTTAGAACGAGTTGAGGAACACGTGGTGGGCGTCACAACCAGCTGCGACGATAAACTCGTGTGCGGCCGCTGGATTACCGCAGCACCAGAGCTGTGACAGAAACTATGCTTGCTAACGAATCTAGCAAGTTGATGAGTGACCCACTTAAGCCGATGTGCGTCATACTTGCTCAGAATTGCTATTTCATTAAAGTGATGGATTATTATATAGTTGTATATTTATATTAGAGATGCGCCGAGTAGCACTTTTGCCGAGTAACGAGTACCGAGTTTTACTCGGTTCAATTTTTTTCCTACCGAGTACTCGGCCGAGTAACTCGGTTCAATCAAATCCCCGTTTCGGGCGCGTAAACAAGAACAAACAGATTCGCGCGGCACGAGCGGCCGGCTCGCGTTGATACACCCCTCACCCCGCCCCCGCCTTTCATCTATCAGTCGCTTGCTAGTTTACAAACAAATACGTCGCGTTGCACGTCATAGTAAATAAATAATTGAAAAAGTTTGTTAATTAACAATTGACTGTGATGACTTCACGTAAAAGATTCCGAATTTGGACGTTTTACGACGAAATTGAAGAAGATAAAACGAAAGTGAAATGCACCTTATGCAATTCTCTGATTTCACGTAGCGGTATTGGACGGAAGGCTTCTACGAAAGCAATGTTAAGCCATGTTAAAATAAAGCACACAGAAGAGTTTAAAGGTTTGGAAAATGAAACTTTGAAAAAAGAAGAAAGAAGAAAGAAAGAAAAACCTTTTATTTTAGTGCAGCACCGATTACACAATTAATTGTGTACTGACACACGCAAACAAGTTAATCAGTCACAATTGTTCTTCGCGCTACATCAAAAAAAGGGCCAGTTCTGCATGGTATCATGCACAACTGCATGGTATTAGTCACAAGTGCCTGACGCTAGTTTTCAACTGGCTCCTATGTGGAGGGCATGCGACATGAATAATAAATAGAAAGATATTAAATTTATAAAAATCTAGAAAATAGAAAAAGAGATGGAACACAAAACAAAAAAAAAACAAAAATAAAAACACAACAGCAGAAGCCAACATGCTGGAAATATCTCAAAATTGTGAGCTATTTGCGTCAACGTCAACAACCTAAATATATTGCTTTACCTAAACCGAGTATACTCGGCATTAAAACCGAGTTATTCGGCCGAGTACGAGTATCAAAAAACCCGCCGAGTACGCCGAGTACCGAGTAGCAACCGAGTACTCGGCCCATCTCTAATTTATATCATGTTTTACTATTGAATTCAATAGAGTAATCAGTAAAGCTCGTTTAAGGAAATATCGTAATTTCAAGTAATTTGCCTTTTACGTACTAACCTGCCTACAATCGTCGGAAACATTCTGTGAACAAAATTTTGCATGTTGGGCCAATGTCTATAGGTAGCATAACACTTTTAGGCGCTGAGCAATGAGTAACACCATAAAAAGAGAAGAGGTGCAAAAACTATACTTAATGACAATCGTTCATTTTCCCAACACTGCAAAAAAATCTTAATGTCATCTCTAGTGTTTGTTAGGGGTCTGAAGCAGGTCGTCCCCATTCGCAACTCGTCCAAATATCTACTTGTCCCATTCGTAACTTGTCCCATTCTCAAATAGTCCTGTTCGCATCTCGTCCCATTAGTTACTCGTCCTATCCTCTATTTATTTTCGCAACTCGTCCCATTCGCTACCTGATGTAGCGTTATTGGCTCGCATTGGGTTATATACCGAACTGAATAATAATACAAAAACACTGCACATCATTTATTTTCTCAAAAAATATATTTGAGAGTGAAAAAGCTGTGACTTTAATCTAAAATTATATAGAATTTTATTTATTACTAGCTGTCGCCCGCGGCTCCGCCCGCGTGGATGTCGGTTATCGCGAATCAGGGTATGAAAAATAGATGTTGGCCGATTCTCCGACCTACCCAATATGCCCACAAAATTTCATTAGAATCGGTCGAGCCGTTTCGGAGGAGTTTGGGAACGAAAACTGTGACACGAGAATTTTATATATTAGACTAGCTGTCGCCCGCGGCTCCGCCCGCGTGGATGTCGGTTATCGCGAATCGGGGTATGAAAAATAGATGTTGGCCGATTCTCAGACCTACCCGATATGCCCACAAAATTTCATCAAAATCGGTCGAGCCGTTTCGGAGGAGTATGGCAACGAAAACTGTGACACGAGAATTTTATATATTAGATATACCGTCTTGATTATCACAATGTTTATTGTATCGGTATTGTCCTCGTATTAAACTGCGTTTACCTCTTTGAGTGACAATAAAATTAAACGGATTCATAACAAAAACACTCGTAGATAATAATAAATGTGGTATACGTAAGTATTAAAAATACTATGATAAAATATTAATGCAAGTGACAGTGTCAGTGACAAGTTATGTGTAACTACCCTCTTCAAATATTAATAATGAAGAGTAATTGTGACCACGAAACTCGGCTAGCAATAAAAAAAATCCACAGTTGTGTGTTTTTCCTACCGGGATACGCAGAGATAGCTCGCCATCTGCTTCTATCCTTACATATTCCACAAGCCTTCTCTTCTGTCATCAAATTTTATATGCAAACCTGCCAAGTTTCGAGTATTTTAGAACTGTCCTTTTTTCAAAACACCATTGATCTAAGGTACCACTGCCCACTTAGGTACATATAAATGCCTAAGGCTTTGAGTAGTACAGTTTAGTATTTCTCGTTCCATATATCTTAGACCTAAAATGCTCTCTATACGCGCCAGTACTCGTTTCTTAGATGTATTTTGAGAATAGCATGGGGCGCGGCGTTGTACGAGCTCGAATTCACCAAGCATTAATTTATTACAAAACAATCCGCGCGTTCAAAAGAATGAAAAGTAGTATAAACGTTTGCAACAGTGTGTAAAACACAACAACGGATTATTATAAATTAATGTAACCTTCCAATAATATCATAACATCATTATTATAAATATGTGAGACTTACTTATGAAAATTACGATCAACATGACACATGTATGAAGGAATCTCAAACGATTTTCTTGTGTAATAAAATCATTGTACCAATAGGTATCAATACATAATATGTACCTAATTATCACAACCACTTAGTCTGTGCAGTTATCGACAGAATGCAGACGTAGTAGATATTATATTTATAAGTTACTAGCTGTCGCCCGCGGCTCCGCCCGCGTGGATGTCGGTTATTGCGAATCGGGGTATGAAAAATAGATGTTGGCCGATTCTCAGACCTACCCGATATGCCCACAAAATTTCATGAGAATCGGTCGAGCCGTTTCGGAGGAGTTTGGCAACGAAAACTGTGTCACGAGAATTTTATATATTAGATGTACAATGTGTATGACAAAGTTGTTAACTTGTTGCTAACCAGGAAGATTTCTGTGTGGTCTAGTCTAGTCTATATCCGCGTAACAATGTAAAACAACCTGAATATCATATTTCTGAGCATATTTATGATCTACCTAGGTATGTTCTGCAAGAAGTTATGATACCTAAACATATTTTGCTTTGATGTCAAATGATATGGAGTTTTGTGTCCTATCTATATTTTTTTCTTTTTTTCAGAGCGGTGACCTCACCAATTTTTTCGTGGTTCAAGGCGCCCTCTCCTTCAAACGGTACTGCTGATTTGAGGAAGAGGTTCCTCCCTGACTACTCGCGACTGTAATAATACCCAAATGAGTTTATGCAGGCATATCCGCCTAGCCTCTTGGCGATAAGCAAGCGTGAGTATAAAAATAACCAGAATATTTTATATTTATTGAATCATTCGGAATGTCATGAATACACTTCAAAGGTATGAAATAAATGCAGATAAATAATGTTTCTTTAAATTATACACCTACCTATCACAAAAACCTATACAAAAAAGCTTCGAACATAATCGATTTCTAGGAATTTCCTTGGCTAATTGATATTTGTCGGTAGTTAGTTAAAAATGTTAAAATGTAATTTTTTAGGGTTCAATATACATACATTAACCCCTGTTGTAAACCCCTGTTATAAACCCGTATAGACAGATGTATCTCTATCAGAAGAATCTATCATCAAAAGAATGCAATCTTGACAATTTTAATCTTCCTTCGGACCCTAGACCGCTACACTTACAACCCCACTTTCAATATTGGACACATTATCCTAAGACTGACTGGCTAGTATTGCTCTTGGTCCTTGACATGTGCTAACCTCATTAAATTCTAAATTTATTCCTCACCCAGGATTTTTTGTTCTAAACAGGATTTCTATTAGAATAGGGACAGTGAAAATTTTCAAAAAGGAAGCCGTTTAAGAATCTGTCGGTTTAGAAGGAACCATCGCCACTAGTATACATGGAAGTCATTGACTATTATTACAAACCGTTGACATTAATAATTACACAAACAGTTTCTCACTTTCTCACCTACTTACTTGTTATTGTATGGAAATAGGGTAATGTCCCCAGTCAACGGATTCTCACCAATACTGCTAAATGTCGTTATTTTTTCTCAACAAATATGTATAGTAAACTACGATGTTGCCTAACTAAACTGAAACGATGACTTTTCATTATTTTTAATTCCTAAAATAGGTCAAAATATGAACAACCGCAACGTAAACTGAAATAAATGCGATGCTCTCTTGCACTCCATACATTTGCACTACGCGCCAGCACACTGTGGCGTCACAGTGTGCTGCGATTTTGTATGAAGCGCTTTCAGGCGGCTCGAGAAATTTCAGAATCAAATATCTTTAAGTCAAATTACTCAACAGTATATAATTCTATTGTAAAAGGTACATTTTAGGATTATAAGAATAAAATAGGACACAACCCTATAATGGAGGCCGACTGCGAATTCGGCGTCGGAGCCGTTTTATCGTTTTTAATACATTATTTAATTTATTTTAAAAGGTACAGAAACAGACATCAAATTCTGAAGATTAAAATTCAACAATCCACACCACACTTTAAATCTGACTTCCACTTACATCTATACACAACACTTAGCAGACTTTGGTGCCAGTCAATACAGTAACCATTACTTAGATAGAAATAAATTACAATCAGCAAGATTTAAAATAGGAAGATTTAATTTAGGAAAATAGATTTATATTTATTGCGTCTGACAATCTAACCGCCAATGATATCTAATGTGGATTAGGCTAAATACCTGTGTGCAACAGTATCTGCTAATGGTCGTAATTACTGATGGATATAAATAAAAATTAATATACGATAGATTGTTATATCGTAGTTTATAGAATGGCGGGTAAAACTCGTGTTTAACAAAACTAGGAAATTTACCTATAATTAATTTATATATACGCCTCTAAATTTTTAACCATGTAGGTAAAATCCCCGGGACCACGGATAGGTAATATTTGTTAAGAATGTTTGCCAGGTAAGGGATCCCCGACCCCCTTAGCCATTTATATCATAGTTAAAGTACTGATCAATATAATATACTTTCATCTTTGGAAGTACTTTTTGTGTCGGAAAGGTTTTATTGAATTTTTATCACCGTTTTAGTCCAAATAACCTTACTCGCGCTCCGCTGTATATCCTACCGAAACATACATTTTGACAAGCTCTGGTTTGATTAATGATAGATGCAACAGACGATTTATTAATTAGGTACTTACCTACTTCACAATTCTATGTTGGCAAACGTAACAAATCTGTATTTCAGTATGTACTTTTCCCAGCATCAATATATACGTTTATAAATTTCCTTTCTAATATTTACAGAATCACAAACTCGATCACTTAAATACATGTTAAAATATTACCTAAACCTGTTTAGTCGGAATCGGAAGTACTATGAAAAAAATTATAAACTTTTTAAATGCCACGGCTTAAAAAGCATCGGCGTGGCTTGGCCTCCACACCGAACCTACTAAAACACATTCTTTCTAAATTATTATTTTCTCAATTCTTATAAATTCAATTTAATATATTATATATTTTTAATTTAATTTAGATAAATTACGATGTGCAAAAAAAATACACATCGATAACACTCTCTTACCTATCCAACTTATTTATTATTGTTCCCGACCGGTTTCGTCTTATGGCATTCTCAAGTTTATATTTGCTTTGGGTTCGTGGTGAGATGGCTGATATTGAAGGAAAACGACTTTACGACTTATTATTTATTTTGAAAGACACACACACTTGAGTTACATGTTAAGGAATGAATGTCGGGCGCCGGTACCGTCCGGGGACAAGGGCGCTATCATAGACAATCATAGACAACATATTTATTTTAATAGACAAATATACAACATGCCCTTTTTTCTTTAAGAAAAAGAAATGACATTTATTTCTTTTTTGACAATTGACGTTGACACTGGCTTTGACATATGACATATGAATATAAACAAAAAGATAACCTTACTTTTCTAAACAAAGTCACGTTAAACAATTAACATTAAATTATTTAAAATTACTGTGATAAAAACATATATTGAAGTGTTTTCGTGCAATTAATACAATTAGAGTCTACTTTTCAACATATTATCAAATTGAATTACATTCTATTAGATTACTTACAAATTATTGTCATGTCAATATTTAGTTTTGTAAAAGTGTCAATTGTGTACATTATTACAGAAATTATAAATCCAGTCTTTCTATTTTCTTAAGCAATCTACCTCTAGAGCTATATTTTATTTCAGCTGTTGCATCGTCACTATTGCGACTTTGTGACGGTAAAATATTACTACTTGAGCTTGCTTGAGGTAAAGTACTTGTTTCAATTGTTTCAATAGGACTTGTAAGTATGTTTTCTAAATTATCTAAATTATCAGAGGACGACAATGATATAGGAATTGGATTCTCGCTTTCATATTCACTGTAGTCATGTAAACTTTCAGGTGAAACAATGGTATCATCCATATTTACAAATTCGGGTGACTTACATACATTTTGGGACTGACTTGACTTAGGACTCTTTTGTTTTTCTGTGTGACAAGAATAGTTTGATTCAAGCGACATAAATGAATCTGAGTCATTGCTAGACTCTTGACTTTGACTTTGATACTTTGACTTTGTATCAGGACTTGACTCACATATTTGAGTATAGAAGAATGTACAATTATCATCCTCCTCTTCTACAAAATAAGACTTTTTATTTGACTTATTATGTTTTTGATTAGATTGACTTGAACTTAATGACTGACTTGGACTTATCGACTGACTAGGAAAAGTTTCCTTAAAGTGGACTTTTTTATCACTCTCTTGTAAGACATTATTTTGACTTGAATTTTGACTATTTGACTTATATTTCAATCGAATATGTTGGCTATTTCTACGGTAAGTAGTATTATTACAATCCTTGACAATAAATGATATAGGATATTTTGTTTTTGATACAATAATTCCTTCAGTCCAAATTATATCTTTAGGATTTTTCTTAAAATAAATTTTGTCATTTATGCGAAATTCAGTATAACTTTTACAATTTTTATCATAATAAAATTTTGATTTTTGTAAACTAGTTTGTTTCTTTTGATAATGTTCAGAATGCTTAACAATCTTAGGTCGCAAGTTTTTAATTTGACTAGGCAGTTTAGATCTTAAAGTTCTAGACATTAACAACTGTGCAGGCGAACTTAAATTATTCCTAGGTGTATTCCTATAGTGTAATAATCCTATGTATGGATCAGTACCAGAATAATCACTTTTTCTGAAAATATTTTTTACTATTTTCACAGAGACCTCAGCTAAGCCGTTAGACCTTGGAAAATGCGGACTAGAGACAATTTGTTCAATGTCCCATTCATACAAAAATTTTTGAAAATCAATGGAGTTGTATGGTGGACCTCCATCTGAAACTAACTGCATGGGAATGCCGTGACGTGCGAAGATAGACTTTAAATGTGTTATGACATTAAATGATCGACTATCTTTATTTAAATTGGCAATTTCGATGTAATTAGAATAGTAATCTACTACAAGTAAATATTTTTTACCTTTATATTCAAACAAGTCGGTAGCCAATTTTTGCCATGGATACAATGGTATTTCATGGGATAACATAGGTTGTTTTGTTTTATTTGCAGAATAAATAGCACATGACTCACACTGTCTAACTTTATTTTCTATATCCTGATTAATATTAGGCCAATAAACTACTCCTCTTGCCAAGTTTTTTGTCTTTTCAATACCTTGATGACTTTCATGTAGTATATTCAGAATTTCTGATCTCATAGACTGTGGAATAATAACTGAACTATTTTTGAAAATAATATCATTTATGACATGGATTTCCTCTTTGATATTCCAGTATGGTAATAACAAAGTATCACAATGTTGTTTGCAATTAGGCCATCCATTTTTATAGTATTCAATTAATTTCTGTGAAACTAAATCCTGTTTAGTATGAGACAAAAATTTTTCAAGTTTTTCTGGAGAAATAGCTAAATTAGAGGTCAAAAAATTCACATGAATATTAATATTTGAGTCTAAATCTTCTAAAGAAACTAATTCTTGGTTAAAATTATTATCATTTATTGGGGCACGTGACAAAGTATCTGAAATATACATTTCTGAACCTTTTGTGTATGTAACAATTAGGTCGTAGGCTTGCAACGTTATCATCATACGTTGTAATCTAGCTGGCACTTCGGATAAAGGTTTTTTGAATAAAGTAACTAATGGTTGGTGGTCTGTTTCAACCTGAATAGGTTTGCCATATAAATATTGGTGGAACTTTTTACATCCAAAGACTATTGCATACAATTCTTTTTCTATCTGTGCATAATTTATTTGACTTTTATTCAATGACTTGGAAGCATATGCTATGGGGTTTTTTCCATGCAAAATTACTGCACCTACTGCATTCTTAGAAGCATCGACTGACAACCTAATTGGTTTTTTAATATCATAGTGGACTAAAACAGGCGACTGACATAATACTGATTTTAATTTTTTAAATTGTTTTTCATGTTGGTCTAACCATTGCCATTTATTAAATTTTTTGAGAAGTTCTCTTAGAAGAGAGGTTTCTTCTGCAAGATTTGGAATATAGGAACCTAAATAGTTAATCATTCCTAAGAATCTTTGAAGCTCTTTGACATTAGTAGGACTTGACATTTTTGAAATTGCTTCAACCTTCGACTGATCAGGCGAAACACCTTCCTTATTAAAAATATGACCTACATAGCAAATTTCTGACATACCAAATTGACATTTTGATTTGTTGAACTTCAAATTGACTTTAGAGGCGCGCTCAAATAAAGATTCTAACCTTTGATTGTGTTCCACGACAGTAGACCCAAAGACCAAAATATCATCTACAAAGATAATTACACCAGGCAAATCTCCAAATAATTGATTCATAGTCCGATGAAAAATTTCACCAGATGAGCTAATTCCGTAGGGTAATCGCAAAAATCTGTATCTTCCATAAGGTGTATTGAAGGTACAGAGATCACTACTATCTTCATCTAAACAAATAGTCCAATAGCCTGAACTAGCATCTAACTTTGAGAAAATTGATGCACCCGCAACTTTAGATCTTAAATCATCAAATGTTGGATACGGGTAGTAAGGACGTCTAATAGCTGTATTTAAATTTCTAGGATCAAGACATATCCTTAATTTACCATTTTGTTTTTCTACCAAGACTATTGAGTTAACCCATTTAGTTGGTTTAACAACTTTTTCTATGACTTGTAATTTTTCCATACTCTCTAATTCCTCTTTAAGACGTTTTTCTAAAGAATATGGTATTCTACGTACCGGGCAAATTTTAGGAGGTACATTGCTATCAATGTCTAGATGAGCTTTATATGGTAAACAACCAAGACCCTCGAATGTTTTAGCATATTTAGAAACAATTTGTTGCACTGATTTGTTCTGAATTCCATAGATTCTTTTTACAATTCCAAGTTTTTCACATGAATTCCATCCTATAATTGTTTTACAGTCACATTCAACCACAACAAAGTACAATTTTGTTTTTATACCATTTTCAAATTCACAATCAATTTTACATGTACCTACATTTGGCACTAATTGTCCTGAAAAGGTGAATAGCTTATTATTTGTTTTAAAAATATTAATTTTACAATGAGAACAAGACATAATTTTATTCAATGTGTTCTTACTAATAACATTTGTATCAGCACCTGTATCAATTTGACATTCAAGTTTATAATCATTACAGTAAACATTTATCAACCAATCTTTATTATTATAATTAGAATTTTGAATAGAATTTATTATAAACTGATTAGAAAATACCTGTGGTTCTGCGTCATTGCATGAAATATTGCTCACTTTATGATTGTTACTTTTTCCTGGCTGCCTGAAAAAACAAAATTTTGCAAAATGTCCTTGTTTTTTGCATATTGAGCAAATTTTTTCCATTGCTGGGCATTTGTGTCTGTGTACTTGACCACATCGAGTGCAGTTTCTATTCTGTGACTTATTTCTGTTGTTGGATAAACACAACTGATCTCTTGTTCTACTATTATTTCGAGAATGACTATTATTTCTATTCTTTGAATTATTTCTTTGTCGTGACTTTGATCTACCCCTATAATTTTGATTTTGAGTGATTCCTTGTATAACCTCATTTTTATGTTCATGATTTAGCATTTTAGATCTTTCTTGTGATAATTCTAAGCTTTTGGATATTTTTGTTGCCGACTCAATAGTCAAATTTTCTTCTTGTAGTAGCCTTTCCTTTATATGAGTGTTTTTAATACCGATTACAAACATGTCTTTTATCAATGATTCTTTTAGATCTCCAAATTCACAAGATCCACTTAAATTATTTAAAATCGTTAGATATTCATCCGTAGATTCATCACTTTTCTGGTAGCGTGTAAAAAAATTATATCTCTCTACCGTCAAATTAGAGTGTGGACTAAATTTTTCATCAAATTTCTTCAGAATTGCCTCGAATTTGGTTTTAGTTCTGTCCAAATTGAAGCTATTAAAAATCTCTATGCCATCATCACCAATCGCATTTAGGAAAATCGCAGTCTTTTTATTGTCTGTAAATTTCTCAAATTCGTTCGCATCCATGAAAATTTCAAAACGTAATCTCCATTTTTTCCATTTACTAGATGGATCCTCAGTATTTTGAATCGTTAACGGTTTGAGTTGGACTAGAATTCCTTTGTCTGACATGACGACTATGACTTATATTTTTTATTTTTTGAAATTCTTACTTTTGACTTACCCGCGATTATTTTTAGTTCCAACAAGCAACGTTTATGACACCACTTCTTACATTACTTCTTATATTACTTTAGACACCACTTTTGACACCATGCTTTGGGTTCGTGGTGAGATGGCTGATATTGAAGGAAAACGACTTTACGACTTATTATTTATTTTGAAAGACACACACACTTGAGTTACATGTTAAGGAATGAATGTCGGGCGCCGGTACCGTCCGGGGACAAGGGCGCTATCATAGACAATCATAGACAACATATTTATTTTAATAGACAAATATACAACAATATTGACAGTTAAATACATTTATAAAATACGTATGTATTTAGATTATTAGGTAATATGATGTATATGCCAGCGTTTGCCCGCGGCTTCGCCAGCGTGGATGTCGGTTATCGCGACAAAACATAGCCTATGTCCTTTCTCAAGGTGTAATCTACCTCTATACCAAATTTCATTAAAATCCGTTCAGTGGTTTAGACGTGAAAGCATAACATACAGACAGACAGAGTTACTTTCGCATTTATAATATTAGTATGGATGAAGTAAATTTTACCAAGTGCCATCAATCAACAGTATACTGATCTAAATAAATACATAAATAGTAAAACCGCCATTTCTTGTGTTGCCATATGTACATTTTAAAACTACTAAGACGATGGCATACAAGTTACATTTCAACCATTCCTCCTGTCATCTTTAGATGAGTCATAAGTCCAATAGGTTGAAATTTCTCAAGGCTGAAAAAGCAAAAAAACTGCTTCGTTAAGCAAGAAATATACCTACGTGACAAAGTTTGTACAAAAAACGTTAAAGAATTTATTTTCGTTGAATTTATTAACATAGCACAGCGTTTTCGTTTTAAACAGTAAGTAATATTTTAGGTGAATGATACATGATACTGACCTTGTCCAACAATAGACAATAATCTTAACTGTCATAAACTCTTAATGTCATGATGTTTTGTAGGAGCATCTTACAAAAAATTACCATAAATGTTTATAATTAAATCATCTCGTGTCATTATGGCTTGTTTTAGTGCCTTGTTTATTTTATTGGTCATTAATGGATCACGAAGGAAACTGCCGGTAATCTGTTTCATCCATAAGTCTAAAAAATGAGCAATATAATTCAAGCGTTTTCAACAGTTTTCTACCAAGGTTTTCTGCCAATTTTTTGTTGTTAATACTGTGATAACGAAGAAATCATTGTAATTTGAATCCATTAAGAATCTATCACAGTGAGACTCACAATGTTTGTCTAAATTTTGTATCCATCATCAAGAAAACAGTGTCTGTTTAAATAAACAATAGTGAATCACATAAACTAATTATTCGATGAGTTAGTCATCAACAGTACATTTGCAATCGGAATAAGTGCGCGTTCTTGTCAGAAGGGAAGTAAATATTGTAAAACCTACAATTCTGTGAACTGAAAGATGCCGGCACTGTCCTGTAAATTGTGTTAAAACGTGCTAAAGTATTGTCGATGACTTGCAATAAAACAGAATGTATATGACAGTGACATGGTAGCCGTATTTCCAAATTTAGCCATTTCACTAGTTCGTTGGTTCATCTATAAGCAGGTAGGTTGTTGTTTTACGAAAAAAAGGCTCATTGTATATTGCAATAAGGTTTGCTGCTGGAATTGTTTATTTGAAGAAACAATGGTTCATTCATCAACTCGCTAATCTGGAAAGATCTCGCTAACGCGCGTGAATTGGCACCTTTAAATACTATTTTCTATTCGTGGTACCTTTTTACACAAATAAATTACTGCTTTAACCAGTGGTTCGATTTCTGTTTTTATTTCCGTTTTATTTTGAACTGATTTATAAAAGAGTTAATGACTGAGTAATTTAAAAAAAAGACCCATCAGGATTGTTTACCTTTAGTTGACTAATTAACCAAAAGGAAGTAGGTATAGGACGTTGTAATCAAACTGATAATTAAGTAACAAAATACTGGGTAAAAACAACAAACAACAGAACATCTGTAGGTATTTTGTTTTTCTTAATTAATGATTTTTGCTGTGATCAGCAGGTATAAAAAGGCCAATTAATTGGAATCGTATTAGGATAATATTTTGTCGGGCGGCAATATTGACACGAAATTAGAATCTGCTTAGAAAATAAATTGTTGAAATTCTGCTCATATGAGTGACCATTTTAGGAAATTTATAAGAATAACTATATATATATTAACTACCTACCAGTAGGTAGTTAATATTTATTTATAAGTACTTAAATAAATAGTGGAAATTTCATCAAGGTCGCCGGGACGCGCCCTAGATCGGTCGTTCTGGACGTCTATAGGAGAGGCCTTTATTCAATAGTGGACTATGTCGTATGTGCGGCTGATATAATGATTTTGATTATTCATTTTAGCGGAATCGCTCAATGTGGCGTTTTTTAGACGCACAGGTATAAGTTTATAAAACAAACGTAGTGCACGCAAACCGGATGTAAAACACCGCAAGTCGATGCTTTATTTGGTGGGAATGCCATTTACGCCTCACGCTGCCATCGCAGTGATTCATACGCGGTCCTAATTACAAGTTTTGTATATATACAATATAATTATGTACTGCCTCTTTCGGCGTAGCGGTAGTGAACGCGGCTGCTACACAGGAGGCGTGGATTCGATTCCTTCTCAGTGCACGAAGAGCACGTTAAGCCAGATCCAGATTCCAGATTACCATAGCCATAAGAGCAATCGTCACGGGTAGTTGGAGCCCTAAAAAGTCCAACAACTGGTCGTACTGCAATATTTCGAAATCGCCTTTGTGTTAATGGAGGTCAGATGGCAGTCGCTTCACGGAAAATATCGAAGTTCAGACAAACTCGCAGTTAGACTGGAAAAAGCGGATCCCGGATTCCGAGGTAAAAGCTTCGGATGCAAGTGGGACTAACGCTAGGATGAAAATGAATATAATTATATACCTGGGCTCTGATTCTGTTATTATTTTTGTCATTTCAAGCCACTGCGGTACCACAGACACTGTAACCACTGCCATTTAACTTTAGACTTTACCGTAATACTGATAAAGTCTTAAATTAAATGATAATCTTGTAGAGTTAATGCAAAATGTTATGCACTCTTTCTTTTTTCATTTTGAACTTTAACGTTATAGAAATAAAGTCTAAAATTTAATGACATTTCTTGGAATTTCAGCGGCATGACAGTGGTGTTGTTATTTCATAAAATTGGCAGAATCGGGGGCCAGGACAATATAATATGTTATAGGTAATATGTTAAACTCTAACTGCTGTATGTTTGGTTTTGGATCTTTGTTTGTTTGTAACTCAATAACGCAAATAGTGGTATTTGGTATCAAACTGGCAAAAGAATTTCACTAGCTAATATAAATACTCGAGTACCGCAATCGTTGGCTATAGGAATATAACAGAGCAAAATGGTGGGAATTAGGTATGTGGACCCACATGATTGAATACTTCTTTCCATACCTCGTCACGCTTGAGTATATCCGCGAAAGTGGTGCCATCGTATGGTTTCCGAGCGTTTATAGGTTAAGGTACCGTAAGCATGTTGCGCGTATTCGTTCAATGTATAGTCGCCCTCGAGGTGGCTGGGCATTAGAATATAAACGTGTTCAATTTAATGATTTTTTGAAAGAATATTAAGTACATACATACATATAATCATTAACACCCACATTTCACCAATCTGTATTTGGCCCACGTAATAGGGGGTGAGCCTATTGCCGTATTCCGGGCACTATTGTTGACACGAGCAATGCATCTGAGGCTGAGTCTGGGCTATACATATCTGTCTGATGTTAAAGTTAATCAGCCCTTTTCCTTAGTCGCCTTGTACGACACGACATGGGAAGAGAAGGGGTGGCCCAAATTCTACTCTGCCGGGCACCACGCGGCTATTAAGTACGGAATTTCTAGTATTCCTGTTACCCCACCAGGCAGGCATTTTTTTTTTTGTATTTCAACCTTGGACTCGACTGCTTAACCATTAAGCTACTCACCATTTCACTGATTAAAACGACAAAACTCTCTTTTGTTAGGTTTACACTTGTGAAATCCAGTCTATGTATTTTAGTAAAACCTCCGTAATTCTCACCAAATGTGCGGAATGCTGCAATAGTCGATATTTTCTTCGAGGGCTAATGCTGGCGAAAGTAAATTAACTAGTTATTAAATGAATTTATTATTTTATTTATTTTTGATCATTTAAAAAAAAAGAAAGTTTATGCATACTCTCAATGACGTGTACACACAAGCGCACGATGATGGTAAGTTAAAGAATGCGAATGAATTCACGTGAACGTTCGTAGCTGCGAAAGTAACGGAGTGGTGTCCGTCATCGTCATGGCATGCTCGATACTGGTCAGTTTAGTTTGACAAAATGTTTCACTCGTTTGCGTTCATAGTATAAATCCAAGTCTTTTACTGTTAATTTTGTATTAAATACATGTATCAAATAATGGTTAGGAAGGCCATACCTTCGGGTAGCCGGTTGGTAAGTCCCGGTTATAACTGCTATGTAGCCGTGTTGCCTTGAGCATTTCTGATTCGTGAAAACTTTCTTTTTCTTCGTCATCTAAGCGTTACTCCCAGTCGCATCCGAAGTTTTTTAACTTGCAGTCTGTGGTCATTTTTACTTGGAGTCTGTGGTCCGTTTTTACCAGTCTAACTGCGAATTTGGCTGAACTTCGATATTATCGTCTAAACTTTATTGAAAGTAAATGAATAAGGAAATCTATACGGAAACATTTTAAGCAGATTTACTAGTAAGCAATATTAAAGTCAGACACTGCAGTCCACTATGATTATAATATTAAAAATATACCTACATAGCAACATATCTGTTTCCTTTACTAAAAATATCCTCGAAAACTTACATAAATTAACATTATATAATAGTTTGTATAATTCCGTTAAGCATATTGTAAATAAATAATGAACCTAAGAACACACAGTATTAAACTCGGTAACTGAATTAAGATTCGTACACACCAGTGTTACGGGGCGTAATGTAACATTCGTAATGAGTATGTTACGCAGTGTAGCAAAAATTCATTATAACGGTTGCTGTAACCTGTTTACGTTATGCTTATACTGTTGATTGATGGCACTTGGTGGAACTTGCTACACATCTTCAATGAAAACACTTGTACTATTCCACATTATTTATTGAATTCCTGACCGGTTTCGCCTTACGGGCATTATCAAAGGTTGATACATGTTTTTTGGGTATCAGATCCCAAAAAAATAATGTGGAATAGTACAAGTGTTTTCATTGAAGAAGTGTTTAGGTTATGTTTTGTAAGACCGGTCGGTGCGCACTGTCGGAACTGTCATGCGAAGAGAAATTTTGAAATAAAATGTAACGCAATAATACTAGGTAAGAAGTAGTGCAATAATACTTACGTATAATTTTGTCGATAATACATATTACTGCATGCCTATTACTATATTTTTGAAAAGTGGGCAATATGATTATTAAGTAATTACTATTGTTACTGATAAGGATAAAAATAAAGGGGCCACTCAATGTTCCAAACGTCTAAAGGTATGATTTCGAAGCCGACCGCATACGACAACTGCAAACGCATGCAGCACAAACAGTACATACACTACATGTTAAACTTCGAAACGGATAAAGGGGACCATTGAGAAACCGCAATTAATTACGCATATCTGCTGTATGCGTCTGCAGTTGTTATATGCGGTCGCCGTCGGAATCATACCTTTAATATTGTCTCAGTGACAGCTACTGAACATCATTTTTTTGCATACCCATTGTTTTTATTGAGTAATTATTGTATATCATATACGTCATCGTACCACAGATGTGTCTAGGTTTTTTAAATCAATTATAAGTTGTGTGAAGATTTGCGTAATGTCATTGTTTATGTTGAATTAAATCGAGAGGTTTATAACCTGCTTTGTATACTATCCATTACATAATAACCTCCTTTGTAATACACTTGTATCTATCTATGCTATTACTAGCTGTTGCCCGCGGCTCTGTCTGGATGTCGGTTATCGCAGATCGGGGTATAAAAAATAGATAGTAGCCGGTTCTCAGACCTACCCGATATGCACACAAAATTTCATGAGTAGGTCCAGTAGATTCGGAGGAGTATAGGCACTAACATTGTGACACGTGAATTTTATTTATTAGATATAATTAGTAAGGGGTCATTTCTCTACATTGGAGATATTAAACAAAATACTTGGGTTATCTTATACCTACTTATTAACGATTCTGAACATTTTTTTTTATTTTTTTTTGTACCCTATGAACCACTGAATCATGCAGGTTTTTTGAAAGGTCAGACTTTTCAGGTCATATAAAGCTGAAGAGTTTGTTTGTTTGTTTAAACGCTTTAATCTCAGGAACTACGGCTTCGAATTGAAACATTCTTTTTGTATTGAATAGTTTGTATTTTAGGCTATATATCATCACACTACTACTTAAGGGAGCGGAGCAGTGACGATATATCGCACCTTCGGTGCAACAAAGTCATAAATACCCAAAATAGCAAAATCGACTTAAGTACGCCAGATCGTTTAAAAATAATGCCTTCGTTATAATGTTTATAATGTTGTTCGTTATAATAATGCCTTCGCCTTCGAAAGACAGCCGTAAAAGTTCATCATCAAAATATCACTCTTTTTTTTTTTTTTAGTGGTTACTTAGTGATACTTAGTGTTACTTAGTGATTTTGATGAACTTTTACGGCTGTCTTTGTTTTCCCAAACGAAGGCATTATTTTTAAACGATCTGGCGTACTTAAGTCGATTTTGCTATTTATGACTTTGTTGCACCGAAGGTGCGATATGTCAACAAATCCGACAGATTGCCATATAAACTTGAAGACATCAAAATATGCCACGGGGCAAGCCGGGGCGGATCAGATAAAAAAATATTAAAAAAATTAAATCGGTTTAACTACTCTAAAATACATATTAAACCGTACACGGTTGTGCGATAAAGAAGAAGCTCTACCTCTATAAATCAAGGATGGAGCAAATAAGTTCTATGGCGACGTCATCAAGGTCACCGGGAAGCGCTGGATGCGGGCTGCTTTAGATCGGTCGTTCTGGAGGTCTATAGGAGAGGTCTATGTTCAGCAGTGGACTATGTGTGGCTGATATAATGATGATAACGAAATGCTATCTAGATACATGGCTGTGTGCGTTTTCTGAGACCTCTTTTTTATTACTTGTTAGTTATGCTATCTAGATTATAATATTGACGTCATCGTTGACTTGATGATAGAATTAGGAGGTGAATAGTGGAACTGTTATATTAGCACTAGTAAATTCCTCGAATTTGACCTCATTGAGTTTGAAGTACTTATCATGTCCTATAACGGTTTAGATTTGTCTTGGACTCATTTGGTTATTTTATTAAAACTGCTTCTTTCAACATTCATAGATGAACATAAACTAATCAAATTGTATACGATTATTGAATTATAGAGCTGTTTACTCTCCTTAACATACCAATAAGGGTTGAAGACACTACTAGTGAAAATTCGTTCAAAATTTTACATGTTTTAGTGTATCATTGGATGAAACGCTGTGTTGGATGGATGTTTGTTACTCTTTCATGCAAAAACTACTGAATGGATTTCAATGAAACTTGACAATAATATAGCTTATATATCAGAATAACACATAGGCTATATATCATCACACTACTACTCAAGGGAGCGGAGCAGTGATCATTAATGTCAAATAGTCGAGGATAAAGTTGAGTAAAGAGGTGAATTTAATGCTCAATATCGTACAATACTAAACCAAGCTATAACCGACATCCACGCGTTTGGAGTCGCGGGGTACAGCTAGTATTTATTTAAAAAAAGGCAAATCTGCAAAAATTATAAGTCAACACATCAAGTTGTTATTATTTCTGAATACATAGAGCTAGCTTCTATTTAACTAGAAAAGAATACAACAATGCGGTTGTAATTTGTTATAAGCATATTAAAATCCCGTGGCATTGAACAGCTTGTGTATGAGGATCTTACAATTACTTCAAACACAATGTAATAAGCATTATGTTTATACTGTGCTTAAAACATCGAAGCCAACGATTTATTGTCTATTCCGATCATAAATGAACACATAATATGAATCGACACTATTGAAGAATAGCAACAATATTGAAAAAATACATAACTCTTCTTGGCAGTCGGGTACATTATCATTATTCCAATAGCATTCCAGACCAGTTGGAATGCTACTGAAATAACTGTGAGCCATCACTGGAATGGGTCCATTTCAGTGAGTGATAAAGTAATAAATAAAAAGTAAAAAAACAGGATTGATTCGGTAGATAACTGGACTGAAATAACCGGACATTAAAATAAATAAATGTCACAATTAGAAATAGGTAAGTTACACAGTTGTAAATATTTAGCTATAAGCTTACCGTTAATTCGAATACAGTAATCGGCACGCAATCGATTATATCATCTGTGGACTGTGAGCAGGCCACCAGTGTTCCTTGACCTTCCAGATCCGCACAAGTTCAGCCACTAGCGGTCACGCTTCCGTGAAACATCGATACATAACACAACTACACTCGAAATAGTATCCAACTCGATTGTAAACTCACTCGCGTATTGTGCCGATTTGTAAACAGTGTACTTCAAAACTTGTAGCGCGGTCCGAACGAAATGCGAATCGAATTTATTATCGATGGTATCGGTCGTATTTTCTTTTTATTTCTCGTTAACGTGTTCGGTTTATGACGCGAAGTTTCGCCGTGCGTGCTACCGCGACGATGCAGCCGCTCGCAATAAACCAAGTTTTAACATGTAGACTCTGCCGTGTAGATGAAGAAAAAGCAGGGGAGTGTTGACGAACTCTCACGCAATTGATATCGTTATACAGAGCTGACGTCTGACGTTCATATAAACGGAAAAGTATCGAGTACTGTAACAATAGAACAATAAACGTGTCGTTTTATTAGAAATTCCTAATATTTAATGGCCCAAGTCTGTGAGTTTATGCAAATTATTCTACGAATTTTATGACTGAAAACTGATATTTTCTCGAAAACAAATGTTTTCGATTGTTATCGTAGTTTTCTTTCGAAGTGTTATAATTAATAAGCTTTTGTATATTATGTGCATTAAATTAAGTGTGACTATATTTATAGATCACCTGGGCGATAAGCGAGTTATAAACCTTTCATAAAAATTTTGTCACAGGGATACCTAAGTTAAAATCTGGAATAAAACTTGTTTATCCCTGTAATTGGTGTCCATGGGTTGCAAAAATGGGATGAGAATTCTATCCTATCATACCTAGCTGTCTATTTTATTACAGCTGTAGTAGGTACGTCAATGTAGAGATCGAGGACATTTTTATTTTGTTAATTTATTTATTTATTTATGTTTTGCGATATTCATAAACGCTTGTCGCTAATTGTACATATACATACATTGCTTATGCTCCTTCCTATTGCTTTTTATAATAACATCCTTATTATTTGCTCGCATAGTAAACTATAAAGCCTTCCTTATCTCCGATTAGTGATTGATTACCTACCTACACATTTATCATAGATTCTCTCTTCCTCCTAGCGTTAATCCCAGTCGCATCTGAAGCTTTCAGCTTGGAGTCGGCTGGCTGCGGATATTTTCCGTGAAGCGACTGCCATCTGACCTCCAAAACTCGACCAGTTGTTGGATTTTATGAGCTCTAACGACTGCCATAGATGTTCGTATGGCAACCGGGAACGACGGCTTAACGTGATCTCCGAGGCACGACCAGACCAATTCAAAGACTCATATTCATGCATAAAAATATTTACAGTGAGCGGGGATCGAACCGGGCCTCCTGCGTAGCGGCCGGGTTCACAACCGCTACGCCACGGGGGCTGTAAAGATTCTATTGATAGATATAATCTAAGGTAGTGGTTTCTCAAGTAGAGTCTTCTAAGCAATGCAAATGTTGTTAGGAGGTTCGACAACACACAATACTAAGAGGTAAAGTTTTAGTACCTAGTAGAGCGTATAAATGGCAAGCTTTGTTTGGATGTAACAAAACAAAACAATAGAAGCGTCGGTAGGTTAGTGGTTAGGGAGTCGGTCTTTCGATCGAGAGGTCCCGGGTTCAAATCTTGGCCATTATACTACCGACGTGAACCCACTCCTAGCACAAGCAATTTAGCTTAGTTGGAGGGGTTAGAGGGAATATTAGTAATTTCAATAAATTCATCATCATCATCATCAGACTATATTAGTCCACTGCTGGACATAGCCCTCCCCCAATGAGCGCCATAGCGCCCTGTCTTCAGCTTGCCGCATCCAGCATCTGCTTGCAGTCTTTCTTAGATCGTCATCCCACATGGGTTGCTAATATTCTTTTAAAAAAAAACTATTTTTGCCTGTAATGAATCCATTGGGTTGCGGGACCAGAGTTAAGGCAGATCGGAGTAAAATTCAAACTATATGACAACTACCATCCTTGGTCAAACCGGAAACATTGCTGCTAAAAAAGTAACCGATACCTCAGTCTAAAAGTAAATAATAACAAATAAATCGCAATAGTATCCGTTAAATAGCGATTTTATTTCAATGAGTGATATTTGCATAACTTTAGAAAATATCTCGGAGTAAAATTGTCAACTTAGAAATGTAGGACGTACTCTGATTAGTCATACCTACTTACTTGCTTATTAAATCATCACGAATTCACGACACGATGTAGGACTTCACAAAAGCGGAGGCTGTAATTTTTTTATAATACTTGTAAATAATCGTTGATTTCGAATCTATAGGTACTATACCTAATATTACATTGGAGATAAATATTGAAAAAAATAATTGATTACGTATATTTGTTGGAATTCGTGTCTATTTGTCCGCGATGGGGGCAAAAAGTACTAAACGGATTATTGATGCGTTATTTTGAAAGGTCTTGGTCAGATTCAAAATCTGATGTTGCTTGAGACAGTTATGACTGAAAGTCGCGCAGGCGAAGTCGCTAGTTCTTGATATAAGTGAACCTAAGAAGTAAAAATTACCGTAGGGTGTTAATAACACTATTATCCTAAGTGTTTAATACCCGGTTCATATTATTCCAGCCCAGTAATCAGCGAATCAATCCAGTTCAGTGCTAGACTGGATTGTAGTGTTAACATTATCTCTTGTCATTACCATCACTGGAATGGGCACATTTCAGTAATGGTTCTCTTTATTCCAGTAGCATTCCATCACTGGATTAGCTCGCTGGACTGGAATGGATTCGGATCACACTATGAATGTAAAGTAAAGATGAAAGAGGTGGTGATAAGGGCCCTAATTACAACCATCCACCTCAAAGAAACTTCTTTGGCAGGTTTTCTACTATATAAAAATAAGTCGGGTTTTCCTTCCGACGCTATAACTCCAGAACGCACGAACCGATATCCACGGTTTTGCATTCGTTGGAAAGGTCTCGGGCTCCGTGAGGTTTATAGCATTGTCGCGATAGTCCGACATTCACGCGGGCGGAGCCGCGGGCAAAAGCTAGTTCTGTATGTAAATAAATAAGATACAACCTTGTGTTTAGCATTCTTTGGGTCAGCTAATTGCGCGGGAAGATCCCGCATTCATGTTTGCTGTTGCCAAAAACACAATAGGGGGAAAAAATTTAAAACACAGACCAGGTGATGTCATAATAGAAGGTTTCTTTTGGTGATGATGATATAAAAAACGGAACTTTTGATTGGTGAATTGAATAGCCATTGAATTAATGATGTTATTGTTGTTATGTTATTTTACTGTAGGTACTCAATGCTAATTAAATTAATTGGATGCAAGATCATTAATGGCTATAGTAGATAAGTATAACTATGGTAATTAATTATCTTAAGCTTCTTCCATTCATTATAATTCTCTGCAACAGCACAGGCAAGGAAGTATAACAAGTTCAGGAACTCGGCAGTGCGAGTGTAACATCGCTAGTGTTGCATACGTCCATAGGCCACGGTAACCAGTTGCCATCAGGAGGGGTACTTGACTGCCACTTAATAGGTATAAAATAAAGCTGTTTCTCTTACCATAGAGTTAATTATTCTACGATTGAAAGTGACAATATTCTGACAAATAAATAAATCTTATCTTATCTTCAATTCATTTAGCCCATCTATAGGGTGAGGCCTATCCCTTGCTCAATGTTGGGCAAGTCCCATGTCCTGTAATGATTGACATATTTCTGATTAATTGAAATAACATTATACTTGGTAGATTCATCTAGATCTTTTGTGTTTTTTTTTTATCCTATAATGATTTTAGCGTGTTTGTGTGCATGTTTTTAGCCAGGTGCAATGTACTTAGTTCCGAATCCATCTTAGAGGCCGGTGTTCCATTTCTTGCTTTTTTTCTTATCCTCTTTATATTATAGAGGTTTCGAATCGAAGTGTCCAATCCCACTGGTCCCTAAAAATTCTTTCATCTGCATAAAAAGTTGTAGATTCGTCCCTTATATAGGTATAGGTTTTAAACTAGCTGATAACCTCGCTGCCCGGCGTCGGAGGGCGCAGACCGACCTCCGACCCACATGAGCGGCTCCACCCGTCACCCTCAGGCCTGCGAGGGTGACGGGTGGAGCCGCTCGTCACCCTAACAGAAGCAGGCCACGGCGGCGGCGCGCATCGCGGGAAGATGTAATACCGGGGGCGAGTCGGGGACCACGTGATGGCTGATAACCTCCGCGGCGTGGCGGCAGAACCACAAATACTCGTGATATCCGTGGGCAGAACGTTTGACTGCTAAGTCAGATAGACGTAGACGTCGCGAGTTAGATTATATGCATGAATATGAATATTTGCATTGGCTAGGTGTTTCTATGCTATCCGCATTCTGAAGCCCAATGTAGGTTATGCTAACTTTCGATCTAGATAACGCTGTGTATATAGAATGTCCTATAATATAAAAAAAAAAAACTAAATAATATTACTCATATTACAACAAAGGATTATATCTACATGGCACTACATAGTGTATGACGCTCTAACAATCATATGAAATAGCTCTCATTAAATCACATGTAACATAAATGACGATTTTCTTTATAAATATTACGTAGGTACATAAATGTGTAGGTAGGTAGGTTCTAAATGTATTTACACAAATGTCTATTATCTGAAATGGTGACGTGTTTGCATAAAAAATCACTATTGTTGTCATGTCATTTCAAATTTTATTCTTGTAGAGTATGTAAGCATAGAAATATACTTTCCGACATAAATCGTGACCCAAAGTCGCAGAAGGCGCGCGGTATATTGCTTTGATTTTAGCTCCGCCGCCCACAGCCGCGCCGTAGCCTTCCGTGCTATCCAGATCCTCAAAAGGCACCCAAAAACGCGTAATGCTCATGTAGTAGAGTATATTTTGTGAAGTGATTGGGGTCAAAATATTTGCCAGTAAATACACTTAGTATTTACATATTTACAATGTCCTCAAGGGGTCAAAGTCTACTATTTAAGTTTTGTCAGAATGGTTCATTGACTTTTTTGTAGTAATCCATACTTGAAACAAACACAGATTGACTTTTTTGTAGTGATCCACTTGAAACAAACATAGCCACAAGATCAATAAATGTATACAAATAAATAACTTTGAAGTGTCTGTTTGTAGTCAAAGAATCAATTTCGTTTATTCAGTTTAGGCACATAAAGAGCACATATGAACGTCAAAATTTTACAATAATGTCAAGAAATTACTAATATAATATTAAATTAAGTAAATAAATCATTTGAAAATGATTCTTTCGCTGGTTCGGTAAATTGGTTCTACTGAGAAGAGATAAGCAAGAAACTCAGTGAACAATATTATAGTTTCTTTTTTTAAAACAATTTGTTTTTTTTTTTTTTCATAGGTTTATATTGTGCGAGCAAGCAAAGAGATTAGGATTACCATGCATTTTTATCATTAAAGTATTCGTTTACTTTGTAATATCCTTTTTTCATTAAAGTCTTTTTTTACTTCGATTTTAAACTTATTTAGTGGCATGTCAACCAACTCTTGAGGAATTTTACTAAACATTTTAATATTGTTACCTAGCTGTTTAGTTAAAACAATATATGTACATACAAAATCTTTACATATTTTACATCTTTTGTCTGTCTTTTTATAATCTGTTTGATTTAGATATTCCAGTCTATCGACTTGCATTTTTGACGGGATGTTTCTTTCGATGAAAAATGCCTGTACGTGGCCAGGACGAACCGCTAGTAACAATTTGTTAGTTCTGGTCATAACAAACAGCCTACTGATTAGTACATATTGTGGACTGTCAATGCTTGTAACACTTACTATACCATTATAGGTGCTCTTAATAGTAGGCCATTAGCAAAGTCCTGATTTCAATTTGTTAAAGGTGTGTTATACATATTGCCCATCACCTTTTGGGCAAAGTAATAAATCTACACTACTATTATAAAAAGGCAAGATTTGTATTTGTCTTATTGACCGTTTACTTCGTCCCGGTTCTAAACATAGCACGTTGTACAGAAGCGCTGCAAGAGTCAAAGAGAGTGGAAGGGTGGTTTAGAGTTGTTGTCCAATATTTTAGAAACACCTGCCAGGGCGTAACACTAACCGGGATATTTACCATGTTTTTTGTTTATTATTGAGCAACCGATATTTACAATACTGACGACTGACGACTGCCGAGCTAGTTGTTATTGAGACTATGTCAATCTCAAATTGTACAACCTGCCAAAATTGCTGTTTTCAAGGATTAGGTGAAGTTCTAGTGTAGGTACCTAATTGAGCACCTATGGCAGTGTTTCCCAAACATTGTTCTTCCTAAACCTGGTAATATTCACACTGCTCCTTCGTAACCCACTGAATACTTTTTAACCCAAGCTGTTAAAATACACATTTATTAATAGTAGAAATGTTTTATTAATACTAGGTACATAAAATATTTTGGTATCACCTATTTATTGACTAAAATTTAGTGTGAAGTATTTAGCTCTTGCTTGTTTTTACTAAAGAATCTAAGTTTGCGAAAAATTACGGAAGTTTTATTCTGGTTCCACTTCTGTTTCTATAAATTATTCTAAGGAAAACTTTTGTTGAAAACCCAGCTTTCAGCAGCTTAACAGATCGATAGTAGGTTTAAAAAAAAAGGGTTGTATGGTCCGACCCGGTATTTTATTTTGATGGCCCGCTACAGGGTCGCAACCCGGCAAATGGGAAACGCTGATCTATAGTATTCTTATTGTCAAAGAATTCGAACATATAACAGCTTACGTGCTCACATACACTATAATTTTATAATATGATCACGCGAGACTGTTTGTATAATTAACTCGGACGATTTCTCATGTTTTTTTCTTATAAAACGTAAAAACGGACGTGAAATTGATTGATTCTGGTTCCCACGATAGAAATAACACGAATATGTATAGGCTTCGATGGAAAATACTGAATGTATACAGAAAAGACGTTATTTTCAATTGAATTCTTGACTAATATAAACCAATCCGTCTACCAGACCAAAACTATCCGTATAATGACGGAAAAAGAATAAATTATTATCATCTCAACTGATCTAAAGGCGACTAGGGGAAAAATACGTTGACGATATCTCTGCGAGAGAAGGAAATCTGCAGGGCTAACATGCGCGCCACGAGATAGCTATCTCGAGGCATTTTGCCGTTTTATGTCGATATCGGCTGTTGGTAACATGGCAAATTTCATGGCGATCTGTCAGATGTCGACATAACTCGACTTTGAGAAATCATCTTTACTTGGTGTCTGCAAATTGTAACAGACGTGCCCTTATTTACTCGAATTTTGACATTTAAAATGTTTTGTCTCCCGTCGTTCATTTGGTCGACGAGAAGTTATCTCGTGTATTCTTTTCTTGAGCTCGGTTCATTTTGGACTAAAACAGCGACTGCAAGCCATTTTCGACCTTAATGACATTTCCTTTGTTACGTGTCTTTTCGCATTAATTGATGACGCTGATCACGAATATAAGAAAAAAAATTCAATAGCATGTCATGTCAATAAGGTCGAAAATTGTTTGCACTATTTTTTTCTCTTTTTTTCATACCTAGCATCCCTAACTAGTCTGTGCTTTCGAGCAAATGGCCGTATCAGGCCGATTTTATCGGATAAATGTGAAAACAGCAACTAACATGTTTAAAAATGTGTATGCCATAGACAATAATTGAAAAAGTTTGACGCGACAAAATATATCGACGTTACTTCGCTCGAGAAGACTCGAGATGATATCTCATCTCGATTCAAGATATTTGACGACGCGCGCATGTTAGCCCTGCTGGAAATAAAACCCTGTACCAACCCGCCTGGCCAGCGTGGAAACAATATGCCAAAGGAAGGCTTGCCTAGTGTGGTGCCAACGAGAAACTTTTTATAAAATGACATGCTTTTTGTTTTTTTTTCAAGATTCCCAGCATTGGTAGTACACTGTGATAGGTTAACTACTTTTGAGTAAAGGTTTAGTTAAAAGTAGGTGATATGAACAAGAGACTGCGACAAAAAGATTTTTCTCAGTTAAAATAAAAAAGAATTTTTAAAATCTGTTCACAAATGGTGGAGAAAACAAGTAACATTTCATCACCGATGAAAGCTATACTCCTCGAATATACACTCTTTTTTTGTAAGTTGGTTAAATAGTACTTTTGACCGATTGAGACTTTTGATGGTGACATAATTATAGTAGGTATCCTAGTAATCCTACTGATATTATAATATGCGAAAGTTCCCGCGTAGTTCCCGGCAGAGTACCTAAAATTTGGGCCACCCCTTCTCTTCCCATGTGGTGTCGTACAAGGCGACTAAGGGATAGGGCTGATTAACTTCAACATCAGACAGATATGTACAGCCCAGACTCAGCCTCAGATGCATGGCTCGACCCAATAATAGTGCCCGGGATACGGCAATAGGCGCACCCCCTATTACATGGGACCGAATACAGATTGGTGTAATGTGGGTGTTAATTCATCTCTGCCTAACCCTCCGGGGATAAAGGCGTGATTATATGTATGTATGTATGCGAAAGTTTGTAAGTATGGATAAATGGATGGAAGGATGGATGTTTGTTACCCTTACACGTAAAAACTACTAAATGAATTTTAATGAAACTTTACAATAATATAGCTTATAGCACATAGGCTATAATTTATAAAGATAACCGATATTAAAGTGATAATCGACAACCACGCGGGCGGAGCCGCGGGCAAAACCTAGTACAAATATATTCATAGTCAAGTCTGCCTGCATCAGATACTAAAGTTTACTGTTTGCTAAACTTTTATATTCACTGTTATTTCTCAAGGAACAAAATTCTAAACTTCTGAAAGTAAGACAATACGGTTGACAGAATTAAATCCAAGACAATATTGAAAATAATTCCTTACTTTGGGTTATTTATTTATATTCAATACATGAGCTTTTAACAGATATTCGTCACAGGGAAGCCGGTGAAAAATATCCTCAAACTAGTTTGTCATGCACCTTGCGACTTGTTGGGAAGCCGGCAAGAATCGGGTAATTGGGACCCTTAGCTACGATCACCTATTTAAAACCTTTGTTTAGTTTTACATAGGCCCGTAATTATTAGGTATTTAACCAATGGTTCAGGTACTTAATTTGCTTCTGTATGTTTTCAACACACTTGCTAATAAAGTAATTCTAATTTCACCGCATGCATCAACTTATCCATTCATCTGAATGGCCCCAACTTTGATTATATAATCATCAAAGGGCACCAACTCAACTCGAATAATTATATCGTTAATTGTACATACATTATGTTTTTTACTTGCCGGAAATAATTATATACTTACTTAATGTATTTTTAATCTAAGTAACGATGACAGTGCGCGAATTTATCTACCTATCTACGTACCTACCTACCTTGAGTTATCCATTAAGACTGAAAATCTGTGCAACTAAACAAAGTACTTATCTTATACTAGCTGTTGCCCGCGGCTCCGCTCGCGTGTATGTCGGTTATCGCTTAGTGTTGAGTCAACGCTATTGAGCATAAATTTTTTTTTAAATAAAAGTAGCCTAAGTTACTCCTTATTACATCAGCTATCTGCCAATGAAATCGGTCCAGCCATTACAGAGATCAGCTGGAACAAACAGACAGACAAAAATTGAAAAAAAAAAAATATTTTGGTGTATGGGTACCGTATTATATTCATATGCATGTAGTATTTTCTACTACGGTTATTTCAATATTACAAACAGACACTCCAATTTTATTTATATGTAAAGATTACACCAGTAGTGTCTGTAGCTAAGGGTCCCAATTACCCCATTTTTGCCGGCTTCCCAATGAGTCGCAAGGAGCATGACATTCCAGGGCTTTTTGTTCACCGGCTTCCCATTTGAACACTTATTGAATAAAAAAAGACGGGTTGCACTCCGGGAGTGCCGGCAGAAGTGAAAACTTTTTTCTTTCTTTCTTTTTTCGTTAAATACAGAGAAAAGGTAAAAAGAACATACCATACCATACCTATAATATAGCGCCAATCATAGAACCTATCACTAATTTTCTGTAAGAAGAAATTAATAAAATACAAACAGAAAAAAATAATAACAAAAAGTGTCAGAAGTCCAGGTTCGAACCCGGTACTATCTGAAATCATAAGGATTTACAGTCGAAGCTCTTACCGCTAAGCTACGAAGCTTCTTGGCGTACCTAACAAAATAAACAATCTGTAGCTAATTTTGTATGACGTCAGTCGTCGGTTACGGTTCAAAGGTCAAGTAATCCTGACGCGGGTTTACCTCTTTTTACCCATCCAACGCCGCTAAAGAAGTTTTCACTTCAAAAAATACGTTAGAAAAAATAATCACAAAAAGTAATAAATTACAAAAAGAAAAAATAATCACCAAAACTTTATTAATTTCTTCCAACAGAAAATTAGTGATAGGTATATTATAGGTATGGTAAGGTATGGTATGGTGTACTCTTTTTATCTTTTTCTCTGTATACATATAACGAAGAAAGGTAGAAAGAAAAAGTTTTCACTTCTGCCGGCACTCCCGGAGTGCAACTCGTCTTTCTTTTTACCGCTGGCGCGTGATGGCTAGGTAACTAAATATAGGTAGGTACGACAAGAAGAACGAACACTACAGTACTAACCAAACCCTGACCAATTGATGGTTAAGCGGTTTGTTGCTGTGGTTAGGTGCCATTGGTTATGTACTAGCGAGTCTAGCGAGCTCATTGTTTTTTACCGTCCTACCATTTTATGTACCATTTAACGATAAAAGGTAATTGTCCATAAAAACGCATACAAAACAATGGAAGATTTGTCTTTACAATAACTTAATAGGTAATAAATATATTTATGAGTTTTGTGTAGGTATGTGTCTTCACATGTATGCGTGAATATTTGCTCAAATATTTACAGGGTGTTCAGAATGTGTAACTAAAAACATACCAAATACAAAACATAACAATAATAGAGTACTAAAAAAAGTAATCTTTAAATTACTATCCTTATCTTTACAGGTACCTAATGGAGGCTACTGCAGACTGCGTTAGTAGATTTTTCAACGATGACAAAGAAATCTCCTTGTCAAGTCCAAATCGAATTCAGCTGTCATTATCCCCAAACAAATCTTTAGACACATCACAAGATCTAAGCCAAACTTCAATGGAATCAGACGACCTCAGTCTATCACAACTAACCATAGAAGAACAGGAACCTATAGAGATACAACCTTTTTACAACATTAGTCCAAGATCTATGCCAATGTCTCCGCATTATGTAGTGGAAGAGGAATTTTCCTCAAACCCCTGGGCTATGCTCATCGCAACTATATTCTTGACAAAAACTTCAGGAAAAATCGCTAGACCGTACATGAAAACTTTTTTTGAGGAATATCCAACACCGTATCACGTTTTAAGCGATACTCCAGTTTCTTTAGAAAGGTTTTTCAATAAGCTAGGCTTAAGGAAACGAGGACACATGATATGGAAGCTCAGTTATCAGTTTGTTTCTTCAAGATGGCGGCGGGCTAGTGACTTGAGCGGCATAGGGAAATATGGTGAGGACGCGTACCGTATTTTCTGTTTAGGCCACACTGATGTAGACCCAAGTGACAGGTATTTGAGGTTATATTTAGATTGGTTGCAAAATCATACTGAGTTTATGGAAGAAAATGGAGCAATGGACAGCGAATACGTTATTGATGATCCAGTTTTGAAATATTATCGAATTACTTTACGAAATGGAGACTAGCTTTTACTTTTAATTCTGTATTTTAATTGAAATTTGTTATGAGGAATATGTACAATTTTTTTATTAATTAAACGTAGCCTGGGAGTGAAATGAATGAAACCTTTATCTAATCATGAAAAAAGAGATCATTTTGTATTTGGGTTAATAAATTTATTTCCAAACTTTGATTTGCCGGCTTTTATTAATTCCTTGTGTATGAAGTTTAACAGTTGAATCAACTAAGGTGTAATAAATTATAGTTACTGTAATAACGTGAATTGAATTTCGTTACACGAATTATGAAAAAGGTGAAAAGTAATCGATACGTGCAAATCGAACCCTCACCGTAAAAAAATCGCAAACATGTCGCGACTCCGTGTCGTTTTCATCCTGCTAGTGCTAGGCAATGACATCCACTCCTTGAATTCATAATGGTAATGGACGTTTTAGGATTATCTAATTTCTTCCACTGCTCTCGAAAACTAGGGAGATTTCGAAAATAATTTAATTTTTCGACTGTAAGTTGGTGAAAAGTACCTACTTCATTAACAAAGGTAGAGTTACCTACCTGCTACAAAACTTTTATTTTTCACGTGAAACCTTTTTTTAGAGTTCCGTAACCAAAGGGTAAAAACAGAACCCTATTACTAAAACTTCGCTGTCCGTCCCTCCGTCCGTCTGTCACCAGGCGGTATCTCAAGAACCGTAATAAAACAAAATAATAATGATAATTAAGGGGGGCTCCCATACAAAAAATGTAATATTGAGCCCTTTTTCATGCCCATTTTCAGTCGCCGAGCTAGATCTCAAGCACCGTAATAGCTAGACAGTTGAAATTTTCACAGATTGTGTATCTCTGTTACCGCTATAATACCAAATGCTTAAAACAAAATAATAATGCTAATTAAGGGGGCTCCCATAGAAAAAATGTGATATTTTAGCCCATTTTCAGTCGCCGAGCTAGATCTTAAGAACCGTAATGCACAGATTATGTATTTTTACTGTGGCTACAACAACAAATACTAGAAATAAAATGAATAAAATAAAATAAATAAATATTCCACAACATTCCACACAACGCTATCTAGACCCATGGTAAGCATAGCTTAACTAGCTTGTGTTATGGAATCTAGAATGCGGATAAACATACTTAGATTTTTTTTTAAATACATACATATTATACATAGAAACACCCAGACTAATGCAAATATACATATTCAGGCATAGGCATACAAATATTTGCACTGAGGGGGAACAAACCCGCGCTTCTGCGTAGCGGCCGCGTTCACTACCGCCACGCCACGGAGGCTAAATATAATATTTAAGGGGGCTTTTTACAATATAAGTATTTTTTACCGTTTTTTGCTCGATATTAAGAATGGCTATACGTAGACGCTAGAAATAATTATAAATTATTAAGTTTACATATTTACTTTTAGCTTTTTTTCTGGTACGGAACCCTTCGTGCGCGAGTTCGACTCGCACTTGACTGGTTTTTTATTTTGTAACTTGCGAGATCTTTCAACTCGTGCACCTTGACTCTACCTACTTCTTCGCTGATGACCTATATGTAAAATGGTTCATACGATAGCATAGAGAGCAAAGAAAGAGAAAAACATCTTCACGATTTAATCCTGGTCTTCACGACGCAACCCTCGTCCCACTCTCTCTACGGTAGGATTTCCTCAGAGTTTATCACTTAATGTTCCTCAGATAGATACTTTTAACCAATTCAACTTCTTCTTGAAATGGCCTTTCCAGCAATCGCCGCAATTTTGACATAGTCAAGTAAAATGTATCATAAAATGATTAATGGCGAGATACCAAAGCCACGTTAGCCACACCAGTAAATTTGTTTCTGTACTATTTGTGTGTGTGTCCGGCCCCCACGAGATTCAGGTGGACGATCAGGACGTGTGGTTGGATTTTTGGGGGCAAAAATCTACTTTTAATTAAGTGTCTATTTGACTGGTTCCTATCAGTTGCCAAATAAAATGTCAGCTAAACACGTTTTCACGCTACACTAATTTATAACCTTACATAACGCTAATTTGCAGCAATCACGACACGAACTTGGACACACAGACACACACTGATCCGACGACGTCACAGGTAAAACAAATTCTGTTCGACAAGCACGTGAGCATCTGACATTTCTACTTTTCCCATGTCGTTGGGACCACCGTTGTTTGGTTAAGGCCTTCAACGCAAAAATGTTAACATTAAAAAAAATATGCCACATTATTCCAGTAAGCATTCCAGTCCAGTGAGCGAACCCAGCGCTGGAATGCAACTGGAATAATGTGAACCATTACTGGAATGTGTCCATTACAGTGAGTGTTTCCAGTCCAGTGAATTGTTCAAGCGCGTTTAAAACATTGGAATAATGTGAAATGATTTGCTGGATAACTGGACTGGAATAAAGTAAACGGGGCATTAGGTATATCTATCTATCTTTATCCATATTTCTATGGTACCTGCCTGCTTATAATATTAGGGGTTAAAGTATGAAATTGCCGACTTGTACTGACAAACTGAAATTCGTTTTTTTTTTTAATTTAACGTATTTATTTAATCAAAATAATTACCATTATTATCTATACATTGCTGCCATCTAGTAGGAAGGTCATTTATGCCTTTGCGATAGAACTCTGGTGATCTAGATTCGACAAACTGTGTGAAAGCATTTTGTACTGCCTCCTGAGAAGAAAACTTTTTATCACATAGAAAATTGTCCAAATCACGAAAAAAATGGTAGTCTGTTGGAGCAAGGTCTGGCGAATACGGAGGGTGACGGATAGTTTCTAATTGCAGTTCCTGTAGAGTTAAAACGGTTTCTCGTGCTGTATGAGGTCTCGCGTTATCATGGAGCAATAATGGTGAAGATCGATTCATGAGTCGGGGCTGTTTCACTGCTAGTTTTGCTATCATTGTTCGGAGTTCGGCACAGTAGACATCTGCCGTTATTGCTTGACCAGATCGTAGAAAGCTATAGTGAATAACACCATGCTGAGACCACCAAACAGTTACCATTACCTTTTTATTGGTAAGCTTTGCTTTAGGACACTGTTGTGGCGTTTCACCTGGGGTCAGCCATTGCATTTTTCGCTTACGGTTATCGTAAAGAATCCACTTTTCATCACATGTCACAATTCGATCCAATATTCCTTCATTTCTGTATTGATTCAACAAGGCAACACAAGTTTCAACACGCATTTCTTTCTGCAGATCAGTCAAGTCATGAGGTACCCATTTTTCACATTTTTTTATTTTATTGATTTGACGCAAATGAGTCAATATTGTTGGTAAGGTAACGTTAAACCATGCAGCTAATTCCTGGGTAGTTTGGCTCGGATCGGCTTCCACCATGTCTTTCAATTCATTGTTATTCACCTGTGTGGACGGCCTTCCTCGTGGCGCGTTCTTCAAATCAAAGTTTCCATCACGAAAGCGTTTAAACCAAAATCGCACGGTGCGTTCATTAGCAGTCCCCTCTCCAAACGCAACATTGATATTGCGAGCTGTTCTGCCGCGTTAGTTCCGCGTCGGAACTCGTATTCAAAAATCACTCGAATTTTCGAAGTATCCATCTTTCTTGTCTAAGCTGAATAAAAAAAACAACTGAAAGTCGATAATCGAATGTTGCACATTTTTAAATGAAGAACTACATAGGTACCATGTGGAAAAAGTTTCACTCAAAAATCTCAAACCATGAAGGTTCTATGTCAATTCGAAGTACCTATTACAATGAAACGGCAATTTCATACTTTAACCCCTATTACTTATTTTAAATGCGAAATTAACTCTCTCTGTTTGTTACGCAATTTTATACAGAGATAGAGCTTAGGAAAGGTCTTAGACTGTTTATTTACAACTGAAAAGATGCAAACATATAAAATCGAAAAGATTCTAACGACTAGAGAACCTTCCTCCTTTTGCAAGTCGGTTAAAAGAGTCTTAAGTGTTCTCTGAAATCAAAATTGGTAAACAAAAATGACTTGCTTTATGAGAGTTAAATTTCGTTTAAGGAAAAGGGATTAAGATCAGTATTTTTCAGAAAGAGGTGTTCCGAAATTCTAAAACGTTTTTGAACAGCTGTTCTAATCTGACTAATTTTTTTTCAAAACCAGAAATACGCGACTACATATTTATCAGTGGGCATTTTAATACGCCTAGCGCCATCTAGTAGACATAAGTTTATCTAATTAAAAGGTAGAATATGTTTATTCTCTGTTTTTGTCCTTACTATATAATCTAATAATCTTGCACATATAATATATCTATTAATCACATATTTCGCTAAACTCTTTCAGTTCACATAATAGGGTGTTAAGAATCGGTACGTTTTCATTTAGATTTTTATAACACAAGACCGGGAACGAACCCGAGTTCAAGAAAACAGACTCATACATTGGAACAATACAATAAGGATTACGTGCAATATCCTCAAATGCAGTCTTGTCTGTATTCTGTAGAAATGTTTTGTTTTGTCTGAGACGCCTGATGAAAGTGTATGAGCTAAAATCGATTATTCGTTTTCACATCAATAGTTGCTAATTATAATAGTTAAGGCTTTGGGCTACCGTGTACTAAACTGACAATTGACAATGGCATTGGTAGGGTTTACGACAGTAATGTGAATAGTAAAAGTAGGAATATCTCTGAAGAAATGATATTCAATGTTCCAGTCACCCGAAACTTATGGTTATTAGTAAACTTGGCTTCGAAAAAAAAACTAAACCCGGCTAAGGGAGTAGGAACTGGTCTTTCCAACATTTTCGGGGCTCACGCAAAATCTCATCTCACCTGCAAGCTTGCAGATTAACAGACTAGGCTGCAAACTTTCCTTACAGGGCTTAGCCTACAGTTGCTTCCGTGAAAGCTAAGATCAAATAGATCAAGAAAAAATGTAGGGGAACGGACCCCGAGTTTCAAATTGTAAGCTTTGGAAGCAACCAGAACTAACACGTGATGATGATGATGATGACCACATATTACATTTTTTGATCAAGATGTAGACTCTAGAGTTATGATGTGGAGATAGATAGGTGGAGAAGAATAGGGTTGTCTATTGTTTACCCGAAAATTATATGCCATAATCATCATATTCCCGAATTTCATTTGCCCGAATGTTTTGTTTGTCCGAAAAGACACGTGACATACTTTCGATTGCCCGAAACTCAGATACCATAATATATGAATGCCATAAGTATTGTTTTTCATATTTTTGATTGCCATAATGATTATTAGACATAATATTAAAATGCCATAATAATTCGGGTAAACAATAAACAACCTGCTAATCTAACTCAAATGGCACCTAATCAAACTACTTCTGGGTGGTTTAAAAAAAAAAGGTGGTGCCCTAAAGTCCCAATAGCATCCAGTTTCTCATGATATAACAATCGTTACACACCCAATGTCGATGGCAAATGATGTTATGGCATATGATAATTAGGGCATGTGATAATTCGGGCATTTGATAATTCGGGCTTACAATGATTATGATAAATGATGTTATGGTAAGTGACTTTATGGGAAACTAAGCTTCTAGCATGTGAATGTTATGGCAAATAAAATTCGGGCATATGAATATTCCGTCATATAATATTATGGCTGTTGACTATTATGGCAAATGATATTCGGTCAAATAAAATTCGGGCAAACGGCGGTATACCAGAATAGGGCTACCCTACCTCTTTCTGTGGGTGTCATAGGAGGCGAGTGAGGCGGGCGATTAGAGATAGGGCTGTTCTCTATCCGATAGCAAACATACGGGCCATGAGTAAGTGCCCACTTGACAGTGATAGGTTCGTCTCCCATTACGTGGACATATTTAAGTAATCTATGACATAAAACCGAAAATCATGGTCGGCTAAATATAGGTATTTATACACCTCTGCCTACTCCATCAGGGATTAACAGGCGTGAATATATGTATGTACTCATAATGCAAGTTCAAGTTCACTATAGTTTCACCGTCATTCTAAAAGTGCTTCGATCAATATTGCTATGAATAAAATAGCTTCTAATCGGTGTTGAATCCAAAGCTTTTGTCGTTAGGGACACTTTTAAATGCAACTTCAAGTTCACATCGGAGCGCTGTCGCTATAAAAGATCAATATTGCTATTTTCAAAATAGAGTCTACTTCACCTTGTAGTGAAATCTGACAGAAATATCCGGATGAAAGTCATAGCTTTTTTATTAATACTGCTGATGTGGCAGACAAGCCACGGCCCACCTGATGGTAAGTGGTTACCGCGGCCTATGGACGTGTGCAACACCAGGGAAGTCACACTCGTGCTGCCGACCCTGTAAAGACATAGAGTTTTTGTGCCGTTAGTGTAGAAGACAAAGAAGGAGTATATAGCTTTTGGTCTTCCCACTGACAGCACAAAACTCTCCAGTGAGCTCTGGCTACCCTATTCACCGCCGGGAACACGAGGTATTCTGTAGGGCGGAGGTACTTCCCCAGTCGGACTGCTCAGTTGGACGGGTAAACCTATCGTAAAGCAGGCGTGTGAAGGGGAGAGAAAGACCCGACGACTTCACAATATGTAATTGGTTAGTCTATACGAAAGACACTATAGCCCACCAAAAAGGGTAGTAGTTACGGAGCCAGCCCTTACGATCGAGAGGTCAAGGATTCGAATCCTGGCCATTACACTACCGGACCCACTCCTAGCACAAGCAGTTTAGCTTTGTTAGAGGGGCTAGAGGGAAATATTAATAATCTCGGTTCCTAATAATATTATTTAAAAAAAACCAGTGAGAAATGGTTAAATCTGTTTGTTTAGTTTAAATTATTTTTTAATTAATGTATAATAAATTCGTTTCTTATAATTGCTTAAGCGAAAAGTATTTTTTTAAATAATAAACAAGTAGGTACAGTCTGCATCTACAGTTGATAATGAATTTTAATTAATGTAGCACCACTTTTATTTGCTATAAAAATAATTAATTCATACTTATTGAATTCATTCTCTTTTTATAAACATATTAAATCGGAATTTGACACATTGGGAGAGCCCTATATCCAGCAGTGGAGTGCAAAAGGCTAATTGACAATTGACATTAAGTGGTAGCCAAATTGACTAATATTCCCCGAATCCTAAACTTTGCGAATGTACCCACGCAATTTTCATTGAGAAATATGAAAACTCAAATGTTTTACATAACTTAAGACTAAGCATAAGCATCCAATTTTAATTAACTGCAGATTGATTTTTTTATAGGTAATGTCTACATAATCGAATCGTGTTTTTGCGGGCTGTTGATAAACAGTAACTTTAATACTTATTATTTATCAACAGCTCGCAAAAATATTATTATTTTTCACTTCGAAATTAATTAGTTCATAAATAATCAATAAAACATTATACCTCATTTTTAGTTATTCAGTAGATACATTAATAAGAATAACACAGGTAGATTTTAGGTACAAAATCTGTGATAAGCTTTTTCCAAAAAGTAAAGCCCAGCAGCGTATGGCATGGAAAATTGTTAATCTCCGGTGTCCGTCCTTTACTGATACGGTTTTTTATGTCGCGTCAAAGGTTTATGATTACAAGTCGGTCCCAATTTGCGCCCTTTTGCTTTTCTATTGAACATAATTTTTAATAAATTTTCTCTTCCCTTTACAACTTTATATCTTAAACTAGCTGTTGCCCGCGGCTCCGCCCGCATGGTTGTCGGTTATCGCTTAGTGTTGAGTCAACATAGTAGCTTTATTCATGCAGTCTCAGCCCGAACACTGTTGTGGAATCAACAGTGTTCTTAGGTTTAAGTATTGACGCCAAATTGCAGTGGCGATCGCATATTGAAAAAATATCCAGTACATTAAGTTCGGCTTCTTACGCTGTAAAAAAGATTAGGACATTAACAGACGTGGATACGGCTAGAATAGTTTATTTCAGTTATTTTCATAGTATTTTAAGCTACGGAATTCTCCTTTGGGGTAATTCCGCGGATTTAAACACAATATTCATTTTACAAAAGCGGGCTGTGAGAGCTATTTATAATTTGGGCCCAAGAGTTTCCCTTCGAGAAAAGTTTAAAGAAATAGACATTCTAACCGTAGTGTCACAATACATCTTCGAGAACCTGATGTATGTAAGGAAAAATATCTCTAAATTTTCAAGAGTTTGTGACAGGCATAATATAAACACAAGACATAAAAACAATCTTGTAGTTCAAGTAGTTGTAGTTCGTAAAATTAGTAATTCTTTCCGGGGCAACTGTATACGCTTTTTCAACAAGCTCCCTAATGAAATTAGAGATTTACCTGTAAATAAATTTAAAAATGTAATTAAGACTAAACTGTGCCAAAAAGGCTATTATAAAATCCAAGAATATTTAGATGATAAACAAGCTTGGAAATGAGCTGTTCGCTCAACTATGCTACTCAAGCAAACTATTGTATTTAGACTAAGTAGACTAAGCAAATGTTTGTAAATAGACCAAAAAAAAAAAATGCCCGCTGAGTTTCTTGCCGTAGTCTTCTCAGGTCGGGGCCGCGTTTCGAACCGGTGGTCCATTTGCTAAACTAGTCTAGATTTTTTTTTTAAACTTGACGTTTTGTAAGTACCGTTTTAATGGTCTATACAGAATAAATGATTTTTGACTTTTGACTTTTGACTTTTGATCGGTTTTAAATTGACAAAATTTCATACAAAATTTCATCTTCTATTTTATGCCCTTCGGGGTGGAAACAATCAAAATCCTTTTTTAGCGGATGCCTTCGTCATAACATCTACCTGCATGTCAAATTTGAGTCCGATCCGTCCAGTGGTTTGGGTTGTGCGTTGATAGATCATTATGTCAGTCAGTTAGTGAGTTATATGTATTTATATTTTTTTTTTTATAAATAGGACACGTCAATTTGTCTTTACCTCGCCTGATGGTAAGCTGAAGGTAAAGTCTCAAGACAGAGGGCCACCATTATATACACGTGCCATGTTAACAATGGTGGCACTCAGCTTGACGGCCTCATCAGATGCTTTTTCACGCCCCGCTTAAAGGACCCGGGACTGTAGGAAGAGGGAAACACGTGAGCTGGCAAGGAATTCCAGGTCTTAATGGTGCGACAAAGGAAAGAGTCACCGAACCGCTTGGTTCTTGAAGGAATGTTCTGCACCATATAGGGGTGACATCTAAGTCCTACACGTGTCGTCCTGTATAGGAAGTGGGAGGGTGGGACTAATTGGAATAGCTCTTCAGAACATTCACCATGGTAGAGACGGTAAAAAACTGCCAAGGAAGCAACATCTCTACGCATCTGCAGAGACTCGAGGGTACTCGTGACCTCAGGATTTCCGATAATGCGGACCGCACGTCGCTGCAACCTGTCGAGAGCATCTAATAAGTACTTTGCGGATCCATCCCAGAGATGTGAGCAGTACTCCACGCAGGAACGAATTTGTGTCTTGTAAAGAAGACACCGTTGCTCCGGCGTGAAAAACCGTCTCACTCTGTTCAGGACTCCGAGTTTACGCGAGGCTGCTTTGATGATACTCTCGATGTAGTTTTTGTTGTTCAGTTTGCAGCGAACATCCATACCGAGGATATTGAGGTTGTCCCGCAGTGGCAGTGGCGTGCTCTGAAGAGTGGGAAGGGGAAGGAAAGAAGATACCTTTGCTGTAAACGCACATGCCTGCGTCTTCTTGGCATTGAACTCGACCAAGTTCTCAGAGCCCCATTGGGAAATGTGATTCAGGATCCGGTCAAGCTCAGTGACAAGAAGCTGCCTTTTTTCCGCAATATGCGTCTGCTTATCCGCAGGACGTCCATGATAACTCCCGTGTAGGGTGCTATCATCCGCATAGCAATGAATGCTGCCGGTCGACAGCATGTCATTGATATGCAAAAGAAAGAGAGTTGGCGATAGGACAGATCCCTGCGGTACGCCGGCATTTACCTGCAAGAACTCCGAGGCTCGTCCATCACAAAGGACGCGAATACGGCGCTCCTGCAAGAAGCCGGCAACCCAGTCGCACAGTCTAGGAGGCAGACCAAAGGCTGGTAACTTGGAAAGAAGCGACTTGTGCCAAACTCTATCGAAAGCTTTGGCGATGTCAAGGCTAATTGCCAATGACTCGCCGTGCTTGTCCATAGCCTCACCCCAAATATGGTTAACATACGCCAGAAGATCACGCGCTGACCGTTTCGGCCTGAAGCCATATTGCCGGTCATTAATTAGGGAGTGATCTTCAAGGTGACGCATGAGCTGTTTGTTAATAATGTGCTCGAACACCTTGCACAGCACTGAGGTGACGGCTATGGGTCGATAGTTGTTTGGGTCTGAGCGATCCCCCTTCTTGGGGATCGGCTGTACATTCGCCTCTTTCCAAGCCGAAGGCACCGTACCAGAGCTGTAGGACAGCCGGTACAGCCGCGCAAGCATTGGAGACAACTCCGCTGCACATTTTTGCAGAACCACCGCTGGAATACCGTCCGGTCCACTGGCTTTCCGGACATCGAGTGACTGCAACACCGCTCGGATATCGCGTTGCCTGATACGAATATCAGGCATTGCATGGTCACTGACGGGCAGTGTCGGCGGCTCCATACCACAATCATCGACTCGGGAGTTGGCCGCAAAGAGATTAACCAGCAAATTTGCTTTCTCTTGCGGCTCATGGGCCAGGGATCCATTGGGATTACGCAGCGGGGGCAGCGAAGGCTGGCAGAAGTTGGCTTGCACGGCTTTGGCCAGTCGCCAGTAGCCACGGCTGCCCGTGGGATGCTCTACTAGCTCCTGACCAAGCCGCGCTATGCGCTGGGCATCCGCTCTGACATAAGCCCTCTTGCAGGCCTTTGTGGCTCTGTTGTACGCCGCCTTGAAGTGGCCCACGTTGGGATCGCACGTAGCGCGCGCCCTCACCCAAGCGCGGTACGCGGACTGTTTATGATTAACAGCCTCCGCGCACTCGCGCCCGAACCAGGGGCGCGCCCTGCGGACACCGGCGACATCAGTGTAGGGGATATAATATTCCATGCCCAGACTGATCTCACCGGCGACAGCAGTTGCGGCCTCAGATGGGTTCTTACCTTCAAAGCAGCGTCCAACCCACGGGATGGACGCAAAATAAACACGCAGTCCATCCCAGTCCGCTGACGAGTAGTGCCAGAGACGCCGCTTACCCTGCACGGGACGTGGGGGCGCTAAAATGGGCACCTCGGAACGGACCAGACAATGGTCGGATTCACCTAAAGGTCTAGCAGAGAGGGCTCATGGTCCGACCTTTCCGGTATCCTAGTGACCTCGTGTACCAATTGGGTCAGGCCATGCGCCAGAGCAAATGCATGGGCGGCTCTTCCCGCGTGGGTTGTTTTGGCGGAGCCCAACCAGATCTCATGGTGGGCGTTAAAATCCCCCAAAAACACCAGTTCAGCGTTCGGAAACCGCTCCTGCGCATCATCTGCCGCCTGACTCAGGTATTCAAAGAGTCGAGTTGTCTCGGCATCTCCTGTATGGGAGCGGTAGAGGCACACATAGATCTGACTCGTAGAGCCATGGTCTATGTGTACCCAAAGGGTGGAAAAGGATGGGTCCTCTAGGCAGCGCAAACGGCGACAACAAACATCCGCCCTAACAAACACGCACACCCCGGCTTTTGCGCGAAAATTCTCCTCAAGGACATAGCCGGGGTAGAGTAAGTAGGTCGTGTCATCAGGGCGGCGTATTTGTGTCTCCGTAAGAAACAGCATTGCTGGTTTCGCCGTCTCCAGGTGTTGGTGGACGGCGTTGAGGTTTGTATGGAGCCCACAGATGTTCGTGGACTCCACCTCAAATAGCGAGCTCGAGGGAGAGTTTCTTGCCGCTGTGTAGACCAATCTACTGTTATTATGCGCTGCCATGAGAATGAAGAGGAGGGAAGGCGTGAAAAAAGAGGCGATTGTTGTCGCAGCACAGCGTGACAAAGCGTGGGATATTGGCTTTATCTATGAATGTGAGGTATGGCGAGAGCCGACGCGCCGAACGGAAGGGCCCCCGTACCCCCCCGAGTATGGTCGCCGGGCTCCCTCGTCCGGTCACCAACCGGCACGACGAGCCATATCGGGATTATGCGCGACCTGGTGGGGCAGCCTCCCAGGGTGGTTAGTCCCGGTTGGGCCCCTGTACTATGCCGCGGGCGGCCAGCGGCACCACCGTTTCTACAGGTCTCCCTGTTCGGCGCGTCGCCCCGCGCCACCCCCCACTAGACTACGCCAAGACCCACCGGTCCCACTCGTGCTGCGACCTCAATCCCCCCTGCCCGGCTATGCACTTGCTGACCCCTGAACGCAATCCAACCGAGATTGGATTACTTTGGAGGATTTTTCGCAAAAGTGCACGGTGGTACTCACCCGGTCGAAATTTGTGACAAATTTGTGCCATCAAATTTCTACCACCCCCAACCAAATTATAAGATTAGATAAATCAAATTGTTTGGTATTTGTAATAGATAGATAGATAATGTTCAAGTATAAGTTTTTTTGATCTTAAACAATCTTTCTCACGATATTATAGTCTGCCCGTTTGTTCCAACTGGTCTCCGAAAAAGCTGGGCTAAATTTGACGGGATTTTCACTTTTCAGCTATCTGCCAGTACAGATAGCTAATATTAGAAATAACAACTTGGGCTACATTTGTTTTAGAAAAAGGAATTCGGATTCCGCGCAAAAAAAATTACAACTTAGTTCTAACTCCACGCGAATTATCGCTAAAGTCGCGAGGAGGCTAGTGAATTTATAAATTGCACATAATATGCTTTGTAAGGATTTCCACTGTAAATAATGAATAATTTCCATCAGTGACGAGGGGTCCCTATAAGCCGATTCCTACTGGTTTCCCAATGGGTCGCATGGTGCATGACAAATTAGATCGAGGTACCTAAGTTTTTTTTCACCGGCTTCCGTTTTGAAGGTTTTCAATTTTTCACCCTTCGCCACTGATTTCCATAATATTTTTTAGTAACTTTTGAAATTAAGTATTTACAGTTTATCGCATTTCCTGTCCTATCACCAATAACTTTTGTATATTTTTTGTTTCGATAGGAGGTTTAGTTTCGCTGCAAATCGTGGAAAACTATTGTTTAAATGCACCCAATTACACCCCTCGTACTTCATAGCGAGTTTAATTAATTTTTCTCGTTGTTATAACTATATTTCATTTCATCTCCAACCTTATGTTACTATTATTATCCAAAAAAAAAACTATACTTGCAGCACTATTTTACTAGCCGAATCTTTTGGTTGAATTTATTTTTTATTTTTGGTGAGTCTTGTTTGTTTCTTGGCGATGGATGACAAACAGATTCGCTTTTTAAAATAAAGGTTTTGATCACTACTCTGCAGATAGTAGAGTAGAAGCGGAGATGACGAAAAGTCCCGATAAGTAACAGATATCCTGATATCCGCGGGTATCTAATCCAAAACAACTGGACCGATTTGGATGAAATTTTGTGTGTTTTTACCACTTTGGTGGCAAACAACCACACAGTCCACCTGATGAGAAGTTTTACCGTGATCTATGGACGTGTGCAATATCACTATAGGTACTCATGCTGCCAACTCTGGAAGAACCCCATATCGCAGTCACTTGGGCAGGGAGATCATTTCACAACTTAAACGTGCGTGGAATGAAGTACCTGTCATACCTCACTGTGAGCACCGTTTCCGTTAACATGTTTGTGAAGATGAATTCCATGCCGTGGCGAGCGGTGCGATCATATAGTAGGAGAGGCATAGAAGGAAATTCGTATTTTATTTTATATTTTATAATCGTATTATTTTATTACTCTAGTAAGTAGTCGGTAGTAAGAGACTTTAATAGCAAATTTGCAAAGAGCGATGTCTGGATTTACTCGAGTGCGGTCAGGGCCGTCTTAACCGGGGGTTCAAGGGTGCGGCCGCACCCGGGCGCGTAGCCCGAGGGGGCGCAGGCCGAGCTCTAAACATTTCGATATTTCCTAATTTAACCTTTAACTCATAAGTACAATATTAACGCCATGCCCCCGTTACGTACACTTACGTCAATTAAACCCCTACATGCATAAAAATATAGGCATCAACCAATATTAAAATTTACCATTGTACCTATTATTGTCACCTTTGCCTTTCGGCACGTGTCATACCGCTCACGATATGCAAGGTAAAATAGCTCTTATTTTGATACACACATAACAATTAAATTAATTTAACACGCACGCGGCAATATTTCCATTCCAAAGAGGCCCTTTGACCTAGCCGCCTGGCGCCCGCACTTTAAGCGAAATGGCCTCTATAATTAGGCTGTTAGGGTGTACATTGTAATGTAAGTTCGCGATGCGGCTCTGAGTGTCGGTTATTCTTGTTGTTGTAGTTGAATCTTATTGCATGAAAATTAAAGTTTGATTTTGTTTAATGCTGTGAAACGTTAGAGAAATATTAAATCCATTTCTTTTCCTTAATTTTTGAATTTTATTTTTTCATTATAGGTATATTTATAGAGTATAACCGGCCTCTCTGCTTAGGATTCGTGGACTATGAGAAAGCCTTCGATTCGATCGAAATATGGGCCGTGCTACAGTCTCTCCAGCGGTGCCGGATAGATCACCGGTATATCGAAGTTTTGAAGTGTTTATACCAGAACGCCACTATGTCGGTCCGAGTACAGGAACAGAGCACGAAACCAATTCAACTGAAAAGGGGCGTTAGACAGGGAGACGTGATCTCTCCGAAACTGTTTACGGCTGCCTTGGAAGACGTCTTCAAGCTACTGAACTGGAAAGGACTTGGCATCAACATAAACGGCGAGTATATCACTCACCTTCGGTTTGCCGACGATATTGTCATTATGGCAGAATCGCTGGAAGACTTGAACACCATGCTCGAAGACCTCAACAGAGTATCCCAACAGGTGGGCCTTAAGATGAACATGGACAAGACAAAGGTTAAGTCAAATGTCCATGTTGCGCCTCTACCGGTTCATGTTGGGGACTCAATCTTAGAAGCTGTTGACGAGTACGTCTACTTGGGTCAACTGATCCAGGTAGGCAATTCCAGCTTCGAAGACGAGGTAAATCGACGAATCCGACTCAGCTGGGCAGCGTTCGGGAAGCTACGAGATGTCTTCTCGTGCGACATACCTCAGTGCCTGAAGACGAAAGTCTTTAACCAATGTGTGTTACCAGTGATGACTTACGGATCTGAAACGTGGTCCCTCACTATGGGTCTCTTAAACAAACTCAAAGTCGCTCAACGAGCTATCTACACTATGGAAAAGGCTATGCTCGGTATTTCCCTACGTAATCGCGTCAGAAATGATGATATCCGTAGGAGAACAAAAGTAACCGACGTAGCCCAGCGGATTAGCTCGTTGAAGTGGCAGTGGGCGGGACACATAGCGCGCAGAACAGATGGCCGATGGAGCAAAAGAGTTCTGGAATGGCGACCGCGTACGGGCAAACGTAGTGTAGGACGCCCAACGGCCAGGTGGAAGGACGACCTCATCAAGGTCGCCGGGAAGCGCTGGATGCGGGCTGCGTTAAATCGGTCATTCTGGAAGTCTATGAGAGAGGCCTATGTTCAGCAGTGGACTGCGTATGGCTGATATGATGATGATGATGATGAGGTATATTTATTGTAGATTACAGATCTTAGAGAAAAATAAATGAAACATCAAAAATTTATTGCGTTTTTTGAAGTGAAAACTTCTTTAGCGGCGTTGACCTTTGAACCGTAACCGGCGACTGACGTCATACAAGATTAGGTACAGACTATCTATTTTGCAAGTTACGATAGATAGCGTCGTAGCTTAAACGGTAAGCACTTCGACTGTAAGTCCTTATAGTTTCAGATAGTATCGGGTTCAAACCACCTGGCCTTCAGGGATTTTTTGTGATTGTTTTTTCTTATTATAATTTATTACTTTTGGTGATTATTTGTTCTTTTTGTAATTTATTACTTTTTATGATTATTTTTTCTTTCTGTAATTTATAACTTTTTGTGATTATTTTTTCTTTTCATAATTTATTAATTTCTTCTGACAGAAAATTAGCAGAAAATAAGTGATAGGTTCTATGATTAGCGCTATATTATAGGTATAGTATGGTATGTTCTTTTTTATCTTTTTCTATGTATATAACGAAGAAAGAAAAAAAAAAATGTTTTCACTTCTGCCGGCACTCCCAGAGTGCAACCCGTCTTTTTTTTTGTTGACCGGGGGGGGGGGGGGGGCGCAGTCTGAGCTTCGCACCCTGGCGCTATATAGCCTTAAGACGGCCCTGAGTGCGGTCGTTTTTTTATTTTTGAAGTGAAAACTTATTTAGCTGCGTTGGATGGGTAAAAATTGTTAAACTCGCGTCAGGATCGCTTGACTTTTGAACCGTAACCGACTACTGACGTCATACAACATTAGCAATAGATTGTTTATTTTGTTAGGTTTGCTATGATGCTTCGTAGCTTAACGGTATACGCTTCGATTGTAAGTCTTTATGATTTCAGATAGTACCGGGTTCGAACCTGGGCTTCTGACACTTTTTGTGATTATTTTTCTTTTTGTAATTTATTACGTTTTGTGATTATTTTTTGTTTTTGTAATTTATTACGTTTTGTGATTATTTTTTCTTTTTGTAATTCATTAATTTCTTTTGACAGAAAATTAGTGATAGGTTCTAAGATTGGCGCTATATTATAGGTATGGTATGGTATGTTCTTTTTATCTTGTATGTATGTGTTTTTCTCTGTATTTAACGAAGAAAGAAAGAAAGAAAAGTTTTCACTTCTGCCGGCACTCCCGGAGTGCAACCCGTCTTTTTTTTATACATGACATCCGTCCGGTTTTCCCGGGGTTGTCCTACTTTAGAAAGGCGTCCGGGGAGCGTCCGGGCCGGATTTTAATTTTAGTCAGGGCACCTGCATCCCTGCAAATCCGGCTAGAGACAATGGGCTAGCGGCAGTTAACGCGGTGTGGAAATTTTATGTCCTGCTTTCAACAAAGTTTTCACTTCTGCCGGCACTCCCCGAGTGCTACAACACGCCAGTGGTCTCATCTGGCTCTGAGTAAGTACAAGCTTTCTTAGTGGCGCGCTTAGTGTGTCTGTTCTTTTGTAACTGTGCTCCTGATCCACAGTCACTTAAGCCTCCGTCCTCCGTCTTGGAAGGTGAAACCACCCACGTAGAAGTAAGCCGGGCAATGCGGAGCGATACGCGCTCTCTTTTCCGGGAGCAAGATGGGAACACTGTGGTTATCGAAATCGGATATCCGAAACCGAAAATGATCCTGGGTTACCCGCCGGGGTTTCGAGGCATATATCTATAAGTAGTAATCTCACACCACGGTATCTGATAACCCAAGACGGCGTGCGGTGTTATGTAGACGCTTTACCCACCACTAACAGTTGAAAAATGTATCTACCAATTCTAATAAGTTTCCGCGTCCGTCGAGTAACTACACATTTAGCATAGTCGCCTCCTCTACTAATTGAATGTAGCTATGGGCAGCATGCTACCTATAGCTATATAATAACAAAGAAGTGTACGTATTATCATAATAACTATAAGTTATTTGAATAACAATAGGACTGTTAAGTCGACATTTTGTTTAGCTTTGCGCGTCAACTTCCAGATCTTTGAGTAGGGCAACGACAAATAAGTAGAATACCTATTTAATGAAATGACATAAATTAATCAGGTATAACCAGTGATGTTTAATAAACTATAGATGCGTTGTTCGAAGTCTAAAATAGAGACAATGGCCGCGTGGTCCGACCGATCGGACGACACGGAATATTTTTTCCTGTTGCTCCGACCGGTCGGACGACGTGGAATTTCTCTTCCTGGTGTTCCGACCGATCGGACGACGCGGAATTTGGCTTCCTATTGGTCCGATCGATCGGACGACGCGGCCTAATAATAATAGGTTCAGACATTAACGTGCCGTATTTTTTTTTTTTTTTTGCGTAATATGTTAGAAAAACATTTTTGGATCTTCGAAATAAGGGATTAAAAAATAGCCATCAGCTCGGATGTACACTGATATTGATATGAGCATTCTTGCGAAACTTAAATTACAGAAAAATAAACGAGCGTTTTAGAAAGAAAGAAAGAAAAGAAAGAAAGAAAAATGCATTTATTTTGATTAGCATTCATTCTATCTAGCGCTCTGGCAAGCATTCTTGTGAGTACAGTAAATTACCATCGACTAAAGCGTTCGCTAGATAGATCATGAAAACACGAATTTGGGCTTTATTCTTGTTCGGTCTCAGTTTGTTGTAGGGTACCGGACTCGTGGTCACACCAAGTTGTCACATCAGTGTCACTATCAGAAAGGTTCTTTTTTACATACACAGTAACCGTGCCTCTCGAAATTTCTCTGCAAGTTTTTTTCTACAAACCCAGAGAACTTACCCATTTTTAAATTTGTTATTTAACTATAAAATTGGTGCCATTTGTGCAGTAACACCACTCCTCCTTTTCTTTGGATTATCAAGAAATTATATACCTATATTAATTTGCATTTTTAGTCTTGTCTTTCTAGTCACTTGGAAGTTATAACGACAATTGTTTTAACCGAGTTCTCAAATACAATTTTTATATTTTATAGTAATTTTGACATTGACATAGGAAAATAAATATGATTAAGTAAAACGAAAACTAATGCAATCTATTTTAGAGCAGACGCCCAAGTGTATCTCGCTTGCGAAAATGGCTATGATTGCCGACCGCAAAATATATTGTGAACTGTACTCCTGAGACCATCGACTTGTACATACTCAATAGGGCCACCTTCACGGTCGATATTTTCAACGGCGCGGCGGCTGCGCTGCTCTTGAGAAAGAGAGAGTGGCGTTACCATCTCTGTTGCCCTGGGTGTACCGCGTGGAGGTTCTGGGACCCGCACCCCTAAGGGTTGCTACCACCATTTTGCACCAGAAAGTTTCAAACAAGCTTAAAAATTCCATTTGAATTGTGCACAAAGTATACGGGACTGCCGCAAAGGCTTGAGGGTGTTGGTGACCTCATGATTCTCAATAACGCAAACTGTAAGTTGCTGCAACCTATCGAGAGCATTTAGAGGGTACTCTTAGTAGGTACTTTTCGTTGTCTGAACGGTCGGACCAATAGGACCAAATAACTCCACGTCGTCCTATCGGTTGGATCAACAGAAAAAACGAGTCCGCGTCGTTCGACCAGTCGGACCAAGAGGAAAGTGTTTCCGCGTCATTCGATCAGTCGGATCAATAGGAAGCAAAATTCCGCATCGACCGATCGGTCGGAGTTACAGATAAAAAAACCATGTCGTCCGACCGGTCGGATCAACAGGAAAAAAGAGTCTACGTCGTCCGATCGGTCGGACAAAGCGGTCGGACCACGCGGCCATAGCCAAAAAATAATTACTTTGGTCATCATTTTATACACCAATCAGCCACGCGACAATGCGTTACGAAAAAAAATGTCTTTAGTAATAAATTCGTATTATCCATAATATTACTATTCATATAAATAATAATATAATTAATAGTATGACCGTATCATTATTCGTGAGCTATATTTTTATATTTAGTGCTTAGATGATTAAATTTAGTGTTTGCGCCATTTTTGAAAGCAGCCATTTTCCTGCATGACGTAATCTACAGTTATTAGTTAATAATTACCTATCTATTTTATATCCTACTGACTATCTATTTTTTTAACATAAATGTATGTACCTGTAAGTACAAAAAATGCGATTCTACTAATGTGTGATTTTACGTTAAGTAATGGTAATAGATACTCTACATAATAAAGAGTGATGACTGCGATTAAGTAATTATTGTACTAAGTAAATGCGTATTATACTTAGTAAAAACCTAATGTTACACAGGTTGAAACCAATGTACAACTCAATGGACAAGTGTTGAACCTTGTGGAATCAACAGTGTTCTTAGGTTTAAGTATTGACGCCAAATTGCAGTGGCGATCGCATATTGAAAAAATATCCAGTAGATTAAGTTCGGCTTCTTACGCTGTAAAAAAGATTAGGACATTAACAGACGTGGATACGGCTAGAATAGTTTATTTCAGTTATTTTCATAGTATTTTAAGCTACGGAATTCTCCTTTGGGGTAATTCCGCGGATTTAAACACAATATTCATTTTACAAAAGCGGGCTGTGAGAGCTATTTATAATTTGGGCCCAAGAGTTTCCCTTCGAGAAAAGTTTAAAGAAATAGACATTCTAACCGTAGTGTCACAATACATCTTCGAGAACCTGATGTATGTAAGGAAAAATATCTCTAAATTTTCAAGAGTTTGTGACAGGCATAATATAAACACAAGACATAAAAACAATCTTGTAGCTTGTGATAGTAGACTCCATAAAATTAGTAATTCTTTCCGGGGCAACTGTATACGCTTTTTCAACAAGCTCCCTAATGAAATTAGAGATTTACCTGTAAATAAATTTAAAAATGTAATTAAGACTAAACTGTGCCAAAAAGGCTATTATAAAATCCAAGAATATTTAGATGATAAACAAGCTTGGAAATGAGCTGTTCGCTCAACTATGCTACTCAAGCAAACTATTGTATTTAGACTAAGTAGACTAAGCAAATGTTTGTAAATAGACCAAAAAAAAAAAAAAATGCCCGCTGAGTTTCTTGCCGGAGTCTTCTCAGGTCGGGGCCGCGTTTCGAACCGGTGGTCCATTTGCTAAACTAGTCTAGATTTTTTTTTTTTTAAACTTGACGTTTTGTAAGTACCGTTTTAATGGTCTATACAGAATAAATGATTTTTGACTTTGACTTTGACTTTGACTTTGATTATATTAATAAAAGAAACCTATTGAATACATTTGGTTTCTATATTTTTCTGCTGGCAGTACCTACATGAACTGACACAATCTGATTTAAAATTGTTAAATTCTTACTCCCTAATTGCTTGCTGTTGCATTTTGAATGAAGAATATATTCGATGAACTTGCATAAAAATTAGTAGATAAATCTAAAGTCATTAATCGTTATTATATTTCTTATTTAAAAAATGTAAAGATAGGATACCTACTTATAGATAATAATCCATTATAACAAAAATAAAATACATACTGAAGTCTATTAGGATTACCTATTTAAACTATCGAAATTCTTGGCATAGATTTCCATAATTATGCATTTCATCTGTAGGTAAAATACAAATCGATAAATGATAATATATCTTATCTTTACCTCATAATTCATACATATACCTTTAATCTACCTCAGCAAGCAAGCAAACATATAGTTATGTTCAAATGATTTTGTATTGTGCTACTATACAGTACATTTTTCTTGTAAAAATATTCGTTTTGAGAAAGAAAGAGCTTATATCGCATTTACGTATACCTTAAATTTATTGCGTTTTAAATGTTTTGTTGCGTAATGGTTTTACGATGTTTTAAATACTCCCGCCATTATATTTCATAAATAAACCAATAGGGCATTTCACCCAATACCAACCTCCAGTCATTTACCAGAGTGATTGCTCGCCGCTCAGTTGGCAGCAGTGTCGACTATTGCAAATGGTGGATTGCGTTACTTTTTCTCGTGCTCTGTGTAAAATATTTACGTAAAATAGTGTAAATTTCGTGGTGCAGTGTTTCTGACTAACATAAACATGTCGGAAACACTGCCGACTACCAAAAAACAAGTGCCAAGGCAACTGGTGAGTGTTTAATGGTAGATTTTTACGTATTTAGTCCCGGGTGACGCCATGGTGGCTTTATCTGGGATCACGTAAACATGAAATGGTGCATCGCTGCATCGTGTATCGATTTACGAAAGTTAATGCATAGTTAGTAAGAATATTTTGATGATTATTTATAATGTGTTAAAAGATATTCATTGAGGGTCATCGGTCTCCCGTTTTTTTTTGTGATCACGCCGCGGCCGAGTTTAAAACGCGGCGGCCGTATGCATTCGCGCATGCGAGAAGGTGTCAAAATCTATAATAGTGCCGGAGATCGCAGTATTGCGATATAGAACCGATGATAAGTACGCCGCAGCAAGAAATTCGCGCGTCAGCGACGTCTTCGGCGCACGAGGCATAGTGGGCATCTGGTAGGGACGAGTATCGAAGGCGTTTCCCTCCCGCGGGCTGGCGGAGAGCAGGCGGCCAGGGGCGTGCGCGCTGCGTTACGGCCGCACGTCGAGCTCGAGCCCACTCGCTGCTCGTTCGCAATCTACTTTATTACTTGACTAATCTTCCGTTGAACAATTACACGCTGGGAAATATAGTCGATAGTCTAAATAACTTGCATATAGATTTCAAACGACACGTCGCTCATGCTGCTCGCTTCGCTCTTTGTTATGCCGAGAAGGCAAACTGCTGACATCAAAACTTTTATTGTTATTAACTTTAGCACACTTCTTTAACTTGTGTTTGGTTGACCTTGGTAGGAAAAAATAACCTCCTTTAAAAATCGCTACACAAGACTGAAAGATATTCTTATTGTATTGAATTGGAAAAAGCAGAAAAATATCATGCACACGAATTTTAAGTTATACCAATAGAGTTGTTAAAAAAGTGAAAGTTACCTCAGACAGTCAGACAGTTGCATTGTCTACTTTTTTAATCCAAGACATTTTACAGGCACTAAAATGTGAAATGACACAGATAACAACACATTTCAATTTTATAAAATTTATAGTAAAATAATCTTATTCACTTGACACAATGTGTGTTTCTCAAGTGAATAAGATATCATACATAACATATCAATTAATTATTTTATATAAACAAATACTGGTCACTTGTAGTTGACTACACACTATACTACTATATAGTACATTTCATATGATCTAGGTACATTTTGAAGTATGAATGTTATTAAGTAACAATTTATCGAGTCATTGCTATGAAGTGATCAGTAGCCCATGAGCAATTTTTTATTCAGGCTTTTCACAGTTTTCATTTCTAATTTCAACTGAATATACTACTTTGGTAGCGGAGGCTGAGTATTTTGTAAAATGAACCAGCAATATTTCTACAGATTACATATTCAAAAAGGAAGTAGGGTCCAATTTATAATGCCACATTTTCGAAAACAAGTGATTTCAATTAGATAAGGAACAAAAATGTAAATAAACATTTCCATATGATCTGTCAATATAAACATACCTATGTTTTTGTTGGGCTATTAAACTTTCAGAATTATTAATAGTTTGATTTATTTTCAAAATTTCATAAGCCTTTCTAAGTTTTAAAATCACATAATTCAAAAACCTCTGTGTAGGTAACAGAGGGTTTTTATATTGTCTGTTCCCTAAAATGTTGTATTTTTGTTGTGCAGCGTGAACGCAAACAACGCAAGCTATATTCTGATGAGTGGGCCTTGGGAGATGATGAAGCTGAAGGTGGACGTGGATTCTCTCTGGCTGACAAGCTGGAAAGCCCACGCTTTGAGCACTCTGGTGCTGTGTTGGAGATGCATGGTACTGAATTAACCGTGTCATACCTGCAGAAAAATGGATTTACTACGCCATTGCTGTTCAAGGAGAAAACGGGATTGGGGCTTAGGTATGTAATTTTTTATTATTACTTACATTTAATCTAATTAAACTAATATAGTCATAGCATTAAAATGAAGGCTTTCCGTTGTATTTTATTCAGTAAACTAGGAATGAGATCAGTGTAAGATGTTATGACAATTCATGACCACCATTTCATGACCACAATGAAACTTTTCTTGGACATTATCTTCATCCACCTAGGGAGTGATTTGGTCTCATCTAAATCCACCACCTTGGAGCATGGAGTCCTGTTATGGTCATACACAAGTTTAAAAATCAGTATCACCAATACTGACAAAATCCTCTATTTTTGCATTGAACAAATCCTATAGTTATTATGTATCATTAATGCTCATACTATCGCATTATCAAAATATTGACAAACATAATATTATGCCGGGGCATGTATTGGCGATACTGAAAGCTTTAGCGCTCTGAATATCAATACAGTGGTTAGGCACTGAAGTGCGTAGTGCACTGGTACAAGTAACCTATCATGTTACCTATACGGCTGTATGGGTAGCTATTATGATAGTCTGAAACAGCGTTTCTTAAATGTTGGGTCCGACCGGGCTACGCTAAAAAAACTACCGGGTCGCAAACGCGCGGTATAGTTTTATTGTTTACAATTAAGAGAAGTGTTGCTTTTGTGTTAATGCGTGAGTGTTGCTAAAACCTTATGATGTAGACATTGAAATATGCTATTTTGCATATGTGTCGCCGCCAACTAGCTTAATCAGCCGTTCAATTAACTGCCTGGGCAGTTAACTAAACGGCGCCATTTAATTAACGGCCTGAACGCTAGGCAAATAGCTTGGATCGATGATATTTAACTACTTGCCTAGCCATTTAATTAAATTAACGGGCTGAATGGTGTTCACCATTCAGGCCGTTAATTGAATGGCGCCGTTTAGTTAACTGCCCAGGCAGTTAATTGAACGGCTGATTAAGCTAGTTGGCGGCGACACATGCACTACGAGGGCTTACAAAGTTTATAATTAATTGGTCACGATGTGGGAACGTTAAATGGGTCAGGGTAAAATAAAGTTTGGAAAACGCTGTTTTAAAACAATTATAAAATGACACGAATAGCTGTGGTATCGCGTGTAGGGGCACTCAGGACTTACTAACCTATTTTAATACTAACAAGCTACTTGCTATGTTATCTAGAATGACCAGACCATAGCAAGGTGTAATCGTTTTTGTCTACAGTCGGTGACTTGCGTTTGCCTGACACTCGGTAGTGGACAGGGGCTAGCTTTTATCGTTAGCGGTGAACTTAAATGAATTATGCGAACTTCCTGAGTGATTATATTGTTATGATATGAGATTCCTTATGGGTCACGTCGCATTTTCGTAAAATAATAACACTAGAACTGTTAAACTGATAAACGATGAAATAGCTGCGGGATTTGACGTTTTTCTACAATTTTTTTTTTTACGCGCGGGTAATCCCCACGGATACCCACCCCTCCGGAGCCGGAGGGGTAGGTTATGTCGGACTCGAACCGACTAAACCGCACGCCGTCTCTGGGTCGTAGTGCTAGGCCGAAGGTGAGGTTGTCACGCGACATATCCCTCGCACCCCGGCTGACCCAGGGCCATCCCTCTCGGTCTGGCCCTCCTCGGGAGGTGGGGACCACGCGGTCCCCGACTCAACCCCGGTTTGGACGCGCATCGTCCTACGATGCGCGCCGCCGTTTCTACAACTAGACTGTTACAGTCCGTCTAATCTAAGAAGTACCGTTTGACAGTTCTGACAATTGAATTATAGGGATGGGATGAAAAAATCGATTACTATAATATCCGAACTTTAAGAGATCGATTACTATAATATCCGAATTTTAAGAAATCAATTGTTATAATTAAATAAAAGAAATGTTTAGGATATTTTTTTATTCACTACTAGTACTAGTATCGTCGTCTTCGTCATCATCGTCATTTAAATTAATGACCAGTTGATTGTCCATTACATTATCAAAGTGTACGTCTCTTTCGAAGTCGTCCATTATTATTTTCTTTGTTTTTTGTACTACTTTACTCCAATCTTCCTGTGTAACTTGGGCACATGCTTCCTTTAATAAACCTTCCATTTTCTTGACACTGAAGGGTGGTTTTGTGTTGTGTCTTGCTGCATAACCTGTAAAACAATAATGTAACTATTTGATAGCAGACGAAAACCATTGTTTAAATTATAAATGTTAGAAGTACTCGTGTTATTATTATAATATTATAAAATATTACCTTTAACTTGGGCCCAAATCAGTTCAATGGCATTATATTGGCAATGGTACGGAGGAAGTCGTATGACTTTGTGCCCGTGCTCTTCGGCCAATTGGTCAATTACATATGTCGGTTTTGGTGGTTTATGCAATTTCACTAACTGTAATAATTCAGCTTTTAATAGTGACATGTCGGCATCCACTCCTTTTCTTTGCAGCCATGCCACCAAATCTGCTTTCTTATTGGCTGACGTAGGTGCTTTATCAATTTGCACAGAGTGGTATGGGGCATTATCCATTATAATTGTGCTGTTAGGAGGGATATTCTGTAATAAATTTAAGAACCACTCTCGGAACCTTACTGCGTCCATTTCTTCATGATACTCTTTAGTGCTTTTGGATTGGAAAGCTAATAAAGAGTTTTCCACGAAGCCTGTAGACGCTGACCCAGCATGGCATATTATGAGGCGTCCACCTTTTCCTATCGGCACCTTCGAGCACGAAGCTTCAGAATCATCAGTCCATGTTTTCGGCACAGAATGGTTGGAATTTAGCCAAGTTTCGTCCAAAAATATTACATTATCCCAGTTTATAATTTGTTTAACTTCGCGCAGGAATGTTAGTCGCTGCATAATTATGTCATGTCGCTCCATAACAATTTTTCGTTTGTCAACTTTTTTGTATCTGAAGCCAATTCCTGTTATTACCGTTCTCAACGACTCTATGCTTCCCTTATACAGCCCGGCATCTTTTAAAGTTGCACATAACTTTGCCAATGTTGGAAATTCGCCTCTTGTAAAATACCCGTATATATGGTTTCTAATAGCATGACTATCGAATTCATCGATGCCTGTCACAGGTTTATTTCTTTTTCGTTTTTTCGGTGTGTGAAGTACGTTACTGTCACTCCCCGAAGGCCCATATTTTTCACTTAATATTTTGCCAACGGTGCGGCTACCAATACCGAGAGCTTCACCGACGCGATCCCGAACTTGTGTAACTGGCAGTAGAAGTCCACCATTTTGAGATTCACGCTCAAAATACTCGTGTAATTTCACCACCAATTCACGAGCCTGGCTGTTCAAAGTACGTCCTCTTTTCGACATTATTAATAAACACTTGCTTAGTTCGGAGTCCAGTATAAATATTGCCAAGGTAAACGGATAAAGAATGATCAGTCCAGAAAAGTAATAGCCAAGTCACAAATTGTAAAACACAAACGAGAAAGCAAGTACGCGCACAGTCAGCTTCCAAGATGGCGAGAGACTGCTGACGCCGAACCGACCGAGCGGACCGCGTGCGCTTGTAGTTGGCAGTGTTGCCAGAAAAAAAAAATTGTAGAGACTTGGACACCTGCGATTTTGCCTATTGACCTAAAAATAATTAAATTAATTTATTTTAGGGTATCTGTGTATTCAGTGCATTATGCGGTCGCGCAGTAACGTCGTTAATTTATAACATCAGGCAACAACATTTTTGTGAATGGGTTCTACATACCTTATTTTTATTAGTTTTAGACGTAGAAATAAGACTTAGAAGAAAAAATTGTAATTGTAAAATCAATGGATGTGCTTGTTAAAAATTTGTTTATTTCTCTGTAATATGCAAACCCATACTATCATACACAAAAATAAATGTAAAAAACACTATCCCTGACTCCATTTACTATTTCGACAGCGTTAGCGCGAGAAACCCCGACTTATTTGGGCGCGAAAATCAAAAATCGACAAATCGCTTTCGACAACTTTTTAAAGAAGCAAATATATTTGATTTATAAATACGTATTTTTGGTGAATGGGTTTTATCTCATATTTTACGATTACATAACTATTTAGTTACAAGTTCACATTGGGATGACGATCTAAGAAAGACTGCAGGCAGATGCTGGATGCGGCAAGCTGAAGACAGGGCGCTATGGCGCTCATTGGGGGAGGGCTATGTCCAGCAGTGGACTAATATAGCCTGATGATGATGATGATGATGACATGAAAAAATATTTGTTTGGTTGTCAAGTGTAATTTGTAAATAATACATTCGATTTTTCGTATATGTAAACGATTTTTTTGCATACAAGTGTATCCGAAGAGTCGCAACACTACGTGCAGTGACCTAACTACGTAACTTTGTAATGCGGTCAAGAATATAACTATTAGAAATTATTTACTGTGTAAATATGTTATTTTGCTTTGTTTGAAAGTTTTCAATTACATTTAGATATTAAGAATTGTACATTTTTAGATACAATAATGAAATCTTTCTAAATTCATGGTTTTATGAAAAAGGTTATCGAAACTGAATAATGTACGTATGAACAAAGTTGTTTCGGTTTGAAAAATATGAAACGTCAAACGGTACCTCTTAGATTTGATGGACTGTAATTCAGAAATCCACGTTTTACAAGCTCTTATTAATTTGTTATGTTTGTAGTTTGTATGTTAGGTTCTGAACGTCATCTTGCAAGATGGGTAACATCCACTTCCTGTTTCTTATGCAGTTGCATTTCTCCATGTTCAGCTCATCTGAAGAGGTTAGAAGGAATTCTAGTAATTTTGGTTACTAATATTCTTTAAAAAATCCGATGACAATGCATTTTGATCGTAAGCGTGACCTAAATCGACATCCAGGATTAGATCTAGAAATTCTTCAACGGTCAACAGTACAGACATGTAATTTAGTGTACGAATTTCAAAAGCTTGTTTCCTCTTGTTTGTTCAGATGTTACCTACTAAGATTTCAATTAATAAAGTTTGAAGTATTCCGGAGGACAATACAAGAAAAGTATGCTTGAACGTTAAAAATCACGAATAACCAGATTCATTTGAAGTATATTTGCATTATATCTATCATTTATTGAGGAATATTAGCTATAAGTTATAAAACGTTCTATATGAGCAAAGAAACGTTCTGCCGCTAAACTAGTACAAATGAAAAGCAGTACAGTTAATATTGGCGGCGGAGGATTGGATGAAATGACGCATAATGGGAGAGGCCTATGTCCAACAGTGGACTGTGGTGGGCTATTTTATTGATTGACAGTTTATATCTTCAGTTTATATCATAAGTTGGTGTTTTATTACTCATTTTACTGTTCGCTCTTTGACCATTTCTTGTATTTGGTTGTATTTCATCAGCTTATCTTTCTATACGACGTAATTTTAAAAAACTTTAGGCCAAGGCTTGTCATGCGGCATACAAGACAGGCTTAATTCATTGGCAGTTTTATTTGTTTCATATATGGTGTTTGTGAAGTCAATTTCACAGTTTGGAACGAATTTCGGTACGATTGTCAACAAAACTAACACCACACTAACACTTATGAAAATTAGAAGCGTCTTTCATTTTAACACTGTGGTTGTTATGGGTCACAATATCGAAGATATGGGAAAACCGGTTTTTGCTTTGATTGCGTGACAAAACTTGTTTTTCAGTGTTTTGTTTCTTATATTACATTTATTTTTCATTTTTTAAATGTCAGGTAACGATTGCAGTCGTTTGTTATATATATTTTTAATATTTAACTAATAGTTGTACACCAATACAAATAATACCAATACACATTAATGGGTATTGAATAAGCAATGGGCGTCCTTATCGGCTAGAGCGATTTCTGTCGAACAACAATAACTATTCTACGAAGATAAAGAAAAACTATCAAGTGACCAATAATAAACAAGACGATCTAATGTTCGAACATATATTCTCGTTTTTATTTTGTATTTATTTACGAAATGTAATAGGTGACAGGCTTTGTACCTACCCATAGAGGTCTTCCTCGGGTGTATACCGTATATTGGGTCCTATTCACATCTTCTGGGCCTACCTGCTAGCTGACTCACCTCCCTATCTACGGGCCGATTACCTAAGTAAGGTTTCTTCTCGGGGTTGGAGATGGGAAACTACTAGTAGTAGCCATAGTTGCAACGTAAAATGGTTCAGCTAACAGGCTGAAGAAAAGCCTCGGATGAAACAGGGATCTTCGCTAAGACCAGGTACACACAAAGACAGACTTTCTTCCTAATTTTTTTTAATTTTTTTTTATAACCTGTGCGTTAGTGCCAAATAAACAATATTACACATGTTCATCACTTGAATAGATAGAAGGAGAGCTTTATGTACGTCTAGCTGTTGCCCGCGGCTCCGCCCGCGTGGATGTCGGTTATCGATTAGTGTTGAGTCAACGCTATTTTTCTAAAATTAAAGTAGTCTAAGTTACTTCTTATTAAATCAGCTACCTGCCAATAAAAGTCCCGTTAAAATCGGTCCAGTCATTTCAGAGATTAACCCGAACAAACAAACAGACAGACACACCAAAATATTTTTATGTAACGTATTATATTCATATGCATGTAGTAAAAAACGGTTATTTCAATATTACAAACAGACACTACAATTTTATTTATATGTATAGATGAACCAATTAAACCGAAAAAAATAGTAAACAGCTGTTTTTACAATTCCGTCTGTAAACACCGGTTACTTACATTTCGGTTTCTGTGAAACCTGTTTTGTGACCCCCTAGTTTGTTTGATAAAATGAAGTCTGCGAGAAAAAATAGGTACCCGTAGCAGAACATGGTTTTGTTTTAAATCTTTGCTAAGTTGCAATGTGTGTTTATTATGGTGTAAGAAGCTGAAATATGCCAAATTATACGACAATCACTCGAAGTAACGATATAAAGGTATAAGTTAATATGTGGTTACGTATAATGAGAACATCCGTTTTTGTGTAGAGGCAGCGTGTGATCATCTGTGCCTCTAGACAAGTTACATTTTGAATTAAATTTTTAAGCATTTTTTTATACTAAATATTCAAATCTTTTAAATTGTAAAAAAATAATTTGGTCTAGGCGGGGATCGAACTCGCGATCTTTGCCTTACAGGGACAATGCTTTGACCACTATTTAAAAATTTTTACTAGTACACTTTTATTAGTTCCAGGTACCAGTACATTTTTTTTCTATTTAAATAAAAAGTTTAAGTTTATAATGTCTCTTTGTCTACTCTACAGGCTCTGCCCCCTAGACAAATGGCAATTCGTTGGCCAGTGTATTGTAGAATAGAATATCATTTAATTGAACGGCGCCGTTTAGTAAACTGCCTAGGCGGATAATTGAAAAGCTGAATAACTAGTTGGCCGCGATCGATATTTTATAAATTTTATATTTTTACATAATAGAAATTACTGCGTCTGCAGACTAAACTGTCTTTATACATTCGACGAGAACTCTGCAAATGTTCTTATGTGACACAATAGGCTTTGGTTGAGTAACTTTGAATTTCAGTGTACTTGAATAGACTATAACAAAATTAGTATTCTGTATATCTAACCACAATGTAAATGATTTCGACATGTTTATTATATCGAATATGGACGATCTTGTTCACTTTCTGATTTAATATTTGTTTAATTTTCCTGTTGTACCTACATATTCTTTCTATGTTTAATTTGTATTTACAAAAAAGATAAATATGTTCACCTGCATTCTTGAACCCATTTGACAAGAAATGCTTGATTCTGTGTAGATGACGATGTAAAATATTTTTTTTATTTTACATTACAATTTATTTTTATTCCCATTTCGGTAGAATTTGACAGTTCTCAATGAAACCGGGTAGGAGCATGTCCATTTGTAGTCAATTTGAATTTATTTTTTTGGGCGTATTGTGAATTTTATTTGTCGAGGATGCTATTTTATTTTTTAGATATCAAAGGTGCAACTGAACCCAGTTTAAAGTTAAATTTAAGTTTATGGGTTGCAATGCAATCCGTGTTCCACGGCCGCCATCTTCAAAAAGGGGTTCAATGGGGTATGTAATATTACTTGAACAAAGAAAAGCTCTGAGTGTGCCTTAGGGTAACATGTTACAAGGGAAATAATTTAATGATCTAAGCAGGAAAGGAAATTCCCGTGGACCGCTCAGAGCGCCACCAATATATTTCTTAGTGTGCGAGGGTTCACCTTCTCCACTGCGAAGGATATTTTTTTCTTTTATTTTACATTTTGACCGGTTTGTTAATTCACGGCACTAAACCTTTGTGTTTATAATATTTTGTTTCTCGGCAAAGGACACTTCCAAACTTAGAGTTTGGAAGTGTCAATAAAATTATACTCGAGGATATCGAGTTACCCACTTTTCCCACCACAATATGCAACAGGACTGACGTTATTATTCTCTTATCAGTTATCACATCGGGTACAGAGTTCAAGATATGTGTTCCAAGGTTTAGTCGCGTTAGGTTTAAGATCGTTTAGGACAGCCTCCGTGGCGTAGCGGTATTTGCATTGGGGTCTGGTCGTGCCTCGGAGAGCACGTTAAGCCGTCGGTCCCGGTTGCCATACGAACATGTATGGCAGCCGTTTCGTGTAGTTGGAAGTTCCGTGCAGTTAAATATTATACAAAAAATCCAACAACTGATCTAACTGCAATGCTTAAATATTGCCTTTGGGTATGGCAGTCGCTTCGTGGAAAGTGCAGGAGTTCAGCAAAATTCGAATTTCTGGTCAAGTTCAAAATCCCGGTTGAGGGTGATTTGTAAGTTCCCTCGTTTTCAATACTTAGGTGTCTGTAATGCTGACGCTCTTTCCTGGGACTTTGCCTTCAGCTTACCATCAGGCGAGTTGAAGTCAGATTTTCGTGTCCTATAAAAAAACCAAGCTAATTCCTTCCGGGAGAAAAAGATGGGATGCATTTGAGTTTGGTTCACTTTGAGAATTGAAAAATTAATCAATAAAATAGATTACCGTGCAATATGCAGAACATTTTTTTTGTGGTGGGCCCACAATATCTTATATCTAAAGATTTAAAACTCGTATGGGCATTCATTAGGCAGGTAGTTCTAGCCTTTCAAAAATAACCCTCGCTAGAGGGAATAATAAGTACTTAAAAGTCATGAATACAAAGAACATCCCGATTCTGAACAGTGATCAATACTTGAACATAACAATACTTACTTCGCTATTGTAACTTTAGTTGTTATCTACTCTTCCTGTGCTTTGATCGTGATAAGTATGATCCCACTCGGGATTAGTATTCTTATTACGAATGACTTTTTATGAAAAAAAAAAAAAACTGATAACGTGAGTCATAATTACAAATATTCTTGTTTAAACGCTGTTCGCATGTTCAGAGGGTCGATCCTCGTAATAAACGTCTATTTTAATTTTAAATTCAATCTCAGTTTCTCAAATATCAAGAACAGTATTCTCATAACCTTATTTTCAAGATTTAATATTGATATCGTGATCGTTTTTTTATTTACATTTGACCAACTGATATTAGATCGATACTGAATTTTAAACAGAATTTACCCTCTAGAGCTGAAGTAGTCGCAAGTTATCGAATAGGAGTCGGGAAAAATCACACTCAGCTCCAAACGTGAGCATTGAATACAGCGGAACACGGCTGAATTCATATATAGCATTCAATAACGTCGACTGACAAGTTGCGACTGTATATATTATAGTCATGTACATTGTACAGTCCTCCACAGCACTGAACGCAGCGGAACCCCGCCGCTGAACTTTTTAGCAGTCAACACAAACACAACACACTAAGTACAGTGGTTCAAGTTTTAAACTTGAATGAGTTTAGTTATGAGGCAAATGAAATAAACGTGTTTAGTCCCTAAGACACAACAAGCGAAATTTTCAAGAAAAAATTCAATCTTGACCTTTAGGCCAGAGTACGCATGACCTTAATTTTATTGTAAAAAGCACTACTGTAGTATATTATTATCTTCAGATCGGGTACACTCGTCCTCACTTACTAGGCTTTACTTGACTGCTATCTGCCAGTTAACGCTACTATCAATTTATTGACTTTAGTTCAAATTTTACGACATGGCTATCTTAGTCCTGATAAAAACTAAGTAGACCATCTTTCACGTTTGTTGACTCCTTTTATCAAGTTGTCATATAAAAACAACAAAAACAGTCAAACAGTCAAAGAAAACAAAAAAAAAACCAATTTAAATCACGGCTTTTGGTAATCTCTGAAAAGTATCTACAATCATAAGAATAAAGTGTTTATTCCATTATTATTCTTGTTATTGCATTTATATTTAAATTATTATGTATTTACAAATAGTTTTTATATACTCGTTCGGGACTTATCGCAGTATTTTTTTTTTGAGATTGTATCCCAATAAGTCCCAAACTAGTATATAATTAAAAAACTCTGAGTTTACACCGCCATAGTTTAAAAATACCATTTGCAAACAAAGTCCATAATATAATGACCATATTAGTTATTACCTCAATAATTATTTAGCTATTGTTTAATTTAATAAGTTCCATGAACTATTCTGAACAATGTATCACCAATCTCTCAATTTATTTCTTTTTAAATTAATGTTTAAAACTATAAATTGTATACTGGAGCACGTAAAAGTATTTGATTAAGTTTGTATCATGCAGGATACTGGATTGCTATCACATTTGCGGTAGGCCACTTGACTGTATCGCAATCGCATTGTGTAGAAAACCGCAGCGAATAGAAATGTTTCGTTATGCGTAGGCGCAGGTTTTATTATTCTTGTATTCCTACTTTGTAGATCTGAAATTATTGTCTTTTCTACGATTGTTCTGTTACTAATTTTATTTTTTACTCCTTTATTAGGAAGCGAAAAGATGTTTTCAATTTTTTTTTCTAATACCACTTAATTGACAATGAAACATATTGTTGTCCATATTCGATGATAAAACATAAGTGGTTACGATAGCAAAGAATATAGGTATAATGGCTACAATTTGTCCCTGATTCTCTTTTCATATGTCACCATTAAGCTATTGAAAGATTACTCCAATTCGGTCGACTAGTTGATATTGATTCCCGACAGATATTTTTCCTATTTTTTAACAAAGAAACAGTTCATTGCCTTATTTTTATTATCTACTTACAGTCATTCAACGACGGTTCAGGGAAAAAGAAATCTTCCTTTTATACAAATCAAATCCGTACGAAATAAAAATGAAGTGTTTATTTGTATTGATATACATCGCGGTGCTAAAGTTACATTTAAAACATCGTTCGGCACAGAGAAGGAAATGTATTTTTTTATGTTCATATCCTCATTTCCGCAGCCAATTCAAGTCAGACGATTTTCGCTCCTGTGTTCTACTGTATAAGTATAATACTCTTTATAATCATAGCTCATGTTCCGTAAGCCATCTGTCTAGCAATTTGGGTTTGAATACGCTTTAACAACCTGTGGTTATGTGAATAAAACATGTAGAGTTAATAAGTGACTCGCTTTTAATATACAAATGCTTTGTATATTGTAATTAGTATTTTTGCTCCTGTGTTGTTTACTGCGTTAAGTGTCAGCTTTATTTTATTTAAATTACATCCTGATAATAGCTGACTGAATGCTTACAAGCGTATTGCTTTTGCCACCAATAGAGCGGAGAGTCATGCCCCACTAGACTAGTAGCAATGCGTTTGTAGAATATAATAGATTTCTCAATGCATGGGATTGAAATACGTTGACGACTGTGATAAACGTCAAAATACGTGTCAATTCCGTACACTCAATGCATGGGATTTAAATATGTTGACGACTGTGATAAACGTCAAAATACGTGTCAATTCCGTACACTCAATGCATGGGATTGAAATACGTTGACGACTGTGATAAACGTCAAAATACGTGTCAATTCCGTTCATTCATCATTCTATTCTACAATACGCCGACCAACGAATTTCCAATTTTCTAAGGGGGCTGTTTATTCCTCGTTGCTGCGTTGATGAGTCATGCGATGACACATAAAATTCATGCAAAAATAATGTGCTATGCGCTATCTAAAATAAATGTATGTATCAAGCAAAGAAAAAAAAAATTAAGAACAAAAACGAAATGTGGAACGTGATGCCATTTTTTTTTTTCATTTTGCGATTCGTTATGTAAAACGGGGCAACGTTATCGATATAAAAACAGAAACCTAAGCGAAATCTGGTATAATATTTTACCTGGGGCTTTAGAAGGTAACGTTTCGTGAACAGTCATTAAAGACATTTCAACCTACTGGCTTGGGAGATATGTCCCTCTATAAAATCATTGTTAGTAAGTAAGTAAGTAAATCATTTATTGCTCGAAACACGGTTTCAACGACGAGTTTCGCAGATTCTCTGCATGCAAAGTTAAATTAATTTATTTAATAGAATTCAAAATGTCACATATTTAATAATTAGGAAATTGTTATAAGATTAAAATAATTAGAATGCAAATAAAATGTCAATTCTAAAAAAAAATGTCAATTTTAGTCAAGAATGCATATATGCATAAGAATAAATTTGTAATGTCAGAATACCCAGTTTCTTTTTTTTTTACGTGCGGGAAATCCCCACGGATACCCACCCCTCCGGAGCCGGAGGGGTAGGTTATGTCGGACTCGAACCGACTAAACCGCACGCCGTCTCTGGGTCGTAGTGCTAGGCCGAAGGTGAGGTTGTCATGCGACATATCCCTCGCACCCCGGCTGACCCAGGGCCATCCCTCTCGGTCTGGCCCTCCTCGGGAAGGGGGGGACCACGCGGTCCCCGACCCAACCCCGGTGTGGGGAGGAGCGCATCGTCCTACGATGCGCGCCGCCGCCGTGGCCTGCTTCTGCTAGGGTGACGAGCGGCTCCACCCGTCACCCTCAGGCCCGCGTTCATGGGGGGTGGAGGTCAGTTTGCGCCCTCCGACGCCCGAGCCGCCTTCGGGCGCGTGCAGCGATGTCAGCGAGCCTTTCTCGCTCATCGCGCCGCGCCCGCTCTGCTGTCTCCTTCGCGAGCATGACCTGCTCGCAAAAGGAGGCGCTGGCCGCCCACGCATCCGCGCAGCGGACCATCGCCGCGAGCAGGGTGGAGAGCGTGAGCACTCTCACCCCCAGGGCCGCCACAAGCTCCCGCCTCGGCGTATCAAACGCCGGGCACTCGGTGAGCGTGTGCAGCCCCGAGTCCACGCTCGCGTCGCAGTGATGGCACTCGGGCGTTGGCTCTATACCCATCAGATGCAGATACCGCCCGAAGCTACCGTGCCCGGTGATAATCTGCGTCTGACGGTACGAGAGGCTACCGTGTGGCCTCTCTAGCCACTCCCCCATGATGGGCCTTACCGCCGCAATGACGGCGTGCCCTGCGCGTGGTTGCCCAAGTCATCGCTCCCACTCGGCCACCATGACCTGGTGGAGCCGGGATTTCTCGGCCCGAATATCCTCGGACTCGGGATCGAGTCCCCGCTCCCGCGCCTCCTATCGGAACTTATATAGTGCCGAAAGGGCCCTCGCTTCCAGGATCCACGGTGGCGATAGAATACCCAGTACTATCAATAATCAATAATTATACAAGCAATAATCATGTCATAGTAATAATCTATCACACACATAATTTGATTTACACTTCGATTTCGTTAATACCTAAACTATCATCATTTATCCTCAAGAAACTCCCTGACACTATAATAAGACTTCTCCATCAGCTTAATGCTGGCCTTATGTTCATCATCATCCTTCAAGCTTTACCCAGCTAAGTTGAATTCCGCTCAACTTGGAAACGGTGGAACTTGGATATTTTACGAAGCGACTGCTATCAAACATCCATGGCGTTATCGAAGTACTGTGTAAACCAGGTTTTCTTAATCTTAGGTCTCCAGTCCGTAACCCAATGGCCTCGAAATGGCCAATGTTAGCTGTCATCTACGTAGATTTCATTGTTTGTCTTTTCAAATCTGACAGCTATGAGTTTGTTATTGTCACAGAACAGATGGTTATTGTTGTTTGATCATATTCTGCTGCCATCTCCAATTAGTTTTGCGTCGGCATTCCCATTGCATGTTATACGAGATAAAAAAAAGTCTTTGAAGGCCCGATGAAGCATCATGCTAAGGTACCGCAACCGCTTTCTATCAGTCGGCATGCGTGTTTCTTCACCACCTTGATGTATGGAAAAGTATCAAAGCTTTTAATTTCCTCATCATCGTCTGCCGGCCCTTGTCCAATTTTTATTTTTTCATTTTTTGAGACGTACGTCGCAAAAATATTTGGAATGCGAAAAAGAGAATAATTAAAGAAAGGGAGTGGTCCTCAGTCCGTCCGTCCGTCCGTCCGTCCGTCCGTCCGTCCGTCCGTCCGTCCGTCCGTCCGTCCGTCCGTCCGTCCTTCCGTCCGTCCGTCCGTCCGTCCGTCCGTCCGTCCATCCATCCATCCATTCATCCATCCATCCATCCATCCATCCATCCATCCATCCATCCATCCATCCATCCATCCATCCATCCATCCCTACTTACACACTTTCGCTTTTATAATATTAGTAGAATCGCCAGGGCTAGTGATATCGTTTTTCTAGTACAGTCGCGTGCAATATCTAAGCTACAAATAATAATAATAATAATATTTTTATTTGTGAATATGGTTTTTTTACAGTGTTATTATATAACATGATAATACATGTGATGGCTCAGCATATTCTGCCATTTGTGGCGTACAAATTAGATAGTAAGAATGTCAAATTTAAATTAAACTATTATCAATTACATGCATGTTATTAACAATTTATATAATATTAATATAATTATATGGATACCTTATTATGTCAAATATTATTAAAAAAAAGTATAACGTTATCATTTCATGTCAAAATCATGTCAAAAATTAAATCAATTAAAATATTGTCAATAACATTAACATTACAATTAAATTACATTATGTCAAACATCATAAGTTATCATTTAAAAAATCATCTATGTCATAATAACATTTTGAAATCAAGATGTCCTTTAGTTCCTTTCTAAATAAATTAAAACTTAACTCCTTAAATGCATTTGGTACTTTATTATAAATTTTGGGAGCTAGACAAAACATACTCTTCCACATAAGTGCTGTTTTAGCACTCTGTATGCGTAGTCTTTCATTGTCACGTCTGCTACGTTGGACACCATCCGAAAGGAATGGAAACAAATGAGCGTTTTGCTTGACAAATAAGGCCATTTCCAAAATGTATAAACACGGTAGTGTTAGAATCCCATACCTTATGAAGTACGGTCTACAGCTGTCGGTGTGTTTAAGACCAAACATTGCCCTTATGCATCTCTTCTGAGCTAGAAATGCAGTCTCTCTGTCAGGAGAGCGGCCCCAGAATATTATCCCGTACCTTAATATTGACGCTACCAGGCCATGGTCAACTTCTTTACATTCTATTGCTAATGTACTATCATCGGCAAAAAGTGTCATATGATGGTTTGTTATTTTAGGAAAGTCATTTATATATATTATGAACAGTAAAGGTCCTAATACACTACCTTGGGGCACCCCAAATGATAGATTACGCTCCTTGGATGTGTATATATTTTCAATTTTGGTCTCAGAATCAACTCTTGTAATCATGACTTTTTGTTTTCTATTAGAAATATATGACTCCAGTTGATTCAAGATATTTCCCCTTATACCGTAAGCCTCCAGCTTTGCAAATAAGATTGTGTGATCCACATAATAAAATGCCTGTGTCATATCGCAATATATAGCTGATACTGGATTTCTCGTATCCATATTTTTAATAATTACACTCAAGAAATTATATATGGCCAGTCTTACCCTTTCTGAATCCAATTTGTTCGTTGCATAAGATGTTATTCCTTTCAAAGTAGGAATACATATTCTGATAAATAAACTTTTCAAATATTTTGGATATCACTGAGGTAAGAGCTATTGGTCTATAGTTTTGCATTAATTCTTTACTTTCCTTTTTGAACAAAGGCTTCACAATTGACATCTTAAATTTATCTGGGAAGACACCATTAGTTATACATAAGTTAAGAATGTGACTCAAATGACTACATATTAAATCGCCAATGAATTTAATGACTCTTGTCGATATTTCATCACTGCCCACGCTATTAGTATTCCTAAGATTTTTAATAATGTTAAAAATATCTATGGCCACGCTTGGGGGCATAAACATTGAATTATTTGGACAGTTTATGTTGGACGTGACTTTATTATCTGTTTTTGTTTTTGGCACTATTTTATCTATGAAATAATCATTGAATTTATTTGCAATCACTTCTGGCTGAGTAATGGTTAAATTGTCAATTCTAATTTTATTAATTGTATTTTTAGGTAGATTTAGTTTTGAGTTTTGAATTATTTGCCATGTCATTTGAGTTTTATTTTGAGAATTTGAAATTTGAAATTGTATGAATAACTTAAGTTACCATCATCGTTATAACAACGTTGTGTCTCGATTGCATTTGAGGCCTTGACCGGGGTCCGCTCATGACTCCGAACGATGAATAACTTAAGCGTTTGTCTGAAACAACCTGAAACCGTATTGTTGTGTTATATTTATGTAGTCAAAAATGGGTCAGTCGTAAACATTACTGCGTTGTTATATTTTCGAATTGTCGCTAAAACCTACTTATTGTACGATAATAATGTCAGATACCTTGGAAACCAACCGTGCGGCAAAAACTGATACACGTTAATTAAGACAATACTGTTATGAACGTGTGAAGACCCATCGCGAGCTTATTGTACACATAACAGAACCATGCGTGATGTGAATTATATTCATTGACACGATCATGTTCACCTCAGCTAAATAGGACATTCACAGTTCAATATTAAGTAGACCTTCCCAAAATATTGCAGAGTGAAATCTTTAGGCATTTTGAGCCAACGTCTGCTTGACCCTCGTTTCTGCTAAAGCAAAACCACCACTGAAAACCACTGTCATACCACAGACACTGCAAAAAATGGCATTTAATTTTAGACTATTTCTATAAGCTTGATCATTATCATTACATCACTTCACTACATAATATAAAACAAAGTCGCTTTCTCTGTCCCTATATCCCTTTGCATGCTTAAATCTTTAAAACTGCGCAACGTATTTTGATGCGGTTTTTTTAAATAGATAGAGTGATTCAAGAGGAAGGTTTATATGTATAATACATGTTTAATATAGTAGGGGTGCAGCGGGAACGGGATCTGACGCCATGCGGGCGGAAAAATATTGACGATACGAAGTTCGCCGGGTCAGCTAGTAGTATATAAAACAAAGTCGCTTATCCCGTCTGTCTATCCCTATGTAAGCTTATATCTTTAAAACTACGCTACGGATTTTGATGCGGTTTCTTTTATAAGATAGAGAAATTCAAGTGGACGGTTTATATGTATAATACCACAAGCTTAATATAGTATTGGGTAAAAGTAACGTAATTCCCATGATGGTACATTGCTGTTATTGCCTTGTCTCTCTTGTAACTAAAAAAGCATATCGAATCATTATTTTAATACTAGTGATAGATTACAGCTTGCATTGGTAAGTAGGTTATGATTAACAATTCATTGAAGTTATTGACGAATTGAAATTGAGCGATGGGTTTTAAATTGGTGCCGGCACTTATGAAAAGTAAGAGTAGGTACGCTCGGGGGGATAACTAAATATTTTGTAACAGATCAGAGGCTACCAGTATTGCTTTCATGGTGTAGCGTAAATTATTTTTGAAGTGAAAACTTCTTTAGCGGCGTTGGATGGGTAAAAATGGTTAAACTCGCGCGTCAGGATCACTTGACCTTTGAACCGTAACCGACGACTGACGTCATACAACATCAGCAGACTGTTTATTTTGCAAGATACGATAAGAAGCTTCGTAGCTTAACGGTGAGCGCTTCGACTGTAAGTACTTATGGTTTCAGATAGTACCGGGTTCGAACCTGGGCTTCTGACACTTTTTGTGATTATTTTTCTTTTTGTAATTTATTACTTTTTGTGATTATTTTTTCTGTTTGTAATTTATTAATTTCTTCTGACAGAAAATTAGCAGAAAATTAGTGATAGGTTCTATGATTGGCGCTATATTATAGGTATGGTATGTTCTTTTTATCTTTTTCTCTGTATATAACGAAGAAAGAAAGAAAGGAAAAATTTTCACTTCTGCCGGCACTCTCGGAGTGCAACCCGTGTTTTTTTTTAAATATTTTACACTTTTCTTGCTGATTGTACATTTTTTTCAAGATCTGCGATTCTGCTCATTTAACAGAATTACAGATTTAATGATCAATGTACTTGCCATTACTGCCCCGGCTCATACCTATACTATACAATATATAGTCCGTTTTTTTTTTAAATTTCAGATAGTAAATTAACAATTGGAAATATAAAATTGTAAAACAACGATACCAGCTTTTAGTGCTTAGTGACGTGCTCGAAACTATTGATAATGTTTGTAGCCTAGATATAAGTGCATTATCTTTATAATATTTTAAGAATAAAGGTAAAATTAAAAAGTTTTTGAGTTTCGTACACTATACATGTGAAGATGGCGGAATATCGCTGTTCTCTATCTATAGCATTAGCATAAAGATGCGTTTAGACCAAACGAACATAGAACTAGAACATTTTGAGAGCATTCTTTCTTAATATTTTGAACCTTGTTTTATAAGAAAGAACGACGAACGAAGTTTGCGTGACTGCTTACACAAAAAAAAATTGACGTAGAGCGGATAGAATGAGGACGAGCGAATGGCTCGTTTGGTCTAAACGCACCATTATAAAAACACATTTGTCCTCATTTTCTACCTGTTTGCTACGAAAATTGAAAAGACACGGAAAGCTAAGCGGATGCGTAAGCATCTTCATACAAAAGAGCTGAATTTTTGTGGTTGATCACTAAAATAAAAAAACGTTGCGGTGTAATTTGCATAGAAAAGTCAGACAAGATTTGAAGTTTTTGAAAATTGTGCACCATTGACAAAGAAAAAAAAATACAAAAAAAAAAATTTTTAAGAGTTTACAGACATTTTCTGGATTAACTTTCAGTAATAGATTATAGTAATAAATTAAGTTAATTAATGCTCAAAGTCCGTGTATTTGCATAAAACATTTAGTTATTCGTTTTTATGGCTACGCATACGTCAGCAACAATGAACTTTCTTTAAAGCACCATTTGCATAATTTGGTGGGACTAGTTAGTTTGTGTCAGTTAGACACGCCCTTCTGAAATAAAGGATAGTGGGACTTTTTGAAACTTTACAAAAAAATCTAGTGATAAAAAAATTGTAAGTAATAAAACAGTACTAGCTACTCGTAACTCGTTATTGATAACATGTTATCGACCTTATACAATCTAAGAAGAAAAATCTCATGACTACTTCTGCATTACAAGAAAACAGAATCTGCAAGTCGTATTAGTATATACTTTTTCTTATGTTTTTAGTCTAGAATAATGACGGGTCTGTACAAAACGAAAATTTTCAATAACCGACTCAAGAACTTGCGATACTACACATCTATAAAACAGCTATGCGAGAATTATAAAAGCACTGACATTTACCCATGTGTCATAACATAAATCCATAATTTCCACTTACAACTCCAAGAATGGCCTCTAATAACTGTCAAGTGTAAACCGAGAAACGTCCTATTTGTACCGTATAGTTAAACAAAATACGTGTTCCCCTATAAAGTGCGCCTTTTTGTTCGCTTGTTATTATAATTGAATCGTGCAATGTGCCCCTTCTAGTGTACTTTTATTTATAACCTAGGGTATACAATAGACATAAAATCTCATTTCAATCTGCGACTGCTGAGAACAAAGTAAAAGTAACAACTGGATGAGACTATTAATATTCTAGTTTGAGGAAAAAACGGTATAACATTAAAATACCTGTTGATATTTTAAATAACTGTTACTGTGAAAGGATATTACATTTTGTTTGTGCTGGTAATGTCGCTCAGTCACCACAAGTAGAGCATTTGTTCACAATTATGATGTACAGACAGTCTGTTGTTGATTTTCTTTCAATGAAATTAGTACTTCATGTTGAATGATGGTAATTGAAAGGTAACGAGAGTTTTAAGTTTGCTAGGATTACTTACTATTTTTTTGTATTTTTTACTATATTGGTGTCGTTTAAATTGAGATAAACTGTAGTTTAGGTCTACCAAAAGCTAAAGCTAATATGACCTTTAACTTTTAACCTAAGATTTGATTTTGAAACTGCTGAGCCGATGTTGACGGAATTTTTGGAACATTTTGCAGATTTTATAAGGCGTAACGTTAGATAAATTACAACATTATGATTTAAAATGACAGCACAGTCCTCATAACTCAGAAACTACCCAACCAATTTTCATCGGTTTTTAAAAAAATGATATTTTAGGGTCCAAAGGGGTGCAGAAAAATAGGACATCAAAAACAAACGGGCGGAGCCGCGGGAAAAAGCTAGTAGGTACATGAATACGTCAGGCTCCTTCTATATTCCGCATGAATTAGAGAAATCCTACCCTGTATTTGAATACATATAACACAACTTCTAACATTAATGGCAGTATCAATGTACTAGTACAAATAACATAGCACTAACGAGAAACCTTTCAATCACATCCATTGCTTTCAAACTTACCCCGCTATTAGGGTTGCCACACTTGTTACCGGTAAATTCGTTAGCCGAACAAAGGATACCCGCAACGTTCGTTTGCTGAGGGGCTGTAATACATTATCTACAATGAATTCGAAGTACAGATAAGCTAAATCTTAAAACGAATTCGTTTTTGTGTAAACATATCCGTAGGGATAAGATTATCCAGGACTTACTTAATAACATCCATTTTCCCTTTATATAGGTGCTACAAAGATGTTAGACAAGTAAGGGATAAGTTGGCTGTTTATACAAACGGTTATAGATGTCAATAGTTTGACCGAATAATACACAAAAGCTGTTTCCCGCGGCGCTCACCTGCGTCAAATTCCGATTCCTCTCCCGTAACCCACTGTACCTTATTCCCGTCATTCCCGAGATCATACATAGTCTACGCCTACGGGCTATTCCATACTATAATCTATCTCTGTGCCAAAATTCGTCCCGATTCGAGAAATGATTGAGTAACATTCATACATTTATAAAGTTTTATTTGGTGTTAATTGTTTATATTATATGTTTCAACTTCGTAGACCCAACATTTCTTTACATTTTAGCAGCTACGGTCATTGGGAGACAAGATTATCGTTGACTCATGACAACGACATTATGTACTGAACTTGAACTGTGAAGTATTATTGGCACTGTAAAATAACACTAAGTCTCGATAAATGCCGTTAAAAGTAGTTTTGCTTTATGTCCATAAAACCTCGCTATATGAGGGAATAGAAACGGCAACACGTTATACATGTAAAGCAATTGTTCAAAAAATTTATATTATAAATATATATTATTTAAAATAACCGATAACTGATGAAAAGCGATACGTACCAATTTATTTTATGTACAAACTAAGCTTTTGACCGCGGCTCCGACCACGTGGATGCCAGTTATCGCGACCAAACATAGCCTATGTCCTTTCTCAAGGTCTAATCTACCCCTATACCAAATTTCATCAAAATCGCTTCTGTGGTTTAGCCGTGAGAGACGGACAAATGGACACACTCACACACACACACTTTTTCCATTTATAATATTAGTATGGATAACATCCAAATATACATACATAACGACACTTTAATTCGACTTCTAACCTCGTAACTTCCCTTGAAGTCGAATGGAGTTAATGTCGATAAACTACATGCAAATGCATTACCGGACCTTACACAAAAGCCTGTTAAATGTGTATAGCTAATACGAACTTGCGTGATCAAACACCTTTATACAATACCTCGCAATGAAAGCTCAGTGTGATAAAATAATAGTATTTGGTAAACAAAACACAAGCTGGGCTTGTATTTACTTTCTACGATTACTAAACGACGGTACGATGAGATTAGTCTAAACACAAACGTAGCATAAAACTGTAACCGTGGAAAGAAGAATACAGGCCTAGATTAAGCTTCATTTTGACGTTTAAACGTATTTTCATCGATTAGCGTGGTACCTAGAATAAGGGCACAGTTTTTTTTACGTGCGGGAAATCCTCACGGATACCCATTCCTCCGGAGCCGGAAGGGGGAGGTTATGTCGGACTCCAACCGACTAAACCGCACGCCGTCTGTGGGTCGATGTGCTAGGCCGAAGGTGAGGTTGTCTCGTGACATATCCCTCGCACCCCGGCTGACCTAGGGCCATTCCTCTCGGTCTGGCCCTCCTCGGGAGGGGGGACCACGCGGTCCCCGACTCGCCCCAATAAGGGCACAGTAGCAATATTTAGTCTTAAAATATTCTTTTCTCAAACATGCTTGGAAATGTGAACATTATTTTGACAACCTTCTTCGAGATAAATCGAAATTGCTGTACATGCGAGCAGCGGCCAGATAAAGTTGTATGAAAATCCATATCTGTCGTGTTTTAGCGGCCAAATAAATTACTATGTAAACTCATATCTGTCGTGTAATTTAAAAATGGAACCAACTTTTACTCTGAACCATGGCAACCAAAGAGGTAACTTGTCCAAGGCGTTATTTAAATATAGAACTGGCTTGCAAATAGAATGCTGTTTATTAAGAAAAATAAAAAACAAATGAACATTTCGCCACGTGAAAAATTACTGTTGTTTGTAACTAAAAAATTCTGCCTAGATACTACTTAGTTTTAATTTCCGCGCATTGTTTGAGAAAAGCACTATACAAGCCTTGGCCACAACTGAGCGTTGCCGGACTCCGTAATGCGTGCCTCGGCTGCGCCTCGGCCCGCATACTTCACGATCGTCCGGCAACACTACAATTGGTGGCCGCGGCAGTAATGTACTATTCTACTTATATATATGTACTTTCTAGAGCTTCGACCCGAGTAATCGTAGGTAGCAAGAGGTCGCAAACCTACGCAGCTTACCGGTTGGGGGAATGGGAAATGTTTCATAATATTCTCTTCGCTTCGAAGCATCTACAGTCTACCTACACGAATCTCAGAGAAAGGTTATTTTTAAATTATCAGAACTTAGTAGGTTTGTTCTTACGTATCTATCTACTTAATGATATAATTGACTAACCAAATCGATGCGGGGAAGTCTTATAACCTGATTAAAATGCCTATAAACGTCACGTAGCTGGATGTTATAAGTTGAAAAAGTTTCAACAGTGATTTTACAGGTATATTACATACCTAGTGGATTTTATTGCAGATAGCTATTAAATACTGTAGTGTTGTCGGGGTAGTCTTGATCCCCCCGGATTTCTTTCGGTTTCAAAATAAAATAGTCTTGTTTACCGATGGTTCATCAAATTGATTTCACCCGGCTAGATGGAAAGCTGTGAAATAAAACGGTGGTCTTTTGTTTCACGGCCTCGAGTGCATTTTCCTTTCACGCCCAATTTAGGTTAATTGAATTATTGTTGACGTTAAACATTTCTTTGGAATTAAATACATTATGAGATGACTATCCGTGCGTGTCATCAACGCATCCAAAGTCATCTTTTCAATTTACTTTAGCAATTAGCCTTTTACAATACACTATTGGATATAGGCCTTTCAATTGTGCGCCATAGCCGTTTGCTTTGCGGATCCAATATAGGTATCAGCCCCTTCCCAAGCCCAGCTACAGTCGTTAACGCATGTCATACATAAACGACAAATCCCATTCATTCATCATTCTATTCCATCAAACGCCGGCTAACGAATTACCACATGTCTAGAGGGGTTTTGGCTTAATATAAATTAGATTTATTATCATTTAATACAAAAATGTCTAACAAAGAATTGCCAACAGTACTGGGCTTTAAAAGAACTAATCTAACGGCGGTTCAGGTTACCAATGAAGAAGTATTTTCATTAAGCCTACGTACCTCCTACAGTAAGTCCTTGAACATGCTCAGACAAGCCTCTCGAACGAAGCTTTCAGTAATCTACACCTGAAGCAATCATGATTATCGATCCACATTTCTCTATCACAACAAAAAGTTAGGTAGGTGTAATACACACTGCTAAAATAATTAATTACCTTGTAGTTGAAATATCTTAACTTCTATAGATTTTATATAGGAAAAAAAAACCTAATAGGCCCTTCTGATAGGTATCCATTGTTCATACAATGATAGTAGTTTTGATGTTCAATCAATCAATCATCAATTATACGCTTCATTGCACAAACCCTGTACAAAAAGAGGTATGGGATAAATTAATACATGAAACAGTATCATGAATTACAATATGCATACGTAATAATTATTCAATATTCCTTTGTCTTTCATCAGTTTGTCGCATTGTGTTTTTATATATAAAAAAGAGCTAAAGCATCAGTACTGAAGCATTCAGTAGATTGCATAACAAGACCTCTTTATGCCTGGCCTAGCGGTAACCATACCGCATTATGTTACGTCTATAATATCGTGTTACGGTATATTGCGCTCGGCAGCGGCGAGACGACCGTCAGCCAGCCCTGTCCCGCCCAAACTGATGAAAAATATTTTCCGCCTTGTTACGTGAGTGTTTCGTTGCAGGGTGCCGACGAGTAACTTCACAGTGAACGATGTGCGCATGTGCGTCGGTTCGCGCCGACTGCTCGACGTCATGGACGTGAACACACAGAAGAACATCGAGATGAACATGAAGGTATTTAATGTTTACATTTTTTTGCAGGAATAGCGACGAGCAATTGTGAAATGTATGCTTTGGAATTTAAAGAACATTTTTCTGCGAAATGTTTGATTTGATTTAGTGATTATTTTTTTGAAGTTTTGTTCCATTTGAAATATGCTATTTAGTACACCGGCTTTGTTCTGTAATTTACTAGCTACGCCTCGCGGTTAAACTAGCAGTAATTTTTTTCTATAAATCTAAAAAGTAGCCAATGAAAGACAATGAATTTAAATAAGTCCGGTTTGAGTAAGCTTCACGTATTTGAGGACTGCAAAGTTTCGTACTGTTTAATTTCACTTCGAACAAAGCTGATCGATCTAGAAGTACTTACAAAACTTGTAATGATTTAAAACTAATCGAGCCAACCCATACACACTATAAATCCACTGGTTTGATAGCCTGCAAATATGATCCTTACTCGTGAAATGATTGAAATCAAATGCTTAAGTGGACTTGGGCTAAAGTTACCCTATTTTTTATTATTATTAACAAACAACGTACTTAAATGTACATTCGCTTATTCAGGGATTCGTAGCTGATGCTGATAGAGACATGAGTCGTTTCTCAGCACGAATGACTTGAACGTGAAAATGTCACAATTTTCACTTTGACAATACGATCCCTCTTGTTATCCCCCCTTCCCTTTCCTTTGTAAGTTACATGACGAAGCGTGAGTGACACCTTTGAGAGAGACAAACGTTTCTTGACCACACTAATAGCTAATAGCTTATCATTTGTTAGATCGTTTGCTTGAATGTTACCTTTTATGACATAAAAGTTATTAACTAAGGAAAAGAAAGTAGTAAATAGTATCTAAGAATCATTATTCGCTAAAATTAAATACAACAACCGTTTGAAAAGAATTCATTTCTTTTGAATAAAAAAAAACATAACATTCTGTAATTGAATCACCCGTAAACATACTGAGGTAACCAAACGCAATGTTTTAATTAATTTGAGCGAAACTGTTTCAACGATAAATGAATAAATGGTTTTACGTCGCGAGCGAGACGCCCATTGACGCGATTTTCTTTCTAATCAGTACAGCAGCAGCAGTATCGGCACTGGCAAATTGGTCTATAAGGGGTACAATTTAAAACATGTATGTTTAACAAATATTTCAATGGGTTAGTCGCAATTCCCCCCGTCCTCGATTACCACTCATTTTTTTGTTGGATTTTCTTCATCCTAGCATTAATCAATCAATTCACCTCGAAGTTCGGGGTCTGCATTTTCCGGTCTATTTGGCTGAACTTCAAAAAAAAAATCGGTCTTAAAAAATCCGGGGGGAATCGCGAGTAACTCCAAAATCTTAAATGGTGGTGAATTTTTCTAAAAATTAATAGGGTCATAAGTTTACAATGGCCCTATCGTCTCCCTTTGTACCTTAGACCGTACAAACATGAAACACCTGCTATGTCTTGAGGTGTAATGATGCAAGGTCAGGTAGTATTGATCAATCCGCCTATCACAGTTCAATGTCAATGGATGAACGCGATAAAGTGTTCTAAAATTATATTCATTCACATCTAGATATGCTTTGAATTATGAATATTTATGGACAGCTGAAGAATAAATGTCGACTTCGCTATACTTGAGAACTAGGTGTTGTCCGCGGCACTGCGCGCGTGGAACTGTGGATTCCAACCACGCAACCTATGACAACTTATTTTAGGGACAAAAAGTAGCCTAAGTACTATTCCAGACTAATAGTCTGTCACCGAAAATTCAGCGAGATTCGTTGAACCATTAGCGCGATTGAATAAAATATATCCAAACATATTTTCACATTTATAACTATAGTAGGAAGTAGAATAGGTTAAATTAACATAGATTAGTTTTATTTTAGAAAATAAATAATTAGGATTCCGAGCTAACATAATCAATACACAGATCTAATTCCACACGGACAAAGTCGCGGGACAAAGCTAATATTTTATAAACATGTCAATTTAACTTTGTTGGTACTGTCGGTAGTCCCCAATGAATCAGAAACAATGTAGCTCAACAACTCACAATACATGTTGTTTTCCAATGTATTGAATGTACTTGATGTGTCAGTCAGTATGTGAAACCGACGTCTCCGTTGGGGAAAATCGCATAAAAATTGTAACTGCACTTACTGGATTGTACAAAAAGCTCATATGAAATTCCGATGCCACTGAAATTTTAAATTCATGGATAACGTGATATCACTGTTGCAAATAATACTTTAAAACCTGGATGAGTTTCATTTCAAGTTTTACTATTTGTTTAGCTTATAAAAAGGATAGTATTTAATCTGGCAAGGTGTATGGGGAGGTGGGAACAATACTTACAATGGTATTTTCGTCCAATTGAGCAGTCCGACTGGGGAAGTACCTCCGCCCTACGAAATACCGCGGTCATAATAACCTCGTCTTGTGTTCCCGGCGGTGAGTAGAAGAAGAGCTCACTGGAGGGCTTTTGTGCTGTAAGTGGGAAGACCAAAGGTTATTCCTGATTTATCTTCTACACTGACGGCACAGAAACTCTCTGTGTTTACAGGGTCGGCAGCACGAGTGTGACTCCCCTGGTGTTGCACACGTCCATACGCCACGGTAACCACTTTCCATCAGGTGGGCCGTGTGCTCGTCTGCCACATAAGTGGTATAAAAAAAAAAATACTTTCAGGGTCAAACCAACCTTACCTGTTAAGCCTTAACGTAAAAATAGCCAAAATCTTAACAGGTATACCAGGCTTCCCTCTCAGGGTTGGGCAAGGGTCCCATCAAAACTCGGGGGATAAGCCAACATCACAGGAACGTTTGCTGGTTACCGGACGATGTTCTGGCGCTTTCCTCTTGGCGTTGGCAAGTTATGTGACTGTCAACTGTCATTGTTAATAAAGCGAAGATTATCGAAATTTAGAGGAGTAAGAAGGCAAAAGCCCCGGAATCTAATTTAAAAGGTTTGGATAAAACCGGGATTATCACTTAAATAATGATGATGATGTTATCGAATATCAGTCTAGAGTCTAGACGTGGTATTATTCGGTATACTCCACTGAGGATTGAAAATACTAATGAAATTGCTTGTTGCTTGCTTGCTGATTGAAAATGCTGTAGGTAGTGTCTCAGTATGCAATAAAAATTCATCGGTCGTTTTATTAAGTAATCGCAACTGATTAGTTTATCAATTATTAATATGAGGCCTATCATCTATATTTAAGCAGATTTTAAAATTTTGATTAACTGATAAATACCTTTATCTTGTTACATAAATATCTATTTATATTTAACTATAATTCTCTATTCTATTTTAACCAACTTCAAAAAATCAATCAATTCGACTGTATTTTCTTGTAGGATTGGCAGCGCTACTATGACGATCCGAACAAGGAGCGTCTACTGAACGTGATCTCATTAGAGTTTTCCCACACACGACTCGAGAACTACGTGCAGGCACCTCGCATCGTGCGCCTGATCGACTGGGTCGACACCGTGTGGCCGAGGCATCTGAAAGATCAACAGGTGAGATATTAGCAGTAATAACCACGTATTATAAGCTCACGTCTAAACCGACGCCGATGGATTGATTTGAACGATTTTTTTATAAATTCATTCAACTATTTTCTTTTGGTTATCCGTTCCTTTTCAGGATATGCGTCCCGCAATGGCCACCATTTCAGATGCTGTCCGTAGAATGGCGGGTGGTTTTGACCTTGACGGCCTTAGCAGATAGATGCTTTTCGCACCCGGATTTTTTGATCCAAACTGAGTTTAACTCTCGTTTTACGAATGATTTTCATTGATATCTATTGACGCGTTAAAAGGTGGATATGCATCCACATATTACGTGATTACGCAGGTCGTGCAAAAATATATCTCGGAACCGCCATACTGAAAACCAGTGTTTCAGCGTTGTAAAACTTGTAAACATCTCATAATTAAATTGCATGTTTATATCCAATGGTGAAGAAAAAAACTGCCAAAAGCAGTATATCTAAATTTTGTTTTCAGACGGAGTCAACAAATGCTTTGGACGATATGATGTACCCGAAGGTGCAGAAATACTGTCTCATGTCAGTCAAGGGGTGCTACACAGATTTCCACATTGATTTCGGAGGCACATCTGTATGGTATCACATTTTAAGAGGTAAACCGTAATTTTGTATTTCATTTCTTAATTTTGTAATAAATTTAAATTAATATCAATTTTGTTTCAAAATTGATTTATTTTATTGTTACGAACAAAAGGAGTTTGTTTTCTTTTCTCTCTCCTATAACTATAGAGATCACAGAAATATATTACGATAGAACCGGCCATGTGAGGCGGGAACTTTCGAACGCTTATTTGGTACTGTTACTACTAGCTTGTAATAACATCGTTAAAATATCATGAATATGCTATATTGTGCTTTTTCCAACTGTAGAATAAATATGGAGAAGTAAATTTAAAAAATTAAAGCTATTTCTTATCTCTCGGGAGTATTTATTTACAGTGAAAAAGTCGCCACGCGCGTCATGTAGGTGAATACTGCGTATTGTCGTTCTATCGTAATATATTTCTGTGATATTGATAGACCGGCCATTAGTCGACTAGCCTAGTTTCGAAGTAGTTTGATATTCAGATGCTTGTTAATTATTAATAGTAAGAGAATTCTCAGATACAACTATTCTGTTATTGTGACACGGTATTCGATAGCTTCTGCCTATCAGGGTTCAGAGTTTAAAATTTTAAACATTTAATTGCAGGCGCAAAAGTGTTCTGGCTCATTCCACCTACAGAGAAAAACTTGCAGTTGTATGAAAAGTGGGTGCTTTCTGGAAAACAGTCTGACGTATTCTTCGGAGATACAGTAGAAAAATGCATCAGGGTTCATGTAAGTCTTGTTTAATCTTCTATCTGTATCTTTTTATTTATCCTAGCGTTAATCCCAGTCGCATTCGAAGCTCTCACCTCGGAGTCTGGGGTCAGAACGACTTTCACCCTGGGTCAGCCGGGTAGCTAGGGATATGTCGAAGACAACCTCACCTTCGGCCTAGCACAACGACCCACAGACGGCGTGCGGTTTACTCAGTTCGTGTCCGACATAAGCTCCCTTTCCGGCTCCGGAGAGGGAAGGGGGTGGGGAGGCGTTGAGGGGATGGTACCCGTGGGATTTCCCCGCACGTAAATAAGAAAAATAAAAACTATGATAATTAACTCTTTTGAACATTATACTTTTTTTTAAATCTGGTCTACTTGTTGATAGTCGCGGTAGACGTAAAAAATACTGAAGGGATTTTGATATGATTTTTCTTATTAGAAATATTCGAAAGGCCTTACCTAGAGTTTAAATCTGCCATATGTCGGATTGCAAATATTGCAATTGGTTAAAAAGAACAGGAGATTGACGAGATATTAAAAACGATATCTCAACACTAAGTGGCAACAGCCAGCATTGGCGTAAGGTGAAAATTTTCAAAAGGCAAGCTGGTGGCAATGTTGGAGTTTCAATGTAAAAATCTTTACCGAGTCTTCCCTTTGCCGAGCAAGCCGGCAGGAATCGTGTTGTTGGGAGCCTTCGCCACCGTCCGCCGGCATACTTTAAAATTAATATTGTGTAACACACGAGTATATGAGATTGGTAAAACTGCTCGCTTGACTGATCAACCGGTGTTGGAACCTTGAATAAACAAACACTAAGGAAAGGTTTTCATTTCTTCATGTATTTTTTTATCACATATAAAACCGCGGGACGCAACTAGTAGTATATTATGTTACTACTTGACAGACCATCTGATTATGCACCTTGTTGTGATAAGAATATGGTTTATTTCAGAATGCACTTTATATTCGTGGTCAGTTGGGTTTTATTAATACTGACACAATTTGATTGACGTTACTTCCCGTGCACTAGCAGCGTGGCTAGCAGTCAATAATGTTATGTTAATGGTCCTATACATTTTGATAGAGTAATGTAATGATTGTTTATTTAAACTAGGTGTAGGTACTGTAAAAGTAACTGTTTTGTACTGTATATTATCTAGTGTCTATACGTCATCGGTCCATTTGGCTAGGGGGCGTCCTACCCTTCGTTTACGTACTCGCGGTCTCCACTCTAGGACTCGTCTGCTCCAACGGCCATCGGCCCCTCGATAGACGTGGCCAACTCTTTACCACTTCAGCTTGCTTATTCTGCAAGTAGACTGTAGTGGGCTAATTGATTGATTGATACGTTGCTCTTTGTATAATATAAATTTCTACATAGGTGGGTGTATGGGACAGTAAGGTCTTTGATGCCCGCCCCTAATGCGCCAGATTATAACGCAGGCTTTACTCTCGGGTTTGGGGGAAGAGGGGGGGTGTTTCCAAACGGGAGTTATTCCCGTTTATATACGTACTTGTATAACACAGAGACTACCCAGATCAATTCAAAGAAATGCTTCTTGGATACAAATATTTGCACTGGGCGGAAATCGAATTTGCGGTATCTGACCTAGCAGTCGAAAGCCCTATCGTCACGCCGTTGCATGCATATGAAGTTCACTTTTATCGTAGCTATTATAAAATTTGCTTGTATATATTACCTACTAAAGGAGATAATATTCCACATGAATATACTTATATGAATATACATACTTCATATGATTCAATTAAGACGATACAATAACGAAGATGTTCAATTGTTAATTCCAGTTGCAAGCCAGTCACACATTCTTCATACCGACCGGGTGGATCCATGCTGTCTATACACCAAGCGATTCCTTGGTTTTCGGGGGCAATTTCCTTCATCAGTTCGGTATTGAGAAACAGCTCAAGATTGCACAGGTTGAAGATGTAACTAAGGTGAGATCCGTTCATATTATAAATGCGTTTATTATCTATCTCTCTGTTACGCTTTCGCGTCTAAATTTCTGAACCGATTTCGCTAAAATTTAATACAGAGGTGGACCAAAGCTTGGGAAATGACAGGTATTTTATCAAGAAAAAAACTTTGAAGGGATTTACATATAGGGATTGAAAGTGTGTATGAGAGTTCGCTGTTGATCCAATATGTGTTAATTGAATTAAAGTTTAGTCTTTTCGAATACGATAAATGTGTTGTGTCAATTGTTTACAATTTACGTATTCGAAAAAGAAACTGAGTGAAAAGTTATAATGGGATTTTCACTTTTTAGTATTGTATTAATCTTAACTTAATCAGCCGTTTAATTAAGACAGAAGCTCCCGCATTAGCCTTCGTGGTTATTTTTGTTTATAACCATGCTGAAAAAAGCCATATTCATAGCTATTTAATTAAATTTCTAGGCAAATAATTAAACGTCGTCGATCCAAGCTACTTGCCTAGCCTTTTAACCAAATGGCTGAACACTATTCGGGCCGCTAATTGAACGGCGCCGTTCATTAAAGAGCGTAGGCAGTTAATTGATCGCCTGGTGAAGCTAGTTGGCTGCGTCATATACAAGAAGCTGATTGAATGTTTATTTTTCTTATCAACAATTGTAGGTTTGAACGTTTTTACTACCAAAACTAAATTATTCTCTTAATATAATTATAACCTTTTCTTATCAATTCCAGGTGCCGCAAAAGTTCCGCTACCCATTCTTTACGGAGATGCTGTGGTATGTTCTAGATAGGTATGTGTCCGCGCTGCTGGGCCGATCTCACCTGTCCACCGAAGGACAGCCTACCCTCACAGCGCCTAAGGAACACATACATCTCACTCAGAATGAGTTGCATGGACTCAAGGTGAATATTGTCTTGTTTGTGTATATCTTTTTGTTAACGTACTAAATAGGGCGAGATTCCGTATTGTCAATATATTGTCAGTTGGTATGTCATCGCGAATGATAGTGTGTATGCCTTTTCATGCACTCAAGGCCATTAAGTGTCAATTCCAACTGACTTTTGCACTAAAAACGATCGCGAGCAGGCGAGCAGGTTTTTCTCCCGTAGATAAGGTTCAAAATGGTTTGAATTATTTTGCCTCGAAAAGCCGCTGCGCGCCGCTGTTATTTTAGTGGGGATTAACCCTAAACAGGAGACCACTAAATGCTAAGGCCGCCCACTGCCTTATGCGGGCACTTATTGTTTCGTGCAAATCATCGATTTTTTTCAAGAAATAGACGCCGGCCGTGGTTTGAACCTACGAACTCTCTATGTACGACCGCAGTCTTTGTCTTGCCAGCAGTAAACTACCGCCGTAAATACAAAGTGAATAAAAATATTTCACTTAACTGACACAAAAAGAAATAATGATCTATATATAATATAATAAAAGGTCTTTATCTACACTCAAATCGAAAAATTCGAATTACGAATTCAAAGACGGTTCTATACATACGCACTTTAGAAACGCATATACATAAAATTAAAAATAAATCTTATCATAGTCCACCAACTGTATCATAAAACTCATTATAGTACCGCTATCTTTTTTTATTCATTAAACTAGTCTATGGTTTTCGGCTGAATATGAAAAAAATGGCGCACCCATGCGTAGTTTCAACTGAATTTTCCGCGCTTACCATACATTTTTTGCCGATCGTGTTATTGTATTCGGGATTCCAAAAAAGTTTACTAAAATTCTGTAAGTGACGCGGCATCCGGCGTTAACTGAAAGTCTCCTGCCAGAAAACTCAAAAAGATTGTACGAAAAAATATACCAAGAATTATGAGTGAAGATAAAGTAGTGTATGAAACTGCATATAACTTAGGTATTAAAACACTTGAGTCAACCTATTATCTATAAACAGACATGTGTTTTAATACCCGTTCTTATATGACAATTGCATAAACTACTATTACCGCATCACCCCGAACCATTTTCGGCGTTAGGACATTGTTCGATCGAATCGCTCGCCGCCTGAGTAGCTGCAGGTCTACTGATATAATTTTGGCATGTTGAATATTCATCACTGGTGTTGCTATATATTTTTTCTTGCATATAAATGTATGTGTTATCCGCAATGAAAATCAATTTCTTTCTTTCGTTAAGTAAGTTACATACCGAAGAAGTCATTTTATTTACTTAACTTAATTCTATTCTTGTATTTCCAGGCTATAGTAATGTACCTACACCAGTTGCCAGCCGCTCGCAAATCTGTGCCCGAGTTGCTCTCAGACCCCATCGCATTGGTGAAAGACGTGCGCACTCTGGTCGAACAACACAGGCATGATAAACAACACCTGGCTGTTACGGGTGTGCCTGTGCTCAAAGGTAATTTTATTTTAATACTACATACTTACGCTCACGCCTATTTCCTTCCGTGGTAGGCAGAGACAATAGCCCTTCACGAGCTTGCCCTACTGTCATTAATCCCTGCATGCAAGTTTCGAGCACTTTTGAGGTATACGTAGTAGAGAAATTTGAATTGGTTCGGGCGAGGTCTGTTAGCTTAGTGGTCAAAGCATTGACTCTGTAAGGCAAAGATCGTGGGTACAAACCCCGCCTAGACCGATAATTTTTTTTCCTATTTTAATCAATTTGAATATTTTAGCACGCTTTAAAATTTCATAAAAATTATAAATTCAACTTTTATAACTGTCTTATTTGTCATATATCCAATTCTACTCGACCGATTGCATTAAACAAAGCATTTACTAAATACCCCTTATCAAAATCCGTTCAACAGGCATTTTTTATCATAATGTTCTGGTTCTGACCGCTGCCTATTTGTATCAAAAGCTCTAACTATGTAGCTTAGGGTTTACTCTCCTGTTTCTGATTGTATTGGTTAATTATACAGTAAAACCATCTATTAAAATTAAAATTATGGACAGTTGGTTGAAACACACATAGTATTTTTCGCAAGTAAATAGATAGATATTTGTAAAGTTTCAATATTGTGCATATTCAGGTCCGGACGATGTAGTGGCGGGCGAGCGGCGCAGCTCCAGCGGGCGCGGAGGGCGCGGCGGCTTGCACCGCGGGGGGCCCGCGCGCCCTCGCCCCGAACATGCTAACAACGCGCCGCGCAGGAGGCGGACTAGGTATGGCGATAAATTTACTAAAACTGATGTTCATTATCTCATAAATAAATCAATGAAATACGTACATGGGTTGTACACTAGGACACGTTGTTATTCCCGTCCAATTGAGCAGTCCGACTAGGGAAGTACTTCCGCTCTACAGAATACCGTGGCTATAATAACCTAGTGTTGTGAGTAGGGTGGCCAGAGCTCACTGGAGAGTTTTTGTGCTGTGAGTGGGAAAACCAAAGGATTATTCCTGCTTTGTCTTCTACACTGAGGGCACAGAAACTGTGCGTCTACAGGGTCGGCAGCACGAGTGTGACTTTCCTGGCGTTGCACACGTCCATAGGCCACGGTAACCACTTGCCATCGAGTGGGCCGTGTGCTTGTCTGCCACCTCAGTTATTTAAAAAAAAAGGATTCCCCGTGTTGTGAGATGCTAGTGTGATCTATTATTCCACTATAGATTACATTGCACTCTACTGTTAAAGAAATCCGTGGGAGGGGGGGGAAGGGGGTGTAAGCAGTGAAGTGGCATCCTTGCCAACAGCAGGGGTTTCAGTTATAGGCTGCTATCTGTACTGGGACAACGATAGGGAGAGAATAAGAATGGGGGGAATGACTTAAAAAATAGTGGTTAAGATATTGGTTTTACGATCTAGAGGTGGGTTCGAATCCTGGCCGAATTGCACTTCTAACATAATGCCACTTCTAACACTAACAATTTAGTTTAGCTGGAGGTGTTGCTGTGTGGGTTCTCGGTGGAGTACAATAGAGCCACCTTATCTCTTCCCGTGGGTGTCGACACAAAAGCGACTTAGGCGCGGTTTATACAGAAGAGACGTGGCGGGGGCATTTGACGGTAGCGGACAATTTAAGTGACACAATATAAACCTTATGTAGTGTGCAATAACGTTAAAGACGTGACGCGTGCCACTCGATGCGATGGCGCCTCACTTTAGTGGCGAGATGTCGCCTGGAGGCGTGGATGCAATTCTCGTCTACGACAAAAACGACGTTATTGCACACTACATAAGGTTTATATTGTGTTACATAAAATGTCCGCCACGTCATACGTCCCCGCCATGTCTTCTGTATAAACCGCGCTTTAAGGAAAGGGCTCCATCCGACAGTAATCATACAACCCGTGACAATCGTCAAAATGCTACATACTCCCCCCTCCCCTCCCTCCCCCCATCACCTGGGACTAAAAATCATAATTGTAGACCGAGCAAGTATGCAAACGACATAGTTTGATATGTTAGAAAAGATCCTAACAGTTTTTGTTATTTGTATTTCAGGTGTAAGAAGTGCGAAGCTTGCCAACGCACTGACTGTGGAGAGTGCGTGTTCTGTCACGACATGGTCAAGTTTGGTGGACTGGGTCGTGCCAAGCAGACATGCGTCATGCGGCAATGTCTGCAGGTAATTTCCTTCCCACTTATACAAAAATATGTTGAAGTTATGTTATTACATTACTAATATTATTAACACCCATTGCTTAATTTATGAACATATAAACAAATGGTATATTGTCAAGAAATTCGACCTGGCTCCATATAGTATGTGAAATTATACAATAAACATTACTGTGACAACATTAAAATCACTTCCTGTTGAGCTGTTTACATCATGCTTCAGTGCCTTGGTAGGCTGTGTGTGAAGCCGGCCAACCGCAATGCTTTGGTTTCTTAATACCTTTACCATACGATTATAATAGTTTTTCGTGCTAGGAGTACATATATATCTACTTAAGTAGGTACAGAAGTACAGTATAAGGCATATCGTGGCTATTCTTTTTTAAAGTAATAGATTTCAGAATAATAACAAAATATAATTTTCTCCAGCCAATGTTGCCGGTAACAGCGTCGTGTGCAGTGTGTCACCTCGACGGCTGGATGCAGACGCCTGTCGCGCCACAGGCTAAAGGGAATAACGGTAAAAATAAACACTTCATCAAATTATATTATCTCTTAGTTTCTAGTACTCGCAGCAAAAAATGACTGCTGACTACTTTATCAAATTAAGTATAAACATTGCTTCATTTCAAGCTCTTGTAGCAAAAAATAACTTTTTTCAGTTGTTGAACATATAACACTCATTTGTTGACCAAACAACTTTGCTTACTTGTTGACCAAATAACTTTACTCGATTTTTGAATAAATAACCCTTTTTTTTTGTTTTGAGCAAACTTCTCGAAGTTACATTAACTTTATTCATTTTTTGAACACAGTACTTCACACTTGTTGAACAAATTGACTTTGCTCACTGGTTGAATTAGGAATTTTGCGCACTTCAACAATTTAACTTTAATGACTGGTTTAATTAAGAACTTTGCTCACTTGTTGAGCAAATAATATTTTTTTGAGCAAACTTCTCGAACTAAACTAATTTGACAGGATCAACATTTTTTTATTCCTTTTCATCTTGCCTCACTAACGGTTCTTATTACATTGTGACCAGGACGCAACGGCCCCTCGTCCCTCCGCGAGTGCTCGGTGTGCTACAGTATCGTGCACCCCGCGTGTGTGCCCCCAGGGGGACAGATCAACGAGGATCTGCCTAACTCGTGGGAATGCCCCACTTGCACCACTATGGGACTCAACCACGATTACAAGGTAATTTACAATTATTTTTTTTGCAGAAATTCAGTATTCCGTAATCATAACAGTAATACTAATAAACTAGCCTCTCTCAGTCCATTGCTGGACATAGGCATAACATAACCCAGTGTTGGGAGACTCACAAATCGAAATCTAAATGACATGATAATTTTCTTTTTATAACTTGTGCCAGTGATCTAATAATAATACGGAAAAGTCAAAAGACTAATAAAATAACTTTTTGTATTCTAGCCTCGTCACTTCAGAGCTCGTCAAAAATCGTCAGACCTAAGGCGGATGAGCGTCGGCTCAGATGTCAGTCAAGTCAATCAACATCACAGCTTACAGGTACGAATATCATATTATTCTTGACAACTTAGCTGGATTTCAACAATGATAGGAACTAAGATTAATTACGAGATGCAATCCTTATACTGCACCTTTATGCCTAAGTTAATCACAAACCGCATGCCGATAAACTTGCTGATTGACTTACGGGGCTCTGACATAGGTTTTTCTCAGGGAATCACACGGTAGTCGCGCCCGCAAATTTTGGGAAGTACCAGGAGAGTAACTCTGGACTCCTACAAACTTTGGACGCAACCGGTATTGGCCCTCGAACGAACGGCATTCATTTCTATTATGTAAGGTTATAAAATAGCCTATTGCCATCCGCTGGTGGACATAAGCCTCTCCCAAAGCGCGCCATAGTACCCCGATCGCCTTCCTCTTTTCAATATAACCCTACCACCGTTCTTGCTGGCTGCATCACGCCTTCCGCCTACGAATTCGCTATGTGAAGTTATAACGCATATATTTCATTTTCAGAACAAGTTACCTCCACCGCCACCGCCAGCACCAATGAAAACGGAAACCGGCTCCGACAACGAGGGCAAAAATGAAATTCCACATATCAAGTCTGAGGATGGTAACTATTGCTTCTTATAACACAATCTAAATTTTTCAACTACAGTTAGATTAGGCACAGATTTGTAGTATAAAACGCATATAAAAATATTAGCTGCAGTCCACTATTGGACATGGGATCTAGCATATAGGCATTTCTATATCCTTAAAACTGGTCTATTGGGCTGATGACATAAGCCGTTTATGAGACCATACGATACAAGGTTCCGACTTCGAACCTTGGTATTATTACACCGACGTGAACCCACCCATTCCTAACATAAGCAACTTAGTAACAAGATGACCCGCGCCAGCTTCGCCCGTGTCATAATTCGAATCTCTGTATCACTATAAGCTGCATATGCCCGCATTTTATTAATTTTCAAATGTTGTATAGGAATCTATCGGATTTGTTGACAATTTATGTTTACCGCTCAACTCCCTTGAGGAGTAGCATGATGAAATTTAGCCATAACCTTGCTCGATAAACAAAAAGAATTATTGTTAGAGATATCGGGATATTTACCTTATTGTATTGTTTCGAGCGCCGAAATATCGGAAACACGAAACAGTGCAACATGGTAAATATACTGATACCTCTAATAACAATGAGAGTGACCATGATTTGACAATTTTTTTTCTTAATTATTTTTTGTACTGTTATCAGAAATCAAACGTGAGGAAGAAAACGGCGGGGGCGCTTGTGGTGGGGAAGGCGAAGGCTGGGAGCCGCCACTAAAGAAACGGCGCGCCAGTGATGAGGACGAGGCGCCCAAGAAACAGGCGCTAAGGGCACATCTCGCACTGCAGCTTACTCACCACTCGGCCAAGGTACGAGAATGACAGTTACCTTCATCTTCCATTACGATAGGAAAAATTGAATCGGTTCAAGCGGTATTCGAACCGGTGATCTTTGCCTTACAGGGAAAATGCTCTGACCACTGAGCCACCGAACCTTGCCTGAATCTATCCGAATTCTCCCGGGTTCGAATCCCTATTACATTTTTTCCTATTTTAATCGATTCTTAATCGATTTAAGTAGTTAGCACACTAAATTGTATTCTCCTTATTCTATAGATTTTAGAATACACTTTATTGTTTGCCTAAGTCCTACTTTTGGATGGATGGATGTTTGTTACTCTTTCAAGTAAAAACTGCTGAATGGATTTTAATGAAACTTAACAATAATATAGCTTATAAATCAGAATAACACGTGCTACAATTTATAACGATAATGATAATAAGATGATGATAAGATGCGATAAAGATAATAATTAATTTCGGGAGCCCGTGGTCCGCTTTTTATATCACTTAGGTGGTAGATAAGCCCCCAGCCCACCTGATGGAAAGTGGCTACCGTGGCCTATGGATACAGGGACGTCCCACACATGCTACTGACCCTGAAGAAACCTAAACCCCATACTGTAGTCGCTTGGGAAACCCACAGTGGGGACTTCTTTCCAAAGCTTTAGCTTACAATAAAGTATTATGACTAGTTATAAATGTATGTATATGTGTTAGATAATGAAGAAGCCGCTGTACCCGGTGCGGCCGGCGGCGCCGCTGGCGGGCTACAACGCGGCGGGCGCGCCGTGGATGGACCGCGCCTCCATGCTCGCCGTGTTCGCCAAGCTGTCGCCGCACGAGCTCGCCGTCTGCGCGCTCGTCTGCAAGGCCTGGGCCGAGTACTCCGTGAGTCGACACCACCATACACCATACCTATTACACGCGATAGGGGTCGTCGTCTTATTCATCAAAGCGCTTATTTACCCATAGTGTTGATAGCTTGGTAGTTAAGGGGCCAATACACTGGAGTTCCGGTCCTCTGACCAATTCTACCACAAGTTTTTACTTGGCTATTACAGGGCGATTACCCCTTGACCTATCGCTGAGAGGAAAGTTTTAAATCTCGCCCGTCAATCAATAGTTGAGGTTGGCTTTGATCCCGAAGATCTTCATTGGTCCAATACCTATTTTTAAATGAGTGATAAAATCAGCGCAAGTTGAGTTTCGGACGACGTATTCAGGCCTTTTATTTGGAGAGCCCGGGGTTGGCACTTGGACGTTATCAACGGCGCACGTTGTGAAGTTTCATAGGCTGTAAATATTTGGAGTCCGAAAGTAATTAGGTAGTAACAATTCTTCGTGTTTGTGCAGATGGACCCGGTGCTGTGGCGCAGTATGTCGTTCGTACAAGTGCGTGTGTCAGCGGCGCAGCTGGCCGGCATCGCGCGCCGCCAGCCGCTGTCGCTGGGCCTGGAGTGGTGCCACCTCGCGCGCCGGCAGCTCGTGTGGTGAGTACAGACTACACTCGCCTGGTCATACTATTGACGCAGTCTTGAGTTTGGCCAGGATTGCAGTTTAAAAAGTTTGAGACGTTTAAGAGTAAAAAGGAAAATTACACCATTATCAAAGTATGGTTCCTCATTTTGATTTGTTTGTATACGAGAAAATGATGCTGACTTCTCAAACCACCAGACATTCAATCCCTACAAAGTACTGAATTTTTGATGTAGCTGTGGAATGATTGCTTCCCACCAAACCTGCTTCCAAAGAAAAAAAATTAACACATCTTCATCATAAATTTGTCTGGGTAGGATTAACCGAAGAGCAATTGCATTACAAATTACCTAGATATCCAATTCACCCAATCATATTCTACCACACAGGTTACTGGCGCGTCTACCAACACTCCGCTCACTATCCCTGGCGGGTTCTCCGGCTGAGGCAGCTTTAGCACTTCGCTCAGTGTCATGTCCACCGTTACAAGCGCTAGACTTGTCCTTCGCTCGTGCTTTAGACGATGCTAAACTACGTGGAGTGCTCGCGCCACCGGAGTCGTCTCGTCCCGGCGGTGGGAACGTTACCGGTGCAGAGCCTAGTCGATTGGCTGCTTTGCACACGCTGCGACTGCCCGGAACTGATATTACTGATGTAGCTATGCGCTATGTTGTGCAGGTATGACATCACACACTGTTAACATATTTATAAATTCGATTTATAATCCGGTCTTGTGTTGATGGGAGATCGGTGGGCGGAAGTTGGAGACATAGAAACCGAGCCTTTCGCAATCTTCCGCGTAGTATATCTTGTTTAGTACAAGTGCTGAGTAAGCTTACGCTACACTTGACGGAAATTCTGACGCTACACTTCCTTCACTTTATGTATGAGCGTCTGTTAGGCGAGAACGTTGCTTATTTTTTAAGTAAAACACTTACTTGGTGGCTCTTGAATACGTGTATAACTGTGATATATTTGTCCCAGGCCCTCCCAAAGCTGGTGGAGTTAGACGCGTCGTCATGCGCGCGGCTCACTGACGCGGGCGCAGCCCAGTTGGCGCATCACGGCTTGCAGCGCCTGTCGCTAGCCGGCTGTCGCTCGCTCACCGAGGCCGCGCTCGACCACCTGGCGCGCTGTCCCAACCTCGTCAGGTAAGAACAGAATTACTGTCACTAAACCTCGGGACATTTACCTTGGAGGCCCTAACGCGTGCGGATTGTTTTGTTATAATCTATCAAAACAAACCTATTATTACATAACAATCGCCTAAAGGGCCTCGGTCGCCTCGCGATTGACTTCGTATTAGCTGACATGTGTGCTAATAGCCTCACTGCCAGGGATATCCGTTTTAAGTAGAGGAGAAAAAGCCGAAAGGCAGACCATAGGCTACGAGGTGAAGACTTCGAGTTGTTATGTTATTGGACACAAAGCGGTGAAGATGATGATGGCTTGTATTCTAGATAAACTGTTTAGTGTAAAATGAAATTAGAACTACAGACCCTGGCTCCAAAGTGTAAGCTTTGGATGCAAATGGAATTGGCGCTCGAATGAAGATCGAACCCCATATAACAAATAGAACAAATTTTACATTTAATGAAACAGGATTACAAATTTTACTTTTATTCTCCAGGCTCGATCTTCGACACGTGCCATTGGTGTCAACACAAGCAGTCATAAAATTCGCCGCCAAATCGAAGCACAATTTGCACGTGAAAGATGTCAAGCTTGTCGAATTAAGGAAGACCTGATCCGAGACTGGCCGCGAGTCGCAGCCCGCCTCACCGCCCGGTACTGAGGACATTCCCGCGGTGAACTAGTAATATAGTGAGTGACAGTGTGTTGGTCGCATACAAACACCACGGTTACGGTGATTGAGCACTTCTTATTTCAAAGACGTATATTGGGTGAAACACACGTTACGAGAAATCGGCACGTTCGTACTGCATTGATAAATTGGTCGGAGGCTTAGTGGAGTCGGCCGTACGATCGAAAGGTCCCGGGTTCGAATCCTGTCCTACACTACCGACTTGAAACCAATCCTAACACAAGCAATTTAGTTGGAGGGGTTAGGGGGAATATTAGTAATTTCGGTTATTAATGTTCTTTTAAAAGTAAAATGCTTTGAAAATATCTAAAAACTGCACAGTTTATATCACACGCCTGCTACAATTTATTTGTGCAATTTAAACGGTTTCTCATAACTTGTGTGCCCATTCATAACAAAATCTTTTAGTACCAAGAAGTGGCCAAAGCAAACACTAGCATTGTTAATGAGTGGAATGTCACCAAGTTTTTGTTTTGGCCCACGCAGTGTGCGACCTTGTTAGTTCGTGTCGTTTTGATAGATGAGTTTATGAAAAATGCTAGCAAATATAAATCAGTTATAACATAGGCCCTTATGTTTAGCTAAGCCCGTTTCTTAGATGCATCACAAATAAATATAAGATTATTGAACAGTTTCAACTATCAATACTTTTTAACAATTGAGACTATCAGCCATAAGAAAAGCCTAAAAAAATTATATTTGGTTCTATAGTCAACCATCTTTGGTTGGCTAAAGTCACTTAAGGAATTAATTGATACAATAATGGCTAATCCATTCTTGCAGTACCTGTCTCAATTAATCTAATCAAGGGATGTCTATCCCAGATCTACAATATGGCTAAATCAGTTTTATTGTATGTAAATGCTAACATTGTTCATAGACTCGTTTTAAATAAACTTTAAGATAATTTGCTATTTCCTAAGAAATAACAGAACATTTTATGTGCATTTGGAATGTTGATTTTAAGTTTTCAAGCACATTCTAGTCTAGTTCTAAATGTTCGACCGTTAGTTATAAAATAGTACCGCTGCACCCAAGTCTTAAGACATCTTGTTAAGTACTTAATTTTTATTGGCATTTATCCTTCCATACAGTATGTTTTTCTGCTTATTTTTTACTCTAATCACACATTAGATAGACATTCTCAGTCAGCATATTATCTTAGTACAACATATCAATCAAACTATGCAATCAACACACAGTTTCTTCTACTAATAGTAGATATTTTTGCAAAGACTTGATGCCTACTTTGGTACTATTATTAAAGTGATACGATTTCTGTATTAGGAAAAATATTATTAAAAAAAAATATTAGAAAGAGACAAAGAAATCATAACAGTAGATAAAAATATTATATATAAATCAATGTTTAGTTTTTTTTATTATCACTCTTCTATGACTCGTGCCAACATATAATTTCTATATGAGAATGCACATTTAATACTGCACAATCAAATAAATATATTGTAGTTATATGTTATATATTAATTTTATTGCATGCTGTTGCATCGGTATTATATTTTATCGTTAGTTTATGTTTCTATCTTAGTTGAATACCGTTTGGTCTACAAGAGGCTCCCGTTTTAAAATTTGACTGAAAATTCTGAAACTTGTTGATACTTGTAAAATGGCATTTCGTATTATATCTTGAACCTAAATCGCGATATATATGACCCTTGTGCATAATGATTGTTTTGTAATAATCTAGGCATGGTCAATTTGAGCTTGTCGGTAACGCCGTGCTATCGACAAAACACATTCAAGAAACGTACTGCGCGTATTGAGCACATTTTAGGTCCAAAATATATGAAACGAGCAATATCATTCACAACTCGATACAAAGATAGGTATATTTTTCGTAATTCGGTTATTACTGTATAGACATACAAATCATACAATCAAACATGTTGTATGTCTATCACGTAGGTTGTGTGTGATATTACAGTCTAACAAATAAATATGTATAAATATATAAATATGTTCCCCGCAATAATTATCTTGTACATAGCATTTTGATTTTATTTATTGATACAGTAATTCCTAAAAGAAAGCTATGTTTTAGTTCATGACAATTCAAAATTGCTTAGGTTGTATTGTTTAGTTCTAGTCCTTTATAGGTTTAAGCTGTAATTTCTGTGACAGTGGTTGACTTTGGAAAGTATTATATTTGATTATGGACTGTGTGATTACTATAGCAACCTCTGAGAGTGGAGATTGTGGGAGCACCAGTAATCTTGCATAAAATAATTCCTTTGTACATCACATAGTCTGTATCTCAGTTAATCACTCATTATAAATATTATTTCAATGATAGTTTATTATTAATTTGAATCTGCGAGTCTTAACCGGCCTTTGATGAACACCCCAAGGCACAGATATCTCAATTACTCCAAAGAATGGTCCATTTTTTATTTATCACAACTTAAATAGAAAGACAATACTGATTATTATAAAATTCGAAATATTATTTTAAAATGGGGTAATGTGTTTACTTCCAGAGCATGTATATATAGAACAGTTTGTCATTATGTTAGTGTGTAAGTAACCGACTCTGGTCACAGTAAGCGAGGTCGGGGGGCCGCCTATAGTGTTAGTTTAGGAGAATTAATGACCTTAAACTGTAAAGAATAATTATAATGCATTCACTTGTCAAACTTTCTGAAGCAATACTAAGCAACATGTATCACAGAAAATATAGAAATATTTAAAAATTAATATCAAATTGTGTGTTAATGATTTAGTCAAGTTTAGATATAAGTTGTATTTTACTTATTATAATAACGTATGTTTACATGTTAGGCGACCACACACCAGTAGATCTAAAAAGGCAACTTTATTGTATATTTTGTCGTTCGGCGATATTAACACGAAATTAGAATCTGCTTAGTTAATGAATTATTGTGATTCTGCTCATATGAGTGAGCTTTTAACGAATATTATAGGAATCTATTGAGATTTATAAAGTCCTCTTTTTTTTTAGCAGAATCGCTCAATGTGGCGTTTTTAGACCCACAGATCCCTTAGACAATTAGCAATTCTTTGGCTGGTGTATTGTAGAATAGAATGTTGAATGCCTGGGATTGACACGTATTTTCACGTTTATGACAGTCATCAATGTATGTCAATCCCATATATTGTTCAATCTATTCTATTATATTCTACAAACGTATTGCCATTTTTCTAAAGAGACAAAGCAGCAAGCAGCTGACACAGCAAATTGCCAAGAGAAATGCTTCTTGACAAGAAATATTTGCTTTGTAAATGTTGATTTGCTGCTTTGGTGTGCGGCCCCCTAAGTCTTGTGTTGCGTAAAGTTTGACAAGTGCATACATAATGTCACAGACTGTACATTGTAGAGTAAGTTGGTTATCAAGTAACATTTTTACCTGATATCGTAAGCTCTACGTTTGTCGAGCTAGTTTCTAAGCAGTGTGTGCCTCTGTTATAGACAAGTAGCTATAGATAAAGTGTTTAAAAATTATAATTGTGACTTCATTGTTCATTATTGAATATCGGATATAGAAGAGAGAAAAAAAAAACAAAATTGATGAGTGATTTTCAAATAGATTAAGATAGATATTATTTAGTTTTGTAAGCAACCTTAATGCGAGAGTTGATTGATATAAGATAGCATTTTTATATGTCTCGCATTTGGGCGTCGTTGGCAGTTACGGTGATATTACAGGCCAATGGCTAGGTTTATGTATAGCGATATTATGCGACATGTAAGTTCACGAAAAGTAACATTGTATAATTGGTTACCATAAGCATAAAGTAATATTGGAAATAAATATTTACAATGAAGTATTTATGGTGTTTTATTACTTTTTTTCGTATGAAAATATTGGTTTATTCCCACACCTATAGTATAGTTACATATATCGACCTCAAATCGTCCGAGAAACGAGGCTTCGGCCACGCGCGGGATTGGTTGATATAATCTATGGAGTTCAATTTCACCAATCACCCCTCGCTATCCTCAAAGAGGGCCTGACATCATCACATTAGGCGTAGCGTACCATCGGCACTGTCGGTGATCTTCGTGTGCTCAATATTATGCCTTATTGCAAAGTTACAATGCACATTTAAGTTCAATCCCCACTGAAAGAGCAGCGGCCGGCAGCTCACCATTATTTGCTTTAGCACGAGCACGATCAAATTGTCATTCGCATTTGCCCTAGTGGTCCCTGGCACAACGGAAAAACTTGATGTCTTTATTGACATCTAGTGTGAGATAGTTACACTACGTAGTAACATCCGACGTAGGATGAAGCAGCAAGTAGTTTTGCTGATGTTCGGTAGATGGACCTATAATCTCTATTAGAGCACAAGTACCATACAATTATTATTTTTGTTCTGTCATTAAAGTTTGATGACTATAATAATAGCCTAGTTTAAACAAAGTTCTTGATATTATAAATATGTACTACTAAAAAGTCTTCATCTTGGCGTGCGTGAGGGTTTCCGCACGATAGAAACAGGTATTTTTTGAAAAATATAAAGTACCTACCTACCTAACCATTGGATGTAATGTGCCTCACGTAGATCTTCGGGCCCAATTCCCCTCCTACTGAAGGTCGCGGCTCTGGCGTAGACTTGTCTCAGAGGGTTGTTTAGTCGGAGAGCAGTGGCTCTCGTAAAATAAAGCAAACGTAATAGGAAACAAACCGGAGGTGATAGCATTGGATTCGACCGGGATCCTCACTATGGTGATGGTGGTGATCAATGGGGACGAAGTTGGACGGTCTGTCCGGTTCTCAGTGTTCCCATTGGAGATTATAATTTATTTATCGTTAAGAAAATGTTTATAAGTTCTGTAGGAGGTAGGACGCGACGGTATTTTCGTCCAATTGAGCTCACTGGAGAGTTTTTGTGCTGTCAGTGGGAAAACCTAAGCCTTGTCCTGCTTTATCTTCTTTACTGACAGCACAGAAACTCTCTGTTCTAACTATAGATTATTATGGATGGGTATAACAGGGTCGGCAGCGCGAGTGTGTCGCCTCTGGTGTTGCCACACGTACATAGGCCACGGTAACCACTTTCCATCAGATGGGCCGTGTGCTTGTCTGCCACCTAAGTTGTATAAAAAAAGGATTATTTGGTGAGAAGCCTCCATGTGTGCACCAGATTAAGACAACGCGATGGTCTTAGGAATCTACGCCTGTATCTTAAATTATGGACGTTTAACTAACTTTTAAACTCTCGCGTTCCATGATATATAATTAACGAAACGGGAATTAACGCGATCATGGTGGTCCGTGGTCACAGGCTGACCACGGCCGGTGTAACCTGGTCGAAACGTCAGGCAATCAAAGTATGTAAGTACCTATACCATGATCGCGTTAATTCCCGTTTCGTTAATTATATATTATGGACGTTTGTTACTAAAGCAATACGCGTACCTAGGTATAATAACAGACGAACGAATCAGGAAGAAATTTGCTGCAGATTATACCTATAGATTTTAGCTTGAGTATTGTCTGGCTTTCTATGAATAGCAGAAACGGACTTATTTGGTAAGTTTATCTATTAAGTATGCCGACGGAACCGTGGGCAAAGGCTGGTAATGGATAATCATGGAAATCGAGATATTATGAAGAGAAATAATTTCAAAGTAGACAAAAAAAATCGAGTATTTTTATACCACTTAATAGGCAGACAAGCATGCGGCCCACCTGAAGGAATGTGGTTATTGTGCCCTATGAATGTGTGCAACACAAAGGGAGTCACACTCGTACATCCGACCTTGTAGGTAAGAACGTAGAGTTTCTGTGCCGTCAGGGCAGAAGACAAAGCAGGACCAGTCTGGTCTTCCCAATGACAGCACAAAAACCCCAGTGAGCTCTGGCTATCCTACTCACCAACGAAACCATAACAAGAGGTTATTATGGCCGCGGTATTCTGTAGGGCGGAGGTACTTCCTAAGTCGGACTGCTCACTTGGGACAGGTAGGTATACCGTCGTGTCCTATACTTGTTATTTGTAACCGACATGACTTTTATGTTATCTGTTGACACCTTCAGCTAAAACTAAGAAATAATTGTTTATGTTGGGAGTCGGTTCAAACCAGGAATTAAACCCGGGTCTTCTTGATCGTAAGGCCTATTTCTTAACCATTAAGCTACCGACGCTTACAAAGCCTATAAAGTATTGATAACTTAAACCAACATGTTTTTACTTTCAGTGTTTACAAATATTATCCGAATTGAATACCTAAGTACCTACATAAGACAGTTGACGCCTATCTCCAATTTCTATTTCAACACGCACTCCCCTCTTGTAAAATACGAGAGACGTTGAGATTAGTCCAGAATCCAATTACATTTTCCAAATTTCCCATTTTTCCCTCGCCACGGGTTCAAAGCTCAGGGAAAATTATTTTCTTCGCTCCCTAAGAAAATGAAAAATAAACGTGGGTAGATGCGGGTGGAGCATCTACAAGAAAGGACCGAAAGCAATCACTATGTGCGAATGAAATGGAGGATATAAAATGTTTATGAGTGAAGGAGAGGGGTTATAGAGGATGGAGCGTGCGGGCCGCCCCGCGGGGATTTGTCAAATACGTATAGCCCGCTTTTTTGTGATTTTTTTTAGGTGAGAAGCTGCGTCGTGGGTTGTGACTTCAATTCCAAATGAACCTACGTGAAGTGCAAACTCAGCTCGGGGGCAGATAAGCTGACACAGAAAAAACGTTTTTAATAAATCTGGGTCAATTTTTTTGAATCTAATTTGTAGGCGCGAAGCTTTCAGCTTAGAAAATGAGTAGAGATTTAATAAAAATTTCATGTCTTAAGAGCTATTTATATAGAGACAGGTTTCTATTTGAATTCTTTTATACACGAATTTTGTACGATATTTTACACAGCGATGTCTAGATCCAAACTTGCTCATGCCCAAAGTCATACTATATCTTACATATTCCGTGCTTTGGGTCTAGCAAGAAGATAGTCACAGATAATATAATACCTACGTACATAGCATAGTATAACTAGCTTTTGTTTAGGGATATAATCTTAATTATATAAGCCAAAGCAATGCCAACAAACATTTGCATATACATGCATACAAATATTTACCCTGAAAGGGATTCGTACCTGCGACCATTGATTTATAAGTCGAACGCTCCGACGCTATGCCACACAAGATCGTCGAAAGTACCTACATAAGTACACAGTACAATAGAATACCTTGGTAATTATGATTTAACATAGGTTCCTAAAACAACATAAATAGAGACACCTAGAGCCACGCAAACATATCCATGCATACAAATATTTGCACTGAGCGAGTATCAAACCCGCAATCTCCTTCTTAAATCCATGTGTACTCTCTTCGACGACAAACCTGACAGATGGCGAGACGATTTAGATACACCCTAACAACAATTGGCCGCAATAGAAACTGAATTACATACTTGTTTGGTTTTACGACTGCGCCTGCGACTGGGGGACGTCGCCGGGCGCGACCTTTGCTACAATTAGCATTTTTATTATGGTGGCGCGAAATTAGAAAATGATGGTAATTATGTTATTTTGGTGATGGTTTTTGTCGAATGTTACCACCATAGCTAGGTAATAATAAAAAAAATACTATAATAAAATATTATAAGCTAACTTTATATGAAAACACATTTCACAAATAAACTAAACTGACTGAATTACTTGTGGTTCGATTTTCGATTTTAGTCTTAAGAATGAGTTATATATCGATAAATTTGACTTTTTACATATTAACATAACATTGTTTACGTTTTGTTAAATGCCTAACCAAATGGAATACAGCTTTAGCTAGTTTTTTTTTTTTTTTTTTTTTTTGTATGGCGATCCCAACGATTCCGCCAATGACTCAGTCTTTATACTGATCGAAATAACCTGTGAAAGTACAAGTGTAACAAAATTTTCCCATACAAACAGTCGATTTTGAAAAAAGAGGCCAAAAGGTTTTAGTGTGTTGAAGTACCTGAAAAGCTTTAGCTAGTTAGAAGACGTTAGTGACATATATTATGCAGATGACAGATGCAGATGGCAGATGCGAATGGCACGATGTCGTCTCTATTATACCCAAATGGTAGGGAGAAAGGTGTGAAACATCATTTCCATTTTAGCGGTGATTCCGGGTAGCATCCGAGACTCCGAATTATCCCTCTTTTACGCTACGCGTAAAGTTATGCGTTACGCGTAGTTTTAAGCTACGCATTAAGCTACGCGATACGTGAAGTGTTACGCTACTAATAGCAAAACACGTAACAGTCGTGTTGTTGTCGAACGATGTACCCAAACGCCAGGTTGTCAACTCTGAACTCCGCATAGCCTTTTGTGCTGTGGATACACCACCAAAAAATGTCATCGTGGCACAAATAATTGTGCTAAGTCAATAATCTACTTCAAGCATAATTTCTGCCAAAGTAATTTAGTTAACTCCTTGATACTCCAGGTTGATTTTATTTTAATGTGTGTAGTTATTCCTGGTAACTTTTAACAATAAGGTTTTAATAAATATAAATAGAAATAAAACCAGATTCCTACGGGCTTTCTAATGGACCTCATGGTGCAAGACCACTTTTTTTATACCTCTGACGTGGCAGACAATCACACGGTCCACCTGATGGAAAGTGACCACCGTGGCCTATGGATGTGTGCAACACCAGGGGAGTCACACTCGTGCTGCTGACTCTGTAAACACATTGAATTTCTGTGGGTCAGTGTAGAAGATAAAGCAGGAATAGCCCTTGGTCTTCCCCCTGACAGCACAAAAACTCTCCAGTGAGCAGTGGCTACCGTACTCACCGCCGGGAACACAACACGAGGTTATTATGGCCGCGGTATTCTGTAGGGCAGAGCTACTACCCCAGTAGGACTGCTCAATTGGAAGGAAATACCGTCGTGGCCTACCTCCTACAACTAGATCGAGGTAAGTTTTTTTTAACACCGTTTTTCCTTTTGAAAATTTTCATCCTTCGCCACCCAGTTTGCAGCTGTTATAAGTCTGAAAATCAGGGCTAGATTCCTAATGACCGGTCACGTATTGACCTGATTAACATTAAACCTTTACTACTAACAACAAACGTGCCCAAGATTCGTGTACGACCGGGGAATATCGATCGTGGCTGCACACGCGATGCTAACCACTGATTCGCGCGTCGCTGACGACTGACGTGTGTCTGGCAGCTGCCTTGTGTTCTGTCGTGAAGGTAGGCATGGTACCGTTGGCAAAATTGTTAATGGAAGAGTTATGAATTTATATAAAATATAACTCAGGTTCACCAAATAAATATCATGTGTTTTTGAACCCGAAATGTCGTAGTTTTTTTTTAACATGCGGGAAATCCCCACGGATACCATCCCCACCCGAGCGGGGGGGGGGGGGGTGAGGTAGCTATAGTGCATATCCCCCGCACCCCGATTGACCCAGGGCCGTAATGTCGTATTTGGTACTATGATGAATCCACTTGCACAACTTCCACACTATACCTACTCCTTAAAAACATGACCACACATGACATTTTAAATTGATGTACACGATTATAGGCAATCGTGTACATCAATTTAAAATGTTTACATACTGAAAAGTGATTTTGTAAATAAATTTTCGTACTTAAATAAATGACCGTCAAAGTTCAGGCTTCGTATGCACCAATGAAGAAGGCAATCTTGTCAAAAAAGCTAGTACATGTCCTGCTAGTCATGTTCTATGGGTTCTGTATACAAGAGGATTAAGGGGCAAATTAAACGTTGATTTTCGAAAATTGGAGTTACCAATACCTATAATGCCGTGGCAAATAGATAGTTTTTTTTTAACACGTTGAGTTTACCCACATAGCAGTTTTCATAATCACAAGATGGTATGGTAAGGTTTCTAGATGATCTTGTGTTATTATTAAAATGTACGAAACACATTCATACTTTGAAGTTACTTTATTAAGGTTATATTCTGTCTTGAATTCAAATATAGAAGAGATTGTAAGGAATCACTTATTCTGTAAAGATCATTGAAACGGAACTTACAACACTTCAAATGGAAAAATAATAAAGCACGGGTGGTGAAAACGTTCCCGTGGAAATCCAATATAACCTATGTTACTTAGGGTGAATGTAGCTTTTCAATGGTAAAAGAATTTTTGAAATTGGCATTTTTGAGTTTATTCATTACAAACATGTACCTAATATAGTAGATATAATAAAAGTAGTGCAGACTTATTTAGAAAATGGACCACCGCACCGATTCAAAATGCGGCACCGACCTGGGGAACACTGGTAAGAAACTCAACGGTTTTTTTTAAAATATGTGTTTATTTTGTTGCTACCGCTACCTAAGGCCCGGGTTACACTGATTGGCGTGCACGCGACGTCGTCCACTGTCAGCCACGCACTGGCTGTCTCGTTCGGCGAAACCTGTGGTCCGTACACAAGCCGGCGGTATACTGAATAAATAACCATGATTAGTAGGTGGTAACATGATGAATCGTGGATTTAACGTGTACTGAGCAGGTGTTAAGCATAAAATATCAGGATTAGCGTAATTTATACAATGATTCCTGTTAGTAGCTTGGAATTGTTGGATGAAAATTATGTGTTTCTGGGCAGATGAGTTTTGTTTGAAATACTTCACGCTCATTGAAATACTTCACGCTACAATATGGGGTTCTTCAAGAAGGGCATTAGAAGGTTTCTTCAGGGTCGGCAGCGCGAGTGTGACTCCCCTGGTGTTTCACACGTCCATAGGCTATGGTAACGACTTTCCATCAGGTGCGCCGTGTACTTGTCTGCCACAAAAGTGGTATAAAAATTTAAAAAAAAACACTACAGGAAATATGCAGCCCAGATTGTACTTACTTGGTTGGAGCAGTCTCTGACCAACTATTCTGGTAATTTGTGCCCCCACTTGCATCGCATCCACCTACCTATTTCATCATCACCTTACCATCATTCTTGGTTGCATTCGAGGTTTCCACTCCAGAGCCTGGGGTCCACTTAATCATCCACTAATCAATCAGGAGGTGTATCGACTTCTAGTTGTAGGCCCTGAAAATCTTGGAGAGGGCCTAAAACACTCCCAAACGAATACAAAAGAGAACTCTGAATACGCAACAGTACCTATCAGTAGGTATGTACCAGCAATACCCTTCTTCGCGGCAAGAACGGGACCATAGAAATATATTAGGATAGAACGGCCATACGCAGTGTTAGTGTTCTTCATGTCGCGTGTGGTGACGTTTTCACTGTAAATAAATAATCACGACAGATAAGATATTCTTTTATTTTTCAAATTTAACTCGAAATTTTTATTCTACACTTATAAATAGCACAATATGGTATATTCACGATATTTTTGACGATGTTATTACAAGCTAGTCTTAACAGTACCGAGTCCCTGAGCGTTCGAAAGTTCAGCCCCTCTAGACAAGTGGCAATTCGTTGGCCGAAGTTTGATGGAATAGAAAGACGAATGTATGCGATTTGACGTATATGACAGTCGTAAACAGCCCCTCTAGACAAGTGGCAATTCGCTAGCCGGGTCTGGTCTCATTGGACAGGGATTGACTCAAAAGTTGCCACGCGTTTCCCACTCAAACAGCCGTTCTATCCTAATATATTTCTGTGATGGGGATACTGTGGTCCCTACACTCAAGGGGGTCACCTCGAAACGGGAGATGATACTTAGTCAGCCGACCACCTTGCACCCGATACATTTGAAAACCCGAGATAGAGGATTTACGGCCGATCCTAATATGAGATCTCAATCCAAATATACCAATCTGAAATCAGAATTTCGATCGATTCATTGCTCAAAACGTTCATATAATCGATGGATCGCTTTGACAATCCTTCTTCACTATCGATCCCACATAATTATGGACGTTTTGAGCAACGAATCGATCGAAATTCTGCCCATCTAGACAAGTGGCAATTCGCTAGCTGGCGTTTGGTGGAATAGAATGACGAATGTTTGGGATTTGACGTATATGACAGTCGTTAACGCATGTCGAAATCGTCAAATCCCGTACATTCGTCATTCTATTTCATCAAACGCCGACTAGCGACTTGCCATTTTTGTCTAGAGGGGCAGGTTTCGGATTGGCATATTTGGATTGAGATTGAGCCGTTAGACGTTTCAAGTCCGACATAACAACACAAATAAAAAAGGTAATGTGACATATTCGGAGTTCGAACTGGTTATTTACTTTGACTACTACCTACCTACAGACTAAATACTGAGCATAAGTTGTCACTAATATTGATCAACAATATTTTAATGTATTCAAACTCCAATATTAAAATTTAAAACAGATCGAGATAGCATTCAACAATGAACCTTTCCACACCATATTTACCATGGTGGCACACTTATGATAAGGGGTGAAATGTATTATTTACACTGGGCCTACGGGGAAGGTGGTAGGGGGGAGGGTTGTTCGTTACCCGGTTCAGTGGGCCATAATAACTTCAGGGAATACCCGCCTCTGAGCTACCAACACCCGATCGCGAGGGATGTTCGTGTAATGATTGTGCGTTGTTTTAAAGATAGATACTACTGTACGTAATAATTGAAGCATATTTTGATTTGCAGTGAATGTAAACATGTAGGTACCTAATGATGGTGTGAAAAAAGAAGTGTTAAAGAGTAATTATGCCCGCGGTTTCGTTCGCGTCGTTGTCGGCTATCGCAAGCAATAGCCCATGTCCTTTTCTAAAGTCTAATCTCTGTACCAAATTCAATCAAAATTGGTTCAGTGGTTTCACGTTAAAACATAACATACGGACACATAGATAAGTTATTTTCTTGGGTAAAGAAAAAAACACTAAATTTTTTTTTATAACTTGTAGAAGCATCTGATGCAGCCGTCATGCTGTGGGCCATAGTTGTAATATTTTTGGTGTCTGTTAGGGTGACCCTCTTTCGTGAGACTTTGCCTTTAGCTTACCTTCAAGTGATGAGAAGTTTTATTGTACGTGTGTCGAAGTGGCGAAGGATGAAAATTGTCAAAAAGGAAGCAAATTTTACCTCTTATAGAACGACCATAACAATTTTGTTTGGAATTAAATAACAGCTCTACCACGTATTGCCTTTGCAGAGTAAGCCGGCAGGAATAGGGATATCGGCTTTTGTCATGCCGATTTTAAAAAGAGCTTACATTTTCAGGCTTGATGTTTATAATGCTGAAAAATTTCGAAACTTTGTGTTCCTAGTCAAAGTCAAAAGTCTAAGTATTTATAAATTGCAGCCTATTATGTGTTCTGATGTTACAGTATAAGCTATATTATTGTAAAGTTCCTTAACATCCATTCAGTAGTTTTTACGTGAAAAAGTAACAAACATCCATCCGTTCATCCATGCATCCATCCATCCATCCGTCCATCCATATTTACAAACTTTCGCATTTATAATATTAGTGGGCCGTACCCAGCAGCATTTCTACGCACCCTCTCTACGCGTCTGTACAATAATATGTTGTAATTTTGTCGCTACATCCATCTTGGCGTGCTTACACGCGACTCGCGACACATGTGCCGATTACAGCTCACCTACCCTACTCCACATAGCCACGAGCCATGAGCTTCATCATATTTCATTTCCATTCACTGGCTATCAACTTTTATTAACAACCTGCTTAATATGGCGGGTCGAGGTATTGATGATACCGCTTATAAGCTTCGTAGTAGTTTATTCGTTTCGTTAGGTTATTAGATAAGTTTTTGAAGTATGGAAACTTGGTATTTTTTTTAAATTTAAGACACGTCTTGACTTCACATCGTTTGATAGTAAGATGAAGGCAAAGTCTGAGGAAAGAGGGTCACCATTACAGACACGTGCTCGTGCCCCTGGTGTTGCATACGTCCATATGCCACGGTAACTACTTTCAATCAGGTGGGTCGTGTGTATAAAAAAACTTACCATGTTAACAATGGTGGCACTCAGCTTGACGGCCTCATCAGATGCTTTTTCACGCCCCGGTTAAATGACACGGAACTGTAGGAAGAAGGAAACACGTGACTTCGTTAGGAATTCCAGGTCTTAATGGTGCGATAAAGAAAAGAGTCACCGAACCGCTTAGTTCTTGTTACACCAATCGAGGTTTTATAAGTACCTACTTACTTAAAAATATAACAATGAACCCCTATTTATGTTGGTAACGCCATAAACTGAGAAATGAATAATACTTTTTATATTGTAGAGGAACGAGGTGTGATGTTCCTCCAGCACAAAGGGAGGATCCTCCGACCAGGCAAGATGATCACGCCTGGCGGGCCGCGGCCCAACGATTGTCGTTGGGATGTTGTATAATGCATTGTACCAGCGCAGGAACTTCACTTTCGCGATGCAGGATTTGTATTATCGTAGTAGTTCGGCTTGATGTCGCTAGATGGCGCTGGGTACATGTGGTATCGCCACAATATTATCAGGAATGGTGCCAACAGTGCGGTATGAAAGGAACTTTATCCCACGCACGCTCAAGCTGTGGCATGAACTCCCTGCTGTGGTTTTTCCGAGCGACTACAATATGGGTTTCTTCAAAAAGAGCATTAGAAGGTTTCTTCAGGGTGGGCAGCGCGATTGTGACACCCCTGGTGTTTCACACGTCTATAGGCTACGGTAACCACTATCCATCATGTGGGCTGTGTGCTTGTTTGCCACCTAAGTGGTATAAAAAAAGGATTGTATGAAAGAACATTAAAAAGAAGGTAACAGCACCGGGAACAATATTCCTCGCGTTCGGAGCTACGGGCATCAGCTAGTCTCATATAAATAAGGAGCTGGGAAAATAAACTTGATTTGTTAGGTGAATGTTTCTTGAAGAAAATATTATATAACCTTAGAAGGCGATGATTGAGTGGTTTATTATGTTTTTTGTCGGTTATGTTATCAGATAGGTTCATGTTTGACCTCAATCATTTGTTTCAGGTAGAGTAGTTACTCGCTAATAAAACAGAGGAAAATATTACGTAGGGATATTATACCGTGTACCAGTGTACCTGACAATATCTGTGCGGCTGCTACACAGGAGGCGTGGGTTTGATCCCCGCTCAGTGCAATTATTTGTAAGCATTTTTATGAGTATGGGTCTTTGCAGTGTAAAGACTGGTGGTCCTCGGAGAGCACGTTAAGCCTTCGGTCCCGGCTGCCATACGAACACCTATGGACGTCGTTACGGGTAATTGGGACCCTAAAAGTTCAACAACAGGTCTAACTGCAATGCTTTGATATCGCCTTTCGGTTGTGGAGGTCAAATGGCAGTCGTTTCGCGGAAAATTTCGAAGTTGTGGAGAAACTAGGTGTGATGTTCCTCCAACACAAAGGGAGGATCCTCCGACCAGGCAAGGTGATCACGTCTGGCGGGCCGCGGCCCAACGATTGTCGTTGGGATGTTGTATATGTATTGTACCAGCGCAGGAACTTTACTTTCGCGATGCAGGATTTGTTGTATCGTAGTAGTTCGGCTTGATGTCGCTAGATGGCGCTGGGTACATGTGGTATCGCCACAAAGTTAAGCCAAATCCGCAGTTAGACTGGTAAAGTTGACCCCAGATGAGGTGAAAGCGTCGGATGGGACTAGGATTAACGCGCAGGTGATGAAAAAGGAGAAGAGTAGCTATTCGCTCCTTAGCTGTACCTAAGCGTTACGAATGAGTTGTCGAAATGATCCGTGCATCGAGTAGGTATAAGTGGTCACGATTCTAGACCAGCCTTATGAAAAAAATTATGTTGCATTACATAAAGGGACGACACCTTTTATACTGTTGAAGACTTTTTAAAGAAATATGCATGTCGTTCGTACCACTGCAGAAATGCGCGGTAGCCGCCGCTGTGCCCTTATTGTGACTGCAATATTGTTAGATTTTAAGTAGTTATTGCTATGTATAATTATCTGTGTTTGCATGCCAACATTATGGCGAAATGTGCTTGGACTAGATATAGTTACTATATTTTATGTTACCATCTCTCATTGTACCACATTACACGCTAACGAATAAATAAATTAATGAATGAATGAATTGATATACCCACCATGTAGTATATTTTAACATAAGTAGATTCCTATCTCAAAGAAATTGTTTAATTTAAAATATTTCGGAGATTAATAAAGACACATGTAACTTTATTGTTTCAGGTAATAGGAAAGAAACAGGATTTATCAACTTCAAATACTCGCTAAATGTGTACAAACTCATAAAATGATTTTTTTTGTAGTTTTTAGAAGTCTACATCATTAAAACGATACCTTCTTAAAATTATTTAGTTGCCTTTTGTGAAGAAATCATGAGAATATTACCGTGTAAGGTACGCAGGAAGATGTTCTAAGTGCTGGTAATTATGTGACACGTCGACGGAATGCGAAGTGTTTCTTGTGAATGAAGAAAAACACACCTTAAGGCAGATAGGTGTAGACAGGAAAGGTGTAAAACTTTCATGTAGTTTCGTAGAAATGTGAGATATAGTAACAACAGCAATAAACCGACCGGTAAGTACCGTCCGATATTCTAAGAATTGAATGTCACCGATAATGTCTTTTGTTCAGGATAGGTAAGATTGACAAAATTAAAGTTTAGAAAATAGGATGGGCTGAAATTTTACTTAAGTTTAGGTTTAAAAATAAATTTAATGCTGGTTAATTTCGGAGACATTTGAGTCACAGCCATGAAAAACTTGCTCGTCTTTACTTTCACTAGTCTAACTTATGCTTGTAAGAAACAAAACTTTTAAGTACTTATGACCATACTTCTTCCCTCCGGTAGGCAGACACAACATGTCGCAATTTTCTTCTATCCTACACACTTTACGAATTTCCTCTACTTGCATGAAACTTCAAGAAACTTTGCATGCATGAAACTTTCCTTCAAGTCCGCCGCGCCGGTTTGGAGTGCTTCATCATTAATTTGGTCAGTGTATGTTCTGCGAAGTCGACCCTAACTGGCTAACCTACTTACCTGTGACTATTTTAGTTGACTGAAACATTACGTATCCGTACATAAGGTGGATGACCGAGCTGGCTCGGTAATTTTTTTTTTAGTACATTTTCTTGGGTATTTGCAGTGACTTGGGTATTTGAAAGACTCGCGGCCATCGCTGGCCGCGAGTCTTTCTCGCTCGCTGCGCCGCGCCCGCTCTGCTGTCTCCTTCACGAGCATGACCTGCTCGCAGAAGGAGGCGCTGGCCGCCCACGCATACGCGCAGCGGACCATCGCCGCGAGCAGGGTGGAGAGCGTGAGCACTCTCACCCCCAGGGCCGATACAAGCTCCCGCCTCGGTGTTTCAAACGCCGGACACTCGGTGAGCGTGTGTAGCCCCGAGTCCACGCTTGCGTCGCAGTGAGGGCACTCGGGCGTTGGCTCTATGCCCATCAGATGCAGATGTACATCACAGCTGTAGGAATTCCTCTGCTGAGCTCTGCTATCTGTACAACACTGTAATCATGACTTTATTACAAAACATCGATTTTCCCTTTATCTCCTTAAACTTGTCCTAGTAAAATAAATCTGAGAACTGTTTAATATGAATCTGACTACATATTAAACAGTTGAATGCTATCACCATATGACAAATACTAACAGATTAGATACTACTACTCCATCCAACTGTTCATAACTACAAATGACTATACCTACTAGATAAGTATTCACTACCTCTTAAAGCAATTTGCGTCCGTAATACGAACTGTCACAACATCTGACTACAGGGTTGTCACCACAGAAATATATTAGAATAGAACGGCCATAAGCAGTGTTCATCTAAAAGTTGCGACTTTTTCATTGTGAATAAATACTCATGAGAGATAAGAAATAGCTTTACTTCTCAAGTTTACTTCTATAATTTTATTCTGTAGTTGGAAACAACACAATATCGCATATTCGTGGTATTTTTAACGATGTTATTACAAGCTAGTATTAACAGTACTGAGTAAGCGTTCGAAAGTTCCTGTCTCATAAGGCAGGAATTGTCGAAAAAGTTACCACGCGTTTCTATCTAACATGGCCGTTCTATCCTAATATATATTTCTGTGGCTGTCACTAAAGGTTCGTGTCATCGGCGGGACAGCTACCCCGGTACCCACCCCGGCCCCTCAGGAACTAAACTAGTTATGATTAACAAGCCAAAGTGTCATCCCTTGGGCGCGACGAACACTTTTAATAAGGAACGATTTATTTTGTTTGAAAAGGGGTTGTTTGTAGTTATTAATTGTGGACACTTGTATATTAAATATTGTTAATTATACGTCGTGAATGTACTTAATAAGCAGCCTAATTGACAGCCTGTGCGGTTTGGATGTAGTGAATACGACTGTTACGCAGGTGGCGCGGTTTCGATTCCCGCTTAGTGCAAATATTTGTACGCGTTAGTAAATAGAGTAACGCATTGACCTGGGCACTGGGTATTTCCGTCTCTCAGAGAGCACATTAAGCCGTCGCGTCGGTCTCGGTTGCTATACGTGGCAGTCATCACGGGTGGTTGATATCCTCAAAAGCCCGAATAGTCTTACTACAGAACTTCGGTATCGCGAATTTGGTTGCGGAGGTCAGGTGGCAGTCGCTTCACGGAAAATATTGAAGTTCAGCCACATCATAGTTAGGTTGGTAAGCCGACGTCAAATGAAAAAGGTTCAAATATTCTAATATTCCACAACATTTCTCACAATGCTTACTAGACCCAATGGTAAGCATAGCTTAACCAGCTTGTGTTATGGAGTCTAGAATGCGGATAAACATACTTAGATACATTTTTTGTTGTAAATACATACATAATATACATAGAAACACCTAGACCAATGCAAAAATACATATTCATGCATACAAATATTTGCACTGAGCGGGGATCGAACCCGCGCCTCTTGCGTAGCAGCCTCGTTCACTACCGCCACGCTACAGAAGCTGTCAAAGAATGATGAGTGTACCTAATATACATTTTTGTTGTAGTATGTATGAGGCCTTATTTAAATATTTAAGGGCTGAAAACGGACTCACACAGAAATCGGTTCACTTGCTTATTGAGCGATGCGGTTTCGCAACTGGTTTTCCTACAGGCTTAGGTGGTTGGCGGTCAAACGGCAGTCACATTCGCAAAAGTCATAATAGATAATAAAAAGAAATAAAACCGACTTCATAAACTGAAAAGTATCTAAATAAAATAACTGAATTTACAGATTTACTGTCTGTTAGAAGTCGGTACCAAATTTGTTGGTGGTGCCGAACTACTATGCTGGAATCAATTGAAATACGACCTCGGGTACAAAAAAAAACCACGTTAATCAAATAATAATTCTCAGAGTAATCGGTGTACATACATAAATAAATACCGATTGAATTAAGAACCTCTTTCTTTTTGGAAGTCGGTTAAAGAAGAGTACTTACCTACGAGTAGTAGAGTTTTGGATTGGATGCAAGATGCAATTGGGATTGGAGCTTGGATAAATAAATAAAGTTGGATTTCACCGATGAATAGTAACCGCGTTAGCACATTTTAAGCTACGAATTTATTTTTACATGACCAGGTTATCCGCTCTAAACTTAGTTTTTTGTACATCCACGTTTTATAACAACATTTAGAATCTCCCACTATACATTTTTGTGACAATAGTAACACGAACCCACCGTCAAATCTCCATTGATTTGTGTACGATGAGCTCATGCTGCTTGTCCCTCTTCCCTATATCGCCGTAATCGTATGTACATAATGAAATGAGTGCAATATGCGTCCTCTGTCCTCAGGGACGAAGAATCCGTTGTGGAATATACACACACAGCGGCGAGAAACGGATACGGTAATAAATAATTTATTGAAAATTTTTTCACACGAGTGCAACATTATTTCGAGTTTTTTTTAGTTATGTATTACGCATAGAAACCTTCCTTGATATTTCTAAATGACTGTGAAAACACATCAAACACGTCAAAATTCGTTGCGTAGTTTAAAGATGTTGAGTGTTTTTCACTCAATCACGCATAACCTCTTGTTAAGATTTAAATGAATATTGACTTATAGATAAAACTTCTCCAGTATAAAACTTTTCAACCCGGGAAACGTTCTTGTGGGAAACAGGACAAATGTACTTACCAAGCCAGCAGAGCAACTACTACTACAACAGGCATTATCTATTGGCTATACTTACTTACTTCCAGCGGGGAACGCCGCAGACCGGACGGGTGATCTGCCCTTTTGCGGGGGCCGTTTCACCCAATTCCCCTATCTATTGACTATTCTTTAGTACTAGAATTTAGGACTTTTATTGATATATATCTTAATCATCATGGAGATGCATTTTCCTGATTGTACTCGAGGGCAGGGTGAACTCGGAGATCAGAGTCCGTCTTCCTGCTCTTCCTCCTTCACTTCGCACGATCTTGGACGTCCACAGTGGTGAGAACATTGGCACGTGTACCACACTCCACGACGTCAAGCAAGACGACATCATCTATTGACTATTCTATAGAAAGTAGCATTTTTATAGAAACTAAATTTTATAGAGGCAGTCGTTACAGTTAGTTAGAACCGTAAACAGTCTACAACTGGTCTAACTGCAATGCTTCAATATCGCCAATGGTTTGTGGAGGTTAGATGGTAGTCATTTTATGGACAATATCGAAGTTCAGTCAAACCCACAGTTAGACTCAAAAAAGCGGACCCAGGACTGCGACTGGGATTAACGCTACGATGAAGAACATACCATACCTACTGGTTTTGGTCCCTCCTAATACAGGCATCATTTGCTTACCAGGGAGTCCAAATACTATCGCGTAGCGTAGCGTAATAAGTAAGTTTTAAGTGAATAAATAACATTTTAAATATCAAATCTACCGTATCCAATATTTTATACGTTCTTGTCCCAATCCAGGTCCCACGAGACATGGTCCCGAGCCGCGATCTAGCGTTGATTTATTTGCCGTACCCCGAACTCACTACCCGCCAGTCGCCAGTCGCCACCCCTACCCAACAATGGCACAAGTGTTTACACACTGGTGTCACCGTGTTTATCATTCCATGTTTTTAAGTTGGTAGTACTGTTTGTCTATGCTTTTAAGTTTTTATTGAAGCGGCGATATAGCATAATTGAATTAGTAAGTAGTGACAGCCTCGGTGGCGTAGCGGTAGTGAACACGGCCGCTGCGTAGGATGCGCGGGTTCGATCCCCGGTCAGTGCCAATATGAGTATTTGCATTGATCTGGTCGTGCTTCGGAGAGCAGGTTAAGCCGCCGGTCCCGGTTGTCATACAAACATCTATGGCAGTCGTTACGGGTAGTTGGAGCTCTCAAAAATCCAACAACTGGTCTAGCTGCAATGCTTCGATATCGCCTTTGGGTTGTGGAGGTCAGATGGCAGTCGCTTCACGGAAAATATCGAAGTTTAGCCAAATCCGCAGTTAGACTCCAAGTTGAAAAGCTTCGGATGCGACTGGGATTAACGCAATTAATAGACGGAATACATTTTAAGAAGATACCGTGTACCAAGTTGGTACAAGGTATCTTCTACCAACACGGTTTCTTCTAAAAATGGAGCGATCAATCATTTCGGTGCAGTAGAATAAGGCCACTCTATCTCTTCCTGTGGGTGTCGTAGAAGGTGAGCAAGGGATAGGGCTGTTCTCCAACCGACAGTAAGCATACAGACGGCAATAGGCTCGCCTCCTATTACGTGGGACCGAAAATCATGTGAAATGTGGGTGGTTAATACACCTCTGCTTACCTCTTCAGGGTTTTGCAGGCGGAAGTATATTTATGTAATTATATGTACATTTTTAGACTAATCTTTATGTTTCTTCTCTCATATTCTTTTTATTTCTCTCTCATTCTCTGATTGGACGTATGGAATAAAAAAAAGTAATTTAGTTTGTTGTGATTGATTAGTTACGTAGCCGTATGACCTTGGGAAGTTTGGACCCTATCACAGAAACACCCGTACATTTAAAGACCCATTTATAGATGCAGTATCGAATATTATAGTATCGAAGTTCGAATCGATAGAGAAGTTCTGCAGGTTATCGAACTTTTAGGGCTGCAAAATTCGACTATAAACGTTCGATGGCCGTTGGAGTGAATGAGACTTAGAGTGGAGACTGTGAGAAGGCAAACTGAAGGTGGGACCCTAGCCAGGTGGACTGACGAACTGAAAGTGTAGCTAGGACAGTCTGAATGCGATAGGCTATCTTATTAACTTAGGTTTATTTATTTCATTGATTATTGCTATGGTAGTTCATGGTAAGCATAGAAATCATAATGATAATCAAATCATAAGGACGAAGCGCCAGACCCTCAGCAATCGCAAGACTGAAGTTACGTTGTTAGGTAGTTTTGCCACAGAAAACATGATACTCCTTTGCTCACGAAAATGTGCCAAGGACGCGCTGCGTTTGCTCAGCGTCTGGATAGTGGCCTCCGTGCGTCTCGCGTCTCTCTGTGCATAGAAAAATTGTGTGCAAAGGCCCTGAAGGATATTTAGCGTACACAGGTTTTTGACAAAATCTATATTTATGGCAAACTATTCGAGTTTGCAGTAGGAACTTGTAAATTTAGAATTGAAATTTCTACACTACAAACCCAGTACAAAATATTTAGGTACCAGGTTTCTTATAATTTATTCAAAATCGTTGATGTGACATAAATAGGTGTCATTTTAATCGTAAAAAACAAATTGAACACCCGTGGGATATGCAAATAGTGTTGTATTTCGAATTTATAATTTAAATCTACCGAACTTAGCGAATTTCCTCCCCCAATCTGCACACAATTGACGTCTCGCCCGCGACCCCACGCTTTGTGTGCCCGACGTGAATACGCCGCCTAATCTCGCCCACGTGACCGCCACGCGCGTCTCTCCTGCGTACGACATGTCGTGAATAGTCAGTTTTAAAAACGATTTTCCTTTTTTCACCCGCAAAAATATACGCAACTCTATGGTTCATACCGAAGTGTCAAAATGGAACTGTCAAATTTTGGCGCTTAAATCAGAATAAAATGATCACAGAGTAAAAAGCGTGTCCTTTATCTTAACTGATTGGATAATCTGTGCTCAAACGCTATAGTATTTCGTATCGGAAACAGAAATGTAACTCCCTTAGTCCTGATTAAGTTTTCTGGTGTGGGGCGGGGTGAAGTGCGAAATTACAGTGATTTTTTGACGTCAATATCGGGTTTCTTTTGTATCAAATACAGTTTTAGGTGAAATCCGGCAAAAACGGTCGGATCTAATTATTAGCTTTGTTCCCGATTCATGGGGTCCGATTGTTGGTAAAATAAGTGGTATATATTTTGGTTAACGAATTTATATGTGATTTTTGGATTAAACGTATTGTGTTCCCCTTATATTGGATCTGTAAGCTTAGTTTCATGATTAAGAGTTGAAAAACCGGCTCATGTTAGGAACGAAGAGAAGTCTGCAGTAACTAGTTTTACTTAGGTACCTACCTACTCTACAAATTTACCCATAATTTGTAGTTAAAAAGTGAGTTCGGGAAGTCTGTTTCATTTTATCATTAAAATTTAAGGACTATCTCTTTTATTGCTGTAGATATCAGGATGGAGATACTTAGGCCTTGTCTTCAATCGATAGTGGCCTGGCAGGTGCTCTCTATGTTGCGACCGTGTGAAAACTTAATTGCCGAAATATGGATATTAATCCATCTCTTCTTACGTCCCACTGTCAAGGATATAAACACGTAATACGTAGATATCTATACGTATAAAAGAGAACACATCATTCTCTCTTGTCGTATATAATTACGAATATTTAAAAAAAATAGCACATCTGTATCTAAGGGGCTAGCCGACTTGCCAAATATTATAACAGTTTGACCCTTGCATATAAATGAGGTATTTCTCGCGCTCCAAGGGTTGCCACCTGATCACGTATTCATGGGGTGATCAGCGACGCCATAGATACATTCAGCTAGGAATAAAAGACGAACATTATTGCTTAGAATTTTTTCACATAAAAAAAGTTGAAAGAAAACAACTTTTAACGAAATCTATTGCGATTTGAATTAATTTTTCGTGCTAAATATTTAAATCGAATAAAGGGGAAAGAATTGAATCGGTCTAGACGGGGTTTGAACCCGCGATCTTTACCTTACAAGGGCAATGCTTTGACCACTAAGCTGGATCACTGGTTCGAAACCCGCCTAGACCGATTAAATTTTTTCTCCTTTATTCGACTTTTGCGATTTATTTGTAAGCTTGTTATTTAAACCTAGCCCAAGGTTTCGACTTCGACGGTTTCGGTTCAGCAGTCATGGTCGAGGGATAAATATCATAAAATAATCCATACTACAGTCTGTTTGTCCGTCGTTCACGGCTAAACCTCTGAATTGATTTTGATGAAATTTGGTACAGGGTTAGATTAGGCCTTGAGAAAGGACATAGGCTATGTTTGGTCGCGATAACCAACATCCACGCGGGCGGAGCCACAGGCAAAAGCTAGTATCAAATAAATTGCGAAAGAATCTTTTTCAAAGTTATTTTATTTCAATTAGTGATTTTTTTTTCAATCATAAAAAAGCCGAAGATAAAAATATTGGCATAGTGACAGTGATCCCCGGTTCGATGACCATTACAGGCGAAGTAGTAATGAGTTTTCTCTTTTATGTAATTTTCAGTAGTAATGGAAATAGGCTCGTACACCTAAAATAGACCTCTCTAAGGCCTCGTCATCCTTAGAGCCTCTTTTCAACTGGTCTAACCATTTCAGAAATTGACCAACTCAAGCAGTAGGACACGTATATAAAGTACTTATACATTTTATTTTTACTTACATAAGTAACGTTACCGTACCTTAAAATGATATTATTTTAGTATCACAGATAAATATTTCAATTTGATATCTTTGTATTAATTAATCTTCTACGTCATTTTCTTTTCTCTATTTATAATAAGTGTTAACGGTAGATAAATTTATCTAATTAATTTATTAATTTCATTATTAAACGAATCATTATAATCTCATTATTAATTAGCTAGTAATTTCACACGAGTAACTAAACGCTTCCACATCAAATTAAAACTATATCTTTGTGAGCAAACTGTATATGATAGATAGTCATTAAATTGATTAAACGAAAATTAAAATAATGATTTCTTGATTACGATTTTAACTGGTTTGATACTGTATTTCTACTAATTGGATTGTTAAAATCAATTTTACGTTAAGAATCGGCTATAAAATATTATATTGATGTACACCATCAAATTTGTGATGTAGGCACCAATGAATGTCTTCCGCTATCTACTTCACCATTAAACTCTAGCAGATGAGGTGAAAGGCCAATCTAGGTATGGAAGAAATAGAAAGATGAGGTTGTTAATCAATTTAATATTAACAACTGTAATCAGTTATGAAGTTATTATGTTATTTTGGAATGCCATATAAGTCTTGGTGGATAACAGCATTCTTGAGTTCAATCTAAATCTATATGTCGCCGCCAACTAGTTTAATCAACCGTCCAATTAACTGCCTAGGCAGTTAACTAAACGGCGCCATTCAATTAAAGGCCTAAATGATATTCAGCCTTCTCGTTTATTACATTGCCGCATTCCATTAGTCCGCGACTCGCTGTCAGAGTTACTCGGTTTTTTTTTTCTTTTGTTTTAATTATTTTTATCTGCAAATTTTTTCTTTTTTTTTTCTCTTTTCATATTAAGAACGAATGTCGGCTGCACCGGTACACGGTAAAGTTAGTATAACTTATGTTTGTACCGTTTAATTATAGAGTTAAGTTATACATGTATTTTTTTTTATATAAATAAAAAAAAAAACATCATTTAATAACCTGGCCGGCTAATGTTTAGGCCAATCGTAAGATGGGACACTACCTCGAAATAAGATAGAAAATTACATACCGCACGCTTAGAATTAAAGTGGCCTAATTCAAAATAAGTCTAAAATGAGTTACATACACTTGCAGGACTATTACGACGCCATCTATGACGTGACGTTAAGAAACTAAACCAAAAGTAGTGTTATCTCGCTTTTATAAACTTTCGGTCTCTTTCACACTCGTGTCCTTGTTCTCCTCATTTGACATAACACTGACACATTCAGTGTTCGTTCAACCATTTCAAACTAAACACTATCTCATTTAATTTAAAAGTGACTTATTAGTTTTAAGGTTAGTTTAAGAGTGATATGTAAGGTAAGTTTTATGCACGTTTTTTGAAATATCTTGACCCTTTATGCAATGAGACTTTTTAGTACTAAACTTGTTACAAAGTTATAAAACGTTTTCAGTTTTAAGTCTATTCAAAACTAAAAAACAATAATGTTTGGTGGCCATAGTAGTAATTAGGTCTATTTGTTAATAAAAATGAAGTCAAAATTATTTGTATTCGTGTACAACTTAGTGTCAAGTCTATTTATTATAAATATCGATAAAAAAAATTGAGTCCTATTTAGTAAAGAGTCTGTACTTTATTATTACTAATGCATATTTTGCTTATAAATTAATTTGCGATGTTGTTGTGTTCAGAGTTGGGTCATATTAAAACTAAATAGTTAACAGTTTATTTTGGTTTTGGACTTATTTACGTTTTCTTTTATAGAATGTCTTCGAGGTCACGAAAAATTATTGATTTAATTCAGACTGAAAATAATGATAGTCCTTCTCAAAATCTAGACGACCAGGTAAGTAATCATTAAATTATAGGTTATTCATCTATGGTTACCAGAAATTTATGAATTTCCCATAATATATAATATGATTGTTTGCAGGCAGGCACTGCATCTAATGAGGTAGAAAAACCCAGCAATCGTCAAACTCAGAGTATTGATGTCCAGGTAAGTACTTTCTGTATATTTTATAGTTTTTTTAACGTAATATTTTTTTTGCAAATCTAAATCAATCTTTTACTACCTTACCTTTATTTATGTTATGCAAAAGTGTATATATATTATATATAACGTGTATTTATAATTTATTTACATTTCTAATTTACTTTCAGATGCTATGTGATGTTAAAAATATACCTGAAAACCAAAAATATTTAAATGCAGCAGCGTATTTTGAAGCCAATGGCAGCCGTAAGAGGACAATCATCTGTAGATTATCGCGTTTTACCTATTAATCCTGAAGAAAGCGACGCAGATTTATGCAGAGTAAATGATTCATTTTCACCTATTTATCGTTCGAGTTCTAGTAGTAATTCTTCTTCAACATCAAGCAATCCTGACGACAAAGAAAATACTACTCCTGAGCCATCATTTCAAGAAACAAGTAGTGAAAACCAACATAATTCAATGCGAGCTTCAACTTCAGCAACGGATTCAGCAATTGTTACTAAGAATAAAGGTAGAAAACGCACTAGACAACCGGAAAACTGGAAACAAAACTTATATTAAGGTTTTTTATGAAACCTTTGTGTGGAAATGATTCGATATTTCCAATGGATATTTCTAATTTGGTAAACCATAAAATAATAAAAGAAGCCCATTATGGAACTGATTTAAACCAAAGCTTATTAATTAAGAATATTGTGATACAGATTATATCATGCCTATTGTTTATTATATTTGATTTTTCAGGTCTAGTAATGTTACTAGAACTGAAAAATAATTACTTATGTCAGTAAAAACAATTTTAATATATTGTGGAGTACATTATACACTTTTTGTTTAATGTTGATTTTATTTTTCCATTAAAAGAGACCATACTGAAAAAAAACTGTTATCATTTTTAGTAATACTTTGTCTTATACCTAAAATTGACAGTCATTAAGTATACGCGTTTACTATTAAAATGGCTCAAAATAAATTGAGTCACTATACTTTTTGACAAATAACCCACCGTTTACTATTAAAAAGACCTAAAACTACAATTACATTTTCAACAGCCAGTAAAATAGAAAATAAATAATATATAATAAAAAAAATACTACATCTTAAACTTTGATTATTATAGTATTATAAACGCCAAAGTAAAACTTCACAATTACCATCCTGCGGCATTTATAACAAAATAAACTACCCATGTTCTAATTGTAAATTGTTTTTTTCAATTTACCAAAAAAGAGGTTTTTTGATTTCGGTCATTTTAATACTAAGCGTGCGATACATACATTACATGCATATACTTACAACTGTAAATCCCTGAGGATAGACAGAGATGTATTCACAGAAAATTGCTGATAGGTTTATTGTGATAGCTGCGCAGCCAGAAGGCTAATGCGGGAGCGGAGCGAATTACAAAAAGAAATAATTTTTTTTTTACTGAAATTTAAATACCTTAATACCATGTTTAAGATCATTTTGACACTTTGTAGTCAAGATATTTTTGTCGTTGACTGTACCGAGCAAAACGGGGTGAATAGAGATTAATGGGTGAATAGAAAACAGTCGCACAGATGCCTCATCCATCTACTATTATTTCGTACTTTTCAAAGCTAGTAGGTACTTGGCGAAACGAAATTAGGATAATCTAAGTATGATTGGGGCCCTGTTGTTTGAACGGGGCCCGCCTTTCTCTGTGCCGATAGTGAATCCATTGAATTATTTATTTCTCATAATATTTAAATCTGTTTAACCTTTTAATGGCTTTTATCTGTTCATGATAACGTCGTAATTAATAAGCGACTTTGAGGTAGGATACAACGGTATTTTTGTCCAATTCAGCAGTCCGACTGGGGAAGCACCTCCGATCTACAGAATACCGCGGCCATAATAACCTCGTGTTGTGTTCCCGGCGGTGAGTAGGGGAGCCAGAGCTCACTGGAGAGTTTTTGTGCTGTCAGAAGGAAGAACAAAGGCTATTCCTGCTTTGTCTTCTTCACTGATGGCACAGTCATTCTCTGCGTGTTTGCACACGTCTATAGGCCACGCTAACCACTTTCCTGCAAGTGAGCCGTTTGCGTGTCTCCTAAGTGAAAAAAAGTGATTTATTTGAGATTTTTCGTGAAAGAGCTTATATCATAAGCGTGGCTCTCAATCTAGTTTATTATGCACCATGCGATTCATTGGGAAGCTGGTACGAATTGGTTGATGGGGACGAAAAAGGCTCGATTGAACGGCAATTAGAGCCGCGAATTGGCAAATAAAAGGTGGGACGCTCTAATGTAAGGTAATGTCGATGCAACTTATGTGAATGACTGTATCCTGAACCAACACATCATGCTCACTGTAAAAATGTAACGATATATATTGACAGCCAATCAGAATCGATATCACGTCATCTAGAGCCGCTGTGATTGGTCGACGACAACTGCTACGAAAGATGCACGCTACCAACCAGATGCATTCGTCTAAGGACACGGCACTGAAGCACATTGATTTGATTGTAACTTTATATTTTGTACTTTGGCTATTGTACTAATAGTATTAAAAGCATGTATTTTGAAACGCGCATTTAAATCATTTATCAACTGCTGCTGACCCTGAAAAACGCCGAGCCCATCCAGTTCTACGCCTGCACAGGTAAGGCTATGATGCCTTGAGATTAATAATATATGATATTCTTAAATACAATATAACCTCTCAATATCATATATTGTTTTATAATAATAACTTTTTTATATTTTTATCTATTTCCCGCAAGATATTGCAAAAAAACTATTAGAATTTAGAACTACATTTTAAAAATCGAATTATACATCATCTGTTCTCAGCCCTAATCCACTTTCTATTTCATTTGAACTCTAAACGGAACTCGTGTGAAGAGCGTTATAAAAATTATCGGGTACAGTATCCTCACAGCTGAAGTGCACTTAACAATATTTTGGCCGGGAGCGAGAAGCGCCCACTGTGCAAAGTTTGCCGAGCGTTTTGCGCGTTTGTCGAGAGCATCCCAGTGGGCGGCCTTTGTTTCTGCGATGTAACAAAAAATATGTAACAAGCGAATCTAACAGATTCTACCTACGTTGGGGGTGCAAAAGGGGTAGAATTTTAAAGTTACTATTTTGTTTTTGGACTGCCTTCGTAGAGAGTGGGCTTGCATTGGATGAAGTTTTAGGTTCAATTCTCGGGCAATGTGTAAGGTAATTAAGTTTTTATGTAAAGAAATTCTCATTAGTAATAAAAAGGGAGAAAATTTTCAAAACGGAAGTCAGTGGAAAAGACCCGTCTCTAGTTTGTCATGCACCATGCGAGCGATTAGGAAGCCGGCAGGAATCGGGTTTAAGGGACCCTTCACCGCTGATAGTGGTATTAAAAAGAGTTTATGGGATATATATTTAGAGGGTTAGTTGTCGAAGCCAATAGAGTGTATATGAAGCCCTACCAAGATCTACGTTTCTCAGGCCAACCTCACCGGCTAGCCAGTGCTCTGATCTGGCGAGGCTCTGGCTTAGGGTTCGGAGGTCAAATCCTCTAAAGCCACGATAGGCCAAATCAAGAGAAAGAATAGCAGACCAGGCTCCAAAGTTTAAGTTTTCCAGTAAGTTGCTGCTACGCTGTGAAGATGATGGCTTTTCTCAGCTGATCACTTTTACCTTTTATCATCATTATAATCATCCAAATTTGTTTATGATGTATGTGTTATACTAGATCCCATAACAAAAGCTAGGTACTGTTTATACTGTAGATTGATGGCACTTGGTGGAATCTATTACACATATTACATAGTTAGGTTATAACCTTAGATAATGCCGTGAGGGGAAACCGGTCAGGTTCAAAATAAAAATAAACTGTAAAAAGGTACTAGTGATTTTTTATTCAAAAAGCTAGGTAAGCTATACTTATTTTGGGCCTATATAGCGCTGAGTAGAATGTCGTAGATTTTTTAAATCCTTGCGTTAATCCCGGTGGCTTCGGAGATCTTAACCTCGGAACCCGGGGTCGGTCGGGTACACCGTCCATCTGTTACAATATTTCAAACAATTTTTTAACTAATACACCCTAAATATTAGTAGGACACCGCCCGGAGCGTCAGCATATTGGCACCACGAGCCACTCGATGCGCAAGCGCAGCGCCCAGCTGTTAGCTGCAGTTCGCCATTTTATAACAGTAGGTGACCACTTAACTGTGCAATGTTGTATACACTACGCTGTAGAGCAATCTTAGAGAGTACTCTAGTATAATTTTTGTAAATGGATGATTTAAAATTGATTTATAAGGGCGAGGAATCGATTTTTAGGGGTGTGGATTCGATCTTTAAGGGGGCGTAAATTTGTGGACAGTTGGAATTATTTTACATATATGTACCTAATAATTCCAACTGTCCATTAATTAGGTAATTAGAATTATTTTATATTTAGGTACATATATGTAAAATAATTCCAACTGTCGACTAATTTACGCCCGCTTAATGATCGAATCCACACTCCGAAAAATCAATTTCTCGCCCTTAAATAGTACAACGAAATATACATTTACCATCTCCACCGATGTCATAGTATACTATGACATCGGTGGAGATGGTAAATGTACATTTCGTTGATTCTTATTACACAGTCATTACGGGTAGTTGGGGCCCTCAAAAATCCAACAACTGGTTTAACCGCAATGCTTCTATATCGCCTTTGGGTAGTGGAGGTCTCCATGGAAGCTTCACGGAAAATATCGAAGTTTAGCCAAATCCGGAGATAGTCTGGTCAAGCGGACTCCAGATTTCAAGCTGAAAGCTCCGGATGCGACTGGATTTAACGCTATGAAGAAGAAAAAGAACATGTAGGGTATGTGGATATTGTGTGAAATTCATAGAACACACGTTCATATTCCAGCTGCGTGCGGCGCGCGTTCCTCGCAACTCTCTGAATAGATTATGAAGTCATAAAGGAGATTATTTCGTTGATGTTGTAAATAACTGGCGACTTATCTTTTTAATATTTCCTAGTTTGGTAAGGAAAAGTATTATTTTATTTATTGGTAGTTTGTTCTAAATCTAAAGTATGCAATGCAATATTTTAAAATCCCGATCTGGATTATTGAAACCTATAGGGTATGTGATACGTGTGAAATTCATAGAACGCACCTACGCTCATATTTCAGCTTGTCTAAAAGATCACATTGAGCGATTCCGCTAAACACGAATAACTTTATGAATTTTCAGTAAAAATCTCAATGGATTCATATAAATTTCCTAAAATGGTCGCTCATGTGAGCAGAATCACAACAATTCATTTACAAAGCAGATTCTAATTGCGTGTAAATTTTGCCGCATGACATAATATTACCATAATACGATTCAAATAAAGTGACATTTTTAGACCTACAGAACAACGCTCAGTTGTGAATCGACGCTCAAAATGACATTAGAACTGTCATCTAGAATACAATCTATACTTAGATCTAGTTATAAATCGAGGTTAAACACTGAGTATTGTTATAGAATACGGGTTTTAGACTATTCAACGAAACGTTTTCTTTACTTAGCAAAGCCTAAGGTCCTATTCAAGAATGCCACTCTGCCTTTACCTAGTAAAAGATTGTATACACATTGACAAGTTTGACAGGTTGTCTGTCAATGTCTATACAATTTTTGCTTAAATGAATCGCGGTTCAGCTGAGTGAAATTCTAGAACATGGGCCTGGTGTGGTTTTTTAAATGTATAAAGTCAGTAGGACGCTTTTATGTCAATTTTATTTAAATTATTTTTTAAAGACGAATTGTCTCTCCCTATAATCTTTTCATTGGCAACGATTTGTACCACAACACTAATAAGTACATTAAGTAAGCCAGATTACCGTTTGTCCTGCCATTAGTGCGAAGAGGCTAATTATTGTAATGCAGTGCACAAAACACTACCCCTGGTGAGATGGGGTCTCGTGCGGCGCGCGTTCCTCGCTACTTTCTGAATACAATGGTTATAGATTATGACAGCAGAAAGGAGATTATTAAGTTGGTTTTGTAGATAACTGGCGACTTATCTTTTTGATATCAGTTTGGTAAGGAAAAGTAATATTTTGTTTATTTGTAGTTTGTTCTAAATCTAAAGTATGCAATGCAATATTTTAAAAAAACAGAGCTGGATTATTGAAACCAAATTCTGCTGTGCTGGATTAGTTTCGATATCGAAAATTCCACGGTATGCCCAATATAACCGACTGTCCAATGTGCAAAAGATTCTAGATTGAAAAGATTGGTAATTCGACAGATTCCCAACTCGATAGATTTACCGTGCGTAATTAGTAGTCTTAATGTTTGAGAACCTATAAAATATGCTCTTTTAAAACGGAAGAAACCCAGTGTATTTCTTGAAGGTGTTTTGTGCTTATTTGTTGAGTGACACAATATTAACCTCTGTGAGGCATCGAGATCCAACCTATTTTTGTCACCAGATCATTATTCTATTCTCTATATGAATTCGAAATAGTACGTTTACAAATCGGCAACAAGCTAGGGCGTGGCGGAACCCCGCAGAGCGCGTATGTCGCCGTGTTGCAAACACAAAAAAATTATAATTCTAAGCTATTGTGTTGGCAACCCCGATGACAGGTCGCAGTTGGACACATGTTTGAGGCATTTTGGGGCAATTCCTTCGTCTAATGGGCGGTGTTTTAGTGTTCGCCATAGATTTATGGGGTAGGGTCGTACCCCAAGTTGGGTTTAACACAGTTAGTGGCGAAATTACCTATGATATTGTGAGTGTGATGAGGTATTTTGGTGTTAATGAGTTTTTGGTTGTTAAAGTAAATGTTGGTAACCAAATCGAGGAATATGGTAGTAACTATAGTAAGTTGCAATAACTTCCAGCTTCAGACCGGTGTGATCCAGGCCCAGCAAGACCACTGTACCATACGAATTTACTTAATTTTAAACACTATCTTAATTTCTTCTAAATGCGGTACCATTGCGCCCACAAATTGGTACATCTAAACCAATGGACGAGCCTCTATCGCAAACTTCCCGTCAAAGGCCAGACAGCTTTTGGAAAATTTGGCATCCCTAACAATAAAAACAAAAAGTGGGCCACAGATCAACGGGGAAATCTGGTCAATTAAAACTGTCCCTTGTCTGTACCCTTATTAATCAACTCATATTATAATGGACGGAAGACCCTGCATCCTGTGATACAGTTTTTAACTAGTACAGGACGCAGGAGATCTTTACGACTGCTAAACAACTTGCAAAAATTGTACCTACCTACTTATGTTAAACGGTGAAAAACAAATTGTAATTCTTTAATAAGATTAATAAATAAATAAATCTCCGTATCTTCCGTTTTGTAGTAAAAATAGTGTTTCCAGTAAATTTCCACTATTTAAAAAATAAAATTGATTAATAGTTGGTCATTTCTCATATTGTTGGAATAAATATAATAAAATAAACTGTGGGAATATTTAGTAATTGGTTAACTTTTATTACGAACATAATAAATTAAAAATTATGAAGCACCAATTTACGACTTTTAGATCACAAGACAATTAATATAAATCACAACTGTAATTCAATAACCATATTTAATCTTTGTAACAGTTCTTGCTTAATTTTGGTTCTAAATTTGAAAAAATACTTTTTCAAATTTAGAACAGTGGGAATTTATTTCGAAACTTTACTCGTTTCGTTTAATCAAGTAAGGTCAATAAAAAACAGTGAGTGTACCTGTCATGCAGGTAGTGAATGAGTGAATGAACGATCATCGACGATCATCAATCAGTCAATCGACGATTTATTTCTGTGATTGACGCATAGACACTGGCATGCAAATGAACTAGGCGTTCGTTACAACGGTAGGGAAGTAAAAAAAAATAGTTAAGCTCTATGAGTGTTCCGTATATTTAACTTTAATTCCAAATATGAAGAGTGCAATGATCTGGTTTAGCGCAATTAGGTTTACCTATGTCCTAAAACCTGCATATTTATGGTAGCTCCAGAAAAAAAAAATTCTATTGTTTAAATTACTTAAACTTTTTTGAATTTCCTCGATATTCGATACTCCTTATGATGTTTTCAACTACTAGGCCAGCCATTTTCGAAATATTTCTGATCTCTTTTCTGTATCCGCAACTTGAGAAGCACACCTTCTATCACAACACAGCCCTTTTAAATCACATAAAAGTAATTTAAGTAATTAAAAAAAATAGAGATATACATATATAGACTTAAAACGCATTTGCGTTATAATGCGTTATAATTCTATGGATATATAATTATATTTTTCTGGAGCCGCCATGAGTAGAGATTGGACCTCCCTCTTCATCCTTGAATTTTAGGTTAAGTAGGTACTCAAAACTTTGTTCTCTCGAATACAAAGATATTCACGTCACAATAATCGCTTATTACCACATTTCCTCAAATCGGCTGTGCAATTTAAAACAAAACAAAAATGTCTTTGTTTTTCGTAGGTTGCGACACCGATTGCTGATGTTTCGAAAAAAAGGCAGGTCATACAGGGCCATCAGGAAACTATAAAACAAACAGTATGCATATTATTTTCTTTGGTAAAGAGTGTCACTAATCGACATCAAAGCGCATACGTACCATTTTCGTTTCGCAAATTGCCATACGGACCTCTGAAACATCCACCAAAGATTAAGTGACGAAGCCATTATTCAAATTTAAATGCCTCTTTTCTAAATTTAGTATCGCATAAAGTCAACAAGCACCCTTGCTGTGATACGTGCAGCATTAAGCCTTATCTATGCACGTCAAAGAGAACTGCACCCTTCGAGCGCTATCACGATACTGCCAGATTTTGTAACAATAACCACCCTTCTATTGGTTTATCTTTTCGCGAATCAGGGGGGTAGTCTCGGCTCCTATTTAAAATTTCGATTTTTTTCCTGTTTGTTTTTTAATTTGATCTGGCCAGTGACATGCGTTTACATTGCTTAGTCACAATAAAGATTGCACACCTAAAATATACTTACCAACTGATTTTATAGCTGCTTTGGAGCGAAACATTTTGGGCACAATTTTGATCAAATCGTTCTCAAAATCTTTCGCTAAGATTTTGAGCACAATTTTCATTAAAATCTTTTGCTCCAAGACGAAAATAAAATAAGCTGGTATGAACTATAGAGAAGGGGATGGAGGGCGGGGAATGGGGGGATTATGGATGTTTCTGTACAGACATTAGCCTCAGTAGTTTATTGGTTAAGGAGTCAGCCTTACGACGAGAAGTTCTGTGTTCGAATCGTAGTTATTAAACTATCAATATGAACCTACTCCTAACGCAATTTAGCTTACTGGAGGGGTTAGCAGGAAAATTAGTAGATTTGATTAGGTACTAATAGCAGAGTGTTTCAGACAATAAAAATGTGTATGAATATGAAATCACTTTTAATTAAGTACATAACCTAGTAATAAAATATTTTTTTTTACCGTGGTCCAGTTATCACTCACATCGTCAATTAAATGACAAAGAATTCTTCTAATTATTCACTAGTAAAATCATACAACACATTGAGAAAAAAAAACCTGTTATTCAAATTAGTGTATCACCCTGGTGTGACTACAAGTCCGTACTCTAGATAACGCGTGCATTGTTATAGAGAATTTGGATTCTCCAGATGACGACCTACCTTGTGTGTTGTAATAATGTTATTCCTTCATATAATGTTAGACATTGGAGTAACTATTCTAGGGGACCTAGGTGACCCCCACCCAGTAGTAATGCTGTCGACTGTAACCTTCCTACGAATTTATTATGATTGTGTTAGGAACACAGGTAGGTATTTAGTTTTATTAAAGAGGGTTCCAGTAATGTGCGAGTCAGGAACCGTCTTCCAAATACTTGTCACACTATTCTATCTTACTAATTTTGTTAAGTGTGAAAGTTTGTGAAGACGGTTTAAATGTTTGTTACTTAATCAGGTTCAAACGGCAAAACAGGTTTGGCTAAAATTTGGTTCAGGAATCCACATTGATATCCATAGTTATAAATGCGAAAATAAATAGTTAGAAATGCGAAAGTAACTCTGTCTGTTTGTATGTTACGCTTTCACGCATAAACCACACAACCAATTTTGATGAAATTTGGTATATTAGACCTTGAGGAAGGACATAGGTTATGGTTGGTTGCGATAACCGACATCCACGTGGGCAAAAGTCCGTAGATTACATTATTATTTTTATCTCTTTTATTTTTTTTGCTATTAACTGTAATCTCTGGAATAGCTTCCCATGAGTTGGGGGAACGCGATCAAAATTTTACAAGTGCCACAGGCAATACTTGGTTTCCTAATAAAATTGGATATTTTCCTGTTTAGCTGAACTTATTAAATAAAGAATTAAAAAAAACAGGTAAAACAATTATAACAGTTGTAATAGTAAATGTTTTGACTATTAAATATTATAACGTCACAAATAAACTTTTCATACAGTTTTCTTTATAACTTACCCTTTTGACGTTTAGTAAAAAGTAACTAATTTGACTAGTCAGTTAAAAACCCAATTATGATGTCTAAAGGTACATCTATTATAATTTCATAATTCTATTGGGTATTCGCGATCACCAATATTTACCAAATTAATCGTCCATTCACCACATTAAAATCCTCTCTTTAATCGTCAACAGATAGCCATAATCGAATCTAGTTCATCCCTCACCATACGGCGTGTAAGGGGTCCTTGTGCCCCCCGGGGGTCCCAAGTGTGTGGTCACAACTGTTGCGATACCGATATGTTTTGGATTATCTTGTGTACAACTGGCCTGTTACCAGTTTACTGAAGTGGAGTTTTGATGGATGTGAAGACTCGTTGACATTATGTTAACTAACAAATTGAAGCATTGTTGCTAAAGATGAATATAATCTGTGGAGATAATGTGATAAATAAAAACAATTACTAAACGTAGAGCGTGGATAGATTAACGTTAAGCTAAGCTAAAACTACAAGGGTTACAAACTTGAAATAAGAATTCGAACTTGAAATAAGAATTCAAACTTGAAATAAGAATTCAAACTTCGAAGCCGTACGTGATCGATACACTGAGGCAGGATTTATGGAAAATAACTACTTTATTTACAATACACAATCTTCTAATAAATATAAAATTCTCGTGTCACATTGTTCGTTCCCATACACCTCCGAAACGGCTCGACCGATTCTTATGATTTTTTTATGCATATTCAGTAAGTCTGAGAATCGGCTACTATGTATCCCTAAGAGACAAGGGGTGTCCACTCCAAAAACACATATTTTTTTGGATACATTTTTTATTTTTATTTTTTTATTATGTGGCATTAAAAATACATATATAACCCTAAATTTTCACTCTTCTATCACCAACCCCTGCTTTTTAATAGTCATTATTTACATGGCAAAAAACGTTTGCCGGGTCAGCTAGTATTACAATATACAAGTTAGTAGATGGTTAGTAGCACGAAGACATTCTCTTCTAGTCAAAAATAAATGTACAATGTTTTAATAGTACATTTATGGTGCAAGTGTGCAAAGTTGGTGATTACCGCTGAGGCGCCATTAAAACCCGAGCCGCAGAGGGTCTTCAGAGAGCCGAGGACGGTGATCATCAATACACACGTTTATCATACGATGTCTTTCAATATTTTTGTGAATAAAATAATACTGAAATATATATTTACCCTTGCAGTTTTCAAATAGTAAACTTTTCATAACGTTAAGGGCTTCACATCAATCACATCATATATCGGACGTTGTATAACATAAATCATTTACAACTTGTAAGACGTACTGAAGCAAAATTTAACTTTTTTTACACGATTTTATAATCAAGTGTTCGTGCAGAATATAACAAAAGAATGTCTAGTTCCATTCTATCTCTTCCGTAATTTTTTCCACTCCAGACTCGTGTCCATACTATTTTACCACACTAGTGTGGCGATGGTAGAAACCTGTTACTCGTGGTCATACCACTGGTGTGACAATGGTGTAATACATGTTGCTTGTGGTCACACTGGTGAGATAATGGTGTAATACATGTTGCTTGTGGTCACACTGGTGTGACAAAGGTGTAATACATGTTGCTTGTGGTCACACTGGTGTGACCATGGTGTAATACATGTTGCTTGTGGTGACACTGGTGTGACAATGGTGTAATACATGTGGCTTGTGGTTACACTGGTGTGACAATGGTGAATACAATGTTGCTTCTGGTCAGACTGGTGTGACAATGGTGTAATACATGTTGATTGTGGTCATACTGGTGTGACGATGGTATACTGACTTGTTCAAACCTATTACATAATTATTGATCCCTTTGCCCTATTTTGGACTATTTTCCACAAGATGTTGTTTTGACTTTAGGCTAGAATGATTTATGTTTGGCGCCGTAGCCAACTAGACTACACCACTGAAGGAGATTGGTCAAGAAAGTCCTAAAACTAGTAAGTATACCAAGTTTTATCGAAAATCAATGAAAAATATAACCAATATATGCAAGCACAAACAGACATTAACTAAAAAAGATAAAAGCAAATTGACTAGAGGCGTTTCGTTAACTTCCTTCCTTTCTTCCTTTCTTTGTCGCACCATTAAGACCTGGAACTCCTTGTCAGCTCACGTGTTTCCTTCTTCCTACAGTCCCGGGTCCTTTAAGCGGGACGTGAAAAAACATCTGATGAGGCCGTCAAGCTGAGTGCCACCATTGTTAACATGGTGCGTGTATGTAATGGTGACCCTCTTTTCTGAGACTTTGCCTTCAGCTTACCATCAGGCGAGGTGAAGTCAAATTGACGGGTCCTACATAAAAAAAATTAACCCGAATAAAAATTCTATTTTACGTATTACCTATGCTGCTTTTCTTTTTATACGAGTGCAAATCCTGATTGCATCTAAAGTTTGCACTTTGGAGTTCATAGCCTTCTCTCCTACAGTATGGATTATTTTGACTTCTACAGGAGCGACCGCCATCTGACACCCCAGCTCCTTCTAGTGGTAAACTTCCACCAGAAACTCGTCCGTCATTCAGCAGTACCGGTACCGGCTTGCAGGTGATATCGGATTGAACCCGGAGATCTCAGTGACGCCCTAAACAGGATGGAAAAAAAATATTGGGCCTTGCAGGAAAACTATCTTAAATTCTTAAGTTGGCTCATTTTACTTAAAGGAGACGTATCTTTATTTTTAAAAAGAAACATAACTGCATTCAACATTTTTCTAAAACTCGCTTGGCTTACCCGGGACTCGAACCAACTAAAACCCTGTAACATCCTGTATTTTTATTAATGGATAGTGTCAATCATAAGGATCAAATCTCTCTAATAAACATGGTACATTAAAGTAAACGAAATCCCGGAAATCTAAACTTATAAATTCAATTTCACAAAATAGGTTGATATAAGGTTGTTTCCCTCCAGGGCCCGACTTATTTTCCACACTGTATATATCTTTTAAAAAAATAATAATAATAATAGCTACCGAAATTATCGAAATTACTAATATTCCCTCTAACCCCTCCAACTAAGCTAAATTGCTTGTGCTAGGAGTGGGTTCACGTCACTCTTCTTCTTTTCTCATCCTCTTCATCACAGCTCCGGTTTGTCACAGCCCGGTTTATCCAGGTGGAATCGAAAGCTAACCACACACACCGGCAGAATTAGCGAAACACAAAAAAGGAGAGTATAAAATAGTTGGCTTTATTTTTAAACAAATAATAATTTAAACTTGAAACCGCAACAACATGTTTAATAACGAGTGTTTCCCCCTCGTGCCCTGATTAAGGTTTCCATCCGTTTGGGCATGCTGCGAATGATGTTATCAATGATTTCTTGGGGCAACCTCAGCCATTCTTCAACTAATGTGTTTCGCAGCTCGCCCAGATTGTTAGGAGATGGCATTCTTGATTTGACACTCCTCTTTAGCAAGTCCCAAACGTGTTTAATCGGATTCATATCCGGGGACCGTGCTGGCCACTCAATTACCGTAACACCAACATGGTTTAGGTATGCCTGTACTGAGCGAGCAGCACTGAGAGCCCGAGCATTATCCTGCATTAAAATGAAGTCGTTACCAATAAATGGGGCAAACGGCACAACATGTTCCTCTAAAATCGCCTTGAAATACCGATCAGCAGTCAGATTTTCGCCGTCGACTACCACTAACTCCGTGCGAGCTCCTAAACGTATTCCTGCCCAGGCCATAATTTTGTGTTCCGCTAATTCTGCCGGTGTGTGTATTACACGAACTATAAACCACTCACGCAATTTGTCCAAGTTTGTCAACACAATTCTTTATACTAAATTGGTTTTCATTTCACAAAAGGAATTGATCTTTTTTTAAATCGTATACAAAGCATACAAACTACGATTGATAGCAAAAAAGGTTTTATTATGAATACAATTTCGGCTTCCAAGTTGTCTATTTAGTTAGGGTTAAGAAGCCGCACACAGTTATAATAGGGGTGTATTTTAACACCCATAGTTTTGATAGGACTGGTATTTTATACCATTAAAAGTTGAAGGGTTGTCGCCCTGTTGGAAAGTTGCTTTTATATTTTTCATTTCTTAGTTGCGAGTTTTTTTACGAGGGTAGTTGTGAATAAAACGTAATGGCTGTAGCTGTTGTAGGTTTTCTATTTCATTTTATGGCGTGACATTGTTTTCTTGATTGCTTCTTTGGTGCTGTGGTATGTTTGCGATTGTGTTGGCACGTGACTGTGAAGTCGTGGGTTGAATTTCCAAGCCGGGTAGTAATATTATTGGGCTTTTATGTGAAATGAATCTTAGTACTAGCAACACTGGGTAAAGTATTATGGTACCGTGGACGGTGGAAGGCAATAGAGTTGTTTTTTTTTGTGGGAGCAAAAATTAAATGAACTTCATCTTGCTCTTTGAAAATAAGTATACGGGATTCACACTTAGGTAGACAATGTACATAGCCTTTTTACTACATAGGACCAACTTGCTACTGATGAAATATTTCATAAAACTTTATAAGTAAGTAAAGTAAATAAGTAAATATTCCACAACATTTCACACAACGCTATCTAGATCCATGGTAGGAATAATTTAACTAGCTTGTGTTATGGAATCTAGAAATCGGATAAACATACTTATATACTTTTTTTTTGTAAATACATACATATTATACATAGAAACACCCAGACCAATGCAAATATACATGTTTATGCATACAAATATTAGCACTGAGCGGGGATCGAACCCGCGCCTTCTGCGTAGCGGCCGAGTTCACTACCGCCACGCCACAGAGGCTGTCATGAAAAAAGTTTGACATGAATAGTGAAATAAAAAAATTGGAGTACCCACCTAATTTTCTGTATGGAAAAATAAGCAGTTATTCTTTTATTTTTTGGTAGCCAAACAATAAACCCGAATAAAACCAAAATGAAATAAAAGCAGTTATTCCACATATGTATTTAAACACCATTTGAGAAGTTGATGGATGTTTAACGAGTTCAGGGATGTGTTAAAATTGACATTTAATTTCCCCCGTCTCTTGAGACTGGTGATGGAAACACACGGGCTGTTAATCTGTACGTTTTGGTAAAGATGTTGAATTTTCTATGATCTAATGTAAAGTAAAGTTCTCAAATCTTCATGGAGGATGGAGAATTCATTTTTTATTTTATGATCTGCAACTATACTGACTCCAAAAACGAACTCGCCATTTTTTGATCGATTATAACTATATATGTGTGAATTCTATGTCCCAAGCCGAAATCAAACCTACAATACAATTTATTTATATGATCATTAGTGGAACAAAATATACAAAACATTTCATTTCACAAGGATTTCTTTCGAGTTTTCCTTATTCTCACGCACTAATATCGTCTACGTATTTTTTCGTTTATCGCTTCTAAACGACATCTTTCGGATGAGCTGGGTTATATATTTATAATCTTTGTCCGCCACCATACGGATAACAAAATATAGCCCAAACTCGTAACCGCTTTTAAACTAACGCCGCGTACACAAATACATCTCCAACCCGTATGTTTCCAGAACGCTGGGGTACCAACTGTTCTGTGGGTGAACACTGGCGACTTCACTAGTGTCGCATAAACACGCAGATGGGTCGCCGATGACGTACGATTAGATCGCAGATTAGGGGCCGCAGAATTATTGATGATATCGAACAATGAATAGCGACATTTGTTTTTACTGGTCTCGTGAGTGATATTGTTGGACGAATGTGCTATATTTTGTTGTACAGGGTGGATTTGTTTTATAGTTTCTTTAAAGTATTTATGCGAATGGATTTCAGTTCTGTATTTTCCTTCTACTTTTAACTGATATAAAGGAAGGTCCTGTATTCGAAGATATTAGAACTCCAAGACATATTTTTCCAGCACGATAAATTACCAGTTTTTTTTGTTAGGTAATATCGATTTTAAGTATATTCAAAAATATTGAAAGTGGAGGAAAGTCAGCACAATGAGGTCATTTCGAAGTTCCTGGTTCGAATCCTGATGATTACAAACTGCTATCTGAAACTCTTGATACAAGCAATTTAGCTTAGCTTGAGGGGTTAACGGGAATACCTACTAGTCTTTATGAGGATTTCATAAAACATTTTAATAAACAGATACAGTATAAACTATGCACTACTAAAAAAGTTAACAATAAAATTCAATTTGTCACAAGAGGGCTTCGCTTTAAACGCTCAAGTCTGTCACTTGTTAGGGTTCGGTCACACTGTGTAATTGCTTGTTTACAATGACAAATGTGCTCGACTGTACCATTGTGAATAGATAGTGCGTGCATTAGTTCTGAGACTTCGTGATTTATGTTTTTTTAGCAGGGGGCAAGTGTATTTTTGCATTTTTTTATGACAGGGATTTGAACTTGTGACCTTTCTAGGGGGAGAACTCTGACCAACTGAAGATAACTAACATGTCCTGGGTAGAAGAACTTTTAGGTTAGATAAAAATTATACGTTGCAATTATTTTTAACAGCGTACCTTCTCTACTGTCATTAGGTACCTACTTGAGAATTAGGTAAGTATATAATTTAAAAAAAAATTAATATATGCATTTTTTATTAATCTTTATCCGCGTGGGAACGGAGAAAGAATACAAGTATCACCACCCTATCTCATCCGAAGACCGTTATAACAGGTGACTAGCGGAAAAATATGCAGACGATATCACTGCGAAAGAAGGAAAACTCTAAATAAAACTGTACCAACCCGTCTGGCTAAGGTGCAAACAGGAGGTGGGAGGTCTCCCAACATTGGGAGAGGTCTATATCCAGTAATGAGTTTCGATAGGGAAATTGAATGATTGACTATATATATGCAGTATCTTTAGTTTTTAACTCGCAGCTACAGCCCGGCTACGTGGGTAACAAATGCCTGGCAATGGCGCTCCCGCCGGATCCAGGTAGAAGGAGTCGGCCCAAAAAGTCCTGGCTGGACGTCGTGCAGGGTGTCATGCGTGCAAATGGACTCACTATCATGGATGCTCAAGACCCTGAGCTCCGAGGGCACCTCAGCCTCGGATGCAATCAGGATAACGTCTAAATGTCGATGATGATGACGAGTATCTTTAGTTTTTAACAGTTCAAATGGCATTACAGATCAAATGGAACGGTATTTAAAATATATTAGCTCAAAAGCTAATTAAAAAGTGATTTTCAATCAGTGAGAGACAATGAGGCGAATCTCCACTCAAAAATATTGAGCGATCCGATAGCGATGAACATTATTTTTAAGCTAAATGCCAAAGTAACTCCCCTTAAAGTAAGTCAGTTGAAAATAACTAACTTTAATTCTTTTAAAACCAAAAAGTTCTCACCCAAGAATCAATGCCGGGCTAAAGGATTTATCTAATTCGATGTGACTGGCTTGACGCGTCGAGATAAAAAAAAGTAAAATAAAAAAGTGACGCGACCGCGCTTACGAGGTTGTTAAATCCATCCTTCTGATAAAGATCTGTGACATGTCTAAAAAAAATGTCCAACATGCACCTGGGATTCAGACTACTGTATTCAAATTCATTTTTTTAAGAATCCCCGTGGATTTTTTTAGAAAAGTATCCTAAAATGTGTGAGGTCGGTGTTTCCAACTTAATAGTTCGACTTGGCATTTTTTGTATGACATCATTTTGTGGTTAAATTGAGGCAGTTACGATAATATCAGGGTTTGGATTCTTTTTTCAAATTGTGGCTCGTGTCTTCCTTATGTTTTACGTCGATATCAATTTTTAGAATTACGGATTAGGCGGGCAATTTAAGATCTAATCATAATTATACTAAGCGACCTTTTAGGTTTTTTTTTTCGTTTATGCTTATTAGACCTAAATTTATCAGAGGTACCTTTTTCTGCATGTGGTGTTTTTTATTCGTTTAAGATAATTACAATTTGTACTGTCTGAATTTGGGGTTTAGTATGCATAGGTATTACGTTGTTATAATGCTACTTTCGTTTTGATGTAAGGTACTCATTTTCTCTTAGATATTTGATCTTAGATCAGAACAGTATATTTTTTTATCATTTCAAAGACTTATTGACTTTAGGAGAACAATCAACGTCTTCAATGGTGTGAAAACTTTTGTCCACCCTAAGTCTTCAAGAATTCAAACTGAAATGTCGTAATCGTCAATAATTTCAAGTGGAAACTCAACCTTATGGAAGTTGATGCAAAGTTAAGATTTCTTTGGGATATTTTAAGTGGTTTGTCTTGCCCATCCCATTATTGTGGGATCGACCTGGTAGCAGTAGGTAAGGTACATTGTATGCAAATCGCGCACATTTAAATACAAAACCGCGATTATGTGACGATGGACCATATAAGTCGATGCATCCGTTGAGATTGGCATCTTTTAGATCTACGCACTAGTAAGGTTGAACACAGCGTTTTTCACTGACTTAAATGTACTCCTCTAGATCATTATTAGTCATCCCAACAGTAACACAGGTTGCATTCAAAGCACTTTGAGCCCGGGGTCTACACTTCTGAATTTTATTGCTCTGATATGGCGCTTCTCTTTTAAGCGACCTGCCAAATTTGATCCTTAAGCTCAAGGGGAAAGCCTATGAACCTCGTCCTTCAAGTAGCAGGTGTAACGGTTCACAGGTGAGGTTAGTCATCAAAGCACAGAAATATATTGAAATAAAATGTCCATGTGAGCGGAAAACATGTGTCAACTTTTGGGTCAATTCCTGTCCTATAAGACCGGAACTTTTGAACGTAATAACATCGTTAAAAATACCGTTAATACCGAAATATTGTGCTATTTCCAAATCTATAATATAAAAATGAATAGCTGAATGTGTTGGTAAGCGCAAATCTCAAGGACAGCTGAACAGATTTCGCTAATTCTTTTTTTAGAATATTTCTTGCAGTACGAGGTTGGTTCTTACGCAGAGAAAAAAATAAAAAAGTGTTACGCCGTCAAGGGAATGGTAACAGAACTCCACGCAGGCGAAGTCGCGGGCATCAGCTAGTGTAGGATAAAAATGGAGAAGATAATTTGAAAAATAAAACTATTTCTTATCTTTCGTGAGTATTTCTCTGAAATACTCACGAGTGAAAAAGTTGCCAGGCGCGACACGCAAGTGACCACTGCGTATGGCCGTTCTATTCTAATATATTTCTGTGGATCAAAAACTGAGCAGTGTTGTTGTATTAGAGTTAAACAGTTCCCGCTAGGCACTACGTTTATTTAGCGTTTTATCTACCATTTTATTGACGGCAATCCCCAAGATCGTCGGTTGTCGGGGGTGCATATGTCGGACTCGGACCTACTAAAACCGCGTACCATCTTGAGTTTCAATTATAGAGGTGTGAGGTTAGCCGACAATGCATTTCTCTCAAACCCCAGCTGACCCTGGGGTCATTCCGCGCAGATATTTCGAACCAAGTCTACCAGCGTTTTTACTACCTAGTGCGTTGCCTGCAATGATAAAATCATTGAAATTGGGAGTATGGGAAGCTCTAATCTCTTTGTTGATCACACACTAATTTTCTGTGATGCGTCCATTGTTGATGCTTCCGGTTATGTGTATCATAATTTCATTCATATTTTCTGTTTTGCTATTTGACTCTAGTTCACGAGGGTCATTCTTAGGTTTTATAATATCGTCTTTACAAGGATTAGGGGGAAGAGTGACAATTGCTGTTGAATTATCTGGCGTATTATGAGTATGAGATAGGTTGATAGAGGTCTAGGTACTTTTCCAGGCGCCTTATTGAGTGTTAATACTTTCTTAGAAAGATCCAACAACACTTTTGTCAGTCCCCGATTAGATCCACAATAGTGCAGTATAGAGACTATAAGTGGTGTATGAGATGTATCGGTCTTACCAAGATCTTCTGGATTCAAACTCACTTCACCTGCTAGTCAGGAAAATGGCCAGCTTGAAGGATGAGGCTTTGGTGCTTCTCGGCTTTCGTCTCCAGGTTGAGTAGGTCAGGACCAAGAGCAGGAGACTTCCAGGCTCTTAGCAGAACTTAAATGTGATAAAAATGAGAGTAGGAATGCTTTTTTTAAATCATTCACTTATTATTATAAACGTATCTGCCTGTTATAACGAAATGTTTCGCTGCAAAACATTGCAGCTTCTCAGTATCCATCAATTACCTAAGCTTATTGCCAAGACTTTCAAATTTTACATCTGGCAATTTACTGTGTAACCTTACTTAAGGACCCTGCAGTGTAATTCAACGATCAATTGATTAAGATTATGCTGTCGATATGCTGCTAAATTGTAATATGAACAGTGTTAATAAAATTGGATCAAACAGATCAAGAGTACCCGCAATCGGTGAGCGTGTATGTAAATGAATGGTTATGAAAGTAAATGAAGTGAAAGGAGTAGATATACCAGGATCAAAATACCTAAGTTGAATGATGTAATCTGTAACGACCTAAAACTTATCGATTTGAGAGAAAAATAAGTAAATAGGCTCGACCAATGTGGCAAACTTGTACGTTTATTTCTTAAATTACACAGGATGTTTTTTGGATGTTTCATGTGTGTGTTACGTGTGCGTGTGGCTGTGCGTGTGCGCGTGTGTGTGCGCGTGTGTGTGTGTGTGTGTGATGTCCCGCTTAAAGCTTTAACGATTGTGATGAAAATATATATTGAGATAGGTGTCTACTTTTAAGTTAATCTACAAATGTGTCTTTCTTGAAAGCCAAAGAACGCCCAAATGAAACTCAGTGACCCTGCTTTTAAGTACATGCATTATACAGCTTAAAGAATTTTTACAGTAGTGTAATAAACCATATCTGAAGAGTTCTAAAGCGGTCAAAATGTCAATAATAATAAATGTTATCGCCGTGAGAACGTTGAAGAGACAATCCGACGCGAGCACCGGATCGCACTAATAAATCCACTCACTGATCAATACAGGGTTATAAATGCTTCAAATCGTCAGCCCGGTATTAATAACATTGATTAGTTGTATTACAGATGCGACAATTTGAACGAAATCTGTCATCTTTGTCAGTGACGTGCGAAGTGCGTCTTGCTTTTTGGGCACAAATTCATTTAAAATTTTACTGTAAATTTTACTCTAAAGGTTCTTGCAATTTATAGTAACATTCAAAATACCGCATGGTTAGCATTTTACAGAATCGAATGTATTGAAACCCGGCCAAGTGCGAATTGGACTCGCGCACGAAGGGTTCCGGACCTGAAAAAAGGCTAAAAGTAAACCTTAATAGTTTGTAAATATTTCTAGTGTCTACGTGTAGCCTTTACAACCCCCCATAAATATAAATTTTATTTTATTTTTAGTATTTGTTGTTGTAGCCACAGTAAAAATACAAAATCTGTGCAAATTTCAATTGTCTAGCTATTACGGTTCTTGAGATTTAGCTCGGCGACTGAAAATGGACATGAAAAAGGGCTAAAATATCACATTGCCCCCCTTAATTATCATTATTATTTTGTTTTTAGTAGTTGTTGTTATAGCGCCAACAGAAATACACAATCTGTGAAAATTTCAACTGTCTAGCTATTACAGTTCTAGAGATACAGCCTGGTGACATACTGACGGAGAGACGGACAGCGAAGTCTTAGTAATAGGGTTCTGTTTTTACCCTTTGGGTACGGAACCCTAAAAAAGGAGCGGTGTCTGTATTCTAGTAGCTATTAGTTATACATTTATATATAGTACGCAGGGATCAAAATTACTCGTCAAAAATTAATGAAACTTTGCCAAATTCAACCTGAAAAGTACTATTTTAATTGTACTATTTTCCACAAATTCTCTCCACAACAGTGTGTGAAGTAGGTTTTCCCTCTGAGATACCTCTGTATTTTACGTGAAATCGAGAATATTTAAAAACAATATGTTCATAAAAAGGTGCAATATTTAATTAGGTAACTAATCTACTTCCTAGAAATGATAATATTTTTACTTATATTCAGTTATAAAAGGGTGCCTCGGAGATGAATCACAGTTAAAGGTACAATTTTAACATTTATGGCAGATATTATAATCTTTGTATCACGTCTCGTATGTCACTTGGATTAGGCGCGCGCGCAGGTAGTCTGAATGAATTGTCACTGTCAAGCGAAGCTGACACTTTACTTAGGGCTGGCACGAAACAGCTTAGGATATTTAAATAAAATAGTTTGGTTATAAAATATATTTACAATGTTACGGCATAATAATCGCCACCGCCAGACGTAGACTAGGCCAAGGCTTAAATCTGATAGGTTCGGATAAAAGGTATTTCTGGTTAAAAATATGTGAAGCTAAGTTAAGGTGGGAATTATATAGAATTTTGATTTTGGTATGGCACGCAGAAACTAGTTTATATGATTTTTTTCAATGTCATATGTATGACAGCAACATGAAGTTGCAAATTGTTAGTTCCATATTATTTGTTCCTAATAACCATGTATAATGACATGTTGCGCCGACTTGAGACAAGGGCTGGATGATTAAAATGATAGAAGTCATTGGACAAAATAAGGATAAGGGCACGCCAGTTACAATATTCATGATACAGAAATCATTAACATAAGAGCAGTAAGTACGCTTTACGCAATTTCTGCCAGTCTATGACAAGAGCCTGAAATGTTACTAGAAGTAGCAAATGAATAAACTCAAGTGTGACAACCCTTAGACATATGCAGCTAATCCTCTAGCGGCAACACGAGTAGCTCAGAGCACACCGAGTGGCTCGTGAGAACCGCGCCCGTGACGAATGTCGCTCACGCATCGTCTGCGCCTGCACACCGCACCGCTAAGTATGAGACACAGGCGCATTGATTGTGGTCCAGCTTTGGCTATCGGTAACACACATGACTTAGGACAGTTTTGAACTAGTTGAAGTTCTGAATAAGTGTTTTGGTTCTGAATTCGCTTATGTATAAACTAGCTTTTGCCCGCGGCTCCGCCCGCGTGGATGTCGGTTATTGCGACCAAACATAGCCTATGTCCTTTCTCAAGGTCTAATCTACACCTATACCAAATTTCATCAAGATCTGTTCAGTGGTTTAGGCGTGAAAGCGTAACATACAGACAGACAGACAGACAGACAGACAGAGTTACTTTCGCATTTATAATATGAGTATGGATTTAATTCATATCCATCAACACTAATATAGAAATTATAAATGCAAAAGTAATTTTGTAGGTATAGCCTGTGTTATCCAAGAATATAATTAGCATCTTTGTGTAAATCAAGGTTGTATTGTGTCACATACTGGAGTCCGGTTTCGTAATCTATACCAGTGCCAAATTTCATGTCGAAGCGTTCAGCCTTTTTGGCTTGATTGAGTTACAAACATTCATACATTATCCAGTTATCCAATGCATACAATAGTAATCAATTTTTATCTCGGAAACTGGTAATACTGACCCTATAAACTGATCGCTTGTTGCAGAAGCAGGATCAGTATTTTTCTACCTACTTAAAGCAGGCAGAGCCGTCAGCAATAGCTAACAATCAATATACCTACTCTATGTATGTATTTGCCAAAGTAAGTAAATCGACATAGAATTAATCACGACAATTTTTTATTTCAATAAATGCTCAAGAGAGACCCCCGTTTGTGAAAAGACAGCACATTGTATCAACAGAAATTTTAAATTTAGAAAGTAAAAAAGAAAACTCATTTGTTTTTTTAAGAACAATATAAGACAGTACCATTCCATTCATTGTATTCTATAGTTGTTAATTTTTAAACGTTCAGAAACAAAGATGTTCAAAATCGCACCCACCCACAAAGCTGCATTATATTTAAAGCGCATGTATTTTTCTGTCTGCTAAAACTTCGAGATCGTCGACACACCTCAGCCTCCTGCAACTGACGGCGGCTGCCAATCAAAAGGGCTTTCACCTAATCCCGGTTAGGATTAAGGAAAAAATAAACCGAAGGACCCCTCTGTCCTGCACAAGCGATCATGCTTCACTGATTTCGGTGTTACCGACAACCCTAAACATACAGTTTCAAGAATGAAACTTATACAATTGTGAGCCTTAAAAAGTAGTTTTTAAGGATTAAGATTGTGTTATATAATGGAAATTTACTTAAGTATTACAAGGTTCGGCATTTGACGCTTGAGGTTTTGCGTTTGTAATATAATTGTTGTATAAATGTATTGTTTGTTTTGTAAAGTTTTTGCTCGAGTGATCCGTTTGTAGGTGTAAAATTTGAGATAACGTTTTTCGTTCAGGAATCAGTTTAGCACTTAAATCCAACTTGTGTACGAGGTATACGGCCTCGATTACAAAAAGGTGTGAAATTGTTTTGAATATGGAACTAATTTACTATATTTGATTTGGAACATTCTAAATCAATTTGGCCAAAGTCATCTTGTTGTGTACCGTAAGCTCTGATTGGATTATTGAAAAAATCTATTCGTAACCTGTACAGGTTATTTTTTGGGGCATCACTAAATCTTCGCAGCTCAATAGAACCTCACCTATACTTGCAGTAAATTTATGTGGGTTGAAGGACAAGGTTTTGACGGCAGGCGTTTTACTTGAGTTTGGTAGGATAGAAAGTGGCTCCCACAAGAGCGTACGTGTTTAAGCCAAACCAATCTGAGGAGGAGTTAGCAGACCTCGGGATCCGACTTGAAAAGCCTGCAATCAAAAACAAAGCTAAGATATAAGTATACTTGTACATTCAAATGTAAGGGTATATTTTTATTTCCTTTGCTGTGTGTGTGCTCGTTTTCTCACATTTAGAGTTCATGTATCAGTACAAAACAGAAAGCAGTTACAAATAATTTAATGCTTATAGCTTTTTAGTGTAATTTCCTTTACTATGGCATTGAGAGATTTTGAATTCTATTGTAAGTATGGAAAAATTGTAAGTGAGTTTATTTTATTACCCTTATATTAGCAAAGAGGAAAATTGGTAAAACGGTGATTTCGGCAGATAGTACGAGATACCAATGCAAATATATAGATACAAATATTTACTTTGAGCGGGTAACGAACACACTACCTCCGAGTCGAATTCTCTACCACCGCGTATTAAAGTGTCATCTTAAGATTTAAAAGTATCTAAGTATCATGTAGCCCATAAAACGGCAACTTTTTAAATAAAAAGACGTCTACCTGCTACATTAAAAATAGTTTCTAAGACCATTTTGCGATCTGTGTCGTACAGTAAACAGAAAGGCTTGAGTACTACAATAACCATTTAAATCCGGGTTTCCATAGAAAGTAAAACTTATTGAATTCTCAGCCTCCTTTTAAACTGTCAACTGTCAGTCAAAGGACCACCATACTAACGAATTATCAGCAGATCAGCGCAAGTACGATTTACCTTCCCTTTCCGTGAAACCTATTCAATGTGTGGATAAACCAACAATGAGGCGTCGAAATCAATACCTTTGCCTTTCTTTGTTAAGCTGCCGAAAAAAATAACATTCCGACAAAAGTTGCCAGAGCGAAAAATATAAAAGGACACATCGAAAAACAGACTATGACAAGCTCTTGTTGTGTATGTAAACAACGCCATGGTGTGTACAATAGTGGGTCGTAATGTGACACCTTTTTTGATTGGATGGTTTATTAGTAGCGTTATTGATACCAGACTTTTGTATAATGGCAATACTTTATACTGATTGGCGGTAAAATAGGCAAATTGTTGACGTTTGGTTGACTGTGCTTCGAATACAGATACAGCTGGTTTGAAAAAAAAGTTGTTTAGAAATAATTTGATCATTTATAGATAGGCGGGTTGATGATGGATGTATGGATGAATTGACAGGATTACTTCAAATAATATTATGGCTACCATGGAGGAAATAAGGTGGTATTATAAAGGAAGCTTTATCGAAGGATTCATATATATATTTGGTTTGATTCTAGACTTTTGATGTTTGTGAAATTGTATTTTTTTGGTTTCATTAAGCTTAACTGCTATCATTTTAAATAGATGACGTCAGAGAAATATATTTCAGAAGTTCTCTACTTTTAAAACTCAAGCAGTCCTGCGGTAGGATTGCAGGTCTGCTAGAAAAGATTTCATAAAACAAGAAGAGCTTCTGTGTTACATTTTCGATTAATACAAAAACTTAAATAAATAAAAGAATAGCTCTTCTAAATATCAGATTATTGCATCTATACAGTAAGCTTCGCAAACCCTGCGGGAAAAGAAACTTGCAACAAAACAGTCACCATTTTTAAGCTAATAATTATCATTTTTTAACAGATTCTATCTATATATTATTTTTAAATTTTTTAATTCATTTGTTGTTCAAACCAAGCGAAGCCGTGGCACTCGCGTCAAATAACACATAGCTGATATAAAACACCATGCTAAACAAAGTCAGCTGTATCTGAACACGTGCAATAGGGTACCAATCACTACTTAACTTTTGATAAACCACGGATACTGGCTAAAGAAATTGACTGAGGCAATAGAAAAAAAAAAAAAAACTGAATTTTAAGAAGAAAGTTGGAGCGTACCTACCTACCACCAGCCTGGGACCCAGTCATCCCCTTAATCAAACCTAGTTAATAAAATACATAGCAAGACTTAACTACGCATTGAGCTCATTCTTGCGTTTATAGTAACACCAACAATTCAAAATTAGGCCACTAAAAAACAATATGCGGCGTACCAACGAAATGAAAATCGTCAGCAGGAGTTACAAGACTTGATAAACTACGGAAGGAGTACGTCAGAGGCGCCCATAGCAGACAAGTTGGTCGAGAGCCGTTTGCGCTGGTATGGACATGTGATTAGCGAGACGAAGATTACGTAATTAATAAGGAAATTCTAAGCTATTCCTGAAAATAAGAAGGTCTGAGGACGCCCGCAAGCTGCGTGGTGGATAACTGTTTCCAAGGACTTGGAACGGGCTCAAATCGACGATTAGTCAACCTAAGATAGACAGTCTTGGCGTCTTAAAACGAGGAGGGCCGGTCCCAAATGAAATGAGAAAAGGCACGGCAGAAGAAGAAGAAGAACAAATTGTAAATATAATTAAACAGAGTTGAAGAACACTTGTACTTCTTCCATAGTATTTATTATTGTACCTGACGGTATTTTCAAAGGTTTCCGGTCAGGTTCAACTTTTACTTCTACACCTCACACGGTCTTTGACAATCAATGACATACTACCGATTCCTGACAATAATGTTTTTGTTTTCCTGGTCATTTTGAAGATATATTTCAAAACATAAGACATTAAATTAGTGCTGCAGATAACTGAACTTATGAAATGTAATACAGCTTTGAAACACAACATTTATTAGCTATTCAACACAGTTTATTATGGTCATTTTCTGAGAATCAGTATTTCCGTAGAATACGCTAGCAAGTTAATGAGAGTTTACATGTCATGTCTACTTCAACTATCAGTACACACTATCGGATATCAGTTGTTTATGAACTTAATATCAGTAAAGATTTATACACTTAAAAGTAAATAATAGAGCTGTTTTACATAAAATAAAACAGTTATTATATGCCGAAAGAAAGACAGTATTTAATTGAAGAAGCTGTCTGTGATTTTTAGCATTTTTAGCGTAAATATGGTTCAAATCTTACCTGAATATCTAACTTTCGACTATGGTCACGTTCTTAAACCTCACCACTGACAACTGCGTGCCTCTAGGTTTACCATAGATCATAGGGTCTTCTCGCCAGCAAGGACCTTGCTCGAATACTGTCTTTCTTTCGGCATATAATAACTGTTTTATTTTATGTAAAACAGCTCTATTATTTGCCTTCCAGAAAGACAGTATTTAATTGAAGACCTGTTTGGTTTCTGCTGGTGATGGTAACTGTAACGCAGAGTTGAGTATATTGAAGCACAAACAGGCGTTTTGGTGTTCTGACATTAGCACCTGAACTGCCTATGCTATCTACAATCAGTTTTAGAATGTATTACATAATAAATTCTGTTCTTTACATATTTTCCTCTTCTTCTGTGAAGATACTGCAAGATATATCTAGTAAATGAACTTACGCGCTAACCTGCTTGCAGCTAGAAGCATAATAATTGCAACTCTTCTAGAATTCTTAAAAGAGAGCTGTTATATTGTACTGAAACTGGAAATTAAAGTGTGATTTGGGTCTCATATCATTTCCCATGGTATGGGTTACTAAGGGATACGGCTGTTTACCAACCAATAGTAGGAATCAGCCAATGATTCTCCATTTGAGCGCAACAGACTCGCTCCATGTTATATGGAACTGAAAAATGTACATAGTATAGGTGTCAAATAATACACCTCTGCCTCCCCTTTGGAGATCCACATGCATGAATGTATTAACGTATGCCATCTAGGGGAGTTAATGGCCTAAGGTTTGACTAAAGCAGTAGCTTTTAGGACTTGTTGAATGAATAAGTCCTTAGAACAATTGTCTACATTTGTAGCACAATATGCTGAGACTGCAGATTCCACTATAAAGAACTGCAGATCTTAATTGTTAAATTAATCGAATTGTAAGCAAAAGGTAAATAAATATATTTATGTTTAAACCAAGATATCTGGGATACCAAGCACCACCCTGGCCCTATAACATGAAAGAATGTCAGTGAAAATGCAATATATAACCCATAGTTTCAGGGTTACCCTGTATGCTCAGACTATACATCAAAGTCTATAGAGAAAGAAATGGCCCTTACAACTTAGCATAAAAATAGGTATTACTTGGTTGATATTTCTATAGACTAACCGCGGTAGCCTAGTGGTATGGGTAATGGACTGCTGAGACGAGGTCTCGGGTTCGATCCCAGGTTTTCCTTGGCACACACCAATGACTTTTCGATGCTTTTCGAAGTTATGTGTGTATTTATCGCAGGTTTATAAGTGCCCAGTTAATGGCAATAGGCAAATTGGGACCTAAACATAAACCGGCGAAATGTGGGTGCCAGCACCTCTGCCCACCCCTTCGGGGATAAAGGCGTGAGTTTACGTTATGTTATGTTATGTCTATGGATTTCATAACATACATTGACAGTTTAGACTCATATATAAAGCATATTTGGAGTCTCTACAGAATATCAACCACGTAAAGGCCAAAGTGTTAAAACATGTATGTATGTATTGAGAGTGGTCGTCCTACAACTCAATAACTCCCTTTCTTGTTTATTCCAGTACTTTATTTGTTCCCCCCCCCCCTTTAAGCAGGATAACCTCCCAGTCCCTGATGAGGGCCTGTTAGAATCTTCCGCAGATTCTTTATTGGTAAGGGTCCATTTTGGCTGTCAATCTGAGCCTGACCAGCCCAGTACTCATCCCACAGTAGGGCTATTTAGAAAGTGTTGTCTCTTGTCATTGTTTAAGGATCTTCCGCAAATCCTTTATTGACAAGACTTAGTGGTAAGCTCTCAATCTAAGATTGACCAGCCTAGAGTACTGTTTAGATGGCCCAGCCACTGAGGTATTAACTGGGTGGAGGAAACGTCAATCTCAACTAATAGTTCCAGTCTGACTGAAAGCTTTGCAAGTCCTCGAGTTCCACATCCTATAGGACCATGGGTGAGTCCCTTGATCTGAAAGGGTTGGAGGTGACATGCCGTCAGTAATGAACTGCTCGATAAATTGGAAAGTTTTCTGGACACCTCTACGGGTTAAGGAGCAAGTGCTCCTTTTTGGTCCAGTTGGATGCTGTCTGACTTGACCAGTAGCACTTTTTGTACATAAGTAAAGCTGCTTACAATTGCATCATATTGGAGTGCCACTTTTTGTTGGTCTAACTCCATTTGCTTGACAACATAAAGTTGTTCAATAGCATTTCCTAGTCCGCGACCATCACGTTTGTAGTGAGTGGTCACCTTTTTGACTGAGTGTCCCTTGTGCGCTGTGGTCCCCACTCCTGGGCTACCACTGTAAATCGCACCGCACTAGGGGATACAGAGCCCTTTTTTCCTCTCAGTTTACCCTGTTTGAAGCAATTGCATCCTGAGACAATAAAGTTGTATATAGACCTCAGGTTAACTTTAGAGTACCTTGCAACTATAGTAGAGTCAACAGCAAAAGTGGTTAATTAGAAGTTTCATTTATTATTCATTTTTTCTCTTCCTAAAGTAATCACCATTATGAAATACATTAACTTTGTTCTCTAAACATTATACAATTACTTATACATCAACTACATTGATACATTACTAGGTAATTCAATGTAGATTTTGTACATATATTTATTCTTCTTCTGCTGTTGACCTTTGCTTGGAGTCAAGTCATATTTGGTAAAATTTTGATAAATAAATCACTTATCTAAAGTAGACTGGAAATTAATGTTCCAAGTGATTCAAGGTGGATTGATCTTTGGAATTCACCTATCAGTTTGACTTTCCTAAAATGTGTATATGGTATATTTTAGATATATTCAAGAACCAAAATATTATTATGGGACCATTAGGATGGCATTAACGAGATCAAAATAAAAGAATATTGATGATTTATTTAGCAAAAAAGGACCATGGCTGTGACTTGTTTCCAAAGGATTTCCGCAATCTAATTAGTTGTCGTTGCAATGGTGATGATGAGAGGCCCAAAGGGAGGGCTCTTAGATAGGAAATTTCTTTCCTTATAGGTATTATGCACAGGAGCCTTCTGTGAGATCATTTTTTTTTTTTGCATAGATGAAGAACTGCCTGGTACAATTCTTGTCATTCAATCTTCCTGTTGTAGGAATTGAACCCCATCTATTTGGGTGATCAACTGTTATGTTAAGTTCAAATTTTATTAAAATTGTGAGTGAGAAAGAGCTGTTTCTTAAAATCTAATTTGATTCCTGTTTGAATTATTCATTCAGGTGCCTATTACTTAAAATACTTGGAGTCGCTAGGTTTCTTACGAGTGACACCTGTAAATCTCTTAACTTTCCTGTCTTAGGCATGGTGATCATGCTTGGCAGGTTGCAGTCCAATGTAATTTAAATGTTAAAATCTTGGTCTATTAAGATAACATGCATTTATGGTTACTACCTACTCTTCCTTTCAGATTTAGAGTGTGAACTAGAACTCGCTTTTTTAGTTTTACGGTATAACTTATAATATAATATTTATAGTTAGTCTTGGTTACAACTTATAACTTGTGACATCCTGAAAAATTATACTGATGGCATAAGGATGTAAGAATCCAGTCACTAGACACTCTAGTCTTCTTCTCTATTAAACTACCAGGCCTTGGAATGTTATAGATTGCTATAACATTTTGTAAGATAGTTTCATGTTAATGCTATATTAGACAAGCCTGCTATCAACTGATCAGTGCCTGCCATAATCGTTACTTTTATTACGGTAACATTTGTTGATTAATCACACATTAAATAGGTGACGAAAGTTTCCAGTAAACTTATATATATGTAAATAGTCTTTATATCAAGTGTCTGCCGAGCTAGTATTGTCTGAATGACTTAAATTGCTGGGGAGTTACAATCTTTTTGAATGTTGAGGGGTCAGCCAAGCAACGATTTAAGCTTTATGTAGGTATATCAGTAACTACCTAATGAGTGTCTTGGATTTTATTACCAATTCCAACAGGTTAATTCTTTGGTGTAAGCCTTAGCTTATTGTGAAATTTAAGTCTAAGTTACGTACTTATGTGGGTTCATCTCCCGAACACGTTTCGACGTGATTCGACCGGTTGAACCGCTTATTCGGGGATGGCGAGGTAAAGCTATCCTGATCTTCCGAAGATGAGGAACTGCCTTCGGATTTATAAGTACTTCGTTCTCCCTCCGGAGCAACGATCTGGAGCACTCTCGCTTCCCTCTGCGGTATTCATTAGTATGGTACAATATCTACTTACCGAAGTTCTCAGCAAAGAAACTTCACTAAAATAATATACCTTGCAATTATTTATGTAGCACTGTACACATACAAACGGTAAAAACAACATAATTACTATGTAATTCACTGTTTAAGAACTTTTTTCTTGACTTGAAAATTTTTACACCTTACGCGGTAAAAATCACAAAACGCTATGATCTATGGTAAACCTAGAGGCACGCAGTTGTCAGTGGTGAGGTTTAAGAACGTGACCATAGTCGAAAGTTAGATATTCAGGTAAGATTTGAACCATATTTACGCTAAAAATCACAGACAGCTTCTTCAATTAAATACTGTCTTTCTGGAAGGCAAATAATACGTAGGTATTATACCGTGTACCTGACAGTTCCTGTGGCTTGGCGGTAGTGAACGAAACTGCTACGTAGGAAACGCGGGTTCGATTCCAGCTCAGTGCAAATATTTGTATGCATGAATATGGCTTTTTCGTTGGTCTGGTCGTGCCTCGGAGAGCATGTTAAGCCTTCGGTCCCGGTTGCTATACGAGCATCTATGGCTGACGTTACAGGTAGTTGAAGCCCTAAAAAGGCCTACAACTGGTCTAACTGCAATGCTTCGATGTCGCGATGTCGTATGGAGGTCAGATGGCGGTCTTCCCACGAAAAATATCGAAGTTTAGCCATGACATGCATACCTTCAAGATGTTTACTTACAATATGCTTTAGATAACGACATAGAAGGTACAAGTCCTATCAAAACATAAGAGTGTTAGAACCCTACCAATACATCATATTGCATATGCAAATGTTTTAATCATGAAAATTGTGAAATTGACTGTGTCTCTAAACGCAGGCACTTGTGATACAATGTTTAATTACATTAGTAGGTACAGGGAGCCAATGTTCCATAATCTATGATATTATTTTGCATCAATTGATGTTCATGTTGTAATAGGTATGTATGCCATTATTTGAAAAAAAAAAAACTTTTATTTTATGTTGTTATAGTAGTTTATGATACTGTTGCATAACAAGGGTTCTTATAACACGGGTATTTTTTTTATATTTTTTATATATTATTACACGAGTGTTATAAGACCAAGTTATGTACAGTGTCATACACTACTTTATCTACTCTCATACTATAATACATAAACTAATTTATTTTACAAACAAAACCAAACTTTGTTTAATTTAAATGTAAAATGTTGGCGACAAACATCGATTGCGCATGCGTGTTTCTTTTTTTTCCGAATCGGCGGATTCTTTTTTTAAAGTAGAGGTTCAGTCCAGATGGAGGTTGTATAGGTGTATCGTTATGATTAAAAAGTTATTTAATGATATGGTGTCCATACAAGACCTGTATCGTAATAAAAAAAAAATTTTTGCCTGTGCGTAATGTTTGTCATAAGAGTTTTGATTTCAATTTTATAATCTTTGTATTATAGTATCAGAGTAGATATAATTCATAATAATAATAAAATTAACATTTTTAGCCAAGCCAACCTCGCTTGCAATACAAACACAAGCAACTTCTGTACTAGTTTTATAATGCTTTTTTAAACCGAATTGTCAATAACCTTTTCTGTAAGTGACAAAGTTTTTTAAGGCAGGCTGCACACCCAAACAGCAAGCAACAAACTTAATGTTTTCAGATGTAATTAATGCGCCTATACTTACATACCTATATAGTATAGTCAGTAGTACAGTATAAGAACGGACGAGGCTCTGGTGCATACTGTCATCTCGGAGTTAGGTTAGTTGCACCCGGAAAAGCCGACATGCCATTATCTCACCATTTAAAGACTCAAATTTCTCTCAAAAATAAGTATTTACTTTATTGTCATATTCAAGTTCTTTCGTGTGTTTTTTATTACGTGCGGGTAATTCCCACCATACCTCCCCCCTCTCCGGAGCCGGAGGGGGAGGTTAAACCGCACGCCCGTCCGTGGGTCGATGTGCTAGGCCAAAGGTGAGGTTGTCTCGCGACATATCCCTCGCAACCCGGCTGACCCAGGGCTATTCCTGTCGGTCTGGCCCTCATCGGGAGGGGGGACCACGCGGTCCCCGACTCGCCCCCGGTATGAGGTGTGCTGTCGTGTCGTGAGAAAAAACTCTACTGTGGCCGGTGCTATAACAATACGAGCAGGAGCTGTCATCACATTTGAAAAACTACATCATTTTTTTTAAATCTTTATTGAAAGGGCTTTGTCGCTAGAGCGATCATGTTGCCCATATTGAAATATACATATAAATTTACCAAAGCAAACAAAGTAAACAGAGATAAATATACACAGTTATGATATGCTTAGACTTTAAACTTAACTATGTTGTACAGTGTATGGGCTGCATCCGATATGGCTCAGCCGGAACACTGTTACAACTCCCCACCATTTAACTACTCTTCAAAAGAGGATCCCTGTGCGCCTTATTCCGCGCACATTCCATTAAAATATGATACAGGCCATAAAGTGTATTGCAGGTGGTACATTTTAAGGATGTTGTTTTAAGCATAAGGAACAAAAACTAATTTGATGGAATGTGCCTTTAACAAAGGGGAAGTGCAATCACTGTATCCTGTCTGCTGAGACCAAGAATGGTGAAGAAGATAGAGCTGGATTGTTCAATACTAAGTACTACGTATATTAGGTTTAACAACAAATAAATTTAATTAAAACTGTATTTATAGAGTTTAATGAATCTGATAGATTTAACGAACGGAAACCATTTAGTTTTGAGTTTATTTAATTTAGAAAATGTGGGTATGGCTATGGCAGGCTTTGACCGACATCAAAGTGTAGGAAATTAAGTTCAAATATCGAAGCTTTATCATTTTATCAATAATTTAACGAGAACATTTTGATAATTAATTATTTAATTTTCGATTTACTGAATATTCTCTACTTATTAATTGCCAATTATATTTTATTAATTGTAGAAATTTCTAGGCTAAAAGTTGTGTGAAAAGTTGGTAATTTTTTTTTTTAATAATATGACACGGTTTCTTTTGTATATATGTGATTTTGTGAGTTAATTGAATCGGTGAATAACTTACAGGTGAAATTAATAAATCAATAAAGCAATTATTGCGAAATGTAATGAAATAGCTTGAAATTTGAAATACGGCGTTTTCTATATTTTTCAAATGATTTGATTACTTTCAAGTAATTGAAAAAACTACATTTAGCTATTTTTCTATCTAAACTATATTTATCTATTATTAAGATAGCACAAGGAAAGCTACTACATAGCTTCTTTAATTTAACGTACGTATACCATAATTTTGGGAAATGCAAATAATAAACAGACAATTATTTTATTTACTACAGGTTTTTAAGTGCCCGTTTAATGGCAATAAGCTCCCCACCTATAACATGGGGCCTAAACATAAACTGGCGAAATGTAGGTGCTAGCACCTCTGCCTACCCCTTCGGAGATATAGGCATGAGTTTATGTTATGTTATGTTTTATGTTATGTTACACAGACAATAATATATAATAATCTGAAAGTAACATTTTGCTCTTATTCTAGCTAAGTCGCTTCTTTCACTTTCATTAGTATTTTCATACATACCTGCTCCAGACCTGACCTTTCCATAAAAATCAACACTATACCTATTGAATGTACTATACTGTACAACTGACTAGATAGGTACTATATAGTTATGTAAGTATAGACGCATTAATTGCTTTCAAAAACATTAGCTGTTTGGGTGTGCGGCCTGCCTTAAAAAAAACTTTCACTTATAAAAAAGGTTCTAGAAAATAAGTGACAATCTGGTTTGAAAAAAAAAGCATTATCAAACTAGTACAGAAGTTGCTTAGGTGGCGTTTGTATATCAGTAGCATGCAAAATTTTGTGTCTGGCCAGTCCCGGGGTCTAATGATCGGCGTGGAGATACGCCCGCCTCCTCCCCGAGACCAAATAGGGCTGGCACAAGGAAGTTCTTCACAGATTAATTTATAATAGACACTAGCTGTCGCCCGCGGCTCCGCCCGCGTGGATGTCGGTTATCGCGAATCGGGGTATGAAAAATAGATGTTGGCCGATTCTCAGACCTACCCGATATGCCCACAAAATTTCATGAGAATCGGTCGAGCCGTTTCGGAGGAGTTTGGCAACGAAAACTGTGACACGAGAATTTTATATATTAGAGATTTAGGATCTTTTTTTGCTACTTACCTACATAAGTTCGTATTCTTTTTTGTACTTATCTTCTTCTTCATCTTGGCGTTAATCCCAGTCGCATCCGAAGCCTTCAACTTGGAGTCTGGGGTCCGCTTTACCTGTCCAACTACAGATTTGGTTGAACTTCGATATTTTACGTGAATCGACTGCCACCTGACCTCTACAAGTCAACAGCGAAATCGAAGCATTGCAGTTAAACCAGTCAGGCTGGATCTTTTAGGGCTCCAACTACCCGTAACGACAGCCATACGTGTTCGAATGGCCACCGGGACCGATATAACGTGCTCTCAGAGGCACGGCCAGACTAATGCAAATATATGGATACAAATATTTGCACCGATGTCTTGTCTTGTTTGTACTTATGGTTAGTTTCAATTTATTTTATTCAATGAACTAGGAATTAATTTTATTGACAATTTGTCATCTTGACCGATAATCAGTCATCTTGACCGATAAAAACTGGCAACATCTGAAGAATCTTATTAAACTTAAAATTAGGACTTGCATAAGAAATTTCTGAAGATATAGTGAGAGAAAAAGGACACTTGCCTGGACGATCTAACCTTTGGTAGTTACTGGTATAGATAACTCTGCCAACTACCATTTTACCAAGTGGTAGCTTGAAGGTTCCGTCAACTACAATGTCTGCAAGCCTCCACTAATTTTGCCAGAGTGTGATAATAACTTCTTCTCCTCCTTTGGTTTGGCTCGTAAAACTTTTATGTAAGTGACTGCCCTTTGACCTCCCCGAGTATTATGTAGGAGAGGAGTGATTTACTAGGTTGTAGGTGAGGTTGGCTTGGCCTTGAAATCTTGGAATTCGCAAATCTCTACAATTTCTTATTATTGCCTCATATTTATGCATGAACTGTGTAAGTAATCACTATTTTTCCTAAATCATAAATATAGAAATATATTTTCAACGAGAATTTTCTTGACTGACAACCCTACTCCCCGACGTCTAGTTCTGTAATGAAGCAATTTAAATGCATGAGGCAGGGCGAGAGGCGCGCTTGGTGGGGGGAGCGCCAATCATAAATCAACGGCATAACGGCCGAACTTTTATATTCGAAATCGAACTTTATAACCAGCGCTTTAAGTTTCAAATTCAGTTTTTAATGAGTAGGAGATATAATTTTTTGGTAGCAATAGAAATGGTAGGTATGGATGATAGTGGCCGCTTGGGGTAAGTACGGTATATCTCTGCAGGTACGGGATTATAGGAGGGTATGGAACTACACAAGCGAAAATGTTTTTCTAACTTATTCGGAATAGTGAAAGGAAAAGTCACGATGAAAGTGATATCAGGTCGCCTTATTTAACTACCTATGTTATTTGGTTCGACCTGCTTCCCGTACCCAATACACCCAGTATTGGGAACGGGATTTAGTGGCCGAACTACTTTCTGGCTCTGATAACTGTAACTGTCTAACTTTTATTCCTACTGATAGAGTTGACCAAGTAAGGTATTTTATCATAATATTTTTTTGTAGGTTTGCCTTTAGTAAGGAATTTATTGTATTCTGATTTGAAAGAGATTGCGAAGCGTATGGTCAACGCTTCTCGTGACCAGAAGGCTGGCCTCTTTTTAAGGCAGAGATTAACTATTGCCATACAACGTGGCAATGCTGCCAGTCTTCTGGGAACGCTACCACAAGAGGCATGCGATGCGGATGAATTCCACGACACATTTTAACTTTTAGTTTTAGTTTTTTTCATTTTATTTAGTATTGTGTATATATAGTAACTTTATTAATTTAATTTAATTTATATATAATAGGTTTGATTTTGTAAATAAACTGCTAAGTCATTATTTATATAATTGTAACTATAATGTACCGTATTTCGTGCGAATAAATTTTAAGCTTGTCTATTTGTGTACAGAAAAGGCATAAAGTATTATGTAGTATCCTACGATTTTGACATCATCATGCTTTACGCTTACTCCTTTTTATAAAATTCGAACCTAATGGTAGAAATAGTGTTATTAGAAGTATATGGGATCCAACTAAAAACTTCTAGACCCAAGTTAACTTTAAAAGACAACAAGGCGATTGATGGACGAGGCTTTGATGCAGGCTTTCCTGTCAAGGTTAGGAAGTCAGATAGCAGTCACACCCAGTAAAACTGACATAACATACACAAGCAATGAACGAACCTCGGCTATCCACTGACAAACACTTATGAAAATGATGATAACTAATAAACTGTGCTATTTTTAATCTAAAGGTCAGTAGTTTAGTGGTTAAGAAGTCGGCCATAAGATCGAGAGGTCCCGGGTTCGAATTCTGGCCATTACATAACCGACGAACCCACTTCTAGCACAAGCAATTTAGCTTAACTGAACGGTCTAGATGGCAATATTAGTAATTTCGGTTACTAATATTATTATATTATTTTATAAACCAAAAAAATATGAGTCTAAATTAATCTTGAGATTAGTTTACGTTTTGGGTTCAATTTGTTATCAATAATAAATCAAAATTCACTAAGATAAACGTTATAGTTTAATCTAATTACGAGAAGATTTATGTGATTACTATTATTGATCAAATGTTGTTCATTTGAAACTATTTATTTGAAGGTTTTTTAAAGGTTAATTGATATGGTAACAAAGTTGACCAATTAACTATATTCATTAAAAGTATTAGAGCTACTAAAAGAACAACGGCTTTACGAATTAATTTGATTGCACCAGTGATCCAAATTCAAATTATATTACGGAACGATTAGCGTAGGCACCGAAATTAGGCACATAATGATACCTATTATCAAACTGTGGTTTATTGATTGTTATTATCTCACGAGTGGAATAATAGTTTTTTTTTTATTTTAATGGTTGACTTGCATTATTCTTAAAAAAAAAACGATACCAAAACGATCGTGTTCAAAAGAACAAATAAATTATTACGAAGTTACATTTAATGCAACTTCGTATTTAAATAGAAAATTTCTTTTTGTATGTGTATAATAAATAAAACTTTCACTCGAATAAGAATAACTTTTGTTTTCCCTCTGTTTAAAACTAAATAAATTTACCATATTGTGTACGCGATTAACAAAAAAAACACTCTTATTATCTTACTCTATGGTCGCATGCGCGCGCATAGAAAAAGTCTGCCAGTACTAAAAAGATTCGCAATTCGTTATTTATTCAAATGAAAGTTATTTATTAGTTAAAATGTCTACAAGTACTAGTTATGAAGGAAACGATGTATGTACCTAGTACACCGCCTGATATATATACATATACTGTACAACGTCCGATATATGATGTGATTGATGTGAAGTCCTTAACGTTATGGAAAGTTTTTTTGCTATCTGAAAACTGGAAGGGTAAATATCTATTTTAGAATTATATTATTCACAAGTGAATAGAAAAAACGTCGTATGATACACATGTGTATTGTGTTGATTACCGTCTTCGGCTCTCTTTACACTCTTTAGACTTAATATCGTCTCAGCGATAATCACCAACTTTGCACCCTTGTACCATAATCTACTATTTTCCTACACATATTTTCCGATGCCAAGTAATCTCACAATGTTCCGAGATTTCATTTTGTTATACGTTATATATAAATGTACGAGGAATATTCTCGCGAGAGCAATCTCACCACCGATAATCGAAGACCCAAAGATGGAGTTCGTTTTAGTCGGTTCGAGTCCGACATAACGCCCCAGCTGGCTTTAGCGGATTGGCTATCCACTGATATTTTGTGAAGGATAATAAAAGCTAGATTTTTTTATACCACTGAGGTGGCAGACAAGCACACGGTCAACCTGATGGAAAGTGGTTACCGTGGCCTATGGACGTGTGCAACACCAGGGAAGTCACAGTCGTGCTGCCGACCCTGTGAACATAGAGTTTCTGTGCCATCAGTGTAGAGTGCGTAGACTTGTAGACGACAAGCAGGAATATTCTTTGGTCTTCCCACTGATAGCACAAAAACTCTCCAGTAAGCTCTGGCTACCCTACTCACCGCCGGGAACACAACACGTGGTTATTATGGCCGGGGAATGCTGTAGGGCGGAGATATTGTAGAAAGAAATATGTTATCTTAATACACACACCGGCAGAATTAGCGGAACACAAAATTATGGTCTGGTAAGGGATATGTTTAGGAGCTCGCACGGAGTTAGTGTCAGCGTCAGTAGTCGACGACGGCGGAAATCTGACTGCTGATCAGTGTATCAGGGTGATTTTAGAAGAACATGTTGTACCATTTGCCCCATTTATTGGGTTGTGTATATAAAAGTGTATCGCGTTGTATGACAGGATTCACTTTCACTGCTAAGTGAAAACTGGAGACGGCAAATTTCCTTATTTGCTATACAATCGACAAAGGAGATAAGGTCGCACTTTTTCATATAAAGTTGTATGTAAATGTGTAACCGTACATTTATATTAAGTTGAATGTCAATTTATGTCCATTCTCTGAAATGTGACGTCATAAGATTGAACCACTATCAACCGATACAGAGTAGCCCTTAAATATTGTAGAACAAAAAAAAACATGTTTATTCTAAAATTGAAAATTAGTAGGTACCTATCTACCACCTGTGTTCCCATTAGAAGCTCTGAAGGTCCTTAAGTCTCCAGTGAATAAATTCCTTGTAGTCAAATCTATTTCATCTTATATCACATTATCACTTACCATTGTGATTGTGGTCTAAAGCCTATAAAAATTCAAGGTACCTATTTGATTATTTTCTGAAGGGTGTAACTTAAAGCTAACGTAATCTATAAATTGAAGTGTGTTGAACTACTTTTATTGCTGACTACATAAAATGCAACAATAATTATGTAGTTACAAAATGTATATAAACTAACATGAAGAAATTAAATGTTAACAAGATGTCAAAAAAAAACCGCCTTTCTTTAAACTTTAAAAATAGAACACATTAATAACTACAGACTAAAAATTAAAAACGGAATCCTAATCAAAACTTTTTACCTTTTTCTATCATGTATGGGCGGCGCAGTCATTACGGGGGCCATGCATTCTGTCATTGAACGTAACTACGTTCGATGCCTGATAATGGTATTCCGCCTACCAATTCTACCTATTTCGAGATATGCATCGGTGGTCGGAGGCACGCCCTCTTCAGAATAAATGAGCGACAAAACACGCGAGCTAACCTCACAGCAAAATTCATGGCGAGTGTAAATAAAATAAAAAAAAACTGTTTTTATAAAGAGGGTTTTGTAGATCATTAATTAAGCTACGGGTTTAGTAACACGCGTGATAATTAACGCAATATAAGTGAATAAAGTGATTTAATTGATCACGTATCAGTTGATCAGTTTCGTGGAAATTTTTGAAACAATGTTTTTTAGTTAAAGAAATAGAACACCATAGGAAATGTCGATTTTTGCGGGACATAGTAGTATAATAGTAGTAATAGTAATCAATTTTAGACAGTTATGTTCTTACTATATCATCTTACTAGCTGTTGCTTGCGGTTCCGCCCGCGTGGAATTCTGATCCCGTCCATCGCTGATAGTAGCATGATGATTTAAACAAGGGCCATTTTGGTACCTGATAACGTAGCTCTCTATAATGGCAAAAGAAGTTTTGAAATTGGTCCTGTAATATTTGAATTTATTCGTTATAAACAAAAATACAAATCTTTCATCTTTATAATATAAGTATAGATTTCCATTGATTGAATAGTGGTGGAAATAAAGATATGGGGGGACGCGCTCATGGGGGACGAAGGTCATTCATCGACCTCCGACGCTCGAGTTGCCTCAGTTGGCGAGCAGCTAGTGCCGCGAGTCTTCTTCGCTCCCGCCCCCGCTCCCGCCCTGCCGCCTCCTTCACGAGCATAACTTGCTCGCAGATGGAGGCGCCGGCCGCCCACGCCTCTGTGCAGCGGACCATCGCCGAGAGCAAGGTGGCGAGAGTGAGAGCTCTCACTCCTATTCCCAGGGCCACCACTAGCTCCCGCCTCGGCGAGCGTGTGCAGCCCCGAGTCCTCGCTCGCGTTGTAGTGATGGCACTCGGACCAACATTAGGTCCTAGCATTAACGTTAACGCCTTTGATGTATTTGACAGTCGTTAACGCATGTCATAAACGTCAAATCCCATACATTCGTCATTGTATTCCATCAAACGCCGGCGAACGAATTGCCACTTGTCTAGATGGGCTGGTAGCTGCCCCTGTTAATCCCGGCTGCTTGTGTTAGGAGTGGGTTCACGTCGGGCTCGAACCCGGGATTTCTCGATCGTAAGGGCGACCTTAACCACTAAGCTACCGATACTTTGCTGCTTTACTGAAATATAAGTGATGTCAAGAGTGTACATTGAGGTGAAAAACTGGAAGCCAATGAAAGCATCTTAGTAATTGTTTATCTTAAGAACTTCCTTCACTCATTGTTCTACACAATCGACGATTCTTCAGAAGGAATGAAAAGGAGTCGAGTTCCGACGTGCTACCATAACAACATAATGACGCCTGAGAAAAAAAAAATGGATTCAAAACATCCATATTGTATGCCTTTATAATGAAACCCATTTCATATCCTGAAACAGTATCAGAATGGCGTTTTATGATTCCATACGCTTATTATTTCTGTCATTCGTTTTGACATTAGCGGCTCGAGCAAATGTCAAATCAGTATTCACTCAATACTCACAAATATTTGAAGAAAACTGTAGTAAATTGACAAAGGAACCTTACTTTGAGACTGAAATGGTTGTTGGTTCGCCATGGAGAATATATTACACTTGGAATATGGATTTAGAAAGCAAGTGCATGGATATGGTGTTCAAAAATGTTACACATGCGGTTAGTAATGTAGTTATCTGTGAGTTGTTATAGTGACAAGATACAAGGTCAATTTCCTATCATCAATAAGAAATATCGAAATCAAAATTTCAATAATTTAATTTTGGTTAGGTATATTTTTTTAGTTGTATACCTATAATAGTAAATAATAATAAAATATTCTTATTGAAGTGACCATGAATCAGGGATGAGTGAGATTCAAAAACTATGTTAGAATACATTTATGACTAGCTGTTGCCCTAAAATAAAAGTAGCCTAAGTTACTTCTTATTACACCAGCTACCTGCCAATAAACGTCCCGTTAAAATAGGTCCAGCCATTTCAGAGATTAGCCGGAACAAACAGACAGACAGACAAAAATTGTAAAAAAAAATTATTTTGGTGTATGGAACCGTATTATATTAATATGCATGTAGTAAAAAACGGTTATTTCAATATTACAAACAGATAGTCCAATTTTATGTATATGTATGTATGTATAAAAGATGTATAGACGTATAGATATAGATCCCGAGTCACCGGCACCTAATCCCATTAGATTATCGTCAAAACTCTTGTTTATTCTGAGGTACCGTGTATCTGTGCGAATTTAGCGCACGATAAAATATCTCGTCTCATCTAGATGTCGTTAGAGGCGACTAACAGAAAAATACACGGAAGATATAACTGCGAGAGAAGGAAAACTGGAAATAAGACACTGTACCAACACCAGGCCAGAGTGGAAACAGCAGGCTAAAGCCACACAACACTGGAAAAGGCCTATGTCCAGCCGTGGACTGTGACAGTCTAATCGAATGATTGATTGATATAGAAACAATCCAAACGAGCATCGACGTATTTTTGACTGCATGGAGCGATATTGTGAAAGGTGGTAATTAGTGGGACGAGAGTGGACAGAAAAAATAATTATTTGACAAAGTTAGAATTTTTGGCACCTCCTCTCTTTGACACACGATAAAGCTTTAGAATTATGAAAGAGAGGGCAAGAGGTTAAAGGGTAACCGACGCACATTCCACGGATAATTGATAGTAGCGTGTTCAGTTTTAGAATGGGTGACCATTCTTAATACAGTGAGAGACTTCATGCCTTGAAAAGCACAATATGGTGAACAACTGTGGCATTTATTACGATTAGTTGGAGCACTAAAAACCGTCTGAGTACAAAACTGTTTTCGGTATAGCCAAAAACTAAAGCCATGTAATGTATCGTCGATATTAATGACAGAATAGTCCAAGGATACTTGGTCAGGAAGAAAACCCTGGAAACAGGCACGGTGCGCTTCTCTCCTGCATAGGAAAACTGCCGCAACTGGAAAATAGCTATAAAAATGATGTATCAAAACTATTAATTATACAACTGAGGTGGGCAGACAAGCATGCGGTCCATCTAATGGAAAGTGGTTACCGTGGCCTATGGTCGTGTGCTAAATCAGGGTAGTCACACTCGTGCTGCCGACCCTGAAAAGACAGAGAGTTTCTGTGCCGTCAGCGTAGAAGACAAAGTAGGAGTCTAGGAGCCTTTTCCAGTGTTGTGTGGCTTTAGCCTGCTGTTTCCACTCTGGCCTGGTGTTGGTACAGTGTCTTATTTCCAGTTTTCCTTCTCTCGCAGTTATATCTTCCCACTGACAGCACAAAAACTCTCCAGTGAGCTCTGGCTACCCTACTCACCATCGGAAACACAACATGAGGTTATTATGGCCGCGGAATTCTGTAGGGTGGAGGTACTTCCCTAGTGGGACTGCTCAGTTGGACGAAAATACCGTCGTGTCCTACCTCTTAATACTTTTCTTTTCATAAATAAGTAATGTAACCAATTTGTTTCCTTTTTACAGATATTGAATCGCGTCTACAACGATATGGTGGACTATTTAGAAACGCAGCCGTTCTGGGAGGCAGCGACTCTGCTGGTAACGTTAGGACAGGCCAATCACGAGATGCTGTTGTTTGCTGACCAGGGAGCCGCTGGTCGGTTCGTCGGTGTGCCGAATGTTGTGCGAGATGGAAGTGAGTCTTGCAGTTCTTGCAATTCCAGAATTAGTTTAAGGGTGAGCAAATGGGTTCGTGTAATTCTTCTAAGCTGTGGTTTTTTGTTGATAATGACGGGGACTATTTAGTTCTGTAATAATGCAATTTGGCACGAACAATAAGAATCTCTTTCTCTTTTGGATCTTGAAGGTGTCAACAGTCCCACTGTCCTCCATCGCGAATCAATATTGGGATTAAAAAATATCGATTAATATTATACTTCTGTTTTCTTCTTCTGGAATACGGACTAGAGCGAACTCCTGTCATCGAATTATAAGCTTTGTGTGCATCCAGGATCGATCGATCGTAAAACGATGATGCTGATATTAACCTTTTGAGTTACCATTGACCATTTATTTCAGATATAACACCAAACAAAAAAGCGGTGCCACTAATCAGAATTAACATGAAGCTAATTCACGAAGGCAGATACCTCGTCACATCTGACTGTAACGTAGGAGTCAGCACATTGTTGGCTAGGAGAAATGCCGACATATACCGAGCGGAAATACAAGGAGTCGCTAATAACTTGGAGCTGGGAGTCGGTAAAGCTGCATGCCTCACCGATTACAACGCAGCAGAAAAAGTCGATAACATTGATGTATAGAGTTCGTACTCGTACAACGCCTGGATTTATTTTGACATGGATTAAATTATTTTTGGATTTTTTTTTATTAAATTGTATATTTCTAATGTTTTTGTTTTATTATCCTGTGGATGTAATAAGAACTAGCCTTTTATCAGCGGCTCCACTCGCGTGGTTGTCGGTTATTATGATTTGCAATTGCGTTAAAATCAGTGTAAGATTTTAAATCTGATCAATACATATAACAAAAAAAATCGTGTCAATATCGATTAAGTAGTTCTGCGTCCATAGTGAAACATGGTATATAATTTGTCTATATAAATAGACAAAAATAGATAATAAATCCAAAAATATATATTTTTTAATTTAGTGTCTATCGTTCATAAAACATAGCCCAATTAAGTTTTTAAACATCTACAATGTACAGACACGACCATTTTATAATTATAAATAATATAAATTGTGGCCATATATAGCTACACACGCCGGCAGAATTAGTGGAACACAAAAAACGGAGAGTATAAAATAGTTAACTTTATTTTTAAGCTTTTAATAATTAAACATGAAACAACAGTTAAATTAACTTGTTTTAAAATTAATTTGCAACACCATATGTACTTAAATTTTAATAAAAAGAAAACTTAACTGAACAAATTCCATTTTTCTTTGATTTGGTAGTGACAGAGAAACAGTAGAAATTTTCAGATTTTATGACGGTTTAAAATTAATTAAATAAATGTTTAATAACGAGTGTTTCTCTCTCGTGCCCTGATTAAGGTTTCCATCCGTCTGGACATGCTGTGAATGACGTTGTCAATGATTTCTTGGGGCAACCTCTTTCGTTCTTCAACTAATGTGTTTTGCAGCTCGCTCAGATTGTTAGGAGGTGGCATTTTTGATTTGACAGTCCTCTTTAGCAAGTCCCGAACGTGTTCAATTGGATTCATACCGGGGACCGTGCTGGCCACTCCATCACCGTAACACCAACATGGTTTAGGTATGCCTATACTGAGCGAGCACGGTGAGCCCGTGCATTATTCTGCATTAAAATGAAGTCATTACCAATAAAAGGGGCAAATGGCACACCATGTTCCTCTAAAATCTCCTTGATATACCGATCAGCAGTCAGATTTCCGCCGTCGACTACCACTAACTCCGTGCGAGCTCTTAAACATGTCCCTCCCCAGACCATAATTGAGCCGCCACCTTATGCCACTGTATTTCTAAAATTAGACTGTAAATAACGCTTTCCTTTGCGTCTCCATATTCGCTGCCTTCCATCAATCTGATTTAACAGAATTTTGCATTCATCATTAAAGAGAACCTGTCCCCACTCGTCAAAGTCCCAATGACGATGTTCACGAGCAAAGTATAGTCGGTTTGTGCGGTGGTGTCTCTCAAGTTTTGGTGCTTTCGAACTTTCTCGAATCCTGCGAACTGTCCGCTCACTCACTCTTACTCCTGAACCTCCTTTAATGCATTTAGGGCCTGCACCACCGTGTTTCGACGAAATTGAAGTTGTAGAAAACGGTCATCTCTCCTTGAAGTACACCTTTTTCTGCATTTTCCTCTTCTCCTCTCTAGAGAATTCGTCAAACTGTACCGTTTGATGCTACAATAAATCGTTGATAACGATAGGCGAAGTCTTGTGGCAATCGATCTGTAGGATTGACCATTTCTTCTCATTTCATTTGCTCTGATTTTTTTTTCATTTCTTTTTATAAGGAATATTTATGATTTCTGGTAGCGTTAAACCAGGCAAACTTAGATGTTCGCAACTTTTTAAAAAGCGAAAAAACACAAAAGTCTCATAATTCAATGTTTTTCAAATGGAATTTACGAACTTTACGAAAATGAAAAATCTACTTAGAAGCAGTTGATAGAGATAAAATTAAAACAAAGGAATGAAAAAAAAATACTGTTGACATATTATTATGTTCCGTTTTCAAATTAGATGTTTTTAAAAAAAAATATAAATAATGATAACAAAGTAATGTAACCAGTCAGTGCTACCAAAAAAAGATATTAATTCTTCCTTTTTTGTGTTCTGCTAATTCTGCCGGTGTGTGTATCTGTGGATAAATATGACTTACCTACAACCCGTGTCAGAATACTAAACAGTGAATTTTGTCTGACTAGACATCCCCAATTTAGACAAATTAATGGTTTGAAGAACAGTATCATTTTGTCATACACTAGTTGAAAAATTAGACTGCGTATTATCAAATATGACTTTGTAAACAAGCAAAGTTTTTGTAATAGAATGCTATGCGTAGCAGTAATTTCCGTTTCATGATATTTATTTAGACCTAGATTTCCGTTCTTTCGCACATATTTTACCTTTATAATAGGCATAATTAGACATTGTTAATCATAGTATCAAGCATGACTCTCTTAGATTCAATTCGTGTTCTGCTTCTTACAGTTTTAGTGGTAGTAACGACTGCTACTAAAACAATTCATGAATATAACTTGCCGAGTAGAAAGTCTTTTGAAGCTATTTGCAAGAATATCACGAAGGAACCGTTTTTCGATTATGAAGGTGTGATGGGTAAGCCTTGGAAGGTATACTTTAGTTGGAATATGAAGTTGGATGAGTTCTGTATGGAATTGACATTCAAGTACGCTAATGTATCGGTAAGTAATTTATATTACCTATATTTATTCAGGCTGGTAAATCCCCGAAGGGGTGGTAGATCAAAGTGTATTAACATTTCACATTTCGCCAACAAAGAGTTTCCATCCCTCGAAATAGGAGGCGAGCCTAGAGATATAGACAACACAAGTGGGCACTGTTCATCCTATTAGGCAAGTGGCAATTTGTTGGCACGTATTGTAGAACAAAATGTTGATTTTATGGGATTGACACTCATTTTGACGTTGACAAACATTGATCAACATGTCCACCTGAATCTCGTGGGGGGCGGACACATAGACACGTGGCTCTGGTACACTCGACATTGGCGTCTGGCCATTAACAATTTTATTATGCATTTTAATTGACATTGTCGATACTGTGGCGATTTGCTGTCGACGCCATTTTGAAGAAGTTGAAGTTGAAACACTGATCAATCTATTCTATTCTATTTTACAAACGTATAGCCACTGATGTTTAGTTTAAGAAATCTTTGTTTTATTTTTATTTTTCTGAGGTGGCAGTCAATCACACGGTCCACCTGAGGAAAGTGGTTACTGTCGCCTATGGACGTGTGCAACACCAGGGAACTCACACTTGTGCTGCCGTCTGTGTAAGCACAGAGAGTTTCTGTGCCATTAGTGTAGAAGACAAAGCAGGAATAGCCTTTGGTCTTCCCACTGACAGCAGAAAATCTCTCCATTGAGCTCTAGCTACCCTACTTACCACCGTTAGCACGTCACGAAGTTATTGTGGCCGCAGTGTTCAATAGGGCGGAGGTACTTCCTCAGTCGCATTGCTTAATTGAACGGAAATACCGTCGTCTCCTACCGAGCCTATCATGTAGTCATGTGGTATTTTGCAGGTGGTGAACCGTATGAAGAACGATATAAAAGGTCTAAAAATTGAATCACCATCGGACAAGCCAGTGTTAGCATTGTCAGTGAGTCTATCTCCTGATATGCTGCTTTTCAAGGATCGCAGTGGAATTCCCGGCTGGTTTATTGGGGTAGCAGATGTAGATGAACATTTTGGTAAGTCCAAGAAAGTATGGCGGCGAAATTGGTGACCAAAAGTTCAATTTCATGTGCTGCAAAGATTCTTCTATAACATTTCATATGCAAGCTAGTAGCAGATAGATACTCAGTTCTGAATCTCTATATTTTCATTGTCTTTGATAGATTGTCGATGACAACCTGTCCTCAGTACTAATTACAAATCGACATCCAGGACTGAGTATCGTTCCAGAGTACGAGCCTAAATGTTAATAAAAAGGCAAACTTAAAAAAACCCGGCAAAAAACTTATCTCGATCATTGTCATGCATTATGCAACCCATTGGGAAGCCAGCAGGAATCGAGTTAAGGAACGCCTCACCATTAATGGGCAGCTTCAATTTTTAAATGCACCGACTAAGATCTTATGGAGTTCTGAAACTAGTCTTGCTGGGATGCAGGTGTGTCTTAAGAAGAAAAAAACTTTGTACTTCTGTAACAGATCGTACCTGGCAAATACTAATTACATATAACCTGTATATAATATATTTCAGCTGGAGAGAAATTACCGCCAGTGCCACATAAAATGGCTCTCAAGCTATTAGAAAAAGGACGGTATCTACATATGTCTGATTGCAGCTTCGGCACCACATCGCTATCACTCCGTAGAGACAACAGGCCTAAACGGACAGAAATTAATGCGTTTGCGGCTAATTTTAGTATTGGAGATCCTTTCCCAGCGTGTATCAATGAAGAAGATCCTGATAAAAAATAAAAATATTCAGTTAATATTGACGGGTTTTATTGAAGTGAAAACTTCTTTAGCGGCATTGGGTGGGTAAAAAGGGTTAAACTCGCGTCAGGATCACGTGACCTTTGATCCGTAATCGACGACTTTGTAGGACGACATGACGTCATACAACATTCCTAGCTACGGAGTGTTTATTTTGCTAGGTACGCTAAGAAGCTTCGTAGCTTAGCGGTAATCGCTTCGACTGTAAGGCCTTATGGTTTCAGATAGTACTCGGTTCGAACCTGGGCTTCTGACACTTTTTGTGATTATTTTTCTTTTTGTAATTTATTAATTTTTTCTGACAGTAAATATAATATTATAGGTAGGATATAGTATATTGTATTCATCTTTTTCTCTGTATATAACGAAAAAAGAAAGAAAGAAATCGTTTTTACTTTGCCGGCACTCCCGGAGTGCAACCCGTCTTTTTTTTTTTGATGGCTTTCGCCCCTGGCTCTGTGAATATTCCCCGTCACCCTCAGGCCCGCGCTCATAGGGGGCGGAGGTCGGTTTGCGCTCTCCGACGCTCGAGCCGCCTACGAGCTCGGGCAGCGATGTCCGCGAGTCTGTATCGCTCATCGCTCCGCGCCCGCTTTGCTGTCTCCTTCACGAGCATGACCTGCTCGCAGATGGAGGCGCTGGCCGCCTACGTATCCGCGCAGTGGACCATTGCCTTGCTATTGAGCAGGGTGGAGAGCGTGAGCACTCTCACCCCCAGGGCCGCCACAAGCTCCCGCCTTGGCGTCTCAAACGCCGGACACTCGGTGAGCGTGTGCAGCCCCGAGTCCACGCTCGCGTCGCAGTGATGGCACTCAGGCTTAGGCTCTATTACGTTAAGAGTATCTTTAGTAACTGCCCAATGTATCGATTACAGGGTTTTAGTACCGGGCTTACCATACCAGGTCTTATTGCTGCTTACGCTCCCAGACGTTATCGGTGATGCCCGAGTGCCAAGCTGCTGACTCACCTACTCAAGATCCCTACATCATCAAAAGTACGTTGTCTGATCCACGCCCGCCTGTCACTCACCTGCTCTTTGGACGCCAGGACGGTACTACTCTCGTTGTTACATGAAATGACCTTGTATATATAGATTAAAGAATTTACGACCCTGTTTGCTTAACCTGTAGTTTGATTTCACTTCAATGTAACAGTGGCATCCATCATATGATGGGCATAGAGCCAACCGATGGCATAGATATACCGCCGCCGAAAGCTACCGTGTCCGGTAATGATCTGCATCTGACGGTACAAGAGGCAACCGTGTGGCCTCTCTAGCCACTCCCCTATGATGGGTCTTTCCGCCGCAATCGCGGCGTGCCCTGGATGATCTTATCCCTTCAATAAGATGCATTTGTATTACAAGAATGGTCAATAGTGGGATATTATCTATTATAATTTAGTCACGCATGTGTTAAAGGCATCTAAACGGAAGTGTAAGGCTACATTTCCACCACAATCCGAGGGTGTAAGTGAGGTATATGTTTATTAAGAACCAATATTCTATTAGCTCTTAACTTTATTTGAACTCGCTTAGTGTAGGACCTAAGGCAACTTCACTTGCCATTTGATATACGTCCCGAACAAAGATGGATGCTCCAGCACATGCTTTCCTTTCAGGGTTATAGACATAAACGGCAGTCGCTACTATAATTACCAGTATGCCAAAAAATTGAAGAAACTGAGAACTATAGGTACCGTGTGTAGATGCCTCATTACTCACTCAACTCATGGTTCGTGGGGTAAGGTATATTTCGGATTGCAGTTATTGCTGTTCAAAGAATACTCTGTCACGAAGTGTATAGTATATTATCTAATGTGCGCCCGGGTTCCGCTGTGAATACTTCAGTTTCAACCGGGATATACACAGTCCCGACAACCTCGCTGCAAATAACAACATTCTGGGTATTGTTAGCTGTTTTGTTGGTTGTTGTTGGATGGTAAAGATTGATCAACATGGCTACTTTACGTATAACATAACATAAACTCACGCCTATATCCCCGAAGGGGTATGCAGAGGTGCTAGCACCCACATTTCGCCAGTTTATGTTTAGGCCCCAATGTAATAGGTGGCGAGCTTATTGCCATTAACCGGGCACTTATAAACCTGCGATAAATACACACATAACTTCGAAAAGCCTCGAAGTCATTGGTGTGTGCCATGGGAAAACCTGGGATCGAACCCGAGACCTCGTCTCAGCAGTCCATTACCCATACCACTAGGCACTATTTACTTGAATACACTAGAAATTCGCCGGCTTACCTCATTGTTTCAAGTACTTCGGAGTACGCAGTCCGGTATTCTGCTTCTTCTTCTCTATTGTCAGACGCTCCTGACAGTCAGGCCATTGAAACGCATGTAGTCAAATAGTAGATTATGGTAAAGTGTGTAAAGTTGGTGATTACCGCTGAGGCGATATTGAGGTCTATAGAGAGGCGAAGACGGTAGGTAATCAACAATACACACGTGTATCATACGACGTTTTTTGAATTCACTTGTGAATAATATAATACTAAAATGTTTACTATCTGAAAACTGCAAGGGTTAACCTTGCAGTTTTCAGATAGTAAACATTTCATAACGTTAAGGAATTCACATCAATCACATCATTTATCGGACGTTGTACAGGATAGGTGTATACTCGTATATCGGGCGGTGTACTAGGTAATCGTTAAATCGTAAATAGTTTTCTTCATAACTTATTTGTAGACATTTTAATTGATAAATAACTTTAATTTCAACATTAAAAACGAACTGCGAAACTCTTTGGTACTGGCAGACTTTGTCTATGCGCGCGCACGCTGCCATAGAGTAAAATAATGAAGGTTTTTTTTTATTAATCGCGTATTGTCAACAAAATGGTAAATTTACTTAGTTTTAAACAGAGAGAAAACAAAAGTTATACTTATTTGAGTAAAAGTTTCGTTTATTATACACGTACAAAAATTAAATTTTCTATTTAGATACGAAGTTGCATGAAATGAACAAGCAATAGGTAGAAATTAATTTCTTTTGAACACGTTCTTATCGATTATTCTTAAATATGTAACTCAACCAATAAAATTAAAAAAAAAAAATATTATCCCACTCGTGAGATAATAACAATTAATTGCGGTGAGATTAGAGACATATTATAAGCAAGAGATTGAAAAATTATTATTTTCTTACTCTTTAGTAATCGACATTGTTTGATGAAATGAGATGAGGAGTACCTATTACAAAACATTTGATAGATATCTAATACCTGTGTTGATGTTTCCTTAAAAGACTTGGGACTTTATAAGATGCGCCAATTTAGATACAGTTGTAGTCTAACCATGTTTCTTATAGATTTTACACGGGTTTTCTTTCTAAGTAGTGTCATGATAGATGTGAACACAATGTTTTTGGAGCCAAGGATACAGAAACAAAGACTTAACCAGAATCCAGTTTGTTATAACGTGACCACGGAGCCCTATTATCGAAAACAAGCAGTGACAGGAAAACCATGGCATGCTTATGTTATTTGGAACATGCCATATGAGCAGTGTATGAAAATTAGTTTCAAATCTGTTGGTAACTTGGTTAGTATATACCTAAACAGAAAATTTTAATTTACTAGACATTACTCACCGGGCAATTGATTAAGACTAGATAAAGCTAAAGCTATACTCAATTAACTAACTTAGCACATAAATTAATCTACTGCTTTCTTCAAAGTTATTGGGGATTAACTTACAAACAGAAGCAAAAAGCCGAACTAATGGTCGAAAATATAAACTGTTAATCATCAATTCAACGTCAGTTCCAGTCACATTTAAGTGGCATCTCGGTTCGATTTCACTCTCTGCACACCTATAAGGATGTAATATACAGCTTAAAATAGATGACCATTGATAAGACCTAGACGCTGAGATCCCTTACTACCTCGAAGACCTCGTTAAACCGTCGGTCCCGGTTGCCATACGAACACCTATGGTGGTTGCTACGAGTAGTTGAAACCCTAAAAAGTCCGAAAACTGAGCTCTTCGGATGCGAATGCGACCAGAACTAACGATGATACCGCGAATGAAGTATTACCTATATATCCCATGCTTCTTTGCCATCTTCGATGAAAACTAGTCTTAGCTGGTTTTTATGGTTCATAGGATCGCGTTTGACCATCTCACCTGGTAAGTGACGATGTGGTCGACGGTGGAGCACGCTTGCCTAGAAGTAACCTGTTCACTCTTGTCTTGAAGACATCCAAGTCGTAGCTATCCGGAAACTCCAGATTCAGGCAGGGCATTCCATTCCTTCGCAGTACGCAAGATGAATGTATAATATACGTTGTTTTTTCCAAAACAGAATGAAATGGTGAACTACCTAAAGAGCAAGTTCTACGCACTCGATGAAGAACCGAACTGGGCGAAGGCAGAGCTGCTGATGCACATGGGACCGTCTAAGGAGACGATATTATTTAGAGATCGTAGCGGCATCCACGGACAATTCGACGGCGTACCTTATTACAAGCGGGATGACTGTAAGTTTATCCTTATATGGTGATTACTTCTAGATATTAGTCAATTAATTAATCAATTATTATTAATAATAATTAATTATTGGCCTTTCACAATGTTGAGAGGCTTTTTCCTTCTGTGTCCTTGCTGGCTAGACGGGTTGGTACAGGGTTTTATTTCGAATTTTCCTTTTTTTAATACAACTGAGGTGGCAGACTAGCACACGGCCACCTGATGGTAAGTGGTTACCGTGGACTATGGATGTGTGCAACACCAAGGGAGTCACGCTCGCGCTGCCGCCCTTGTAAACGCAGAGAGTTTCTGTGCCGTCGGTGAAGAAGATAAAGCAGGAAAAGCCTTTGGTCTTTCCACTGACAGCACAAAACTTCTCCAGCGAGCTCTGGCTATCCTACTCACCGCTGTGAACACAACATGAGGTTATTATGGCCGCGGTATTCTGTAGGGCTTAGGTACTTCCCCAGTCGGACTGCTCAATCGGACGGGTCCAACCACAAAACCTTTCCTTCTTGCGCAGTGGTATCGTCGACGTATTTTTCTTTTAGTCGCCTCTTACGACACCCTCTAACAGTAACAATCTTTGCTTTCAGTTCCCTACGAACCACCATTAAGAAAAGTATTCAAGATGACGATGAAAGTATTCCAGCGGGGTAAATACGTCATTCTATCCGATTGCACTAGTGGGGTAACCTTGTTCCTAGCCCACCCGGAGAATCGGCCAAAGCGGGTAGAGATCGAGGCCTTTGCATCTCAGTTCAACTTTGGTACTCCCTACTCAGCCTGTATTGGAGAGCCAGATCCCGTTATAAAGAATGTTACGGATGACTTTACAGAATCTACCACTGTGATGACAACAAAGAAACCCTCAAAATATGACTGGTGATGGACTCGGCCCCCAATTCTGTTAATTTTATGCCCTAACAAAACCACTGTCATACCGCTGACATTGCATAAAATGTCATTAAATTTTAGACTCTATGGCCGAGATTTAAAGTCCAAAATGAAAAGAGAAAGAGATTATAATATTTTTCATGCACTCTACAAAATTGTCATTTAATTTTAGACTTTAACAGAACATAAGTAAAGTCTAAAGTTAAATGGCATTGATAACAGTGTCTGTGGTACCTGGTCACATAGATTAGTAGAAGTATTAGTATTACTATAAATAAAACCGTTGATTTTGCTTGTTCGTTTGTATTTTAACTTTAACTAAGAGTAAGTAGTTTAAACTATCTGAAATAGCTCATACACAGTTACTGAGAATCATCAGGTATCTTTTTAGGGTTCCGTAGCCAAATGACAAAAAACGGAACCCTTATAGATTCTTCATGTCTGTCTGTCTGTCCGCCCGTATGTCACAGCCACTTTTTTCCGAAACTATAAGAACTATACTGTTGAAACTTGGTAAGTCGATGTATTCTGTGAACCGCATTAAGATTTTCACACAAAAATGAAAATTAAAAAACAATAATTTTTGGGGGTTCATACTTAGAACTGAAACTCTAAATTTTTTTTCAGCAAACCCATACGAAAAAACCCCCATGGATAGGTCTTCAAAAATGATATTGAGGTTTCTAATATCATTTTTTTCTAAACTGAATAGTTCGCGCAAGAGACACTTTCAAACCCTGTAACTTCTAAAATAAGAGGATGATAAAACTAAAAAAAATATATATGATGTATTACCATGCAATCTTCCACCGAAAATTGGATTGAACGTGATACTAGATCACGTTCAAACCAATTTAGTTTTTTTTAATACGTCTTAAATCGTACACCGTACACTATTATTAAAACATCGATCAAAGTAACAACGAACTACGAGTACTTTTATATTATGTTACTTGCTGCTACGGAACCCTTCATGGGCGAGTCCGACTCGCACTTGGCCGCTTTTTTGTTTTCATTCTAGTTGTAGCCTCCGTTGTCCCAAATTTTCTACTTTGGAGTTCAGCATCCGTTTTTTTACTTCTACTATTATTTTTGTTTATTCTGTTGATATGATTGTTCATTGGCCTAACTACTCGAAAAGGCAACCCTGTATCATAGCTCATCGGTGCACAGAATTTTCTATTACCGCATATCGCATTGTTCTATTGCAGAGGCATGTAATTACCACACCACTTCCTCAAATCTCTCATGTTGGGTCTAACAGCTACGATTCTAATGTGGTCTGCGCTCAAATTATCAAGCAGTTCAACTAGATCTTGTCATTCTGCTCTGAACATTTGACGGAGTTGGAATAATCTTGACTCAATTTCTGTCTGAAATTCCGTTTCATTATCATGCTATATCCTTAGTAGTAAGGGCGTCGCTGGCAGATCTCATAACAGAGTACAGATTTGATAATTCACTGCTTCGAAGAAGAATGATTGACATTTTCATTGACACAGTCTCAACTTATTCGTACTTTTAAATTACGCAGTTCTGCAATATATATGTTTCACAGCGCATTTCCTAACTCATGGTAACAACATGATTATCAACAACTCTAATACACCGGAAAATTGATTAGTAAGTACCTAAGAAAATATTTTGCCCATGTTGAATTTTCGAAGCAAAACATTCAACAGTGTGTCTTTATAATAGGACCCACTTCACACGAAACTGAAGTTTTAACATCATGATTTCAAACTCTATACGTGTTGTGATGCTGGCTAGTTTTACACTAGGCTTTGGTGTAATGAAAGTTAAACATGAGGCAATTGAAGAATACGCTGAAATATGTAACAATGTGACACATAAACCGTTTTTTGATCTATCAATGGTAGTGAGAAAGACATGGATAGTTTATCATGCTTGGAATATTAGAATGGGTACTGCGTGTCCGGAATTTTCGTTTAAGTATCCTAATAACCTAGTAAGTCAATCTTGTTTATACCTTTTACTCTATCTATGGGTGGGAGGGCCAGACCGAAAGGGATGGCCCAGGGTCAGCCGCGGTGCGAGGGACATATCGCATGACAACTTCACCTCCGGCCTAGCACTACGACCCACAGACGGCGTGCGGTTTAGTCGGTTTGAGCCCGACATAACCTCCCCCTCTGGCTCCGGAGAGGAGGGTATCCGTGGGGATCCAACAGCCAAACGATCATTACATGTATATGAGAGAGTTCTATGCCATGCGCATAAGGTCGTCGACTACAGATTGCCAAATCTTATTATTTCCGTTCAATGGAGCAGTCCGACTGGAGAAGTAACTCCGCCCTACAACATACCGCGGCCATAATAACCTCCACTTGTGTTCCCGGCGGTGAGTAGAGTAGCCAGAGCTCACTGGAGAGTTTTTGTGCTTTCAGTGGGAAGACCAAAGACTATTCTTGCTTTGTCTTCTACACTGACCTCACATAAATTCTCTGTGTAGAGGCTCGGCAGCACGAGAGTGACACCCTGTTGTTGCACACGTACATAGGCCACGGTAACCATTTTCCATCAGGTGGATCGTGTGCTTATCTGGTAGGGTCCCAAATATCCATGTGAATAAACTCTGGATCCTAATCCTGTTTTTGCGTGCAGATAATCAATCGCGTTCACGAAGCAATGAGTGGTTTCCTGAACAGGGAACCGCCGTGGCAAGATGCTGTACTCGTGATGAACATCGACCCGAATCGTGAGATGCTTCTGTTTAAAGCCGATAGCGGTGTACCTGGTCGGTTTCTAGGGGTACCTAATATGAAGGATCACGAAATGTATAGTAAGTATTGCAGCGGGCATGATATTTTTAGTATACCTACTTTCTGCTTGATAAAAGAGTTATTCACACGATTTTCAATAGAAATAAATGAATCACTGGAATTTACGAGTGAGATTTGTAATTATTCAAAAAGCAGATCATTTTGAAATCCCCACGGATAACTCCCCTTCGGAGCCGGAGGGGGAGGTTATATTGGACTCGAACCGACTAAACCGCACGCCGTCTGTGGGTCGCAGTACAAGGCCGAAGTTGAGGTAGTCATAGAGTATATCCCTCGCACCCCGGCTGACCAACGGCCGCGGTCCATGGCCCTATACGGGTGCCCCGTGTGGGCGGACACCCTGGAGGCCAGATTCGTGCCTTTGCTCCGTACGGCGCAGAGCACGATGGCCTCCAGGGCCATCAGGGGATACCGCACGATATCCTTCGAAGCGGCGAGTCTCCTGGCCGGATCGCCACCGTGGATCCTGGAAGCGAGGGCCCTTTCGGCACTGTATAAGTTCCGAAAGGAGGCGCGGGAGCGGGGATTCGATCCCGAGCCCGAGGATATTCGGGCCGAGAAATCCCGGCTCCACCAGGTCATGGTGGCTGAGTGGGAGCGACGACTTGGGCAACCACGCGCAGGGCACGCCGTGATTGCGGCGGTAAGGCCCATCATGGGGGAGTGGCTAGAGAGGCAACACGGTAGCCTCTCGTACCGTCAGACGCAGATTATCACCGGGCACGGTAGCTTCGGGCGGTATCTGCATCTGATGGGTATAGAGCCAACGCCCGAGTGCTATCACTGCGACGCGAGCGTGGACTCGGGGCTGCACACGCTCACCGAGTGTCCGGCGTTTGAAACGCCGAGACGGGAGCTTGTGACGGCCCTGGGGGTGAGAGTGCTCACGCTCTCCACCCTGCTCGCGGCGATGGTCCGCTGCGCGGATGCGTGGGCGGCCAGCGCCTCCTTCTGCGAGCAGGTCATGCTCGCGAAGGAGACAGCAGAGCGGGCGCGGCGCGATGAGCGAGAAAGGCTTGTTGACATCGCTGCACGCGCCCGAAGGCGGCTCGGGCGTCGGAGGGCGCAAACTGACCTCCGCCCCCCATGAGCGCGGGCCTGAGGGTGACGGGTGGAGCCGCCCGTCATCCTAGCAGAAGCAGGCCACGGCGGCGGCGCGCATCGTAGGACGATGCGCGCCTCCCCACACCGGGGTTGAGTCGGGGACCGCGTGGTCCCCCCTTTCCCGAGGAGGGCCAGACCGAGAGGGATGGCCCTGGGTCAGCCGGGGTGCGAGGGATATGTCGCATGACAACCTCACCTTCGGCCTAGCACTACGACCCAGAGACGGCGTGCGGTTTAGTCGGTTCGAGTCCGACATAACCTGCCCCTCCGGCTCCGGAGAGGTGGGTATCCGTGGGGATTTCCCGCACGTAAAAAAAAAAGAAAAAAAAGCTGACCAACGGCCATCCCTCTCGATTTGGCCCTTTTCAGATAGGGGGGACCGGTGGGTCCCCAACTCGTCCCTGGTACGTCACCCCCTGCTGGTGGCACGTTGTGGCCGGCCATAATATGGCCTGCTTCTGCTGGGGTGACAGGCGGCTCCACGTGTCAGCCCCACGCCCACGCTCATGATGGACGGAGGTCATCAATCGACCTCCGACGCTCGAGTTGCCTCAGTTGGCGAGCAGCAAGGAGTCGCCGAGTACGCCGCAAGTCTTCTTCGCTCCCGGTCCCGGGACGCCCCGTCGCCTCCTTCCCGAGCATAACTTGCTCGCAGAAGGAGACGCCGGTCGCCCACGCAATCGCGCAACGGACCATCACCGCAAGCAAGGTGTCGAGCGTGAGAGCTCTCTCATTCCCAGGGCCACCATTAGCTCCCGTTATCGGACGTCTGACACTCAGTGAACGTGTGCAGCCCCAAGTACTCGCGTCGTAATGATGGCACTCGGGCGTTAGCCCTTTCCTTTTCTAACACAGATACTGCCCGAAGCTCCCGTGCTCGGCGATCATCTGTGTGAGCCGGTACGAGAGGCTGCCGTGTGGCCTCTCTAGCCACTGCCCCATGATGAGTCTTACCGCCGCATAACGGCGTGCCTTTCTCCCTCGAGTCCTCTGGAGATCGTATACTTCTGTCCTTACGTACTTCAAGTGCTTTCTCTACTATCATTAAACCAAGTAAATCCGCTGGTTCCAATTAGTTTTTTAAATATATCATCAATGTGATCACTACGATTGTGTTCCGCGTCTATATGCGTATGGCCCGTTAATTAACATTGGCGAAATCTAGGTATAAAACACCTCTGCCTACTTGCCCACCCTTACATGTATTTAAAGCCGTCAGAACCTATGTTCTGCGAGTCAGCTGTGTTGTTTTTCAACCATCGCATTATCATTTCCAGGTATGTCTAAAAGAGGAGACAAAGTTACATTATTTGACATGGCTATGAAGCTGACACACAAAGGAAGGTACCTGATCTCATCGGATTGTCGCATCGGCGTCACTACTCTTGCAGTTCGCCGGGATAGGAAGACAACTAGAGTAGAAATAGATACCATTACCTCAGCCCTGAACTTTGGTGACCCATTCCCTGCATGCATCAATGGGCCTAATGATAAAGAGGACCAATGACAAAACCAATATGTAACTATTTTCAATTCAGCATATAATCATGATCCCGCAGAGTAGAAGAATAACATAGACAGAGTATACATAGAACTAGCGTGTGATGCCACCGAAAGTAATACCAAGTTAAGGCCGGGGTACAGTCAGTTTAAAAAAATTTAAATCATCAAGTTATATAGCAAACTCCACATACCGTTTCGTGTGGCGTTATTCGCGTGAAGACAGAAACAAGATTTATAATATTTCTTTCAAAAAATAGCATCATATATGGCTCTAAAATGCCCCAATTTGCTATTTCAAATACATTTTACACTAAGACGTCGTTATAAATAAATCTCGAAGTTTATGTTAAATACCTATACCTATATAAAATTGTTTTCAAAAAACTTTAATTAACAAAATAAATCCTTTAGATTTAGAGATCGTTGCATTCAAGTTTTCGCGGCCATTGCTCTCTCTCTCGCGAATTTATTTTAGCAATGCAAAGAGTAGGTACGGACGTCGCCCGGCAACCCTGCCTTAAGTACCATTTCGCTTGCACTCGTCGCACACAAAAAGTGCGAGCGAGATAGTACTACTTTAGTATTACTTTACATAGCTTCACATTACTTACTTAGTTTCATCTATGTTATTCTTTTATTTGAGCATGATTCTTACAGCGACTGCCCAGTTGTGTCTCAAACTTTAACTTTGTAGTGTATATTTTCATATCTTCTAAGAGCGTCTTTCGTTTGACCTCCTAACCCCGAGATGAAAGCCAGAGCGGTGCAGTAAGTGATGGTAACTGGTAACTTGAACCTCAAAGGTATTGGCAAAACCCCCTTTTTAGTCCAGCATTTGTGGAACTTAATCGTTATGAGGACTATCGATGCAGGAAGTGTAAAATTTCGATATAGATATATATTTATTCACGCATGTATATCCCTTGAGGTGTAGGTAGACATATATTTTTAGGACGAGGAGTAAGTGGCAAGTCAATTGCTATCCGCGTTAAGAATTGTCTTACAGAAAAAAAAACAATTCCTACCACTTTAACCTGCCCGGAAATGAAACCTGAAAAGCCTGTGCCCCACATTACCCCAACTGCTTACGGTTCTTTTAAAAATATTGTAAAAATATTCACGATAAATCATTCATAGAACCCACATAGTATTTGTAACTAGATTTGGGTGTAATTCATTATTTTATTGATTACTAAACATGTTAGAGATAAATACAGGAAATTTAATTAATCAAATTTCGAATCTATAAACTATCTTGTTAATTTAAATTTATCTTGGTGGATAGAAAGCGGAAAAAGAAAGGTTGAAATCGAAAAAAATATACGTTAATTTTCAACCCACGATAAAAAAAATATTCGTGATATTTTTTTTATCGTGGGTTGAAAATGAACACGACCAATTGTCATACAAAATCCCTAACAGTTATAAACTGATGAGAAGATATTCCGATTAGTCGACGTCCTTTTAACCTAGGTATATTTACGTGTCAGTTGACCTTGAACTATATCTAACATTCTAGACACTACGAAAAGGTACGCTATTTGTACAGGGGCTACAAAATACAGCTAAAGATCTATAATCTTTTGACCACCTAAGTCTAATTTAATGGAATCAAATATGGGTATCATTGCCTCTATTAAACAAAAACTGAAAAGCACCTTACACACAGAACAAAAAGAAAGATCTTTTGTAGGTTAATACATTAGCAGTTACTTTCTAGATAGCGTGTGGCTTTAAGCTGTGCCGAAGCCGCGTGGCTCCCGGCAGAGTAGAATTTCCACCCCATCTCTTCCCATGTTATACAAGGCGACTAAGGGAAAGGGCTGATTAACAGTTTAATCTTCTTCTTCTTATCGTGTCGTTAGCAAACCTAGATGGTATCGGCCCAAAATTTTGCTACTAAAATCGCATTGTCAGTAGCATTCATTAGATCTTCCTGCGTGCAGTTGTTGGGGCACGCAGGGCACGAAGTCAAGTGTTTCATCGTTTGGGGAACAGCACCACACTTGCACTCCAAGTTAGAGCCATCTGAGAATCCCCACCTGAACAAGTTCTCCTTACTTCGGCCGACCTGCGTCCGAAGTCTGTTTAAAGATTTCCAGGTGGGCCATGGCAACTCATGTCCAGGTGGCGGACTCTCAGACAGTGGGACGAAAGGGCTAGGAAGGTCGACAGTCTCCCGCCACAACCGGCATCTCTCCTTTGACCGATCGTTGACTTTAAGAGGGGAGACACACTTCATAAAGCTGTTGCGGCTTTTCAGCCTTTGTGGCACAGGATGGTAATCGGATAGTGGGTGCCGAGTGTCGTCTAGCAATTTGGTCTTTTCGGAAGAGCCTGCCACAGCCCTGCGAACCTCTGGAGGCGCTATTCCAGCTAGCGGATACAGCATTTGTACCGGGGTCGGTTTTAGGCAACCAGTAATGATCCGGCAAGTTTCGTTTAATGCTGTATCCACTAACTTTGCATGGGCTGAGCGGCTCCATACTGGACCTGCGTATTCGCCTGCAGAGAAGGAGATCGCCAGGCCAGTGGTCCGCAGAACATTAGGCGAAGCTCCCCACTTTGAAGCAACCAGTCGACGCAAGAGACCGTTCCTAGAATGCACCTTCTGCTTAATGCTCTCGCAGTTTTTCCTAAAAGTTAGTGACCTATCCAAAAAGACGCCCAAATACTTCGGGAAGTCGTTATGCTCAATGGGCACCCCACGCCATTGGATGGCAAGCTTGCGGCTCGCTTCTTTGTTGCGTAGATGGAATACGCACGTTTGAGTTTTGCTCGGGTTCGGCCTTAAAGAATTTGCGTCGTAGTACTCACCCAGGCTTTGCAGGGCATTCGATAAATCGAGTTCGACCTGTTCAAAACTGGAAGCTTGGGAGGTCAGAGCGAGATCGTCTGCATATAGGAAGCGGGAGGTGTGGGGGGAGGACGGTTGGTCGTTGGTATACACGTTGAATAAGATGGGTGCCAAGACGCTGCCTTGAGGCAGACCATTTTTTTGTGTTCTCCAACGACTTTTGTCGGACAGGTAATAGACCTGGAACCGGCGATTGTGCAGGAGTTCGCGAAGTACGTTGACAAATTGACTATCATTGGTGATGGACTCCACCTTCCACAGCAATCGTCTCAGGTTGACGGTATCATAAGCTGCAGATAAATCGACGAACGCAGCACCTGTAACCATCCCTGCCTCGAAACCGTCCTCGATATGCTGCGTTAATTTGAGAGTCTGGTTGCTGCAAGATTTCACAGGTCTGAAACCGGCTTGCTCAGGAATCAGGTTTGGGTCAATCAAGCAGGTTAGCCGGGCAAGCAGCATCCTTTCGAACAGCTTGTACGTATGGCACAACAGTGATATTGGCCGATAGTTTTTCGGGTCGTCTGCTGGTTTGCCCGGCTTAGGAATCGCGATGACCTTTGCCTTTCGCCAGACCCGGGGGACAGAGGCGTGCTCTAGGCAGTTGTTAAGCATTTGCAGCAACCAGGATACCGCAACAGGACCGAGGTGTTTTAATTGCTCCACCGAGATGTCATCGACTCCAGAGGCCTTACCGCATTTAAGATGTTTTATTGCGGTAATGATATCAGTCAAGTTAAAGGGTTTGCTGATATCGTTACAGGTGTTTATTATGCCTTTCAGTTTGGGGACCCTACCGAGGCGGCTCGGTGATTTACCACTAAGCAGAAGCTCGTGAGCAATCTGATTGGCAGTAACTTGGCTGGGCGATGCGGGTTGAGGGGGTTCGCTTGTGAGTTTGCGGATAGTAGTCCAGGCCTTTTTACTATTGTGCGTCATATTGATACTAGTAACTGTCTTGACCCAACTCTCCCTTCGCTTTTCACCAATATTTGCCAATAGCTCTTCGCCTATTAAGGTGGTCTCTTCTGAAAAAGGGTCCGAGTTATATAGTGACTCGTATTGCCTTAGTAGTTCTGCAGAATCCTTCGATAGCCCCGGGATGTAAGACGTCCTGCACCCCCTAGGTATACAACGTCGCGAAACGGTTGCTACGATATCCACGAAGCGGTTGTAGTTTTCCGGGTTAGGCAAGACGCTAACAAGGGCATCATCGATGGACTGTGCGAACAGCTCCCAGTTTCCCTTGGCAAAGTTGAACCGGCGTCTGAATGGGACATTGATGGGTCGGACAATAGGCTGTACCATACACATGATGGGCCTGTGTTGGGTACGGGGTATGGGTGGACACACACTTTTGACACATTGTGAGCTGATAGAAAAAGTGACAAAGATTAAGTCTGGATTGTACCCTTTTTTCCATCGGCCGCTGTTAAAGGAGGCCGGTTGCTTGGGATTATGAATCAGACTCAAATCATTTGTTTCAGCCCACTCTTCCACCGCATGTCCACTCGAGTCCGTGTCTCTGTAGCCCCAGTTGGAACCCCGGCTGTTAAAATCTCCGATCAGAACTTTCACTGGCTGGTTGTCAAAATTTTCTGGAGGGTCGAATTGGAACAGTGTCCCAGGAGGCTTATACACAGAAGTTACAGTGCAGTTCCCAGTTTCGATGGTAACGACTTCAATGCCGTTATGGGACGAGCTCGAGGTGGACACGATGCTTACGCCGGGAGCAGCAAACACTGCGTTACCGTGCTTCGGATGTTGGATCTCGGCGATAAGCGTGAGTCCAGCTATTTGAGGGCGTCTCTGTGGCAAATCTCGGTGGGTTTCTTGGACGCAAAGAATGTCACATTTAGTTTCACGGCAAAGATCAGATAGAATCTCTGATTTATTTTGAGAGAACCCTTCGATGTTTACCGAGACTACACACAGAGCCGGCTTGTTTAGCGGACTATTTGGTCTTTGGTTTGCCATCGTGGTGCAGTAATTGGTTTCACGGCTTTTTTTCGCTACTCACGGGGAGGGCCCGAGCATAGGTGGCGCTCTACGAGAAGGCTTACTGCGTCCCCCCCCAACAGTTTAATACCAGACAGATATATATACAGTCTCAACCTCAGATGCACCGCTCGAGTCAAAAATAGTGCCCGGAATACGGCAATAGCTCGCTACCTATTACGTGGGGTCGAATACACTGATTGGTGAAATGTATGTGTCAATTGTTTTATTGATTTAAATGAAAGGCAATAAGCTGAATGATGCATTACCAACGGTTTGGATGGAAGATGTGAAGTACAATTATTTGTAGGTTCTAAATCTCAGGCCCGTATTTGTTCTAGAATGGTACTCAATTCTGAATTTCGTTTCATCTGAGGATAGTTTATATAGATAGATTGAAGCATGCCTCAGGCCTTAGCTGGGAAAAGATTGTACGCACATTGTGAAATTTGACAGGTCATCTGGCAGATTGTCTATACAATTTTTCCTCAGATAAATCACGATTCAGCTGATTGGCATTCTAGAATTTGGGCCAGACTACTAATTTTCATTCAATGCATTTAAAACTTTGTTATCTGATCGCACCGGTTCATTTAAATTTTCGAAGAAAATGACCAAGTGACATGCAATTTTAGTCACCTGTGTAAATGAGCTATTATAGCGAAGCAGCTTGGTGTTCAATTACCCTTCTTAAGGATTGTTTGTACATGTATTGTTTTTATTTAGTTTTTAATGTAAATTATTCTGTTACTCAATAAAGTGTTTTCCATTATACGTATCCAGTTTTATTCTCTAGTTCTTGCTTATGATCCAACTCTAACATGACCAAACGAAGATATATTTCACCTATTACTTTAATACAACATTCTGGCAGTAAAAAAATGGATTTGATAAAAATAACTCGATCCAAATTATCTACATAGACCATACTTCGTTATACAGTTGTTTGTTATGAAGCTATTCACCCATTTGAGCGAACACACACACATACCTACACACATACTTAGGCCACCATCCACAGTTCATGATGATTATTTACATGTATTAAAACACCAAATTAGTTGCTGCTGTTGCACTGGCGCTAGAGGCTTATTAATATGGCTCAAAAATAAGTGGATGCGTAGGGTACGCGAATTTGCTATACGCGATGTAAATAAAGCAAATTAAGAAAAAAATTTCCTCCAAATTCCATCATATGCGGCCGACTAAGGCTAACACAAATAATGACTAATCAAGACCACACTTGGGGGATAAATTATTTGACTTTCCTTAAAATAAACTAGCCTTATTCATTTCACAATACGAAACCACCACTTTGTTTATCAATCAACACCGCAAACATCCGTTGGTAAGCAAAAACTACAAAATTATTTAACATTTGTTGATGTTTCGAAGCAAAACATTAAACTGCATGTCTTTAAAATTGAACACTTTCCACGTCGACCTGTAGTTTTAACATGGAGTTCATAGATTATATACGTCTAGTGTTGCTAACTAGTTTTGCTGTCGAAGGCGCCATTGAGGGCGTTAAACCCGAGGACTTAAAGGGATATAACAAAATATGCCACAGTATAACTAGTGACCCGTATTTTGACAGAGATTTGGCTACTTCGACGGCGTGGACGGTGTTTTACTCATGGAACTTAAAATTGAAAGACTCGTGTCCTGAAGTAAAATTCGGATATCCTAATGAAACAGTAAGTTTGTTTGTGTTTTGATAAATAAGACCTTTGAAAATACTTAATAATCGTCGTTCTCACAGAGTTCTCTAATCAATTGGGTTCGGTGCCGTTAGCACGAAAAACTATCGTAATTTTATAGTAAACTAGCTTTTGCCCGCGGCCCCGCTCGCGTGTATGTCGGTTATCGCGACCAAACATTGCCTATGTCCTTTCTCAAGGTCTAATCTACACCTATTCCAAATGTCATCAAGATCGGTTCAGTGGTTTAGGCGTGAAAACGTAACATACAGACAGACAGACAGATAGACAGACAGAGCTACTTTCGCATTTATAAAATTTGTATGAATGAATGTATCGAGAGACCGGAGCATTACGGTTGGCCGCCTGCCTACTGTGGACGTATGTGTTTGTGTGTAGCCTGCTGATCGCAATACTATGATATGACATAACATAACATAAACTCACGCCTATATCCCCACAGGGGTAGGCAGCGGTGCTAGCACCCACATTACACCAGTTTATATTTAGGTCCCAATGTAATAGGTGGCGTGCCTATTACCATTAACCGGGCACTTATAAACCTGCGATAAATACACACATATCTTCGAAAAGTCATTGGTGTGTGCCATGGGAAAACCTGGGATCGAACCCGAGACCTCGGTCCAGCAGTTCATTACCCATACCCAGGCTACGATAGTTTTTCGTGTTAGGTGTACAGGTTCAGTCTATGTTAGAGACGGCCGAATTTCGATATTTTTCAAGAAGTGACTAACACCTGATCTCCAGGAAAGGAAATATCTTATTTTAACGGAACAAAACGATAATAGACTTCTTACGAAGCAGCAGAGTTAAACTTTTTGTGTCTGTCATATAGATGACAATACAAAAAGTTAAGCTGTTATCTCGCATCTGAAGCTATCACCTCGGTGTCTGGGGTCCGCCTTCACCAGTCTAACTGCGTGCTGGCCGATATCTGATATTTTCTGTGAAGCAACAGCCATCTGACTCGCAACCCCATCGGCGATATCGAAGTCTTGCTGTAAGACCAGTTGTTGAACCGCAATACAATACTACATTACTAGAAAATATCAAACTTCACAAACCATTTTTGGCACACAGTCAGTCAACCGCATCTATAGTCAAATGCATAACCATTTGAAAACCGAGCCACAATGGACGGAGGCGTTTCTCGTCGTAGAAATGGAAGGTAATGAGGTGCTGCTCTTCAACGACCCTAGTGGCGTGACTGGTCGGTTCCATGGAGTGCCCTTCTTGGCGGATCGTGAATTAAAGAGTAAGTTTGTGTAATGAAAGAATCCCACCCTCTCCCTTCCTACACAGGACAACACGTGCAGAGTTTAGATGTCACCCGAATACGGTGCAGAATATTCCAGAAGAATTAAGCGGTTTGGTGGCTCTTTCCTTTGCCACACCTGGAACTTCTTGTCAGCTCAGGTGTTTTCTTCTTCCTACAGTCCCGGGTCTTTTATGGGGGCGTGAAAAAAACATTTGATTAGATCGTCAAGCTGAGTATCACCATTGTTAATATGGTACGTGTTTGTAATGGTGACCCTCGAAGAATTATGGGGCCAAGCCAAATATAATTGTAAGCTGGTGCCTGCTGATTGACGGCAATGGCTCTGCTTTTAGACGAGTAGACATACAGGGCGGGAGGTCAAAAGCCAGTAGTTTTCCTAAAAGCAAAAATGATTTAATTAAAATATCATAAATATGAGAGCAGAAGCGTTCGTGGCTATAATACTATATTATGTGGTCTATATATAAAATGTGTTTATCCGCATTCTAGAACCTATGTTACAAGCTCAGCCTTGCACGGCGCAGCACATACACACACACAGCACACAGCCTTAGAATATTATTCCCTGGACGGGACCTTACTTCGACCACCTGGAAGTCCTTAAATAAACTTCAGACGAAGGTCCACCGATGGAACTAAAACCAGAAAGTCCACCTACTTTCTCAGACGAGGTGGACCCACGGTGTGAATGCTGACCTGTGCTACTTGCCTAAACACGTGTTCATTGAAAGGAACTCATAAATGCCACTGAGATCTCTTTCAGGGTGGCTGCACACTGAGCAAACAAAATATGACACGAAATGCCTTCGACTCCCCAAAAGACTGTGTAATAACATATTCATTTCTTGCTTACAGATGCGTTTAACACTGCCAAGATACCGCTATTGGAAATGTCCATAAAGCTGCTAGAAGGAGGGAAGTACCTAATCTCGTCCGGTTGCCATGTCGGAGGGGGAACTGTGTTTGCTGTTCGTCGAAAGTTCAGGCCGAGGAGAGAGGACATTGATGCATTTGCTGCAAATTTTGACTTCGGTACCCGTTATCCTACTTGCATCAAGCCATTTTGATTGAAGAAAAGTATCATCTTGTACAGCAATACAAATACCTTTTTTCCAGTGGGGTACGCAGTTACAATAGACCTCTATCTGCTGCTGTTTTTAAACACTTTAGCAGCTTCATCTAATGTCATTAAATTGTACTTTTTACTATTTTAATTTGCGGTTTTCATTCAGAAAGGTTATGTTTTCTCGCCTTTGAACCTTTTTGACTGTTAACACAACACAAAGTATTACCAATAGCACAATCTAGTACATTTATTATAGCATCGCTGAACTATTGTAATCAGGGTGACCATTTCGCCGATTATGACAAAACTATGTGAACATTTATAATGTAATAAATTAAAAGCTGAATCTAAAGTCTTGCTTTCTTTATTCCTAATCCTGAAACTGGTATACGATGCCTAATCCTTAAGTTAATCTACTTGGTAGAAAAAATATTTCACGTTCCAAAAACGCTGACAATACCAAACAGTCCAATGCAGACTGCAGTAGGGAAATGGGAGAGAAAAGAGACTGAAACCCAAAGGTAGCGTAAAGACAGCAAAGCAGAAAGCAAGCTTTCTTGCGACGTATTCTCAGACCTTTGCAGAGCAACGTTTGTTTCTCATGGCAGCCACGAACTGTACAATTTTTGCATGAGGCTGCTGCAAGAGACAGCCCTGAGCCACGGCTGGTTGAGACTGAGCTAACAAAGAGCGCTGAATTTAACGTACAATCGAACAGAGTATTAGTATAATTAGGGCATTACCTATGCGTTCTATAGTAGCTTACATTCGGCATATGTAGTTTTGAGTATCAACAAAAATACGCTCGGGTGAGGCAATGCTTCGGACAATCTGATCTGACCTGCTGAGGCTTTGCATCGAGCCCGCCTTGCAAGGATGATGAAAAAGAATGAAGGAAAGGTGTTCAGCAGTTTACCGCTCTAACGAACATCAGCATATTGCTACTTGTGATGATGACCAAGTCATAATCATCATCTTATTACATCGCCGATATACGAGTGGATTTTTATGAAGCTTGGTGTCGGTAAGAGTGGTAGCCCCAAGAAGTCCTGGCTTGGGGTCGTGAAGGGGAACGTACATAGCAATAGTCTCACTAACATAGACGCCCAAGACCCTGCTTAGTGAAGTAGTAAAAGCTAGGAGGTGGACTGAGAGCTCTGAGTTCACCTCGGCCACGGAAGCAATGATGATGTCTCCATGATGATGAGGGGATACTTTAAAGGCGGTCCCTAGTCCAGCATTCGATAATGGATTTCTTAAGAAATCGAGGGAAATCCTTAAAATGTAAATAAAATGATGTTGAATTGTTGGATTAGTTATAAAGGAATCGTATTACGTATCAGCAAGGCTACTGTCACGAAAGACGGAAAAGACCAACATCACTTCAATAGTGAAATCACTTTTTCGTGACATAATAAGTGTACAATTAATAGAATCGTGTTTTATTGTAGAAAAATATTGACGTCCTAAATATGCGTTCGTTGCGTTCTGTAATCAGTCCAAGAATATTATGTGAGGATCCAATGTTTTTCTTCGATCTGAAAATTCACAGTCCGGCAGTGTTTTCTGACTAGCGGTTTCAATTTAAAACCGATTCTCCCATGGTCTAATCCATTACAAAATATTTTTTTAGACAGTTACACCTGTGTTGATATATCCAGTAATAACATTACATTTGAAGCCATATAATAGAAGTGAGTTCTAAGTAAAATTGCAGTTTCAACATGGTTCTCATACGGGTTTTAGCGTTAGTCGTTCTTGCAGATGCTTATTTGGAAAGGAAACCACAAGGCTTTAGAAGAAATGAAGAGATGTGTCATAATGTAACTGAGGAGTCTAATTTCGAAGAAGAACAGGTGATTGGGACTTTGTGGAGAGTATATTATGCTTGGAACATGCTATTGGGAAATCAGTGCATGGATATAGCTTTCAAAAAGGCTACTAAGTCGGTAAGGCAGTTCAATATTTTTGGAGAGACTCGTATTATGAATTTAAATAGTGTTAGAACTGCACCGTTCGTGAATTGCCCCATACATGGGACGTTAGGAGTGGTTAACTTCAAGGGTTTTGGTGCATTTTAGGAGATAATTATATCCAGCAGTGAACTACAATGGGCTAATTCGTTTTAAATTCATTTTAAACCTACTTCTTTGCAGATGATAATGAAGTTTCAGGAGGAAATCCATATATTTATGGCGGATACCAAGCCCAAATGGGCTAATGCGACTTTAGTGATGACCATGAACGAAACTCGCGAGATGCTTCTAATTCCCGATGATGACTTCCCAAAGATGGGCCGGTTTCTTGGAGTACCTAACGTTCACAAAGGCAACTGTAAGATTTTATTTTAATACCGCATTTCAGGTCGATGCATTGATCGTGCAGATTGCGCATCATTGAATTGACGCAAGTTGTTCGAAATGGTAGCATATGAGGTCCACAATATGCCCTGAAATTAAGGGGATATGTATAGGAGCAACATCAGATCTGTCATCATGAATGGATAGTCCTGTAACTTGTTCCTCTTTAAAGACGATGGATGGAAGACAACTGCATCATTATATTTAATAATAGAACAAGGGCAGGTAGATCAGCCGATAAAGATGATGAACGCAGTTCAAGAATGCCATAATCATTCAAGTTCTAATTAAAAGCTGGTTCAATCCAATATCCAAAATTCATTTCCACAATTCGTATTCATTCACTTTTTTTTTCAGATATAGGAGCAAAAGTAGGTGAGCTAACGATGTTTAAAATGGCAATAAAATTATTCAACGACGGTCGATACCTTCTTATTGGAGACTGTGAGAACGGAGTCGTTTCATTCTTAGTTCGCAGGGATCAGAGACACACGTGGGGGGAGATTACTAATGTTGTATCTATGTTTGATCTCAAATTCAAGGATGAGGGATACAAGGCCTGCAAGTTTAATATGAGGAAGAAATCAAGACTACGCCCAGTGGACGACTAATGTTTATTATTTAGTTTTAACCTTATTATAATGATTGTTATTTAATCTATACGAATAAACAAAATTGGAGTATCTGTTTCTAATATTACTATTTTTTAACTGTTTGCCTGTCTTTCTGTATGTTTCACTTGGCTATATGGCTGGAGTCATTTTCTGTTGGACCTTTCATTGGTGAATAGCTGATGTTATAAAGCGTAACTTAGACTCGACTAAAGAATTAGGATACCTTTAATTATCACCGCAAAAATACTTAAAACTTAGATTTAAGTAACCAATGTAAATTATGGTAATTGGTAAAAAACTAAATGATAATGTGATGATAATGATTCAAAGTGGAATACAAGATAATTAGATTCGAAATCATCTGTTTTGATATCGCTAAATTGTGCTGGATGATAATATATCCAGCACAATCATCATCTTCATTTAGACGTTATCTTTATTGCATCCTTGACCTTAGAGCTCAGGGTTTCGACTGACCTATATGTGGTCATAATTATGTGATCTTAACCGGGCACCGGGCCTCTTGGGTAATAAAATATGTCTGGTCATGCCACCTCTGCCGGGGCTGGCTTGATCTCCTGTTGGGTGATGTGGGCGCCAATGGTCTGACTACCATGGATGACCATGACCATGCGAAGTGTAAAAAAAAAATACAAAAGCCGGAAAGAGCTCCAAGGTGAAAGCCTCGGTTGAAACCGGAACTAAAGATAATGATGAATTATATCTAACTGACAATATTATTTCAGCTAACGTCATAGTATAATAGTATAATATAACATACTTTCATTGTTTCATGAGAAAATTGTAAACTGTGTTTTCATACTTTATATAAGTTTATCCAATTCCCATCGAGACGTATTTCTTTTAAGTTGTGGTTCCAATATGGTACTTTTAAGTTGTGTATCCGTTTTAATGCTAGTCCTTAAAGTAGATGGTTATCTAGGAAGAGGAATAAAAGAAGAATCTATTGAGGAATTTGAGAAGATTTGTGACATAGTAGTGGAAAATCCTAACTTCGAGAACGAGCTGGTGATTGGAATACCCTGGAGAGTTTATTATACTTGGAATGTGGTGCCAGACAAGTTGTGTCGAGATATGTGGTTTAAGAAAGTTACTCCTTTGGTTAGATATTTTTTATACTTACCATTTAGGTGACAGACAAGCACACGACCCACCTGATGGAAAGTGGTTACCGTGGTCTTTGGAGGTGTGCAACACCAGGGGAGTCACACTCGTGATGCCGACCCAGTGAGAACGAAGTTTCTGTGCCGTCATTGCAGAAGACAGAGCAGAACAAGCCTTTGGTCTTTCCACTGACATATGACAGCACAAAAAAATCCAGTGAGCTCTGGCTACCATACTCACCGCCGGGAATATAACATACTTAACATTTACCAAAATAAATATTAGGGGTTAAAGTATGAAATTGCCGATTTGTACTGACAAATTGAAATTCGTTTTTTTTTTTAATTTAACGTATTTATTTAATCAAAATAATTACCATTATTATCTATACATTGCTGCCATCTAGTAGGAAGGTCATTTATGCCTTTGCGATAGAACTCTGGTGATCTAGATTCGACAAACTGTGTGAAAGCATTTTGTACTGCCTCCTGAGAAGAAAACTTTTTATCACATAGAAAATTGCCCAAATCACGAAAAAAATGGTAGTCTGTTGGAGCAAGGTCTGGCGAATACGGAGGGTGACGGATAGTTTCTAATTGCAGTTCCTGTAGAGTTAAAACGGTTTCTCGTGCTGTATGAGGTCTCGCGTTATCATGGAGCAATAATGGTGAAGATCGATTCATGAGTCGGGGCTGTTTCACTGCTAGTTTTGCTATCATTGTTCGGAGTTCGGCACAGTAGACATCTGCCGTTATTGCTTGACCAGATCGTAGAAAGCTATAGTGAATAACACCATGCTGAGACCACCAAACAGTTACCATTACCTTTTTATTGGTAAGCTTTGCTTTAGGACACTGTTGTGGCGTTTCACCTGGGGTCAGCCATTGCATTTTTCGCTTACGGTTATCGTAAAGAATCCACTTTTCATCACATGTCACAATTCGATCCAATATTCCTTCATTTCTGTATCGATTCAACAAGGCAACACAAGTTTCAACACGCATTTCTTTCTGCAGATCAGTCAAATCATGAGGTACCCATTTTTCACATTTTTTTATTTTATTGATTTGACGCAAATGAGTCAATATTGTTGGTAAGGTAACGTTAAACCATGCAGCTAATTCCTGGGTAGTTTGGCTCGGATCGGCTTCCACCATGTCTTTCAATTCATTGTTATTCACCTGTGTGGACGGCCTTCCTCGTGGTTCGTTCTTCAAATCAAAGTTTCCATCACGAAAGCGTTTAAACCAAAATCGCACGGTGCGTTCATTAGCAGTCCCCTCTCCAAACGCAACATTGATATTGCGAGCTGTTTCTGCCGCGTTAGTTCCGCGTCGGAACTCGTATTCAAAAATCACTCGAATTTTCGAAGTATCCATCTTTCTTTTCTAAGCTGAATAAAAAAAACAACTGAAAGTCGATAATCGAATGTTGCACATTTTTAAATGAAGAACTACATAGGTACCATGTTGAAAAAATTTCACTGAAAAATCTCAAACCATGAAGGTTCTATGTCAATTCGAAGTACCTATTACAATGAAACGGCAATTTCATACTTTAACCCCTATTACTTATATTAGGCATGTGTGAAACCATCAAGATCTTTAGGGTACATGCCAATGTACAGTTGACAAAGAATAGACCTATTCATTTTTTTTTCATATAAAGGCATTGAAAAGTTTTATACTTATAATATCCTTTGCTGATGTACGTGGGTCTGGTGCAGACTTTCCTCTAGGGGTTGGGCTATCAGGCGACAGAATATCCTGTAAAACTCTAAATAAACTAAACCCGTAGAAGAGCGGAAGAAAGGTTGGAATGCATCCATGATTAGGGCTCAAATAAGGAAGGATTTATCGTATTCCTTTGGTGTACTACCGTGGTGGAACATCTAAGCGAAGTACTAGGCGTTCCACAGTTCATTAATGATTTTTTATTAGATACTAACATAAATATTGAAAATTCTACACAGCGCTACCTAGACTTTAGGTCTACCATAACGTAACCAGTTTGTTTTATAGGTCCTAAAATGCGGATAAAAATACATAAATACAAAATTCTCATGATTTCATGCAGATGGTGAATCACGTAAAAATGAGGATGCATCAGTACTTGCAGACGCCTCCGAATTGGGATGATGCGTCACTGTTTCTGACTATGAGCCGATATCGCCATATACTGTTAGCGCAAGACGAGAGCAAGATTCCAGGCAGTTTTATACAAATACCACATGTGCCTACAACAGTTTTCAGTAAGTATCTGACCTTACTTTGAGAATCCATCTACAGCCCCTAGGTATCCACCGTCCAAGGCCTCTATTCTGCTAAGCAAAACCACTGACACTGCTAAAGATCCATTTAATTTCAGACTTTAAAGCAATGTGGTTAATGTCCAAAATAAAATTGCTTTTTGCAGAGTCAATTAAAAGTGTAATGAAACTCTCCTAAATTAATTTGGAATTTTGAATATAGAAATAAAATCTGAAATGTAATCCTTTTTTAACAGTGTCCGTGGTATGACAGACCTTTTTCTTTAGTAGAATCGAGGGCCTGTTACTAGGATGGATGGGGGGGTTTCCACCAAGATCTTTGTGGTCTTAGTCAACCTCACGGGTGTACAACAGCTAATTGACGGAAGAGGAGCTAGTACAGGTGTTCCTTTCGGCGTTGGAAGGTTAGACGGTAGTCACTCCCAGAAATGCCAAACTAATAAAATGAGGGGCACTCAGGATTGTTTATCTTCGTTTTGTTCTCTAATTTTCCAAACTACCCGAAGGAACAAGCTTTGACCTATCAGAAACTGTCTTACGATTTTTGATAGGTCAAAGCCAGTACCACGAGCTCTTAAAACAGGTCAATAATTGAACGGCTATCATTTTATTAACTGCAAATATTTATTTTTATTCCTATATATTTACATGAGATTACAAAGTGATTTATGCAGCTGGTGGTATGACAGGCGTTCAATTTTTGACTGATTAACTCAGTCATTACTTGCTTGATCATGTGATCACGTCAATTATCCAATAGAAGCGTTTTCATTATATACAAACAGTACAATAGCGTGTATGTAACACAGTCTACTGTGTAAATGACAAGCTTGTACTGTTTCAGCTGTAATGTCCAGAACTTTATTAGCCTTGTTAAACTAAATAAAGTTCTCATAACCTTTTAGTCAGTAGAATTTTGTAACCTTTATTGATAACTAGCGACGACGCCGGCTCGCGACGTGGATGGTTTTAGAATTTAATGCAAACTACCATTAACCCCAAAAGGAGGTTCATTACTAAGAATAAATTATTATTACACCTCCATGTATCTATAGCGTATACGTTTTAAATATCTAGTCTTTTACTTCAATAACATAGGAGTTTCATACAAACTTCCAACCCCCGTTCAACCCCCTGTAGGGGTAGAATTTCGTAAAATCCCTTCTTAGCGGATGTTTTTTTTTTCTCTTATACAACTGATGTGACAGACAAGCACACAGCTCACTTGATGGTAAGTGGTTACCGTAGCCTATGGACGTGTGCAACACCAGAGAAGTCACAATCGTGCTGCTGACCCTGTAAACGCAGAGATTTTCCGAGAGAAGGCAAAGCAGGAAAGCCTTTGGTCTTCCCACTGACAGCACAAAGCCTCTCCAGTGAGCTCAGGCTATCCTACTCACCGCCGGGAACACAACACGAGGTTATTATGGCCGCGGTATTATCTAGGGCGGAGGTACTTCTCTAGTCGGACTGCTCAATTAGACGGGAATACCGATATGTCCTAAAACTACAACTGACAACATCCTATAAGAAGCCTGCCTGAAAAGTTTCAAGTCTGCAGGTGTTATATGTAGCTTCTGAGATTTCGTGATTAATCATTGATTATAATATTTCGCTTTTATATATTAGGTCGTTATATATGAAATTGCCAAAATTTTCTTACAGATTCATGAGTTCGTTATTCCTGTAATTTAATAGCTATTGCCATTATTTATATTTTGTTTGAAAGTTGATTTCATGATTTTACAACTCTGTATTCAATTTTGTTTTTAATTCGATCTTCAAAAACAGTAACTAATTGCTATCCATTTTGATGATTTTCGTATTACTTTTTTACAGCTGTCACTTTTCAAAAATGTAAATACAAGTTGCTGTTAGCTTAATGTTGTCTCATTCATACACAAAAAAAATATCATAAAATATGGTTTTGTCATTCCTAAAAAAAAGGAAAAATGTTAGTACAGCATATTAGGTTTCCTCCAATTTCGTCAATAAAACGGCAATTTCATATGTAACAACCTATTATAAATAGATTAACTTCTATTTCAGCCAACAAGCCGGATGAAAGACAAATCCCACTGTTCAGTATGGTAATGAAGCTGATTAGCGATGACCGGTATCTCATCATGTCGGACTGCAGTGCTGGAGTGACTTTTCTATTAGGCCACCGGAACGACTCACCAGACTGGAACGAAATAAAATCAATTGCGCAAAATTATACTAAGTTCGGGGAGGGTATACCTTCTTGGTGCGTACTTGAGTAGTTTATGTAACAGTTCGATATAATGCCTACGGATATAATACAGATAAGTATATGCTAAATGTGTGGTCTGAAAGAAATTGTTGTAATGAGATATGAAGGTTTTGTTTTAATTCTTATACCTTTGACCTCTAAAGTCTTATTTTGGGTTTTAAATATATAGATATACTGATTATTCTCAGAATGACAACCGTCTCAGGGTAACAAGGTGCTTTGGTCTCGTGGAACGAATGAGTATTGAGTGAACACACCAAGTATGGCACCTGTACGTAAGAGGGCAGGTAGGCCGGAATTTTTGAAAATAATTGAAAGCAGTTTTGTTTCAAGTTTAGATTTCCAGGATTTTTTTTTCATTTAATTTACATGTTTGCTAGAGAGATTTGATCCTTTTGATTGACACTATCGATTGAAGCCAAAGATATATATAGGACGTTACTTTTTTATTCCTTTTTAAATATAAATTAAAATTTTCTTTGAATAAAATCCGCTAATTCCAGTATTGAGAGTACTTCCCCCCCAGGTAAGGTCAAAATCGTCGACCCTGTATACTTGCTCTAGCTGGTTTAAAAACTGTTCACTTCTGGTTACTATTAATTAAATAGTCTTTTATGTAGTTTTTTTTTTTAATTACATGGAACTTGTTCCTCATACTCTCTTGCATTTATCATGTGGCATAGATAGTTTGCATGCAATTGTCGTTCTTGACAGAAACGATTCTTAAACTGCAAGAAATATAATCGGACATATCGTTCAGCCACAACGGGTGATAGTACACCGAAAGCACGATCGAACTGAAAACTCAAAATCAAAAATATTTGGCCAACATGCAAAATAATCTTGTGAATGAATAGACAAAACAAATCTCTCTCTGATATAAATGTCTGGTCATCACAATCTTTTTGCTTAATCGCACAATACAAATCTATTAAAAAAAAAAACCAAATTGTTTTAAAAAAGAAACGATAATATTGATCACTGAGTTTCTTGCTGGTATCTTCTCAGTAGAAAAAAATGAAATGATTTATCTACTTATTTAATATTATATTAGCAATTTCTTGACATGAGTGTAAAATTTTTGACGTTCATATAGTGCTCTTAATGTGCGCCTAAACTGAATTAACGAAATTGATTCTTTGATTCTAATTTTAACGGGCCGATGAAGATTTGCGAAGATGGATGCAATTAAATTGATTTGAGTACAAAAGTTTATGAAAACATCATTGCTAAAAGGGTCATCTGAAAATAGGCAGTCATACAGACATACAGGCCCTACTCTTCAGTCTTTGTTTCTATTTCATCATCCTGCAAATTGAACTTCCGCCGAATACAAATGAAATAAATTTTTTAATTATTCCCATAATTAACAATTCTGTATATATTCAACATTCTCATTTATATTTGTTGACACTTTGAACCGTGGGAACAACTACCTATCCATTGTTCAACGACTTTTAATATTGGCAAATCACTTCATTTGATACTGGTGTCTCGATATGGCTCTTTTAGAATCGATATTATTTTATACATTTATGACTGTTGAGGGATTCAGTTTAACTGCTCTGAAAGCAAGCGCCAAATGTGAAATGTTGGCGGTGAATAATTTCCCTGAGATTGACAAGTTAGTGGGTAAACGGTGGAAGATATATTATGCTTGGAACCTCAACGATAAGGTAATGGACAACTGTATGGAGATTATGTTCAAGAATGCTACTCCAATGGTAAGAACATTTTTGTGTCGATCCAAAAATTAAAATTAAGTCAGTCATAAATTTGCAAAGTATGCTTACTAAAACCTACCTATATACAAAGAGTTTCATCAATTTGAATTAAATTTGAAAATATTTTGCATGTTAAATATTCAAATGCCCGCCTAGACCGATTTAATATTTTTCCTAATTTTTTTTTTTTTACGTCCGGGAAATCCCCACGGATACCCACCCCTCCGGAGCCGGAGGGGAAGGTTATGTCGGACTCGAACCGACTAAACCGCACGCCGTCTCTGGGTCGTAGTGCTAGGCCGAAGGTGAGGTTGTCATGCGACATATCCCTCGCACCCCGGCTGACCCAGGGCCATCCCTCTCGGTCTGGCCCTCCTCGGGTCCTATCTTAATCAAGTTTCACCAATTGTTATATCGGACCCATCAAGGCGATTCCTAAGATTTAGGTTGGCAAAAACCACAGGGAGGTTAATTTGTTATTTGAAATACCCATGGTACTTTTTACGTGCCAAAAAGGTACCAGGAGAAGGTTTTTTTCATTGATTATGACCTGCGTTTTACGCATTCATATTTTACTAGCTGTTGCCCGCGGCTTCGCCCGCTTGGATGTCGGATATCGCGACCAAACATAGCCTTTGTCCTTTCCCAAGATCTAATGTACCCCTGTATCAAATTTCATCAAAATCGGTTCAGTGGTTCAGGCTTAATAAATAGACTGACAGACAGAGTTACTTTCGCATTTATAATATTGTCGCATTAATATGTTGACAGTTAATTTGAAATCATATAATATATTTTTATGCAGATAATAAACCGCATATGGAACGATATGTATGAATATCTGGAGAGCCAGCCGTCGTGGGTGGCAGCCACCCTTCTGATGTCGAAGACACCTCATCACGAGATGCTGCTGTTTGCGGACGAAACTATCCCTGGCAGGTACATTGGAGTAGCCAACATCGTACGTTCTGACAGTGAGTATTGTTTCAGATGATTTACTTAAGGCCGTCGTCCGGTAAACTCGCCTTTACTTCCTACAACGGAAATACCGTCGTGTCCTACCTCCTATAAAATGTGTGGTCAGTCAGGTGACATTTGCTCGCGTAAAAGCAAAAATAAACCAACACAAGAGAGAACCTTACTTAAGTTTAACCTTTAAGATATCATTAACCCATCCAACTATCAATAAGTCATCACTTATTTCAGATGTAAGACCGTACAAGAAATCAGTACCACTGTTCAAGATCCAAATGAGATTACATCTGGATGGTCGATACCTCTTGCTGGCAGATTGCAATATAGGTGTTGTGACACTCTCCGTGCACCAAACCCCGTACCGCGGGGAGATGGCAATCGTGGGTGTGGCAGATTCTCTACACTTGGGGGATGGGCATTTGGTCTGTGGTGTAGAGAGCCATGTAGAAGAAATCTTCAATGTGATAAATTACGATATTTAATTTTTGTTTGTTTGAGAAAGTTCAGTGAAAGGACTATGATATTTCGAAGACATTTTAAATGTTCTAGAAGTTACTCAATTTGGGCATGAATCTTGTTATTTTTTTTATACATCTGCGATTGTTTATAATAATAGTTCTAATAAATTTCGTTGCAAGAAATGACGCTTATTTATTCAATTTCTGTATCTACAGTCGAGAAAAGATTTAAGTATAGGTACAGAACAGATAACAGGTATATTATATAATATTATAATAGGTATACCTACAATTATATCTTTTGTTGATTATAATGTCGCCTGATTATGATGTTCTGCAAATGAAAGGGAATCTATATTGTGTGCGCACCCTGCCTGCCCCGCGGCTTCTACTGTTTGAAACGTGTTTCATTTGCATGATATTGATATAAACGCACGTTTAATTTTTATCGATATAATCGTATACAATCGCTAATCTATAATTGAATGACACGATCTTCGCGTGATTATTATCAATTTTATCGATACAAACGCTGCTGACGAAACTCTGTTCGTCAGCAGCGTTTGTTGGCTCGCTAGCCACAAATAAATTGTGTGAGTTCTTTAAAAACTTCTGTGAGAAAGTCATTAGGAATATAGGAGCTGATAGGGTAAAAACAGTTGCGTTTGTTGAGCGTCTTAATCGAATAAACGCGCGATTTCATCTAGTTTAAAAAACGTTGTGTACAAAGGCCTTTATTTGTTTACAAACAATATTTCAGCATTGTTTTCGTGTAAGTGACACTTAACTTCCAATTGCCGAAATGTGGGTATAAACAATATTGGCAGTATAAATAACAAATACACCGATTGTAACATTCACAGTTAAAACATTTCGCGTAGACGCTACATTTATACAAAAATTACGAATTTTCTTCGTGTTGTTTTAATCGTTTATTTTTAATTGGATATTTTTTTTTTGTAGCCTCTTTATATAATTTTAAACAAAACGCCACAATGCTTTTAGTGGTCATGCTAATATATTCATTAGTAAGAGGCAGTATTGCAAGTTCCACAACTGAAGAAATTACAAAACTGAATGAAATACCTATCAAACGTCCAATAGAACCGGTAGATGCCTCATTTGGCCCGGATCCGGATGATGGGCAGCCACAGAAACCAACATTGCCTGATGAACCCATTCTGCCAAAAAACTGGTCAGATATTATGGCCAACACGACCTCTTGCGAGGAGTTCCTTGCCAATGTTACTTTCGATCCTTTCAAGGTGCTGGATATAGATTGGAGAATCTGGTATTATTGGAATGAAAATTTTGAAGAGTCTTACGATATAAAATTCAGTATACCGTCGAGAACTGTAAGTAATTTATATTTTCTTTTACCCATTTTGGGATCTCTTTTGGGATCATATTAGCCCTGATCCCGGTTGCATCCACCTAGGACTTATAAAATGATTTTGTTTGGTTTATTTGGGACTAGCTTTTATCCGCGGCTCCTCCCACCTGAATGTAGGTTATCGCGACTAAACATAGCCTTTGTCCTTTATCAAGGTCTAATCTAGCCCTATACCAAATTTATTTTTTACGTGCGGGAAATCCCCACGGATACCCACCCCTCCGGAGCCGAAGGGGTAGGTTATGTCGGACTCGAACCGACTAAACCGCACGCCGTCTGTGGGTCGATGTGCTAGGCCGGAGGTGAGGTTGTCTTTTGACATATCCCTCGCACCCCGGCTGACCCAGGGCCATTCCTCTCGGTCTGGCCCTCCTCGGGAGGGGGGACCACGTGGTCCCCGACTCGCCCCCGGTATGGGGGGGGGGGGGGGGGGCGCGCATCGTCCTACGATGCGCGCCGCCGCCGTGGCCTGCTTCTGCTAGGGTGAATGTACCGGTTGCTGATTTAAAAAAGAAAATGGAGTAATTATTGGGATCCTTTCGGTGGGAAAAGTCACGAGAAATGAAAAGTCGTTTAACAGGATCAGGTAAGATGTCTATGGTATCGTCATTATTTTTTCTCCTACCGTGCAGTGCGTGACATGGCAACAGCTACTGAGAAACACGGCCAGAAATCTCAGTAGGAATCCTTGAAAAAAAAAAACATCGTCATGTAGATACAATCATTTTCTTGTGTTGACTTAAAGCGACTAAATCCCAAGCATTTTTGTCATTCAAATAGCTTCGCTACACAATTTGGCCGTAATAGTTGTTTTAAATTTATTTATGGACAATGTTCTAATTTAGTTGGGAAGTTTATTGTAGAATCTAATACATTGCCTCATAAAAGAGTTGCTTATTTGCCAAGACCTTATCATTTAATCGGTAACTGTAACAGTGTCGAATGTATTGGTGGTATCCATCTGTGAATTAGTTTGTTTATCTATACTGATACTTTAATAAAGAAGACAGATTTGTTTGTTTGACATCTATAAACTCTGAAACTAATGAACCGATTTTATAATTTTTTCACGATTGAAAAGCTATTTTATTTAGAAATACATATCCTACTTTTGATACCGATGTTTCGCGTAGCGGGATCAGGAGCAACGCGAGTGAAACCGGGGGGTCATACTCTTGCATGTTTTACATAGTTCATTATAGTTTTTTACCCGACTGCCAAGAGGGGTTAAGTTTTTCGCGCGTATCTTGTATGTATGTTTGTAATATTTTAACGATTCATGTCTCAAATGAAAGGTGAATCAAAAACAAATCTCAAACCATATGAAAATTAAGGGGTTACCACCTGCTATAAAGCTTGTTTCGATCTTTTCAGAATCATTCGGGTTTTTTATTTTTAATAATTATTTTTTTGATCAATGAGTCGTCGTTCGAAAACTCGTATCACTCTCAAAATTCTTTAAAAGAAAATATTTTTTTAGCAATGACCATACACCGTAACCTCTTTTCTTTATGTTATCACTAGCGTTTGACCGGCTCCGCCCGCGTGGATGACGGTTATCGCTTTAATATCGGTTATCGTTATAAATCGTAGCCTTTGTATTATTGTGATGTATAAGCTATATTATTGTAAAGTTTCATTAAAATCCATTCAGTAGTTATTACGTGAAAGAGTAAAAAACATCCATCCATCCATACTCATAATATATACATATTCATAATTACAAACTTTCGCGTTTCTAATATTAGTAGGATTATTTATTTAATTTTACTTTTTTTTTACAGCTTGTAGACCGCTTCAGAGTCGAACTAGACGATGAAATAAAACCTAGAGTAGAATGGGATGATGCGATACTTTTTATGGAAACGTCAATTGATTTTAGTGCACTCTTTGTTAAAACTGAACACGATGGCCAGTTCAGGGTCATTCCTTCACTTGCTTTCGAGTGTGAGTTTAATCGTTCAATATCAATATTTATTAATATAGGTACCTAATCATAACTTTGTGATACTGCACTCAGAGGTGAATAATATACAATACTCAAGCCTTTATGTCCCCGAAGGAGTAGGTAGAGGTGTGGCTTTTTTTACGTGCGGGATATCCCTACAGATACCCTTCCCCTCTCCGGAGCCGGAGGGGGAGGTTATGTCGGACTCGAACTGACTAAACCGCACGCCGTCTGTGGGTCGATGTGCTAGGCCGAAGGTGAGGTTGTCTCGCAACATATCCCTCGCACCCCGGCTAACCCAGGGCCATTCCTATCGGTCTGGCTCTCCTCGGGAGGGGGGACCACGCGGTCCCCGAGGTAGAGGTGTGTTAACAACACGTTTCGCCAATATTTCGGGCCCACGGTATAAGGGGAGATCAGGGAGAGGGAGAGGGAGAGGGAGAGGCACTTTGTCTTGGACCGTATGTTTACTGTCGCATGGAGAACACACCTAACCGCCTTCTATGCCACCCACAGGAAGAACTGGGGTGGCATTAACCTATTAAATATTAAAGTTTGTGAAGATGATTGTAACAAATAACGCCTATACTTACAGATTCGCGACTACCAGAAGTGATATTTGGAATAAAGTTCATTGATCCACCAGGATATATGGCCCTGATGAACTGCAAGTACCGCATCTGCTATGCGCTTGCGCCTGCGAACAAAATGCCTTATTACCTAACGGTAAGATCTAAATCTATACTCATATTATAAATGCGAAAGTAATACTGTCTGTCTGTTACGTTCACGCCTAAACCACTGAACCGATCTTGATGTAATTTGGTATAGAGGTAGATAAGACCTTGAGAAAGGACATAGGCTATGTTTGGTCGCGATAACCGACATCCACGTGGGCGGAGCCTAGGGCAACGGCTAGTATTTTGTAAACTTTAATTTTCTAGTAGTAACAATATGTAAGTTTTGTAGCTGTTGTACGGATGATTACCAAAAGGCGCACTATGTATATGTCGCCGCCAACTAATTTAATCAGCCGTCTAATTAACTGCCTAGGCAGTTAATTGAACGGTGCCATTCAATTAACGGCCTGAATGATATTCAGCCGTCTCGTTTATTACATCATTTAATAACCTGGCTGGCTAATGCTTAGGCCAATCGTAAAATTGGGCACTACCTCGAAATAAGAAAAAAAATTACATACCTACATACATATACCTACTTACACCTGTAAATCTCCGAGGGGGTAGACATAGGTGTATTCACAAACAATTAGTGATAGTGTTATTGTGATAGCTGCGGAATCCGACTTGGTTAGGTTAGGTTAGAAGGCTAATGCGGGAGTGGAGCGAAGCGTAGCTATCTAGCCGTTTAATTAAATAGCTGAACACCATTCAGGCCGTTAATTGAATGGCGCCGTGTAGTTAACTGTCTAGGCAGTTAATTGGACGGCTGATTAAGCTAGTTGGCGTCGAGATATATATTGATAGGTGTCAAAATTCCTTACATCATTTATCTGGGTGGCGTTCTAACCAGCTTGCCTAGACATATAAGTTATTTTTGTATTTAAACTGTCATGGTTACTTACAGAGGTAAGAGGTACCGGAATATTTACCATATTGTTTTTTACTAATTTTCGATATTTCGGTGCTTTTGCAAGCCCCACGATCACGGAGGAACTAAACCTAATAATGAACATTTTTTTAAAATATAATTTCAGTATGAAGATGAGGCGAAGAAGATAGGATTCAAGGGAGAGTTCGGACGGTCCCATATAACGGTATCACCAGAACCCCCGGCGCAGGACTTTGAAGATGAACGTCTAGCTGGAATCCACGACGATGATGAAGAAGACCAGCACTTGGAGATACAGAAGCGGTTCAATGACAAAATGCAAAGTATCTTGATGTAGGCAAATTGTTCAAATATAATCATTAGCATAGTACACTGTGGTTTAGATTCTTTCTTCGATACAATTTTTTTCCGACTAAAGGCCATGTCTATTGAACTGGACCGCTTTGTCTGGTAAGTCCGGACTTCCCATCCAGCCGCGGGTATGGGGAGGCGCGCATTGAGCCGCCACCATGGCTTTCTTCTTCTAGGGTGACAGGTGGCTCTGCCCATCACCCCCAGGTCCACGCTCATGACGGATGGAGGTCGTTGCGTGACTTCTAATGCCCGAGTTTACTAACCGCGACCTGTGCGAGCCGAGAATCTCCTCCGGACCTGCACCACCGTCCATTGCCGTGAGCAAGGCGGTGAGCGAGAGAATTCCTACTCCTAGGGTCACCAACGAGTGCTAGTGGTGGCCCTAGGACTGGGAGTCTCAGCGTCTCCCACGATGGGTCAGCGTGAGCCTTCAAAAGTACTCAGGGTGACACGAGCTTCATTTCTGCCCTCAAATAAAAGTAATAAAATATTATTTTAAAACACTAACACTCCAAAGGCCTACCCATTTTCCATTGCACTAGAGATATACTGTTGTATGTTTCCATCGTCAGGTACTGAAGTGTCAGGTTGAGAGGATGTGGTTATGATATATTTCAGATTATTAAAAATTAACTACAGAATTTTCAAACGCCTGGGAGCCTAAACCAGGCACTGTTTTGTTCCACAGTTATTGCAATCTACTCATTAGAGGAAACGTGGTGTCATTATTATCATAACCATTCATTTTATTGTTTGTTGACCTGCGGAAGTAATCTGACCAGGGTCAATTTCGCACTGCACACATGTGCTGCCAACAGTTTTTTTTGCACATGTTAAGTAACTACTTTAGATTATGGTTTTTAATAGTATTTAGAATATGCTGTTTTGAGATAATTTTCTAGTATATGGTAAAATACTCTGTCAAACATTGGTATAACCAACCTTAAGCTTAAGCTGTTACAATAAGCTATATCTACCTAAAATACGAACCTATGCTTTATTTGGTAATACAGGAAACTATAACTATAACTATACAGGAAACTATTTTAGTAAGAATTTAGGGCCTACGCAAGAAACACTATATGTATTGGAAATATGAAAATTTTGCACCTCGTACTATAAAATTATTTGAACTATCTGCGTAATTATTAACGTAACAGGTTGTCGGTACTGCTTTATCAGTCAAGTTTAAAAAAAATGAATTTAGTGTATGGGTAATGGACTGCTGAGACGAGGTCTCGGGTTCGATCCCAGGTTTTCCATGGCACACACCTATGACTTTTCGATGCTTTTCGAAGTTATGTGTGTATTTATCGCAGGTTTATAAGTGCCCAGTTAATGGCAATAGGCTCGCCACCTATTACATTGGGACCTAAAAACATAAACCGGCGAAATGTGGGTGCTAGCACCTCTGCCTACCCCTTATATAAAAGCGTGAGTTTATGTTATGTCATGTTCCGCTACCCATAGGAACCTATTCCAGGGATAAAAAGGTGCCTATGTGCTGTTCTAGACTAGTATTATTCTATAATCTATCCCTGTACCAACTTTCAGCTAGATCCTCTAGAGCGTGATTGAATAACAAACATTCAAACATCTTCTCTCTCATCCTGAAGGAGGTAGGCCACGACGGTAATTCCATCCAATTGGGAAATCTGACTGGGAAAGTACTCCCGGCAGTGAGTAAGGCAGCCAGAGATCACTGGAGAGTTTTTATACTGTCAGTGGGAAGACCGAAGGCTATTCCTGCTTTGTCTTCTACACTGACGGCACAGAAACTCTCTGTGTTTCCAGGGTCGGTAGCACGAGTGTGACTCCTCTGGTGTTGCACACGCCCATGGCCATGGTAACTACTTTTCATCAGGTGGCCGTGTGCTTGTCTGTCACCTCAGTGGTATAAAAAATCTTCACAAATTTTCACATTTTATAATAATTTCAGGATAGGATTGGATTATTAGGATAAGATTAGTAGGGTAGATTTTTAGAAAAAGATTATTAGAATATGAAGTAGGATTATTTATTTTCGAGATATGTGAACCAATAAATCTCCAAAGACAATTAAGTGTTCTTCGAGATAGAATAAATCAATGAAAGTATTTCATACCAACAGTTGACGATATCTGTACAAGACACATATATATTCAAGTCATTTCATAAAATTCTATGCACAATGAACGGGTTACAGTCTGTTCTTCTCATTGTGCTTATAAAAACCAGTACATCTAATAAGCCCCAGAATAACCCTGAGGCATCATTTCGTAGTCCGAAAGGTAGGGGGACCATTAATAACGATGAAGTCATAAGGCCAGTACCTTTTGGTCACATTTACAAGGAAGGTTTTGGAGATCTCGGAGGTTTAAAAGCACCTTTAGATTTTTTAGAACTAAATGTCAGACATCCAATGGACTCATCAGAGGCGAGGGAGATACTAAGAACCGCCAACCCTGAGAATATACATTTTTATGACCATTATGTACGAGCTAAAGGTTACGCAAATCCCAGGGATAAGTTTATGAAAGAGCTAGGAATTGGGGATAGACTGGGCCCCGCAACTAACGAGACGCAGTTTAGATGGTATGATTTGGCAGACTTACAAGCTAGAAATGTGGCAGGAAAACCTCTCCCAAATGGACTTAGAAGGAAAAATAATGTTCAGCCCGTGCGCAATGTACATTCTCAAGACCATCAACGTAAGCCTGTAGATAGGAAATTTTTCGCTCCAGAAAATAGTTACCAACTGACTGATTATAATTTCACAAAATGTGAAGAATTTAGTAACATAGGATATTTCCACCCTGACGACGTTGTTGACTTGGATTGGGTTCCATTTTATATTTGGTCTCCAACGATGCCGACTACAACCGTAGTTCACTCATTTAAATATGCAACTAAAAAGGTAAGAGCATTTTAATTTGGGATTGTAGATCAAAATACTGTGCGAAGAATTTTTATATTTGTTATTTTGTAAAAAATATCGATAAATATATTAAACTCACTACAGTTACGTGAAACTAAAAGACAACATTGACGAAATATGGAAGTCAAATTCGTATACCATTTTTTAAACGGTAAAAAAAGATATGGTTCTCAATTATACCTGCCTCTTTAAACAAGTGGCAGTTCATTGGCCAGCGTTTGATGGAATAGAATGACGAATGTATGAGATTTGACGTATATGACAGTCGTTAACGCATGTCAAATGCGTCAAATCCCATACATTCGTCATTCTATTCATCAAACGTCGGCCAACGAATTGCCACTTGTCTACAGTGGCTGTATGTATGAAAAGGGTGGTTCCATGTCCAGGGAGCTAGGATCCGATGATGGGATGCTGGAGTTTAGTCTGTTATAGAATTTTAAATTAATTTATATTTTTTTTCTAGCTTGTTGAATCAGTTCGAGAATTATATCGAAAGTTCATTACTATAGATTGGGAACAGCCTAAATTGATATACTATGGTGTTGGTAAATATCTACTGGTTGCGTTTGATAGAAAAGGAACATTTCATGCTCTGCAGCTGATAGACTCACCTCCTGCTGAAGGTTAGCGCATTATTAAATAGCTTTAAAAAGCAAACAATTGTTTAACCCACCCAAGGGGAATTAGTGTCAACTATAAACGCTTGCAGAAGTAGGTCCAAAAAAAGGAAGAGTGAATTGCGAGAAATAGTAGAGTTGAGAGGAGATGAAGTCTGATAGGAAAATATGGAATGTGATGACATGAATCATCCAAATAATTGGAAAAAGTACGAGATGATGATGATGATTCGTCTTTCGAACCTTTTTAATATCAATACTCTCATTCATCTACATCAATATATTCTAAATCACAACACAGTGCTAATTTAACTCAAAGCACCAATTGTCAGTATTGTTTAACTAGCAATGCCAATAAATTACTTTTATATAATTTAGAGAAACATCTAGAATACAAATAATATTGTACTGAACGCCAATACCCCACAGAGGTCGTCTGTGTCTGTAGTAACTACTGAACCTACCATTTTATTTTATTTTAGTTATGCCATACCATTGTATAGTATGGCAGTACTTACACAATTAAGTCTACGTATATTATCGCATATTAAATTATTTTCAAATATCTCATTTCAGTGGTGGAGTCAGTACCATATATAAAGCTGCGTATAAAAATTGAAGAGCCATATTTAGTTTTGATATATTGTAATGACGTTTTTGGTGCTGTCATGGCTGTGGCAGGTAAAGAACCTAAGACTGATGAAGAAAAAACGAATGAAGCATCGACTGTTGGAATAAGAGGACCAGGTTCTCCAGTCTCCAGGGACTTCAGGAATGAGGAAATCGAAGCAAGAGCTATAAGAGAAGAAGAATTAAGGAAGAAACAAGCACGCGTGCATGAAGAACCACTAAGGCCTATAGAATAGTAGCAATAATATAGGTACACAAAAGATTAAGAGCTTATGGAGCAATTACCTATGATATTTAGTATGTATTGTAATGTAAAGACATTGACATTTAATTATTATCTTCTTTTTAAATCTATGCTAATATTATAAAATTGAAAAAAATATATATGTTTGAACGCACTAATATCAGGAATTACTGGTTTGAATTGTTTTATTTTAAATGGTAGTCCGTTTATTGAGGAAGGTTATATGCGTTTATCTTCCTTGGGAAGAAGTGTAGTAATAATCATAAATGTCAAGAAATTCGATAAATTTGCATACATTATTTGGACAAAAAATCGAAGGTGATAGAAAAAAGACGTAACATGTGGAAATAAAAAAGTATTACTATATTTTGTGTAACTATTCTATATCTAAAAATATAAATAATAAATTGTTAAATATCTTATTTTAATTTGGTTTGATTATATTTCGATTTTAGTTAAATTATTTATTTCTCAGTCACATGGCTTTATGGATGGTAAAATAAAAGCAAGCAGCTTGAAACAATATTAGAAACATGTCAAAAAAATAAACATTTTTAAACTGAGTGCACATTTCTGAACTGAATGAACCATTTCAAAACACTGGATATTAAACAATGGTAAACAACAAAAGTTTCTTCAAAACACAAACAGACAAACAAACACTTACATCCAAGTACAAGCTATAAAAGGAACGCCTCTGTAAAGACATTACCAACCTCCAGTTAATTTAAAAGTACTGCGAAGAGAACTAAGTTAAACATAAAAATGTTAAATCGTACAATCTTATTAATAGTTGTTACTGCTTTATTAATAAATATGGTGTCTAAAAACGAAGCAAAAAAGAAAAGAATACGTCATGGGCCTAAAGGAATGGCTCGAAATTACTCAACGAATTGTCAGGAATTTTCGAAATTTGCGCGTTTCAATCCATACTCCGTTATTTATGATACATGGTTCGTATTCTACTATTGGGCAGCGCATCAACCGCATCAAGCATATAGGTTTTTTATACCAACAGCAAACGTAAGTAGCTTAGCAGTAAAGTAGTAATTGCGTATTTGACTGATTAGTCAAATTAGTTACTTTTACTAACCGTCAAAACGGTAAGTTATAAGGAAAATTGTATGAAAAATTTATTTGTGACGTCATAATATTTAAGAGTCAAATTATTTACTATTATAATATTAATTATTCACTCTTTTAATATTCTTGATAGTACAGCCAATTTCTTTTTAACAGCATGAAGACACCCAATTATATATAATTGAGGAAGTGGTTTAAAAAAAAGTAGAAATAACAGGGATCCCTATTTAATTTTGAGTTCTGGAGAAATGCCTCCAACTATTTTTTTTCGAATGGAATCTAACGCACCTCGGATTTCAGGAGCTAAGGCAAAGATGATGATGAAGTTTTTTGAATACAACCCTCTGAGTATGTACAGTCAGCATCAGCAACGTTTTATTGACTTAAATTGTTTAAAAAAAAACTAAAGGTCAACAGGAAAAGAGGAAAATTAAGCATTTAGATCATTTTGAGTACTTTGTTCCTCAAGATCGATCTGTTGGTGACTGTACTGCCTCACTTTGAATCTGTTGATAACCCTAAGATTCTTTAATAGGAGAATTTTAAACGTTGAAGACGTCTCATGTAAACTTTTCATATAGCTCTTTTGTTCAGAGCATTTCCCGTGTAAGTACACTTAGACATTCAGTTTTTTCTTTTTAAACGCTTCGTACGTCAGTTTTCATACGCTTTCGATGGAATGAACTCCCTGTCGTCGATTTTCCAAGCGTCTCCTGGTGTTGCACATGTCCATTGACCATGGTAAGCACATTTTACAACTGCCACCTAAAATAAAAATAAAAAATCTTTTTGACTAGCAAACAAAGTTCCTGCGTAAATTATTTGCCGATGAAAAAGTGACGATACCTGTTAACTGGACTGCGCGTCACGTGATCATGCAAGACCGTGAAAACTACACTTACCTGCTTGTCGAGCGCGGCGATAGAGGACAATACTGGTCCTATGTGTTCGCTAGAGGTAAATCGTTTCTGGTATAGCTATATCAATCAATCAATCAATTAGCCAACTGCAGTGCTTTGTAAATTAGAACACAATAAAGTGTATAAATCTCCCGACAGTGTGGGAGGCCTATGTCCACCAACGATTGGTGTATATGTATAGCTGGAATTGGCTAATTGACTGATTGATTGAAAGTGCTTAAACAGTGCGTCAAATAAATTGAAAAAGGAATTCAATGTTCACTAACATTGTAGATTCAATTGAGCAGTATTTTATTTTGGTAAAGTATACTTTAGTTGTTGGAATTTCCTCGAAGTTTCCAATGAAAAGAAAATTAACATGTTCATATTAAATCATGCTCTGAACCTGTTAGTTATATGTAGTCTTTATACTGGAAATCTGAATCCCAGTCTAACTCTGATGGGGGTTTTTTTTTACGTGTTGGAAATCCCCACGGATACCCCCCTCCCCCTCCGGCGGACTTGAACCGACTAAACCGCACGCCGTCTGTGGGTCGTTGTGCTAGGCCGAAGGGGAGGTTGTCTCGCGGCATATCCCTCGCACCCCGGCTGACCCAGGGCCATTCCTCTCGGTCTGGTCCTCCTGGGGATCTGGCCATCCTCGGGAGCTGTGATGATGGGAACATTTTCTGTGAAACGACCGCCATCTGACATCCATTACAAATTTGTGATATAGAAGTACTGTAGTTAGAGTCCGTGTTTAGGGTTAGTGTCTCGTAATAAAAAAAATTAAATGGTGCACATTGGCAGAGGCCTATGTCCAGCAGTGGACTGTGGTGCTCTAATTGATTGATTGTTCTGTTCCGTTGCCGCACCATTAAGACCTGGAACTCCTTGCCAGCTGACGTGTTTCCTTCTTACGAGTACTACAGTCCCGGGCCCTATAAGCGGAGCGTGAAATAGTACATTGTTCATCGAGGGGAGAAAGTGACCGATTAACAACGGGGGTGTAGTTTGAAGCCGAAGCGCAGCTGAGGGCCTCAATACACACAAGTTGGTAATCGCACTTTCTACCGAGTAATACATAGTGCTTTATACTACACCTATGAGGAAAATGACAAACATTTTTAGTTAAAATTTATATTAAAATTATTATCAAATATTGAAATTCACTGTTATATTTTTTCTAGGTAGATTTATGTTTGTTTGAGATGTTTGGGACAATGCTTGTTGTGCTATTGGCATAGTGCTCGAGTAAGGCCGTGGCTCCAAAGGGGCATCTGGCTGGCGAGGTGCTTGTGGCCATGCCGCGCTCGTAGGTGGGCTTCGAGATACAAACTTTTTATTTTGGCCTCCGCCTGTTTCTAGTCTTGAATTTTGAATTAACAAAAATAAAGGAGGGGAGAACGTGCTTATTTTCTCCCCGCTGCAAGTGGCTTGGATTTACGTACTTTCTTCCCTTTTTTCAAGTAAGAACTACTTTCCGAATAGGTGTAGTATAAAAGTATCTGATTAGGCCGTCAAGCTGAGTACCACCATTGTTAACGTAGTACGAGTTTGTAATAGTGACCCTCTTTCTTAAGACTTTGCCTTCAGCTTACCATCAGGCGAGGTGAAGTCAAATTGATGTGCCCTGTATATAAAAAACTAGAATGTTCAATGAAATTTATTATTTAAGTTTTTTTACAATATCAAATTTTATTAACAGTTAAGAAAACGCCAATACGCCCTCATGATATACGACTGAGGCAACAAGATAACGGACGTCTACTTGGACTTATGTTTTGTAAGGTAGGTATAATCAATCATGGTTTTGTTAGATTTTGTTGTGAAGAGTGTAAGATTTTGTTGTGAAGCATGTTAGATTTTGTTGTGAAGCGTGTTAGGTTTGTTGTGAAGCGTGTTAGATTTTGTTGTGAAGCGTGTTAGATTTTGTTGTGAAGCGTGTTAGATTTTGTTGTGAAGCATGTTAGATTTTGTTGTGAAGCGTGTTAGGTTTGTTGTGAAGCGTGTTAGATTTTGTTGTGAAGCGTGTTAGATTTTGTTGTGAAGCGTGTTAGATTTTGTTGTGAAGCATGTTAGATTTTGTTGTGAAGCGTGTTAGTTTTTGTTGTGAAGCGTGTTAGATTTTGTTGTGAAGCGTGTAAGATTTTGTTGTGAAGCATGTAAGGTTTGTTGTGAAGCGTGTTAGATTTTGTTGTGAAGCGTGTTAGATTTTTTTGTGAAGCGTGTTAGATTTTGTTGTGAAGCATGTTAGATTTTGTTGTGAAGCGTGTTAGATTTTGTTGTGAAGCATGTTAGATTTTGTTGTGAAGCGTGTTAGTTTTTGTTGTGAGGCGTGTTAGATTTTGTTGTGAGGCGTGTTAGATTTTGTTGTGAAGCGTGTTAGGTTTTGTTGTGAAGCGTGTTAGATTTTGTTGTGAAGCATGTTAGATTTTGTTGTGAAGCGTGTTAGTTTTTGTTGTGAAGCGTGTTAGATTTTGTTGTGAAGCGTGTAAGATTTTGTTGTGAAGTGTGTTGGTTTCCGATGGAGCAGAATAGGGCCACCCCATCTCTCCCTGTGGGTGTCGTTGAAGGCAACTAGGGATAGGCTGGTTCTCCTTCCGACAGTAAGTATGTTTCCATGAATAAGTGTCCGCTTGACGGCAATTGGTACGTGGGAATGAACATCATAGTTGGCAAAATTTGGGTGTTAATATACCTCTGTCTATCCCTTCGGGGATTTACAGGCGTGAGTATATGTATGTATGTATGTATGTATGTTTATATGTATGTATGTATGTATGTATGTATGTATGTATGTATGTATGTATGTATGTATGTATGTATGTATGTATGTATGTATGTATGTATGTATGTATGTTTGTATGCGTTTAAAATGAAGGTCAGGTGGCTAAAATAAGTCAATAATGCTTATATAGGGGTTTTCAGCTTAATGCATGCATTACATGATTTTAGAAAAAAAGAAACACGAAGAATTGAAGCCATGCTTCAAACCAATATATATTAATTATTTATGTTCTTTATGGATTGAAAGGCAATGGAAAGGGTTAGATTAAATGAAAGACCTCAATTAGATAAAGTACCTAGCTACTCTCATCACAGAGATGTAACGAGAGAGTATTAACACGAGAGAATAGAGTAACAAACTTATACCTTACTAAAGTATAGTAAATATAAATAAATAAATATTCAAAAAATATAAAGAATAAGTTAAGGTGTTGCTGATTACCTTTTTACAGGTTATTAGATTATAAAAACACTTATTAGGTAAGGTAGCTAAAGCTTTAATATATTTTTTCAAAATTTCAGTCAGAACGTCTCTATCTCATGAGCAGAATCACTGAGATACCACGGCAAAAAAATATTCAAGACGAAGCAGCTCGGTTTGGGTTTCGCGCCAGAAGAGGAAAGTCCTATTTATATAGTGGTCATGAGTGGATGCCCATACCTGAAGAGGATGAAAATTATTATTTCAGTACCATTGTTCCTGAAATAATCAATAGTACAAAACAGTCAGGAGCAGAGGATGACTTAAGCAAACTACAGATACCAGATTCATCTGCAGAATCTCAAAATAACTGTCAATTAAAAGCACATTCACAAAATTCAGCACAATCAGAAAACACTTACCCTATTTCCGACTTTATAGAATCTCAGTCTATTGAAAATGACAATATAATAGACGAAAAACAGAGTTCTACAAAAGAGGATGTGGAATCAACAACACAGTCTATTACAGTACCTGAAATATCTAAATCTGTTACACAAGAAGATACGTCTTACAATGAACGCAAAGTAAGCGAATTTGAAAAAGATTTAAAGGACCTGGAAACTACCAAAGATATTGAAATACCTTTATCTAATAAAGAATTTGTGGAACATCAGTGTAATAATGATTCGAATATACCATCTACCAATGTTAAACAAGAATCACTATCTACCAATAACCATAGAGAACCACAGGCTCCACTTGAGCAGAAAAGTCTGCAATCTATCGATGATGATCAAGAAATTACTGATGAAATAAGAAGAAACTACGAAAATATTAAAGTAAGTACTCACATAGGCTACCTAAAACCTAAAGAAAACCAGATATTAATAGGTCATGAATCTGGAGAACTTAATAATGAAGACAAAACAAATATTCCTATACCTGCAAAGAAGAATTTACCACCACAGTGCTATGAAATGGAATTGGTTGAGGAATCAATTAAAACTTCACCAGCAAACTTACCTGTTATATTGAAACAAATTGAAAAATCGGTAGGGTCTGATCTTTCCCCAGAAAATAGAAAAATATACGATCCGTTTACCGAGCCTACAGCTATAAATTTACAACTGTAGAGGACTGAGACTGCAGAAGATAAAACTGAAGCACAGTATTATTTCCTATATGACTGATCAATCACATCGATAAAAACGCCATTAAAGCTAAACCTTAGATATGAAGGAGGTTTACCGTATTATTAAGATTATGCCTACAAACTGTGTACATATTATACTAAAGAAGAATAGAATAGAAGAGAAGAAACAGAAGATTCAAGAGAATAATGTATCTAAAGACATCAAGTAGTATCTTAAAACATTTTGTTTTATAGAAATAATGACAACTACCTAAACATGTATCTTTATAGAAAACTTGTTTTATCAATTTTTGACTTTCTCATAATGCAATGGGGATGCCGAGTGCGCTTTTATCCCTACAGACGGCGCCTCGAAATGGCCAATGTTAGCTGTCATCTACGTAGATTTCATTGTTTGTCTCTTCAAATCTGACAGCTATGAGTTTGTTATTGTCACAGAACAGATGGTTATTGTTGTTTGGTCATATGCTGCTGCCATCTACAATTAGTTTTGCGTCGGCATCCCCATTGTAGTATTTTTGAGTAGGCATCACACATACGTCAATATCATACATACATCAAAATATCATTTTTAGAAAAAATATCCTTCTTTTAATTATTTTTTTCAATAAATTGAGTATAAAAGTAGAGGATAATAGTATCACAACCTCATCTCATCTGAAGGTTGTCGTTAGAGGCGACTAATGGAGAAATACGCAGACGATATCACTGCGAGAGAAGAAAAACTCGAAATAAAACCCTGTACCAACCCGTCTGGTCAGCGTGGAGACAGTAGGCCAAAGCCTGGCGAGACGGGTGGAGCCGTCCGTCACCCTAGCAGAAGCAGGCCACGGGGGTGGCCCGCATCCCGGGGCGGTCCGCCCCCCCCATATCAGGGGCGTGTCGGGGACCGCGTGGTCCTCTCTCCCGAGGAGGGCCAGACCGAGGGGGATGTCTGGGTCAGCCGGGGTGCGAGGGATATGTCGCACTGTCGTGCCGCACCTTCGGCTTAGCACTACGACCCACAGACGGCGTGCGGTTTAGTCGGTCCGAGTCTGACATAACCACATAACCTCCCCGTACGGCTCCGGAGGGGGAGGGAGGTATCCGTGGGAATTTCCCGCAAAAAAAAAGGCCAAGGCCTCCCAACCCAACATTGAGAGACGCCTATGACCAGCGGTGAATTACTTTATTTTTTACTAGGTTAATTGATTGTATTGTATCTACTGTGATTGGTTGTTGTATGCGGTCTTTTACGAATCAAACCTTACAGATCATACCTACTTATAAAATATCGTTCTATTGTTCTGTATGTATGGCAATTATTTTAGTTTCTATTGTAACCACAATCCTCTTGTTGGCGCAGTTAATTTCTTTAAACATTTGCCCATTAGGTAAACGCTTTATTAATATTCAATGTTATTGCTGTGCGAAGACGCCTAAGGCCACTTTTCAACAATAACCGACTCATTACACAAATTACAACTTTGCCCGTTGTGAATTATAAATGGAATTTTAAATGTTTTTAAGCTGGGAAGAATAAGGTTTTTTTTTCAAATTCTATTCTCACCTTTAAGACAGTAGACAGAATACGGACGAGGTCCTGGGGCAAGCTTACTTCTCGGAGTTGGGGGTCTGATGGCAGTTACTCCCGTACCCTGAGATTCAAAGAGCAAAGTTTGGATGCAAACGGGACTCATGCTGAGATGATAATATTGACTTTTGAAGTTCGAGTGTGTTCATATTGTTGTATAGCTTAGCGTTTACCAACAGGTAGGCTGCAACAGGATAGTTCCTGTTGCAGCCTACCTGTTGGTAAGACCGGTTTAGATATGTCACCGCCAACTAGCTTAATCCGCCGTCCAATTAACTGCCTAGGCAGTTAAATAAACGGCGCCGTTCAATTAACGGCCTGAATGATATTCAGCCGTCTCGTTCTCTTAAATCATTTAATAACCTGGTTGGCTAATGCTTATGTCAATCGTAAGATGGGGCACTACCTCGAAATAAGATAGAAAATTACATATATTTTTTTTTTGTAACCATGCAGAAACAAGTCATTTTTCTAACTGTTTAACTAAATATCTAGGCAGGTATTTAAACGTCATCGATCCAAGCTATTTGCCTAGCCGTTTAATGAAATGCAATTACATTAGAACAAATTAAACACAACATTCTGTTGGTGGATAATGTTATCCTAAACACAACAGTAGGTAGAGTTCTTTGGGTGAGGAGAGCAGAGTTTGCTAGCGCGTGTAAGGTAGTCCCACCAAGATGTGTGAAGAGATGCAGACATAAGAAGTGAAGACGTGCTCTTTTAGGCTCGGAGGAACCTCGATATGTTAAAGAATAGTCACTGGTCATTTGTCATAAGACACTTACGGACTGAATTTAGACAGTACAATACTTCGACATGTAGCGAACTTCGAAAACACATAGACCGACAAGTCATTGCTTCGACAGACAATTATTCGACAACACACACCTTCGAATTACCACTACTTCGACAAACGATTATTCAACAGACAATACTTAGACAAGACACATCTTCGAATGACCAATACTTCGACAGAATTTTATTTGTAGTCTTTCGTTGAATTGTAACTGTTTTTGTTTTTCTTTGGTATTTATGCCTCAAATTACTTCATTATGGTTAACACCGCGACTCAGAGCACCACGACTCGGATAGGTTAGGTTAGAAGGCTCCTTCGTGGTTTTTTTTAAACCACCCAGTAATAGGAGAATGATAAAAAATCTGTCGAAGCAGTGGTCATTCGAAGATGTGACTTGTCTAAGTATTGTCTGTCGAATAATCGTCTGTCGAAGTAGTGGTAATTCGAAAGTGTGTGTTGTCCAATAATTGTCTGTCGAAGTAATGACTTGTCGATCTATGTGTTTTCGAAGCTCGCTACATGTCGAAATATTGTACTGTCTAAATTCAGTCCGTAAGTCATCATAAGACTGGCTTGACAAGTATTGCAAGTATCAATGTTACAAGCGTTTAAACTACGACCATAACTCACGATAAGCTCAGTTGTTTTCCTACTTAACACAAAAACACACGTTCTCACAACCAGACACTATTCGAAAAACGATTAAGCATTCAAAACTGGTATATTTAGTTTAGTTTATAACGACATTTAGTATCTAGACCGTTTTAATGGCTAGGAAGCGGCGACTGTAAAGAACCTGCCCGGTATTATAATATTACACAAGACGCGTTAAACCGTCGAGTTTGGGAATAAATTATATAATTTATGAGCTTTTTTGTGGCAGTTTGGCCCTACCAGAGGTTTACGAAATTAAACGTGGTCGTTATGTAGTTATCGACTTTATAGAAGGGTTTGATAACTGGCCGTGGGAGTATTCGTAATCGTAGTGAGAGTTTGGGGAACAACTTTGCTAAGCTGCAGTGGTTGATGGACATTGTAAAAAAGTGACCAGATTTAGGTATACTTTTTTAAAACTGTTAAAGACTTATACGTGTGCTAGACAAGCTATTAAGAAAGAAAACACACTTTTTTTATATAGGGCACATCAATTTCATTTCACTCGCCTGATAATAAGCTGAAGGCAAAGTCTCAGGAAAGAGAGTCACCACTACAAACACGTAGTATACTATGTTAACAGTGGTGGCACTCAGCTTGACGACATCATCAAATGCTTTTTTACGCCACGTTTAAAGGACCAGGGACTGTACTTAGGAAGTAGGAAACTCATGAGCTGAAAAGGATTTCCCTGTCTTAATGGTGCGGCAAAGGAAGGAGCCACCGAGCCGCTTGGTTCTTGATGGAATATTCTGCATATGCGGGTACCATCTAAGTCCTGCACGTGTTGTCCTGTTTAGGAAGGGAGACGGTGGGACTAATTGGAAGAGCTCATCAGAACATTCACCATGCTAGAGATAAACAGTAAAATACTGCCAAGATGAGATGATGAGAGAGATGATGAATTTTGAAACAAAGATAACGCGCCTTGCGCTTTGTTGTAATGACATCTGTCCAACAACATATTGAAGAATAGAATAATGAATATATGGATATGGGATGACACGTATTTTGAGGTGAATGATGTTTATGACAGTTGTCAACTTATGTCAATTCCATAAATTGATTAACCTAGAGTCTTCCGTTTCTTACCGACGAAACTCTACCCACAAGCTAAAATAATAACAATAATTCCGTTCATTTTATTCTATTCTGCAAACGCATTGCCACTAGTCTAGAGGGTTTGGCTAGTGGATTCTATGGTTTATACCAAAAGTAGTGCAAGACAATTGAATTAGGACCACCAGCTTAGGATTTTTTTAGACTATAAGGTGGCGGACATCCCCGCGACTCACCTGATGAGAAATGATATATTAATTGATGGCACTTGGTGTAATCTGCTACACATATTGAATAATTATAACACTTGTACTTTTCCACACTTTATAAAAAGTGTGGAAAGGTACAAGTGTTATAATTATTCAATATACGAATCTACATTTGTCTCGTGTCTGAATGAACAATAAGTATATCAACATTTTTATAATAAAACTAGCTGTCGCCCGCGGCTCCGCCCGCGTGGATGTCGGTTATCGCGAATCGGACTATAATTTGAGATTTAAACTATCCTATCTCTCAAGTTGGATCGAACTGCACATGGTGTGCGAATTTTATTATAATCGGTTAAGTGGTTTAGGAGTCCATTGAGGACAAACATTGTGACACGAGATTTATATATATTAATAAGATAAGATAAGATAATTAACCTTAGTTAAAATGTTCCTAGTCCAGTATTATGCCGTAAGCTACAGCATTTTAGGAAGTGCTTGCGCCGTGTCCAAGCTAAACATTTTTGTCTTTAAGACAATTAATCATCAGTCCTATTGTCTGCTTTTCACATAAGGTGGGCTTTAAGGTGTAAGCCGCTGACTGACATAAGAGGCTCTGGAGCTGACTTTTCTGCCGGGGTTGGGGGATCTGACGATAGTTGCTATCGCTTCAATATAAGCCAATCAAAAGGCCAATCCAAAGGAGACTTTCCCAAACAATGAAAGGTCTTTTATGTCCAGTTTCTTTTACATAATATTTCAAGAAACATTCAACTTTGGGTTAACAAAAATAATAATAGTACAATCATGAGACAAGTTAAAAATGTAGCATCGTCTCCCAAATTACGCATTATTATCGATAAACATATGTTAAGACTTGTGTACACATTGGTACAATCACATTAAGTAACAAAAGTGATAAAATGCACATCACAAGGCTGTGATGTGTTGAATTAAATCAGAAAAACTTCCTATGGACTGTCTACCTATCAGACATGGCGATGGCAAATTGGCTTAGGCGTTGAACGTGCTATATAAAGGTTTAAGAGCTTTTTAAAGTTTAAATCTCAACCAGTATACCACCAGAAACCCACACCTAAGATACCTTTGTCATTCTATTCTACGATAAGCTGGCCAACAAATTGTCATTTGACTAGGGGGGCAGACTTACAAACAAACTTGTAAAAAAGAAACTTATAACTTTTTTTTTCATACCACTTAGGAGGCAGACATGCTTACGGCCCAGTGGTTACCGTGGCCTATCACCAGAGGCGTCACACTCGCGCTGCCGAAACTGTTAGAACAGAGAGTTTCTGTGCCATCAGTGTAGAAGATAAAGCAAGACAAGCCTTAGGTCTTCCCACGGACAGCACAAAAACCCTCCAGTGAGCTCTGGCTACCCTACTCACCGCTGGGAACACAACACGAGGTTATTATGACCGCGGTAATCTGTAGGTCGGAGGTACTACCCCAGTCGGACTGCTCAATTGGACGGAAATACCGTTGTGTCCTAATCTAACCTAAAATTATACCTGTTTTAGGAGCCCAAAAAGGTCAACATTCAGCACAAAATGCTATACGTCTTGTAATATCACGCACCTGTTTAGTATAACTACCCTAAAATAGTACGCCCATGCTACCAGTCACTATAAGAAAATAATAGCAACAATATTGAATTTTTTGTGATCGTGAATCAACCAAACGTGTAAAAGAGCCACATTTATAGTGTATTGCTAACTGTCTTACAAATTACTCAAATGTATCGAAGTCGTGTACTAAAGACACTGCAGGGGGTCGGTCCATAAAACTTTATATTTAAAGGTAACCAGTACTACGAGCTTCTAGACATTAAAGCGAACCTTTCTAGGAATGGATATTATCCTTTATGATATTTTGCATAAAACATTTTAAACTGGCCGAAAGGTGTACAGGATCCTACTAATATCTTTAAGACCACTTCACATGCTAGTCGATGTACTTATTAAGCAACGGACGTGACTCTGGGGGAGGCTCTTCTCTCAGTTTTGAGGTCAGACGGTAGTCGCTTCAGGAGAAGATGACATACAAATCATAAAAAAAATTAACGGGTCTTATGCTCGTAGCAGAACAACCGCTACAACAAGGCTACAAAATACAATTGAGTTATAGATTTATTTTTCATTTTATTGATTGAATTGCTTCTTAAAAAAAGAATTTCGATACAAAACGGGTCAAGTTCAATAGTACAAATAAATTATTATACGTACTTTTTACTTGCTCATTTCATGCAACTTCGTATTTAAATAGATAATTTCAACTTATACGTGTTTAATAACAAAACTTTTACTCAATTAACTTATAACTTTTGTTCTTTTCTGAATAAACTTTAATTTTCATTAAGTCCACGACAAATAAAAAAGTAGCATCTTTTAGTCTATGGCCGATCGAGGTGCACGTGCATAGAAGAACAAATATTTTTTTCCCGTGATTGCGAAAAAAAATCGTAACACTTTGTAATTATATACTTTTGTAATTATAGTAATTAATTAATTAAAATTTCTACAAATACTAGTTATGAAGAAAATGATTCATGTTGTACAACGTCCGACATATGATGTGATTGATATGAAACGCTTAACGTAATGGAAAGTGAATTACCTGAAAACTGCAAGGGTAAATATCTATTTTAGTTTTATTCCATTCACAAGAGTGTTGAAAGACATAGTATGATACAGTCCGTAAGTAGTCCTCGGCTCTCTTAAGACCCTCACTTAATGGCTCGGGTCTCAATGGTGCCTCAGCGGTAATCACCAACTTTACACGCTTGTACTAACTGTACATATTAGATTGGTATTTAAAATGAGAATACATATAACTTTGAAATACACAATTTTTTACCACTTTGTTCATAAATATATATTTTTTAATCTCATCTTACAGAAGATGAACATTTACAATTCTACGCATTTTGACGCAGACTGTATGTTCATGGTGATTAGTACTGTGCACTTAGGAACTACATAATTAAGTTGTCTGAAACATTGACTTCGGAAGTCATATGTTCAATTTGTAACTGGTGCAAAATTGCCAGCTGCGTAGGAATTGCAACTATAAAATCTGCCACTAATATTTACAATTTCATACAATGTAACGATGGACTAGACCACATAACTTTTCTTATTATCGGGTTTTTATATTCGGCTGTTCGTTTATATATTTGTAGGTTTTAAAATAGCGTTTTATCAAGCTATTATTAGGCAAAAAGTTTCTGGGAGAAATTGAGAATAGGGGAGACTAACTTATTTTTCAGCACTTAAGACTGAAGACAATACAATAATTTAAAAACTTTTATTTTATAAAAGTTTTATTGTGCGTAATGCCTCTTAGGTCTCTAAGCTATCGATGAGGTGGATATTTTTGGATTTGAACATACTATAACCATATTTTATTTTATATCTGTGTGACCGAGTTCCTTACGACGACATCAAACCAGCATTTGGGTTTCACCCCTTCTACCGCGGGAGCCAGGCAGAAGTGATATAGCATTTTAGCTCCTCCTGCTTCTATTAATCTAACTAGTAACGGCCACACTAAAAGAACGGGCCCCCGATTCGGCAAATTTTATTACATAACAAACCCATTGTCATACCGCTGACATTGTATAAAATGTCATTAAATTTTAGACTTTATGTCAAGGTACAAAAGTCCAAAGCGAAAAGAGAAAGAGTTTATAATATTTTTAAACACACTCTACAAGATTGCTATTTAATTTTAGACTTTAACTGTATTTCAGTAAAGTCTAAAGTTAAATGGCTTTGTTTACAGTGTCTGTGTTACCACAGAGGTTTTGCAATGAAAAAATGATAGCAGAATCATGGCCCAGGCTTAATGATAGTTTTATAGACATTTCCTTTCAACCTATCCAGCATTTGAAGTCACAAATAACATCAGTCATCTTACTTGGCCCACGCGATTACATAAAAGTCAAAATATTATTATAACTTTTCACACAAAATGAAAACAAGTGTCCCATTTGAATGAAATGTATTTAATTGACCTTTTTTATATGTATGTGGTTATTTAGATGAGTGGTGTACTTGAATTTTAAAAATTCGAATTATTTAAGTTGTTTATGTGAACACTGAGTTCGAATTACATAAATTTCACATATCACCGTAGACTTCTTATTATTTTCGTGTTGATGGGAATTGGTTTTCGTGACCTATGGACGGGAGCAACGCGTAGGCATCATACTCGTGCTGCTGAACTTGTAGAAACCTTCAAATGCCTTTCTTGAAGAACCCCATAATGGAGTCGCTTGGAAAGGGAGATCATTTCACAGCTTTAGCTTGCCTGGAGTGAAGTTCAACGTTGCAAGCTGTCAGGACGAATTCCCTGCTCGTGGCGTGGCGGTGTGATGATAGAATGTAGGCGTTGGCATCATGTCGAATATCATACAACACATAACACTATAATAGTTGGATAAACTATGGAATATAAAGTCTAAAGAAATTGGTAGCACACTAGTGTTATCTACCGAAAATAGGATAGTGTCCTGAGTCAAGGGATGTAGTTTTTTAGTTTAAAAAAAAATACATAGTAAACTAAGGTGTTGCATAACTAAACTGAAACTATGACGTTTCTTAATTTTTATTTTCTCAAAATAGGTCAAAGTATAAACAAACGATAAAAGTCCTTATTAAAGTCTAAGATCCCAAGCGGTGCGATCGCACCGCGAGTCTATTGTTTACCTATTGTGTCTATTATTTACTCACTTGACAGGTTAAATTTCAAATCAATTGTATTATTCATTGTACATGTGTAAAAGCAACGTGGACCGACATAAATGCGATACTGTCTTACACTCCTTACATTTGGACTACGCGCCAGCACACTGTGACGTTAGAGCGTTTTCACATTCATCCGATATCCGATATCGGTGTCGGACGCCGCCGATAGCCGACACCACGTGCTGTTTTTACATATATCCGATAAAATCGGCCCGATACGGCCATTTGCTCGAAAGCACGGACAAGCTAGGGATACTAGGGATTAAAAAAAAGAATAAAGTGCAAGCAATTTTCGACCTTATATATACCCTAATGTTTTCGTGATTAGCGTCATCAATCAGCTTGCGTCGCTATTTTAGTCTCTTTGTCACCCGATATCGGGCCAACGCAGTGGTGTTGGCTCCGATAACCGATATCAGGCCGGACAATGTGAAAGACAGATACATATATTATACATTTGACTTTCTCCGATTTCGGGTGTCGGACAATGTGAAAACGCTCTCACAGTGTGCTGCGATTATGTATGGAGCTTTGTCAGGTTGATCGAGAAATTCAAATTTCAAAATGAAAATTATTTGAAACTAATTGTCATAAGAATATTTCACTTTAATAGTTCATTATACTATTGTAAAAAGTTTATGATAATAATAATAAAGGACACAAGCCTATTTTTGCGGAAACGTATCTATAGGACAATTTCTATATGTAGGTCCCAGTCCCATAGTCTCACTATTGTGGATACATTCCACATTGGTGGGACTGGTCGGGGATTCCAGCTATATCCTTGGTGTTGACTTTCCCAAATTAAATTACTAGGATTAGTAATGTTTAATGGTAGTTTAGTTTCACTTCTGTTAGTATTCTTTCATCAGAAGGCGTCATTACCGGTAGCTACGAACATCTGGCAGTCGTCACAGTTAGTTGAAGTCCTAAAAAGTTCGACTAATTGAACTACAGAACTCCGTAATCGCCATTTAGTTGCGGATCTCAAATGACAGTTGTTTCACGGAAAATATCGAAGGTCAGTCGCATCACAGTTAGGAAAGCCGGTCCCAACTGGAAATGATGATCCGTTCTCATCAACTGTCGATAACTCAAAACATCGATATACGTCTGTAATTACTGAGAAGAAGTAATGCTCTCTTCAGGTCAAGAGACAAGGCAGTTATATCAATCATTGAGGCCGCCATGATGGATGCGCTCGCAGGCAGTCGCCCGGTTCATTATTGATAACGCGACGTGTATAAAGGAGTTGATGATTTTTGTCTTTTTGGGAAAGGATAGAGTAGTTTGGTATGTGAAGCGGTGGTTAGTGGCATTACTGTGTATGAGGTACTAGGTTTGGTTGTTAGGTTGGGTACCTACTGTTTTTGGGTGTCGGCAACATGTGACGTCGTTAGACTCTTAGTCTTGTTATTTGAGTTCTATGCCCGCTTTGTACCTGTTTTGAGTCTGGGATGAGTGCAAAATCACTACATAGTATAAAACAAAGTCGCTTTTTCTGTCCCTATATCCCTTTGTATGCTTAAATCTTTAAAACTACGCAACGGATTTTGATGCGGTTTTTTGAAATAGATAGAGTGATTCAAGAGGAAGGTTTATATGTATAATACATGTTTAATATAGTAGAGGGTGCAGCGGGAACGGGATCTGACGCCACGCGGGCATAAATTAATTGGCGGTACGAAGTTCGCCGGGTCAGCTAGTATAAGTATATGAATAAGAACACTTATCTTAGAGGGACTGCCATTAGGTATCAGTACTTAAGTATTATGAGGGTGATTTGTTGATAAGTTTATTGGGCGCGGTTTATGTAGAAGTGAAGTGGCGGGGACGGGTGACGCGGCGGACAATTGTACCGCTATGGTTACCGCCAAATGTACCCACCACGTCTCTTCTGTATAAACCGAGTCTTAGAAAATACCTACATACCCTACACAAATATAACACTTTAAATACGTTTCATGACCCCAAAATGAAGTCGCATCTTCCAAAAATAATCTCACAACCTACACCAAACATCTCACATTAATGTCCAATAAAGAGGCGCAAAAGATTCTTATCCATACGACAAAAACTATAATGGTTGTCACCTCAGCCCCAGACCACGTCGCCGTGTTATTCATTAGCCGTTATAAGACCTGATTATCATAAAAACCTAGTAGAAAATAATATCGAAGACAAATAAATATGCCACACAGAAATTTAGTACCGAAATTCGAAGGTAGAACTCCTGCTGGGTCCAAAGGGACCCGCGCGTCGACCATGGCGCTTGGCCGCTCGTTTTTATAAACATAACCTCAAAAAAATATACATATATTTTTTGACTGTCATCGGGAACTAATTTCGTAGGGTTTTTTGTAGTTTTTCTGTTAATAATTATTTCGTAAAGCGCCGCTTTGTGGGATCGTGGTGTGGATCCCGATCATACTGGTTAAGTTGTGTTTTGGTGTGTGTTTTTGTCGTAGTCAACTTACAGTGTTTACTATGTACACTCGGTTAGTTGGAATCTTGACGGATTGTAACAATGGATAAGGATTGGAAAGGATCAAGAATGGATCATCGAGATTGGTTTCGTTGGAATCTTGATCTTATATTGTGATCATACTATAATATTTGCTTCGAATGGGGAGGAGTGTGATAAGGGAGCATTTAATATGGTAAAAGATGTACTTACCAAGGGTATGTAAGGCTGTACCAACATCTTTAAGGACTATGACCACCGACCCTGTAAGTCGGTGCACCTACTAAATAAAGCACAAGGCTCTGGTGCAGGCTTTCCTATCAGGGTTGGGAGGCTAGATGATAGTCGAAAAAGTCGACATCCCAATAAAAAAACAATAAGCAGATCCGATCTCCAAAGTACATCTCTAAACGCAACTGGCCTGGGATGGTCATACTTTTCTATAGTTCAAATAAAGTTATTGAACTGTCCTGGTTAAAAAATTGTAGGTATAAGATAAGTAAAAACATGTCTATTTTTGATTTTTATTATAAATTCTATTCAGTGTAGGTACCCAAAGGTAGCACCTTGAGGGAAAATATTAAGGAGAAACCGGGAATTTGAAATTCGAATTCGTTCGAATTTGAATTATTAAAAAATTACAAATCTGTGGTTTCGAGCTACTGTGAAACGTTTACCATCAAACGATTTCGATACAGCCAGTAACAATATTCGAATAAACATCCAATTTATTTTAATCGAAACAGTCACGGGAAAAATCGACTAACTACAGGCACGTGCCAAACACGCCCCTGAAATACATACCTTCTATTACACACCCGTACCAAATCTTATTTATCTATTTTATGCCTATTTTCTTCATATATATCATGTAATGACAATGAAAATATCTAATCTACTCCTTACGAAATAAGGTTGATATTCAAATGGAAGAATTCGTTTATTGAGAATGTTCATATTCGATAACTATGGGTATCCGTAACGAAAGAGGACGCGTGGCGATTTTTATGGGAAGTATTGCTATTTGAAATTCGAATGTAACTGTTTAATTGGTTTTTAATTTTGGAACTTGTTCATAAATTCAAGCTCGAGGCGTGTTCCATTTTTGAAAACTTTGTATTATTGAATTGGGTATTTTCCCGTGATTAAAATAAGGAAGAGTAAAAGAGTGGTAAAAGTTGTTCCTTTGCTTATTTTATAGTTTTATTTTTATTTTTAATCGTAACCCAACCTATAATAGAAAATGATTTGATTATTAAATATCATGACGTCACAATGAAATATTGTGACGTCATGACTTTAGTAAAGAGTATTTAATTTGACTAGTCAGTCAAATACGTAGACGAGACGAAAATCGTAAGTCAAATAAGACACAAAAGATTTGTTTGTCATAATCATAACCTAATGCGTGCCACCATTGTTAACATAGCACGTGTATATAATAGACGCCCTCTTTCCTGAGACTTTGCCTTCAGCTGACCATCAGGCGAGGTGAATTGAAATACACGTGTCCTATATATAAAAAAAAACAGTCATTTTCTTCTCCTGAAGGAGAGCCATTTCCTACGCCAAATTCATCATTTAAAAGCAACTATTCGTTGAGTAGTGTTGTTGTCTGCAATGATACTAATATTCTAAATGTTTAGTTGTACAAAATATTTACTACACCTAGGTAAGTACGCATCAGAGTGAATTAATTATTATTAGTGGTACCACAACAGAGGGTCAGGCCTCCCCGGGGGTAGCCCGCAGGACATATTGTAATGCTCACCATAATTCGTTGGGACTCGCAAAGAATTCATACTATGTTGTGCACTGCTTGCAGTTTGCTTTGTGTACTGGTGAACACAAAAGTGTTCAAGTATTTGGCCGAACCTTAATATTTTCCGTGAAGCTACTGCCATACAACTTGAAAAAACTTTGTTTTTTTTTTATATATAGAACACATCAATTCGATTTCACCTCGCCTGAAGCTGAAGGCAAAGTCTGAGGAACGATGGTCACCATTACAGACACGTACCACGTTACAATGGTGACACTTAACTTGACGGTCTCAGATGCTTCTTCACGCCCCTCTTAAAGGACCCGGGACTGTAGGAAGAAGAAGTCACGTGAGATGGTAGTTCTTAGATAGATGAGCTGTCGTGTTGTTTAGGGCTCTATCTAGTAATAACACTTGTCACAGATGTTGGTATGGCTACCGGGACCAACGAGTTAACGTGTTCTCCGAAGGACATATTTTTTTACAAATATGAATTTAGAAACTTATAGTACCTGTACCTGCCTAACCGCTGCAACGTAGAGGCGTGATGATACATATAAAAGTCTCAAATACTTAGTAAACAATATGATAAACCACATATGCGCGGTCACGACATCTTCTTGAGTATTGCTATGAATATTCCAATAAAATTGTTTCTGTATTTACTTGACCTGAATGGCCATAGGTCAACAGTGTATGAGTTCTGTAGGTATGTGTAGAGTTAAATAAAAAACTATATTTCGTTATATTTTTTTCGAAGAACTTATAAAGTTTCTGAATAATCTAATAAATAGTACTACTAGCTGTTGCCCGCGGCTCCGCCCGCGTGGATGTAGGTTATCGCTACAAAACATAGCATATGTCCTTTCTCAAGGTCTAATCTACCCGTATACCAAATTTCAACAAAATCGGTTCAGTGGTTTAGCCGTGAAAGACGGACAAACAGACACACACACACTTTCCCATTTATAATATGTACTAGCTGTTGCCCGCGGCTCCGCCCGCGTTGATGTCGGTTATCGCTTAGTGTTGATCCGACGCTATTGAGCATTAAATTCGCCTCTCTACTCAACTTTGTCCTCGACTATGTACTCACCTCTGTTCTCAACTTTCTACTCGCCACTACATTCATCTTTCCACTCGCCTCCCTATTCACCTCTCTACTCAACCCTTTACTGCATTCTTTTTGGCTCTCTAGTCGCATATCTACTCGCCCCTGTAGTCGACTCTACTCGAATTTCAATCTTTACACGCCTGTCCACTCGTCCCTATAACAATCTCTACTCGCCTCTCTACTCGCTTCTATATTTGGTCCGTTACTCGACTATGTCCGTTCCGAAGCCCGTACCAAATTTCATGAGGACATCTTAAAAGAAATTCTTACTATTTATGCCATATTCATCCCCTTTTTTGTGCCAATGAAAAATTAGAAACTTTAATCCCATAGCCCTATTCCCCTTCTCTAGCCTATGTCCATTTCCAACCTCTAATCCATCTCTATACAACCTCTAATCCATCTCTATGTCAATTTCATCAAGATATCTTCAAAATTGTCAAACTTACATACCCTTTATTCCACCCCTTCAACTCCTTTTTTCGCAATAAAAGGTAACCTATGTCCATTTTCGAGCTCTAATCCATCCCTCCCCCAACCTTTACCACATTATTCGCGATAAAAGGTAGCATATGTCCGTTCTCAAGCTCTAATATACCTCTGTACCAAATTTCATGAAGATCGGTTCAGTGGTTTAGGCGTGAAAGCGTAACATACAGACAGACAGACAGACAGACAGACAGACAGACAGACAGACAGACAGACAGACAGAGTTACTTTCGCATTTATAATATTAGTATGGATAGATACACGTTTTTATTTGGCTTATCGTGGCCTCTGTGAGAAAAAGTGCCACCTGACCTTCCAACCTCGGTAACTCTAGCTAGGGCTATAGGAAAGCCTACGATAGAGCCTCATTCGTAAATCAGCAGGTGTGTGCCATGCCGGCAAAGAAGTAAGGTTGCTTGAACGCTAAAAATCTAGAGCCTTAATACATCGTACGAGTATAATGTAATACATACATTACTTAAGCAGTTGCTTACGATGCACAGGGACCTATTTCCTGGACAACTTTGTCTGCCTATGGTACCTAATATTCCAGACTATGATCAACATAGGCACATATTTGTGCCAAATATTATCCAGTACCGCCGAGCCGACTGACGGGTGGAGCCGCCTGTCACCCTAGCAGAAGCAGGCCACGGCGGCGGCGCACCTTCCCATACCGAGGGCGAGTCGGGGTCCCGAGGGGGGCCAGACCGAGAGGGATGGCCATGGGTCAGCCGGGGTGCGCGGGATATGTCGTCGACAACCTCTCCTTCGGCCTAGCACTTCAACCCATAGACGGCGTGCGGTTTAGTCGGTTTGAGTCCGACATAACCTCCCTCTCCGGTTCCGGAGTACCGCCGAGCCGTTTTTACGTGGCAGAGTACCAAACAGACATCCATCCTTCCTCCGATTTATAGGTCTTTCGTGCAATTCCGGGATGAATCTAGCTCTGGTATAATATGTAAAATGAACATCTATTTGTTCTACTTACAAACACGAACTTTATGCGCAGCAATATTTACTGTTCATGCGATTGTGATATTACTTTGTCAATTTATTGCTTGTTCTTGCGCGAAGGTTATAAGCATAGTAAACATTATTGAACCCAGTTGATGGTTCGAGTTATACCTACAATGACTTCAAAATAAACTAGACAACCTGCGTATAACAAAACATGTGTCACATTTCCTGAGTAAGACGCAAATGAATTTTGAATTTGAAACAGGAGGCGGAAACTTACATAAATGATACATACCTAATGAATTTTAACACCAACAGATAGATGTAAATATATGGACAGCTCGTCTTTTTGCTGATCCTTCGCCATGTCAAATGTTTTATTCCGTATGAATTGTTTTTTTTTTATGTGAAGCTGGGACGGGTCTATTATAATTATTAAGAAGCCTGGCAAAAGTAGGTTTTAAGTTAGATAGTCGTTTGGCTAGGCTAGTATCTAGTGGTTATCTTCTAGAAGAACTTCATTAATCAAGTTCAGTTTAGTTTAAACACTATAAACACATAGGACTGTATACATTTTATTACAAGAAAATATTAATTTCTAAACATTAAAAATTCAGTACAAACAACACTATTGTGCTGCATTGTACTGGATTGTACTCCTTCCCCTAATAAAGGGTCGGTCCCTACATGAAAGGCGCGAGTGTCAGAAAAACAGTTCGCAGCCCGCAATGAATAGCAAAAATTTAAATTTCACGCAACTATGCGCGGATGGGGCGCTAGACGATTTGTGTATGGGTTCAATTAACAGGCGACCGCGATATGAATGCAGGCTGTTTAAGGTCTGAAATTTTTTTTTTTGTAAAATTATGACGGAAGTAACAAATTCAAAAATTGTGCCACTAGTAGATAGTTTGTACAATTTTTGAATTTTAATTACGGTTATATACGAACCGGGCCAAAATTGTGTTATAGGTAGGTACTTAGGTATAGCATACAAGCAATAAGTACAAGCTAACAGGTTCTTTCGCAATCGAGTGCAGAGTCTGGGCACAGAACGGGTAAAAGTAGTTACTGGCGGTATGGTAATGCATAAAATACGAACAAACAAGAAGCAATTTTCCTCTCCACTACATAAGGTTTATATTGTGTTACTTAAATTGTCCGCCATGTCACACGTCCCCACCACGTTTCTTCTGTATAAACCGCGCCTAAGCTAAGTATACTTCCTAACAAAGGTTGGATATTTTAACTGGAGAAATGGTCAGATTCATGTTCGTTCTTATCGCTCCTTCTCGTACATTGGACCGCTAGTGATAGCTCCGGGGCTGGTACAACTGAATGCTTCCGGGGGGTCTAAACATTTTTTGTTGTAGTCACCAAAATATTACAGAACCGGGTAATTGACTTATATCAACTAACGGCGGAAATTAGGTAGGTACGTATTAGAAGTTTGACACATGATTTTATACCATTTTTGGTTGACATACTGAAATGAACTGATTGACATTTATTGTGGTGATTACGCCTACATCATCATCACAGTCACTATTACGATTTGGCATGTCTGTTTGTTCGATTACTTGTTCTAAATCATACAACTGATTTTGGTATAATTTTCACCATTATTTTTATATTTAAGAAAATATAAAAATTGGTACTTGGTACGGTCAGCGGTCTAGAGCTGATTTCTGTCATACCTACGGATAAATCACCCGTTCTTATGTATATATGTATGTACCGAAGACGTGGACAACATTGTAAAACTAAATTTGGATCCGCCGAATAGCACCTGCCAAAAATGTTGACAGCTCTAGCCCTTCGTTGACTAGGCTAGGTGCTATTCACCTCGGTGTTATAAGTAGATAGGGTCGAGGTAGGCAATCGAATTGTGGGCTTAGTCAGAGTGGATGGCTAGTGGAACATAACAGAAATTAATACTAAAATAAAAACACACAACAAATTTAGCATAGCAACAACTTTTTTTTCAGTATCCATTTCAATTCCACACGTTTAAATTAGCGCTAACTTATGATGTGTCGCGGATCGATCGGTCGCGGGCGCTGCGCGGGCGCAGGGGTCACGTGACCCGCGCGTGTCTCAAATCCCGTCCACACGCAGCGTCCCCGTACCCGCGCGGAGATTGATCAGTTTTTGAGCACTATATGATGATTATGTTGTAATCTTGTTTGCCAATCAGCTTTGGTACGGTGTGAACTTAAAAAATGTAGTAGTATAGAGAATAATTCGGGCCTGAGGGTGACGGGTGGAGCCGCCCGTCACCCTAGCAGAAGCAGGCCACGGCGGCGGCGCGCATCGTAGGACGTTGCGCGCCTCCCCACACCGGCGTTGAGTCGGGGACGGCGTGGTCCCCACCTCCCGAGGAGTGCCAGACCGAAAGGGATGGCCCTGGGTCAGCCGGGGTGCGAGGGATATGTCGCAAGACAACCTCACCTTCGGCCTTGCACTACGACCCACAGACGGCGTGCGGTTTAGTCGGTTCGAGTCCGACATAACCTACCCCTCCGGCTCCGGAGGAGTGGGTATCCGAGGGGATTTCCCGCACGTACAAAAAAAAAAAAAAGTATAGAGAATAATTATGAATACGACTTAGGCAAGCGTTCAATCGCTCATAGTAAGCAAATGTTGATGTAGCCATCTTAGTTTTAGAATATATATGGTAACATTTATTTTATATAATAACAGGAATTAAGCTGATCATAATATACCTAGGTATTTATACGTATGTACCTTTGGTTTGCGTTAAGTTTCGACCAGGTCGCACTGGCCGTGGTCACAGGCTAAATAGCTTAGTGATGCATATCTTTCGTCGACTCCATGAGGTGTATCTCTCTACAAACAAAAAGTTTGTTGGTTTTTTTATATCAATTAGGAGGCAGACAAGCACACCGGCCAGCTGGTTTAGTCTAGTTACTGTTATAACTACTTAGAAGTTCGCGGCAGCAGAAATCCTCTCGAATAACACCCCGTCGCCTGACCGGGGCAGTTATGTCGGGGTCGAAACGACTGAATCCGCACGCCGTTTTGGGTCTTCAGATGTTGGATGTGTGATTGCCTAAGGTATATCCCTCGCGCCCTGGATGACCACGTTAAGTCCTCATAAAAAGTAAGTCAACGGTGTCTACTGTAGTACCCCTTTAGCTAACACCGCTATTACGAGTGTGCACTATTCATCAAAATGACAGATTGTACAATGTTAACTATTAGGGGACTGTGACTCTGATATTAATGTCGATAATCTGTTAATAATGTGAGAACATCGACTGCTGTGTGAACGCGTGGAACCACTTTTTTCATATCTACTCAAGCAACAAACCATGTTATTTTTTTCTTTTAATTTATTTAATTATCAGAATACATACAATTAAATTAAACTTAACTTAATGTATCGCTAAAACTACTGGAGCTTGTATGCGATACATATGATTCCAACGTCAGTGCCCCGAGCACGAATAACATTCGAATTCGTTACGTAAACGTATTGAAAGAATGGAGCACTGCGATTGGCTTACAGTAGGCAGGCGGCCAATCGCATTGCTGCGTTCTCTGGTAACGTTTACGTAACGAATTCGAATATTATTCGTGCTCGGGGCACTGTAGACAATTGGGTATTTTCCTGATGTTAAAATACATTATTTAGCTAAACTTATTAAATTAAGAATGGTAAAAAAGTAATAATAGTCGCGTCGGTTCTAATTTTATCGTTTTTATTTATTATTAATCATCAACCAAACCTATAATAGTTGATGATTTGACTATTAAATATTATGATGTCACAAATACATTTTTCATACAATTTTCCTTTTAACTCACAGTTTTGACGTTTAGTAAAAAGTAACTAATTTGACTAGTCAGTCAAATACCCAATTACCTACCTATACTTGAATCTCTGTGTGGTGTGGCGGTGGAGGTCAACTATTATATAAATGCCCCGAGCACGAATAACATTCAAATTCGTAACGTAAACGTATCGAAAGAATGGAGCATTGCGATTGGTTCACAGTAGGCAGGCGGCCAATCGTATTGCACTGTTACGTTTACGTTACGAATTCGAATATTATTCGTGCTCGGTGCACAGAGGTAGCGGGTTCGATTTCGAAAGGTTAGGCATTTTTTATATGTATATAATCGTCAGTATGACTGCACCTCACCTGGTGGTAAGTAAGGTCGGTAAGTGGTAAGGTATATTTTACTCATGTTTCAGCATAATATTACCTAGTTATACTTTTTAGATACATAGGTAACAGTTCGAGAGCCAATGGCTGAATACCTGTAAATATTTGATCAGACCTAGATTTTTTTACATCGAGTCCCACCAAAATATTTTGGGACCGAATGGCCATGTGAGCGGAAATCGCGTGGTAACTTTTTAGTTCATTCCTGTCCTATGAGACCGGAACTTTCGAATGCTTACTTGGTGCTGTTAAGACTAGTTCTTAATAACATCGTTAAAAAATTGTGCTATTTCCAACTGTACAATAAAAATGGAGCGCTAAATTAGAAAAAAAGGTACCTACACTGTCTGTACAGAAATAGATGTCACGCGCTATGGAAAGAATATTTTAACGAAAGATCCAAGAATAAAGGGATATGGTACAAAGCTATCGTGTCGGAGCCTCCACATTTACCTTGGTTTTTGAACCAATATTAGGCAGAAAACTAGTTGTTACCGCCCACAGACTGAGGTCTGGTCACATGCCGCTCAATAAGTTTGGATTTGTAATGAAAAGACTTAATTCACCAAACTGTGAAGTTTGTGGGACTTTGGAAGATGTCATTCACTTATTGGCGGAATGTACCAGATATCAGGCTGCGAGAGACGAGCTATTTAAGAAGCTAAACTTAAATCTGTATGATGTAGGTATCTTCTTGCAAATATTGTGTACACCTAAGTCTGAAGCTTGTTACAGGCTATTTTTTGTTAGGTTACGATTTGTAGGTGAGAAAGTGCGTATAAAAGGTACGATGGGACTGACATGTACATTTGTATAAAAGTCCCTAAAAATAAATAAAGAGAGAGAAATAATCTTTTGTGAGTATTTATTTACAGTGAAAAAGTTGCCACGCGTGACATCCAGGTGAACATTGCGTATAGCCGTTCTATCCTAATATATTTCTGTGGTGAGCCCCCTATGCCTACCATGTATGAAGAAGGAACTCACTGGGTACAGTATAAGTAGGTACCTACTTTATAAAATTCACTGAGTAAAAGAACCGTGTAGCGACGGTTTAAATGACCTTTATTGCAATTCTTATTGTTGGTGAAATTTAGCCTAAGTCAACACCATAATCTATCACCATAGTCTACATATAATAAAGCTGAGGAGTCTGTTTGTTTTAACGGGTTAATTTCTATTTTTTCAATTAAGATTGTAAAAAGTGAATTGCTCAGGCCGGAGTTGAACCAGTTAGCCAACCAAATTTTTAAACAATTAGTTTAAAAATTTCATCCAAGGTTGATCTCTGTACTTAAAATTTTCTTTTGTATTCCATAGTCTAGTTCTTGGCAAAGGTTTGAGACCATTTAGAGCTGAGGAGTTTGTTAGTGTCTTTTAACGCGTTATTCTCTATAAATACATGCGCAATTTCAAATATCCTGTTTGCATTTGATAGCCCAGCCCTGCCCCTCTAGAGAAGTGGCAAATCGCCAGCTGGCGTTTGGTGGAATAGAATGACGAATATATGGGATTTGACGTATAAGGCAGTCGTTAACGCATGTCAAATACGTCAAATCATATATTTTCGTCATTCTATTCCATCAAACGCCGGTTAGCGAATTGCCACTTGTCTAAAGGGGCAGTTCTAGACACAGCTGTTATAGTATTTAGTGTCACGCTACAAGGAGCTGAGTAATAACAAAAATAGTTTAGAGATCAATTCTTGTCCTTATATATAGGATATCAGTAGTGAAAATAACTGAAATTTCGGCCGCCATAGTGAGGTAGTCTTCAATCTGTCTAGTGCCCCACGCACACGATCTATCGAGCATAAAAACAATTTGTACACGTGTTCTTTGATAGAATTACACGAGTCGCTGGTTTGATTGCCCGCCGCTAATGCACTTATGCATGCACGTGAAGAGAGGGAAGCAATGTCTTCTAACGTCTACAAAGCAAGTATTAATTTTGATTTATTTTAATACTTAGATGATTTCATATAGTGTAATATTTGCATGTGTCTGGGTGTTTCTATGCATGATTTATGTAGCAATTTTCAAAAACAACTTATGTCTGCTTATCCGCATTCTAGAAGCCATAACACAAGTTAGAAAAGTACGCTTACTTTGGGTCTAAATAGTGCTGTATAAAATGTACTACAATATTTTTATTTATATTTTATGCGAAATTAGCGGTTTTTTTAAAGGTTATCAATTCTTTTTTATATAATTATCATACAATTTCATCATTTTATTAGTAATTCATTGATCCCATTGCTAAAATAAATTGTGCTAGCGAAATTCAAAACCTTTGAAGGCGATTTATACTGATTTTGCTATTTTGGAATTGAAAAATAATTGAGTGAATAAGTTCATATTCCTGAAAAAAAAAACTAATAAATATCGCAACTCTAATATTTCAACTTAGTGACATTTACAGAACCATCTACATAGTATAATGTCCTACACAGATAGTAAGTTCATAACTTTGTGTACAATTTAAACACTGACCAGCGTAACTCTACAAAGAGTAGGTCCCTGATATTGCACAACACTGCGATTATTATTTTATTCACTGTAACTTGTTCTCTCCTGTTTCTTGAAGCACACGCGAATCCAAGCATTCCGACTAAGGCCCGTGATAGACGGATTATTTTTAAGCTGTCCGACAAGCATTCGTAAAGCTATAAAAATGGGTACCTACCTAAGCGATTATTGTGAGCTGCTGCTCGCCACTCCACATTCGAAACTTTCGATGCCTATTCATCCCTCGTAATCATAATTCTGTTTCGTCAATCTGCTTTTGAATATCCTCTCTACGTATCTGAAATTCCAAGCCATTTTAGCCACCCGCTTTAAAATTCTTATCTTGTTCTTACAACTCATGGGATTCCAGTGATAAATAATGCATATGTGATTTAGTGTTATAATAATTACAGTCCATCCCTGAACTAAATTCCAGACAGATCCGGTCAGCAGTTTGAGCGTGATTAGATAACAATTATCAAAGCATTCAAACATCTTCACAAACTATTACGTTTTATAGAGTTATTTGAAAATAATTTTGTCCTCGAAATTGTTTTTAATAGTTCTAGAACAGCTTAGAACTATCAGTGTATTACAAACCTAAGCGTTCTTTATCGACTTGTACACTGCAAGCCAATGTTCAGGTACCACTCCGTCACGTAGATAACTCCCGGCGTAATCTGCGAACACTATAATTTGCGATATTGGCCGACTGCCGCGGTAGCGCCATTAAAAATTGGATAAAATTGGATATGGATAGCACAAAATGAATGTATTTTCTCGGTTACTGTGGGAAACGATGCGATTGAGTTTATAGATAGTGTTTACTTGCTGTGGCGTACGGAATGGATTACTTTTCATTCATGAGAAATAAAGAAAAGTTCTTTTATTTTGAAATTGTTTCTGTTGTATATTAAAGGCGGTCGTAGTTTTTCGACTAAAGTCGCTTCTTTTAAAATCTTGAAACTGGGGGTCATCGTACTCTTTCTATAATTTTGCTTTGATCTCTACGGATTTGAGGACACGACTGCTGTTTAACCTCACGGGCCCGAGCTATAGCAGCAGATAAAAATATACCAGCTTAGATTAACCTAAAATTTAGATTCAGGTTTTATGTCACTTCCCAATAAGAAAAGACCAGCTCAACGGGGGAAGTCTACACACTACGAGAGAAACTTGAGTCAATTTTACGCTAACTTTTGCTATGAATTTAAATACGACAAAGTCAACATCGAAAATGTGAAAACGGGTAGACTACTCTACAGTTATGTCATCGTTAAAGATCATAGGTTCAATTCCCACTTTATAAAAATAAATTATTAAAAGTTAAAAACCCGACTGATGCTGAAAAGATCGAAACAAGCTTTATAGCAGGCGGTACCCATTAATTTTCATTTTTTGTAATCGTCTTTTAATTTTCTTCATTTTGATACCCGCTTAATAATTTGAGTGGTTTTTTTACCAAAATCCGCCATTTTGTTTCTTTTTTTGTTTGAGTTCCACTCTCACAGTAAATACAAATCTAACGACACCTCCCAAGTTAAAATCCATCCAGCCGTTCCTACTGCAGAGCATGCCAAACAAAAAAATACATACATATATATTTAATACATACTCTCGAAAAAACATAACCCTCCTTCTGGCGCAGTCAGGTAAAATTACACACTGACTATAGATTATGACATCCAGCGGTGGCGAGGGGTTTTAACCCGATTCCTGCCGACTTACATTCACAGAGATGGTAGAAATCTTTAACTTCGACAAGCTTTCGACCAGCTTCCCTTTGTCCACTGTCTTTTAGTACAATATAAATAAACAACCCAAAAAAACACACTAAATGTACTTACATAATGTTCCATGTAAGTACGCCAATTCACGTCCCCATGTAATTCGATCAACGTTTAAGTATTTAATGTATCGTTAAATTGGCCTGCAGTGTATCACCACGTGCAGAGTTCGGCGATTATTCATGCAAGTGTAACATTTCACATTTTTGTCACGCACACTAAAAGATTGAGTGTTTTTTTTTATGATAGTTCATTGATGTACGACTAATGTTGTGTGTGGAATTTTGACTTTGGCAGGATAATCTTAAGTTTTTTTAAAATAATATGTTTAATTTAGATCCTTACAATGCTCAGCTTCTTAAGTTCTATGAAAGGTTTATTGATTGTAAACATTGATTATTTATTCCTGCCGTGGTTTTCCCAAGCGACTACAATATGGGGTTCTACAAGAAGTGTATTAGGTTTCTACAATAGTAATCACTTCCCATCAGGTAGGCCGTGTGCTGCCATCTAAGTGGTATAAAAAAATACATATTTACACTTAGTTGTGTAATAATCTATACGTCTATACATCTTCTATACGTCTATACATATAAATATAATTGGAGTGTATGTTTGTAATATTGAAATAACCGTTTTTCATGCATATGAATATAATATGGTAACTACAAAAAATGTTTCTTTTTACAATTCAATTTTTGTCGGTCTGTCTGTTTGTTCCGGCTTATCTCTGAAATGGTTAGACCGATTTTGATGGTACTTGGCAGGTAGCTGATGTAATAAGGAGTAACTTAGGCTACTTTTATTTTAGAAAAAAGGCTTGGACTCAACACTAAGCGATAACCGACATCAACGCGGGCGGAGCCGCGGGCCACACCTAGTCTATACATATAAATAAAAATGGAGTGTCTGTTTGTAATATTGAAATAACCGTTTTTTACTACATGCATATATATATAATACGGTACATACTAGGTACATACACCAAAATAACATTATTTATTTACAATATTTGTCTGTCTGTCTGTTTGTTCCGGCTTATTTCTGAAATGGTTGGACCGATTTTGACGGGACTTTTATTAGCAGGTAGCTGATGTAATAAGGAGTAACTTAGGCTACTTTTGTTTTAGAAAAAATAGCATTAACTCAACACTGACATCAAAACGGGCCGAGCCCCGGGCAACAGCTAGTTACTGATTAAACCCAATTTTATATTCTTGTATTTTTCAACCACAGCGAGCATATATGTGTAGCAGAAAGACACGGTCACCGCGCCACCGTCTATTTAGTCGGATAATGTTAAGCATTCCAAATTTCCATAAAAATGGTGGACATTCGAACTTTCAGTTTCTAGAAGTCACTGAAGTTAAATGCTTAGTACTAGAGAATAGAGATGTTGTACATGATATACTTACCTGCCTGTAATTCTTGGTAGGAGAGGGATAATGATAGGACACCTGATGAGACACGATGAGTTAATAAAGAATATAATGGAAGGAAAAGTTGAGGGTAGGAGAGGAAGAGGAAGTCCTCGGAGGAGCTATATGGACTAAATAAAGGAGAAGGTTTACATCATGTCGTATGTCGGATAGGAATGAATGGAAGTTACTCCACGGACAAGAGCGAGGTTCTTAAATTTAAATGTTAATTCTTGGTACATACCAACTGAACAAAATCAAACTAAAAAAAAGCGGCAAAGTGCGGGTCGGAGTCGTGAAGGGTTCCGTAACAACAAGTAACATAGTATAAAAGTTCTTATATGAGTTGATTGAATGTAAAGTAAATTGCAGTTTACAATTTATGACGTATTAAAAAAACTACCGAGCCGCCTTCGAGCGCGTGCATCGATGTCAGCGAGCCTTTCTCGCTCATCGCGCCGCGCCCGCTCTGCTGTCTCCTTCGCGAGCATGACCTGCTCGTAGGAGGTGCTGGCCGCCCACGCATCCGCGCAGCGGACCATCGCCGCGAGCAGGGTGGAGAGCGTGAGCACTCTCACCCCCAGGGCCGACACAAGCTCCCGCCTCGGCGTCTCAAACGGCGGACAGTCGGTGAGCGTGTGCAGCCCCGAGTCCTCGCTCGCGTCGCAGTGATGGCACTCGGGCGTTGGCTCTATACCCATCAGATGCAGATACCGTCTGAAGCTACCGTGCCCGGTGATATTATAAATTGTAGCCTATGTGTTATTTTGATGTATAAGCTATATTATTGTTAAGTTTTATTAAAACCCATTTAGTAATTTTTACGTGAATGAGTACCAAATATTCATCCATCCATTTATCGATTCATACTTACAAACTTTCGCTATTATAATATTAATAGGATGTCCGACTTTAAAAACATACAGCAGTCCATTAATTTATTTTTTATTACTGTTAAACACGTTAAGTAAGTATGTTTTTAAATGCCATATACTCGTAACATACAATCTTACAAAGTACGTAGAGTACCTAAGTAATTAGTAACCTAGGTAATTAAAATAAAAGACGAGTTAACATATTAACAAATAAAAAGATGGTTAGAATATAAAATTACTTGATGATGTGAACACTGATATGAATTATATAAATATTGTATCGTGGCACTTAAACTGTATACAGACACACAATTGCTGCCATAATGCATTAAAAAAGGTTTGAAATGCGCGTTATGTTTGAGTAAGCTGTTTTTTTTATACCACTGAGGTGGTAGACAAGCACGCCGTCCACCTAATGGAAAGTGATTACCGTGGCCTATGGACGTGTGCAACACCAAAGGAGTCACACTCGTGCTGCCGACCCGACCCTGTAAACACAGACAGTTTCTGTGCCGTCAGTGTAGTAGACAAAGGAGGAATAGCCTTTGGTCTCCCCACTGACAGCACAAGAGCTCTCCACTGAGTAGGTACTGTACTCACCGCCGAGAACACAAGATGAGGTTGTTATGGCCGCAGTATTCTGTAGGGCGGAGGTGCTTCCCCAGTCGGACTGCAGCTCAACTGGATGGAAATACCGTCGTGTCCTACCTAATGTTAATATTATTCTTTAAACTGTCAATATGTGTAGGTCATCATGTGTCAAACTAAAGTAGTAGATCTTTACACTGCGTTGTAGTGCCACTTATTGTTTCTATAGAGTTTGTTTACATATAGTCGAAAATCAGTCGAAGAACAGTAACGATTGGTGACCTTTACTATAAGTGGCGCAGCAATAAATCGTTTGACAGCTACTTCGAAGGTCGCGGGTTCGTTTTACTGTCGTTTTATGCTCTGGGATAATAGTTGCCTCAATGTTCCTATGTATACTTAATAGGTCTGTGTTTACAAAATAGAATGTGTGTAAGTGTTTGTAAATGTGTTTGCTGGACATAGACCTCTCCCAATAGCAGGTTATATATTATAGCAGGTTTATTGTTGTTTATAACTTGTTGTAGAAAATCTACATTTTAATATTCTGATTTACCAAAAGATATCTTCATCATTATGAAAATAAAATCGATTCTTACCGTTGTCTTGACCATTATTAGTATTCAATATGATTGAAAGATTTTCAGATCATTTGATACATCAAAGTTTGAAACAGTGACGTTTCCTCCGATGATGCAATATTTTGCGGATGAATCGTCACCTAGCAATTTGAGAAGGGTGACATTTCCTCCGAGGGTCGAATATTTTGCGGATGAATCGTCACCTAGCAATTTGAGAAGGGTGACATTTCCTCCGAGGGTCGAATATTTTGCGGATGAATCGTCACCTAGCAATTTGAGAAGGGTGACATTTCCTCCGAGGGTCGAATATTTTGCGGATAAATCGTCACCTAGCAATTTGAGAAGGGTGACATTTCCTCCGAGGGTCGAATATTTTGCGGATGAATCGTCACCTAGCAATTTGAGAAGGGTGACGTTTCCTCCGAGGATGAAATATTTTGCGGATGAGATGTCACCTAAGTCTATTGAGAGTCTTTAGCCTGTTTTAACGTTGGCCAGATTGGTTGGTACAGGGTTTTATATTGAGCTTTCCTTTTCCCGCAGTGATAATATCGTCTGCGTATATATGTATATAACTATATACCCTTCGGGTGAGATAGAGTGATAATACTACTTTATTATTCGTATGCATGTAAAAAGTTTTCTATAACTATTATTAAACAAGTACGGAACACCAAAACCAATTTTCCGATACGAAGTAGGTAAAAAATACACACATTTTACACTTAAAGCCACATTTGAGTACAAACAATGTGGTAAGCGTCGGGCCACAAAAAATGCGCCCGCTACAGTGTCGATGCGCATACGCCGCCCACACCGCTTCCTGCCAATAACTTCCGGTCGATGTTAATCGTTCAAATTGCCTGTATTATGTTATTATACCGCTTGCCTGCAGTCAGGCATCATTGCCTTTTTTGCCCAATTATTACGGGTTATAATAAAACTTTGGATAGATAAAGTGTATTTATTATGGGTAGGTGGGACAGTTGTTAAATTGGTTTGTGCGGTTAATTTTAATAAATGATGGAAAATTGAGATGTGTTTTTGGTGAGGTTAAATGTGTAAACAGAAATTATTACTGGAACAAAAATTCAAACTTCAGTACGGAGCTGATTTTACAGTAAGATGAGTTGTGATGCGGATGACCTATGTCGACAGTATTTGCAAACGACGACGCTACTGCAAATTACTAGCATGTTCGAGATGAGGTAGAAATCCGCCCGACGGATGCTTGTATCTATACGCAAATCTTCGTGTAAACTGGTGCTTCATAAAGTTCAATTAACAATCTTTATCAGTAATACCTGCCCCTCTAGACAGGTGGCAATTCGCGGCGTATCGTGGCATAGAATGACATATGTATGGGATTTGATGCATATAACAGTCGTCAATTATGTCGTAAACGTTAAATCCGGCATTCTATTCGACAATACGCTGGCCAGCGAAGTGCCACTTGTTTAGGAAGGCCGTTCCCGTTCCGTCTGCTGGCACTCGCCGCGAGCAGATATCTTTGAGAGGATTGGTGATAGGAGTCGTTATAGCCAAAGAGACCCCACTAAACTAGTGGTCCAGAAGTGTCGAACTGAACTTCACCACAAAAATTGCCTGTTCATGTGTACGAAGGTTTATAATAAAATACCATAAGTAATAAAAGAGCTCCCTCCTAGAGCTTTTGGGCCGAAGTTCGAGGCATGGTTACAGGATAGGTGCTTCTACACTATGCAAGAATACTTATCCTACATAGAGAATGGAAATTTGTAATTAGTCTGCTATTATTTTGTTATTTTTATTTATTGATTATGACCATGAAATAATATGTACACTTGACATTCCCTTTTAATTAATAATTACAATATATTGTTTTATTATTTTCATCAATTCAATGACATAGTTTTATATAATATTAATAATTTATATATTTTTAAATAATTTTTAAAATTAATAATTTTCATAATTATATAATTTGACATTCTTTGAAATTTTGCATGCCTATTTTGGTGAAATACTTTAAGCTACCTATTGTAATAACCGAATACCATTGTAACCATAATGTACCGTATTCCATGCGAATAAATTATCATTCATTCATTCATTCAATAATACGGCTTTCCAATGGTAAATGATTTTTTTAAATCTGCTCATCAGATCCAGGTTACCTCATGCAACGTTAGTTAGTCACAAAACTCGTTATAAAAGAAGTATAGATAGGTACAATTTTAAATTCAATAACTGTACCAATTACGAGTATTACAATGGCTGGACTCGGAACGGACTTAAACCACTAATCCATTTGTGGGTAGATCCGTCAAACCTTCTTACATTACAACTTTTACCCGGCCCAGGTCAGAACATCAGTAGGTGTACCTATCGACTTGCAGAAGATCTTTATATGGTTCCATACACACCCAAATTCATCAAAGAACCCATACACCAAATCGATCGCACAACTAGTTGTGCGATCGTGACATATCGTGACACTCTTCGATTAATTTGTTACCGTACCCAATTTTATCAACAAAGACGAATACTAAGTCCTCTATTACGCTACACTTGCAACCAAGTTTAAGAACCGCAGGGTGCAATCACTCTGTCGAATACAGTTATCTAGAAGGGTTGAATGGACCCCCCGTAGACATTCCAATATGCACACATGGCACGCCTGTTTTCTCAACTTGATCGATTCATAGTTGCGAATTACAAGTTCTTGATATTTTATTCTATTTTTTCTTTTTGCTTTTTTCCCCACGGATACCCCCCTCTCTGGAGCCGGAGGGGGAGTCTGTGGGTCGTAGTGCTAGGCCGAAGGTGAGGTTGTCATGCGACATATCCCTCGTACCCCAGCTGACCCAGGGCCATCCCTCTCGGTCTAGCCCTCCTGGGGGGAGGGGACCACGCGGTCCCCGACTCGTCCCTGGTGTGGGGTGCGCATCGTCCTACGATGCGCGCCGCCGCCGCGGCCCGGACTCGGGGCTGCACACGCTCACCGAGTGTCCGGCGTTTGAAGCGCCGAGGCGGGAGCTTCTGACGGCCCTGGGGGTGAGAGTGCTCACGCTCTCCACCCTGCTCGCGGCGATGGTCCGCTGCGCGGATGCGTGGGCGGCCAGCGCCTCCTTCTGCGAGCAGGTCATGCTCGTGAAGGAGACAGCAGAGCGGGCGCGGCGCAGCGAGCGAGAAAGACTCGCGGACATCGCTGGCCGCGTTCGAAGGCGGCTCGGGCGTCGGAGGGCGCAAACCGACCTCCGCCCCCCATGAGCGCAGGCCTGAGGGTGACGGGTGGAGCCGCTCGTCACCCTAGCAGAAGCAGGCCACGGCGGCGGCGCGCATCGTAGGACGATGCGCCCCCCCCCCCCATACCGGGGGCGAGTCGGGGACCACGTGGTCCCCCCTCCCGAGGAGGGCCAGACCGAGAGGAATGGCCCTGGGTCAGCCGGGGTGCGAGGGATATGTCAAAAGACAACCTCACCTCCGGCCTAGCACATCGACCCACAGACGCCGTGCGGTTTAGTCGGTTCGAGTCCGACATAACCTACCCCTTCGGCTCCGGAGGGGTGGGTATCCGTGGGGATTTCACGCACGTAAAAAAAAAAAAAACCACTTAAGTGGCCGACACACATGATCCACCTGAAGCGCATGGAAAAAATCGAGGTTCGGCCGCTTTCTTCTTCTTTATATCTAATTTGACTTCAACTCACCTGATGGTAAGCTGAAGGCAAAGTCGTTTAGTACACATAGACTGGAAAGCCAACCCAACTGTGCTTAGAAAAGGGTTCAGAGACAAACTGGCATAAAAGTAGGCGTTTAAACTACTATCGTTTAAAGACTACAATGTGTGACAACAAAAATGACCCCTTTAGAATAGTCACAATTGGCTTCAGTGAAACCAAATCAAATGTCACTTAACAATTACAAAAATATACACAAAAAATGTGATCACATCACGATTTTCGAATCAACATTTTGAAAGTTCCCTATTATTAGATAAATAGAAACTTTTTGTGTTATCTCAATAAATGTAGATGTGCCTTTTGAAAATTAAATGTGCCTATTCTATGGGTTTACCAATTTAATGGACAATATGAAGCCTTTGATATCAAAGCTCGTATAGAAATGGAATAAGTAGCTGAATGTACTTGTAAATTGTGGCTGTATTTTATATGTATAGAAATAAATAAATATTGCATGAAATTCTGTAAGCAACCCAAAGCAGGAATGATTGGCAGTTTTTGGACCGAAATACGTGATGTCCTTTATCTTTTATCTGAGGTGAGTTAAACTTAAGTTAACGGCTGACTGCTGCACCACATTATAATGAACTTGAATGGAAACACAATACTAAGGTACTTGGATGTGGTTGGATAATTTAAAATGTTGTGGACTCGTTGTAATCAAAGTATGGACCTAGAGTCACTGCGACCCACAGCCGGCGTGCGTCACTACGACCCACAGACGCTGTAGGTCACTGTGACCCACAGACACCTTGCTTCACTATGCCAACAGACGGCGTGCGTCACTGCCACCCAGAGACGGTGTGTTTTATTCGGTTCGAGTCCGACATAACCTCCCCCTTCGGCTCCGGTGGGGGAGGTATCCGTGGGGATTTTGCACACGTAAAAAAATAAAAACAGTATAGACAGATATAGAAATAATAATGTATAATGTACTTTAATAAAATTCTAGGTCCGTGTGGTGATGGACTAAAAAATAAAAATATCGCTACCCCATTTCATCCGAAGGGTGTCGTAAGAGACAAGTAACGGAAAAATGGGCAGACGACATATCTAAGAGAGAAGGAAACCTCGAACAAAACCTGGTACCAACACGTCTGGCCAGCGTGTAAACAGTGGGCCTAGACTTCCAATATTGGGAAAGGCCTATGTCTGCCAGTGTCTAAGTCTAGTCTACATTCAATAAATGCGACCATGGGACTTTAAAAAGGAGTCGTAAAGGTTCTAAAATAGTTGGATCACGACCTCTGGTAGTCTCGTAGTCTTACTTGGACAGAGCAGTACCCTTTTTTTACGTGCGGGAAATCACTACGGATACCCCCCCTTCGCAGCCGAAGGGGGAGGTTATGTTGGACTAGAACGACTAAACCGCACGCCGTCTGTGGGTCGATGTGCTAGGCCGAAGGTGAGGTTGTCTCGTGACATATCCCTCGCACCCCGGCTGACCCAGAGGCATTTCGGTCGGTCTGGCCCTCCTCGGGAGGGGGACCACGCGGTCCCGGACTCGCCCTCGCCCCCGCCTATTCTCAATGGGGCTCTGCGAGCCTGGTCGAATTGAATGCCAAGAAGACGCAGGCATGTGCGTTTACAGCAAAGGTATCTCCTTTCCTTGCCCTTCCCACCCTTCCACGTCACTGCGACTGCAAACTGAATAACAAAATCTGCATCGAGAGTGTTATGCTAGAGCAGCGGTGTCTTCTAAACAAGACACAAAGTCGTTTCTGTGTGGAATATTGCTCGCATCTCTGGGATGGCTCCGCAAAGTACTTATTAGATGATCTCGACAGGTTCCTCGATCCTACACAGGACAACACGTGCAGGGCGTTTATTTACACCTTTCATTCTCAGTACAGATAGTGTTTCCACATCAATAAAAGCCGCAGGTACAAGCAATAATCGCATATGCTGAAACCGCGAGGTATTTGCGTGGTTGTGTATAACATCGGCACCTAATTTGTTGGTACAATAATAAAACGCGGCCGACGCGACCACAGCGTTTGGCCTGAGCCATGAGTCTGCGAACTCAGGACTCTTACCAACAGTTCTCACTTTTAAAATTACTAGTGAACGTTTTTAAACATTCTTGAATTTTAAACGTTCAGCTTATTGTATATCTTATTAATATTTTTAAAGTTTGTGAAGATGTTTAGATTTTTGTTATGCAATCACGCTGTAATGGCTGAAAGATTCTGATTTGGGGAGGGATAGATTTATAATCTACATTTAAACCGCGGTAACCTAGTGGTATGGGTAATGGACTGCTGAGGCGAGGTCTCGGGTTCGATCCCAAGTTTTCCATTGCACACACCAAGGACTTTTCGATGCTTTTCGAAGTTATGTGTGTATTTATCGCAGGTTTATAAGTGCCTGGTTAATGGCAATAGGCTCGCCACCTATTGCATTAGGACCTAAACATAAACTGGCGAAATGTGGGTGCTAGCACCTCTGCCTACCCCTTCGGGGATAAAGGCGTGAGTTTATGTTATGTTATTTTCATAAGTAGGAACAGCTCCACCTTGGACAATAGCTAGCTATTACTCAAGCAAACCAAAAAAGGAGGTAGGACACAGCGGTATTTTCGTCCATATGAGCAGTCGGACTGGGGAAGTACCTCCGCCCTGCAGAATACTGCCGCCATAATAATCTCGTGTTGTGTTTCCGGCGGCGAGTAGGGTATCCAGAGCTCACCGGAGAGTTTTTGTGCTGTCAGTGGAAAGACCAAAGGCTATTCCTATTTGTCTTCTATACTGACGGCACAGAAACGTTGTGTTTACAGGGTCGGCAGCACGAGTGTGATTCCCCTGGTGTTGCACATGTCCATATAGGAGACGGCAATCACTTTCCGTCAGGTGGGCCGTGTGCTTGTCTGCCACCTCAGTTGTATAAAAAAAACGGCTGATTCTAATTTGGTACTCTAATCTAGATATAGATTCTTCTTTAGCCACACGCTAATTCCAGTCGTATTCACCGTAGGTACTATTTGATTACTCTCGTGCTCCTCTTTCAACGGCTTGTTTTTTTTTATGGGTTCGAAAACTGTCTTCAGATCTCCATATCCAGAGAGAATAGCCAGCACCAGAGTGTCTTCCTACAAGTACCTGGTATATGAGCTCACAGGTGTGGCCCCGTATACTTACATCTGGTATTGATCTCTAGGCCTCGTCAAAAGAGGATTGTCGCAGCACCACATGACACTTACCGGTCCCACTAGTGCGCTTCAATCGAGATTGCATTACTATGGATGATTTTTCGCAATCGTGCACAGTGATACCCGAAATTTGTGACAATATTGTGCAATCAAATTTCTTACACCAGTATATACACAATAGTCTTGGTAATATATAATGTATTAATAATCATCAAAATTTTACAGTAAAATGTCACAATATAAAAAAAAGTCAAAGATTACACGTCTCCGTGCTCGTCCTTAAAAAAAAGGTGCTGTCTCCACTGAGTCCCATCGAGGGCGACATTTAATATACACTCAGTGATCGACTTTAGTGTATCGTCGAACTCCGCTACCTCGGTGGGACACAGCCAAGTGGTCCGCAACAGGTACGTGAGCTTCGGGAGGGCGAAGCACATACGCAGCAGCACGAGCGCCACGTGAGCAGACAGGTCCATGAGATGCTCTTGAGCCGCCAATAGGAGGTCCCTACGAGAAGAAATAGCCTCTGGGAGCCCTTCGGGGAAGATAGGCGAACCTAAAAGGAAGAAAGAAGAAGAGGACAGCACTTTGATGTCGGGCAGTAGAGAATTGAAGAGTCCCGAGTGTGCGCGGGCTTCAGCACTGCAGGGGAAAAGCTCACATTTTGAGGGGTTCACCTCCAGACCCAGGGCTTTGAGTCTAATATACACATAATAGTCTTGTAGATCGTGAAAATGGGCGAAAACTAGTGATAACATTTCTTAAGGACCCTTGGTAAGGATCACCATTATTCTATCTTACTAATGTTATGAATGTGAAAGATTTTGAAGAAATTTTGATATTGCTTACTCAACCACGCTTTAATAGCTGAACAGATATGGCTGAAATTTGGTACAGGGACAGATTAATAATAACTTAGCTACTTTTTATCCCGGGGGATATAGGTTTCCAGGGGTTGCGGGAACAGAATGAAAATTCCACGCGACCCAAGCATTCTACAGCTAGTCATTTATAAAACTCACTACCTGCTCTACTTTAGTGCATAGCCGGACAGGGAGGATTGTGGTGGCAGCACTAGTAGGGCCGGTGGGTGTCACGCGGTGCTACGGTGACAATCCTCTTTTGATGAGGCCGTCAAGCTGAGTGCCATCATTGTTAACATGTTACTTGTATGTAATGTTGATCCTCTTTCCCGAGACTTTGCCTTCAGCTTACCATCAGGCGAGGTGAAATCAAATTAACGTGTCCTATATATAAAAAAAAACATTGAGTTATATCTATCGAGTTAACACATTACTACTTACCTACTTCCTCCTGCCTGGATAATATTTTACCTGTACAAACTGTCCTTTGGGTACATAACTGTAGTACCATAGTGCTATCACTGTGGTGTCATTGAGTGAAAGTACAATATTTACGAGTATAAAGTGCGGTCTCGTGGTAGGGGCGAGGGCGGCCGGGTGCGCGCTCAACCCTGAAATGAGTTCGGAGTAAGGTCTGGTGCTAGTGATAGCGGTAACTTTCTAATTATGAAAGTGTTATTTTCTTTTTTGTTTGAAATAAAAGTGAAGGTGCAGACGCAACTGAAGAGACGGATAAAATTAATGTATAAAATTTGTCGCTTTAAAGTTTCCATAATAATTAGGGGACTATTTACAATTTTGTGACTACATGTATGTATCTATGCAATGTTAATAATGGCTGTAATTCCATGAAAGATGACACGATAGAGGAAACAAAGAAAAGATGAGCTGACGTTTGATAAGAAAATATGGAAGAGGTCGACATTGTGTCAAACGAAGACAGATGAACATTTTTCATAAGGCAACAAACAGTAAAGATTTAGACCACTGGAAAAGAGAAATAATTTATGCATTCAAATATTTTCACAGGGGGAATTGAACCTGCGACATTCGACGTAGTAGTCAAGCGCTCAAACGCCACACCCACGCCACCAAAGTTGTAGTTTATGTTCCTCAATTTCCATTGGAGATATACCAAAATTGCAGGTATATCTCATAAGTCGTAGATGACCCAGGATCAGTCGGAAATGCTCTAATGGGCTACCTTATACTCCGGCTATTATGAAACCGAACGAACCGAACCGAACCGCGGTAGCCTAGTGGTGTTGAGACGAGGTCTCGGGTTCGATCCCAGGTTTTCCATGGCACATACCAATGACTTTTCGATGCTTTTCGAAGTTATGTGTGTATTTATCGCAGGTTTATAAGTGCCCAGTTAATAGCAATAGGCTCGCCACCTATTACATTGGAACCTAAACATAAACCGGCGAAATGTGGGTGCTAGCACCTTTGCCTACCCCTTCGGGGATAAAGGCGTGAGTTTATGTTATGTTATGTTATGTTATATTATGAAACCGTTACCGTATTAGGTTAGAGTCTGACATAATCACCCTCACTAGCGGTCCGGGGATATGCAACAACTTCAAAATTATCTGACTATTCCAATTCGCTCTCACTGAAGCCCCACCTGGCGGGTCTTCGTGACCCAGGCCCCGGGGATGTAAACAGCCCTGTTTAAATTAGGATAGGCTTTGACGTGTCTTCGGAGAGCGGCATATACCTTCAGTACTGATAACTAGGCTTGCTCCCCAATGTACCACTTTAATAAACTTCCAGGCTTATGACATAAAGGTTGCTTCGTTCAGACTTGTGTAGAGAGCAGAGATGAATTAACACGGACTGTAAAAAGATTTTAAAAAATACTAGCTATGTGGCGTAGCGGTAGTGAACGTTACTGCTACGCAGGGGCGCGGGTTTGATTCTCATTCAGTGCAAATATTTATCATGCATGAATATGGGTATTTAAATTGGTCTGGGGGCCGCGGAGAGCACGTTAAGCCGTCGGTCCTAGTTGCCATACTTTGTACAGTTACTTGATTGAATTTAGTGATTTTTATTTCATTTATTCAGAATATAAATGTACTTAAATAAATATTACATAATGCACCCAATTAATTACCTATATAGACGTGTGCAAGACCAGGGGGGAGTCACACTTGGGCTGCCGACCCTGTAAACACAGAGAGTTTCTGCGTTGGTCTTCCCACTGACAGCATAAAAACTCTCCAGTGAGCTCTGGCTACTCTACTCACCGTCGGGAACACAACACGAGGTTATTATGGCCGCGGTATTATGTATAGTCGTGTCTTACCTCCATCCTCCACATCTACAAAAAGTTGTAGTTATCTGTAGGAATTATTGCATTATACATATTTTATTATAAATAATAAATAAATATCCCACAACATTTCACACAACGCTATCTAGACCCATGGTAAGCATAGCTTAACTAGCTTGTGTTATGGAATCTAGAATGCGGATAAACATACTTAGATACGCATTTTTTTTTTATAAATACATACATATTATACATAGAAACACCCAGACCAATGCAAATATACATATTCATGCATACAAATATTTGCACTGAGCGGGGATCGAACCCGATTATTCAAAAGTAACTCTGTCTGTCTTGCATATACGCTTTCGTGCCTAAACCACTTAACCGATTTTGATGAAATTTGATACAAGGGCCTAATCGGCCCTTGTATCAAATTTCCTTAGACCTTAGGACAACTACGCCAGCGGGGCCGCGGGCAACAGCTAGTACCTAGTGTATAAGTAAAGGAGTCAATACTTGTTTATAATTTTTAGTACCTAATAATAGACTTATTTCACGAAGTCGCATAGGTAGGAATTAATCAAAGTAGTAACAGCACACAACTATAATAGAATTTTTTGCTTTAGACAATAGGCCAAGGTTCAACAGAGATCTATTAGCGGCTATTCTGATTTGATTACAATATTAAATTGAATACTCATAACACGTCAATTATCTACCACACGGGAGTAAAAAAACTCGGATAATATCGACAAAAAACCGTAAACCTAGACAAAACTTTAGGTCACTCATCTCATTATAAAACAAAAAATCTTGGGCACAGACAAAACATGAGATTATTTTTATCGGTTTTTATCGTTTACCGATTATTTTAATCGGTACGGTCGGATCGGGTGTCCGTCTGGCGGTAATGGACGTAATCGGCCGCTAATCGGCGCACAATTTACGAAATTGTCGATCCGTGTCGGCAACTCTCGATCATCGACAGATAACTTAGTGTTGTACCTATGTTCTTATCGATATTTTATTATTTAGGTGTTTTACATCGATAAATATTGTGATAATCAATTAGTAAATGTATTTCCCGCTTTTTTTGCGCGGTGGTAGAGCGTTTGACTGCTACGTTGGCAGTTTTTGGTTTGATTCCCGGTCAGTGCAAATCATAGTTGGAGAAATGTAGGTAATAATGTACCTCTGCCTACCCCTTCAATATTTCTATGTAGGTATGCATGCATGTGTAGTATATGGTCGAGTTTTAGAGGTATTTATTCATTTATCAAATTCTAGTTTAGTAGTTATTTCGAGTACCGCGTGGTCCCCCTCCCAAGGAGGACCAGACCGAGAGGGATGGCCCTGGATCAGCCGGGGTGTGAGGGATATTTTGAAGACAAGTTCACCTTCGGCCTAGCACAACGACCCACAGACGGCGTTCGGTTTAGGCGTTCGGTTCGAGTCCGACACAACCTCCCCCTTCGACACCGGAGGGGGGTGGGATAGCCGTGGGGATTTGCCCGCTCGTAAAAATAGTAGTTATTTCACTGGAGTATCAGTGGGTTCGATTCCTAAATCTTACATACTTTATGTTCATTTATTTATTTCTCATTACAACTATCATAACAGGTTTTTTCCAATGCAATACTGTAGCGATCTTATATTAACTAAGAGTCTATATTCTATATAATACTAAGGTACCTACATTAAATGTTGGTAACATTGAACTTCACATAACGGATCATTATTGTGATATTGTGAACTTTCTACGAGTACTTATTAGTAGGTAGGTATAATGTACAAAAAAAAAATGGCACCGATCAATCTCCGTAGCTATGAGATTCAACGTGCGAATCTTGCTGGAGGTTGGTTCGCCCTATGAAGCCCAAGGTGGATTTTGGCGTCGCCATACGTTCTCATCACCTTAGAGTTGCAACCGGTTGCATCCGCGGTTTTCACTTCGAAGTCCATGATCCACAAACTCTTACTCTTTTTGATTTATGTTTGATTGTAGCACCCTCCATGGGACTTCTCATCTCAACCCCAAGAAGAATGCCATTACCAGAGCTTTATCATTAATCATCAGATTACATTTGCAGCTAAAGTTGACGTAACTCCGAAGGTCCTGGTAAGAGCCTACACTTCAAGAATATACAAGATTTAGCTCTAATAAATCCGACATCCACGCGGGCGGAGTCACGGGCAACAGCTAGATTTAGATAAAATTTATTTAAATTATTATCGATGTAATACCACAACAACGTTGTAACAAAATTATATTAAAAAAGATGTAAAATTGGCAGCAAACCGCCGTCTAACCCCTGTATTGATCACAATAATCGATCGTGTGCCGCGTAATTGCGCCGGATCGAACCCGCGACCCATTATGTCATTATAGTCTACCGACCGAAACAATAGAAAAAAAGCAAGTCAACGGAAACCCAACCTAACTGCTATTAAAATAAATACGAGTATTTACAAATAAAAAAACGGTACTTAAGTCATTTTTATTAGGATTTTCAAAAATGGCATAAATATGCAATTATTCAACTTGAATCTTAAAGCTAAAGTTTATAAGGTTAATATCTGTGTGACATGAGATTGTTTGTGAATAGTTAAACGTTCCAATTTCAAAATTGGCGGTGACGGTGTGTCGGGCGCCTGCGCAGCTGTGACGTCAGATGACACCAACGGCAGTATTACTTTTTTAACGTGAAATTGTTATTGGAAATTAGGTTATATAAAGATAAAAATTGATAGGTTTTCCGGCGCGATAGGGTTTCTTCAGCTGGGGGAGTATAACATAGTCATTCTTAGAACGAATAGTTACCGGCATAGGTATATTTTAACCCCCTAGTAAAGGGGACCCCAGACTTCAAGTTGAAAGCTTTGGATGCAACTGGGATTAGCGCTAGGATGAAGAATAATAAGAAGGTGACATCAGAAAATGTACTCAAATCCACCCATCATGCATTATATAAAAAAAAACCGTGTGCGCCAGAGTTTCTTTTCTCTGCCGGTAACAATTGCAAAATGATTTAATAGATGATGATCTCTGCGGTGCCACCCGCGAATAACAAATACAATTCCTACAAACCAGAATTCTAACCGCAGAATAAAAAGTCTAGATTATCTACCTCTGAGCCAACTTTTAACTAGACCTGTTCAGGCGTTCTAGAGTACCTAATATACATAGTTACAAACATTCATAAAAAAGAAGGAACTGAACAGACTAACTTTTAATCTTATTACCTCCTTGTCTACATCCAAGACAATCCATATACACGTACACATACACAGATAGTACTAAAATTTACATTCTTCCACACTTTTAACGTCTCATACAAGACACAAGCGCCTCACCACAGATAATTTTATTCATAAAGTGATGATACATGCACATTCTGCCGCTAACGTGCGAACAAGACTGCTTTTTATGGTGTGTTGGCCGAGTAATGAATCTCTCGTTGCGGTCACCATTTTTATTGTCAACTCGATGTTGTTTCCATAATATTTGAGACCATTGAGACGGTGTCTCAAAGGCTGTGGCGGGAAACCACATCAGTGGTTGCCGAACAAATTCAAACCCCATAAAAGTGAGGCCATTTTGAAAAGTTTTTTTTTAAAGAAAAAGTTTGAAGGCAAATGAGATTTCTTGTGAGCCAGATGAAGACGCCGTGTAAAAGTTTGTTTGCAGCCTATTAAGACAGATTTGTTTTCTTTTTATGTTTGAGTGTAAATAGTTGTTGTAGCCTTCAGAATTTGCTGAATACTAACAAATGATCTTTACATGGAAATAAATAAATAATTTGATGGATACCTACATTATTTTTGTAATGATTAGAGGATAAGTTTATCTTTTTGTCTGTTATTTTATGTAAATTATAAGAGCTGTGGTGGTACCGTGGAATGTATCAACCTTATATTATATTGATGTTTTCAATATTATAATTATCATTATCCACACTAAAGAGTTTTTACTACAAACTACAACACTGTCACAAATCATAACGAATACAAACTAATCAAATAAAAAAAATACGTACTCAAGTCGATTAATCGAAGCTAAAACTAATCAACCCTATCTAAAATCAACTAAAAAGAACCAAGAATATAGTTCTCGAGCGGCGATGTTAAAAAACAAATGAATGGAGGCTGGACCGCGCTCCTTCTGAACATAAATCATTCCCGGGAAGCGTTCCCGCTCAAGATTTTAATAAACATAAGCCACTATCGGTATACCCATTCATATAGGTTTTTTTATTGTTTTAATTATACTTGCAGGGCGTGCGAAGGAGTCTCAGATTCGGTTCGTTCCCAACCCTAGGGCGAAGCTTCTGTTTTGATTATTTTTTTGATTGGGTAAATGATCTTGTACCATCTTTGAGGTACAATGCGTATTAATGTTATAAATATGAATGCTTTCTAAATCCTTGTATGTTTTAAGACGTAAAACTATTCAGCCGGAAGTTTTATTATTGGATAAAACTCTGTAATGTTGAATAATGAAGACACAATGACTTCTGTATAATATGTAAGTACTAGACAATCCGTTTAGAATGAACAATGTGGGAAAATGCTGGGGTTGAGGCAGGACTCGTAGTTGCCAGTTGTTATACGAATATCTATGACGGTCCTAAAGTGTGGTTGGAACCATAAAATCGGACAACTGGGCATTCAGATGGCATGGAAAATATCAAAGTTGATATGACACTTACAAAATAAAATAGGTAAAGTAATTTTCTGAGCCAAGATAAACCTAATGCCTACAGTCACCGCTACTAAAGACTGCTGTTTGACTGCCCAAACTTGAAAAGAAAGCCTTCCTAAGGATCTAGTCTGTTAGATAATAAGCAGGTATTAGATAGCAGAAGAATTTTGCTTTAAACCGGAAGATATAGACAAAGGACTTGTATGCATTTTTCTGTCTCACTTTCCCTCTGAAGACGCAAAGCGGTTATGCCTGCCTCTGGGCTCCAATCATTCTTATCAACTCGTACCTAGTACTTTCACACAATCACCAACAATAATTGAAATAAGTTTGAAGTCAATCCAAGACAACACACACACACACATCGGTTTTATTCTAAAAATACCTTCACTTTACATACAGCCAGTTTGAATAACAATTCTTTATGATATATAGTAGAAAAAACTTATATAGTACGTGAGACAACAGCAATGTAGGAATAATAAAAGAAAAAAGTCTGTATATTGCGCGCGCGTCGGTGGGCGGTGACGCAGCAGTCCGTAATTACGGGGTAAGCACAGCTTCTTGGTTCAACGTCGACTCTGAGCTACGGACTTCCAACAAGGATTCAAGATAACATACGTCTGTTATATATAGTTAGATTTTATATAGTCTTTATCACGTATCGGATAAAGAACTTTTAGACTGTCTGCCCGCTGTAGGGCTACATCGCAAACAAGTCTTGTGATAGGTCACCTAACGCAGTTTTGAAGTATGTATTCTTTTTGTGTTGTGTCGACGGCACAATATTCATCAAACTTTATTTGCTCAATGTGCACATGGATTACGTTTTCAGAGGGGCTCATGAGCTAGTCCGGTGTAAGTACTTGTGTATGGACGACCAGTACACGTTTTGATCTAGGTATTTATTCAAACCTGTGGATGGACGTAGCTACGACAATAGCTCGTATTGTATAGAGGAATATTATAGTACAGTAATAGTCGTGCCATCTGATTATGGGCCGATCACAACAAAATCGATGTTTTTGATAAGATATATAGGTAGGTACTACTGCCTAATCTTCCAGCAGTAGATGGGTAAGTATGTGTGAGGCTTTAGAGGAAATGGGTGAAATGGGCAACACTGAAGAGCAGATCACCCGTCCGGTCGCAGCGTACCCTGCTGGCAGTAAGTAAGTAAGTATGTGTGAGGGTGTTTTTTTTTTACTTGCGGGAAATCCCCACGGATACCTCCCTCCTCCGAAGCCGAAGAGGGAGGTTATGTCGGACTCGAACAAACTAAACCGCACGCCGTCTGTGGGTCGTAGTGCTAGGCTGAAGGTGAGGCTCTCGGTCTGGCCCTCCTCGGGTCTGGCCCTGCTCGGTGTGTGAGGGTGTAGGGTTAATTTAAGTTTAATAAAATATATAATTCACAAGTCTCCCTCATCCGAGCGCTTGTGCCAGTTGCGTAACGATTGCATCTTGAAGTCTGGGGTCTCCTGTTCTACTCCTCCTTGGCAATGCTTGATTTTATTTCGGCTCTTACGGGAGCCACTGCCATTTGACAAACGATAGGGAAGCCTGCACCAGAGCCTCGTACCTCAATCAGTAAGTAAACTGGCTTGTAAAGAAGGTTGGCTTGAACCCATTGCAATACGCAATTGATCAGTATAATTTTGCGAACTTGTAAGTAAGTTTTTTGTTATTTGTAATAAATTATATTACCAACCAAACAAGAAAGAAAATGACGTGAAATACTAGTTTTTATTATGACTTCCACGCACTATAAAAATAATAAAACATAAAAGTTAATAAAGCACTTTTATACCCAGTAACGCATATTTATGTGACAGTAATCACTTAAATTCTTTTTGAAAATGTTGAAAGGGTGCACTTTCCTAGGCGGTGTCGTTTATTGGGTATTATTTATAGAGCCACTAAATTGACAACAATACCTAACGGAACAGGTCGGAAAATACAATACAATCAAGAAGATTAAATAACTGAATTAGTTGTCTCCACACAGAGTTAGAAGATGCCTGAATATTACGTTCTTTAGATTCCACTTGAATCTGTACTCTATAGAAAAGCGTATTTAAATAGCACTTGTCAGACATTTTGTTACTCGTTAGCTTACATGGGTATATCAGTGAAGGTGAGTCTCATGTAGTTTGTCAACAATATTATTGGTGACATGAAGGCTACCGTCAGAACATAATATACCTATTGACGAATGTTCTGTTTAAGTAATATCTAGGCCATTTGTTTGTCTTTTCATTAGCCGTCTGTCACCCCAGCAGAAGCAGGCCACGGCGGCGGCGGGAACGAGTTCCGAAGAGGGCCAAATCGAGAGAGATGGCTCTGGATCAGCCAGGGTGCAAGGGATATGCACTATAGCTACCTCACCTTCGACTTTGCACTGCAAACCAAAGAGAGGCTCTGGCTCCGGCGGGGGTGGTGTTCGTGGGGATTTCCAGTCCTAATCTTGATATTGACTTAGAGAAATATCGGTAAGTACCTACAGTCGCCATTCAATTTACTTGTAGTGTTTGAAAATTATTGATTTTATAACTTACTATATAAATATTTGAATTATAAGAAGAATTTGCTCACCACATCTGCTATGATCTGGTTGCACACCCTGTAAGAATAATAGGGACGGATTATAATGCATACGCCATGCAAATGTATGATCCGTGAAAACTGTTGTGTGGTATTATGATCTTTACGAATAAAAAATAAATAATAATAAAAAGATATTTTATTCTATTTCCAACTCGTCTTAAAAAGAACGTTGTGACTTTCGAAGAAACTTTAATTTGGGATGGAATTGGAAAAGTTAGCGCACAAAACAGGAATGTTTGACAACCCTAATACCACGAGGTTGTCCAATCCCTGAGCCATTTGATACACGTTATTGTTTTATAAATAAATATTCAAAATTTTTCGATTCATATTTATAGAAAAGTTACCATGTATTGTTATCCTAAAATAAATATCAATTTTTCCGATATGTCAGACATTTGTTCGAAAAATATCTTGGAAGTATGAAAGTGTTTTAACACCGATGCGTCAAGTGTGGGCCTGCTCATATACTGATATTATCTGACTGCGTACAATAATTATACGGTAAATACAACATAAAATCAATCTTCATACCCATACTAAATGGCGAAGATTACAACAAAGAGATATGGAGGCATTATTTTTCGGTGAAGACATTTCAGATTGTGGTGAAACGGATAGATAGGTATTTAGCTTTAAGTCGGTATATGTGTGTATTCAGAAGGAAAATCAAAATGCAACCTCGCTTTTCTGCGCAGTTGAATAGATACCGTAAAGTTAGAGTGTGTGTGAAACTGTGAGTGTGGTATGTGACGGTACATGGCAAAAAGAAAATATTGAAAATATGCGGGTAGATGTAAAACCTACTACCTTACGGATTCGAAGCCGGCGGACGTGCACCGCTGAGCCAGTCAGCCTGTGACCACGGCTGGTGTAACCTGGTCGAAACGTCAGGCAATCAAAGGTATGTAAGTACCTATACCATGATCGCGTGAATTCCCGTTCTCTTAATTATATTCTCCGAAGAGAGTCGTAAGAGGCAACCAAAGGAAGAATACGCAAATATCACCCCTAGAAAAGGAAAGTTGAAAATAAGACTCTGTACCAACCCGTCTGGTTAGAGTGGAAAGAGACTTAAGACTTCCAACATTGGAAGAGGCCTATGTCCAGCAGAACGATAGGCTAATCGATTGATTAGTATGTGGGTTCATTTCATAATTAGTCTTGGAGTAATAACATCAAGGTCTAGCCTATACCTACTACGGAACTCAGGATCCGCTCTCATCCTGATTTGATTTATTTCAACTGTTAAAGCGACAACTGTCTGACCTACCAACTCTGAAAAGAAAGCCTGCGCAGGGCAGGTGGATGGGCTGGTCACCAAAGATCTTAGAAAGGCCCTATATAGAAACACGCAAGATTGAATGAAATTTTGAAGCATTTACTATGCTAACTTTTCAAATCGATTAAGATATGAAAAAGTGAATGCTCGGTAGCTCAGTGGTCAGAGCATTCCCCCTGTAAGGGAAAGATCGTGGGTTCGAGTCCCACCTGAGCATTCACTTTTTCCTATCTTAATCAACACGCAAGATTAAAGAGTACGTCTATTCCTTCATAAGAAAAGTCTACCAGTATTCAAAAATGATAGTAGTTTTATTTAACTATCAAATAACTAACCTACCGCAGTTCTACTCCTTGACATAGGCCTACTGTTTCCACGCTGGCCAGACGGGTTGGTACAGGGTCTTATTTCGAGTTTTCCTCCTCTAACAGTGATGCCGTCTGCATATTTTTCCGTTAGTCGCCTACCCCTCTAGACAAGTGGTAATTCGCTAGCCGGGGTTTGATGAAATAAAATGAAGAATGTATAGGATTTGACGTATTTGACATGCGTTAACGACTGTCATATACGTCAAATCCCATACATTCGTCATTCTAGTCCACCAAACGCCGGCTAGCGAATTGCCATTTGTCTAGAGGGGCTGTTATGACACCTTTTGGATGAGGTGGGATGGTGTATTGTATTCTTTCTCAGTCACCACGTGAATGATTATTTGAAAAGGGTTTTTTTTTCAGAAAACAGACTTAATAATAAATCAGTTTTGTAGTTTATTGCTCACATATTTATAATAATTATATATTTAATGTTCCAGCTGCCATTGTTGCTGTTGTGGGTGGTATACCTACTTATAGGGTATAATTAGGAGAGGCTGCTATTTCCTGCCTAGCTAAAAAATCTGTTACAAATGATGTAGTAGGAAGAATGTCCGTAGGTATTAGTTTTTGAGTTTAGTGTACTTAAATTAATGTTTATACTCTGTCCATTCGTTTATTTTCTTTTTGACAGCTCACACACAATGATCGATATAACTTTGTTCTAGCGTCAACACCTGAAACTCCGAACAAAAACTAGGAGCCGTTCATTAACAAGGCCACGTCAGCCAGAAAGCAATTTTGAGGGATGGAGTTAGTCGATTGACTGTGTTTTTATTATAATAACTTCAGCTACTAGAATATATTTTTGCCGTGTGCGTTATGGCCCACAATTATCGATTTTTGGATAAATTACAACGAGTTTGTTTAACTTAATCGATAAATTTCAATTGTTGTGCAATCAATACTTCCGCCTGTCAAAAAGAAAATAAATAAATGGACAGAGTATAAATAATATAATTTTCGTAACTAGAAGATACTAGTATTGTGCCTTACCCCTAAGTTAAATTGCCTAAGAGTGACAGTTAAGATAATGTGACCCGGATGTGAGCTAGGAACCGACACTTGTCAAATTCAAATTGCTAGCCGATGCCATGTCAGTATTATAGAGGACACGTCAATATAATACTGAAATGGCACAGTTCAGTGAGCATTATTTTAACAGTTTAACAGCAACTTAAGACATGTTTATGTGTGGTTTGTGTAAACTAACCTTTAGATTATAAACCCATTTGTAAGCTGACAAGTTTAATTTGTTATTATTAAGTAAAAGTTTGTTACATTGATGGTGTGGCGTGTTGAGATGCTGTTCATTAAATTTTATAATATATTACATTTTTTACTTCAGTTTATGTAAATGTATAATTATATTCTAAATCTATTTAAATCACATTTGATATCTGCGGAGAATTAATTAGCATTATAGCTAATTGGTCCTGTATAAGTAAATTAAACTGGACGAATTTCTAGACTCTGAGCTGCCCAAATAGCCCAAAATAAGTGTTATTGCCCTACAGAAGTGTCACTTTGAAAAACTTAATCACTTCGAATAACTGAATTAACACGAAATATAGTGTTATTTTAGCTCTTAGGTAAACTTTAGTGGTTGTACCTACAATTTTCAAATCCTGGGTATCATTGTCATTGTCACACATGGAAAAAACAATTTATTTCATATTTTTTTAGGTTTTCGTATTCAGTTAAGTTTTTTACATTGCGATATCAAATGAAAAGAAAAATAAAACATCTTCAATAGCTTCAGTTTTTTTACTGACGTTAATGAGTTATTTATATGTTTTTATTTTTATTTTGTGTCCGAACATCTAACTGTGTGAACCTCGAATATCTCGCATAATATCAATAAAATTTATGCACAGTTAAAATATCAATAAATTATTATCTACTTTATTTGGCATCAATTCAAGCTTTCTCAAACGAGTATATCATTGTAGAAATCTGGACTATCAAGGGGCGGTACAGCAGCTGCTCTGGTCAGTAATTATGGTGGGCGGGGTTCTCTCGAAGATCACGAGACTATGAATTGATGGATCTGTGGGCCTTGTGAGAAACATCCATGTAGGTATGCGTAGCTATTTGCTCTTTGGTGACCCCGCAGTACGGTGGCAAATAAATGAATGTGCTAACCGAATTATTTCGGCAAAATTTTACCGAAATTTCGCGTGTCAGCTGAAATTTTTTGTTAGTTTTTATGAAGATTTCAGCGATTTTTTAAGAGTTAAGAATAAAAAGCTCGGAATCCGGGGCTCACTTACTCCTTTTCCCTTTTAGATTTTTTATATAGGACACGTCAATTTGAGTTCACCTCGCCTGATGGTAAGCTGAAGACAAAGTCTCAGGAAAGAGGATCACCATTACAAACACGTACCATGTTAACAATGGTAGCACTCAGATTAACGACCTCATCAGATGTTTTTTCACGCCCCGCTTAAAGGGTCCGGGACGGTAAGAAGAAGGAAACACGTGACCTCCCAACATCTATCCATCAATCAGCAGGAGTACTGGCCTGCAGATGAAGTTGGCTTGGCACCAAGGGTGTACCCCAATTTACAATTTACCGCAGTGACGATGTTTTGACGCCTGAGTTTTTCTTGAAGCCAGTAGTTACAACTGGTAATATCTTGTACAATGCCAATCCACTAGTAAACATATGGGGGTTTGCCCAATTTATCTCACCAGTGGGGACGAAGCTAGTAATGGTGACTGGGAATAACCACTATCAATCAATAGCGAACGGTGTGAAATCTTTTAAAATGGAAGCCGATAGAGAGAAATCTTACCTCGATCCAGTTTGTGATGCAGTCATGCAACCCATTGAGAAGAATCAAGTAGGAGGTTGGACACGACGGTATTTCCGTACAATTGGGAAGTAGGTACCTCCGCTCTACAGAATACCGCGGCTATAATAACCTCTTTCCAGTGAGTTCTGGCTACCGTACTCACCGCCGGGAGGCGAGTACAGTAGCCAGAGCTCACTGGAAAGTTTTTGTGCTGTCATTGGGAAGACCAAAGGCTTTTCCTGCTTTGTCTTCTACGCTGGTGGCACAGAAACTCTGTGTTTACTGGGTCGGCAGCAAGAGTGTACCTCCCCTGGTTTTGTACACGTCCCTAGGCCATGATAACCACTTTCCACCAGGGCCAACGCGTGGCTCGTCTGTCACATAAGTAGTATAAAAAAAAAACAAGGATTGGGTTATAAGGATCACGTTTTCTCCAGTCATGTACTATTATTTCATAACATTACACATAGTATCCAACACTCCAAAAACGATATATTTATCACCGCACACCATAATTACTTACCATAAGGTTAGGTGGGCGGCACGGCAGCTACTCCAGGTTATAATTATGATGGGCGGGCCCCACGGCACCGGGGCACGAAGCTGTATTCAATAGAAGAATATGTAGAGATGTTGCAGTTGATTAACTGTTTCATGTACGGTGTAATACGCGATAGGAGGGAAGAAATTCTTGGTGCTTTAGAATGCTTAGGTACATGTAAAGTAGCTTCAAGATGAGTACGAATAGCTAGCTTGAAACAAGTCTTGGGACAGATATCTGGCCCAGTGGCCCTGGCGCACGTGGATTATTTTATAATAGACTAGCTGTCGCCCGCGGCTCCGCCCGTGTGGATGTCGGTTATCGCGAATCGGGGTATGAAAAATAGATGTTGGCCGATTCTCAGACCTACCCGATATGCCCACAAAATTTCATGAGAATCGGTCGAGCCGTTTCGGAGGAGTTTGGCAACGAAAACTGTGACACGAGAATTTTATATATTAGATAATAATATATGCTATATAATATATGCTTGGTGAATTCGAGCTCGTCCACCGTTGTCGCACCCACTGCTTTTGAAACGTGTACAGTACGTACCTATAGAGCACAATTTGAACACATTTTATGCCCAGAGGTACGCAGTGTAATACGCGATAGGAGTGAAGAAATTCTTGGTGCTTTAGTTAGAATATAAAGATAGATGTAAAGTAGCGCCAAGACGGGTACATATTGCTTGTTGGAAACAAGTTATCAGAGGACCATTTCTCGTAATCAAAACTCTAAAATTTTGTGTCGATCTAATCTTGAACTCCCAAATGTCAAATACAATTACGATTTCATTGGTAAGAGGATCAATTCTCGGATAACAATTTTATTAATATTTAGCCTCGATCTAATGATAAAAGCGGTCATAACGTCAATGTTTGTTTTAGAAAATTGCGTTCCAAAAAAACCGTTTTTAACATTTGACATTGAGATTTAATTTTGAAAAGGTTTTTTATACGGAGCGTTGGTCATGAGATCTTATGAAGAGCCAAGTTCCTAAATCTACACGCTCTAACTTTCATCACAGCGAAACCGGACCTTGTAGAAATTATTTCATGGAAACACAGCCTTTCATTTTCCATTATTATAATAATCAATTTATTACTCTTTCATTATTATAATTGATAACGTAACTGAATAAGATACATTTCGCCATTTAAGAATGAAGGCATTTAAATATGGACTCTTAACATCGATATAATTTACAAATTGAATGAATTTCTATAACATTTATTAGAGTACAATTTCAGCAAACAAAAACATTATAATACAGTATTGCACTTAAGGCTTAGTCAGAAACGTTTGTTCTAAAACTAATTCCACGCCTAACGTCGACTACAACAGAACAAGTTTTCACCAAAATACTGACAATGAAATAAATTAGCTTTTTTACAGTCCATTACAAAACTTATTCCATCTAGATCCATCTATAATTCGACGAAATTAAAATCAGAAGTCTATGTACCAAAGCCATTACAAACATAAATAAGTGTAGGTATACCAAAAAAAGATTCTATTGAAACAGTAGATTAAATTGTGATTAAATTTTATTTTACAACACATTTAAAAAATAAAATGAAAGTTGTCGATGACTTGTGGAATTGGGCGGTATCGTTGCTCCCGCCTGTTGGTAGTCGAACAAAAAATATTCATGTAGGTTCTTTGGAAAGGTAGCTTATGTATTTTTTAGGCAATATGTTCTGTTTTGGAGATCCGTTCTCGTGAGAATAGAATGGTTGATGCGTGGTTAGATATGTAGTTTTTTTTTCTATAGTAAACTGGCTCTTTGCACAACAAGGAGATCAAGTTAAGTGTGGAATTCACTAGCTGAGCTCCGTGGTTTGCTTCATCGTCCTTTTTTGTACCTATTACCAGCGCCAGCGTGAATTTCGCTTATTGCGGAGTGATCCCAAGCTCTAATTCACCTCTGTACCAAATTTCATCAGGATATCTTTAAAAATTACAAACATTCATCTCCAAACCCCCCCCCCCCCCCCTCCCTTTAACCCCTTATATCGCAATAAAAGGGAGCCTATATCCGTTCCTAAGCTTTATCCATCCCTGTACCAAGTATCAACCCTTTGAGAGCATACCTATTTTTTTATATTCAAATAATTTGTGGCGGCCTGCTCGACCGCCAACCGCTAAGTCCGCTCGCTTGCGCGATGCACAGCGCCGTGGCTTAGCAACAGAAACAACAAAACTGTCACTTCTCTGTATATGCCGGCCGGATTTGTTGACATGAATGCTCACTGCTCCGCTCCCTTGAGTAGTAGCGTGATGATATTTAGCCTATGTGTTATTCTGATGTATAAGCTATATTATTGTAAAGTTTCATTAAAATCTATCCAGTAGTTTTTACGTGAAAGAGTAACAAACATTCATCCATCCATCCATACTCACAAATTTTCGCATTTATAATATTAGTAGTCCCAACTTTAAACTTGACTCGAGATTTTATGAACGCTAACGTTATTTACGTTTATAGAACTGGTCTCAAATCGAGTTTATGATGAAGTATCCTTCTAGAATTTAGCCCTTAATGTACTTATCTCAACCAAATTTGCTAATACCAAGAGATTTTGTCTTTAAAATATGTAGGTGAGCAGGTACAGAACCCATAGTAATAAGTCTACATTATATACTACGAACAATACCTACCTATTTTTGTAGAAAGTCAGAAGCGACGTCATATAGATAGCTAGTACAAAAAGAGTTTCAAATCGATCTTCAAATGGACAGCGGCATGTCTACTGAATAGATCTCATATAAAATTTAGTATCGTTTGGAATAAAAGTTATTTTTAGCTGGTTGTTTTGATATGCAATACCGAACAGGAATGGATCGGCTCAGCTAAAAAAAGTCATACTTTCATGACGTAAAATTTCAATTAATTTATTTATATTGTATGTTTTACACTAAATCATCACTAAATCAAATTTTCTTAGGTATAACGTCATCTAAGGCAACCAGATGAAAGGAACGACATCCCATGCGTGACCATGCTTATGCGCCACTAGGCTGCAAGTCAGCAGCCCCTCTAGACAAGTGGCAATTCGCTAGCCGGCGTTTGATCGAATAGAATGACGAATGTATGGGATTTGACGTTTATAATAATAATAATAAATAATTTATTTCAGACGTAGTCCATGTGTGTTAGTAACAATGATCTTACAACTATGACAGTACAATTACATTTAAACACAATCTCAAAATAAATTGAGGGGACGCGCTAGCATGCAGGCGCGTTCACCTTTGCAGGACAGGAAGGTCCTACCTCTCGGACAATATATCCATACTAATATTATAAATGCGAAAGTAACTCTGTCTGTCTGTCTGTATGTTACGCTTTCACGTCTAAACCACTGAACCGATCTTGATGAAATTTGGCACGGAGGTATATTAGAGCTTGAGAACGGACATAGGCTACCTTTTATCAAGAGAAAGGGGGTTTAAGGGGGGGAAATAGGAGATGAAAGTTTGAATGAAAGTTTGTCATTTCTGAAGATATCTTAACGAAATTTAGTACAGAGTTAGATAAGAGCTTGGGAACGGACATAGGCTACCTTTTATCGTGAAAAGGGGGGCAGAAGGGGGGGGGGACCAGGGCCTTGGGATGAAAGTTGGTCATTTTTGAAGATTTCCTGATGAAAATTGGTACAGAGATAGTTTAGAGCTTGGGAACGAACATAGGCTACCTATTATCGCGAAAAGGGGGGTAGAAGGGGGGGACTATAGGGCCTTGGGATGAAAGTTTGTCATTTTTCAAGATATCATAATGTGGTAAAGTGGTAGATTAGAGCTTAAGAACGGACATAGGCTACCTTTTATCGCAAAAAGGGGGTAGAATAGGAGGGACTAGGACTAGGGCCTTGGGGTGAAAGTTTGTCATTTTTGAAGATATCCTGACGATAGGTATTTGGTACAGGGATTAATTAGAGCTCGGAAATGGACATAGGCTACCCTTTATTGCGAAAAAAGAGATAGAAGGGGGAGGGGAAGGGGAATAGAGCTATGGGATTAAAGTTTGTCATTTTTCAAGCGAGTATAGTATAGAATCAAATAGAATGCAGTAGAGGGTCGAGTAGAGAGGCGAATATTGAGGCGAGTGGAATAAAGATGAATTTAGAGACAAGTAGAAATTGAATAGACAGTAGAGTAGACGTCCGAGTAGAGTGGCGAGTAGATAGGCGAATGGGGAGAGTCAAGTAAAGAGGCGAAAAGATAATCGAATGGATGGGCGAGTAGAGAGGCCAATGGAAAGGCGAGTATAGAGAAGAGTACAAAGTCGAGTAAAGAGGCGAACAGAGAAGTCGGTAGAGAGTCGAGTATAAATTCAAGTATAGAGACGAGTAGAAAGTCGAGTAGAGAGTCGAAAATAGAGGCGAGTAGAAAGTTGAGAACAGAGGTGAGTACATAGTCAAGGACAAAGTTGAGTAGAGAGATGAATTTAATGCTTAATAGCGTCGGCTCAACACTAAGCGATAACCGACATCCACGCGGGCGGAGCCGCGGGCAACAGCTAGTATATAATAATAATAATAGCACGTTTATGACATGCGTTAACGACTATCATACACGTCAAATCCCCTACATTTGTAATTCTATTCCATCAAACGCTGGCCAACGCATTGCCACTTGTCTAGAGGGGCTGAGCCTTTGGGCATGCGTTAAAAACTTAGATAAGTCAATGACATAATGAAATGAATGAAAATAAAAATATTTTAACAGATTCACTAGGTAGGTACCTACTTAATAAATCACAAAATAATCCCTTAAAATAGTTCCATTTGATTCAGAATAACTTTTTAACCCACTTCCACAAATTGCGGCCGGGTGGGTACCATCGTGCACGATTGCGAAATATCCTCCATGGTAATCCAATCTCGGTTCAGGGGTCAGCAAGTGCATGGCCGGTCAGGGAGGATTGTGATCGCAGCACTAGTGGGACCGGTGGGTGTTACGTGGTGCTGCGACGATAATCCTCTTTTGATAAGGCCGTCAAGCTGAGTGCCACCCTTATTAACATGGTAGGTACATGTATGGAATGGTGACCCTCTTTGCTAAGACTTTGCCTTCAGTGTACCATCAGACGAGGTGAAACTAAATTGACTTGTCCTAGGTATAAAAAAAATAATTTAAAAATTAAATCAGGCATTTTTCTCAGGGTGGGGGCGGTCAGACGGCAGTAGTCGGTCCTACAAAAGCTAAGATAAGAAAACTAAGAGAAACTGACAGTTTTGAACCTTCATAAAAAATCCTTAATTTTCAAATCAAGAATCCAGAAATAGAGGTCAATTACAATCCTCTACAGTACTAAAACTTATTTATTTTTAAAACAAGAACTATCATGTTCTCTTCAGGGTGTGGTCGTAGTGCCCGCGGCGAGGCGATCTTTGCCGGCGACGGGCGACGGTAGCGCGATCTACGCCTACAATTCCACAGGCTATGTAATTTGTTCGCAAATTAAAAACAGTTTTTATGTCCATGTTTCTTTGAGAGCGACTATTTGCTAATTAATTGCAATAAAAATGTTTCGTTCTCGTTCTAATTAAATTATTGCCTTGTAACGTTAGGCATGCGAATTAGAAATTCATGAAAAATATCAGTCGGATGTAAAAGATTAATAACTAGGTTCAATTATATAATTGGTTGTAGAGGTCAGATGGCAGTTGCTTCACGCAATACATCGAAATTCATCCGCATCACAATTAGAAAGTTGCCCAAAATGAACTGGGAAAAAGAATGATGAATTCGTATTGTTTTTAAATTTGTAATTAATTAAGTAATATTTTTTCTAATTTATTTTAATAATGCACACCTATAAATCTCCGTATTACTTCCGAATATACTTGTGAGAATAAAGTAAATGTGGAAAGAAGGGATATAGTATTATATAGGGATATAATACTTTAGTTCATATAAATTTATATCAATATGAACCAATTGGTCTCAAAAGTTGTTTACAAAGATTAGTTATTATGTCTGATAGATTTATTAACTCCCACTTCAGTTGCATAGTCCAAGATTGCATTTCGAATTAAACCACTGACATTCGATCGATTTAAAAACACAAATTAAACTAATGGAATTGAAAATTGATATACCACTTCCTTAATGATTCGCTAACAACAACTTTTAACTTTTTTACAGGCTGGCTGCTTTTTATAACAACATCAAATCACACATAATTTATATCTGAACTGCCCTACCCATCAATTTACATATATCACAATCCATCTGTTAAATATTAGCATGGAAGAGTGAATGATGTAGTTTACCTCAGTAGCGAGTAATGAGTGAGGCTTCGGGCGATTGGAGCGAGGAATAAAGTACCTACGTATTATCTGGAAGCCAGCCCGCCTCCGCTCGCGGCACGCACGCCTTAGCACCTGGGTTTTATAGATACATGTTCTACGTTGTTCGGTTTTAGAACGGAAAATCATTCTTCATTTTCAAATTACGAAGACTGTTTCGCTTTGATAAAAATGATGGAGCCAAAGACAGATTTTCGGTTCATGGTATGGACGGATATCCTTTCCATTCCGCGTGGTTCCCGGCAGAGTAGAATTTGGGACACCCCTTCTCTTCCCATGTGGTGTCGTACAAGGCGACTAAGGGATAAGGCTAACTTTAACATCAGACAGATATGTACAGCCCAGACTCAGCTTCAGATGCATGGCTCGAGTCAACAATAGTGCCTGGAATACGGCAATAGGCTTACCTCCTATTACGAGGGACCGAATACAGATTGGTGAAATGTGGGTGTTAATTCACCTCTGCCTAACCCTCCGGGGATAAAGGCGTGATTATATGTATGTATGTATATTACCAGTTATATTTTATTGGTTTCACAAGTCTATTGTAGTCAATTGAATTTATAATAATAAAAATATGGTAAAGATGTTGAGTGAGAGTGTTTTGAAGAGCACATTTAAAATAGGCGATTTTACGAAGAATAGAATTGTAAAATAGCTCAAGAAGTTAGGGGTCGAGAAGAAAACCTGCACCAGAGTTTCGTCCGTCAAGCAGCAATTTACTGATTTATAATAGAGTTGAGGTTGGCATGCGCATCAAAAATCTTGATGGAGTCTCATTTACTCAAACGAGTAAATGAAGCCGAACCGCTGTCAAAGGAGTCTATGACCGTATCACCAGCAGGTTAGTACTAAGTAGGCACACATTTAATAATAACCTGCGAAATGAGGCCAATATGATAAGCCCTTCTTTCACAGATGCACAAAAAATGGAGTGTAACATTTCCGAGTTCACGTGCACAAAAGATTTTCTTCATTCTATCTTAACTTAGAAATGTAACCATCCAATATCTACTTAGTATTTTGGATTTTTTCATTTCACACATTCTCATCTTTTGTCAGTCTCACAATCCGAGTCGGGAGTTTTTCACAAGAAAAGTTCCCAATGTAATAATCATTACTGCGCGACACGAGGGCCATCTGATATCATTTACATATCTTGTTTACGATACGTCTGTCCGTATATGTTAATGACATATGAACAAATATATTTCGTTGGCTCACCACCTTCCAAGGCATTGTTTTTCTTACAGAACCACCTTTAGCAGACCTGTGTTTACTCCTTATATCCTAGTTTTCGGAGGTCGTGAGTTGTTGGACGATATTATTTTGTCCCTTTTACTTTATAAATCGCAGTGAGGTTTAGTTTTTATTTTGTTATAATTTCGCGAAGACGCCGCGGGCGAAGCGGCAATATGAATATTAAGAGGTTTTTTTGTTTCACGTTCGTGTTTGAATCCATTGCTATTGATCATCCGGTATTCAACATTTTAATGATGCTGCTGTTATACGTCATTCAAAAATGTAAGTGAGCGGAGTTGGCATGTAAGCGTTTTATTTCAGTTTCTGCTTATATCTCTCAAAATAACATTTTTTTTTATGTAGGACACGTCAATTTGACTTCACCTCGCCTGATGGTAAGCTGAAGGCAAAGTCTCAGAAAAGAATGGTGGCACTCAGCTTGACGGCCTCATCAGATGCTTTTTCACGCCCCGCTTAAAGGACCCGGGACTGTAGGAAGAAGGAAACACGTGAGCTGGCAAGGAGTTCCAGGTCTTAATGGTGCGACAAAGAAAGGAGTCACCAAACCGCTTGGTTCTTCTTCACATCTTATTATTTGTAGATAATTTAGCGTGTCATGAACTGGTACGTACCAGTACATACATACATCATCTGGAATATATTTATCTCGAATATCTAATAACTTTCTTCATTTTTAGTGTTCGGTACCCCAAGGGTAAAAATGGGACCCTATTACTCAGACTCCCCTACCCATCTATCTGTCATCAAGCTGTATCTCATAAACCGTGGTAGCTAGAACAGTTTAAACTTCCACTGATTATGTATATATCTGTTGCCGCTATAATATCTACTAGGTTTTCGTTGGAAGTACAACACAGTCGTCCTATCCCAGGTAAACTGACAAATACGATAGGTATCTACTATATCTTCGATATGCTACTGTAAGGATAGACGGTACCTGCGAAGTGGAGAACCAGACTTTATTTTCATCATATCCTAGATTTTTTCTAAATACATCTTGAAGACTAGCAGTTTGGATACCAGACATACTAGACAATACAGCAACAGCAACCCTACTTCCTTCAAAACGTTTATCGTACACGTATCCATTACCGTGTCGCAAGCTACAAGGGAATCGCGCACTAACGGTCCGCGGGTCTCATTTGACTGACAGATGACTTTAATTTATGACCGCCAGTCGCTGAACCAATTAACTGTACCTATACTTGTCCGTAATAATACTACTATTAGGTAGAAATATTCAACTACTAGTTGGATACTTGAGATAAAGATTGTGTATCGAAAGATGTAATTTCCATACGTAATCTGGGAAAGATCGACTTAAATTATTAGAATCAGAAGCGATTTGGTCGTAAGTGAGCCTGGTATACGATAGCTGAGATGAAATAGATATGAGATGGCAATTAAACTTGTTTTTTAGCCGACTACGGTTGATGAAGTAAAGTTATGAGTTACATCTACGCTGTGTCTACGTATCGTGTATTTATCCCGTTCTTATTTTCAATCGAAACTTTCGAAATGCTGAACTAATTTTGTTGTGTAGAATATACTGCTTCCGGGCTGTTTAGCCGTGGTCCATATAAAACTTGCGTTTCAGACGTTTCGTCGATCACTGCGGTCGGAGACCTCACCTCTTCGGCGCACTCGTCGCCGCCTGGACCTGCGCCACTGAAGATGTCGACCGCAGTGATCGACGAAACGTCTGGAACGCAAGTTTCATATAGACCAACACCAAACAGCCCGGAAGCAGTATATTCTACTTACGACGCCGGCCGTGAAAGCCTAAAGACTTATATCTTTAGTGTTTCTGATGCTTCATTGGGTATTTTAAAATTTATAAGGGGTTCACATTTTTGCCACCCTAAAAACACTAAATCTTGTTATTAGCTTCGGAACTCTCAATGATATGGACTCTACCTACAGTAAAGAGAGAATACTGTATATAATTTATCGAGAGCGTCTAATAAGTAGGTACCTACCTAGTGCCATTCCAAAAACAAGAGAAGTATTACACACAGCAGCGAACCTGTGTCTTTCAAAAACCACTGCTACGGCATGAATAACAGGTTCGCCTGTTCAGAACTCCGGGTTTACCTTAGCAGGAGGAAAATTATTGTAAAAAGTTTAAGGTAAATAACTGGGAATCGACACTAAACCACCGGCTTGAGGTGCCAAAATTTGAGTATCATTCTATTTTATAGTACATATACGTACCATGTTAATAATGGTGTCACTCAGCTAAACGGCCTCATCACAACAGGATTGACGTCGCAGCACCGCGTGACACCCACCGGTTCCACTAGTGCTGCGACCACAATCCCCCCTGCTGCACTTGCTGACCCCTGAACGCAATCCAACCGAGATTGGATTACTATTCGCAATCGTGCTCGGTGGTACCCACCCGGCCGAAATTTGTAACAAAAAAAGAGAAATGTAGTTAGTAAAGTTGGGAAAATATGAGAATGGAAGTAGAAATGCCAGGAAAACAACCACCGGGATAGGCAGTGCCTATAATACCTACATTTAAAGTTATATTGGTACAAAGACTTGCTTCTGCTTCGCCCACGTGGAACTTTGATTCTGTTCGCGCAACCCATAACCTAGGGAACCTACTACCGGGAAAAGGATAAAAAGTAGCCTAAATATTATTCCAGACTTTAATCTATCCTTGTATTAAATTTCTATAAGATACATTGAACAGTTAAAGCGTGATAACAAACAATTTTAGCGTTTATTAATATTAGAAGGACAGTTACCTAATCGTAATATTTTTTAACTACACCTAACTAAATGAAAGCAGTATTTCTAATATCTTCATTCCAGATTGAGCATAAATAAAAAAGAAAAGAAAAATAAAAATATTCGCACCGTTTTTTGGCGGGCATTCCAGACAGTGACAGATTAGGCTGCATGCAAATTCCCAAGACCGTAGGCGTGGTCCATACGATGACCGCTCACAAAAACTATATAAAATATGGTTTTTTAAAAACTGATTCTAAAATACTCAAGCTTAAGTATTTTATGTTTAATGATCATCAGGTTTGGAAGAATTGTAATAACAATAGAATTAAGGGATAGCGATTATGTTCATGCAAATATAGCTGTTGTGGATTATTAGATTGACAACATTACATATATTTAGTAAAAAATTATTTTCATTTACGTTCGCAAAATCCCCACGAATAACCCACCCACCGGAGCCGGAGGGAGAGGTTATGTCGAACTCGAACCGACTTAAACGCACGCCGTCTTTGGGTTATAGGGCAAGGCCGAAGATCAGGTTGTCAACGTACTTCGCACCCCGACCGACCCAGGGCCATCTGGACGTTCGCGCTCTAATGTACGTTCGGTTGAACAGATCTGGCTGAAATTTGCTACTGGGAAAGACAGGAAAAATCCATAGGTTAGGTACTTTTATCCCGGGAATAGGTTCCGTTCCGAGAATCATTCCAGGCGGTCGTGTCGCGGGCAAAAAAGCCAATTGAATTCAAAAATAGTTTTTCACATCGTATAAGAGTTTCAGATATTAGCGCATTGAAACAAACAGAGATTAGTAGTCTTAACATAGATTATAATAGTGTACAATAAATTTGTGTTAAATACATATTTGTCATTTTATATTTATCATCAAGAACCTAACCAACATTCTGATTTATCGAACATTACAGAACCCTTTACAGCAATAAAAAAACATTGGACCGTCTTCAAAATTAAACCCAAAACAACGAAACAACCAGCGAACTCATTATAATGTTTTTTCCATAGAAATATATTAATCATGCACTGCCACGCCCTCTGGCGGCTAAACACCAAATAATTTCTGCCAAAAATATTTTTCTGAGGGCACAGATAAAAAAGACAATAATTAATTTTACTCTGTGGCATTTTTCGAGTTTAATTTCTAGACAGGTGAAACTAGGTGTGTACAGAATAAAATATTGCTTTTATAATTTTTTTAGCTGTTTTTGGAGCATCTTAATTTTGATTTTCATCATAATGCTACTATAGTGGCTATTATAAATATGTAACGAGGCTGAAAGGCCAGCCGTTGGTGTATAGTTTGAAGTGAATTTAATTAAAAGTCTAATGGTCGTACCTAATTTTTATTGTTATAGCACATTAACTTGTTGTTAACTAACTGGTGGATATTTGGCCACAGATTATTAATCTCATTCTGTATTTTAGAAAAGTTTACTAAGTAGTTATACCTACTTACTTATAATTAGTACTTAATTACGTGCTTATATCTCAACACTAAGATTTAAAAAAATATGTTTTACTTGCCAGTTGTACAGTTCAACCAAAAATAGGTAAAGCTTGTAAGTTTGTTAGTTTGTAGGGATAATCCCTGAAATCTTTGTTAGTCTATTAAAATGTTAATTTTTTTTGGGTTTAACGTGCAATTGTTAGACGATGCAATTTTCTTTTTTAGATATCAAGGAAGCTGACCCCGGTTTAAAGTTAAACCCAAGTTTGTGGGGTTATAACCTTCGTGCCACGGCCGTCATCTTGAAAAAAAGGAGTTTGAATCAGATTTTTATGGTTTATTTGACTTTTGATTTTTAAGATCTGTGTACATAAAAAAATTGTTTCCATTTTTTGTAACAAATAAGATGATTTACAACTTTTATTAAACATCCCGGACCATTTTTTCTAGATTCTTAAATTTTCCTTCTTTTTATTCGCCATATTTGTTAGAGAACCTTATGATTATCGACCCATAGTATAAAATACAGAATATTATTTTTTCGGATTTCAATCGATTCGATTACCGGATGTGACTAGCGATTTTTCGTAAATCTTAGAATACAGATTAATTTCTTTTTAAAAATCAGGTAATGTTTCCTTAGAGTGAAATTTGTTATCACCAGTATTTGGTAACTTTTCCCCCAGGTACGGTTAAAAATTGCCACCCTGTTGTATCTATACTTTTTTATTTTTGGTTCTCAACAAAAGTTGTAGATAATCTTATTTGCAACCAAACATGTTAAGTATTTATTTCTTGTGAAAAACCATCCGGACCCCTTTTTCCAAGTTGGCTGCCGTGGCACATGAGTTACAACCCCACAAACTTGGATTAAACTTGAAACTGACCCCCACCTTGATATATAAAAAAAATTGCATCCTCTCACAAATACAACCCCAAATGTAACTTTTCAATGATTTTTGTAACTTTAACTTAATTTCTGAAACTTCGGAACCGATTTGTATGGAATTTAATACCTACATACCTACTGACCACAATTTGGTCAGAATAATCGATATCGACGAGGGTGTAACCGCGGGCACCAGCTAGTCAACAATAATAAGTCAAATGTTCCTATCCTATTTTTCAATAGATCCAATAGATTTATCTATTTAGTCCTGAGTTGAGTAGGTATCTGTTCTCTGTAAAGGCATTGGTAGGCCGTCAGGGCGAACGAGCACACACCGGCAGGCGATCGTACAGCGGGAAACTGTCGACTCACTGCTAGTGTGTGGTCGCAAAACTGACAACAGGCAATTGCCGGCAGGCCGAAATCGCTTTAGTGTGTGGGCGCTATCGGCTTAGGACTGCAGGCCGCCGGACATATCGGACTGTTAGTGAGTTAGTGAGTAAGGTGGAAGTTAATTGACTTCCACCTTAGAAATAATCCTAGAAAAGGGATCCACCATAGAATAAATAATAGTAACTACACCTCGCTGGGTTTTAATGTCTATCATAAAAAGCTAAGAAACATTGACAGAAGTGGTTTAATATTCTATACGTACACGTCAAATAAACACTCAACTAATTAACTAACAAATAATTACATTTACAAACCATCAAACTAAATTTATATAGATCAACTGTTAATGTCAACACTAAGGTCCAAACATAACAAGCAAAATTCAACCTTATCTCGTAATACTAAATGTGATAATAAGTTTTATATTGACCTTCTGTTGAAATATTTATTAAAAGTGAAGAAGGGTGCTGATAGGGTACACTTTGGCATTTATAATTTGATAGTAAACCTACCCCTAATGGGTAATGATGGGTGAGCACGGAAATGTCAACGTTGCAGTGAAGGACACCTGTTAGTTGGGTTTTTAGGGTTCAGCAACATAGTGTTAGGTACTCATGACTCATGGCGTGAGAAATGTTATTTTGTGAACTGTAGTGTCAGAATTGAAATTTCATACATACTTATTTTCACGCTAGTAAATCCTCGAAGGAGTAGGCAGAGCTGTTTTAACACCCACATTTCGCCCACTATGATTTCGGGACGAGCACTATGATTTACCGTCAAGTGGGCTGTATGCTTAATGTCGGATGGAGAACAACTCTATCCTTTAGTCCTGGACAAAAGCATTCGAAATCGGCGAGCTTGCATGAAATGTTTAGAGATAGTATAAAAATTATGTAAGCACAAAAGTAGACGAAAGATTCTTTTCACAGCCTATCCTGAAGGGAAAAAGTCGTGAGTATACATATAAATGTATTTGAATTCTGTAATGTACAAGTTTTATATTGACGTGGTTAAGAAATTCTTCCAGTCCAGCTTGTACTTATTAGGTGCTGCTGTGACTACTATGATGTTTGATAAGAAAGAAAGAGATAACAAATTTAGAAGGAGGAGGGAGAAAGGAGCGGGCAATACTGTGGACTTTCGTTACGAACCATAAAAAGTTATTCGGCTACTGTAGATGCTTATGTATTTAAAAAGGGATGCTTCTTTTCTCTATACAAGTCAGCCCAAGTGCTTAAAAAAGCTTGACTCTTTCGCTTACATATTTATTTAAGGTTAAGAAATGATGGTTCTGCAGAACCCGCCTAAAATTAAAGAAGTTCTTGACCTTGTTAGAGAACTGATCAATGACAATTTATGTGATTAACCGGCTTTCTTTACTATTCTGTACAATTCATTTTATTAAGACACTAATTGTGTCCCGCGGTTTGACCAGACATTCTCGTTTCTTTTCCCTATCACATATATAATGCAAAAATCCATTGATGTAATATTGTGCACTACGACCCAGAGACGGCGTGCGGTTTAGTCGGTTCGAGTCCGACATAAACTCCCCCTCCGGCTCCGGAGGGGTGGGTATCCGTGGGGATTTCCCGCACGTAAAAAAAAAAAAGATGTAATATTGTTATACAAAATCTTATACTAAATTGTCGGGCCTCAATATAACTAAAATTGAGCATTATTTTTAGACTTAATTAAAGTGGAAGCATCCTATAATTTTGTTCAAAAGTCCTATGCTCGCGACATCAATGGCTGTTTCTATTATAATAATAACAATAAAGTATATTTAATAAGAGGATTTGTATTGATACGTTAACTTTGAAGTAGAAATAAAACTACATAGTTGAAGATAATAAGCCGTAAGTCAAATAAATATGCCCACAAAACTGAGCTAATCAAACGAATTCCAAGAAAGAAGTTGACTTAATGAAATATATCTCGTAAAGATGATGATGAATGTAGATAACTCTAGAATACTCTAGATATCTATATCATCATCCGAGCGTCAGTTCCGGCCGGTCGTAGGTTTCCAAAACTTGTACTTTTGAGTCATTGTTACAGTTATCGCGAATACTTTTTTTCCGATTGCTTCTAAACCCTGCCTAGAACGTGTAGGCTCTAACTACTCTAAAGCCCGTTACTAGAACGACACTCAGTCCTGAATGTCGATTTATTTGCAGAGGACAGATTGTTTCGACAGATTTGACAATCATTCTAATATAATATTTAACTGACTAAGCAAACACTTTTATCGGTTCCCTAAAAATGATTCTTGTTCTTATTTTTTTTTTTTTGCATCAGTTATATAAGTACCGATGATTCTGCCAACCTCTAGGTGTAGAGTAACAGTCAAGTACAATGTATTAAAAAATTATAAATGTCAAGTGTACCAGAGCCACGTTAGCCACGCCAGTCAATTTGTTTCCGTGTGTCCGCCCACCACGAGATTCAGGTGGACGATCAGGACGTGTGGTTGGATTTTAGGAGGCCTAGAAATGATTACCTAAGTTGTTATAGTAACTTTTGGAGGCGCTGACAGCTGTCACACAATTTTAAAAGGCTGTCAACGTTCGACATTTTTTTTTTTACCTTTTGGCACTAGCAAGCTGTGAGCCAACGACAAAGTACATATTAAACCTAGTTATTGTAATACAAAAATTAGTATATTGTTTGTATTAATTAAATGATATGTACTTTTAATATAATTGTGATTAAACCAATTAATATTTTCTTATCTGAAAAATCAAGATTCAGAAGTCAGAACTGAGTGCCATTCTAAAATATAGTCCGTTCTCCTACACCAGTATTGTTATATGGCTTTTAACGAGCGACTAATATATATTTTAATGCCACTGAGGTAGCTGACAAGCACACTGTCCACCTAATGGAAAGTGGTTACCGTGGCCTATGGACGTGTGCAACACCAGTGCTGCCGATCCTGTAAACACAGAGAGTTTCTGTGCCGTCAGTGTAGAAGACAAAGTAGTAATAGCCTTCAGTCTTCCCACTGACAGAAATCTGTACCAAAAAGGTTCGTCAATCAAGAGTAGTTATGCCGGCATGGTAGAAAAACAGCTCGCTGTGACTATGGGTTTTCATTATAGAAATATTGAATATGAAGACTGACCGATGGGACATCGTGGGGAACAACTTTCAGAGTTCAAGAACTTCAATCAATAGTAGTTGTGTCGGTATGGTAGAAAAACCGCTCGCTGTGACTATGGGTTTTCATTATAGAAATATTGAATATGAAGACTGACCGATGGGACATCGTGGGGAACAACTTTCAGAGTTCAAGAACTTCAATCAATAGTAGTTGTGTCGGTATGCTAGAAAAACCGCTCGCTGTGACTATGGGTTTTCATTATAGAAATATTGAATATGAAGACTGACCGATGGGACATCGTGGGGAACAACTTTCAGAGTTCAAGAACTTCAATCAATAGTAGTTGTGTCGGTATGCTAGAAAAACCGCTCGCTGTGACTATGGGTTTTCATTATGAAAATATTAAATAATATGAAGACTGAATGATGGGACATCGTGGGAAACAACTTTCAGGGTTCAAGAACTAAATAAATGGGTACCATTTCATAAATCAATATTATCACTATTAATATTTTCTATAAATCTGTAATTTAAAACTAAAAAAAAAGTACTATAAACCATGAATTATGAATTTAAAAAAGCGAAAACACATCGTTCGGGGTACGTCGGCTGCGATCGTGAGACGTCGGAACGCATCGTCGTACGTCGGTCGGTGAGATCACATGGGTAAGCGATGGGGTGCGCACACGCAAATGTCGCGGCACGCACGTGTGTGGTGGAAGTATCTAGAGATGATTTATCCACTCGACTTACTATATTTTATTGATGTGTTTATGTACTACTCATATTGCGATCAATTTATAGACAGTACATAGGTACTTCAGCTACATTTTTATCTTTATTTGTACTTACTTAAATTTTATATTTATGAATAATTAAATCACGATATTTATGTGATCAATCTATATCAATTGTCTAGATTTTGAAATAGCAATCAATAGTATTTCGCTATGTTTACGAGTAATTGGAGCTATTTAGTTACTAGAACTTTAACGTGAAGTCTAACTGCCTTAAGATATTAATCTCGTAGTAAATTAAAGTATGTACAAACATAAGGTCACATATCAACCAATTCTGCTACTTACGTGAAAGTTTGTGCGGGAGTGTAGATGGACGGTTTTTTTTTTACCGTTTCACGCGTATCTATTTGAAAGTTAAGTACAGTAGTAAGTTACAGATAAACATAATGCCCTGAAAAGCATATGGGCTATTTATCGAAGGCCCAATCGCGAGTAACAGATAGCACATTATTATAAATAGTAGCTTTTGTATACCTACATACTTTCCTACTTATTAAATATATAATGTCAAGTAATTTCCACAGTAAAGATACCACTTTTAATTTATAGTATAGGTAAATTGCTATTAGGTCGGTATGTATGAACAAATACAAAATTATCTGCTCATTATCTTCTGTATTTCCTATATTAATTGTTATTAGGTAACGTACCTACATCTATAATAGCAAAATAAGTTAAAAAACATTAATAAAACTACATTACTATCACGAGCAATAATCTTTGTGAAACAATGCCAACTGTAGTCATACCAAGAAACTTACAAAACTTACTTTATTAACTTTTACGATCAAAATAAATATTAAAGTGAATTCAAATTCAAATTCAAATTCAAATTCAAATATATTTATTTCGTGAAGCATAGGTTACAGAGTAGATGTTATAAGTAATATTAGTCCCAGCTATGTTCCGCCAAAGGCATACAAAATATTAAATAAAATCATAAAATAGACAATCATGTGTAGAATCCAATAAGATAATTAGGTCAGATCATAATCGCATAAAACAACAAAAAAAATAAAAAACATAATGTCAGAATACAGATGTCAAGTAAAAAAAAAAAAAAATGAAAATGTCAAAATATTAAGCATGTCAATAGATACCTAAATATTATTTGAGTCACCGTAAGAAATAAAATTAAAATTGATCGTTTAGGTACTCATTCACAGAATAACATGTTTTGGTACATAGTAATTTAAAAAGTTTTTTTTTTTTTTTTTTTCTACAGGGTCATGTCTTCGAGAAAATCCTTAATACTATAGTAGCACTTCTCAGTCAACAATCTTTTGAGCGCCCACTTAAAACGATTGTTGTTCAAATTTTTTATATTTTTGGGAACTTTGTTATAGATTAATGGAGCCATGCATATTACACTTTTATGTAATAGGGCTGTCTTAGCAGGATGGACACATAGCCTGTTATTATCGCGACGATTACGCACGACTTTGTCCATTAATCTTGGAAACAGGTGTGGGTTATACCTGGTAAACAGTGCTACCTCTAGTATGTATATGCCGGGGAGTGTCAGAATATTGTGCTCTTTAAAAAATGGCACACAACTGTCAGTGCTCTCAATACCAAACATGGCACGGATGCAACGCTTTTGCATTTTGAAGACCATGTCATTGTTAGTTGCATTACCCCAAAAAATTACACCATATCGAAGTACTGACTCCACTAAACCATGGTATGCTGACAGTAAAGCTACTTTGTTAATAATAGGTGCAAGTTTATAGAGAGCGTAACATAAGCTACTAATTTTTTTACAAAGTATGTCAATGTGTTCCTTAAATTTTAACTTACTATCTAATGTCAACCCCAGAAACCGCGCAGTCATAGACTCTTCTATTTGCACCTGGTCATGCATCAGGTTCACATTTAATCGGTTCTGGTGCCTTTGTCCAAAATGCATTATATTTGTCTTTAATAAATTAATTTTTAAATTGTTATTATTCAACCATGAAACTATCGATGTCAGTGATTCGTTAATGTCAGAGTTATAATTATCAATGTCTTTACAAGGTATGGTTATGGTACTATCGTCAGCGAATAATGTCATATTGTGTATAGTGCATTTTGGTAAGTCATTGATATATATAATAAACAAAAGTGGCCCAAGGACGCTACCCTGAGGGACACCATATGATACATATTGGGCCTTGGAAGTATGCATTTCTTCTAACTGAGTATTATTATTCACTCTTGTAATAGCCGTCATTTGTTGACGGTTCTCTAGATAAGACTGAATCAAATTCTGAACATTTCCTCTTATTCCGTAAGTATCCAGTTTCTTTAAAAGTATTTTGTGGTCTACATAATCAAAAGCACTGGACATATCGCAGTATATAGCACAAACAGGTGTTTTTTTATCGACATTGGTAATAACATTTTTATAAAAGTCATAGATTGCCATGTTTATAGTTTTATTCTGACGAAACCCCTTTTGTTCATTACATAATAAGTTTTCTTTTTCAAAAAAAGTATTTATTGCATTATATAAAAAATTTTCAAATATCTTTGAGAATATTGGTAGCAAAGCAATAGGTCTATAACTATCCATTAACTGTGAGTCTCCCTTTTTATAGAGAGGCTTTATGATACTTATTTTGAGTGCTGCTGGAAATATACCCGTACTTATACATAAATTGATAATGTGGCTGAGGTGATAACATATATGTTCATTTACTGCTTTGATTATTTTAGTACAAATACCATCGTATCCCACGCTGTGAGTGTTTTTTAAGTTTTTTATTATTAGGAAAATTGTTAGCGGTGTACTGGGTGCAAGAAACATTGACTTTAGGGAAGATTGTATGAGAGATGTTACTTTCTTTCCAGCACCTTGAATGGGAGACACTTTTCCGATAAAGTAATTGTTGAAAGCATTAGCTATGTCTGAGGGCTGCGTTAAGATACTGTCATTACTAACTTTTATATTATTTATTTATTTATTATTTATTTTTAACGACTATAATAGCTGTCAAATGGCCCTTATCAGATGATACATAAAATTTATTACAGAGGAGGTATTGCGTGCTCTATATATATATCGAATGGGGTGTCTAATACTCGAACAACAATTGTCCTAATTAATGGTCAGTTAGGTATTGCTGTTTATTTGTTGGTTTGGGGTGTTTCGTGGGTATTTCGAGTGTGTTTGATGGTTGGTGATTATTTGTGTAATATTGATGGGTTTTATTTTTACCGACTTTAATGTAAGAAGGTGCTCGATTGCAATGATTTTTATTTTTCATTTGAGTAATAGTGTATCTGTTTCTTTGCTTACCGTTTCTTTTATTCAAGAAATTCTTTCTAAATATTTATTTATATTTTAATTACTTCTAATGCATTCCTGCACTATTCATCCAAATACGATGAATATTAGTAGATGTGCATAATTGAAAAGTTAGATTTATTCTTCATAATTCATGTTTGAGGCACCATCAAGATCTTTTGGACTTAAACCAAACTCCTTTGCAAACATTCCACCTGCGTTCGAAGCTTTGGCGCAGGCATTCTCTACGAATTATTTAGGTCAGGATATGACAGTCGCTTCCTTAGCAACCAAAATATAGGGAGGAGTCTTTTCCTTTCTATTACTCCTTCTCATTAATTAATAAATAAAATTATCGATTAAGATAGAAAAAAAGTGAATGCCCAGGTGGGACTCGAACCCACGATCTTTCCCTTACAGGGGGAATGCTCTGACCACTGAGCCACCGGGCCACACCTGAAGCTATCCAAATTCTCCTATACTACGCTACTATCTCCTATACTAGCTACTAGCTCCTACACACACACACACACACACACACACACACACACACACACACACACAGACACACACACACACACACACACACACACACACACACACACACACACACAAACACACACACACACACACACACTCACACACACAAACACACACACACACACACACACACACACACACACACACACACACACACACAAATAAAATTGCAAGAAAACTATTTGCACGAATTGAAGGGTACACTTAACGCTCTGGTGCAGCAGCTGCCCAATATGAGAGGGCCGGCCAGACTCTTGCAGGGAATTCTACGCAACAATCGGGTCCAGGGCCCTATATGGGTGCCCCATATGGGTGGATACTCTGTAGGCCAGATACGTGCTGTGCTACGGTGCTGCATGCCGTCAGGCCCATCATGGGGTACGATATCCTTCGACGCGGCGAGTGTCCTCGCCTAATCGCTACTGTAAATATGGAGGCGCAGGAGCGGGCACACGAACCCCAGCCAGGAGAAATCCGAGCCCTGAGGTCGCAGCTGCTTAGGGACATGGTAGCGGATTGGAAACTACGACTTGGGCAACGCCTGGGTAGGGTACGCCTTAATAGCGGTGCTACAATCCACACGCTCGCCGAATACCCGCCGTGGGACACTCCGAGGCGCCATTGGCGCTCAAATGAAGCAAATTTTTACAAAGAGTTTGTAACATTCACAGAAGTAAAATTAAATAAAATTATGTCATGATTACGTTTGAAATCACATCTATTGTTACCTAAATTAGTAATAGGTAATAGGTATGAAACAGTAATGTACATAAAAAAATCATCGTACATTAATGAAGCAATGAAAAGTTTTTGTGAACACAAGTTAATATTCTGCTCATATAAATTTCTTGTAATATCATAAAATATGGTCAAATGACATGTTTTTTATGGTCTCATAATTATTGTGATAGCTATTGAAAGCGATATTAAAGGCGATGGTTTATGATTATGAAAATTTATTATGATTAAAATTGAGTAATGATATGTAGGAAGCATTCAATGCAAATTGATTATGTGTGGAGACAGAAGGATAGAACTACAATGGTGGGATATTATATTGCATTTTTCCTTCCTATCCTGCAAATAGATGAGATCTAAAAAGCTGTATTGGTGATCTATACTCTTCATAGAGTGGCTGTAGTAAACTCGACTGCTGATACAGGCAAATATTTGTATCCATGACTCAGTATTTGCATTGGCCTGGGTACTTCCGGGCTTCAGCAGTTCTTCTTTGGCTGTCGAATCGACTGCATTTTTACTCTCAAATTCTATTGTCCAAGTGTGCTGCTACCTGGATTGCGTTCATGGAGGCGCTCATAAGTTCCTCCGATGTACAAGTAGATGGGTATGTAGCAAACCTTAGCAGGAGGTCTGGGGAAGTCCCTCCGCTCTACAGAATACCACGGACATAATAACCTCGTGTTGTGTTACCGGCGGTGACTAGGGTAGCCAGAGCTCATAAGTTCCTCCGATGTACAAGTAGATGGGTATGTAGCAAACCTTAGCAGGAGGTCTGGGGAAGTCCCTCCGCTCTACAGAATACCACGGACATAATAACCTCGTGTTGTGTTACCGGCGGTGACTAGGGTAGCCAGAGCTCACTGGAGAGTTTTTGTGCTGTCAGTGGGAAGACCAAAGCCTATTCCTTCTTTGTCTTCTACACTGACAGCACAGAAACTCTCCATGTTTACAGTGTCGGCAGCACGAGTGTGACTCCCCTGGTGTTGCACACGTCCATAGGCCACGGTAATCACTGCCCAACAGGTGGACCGTGTGTTTGTCTGTCACCTCATTGGTATTAAAAAAAACCACCTAGACCGATTTTCCCTGCTACGGCCGACTTGTATTTGTTTAAACAAATGTTATTATCGTTTTTGATATGAAACACAGTTAATCTCAACTCTTTAATAGACCAAGACTGTTATAAATACGTTACAAATATATTATCTTATATTTTACAGAAGCTACACTCACCTCGCATTATCGAAGCGAGCACCTACACATCCATTAGGCGCACCGCGGTCGTTCATACGACCAATCAATCACCATTGGTCACAGTCTCTGTGTGCGCCGGCCCTAACGACGTACAGACGGACGGACGTACTCCAAGGGATACAAGAACAATTAACGAATATACTCAAAAACTGTAGTAGGAAAATTAAAAGTACAAATTAAAAGTTTGTACAATATTGATTGATTCGACATCCAATTGATTGGTACTCGCTTGAGTAGATTTTTTTAGTGGTAATGTTATCAGAATTCTGTTGCATGTTAATCAAATACATGTTGGGTAGTTTTATCTTGAGATATGCTTTATTAAAATAGACCGATAACCAGATTTAATTTAATCTATTTTTTTACCGACTTCAGTTAAGAGGTCTGGAAGCTCAGTGTTAAGAGCATTGCCCCTGTAAAGCAAAGATCGCGGGTTCCAACCCCGCCTGAACCAATTCAATATTTTTTTCTTTTTTTTAATCGATAAGAAATACTCTGTTTTACTTCAGGGTCATCTTAAAGTTGTTACTGATTGCTTCTGAGGTATTCACCTCGGAGTTTGAAGTCCTCCTGCTGCTTCTTTCTCTCGCTCTGTTTTTGGCTTCTCTGAGACTCATCTCTGGGACTCATCTCTGAGACTCATCTCTGAGACTCATCTCTGAGACTCATCTCTGAGACTCAGACTCATCTCTGAGACTCAGACTCATCTCTGAGACTCAGACTCATCTCTGAGACTCAGACTCATCTCTGAGACTCATCTGAGAGTCATAACTCATAACTCATAACTCATTTATTCATAAGGATAATCATTACACGTCATATATCATATTACAGTAAGTTTGGCACTCAACTTTCTATTCTCAACAGTTAATACTTCTACAAAAAGGAGAACGAAGAAATAAAAAAGAAAAATTGCAAGAATGTCAACAATGTAGCATGCCAGATTACAATGCAGTCAATATTATGTCAATAGTTCAATTACAAAAATGTCAAGTTCTAATAGTAGTCAAATTTTACATAGTCAAAGCAAGATATTTTATATCATTTCAATAATAATAACAACTAATTAACATTCATTTTTAGCGTTTAGATTTACTAACATTACAGATACAATTTACCAACATATATAATTATTTCACTGTTATTAGTTCGTCGAATGAGTAGAATGCTTGCCCGCATAGCCATCGCTTCAGTCGAAGTTTGAAGGAACTAATACTAGGAGCTGAAGTCACATTAGGTGGCAACTTGTTATACACTAACGGCCCCATGACATGAGTCGTCTTTTCAGATTTGGCCAGTGACCTGGGTATCGCTTTCAGTTTTTCGCGATCCCGTGTGTGATATGAATGTACATCGCCCCGCTTCTCAAACTGCCCAAGGTTCGTTCTCACGTGTATCGCTACCTGGTATATTACTATCGAGGGCAGGGTTAGTATACCTAGCTGTGTGAAATATGGTCTAGCTGAATAGTCCTGCGGTAATCCTACTATAGCTCGCACGGCTCGCTTCTGCATTCGGAACGCGCGCTCCCAGTCAGCAGCGCGTCCCCATAGCTCTGCACCATACTGGAGCAGAGAATGTACCGTGGCGAAGTAGCACGTTCTTACCTCAGTACTAGGTACCACCCTAGCAATTCGTCTGAGGGCAAAGCATGCGCTCCCCATCTTATTACTTACCTTGTCAATGTGGTCCTCCCACTTTAGACACCTGTCGATCTCGAACCCGAGGAATGTTACGGTCTCGACTTGTGCGAGGCTTAACCCATCCGCAGTAACCACTAGTGGCTTCATAGGTCGACCTGACAAATCAAAATTTATGAAGTTTGTTTTTGTCAGGTTGAGCACTAGGCCGTTCCCACTAAACCAATGAAACAGCTGATTGGCGGTGTTATTCAGTTTTTGCTGTAAACTATTTATTGAGCCGGCTGTAACTATCACAGCTACATCGTCTGCATACATAAATACGTCAGCGTCCTTAACATAGCTCGGCAAATCGTTCAGGAGCAATGAGAACAGGATATTAGAGACAGACGATCCTTGAGCTACCCCCATCTCAGATTTCACCGGGTCAGACTGTACTGTACCTCCGCATGCAACTACGACTTGTGATCGTTAATCAGTAGATGAATTGATTTGCAGGTATAGGTTGGCTTCATATTGAAGATCTTGATGAGGATTTTTTATAAAGCGCCGAGTCTAATTTAATCGACCCGAGGATTCTAATAAGGAAGTGGATAAGCTAATCCAGTTTGAGAGCAGTTTATTCCTCAATTACATGTTTTACATACATTTCTTCTTCTTACTTTGGCAAAGCGACTGATCGACGCTACGTGTGACCAGAATGCTGATTATTATGTATATATATAATGCTGTCAGATATTTAGTTCAGTCTGTTTTAGTTTTTAGTTTTAAATGCAATTAAGTATTATTTATTGTACATATTTTAAATAATTTATTTAAAAAACTTACTAGATGTGTAAAATTTACCAAAATTTATTGTGTAATTGTTTTGTTTTGCTGACAGCAATCGATCGAAACCGGTACTTTTCCATCTTAAGGCGAAGCTACGGTAATAATGTGTGAAGTCGGAAAGAGATTATGCTAACATAAAATTTATATGGTTTAACTTATTATAAACATAGAAGTTTCTGAATCACTAAAGACGGATGCTACTAATGAGGGATACTTAGATATTTTAATTCTTAATAATTACTAAGGAGAGGAACAGGAAGCACATATTCATCATGATTAAAATATCTAAGTAGCTGGTGTTCATTCAATAGTATAAAACAAAATCCGTGCTCCCCGTCTGTATTTTTAAATCTTCTAAATTAAGTAACGAATTTTGTTACTTACATTATTCCTGAGTTTTTTTTTCTGTATGGCTTATAATTAAAGTATGAAGAATAAAATTCACAAAAAAATATTGAAGAAATCAATGGTTAACGAAAAGATTTTTCTTGTTTACGCTGACTAAATTGTATGAGAAACTAGCTATGGTCCGTAGCTTTCATGCTTAGGGTCATGATGTCCTGCTTTTACCTACTATCTACTTATCCTATTAAAATATTATGTACTAGCTACTGCCCGCGGCCTCGCCCGCGTGGATGTCGATTATCGCTTAGTATTAAGCATTATATTCGCCTCTCTACTCAAGTTTGGCCTCGACTATTTTTACATTAATGATCACTGCTTCGCTCCCTTGAGTAGTAGCGTAATGATATATAGCTAATGTTTTATTCTGATGTATAAGCTATATTATTGTAAAGTTTCATTCAAATCCATTTAGTAGTTTTTACGTGAAAGCGTAACAAATGGGTGGATGAGACCCATACTTACAAACTTTCGCATTTATATTATTAATAGGATTTCAATGCGAATGGAATGGAATAACTTCACTTGCACTTTTTTTTTATCGTGCTGGATATCCCCACGGATACCTCCCCCGCTGGAGCCGGATAAGGAGATTATGTCGGACTCAAACTGACTAAACCGCACTTGTACCTCGTAGGTTCACAGAAATCTTGCGGACGGACCGGTGGGTAGCAACTAGTATACCTACCTACTTATAATAAAACTTTACTGTATGTTAAACTTTGCTGGGGTGGGTCTTCTAGTACTAAAACAAACCTCTGTTTAACAAAGGCTTCTAAGACAAGCCGACCTTTCCACTTTTGCCACTAAAATCTATGCTGATTAACGAAAATTATTAGTTGTAATTGTTGAGGAAGTGTTTGAAATGTTGTAAAGTATAGAATAGTATTCTCTGGGTGGCCTAATGATTATTTACTTATAATTTACTGTATCTCTTATGCCTAAACGTCAGTGTACTGCAAACAAAGATGTGATTTCGCGGAAGATCTTCTTATGTCGAGATGTCGAGATCTTTTACATTCATCATCATTCGAATTCCAATCTACGAATGACGTTTGTGACATGCGTTAACGACTGTCATATACGTCAAATCTCATACATTCGTTATTCTATTCCATCAAACGTCCGCCAACGAATTGCCACTTGTCTCGATGGGCTGGTTGCATTTGCACTTTGTAGCTCCCTTTTCCTACACTACTTCTTTTCTGATGGATTCTGTATATATAGTTTATCTTGGTTTTTAGGCGAGAGACTACAGTCTGAGCCTCCAAACTCCCTTAATCCCGGCGCCAGAGCCTCGTCCATCAATCAACCTTTGTGTGAACAGGCGGAGCCACATACAGTCCATTTAGTAAAATGTGCTACATACATAAATGTAATCACGTCTGTAAATCTCTAGATTGGTTGATCGAAGTACGCCAACTCTGATTTTCGATCTCACTTAATAAGAAGCGATGTATGTTTCCTGTGGGATACAGAATAGGCCTTTCCATAGCTATATTTGAACTGTGCTAACGCTATACAAATTGGATTCATTTCGTTTATACATATCGATGAAAACCAGCCTTTAGAAACAGACCCTTCTAGTCTGTTTCTAAAAGATGGTTTCTTCGACAATAATAACAAAAATACGAGTGAATATAAAGACAAAAAACTAAACAAACCCAATTCAGCGGCAAACATTCAGTTCGCTTCTCTATCGCCACCAAACTGGCAAGTCGCTATCGAGCGTGCAATCAGGGCAAAATTTACTCGGCAAACTCTAACCACCAAGGTAAGCACCGTCCCATCTCGCGTCGCACATAAAGGAAAATTGGAATTTGTACGGTAGGGGCAAAATGAGACGAAATGGGGCAAAGCGTGCGAGTCGGCAGAGACACAACGCGCTCGTTCGCACGGTTGAATCAACTACCGACCACGGAATCGTAATTGGAACCGTTGTGTTTGCTCTGATCCGAGTCTATTATCTCGCGGGATTGCCAAATACTCTATGTATACCTGAATACGTGATTTTGCTGAATTAACGAAATTATCTTTTGTGTATTGTGTGAAATACTGTTGTGTTTCAGGTCCGGCTGGCTGTGAAAATATGAATTGCTTTTTACGTGTTTCTGTTGAAAGCATTGTTCATATTGTATGTATGTGTGTATTTTGTAAGTTGACTGAATTACGAACAAATCTTTAGTCACTTTTCTCATTCCTTGTAGCCACAGAAATATATATTAGAATAGAACGACCATACGCAGTATTCACTTTCACGTCGTGCGTTGCGACTTTTTCACTATAAATAAATACTCACGAAACATAAGAGATACCTTTACTATTAACTATTCTGTGCTTTATTTTCATTATATAGTTGGAAATAAACTAATATGGCATATTCACGGTATTTTTAACGATGTTATTACAAGTTAGTCTTAACCGTACTGAGTAAGCGTTGGGAAGTTCCTGTCTCATAGGACAGGAATTGACTAAAAAATTGCCACGCTTTTCCAGCTCAACGGGCATGTTCTATCCTAATATATTATATTTCTGTGTTTGTAGCCCTCGCCTTAGAACGGGAACACTCCTTTCTTTTGTAGTTGCGACTCATCCGTTTCGACTTTCCTTTGCCTATGAGTCTAGATCATTTAGGTAGTCCAGAAATTGAAATACTCAAAAATATTCACAAAACATTGACATCTATAGTTTAGTACAACTTAAAACCAAGTCTTTTGTAAAGCAGAAATACGGCCTTATGACAATCAGACAGACAGACGGACAGGAGAGTCGTAATAGTAGGGTACCGTTTTGCCTTTTGGGTACGGAATCCTAAAAAGGACCGCACTATGTAATCGTAGGTATACCTGAGATAAAACCTTTTGTAAATTCTCAATAAAACTATTTCCTTGAAAAGTGGGCCTAGAACGATCGAACAAGGGCTTGTATACATAAACACGATATAACATCACGTAGTGCTGGACAAGGTATTATTGTATACGACATCTTATCGAGGAAAGCTGTGACAAACAACGTAAAAATCATATTGCAAGAACTTCGACACACGGCAATGGAGTTAGGACACGACGGTATTTCCGTTCAAATGAGCAGTCCGACTGGGGAAGTACCTCCGCTCTACAGAATACTGCGGCCATGCATTATAACCTCATGTTGAGTTCCTGGCGGTGAATAGGGTAGCCAGAGCTCACTGGAGAGTTTTTGTGCTGTCAGTGGAAAACCAAAGGATATTCCTGTTTTGTCTTCTACACTGACGGCACAAAATCTCTCTGTGTTTACAGGGTCGGCAGCACGAGTGTGACTTCCCCAGTGTTGCACACGTCCATAGGCCACGGTAACCACTTTACATCAGGTGGGCCGTGTACTTGTCTGCTACCTTAGTTGTATAAAAGAAAATGACAAATATATAGTGTCTTAGGCAAGTAATATACTTAATCAATTTAAATTGAAAAAAGTGTAGGTATGCTCAAGGCGGTACTTGCACCCGCGACCCGTCACTAACAGGGGGAATGTTCTGACCAATGAGCTAGATGAACCACTTCTCGAGAATTATCTTTGGGGCGGTGGTCGATTATAAATCAATTTGAATAGTAAGCATACTTATTTCTTTATAATTTCATTGAATAAAAAACAATATATAATCTTTAAAAATGGGCTTAGGTACTTACTAGGTATTCTTCTCCTACTAGTAGTTTAAGGAGACGTACGTAGAACACAGCACATGGCACGTTGCGATGTCGTATCTTTTTGTGTTGCCCGCCGTAAATTTCCACGAGACGACGTTCCACCAGACACGTCATATCGTGTTAATGTGTAAGAGCCCTAAGATTTATTATTGGTAGTTCGGAGTTACTTCGGGGTTCATAAAATTTCGATAACATTTTACTATCCTTCACCTATTGTTTATATACCTAGGGACACATATCTTGGACTTAATCGCGAGAGAAACGAGGCCCTTGCACGCGCGGATTGTTTTTTGATATGCTTGGTGAATTTGAGCTCATCCACCGTCTTAGCTTCCCATGTTATACTCAAAAGGCACCCAAGATAGGTCCAAAATAGATATCCCGAGATATACTGAGGATAGCCTGCAACGTTCGTCTCTAGTATACTTGCTTCCAGAAATTATAGGTACAAAATTCAAATATCTACATTTTCTGCCATTTTTTTCTTCAGACAAGTACCTACCATATATAAACTTACATCTTTGAAGTCAGTCAAACAGAAAAGTCAACAGGCATAAGGCATAATTAGAGCAAAATATCGTTTGTACCTAAGACTGGAATGATCGGGTGTGGATTCATATATTTACACCAATAAAGCTCCGGAGCAGTATATACAGAGAGCGTGGATTATGCTTTGAATATGACTTTATGCTTTTATTGTATGATTAACGCCTTATATCCTCTAAGAATGTCAAATCAGCTAGGCATGTTTTTGGTTCCGTGCCAAACGAGTCTGGTACCATAAGTTCCTTGCGTTTTGAAGATAGAGAGATATATTATATGGCTTTTATACAAGAATTGTGTAGAATAAGCACTGCTCGAGCAACTCAGGATCGCTTACTTGAACTAATAGCTTGTATACTCGTCTTTAAATCTGGTTCAACACTTCCCTAAATTTTTTCCCTAAATTCATTAGTAAGTCGGTATATCTATGACTAACGATCTTCTGACGCAAGCTTTTCTCATAGGAGGGTCAAACCGAGGTAGATAACTCGTCAGAGGTTGCTCAACGACCTGAGTGCAGGCCTGGCTGAAGCTCCCTTTTCAGGACAAGATGGGGACACTGTGGCTACCCGGAGGGCTTATCCCGGAGTCCTAAGATGGGCCCATGTTCAACCTGAGTGAGAGAAAAACCGTATTGGGGCTCCCTTAACACGTTTACACGTAGAGGATTGGCACGAACGGGTAGTTCAGAACTAACGTGTAAATCGATTAAGATAGGAAAAAGTGAATGCTCAGGTGGGACTGGAACCCACGATCTTTCGCTTCATCGAGTATATATAAAAGATATTTTCGCGAAATGTCGACTTGGGGTATTATACGAAGGCCATTATACAGATCATATATTTGTACCGTCAACACCCATGTTTATGGAAAGTAAAAAGCGCTGAGTATGGAAATAGAAATATGCGTAATATGTCTACCAGCTAATTGAGCTGTGTAGACATCTCGGTATACCGAATTTAACATGTATGACAAAACTACCACATAGGATTCCATTCAAACAACACAGGAATATGAAAGATCTGCCGCTCCAAGACCGTGGTCATAATTTTATCGTAATATATCACTACTGTTCAATCCAGTCCAAACCGACAGATCGAACCGCGGCGGTTTGGAACGCGGTCCCGGTACGCGGTCCAAAACTGTACGTGTAAACGGCGCTATTCGGTTCTAGTCCGATTTAGCCAGCCCCGTCGGCCGACTGAGGATTTCCGACGTAAAAAAAAGGGCAGGGGGTCAAATGGCAGTCGTTTTTGATACAGAGAATTTATCCAAATTATGGAAAGGAGCAAGTATTTTCATCACTATTGTACCATTATAGTCACTTCAGAAATATCGTAGGTACAAAGGTGAAAAACAAATAAAAAAATATAATATTTTCGAATAGATTTTATTCTTACAGACAATTCCATTATATTCTTGTTTATGTACTAAATAGTGATAGACAACAGCATGTACCAAATATTAACACTTACATCAATGTACATACCTACATACTTATATAAATAATCCTGTTTAATACACCGCCTCAATGTGATAACTGCCGCGAATGTTACTCTTATAGAATAAATATACAATACCACAAGAAGCTTGTTACTTGTATTTGTTTTTGACTCTTTTTATTTTAATTTAACTTTTTATACTATTTTATTTTATTTTAACTTTTTAATTTTGATGGCAGATGGCAGACATTTTTTTTCTTTAATTTTTTTGAAAATTCAGAAACACCCGTTGTGTTCTATTGATAGATTTTCAGCTTGTAGAGGTTCCAAGCAAAATAATTTATTGATAGTAACTTAATTTTCCTTTCAAGCTAAAGCAAAATATTCATCATTGGTATTTATCGAATAGATTGTATTCAAATGTTTATTTTTTTAAGAATATCTAAAGGTAGCTTTCATGGGAAGGCACCCTTAGTTGTAAAGTAAATATTTATACTTTAAATCCGTTTAACAATTTTTACATGCTTATTTATCAGCCCCACTTCCCAATGTCGCTGGGTGCGTTAATTGACACACCACAATGTAAACAAACTTCAATTAACTTCATAAAGTAATTTAGAATATGTGCTGTCTATACATATTCAATATTGATAAGACAATATCCGTGACAGCAAACACATTGACAGCGGTTTTTATTACTTAAACGACGATGTTCCCTTAAATGTATGGAAATTCATTTCGAAAAATATTTGTGAATGATATTTACAATGTGTAAAAAAGCTACTTTATGTCGAAATCTTTGAATTTACAAAATTAGTATATCATGAATTTTATGATAATGTCGAAACGAATTTAGTCACCAATATAATTTTACGTCTCCATTTTCCTGCATCCAAAATCCATTTTTATATAATAATGTATTTAATAATCATGGTAAAAATATGCATATTACATAAAAAATACAGAATTTGTTAATAATTTACAAGTAAAATTATATAATATAATGACCATTATATAAAAATATCGTTTACAGTGCAACAATTGCCTTCATCGAATTGTAAACAACAAATGCCACCAAAGTAAACAAAATTGGGCGACAAAATTATTTTCTTCATACGAATAACTGTTGAATGTGATTTCTATTATGATTTGTTTACCTTACTTAAAAGACATGATGGTTTTGTAAAACGCCGCAAATTTCATTGTTGATCTTGTTCTTGAGATTAATTTTACTGAACTGTTGACACATTTGTAAATGCGTATCCTGTGTTTATATAAAAGCGTCAAAATTTCTCAATAAAGTAGATTTCTTTAAATGAATAAGTGAAGCATATTGAAAAAATATAACAGTTAGCTAAAATTACAACGATACTTTAAATACCTAATTAAGTACAAGTAACTAAGACAATATACTTAATATATACAAATTAAATATTTACAATTATGTCTGTCTCTGTTTATTCGAACAGATTGTACTTAATGTAGGGGTAAGATTAATAATAATACAAAAAAAATGCTTCGGACTGTGTCTATCTTAGTATAGGAACCAAAATTATTCTTATATAAATTATGTTTAGTAAACCCATTGTAAATAAATTATTCTTTCTATTTTACTTAATAAATTATCTATTACAATAGCTATCTGTACATATATTCTAATTATTCACAGTGCCACAGCTTATACACAATTTTATTTCATAAATATATCAAATAAATGTAAACTAAAAGAATATAAAAGCAAAGAATTCATTAACAAATTAGCAACCGTAATTTACAATACTAATTGTAGTTTTTCCAGGTTGTGTGAAGTGTGTGTTATAGAGATTTTTCTACAAATATGTAAATAAACAGCCGACTGGACATTTAAAACAAAAAAACTATAAGTTTTTTTCCTCTTCGATATAATTTGAATATTGCAGAAAATATCTCTAAATTTTTTTTCTGTCCTCCTCTAGAATCGGATACAGGTGTTCTTGTCCCCTCTTTGGAGAAAAAAAAACCTTTAGCGGCAAATCTAATAAAATGTGTTCATTTTCAACTATAGGGTAGTCTCCTCGATTCTTGTAATTTTGAGTGAGCGTAAAACCTATCATGCCACTAGTTCAGTTGTACACACTTTTAAGTGAGAAAACATAATATTTTATAAAGCCTATAAGATTGTTAATAATATCATATTCAACAATAACAACCTTACATCTCCGTACAAACTCAAAAGTATCAACAATTGTACTAGTGCCAATAACAGAACATTTTACTGAATCCAAAAAAAACTACAAACAGTACCAACATTACAGACACAAAATATTGCCAACATCAAGATAAAAACACAAGCTAATAAGCGGTAAATCAAACACTATATCTGAACTAAAATCACAAACCACTGTATGTTCTTCTTGTCACAGTAAACACTGTTTAAGTCCACTAAAAGCCCGTCGAGCCGCATCAGTCGTGGTAGTCACGCGGCTCCGGCTTGAGCTACCAAACCAGACCCTCAGGGTGCAAAGGAGGTGGACCGTCCCCGAAGGTGAACTCTGGCGATGATGGCCGGGGTAGGACGAGGTGTTCCGGCGGAGGGAATTGATCGGGAAACTCCCCTCCTGGAAGAGTCTCCATGCCCCCTGCGAAACGACCTGCTCCCGTTAATAATTATCTGGTATATACATAGATAGATGATTAGATAGATGCGTCTTATTGCACACTAAACATGCGATTCATACAAAGGACAGTATAAGATCATGAGTTATAAAATGGACGGCTTTAACGCGGTCTGCGATTTCTTCCAATTTCTCCCAGACAACCAGTAAATGAACTATGGGTACGCTAGTACTATTATCTATTCTGTGCTATGAGTAGTTTGTAGCGTACTCGTATACTAAATTATTACTATGTACTTAAAATTTGTATCGTATTTATATAACAAAAAATAGGTGATATTTCTTTTTTAATAGTTATCTAAATTCAAACTGAAGGAAACGTTTTCCAGTATACCAAAAATATGATATTAGTAGCTTTTGTCCGCGGCTCCGCCCGCGTGGATGTCGGTTATATTAGTTATCGTTATAAATTGTAGCCTATGTCTTATTAAAAAGTTTCATTCAAATCCATTCAGTTGTTTTATGTGAAACAGTAACGAACATCCATCCATACATACTTGCAGACTGTCGCGTTTATAATATTAGCAGGAAGTATAGCTACAGTTGGCTATAAAGAACTCGGCTAAACAGTGTAGGTACTATATATACCTTCACTACTAATATACTCATGTAAAGACTATATATACGCCTTTACCTGTCATGGGCTCTTTCATGCGATCGAGCAATCTTTTCTAAAGAAAGAAAGTCAGATCATAAAGTTAAACCACACATATCTATCACAGTATACCGTGTTTTTACATTTTATGTCACCATTAGGTATCTGTGAAAATGACTACTTCTGTAATAGTTGCATAAAAACAACTGCATCTATTAGCTTAAATGAATGTGTATCGTGCTAAAACGGCATATTTCTATACGTGGTCAGTAGCAGTTCTTTTACGCATACAACTATTTCAATGCCAAGCTCGATTTCAAATTTTCTTTATAGGGGACTGGCGTGTTCGTGCTATAATTTGCGAGTCAGGGCCAAGTTCAAAATAATAGACATTTTAAACGAAACACGAGCTTTATTACAAGTGTTTCTTACCTTCTCACAAGGTTTAGTACCCATGTAATATCTATTACGTATAATTAGTTTGTATATATTCTTACTTTATGTTTGTCTCAACAGAAACATGACGACTATGGAATAACAGTCTTATTTCATTTTCTGGGACAGATATTCAAGCCCAAACTTCAAGAATATCAAAACATATGAACGGTAAAGTGAATATATAAATACATAGGTGCCCCTCTAGACAAGTGGCAATTCGCTAACAGGCGTTTGATGGAATAGAATGACGAATGTATAGGGTTTGACGTATTTGACATGCGTTAACGACTGTTATTTACGTCAAATCCCATACATTTGTCATTCTTTTCCACCGAACGCCGGCTAGCGAATTGCCACTTGTCTAGAGGGGCGCAATGCAAATATAAAAACACAAATACAATATTTGGATTGAGCGGGACTCGAACCCATAAATTATTAGCAGTCATATCCATACCGATTACTGTGGCGTATATACTAGGCTCTACCAGTATCAACGTCACAGAAATCGGTATCGTTTATTATTTCTAAGTGTAGTAGCGATTTCTCTGAAAAATAATATAACTAACCATTTAATTACAAGTGTAGATACTTAGCTGTAGTCCCACGATCTGTACTTACAAAAAGAATACCAACCTGGCTGGTTAAACGGCATCGCAGGCGGCGGGTGGAAGAAGGGCGCATCATGGTGGAACGGCGGGCCATAGCCAAATTCGAACTTGCCATCTGCTGTCGCGAAATAGGGAAACCCCGGCGGTCCTTCATCCAGGCCTCCCGGTGAGAGGTTCATTGGGAAGCCTCTCATCTTGCGCGAGGACCCGAAAAACGGGCCTCGGCCCATTGAAGTCAGCTGCTTGAGGCGACGTTCTTTTGATCTCTTGTTTTGGAACCAAACCTGTTGGAAGAAGATATTTTTGCTTTAAAAAAAGTTGTTAATTTGAATTAAATTTTTAAGCATAATATGGGCGGAGTAGTCAAAAATCTGTTTTAAAATGACTGAAAAATCATTCATTGGTTCCCATAGTTCGTAAGACTGTTGGTAGACGCTCCACTATCGCCCCAAAGACAGATATAGAAGGAGAAATTTGAATTGCTGAGGGCGAGGTCTGGTAGCTTAGTGGTCAAAGCATTGCCCTTGTAAGGCAAAGATCGCGGGTTCAAACCCCGCCTAGATCGATTCAATTTTTTCTCTTTATTCGATTTAAAAGTTGTTCAGTTACGAATTATCTGTTCTTCTTCATGGTGGGGACTTTACAAATATCTTAATCGTAAAGCTAAAATAACAGTCCAGATTGGTCAAGAAAGGCAAAAATTTTAGTGTTCCGTGTCCCGTATCTAAAAGTACAACCTTACCACATTTTGTGGTTACTGCATATTTGTCTTTCTTGGTTACAAGCTCCTTACATGCTCTTTTAACGCGATTGCTAAGAACGGTTATGTTTTTACATTGTAGAAAGTCATGACACACTCCTTACATTGTTCGTTTTCAAGATATTTATAAGATGTTTTTTAAAAGATAGGCAAATTTAACCCGACCCGAACACCACACAATAACTGCATTCTATTTATTTGTCTAAATTCGAAAAATTGCCTACACAAATTTGAAATACCATCATCCAAATTACTCCCCAATAAAACAGATAGAGCTTGACCATTCGTGAATGGAATGTACAAAAAACTATGCCAAATTAAAAGGTAGGTATAATGAAACGCAAAAAAATTAATTGATACATCTTCTGCAATTAACTAATCGTTTAGTACACTGATTAGTAGCTAAGCAATCAACCGTCAAGGCCTAATTGACTAACAATTAAGTATTCTCATAGTTCATTCACTTCGAAATTCAAAAATTTAAGAATCAAAACTAGTGATGTAGTTCACGGTGAGTTACCGCGCATCGCGTGCGCGGGCGGCTCTAATCCCTAACTTGTGTAACGGCTGAATCGCGCGTCAGGGCGATTACGTCTCGTGTATGTTGGCCATTATATTTGCTACGCATTCAGGTGGGTGCTGCGTCTAAATATCACGAGCTATTGACACGGTTTCGAACATGAAGGTCGAAGAATGACCCTTGAAAGTGCAGTATCTGACGAGATAAGTGAAGGGTAGACGTCGATATACTTAAGTTAATAGCACATAAATGAATGCTAAACTATAGTTAATCTGTTGTTGTATGTGGAGACTTAGCGGTAAACCACTTGCTACGATTGCGAACACCCTTAGAAGTGTAGTATGTCTCAGAATATTAATATGTCAAAACCCATAAGCCAGCTGAATTTCCTCTTTACCTACCTACCGCACCATAGATAATGTTTCTAGAAAGTGAACTTTATTTCACTTTCCAAGGAAGTCTGCAAAGTCAGTTCACCGTCTGAATTAATTACCCTTAAGTCACGCACGTTCTGTTTCGTTCACTCATTAGCTAACTAGTTAACTCGATTCGTTCACTCATTCATTCGCGGGAACAATTAAGTGGTGATTAAAAAGACGATTTGTTTGTACAGTAATCAGTGTATTTAACATTGATTTGCATAGTTATATAACTAATGGCAGTTCGATGTTTTGGTCGCGAATTGAGCACTTTGAAGCATACTGTATCTACTAGTGTACCGTAATTATTAAATTATTACTTCACATCAGTGCTTGACCTATAGATAGTTCTTATAGAAAGAGGACGTTACTATGTTGCCCCTATAGGCGTCACACAGACCACCTATTTCACATTTAGTGAACATAATAAAATAGACAGTATGCTTGCTATTGGAGAGAGCACAACCCTATGCCTTAGTCACTTTGTACGACACCCACGGGAAAGTAATGTGGATTACCTTTTTACTCTACATAGTCGAGAACCTCTAATAAAGAAACCTACGACCCATAAACAACCATAAAAGTTATTAAAATGTAAGTGAAACTCTTCAAAACGTGCTCTTCATAATCTATACACATTTGCGTAATATAACATATTGGATTTACGATAAAAACACGACAGCGAAACAAGAGCACCGTTGTTAAAGCTCACGCTAGCCCCGCAGCGCGCGCGCAAGCTTTGATCTCACCGCTCCAGCGCCCACGCACGCCATTAGCACAGAAATCACATTCACAACCAAACTTTGACAGTTGATCTAATTATTTCACATCAACTTTATTGATTAATGAACCAATTTTTAGTTTTGATGTGTCTATTAATAACACAATTTGCATAAGGTTTATAATATTTTTGATCGTAAATTATTTTTTATATTTCGTTAATATAGAATAAAAATTAGGCCAGTCGTTTAGTTTTTAATGTTTTGTAATATAAAGATATACCTACATAGATACATAGAAATATATATATATATATTGGTTGAAACCCAGTTGCACTGCTGTAATTAGGCCTTTGAATCCATTCAATGCATCAAGTCTATCCTTTTTTAGATCATTTGGCTATTTGGTCTATCTGATGAAGCATTCCATTGGTTTATAGCATATAAAGCCTTCTACTAAAGAATAAAATCAAGTCAAGAACATTGCGCAGATAATTAGCAAATGTCAGAAAATGGGGTCTTTAGTCGTTTCGCACCACGCATTTTCGAACCGCGGTTCGAATCGCCCAAGTACTATTTCTGAATAGGACCATTCACACCGCAGTGGTTGGAGCGGTGCGAATAGCCCAAGGTATCTTTTGGAATGGGTCGATTCGAAGCATTGAGCGAAAGTACTTAATACTCATATTGTAGATCCTGATTTAAACTTTTATTTATTTGTACAGACGATGAGAAAAGTGGTAAGTGCATATCAAGTGTATAACAAGTGTAATATTAGTTATATTTTTATAGTAAGACGGTAATGGTTTAAAATCACAGTTTGATCAACATGTTATCACAGATTAGGATATCTAACGACAACGAGGTTGTCTTTGAATAAATGTCAGTTGTGGTCCGGTGCTTGGTGGTTCCATTGAATTTACAACATGGTGACAGCGGTATTCGATTTAATATTATCATAATTAGCATTTTCATGCGCAATATTTGTGATTGCAATGGAGCACGCCCGACCATCCGCGGAATTAGGTTTGGACAGCGCCGGAGGACCGGCTGGCCGTGCCGAGGTATGGAAAAAGTGGAAACAGCGATTTCAATTGTTTGTGAAGGCGTTAGGTGTAGACAAGGAGGCGGCGAGTGTGCAGTCTAGTTTGTTGGTGAACCTGATTGGCACAGAGGGCTTTGAATCGTGTGAGACTATGGGGCGTCTTACTACGTCTTACGTAAACGTCTTAGATCTATTCAGATTTCAGATTACAGTGATCTATTTAAAAGCTTAGGGTGTTTGCTAGGGTAATATCATAATATAGTAATCGATAAATCGGTTCCACCTGTTATTTGTGCTCACAAAGTTCCTCACGGGTTACGCGACAGTTTAAAAAGTGAATTGAATGCCATGGAACAGAATGGGGACATCAGCAAGGTTAGTCACCCCACTCGTTGGGTGCATCCGTTAGTATTAGTTGCAAAAAGAATAATGGTATTCGAGTGTGTTTAGATGCACGTGAATTGAACCGCACGGTACAGCGCGCGCACTTCCAACTGCCTACTGTAGCGGAGCTAGCCACCCGCCAGCACGGTGCGCGTTACTTCTCGGTGCTGGATGCCAACGCGGGGTTTTGGACTATACAGCTGGATGATGAGAGTGCAGACCTGTGCACATTCGCTACTCCATTCGGCAGATTCTAATTCCTAAGGTTTTGTTTTGGGGTAACCTGTGCTTCTGAAGTGTTTCATGCTAAAATATGACAACTTCTGAAAGACTTCGAAGGAGTAGAGAGTTATATTGACGACATAATTGTATGGGGTTCTTAGAAGGAAATTCACGATCAGAGGTTAAAACGTTTACTTGAAAGATCGAGAGAAATCAATTTAAAATTCAATAAAGAAAAACGTAGATTTTTTGTGGAGGAAGTTAAGTATTTAGGGCATGTGTTTGATAAAAATGGAATGAAGCCGGATCCGGAAAAAATTAAGGCTATTAAAGAAATTCTTAGAATGTACTTGCACGTGCACCTTTTTGCATCTATTTAACATTGTTTAGTATAAGTATTTTAAGTTAATCAATATATTTAGTAAGTAAAAAAGGTTACCTATTTTAATCCCGAATTTGAATATTCCGAATATCATAATCCCGAAAACGTTTGGCCATTTTTTCATAATCCTGTTTTTTCAAATTTCGAAGTTTTATTTGCCATATAATCGCAACTCCGAATTTCATTTGCCTATTTATTCATTTGTACGACGTTTTATAATCCAGATGAACGAGTTCCAGACACACGAAATCTAAATACACAAAATCCACATGACCGTAATCCATATACACGAAACCCGAATATTTAAAACGCAAATTTTTGAAATGTAGTTAATTGATATTCAGACAAACAATATCCAGATTTTTAAACCTAAAACTAAACCTCATATGGCGTCTACTAACTAAGCTCAACGGAGCCCCGCTTCGAGGGGCTCCTACTTCTGGGTGGTTTAAAAAAATGGATTGCAGGATTGCACTGAGTCGGGGTGTTAACGATAATTAATTTCGAAGAATTAAGCGATTATAATAGAATCTGATATAGAAAAAATGATACTAGGTGAACCACAAGTGAAAAGGAGGAAAAAGTATATACAAAAGGAGGAAAAACTGCAGAAACTTAAAAAATTAAAGAAAATTTAAGTGAAATTTAAATATGAAGTAAATTTCTAAATTACTTACTGTACCTAATAAATGAATCGTACAAATTTAGTGACTTTTACTATAATTGTATATAGTTTAACTGGAACACGATTGTATGGGAACCAAATAATAAGATTATGAAAATTTGGTGATAGTTTATTTGGAAAATGGTACGATGGGAAACAAAAAAATATTCTGAGAATCTGGATTATGACAATATGGGAAACAAAAAAATACTATTTGAAAATTTGGTTTTAGTGCACCTGGAAATTGATTTCATCTGGGAAATTAAAAACGGAATTATAGAAAGTTGTCATTCATTACATCTGTCTTTTAAAAGTTCTACCAACCGTTTTCGGGGTTTTAAGATTCGGGTAACAGAAATTCGATATTTCAATAGGTTACCAGTAAAAAAATGTACAGTGCAATAGCACCAATATTTTATGTAGCGGGCTTATGACAAATGTAATTGATAAATTATTTTTTGTTATTTTGTGCCTGGTTGTACTGTAAGGAATGTACAATAAAACTACATGTCTTTTCTGTCCGACTTCACCTATCCAAAAAGTGAAACAATGATCCCTATACTGTAGTCCGAATCAACCCATTACCAAAAGTTCTTGGGCGATTCGAACCGCGGTGCGAAAGGACTCATTGAAAAACAGCTCTTGGGCAATTCACACCGCGGTCCGAACCGCTCACAGTCCGAAACGACTAAAGACCCAGAAAATGTAGCGTTTTTTAAGTTTTTACACAGGCAACACTGCGGGTAACAGTTAACAACTCTAATAAAGTAAAATGATTTTAAGAAGTATAACATTTACATAAAATACAAAAGCGATATTGAGCAAATGATCCATATTTTATGATGAACAGTATTCATAAATCCAATCAAACGATCATCTTCTGATTGGCTGTCATTTTGTGAGGTTTCAACGTGACATTTAAAAACAGTAAATAATCATTGTGACATTAGAAGTGTCGTGTAACCTAAACACATTTATTTGACCTTAAAATTCATTATAAAATTCGTTATATTGCGTGAGGATTTGGGCAAAGTTCACTGGGATTGACTAGAAGGCGTATGGAAGTTGTTTTTTTTTTATACCACTGAGATGGCAGACAAGCTACACGGCCCACCTGATGGAAAGTATTACCGTGGCCTCTATGGACGTGTGCAACACCAGGGGAGTCACACTCGTGCTGCCGACCCTGTACACAGAGAGTTTTTGTGCCGGCAGTGTAGAAGACAAAGCAGGAGTAGCTTTTGGTGTTCCCACTGACAACTAAAAGACTTCAGTGAAGTCTGGCTAAACTGCCGAACACAACACGAGGTTATTATGACCGCGGTACTTAGTTTTACTACGATGGACGCGCTTACCTATAATATATCTACATTTTTCTTTTTCTTTTTACGTGCAGGTAATCCCCACGTATACCCACCTCCGGAGCCGGAGGGGGAGGTTATGTCGGACTCGAACCGACTAAACCGCACGCCGTCTGTGGTTCGTTGTGCTAGGCCGAAGGTGAGGTTGTTTCGCGACATATCCCTCGCACCCCGGCTGACCCAGGGCAATTACTCTCGGTCTGGCCCTCCTCGGGATAATATATCTACGTATATTTTCAACTCATTTGGGGTGGGCTTTTCAGTCTAACTGTGGATTCGGGTTCCATGAAGCGAATGCCATCTGACATCTGCAACCAATTACCGACATTGAAGATTTGTACTTTACTGACTTTTTACGGATCCAATAATATTTAGGTACCTATACTACAAGATAATGGTTATTATAGCTTAATCTATGAATGGGTTGTCACCGGCATGCAGGAAGGAATTGGGGGTCTCCCTCCATTGTCTTCCATCATTCAGGTCAGAAAAAATTAAAATATGCATATGTGGTTGCTAAATGTACAGATACTCTCTTTGCTTTGTATCATCTAGCTTTTTACCGTTAACCGAATAGGTATTTTTAGGACTCCATGTTACTTACTTCTATTAGAAACACTTAATCTTACCTAGAAGAATTGAACACGAAACATTTAACTATAATTACTGTAATCCATACTACTGTCTCTTGTAATCTAATGTTGGTGTACAAGAGTCATCGATCTATAAACTCGCTACTAAACTTAAGTAAATTATGCACCCTTAGAACATTGCGTTCAAGTACCCACAATATTTTTACATCCATACACAGCTGATAAATTAATCCAAATTGACCTGTTCCGTTAGTTAATGTTCGACCATAGTTATTGCTTTTATTACTTAATCGCACCAATAGATCAACCCGACAAAAAAGTTTTATGAATAAAAAAGGTAAACTTACATTACGTGAACTATTAAGTTTCAGTCGTAACCACGTCATTAGGCCTGTTACCCCATTATTGTTCTACATGACCATAAAAATATAATAATACAGGCTCCTGGCCGCGGTTTGCTTGAGTTATGTGTTGGAGTAAAATATATTAATAATAAAAAACATTTGTTTGGTGCCCGGTGGAGTAAAATAGACTAGAAGTGGTCCCATCTTTTGCTGTGGGTGTCGTAGAAAGCGTCTTGAATCGTTTTCACATTTTCCGATATCCGATATCCGACATCCGATATCAGAGGAAGTCAAATGCATGACAAATGTATCTCTCTTTCACATTGTCCGGCCCGATATTAGTGATCAGAGCCAACACCACTGTTTTGGCCCGATATCGGATCACAAAGAGACGAAAACAGCGACAATTTCTTAGTTACGCGTCTTTTCGAGTTAATTGATGAAGCTGATCACGAACATAAGAAAAAAAACTCGATACCATATCATGTCAATAAGGTCGAAAATTGCATGCACGTTTTTTTTTTCATCCCTAGCATCCGTAATGTCTGTGCTTTGGAGCAAAAGACCGTATCGGGCCGGTTTTATCGGATAAATGTGAAAACAGCACAAGGTGACGGTTATCGGCGTCCGACACCGATATCGGATAACGGATAGGGCTGTTGCTCCATCCAACAGTAAACATACAGCCCATCACTAAGTGCCCGCTTGACGGCAATAGGCTCGATATGACCGAAAATCATAGTTGGCGAAATGAGGGTGTTAAAACACCTCTGCGTACCTCTACGGGAGTTTCCAGGCGTGAGTGTATGTATGTATGTAAAAACAAGCAAGAGTTGGTCGACAGTAACTACTCGAAACCGGTGGGCTGGCATGAAAGTTTTAATGATAGTAGAGGAAACTCATGAAGTTTGAATGAATATAAGTAGATGGCGGGCTGTTGTCTCTGCCTATACCAGAGGGAAAATGGCGTGAGTATATGTATGTATGAAAAGTTGGATTTTAAATTGTGCACATATCATAATATATCTGTACTGTTGACCTTTGAAGAAGCAGATAAGGGAGGTAGAACACGATGGTATTCTCGTCCAATTGAGCAGTCAGACTGTGGAAGTACCTCCGCCCTACAGAATACCGCGGCCATAATAACCTCGTATTGTGTTCACAGTGAGTAGGGTAGCCAAAGCATACTGGAGAGATTTTGAGCTGTCAGTCAGAAGAACAAAGGCTATTCCTGCTTTATCTTCTACACTGACGGCACAGAAACTCTCTGTGTTTACAGGGTCGGCAGCACGAGTGTGTCTCCCCTGGTGTTGCACACGTCCATAGGTCACGGTAACCACTTTCCGTCAGGTGGGCCGTATATCTGCCCACCTTAGTTGTATAAAAAAAGCAGGTATGGGTTATTTAGCTACATGAACGTATGCAGTTCCTCAGAGATCTACAGGACTTAAACCAACTTCTCCTACTGATTAACAGTTTAGGTTCTACTGCAAGCTTCCCTCTCGGTGTTGAGACCAATGGACGGGACCTAGACTGATGCAAATTGAACTATTCATACATACAAATCTTTGTACTGAGCGTAAATCGAATCCGCGCTCCCTGTGCAGCAGTTGAATGCACTACGACCACGCCATAAAACCCGTAAAAGCAAAATACTAATAATAAAAAAAGAAATATAATCTTTGTCTTTGACGAGACACATCATCTCTAATACAGTTGTCATTTTGTTTTTACGAATTGGTAGTTAGGCACACGAGAGGTGCGTGTGCGGCGGCAATATAAACGACTTTCATCGTTGGATTACCCAATAACAAGCTAATTAGGAATACGTTTGATATTTCATGATAAAAGTCCATTTCGGGCTATTGACAGTACATCCTAATTATAATATAGGGAAGTTTATACGTGTTTGTATAAATAACTATGATGAAAGGGGAACATAATAGCCTCTATAGGTACTATCAGAATGATGACAAATTGACATTGGACGTTGTAAATTAAAATGCTTCTAGAAACTTCTGTGAAGTCGACAGTACGAGTGTGCACACGTCCATATGTCACGGTAACCACTTTCCAACAGATGAACCGTGTACTTGTCTGCTACCTCTGTGGTATAAAAGAATACAAATGCTATACACGAAGATGTTTCACTGTGATCCACGTATATTCTTCTAATGGTTTCTCTTTGTATTATAAACTACAATACAAGTCCAATAAACTCAGTCAATTATGGTAATTATATAACATCAACATGTCAATAATGGCACAATTCATAAATTTAATTTTATTTTTTTTTAATTTATGTAGGTATGTATAGAAAGGATATCTGCGTGGCGTAGCGGTAGTGAACGCGGCCGCTGCGCAGGAGGCGCGGGCTCGATCCCCGCTCAGTGCAAATATTTGTATGCATGAATATGGGTATTTGCATTGGTCTGGTCGCGCCTCGGAGAGCACGTTAAGCCGTCGGTCCCAGTTGCAAAGTCCAACAACTGGTGTAACTGCAATGCTTCGATATCGCCATTGAGTTGTGGAGGTCAGATGGCAGTCGCTTCACGGAAAATGTCGAAGTTTAGTCAAATCTGCAGTTGGACTGGTAAAAGCGGACCCCAGACTTCAACTTGATAGCTTTGGATGCGACTGGGATTAACGCCAGGATGAAGAAGAGAAGAAAGGATATCTATACAAATAAATAGAATTGAAGTGCAGCTGAAGGTTTTGACATTTTGAGCATCAATATTTGGTGGCAGATCTGCTGTTTGCTCCTATTCATCTCAGAAATGACTGGACCGATTTCAACGGTATTTTTTAACAAATAACTGCAAGCCTACCAAGACGCGAATAGGCTATTCAATTGCGTTTCAGATAGACAGCTATATATCTCTCCTTCTGAACCGATGCCTAATACAAAATCACTTAGGTATTGTGGTGGGTTTATTCATCATAGAATAAGAGTACCTTACAAAAAACAATAAAACCCATGAACAAAATAAGGCTCAAGTGTATTAACTCGCGAGTACCATCTAGTCTTGAAGTATAAAGGCGCGTTGTGTAGGGTGACGATATTCCGCGGCCGCGAGGGACAGTCTCCACAGGGAGCCTGCGCAACAAGCCGCGCGGTGTTAAACACTATATTTCATTCGTACACCGCAGTGAGGGGCCATTCTCTTATACCAACACTGACGCCTAAGATACTCGTTAAATGTTTGAATGAGGACTGGGATATGAATGGATTAACTGTGTATTAAAACTCTGTGTTTTTGCATTGATGTCATATGTTACAGTAGTTTTGAGGATGTGATTTGATGGGTTAAAATGCTTTTATAATATGTTATTCAATAGTAGTAGTATGTTATTATTAATATGTTATTCAATAGTAATAGTATAATCCACAAGGATGATTCGTTGTAGCCAATTAGATGGTACATTTGTTTGCTTTATAACTGACTGTGGCCCATACCCGCGACTTACACGAACGTATTTCTGAAATAAATAGTCCTTATATAATTCCAGAGTCTAATCTATCCCTGTACCGTATTGCATCCAGTTATTGGCTAGATTGAGTAACAAACATTTCCTTCTAAATATATACTACATAAATTATCTTTATCCGTAGGACACAACGGTATTTCCGTCCAATTGAGCAGTCGGACTGGTTACAGAATACCGTGGTCATAATAACCTCGGGTTGTGTTCCCGGCGGTGAGTAGGGTAACTAGTGCTCACTGGAGAGCTTTTGTGCTGTCTGTCAGTGGGAAGACTAAAGGCTATTCCTGCACTGTCTTCCGCACTGACGGCACGGAAATTCTCTGCGTTTACAGGGTCGGTAGCACGAGTGTGACTCCCCTGGTGTTGCACACGTCTTTAGGCCACGGTAACCACTTTCCATCATGTGCTATAAAAAAATAGCCATAAGTAGGTACATTGGATGTTTATATGTAAATAGTATGAAGTATTACCATATTCAACCATGCAAATATCTATTGACATGGCCAATTAGCATTCATTAACTAATAAGCGATACAAATGTCAAGCAGAAGTATATAAAGTTATAATGCATGTCATTCATTAATTAATTAACTGTAAAAAGAGTCCACTATAAAGTAATAAATAGCATGGCAAGGAGTAATTTATGTCATGTCCTTCATTTAACTATAACATGTAGATGCTCAACATGTAAGTTGCTCAGCTATTTCCATTAAAAGTTTTCTTTTGTAGGGACTAATCCACTGCAGCCTCAAGTTTGGGGAGGGGGAGGGGTCACTATGATCGCAGCCTGAAGTTTGGGGGGGGGGGAGTTCAATTTTTAATTACTTTGTAGTAGTCTTTTAACAATTTTCATCGAGCGGGAGGGGGGGCACAAGGATCCATGTACCTTGTGTGACACCCCCCTGACGCCCCGCCCCTCAGACCTGTCCCGCATCTAAATTAATCAGAAGTTAATTGGAAAGTAAGAAGTCTGTGTGTCTGTCTGTTGTGTCCAAATTTTATCTAAGTAATGAAGGCGCCTAAACCGCTGATTCGGTAATGTTGGAATAGAGATAGATTAGACAGTGATAAATAATACCTTGAGAAAGAACATACGCTATGTTTGACATCCACAGGGCTGGAGCCGAAGGCAATAGATAGTAATTCATAAACGTAGTATACAGGTAAAATATCCTGAACATCTCCCAAATCCATCTATTGTCTTTCTATCAAGAGCAGAATCGCCCAGCCGGCTTGAATAAAGAGATGATTAATAAGTGATCGGTCTCTACATTGTTCTGCTCACCCTCAATATAAATAACACCGCCGAGCCTACCTGTGGCAAGCGCCCCCCATCGCTAATGAGTCGACATTACCGAATACGGTATCTACAAGATAAACCAGCTATAAAAATATATAAATATTCACAACTTTTCTTGTAAGCAACCTATGTTAGTATTCAGACAGTTGGGTACCGTTATTTCTTTGGGTAGGCGGGTACTGTAAAGAGTTAGAAAGTGCTGTGTTTATTTTTTGATTAGTTTCAGATCTAGAAGCGAAGGTCATCTAGACAATAAACAGTCTTAAGCTCAGATCTCGAAACGAAATGACGCAGTTCTTACCTGGAATTCAATGTCTAATCTAGCAACTGAGGTGAACTAGTAATTTGGGTTTAGAGCGTTGAGAGAAACGCCGCGGGCGGTCGGCACCCTACAGGGAGCAACACAATCTACCCAACAATAATACACGAACAGACTGTGCTGACCGTATTTTTGTTTTCGTTTTTCGTTCCGCCATAAACTTGATCGTGTCATGCGCCATGTGGGACGTGAACGCAAATTTTGGGCACCCTCGCGGGTCGCGGAATATTGATGAGGACAGCCACAATTTACTTCGTTATTCATTTTATACTTATAGTTTTTAGCATTTTACAAAAGAAAATGAACAGCTAAATTGACATGAATATAAATGTCGGAAGCGTACAGCTTAGTGATGTAAAAACATTAAAACAAACGTTGAAATTTAAAAAACGAACATGAGTAAATATGGCGTCTGTGAAGGCAGACCACAGTGCGCGCGCACCTCATGCGCCATCTACAACCAATTGGCGTGGCGCTCGCCGAGGTAAAAGTAAATTGTTTCCATGCGAAATTGAACAACTCTTACTTGTTTTATACACAACAGATGTAAATTGGACGGGATGTTGTTATAAAATATTATAAACATTACGTTGCAGAAAAAAAAAGCATGTTCATGTCACACTATGTATTCTGTTTCTGACATAGGTATTATGGAAGAAGTTTGTCCGAGTTTAATTTATCTGAGAAGTTTCTCTGAGGAAAGAATTGGATACCGATCTACCGTCCAAAAGCAAATACCAGCCCCTCTAGACATACGTTAATGACTGTCATATACGACAAATCCCATACATTCGTCATTCTATTCTATCAAACGCCGACCAACAAATTGCCACATGTCTATAGGGGCAAAGCGTAAAATAAATCATTCACTAATAAAGTTCCTTTTTGATTTGAAAAGATGTCATGAATTTCAGAACATTTAATTCGAATACATTTACCGAATCTATCTCTATCTAAGTTTATTCGACTATATCCAAAACTATTTAAAAATTTAATTACTAATAAACAAAGACAAATACGTCAATCTTTCCCGCCACCCGCCACCCGTCAACCCGTTTCGACTAACAGATTAATAAACTTTGTAAAAAAATTACAAAAAAATATGTTCTCAATGTTCACGAGTAAATTCACCGTGTCAACATTCAACGGTACCAATTTGAGACTTGTCTTATTTTAGTTAATTAGATGTTCTCGAAGTGTACTTCTAAAACTTGCTGTGTTATTTTCGTGTCATTCGTGATGTTTCTATTTTTAAATTGCAATTTAGTCTGGGCACGTGGATTAGATTTAAAATGATTTAGGGATGTGAAATATTGTCATTTTTTTTTTAATGTTAAGTTATGACAGTTTAGTAGGTAGGTAGGTACCTAAGTATTTTTTATTTGGTAACTTGCCTTCATTTTTGATAGTAGGATAAGTAGATACTTAATAAGAAATGGAATGAACGGAAATACGTTTTCAGGTATTGCCATAATGGTAAAGTGAATGTATTTTGCCAATTGCTTTACTTACAACCGAATTGGATCCTTCTGATGATTTCGTTTAATTTTCTCTACCCAGTTGAAATAATTTGAAATAACTTCTAGCATCAACTTTTGGATAGCAATCGATGCCACAAATCGGAGGATTATATCTATCTTAGTCATAAAGATTATATTTTTTTACAATTACCTACGTACCTAGCTAAGTACAACTAAAGATAAATATTTTAAATCGTATTACGTATATCTATTACCTAAGGCTAAGCCCACATAACTGGATTGCCATTTCTTATCATAAAAACCTACCTACTTCAAAAAATGCATAAATAGATTAAGTTAACGGCAACATGCTAACGTATAAAACACGACCCATTTCGCTCACAAACTAGATTCCATTTTTAATTTCTGATAACTACGCATGAGTGTATCGCCGTTCCACCAATCACCATTCAGAATGTATAAATCAGTCTGTTATCAGCTCTGAGCGCTGATAACGCCAGCTCGTGCCATTGGTCACGCTTTCCAAAATGGCAGTTTTATCTAAGCCCGTTTTAGTGTTGTAGGTTTTATATCGAATGGCCTTAGATAAGGTATTGTTTCGCTGTTGTTACACAATAAAAGTGTATCGTATATTTTTACGATCGAAAAGTTCTGCAACGGCCGGGATTTCAATTAATGGAAAGTTATTACAATACTATTATAGTCTTAGGTATTGATACGACCTCCTTGTAGAAGTAAAGATGAGTCACTTTAATATCTAGTGGAATTCAGTTCTTGACATATCTTGCTTAGGTATCTGATCCTATAGTCAAATCTCTGAAGGAATTATATATAGATAGACAATATGGAGCGTATGTACCTATGGCAGATAAAGAAATAGCTATGAGAGCTATGAACCTTGCTACCTTATTGCTGTAACTTGCTCAAAGGTAGATTTATACTTAGTACAATTATTAGACTTGGAAAATGGCGCTGTAATCAGTTTAATTATAGTACCTATATATATATATTTATGCCTGTCAGTAGCTACCTGGAACCAACATTATCTATGAGGAAGTGTCAAAATGTGTAAATTTTTTACGTCAAATTCTATAAATCACCTTCGATTTATGTTTACCATGGCGGTTATACGAGGAGTGGACATCGATTGTAGGAAGTGAAGAGTGTCGGTGCTCAGAGGTCGACTCCGAGAGGATTCCGACGTCATGACACGGAAGACGGACTGACCTCGAAGGCGTCCAAGCATGACGACGACAGAGCATGATTGGAAATAAAGCAACAATTGTTTTCTTCGACAGTAGATATGTCTGCAAGTTGAGAAAAAATATGTACTTTCGAGTCATTGATATACAAAATTTCGAGTAGGGTTTATGATGAGGGATAGTTTTTACATGACTGTCTAAAACAGGGTGCATGAAAGTATATAGATATTGGGGTATTATTTTGTCATAGCTTTTAAATATATGAAGGCATTGCAATTAAAATGAGGATCGCTAGAATTCTAATAATAGTAGGTAACTTAAATCCTCTAATAATTGTAAAATTTAGGTTCCAAAAAATAGTCATCATATCAATAGGTATTTATTACTTAACACCACAATACCTAACTCACTCTATTATAATAGAAAAGTATAAAGAAACATCATTAGAAGAGCGAAGGCCAAATGATTTAGAAACGATCCAGTCGATATGTTACCTAATAATAGTAAGTAACAGTTTTAGAATACTAGTGCACACAATATTAGAATTGGTGACTAATATTGTGACAACACTAGTGCCACAGACCGTAAAATAAAAAAAAAGTTACGTGTAGGTAAGGTAAAGGCATCAAATAAAAAAAGCCAAAATGCAGTAGACGGTCAACGACCTAGACGAGTATTAACTTATAGAAAATAAAACAAGTCGGTGGCAATGGAAATCGTGTATATAATTACCCAAAGAACAATTGAGTAATCAAAACTTTTTCATGGTGGGTATATCTTTCATCAGACATTAAAATATGGATTACAAATATGTTAGAAGAATAGAAAACTGACGAACTGACGAACTGTACCTAATTACTTATTATTTATGAACTGCATTTACATAAATTACATTACGTTTAGAACAATAAATAGAGCGCCTTTTATTTCATCATCCAAATAAAAAACAAACGCGTGAAAAACATTATACCCTCTCATCTTTTTGGTGAGTTGGTAAAAAAACCCCGGGTCAGGTACTGAAGTGCTAATAAAATCTGAAGTTAGCTCCGATTTTCGGTGGCCCTACTGTTCCCCCGTTGCAAATTGTTCCTAAAAATGTACAAATACCAAAAGTCAATGTATTTTTTATTTTTCATTTGTAGGCACAGTATCTGGTGTTTGGGATGACATCTCGAAGATAATTGCTTGTCCAATGAGACTTGAAAGACTTACTTTTGAGTTTGCCTTTCTACTAGAATCTCGTTTTTTCGGCAGATTTTATAGACAATCTGCCAAATCTGACTTTACAATCTGTTCTCAGATGAATCGAGATTCAGGACTGACTGTCGTTAAAGAATACGGGTCTTAATTGTTCAGTAAATTAATACAGGAAGGGATCCTAATAAGTAATGGTGATAGTTTTCACTATACATTTTTTTATAAAATAGTTGGAATAGTGCATAATTAATTTGCTATAGGTTGGCGGTGGCGGCTACTACGAGAAGATGGCGGACAGTGGTAATAAATCACTACGGTCGTGGGCCAATGTGATGGATGGCTGCGTATGCGCATATCGTGTTTACAAACTCACACAGCCCTGTCATATAAATCAGCTTAACATAGACATGACAATTCTTCGGTTTGTACCGCTTTTATTTCATTACATAAATTCATTCTGAATGTTTATTAAGTTCCGTTTCTTTTTTGTTGCTTGTATTCATTTTATATTTTTAAAATGACATTTCCGAAGGCGTTCTGTCGTAAGAAAGCTAATTTTCAGGTTTCGTTTGCAATAGCACTTACATATAACAAACGTAGTGATTAGTTTTATATCATTTCGAAATAAACTACCCGTCTAGACGTTAGATAGCGACATTAATATCTGTATACTTCATTTTGTATAGTATGCGATATAACATTTTCCCCTTCTATCTTTTTACTGGCACTAGGTACAACACTCAAGTGAACAACACCCAACTCTATAAACTAGGTACCATAGGTACTCTTAATCGCTCTGGCTTTAAGTATAGAGCAAAGTGAAGAGAGGCGATGCCCTTCCCCTCTAAGAAGCGGGATGACACCCCGAAAACTCCCCCATAGACGCTGGATAACACCCGAACCACCCCATAGGCGCGAGGCCGCAGCCATAGGTCTGTTGGTAGTCCTGGGACATCCTTCCGAGGGCTTACCCGGGGCTACCAACCGCAGGCTATTAGGCGGTACGTGAGGGTTTTTAGTCGTTAGGAGTACGGCATAGCATCCATGAAGGATTTTCCCTCACGGTAAAAAAAGGGTGACCTACTGCCAAGCCTAAAATTTAAACAATCAAAAACATTTCTTTTTAAATATTATGAAAGCCATTTGTGTAGTTAGGGTTGGTAGAGGTTATTGCTTACCTCTACATGAGATTTGATAGCTTTTTAGCAATGAAGTTTTATTAGAGAAAATTGTTATGTAGGTACATGTGTATCTTTAACGGGTACCTCACCAAGGCTAGTGATGTAGCTATGTCGGGATCGAACCACACGGTGTACCGTTCACGTGAACTCCTCAATGATGAATAATTCTGTTGATCAAAATCAGCCAGGGTTGGCCGATTTTGACAAACTGTCATAACGCTGGTGGTCTCGTCCAGATATTTGATGTAAGCCCATCCGTTTAGGAAGGAGTTTGTGCAACATTTCATAGTATCAAAACTAAGCAAAATTGATACTCATTAATCATATTTCTTCTATTACTCACACCAATGCTACGAGGTTTCGAAATACGACCATTAGTGTATATTATCTACTCAGTATCTGACAAGTATTTTATTGACTAACACACTAATAAAAATATCAAATTGATAATTGACATTGTAAAAAGACTTGAACTAAAATGATTTACTACGCAAAATAAGAATAACCTACAAATTTTATTATTTTACACAACCCAGACCGGATACGATAAAAATATTTAAAATCATAAAACGGCAAAATCAAACGGTTGTAATCGACTTTAGACTGTAAATAATCTATAATTCATAATATAAATAATTACACTTGATTTGTGAGTTGAATGTTCGAATACCTATACTAGAAAAACAAGTATTCGATATTATTTAATAGAGAAGAATCGTATTGAGTGATGACCGGCCTAGGGCAATCGGAACATTACGACCTACGGTATATTAATGTGCCACATTCTCACTCAGGGCAATAAAATAAATGATGTCATTTTTTGTCCTGACGGGGTGCCGCTTTGTCCCAGTGTGCATGCCGCGTCGGTAACTTTACTTCCCTTTGTCCACCACCGCACAGTGTGTCCACAGGGCGTCTGCTAGACAAAAGATTTTTTGGCGCCGCTCTTGATATTTTTTCTTCAACTTTTTCGCGAGCATGTAAGTGTATAAGGCCTTTTTCATAATAATTAATAATTTATTGCTTTCGTCATACGCTTTTGTGTAGTCGCACCTGCTATAGTAAGGTGCTTCTGTCTTCTGTCATAAATCATAACATCGGCGCTTTTGTAACCTTTGTAATATTGCTACATGCCTTTCTAAACATTCTGAGTTATATTCGATTATCATTATTGTGCTCATTACATAAACAATAGATAGTTTTAGTAACTTATCTGACTTAGGTATATAGACTCTTTACAATAGGTAAGAACGTAAGCCAACGTCGTTTAAAAAAGCAAAATCTATTCTTTTTTCAAATATTTGAATGTTACAAGGATAAAGTGTAAAATAAGTAGTGTTCTTAAAAAAACAACAACTAAAAAAATTATAATCGTCACTAGTGAAACTCGACAATAAAATAAATTCACCACAGCTTAGTTTAAATCTGTAAAAAAAAAACAATTTGTGAGTTGTTTCCCGGAGCAATCGGCTATAACACTGCGGCCGCAAGATGGAAACACGGAGTAACACCGCGTTTATGCACAATGAGCACAGTTAATGTCACCTTTTGACGCAAATCCCGCTATGCGCCATACCACCGACCTTTTTACGAGACTTGACACTATATAACACAGTAAAACCTATATTTTATTATTACCTTATGCTTATTCCATGCTGTTGTTTTATTATTAACAATTAAAATTACGAATTTATTGCAATACTGTACCCATTTTTAGGTAAAGTGAGGATTCGACGGCGGCACGTCGATCGCGCCAAAAGATGTCATTAATTGGACGCGTTTTACGTACAATGACATTCGCACTGACTAACGCCGAGGTCTTTTCATTTCATGATTTAATCCCAAGTTACGTCTACTTATGAAGGAAATTGGAAACTGTAAGTCCAATCTAAATAATAGTACTTATAATAAATAAAAAACATAAGTATTGTACATTAGTGGATATCTCTGTCTCTGATAATGAGAAAAACATAGGTATCTAACAAAGAGAAAAAAAAGCAAAAAAAAAAATTCAAGTTGAAAAATTAAAATACTTGTGTAGTGATAGCGTTTATGAAAATTCTATGAATGTACGATTTTGCGGCATATATCTCCTCTTAATTTTGTTTTATCTAGTTATGGTTTTCATTATTATTTAAAAAAACGCTTCTTTTAGCAAAAATATCGAAAACTTACCCCAAAAGTAGATCATATTAAAAAAGTCTAAGTAGTTACCTACCTTTAAGTAAGACAAATTCTTTTTGCTGTTTTATGCACATCAAATGCAGTTTTCAAACTTTAGTTCAAAGTAAGAACGGTAAAATAAATCGATTTTACTTTTTCCCTTCCATCCGTTACAAATGTACCTATAAATATCATAAAATATAACTATTAATAGAAACTGACTTAACGTGTCTTGTAAACCATTTTCACTAACACCTAAACGTCAAAAGGCATAGCGTAAAACAATGCTTGTACATCACTTCATTCACTAAAGATAAATTATAGAACAACCAATCAATTAGGGAACAATCTGTCGTAAAACTTCGTGTAGGATCGGGTCAGCTCGGCGGTAAAGCCGCGGTCACAAGCGTTTACGGGTTTGGCTCGTAACTCGTACAAGTTATAGTATTTGGGCCAGTTCAAAGTGGCCGATGGGTATTAAAATATGAGATACAACCGTGCGACCGCCGATATACGGCTCATTCAACTCCGATTTCGACACTGACGTTTACTTGGATTTCTCTTTCATAATTGACTGAAGCTATATTAACGAAAATAACACAAGTTTGACGTCTTTGGAACAGCCATTTTGTATAATTTGAATAATCAATTTCCAAGAGTTCTTATGGACGCCGAGTGCCTACATTTTTATTTAAAAAAAAACAAAGTGAATTTTTTTTAACATAATTATGCGTGTTGTATTTTTTTCAGAAGAATAATAAACTTATTACTTCTATTGTAGTCCTTTCTTATCAGGTACATTTAAAAAAATGTATTTATATTTCGTCTTTTTTTTTAATCTTTGTTGTTTTGTTTGTTTTTATTCATTGTAAAAATTATGAATTACTATATTAGTACTTTAAATTTAAGACCAAGGATTTGTGTTATTATACTGAACTGCTGTTAGTACTGCCTGACCGCGGACAACCCGCTCAACTAATGCCTATAGTCGTGGGCACATTAAGGCCACCTCACACGATACTCATTAATCAGGACGCGTCACCTCGGTAGCCGGTGGTGACATAATAACGTGTTCGCGACTCGCTGACAAACTGTTTTTATCGCGGGCACTATCAATCAACCTGTGACACGCGCTTCCGTGTGGGAATTACTTTCTCAATACTCGTCTATAAATAATAACATACTTAGTAACTGGTGAGTTCAAGTACATAGGAAGGTTTTGATATAAATCCAATATCGAAACTTGAGTCACAATCTTGGTGAACTTAACAGAATAATATCTATGCTAAATACATCCATTTAGTTACATAGGTTAATTGAAAGATTTAACTAAATGGTAATGGAATTTACGTGATTTGTTGAATATCTGAAATTTATAAAGTACAAAATTGTCACGATTTACTACGTTTTACATTCGAATGACTCAGTATTTAATTTAAATATGTTTCTCAAACTTTCAAAATTTCAGTTAATGAAAATGTAAGTTTCCCACAAAAGAAATAGACTGAAACGTATAACATTAAGCAACATACATACATGGTATATTAATGATTATCACAATTAATAGTGCTGGAATTGTCTCAGTGAATACCAAGTTAATAATGATTAATGATCTTGTACAGAAATTATAAATGCTAATACGGAGTGTGCGTGTTGAAAATTTATTGAATAATACTGTGATACATTTGTACAATGTAACTATACCGGCGATATTGTGTGAAACGAGTACATAGTACTTATTTTATCATTTAAAAACATGTAGCGTGTGTGGTCGCACTTACAATGCGAAATGTCATCAAGTAAATTTTTGAGACACTGACAAATTACTTTTTGTGGATATGAAGAAATATTGTTCATATGGGTGCTATTGATTGAAAAATTGTCTTGAAAAATAAAGTCTGCTACAGTATGTTGGTCCAAAATTTTAAAAGTACGAATATCCGTGAAAAAGGTACAATGAAAATTAAGCTTTACAGAAGCAATAATTTGGATAACAGCTGTTTTGATGATACTCATAGTCTGACTAATAATTAAAACATATTTTACTTCCTAAAAATACAAAATTAATTAAATGAATTATAATATGATTTTCACGAACCAAGTGAAGACTCATTGACAACCCTGGTTAGACTAACTATATGAGCTGTCAAAATAAAATATGAGCCAATAAGGGCGCGTCGAGCGGCGACAGGGCCGTCACGCCATAGAAATTACAATATATGAACTTATTAAAATATCTTAAAACTTTTTTCTCGTTTCGCGGTTGGGTGACACTCGCGTCGAGGTAGAGTGAAACCCGATTGGTAGTGTTATTTTGATAACTTACATGCACTTCCTCTATTCCTGGCGACGAAATATCTGCTGCATCATAATATTTTGGTACTAAATTGAATGTGAATTAATGAATGAATGTGAGTTATTTCAATGACTTTTATTTAATAAGCCGTTTAGAATTAAAATTGTGCCGAGATTCTTGGGTTTGGATAGGCATGAATTTTGTATTTCGAATTTGAAACGGAACCCAGAAACTAGAACTTTAGGCTTACAAGAGCTGTAGCAAATAACAGGGAATATAGTCGGACTATCTCCCCTGGTTTTGCCTACACTGATGGTGACTAGGAATTCATTAGCAACTGGGTATTAAATGAGTTTTTGTGTTGACTTTTGACATGAAAGTTACCAAAGGTTTGTGATCAGGTCGTGGTCCTAAATCGATATCAAAATTTTGTTCCATCATTTTCCATACAGACATAGCAATCATTGGTTTTGGTACAGTCGACAAAATCGATAGTATCTCACCTTTACATACAACTTCATATGTAAAGATGGGATAAGTACTATTGATTTTGTCGACTGTACAGTTAAAACACATTAAAATAACAGTATTTAGCAGATAATGTGGAATACCACGAAGCTACGCACCTACGGAATGTCGTTGGATAACATACGACTCATACGAGCACTAACAATCATCTTTATGTCTCATTATTGTGGAATAAGGAAGACCAAAATCAAAATCATCGTTCTTGGATTTTATATGACAATAAAATACTGAGACGTGGCCTTTAAATTTAATATTATTGTGAATCCAAACGCAATAGATAATAATTTTACAAAATCCAATATAACGTTTAAGTATCAAATTATTCTTCCGTGTCTACGCAAAAAAATTGGAACCAATTATGTGTTCATTTTTCTTTAAAATTGCCTCATTTCATAGGATTTTCGTTGTAATCTTGTGACTGATGGAATAGCGATGAGTTATAAATTCGATAGAAAATTGATTTCACTTCGGAAATGTGGTGAGCGGTGTCTTCAAACGGGGAATTTCACACGGGCCGGTGTTAACTAGTTAAGTAAATCCCATTTACAAAAAGCCATTTTACAGTTATGCGTCGCGCACATGTGGTGGCGGTGGCACAAACATTGGACACGCGCGATCTGGCGGGACTTGACGAGCGGGCACAAAAAATGTTGTTTATGAGCCCACTTAACATACTTGACATTGTTTTTGTACAAGGGAAAATATTGCTACACGGATTCTTAGGTGCCATAAATATTTGTACAGGGTAAATGAAGTCATATATTTTGTGTAGATATGTAGGTAGGTATATGAGAGGTACTAATTTAGACAGGTATGATTGATTACGTAATTATAATAAAAAAATGAAATTGTCAAATGAAGGCATGATCAGGAGTCTTCCTAAGGAGATTTAATAAACTATGCAAGTGCTATACGGAGGTCAGATCGAGAAAGTTGCTTCACCGCAAATCTCGAAGTTTAGCTGCATCACAGTTGGACTGCAAAGTCCCAACTGAACTGGGGAAACGCTTAGAAAATGACGAAAGGCGATAAACGTTTATTTTTAGTTAGACAGCTATGCTGATAGTAAACAAAGGTATTAATATTTCAAAAACAAACGGTTTTAACTACTCTATAAAGGTACGCTCTATAAAACAGAAACTAGCCGATTTCAGCCGAACTCTCACTCTTCTTCCCGAACCCGATGACCCAAATCAAAAACCGTTAGGCGCCTAGGTACTGTAGTTTTGTTGCATCTCAATATTGTGATACCTAAACATAAATGCAAAAAAAATTACAGCGACTGCTTCCGAACACCATTTTAGAATTACAAACTTCACCTTTTTGCATCCGTAGATGTTAAGAAAGCCATTTTTTATATTTCATTAATTACCACAGAATCGAAATGCAATGGTGACAAAACCTTGATAGTTCAATGTAGTTCGATACCCACTACGCTACGTTTACAAACAGTCCGCTAGACACAGATAAAAAGTAAAGTTTTTAACGTTCGGAAACCGGGTGCAACAAAAACTGAAACAAAGAGGAAGGTACGCAAAAAGCGTGACGGACAGACGGACGGATCTTTTAACTGACATCTGTTCCTGGCGGTGTGGAGAATCGCCTGATTCCATGTGTTAGATTATATAGGTTAGGATTTTGGGAATCGTCGTTGTTTTAGACGTGTCAGATTAAACATGAGTAGGTAGATGAGTCAGTGTTGATTTCTAGGAAATTAGTTTATTTTAGGTCATTTAGAACATGAGCAAATTGCAGAAATACTTTATTTCCGCACTTTGTAAAAGTTTAATAATAAATTAGGTATTGTAATCGACCGTTAATTTTAGAAGCAAGATCCAATATAATAAAAAGTTGGTTATTTGACCACGGCTTTTTCCCGCGTGAAATACTTTTACTGTATCCGTGACACACAAGAAATTTCCAGTATAAAAGTAGTGTATGTAATTTATCTCTACACCAAATTTCTTGCAGGTCCATTTAACCGTTCAAATGTCATGTACAATTACTGCCCGTGTAGAATTTTAAAAGTAGTATGACAGCAGGAATGATATCAAAAGATGTGAAAACCGAACACAGTAACGACTTCATAGGTAACATGTACGTGTACCAGACCTAACGTAAGAAAAAAAAATATATTTTGCGTGTACCTCGACTATATTCAAGTAAATAAAGTGTCTGTTCAGAAATGCATTTGAATTCTTCACTAAAATATTGCGTTATAGCGTTATAGTTAATTAGGATATTTGTCACGTCAGCACAAGCGTTCCCGGACGGATGCGCGCGCGATATTCAATTTGCGAACGTACCGAACACTCGCCATGATGGAGCGGCGGCCATTTGTAACGGTTACCGTACGAAGGTTGTGATCGATAGAGATTTTATACAAATTAATTTGGTGCCGAAAATTCAAACGCAGATAATACGCATTGTGTTTTTACTAATTCATAGGTACTTAAATTTGTTCCACCTTTTTGACTTTTTAATGGAATCAATTCTTCCCGCATATCCACTTCTGTAACTCCTGTGAGTATACCTTCTAATGATACACGACCATACCGAGACCATCGAGTAATGACGCTCGAAAAGTATCGGGAAAACTTTAACTGCATTGGAACTGGTAACGATATTATTCAAAAGAAAATTCGAAGATTTTTGCCAATATCTCGCATGTTAATAAACCATGATGTGTGACCAAACACGTTTGCCTAGAAGGAACATATGAGCATATTCACTCGAGACTTGACGATTTCCAGGTCTTAAATTTCTGTAAGAACAGACTCAGGCATGGAGTTCCATTCCTTCTAACTGCCCGTACCATAAATGTGTTGCCAAAACATTGCTAAAGTCAGTGGAATTTCCACCATGCAGATTGGTATGATGCTGTGTGTCTGGTTGTTAGGTGGTGAAACGGACTAGAAGGTATTATGTACATTATGCAATTGCACGCTTATTCTTACAACAGACAGAGACTTGCAATTTTCCATTAATATGTATATGTCACTGCCAACTAAGTAGCTTAATCAGCCGTTCAATTAGGTCGCCTAGGCAGTTAACTAAACGGCGCCATTCAATGAACGGCCTGAATGATATTCAGCCGTAACGTTTATTCCGACATTTAATAACGTGGCTGGTTGATACTTAGGCTATTCGTAAGATGGGGCACCTTCCCGATATAAGACATAAAATTACATACATACATACATATACTTACACCTGTAAATCTCCGAGGGGGTAGGCAGACATGTATTCATAACAAATTAGTAATAGGTTCATTATGAAAGTTTTTTAGTAAGTTAGAAGTATTTTTTATCACCATGCAGAAATAAGTCATTTTTATAGCTGTTTGATTAAATGGCTTGGCATGTAATTAAACGTCATCGATTCAAGCTATTTGCCTAGCTGTTTAATGAAATGGCTGAACACCATTCAGGCCGCTAATTGAACGGCGCCGTTTAGTAAAGAGCCTAGGCAGTTAATTGAACGGGTGACTTGTTAGTAAACCTCTCTATCGTCTCGAGAAAATTCAGCTATTATGGTATTCATCCATCTTCTTATTTCGTCACATAGATGCGATGAAAAAAGTAAACAGGCGTACAAATTCATTAGAAACGTTTTGTTAAACTGATACCAGGTTAAGTTGCATTTGATAGGAATTATAGGAAAGTATAGGTACCAAAATAAATTTCATACTTAATTTTAAAGCCATAACATGTCAAGTGTTTTCTATATAATTTCACTATTAATAATAAATCGATTTCATTTTTTTTCCGATTGATGAAAACTTATTTTTTGTGATATGAAATGGAATGTTCTTATACAGCTTATTAAATTCAGATAAGGCACTTTATGGGTAAGAACAAGAAGTGAAAAGGAAGAAGAAAGAAGTAAATAGAAATGCTTGTAATATAGGGAAACGTACTAAATCTTTCAAACATTATATTATAGACAAGTAGTTACCTTATCCGTATAACCCTACTTAATCATATTCTGTCCTGCGTGATATAACCTTATTCATAGGTTAAAATGTTTTAAAATTCCAATTTCAAAATCAAACTATGATTAATTCGGAAGATTTACTTACATCACGAAAACGTTTAAGTCACTTTTGTTTTGATAGATCACACGAAATTTCAAAGATTTTTTGCAGGTTTATCTTACTAATCGAATTGAAATCACGCGTTTTTAAAACGCTTTTCCAAAACTAGAATAACTCCATCTAAACCATATTCACTAACCTGTATCACCCTCATCGGCAGCCCCGTCTCTTTCGCGAGTTGTTCCCGTATGTGTCTCGTAGGCTTCGGCGTCTGAGAAAAAGCCGACTTCAAAATCTCGAGCTGCTTCGCCTTTATTGTCGTCCTGGGTCCCCGGCGCTTGGAGCCCCCATTGCCGTCATCAGGGGACTTATTTTCTGCTTGTGAATCTCTCGTTTCAGGGTCTCCGTCCAGCGAACCCTGAGGGGTCAAGAAAAAGAACTGAATGCGACTATGTGGTATCGCCGTGTAATTGTACAAGCGGGATGGTCGAAGTAGATAAAAGGAGTCATCTGAATATTTTAATACTTGTGCATATATTTTTTTAAGAATGTTGGCAACAGTAATTATCGAAAATACCCACTAATATTCCCTCTAACCCCTCCAACTAAGCTAAATTGCTTCACGCCGGTAGTGCAATATCCAAGGCCAACCTCTTAACCACTAAACTACTGACGCTTACTATCTTATTTCTGTTTCTGTTCTTATTATCTGTCTAAAATTATGATCTTTTAGAAGGTATGCTGTACCTAATAAGAATTACAAAAGATCCTGATACCTACTGATTTTCAATACCCAAACGTGTAAGTTGTGCGACTGTTTTATTGATGTCCGCAGTCACAGGGTTAGTGTTGGGTGTACTGGTATCATTGAAGCTTAAGCCCAAACCAACCTCACCTACTAGCCGGCAGTGGCGATGGGTCCGAATAACGCAATTCCTACCAGCTTCCCAATCGGTCGCATGCTGCATGAGTCATGACCAACTAGATCGAGACAAGTTCTTTTTCCACCGCCTTTCCTTTTGAAAAGGTTCTGACGTAGGCTGTCCTTTTGAAGTTAGGGAGTCAGATAACAATCACTCCCTTAAAAGCCCAGCATTTATGAAGGAGTATGAGACTGGATTCCTGGCTACAAAGTAAGTACAAGCTCTCGATGTAAACTGGATTGGCACTCAAAAGATATTGAGAAAGCAACACGAGAGTATTTACAAGCGTTCATAGGCCACGATAACCGCTTACCATCATGACTTTGCTACTTTACAAAGCACTAGACGTACTCACCTGGTCTTCCGAATCGTCATGAGGTTTGGCATCCCCGTTGTGTGATAACTCCGAATGTAACGCAGGATGTGGGGCATTCGCTGGACTGCTGGAGTTGTTCGCAGTGCGGGACTCGTCTTCTTCTTCCTCATCAGACCCTGATCCTAGCAGAGAGTCCGCTGTTGACAAGGGAAAGATTTTTCAATAAAAGTAAGGTTAAGTTTTGCTTAAAAATATTACTAATAAGTATTACGGTTATTTAGTATTTCGCGGTAGCCTAGTGGTATGGGTAATGGACTGCTGAGACGAGGTCTCGGGTTCAATCCCAGGTTTTCCATGGCACACACCAATGACTTTTCGATGCTTTTCGAAGTTATGTGTATATTTATCGCAGGTTTATAAGTGCCCAGTTAATGGCAATAGGCTCGCCACCTATTACATTGGGACCTAAACATAATTTCGGGGATAAAGGCGTGAGTTTATGTTATGTTATGTAGTATTTTTGTTAATCTCTTCAGTTAAGCTAAATTGCTTCTGTTCGTAGTAATGCATGGAAAGTGTGCAACACCAGGAGAGTCACACTCGTCCTACCGACCCTGTAAACACAGAGAGTTTCTGTGCCGTCAGATTAGTAGACAAAGTAGGGATAGCTTTTGGTCTTCCCACTGACAGCACAAAAACTCTCCAGTGCGCTCTGGCTACTCTACTTACCGCCGGGCACATAACACGATGTTATTATGGCCGCGGTATTCTGTAGGGCGGAGGTACTACCAGTCGAATTGGATGGAAATACCGAGGTGTCCTCCTACCTCCTACCTAAAATTGGTGATATATTAGTGGTAAGAAAACTGCATAAGTCGTTTGCTGCTACTCCTGTGTAGGTAGAGAGCGTGTTTATATTGAAAGAAAATGCCAAGTTGTGATCAAGAGATTCGTGCATTAGCACATTTAAAAATTACCTTTTAGATTACATCTACACTACTATTATAAAGAGGAAAGATCTGTATTTTTTATGTTTGTAATGAATAAACTTAACAACTTCTGTGGCGATTTCAAAAATTCTTTCACCATTGGAAAGCTACATTCACCCTGAGTAACATAGACTGTATTGGATTTCCACGGAAATGTTTTTACCACCCGTGCGAAGCGGGGGCGATCGCTAGTCGTGTATAAAATTATTGAGTCAAACACAATATGCTGTTCATAATATACCTAGGTACTCGATTGTGATAATTATTACGAACAATACGAGTAATATAGCTATGTGAATACAGTATAACCTATTAAAGTATATTTAGCTATTAAACAAACATATGTAATGACCTCAAATACATACATGGTATTTATATTCTCTTTATATCTATATTCTTAATAATGCTTAAGGGTTTGTTTAATTGAACGCACTATTTTCAGTAATTACCTACGCGATTTGGAAAATTCTTCTTGCATTTCATAACCATGTTTTCCGGGAACACTTGGGCTATTAAACTTTAAGCTTATACTCTTAAAATATGATTTATAAAGAAAAAGTTGAGGAAGATGCGAGCTGGTGTAATGGAACCGAGTAGGTACGGTAGGCGAAACCGCGGTTCACAGTTAGTCTTACTCTACAGATAAAACTATAAAGCAAATTCCGTTTTATAATCTTGTAAGCAATCTTGTCTTTGTAAGCTAACAATGTGTCAGTACAAGAAACATTAAGTACTTATTTAATGTCATAAGTATCTATACTCTGTCTTATTGTCTGTAAGACAATTGCAATCACGTTTTGCAGCTGTTATAAGATATTAAGTATGACAGAAGATAGACAGATATTATGATGGTTGTAAAAGTGATATGGAAACTGACAAAGGTTAGAATTATTTACCTACTAGCTGTTGCCCGCGGGTACGCCCGCGTGGATGTTGCTTAACGCGTAGTGTTCCCAAGCTCTAATTCACCTCTGTACCCAATTTCATCAGGATATCTTCCAAAATTACGAACATTCATCCCCTATTCTTAACCTCCCCCTTAACCCCCTCTATCGCGATAAAAGGGAGCCTATGTCCGTTCCTAAGCTTTATCCATCCCTGTAACAAGTAGCAATCTTCTGAGCGCGTACATTTTTTGTATTCAAATAATTATTGGTGGCCTGCTCGACCGCCAACCGCTAAGCGCCGTGGCTTAGTAACAGAAATAACTAACCTGTCATTTCTCTGTATATGCCGGCCGGATTTGTTGACATTAATGATCACTGCTTCGCTCCCTTGAGAAGTAGCGTGATGGTATATAACCTATATGTTATTCTGATATATAAGCTATATTATTGTAAAGTTTCATTAAAATCCATTTAGTAGTTTTTACGTGAAAGAGTAACAAACATCCATCCATCCATTTATCGACCCATACTCACAAACTTTCGCTATTATAATATTAATAGGATTTCCGGCTTTAAAAACATACAGCTGTCCATTAATTTATTTTTTATTACTGTTAAACACGTTAGGTAAGTATGTTTTTAAATGCCATATACTCGTAACATACAATCTCACAAAGAACGTAGAGTACCTAAGTAATTAGTAACCTAGGTAATTAAAATAAAAGACGAGTTAACATATTTATTTATTTATCCATCCTTACTCACAAACTTTCGCATTTATAATATTAGTAATAAATAAATAATAATAATAAATATTCCACAACATTCACACAACGCTATCTAGATCCATGGTAAGCATAGCTTAACTAGCTTGTGTTATGGAATCTAGAATGCGGATAAACATACTTAGATACATTTTTTTTTGTAAATACATACATATTATACATAGAAACACCCAGACCAATGCAATTTCCCATATTCATGCATACAAATATTTGCACTGAGCGGGAATCGAACCCGCGCCACCTGCGCAGCAGCCGCGTTCACTACCGCTACGCCACGGAGGTTTACGAGGTTTAAGGGATTATTATATTATATTAGAACCAACCATTCCATGAATTGAGGGATGGTGAAGTCTAAGTCAAAGATTGTTATTCAATCAAGAACAACATGGTTGTTCCTTATTGACGTCAATAATAAATTCTACTTAACCTAAGTTTAAAACCGCTTCCATGTAGTGATGGACGGGCCTCGAGTTCTTTAAGTCCTAATTTAGGGACTGAACTCGTTTTGGCAGAGCTCGCAAGACTCCGACTAAAATGAGTCCTGAGTTCTGAGTCTTGAGTCCTTTCGTTGAGTCCTAATGCAAAAAGACTCGTCTCATAGAACTGAGTTTTTACTATGGAACTCAAGCTCTTCAAAAATCTAAAGTCATATTGGAGAATTTAAGTTTATCAAAAAGAATCGAGTCCTGTTAATTTTTTTGTAAATTATTGATTAACAAAGATTAGGAATAAAAAAAAATGGGTGCGTGTACTTATGTACGCGCGTGAGAAGTTATACTTCTTTGACTTAATGAGCGGTTAAGCAGACGGCTTCATACTGTTAATTTTGTGTCACAGGTGCGCGCGCATCTTAAAATTTCACTCTCATCATTTTTTCATAACGCGCCTAACTTCATACTGTTAATTTTGTGTCACAGGTGCGCGCGCATCTTAAAATTTCACTCTCATCATTTTTTCATAACGCGCCTAACTTCATACTGTTAATTTTGTCACAGGTGCGCGCGCATCTTAAAATTTCACTCTCATCATTTTTTCATAACGCGCCTAAAGAAGTATAACTTCAAAAATCAATTCCACGCAGACAGAGCCGCGGGCATCAGCTAGTGAATATTGTATATAGACTTCAACTTCAACTTCTTCAAAATGGCCTCTGCAGCAAATCGCCACAACTCGCCAATGTCAAGTAAAATGTCATATAAAATTATTAATGGCGACACGCCAATGTCGAGTGTACCAGAGCCACGTTAGCCACGCCAGTAAATTTGTTTCCGTGTGTCCGCCCCCCACGAGATTCAGGTGGACGATCAGGACGTGTGGTTGGATTTGGGGGGGGGGGGGGGGGGCGTATATAGACTTGGAAACAAAACTATACAGGCACGTGGCTTTCTTTTTTTTAAATAAATAAGCCAGTAATAAAAATCTGCCTGTGTAAATTTTTATTCTAGTTTCTAATAATATCTAGGCTACAGGTTGTTATTAACCACCTATAGCCTAGATATTTATATCAATAGAAATAGAACTCACTTTTTTTTAAAAGACTTCGGAACTAGCAATGATCTCGAGTCTTAAAAGTCTCTTTAATTATATTATTGTAAAAAGATTCAAGTTCGTGAGTCATATTGTGAGGACTCGCAAGTCTTGTCAGTGCCAAAAAGGCTTGAGCTCTCTTTTATGAGTTCAGTCTCCAAAAATCGAGCCTAGTCCCTAAATTAGGACTTAAAGAACTCGAGTTCCGTCCATCACTACTTCCATGGCGCTGGTGGAGAAGAACCGGCGCAACAAACTCCCTTGCGGCATTCTTAAGACGTCAACTTAAAATATTTATATCCTTAAGGCTAAATGTAGACGAATCTATATTTGTCTCTTGTCTGAATGAACAAAGGGATATTATACAAATTCATAATAAAATAAGTAACCTATAGGCAAAAGAGTCACGTTCCTTTTTTTATTTTTTTTTAACGTGTGGAAACCCCCACGGGCTTCACCCCATCGGTGCCGACGATGGGGTGGGCGTGTCGGAATCGGACCGACTAAAACCACACGGTGTCCTTCCCCAGTGTCCATTGCCGGGCACCCCGGGTAAGCCCTCGAAAGGATAACCCCAGGGTTGCCGGCGGACATTGGCCGCCACCGCGGCCTCGCCTGGTGGGGTCGGGTTATATCCCGCGTCGGTGAGTTGGCAAGCGTGTGTAGGACACACACGACACGCCTCCGCCACGGCCTGCTTCTGTAAGGACGGCGTGTCGGCCATCTGCCGTCCTCAGGCCCCGATCATGGAGGTCGGTAGTCCCGGGCGTAGACGAGTCCTAATATAATATTATGCCGTAACTACAGCATTTTAGGAGGTGCCTGCACCATGCTCACGTCAGACATTTTTGTCTTTCAGATAGTCATCTGTCCTATACGTAGTATGCTTTTTTACATACTTACTTACATAATATAATCACGCCTTTATCCCCGGAGGGTTAGGCAGAGGTGAATTAACACCCACATTTCACCAATCTGTATTCGGTCCCACGTAATAGGGGGTGAGCCTATTGCCGTATTCCGGGCACTATTGTTGACTCGAGCCATGCATCTGAGGCTGAGTCGGGGCTGTATATATCTGTCTGAAGTAGACATTAATCAGCCCTATACCTTAGTCGCCTTGTACGACACCACATGGGAAGAGAAGGGGTGGCCCAAATTCTACTCTGCCGGGAACCTTTTTACATAAAGTCTTTATATAGGTTTTAAATTTATTACCAGGCATACTAAGGACCGATTCAATTTATTATAAAATCGTATACTATCCCCTTAAAATAATAGCTAACTCTGCTAAGCGGATAACATGGAAGTAGCAGTTTATGTTTATAACGCAGATTTCTGTATGTAATGTCAGCAACTTTTGTGAGGTGACACTATTCGCTCGGTAGCTTAGTGGTTAAGGGGCGGCCTTACGTTCGAGAGGTCCCGGGTTCGAATCCTGACCATTACACTACCGACGTGAACCCACTCCTAGCACAAGCAAGCACAAGCATCGCTTAGTATAATATAAGTAATTATGATAATTTCGGATGCTAATATTCATTTAAAAAAAAAAAGCAAGAAAGAAAGTCTGATCATGCTAAATTGACTTTGATGTGCAGTAAAACAGTATGCATTTGACGGTAGCAACCGTAAATCTGATTTAGGCGATTTCACGGAATTGTTATTGTACATCACCCAACAGATTAAAGTTTGTAAGTAGCAATTAACTAAGAACCAGATTTTATACAAACTCAACCAACTTTTTTGTAGAGAACACTCTATATTTACAGATTTTAATTTTGGTTATTAGGTATATCTTTACTTACATTTGATCAATTTTTAATTTGATCAGATTTCTATTTGATAAATTTTATATGTGACTTCTAACATTTTACAGAATCTGATTTCACCTTCCTAATACTTTAGTACCTAAGAGAAAAAAAAATAGACAAAATCTAATACGATTGATTTTCAGACTTCAATAATCAATAGATACTTCATGTGAGAAACACTGGAACATCCTTCTTTGCAGAGTTTAGGTTTTAATCTGTACCCTTTTTCAATTCAGGTCGTCGTTATCTACTCTAGACTATTAAAAAACCTTTTAAAATAAAATTGACTTATCAAAAAGCAATCGCACCCACCCCGTGCGGGTTTAACCAAATAAAAATGTAATTTCAAGTGGAGCGGCCCCCAAAGAAATGGGAACAGAAAGAATTAGCCGCAAAAACAATTACTTATGACGAAGGGAGACTGTGTCGTACCACGGGTTTGCGAAGAGAAGTCGACACGATTTTGATATTGGGTCATGAGTAGCGAGTGATTTGCTCAGTATTTATACACTCGTATGTTTATTTATTCAGTTATTTAAAGCTTATGTAAACACACAGTATAATACATTGATAAAATGGTCTGTCTATAAATTTTGAAATACTCCAAGAGTATGCAAATTTCTACAGCTGGGCTCTACATTTTTGCCGTCATTAGTCATTGGCCATTTTATAAGGTATGATATTTGTATATCTAAGCATTATTTAATCTTCTAACTTCTTCAATGTACTGAGAGAAACAACTCAATTCTTTTGTAATTTTCTTATGATTTGACATTCGATAAAATGGCTAGTCTCATCATATCATGGGTTAAAAGACATTTATGTAAACTTGTTACTGTATACATAATAAAAAGTACGTAGAAAAATCGAAATATCAGAAAACATATTTATAAACAGTTTCAGTTTACTTTATTCACTGCTGGATTAAAACTCGACTCAAACTCGATCGCAAATCGCCCGAATTATTTTCGCACAGCATTTGGTAGGGGTAAAAAAACCGTTTATTCTGCGCAAACATGGAGGGGTCGTGGAGGATGTTTGCAGCGGGGAGACCAAGTGACCGGACACTTAGCACCACCCTGGACCTGTGGACTAAACTAACACTTGCTACGTTTACTTGCTTCCGCTTTAGAAACTTTTAGTTTTAGAGGACCGACTATTTTGATTCAAATTGAAAAATAAAAAATATGTAGGTCTGTAAATTATACCAGGTATATTTTTTTTTGCTCTTTTTGCGTAATGTGTACTAGGAAACCTATATGAATGCTAATGATTTATTGATTATTGTACGTACATAATTATTTTATAAATGTAGGCAGTGGGTCTTAGAATTAGAATTAGAATATATTTATTTGCATAAAATGTGGTAAATACAAAGGTGACAAAAAAATTATGAGCTAAAGAAACATTTTGCCACTTGTCGTGACATGCAAACATTAAACATGGCGAATATGACACCAGAAATAAATGTCAATTCCCTAAAATTCAATTCTTATGTAAAAGCTGCCAGCTATGTCAATTTGGATATCCTAACTTACCTACATAACAATAAAATTGACTATCAGAGGCAACTACATAAAACCTGTACCTAGTAGAGCCTTCTTCTTTGGGGTTTTACTCAGTACAACCAAGTACCTACTTAACTTATTTCAAAATAATCAAAAGCATATTTCGCAAACACTGCCAACTTAAACAAAAAGAAAGTTTGTTTTGTTTTATTCTGACATAGGTCGCGTCGCCGTATGCTGGCCCGCGGGCCATATTGGGGCGATCCACCAAACCATCTGTCATATCGCAAGATGGGCTTGTCTCACAAAAAAGATGATGGTACGTTTAAGTAATATATATAACTTTGTAATGACATCATCAAAAGATATAAGTTAGATGTATAGACGATTATAAAACGATATGTCTTTTGGAAATATATTCTTATCTGTGACATAGTGTGTTAAGTATTTTCTTGGCGACAGATGTAATTAATGTGAGTCTAAACTTAGATGGCATAAAAAGTGGCTGCCACATGGCACTACTCAATGACACTACTGGTAGTGTCAAGGGTAAACAAAAATCCGGTGGTAGCATAGAGATTCGATTTTGATTACCTTTAACGCTACCGGTGTAGTTTCAAAAGATTTTTCATATTAATACGAGTAGTTAATATACTTATAATATTATAATTCAAGGAAATAAAAGTTATTTAGTCCTAACTTTAGGTGAAATAAAATGAAAACTTATCGTAAGAAAAAGAGAGACAACATTTTTAGTAGTGATTGGATTCACCGTGCGGGTCTGCGGGTGCCAGGTCCATTGTGTGGCGGAGAAAGAAACCCAAGCAGACTCCGAAGCTTGTGGCTTGGGTTTATGAGGCCCCTTTCCGACGTACATCTCTCCCTGCCCTACCCCAGATCTGGTATGCACATAGGTTCATACCGATCCTTTAGTTACGTAAGTAAATAAATGTTAATTATTTAAAAGTTAATTCCAATGTAGGTAAGTATATGAACATAGGGTGTGAACACAGGTAAATGGGTATGAACATACCAGATTCAACTTTAGATACTTGTTCTAGTATACAACTTACACTTCTCGTCAAATCAAGGTCTTTGAGCCAGTTACAGAGAGATTTTACAGGCTACATCTCGCGGTATACCTAAAACTAGATGCTATAAATCTCGACAGCTAGGCATACCTACATTTCAAGTCTTAAAAAAAATATCACGCCATTTTCTCCTTCTTTGGCAAAAATTCAAAATAATACGCGTGTTAGACATAGATGCCCTCTCTAGACATACAGGCCTCTTTTGATGAGGCCGTCAAGCCGAGTGCCACCATTGTTAACATGGTACGTATAGTTATGGTGACCCTCTTTCCTAAGACTTTCCCTTTAGCCTACCATCAGGCGAGGTGAAGTAAAATTGACGTGTCCTATATGTATAAAAAAAAAAACCTTTTTGGGTAGGTAGGTAGGTAACATATTAGATTAACATTTTTCTATACCGTTGCGTAGTAACTAAAGGGCCCAACTTAATTAAGCCGATATAGACGATGAGACGGCGTTACCGCGGCTTGACTTCGCCATATTAATCTTGTAGCGTTTCCCGCCACTGACTTGCGCTTCCTCTTCAATACGCAAGTCATTTAGGGGGCTTGCTATGCCTGCCATAGTTAGACGGTTACCTAGTGAGAAAAGGTATCTTTTGAGGCTTGCACCTTTCGTGTAGTTCCTTTCCGTGAAGTCAAAATATCAATTATTATTAGTTATTACCGTATCTAGATAGTTAAATAGATATACAACTCGTTATTGTACACCAACATTAGATTACAAGAGATAATACTATGAATTACAGTAATTATACTTAAATGCACAATGATATGTTATGAACTATAGATACATAGTTCACACTCTAAAATGGCGACAAAAAAATGAAAAGCTTTTGGGTATTTGACGACTCAGATTAGTTACTTTTTACTAAACGTCAAAACGGTAAGTTTTAAGGAAAATTGTATGAAAAATTTATTTGTGACGTCATATTATTTTTTAGTCAAATGGTTGGTTCAAATGGTTGGATGATTAAAAATAAAAATAAAAGATAAAATAAGAACCGACGCAACTGTTATCAGTATCACTTTCTTACCATTTTCCAGCTTTTTTTTTTTTACGTGCGGGAAATCCCCACGGATACCCACCCCTCCGGAGCCGGAGGGGGAGGTTATGTCGGACTCGAACCGACTAAACCGCACGCCGTCTCTGGGTCGTAGTGCTAGGCCGTAGGTGAGGTTGTCATGCGACATATCCCTCGCACCCCGGCTGACCCAGGGCCATCCCTCTCGGTCTGGCCCTCCTCTGGAAGGGGGGGACCACGCGGTCCCCGACTCAACCCCGGTGTGGGGAGGCGCGCATCGTCCCACGATGCGCGCCGCCGCCGTGGCCTGCTTCTGCTAGTGTGACGGGCGGCTCCACCCGTCACCCTCAGGCCTCAGGCGTCACGCTCATGGGGGGCGGAGGTCAGTCTGCGCCCTCCGACGCCCGAGCCGCCTTCGGGCGCGTGCAGCGATGTCAGCGAGCCTTTCTCGCTCATCGCGCCGCGCCCGCTCTGCTGTCTCCTTCGCGAGCATGACCTGCTCGCAGAAGGAGGCGCTGGCCGCCCACGCATCCGCGCAGCGGACCATCGCCGCGAGCAGGGTGGAGAGCGTGAGCACTCTCACCCCCAGGGCCGCCACAAGCTCCCGCCTCGGCGTCTCAAACGCCGGGCACTCGGTGAGCGTGTGCAGCCCCGAGTCCACGCTCGCGTCGCAGTGATGGCACTCGGGCGTTGGCTCTATACCCATCAGATGCAGATACCGCCCGAAGCTACCGTGCCCGGTGATAATCTGCGTCTGACGGTACGAGAGGCTACCGTGTTGCCTCTCTAGCCACTCCCCCGACCATTTTCCAGCTAAATGTTTTTTTTTTTAATAATAGGTACCTCGTGTAGGAAGAGAAGCTCTCTGGTGAATTTTTGTACTGTCTGTGGGAATAACAACCCCCACCCGAAGAGATGTCCCTGGGTCAGCCGGGGTGCGAGAGACATGCTCAAGCTACCTAACCTTCGGCCTTGCACTGCGAACCACAGACAGCGTGCGGTTTAGCCAGTTCGAGTCCGACATAACCTCCCCCTCCGGCTCCGATGGCGGGGAAGGTATCCGTGGCGATTTCCGGAACGATAAAAAAAAAGTGGAAAGACCAAAGGCTATTCCTGCTTTGTCTCCTAAACTGACGGCACATAAGCTCGCTGTGTATACAGTGTCGGCAGCACAAGTGTGACTCCCCTGGTGTTGCACACGTCCATAGCATATAAAGAACGTTGAAACGTGTCAGATTTGGTTATAATAACAGGCATAAAACCTAAGTAAAGCACTCGTGGCCAGGAGCACTTACTGTTCAGTAAATGATATGGCTATCTAGGCATGGTTGTCCTTTGGATGGGTGACTGCTTATGTTATTTCATCTGAGCGCTCCGGCGCGCCAAAGGGCATGTTATAAGTTATATTTCAGTTCAAAAGATCGTTGCCAAATTTGTTAGTTCTCAGGGTGATACTTTTTGTAGTGTATCTGGTCTAGTTATTCAATAATAGCACTTCCAAGTTGATTCTAGACATCAACTTCTTCACAAAATTCTAATCAATGGTCTCTACAGATAAAAATCTTACTTACTGAACAACTTTTTTTTAAGAAAAATAAAACGCCAATGTTAACCGAATATACGGCATCTTGATCAATGAGCTACATATTTTTATCACTCATCAACGATGGCCTGAAGAGTTTGTCTACCCTCTCTTGGTAAAAGGTCCGTACACAGAGGGCGAGCACCCCGTGTTGTGTAGAGCGCCCTCTAAAGCAAACACTAGGCCGTGAGCCTTTGTACTCCTTTGTATGTGTTTATTAAATGTTGTGAAAGTTACAAGTGCCCGAAAGCGTTCTGAGGTTAAATAGAGCGATCGTTCATCAATATTCTTTAGGTGATTTATTAGACTTGTGACCTTTAAAAATAGAACGCAATGTTTGCAAATGGAAACTAAACTTTTTGACAGATATTGTTGCTAATTCTTTTAAGCATCTCATTAAACTGTCCGTGTAGTGTAATTTGTTTTGAGTTTTAGCCACACAAGATAAGGAAAGTGGCATATTACAGTGAATTGCGATTTTTCGTGTTGATTTCAAGACTCATTCGAAGCCTGTGCACACCACAGCACCTCTGCTTAACTGGTGTGTAATACAAATAAGATTTAACGTAAAAGTTCTAGTTACGAGGTGTTACCAGGATCCCAAAACAAATTATGTCTATATTTAATTTCGAAACTTCAAGACTAATAGATTGTGGTTTTTACCATGTCGCTTCCATTTCACAGGACTTGAAAATAATTTTAGTCTCGTTTAGAGAGTTTTGTAACACGAGTCTATTATTAAAATATTTGTTGACAGTCAGTCATCGAGTACAGGTCGAGGGCTGCTCACCCACTCACCTATGAGCTACGCCCCGCTCCCAAAATCAATTTTAAAACCGCCCCCCGAATAAACGACTTTCTTTGTCCCTCTGTCCCTCGTTAATCGAATTTTGGCGGGAAAACGGTCTTTTATTGTCGCTCAATTTAAAATATAGAACACGTTCCTTTGATGTTCGAAATTCAAATGCAGAATTTTGCGGCTTCTTTATTTGTAGTTCATAATAATTTGATTGAATTGAGTGTTGAGCATCAGTGCTACATAAAATATAAACGCAAGTAATGTTTCAATCAATTTTTGTTTCCATTTTTGAATACCTAATTGCTAGAACACTAATAGCAGCCAGTAATTATTCACGATAAGTGGGTCTGTATTGTTTTACATAAGCTAGCATTCTAAAATATAATTTACATTGTGATAATCAACAATTTAGGCCCATTAACAATTCAATCAAGGTGATTCATGAATATTTATTTAACCAAGAAACACCATTGGCCATATCTTTAAATCTATAACAACCTATTAACGCTACGAGCGCAGTAAAAATCACGGATTATTTTGTATACAGCGATATTAAAGTTTGTTATAGCATGTTTATGGGGCTGACCGTTAATTCGAGACCACCATCTCAAACGTAAAATAAGAAACCGCAAGATAAGGATCTAAGAACATAAAAGATATGGGAACCTTTGTGGTGCCGGTAGCCGGCATATACTTATTTACGCCCATATACACCACGAGCGTAGAAACATAACGTCACACACACTAGCGCAGTGTCGCGGCACACATGAAAGGGTGCGGTGCACGCACACATGTAACGGAGGACCGTGATTGGTAGATATGGCGGCGACGGCCACGCCCTCTTTTATCGACGTTGCGCACGGAGCGTGCGTGCGAAACACAAGTATAACGTGTAAAACCGTCTATAGGTTTGGTTTGAGAGCGGTTTTTAAAATGTCATTTTCATTGGGCGCGTTGTTTGACGGCCGCGGGAACTCTGCGACGAGGGAATTATTTTTGAACGTGGAATCTTTCGTTGAGTTTGGTACAGAAATAGAAATTTATTAAGGAATAAAGTTCTTTGTTAGGAGAGATATTTAAAAATGATCTTTTTAATATATATATTTTATACTACTTAGGTGGCCGACAAGCAGACCTGATGGAACGTGGTTACCGTGGCCTATGGATGTATGCAATACCAGGGGCGTTACACTCACGCTGCCGACCCTGAAGAAACCCTCTAATGCACTTCTTGAATAACCCCATAATAATATTCTAGTTAAAGGTCACATAAAACCTTTTTTTTATACTTTATCTGGTTTTATGTCATGATACTTTGTATACCTACCTCTTAGGATGCTGCTTAAGCAGACTTTTTATACCTCTTAGGATAGTATAAAAAAGGTGTAGTTATCTGATTAAATGTGGATAAGTGTATAATTATACCTAGGTCTCTGGCTTTAGTGGCTAAACCTTCAGGGATATACAGACCTGAGTTGATAGATGTTTTTACTATATCGAAGTACAGATATTATTACTAAACTTTAAACTTTCCCTTCTCCTTAGATCGGGGATATTCGCTCCCATAAAATTCAATAGGTATAAGCTACATAAGGAGGATTCTGTGCTCCTTAGGAAGAAACCGAGATAATCGTGATAATTTAATCTGTGTATCTATGACAGTTCATTAGTTCATGAATAATAGGATTCTATTTTACCCTTTATAAGTTACGGAACCCATAAAAAGAAAACAGGCACCTAAGATATCAGTTCCATGTTCAAATACCACAAGAAAAAAAAAGTTGTTTCGCAAGCAGGCAAAGGTAGCGAGCCGGCTCCTTACAAAAGCGGTCGTGACTTCCCCAAGTAGCGGTAGGAGGGTTGTCGACTAGTCGCAGTACACAATTAAACAGTCTACGAATACCTACGCTCGTCTACGAGAACGTGAGTCGAATATTTTGACGGGTTCTGATTCGGCGCCTCCGGTGCATAGAGTGACTAATGACTTTTCTGATTATGTATATATTTTTTATAAGAATGACTACTTGATAAAAATCGAGATGGGTGTATGGTGAAACCAGGATAGAAATGTATTATTAAAATATACGCTCTTACTTAGATATAAATATGTTACAGTTTTTGGTAGGGATTGTTAGAAATTCACAGTTGATAATTTAGTATACCTACTTTTTTTTTATCGTGCGGGAAATCCCCACAGATGCCTTCCGGAGCCAGAGGGAGAGATTATATCGGACTTGAACCGACTAAACCGCACGCCGTCTGTGGGTTGCAGTGCAGGTAGCTATAGAGCATATCCCTATGCGAGGGGGGAATTTTGATATAGGTACTTAGTTGGTCTTAAACATTATTTCATTTTAAAAGATTGGAAAGTGAAAGACTCTTGTGATAGGATACTACCTAGCTTCGAATGGATTTCACCAATAAGTTTTTCATTTGCATTTGTCTGGGTGTTTCTACGTATAAATTAATATAAATATATTTATTTGAAAATCAAAGTAAATAAGGATCTAATTATATTTTTTACACATACTGGAATCCAAATGACAAGCCCTGCTTACCTAGTTTGAGTCTAAGAACTAGATGACGATGTATAATAACACGCAATTTCATAGTTAAGTGTATCATATAAGCGAAACTCGACACTGATCTTTTCTAAAATAATATAAAATAATAAATCTCTGAACTTGCAACCTTTCACCTATCTCCTAAGGTTAAATAACATTTCACTCTGAGCTACTAAATTAAATCCAAAATATAATTCAACTGTTACAACACCCAAAATTTATAGGTAGGTAGATACCCAAATGAATGAATGAAATGACTTAGAGTGAAAGGTCAGAAGAGATGACCTGACAAACACAAAGCTGCCTAATTCTATAGAGTATAGACACGTACAGTGGTGCGGCCATAAATAACAGTTACAACACACGTACAGGCAATATGTCAGCGTCCACGGCGCCATTATCGAACGCCATGTTTGATCTAACACAATGAGAAGTGCGCGCGCGCAGGTCTGGGCGCTGCATTCGAACAAATTAGTCGCCCATCCAACGGATAGCTGTGAAAAATTGCTGTTAAATTATTTTTTTATGCACCGAAATGATTTCTTTGACCCCGTAACAAGCCTGATTTGTGTATTTGACGAATAATATTTCAATTTTTCAGTTTGTTACGGTTGCCTCTTTATTAAAGACCACCCACAGTTGCTTTTGAGATCGAAAATTACTTATAATACTTTCGTCAATTGTGAAATGAGTGGGTTTCATATCTATGGGGCGCCATCAAGATCTTCGAGGCCAAGATCCTGCTGATCCTGGCTTTTCTCTATGGGTTGGGAGGTCATACACCAATTGCTTCCATAAAAGCCGTATATAATATAAGTCAAATCCAAACGAGCAGGAGTAGGTAGGCCCCGGGTCTTTGGTTTTATTTGTTAGTTAAGCTCTCTAACACTTCGACAAAACAAAAAAACGTTATCAATTGTTAGTCCTTCCGTTTAAATGTTAAGAAGCTGGGATTTTTTTAATAGAACGACTAAGTAACACACAAAGCTTTTATTTGGGTAGTAAGTAAGTTTCATTTATAGAAACGCGGCGGTGCGGAAGCGTAGTAACACTAATAACTTGGTATGTACATACTTGCACAGCAAAAGCAAGAAGAACAACTAAAACAATATTAGTTTGTGCTTAGGTAAAGTTACATTTCGTTCAGTAATTTTCATCTTTTGAATATACAATGTTATAGAAATCCCCATCGGAAGAGTAACGAGTATCCATTACCATTAAGGCTGAAGAGTCGTCAATCTTCTCTATGACTGCAGTCTGACGGATATCTATGAGCTTATGGGCCCATGAGCGTATAACCTCAACTTGCTTTAGGACTCATTAGGCGCAGTTATAGGTAGTCATGAAAGGAGTTAACTCGTAAAAACCCGGCCTCAAGGAACTAAAAAACTCACGCTTCTTTTTTTTTTAAATTCATTCTATATTTAAAATTTTACTGGTGTTCCCGCCTCTAGAGATTAAAAATAGAATTTATTGTCTTCTATGCCCAGATATACTACCTAGTAAAAAAAAATTACGTTGTAGAGTACTATTAACTATTCTGTGGTTGTAGTTACTTTTTAATCATGTTACAGGTTATAAGTTAGCTAGAAAGGTTTTACGCAAAGATGAAATCGTATGGGCATGAGAAATTTTAGTTCAGCTTATACCTAATAAGTACACAACTGTTCTTGTTCCAGTTCAGTGGGTTAGTTACTTAAAGGTGTTAACAGCTGATTAAGTAAAAAGTGAAGGTTTATTATAGGCTTATAATTATACCAATCATTTATATCGATGGATCTATATCCGTTATTATGTCAGAAATTTAATTGAGAAACTATTGATACCAACTTAAAAACAAGTTTAATATGTAAACATCCATTGATTGTAGTTATATTCCGTAATGACTTCTAAGTAAGTTTAATACAGGTGTACTTACCGCAAATTAACCACCAACAATGTCCAACTTTTTATTACTGTCTACAATACAGACGACATTATAAAAAAGATGCGCAATACAGGGTGTAATCGTTAAGTGTGTCCAGGCGATTATTCCGTAACTATTACAGATATCAAAAAACTTTAAGCTGATATCGAAAGTACGTTACCTAATGAGTAAAATGACATCAATAACTTTTTAAAAATCAAACGAGAGGTATCTAAAATTTTGACATTAAACACTCCCATACATTTAGTATGAGATTAGTAGAAAGGTTTTAGTTTCCTTATTTTAAGTGATCTAGTACCCATTTTACCTTAATCATATTTTATGATTACGTATAATATGACAATGATGATTTTCAAATAGATACATGTGTAAAATAAGGTACCACTTGAAATTAGTAATAAACCGTGTTTTAATATCGCATTAAGTAATTTGAGCTAACTGAAAAGCAACACACTACAAAAAAAAGATACTCTTTGGTGTTCGTTCTAAATTCAAAACTTTTATCTCGGGTTGTTGTTCCCGCCAATTTATCGTTGTTTTTTTTTAATTTGTTAATAATCGTGATTGTTTCATTTATTGACTGTAAAATGGCATATTCCAAAAGAGAAAAGAGAGATATGCTAAAAATTGACTACAAATATGATTGTAACAAAAGAGCGACCATTATCGCCTACAGAAGAGAGTACCCAGATAGAGAAGTCCCTTCTGGTGTACGTACCTAAAACCTTTCTACTAATCTCATACTAAATGTATGGGAGTGTTTAATGTCAAAATATTAGATACCTCTCGTTTGATTTTTAAAAAGTTATTGATGTCATTTTATTCATTAGGTAATGTACTTTCGATATCAGTTTAAAGTTTTTTGATATCTGTAATAGTTACGGAATAATCGCCTGGACACACTTAACGATTACACCCTGTATACAGTTAGATGTCAATGTCAGTTTTCTTGTTCGTGCATTCTGTTCAGAATTCGAAATTCAAAATTTATTCCTGCCTCAATCACAAACCGCGAAGCATTTTTATTTCTATACAATTTGTCTAGGTAACATAGAAGTCAATGGGTTTACATCCTTAGGTTATTCTCTGTACTTAAACTTAGATAAGGTGAAACACCCAATGGTAGACAGTTTAAGGATAAATCAAACTTCACTCTACAAAATTACACGTATTTTTTAAAGAATGGATGTTTCGTCCTTTTTTAACTATTAAATCATAATTTAGACTTTAACTGTAGCAGATAAATCTTTAAAAACTAACATATTTTTACTTTTAACACATGGTCCTAAACACCAATAGTCGACATTCACTTAAAACTGATAGAAAATCTAGCCATAGAAATACGGCAATGGTCTACGTAGGTTAACAAGTTACATTAATAAATAAAATACCACACCTATTAAGAATCACTACCCTCAACAAAAATCTTAAGAAACAACTGGCGCCAATTCAAAATTTACTGACGACAGTGTTGCGAATTTTTGAACATGTATTATACCTACATGCCAATAGATGTCTTTTAAGTTAATAGTCAAGTATACAAGATACTTACTTTTCTTACAGTAAAGGTGGAAACTGTCGACTATTGGGTCAGTGTCGACCATTGAGTCTTTTACCTTAATACCATTTAAATTGATAAAACAGTATGATATGACTCAAAATTATTGTCAGTATTTTGAGTACTGTGAAGATCGGTCCGACGCCGGCTTTACCTATCGTTCCTAAAATCACAGGTAGGTACTAAAACTTTTTGTACAGCACTATCCAAATACGTAGTTACTAATATCGTAAAACGTATAATGTATGAAACACGTAACAATTTTATGTCCCTGGCAATATCTGCAATAAAACATCCGTTTATTTAGAATAATAGTTTTTCTCACAATGTTACCAAGAGTTTACACTAGACATTTTACGCCATTAAGGATAAGTATTACGACGGTTAACTTTAGTGTCTAGATTCTAGAATACACACTCGTATATCACTACATACCTAGTATAAAACAAAGTCGCTTTCTCTGTCCCTATATCCCTATGTATGCTTATATCTTTAAAACTACGCAACGAAGAAAGGTTTATATGTATAATACATGTTTAATATAGAAGGGAGTACAGCGGGAACGGGATCTGACGCCACGCGGGCGGAATAATATTGGCGGTACGAAGTTCGTAGCTATAATATTATGAAGAGGAAAGATTTGTATGTTTGTAATGAATAGGCTCAGAAACTACTGGGCCAATTTAAAAAATTCTTTCACCATTATAAAGCTACATTCTTCGTGAGCAACATAAGCTATACTGGATTTTTTTTTAATTTAGGGTTCCGTCCGTAATCCACGGAAATGTTTTTGCCACCCGTGCGCAGCCGGGGCGGGTCGTTAGTTTTGTTATATATATGCGTGGTGGTTTTGAACAAAACACCATTACCAAGCACACGGTCCACCTGATGAAAGTTGTTACCGTGACTATGGACGTGTGCAACACCAGGAGAGTCACAGTCGTGATGCCAACCCTGTAAGACTTTTGGTCATATCTCCGGTTCTACTCATCTGATTGTGATCAAACTTACGTAATGATTGTAATCTAATCAAGAGTTTATGACTAACGATTTTAAGACTGGCAAGTTTGAGAATTCCAAACACATGAAACTCAACTTTTTTTTTATTTCTCCCTTTTTTTATGTAGGACACGTCAATTTGACTTCACCTCGCCTGATGGTAAGCTGAAGGCAAAGTCTCAGAAAAGAGGGTCACCATTACATACACGTACCATGTTAGCAATGGTGGCACTCAGCTTGACGGCCTCATCAGATGCTTATTTACGTCCCGCTTAAAGGGCCCGGGACCGTAGGCAGAAGGAAACACGTGAGCTGGCAAGGAGTTCCAGGTCTTAATAGTGCGACAAAGAAAGGAGTCACCAAACCGCTTGGTTCTTGAAGGAATATTCTGCACCGTATACGCAGGCAAGGATGATGGTGTTAATGAGAGTAGCATAATGAAAATCGAACATATATTTTTTTCACACTGATGACGTCAACCGACTCCTTTAAACATAATGCTAGCCGTAAACAGACTCGTTTCTCCAAGAAAATGATGAGAATGAGAGTAGATGGATATACAACGGAGTCTTTTATGTGAATAAGATTCCTTTAGTTACCTTTCGGTACCCTAGTACCCTAAAATCTAGATTTCAATAGTTCTCTTCCTCCACAAAAGTGATTTCTATGCACACAGGTGACGACACAGCTACTAACTAGCCAAATTATTAATTCCTAATTAGCAAAAAAAAAAGAAAGTAAATACTAATATTCCCTCTAACCCCTCCAACTAAGCTTAATTGCTTGTGCTAAGAGTGGGTTCACGTCGGTAGCGTAATGACCAGGATTCAAACTCGGGCCCTCACGATCGTAAGGCCGACCCTTTAACCACTAAGCTAACAACGCTTTTTGCCCCCCTTTCTGTTGACTGATTGTTCTAATATTTGGTACACCCCTTTAGTTCGGACAACAATACAATTTAAATCAATAAAACAATTTGATTAGCTCTTAATACTTTAGTTTTAAGATCATTTTGAGACTCGGCAGTGAAGGTATTTCTGACAGCCTCTGTGGCGTAACGGTAGTGAACACAGTCGCTATGCAGGAGGCGCATGGAGGGATATTCGATCCCTGCTCTGTGCGAATATTTGCCTCGGAGAACACGTTAAACAGTCGGTCCCGGTTGCCATTCGTACATCTATGGCAGTCGTTACGGGTAGTTTTAACCCTCAAAAGTTCAACAACTGGTCTAACTGCAATGCTTCGATATCGTCTTTGGGTTTTGGTGGTCACATGGCAGTCGCTTCATAGAAAATATCAAAATTCAGCCAAATCGGCAGTTAGACTGGTAAAGTAGACCCCAGACTCCTAGGTGAAAGCTTTAGATGCGACTAGGACTAACGCTAGGATGAAAAAGGATAAGATAGATTCGTTTTTGTCCGCACTTAGCCCCTCTTTTGAGCCATTTTGCATTAGGATGAAGAAGAAGAAGTCAAGATATTTCTGCCGCTGACTGTACGTTGGTATTACGTACGCGAGATGGGAGTGGGGTCTACGTGACCGCAAATCGTGACCCGCGCAGATTGCGCCCTCCGCCAAGCCGCGCCGCACACGCGGTGGCTTTATTTATTTCTATATCTGTCTCGCCAAGCAAAATTGCATGAGGTACGCAAGGAAGTTGGTTTAGATTGTAACTTTTTATGTAGATATAGGTAGGTATGGTAGTTATTTGTTTTGTAGACTGCAATAATACTAAGGCTACCTTTCCACCGAATATGTGCTATGTAGCTATATACTACGAAAGATGTAAAAGCTAAGCTAGGAAACTATGTGGCCGTATCCACTGTGCTATGCTGTGTAATGGTACGTTTAGACTATGACACTATACAAGGTACACTCAGTGTATACATCGAAGTGTCTCTGTATGAACTCGAGTGTCTCTGATTGCTTGTGACACGATAATTAGTGTCGCATCGTGTTTATACAGAGACACTTCGATGTATACATTGAGTGTACCGTGTATAGTGTCATAGTCTAAACGTACCTTAACTAAGCGAGTAAGATGTGCTATGAAGATGCGTAGATCGAGCTATTTACTCCTAGAAAAAAAAAGAAACTCCTTCAAAATTTGAATATTCTCATAGGCATCCACCGCTCACATTCATAACACATAACCATAGCACGCATCCACAGCACGCTTCTTTCTATATAAAAAATATTCTCTTTCCACCAGTGCTATGCTGTGTGGATCAACGAATATTATTGGTGGATTTCAAACGTAGCATAGCACATCTCCGGTGGAAAGACAGCCTATCAATAAATAGTACCTACATACTTACTTATACAATTGTTTAATGTACCTATCTACCAAGTATCTATTAATGAGCTAGGTATACAATGAAATATTATTATTTTTTACACTTCACATCCCCCTTCATTACACGGAGAAAAAATTCTAGTTACGTTAACCTGAATATAGTTAATTTAAACAGAAAACATTGTACTATATGTGAAAGCTATCTTTATTGTTCAGTTTACATAAACAATCTAGTGAAATCTTTACAATATATCTGGTATTGTCAAACATATTTTTATTTCTCTTAACACACTTTTATATGGTGTGTACACGCAACTTTTTGTACACATTACTTGTTTTTATTTTAATTATAACAGAAAGGTATTGCTTGTTTAAATATATTTTTTGTGAAGTTTACCAGATTATTTGTAGCTACTAAAATAATTGCAGTGGACATTACATAACTGAATGTAAGCGTCACTAGTTCTTTTTTAGTAGTACTAAAACATTTTTTACTTATAAACATAAGTAATTTACCCAATTCAATATAATACCGTAAAGTTCAATATAATATATTGTTGTCTAAGTAATATTTTATTTTGAAATTTACTATAAATATCGTAAAGTTTAATATGATATATTGTTTTCTGAGTCATATTTTGTTTTTTAAGTTACTATAAATATCGTAAAGATTAATATAATATATTGTTGGCTAAGTAATATTTTTTTTTTAAAGCTACTTTATTTACAAGGTTATTTTTGAATATTCCACCAAATTTTTTCACAAGATTATTGCCATACATCTGATTTTCCTACTCGAAGAGTTAGTTTTACATGAAAAAAGACTTTTCATACAAAATCAACGAACTATGAATTTTTTATGAAAAATCGATTTTTTCTTTATTTAAAAAACTAACTGTTCAAGTAGGTAAATCACATGTTTGGCAATAAAAAATCTTGTGAAAAAATTTGGTGGAGCATCCAAAAAAGACCTTGTATACCTAGTGTACATTTTTATTATCTTATGGAAAAGGATTACTGAAATGCAGGTTTGTATGTCATTAAAACAACAGTATAATGATTATGTTTTATTTCAATCTGACATCTGAAATAACAAATTAAAAACAACCAAATTAAACAACAACAAAATTAAAAACCTATAGTAGTTTGGTTATAACAAATTAAAAACTTAGATCGCTAGAGACTTCCGGGACTTTCCCCATTAAATCAAAGTATTTAACTAAGACCTATCTTTAAAATGAAAAAAAGAAAGATTCAAAAGTTATTAAGCCTCATTGGCAATCTTAATGTTATTGAACTTATACAGATTTACTGGTAATCAATGTAATCTTTCAAATGGAGTGCCTGAAACTTACAACTTTTGCAAAAAAGTAGTGTGTAGTACAATTCGTCTCATCGCATAATGTCCTTTTCTCGAAATGTCCTTTTTCATAATGTCCTTTCCCAAAATGTCCTTTTCTCAAAATGTCCTTTTCGCGAAATGTCCCTCCAAAAAACTACAGGATTACAGTCTTTATACTAAACATTACTCGCCTAGCCATTTAATTAAACAGTTAGAAAAATGACTTATTTCTGCATGGTTATAAAAAAAATATCCACGAAGGCTTAATGCGGGAGCTACGCTCCGCTCCGCTCCCGCATTAGCCTTCTAACCTAACCTAACCAAGTCGGATTGCGCAGCTATCACAATAGAAAGACTGTAATCCTGTAGTGCACATATTTTGAGAAAGGAACATTTTGAGAAAGGGACATTTTGAGAAAAGGACATGTCCGGAAAAGGACATTTTGAGAAAAGGACATTATACGATGAGACCGTACAATTATACCAAGTATAAATAAAATCAAAAAATCTCTTAGTCATAATCAAATCTCTTGAAAAAAAAACAATTCAAAAATTATTAAGCCACATTGGCAATCTTAATGTTATTGAACTTATACAGATTTACTGGTAATCAATGTAATCTTTCAAATGGAGTGCCTGAAACTTACAACTTTTGCAAAAAAAACATAGGTCACAAAACATACAAAAGTCGATTAACTGTTCTGTTATCTAGTATGGAAAGTTAATTTTAAAAAAGTTTTAGTTTTTTTAATTTTCTTTCTTTGGAAAAGTTGTTCAGTTTCACTTGCGCTTTCACCTCCTAAAAGGATTCCCTTGGATTACCAGTCACTCTGTATTATCCAACATGTTAGTGAAAGTATGACAAGCATAAATTTAATCAATATTTTAATCTCTTAGAAATAACAAAAAAAAACAATTCTAATATTATTCAGTCACATTGGCAATCTTAAAGTTACATAATTTATGTTATCCGACATTGTAGTTAAAGTATGACATGCATAATTAAATAAATTTTGCTGATAACAAAACACATTTTTATTGGTATTCTTTACCTCATAACAGTACTTTTTCTCATTAAAACTTACAGTCTCAAATAACGAACAATGGAATATTACTTTTTCTTCATTATTAGCATTATCAATTACTATCACATAAATATTTTCAATTAATGCAAACTTTGGTAGACTATCACTTTCTACTTCTAATACCAAAACCATGTTTTTCTTATAATGCGTACCCTTCACCTTGACCCAATTATATTTATAACAACCTATTATTGTACTCAGATTAAGGTTTTGCTTAATATAATTTTTAGTTTTATCTGATACTTCCTTCTTGTGACCAAATATTGATTGATCATGAATATCATTCATAAGAAAAATATGGTTAAGTTGCAGTTGATGTTTAATACATATTGACTTACATATATTTCGCCTGTTGCTAGAAACATTGGCATATAGTTTAGATATCCTATGCTTAGCTTCATATCTCATCGACCAAATTTGTATTAATGGACCAAATTTCTCCACCATATCAGGGTAATGTAATAAAAAATGAAGCTTTGGTGTTAAATTTCTTTTAGTGTACATAATATATAACTCATGGTGTTCAGACACTAAAGATTTTAATAATTGAATATCCAATTTATGTAACACAGGAGACATTACAATGTTTAAAATTTTCATTTTCATTGCTAAATAACAAGGAATTTGGTACAAAAAATTAATAGTTGGACCAAAAATTAAAAACCTTGCCAAAAATTGATTTCATAACGTCTTACTGTATATAATATATTAATAAAATATGTATTAAAAAAAAATCATAATAAAGGAAATTTAATTTAGTTTATAAAAAGTTACCGAAAATTCGATACATTCCTTTTGGGGGGTTAAAATACATAGAGCTTATTTGCAATTGATTTTGTCATATAACACTCTAGCCGGCAATGATTAGCTATCGAGATATTTTAGTTATTTTAGCTACGAATTGATCACTTCCTGAAAATAGCATTAAGCAAGACAGAACAGTATTTTTAGTAACATAATATTTTTAGTAGTAGTATAGTAGAAGTACTACTACTACTACTACTACTGCTACCAGCAGCAGCAGTTATAGCAGCAGTAATAGCAGCAGCAGCAGCAGAAGTAGTATTGTAGCAGCAGCAGTAGCAGTAGTAGTATTAGTAGCAGTATAATATTGTTGTTGATTATTAATATTTTTAACTTTTTTACTGTTTATCTTAAAGTTTTATATAATATTCAATTACAACCAAACGCTTGTTATATCTAAAATATTATATCAGTTTGATGTACTTGTCTTATTTTTTACTAATATTTATTGTACGCCTAGTTTTACCACCTAAGGATTGAGTAAATGTAGATTTAGCCGATAGAAGAGTAGACCTTAATTTAGCCGATGATAAACCGGCTACACCTAGGTTTAACCAACTGATGTCGGCGTACTACCCCTAGTTCTAGCCGGCTGAAACTAAGTTTTGCTACACTTTGGCTATTGACATAAAATATTTATTTATTTTATTGTACAGTGAAATAATTAAATATGTTTTCTGGTAATAAAAAAACACGAGCAGATAAATCACAGATAAACTATATTAAATTGGGTGAATAAATATATAATGTATACATTGCTATAAAAAAGATAAAATTTCCTATATAATAAAACTTACAATTTTATAAAAAATCTTGATGTGGAAGTTAGTTAGTTTTCTTGTTTTATGCACTAAAAATATAAATTAATCATACATATACATATTTTTTTTAAAAACAAGATATTTTCTTTGAAATAATTGTTTTTATTGTAATTTTATTAAGATCTTTTATAAAGTAAGGCTTTATAATTGAATTTTTTGGCAAGATTTTAGGTTTTTTTGTGTCCTAGTAGTATTAGCTGATCAGAAAAACATTTGAATTCATCCTCAGTCCCCTAAGTTGTCTGCCAGATGGGTCCATACTTCCTTGAAAATTTTAAACAAGCTCAACTTCATCTTCACACTCATCTTTGAACAGAGAATTAGTTAAGGATAAACTTTCGGAATGGTTCAACAACTTGTATTTATGTACTTACAGTGTATTTGAAGTTATGAGATATTTTATTTGGTAGCTCAACATTTGTACTTGTAGGTGATGATTGACTTGTGGATGGTAGTACTATGAAGTTTGTTACATCCGATAAATTACCAACTGTTTTGTCACTATTGACACTACTGCAAGAAGTGGAAATTTGGGTTTTGTCCTGCAATAAAGTAAAATATGTTTATAATCCATGTAAAATTGTCACAGTTGGTTGCGTTGCGCACAGGGATACAGGAAAATATGCATAATAATTTGAATATTAGATTCGGTAAAAGTTTAACCTGAATTCGGTGATATGTTCAACCAAACTTAGCATTATATTAGAGGCAACTTGAGCCAAACCATTTGACTAACTCTAAAAGGTGGCCACATTCTAACAATAAGACCACATCGAAGACTTGAGTCCCTACCTACCTATAAACCAAAAAACAGTCACAAAAACGCTTTCATAGTTTCCATAAACTCAGTACCTATACACTCAGACCAAATAAAAAGTCAAGTCAACACTTTCAGCGCTGTCAGCACTTTGTAAGGCGTAGTTTCGTTATATGTGTGTGTGTGTACACATATAACGAAACTATGCCTTACCAAGTGCACACATGTTTACGAATCCGACCTCAAGTCATTGTTGACAGCGCTATGTCTTGACTTTTTATTTGGTCTGACCCTATATACATAAAATACATACCAAACTTATGTCTGATCCATATATTAGTTTGTATTCTTCTCCAGTAGGATGTCTTAAGTCTGCTACTGCATCTTGACAATGAAAATTATTTGTATTCGTTTCTTCTTCCTGTTGAATAAAATTATGAAATATGTATATTTATGAAACTGCAAAAACAAAGATAGGATATCAACCACTATCACTTACATTATTAACCGTATCCACCAACTCATTCCACGCTGCCAACTTTTTAGAGAAACGGACCCTATCTCCAATTGGTCCAATTAATTCTTTTATTAAATTTGCATCCAGGCAACTTAATGTTTCTAAAGTGATTTTGTTATCTTAAAAAAAAAACAAATGTTATTTGGTCGGTGGGTCCTCTTCGGGGTACTAATCAAACTTTGGTTTGTAGTAGTAAGTAGGAGCCCGTGGAGTGCACTTGAGACCTGGCTTAGAGTGCACTTTTTTTAGCCCCCATAAGTGCACCCCAACCTGAGACCTGCTTTTTTATTTTGGTTGTAGTTGCAGGGCTTTTTTTACGCCACATTTACTCTCAAGTACACTCAAATCTCAGCTCAAACTCATACACAAATGGGTTTGATTTGATAGCCCATGTCCTACAAACTTGCCTGCAAAGGTGGATTTGTACTGGGACAGTTCCCATGACTCCAGTAGGTCTTCCACGGTTGTTTCAATAATATCATTGTCATGTTCCATTTTCAAAATTTTGGTAAGAAAAGAACACAGTAACACACACCACAGGTTACTTGTATAACTGGAGAGTGGAGAACACACTCGAACCACAATTACAAAACAAAATTTGAATTTTGATCGTCGCTCACGCAGCACAACGCACGAACACACACAGATCACGAATGATGCAATGCCAAAATGGCGGCGGCGCGGCGGAGCGAGGACTGAAGCGCAGGGAGTTATGGTACTTACAAAAATAAATTTCGTTTCAAGTTACTTACTTATGCTAGTGTTAACAATATTTTTAGTAGCGTTTAAAATATTATTTCGTTACAATAAATATATTTTTTTGTTGCGCACACGTTTAAGATTTTGTTAGCAATACGCAAAGATTTTTTATTGTAACAATGTTTATAGTTCTGTATAAGTGAATTTGGTAAACAGTACTATATGATTCTAGTATCTTTAACAAATCTAAATAATGTTGTGTCTACTTTCTTTTTTTGTACTGTACCATATTTATTGTAGGGATTAATAACGAATTATGTGCAGCTAACAATCACGAAAGTATTATGTACTATTTTTAGATTTATATATTACCAAAAATGTATAGCTGTAATTACATTATTAAAATGCATCCATAACTAGTTTTAGGTATTTGTAACTATAATATAATAACCAGAAAATTTTAGTAATAATAAAAAAACAGCTTTGTGGCTTTTGCGATAATTCTAGTAAACATTACTTAAATCTGGTTTAAGTAACCAGGATATTTTTTACAATACATTCTGGTAATATAGTTATAATTTTTTCTTTCCGTGTACCATATTCTTCTCTGCTACTCAAAGGTTTGCTGGGAGAGAACTCATTTTGAGTTAAGCTCGCCTTTGTGCATGTTCCTTTAAAGGTTTTATATAATGATCTCTGTATTATGTATTATGTGTGTACAATAAATAATTAAATTAAATTAAATATTTTACTAGGCCTTTTACTCCCTAGGTACCATGTAAATCTCCGTGTTTACCATTTTAGGAGTAGATAAAATAATAAATACACATAACATGTTACCATTATAATCCACACAAAATATGTCATAAAAAGTGCAATATTAGCAGTTTTGCGTGCGCGCAGGTGGATTGGTCACGGCGCGTGTCACGCCTCGCGTGCGTCGTTCGCGTCGGCTCATTGTGCGATTTCGTATGCCCGCCAAGCTACATAATATGATCACCATATTATGTAGGCATTATCGTCAATTGTATCGTTAGCTGTGACACTTTCTTTACTCATAGTAATAGTGTTACATATTTCCGGACGATGAAAAAGTGACGTTGAACTATTATTATACGTAGGTGTAATTTCTGAACGATTTATTTATGATCACATTCTTTAGTTTTTTTATGCTGCTGGGTTTGTAAACAAGCGTTTTGTCTTGCTTGAGTTGTTAATACGTGTTACTTTGTCTGAATAAACTTAATGACACGTCATGTCTCTATTTATCTATCTACTTACCGACATATATCTATAAGATATCTAGTTAGGTACGTGGTACTCATATCTTCGGTTCGGTCAGTTCAGTTTCAAACTATTACTGAACTAAAACATTTTTGAAGTGAAAATTTCTTTAGCGGCGTTGTACACTTTTTTGTAATGGGTAAAAAACGTAGGTAAAAAATATTAAACTCTCGTCAGGACACGTGACCTGATCGAAAATTCGTGAGACGGAGCAGGGCGCTTGCGCGAATGTTCGTGTGTGTTTATGTTACAGCGGCCGAGCGCATCCATGGATGGTGACGGCTGATGGCTCGACCGTCTGTGTAGTGGCCACACTACTGTGTATTCGTAAAATTCGTGTATATAAAGTGTTTAAAATATGGAAAAATTAAAGCAATTCGTGCAAAATTATTCCCTAACCATTCCAAAATATCAAATATGCACAATGTTAATATTCAAGTTTTCACTTGTAGCAGCACTCCCGCAGTGCAACCCGTCGTTTTTTTATATAAATATCAAAACAATAATTTCCCTTCTTTTCTTCTGGTTTGGAGCCCGAGGCTTTCCTTCCTATTCCATATTTGCATAATTTGGTTTGGGTGAAAACTCAATCTTTAGAGGAAAATGACTGAACAACAATCATAAAAAAAGACGGGTTGCACTCCGGAAGTGCCGTCAGAAGTGAAAACTTTTGCTTTCTTTCTTTCTTCGTTATATACAGAGAAAAAGATAAAAATACCAAACCATACCATACCTATAATATAGCGCCAATCATAGAACCATCACAAATTTTCTGGTATAAGAAATTAATGAATTACAAAAAGAAAAATAATCACAGAAAGTGTCAGAAGCCCAGGTTTGAACTCGGTACTATCTGAAACCATACAGTCGAAGCGCTTACCGTTAAGCTACAAAGCTTCTTAGCGTACCTAACAAAATAAACAATCTGTGACGCGAGTTGAACACTTTTTACCCATCCAACGCCGCTATGGAAGTTAACACTTCAAAAATCTTCATTCTCATCTTCAATATTAGTAGAATCAACACAAAAATTAGATACTTCAGTACTTTTCTAAAAAGTGTATATTTTTCTTCTTTGCCGACTGTACTTCAGTACAGTCGGCAAAGAAGAAAAATATACACTTTTTTCGTATTAAGTTGTACCTATGCCAAAGGTCTCTATTGACAACTGTTCATTAAATCGGTCAAGCAAAAAAGCTTGACAAATATTTTGCTCACGAACTGACCGGCCCACAGCGAGAGGCCTATGTTCTAGTTTACTTAATGTAGGTACCTTGCTGATTCGGCATAAAAACGGAGAAATTTGAAATCGATTGGTACGATAATTTACCATATAGTTCCATTCGGATATATCCAAACAGTACAAGAAAGAAATGGATTTGTCAAAAGGTTTTTTTATATAGAGGACACGACAATATGACTTCATCTCGCCTGTAAGCTGAAGGTAAGGTCTCAGGAAAGAGGGTCACCTCTACAGACATCAACAATAGTCGTCCTCAGATTGACAACCATATTGGATGAAAGTTACGACCCGATTAAAGTACTCGGGACTGTAAGAGGAAGGTCTGATATTGATGTTATTTCCTAATATGTCCTAGCTTTTAGGTGGTGTTAAAGTTCATTCTGTGGCTAAATACGGCAAAAGAAAGTTAATATTTGAAATAAAGTTAAAGCTTTTAAAAGCACATAATGATACCTATGTAAAGCATTCTAATTATCCACTTACAATATTTTGAGAACAATGATCTTTACAAAAGCTTACATAACGTGTCAAGGTAGGTAGGTATAATATATAAACGTCTACCGAACAGTAGACGAACACAAAGCCATTGAGTTGAATGCAGTGTAATTAAAAGGGCTGAGCCAAACACGATCAATCTCGGCTCCATCTCCCCACATAAAGTCAAAATAATAGATGGCCACTCTAATGTCACTTTTTTCACTACGGCCGGCGCACAATTGACAGGTCATCAGCGCAGGCGCACGGTGACGATGCTCTTTCTTTCAAATGATCACAAAATAATATAAGTAGTAACAGTTTCATACTAAAGTGCTCTTTATTCAGTAGCGTAAAGAGCCAATAATCCTATCAAACAAATACGATATAAGGCCTTCATGGTTACGAAAGCCTCCTGTTCGGTTCTTTTTTCGAAAGATAATCTTCAGCGGCCGAGGCGTGAAGGCCGACTGCCACACAACATGGCGTCGACAGGTTTCTTCCCGCTTTTTTACCTCTTTGTTTCTTCCCATTATTGTATGGATGTTACGTTCCCGGCGTTCGATTTTTAATTTCTTTCTTTTTTTTTGTTTCTATTCCGCATTATTAATATCGACGCGGCGCTTTTTATTTACATACGTCCAAAATGTTTCAAACAAGGAGGTTTGTCTATGGGAAAATGATGAAGCGGTTTTATATCTTTCTCAGAGTAATGGTTTAAATTTAAATGGAGTTCATCAAAAGATAGTGAAGGCGCGTTCGCATTAAATAACATAACTTGAACTGTTTCGCAGAAAAGAATGATTTAGTGCGGTAGTAAAATTTTGAAAACAATAAAACGGAGGAGGTCCCAATCGGTAGCCTGAGAACGTTTGACGGACACGGTGCGACCTCCCGAGAGGTTATTTTCAGCCTCGGCAAACTGTTGAGCCTGTCAATTTTATACCAATTTTGGGAATTTATTGTAAAGCAAGTTAGCAGGTTATGATGGTTCATATTTTATATTTATTGAGAGAAATGTTTCCATAAAGATATTTTAGAGTATAGTTTTATTTAGAATTTGTAATCATTAAAATATCAAAGATACCTAAACGTAAGAAAAAAAGATGCTTAGAAATAGAGGAGTAAATGTAGTAAATACTATAAAATAAAATACTAGTACATACATACATATAATCACGCCTTTATCCCCGGAGGGTTAGGCAGAGGTAAATTAACACCCACATTTCACCAATCTGTATTCGGTCCCACGTAATAGGGGGTGAGCCTATTGCCGTATTCCGGGCACTATTGTTGACTCGAGCCATGCATCTGAGGCTGAGTCTGGGCTGTACATATCTGTCTGATGTTAAAGTTAATCAGCCCTATCCCTTAGTCGCCTTGTACGACACCACATGGGAAGAGAAGGGGTGGCCCAAATTCTACTTTGCCGGGAACCACGCGGCTACTAGCACTACTAGTATTGTATTCTAAAAAATCAAATAAAATATCTTAGTATTTTAAGATGATATTTTTCTCTATTTTTCTTATAAGCTTCTACCATACACTATATTATTTTACCGTTGGATACAATTGGAGAGTTTTTGTGCTGTCAGTGAGAAGACCAAAGGCTATCCCTGCTTAGTCTCTTATACTGACAGTACAGAAACTCTCTGTGTTTACAGGGTCGGCAGCACGAGTATGACTCCCCTAGTGTTGCACATGTCTATAGGCCACGGTCACACATATCAGTGGTATAAAAAATCGAACCCGCGCCCCCTACGTAGCAGTCGAACGTTCTACCGCTACGCCATAGGTAAAGCCTATCAACACTATTATTATTATAATGTTGTTACTATAGGATACTAGATTTTACCCGCGGCTCCGCCCGCGTGGATATTGGTTATCGCGACTAAACATAGCCTATGTCCTTTCTCAAGGTCTAATCTACCCCTATACCAAATGTCATCAAAATCGGTTCTGTGGTTTAGCCGTGAAAGACGGACAAACAGACACACACATACACTTTTCCATTTTTAATATTAGTATGGATTACTCGAAAATTAACGTACCTACCTAAACAAACATTAATCGGGTGACCTCGGAAACGCTTTCTATGCGGAAACTCTTACGGTCCATTGAGTTGAGGTTCGTCACTACAACTAACAGATCTAGAAAAAACTTCAACCATAAACTGACGATAAGACGTTAAACTTTTTTAAATACCGATTCTAATAACTGAATTAGATTCACGTTGAAATACTCTACGATTGCGAATTTGGAATTTGTAGTTACTAAAAAACTTAGAGTATATTCTACAAACTGTATAGACAGTACGTGCCACTTCAAAGCGGCGTAATAAAGATCTAATACTTTGTTCAAGTTGACATATACCTACATAGGTACAGTAAAACGGGGTGAATAGAGAACGATGGGTGAATAGAAATAAAATGGTCGTTAGATAATTTCTTTTACTAAATTTTAAGTATCTAACCAGTTATTTGGTATTTCTGTCCAATATAACATTGAACTGGTCCATAGATTCGCTTGAAAGAAAATAACTACAGAATTTAATGTTGTAGAATGATGCAGTTTGTTTATTTAGTAATGCCTTGCTTATTTCTGTCAGAAGGTAGGTATATAGGGGGACTCTCTCCCTGTTACTACAACGAGTGTTACCTACAGTACAACGTACAGATACAACAAGCAATACAACATAGTACAAAACGACGAAGTTATCCGCGAGCAAACATAAAAAATACGATCGAATTGTGAAACCTCCTCCTTTTTTGAAGTCGGTTAAAAACTATTCCCAGAGTTTTTTTTCCACAAAAGCCCCATTCCAATCTTCCTTCAGGAACACATAACTCTGTAAGTAGAGACTCCGGGGGGGGGGGGGAGGTGACCTATGAGACATTATTCCCTTATCTACCCCTCGACAAGTCGTTTGCCCCACCCTCCCCACGGCATTACGTACATTTGCAACAATATTTTATGCAGATAAAACTGATGAAGAAAATAGTTTCGTTTAAGACGAGCGTTATAAGGAATGTTCTCTATGTGTCATACGAGTATAACAGGGATGAAACCACTAGGTTTAACCCTGTCCAACAAATAACTAATCTTATCTTATGACAGTATTCCATGTAGTTATGTCCCAATCAGTAACCTGTTTGATTTTATTATGGAAATTGACAGTTTTAATCGGTTTTACGATTCAATATTTTTGATTCCGTCGAAAGTTCACGCGAATATTATCGACACATTAAAATAAAACTATTTCTAACGGTTTCTATTCCTACGCCACAAATGTATTATGCATAAACTATAAATGTTTAATATAATGATAGTTTTTAATCCCTATATAATACAACTTTCACATTTTGTTGTTGTTCATTGAAAGTAGGTAAAATAATCCTCTAATATTATGACGTAAATACTAGTAAGTGTGTGGTTTCCGGCTGGGTAGAATTTGGGCCACCCCTTCTCTTCCCATGTGGTGTCGTACAAGGCGACTAAGGGATAGGGCTGATTAACTTCAACATCAGACAGAAATGTACAGCCTAGACTCAGCCTTAGATGCATGGCTCGAGTCAACAATGGTGTCCGGAATACGGCAATAGGCTCACCCCCTGGGACGTGGGACCGAATACAGATTGGTGAAATGTGGGTGTTAATTCACCTTTGCTTAACCCTCCGGGGACAAAAGCGTGATTATATGTATGTATGTATGTGAACGATTATATCTGATTCGATAATTTCATGATCATTCGCTCAAGAGCGTCAATGCTCACGAGCTTGGCATCCGATCTCCTTCTCCTCCAAAATCGGTTTATCTTGGTTTTTCGGGGCCGACTAACGCTTGACCCGTCGAAACTTTTTACGAAAGGGTCATTTTGCGAAGTGGACATTTTGCGAATGAGTGTTAGTGGCATTCGCAAAACGTCCAATTCGCGAAATGGTGAGATTGAATTGGATCCGAAGATCTTTGTGAGGCCTCGTTACCTTCAAAACTAGTTTCCTTACTAACGAAGCTTAACAGCAATTGTTTGATTACACATCATCTGATTGCGCAGTCAAATAAACTATATCAAAAACTTTAAATATTTTAAAACTACTTTCCAAAGGCGTAATTAAAGCAACAATCCAGATATTTACATAAAAAAAACAATATGAATCGATAACCGAACGTTCTAACACAAGCGATAATGACCGTCCGTCTAATAAATATACTAACCCCAGTGCCTTAACGCGGGGGACTCGGGGGGTCCAATTATACCTGATCCCCTGCCGCGTTAGGTCCTCAGGCCTTTGCCGCGCCGGCCAGCTAGAAAGACCATATTAATCAGACCCAGGATTTAATGCTTTTTTAACCCATTTTGATTTTCGCTCGTAAATTTTCTGTTGCTTTTCGTGTGTTTTTAATGTTTTTTAAGAGTGGTAGTTATGTTGTATCATGTATGTTTTCAGTTTCTTGGTTTTAATTACTAGGTAAGCAAAGGCCACGGTAACCACTTTCCATGTGGGGCCATGTGCTTGACTGCCATATAAGTGGTATAAAAAGGCATATCAATGCCAACGCTGAAGTTACTTACTATATCAACGTCAACTCTTCCACGACTCATTCTACCTTACCGGACTCTACCGTATCTACTACATGATAATAATAAGCTTTTGAATAACGCTTTCCTTTAAGGCTTGTAATTCAGCCGTAACTTTCTGTGAAAGTGTTATTTGGTGAAGCGGACATTTTGCGAACGAGTGTTAGTGTCATTAGCAAAACGTCCATATCATAAAATGATGAGACTGACTTGGTTCCAAAGTTCTTGGACCCAAGTTAAATTGACCTGCAAGCCTTTTTATCAGTTAATTGGCATACGAGACTCTGGTGCAGACTTTCGTACCGGACAGGTGATAGCCACCCCTAGGAACGTCAAAATAAACCAAAGAGAGAGAGGGAGAGAGAGAGATATTGAGAGAGAGACGCCCTGGCTCTGACGATCATAATATTCTGAAGTTTGTCCTATGACAAAACGTACGCTAGGACAGATTTTACTTATTATTATTACAGACTATTTCAGACTTCATACAGTCCCGGTAGTGAACCAACGATAACATGGTACGTGTTTGTAATGGTGACCCTCTTTCCTGACACTTTGCCTTCAGCTTACCATCAGGCGAGGTGACATCAAATCGACTTGTCCTATATTTAAAAAAAACCACACCTCCTACATAGCCGACGACGATTCTAATCGACGAAATTAAATCCTTACGAAAAACCGCGCCATGGCTTGGAGTTATGGATAGCAGCTCGACATGCCATACCATAGGAGATAGCACCCTGGAATTTAAAATGCATCTAATCATTCTCAAACAAAGTGGCAGAAAACACATTATATTATTGCCTAGTAAATTCCAACGCACGTTAAAACTTTATGTTCTTTTTGAAACCTAACAACAAAACGCATCCTAGTAAAATAATACAGTTATTAAAATCACAAAACCAGAAGCCAGCTCAATGTCCGCTTACTGCCTATAAACTTAATATTCCAAGAATGGGTTTCAACTGGCAACACAATTACGAATGGACACCCGACACTCAATCCAACGCTTGTTCGGCCCAGAACGCGCCATTCATACACAAAACATATGCTAACAAACCGTCCGTGCCATTATTCAACTTAACCTTAACACTTTAATAGCCTGAATCGGGAATCGAAGCCGCGACGCCTCATTTCACTTCGCTTCCTCACTATAACATTCAAAGAAATACCCAACCTTAACGCTATGAAATAAAGTTTAATTTTCTCTAATGTGTGTAAAGGTCTCTTAATTGGCTGCTACGAATTGAAAACATCTTATGTTACTCGTAGAAACAAGTGAATTTGAATTTAATGTGTGTGAGAATAAAGTTGGAACTAAGTTTTAGATGTGAAATGCAAAATTTTCAACTACTATTCGATTAAAATTAATGAGCGGAGCCAAGTTGGTAAGAACGAAGAATGAGCTTCGATTGAGGTCTTGGGAGGCGATGGAATTTGAATAAGGCCAAAGACTTAACAGGAGTAGATTCCTTTTCCTACCTACAGTAGGTATAATAGGTACTATATAGCTATAAGCATCACGTTAGGCCTACCGCATATATACAACTTTTAGTTAAACAACTGAATCCTGAGACTTTGCCTTCAGCTTACCATCCGGCGAGGTAAAGTCAAATTGACCTGTCCTATAAATAAATAAAAAAAACAACTAGGTACTTATTTTCTCGAGTGTAATAATTTTATAGGTATATACTGAAGCGCACATACTCTCAACTCGATAGTTGCTCAACAAGGACAAACTATTAATAGTCAATTTGTATTGCATTGTATTGATGTGCGCATTCCATCGACTTATTAGTCGTTTCGCGACTAAGATAATTTGTCTCTGAGTTTTTTGTTACGTGCGGGTAATCCCCCTCCCCCCCCCCCGAAACCGGAGGGGGGGGGGGGGGTTATGTCGGACTCGAACCGACTAAACCGCACGCCGTGAGGTTGTCTCGCGACATATCCCTCGCACCCCGGCTGACCCACGGCCATTCCTCTAGGTCTGGCCTTCCTCGGGACGGATCTGTCACTGAGAATAGGATGTACACAGAATCTTCTTTTTTTTTATTGTTTATAAAGCAAAGCACATATTAGAATTGTTAACTGTAACACTTTGCCTCGGGCGTTGCTGAAATAAGACAGGTCGGTTTGAAAAAATCGACGGTCGACTGCATCGATTGTATGCGCACCTCCATCAAACAGTCAAGTTGTGTGGAAATCACGAGAAGCACGCAACTCGCCTAAACAGTTTAGTCGATGTAAAAGTTGTATATATGCGGTCCGCCTGAAGCGCGGTTTATTCAGAAGAGACGTGGCGGGGACGTATGGCGGTGGCGGACCATTTAAGTAATACTAAACCTTATGTAGTTACAATAACGTCGTTTTTGCCTTAGAGGAGAATTGCGTCCGCGCTTCCAGGCGACGTCCTGCTACTAAAGTGATGCGCCGCGCCATCTTTTCGAATGTCGCGCGTCACGTCATTGACGTTATTGTCCACGACATAAGGTTTATATATGTCCCCGCCACGTCTCTTCTGTATAAACTGCGCCTTAGAGTTGGGACAGAGTTGAATTACAGTTACTTTATTTTAAAAAAGGTCTTTGTCTCTCGGTAAGGAACGGCCGGGCGACGACGTCTCGCGGCGCCGTGCGGCCACTCCTTCGCCTTCAAATGACTATGATCTTTTTCTTCTGTTAGATAAGATTCAAAATGGTTTGTAATATTTTGCCTTAGAGCTGCTGCGCTTTCAGTGAGGATTAAACCCTTATTTGCTGGACTAGATAAGAAACAGGATGGAACACACTGGAAATGGAAAAATAAACACATAGATTGAATATTAGGGAGATATTGATGAACAAATCTTCCTTGCGTTTATCCCAGTCGCATTGGGATTCCGGATCCGCATTTTCAACTGCGAGTTGACTGAATTTCAATATTCACCATGAAGCGACTGCTATCTGACCAGAAAATGGTCAGAAAGGATGCGTAATAATCTAGACAGTGATAGTAAAAAGAAATAAAAACTTTAACAAAAATACGTAAAATAGATCAAGAGTCAGCAGAAAAAGTTGCTGAACACTTAAACGTTTGTACAAACGATCCATCACTAGTCAAGGTCAGTAATTTATTCAATCAAATCATTAATTATTACTACTTCGCATTCTGAAAGGTTATTGAATCATAAAATTTCTACTGCGTAATATCTGGCGCCAGTAGTATGATTGCTTAGGCGTCGGATGTAATTGAGAGTTGGCAGGTTCGAATCTACTACTACAATGCCTTGTACTGAGTAGGTAGGGCGTATTGAGGTTATTCATTTGATATTCAAGCATGTTTACGAGAATTAATGTAGGTAAGTAATCATGGTACCTAATACCTAACCTAACCTTGGCCTTTTCAATGAAATGTATACCATACCTACCTAAGTATTATAATTTTTGAAGTGAAAACTTCTTTAGCGGCGGCGTTGGATGGGTAAAAATTGTTAAACTCGCGCGTCAGGATCACTTGACCTTTGACCCGTAACCGACGACTTTGTAGGACGACATGACGTCATACAATATTCCTAGCCACAGAGTGTTTATTTTGCTAGGTACGCTAAGAAGCTTCGTAGCTTAGCGGTAAGCGCTTCGACTGTAAGTCCTTATGGTTTCAGATAGTATCGGGTTCGAACCTGGGCTTCTGACACTTTTTGTGATTATTTTTTTTTGTTTGTAATTTATTAATTTCTTCTGACAGAAAATTAGCAGAAAATTAGTGATAGGTTCTATGATTGGCGCTATGTTATAGGTATGGTATGGTATGTTCTTTTTATATTTTTCTCTGTATATAACGAAGAAAGAAAGAAAGAAAAAGTTTTCACTTCTGCCGGCACTCTTAGAGTGCAACCCCCTCTTTTTTATCTTTTTGGAACTGTTAATTTTGTAAAGGCTTTTTCACGTGTCAAAACGGTTCTACTAATATAATATTTTTTACGGTAATGAACCCGAGACCTCTCTGTCGTTCATAGGATTTAGTAACCTGTGACCGTCTGCTTATACAAAAACTAAATACTATGAGTCTAAAAGAGCAACAATATTAATAATACAGCTATATTAATATATATATTAATAATACAACATTTTCGAACGACTACAGGCTTTGTGTCAGTAGAAACATGAAAAAAAAAAACCAAATTCAAACTGAGAACGTCTATGTTCATAATAATATTTGTATGGAAAGTGAATTGTATCCATAGCGTTCGGCACAATTACCATATTAAAGTAACCATCCATCCGTGCACTGAGATTAGAATCGTATGCAAATTTCTTCGAATTTAAAATGTCTATGAATCAGCCCACACGTGCGCGCATAAAAACATATAGTACGGTACTCAGGTATACTGGTACTCGTACCATCGCGGCTATAAAGCCGTTGTGTAATATTTTGCTCAAGATTTTGCCTCAGTGTTAATATGTTCGCACATAGAACGAAAACTGCCTCGTCAAATCTAGGAAGGTTGTAAAAGGTGCTGCATAATGTCAAGGTATTCATTGTTACAGTCAGTATATTGTTACTTTTTACTTACTGTCACACGGTGATAATATTCTTTTACCGCCATGTCTGCAATTTGAATGTCGAACGCTAAAATTAAAACAATGAAATGGTTTTCGTTTTGAAATTCAAAAGTTAAAGCGGCAAGAGCTCAGAACGCCATCCTTATCTTGTTATTTATTTAAGAACTATATAGCTGACCCGGCGAACTTCGTACCGCCAATTTTTTTTCGCCCGCGTGGCGTCATATCCCTTTCCCGTTGCATCCTCTACTATATTAAGCATGTATTATACATATAAACCTTCCTATTAAAAAAACGCATCAAAATCCGTTGCGTAGTTTTAAAGATTTAAGCATACACAGGGATATAGGGACAGAAAAAGCGACTTTATTTTATACTATATAGTAGTGATAAATACAAATATAAGTACTGAAAGTACTTAGGTACATGAAGAAAATACAGATACCAGTATCAAATAATTTGAAACTGAAGTAAATTTAAAAGTAATAAATAAAAGCACCATATCTAGGTGAATGCTCCTCTATCCATAATGAACAAAGTGTCAAACTTTCGTAGGTTCGACTTTGGCGCGGTTCTGAATTTATGTTATTCAGAAATAGTTGTTGTTCCTAGACTGGTTTGTATTTTGCCTCCTTAAGTTGATTGGTTGTCTATGTTAGATGCAAAATGTCGTTTCATTTATTCTAATTCTATATTCATTAATGATAATTTGTTTGCTTAATTAATTTGACTGACACATAGCTCATTCATAAATTTGCAACTTCATTGGAATACTTAATTAATTTAAAAATTAGATTTGTGCTCAAGATTTGTGATTGTGAATGAGTAAGGTTTCCTATAAAAGCCCAATTAACATACCTACCCAATATTTTGTAGATAAGTTGTTTCTGACTGCATATAGATATTAACTATTTATAAGCAAGTTTTAGTCTTCATCACTGCTGAAGGGTTTTTATTATTTTAACGAAGTACGTAGTTGTTAGCAAGTACAATTATGTGATGTGACTATAACCTTCAGGTTCCATATTTAAATTGCCAGGCTTCACGCCAGCAAACTCTGGCCACCCGTCAATTTCACGCCATTTACCCGCGCACAATACTCGTGCATGAAAAGAAAAACAATTTGAAAAAAGAAATGCATGACCCGCTCGGCCAACACGTCACGAATTGAAACCGGAAAATACCATCCAAAAACATTTATAAATCATTATTTTAATAACTTAGGCAGTTTATTTATGATACAAATTGTACTAGAACGTATTTTTTATTATGTAAAATGCGGATACAGTAAGGGGGGTAGGTACATCATAGCCTCGTTTCATGCCGACAGGAAACATTATTTTCGATGTTCCTCATAAAGCAATAATTATCCCACACGACCTCCGCGGTTTGACAACTAATAATTACTAATAAGCCCCTCAAAAGCCAAACCGACCAAATTACGCTAAACGCTGGACTTAACCCTCGAAACGTCGCCGACAATTACAGTTAATAAATAATAATTTCAATAATAAGCGTGTACAAAAACTTGTCGAAATCACTAGTTTAGAAGGGACCCGTACCAGTTTCGTTTACCTCGATATGAGGGGTCAAAAAAATTGGTTAAGTATTAAAATGCCGCGCACGTCCCGTAATGGCGACCGGCAACAATCGCGCGGCACTAGCGATTATAACGATTACTGTCGATAACTTGTATCGACACCGGCTATTTGGTTAGTCGGTCGATTATCGATAATTTGCCCTCAGGGTACGCTCCTGACGCTGTAAATCGTTGACCGATTAGTTTTTTGCTGTCTTTATTTGTATCTACGTGATCGTCCGATTTTATTATTTACCTCCGTGTTCGCCAGGTATCTTTTCATCATTGCAGATACAATTTCATATACTCAACATACAGTCATAACCAAAATTAATAAACAAACGTCCAGCAATTTTTGCAAAGTATCAATAGCAAGACGAGATTGTTAAAAGCTGAGGCATGGTTATCATACACCTCGACATGTTTTTACTGCCTATAATTCTATTCCACGACTCCGTATAAAATAGAAACTCGGGACTCGCAAGCTTTCAAAAACGCTACATTAAAACATCATAAAACTCAAACATAAACGTTTACTGCGGCCAGTTTACGAGCACGCTACCTATCGATCGTTTTAACGATAAATAAAAATTAATGGGCAGACATACGATGGAATCGAAGTGGCCACGTTAGGCAGGAAAGCAATAACTAGACATAGTGAAACGAAACTTGCCGATATACGATACAGTGCAGTGCGCTGTGTAAGGGTTAAGTATAAACTATCGTTGCAGAACAAGAAGCGGCCCTTTAAATTACGTGTTATGACCAACATAATAAGAAAAGCATATTTGAAGACTGACAGTATTTTAATAAACATAATATTTATAGGCACAGCTCAGGTATTTTCATTGCTCCAAGAGTTTTAAAAGACGTCAGTATAACTATGAAATCCCTATAAAAGTTCGTACTATAAATCTTAACGCGCTAAGAGAAAGAACGAAACATAAAATAATTCGTAAATTTTCGTCTATCGAACATCTATTGTTGGAGGAAATATCATAAGATATGATGTTATTTCAAAGAAAAATACGAATGAATATTCAAAAGATTTTGAAATAATACTCTCCCGTCAGTCTTATTAACTCGATCGGGCCGTCGGCTGCAGAATCAGGAGTAATGGCTGACTCACCCCCTCGGTTACGGCTCGGGAAGTGACGGGGGGCGGAAGGGGACATGAAATGGGATTCTATCGGTCTCCTCCATTCCACGTCATTCGGCGTCTCTACGTGACTGTACATAGCTGTGTGACCACAACTTTCTCTCTGCGCCGAAGGTGGATCTTATTCCGTTGTAATAAGGTTCAAAATCACGATAATCAACGCTCTTACAAATGGTTTAGAGGTTTTGTTTACGTCTGAAATTTCGCGTTTTACTTTTTACCACGGTCGGTTGACATTCGTGTTATTTGGAGTTCGTGAATACTTTTACTGAAATTGTAATTTTCTTGTTTTATCTACAGATGATACGTAAGACGTGTAACTACTTATTTATATTTTATGTTTTGTTAACTAGGAACCATTATAATACAAATTACCTACGATTATACAAAACGTGTCATAGAAATTATTTGGTCATGTTCATAATAGTTTGAATTTATAAACTGAAAAATTTAATCACAGCGCATAGCGTAAGAAGTTCCATTTATTCCTGTGGGAGTCGTAGGAGGCGACTAAGGCTCACCTCCAACGGTGAACATATAGCCCATGACTAAATGCACGCTTTACAGCAATAGGCTAGCCCCCTAACACGTGGGACCGCATATCAAATTTGGCGAAATGTGGGTGTTAATACACCTCTGCCTAGTCCTTCGGAGATTTACAGGCGTATATATTGTGCTAAATGTAAGTGTAGTGTATTTATGCCAATAACATAAACTTCATTATTTATTTGCATTCTTTTTTCAAAATGGAACGTTTGCGTATGACGTAATCAGGGGCGCTAGAGCGTGGCCACAACAAACTCTCGTATCGGTTGCAAGACAAACAACCCGCGGCGAGAGGGTGCAACCCTACGGATCAGCCGCTAACGTAAGCAGTTATGTTATTATCTTTGCATTGTTTTGATAAGAAATAAAAACGTTTTTAAAACATTATTCTTATTATAAGGGTTGGGAGTAGCTAATGTACTTATCGATTTTAATATTTCATATCTTTCATTAAATTAACTCCTCTGAGTTTAGATCCTGCTATAATTTCGATTATTTTTACTTTATTCGAAGTCATATTATTTCAGACGTCTAAAAAATTAAATAATAACGATTCTAAAAAAAACAGTAGGAAAAAGGACTCTTGCCTTCAGAGCAAACCAGTAAACAAATTAAAGAAAACTTTGTAACAACAAGCAGCTATTTCTGTTTCTCTTCAGACTATATTCACTCTACTTCGAAGCCTTTGTGGCTCATCACTAAATACTTAGGTACTTTAATAATTTAAAATTGGAATGTTCCACCTAACCCTCCAACTGCTTGCCTACCAGTAAAAATAAGAAAACCCCGTCGCCACGATAACGTCACATCGCACGATTGAACGTGCGCGCGTGTATTTGATTGATACGCCTTATCGGCACTCGCCGGGCCCACTCGACCCCAGCGATCCCGTCTGTGCGCCACAGATACTACAACCTTGTACAGTCAGCAACACATCGATTTTGACTACAAATTTTCAAAATGATCTCAATGATAAAGTATGAAGAACTAATCAAACTGTTTTATTGATATAAATTGTATTATTGTCAGGTCTAAAGGTGTGTACTAAATATCATAACTATCAGGCACCAGGAAGGGGAGAAAATCAAAGCATCAAGAATCATTTTTAATACTTTGTTCGTCAAGTTCGATTTGATGCTGACTGTACGTTCGACGGAAATAGGAACGAGTACAATATAGAAAGGACACGGAAATGTATGACGGGTATTATGTTGACAAAGCAAAAAATATTGGGTAAGGAAAGAAAAACTGCGAAGTTTGTAAGATTTTGTGAAAAGTTTGTGCGAAAATGTACAATAACATTGAAATAACACTATTTAACGGATCGTAACGAAAAAGTAAACGAAATATCAGAATAAATGTAAATAATTAATAAAATAACAATTATTAATTATAAATCCCGATATAATTGATACAAAAGTAAAATATTAAAAATATAGTTTTATTTCCAAATAAAGATTTATAAGCTTAAAAGTACCTACTGCAATGTGCTACACTAAACTAGGCTCTTAGTTTGAAATGTGTATGCACAATTTGATAATATCACTAAAATGTCCTTGTCTATTAGAAAACACCGCCATACCATAAAATGATACCCGTACAACCTTCAAGTTTCAACCCTATCAAAAATGTCGACATATAAAAATCATACAGGTATTAAAAAAATCGCAACACTGTATGTATGGTAGGGTATCAATAACTGCGTAAGCTTCTTAACCCTCGCATCCTCGCATGCGGGGCTCGGGTCTAATCTACCCATTGTGGGGCTCAGTGCAGCTAGTGGAAACAATTCCTTGTTTGGCTTATCGTATCATTGCCTGGGTTGAAGGGGAACGGTGGGTACCTACTGTTATTTTTAGCTAGATATCTATGTTCGGATACATTTATTTCCTTTTTATGATTTGAAGATACAATCACTATCAAAAGATGCTTATTTTACAAATAAAATCAGTAAATAGGCATATATTCTTGTAATTATCAGAGGAAACGCTACTAATTGCTTTAAAATTTTATTAAAAAAAATATTATTCTCACAACAAATGTACCTACTGGTTTGGGAAAGCAAAAAAAAATATACTTACTAAATTTCAAATAACCGTGTTACAAAATTCTTAAAATACAAATTATAATATTAAAAAAATTAAGTACTTAAGTATCCAGTTATCCAACGTTAAATATAAAAAGATTATAATAATCAGATACTTTACATTACTCTCAGGTCATAATGAACACGGTATCAAGTTATAAATCAACAAACAAAAAAACCAGTATCAATACGCGTATAAATTCTGTTCTAAATTTGCAGCGCGATCAAATTCAAAGAGTTAACGATTTTATGGTCAAGGGTCAAACCAGTCGGGGTCATTTCATCAGATCTCTTTAGTTCACGATATTACACCTATCAACAGTAGAAAAAGATTGCGTCTTTGTGATAACGGTCCATTTCTTAGAGAAGTGATAGAATTACTCCATATTGATATCGATTCTGTACCGCAGCTCACTAAACTATCTTAAAAAAATTATATTTGAATTTAGAATATAAGTACGCTCTATTTACCATTGCATTGAATTTAGACTTTAAGATGAATGATGGTTTTGACGATGAAGAAAAGAGAATTTCATTTTGTTGCGCGTCGTTATACCTATCAGGACGCAAACAAAATAGTTAATCTTGACTGTTAGTTTTGATAGACCTTAGAGAACGGCAGAATTTTACAGTTTTGGTGTTTTTACGATATTTTTGTTTAAGGAGGAAGAAAAATTTGAACGTTATTCCAATTTCGAAAAAAAATATTGATAAAGTAGTAGGTATAGTTATGAGATATTAGTAATGTAATTGTATATTTTCTAGAAAGATTGCCGATTTGTAACTTAAAGAAAAGTCCTCTTAAGAACATACTAGATTTCTAGAAGCTTACAGTTTATTTCATAGAACGAAGAAATTTATTAAATACATTCATATATTTTGATCTAAACATTAATGAAGTAACTAGCAGTAAACCGTAAAACATTGCCCAAAGGCTTGCTACTGTTTTATAATAATAGTTTCTGTCGAAATGACTTTGCTGCCAGTCCATCGATCCACAAAATGCCCTAAGGTGTAATGGTGTATGTAAGTGCGCACTTATTTCAATGTAAAATGTGTTCTGTTCAGTCTTCATCTTTGATTTTCTTATTTATAATTAATATGTACTATGGAGAAACGAAAAAAGTGGTAGGTCAATGTGTTGAACACTTGACTTGAGCAATTTTATTCTTGCCCAGTAAAAATTGGTAGTGCAGTAACATTTTTTACATCCGATGGGTGGTAAGAGTAACCCTTTTTCTAACAAATGGATGGTAAAGAAATGCGTTTCTTGAGAAATAATGATTACGTAATGCTATTCTTAGCAAATAGTTGGTAGAATAATCGTCGAAAGAGCAATGCTTTTCACAATATGATCAAGTCTAATCAACCAGGAGAATATGTTCTGTCACTAAATACTCGGCGGCCTATCAAGTAAATTTAAAGTGCCTACATATTTAATTCTTTTTTTTTAATATTTCCTATCTATTTTGTGCTGTCAGTGGGAAGACTTGTCTTCTACACGGACGGCACAGAAACTCTTCGTACACAGGGTCGGCAGCACGACTGTGAATCCCCTGGTGTTGCACACGTCCATAGGCCACGGTAACCACTTTCCATCGGGTGGGCCGTGTGCTTGTATGCTACCTCAGTGGTATAAAAATAAAAAATAAACTATTTCCTGTCTATCTTATCAATCTATCCTATCTTTCTTTCTTTCACTACTACTCTTGAAAGCTTAAATGAATCAATAGCAATAATCATATTATGATACATAGTACCTATATCATATGTGTATATGTACAGTAGAGTTGTCATTTAATCTATAATGCTATACACTACTTTATTTCCAAGTGAGTAGCTAAGTTGGACCGAGTTTATTTTACTGCCATTATTCTGCACTAACAATACATAAACACAATTATGTTGTGCAAACACGAGTGACGCCGGCGGCGGCCACATGTTATATGCGATTGCTTTACCCACACGAAGAGATATTTAACTATTTAGGTAGGTACGTACTTACTACTAACTAGTAAGTAGATAGATTCTTTAGACATCTTTAACGTGAATTATTTCAATATTTTGATCTCATAGTTAACGCAAATAATACATCAGTGTCTACATTTGAGTACATGATACAGTAGCAAAACTGTATATATTAACAAATACCGTGTGATGATTAACTCAATAGAACCAGAAATACCGGATAGTTCTCTTATCGAAATTATACATAGAAGTTAAGTCGACATTCGACACCATTCTGTGTGTACTGTCCATCTAGTCAACTTCATTTTGTATTACCGCTTTTGTTTTTTAGGGGTAGTAGTCAAAATATTTTTATATAAATACTAGAGGTGTACACAATGTGTTTCAATGATCGTTACCTCACGATCACATCTCGAGTACAATCCGTCAGTTTTTTCTTACTCACGTCAAGGTGTTGCCTTCGACAAAGCGGTAAATAAAAAAGTTATAAAAAAGATGTCTACAGCACTACCGCGTGGAGACGTGGCTAATGTGTAATGCGGTTGGCTTTTTGTACGACGCCTTCGACTTTTTGTTTTTTTTTTTCATTGGATTCGGTTACGGTTCGTATTGATCGAAAAATCCGATTTCAAAATGGGTGCTCCGAGAGTTTTATTGTTGCCGTGATACGTTCTTAAACAATAAAAAACGCATTTTAAATTGAGAATGCAATTCTCACATGTCACGTTCATAAATTGAAGGAGACGTGGTCGTGTTTTAGAAAAGTAATTATTCTGCATCGATTGGGTCCGAGAACGAGTGAGGACAATAAAAGACCTCATTTATTTTTTCATATAGTAACATTGGGACAGATTGCAACGTGACGGGCGTGTGTCGCTGTTTGATTGAACTTACGTAAACGGTGTTTAGTTTTATTTGTAGATAAGAATAGAGCAATTTCGATTAATCTAGTTGATGTTTAATTTTATTTTTGTGACATTGACCCAAGAATATAATGTCGCCACATGTTCTGTACCAATTCCTTTCACAACCAGATTCCATCGAACACGAACGTATCGACGAATTAAGCTCTGACTAAAACTCAAACAAGTGCTACCAACTTTCACATTTTAATTGCAGACCATTTATCAATGAATGCGTTCAGAAACGTACCGATATCTCGTAATCGGCGGCATCACAGATAACATGTAAAATATTTTACTTATCGATTCATGTTCAATAAAAATCTTTAAATATATTTGACGAAATACTAAGAAGGTATAAAGAGGTTACAAGCCATAAATCGGAGATAAAAAAAACTTACAATGCTGTGTCGGCGCCTTCCCGGCGAGATAATCCTCTTTGCATATAAACTTGTTGTCGTCCAACACGTAGAGTTCCTCGCCGGTGGACAGCTGTTTTCTACATACGAGACACGTGAAACAGTTGAGGTGGAATACTTTTTCGCGCGCTTTTCGGACGAGGTCTGATGGTGAGATGCCATGACCACAGCCACTGCATTTTGTTCCGTATCTCCTGAAAAAAAAAAGATTAAATAAGAATCTAGATCGATAAGTCCAAATAAATGTGTAAGTTTAGATACATGAACAGATGATTGTTATTCAATCATGCTAGAACGACTAAACGGATCTGGCCCTCGAGACAAGTGGCAATTCATAGGCCGGTGTTTGATGGAATAGAATAACGAATGTATGGGATTTGACGCAATTGACATACCTTACCGACTGTCATATAGGTCAAATCCCATAGGTAGGTTCTATTGCATCAAACACCGGCCGACGAATTGCCACTTGTCTAGAGGGGCTGGACGAATTGGTAAGAGGTAGATAATAATTCTGAAGTAACATAGGCTTTATTGTTTTCCAGGAATAAACAGGAACGTAATCAGTGTGTACGAGAGTGGAACCACAGGCAACAGCTAGCTCTTAATAGTAAGTCTACGTCTTAAGTTCGGAAAGCAACAGCTTTGTCGTCAAGACCGATCATCTCGAGTGAACTTCTGCATTTCTACACTTATTTAAAAAAATGTACTAAATTCAAACGTAAGCTAGGGCATTTTTTTGTTACGGCAACATTTACCTAATCTTAGAAAATGCTACTCAGAGGGCCGTGACGCAGTGGCGATCGCATCGGGCCATCATCGGCACAAATCGGCAACGTTGCAACAAACTGTTCATAGATGGGTAACCAATTACAAAAGAACATTACGGGTCTCTGTGCCTGCTTCTGTGCTTCTGATTTGATCCAATAGCAGCTTGTCGCTACCCATTTACTTGTACTACGGAGGTCATAATCAGGCTAAAGTACTTTGAAGAAGACTCCCAATAGAGATAGTCTACTAGAAGACAAAAATTGTCCTTTATACTATCAATATAGTCTTTATTTTCTGATCGCGCAAAATTTTGCACTTAGCATGTTTGTCTTCCAGAGTTCTAGATCTGGACCATCAATATATGCTTCGGAATATTCAGTACCTAGCCAAATGTATGAAAAAAAATTCGTTCTATATTTATGATGACATCATTTTCTTATAACTATTAGTCGTATGTCCTAAGATGGGATGGGATTCGCTCACGAAATACTGTTTTAACTTAACTGGGTTTTGTTTTGGGTTAGTAAAGTGGACATGGTTTCCAGATAGATATATAGAAATGCGCAACTGAAAAAGCTGTTATCATCATCTTATCATCGTATCTGTCACTCTTTTTTTATACTACTGAGGTGGCAGACAAGCACATGGTCAGCCGGATGGAAAGTGGTTACCGTGGCCTATGGACGTGTGCAACACTAGGACACTCACACTCCTGCTACCGACCCTGTAAACACAAAGAGTTTCTGTGCCGCCCTACTCACCGCCGCGCCGAGGTTATTATGGCCGCGGTATTCTGTAAGACATACATACTTCCCCAGTCGGATTGCTCAATTGGACGGATATACCTTTGTGGCCTCCCTTCACTTTGGGGCCCGTTTAATTTGGCTCATACGGGTTCTATGAAACCGACTCTCATATGACCTCCCAAGCCCGAGAGAAATGCCTACGCCAAAGTCTCGTCCATTAAGCAAGTAGAGAGGCTTGCAGGTAAGGTTGGTTTAGCCGCAAAAGTCTTAGTGGAGCTTCATACAACCACTATTTCACACCTAAACTTTAGTTTTTGGTTTAAGAGACGTATTTTCTCAGTCAGAGGGCTAGAATAACGAACTGGATATACCGTTATACCTTCACCAAAATCGTAGTTCATTCCTTTCCTTATTTGGTTATACCAAAATACAAATTATGCTAAATTATTCAGAGATTTGGCGCTCAATATTCATAACAGTCCAATCGACTGATGTAATTCTATAAGCTATATAACATCAATGAATCGATATATCATAGGATATTCGCACATTCGGTGTTATGAGTAGCTTTGAGGTCAAACACATAATCAGGTGGTAGTAATAGAAGAGTTGTTTCATTTTCATTTCTATTTTGACGAAAATTTATTGTACAGTAAAAGCTCCTTATTCGCGCTTCCTTTATTCGCGTTTTCACTATTCGCGGATTAAAAAAATGCTACCCAATTCCTATATTCGCGACTAAAAATTTCTTTATTCGCGGATCTAATAAGTACATACATAATCATAAAATTATTCCAATAAGTATCCAACACAATATCCTTGTCAAATTGACATGCTTCAAAATTTCATTCAACTAAAATAGATCTTATTACAACTTTACCAAAAGTATGTTGTTAAATGATATCGCCGAGGACTTTGACACAAGTCGCCTTCGCCGCGAGCGGTGTTTTTGAGAATGTAAACAAACAGAATGAAAGCAACCTTATAAATCAATTCATAAAGTATATTTTTAAAAGTTGTTATTCAGTTTATAGTAAAAGCCGCTTTGCGTGTTTTATTGTTTCGTCTTTCACTCACATTCGTTACAAAAATTGTGATCGAGTAACACGTCTCTACTGCACTCTTCCTAGTTTATAATGTCAACTAAAAAATTGAGAAACGTGTTTCGACACGAAAAAAATCTGTGTTACCGCTTAAAGTGAAAATAGAAATGCTTGATCGTTTACGCCTTGAAGAGTCATTTGCATCCATATCACGCTCATTCAATGACTCAACTTCAATTAAATATTTTTTTTATATATTTGTTGTTTTTTTTTGTCACCTAGGAACGTATCCCCTATAATCCCATATAAATTACCATTCCGTATTCACGGTTTCTGTATTCGCGGCATATTTATGGAACATATACCCCGCGAATAAAGAGCTTTTACTGTATAAATGATTCGTAAACTCCTTATATGCAGAATGTTGTGATATATTTTGTTTGACACCGAATAGACAATGAATATTTGCCTAGAATGATAGGTGTCAAAAGTTTACACGTGAAGGACTCGTGGTTTAGCAGATAGTAAATTACACATTGAAGGGTTAAGAAATACTTGCTAGGCACTTTGCAAGGTTAAATAATACTAGCCAGGTCAGTCTTAGGATGGGTGGAAATTCATAACTGAGTGAGACCCCTCCGTGTCTCAGGTTCCTGTTGCCATTCGAACACCTGTGGCATTCGTTACGGGTAGTTGGGATCCAAAAAAGTCCGGCCATCTTTTTTTCATGAGAGAAAAGCACGGTAATATTATACACCGTATCTCCAGCCATGGAGTAATAGCCGGAGATCACATGCGGGTCCGGATAAGCATATACCCACTATATCTACCCCATACTCAAGGTGAGTCGTAGCTCGGCCGTTTCTTAGTTAAACGGAAAACTGACTGAAGCTTGGAGGATGATCGATTACCCCATTGTAATTAATCACCCGATTACCCTATGGCTTGTGGTAAAGAAATTTTATCTTGTAAATAGTGTACACTCTCACCTTAGACCCCAAAATAATATTTTTAGTGTGCCTATACTGGTGACATGTTAATATTATGCAAATCATTATGATCGATGTTCATTGCCCAAAAGCCGGTCAGCTTTAAAACGTCTACGCGAAAATATATTCCATATTCAAATTTACCGTTCCTATTTCTTATTTTAAACTCTATATAAAAATACTTTGAGAATCTCCTCATTGATACTATTAATCCATGAATAACTACGAAACCTACACATTGCACTAAAAATATTTTTAACTGAATCTAGTCTAATCGGGATCAAAGAAAATAATAAAATAACTTTTTCAATTAAATTGATTCATTGCCCCTGTAAGGCTAAGATCGCGGATTCAAACCCCGACTAGACCGATTCAATTTTTTCTATTTAAATTTAGAATAAAATAACACCAAATACCAAAATCGCGATGGACTTCATTAAAGATACTGAAGTTTTATCACATCCACCTCCTTTTTTAGAAGTCGGTTAGAAATACCCACTACCCAAGTTCTAACCAATTAAACTCGTAACCTTTTCCTCAAATTAAGTTTTTTTTTACCACAGATAACTTCTAAACGTTCATGCCAACGAGTTCAGTGAGCGATTATAAAAAAAAGTCGGACGTAGTAGCGTTCTAATGAATGTAAATTACTGCTTTTGATAGATTTAAGTTCTCGCGAACGACTTTAATTCATATTTTATGATATTTTAGTCAGACTAAGTGGGCTAGCGGACCTTACTCGGAACATTTAGTTGATGTTAATCCCGCGGTACCGTTTGTGGTCAGCCTCATTCAATGACACTATTACATTTTTTTTTTAATTTATCTGTGATTTGGTGGCTGAAATATTTAAAATTGGTAAGAATAATAATTTTGTGGCAAAATCTGTGTGGCTAAATAGGGTGGGTTTAGTCTGGGGTTCTACGTAAGGTGGAATAAGGAAAGTAAGTTAGTCAGTCAGTCAGTCAATCAGCTGTGCTGCATTGTTCTATTGTTGCATATGATATAATAGTTTTATATACTGCCCGAAATTGATTATGAATAATGTTTGCATGTATGCTTGATAATTTCATTATAAATATTATTAATTTTAAAGCAGACGTTCAAAATTATGATCGATCTTATTTAGTCATTTTTAATCATCCCCCAACCATTAACAGTTAAATATGACAGTAATGAAGTAGGTATGACATCATATATTCTTTTTCATTTTATACACTTATAATGTCTATTTATATAACTGAATCAGGTTTTTCCTATTACTTTATAAATTTCGACGTTTGGGAAAAAGATACTGATTAGGCTTGACATTCAATACCCAATTAAACAAACGAAGTTGTCAAACACTCAATGTCAATTTTAAATGGACATTAAATACATTGATCCCATTAATGATAATATATCCATTTATTCAATATTCAAACTGCATTGTATTAAATCTATTCTATATTTGAAAAGTTAAACTAAAACTAAAAAGTATTAACTAACTATTTAAAAGAATATAAAAGAGGCCATATTAGTTTAGGCGTCGAATATTTCTTCCCCATCGATGTTGGTTGGTAACGTGTCCAAAAGGCTGGCGGCATTCCCCATTGGATGCCAATCCGTTGTGCAAAATATAGACCAGCCCTTAATTAATTTAAAACACAAACAATCAAAAGTGATAACATTAAATATATATCTATCATTTATTTAAATACATACATGTGCTTGCCATCTAAAAAAACATATACTCACGCCTGTAAATCCCGGAAGTGGTAGGCCTGTATTAACACCCACATTTCGCAAACAATGCTCATAAAAAGTTAAACATATAAATTTCGGTCCCACTTATAACGGGTGAGCCTATTGCCGACAAGCGAGCACTTATTCATAGGCTGTGGATGGAGAACAACCTTATCCCTTTGTCGCCTTACCTATTCACTTGTCCAATGTAAACTAACTAAAAAAAATACTTGATTGTAGTATGTGAATCGTCTAAGAAGCAACATGAATAAATTCCTTTTTTGATTTTTTTGGTGTTGAATTGTTTGGTTGGCAACTTTTTATTCAATGATCACAGACACTGGTGCAATCAGGTTAATCTGCAGTTTAAGTTTAAACTTTATTGCGAACAAGAAATATGCTGTAATGTTGTTTTTATTATTATTTTATCATCACATTGAATTATTATCAAGTCGATTTGCATAAACGATGGAGGCCGCATGAATAAAACATAAGCTCAGTTTGGCTGTTTGAAGCTGGCATCGAGCCATGTCATATCTTAACTGTTGACGCCATTTTGAGAAAAAAAAGATTCGAAATTTGAACAAGGTGAGAGGTGCGATTCGCGAACTTTCATATTAAGGAGTGCATCGGAGAATTTAAATGATCTTATTAAATAGCCAACGAAATGGCGGTTTAGAATAATGAGATATGTAAAAGATATGATGCCCTGTGTTTCGAAATATGGATGTAATCTCTGGTAGGTACAATCTCCCTACTATTATTTATGTAAAGAACTTCTTACACTACTAATACAAATTTAACTATTTTATTGACTTATTAGAAGGATTAAATTCATTTAAGTCGAATTTAATCCGTCTCTGATTAAGGCTTAGTTACATTTGTTAGAATAGAAGCGTATCCGCTAACAAAATAAGCTGCTTATTTAAAAAAAGGTCAAGTTATGCAGATTACTGTTAGATCAACAGACAAAACATGCATTCGTATCTTATAGTTTGTGAATATGATTAGAATTGGCTACTGGTTCTTTTAATCGCTTCGGCCGCGTACGAAACTGTAGGTTCGTAACCAGTTACGGTATAAGAAAAAAAGATCTGTAGTTCTCAAATTTATATTGTTTGTCAATCTTTGGTCGGTACCTAATCATCGCAAAATGGGCTTTCTAGATAGGAGTACTATACAGTCATTGTTGATTTTGTACTCTCATCCCAAACACCTAGCCCCTAACTCTCTTTAACAAATTGATGGGTACCATTGTATTGATACCTATAAATGTTTTGGCACCTTCAATATTATAGGCAAACATTTATTTTCTTCTTGAACTGTATGTATGATGTACGTAGGTATATTGGCTTTAAACTGTATATGTAACAAAGGTTGTCTTTATTAAATAAATTACTATTTTTACAATGACGATATTAAACAAGATATTTTTTATACACGGCGACATTAAAACTAATAAGTATACTTAACTTAATATTAGTATATAAAATAACAAAATATAACATTTACTTAATAAAACAAAGGAAAAGACCTAAAATTGTAATTGACTACATAATACATTGATGTACGTTGGTACCTTCATCTGACGAAGCATTCGGGGCTTAATTTTTTTAATTGTATCCACGTCAGGCCAAATGTTTTATGCTTTTGCCTTAGTCGAGTTTGCTGTAGCCTCGAGCCCTTTTGCTTTTTCAAATTATATTTATGACAATTCCAGCTAAGAATGATTTACTCTACGGGCGACGACGACTCGACGTTAAAAATTGAAGTTTGACAGGTGTTTTGAGGTTACAATCGAGGCCTTGCAGACATTAAGATTTTACGATGTCATTTTCGCAAATGACATTTTAAAACGTCGTTCGTCTTATCAGTCGAAACTGTCGGAGTTTTTCGAAGATTTTATGTTTGGAACACAATTGTTTTGTTGTACTTAATTGCTTTATTTTAATTGGGAAATAATTGATTTTAAATAAATAAATTGATTGAGAATCTTATATTTGTAAACTAATTTTATATTGATACAAATCCTAAATTTCACTAAATAAACTATTAAGCCCTGTGACATTCCCCCAATTTTAGTTACCTTCACCAATAAACTAACAACTTCAGTAAACATTTGGAGTGTCGATTCAAAACTAACGTAATAATGGCGGGGTGTCAAACAACGGAAATGATATCACTTATATTTAGGAAGTTGAAATGTCACACGAAAAAAATTGTAAGGTATTAAAATATCATAAGGAAAAATAATTATTGCAGAATACTTAGGAAATTTTAACAGATAAAATGATTCTTTTAGTATTATGTAATTTTAAAATCTTATTTACCTATTAATAATCTTTACAGATTATGCAGGGTATCCGCGTGTAAATAGTGTCAGAGTTAATTTCTGTTAAGTATTTTATAAATGACTAATAGCTTAGTCATGGTCCAAATACATAACAAGTTCAGAATAGGTGCCTAAATAAATTAAAACAATAGTATAACACAGGGTTTTAAACACTCTATAAACGACGTGCGACAGAGGCAATGCTATACAAAATCGAAGAAGACGATGTTATACCTACGAATTCTCACACTTCTTTCCAACGACGGTTACATCAAATCAAAGGCCAGGTATATACATGGCTTTTCTTAGTACTGTACATTGAAGTAATATATTGAAGTAAGAATGCAAAACAATGTTACTTGAGTATTGTAATTTTCACAAATCATCAACATCTGTCACACGTTCTGAAACAAATTGAAATAAAAAACAATACATAATACTATACATATACTATTTCCATAAACATATCTGACTAATCGTTCTGTACCATCTTCCCACGGAACCCTAAGAGGTTGGTGGCGAATTAAACCATCAAGTCAACGGAAGTCGTAAGTGAACCGTTTTCCGCTTTTACCTGACCTGCGACAAAATTACTTTTTTATATCCGATTTAAAAAAAATTGGCGCCTCGATAATTTAGACATTTTTTTTTACTGTCTATTTTGAATTTGGAACTTGGAAAAAAGTTATTCGATGTTGTGCGTTTTTTGTTTGAAAATCGAATATTGTTTGAAAACTTTTTCGTTTTGAAATAGGGCTAAGACTAAGCGTAAAAGAAATACAACAACACTATTAAGTTCTTAATAACTTAAATATATGATCATTGAAAGTTGCTATTTATTATTTTTTATTATGCACGTGTTGTGTTCCCGGCGGTGAGTAGGGTAGCCGGAGCTCAAGGGAGAGTTTTTGTACTGTCAGTGGAAAGATCTAAGGCTTGTCTTGCTTTATCTTGACACTGTCGACACAGAAACTCTCTAGGGTCAACAGCGCGAGTGTGACGCCCCTGGTGTTGCACACGTCTATGGGCCCGGTAAGCACTTTCCATCAGGTGGCCCGTGAGCTTGTACTCTGAGTTTTGATTTGCTAGGTATGTGCTAAGTGCTTAGGCCAACAACTTATTTTTTACTTTATTAGTAATATTAGAACTTAGTACAAAAAAATGTTACTACAGACTTCTATATTTTTTCTTCATTTTACATAATAATAAAAAAAAAAAACATCACCATAAAAGGCCTTAAAGCATTTAATAAAATATGGAAATTCATTCTTTACTTGTTGACATTATAATGAATTAGTGAATTTGACTAGGTAACACAAACCATGACTTATATTGAAACTGGTTTGCCAGCCTAAAAAAACAATTATGATTTATGGCAGGTATGATACCGTTTTCATATATTATACTATAGATTGAAATGTTACTTTCACTAACATGTTGAATATAAAAAGTTAGTCTGGTATCGATGGCTAACATTAGGCATGATTAATATCTTCTAATTTTCTTAGTGAGTGAGAAAATATATCTATAAAATTTATTGAAAATAGTTTGTCCAGTAAATAATGTACGATTTTCTTCAAGGATTTTTGTGATTGGTATAGTCCATAGACCATAGCTATGCGCTAAGTAGGTAGGTATAATGATGGTTAGCATCATGTGTTTTTTTTAGTTCATCCGTTTATTTATAGATTAAAAAAGTCAAGTAGTTGTATACCTAGATACTATTATTTAAATAAAAAAATGTGTATCCATATTGTTTATACATTATCAATCAATTAGCCCACTGCAGTCGACTGCTGGATATAGGCCTCTCCCGCCTGCCTTCTGGCGGTCTCCACTCTAGAACTCGTCTGCTCCAACGGCCATCAGTCCTTCGACAGACGTGGCCAGCGCATTGCCCATTCTGCGAGCTATGTCGGTAACTTTGGTTCTTTATCGGATGATCTCGTTTCGTATTCTATCCCTCAAAGAAATTCTAAGCATAGATCGCTCCATAGCTCGCTGTGCAACTTTTAGTTTATGAACTAGCCCGACGTCAGTGTCCACGTTTCGGCATCGTAAGTTATAATAGCACGCACTGGTCAAAGTAAAAAAAATCACCTTTATTTTCAAGCATTGCGGTAGGGGAGAAAAGAAGACTCGACGTAGTTTGCGAAACGCTGCCCAACCCAGTCTGGCTAGTTCTTTCTCGAAGTTGTTTTTAATTAGCTGGATGACCTGGCCCAGGCAGGTAGACATATTTTTGCACAACTTCGAGGGTCGCCCCTTCAATCGCAAGTTTATACCAAGGCCGACACATGAGAAGCTCCATCTAGGCTGTGCAGCATTTCGCCCAATTGTTCCAACGACTCCGCAACTATGACGATGTCGTCAGCGAACCGAACATGTGAGATGTATTGGCCGTCTAGGTTGATATCCCGCCCAGTTCAATCCAGAGTCTTGAAGACGTTTTCCAATGCGTTGGTGAATAGTTTGGCGAATATAATATATCTACATACATACATATAATCACGCCTTTATCCACGGAGTGTTATGCAGAGGTGAATAAACACACCCACGTTTCACCAAACATTGTATTCAGGCTCACGTAATAGGGGGTGATCCTATTGCTGTATTCTAGGCACTATTGTTAACTCGACCCGTGCATCTGAGGCCAAGTATGGGCTGTAAGTATATACCTGTCTGATCTTAAACGGCCTATGTATATAGGTGTATATGGGTGGAAATAATCTTAACTGGTTTATCTACACACTCAGTGGCGGAGTAGAAACGAGTGCTACGTACTGGGTCTAACTCCCTTGTAGTACAAACTATTTATCGGGGTTTTCTGTCTGAATTTTCTCGGTGGCAGCACAGAGAAAAATTGCTTGAATGTCAATGTTTAGTACCAGTTTTGTGAAAGTACCTGTTGTAACCAAGTATCTTTTTTTTATACCACTGATGTAACAGACAAGCATACGGTCCACTGTTTTACTGTTTTCTGGTATTTATGAGCATTTTCTTCATTCTAGTGTTAATTCCAGTCGCATCAGATTTTCAGGCGGATTTGGCTGAATTGCGGCATGTTCCGTGAAGCAACTGCCATTTGACTTCCACAACCCAAAGGCGATATCCAAGCATTGCAGTTAGAATCTGGTATTTATGAGCATATTCCGAAGTGAAAAATATTTTGGCTACTTGCAACACCGGGAGTATAATACGCTCCGCCAACCTTGCAAAAAATACCTACCTATGACAAGTTTACGTCATAGTACACAACAAGTACTTGGACGATCGAATCGTTTTATGATTTGCTGTTTGTTGATGACATAATTGGATACATCTGTTGTGAACATGAAGGTGATTGTCTATAATATACTAATGGCTTACGGACCTAGGTAGATCCGCTAATGCAAATAATATAGTATAAAATATGAAAAATATTAGTTATATGTATTATTTAATATTAATTATATAATATATATTATTTAAACAGAAAAATGTCGTAGGTCGCAGAATTGATTCCCGCAAATATTTGTATGCATGAATATGTCTATTTAAATAGGACTAGGATTCTATGCAAACTATAGATATATCAGTATGACAAAAAAATGAGTTTTGATCTAGGTAGCGTCATGTATAATTTCTTAGAATATTAAATACATCTTTTATATTGGTTTATTTTAATTTTAATAATTTAGAGATCGATTACAAAAGCACTTCAGCTGATTTTAACTGTAATTCATAATGTTTTTATTTGGCCGTGGCCACGTTACGTTATTTATGTAAATCCCTAAGTATAAATTATTATTTCATCTACTAACTATGCCTACATAGTATCTAATGATAAAATCTACTAAAAGTAGTGTTTAATTCTAAACTTTGAAAACTACCTTCTAGAGCTAACAATAAAATACATGTAATGTTTATTGCGAGGGACAATCTTACAATATTCACAATATTATACTTGTTTTAAATATCGAACCATTTTTTATTGCAGTCAGTGTTGCCAACACAAAACATTTTGCACGTTCGAAAATTAAGTATAGTTGTATATTAAAAAAATATATTTAACTGGGCTTGTTTAAATAAAGAATAGTAAAATAGCGGTAAAAATTACACCCGGTCTTGATCATATTAGATGCCCAACCGTAAAAAAGAAAATAGTATGAGGTATGACGTCATACTTTTTTAGCATACAAAAGTTTCCAGAATCATCATATAAATACTGATGTCAATTGCAACATTATTTATTTGTCATTTAGCAACACATGAGAACATGATGATAAAGGTTAGTTATTTTTTAATAACATAATTTATGACAAATAAATATCTTGTACCAGTATTCACTGAATAAGAAAACATTGTTACTAATAACATGTAAACAAATCAACTATCGTATCGTATAAATGTTATTATCCATCTAATCGCCATGTTTAAAAAAGCACTACAAATAACTTGTCAATGTTTTGGCTCACATTCTTTTTTTTAATAATACGTAGTGTTTTTTTTAGAAGTTCCTTTTAAGACTCCGATTAAATTGTACCCGAGTAGGTTATTACAAGGTGAAACAATACTGGTTAGGTTAGTCTTAGGTTACGGGTAATTGCAACCTTAAAAGTACCAACCTACTTCGATATTGCCCGTGGCTTGTGGTGGCCATTGATGGCAGTCGTTTCAAGGAATAAATAGAAGTCTGGTATGTCTTAGGCAGACTAAAATTGGACCCAAATGAGTTGGGAAATTGTTTTGAAAATGAACCAGAAAAAGTTAGGTATTAAAGTAAAAGACTTATATACTTAAAGAATCGAAGCGTTCATGACCAGTATCGTAATCGTATCGTAATCGTATTGAGAGAACGGAGCATTGCCATTGGCCGCCTGCCTACTGTGAACCTGCGTGTGTGTGAAGCCGGCCAATTGCAATGCTCTGTTCTCTGAATACGTTTACGATAAGATTACGATAGTTGTTCATGCTATGGATACAGTACCCCAGAACGAAAAACTATCGTAATCGTGTCGTGAACGTATTGAAAGAACGGAACAGCCCCTCTAGACAAGTGGCAATTTGTTGACCGGCGTTTCATGGAATGGAATGACGAATGTATAGGATTTGACGTTAATGACAGTCGTTAACGCATGTCATAAACGTCAAATCGCATATATTCAAATCAAATACCGGCTAACGAATTGCCGCTTGTCTAAGTGCCCTGGTGTGGTCACTGTTCGGTAAACGATCAATGGTTTGAGCTACCTAGGTACAATTGAAATTTGCTTAAATAACACCTTACTGCTATACCATCTGAGCGCTTAGGTACGTGCTTCGAAGGCGTGAAAAAGTCATATTGGTTCATTGGGATATCAAACGACAAACGCCCCTAATATAGCCGAAAAAGGCGCTGCCTCCGTGGCCTGCTTCTGCTAGGGTCGCAGGCGGCTCCACTTGTCACCCCCAGGTCCGCGCTCAAAGCGGACGAAGGTTCATGCTCCAGCACATGCAGGAGGAACTTCTCCAGAATCCATGGGACTAACGCGAGGAGGTTGACTTACCTAAAGAAATCATTTCTGCAGAACAGCTTGTTGTCCCTGGAGTAGCACTTGTCGGCCAGGGGCGCGCGGCAGTCCGCACAGCGGACGCACGCCGCGTGCCACGCGCGCTCCAGCACGTGCAGGAGGAACTTGTCCAGGATCGGCTTCTCGCAGCCGGCGCACGCCATCGCGCCGCCTGCCTCCCCGCGTCCTGGTGAAACGACATTAGATTTATACATACATGACCAAAATTCGTGAAAACCAACATCCACGCGTGCAGAGCCGAACATAGGACATTATTTATAACACTACTAGCTGACCCGGTCAACTTCGTACTGCCAATATTTTCCCACCCGCGTGGTGGCAGATCCCGTTCCCGCTGCACCCTCTACTATATTAAACATGTATTATACATATGAACCTTCCTCTCGAATCACTCTATCTATTAAAAAAAACCGCATCAAAATACGTTGCACAATTTTAAATATTTAAGCATACAAACAGATATAGTGACAGAGAAAGTGACTTTGTTTAAGTAGTCACGTAGAACCACAGTCAATTAATCAATTAGCCTATTGCACTGCTGGACATAGGCTTCTCCCAATGGCTGGCCAGACGGGTTGGTACTGGTACAGGGTTCTATTTCGAGTTTTCCTTCTCTCGCTCTTTTCGGATGAAATGGGTTGGTGATACTTGTATTCTTTCTCCTTCACCACATAGATAACCAGAACCAAAGTAGCAAAAGGTAACTAGCTTGTATTAAGGGATCTATTAGTGCAGATATCGGTACATATATATATCAAATAAATTCGTTGATACAATTTGTATTGTGAAAACATTATTATGTTGTATAGTATACATAGAAATACAGACGCTGATGCAAATATAAGTATATAATATTCATGCACAAATATTTACCCGGAGCGAGATTCGAATCTACGATCTACGACGTAGCAGTCGAACGCTCTACCGCTACGCCACAGGCAGATCTCAAATTTTTTTGTTGTAAGTCCAAAATAAAAGTTCTAATCACTGGCCAATTTATTTCTAAACGAATCAGCATCTCGTGTTTTGTAATTTTGGCGGTTATTCAAAAATGAATAACCGCCAAAATTACATATTAGAAAGTATTTCATTGCGGGTTAAGTCTAAAATTTAAGTAGGTACGGAAAATTACGTATTAGAAGTAGTTTTATCTACTGTGAAATTCGATCAGGAATTAAAAATGAACTGTACCGATCTAACCTAACCTAACTTATGACAGACATTATCGTTAGTGATTATGAAGTTGGGCTTACGATCGAGAGATCCCGGGTTCGAATTCTGGCATTACACTAACACCGTGAAATATAGAGCGTCATTACTGTAATGGCAAGATGGTGCAACACTTTCAACGAAAACTTTCAAACATTACATTTTCTATAATAATATCACCTTTTCGAAATAGGTGTCTCCTTTCAAAAACATCATAAAGGTACTAAAGATATCCCTTTGCATTCATCAACATAATATTTCTCCTCATTCCCTCATATTAAAATCTGAAAGGCTATGTGTACTGAAAATGCTTCAAAGCGAACCATAACACGTTCAAATAAACGATAAAGAATTTTCTTGTATAAGGTACCTTTACCGACTAGGTACGAGCCGTGCATTCAATAGTGACGCCGTACCTAGCTGCGCTATCGGCCATTTTCTTTTACTCCACAGTAAACCAAAAGCAAATGGCTGCGCATAATAAACTTTTATAAACATTTATTTACGTGCTCCCTAGAAAACAACTAAAGAGGTTATATACGCAGCACATAAGTACTCAATAGTTCATTTCATCATAAAGTTGGTAGCACTGAACAGGTACCAACATAATGGGATTGTGTTTTATGACCGATAAAGCTTAGGCTTCAATAAAGTTTTATTAGCATATGTTATTACTGGGTACCGAGTGTAACACCTAGAGTGGTACCTAACTATAATAGTACCCAGTAAGGTACTTCTAGGAGCCCGTTCACCTACCTAGCCCTACTAGGACTACTAGTATATTTTAATTACAATTTTGTTTTGTATTAGTGCTGGCGTATGAGTTTGAGTTATAATGATGGATTTCTTACGTTTCATAGAGCATAGTCGTTTAGATTCTAAATAATTTATTACATTGTTGTAGCTGTTTTGTACACAACCTATGAAATATTAGTTACTTTCATAGAATCAATATGGAGGCAGATGGTAATGTATTCTAGAAAGCTATGAAAACTAGCAATTTATACTTGTTGTTCATCCGATGGTAAACATACAACTCATGATTCAGTGCCTACTTAATGGTAATAGGCACGTCCCCTTCTACGTGGGACCGAAAATCATAATTGGTGAAATGTGGGTGTTAAGACACCTCTATCTATATGTATGTATAAATATACCTACAAGTTTGCCAACATTATAAAATGTATGATCAGGTTTGGCTCATGATATGGCGAGTACAACGTTTTATATTATACTAGCTGACACGGCAAACTTCGTACCGCCAATTTTTTTCCGCCCGCGTGGCGTCAGATCCCGTTCCTGCTGCACCCTCTACTATAATAAACATGTATTATACATATAAAGCTTTCTCTTGAAGCACTCTATCTATTAAAACAAACCGCATCAAAATCCATGGCGTAGTTTTAAAGTTAAGCACACAAACAGATATAGGGACAGAGAAAGCGACTTTGTTTTATACTATGTAGTGATATCTACTTCGTTACTTTTACAAAGAATAGAATAACACTTTATTTGTACACCATTTACATAACATTATAGAAGTCATTCAGAACAATATTCTCTCTCAATATCGCAAACTTTTTTAATCGTCATACCTAAAGGTTCATACTGCAGCGCTAAACCGCTTCTACCGCATATAAATACAGATTATAAGGTACTAAACTTATAATAAGTAAGTATTATGTGTCCATTATAAGATAGTATTGCATCGATCAAGTAAGTACGTAAATTCTTTAAAAGTAAATACAAAATAAAAGAAAAAATAAAGAAAATTGATTTCATATTAGGTAATGTTCTTCTGACAGTTGAGCCACTACTACATTGTACTGAGACTGGGCCTTTCTCGCAACTGGTAAAGCGCAATGACATCCCCTGTTACCCTGTAGCCTTTCCCAAACGCTTAAGCCGGGGTCCCACGGCCAGTCGAAAGTATTGGCCGCGCCGGACCGCGCCAGATCGCGCCGCGCCACGCCGTGGGAACCAATTGGCGCGTGGCGTACGATGGGGCATTTTAACCCAAGTACAATTATACGTTTACTCATTGAAGTACCTGCGTCCGCGAATGAAATCACGGGCCTCGTGCTTACATTTGCAGCTCGTCGCGCCGCTTCTTTGTAGTTACCACGTTACTCGCAACGGACGCGCCTCGCCAGACTGCGACAGGCCGCGACAGGCGCGCCGGTTCCCCCATTAAAACGGTTCCCGGCCTGTCCTTAAAACGGGCCGTGGGACCCAACATGAACTACAATCTAAGGCCCGTATTTTAGAATGGTGCACAGTTTTTAATTCCAATTTATCTGTCAAATCTGTCTATACAATCTGTCCTCAGATAAAACGAGATTCAGGACTTAATGTCGTTCTTGATTACGGACCTTAAGCATTTCTTGAAAAGTGTCGACATAAAACTTAGTATCAGGAAAATTACGACAGAGCAAAAATTGTTTTCTTAATAACAATCGAATTTTAACAATAATTTCTTAACATTTGCGTAACTGCCTTACTTTAAGAAGTTTTATTTTTCTTTCATATTTTGAAGGTCTTCTGCTATTATGTTACCCAAAACTTTTATACAAACAATTTCTTAATTATAACTTCTTGTTTTCAAACTACGTGTATATATGTAAGGGGTCAGATCTTTAGTTTTCATAAATTTGAACTTCGATGGTGCCAGTCTGACTTAACTTACTTAGGTAGTAAATAAATAAGTCCGGATAGTTATGTTTCAACATATCGTTACATAAGTTGTTTTTGTTGCTTTTTACCGTATCTATGTCGGTTTATAAGTTGCTGTTGCAGTCATGCGTTATCAGGGATGATTTCTTAACCGATTTTCATCTAAACTTGCCACACATGTTCTGTGATTTAAAACACAGCTTTTTTGATAGGTGGGAGAATGGGGAAGAAAAGGGGGAAATTCTCTATCGCCTTCTTAATGAATAGATCTTGATGTTTTTTCGATAAAACATCAAGGACATGATTATTTAGAGTTATTGGTGAAAAAAATCAAGCTTCTTATCGGTGAAATTCTTTATAAAAAAATAAAACAAATGAGGTATGGGAGGTAAAAGTTTGCTGTAGTGGTTTTAGAAACGGATCACATTATTTTTTGGTGAAACATCCAGGGCTGTTTAAAATAAGAATATCTGTATTGTTTTTCTTTTTTTTTATACCAGATAAGGGTACCAGAAAATGTGGCAAAGTGGGGTGCTCGCGAAGACCATGTTCACAGAACTATTAGTAATTCACAGAATTGTGTCAATAATGTGAGTTCAATTTTACAAATATTACGGTTATTAAATTGTTCTAATTTAATAACCGTAATATTTGTAAAATTGAACTCTATTATTAATGGTTTAGACGGGTATTCTTTTGATTTTATGTAAGTATAGGACAAATACACAGGCTCATACATCATACAAGCCGACACGCACAATAATCTTAACACATTAATTATCACAACCAATTTTTCAAAACATTATACAGATGTCAATTGCATCGATGTTAAAATTCGAAATAAATGTTTGTGTATAAATTTTTCACGCAAAGCTTTGACATGTCACATTGTTATTATACGATATAAATACTAAATGACAAGTGCAATGCGGGCACCCTTTTTAAAAAAAATACTTTACCATTTTTTCATGTGACATTTATTGGCTAAATTTATGAAGGTCGCCGCGGTTTTACATTCCATATTCAAATCTGAACGTCCGATTGGTCGCGCGCCATTTCAGTTCGTTCAGAAATCTGTGACGGGTATAATAGCCGTTATGGATATTCGGCGGTGCGTGTGATTCTCCGGTTAAAATTTACCGCTGTCACGGTGTTTAGTCTGTGGATTTTGGTATTAATATTATTCTGACAGTACTATCTCTGTTATAAGATCTGGTTTCTTACAATAAGTGTAAAATTTTCTATCTTAAATACCTAGCTAGTTATAAAAATCTAATGTGAAGTAACAAATGAGTTTCATTTACAAACATTATTCAAATATAGGTACCTAATACATGAGAGTTTTACCTTTCAAAAAATCTAGAACCAGCACAAAGCAAACCAGATAAGAGAAACTATGGCACATAGATAATTTAAAATTTTAAAATTTTACGGCTCAATATTTTTCAAGTATGTTCCCAGCTCTTACAGTTGGGAACGGTAGAACCGCATGCCCATAATTTCAAACAATTCCAATCTCAATCACTGTAGACTCTAACTGAGCAGTCCGACTGGGAAAGTACCTCCGCCCTACAGAATACTGCGGCCATAATAACATCGTGCTGTGTTCTCGGTAGTGAGTAGGGTAGCCAGAGCTCACTGGAGAGATAAGGGAGAGAAAAAGGCTTGTCCTGCTTTATCTTCTTAACTGACGGCACAAAAACTCTCTGTTCTAACAGGGTCGGCAGCAAGAGTGTGACGCCCCTGGTGTTGCACACGTCCATAGGTCACGGTAACCACTTTCCATCAGGTGGGATCTGCCACCAAAGTGGTATAAAAAAAAAGATTTTTTACATAATGGCAGTTTCAGCTGACCATCACTCACTTCAGCAGTAGAGGTGAGATCCTGCGATCCTTAAGAAATGATTACGTTGCGGATTCCAATCGTCACTGTAGCTTAGTGGTTAAGGAACCTAACTAACGATCGAGAGGTACCGAATTCCAATACCGGGCCTTACACTGCGGACGCAAATCCACTGCTAAAACAAGCGATTTACTATCTCTATATATTTCATGCTCTTGTTCGATTGAAGTGACCTGCCTTTTCTTTATCTTTGGTCACTTCAATAGAACAAGAGCATGAAGTTTTAATAAGTACCCTCATTCAAAACAAAATAAATATGTTTACCTGAAGATGAGTAATTCGAAACATGTCGTAATATTATAAATTAAATATTAGTATTATATAGTGATAAAACTAAAACGAAATATAATTGTGTGGAACTTGTAAAGTGAGTTTTTAATATATAAAGATAGTAGAATGAAGTTCCATCAAGAAGTTTCAACAAATTCAATCAACTACACAAGCGATTTAGATCACCTGAAGGGATAAATGGGAATAGCCCAATATAACTACTTCTTTAATATTTATTTTCTGTATTACACACTTCCTTTGTGAGTTATATACCTACTATGTTGAAAGACATGTTTCATTTCTTAGTAGGTACTTTATGAATGTCATATATCAGCGTGTTCGTAGATCATTCCTGTGGATTCTCGGGGACAGCAGTCATCGGGATAATAAGCCTACGCGTTTAGAAGGCGTTACTTTTGTTCTAGGTATCTAGATTACTTGAATGATCTAGATTTACTGATGTTTTAATAATTTTTTTAGCAAGCTACTCGTAGGTAGGTAGGTTACAAAATGATCATTTAATATTTATTTTCCAAAATCATCGTCCTGCTTTACTAAAATATTCTATTAAATTGTAAATGAGTGTATTGTATGGAAACGAAGGATTTGTCAAGTTCATTGTTACTTAGAATACCTAAAGCCAAACAGGGCATAATTCAAAGTACTTTAAATCATAATACAACAATATAATTTTTGTGGACCTTCATGACAATACCTGCCAATTATGATAATTTGATATAAGACCCTACCTACTTTCATAAGCCAAATCCAAAGGAGAAGTAGTAGTAAGCGAACACTGGGTCAAACCCTTGTATGCAACTGGGAACAACGCTGAGATCATTTTGGTCATTGCAACGTTTGGCGATATCTCCAGTTCTACTCAACTGATCGCAATCAACCATACGTAAGATTTTAAATCTGAACAAGACCTTTTTATTAATTAAAACTACATCAAAATCCGTTTCAGTAGTCTTGTGTCCATCACGAACAGACAAGGAAAAATAATCGTGTTCAGATTAATTAAATGTGAATCCAACATGGGCAGTATTTTTAACTATTTACAGACACGACTTATTTATAATTTTAGAATACTTAGTAGTCATCTAGATAACCCACTTAAGTTTAAGTAAAAATGTTTACAAGTAAATTCTTAAAACTGCAAAAAAAATACTTATACCTACCAAGATTTTTAACACTCATTAAGAAGTAATTTAAAAAAACCGCAACCTTTTATAAAATCAACATTACTAAATTATATCTGTTTATCCGGTCAATTACTCAGACACCGCTGAAATAATTTACTTGTGTACAAGGAACCGGGCTCGCTAATGAGATGCTTGGACTTCTTATTGATCTTGCCGCAAGTAAAGGTGGTAAAAATGGTCAAACCAGTTATTTAGATAATCTATGGAATGGTTAGCTAGACAATGACTTCTAGAATAATAAGTACATTATGGTACAAGTGTGTAAAGTTGGTGATTACCGCTGAGGCGCCATTGAGACCCGAGCCGTTAGGTGAAGGTCTTAAAAGAGCCGAGCCGATCAATACTCTCGTGTATCATACTATGTTTTCCCACATGCTTGTGAATAAAATAATACTTAAATAGATATTTACCCTTGCGGTTTTTAAGGACTTCACATCAATCATATCACATATCGGACGTTGTACAACATAAATCATTTTCTTCATAACTAGTACTTTTAATTAATAAATAACCATAATTTCTAAATTGAAAACGCAATGTTATTTTTTTTCCGCAATATCTGGAAATATTTTTTTTTCTATGCGCGCGTAACTCGATCGGCCATAGACTAAACGAGGCTACTTTTTTAATTGTTGCGAAATAAATGACGATTATTTTATTTTTTACAGAGAAAACAAAAGTTATTAGTTAATTGAGTGAAAGTCTTGTTTAGTAAACAGGAGCAAGTAATAGGTAGGTATATTAATTTATTTGTACTATTGAACACCACCTTATTTGTATCAAAACTTTTTAAAACAATGTAACTCAGCCAGTGTAAAGAAATCTATAACTTACTTCTATTTTCTAGCCTTGAAAAGTCACAGTTTGATAACAGGTGTCATTATGTGCCTACTTGCGGTGATATAAGATGAGCAAGAGTGTTGAAAATACTATTATATACTATATACCTACTGTCAGTAATTGAACAAAAATATGGTATCCTGAAAGACTACTAATGGACTACTAACATTTTCTTTTATTCCCTTTAGGTGGCAAGCAAGCACACGGCCCATCTGGTAGAAAGTGTTTTCCGTGACCTATGGACGTGTGTAACACCAGGGGAGTCAAACTCGTGCTGCCGAACCCGTAAGAACAGAGAGTCTCTGTACCGCCAGTGCAGAAGACAGAGCAGGACAAGCGTTTGGTCACAAAAACTCTCCAGTGAGCTCTGGCTACCCTACTCACCGTGGGGAACACAATTATGGCTAGGCTACTACCCCAGTCGCGCTGCTCAATTGGGCTGGGAATACAGTCGTGTTACGCCTCCTACCAAACATGTGCAACATTTTTTTGCTGACTGACAGATAACATTACAAAAAGACGGATTATGACTAAGTATCAATCGATCAATTAGCCCACTGCAGTCCACTGCTGGACATAGGCCTCTCCCAATGTGCGCCTAGATAAGTTAGGTTATTGATTTTGATCAATTCTAGTTTTTGTATGGTGCAAAGGTTGGCCATCGCAATCCAGCGTGGAAACGCAGCGAGTGTGATGGGCTCTTTTCCACCGGGTACGGTCCGGGATGGGCTATTTAATTAGTAAAGACTATTTGTATACAATGTAAACTTTTAAAATGACGTGTAATTTGTATTATTCAATTTATGTTTTTGTATATATATAAAAGTTATTAGATTTATTTGGTACACCAAATAGATCTAAAATCGTTTACTATTTTTTTTTACGTAGGCACGTATTCTAAAAACTTCACTATGTCTTGTATCTTGAGTTATCTGAGGACAGATTGTCTACGATATTATTGAAAGTACAATCTGCCCTTACATAAATCGAGATTCGACACTGAGCACCATTAAAGAATAAGTATGGGCTTTAGTTACTACAGTCACGCAAAACTAAATTTTATTCACTAGTTTATTGAAATATCAATAGTTTTTTATTCAAAATCGCCATCACAATGGTGTTGGAATAAAATAAACCGTTATTTTATTTTAGGAAGAAATTAAAAATGTAAGCCTAATCAGAAGGTAAAATTAATAAATAGTAATTAACAGAGATAGAAACTAAATTATTGAAACTGGTTACATTAAAATTGGAACTTTTAAGTTTGTCTAGTCCGATTAAAATTGTAATTAATTAAAAATATTTTATTAAAATTTTATTTTACGAGTGCGATGGAACTTTGTCAACGTATTACTACTCGCACTTATATAAAGGTTATAGGTATAGTAAGTACTACCATTGAACCCCCATCGGTGGGTTTTTTTTTTTTCTCTCTTCCATGCACATCTGCGGTAGATTGGTAAGAGTTAGATGTAGGTAGAGCTATCTCTCTAAACTTGGTGGAGTAATCGCCACTCTTCTCTCCCCTCCACCAGTCCTTTGACCTCTTTGTATAACACAACTTGTATCTTTTCCTAAGAGCTATAAAAAACTGAAATAAACCTAGGACCAAAGGTACGAATGAAATGGTCACACTTTAGGGTAACATTCTAAACATGAGCGTTTTACAAAACCGAAGCAAGCTGGTCTCATTCCCATCCTCCGTCTAATCGAAAGCCGTGTATGTAATATAGTATTTCTGAAAATTTTGATAGTATCTTTTATTTCTCTTATTTTGCCACAATTTCATCAATCTCAAGGGAATACTTTGATTAAATAGGAAAGACAATAATTTCCAGTTTTTCAAGAAATTCTACCAGAGCTACGCTAGTCACGCCAGAAAAACTATTTCTATTAAAAAAACTGCCTCTGCAGCAAATCAACACAATTTTGGCAATGTCAAGTAAAATGTATTACCTATAGAATTATTAATGGCGAGACGCCAATGTCAAGTGTACCAGAGCCACGTTAGCCACGCCAGTAAATTTGTTTCCGTGTATCCGCCCCCATGAGATTCAGGTGGACGATCAGACCCCGATTCTGCTAATTTTATGACATAACATAACCATAGTCATACCGCTGACATTGCATAAAATGTCAGTAAATTTTAGATAAGCTTAGTTTTGAAGGCCAAAATGAAAAGAGAAAAAGTTTATAACAATTTTCATTCACTCTACAAGATTGTCATTTAATTTTAGACTTTAACTGTATAACCGTAATGTCTAAAGTTAAATGGCATTGGTTACAGTATCTGTGGTACGACAGTGGTCTTCCCATGAAAAAAATAATAGCAGAATCAGAGCCCAGGACGTGTGGTTGGATTTTAGAGATGGTCGATCTGAACCCAATGACCATTTATTTAACAGTAGGAACAAATATTGACAGTTACTGTTGAAAGTCAATACCGTGGTGACATCAGCGAGGGATATGTCACGAGACAACCTCACCTTCGGCCTAGCACATCGACCCACAGACGGCGTGCGGTTTAGTCGGTTCGAGTCCGACATAATAGGGTATCCATGGGGATTAACCGCACGAAAAAAAAACCGTGTTGACATCAATGGTTCACAGCAAAAAACGTTTTTAAGTTCCAGTACACACAAAGGCATAACTCTCTAACGTCGATGTCGGTATTTTTATTATTAAAAGTCGTTGTAAGCAATTTTTGAAGATCGATGATTGAAAGATGAATGATTTCGCGATCATTAAATGTCTGCAGGTACTTTTTTATTATACCTACCCACCTAAGTAGGTAATTAGTTACCTACTATCTTTAGAATTTAATAACATGGGGAATACTACAATTTACTTCTAAACGAGAACCTGCAAACGATAGATATGTCGCCGCCAACTAGCTTAATCAGCCATTAACTGCCTAGGCAGTTAACTAAACGGCGGCATTCAATTAACGGACTGAATGGTGTTCAGCCATTTATTTAAACGTCTAGGTAAATAGCTTGGATCGATGTCGTTTAACTACTTGCCTAGCCATTTAATTAAACAGTTAGAAAAACGACTCATTTCTGCATGGTTATATAAAAAAAATAACCATGAAGCCTTCTAACCTAACCTAACCAAGTCGGATCACAATAAACCTATCACTAATTATCTGTGAATACACATTTGTCTACCCCCTCGGGGACTCAAATCTGTTTGTAGGAATGTAATTTTCTATCTTATTTCGAAGTAGTGCCCCATTTTTACGAATGGCATAAGCATTAGCCAGCCAGGTTATTATATGATGTAATGAACGAGACGGCTGAATATCATTTAGGCCGTTAATTGAATGTCGCCATTTATTTAACTGCCTAGGCAGTTAATTGGACGGCTGCGGCGACAGATATATTATAATTTGTAATTATATTTCTATTTTACAATCATCTAATAAAATTTAGGTACCTAACTTACATGTACATGTTTCCAAGTACCTGTAAAATCGATTCCTTTAGGAACCTAATACATTTTTTTAAATAATGTATTCAACAATAACAAAGCTTGTTGACTTAAAACGACAAAATAAGCTATCCTTTACATTCTAAAGCTTATTTCCTACTAAAAAGGATTAAAACTAGACATTACAATAACCAAAATTCAAGGATTATCATAACTTTTAACACCTTTTGTTCTATGTCCCGTTAGGGTAAAAAACTCACAGGATGAAAAATTAATAAATAGAATAGCTCGTGTCAAAATGGATAGAATTTTTATCTTATCTGTGATTTGGCTTATTTATAAAAAAAGTATTTAGAAGCTGGGTTACTTGTATTTTTTTTATCACAAAAACATAAGTGCATAATATCTGACATTTTAAATAAGTAAGTACTTATAACAAGGTGTTAATAATTACAAAACGTTAAATGGTAGTAAAAAAGTATATTTGCCATAAAAAGACATGAGTATCAATTCTAGTCACGTAGCCTGCCAATCCTAGTGTAGGTCACCTACGCCTAGGTAACTTATTGTCGAGGTAGGTACCTATTAAGTACCTACCTACTACACTACGACGCCTGGATGTTATACCTAGATAGGTAGGCAAAAATTCTTTAAAATTGTAAAGGTATTAGAGTTCAGGAGACAACTTGGTCAAAATATGTGATCCATGGCCGAATTTAGGTACTAATGAATTACAAAAGTTGATACGGTGTGCTTTTCAGCCGAATTTTATATTTCAATGCCTGAGATTACTTCCGTGACAATTTGAAGAAAATTGTAGTAAATTTAGGTAATTAGAATATGTATATGTTACTACCTAAGTAGCTGTAAAATGTATTATTTACTTTAGGAACCTAATAAGCTTAATCAGCCGTTTAATTAACGGCCTAAACTGGTAGCTGAACGGCCTAAATGATGTTACGTTTTCCAGTCTAACTGCAAAACGGTTGAACTTCGATATTTTCTGCAAAGCGACTGCCATATGGCCTCCACAACACATTAATGATAACTAAGTTCTGTAGTTAGTTCAGGTGTCGGATTTATTAGGGCTCCAACAATCCTATCCAATTATATCCACGGAAAAGGTATAATTTACGCCTCACGCTTGCTAATATAACGAATGTTTTAACTAAATGCAATTTTCTTGTATTATTCGAACAACAATTAAAAGTAATCATGTCTTTCGATTTCCTTTACTAACAATGGTCTTGTGAGCGGGCAAACGCGATGCAAATTTTTAGTCCTATGAGACAGGACCTTTCGAAAGCTTTCTTAGTACCGTTAAGACTAGCTTGTTATAACATCGTTGAAAATAACGTGAATATGCTTTATTGTGCTATTTCCAACTGTAGAATAAATTTTGAGAAGTAAATTTGAAAAATAATTGTATTTTATACCTCTTGTGAGTTTTTATTTACAGTGAGAACGTCGCAATGCGCAACATACAAGTGAATTCTGCGTATGGCCGTTTTATCCTTATATATATTTCTGTGGTCCATACCTATTCTAGAACTCATACTACTTACTAATTAAGTAATTAATTAAGTAGGTAATTCAATAGTTTAAGTCCTGCGGACTATACAACGCTTTAGGACCCAATTCTATACAACGCTATCTAAATAGTGCTGCGCTGTGTAGAATGTCTTAGAATATTTATTTATTTATCTTAATTTAATAATAACATAGGATTTAATAATAAGATGGTACTAATTCAGTAAAAGGACGCCCTTTACTACTGTCGGGCGGACGATGGGTCTACTAATTTCTTTAACTTTAATTTTTTGACTGCAAATTATCAAATAATGTCACCTAATCCAGTAATGTTAGGTTAGTAAAGGGTAGATTTATTGATTGATAATTGACAATAAATAGATTGTTCTTTCCTATTTATACTTATATTTATAAAAACCAGTGTGTGCTTGTAACTTATTTCGCAAACTATAGTTAGTATTCAAATAAAATCATTTTTAATGTATTTTGTCGTGATTTATTTGGTGAACCTACTATTAGTGATTAACACTGAGCCCGACGTTTCAATTGTTTTTCAGCAGGTATAGTCACTGAAAGACGTGGGGTGTTAGTAAGTATAATAGGTATATCGACTAACATTTTGTTACTAAGAGAGTATCTCTACTAAGGTACTACCTCCGACCTAAGTTGTGAAGAAAGAAAACTTGTAAGTAGAAAATATTGTTGAATAATAGGGGTTAAAGTATGAAATTGCCGTTTCATTGTAATAGGTACTTCGAATTGACATAGAACCTTCATGGTTTGAGATTTTTGAGTGAAACTTTTTCCACATGGTACCTATGTAGTTCTTCATTTAAAAATGTGCAACATTCGATTATCGACTTTCAGTTGTTTTTTTTATTCAGCTTAGACAAGAAAGTTCGAGTGATTTTTGAATACGAGTTCCGACGCGGAACTAACGCGGCAGAAACAGCTCGCAATATCAATGTTGCGTTTGGAGAGGGGACTGCTAATGAACGCACCGTGCGATTTTGGTTTAAACGCTTTCGTGATGGAAACTTTGATTTGAAGAACGAACCACGAGGAAGGCCGTCCACACAGGTGAATAACAATGAATTGAAAGACATGGTGGAAGCCGATCCGAGCCAAACTACCCAGGAATTAGCTGCATGGTTTAACGTTACCTTACCAACAATATTGACTCATTTGCGTCAAATCAATAAAATAAAAAAATGTGAAAAATGGGTACCTCATGATTTGACTGATCTGCAGAAAGAAATGCGTGTTGAAACTTGTGTTGCCTTGTTGAATCGATACAGAAATGAAGGAATATTGGATCGAATTGTGACATGTGATGAAAAGTGGATTCTTTACGATAACCGTAAGCGAAAAATGCAATGGCTGACCCCAGGTGAAACGCCACAACAGTGTCCTAAAGCAGAGCTTACCAATAAAAAGGTAATGGTAACTGTTTGGTGGTCTCAGCATGGTGTTATTCACTATAGCTTTCTACGATCTGGTCAAGCAATAACGGCAGATGTCTACTGTGCCGAACTCCGAACAATGATAGCAAAACTAGCAGTGAAACAGCCCCGACTCATGAATCGATCTTCACCATTATTGCTCCATGATAACGCGAGACCTCATACAGCACGAGAAACCGTTTTAACTCTACAGGAACTGCAATTAGAAACTATCCGTCACCCTCCGTATTCGCCAGACCTTGCTCCAACAGACTACCATTTTTTTCGTGATTTGGACAATTTTCTATATGATAAAAAGTTTTCTTCTCAGGAGGCAGTACAAAATGCTTTCACACAGTTTGTCGAATCTAGATCACCAGAGTTCTATCGCAAAGGCATAAATGACCTTCCTACTAGATGGCAGCAATGTATAGATAATAATGGTAATTATTTTGATTAAATAAATACGTTAAATTAAAAAAAAACGAATTTCAATTTGTCAGTACAAATCGGCAATTTCATACTTTAACCCCTAATATAATACTTACTTAAGTAATTTATATTTAGTGATAACACTGGCTAAGCTACCATAGGCATAGGTAATCTATGCCATAGGCCTAGCAGCTATCTCGAGCAATGTATCAGAGGCCTACAACTCTACTGGTCAATCTTCAGGGACCTGGCAGACCCTGCTCTGTGACCAAAAGCCTCATATTGAACTTTTAGTAGGCTAGTCTACTTTTATTAGGTTTTGATCATGTCAACCTATTAAAGGAATACAGAAAAAATCTACAAAATTTTTTTTTCTACCTTTTCTGTGCCGTACAGTTCACGATAAGGAGCTGATGATGATTATTATCACAAAGTTCCTTTAAAATGTGTTGTATGTTGAAATAAAACTAGGTACCTACTTTTCAACGAGTTCTGTTGCGATTTATTTAATATTATTTTATTTTTGACATTTAGCCCGACGTTAAAGGTTAATTTTTAACAGCCACGGAAGCCGGGTTTATTGTCGTTTGTTCTTTTAAAGTAATACTACTTACGTTTTTTAATTTCGTGAAACCTAAACAGTTTAGTCAGGAGTCCTGTTTTTTTACACCTGAGGTCACCTAGCCAGGGTCCATAAATTGAATAATTATTTTCAAATCCTACTTGGGTACTGTACTGCACTACAATAGGTACGAATGTAACATTATTTTTGAATACCTTACCCAACAACTAAAAACATTGAAATCCTTAATAACGATTAAATCTAAGTGGATATCTATTTATTTACTAGATCTAAGTTACTTAGGCATATAAATTGATAATTTATGGTGAGAATGCAGTGTTATAACTTATAATGCAATAGATATGTACAAAAAATAATGTCTAGAAAAAAATTTGAATGTTCAGTTATTTAGGTTTTTTGAATAAATTAATTAATACTAAGTATAATTGCATTAATTTCAGTATTTCTATGCAAGTAATATCTATTTATGTATCTAACGAGATATGTTTATCTACATTCTAGAACTCATAACACAATTTATTTAAGCTATGCTTACTTTGGATCTAGATAGCGTTGTGTATATGATTCTAGAATATTCGTTATTTATTATTATAATAATAAATTATTTGCAATTTTAAGGTTTAGCAATAGTTGCAAAAACTTGTGCGAATCACTTAGGCCTATCTTGTTGCACCTAGGCCTAATATAAGTGGCGATAATAAAAGAATTAGTGATTAACACATATTGTTAGTTCATTATTAGGTCTTTGCACTATATGTAGGGTGTAGTTAAAAAGAAAAAACTTGATTTGAGTGACGTCAATGGTGAAAAAGTAAGGCAGGAGATATTTTTTGCAAAGAAACTGTGGGTATTGTAAAATATTTTGCAATTAAATGTGTTATTGATGTTGTTAAGAATGAAATGCCTGTCATGAATGTCAGATATATACATATAGGATATATATAACATTATTTTACCTAGGTAGGTATCTAATAGTCAAATAAAAAATGAAATACACATTAAAAATGAACAAAAATATCTGTCAAGAATCCGAGCATGTAAAATACATTACCCAAAACCACTTTTTTAAATATTAGTAAATAAAAAACAATAACATGATGAGAACAACCTCCATACGTCGGCATAGTCTATCACTCACAGTTCAAAGTACTAAAACACAGGACACTAACTTTTACCAATGTGGTGCTGGTGGAAGGGGGCATGGGCCCCCCGTCCTGCAGTAAGGAAACCCGCCACTTCGGCACCTATGCACGGCACTTCACTGACACACCGCGGCGACCGCGCGGACAACCAACACGCGCGACTACCAAACGCGTACTGACTAAACCCTGGCTTCATCCATGGGACAGCGTCTTTCAACTTTTTTTAACTAACAATCTGAAATATACTCCAAATCTAATGACATACGGTTCAAATTTGAACACCATTCAACGTTCATTTGAAAAGGCGAGTTAACAAACAGTTGATTACAAATTTGAACTTTAGTTTTAACGTGCTAAGGTCGGTTTGGATTCGTCATGTTACAATGCCGAATTATCCGCTCCCGTCAGTCGTCGTGTTACAAAAGCCTCACTTTTCCACGCAATACACACAACCGATAGAGACAGCGATACGTATAATTGGTGAGTGCGATAGAGATAGAGGTGGTAGCGCTTAGAATCGGGCGTGGTTGTAGAGAACGTCCAGTAACGTCGTAGGGCGGTGCTTGTAGTGAAGTGCGGTGTATTTTTCTACGGCTTTTTTTTTCGTGCGTGTTCCGTGCGGTAGTGGGATTTCATTTTGTGGGACACGTGCGGCGTTCGTAGTAAATTTAAATTGGCTCGCCGGTAGATCGAGTGGTAGCCGAACGTAATTATAGAGCCTCGATTTTTCGGTTACGGCTCTAGCCGTTCACTGTCTTAAGTTTATGGTTGTTTGAAAGAATGTTTTGACTGGGGGCGTGATCGGTTTGTGTTTATGTAGAGACGCCTCTAGTGTGTCTCTTTAATTTTATATTTTGATCTTCATTTGCGACAGCACTAGGCTACGACCCGTCCGTGTTTTACAATCGTAAATTAAATAAAAATACGAGCTACTATTAAAATAATATTTCACATTTAGTAATTTATAAGCTTAAGTTATTTTATTTTATAAATTTTATGAAGAAGATTTAATTTGCTAAATAAATATAGATATACCTACAAATCAATATTCTAAAACCCGTCATATTTATTTGATAATTTTAGAAATATGTTTCTTTTGAATGTCAGTATTTTAAGTTATTTGAAATGTAGGTACCTACTTTTTAAAGTACATTATTTTCTATACATTTATCTATTCTAGCACTTTTCTCTCTTCGAGGTAGGTAGTAGTAGTAACTCTATCCACTGTTTTTCTACTCCACCTCCTAGGTAGTTCATGTTATTCCGTCAGTTTACACACTAGGTATAAACTGACCTGGGGCCCGTTCATGGCATCAACTTCAGTAAACTTATTTAAAGTTATTATTTTTTAAGATTAAAATTTATTTTAATTTCATTTTATAAGTTGTCATTATAATTCAAATTCAAAACTTATAAAATTAAAATATCAAAATGTAATCGTAAATGTATCAAACAATAGATACCTAAGTACCTACCTACCTAATTCTGATGTTGTTTTGACAGGCAGATAAGCACACGGCCCACCTGATGAAAAGTGGTTACCGTGACCTATGGACGTGAGCAACACCAGAGGCGGCACACTGGCGCTGCCGACCCTGTTAGAATAGAGAGTTTTTGTGCCGTCAGTGTTGAAGATAAAGCAGGACTAGCCTTTGGTCTTCCCACTGACAGCACATAAAAAAATACTTTTTACGTTTTTCCATATAAGTAGGTATAGGATTTGAAATCACTCATTTTATAAATGTGGCGTTAGTGCATCACGCTCCTGTCCTTATCTTACACACATGACGTCATGACGAGCTTGCTATACCCACTATCAATCGACTCTACTTATACCAACTGCGTACGACTCCGTCAGTCTGTTATATTCCTGACCCGAGATTTTTTTCCAATCACGAAAAATTTTTTTCGAAACCCAAAAAAACTTACACGCATAGGAAATAGGGAGATGGCTAGGTACCTATCAATCAATCAATCAATTAGCCCACTGCAGTCCACTGCTGGACATAGGCCTCTCCGCACCATTTCGTCCGCTCCTCTGCATTCCGTATCCAGTCCGTCCCAACACCTTTTTCAGATACCGAGTACGTATTTAATCATCTTCTTTTTAAGATATCAACGCGTTCTGTGCGTATTCCATTACTAGATATTTACGTAGGTACTGCAATACTTGCAAGTAGCCTTAACAACAATGTATCCCATGAATGATTTTTTATACTAGGGTTGAGGATAGGAATAGCTACAGGAAGTCAAATCAGACTTCACTTTCACTTTATTTGTTTTTTTTGTATTCCCAGTGTCACTTGTACAGTAACGAACGAAATCGAATCTAACGACACCTCTCAAGCCAAAATCCATCGAGCCGTTCAGGCTGCAGAGCGTGCCAAACAATTATATATACATACATACTCTAAAAAAATGGAACCCTGCTTTTCGCGCAGTTGGGTACCTAATAAAAAAACCTCGACTTCAAACTAAAGTGAGTAATCCTAACAACAGATTGCAGAACTAAACTTGTGTGGCGTTTTTTGTATTACTAGAAACTTGGCGTCGTATTATGCATGGCAATAGTCTCACTGCCAATTCTGTACGATGTAGAGGAAGAAATATCAGAAGGAAGACCTCAGGCTCCGAGGTCAGGACTCAACGCTGAGATGAAATTTCTGGTTGATAAAAGTTGAGCTCTTCTGATTCTGAGTTCATGTTCACTTGCAAAACCTACTAAGTATTTAAGTATAGTCTTTCTTACCCTCTCTTTTCATACACAGGACAACACCCGCATACGGTTCAGAATATTCCATCAACAACACAGCGGTTCGGTGATTCTTTCCTTTGTCGCACCATTGAGACCTGGAACTAGAAGAGGGCCACCATATATACACGTGCCATGTTAACAATGGTGGCACTCAGCTTGACGGCCTCATCAGATGCTTTTTCACGCCCCGCTTAAAGGACCCGGGACTGTAGGAAGAGGGAAACATTTGAGCTGGCAAGGAATTCCAGGTATTAATGGTGCGACAAAGGAAAGAGTCACCGAACCGTTCGGTTCTTGAAGGAATGTTCTGCACCGTATGCGGGTGACATCTAACTCCTGCACGTGTCGTCCTGTAAAGAAAAGGAGAGGGTGGGACTAATTGGAATAGCTCATCAGAACATTCACCATGGTAGAGACGGTAAAATACTGCCAAGGAAGCGACATCTCTACGCATCTGTAGAGGCTCGAGGGTACTCGTGACCTCAGGATTCCTGATAATGCGGACCGCACGTCGCTGCAACCTGTCGAGAGCATCTAATAAGTGCTTTGCGGATCCATCCTAAAGATGCGAGCTAGCAAGATGCTAGAAGCAGGCACAAATTACTGGATTGAATTCCACCATACGCAAGTCTTTTACTCAAGAGCTGTACGTGAAGCCATTGAAATCAAGAAATATAATAATTTCAATCGGGAAGATGGTTTTAAATTATCTGCAACATGGAATCCAGTGATGAAAAACATGCAACCTCGCTTTTCGCGCGCAGTCGGAAAGACACCGGACAGTTTGCTCATAGAATAAGGACACTGTGAGTGTGGTATGTGACGGTATATGGCGAAAAGAAAATATTGAAAACGTGCGGGTAGATGAAGAACCTAATACCTCACGGATTCGAAGACGGCGGGTGTCCTGCCAGTCAGTCACCCACGGCCGGTGTAACCTGGTCGAAACGTCAGGCAATCAAAGGTATGTAAGTAGATACCTATACCATGATCGCGTTAATTCATGTTTTCTTAATTATATAACGCTATAGCTTTTACAAGAATAAAGCTGGCTTCTTCAAATTTGGCATACTTCATAATAGTATTTGGAAGAAAACAGCGGTCAGTTAGCTGACATATTTATAATAAAAAACAACCGACAATATTTCTTTGTTTACGTCAAGCGACGCGCCAAATTGTACGACGCATACGCGAACAAGTGTCATATGTCCGTGTGTACTTCGTTACTTTGTTAATTTAGTATGTAGTCGGCTTTCCATCTATAAAAAAATACATGTAAATAAGTAGTAGTACTAGTTGATAAGAAAATTCTGAAGTCGATTACGTAAAAAAAAAATCGCAAAAATGCACATTCTTCATGCAGTCTTTTTGTAATTTGCTGCCATCGATCTGAATTTTTATTGCTGGTTTAAAACGGAACAATAAAATTTAAAGTAAAAAAAAGTAAAATCACGTATACTGTTTCACTAAATGTCATCAGATGTCGTTCGTGTTGCTCTCTAAAGAATCCAAAGGCGATATCGAAGCATTGCAGTGAGACCAGTTGTTGGACTTTAAAGGGCTCCTACTACCCGTAACGACTGCCATAGCAACTGGGACCGACGGCTGAACGTGCTCTCCTAGGCACGACCTGACCAATGCATATAGATATCCCCATATTAGCACTGAGCGGCGATCGAACCCGTGCCTCCTGCGTAGCGGCCGCGTACACTACGGCTACGAAACAGAGGCTTACAATACTTACCACACCTCTGTGCTAATAAAACCAAATTGCTTTTTTTAAGTAGTTTAGTCTGTGGTCGGTTTCTAAATTTAATAAAGAAACACAATACCTAGATGGTTTTCTTTTCAAGAGAAATTGTTGCAGCTTTGATTTCTTTATGCAATGTGTTAGAAATATTATCGTATTGTTGGTAGTGATTGCTTGGATTTGTGTTATACTTAAAAACTATTATATACTTACTAGGTGACCCGCCCCGGTTTCGCCCGTGACACCTACGAGTACTTAACATCGAAATCACCATAAGTCATATCCTCATTTTATTAATTTTCAATGAAGGTATTGAGCATCTGCTGGATTAGTCTATATTTAGGTACGATTTCTACCCCGCTCCCTTGAGAAATAGCGGGATGATATATAGCATATATGCTTCACCGATAAACGGGCTATTCAATACAAAAATGAACTTTTTGAGCTATTCAATACAAAGCGTATTCAACCAAACAAACAAACTCTTCAGTTCTATAAATATGCAGTGGCGATGGGTCCCTATAACCTGTCAACTGCCAACTTCTCAATGGGTCACAGGGTTTTTCCGACGGTTTCCCTTTTGAAAATATTCACCCACTAATAACTAGTAGGTACTCATATAGTATAGACGTACAGATTGCCTATATTTTATTTATTTATTTATTTAGGTTCACCAACAACTGTTTACATTTATACAATACACTATAACATTAAAGATGATCAAGCACAATGCAACGTAACAGTCTCTTAAAGGTAAACACCGCTTGCGTGTTTAAAAAAAAAAACCAACAACAGTTAACAAATTACATTACAATATTAGCACTAGTGCCATTAAGTTAGTGGCGAACCAAGAAACGTGAACAAAACAAAAATACCACTACAAGACTAAGTTTGTGCGAGAAATTGGCTACATAAAATCTGGTAAGGTGCTAATTGTGAATTTTACCTTGGCAACAGTATCAGCGTGGCAATCAATCTGGTCGCTGCAGCTATTTATTGATCTACAGATTCTGGCGTAGGGAGAATGAGCACCCAGAACTGTTCTCCTCAGTGGCGGACAAAGTGGGGTGATTGGGTTGCGTGGGAGTCTCGACGGAACACGAAATCTGAACAATGACAGCAAGGGTGGGCAGGATATCTTATTCTGAATAATTTTGCTCGCAAACATCACTTCGTGAAGGTTTCGGCGATTAGCTAATGACGTCATATTGAAGTGCGTCAACCTATGTTTGTAGGATCGTGTTTTTTTAGCGATTCCGTTGCAGAAGGCGAGATGCCCCACGAAACGTTTCTGCACACGTTCAATACGCAATGAGTGGGTTGCGTAATGTGGTCGCCACACGACACTACAGTATTCCAATATACCGCGAACCAAACTATAATAAAGTAATATTTTTGTGCTGTTATTATAAAAGGTCTTGCAGTTTCTCAAGACAAAACCAAGCATTTTAGATGCTTTCTTAATTATGTTGTCAAGATGTGGGACGAAGGTTAGCTGTCTGTCGAAAAGTACTCCCAGGTCCTTGATAGTATCCAGCTCGTTTATTTCAGTACTATCGATGTAGTAACTGGACCTAATGAATTTGCTTTTACGCGTATATTTCACGTGGTAACATTTACTACAATTTAAGAACATTTCATTATCTCTACACCATTGAATGAGCCTATTGAGGTCATTCTGTAAGTAATGGACATCTTCATCTCCCTTGACAATTTTAACAAATTTCAAATCATCTGCGTACATATAAACTTCGGAAAATTGAAAGCAGTTAGGTATATCATTAATAAAATAATTAAATAGAACTGGTCCCAAATGTGAGCCCTGAGGAACGCCGGATGAAATGTTCTGTAGCTTCGATTCATAGCCATTGACCACAACAAAAAAATGTCTATCGTGTAGATATGAAGTTAGCCACTCCAGCAAGGAACCAGCAATTCCATATGCACGTAATTTTGCAATTAGACGTTTATGTGGGACTTTATCAAAGGCCTTGCTAAAGTCTGTGTATATTACATCAGCTTGATGACCTGAATCTATAGCTTTTATTAGTAACTCGGTAAATGGTACAAGATTTGTACCTGTAGAACGTAGTGGGACAAATCCGCTTTGATGGTCACTCAGGTATAGTTTAAGGTGGTTTTGTATGTGTGGGCAGATAATAGATTCAAAGACCTTCGCAAAAGAAGATAGGATTGAGATGGGCCTATAGTTAATAACATTTTCGGCGTCATTTGCTTTGTGAATCGGTATAACCTTTGCCATTTTCCATTCTGAGGGAAATACTCCTGAAGTCAATGACTTATTAAAAATGAGCATAAGCGGACGCACCAACTCAGATGCGCAAGCCTTTATGAAGAAAGGAGGTATTCCGTCTGGACCAGCCCCTTTTCTTATGTCTATACATTTTAATTTATTGTGGACAGTTGACGAATCTATAAAGGAGTGGTTCAGATGCAAACTGTGCTTCTCTAAAGATTGCAAGTGTTCGGAGTCTAAACCCTTAAAATTATCATTTGTGCTACTATACACAGCGGAGAAGTAATCAGCAAACAAGTTACAAATCTCTGTACCATTAGATGATGTGTTTGTTCCGTCAGTAATAGTCATAGGGTAAGAACTAGATCCTCCTCGCTTAGTCTTTACATGCGTCCAAAATAATTTAGGGTTTTTTCTGATTTGGTCCTCTGTGAAACTTATGTAACCATTGTAACTATCCTTAGCAAGCTTATCACAGCGCTTGCTAATTTCTTTTAAATCTATCGCATCTAGAGGGTTTTTATATTTTTTATACCTATTCCTAATTTTATTTTTGTCATTTAACATTTTAACTAGTTTGCGATTAAACCACGGAGCACTTTTTTTAGTTTTAGGTAAATAGAAGGGTACAAATTGTCGTATAACTGTATCAATAGTTCCATAAAACTTCTCTAACATGTCATTCACATCGCTCTGATAAACGAATAAATCATCCCAGTCAAGCTGTTTTAAGAAAGTGCGAATAGAACCATAATCGCCTTTATAAAAGTTAGGCCTAGGAACAGCAGTATTGTAGGAGAGCATTGTTTCCCTTTCAAGACCTATAATAATATCAAGGGGTGGGTGGCGCGGTACTTCATTACTTATGGTACCATTTAAACACTTGCTGACATTGCACATTGACATAGTAGAGAGAAAAAGATCTAAAATGCGACCATCTGAGTTAGATACCAAGTTAAACTGTTTCAGCCTGTTGACATAAGTAAAATCCATCAAAGTTTCATTTAAGCCTGTTGTGCCATTGCTGCCAGACATGGTTGTTAATGATTGCCAATCGATATCTCTCAAATTAAAATCACCAACAATACATATTTGCGAATCGGTTATTTGTTCTAAAACTGTATTACAATTATCAATATAATGCTCAAGGTAAGGAAGCCGCACAGGCGGAGGTAAATACACTGCGCAGAAAACTATTCGACGATCTAAGAATTTACTAGGCACATCCACAATAACCCAGATATCCTCACAGTTGCTTTCCCAAGCAATGATGCGTTTAGAGTTCAGGGTTTTCTTAACAGCAATCAAAACTCCCCCGCCTTCATCTTTTCTACACTGTAGACTAGACGTTTGACGGTCTCGTCTGTATACAACGTATACTCTATCGTCGAATAATTCGCTGCTCAGCACAGAATCATTAAGCCAAGTTTCTGATAATATTATGACGTCATAGTTATTACAACAGACGTTAAGGTAAATACTATGGGTTTTTGTTTTTATACCACCACAATTCTGATAATATATTTGTAAGCTATTGAATTTTAGTTATAATAAAAACCAATCATCATGTTAAGTTATACTTAATACAGTAATATTAATCAATACTAATCTACAAAATAAACCCGTAAACTACAATATCTTCTTTAAAGAGTCTAGGTTCCTTATTAGAATATGATCGGAGTCTTCATTCTTTTTCACAAACACCCTGCCGCCTCTCACCCATACATACTTGTAACCCTTCTCCTTTGCCTTTAGTCTTGTGGCTGCGTGCAGTGCTTTATTGGCCGGAGATAAGTGTTCGACAACATAAACTGGTGTCTTTTTGCCTGTAAGTCCGAAATGGGCGCTGTTGAGTTTATTGTCGGTATGATTTTTATTATATGTTATTGTAGCGGCGAGAAGCTGGTCACGAATCTTCGGAGAGGCAAGTTGAACCACTATTGACCGAGGGCGTGTGCTACTTGTATTGAGTTTAGCTATACGAGTGGCATGATATAAGTCATTATCTTTGAGCACACAACCGACCACCGAGCCCAGTTTTTTAACAACTGTGTATAAGTTTTCTCCTTTGTCTTCAGGAAAACACTGCAGCTCGAGGTTGTTCGATCTTGCATGCTGTTCCAAGTGATTCAATCTCAAATTTAAGTCCGAAATCGTGTTTTTTAGTTGATCATTTTCATCACTTAAAACTTTTATCTTGTTTTTTGACATGATATGCTCGGACTGAAGGTCCTCAAACTCCTTGGTATGAAAATTCAGTGATGATTTCAATTCCTGAATATCTTCCTTTATGGGGGCCAGCTCTCTATTTATGTTGCAGATGATGGTGTTATTAAATTTTTCAAGCATTGTAGTGAACTCAACTTTGAAAACATCCTGCACAATAGACCGCACGTCTTCCGCGGTAACAGCGGATGGTCGGTCCGCCGGTGGCGAGTTCAGTGCCTGTCTTTTACTACCTCGAGCAGTAGTAGAAGCAGTTCGTATCGGTGTACAATCCTTTTTTGCAGATTTTGGCATCTTGCCTACACAAACTGGGCACTTCCAATTGCAATACTCGTCGGAATCAGCGGAAATGTCCGGTATCGATAAACATAGGAAATGATACGACTTGCTACACCGAGTACAAGCAATATAATTGTCCTGATCTCCCATCCCCTCACACGTACAGCAGCCCCACGATAATGAATCTGACGCCATACTGTTAGATATAATATCAAGGCAGCCAATAATGTAGACGAGAGGTTCAGTAGATAATTTACGAATCTTAATGGAAAAGAAATCGGTATGTATTAAGGTATTAACGTTATCAAAGTTATTTAGACGCACTTCGAAGTGAATACAGTTTGTTAGGATTCGCGACGAGAAGGTCACAAGCGCCGTGCATACAGGGTGTAATCGTTAAGTGTGTCCAGGCGATTATTCCGTAACTATTACAGATATCAAAAAACTTTAAACTGATATCGAAAGTACGTTACCTAATGAGTAAAATGACATCAATAACTTCTTAAAAATCAAACGAGAGGTATCTAATATTTTGATATTAAACACTCCCATACATTTAGTATGAGATTAGTAGAAAGGTTTTAGGTACGTACACCAGAAGGGACTTCTCTATCTGGGTACTCTCTTCTGTAGGCGATAATGGCCGCTCTTTTGTAGTAAATTTTTAGCATATCTCTCTTTTCTCTTTTGGAATATGCCATTTTGCAATCAGTAATGAAACAATCACGATTATTATCGCAAATTAAAAAAACAACAATAAATTGGCGGGAACAACAACCCGAGATAAAAGTTTTGAATTTAGAACGAACACCAAAGAGTATCTTTTTTTTGTAGTGTGTTGCTTTTCACTTAGCTTAAATTACTTAATGCGATATTGAAACAAGGTTTATTACTAATTTGAAGTGGAAAATTAATTTGCACGTGTATCTACTTGAAAATCATCATTGTCATGTTATACGTAATCATAAAATATGATTAAGGTAAAATGGGTACTAGATCACTTAAAATAAGGAAACTAAAACCTTTATACTAATCTCATACTAAATGTATGGGAGAGTTTAATATCAAAATATTAGATACCTCTCGTTTGATTTTTAAAAAGTTATTGATGTCATTTTACTCATTAGGTAATGTACTTTCGATATCAGTTTAAAGTTTTTTGATATCTGTAATAGTTACGGAATAATCGCCTGGACACACTTAACGATTACACCCTGTATAGCGTCACTTACGCGTTTCACACAAAGAACTGTCACTCAATGTCGGTAGTGTATTCTTATTTCGTAATGAATATTTTTAATTCACAAATGTTAGTGGATTTACACAATGTATTATTTCACTTGCACTATAGTTCGGTAGTATGATTGTTTAATGTTCATTTAACCACAAAATTAGTCGAGAACATCAACTTTAGACGCTAAATATAATAAAACTTTTTCTTGCTGTGATAAATAAATGTTAACCGTGCGGTAGATCGAAAGCTATACCTACCTACTGGTCTACGTATTGTGTTATAATAAGCAAATAAATAAATATTCCACATCATTTCACACAACGCTATCTAGATCCATGGTAAGCATAGCTTAACTAGCTTCTGTTATGAAATCTAGAATGCGGACAAACATAGTTAGATACATTTCTTTTGTAAATGCATACATATTATACATATTAACACCTAGAATACCTTTTTAAGTGTAGACCAATGCAAATACCCATATTCATGCATACAAATATTTGCACTGAGCGGGGATCGAACCCGCGCCTCCTGCGTAGCGGCCGCGTTCACTACCGCCACGCCACGGAGGGTTTTAAGTAAGACACCTTACCTATCTATGGGTAAATCATCATCTCAGTGTCGACCCTAGTCGCAATCGAGATTTTCACCTTACAACCAGGAGTCTACTTACTCCTTTGGATTTGGCTTGTAGATGTGGCTTTTATGCGAAAGACTGCCGCCCTCCCAGCTTTGAGAGGAAGCCTATGCCAGAGCATCATTCAGCACCCACCAGGTGGTACCGACTTGCTGGAAAAGTTGGTGTAACTTGCTTGACCCTGAAAGTGCAATTTGCTACCTAGGGAGGTACTAATTGTTACGAGTGAAACAGAAATAAGCCATACCATAAATTGCAAAAATACCCAAATATCCTACCTCCGGCCGGACACATATCTTGGACTTAAGTCGCGAGACAAACGAAGCCCCGCGTGCTATCCTCTAAAGACACCCAAGAATCGTATAGGTACTGCGCCCATAGAGCACATTTTAGGTCTAAGATATACCTATGTCTCGAGGTATACATACAGTTCATCACAGGGTATAAGCAATTGAAGTTTGTATTCCAAATTTTCCCAATTGATTTAAAATTGCAGTAGTAACTGCCAAGCGATTTGCTAACTGCCCCCTCAGTTTATGAATTTGTTACATTATTACCTTTTGGCGTGTTATAACTGAAACACTGCGGGGTACCACCTCACCAAAGGCACGGTGAAGTGCTTATGTCGGAATCGAAACGACTAAAATTTGCGTAAGTACCTCCGAAATTGTGTAGTAGAGTCGGAGTTAGTTTACCGTTGAATTATTCAGTCCTTTTTAAATCAACAAACTCTTAGATACCGTTTGAATCTAAAAAAAACGTTAACAGGGGGCCAATAATAATCAAAGTCAACTTGAATATTGAAAAATATAAGATAAACACAATACAAAGAAACAAAAAGATTTAAAACAAATTTCAAACTTCGTACCTACAGAGACATCTATTGTAAAACAAACGTCACTGTTTTGTAACACATCGCGACATCTAGTCTAGATTACTTTAAGTGACGCAAACTATAAAGTACTGAGCTTATTTGTAGTTCGGCATAATTCGTTAAGATGGCTCTGTTCACAAAATACAATATTCTAATGTAACCATTCGGAATTTTCGAACAATACTTAAAGTAAAAGTGGGTATTCTAAATAGTAAGTATTCTAGATACTAGAGATAGCAAATTTAATTTAAAGGAAACATTGCACTTTTGTTAGAAACAAATGTGTATTTAAGTTACCACTCTCGGTAAGCGAACCGGCTAAAATGCGAAAACATCCTGTAGGTACTTTAATAGCTTAAATCGATAAGGTTAACAAAAATAGTTTAAATAAAAGAAATCCCATGAAATCTCCACTTAAAAATTCATTAAAAACAGATCACGGATTTAGTTAGGATTTATAGTGAGAAAAACAAAACTTCATATTATAAGAATAATATATTGTCTTTATATTTTGATCACACTTCAAACAATGCTCACTCTCACTGTGTAAAAAATATCAATTAATTCATCCATATGCCTGCCTAGCCTCTCACATAATAATGAAAATAATCTTATGCTACAATACAACGTTCGCGAATACTGTTTTGGAGCACTGGCTGTATTTTACCGATTAATATAACAGTAGAGTTATTAGCGTTAACTGCCATAGGACGCGACACGACGGTATTTCTGCCAACTGAGCAGTCCGACTGGGGAAGTCCGCCCTACAGAATACCGCGGCCATCGAGAGTTCTCTGGAGAGGTTTTGTGCTATCAGCGGGAAAACCAAAGGCTATTCCTGCTTTATCTTCTACACTGACAGCACAGAAACTCTGTGTTTAGAGGGTCGGCAGCACGAGTGTAACTCCCCTGATGTTGCAAACTTCCATAGGCCACGTGGTAACCATTTACCATCAGGTGGGCCGTGTGATTGTGTGCCGGCTATGTTGTATAAAAAAAAATTGCTACAGATATCAGCACTATTAACAATAGCGCTGGTATAGCTAAAGCTTCAAAGCGCACCGAACGGCCTTGCCGAAAAGCAACTGAAACGTCGGGATCAATGTTATAGTTTTATTCCAATGTGGTATTCGCGTAAAATGTCGATAATATCATCTTTTGAATCGAGTACCATTCATCAGAACTTCAAGCCCCTCTTAAAGTGAGGTAGGGCGTTATCTGTGACACAACTGTAGGTACTTGTACCGAAACCTTTATATTGTCGCTTGTTATGTTTTAGTGTTATTATAAAAATAGTTATTTTGTGTGTTATGGTACATAACACACAAAATAATAATCAGCACGTTTAAAATATATTTTCTAGAAGCTTAGAGTAAAATAAATACTTAAAACAATAGCATTGAGATCACAGATTCAGCATCCATTGAATTAACATTACGCGTCTTTAAAACGTGGCCGCCTCTGTGTTTGAGATTCTTAAGAGTAATATTTGGTAACATAAATATAAGATGTATACACAAAAATATCATTAAATCCATTCAAATATCTTAATGGTTAAACTTAAATCTATTTCCATACTATTTGACTGTTATCGGAATCATATAAATTGAACATCCGTAGGAGGGAAATACCTCTCGTGCAACATTATATGCAATAAATTCCGAATACTTCATAAAAACATATACAGAACCTTAGGTAAGAGGTAATTCACACAATACATCACTATAATATAGTAGATAGGTAAGTAGGTTGAAGCTATTTGATTTAGAATTTCATTAATAATAATAATAATAAATAAATATTCCACAACATTTCACACAACGCTATCTAGACCCATGGTAAGCATAGCTTAACTAGCTTGTATTATGAAATCTAGAATGCGGATAAACATACTTAGATACATTTTTTTTTGTAAATGCATACATATTTTAAACAGAAACACCCAGACCAATGCAAATACCCATATTCGTGCATACAAATATTTGCACTGAGCGGGGATCGAACCCGCGCCTCCTGCGTAGCGGCCGCGTTCGCTACAGCCACGCCACGGATTATTGAAAACGATACATATAGTTTTGGTTACATAATCTTTGTACTATGTAGCTAGTTATAAATTTCATCAGTCTTATAAGACCATTGTGTAAGGAGAATCTTGAACATTGTGTAAGTTGTAAATATAGAAAATTCGAAAGCGAGCAAGCTTTGCGAATGTCTTTTAAGTTTTAAGTTTTAATACTCCATTAATTACCCCCCAAGCGCTAAGGCGCGCCGCAACGCATCGTGAGCCATTTTATAAGAATCAAAACACGAATTACGCGACCCACGATTTTTGTTCATTAAGCATAACATAAATTACTTATACGTAGAAACACCCAAACTAACATAAACATACAAATATTCTTGCATACAAAATTAACACTGGGCGGGAATCAAACCCGCGATGTCTGACTCAACAGTCGGCCGCTCTACTGCCACGCCGCAAAGCTACACGAATTCACATAAAACAATCCGCCACAACACACACATTGCTTTCTTAAAACTATAACACATCTAAAGGCCGTCATAGATGTTCAAATAATTTGATCAAATAAGCTGTTTCATTTAATTTATCAAACAGTTTCATCAAATTTTCCTAAATATCTGTGGTAAATTTCATCAAATCTATACATCTATATATCTATCCATATGCATATGAATATAATACGGTACATACACCAAAATAATTTATTTTTTAAAAAATTTGTCTTTCTGTCTGTTTCTTTCGGCTAATCTCTGAAATGGCTGAACCGATTTAGACGGGACTTTTATTAGCAGGTAGATGATGTTATACGGAGTATCTTAAGCTACTTTTATTTTAGAAATTTTTTATGCTCAATAGCGTTGTCTCCACACTAAGCGATAACCGACATACACGCGGGCGGAGCCGCGGGCATCAGCTAGTTTAATTAGTAAAAAGATGGTGTCATTTTAATCAATCTGTTAACCAGCCTCTCTGGTCAAATTACTTGAACGTCTATTGCAGTCATTCGTAGCAACTCCCTATCACGCCCAAGCCTGCGTACTCCCCTCCCTATGTACTCTCGCGATCTCACTCCTCAACCTCCGCTCGTTGGCAGCCGCCTCTCGCAACTCCGCCTCCCTCGCACAGGTGTCTTCCAACTGTTGTTGCTGTACGCGAAGGCCGTTTAACTGGGACTGGAGAGCTGTTACCGTAGAGTATTTGGAGTTTTTCAGCTGTAAGTCGGAAAGTAGAAAAAAAATTAAGTAATTATGAAAATAAATTATACTCGGTTTGGTACTTAACTAAAGGCACAGATAATATAATATAATTCTGATACAGATGCACAAATAGGAAGAAAAAAGGTTACACTCGTAACTTCAAATAGCAGGCAGGCAGCTTTTTAGTTCAGGAGTTATAACTAGATGGCGACATTGGTTAAAAAAATAAAACATACACATTATTGAATATAACTGAATAAAACTATAAACATTCTAATCTATATTGATTCCGCCAGATTCTGCAGTAATTGTAAAAGTTACAGACATAATGCACCATGCCGCTAGATGGCACAAATATAAATATACAAATAAATAGCACGATTGTCGCAAAATATTTATTTATTACATTACCAACGAGTTTTATATGCTTACATCATCATGTGTTAAGTTCTGAAATAATATACGGGATTCTAAGTCGGCAAATAAGAGCTTTAAATTTATTTCCTTAAATGAGTCTACTCGCGCCATCTATTCATTTTTGAGTATTACTAAATATATTTTCTTAGTATCGGTACCCCATGTTAAAGGTAAATAATCTTGTAGCGACTTTTTATCAAAACATATAGGTATTAAACAAATAAACTAGGCTAACTGACTTACTAGTGGTGCGATTTCGGTTTTTAGTCTTCAAAATGAATTTCTAAACAAAAAAATATTAATAAGCTGAGTTTTTTATTTAAAAAAGATACCAAGATTGTTTACGTTTAGTTACGTACCTTACTGAATGGAGTGTAGATATGTGAGGTACGGAGTGATTTTTCTTTCTTTATGCCGCTTAGGTCGCAAAAAAGCATACGGCCATGTGGTTTTGTGAAACACCAGTTGGTATGCGGAAATCCCCACGAATACCCCGGATCGGAGCCACCGGGACGAGGGAGAGGATGTAATGTCAAACTCGTACCAACTAAAACCGCACGCCGTCTTAGGTCATTACTATTGTCGTTGGTGAGATTGCCTTTGGCATCACGCTCCGGCTGATCCAGGGTCATCGAGATGACCCCTTAGATGTAGGACAGTGTGGTGATGTCACACATTTGCCACAAATTTCGGCCGGGTGGATACCAGTGTGCACGATTGTGAAAAACCCTTCATAGTAATCCAATCTCGGTTGGATTGCGTTCAGGGGTCAGCAAGTGCATAGCCGGGCAGGGGAGATTGTGGTTTTGTGATTGACACTAATCGGTTCGATTCCAACACAACCGTCCCGCCGGCCGGCTAGTGGGTATCCATGGGGATTATCCATACGAATATAAGGCATAAAGTCTTACTTGTGCTTCCCTCTCGTTAGCTCTCACTTCTTCATGGAAATTCTCCATCTGAGTCAGAATCTTCTCTCGTTCAATCACGTTGGCCTTCTGCTGTCTCCTATTGGCTTCTATTTTCTCTTCCACTTGTCTCTTTAATGTAGATAGGACTTCGTTCATTAGGACCGCTCGCGCTTCACGTTCTTTGGCCCATAACTGAAAGTCGATAAAAAAAATTATGCATTTACTGATTAACTGACATAAATACCACTAGCTCGCAGAATAAGCAAGCTGGAGTGGCAGTGGGCTGGCCACATCTGTCTGAAGACCGATGGTCGTTTGAGCAATGGAATCCTAGAGTGGAGACCGCGCAAAGGTAAACAGACTGTAGGATGCCCACTAGCTAGACGCACGACCTGATAAAATTGGCTGGGATTGATTGGATGCATTGGTGGAGGCCAGTGTCCAGCAGTGGTCTGCAATAGGCTTAAATATTGATTGATACACAAAGATGTCCAGAGTTGCGCTTTCATGAAAGCCGTGTAAACCAAACTAATAGGAGAATAATTAAGCCGACCCAAGACTCTAAGGCTGAGATTCAGAGACATGAACATAAGACGGGCGAAGACCGGTCTAAGCCAAGTCGTGGCTAAGCGCATCTTCAAAATTCGTATTCAGAGACACAGTCCCTGTCAAACTTACGTCGGTCTTAGCTAAGTATACACTCTCTTCTCTATGGCCATTTTTAAAAGCAAAACGTTCATCGGTGAGTTACGGTTTTTATGAAACTGTGTGGCCAGGCATAAATAAAAATTAAAGCAGGATCGCAATAAATACAAAATGCTATTGGAGTGAGTGAAACAAAATATCTGAGACACAAACCTATTTATTTATGTGACAACCTCTGTAAGCCGCGGGAGTTATGGAAGTTTGACAAGTGAGTGAGCGAACTTATGTTATCATGACTACTAGAAAGGCTCCTTTTTCATCTTACGAAGAAGAAAGTTTATTATTCTATACATAATTATTAATGAATTACTGGGAGGAATAAATTAAGCACAACATTTTTTTTGAATAGCTTAGAATTTATTAACCTATTTATTTATTTTATTTATTTCCATTTTCAACAATGTAAAAAAGAAAATAATAGCACGCGCGCGATTAAATGATGAAGTTTATTCAGACTTGATAACTTTTTAATCACAGATAACTATTGTTGATATTAATTACACCTTAGCCCACTTGGTGGCGCTAGTTCCGTCTTAAGTAGTCGATATTGACTACTTGGCTTATCTTAGTTTACGCTAAGTTTAAGTCGTGTTCCGAACGTCTCTGAATACAAATTTAAGGGTAAGCCGTTGATTTTGACAGATGGAAGCGTAAGTTCAAGCTTAGACTCGTCTCTGAATCTCAGCCTAAGAGCGTTTTCACATTATCCGATATCAGGAGTCGGACGCCGATAGTCGACACCATGTACTGTTTTCAGATATATACGATGAAATCGATTCGATTAGGCCATTTGCTCGATAGCACAGACTAGTTAGGGATGTTAGCAGTTTTCGATCCTTTTTCGACATGAACGCAAAGAGGTACTAAGAAAATGTCATTAAGGTCGAAAGTCGCTAGCAGTCGAGTTTTAGATGAAAGTTGTATTCGGTTCGAGTCCCACACAATATCCCCACCTACTTAATTAGCTCTTGGGGCAGTCTGTGGCCGGGCTGAACGAAAAGTGAAAGAAGGAAGGAGGAAGGGTACCTGTTATATTCAATAATCCGATATCGGGCCAACACAGCGGTGTCGGTTCCGATAGCCGATATTAGGCCGGACAATATGAAAGACAGGTACGTATTTCATACATTTTACATCCTCCGATATCGGATATCAGAGCCGACATCGATTTCGGATCTTGTGAAAACGCTCTAAGGTGAAAAGATCGGATGCAACCGGAAGCAACTCGTAAGCTGACGATGTCTATACCTTATCCTGTTTCTCATTGATCTGCCTCGCTTCCCCATCGTACATAGCCTCTATAGTTCTCTGGCGCTGTAGTTCCCGTTCTCTATGGTCTGCCAACTCGGCTAGAGCGGTGTCCAACACACGTTTGCAATGTCCGATCGTTTCTTGTTCGGATTCGCGCTCCTAGAAATAAATATAGCCAAAATTAACCAAGTATTTGAAAGCTAAAATAGGACACCTGATTCAGGGCTATGTGAAGCATTTGTATGCAACTACATTATGTAACGCAATATAAGCCTTATGTAGTTTACAATAACGTCAATGATGTGATGTGATGGCGCGTCATTTTTCCTCGGACGCAATTCTCCTCTAAGGCATAAACGACGTTATTGCACGCTTCATAAGGTTTATATTGTATAACTTAAATTGTCCGCCACGTTATACGTCTCCGCCACGTGTCTTCTGTATAAACCGCGCCCTAGGATGAATAAGAAATTCGAAGCGAGACTATCTTGGCTGGACAAACAGTCGTCTACCATATTACATTAATGTAAAATACATAAGAACAAAGGAGTATAGGATATTTATTTATTTAATATAATAATAGAACAAAGTAAAAAATTAATACTTCCGTAATATTAAATCCAATAAATGTTTTTTTTTTTAATTCTAGTCTTTTTGTTTGCAATGAATACAAAAACTACAAAACTGATTTTGATGAGACTTATTTTGGAAAGGTCTCTTGGTTAGACCTAAGATATGCCAATATTTTTGTCCAATTGCTTAGGTGGAACCGGCGACATGACCAAAAACGATAGTCAATATCACACGCGGGGAGCCGCGGACATTAGTTAGTCAAACAAAAACGATTCAATAAAAAATTACCTTCAAGACTGCCTTCTTAAACTTCTCAAGCATCACCAAATCTAATTCAATTTCCTTCATAACAGAAATTACTTTCCTCTTCAACTTATACTTATGCAGGCCCATATTAACGATACATGCGTCTCTCTCTGCCACTAGGCGCGCGTGTTCTCTCTCTCGCTCTGTCGATATGAACTGTAGCTCGTCTAGTATCACTTTCTCTCTCTCTTCCTGTTTCCGCAGACGTTTTACTACCGTTTCCTTTTCGCTTAGCTCTGCGATTTGACCTTCGAGACTTTCGCGGAGCTCCTGTGAAAGTAACGTTTGCTTGTGTAGACTTCAAAAGACCTTTTTAATGCTTAGGTACACAAGCTTGTCGCATCGCTTGAGCATACGTTGAGGTACGAAATTGAACCTCCATAGCGTAGCGGTAAAGCGTACAACTGCTAAGACAGAGTACATGAGTTGGATTCCCGCACAGTGCAAATATTTGAATGCATGAATATGTCTATTTGCATTGGTCTGGGATGTATTCACAAAAGAAAAATATATCGAAGAATATAAATCCACATTCTAGAACTCATAACACACGATAGGCTTATTTTCGGTCTAGATAGCATTTTTTTTTACGTGCGGGATTTCCCCACAGATACCCGGAGGTTTTGTCAACCGCATGCCGTCTGTGGGTCGATATGCTAGGCCGAAGGTGAGGTTGTCTCGCGACATATCCCTCGCAAGTCTAGATAACGTTGTATTAAATGTCTTAGAATATTTCTTATTACAATATTTACAGGTACTTATTTTAATCAGATGATGCTGCAATCAGCAATATTCCAATAGGATTTTCTTGCGAATTTATCCCCAGGCGAAGCTGAGACCCGTATCCCTAGTACCTTAAATTATACTGAAGGCAAAATGAAGAGAAATAATTAATTACTTTAACTTGCAGCTCCTTCTCCTTCAGTCTTTCCTGTTCGATCTCAATCTGTTTGCGCAGCATCTCATCTCTCTCTTGTAACACTTTCCGCGTTTCTTCTTCCTCTTTCTTCTTTTGTACTTCTTTCTCCACTATTTGTTCCATCCTGTAAAATAAATCCAAGAAAATTATACAGTGAGAATGGAGAATGTCAATAGGTATGCCAAATCGGTTTTTTTTACTTTAGAGCTTGTATGTATACAAATATAATAGTTTTTGTTGTAGTCAAAAATAACTATTATTTTTGATTTTATAGGCATTTAAACTTGCGAGTGTTGTACGATGACGTCACACCGTCACACAAGTTCGCATCGCACGTTTACTTCGATAAATCGGAAACTAATTGACCTATCGAAGTAATTCTTGGATGTCGGTTATCGCTTAGTGTTGCGTCAACGCTATTTTTCTAAAATAAAAGTAGCGTAAGTTACTCCTTATTACATCAGCTACCTGCCAATAAAAGTCTTGTCAAAATCGGTCCAACTATTTCAGAGATTAGCCGGAACAAACAGACAGACAAAAATTGTAAAACATGATATTTTTGTGTATGTACCGTATTATATTCATATGCATGCAGTAAAACACGATTATTGCAATATTACAAACAGACGCTCCAATTTTATTTATATGTATAGATGTATAGATAATAATTGCTTTAAAATTTTAAAGGTCACTACACTCACCAAGCGCACTTAAGTTTGTTATTAGCCACGTAAGCGGTAGCGGCCCGCAGTTCCGGCTGCCTCATTCTCCAAGCGTGGTGGAGTCTAAGTTCTGCCTCGTGTCGACGTAATTGTTCCTCTTTCTCTACAATGCCTTGGTTGATCTCTTTTAGAGTGGATGTAGGTACCTTGTTTAGGTAGGACCTGGAGGTGTAATGATATAGTTTGTTAATGTTTAACTTCCACGCGTCTTATGCAAGGGACTATATTTTTTAAATATAAAGAGTAATTCAAATACGATAGGTTTTCCCCCCTTTTATAACAATTCAATATATAATAATTCAATCTTAATATCCCTAATATAAAAATGCTAAGTATTGCCAACTAAGGCTCATTTTAAATCAGGCGGAACCGCTGAAAAATGCTGGAGCACTTTAACGTGCCAGTTGCCGCGCCTCTTTTTGAGACATGAAGATTCGCGCGGGGTCGAAAAGACCCAGATTTTGAACGTATTATTTTCATTAAGTAATGAAATCTAGGATTTGTAAATTAAATAGACAGACGACCGTAATTTTTTTTAAATATCATTATATTCATTATTTACAGAAAAAAAGTAGAATTCATTACGAAATTTCAAAGATAACTCCTAATTCTTACTTTTTGCCATTAGCGTTAACTGCCATAGGAAACGACACGACGATATTTCCCTCTAATTGAGCAGTCCGAGTGGGGAAGTACCTCCGCCCTACAGAATACCGCGGCCATAATAACCTCGTGTTGTGTTCCCGGCGCGTGAGTAAGGTAGCCAGAGCTCGCTGGTGAGGTTGTGTGCTGTCAGTGGGAAGACCAAAGGCTAAGGCTAAGGCAAAGGCCAATAGCACAGAAACTTTGTGTTTACGGTCGGCAGCACAAGTGTGACTCCCCTGATGTTGCAAACGTCCATAGGCCACGGTAACTCATTTCCATCAGTTGGGCCGTGTGCTTGTCTGCCACCTCATTTGTATAACAAATCAACCATATTCCATTTTTTACAAGACTGAAAATAGTATGCAGCATAAAATCTTATCCAATAAGATTGTAGGGTGTTGTGGCTTACTATTTAATTTAAGCCTTGTATTAATAGAAAAAAGTTATTGATTTGAATCAAACCTATCTCATAGCTATTCAAATACTTACATACCCAAATCAGTGATTGTTAGAGAAAATGAGATATCACTTTCTAACTCAATGCAGAGTACCTACTAAAAGTGAGTGGTCCACATTGTAAATTATTAAAGAAAATCTGAATACTAACCCGTTTTTAAATAACTTTGGCTGGGCGGCAAGACTTTTTAATTCCTGTTGATATTGCATGTTTTCTTGAAATAACATGAGCTCCAGCTTTTTGCGCCGCTCCTCGAGGCGTCTGAAATAGTACAGTAACAATGTAGTTGAAAAATACTGGTTAGTTCATAATAATTCCCTAAAAATATCAAGGTAGTCACTACGCACTGATGGCACAGAAACTCTGTTCTTACAGGGTCTGCAGCATGAGTGTGACTACCCTGATGATGCACATATCCATAGGCCACGGTAACCACTTTCCATCAGGTGGGCCATGTGCTTGTCTGCTACTTATGTGGTATAAAAAAGACAAAACTTTGTAAATAATTCTCATAATTGTTATTGAACTCTGTGTTAATCCCGGTTTCATCTGGGGCCTTCACCTCAGAGTTTGAGATCCACTATAATAATTGCTTCTATGAAAAATTAATGAAGTAGAAAAAGAAAGAAGAAACCTGGCTAAGATTGTAATACATGAGTGAACCCACCACCTCCCCTTTTTAATCATTACCGCTATAAATATGGTAATATCTCAAGGAGCCAAAAAGACACTCTATGGTCCTGAGATATGGGAAGAGACATGGACATCACCCACTGAGGAGATGGGAAGTTGATCAGACACACTGCTGACCCATTCTGGACTCGGGCAGCTAGAAACAGATCACACTGGAAAAATTTGGAGGATATCTAGCCAAAAGGCACATCAAGATCAGAAACTTGATACTTAAGCTCCAACAAACTATAGGCTCACATCAATTTCTAAAAGAAAAAGGCTATATTATAATATTATAAATATTATACTTACGTAGCCCTAATCTTTCCTTGAGTCAGTAGCTCTGCATCCTTGTTGGCTTTCTCATAATACCCTTCAGTGGTCCACTGCTCATGGTGCCTAGACTTGTTAGTGTTGCTCTCAAAGTAGTTGGCCACCTTTTTCAATTCTTCGGCACGACGGAGCTCATTGTCACGTCGTTGTGCGGCTAGAGCTTGCAGTTGCCATTGCGGACGAGGTCGAGACATTTTCTATAAAAATGAAGGGTATGTTATGTTTTTTATGTAAACATAAAATCAAGTATAGTAAATGTTTGATGTGTCTTTTTCTTCATGAGAGTACCTCCTAGAATCTCTTAAAAAGTACTTTTATTTTAATGAATGATATTCACCTAAACTTTAATAACAATAAGTTGAAAAAAAAAGAAAGTGCCTGCTAGATGGGTCCAAAAACTAAGGTTGGTGAAGTATCAGTATTAATTTGGGGATTATAGATGTGAATATATTTGTGTATGGAAACATATTTATTATGCTAACCTGGCTGAGGGCTTGATTAGCTTTTCAAGCATTTACAATGCCAGAGTATCAAGTCAAAAAATGACTTGCATATCAAACAATTACATGACTCATTTCCAAAAATGGTAAGTACCTATTTATAAACTTTTAAATCCTACTATTATAAAAGTGATAGAAAGCTTCTAAAGAGGTTTGTCACTCACTCACTTTCAAATGGCTGAATGAATATGGCTGAAATTGGTTACAGGGATAGATTATAGTCTGGAATAATTAACTAGGCTACTTTTTATCCTGCAATAGGTTCCCGTAGGATGGGGGAATGGAATCATAATCTTGTGATATTAATATTAAGGGATAAAACATTACAGAAAAGTTAAAAGCCAATTATTATTTTTACTATTCATAGCCCATTACTACCAGAATTCTAAAACAAAATACTTCATATACCCACAAAATATTGTAAAACAACTTACCAGGGTACTAAGATGTATATGAAGTAATTACTAACTATGTTCAGTATCACAACACAAGGTAACTACTATAAAAGGCCGATTATATTCAAAACTGTATAAATGAGTCACTAAGAGATCAATAACAGCAAACAAACCAACCTCCTTGCTTGACTGCACAAGTTTCGAATCTCCTTCGGAATGATTCAACTCAATTACTTTTGTCTGTTACATTTGCTCACGTGGGTGCTAACACGACCCGTAATTGGAACATCTGAGGTCAGACAGATTACGTTCAATTCAATTTACTTCCTTACAATTTATGTTTATTGTGCGTATTCACGCGATTCAAATTAAAACGACTTCGCACTTCGGTACAATTATTTTGTACAATACAGATAAAATAATAAACAACTACACGTCAAACTTCAAATTGACAGTTGCCAAGCAACGAAACGAAATACAAATAACAATCCGTTCCACGGATTGTAAATTGCCGAATGAGGCATTTTGACCAAAATATTGACCTGCGTCAGGAATTGCTCCGATCAACTGAGCTCCATGGACATTGGACACCTCTTGGATGTTAAATTCTCCTGCACATTCGTTTGTTATATTTATTTATGCGCCATGCAGCTAGCCGAACGCGGCTGGCTGAATGAAATAAGGACTGCCGCATGTGTAGGTGGATGACCTGGTGGCTCTCTGGATCAATCAATTAATTAGCACACCACAGTCTTCTCCGCCTTCTCTCTGGATGCGGCTGAGCAATTACAGCACCTATATTAGAGCAGTAGTGTGGTAGGTGGTAGAGAAAGTGTTTTAAATAGTACTACTAGTAGTGTGGGTCACTCTTGTTAGTAGTGCAATAAAAAAAATCCCGTCGGTTCCTACTGTAGGTTACAGTCAGTAGCAAAAGTAGTGGATTAAAAACAGAATGTCATGCATTTGAAACAAATCTCTTGATTGATATTTGTGGCAGATGTCGATAGTTGTACAATGTTCCTAAAGATAGATAGATAGATAGATAATACTTTATTGTACACCATAAAATTTACAGTAGAAACAAGTAGGTAGCATGTATACATTGAATGTACAATGTAAATGGCCTTATCGCTTGAAGCGATTTCTTCCAGGCAACCTTGGGGAAGTTTGTTTCAGATCTGTGTTTTCAGTTGGCACTTTTGCCGCTATCTGTACTAGTGGTGCAGTAGAGTAGGTCAGGAACGAAAAACAAAAAAAGCAGTAAAGTTATAGAGCTGAGATGGTAGGTTACCGAATGTACCAACTAAATATACAACTAATACTTCGTTCTGAGGGACGTTCGGAGGGTTAAAAAATGACCAGTGCGTCTCTTATAGGCTGCAAGTCCTAAGTCATCTTTTTAAATACGCGACATGGTTCTGCTATGGGTGCTATCTTCATCTCCCGAGATAAAATCTTTTGCTTTCGGACAGGATTTCTTCGAATTCTTTCCCTTACTGCTTTGACCACTTTTTTCGTACGAACACTACGTGGACGGCCAGATATTTTCTGTCACGAACAAAGGAGGTCTCATTGTACTTATTAATAGCCCGGTACACAAACATTTGACTAATACCAAGCTTATGGAGAGTTCTAAAAATTGCATTTGGTTCCATACCAACTTTGTGTAATGCAATCACAGCGATTTGGTTCTCTTTATCACCCCACTCCATTTTAATATCGCAAAATTTTGTACAATGTATTGGCGCCAAAATTAGAAAACTCAATGAACAATCGTCTAAAAATGACAGATTCCAAATTCATATGTAATATCTTTCTTATTTTTAATTGTAACAGTATTTATGGCCAGACTGTGTATACAGGGTGTAATCGTTAAGTGTGTCCTGGCGATTATACCGTAACTATTACAGATATCAAAAAACTTTAAACTGATATCGAAATTACGTTACCTAATGAGTAAAATGACATCAATAACTTTTTAAAAATCTAACGGGAGGTATCTAACATTTAGACATTAAACACTCCCATACATTTAGTATGAGATTAGTAGAAAGGTTTTAGGTACGTACACCAGAAGGGACTTCTCTATCTGTAGGCGATAATGGCCGCTCTTTTGTTATAATTACCTATATATTATTTGTAGTAAATTTTTAGCTTATCTCTCTTTTCTCTTTTGGAATATGCTATTTTGCAATCAATAAATGAAACAATCACGATTATTGACGCAAATTAAAAATAACAAGATAAATTGGCGGGAGCAACAACCCGAGATAAAAGTTTTGAATTTAGAACGAACACCAAAGAGTATCTTTTTTTTGTAGTGTGTTGCTTTTCAGTTAGCTCAAATTACTTAATGCGATATTGAAACACGGTTTATTACTAATTTGAAGTAGTAAGATAATTAATTCACACGTGTATCTACTTGAAAATCATCATTGTCATATTATACGTAATCATGAAATATGATTAAGGTAAAATGAGTACTAGATCACTTAAAATAAGGAAACTAAAACCTTTCTACTAATCTCATACTAAATGTATGGGTGTGTTTAATGTCTAAATGTTAGATACCTCCCGTTAGATTTTTAAAAAGTTATTGATGTCATTTTACTCATTAGGTAACGTACTTTCGATATCAGTTTAAAGTTTTTTGATATCTGTAATAGTTACGGAATAATCGCCTGGACACACTTAACGATTACACCCTGTATACCTTACTGTGTTATATTTGGGAGATTGAATTTTTTGTTTTTTATTGAGTTTTAGTTCTCGGCAGAGTAGAATTTGGGCCATGGGGTGGCCAAAATTTTACTCTGCCGAGAACTCAACACGAATTCAACACGTGCCCTGTAAAATGAAAAAGAACTTCTTTTCTTGTCTGTAGTGGTAACTTTGATTATGTTACAGAAGAAAACAAGAAAACCTAGAAAAGTGTGAGTTAAGTGTTAAATTGCTATTAAAGCGAAATCAGTAAATCGTTGATCGCAAGAGCCAATACACTATCGATTCATCGTTACGATATTCATGATTGCATGAGTTTTTTTTGCGATCACCGATGTCGTCTGCGTTCAAGTAAACCGTAGCATACTTTATAGATCCGTCATTTCAATCGGTCTGAAGGGACGGATCGTAACGACAAATCGTATTGTTTAAGGGGCCCTTTATCCATATCGAAGTTTAACAAGTAATCCATACTAGTCCATACTCCATACTAATATTATAAATGCGAAAGTAACTCTGTCTGTCTGTCTGTCTGTCTGTCTGTCTGTCTGTATGTTACGCCACAGATAACATAATACTAAGTTACGCTTTCACGCCTAAACCACTGAACCGATCTTGATGAAATTTGGTACAGAGTTATATTAGAGCTTGAGAACGGACATAGGCTACCTTTTATCACGAGAAAGGGGGTTTAAGGGGGGGGGGGGGGGGAATAGGGTATGAAAGTTTTTATGAAAGTTTGTCATTTCTGAAGATATCTTAATGAAATTTGGTACTGAGGTAGATTAGAGCTTGGGACCGGACATAGGCTACCTTTTATCGCGAAAAGGGGGTTAGAAGGGGGGCGGACTAGGGCCTTGGTATGAAAGTTTGTCATTTTTGAAGATTTCTAGATGAAATTTGGTACAGAGATAGTTTAGAGCTTGAGAACGGACATAGGCTACCTTTTATCACAAAAAGGAGTAGAAGGGGGAGGGGAGAATATGGCTATGGGATGAAAGTTTGTCTTTTTTGAAGATATCCTGATGAAATTTGGTCCAGATATACATTAAAGCTTGGGAACAAACATAGGCTACCTATTGACGCGAAAATGGTGGTATAGGGGGGGGGGGGGGGGTAATAAGGGATGAAAGTTTGACAGTTTTGAAGATACCCTGATGAAATTTGGTACAGGGATTAATTAAAGCTTGGTAACGGACATATGCCTTTTATTGTGAAGGGGTGGAATAGGGCTAGGGAGTTTATATGCGACTAGAGAGCCAGTGAAGAGGCGAGTATAGAATCAAATAGAATGCAGTAAAGGGTTGAGTAGAGAGGCGAATAGGGAGGCGAGTGAAAAGATGAATGTAGTGGCGAGTAGAGATCGAATAGAGTGTTGAGTATAAGTGCGAGTAGATAGGCGAGTGGGAAGAGTCAAGTAGAGAAGCGAAAGGAGAATCGAATGGATGGGCAAGTAGAGAGGCCAATGGAAAGGCGAGTATAGAGAAGAGTACAAAGTCGAGTAGAGAGGGGAACAGAGAAGTCAGTAGAGAGTCGAATATAGAGGCGAGTAGAAAGTCGAGAACAGAGGTGAGTACATAGTCGAGGACAAAGTTGAGTAGAGAGGCGAATTTAATGCTCAATAGCGTCGGATCAACACTAAGCGACAAGCGACATCCACGCGGGCGGAGCCGCGGGCAACAGCTAGTGTATAATAAATGTATTGTTTGGGCTGGATGCGTCTGTAGTTGTCGTATGCGTTCGGCTTTATAATCATACTTTTAATGATAATATCATATTATATTATAAGAAAGGGATATACCGAACTATTACAAGCTACAGGATTGCTAATGTTGGCGGTCGGAGGCGGCTGCACCTGTATTGTGGTTAAGAGAATAATAGTCCGTCTTTTTATATTATCTTTGCGCCTATTGTGAGTCTAATTGCGGAAGTGGTTTTATTTTATTGTTTATTGTAGATTTGTTTGTGCTTTCATTTCCGGGTTAATCTATAAGATATCGAAAGCAAATTTTTGAACTGAAAACTGCTCAAGGCGGTTTGAGCAGTTTTTGAGTGAACAAAAATCATGGAACTCGAGTCATTGTCACCGAAGACTTGGGTTGCTCACGTCATAAGTTACTTATACTGGCAGCACGCTATGATGGCCGTTTTGACATATTAACTAAGTTACGACATTGACTAAGTAAAACGGTCTAGTCATCTGTAGTTCAGTTGATAAGGTAAAAGAGAGAGAGAGAGAGAGCAAGCAAGTTCTGCCAAGTTCTCTTAGTACTTAACGGCCGTGCCGGTAGTGTGGTCTACACTTCTATTGGTAGTCCCCAAAGTATGGCACCCACAGTTTTAATTATAGTCCTGTATTCAATCATCTCACCATTCCAACCAGGGATCCGCTTGAATTTATTATAATTAGTTTTTTTTTCGGCTACATTGGGAGCGACAGCGACCTTCAAGCCCGGTTTGGTTGGCTGGCAGAGTAGTAGACTAAGTATTGACAGCCAGGACCAACTATTAACGTGCCCTCCGAAGCACGGAAACGCTCATTTGAAATACCATTAAGCGTCACCCATCCAAATGTCATCCACGCCTAGGTAGCTTTACCTACCGATCGCTTAACAATGAGCGCACCTGGCCACGTTCGCCTCGGTTTTTTCTGTTGTTATTGGCTTTTTTTGGTCTTGGGAATTGCAAATTCCACAACGCCAATCAATTAACAATAACCGCTAACAAACAATCAGACATGCCGCAACCTAGTTTGCCTCAGTAGCGGTATTTCAAACTTAAACTAGCTGCGTCTGCGACTTCGTGCGAACTAAGATTTATATATACATATACTCACGCCTGTAAATCCCTGAAGGGGTAGGCAGAAGTGCATTAACACCCACGTTTCACCAACTATAATTTTCGGTCCCACGTAATAGGGGGTATGTCTATTGCCGTCTACCGGGCACTTTGTCTTGGACTGTATGTTTACAGTCGGATGTAGAACTGTGTGTCTGTGTTATCCCTTATTCGCCTTTTATGACACCAACAGGAAGAGCTGGGGAGTTCCTATTTTACTGCACCGGGAATCAACACGGCACGGCAAAGATCTAGGTTTTAACTTTTCTATTTACGAGAAAACCTCATCAAAATCGATTCAGCCATTTCATAAATAAACAGACAATTTTAAAAAAGCGATTTTGTTATAAATATCCCATATAGCGTTACACTACCGACGTGAACCACTCCTAACATTAGCAATTTAGCATAACAGAAGGTTTTAGAGGAATTGTGGTGTTCCCGGCGGTGAGTAGGGTAGTCAGAGCTCTCTGGAGAGATTTTGTACTGTCAGTTCGAAGACCAAAGGCTTGTCTTGCTTAGTCTTCATGTACTAGGCCACGGTAACAACTTTCCATCTGGGAGGCCATGTGCTTATCTATCACCTAGGTGATATAAAAATGAGTAATTTCGGTTGCTTATATTTAAAATTATACATTGAAAAAAGTTTTATTTTAACATTACACACAGACACTCCAATGATTTATTTATATAGATGTACAGATGTATAAAAGCTCATTTCGCACACATACCAACATTCCAATCCGTTATTAACAATTAATCGTAATGTGTAACGAAACATACAACGTTTTAGCGGCTGTATAACAAAATTCCGATACCGAACTGTATATAGTAACTGTTAGCCTATAAGTGTACAGTCTGCTTCAGAAGTTGCTTTTTTTTACCGTGAGGGAAAATCCTTCATGGATGCTATGCTGGACACCTACCGACTAAAAACTCTCACGCACCGTCCAACAGCCTACGGTTGGGAGCCCCGGGTAAGCCCTCGGAAGGATGTCCCAGGACTACCAACAGACCTACGGCTGCGGCCTCGCCTAGGAAGTGGTTCGGGTGTTATCTCGCGTCTATGGGGGGGGGGGGGGATTCTGGGTTTCATCCCGCTTTTTAGGGTGCGTGATTTCCTCACGTCACGCTACCGTCCTGGGCCTGCTTCTGTAAGGACGGTGAGCAGCCCACTCACCGTCCTCAGGACCCTGGTCATGGAGGTCGATAGTCTTCGGCGAAGACACGTCGGCGCCGCCCACGGGTAGGAGTCTTCTCTCCTGTTCCCGCCCTTCAGAAGTTACTGAAAAATTACTAAATAAATCAATAAATTCATTTGATGTATAATTATTTTCATAATCTTCGAAGAACAATCAGAGGACGTGGCTGCTGAAAAGCAACTGTAAAGTCGAAACAAATGTGAATAGTAAAATTATATCAAACTACCTTTTGCGCGCGGCTCCGCCCGCGTGGATGTCGGTTATCCCAACCAAACATGGCCTATGTTCTTTCTCAAGGTCTAATCTACCCCTATACCAAATTTCATCAAAATCGGTTCAGTGGTTGAGGCGTGAAAGACGGCTAAACAGACACACACACACTTTCACATTTATAATTTTAATATGGATAAATCACTATAGAAGCGGTAAAAGGGGGAAGAGAGAGAGGAGAGAGAGAAAGAGATACGCAGAGTAACCAAACATAGCCTTTGCCATTTGCCTTTAGCCATTCACAAGTCTATCTCTGTATCAAATTTCATCAAAATCGGCTAAGTGATTTAGGTGTGAAAGCGTAACAAACCGTCAGATAGACAAATTTACTTTCCCATTTTTTTTAAATTATAATTAATAGCATTTATAATCAGTATAAATTTTCATCGGAGTTAAAGTGGTCAGTAACTTGAAATGTACTAAGCTAATACCGTTGATGGCTGCACACTGCTGGAGTTTCGCGGCATTTACAGAACGATTGGCTGTTAGAACCCGGAGTGACCGGACTGTACTAACTCTACAACGTCTCTATAACATCTCTACATAATCTTTATTATTTATTTTCTCTATAAAGCAGCTCCATATCCAGAATTTCACAAAAAGCTTGTTATGTAATAAAAGCTTTTTTATTTATAGTTGATAGAGTATTACTTCATATATTACGGCAGAAGTTAAAAGCTCTTATTTTCATTGAGTCGTCGGAGCTTACGGCCTTCAAGGTGATAGCGGGTCACATTCCGGCATGAAGAGGAGGATGGAGATATGCTCTGTTTCAATTTACACACAATGGCGGTCTTGAATAATGTTGCCAAAGTGATAAAATATTAAATCAAATGGTAGTTTTGAATAGTTTTTTAAATTATGTGTTATATGTTTCTGTTTAATTTATTTTTAGGTATAACTGAAAGTGTAGGCAGAAGTCTATTATCAAACTATGTTGTCAACCAGAGGAGGGAGGGAGAGGAGGGAGGAGGAATACTTTTTCTTAAGACTACAGATAGAACGGGAGAAGCCAAAGTGCAGTTAATGTAGCTGAGTTAATAACTTAGTAGATATAGATAGAACATGTAATTATTATGTTTTTTATACCACTGAGGTGGCAGACAAGCGCACGGTCCATCTGATGGAAAGTGGGTACAATGGCCTATGAACGTGTGCGACACTAGGGGAGTCACACTCGTGCTGCCAATCACTAACTTCTCCAAGTGTAGAAGATAAGCCTTTGGTCTTCCCACTGACAGTACCAAAGTATCTCCAGTGAGCTCTGGCTACCCTACTTACCGCCGGGCACAAAACACGAGGTTATTATGGCCGCGGTATTCTGTAGGGCGGAGGTACTTCCCAAGTCGGACTGCTCAACTGGACGGAAATACCGTCGTGTATTACCTCCTACCGGTAGTAAGTATCCAGAGTGTGAGGTCTTATACATCTTACATCTCGGCATTTAGAGACCCGAGACAACATGCGTTTTGAGTCGGTTTGAGCATAATACAAATAGCTCTGACGACCAGCAGAAGGTGGGGAGTTCCGCACAAAGAAATTAATGGTAAGTAATAAATGCTAATTAAGTAAAGTGCTCGCTAACTAATAGATCCGCTTCTCATAACCTGGACCAAAAAACGTGGTTAAGGAAATGTCGTTTTTTATACACACGTGCTTACATGTTTTTAGATGCATCATTGACCTGCCCCTCTAGACAAGTGGCAATTCTCTAGCCGGCGTTTGATGGAATAGAATGACGAATGTATGGGATTTGACGTAAATGACAGTCGTTAACGCATGTCAAATACGTCAAATCCTATACAATCGTCATTCTATTCCATCAAACGCTTGCTAGCGAATTGCCACTTGTCTAGAGGGGCTGGCCCTAAGTAGATTCTTCCTGAAGCAAATCATACAAAAGAACATAGAAATATATTAGGATATAACGGCTATGTGAGCGGGAAACGCGTGGCAACTTTTAAGTCAATTCCTGTCCTATGGGACAGGATCTTTCGAACGCTTACTCAGTATTGTTAAGACTAACTTCTAATACTACCGTTAAAAATACTGTAAATATATCATATTGTGCTATTTCTAACTGTAGAATGGACTTGGGGAAGTAAATGGAGAAGTGGGTATTTTTTTTATGACATAGGAGGCAAACGAGCAGACGGATCGCCTAATGGTAAGCGATCACCGCCGCCCATGGATATCTGAAACACCAGAAGGTTTCTAGGTGCGTTGCCGGCCTTTAAGGCGGGAGTACGCTCTTTGTTGAAGATTTGAAGGTCGTATCGGTCCGGAAATACCGCAGGCGACAGTTCATTCTACAGTAGTGAAAAAATCGCCACGAGCGCCATGTAAGCGAACTGCCTATGGCCATTTTATCCTTATATATTTATTTGCCACAGACACTATAAAAAAGGAGGCTAGGCTAGGTTGGGCTTTATTGCTATACGCTTAGAGTCCAAAATGAAATGAAGTTAGTTATATAACACTTTCTCATTTACTGTACAAAAAGCCATTCAATGTTATACTTTAAAGTCTAAAATTAATTGGAATATTTTTGAAGTGTCCACGGTAAGACAATGGTTTTGCTTAAGCAATTTTCTGCAGAGAATGAGCAATGCCCATTTGCGTACTCTAAACTTATTTCAAAACTAAATACAAAGAAATATCCTGAACTGAAGCTACTTAAGATCAAAATTAATATTCTGCTTTGTTAAAATATTGACTATAAAATATACAATATTGCACACCTCTATAGGCCATACCTACTTTCTATCAGGTGGACCGTGCGCATATCTGCCACCACAGTAGTTTAAATAAAAATCACTTATTCATTAGCAATGATTTCAAATAATATTACTAAAACAAAAAAATAAAAATTCTACCACAAAACGATTTCATAATGAAAGCTCTTATAGTAGTAAAACTTAGTTGAAAGTTGGCAACCCCGAGAGCCGGCAGTCAGTCGCGAAGAGGCTGCGTTTGCGCATGCCATACTCAAACGATACATCCTTCGATTTTAAAAACTCAATTTTAACCCCGAATATTTTACCTACAGTGATTTCAGATTTACTGAAGTTAGTAAAGTGACTTAGAGTTTCGCATAAAGTGACTGAGTTTCGACTAAAGTGCAATGTGATGTTAACAAGTACTGGTGTATAATGTAAAGTGGTCGATTGATATTTTTTGTTTGTCTGTGTAGTAATAACCGTGTTCTGAACCAAGAAATGGGTTTATAATTGGTCTAAATCAATGCCCACTATGGTGAGTTATAACTAATCGTGGTTAAAACTAAAAAATATTGTTTGGTTGTGGGTGTAAAAATTAAGATTCTTCGTAAAGTTTTGTTGTAGTGTACAACGTTATCTTTTGCATAATATTACGAATGAAGTTGGTCCACACATTTTTTACAAAATCAAGGACTTTAGATCGATAGTACAGTAGTAGTAAGTGCTACTATCATGCATGAAATTCTAGCTTTAATTCCCGGTTGTAAAGTTCTATGAAGATTTTCGTGTTATCAAAAGTTGCTTCAATAACGGCAATATACAGAGTTAGTATATTGCCGTCATCGAAGCCAATTTTTACGTTGTAAGCAAACGCAGTTGTCATAATTTGGGTATCAATACACCTCTACCTAGCCTTCATAGATACACAGATATATAAAATAAATGCAAACACCTGCTCTGTCTCTACGTAGAGCCTACTTAGAAAGTTGTTTTGATGGGTTATGCCAGTACTTTATCAAAGGCTGTAATCATTTAGAACATGCCTAGAGAGCAAGTAGAAACTTGGCTGTAGCTTTTTTATTACAAATGCACAGTTATTATTATAACATAGTACGTATGCGCAAGCGCAGCGTATATTTGCAGTGTAAAAGACATCAACGCGCATTCCTACGCCGGCTACGGTGGCGTTTCGATTGAGTTATCGTTTATATTGCATTCTTTAATAGCTATCGATGCGTAAATTAGTTATATTTTCATATGAGAGTTATAACAGTAAATGGTTATAGTTGAATGTTGTTAAAATTTATATAATGACTAGATACTAGCCGGGGGTTACACACATAACTATACGATGGGTACTGCTGGTACTACTAGTTTCTTCTCGGCGTTGGGCTAAGATGGCAGTCACTTGCATAAAATTAAAAAAAAAAACACCTCAATGAGGAGCAGGAGAGTGGCCCCGAGCTGCAGCTTTGTATACGACTGAGATGGGTGCCCCGATGAAGAAGAAAACTACAATAATATATGTCAATTGTGTTAAAATGAGCTCAGTTATATGTATATAGCAACTAACTAAACACTTGGGACAAACTACCAATTTAGTTATGCGTTTTAAATAGGCTTTATTTCTTTGAGAAAATATTTCAAAATCCTAGCTTTTACTCGTAATTATAAGCATAGTTTGTAATTCGGGTTCCAGAAAGTGAATAAACATACTTATTACTTTTTTGTTAATACATAAAAACAAAGCCCAAACCTACTCAAATACATATAAATATCAAAGCATATGTATGTTGGTACAGCGCAGGAATCGATCGCGCGACCCCAGACATAACAGTCGATTTCACTACCGTTACGCCACAGAGAACTTCGATACGAGGTATTCGTACAATCAAATACCTGTCATACCAAAATCCATCACACACTTTTGTAAGTGAAAAAAAAACGATAAAGAAAGCCTCCGAATCGCTTGAAACTGAAGCGACGAATAAAAAAACTCCACGCACATTGTTCCTGAGACCATTCAAGCGTGTAATTGAGTTTTGGACGAAAACAACCTCACAATATAATCCTTTGAGCTCGAGCCCGAAGTAAGCCTTCGAAGACTATATAAAAAAAACTATATAGGTAAGTATAGTCAGATTAGACCGATCTTGACAAATTAAGTTTTTGAAGTGAAAACTTCTTTAGCGGCGTTGGATGGGTAAAAAGTGTTAAACTCGCGTCAGGATCACTTGACCTTTGAACCGTAACCGACGACTGTCGTCATACAACATTAGCTACAGATTGTTTATTTTGTTAGGTACGTTAAGAAGCTTCGTAGCTTAGCGGTAAGCGCTACGACTGTTCGACACTTTTTATGATTATTTTTTCTTTTTGTAATTCATTAATTTTTTCTGACCGAAAATTAGTGATAGGTTCTATGATTGGCGCTGTATTTTAGGTACGGTATGGTATGGTATGTTCTTTTTATCTTTTTCTCTGTATATAACGAAGAAAGAAAGAAAAAGTTTCCATTTCTGCCGGCACTCCCGGAGTGCAACGCGTCCTTTTTTTAAGAATATTAGCAATCGAAATTAATGTATTAATATTCCCTGTAACTCCCTAAATTGCTTGTGCTAGGAGTGGGTTCACGTCGGAAGTTTAATGGCCAGGATTCGAACCCGGGACCTCTCGATTGTAAGGCCGACTCCTTAACCATTCATCTACCGACGCTATCGTATAGGTACAGACAGCATCAGATTGAACTTACGACCTACGAACAAAATACTCAAAAAGATCTTAATGCCTTGATTTTCTACCCTTCCTGCCCCTCTAGACAAGTGGCAATTCGCTAGCCGGCGTTTGGTGGAATAGAATGACGAATGTTTGGGATTTGACGTATATGACAGTCGTTAACGCATGTCAAATACGTCAAATCCTATACATTCGTCATTCTATTCCATCAGACGCCGGCTAGCGAATTGCCACTTGTCTAGAGGGGCTGGTGACTGATTCTTCTAATATTTGGTACTCACCTATAGTTCGGACATTAAAATAATTTAAATCAAATCAGTTTGATTTGCTCTTAATATTCGCCCTTAATTATGATATTATTATTATTATTAATACCTTAGTATTAAGATCATTTTGAGACTTTGCAGTCAAGATCGTTTTGATGCTGACTGTACAGCATCAGAAAAATGTTGACCACAAAAGTATTCAAAATGAGTGGTTAAAACCATCGTAGCAATCAATTTCCGTTATTATGCAAGTCAGTAGAATGTTTATATTCTTAAGTGCAAACATGCCGATTAATAGTATCTAATCAAGTATACGGTCAAAATAATTTTAACATTTGTCATTTAAACATACCATATATTTAGTTAGATACCATCGAGCGGCGTGTTTGCACATAATTATATAAGCACTCTACTAATTTAAATAATATGCCACGAAGCATTGACTACCCTGGATACTTACAACTATTTAGGTACTGTGATAACTTATATAAAACTAGCGATCCGCCCTGGCTTCGCACGAGGGATTTCCAATGGTGAAAGAATTTTTGAAATCGGCACAGTAGTTTTTGAGTTTATACATTACAAACATACCAAAATACTAATTTTCCCTATTAATAATAGTAGTGTATGTTTGAGTTTATTCATTATAAACATACAAAAATACAAATCTTTCCTCTTTATATTAGTAGTGTAGATTGGATTTTTGGTATTCAGATGATTTTGAGTACTTTTGTGGTCAACATTTTTTTCATGCTGACTGTACACAGTCAGCGTCAGACCAATCAGTCAACAGGAAGTGAGGAAAACCGAGGCATTAAGAAATCGATTTGATGATGACTGTACCATGTGCGTAACTGGCGGTCGCCTTTTTGAGGATATTATATTCTGTAGGTTGTACTAAGATGGCAAAAGTGGTGAGTGTTACACGGGCATTCTATGGCCCATATTCTAGAATGTCAGTCAGTGAAATCATGATTTATCTGAGGAAAAATTGTACAGGCAATCTGCCAGACAATCTATCAAATTTGTCAATGAGTATACAATCTTTTCAAAGATAAATTGAGGTTCAGCTGAGTGGCATTCTAGAATCTGGGCCTATAAGTTTTGCACTTCTAGCTAATCAGAACTATTTGAATTTCGAATGTTAAATTTTTTGACACCTTGCAAACTTCTAAGTAATTTAAAAAAATGTACCTATTAGGCGCGGTGAATATAGAAGAGACGTGGCGGGGACGTATGATGTGGCGGACAATTTAAGTAACACAATATAAACCTTATGTAGCGATCGTTTTTGTCTTAGAAAAGAATTATTGCGTCCGCGCCTCCAGACGACGTCCCGACACGCGCCATCGCATCGAGTGGCGCGCGTGTATTACTTAAATTGTCAGCTATCGCCAAATGTCCCCGCCACGTCTGTTCTGTAATAACCCCGCCTTATGTAGTATTATTATCTATTCTGTGCTTATGTATAATTTAATATTACCTGCCTATTATGTTGGTACCTGGTTGAGTAGAACAGGATCATTTCATAGCTTCCCGTGGGTGTCGTTTAAGGGAAAGGGTTGTGCTCTATCCGATAGTAAACATACTGTCCAAGACAAAGTGCCCGGTAGACAGCAATAGGCTCGCCCCTATTACGTAGGTCGAAAAATCATAGTTAGCGAAACGTGGGTGTAAATATACCTCAGGCGACCCCTTCGAGGATTTCCAGGTGCAATTATATATAATGAATTTTGGTGCCTTAGGCTTTGACAGGGAGAAAAATAAGGTAGAAATGTAACTAGCAACTATTTTATATATTTAAAACATCATAATCAAAATATTGGAAGTTTTCACTTTTGAGCACCAAGAGAACCAACATAATAGGTAGGTAATATTACATTATACATAAGGCGCGGTTTAAACAGGGCCCTGATTCTGGTATAATTTTTTATATGGTTAAACCACTGCAGTGACACAGATACTATTACCAATGCCATTTAATTTTAGACTTTACTTCCCTACTGTTAAAGTGAATGAAAAATGTTATAAACTCCTCCTTTATTCATTTTGGACCTTAAAACTCATCTATAAAGTCTAAAATTTAATGACATTTATTGCAATGTTAGCGGTATGATAGTGGTTTTGTTATGTCATATAATTAGCAGAATCGAGGGCCCGAAGAGACGTGGCGGGGACATTTGGTGGTAGCGGACAATTTACCTCGACCTTAGTTGCATTCTACGACACCTACAGGAAGAGCTGGTGTGGTATTGTCCATACTAATATTATAAATGGGAAAGAGTGTGTGTGTGTGTGTGTCTGTTTGCCCGTCTTCCACACCTAAACCAATGAACCGATTTTGATGAAATTTGGTATAGGGGTAGATTAGACCTTGAGAAAGGACATAGGCTATGTTTGGTTGCGATAACCGACTACCACGCGGGTGGAGCCGTGGGCACAAGCTAGTCAAACTTCATTATTCGTACACTAAAATATGTGTACCAGTTCGAAATCGCACTTAACGACAAAATCGTCTACAGCATCATTAAATATCGCCTCCGTAATTATTAAAGCATCAAAAAGCTATTACTCGACGGTGTGTAATTTTAACCATTATCTTTTTAAATTTTTTAAAATTATTCATCATCAACTAAAACGATATGGTACGGACACAAAATAAATAGGTACGGACGGTACCCAAAAACTGTTTGTCGATGAGCAAAAACCCCTATAGGTATTCGCTTTTGATCTGGGACGAAGCAAAAAGAGTGAGAGTATGTGAGTTTATGTTTCATTCTAAAAATATTGTGCAAATTTCGTAACAAAACATACATACTTTGTCTGCAAAAATTTTCAAGCCTGTATGTGTCCGGACAGAGATAGGTATGTGTAATACCAAAGTAATAAAATCAGCTGGATCACGTACTTTAAAGTAACTATAATAAAACCTCAACAATACACTCATCCTGTACAATCATTTACAGCATCTACAAACTAAAATATAGCTCCTTTAGACAAAGAGAAATAAAAACCCTGTTTTGATAGGTATTATTAACACTACACTCGACAAACAAAATAATATGATGTGATAATCACGCAACATTAACGAGAGTAGCCAACGTTATAATGGCCTGAGAAGCACCTGCCTCACTACATGATGCCAAGATGACCAATTCCGAGCTTCTAGGAAACGAATTTTCACATCACATTATAACAATTACTTTACTTTGTAACAATTTTGGACAATACCCCAGTTTATAGTATGTATACTGTTATAGTAAGCGCCTTATCAACTGACTCCTCGGATTTTAATATCAAAGAAAACACATGATACACACAATTTAGCTCGACGACTTAGTTGATAACGCGCTTACTATAGAAAAACTGTTTAGAACAAAAATTGAATTATGTTTGGTGGATGAGGCCGGAAAGAATTTTGACCTCTATTTTTATACTCTTATTAGGTAATACCGAGTCTTCCCGTAATGTCAGAAAATTATCATTATCATAATCATCTTTGCATCAGTCCCGACCGCTTTTGAGGTTTTTATCGGAGCCTAGAATTGGCTTAAATAAGATGTGGCTTGGTTTTTTGGCTATGTTGAAAGCGACTACAGTTTGTACTCCTGGCTCCCGGCCTGAGTTCTGATCAGTAGCCAACTACTGTCGGAGTTGTTCAGGTATATATAGGCCTCCGTATTGACTTGACGACTATTAACAGCCGGGACTGTGTATTTTACCCTCCAAAACACAGAAGCGCTCAGATGCAATACCACATGCCGCAGCTATCCAAATGGCAACCGCACGTAGGTAGCTTCACCCACTAATTATTTACCAAACAGTGAGCACACCTGGCCACGAGCGCTTTTAATTGAAGCATATGGGTTGTTTAAGATCCCATTTACACCTTATGGGCCCAAATCTCACCTGCTCGCAGATACACCTGCCGATAGCCATCAATAAGGCTAGCCTCTCGAAACGTGGAGGTCAGTGGTAGTCGCTCCTATAACAGTCAATTAAACTAAACATAAAATGGAAAGCGGATCCTGATCCCAGTTGATCCGAAGTGAAAGCTTCAGATACAACCGGACTCATCGCGGAGATAATGTGGAAAACATTCTAACTGATTAAAGTAATGCATTGGAAGCGTTTAACTGACTTCAGAAGGAATAGGTTATCTATTCATCGTCTTTTAACATTGACTTCTATGTAGCTACTCTATTAGCTATTTAGAATTGTTAAGAACCAAAATTGTGTCACGGATCCTGGATGAAAGAGTTAACGGGACGCAGAAAATAGAGAACCCTTTAATACATTTTTGACACCTAGCGTAGTGCGCCTTTTTGTGTTGGATGGTCAGACATCGGTCGTTCCCATAAAAGCCACATAAACCAAACCAAAAGGTGGAGAAGGAATAAGCGACTCCCAGAGTTCGAGATTAAAGTTTCATATGCAACTAGAAAATTTTTTTTTACGTCGAATCCGTTAATTCGTTGCACCTTTCTGGATGCTAGGGAGTCAGTCCGGTTGATATGAAACCATTCTAGATGCTGATAATCTCAAAATGATAGTCCCTGTGTTGATGGCATTGACAGATGCTTATCCACGCCCCGCTTGAAAAAGGAACAACAATTTAAACGGAATGACGAAACAGATTACGTTAAAATTACTTGTCTTAAGCCCGTCATAGCAACGTTTTGACCTCGCAGCAGCTACCCTATTCTTCATTATTTATTAACAAGCCACAACATCCGTCCCAAGGTCTTAAAACGGCTTCTTATTACCAACAATACTCAGGTACACAAAATAAATAATACAACTGTGATGAGCAAAAACTCCCAAGATAATACGCGACTATTATATTCAATTATTTTGTATCTACCTGACTGTGAGTTCGTCATTTTATGCGTTATGTTATTATGAAGAATATATATTATGTAGGTATTGTGAGATGGCGTGCTAAGAATTTATGATTAAAAGTATTCGTTTTTTGTTGTTGTGGAGGCTACTTTTGGGCTATAGGTATAAATAGATCATCATTGTTCTTAAAGTAAATTACTTTGTGTCCAAAGCTTGCTTGTTGTTATTGGTATGTTGGCAGGAGTGACTACCGTCTGATCTCCGAATTCTGAATGAAAACATGCACCAGAGTCTCGTCCGTTGTTTAGCATATGAGGGTAAAGCAATGACAAGCAGATAAAGGTGGTTTGGACCCGAAAGTGTTGATAGGACCCTGTACTAACCTGTAGGTATTTGAAAAAGGTACCTATAGGATTGAAGAAGGAATTCTTTTATATATTTTTGTAGCTGTTCGCCCTAACGGCGTAGTAATGCCGAGATTCCCGAGAGATTTTCAAAATTTTCAAAAAGTTTTTTTAAAACACAACGAAAAGAAATAATCGATGGAGCTATGCTCTATTAAGCAACTTCAATAATGCAATTTAATTATATAAAACTACTTACATAGAAAAATTATAATTCTATAGGTATGCTTTTAACAAAATTTGACAATGATAAAATGTTGTCTCGTAAAGAAAATATATAGAAACATTTCTTTTAGTAGCTACAAACGTAAAAAATACTTGTAGTTTTGGATAAATTCATGTTTAAAATAATACTAAAGGGACACGAGAGAAGTATGGATACATTATTCGATTCTTACATGGATTGTGCCCACAGTAAACAATAGGACATCATTCTTCAAGTGTTTAATTCGATCGATAGTATTGATACTATTGATTCATTTTGTGCTACCGATAATATTGATAGCCGCTTCATATTCTAAAATCCAACTAGAGATAAATTTGACATTATTAGTGCGCTAAATGTGAACTTGTATTGTGTACAGTGTTTGATCTAAGCTTCACAAAAATGTTTTTTTTTTCACTTCAGGGCCCTATCTCTCTGACCAGCCCCTCTAGACAAGTGGCAATTCGCTAGCCGGCGTTCGGTGGAATAAAATGACGAATGTATGGGATTTGACGTAAATGACAGTCGTTAACGCATGTCAAATACGTCAAATCCTATACATTCGTCATTCTATTCCATTAAACGCCTGCTAGCGAATTGCCATTTGTCTAGAGGGGCAGATGTTGTGTCGTCTCCTGCCGTTCAATCATTAGCCTAGCCTCTCTACTAAACTGCACCATTCAACTAGCAGCCTGGATGCTATTCAGACATTTGATCAAACTGCTATGCGAACGACTTAAATTGATAACGTTTCATAACTTTCCTAGCCATTTGATTAAACAGCTAGGCAAATGACTTGGATCGATGATGTTTCATGATAGGAACTCCATAGGAACCCTGGAGACTCCTAAACTACACATGATTTATGTGAGTGTGTATGACGAAAGAGCCGCGGACGATTGGACGCCAACCCCTCTAGACAAGTGGCAATTCGCTTGCCAGCGTTTGATGGAATAGAATGACGAATGTATGGGATTTGACGTTTGTGACAGTTGTTAACGCATGTCAAATACGTTAAATCGTATAGATTCGTTTTTCTATTCCATCAAACGCCGGTAAGCGAATTGCCACTTGTCTAGAGGGGCAGAAGCTGTTTACGCACATGGTCTCCTAAGACCTGAAGTATAAAGAAAAGGCAAGGGACGTTAGTGATAAGGCATAAACAAAGCAAAATCATAGATATGTATCGATGCAATTGCAAAGAAAATCATACGTAGCACCTACCAGCGTTTGTATAAAAATTATAACGGTTTACCTGCGTTGGATTACAAACATAGCTCGCTTATAGCCGTACGGCTTAAAAATGTTTATTTAAAAAATATATCGCCGCATTATATTATGCCACTATAGCTCATAATGCAGTCTGAATGCGAACTTGTCGATAATCAGAACGAACGCGCATGCTTGTGTCTGTGTGTGTGTGTAAGGTAGTCGCGTGCGCAACGTTCCGCCTACGGGCTTATATTTGATGAGCCCAATTCAATCCTTCAAGAAAACACAAATAAATACATGAGAGTGTTATTTGTTACTCGTAAGCACCCGAATATTTATTTCTGTATGCCTTTTCGTTTAATATGTAAATCTGAACGTGATGGCTGACATAATTTTGATTTCTGTTTTATTTGTACACATCCAGTTGATTTTTCTCTCCTTCTTCAGCCGAGCACCAAACCCGGTGGCATCCAAAGAATGCTTTTTTTATGAGTCAATAGTGTAATTGCCAGTATTCGACATGGGACCTCTCGATCGTAAAGCCGCCTGAAATACAAATATCGACGCTTGAAACCTTAAGGTAGACTTGTACTCTCACATAAACAAAACTAAAAACGGGAAAGTAAAAAGCCAATGAGGTATTTATGTAAAAACAAGTTTTTATTACTTGTTTGTTGATTGCAAATTTACTCGTACATACTTACCTACAACATAAAACTTTCACTCTTTTCCCATAATATTTACGAGGTTATCGCTTCGTATGTTATTTGAAAGGGTTTAATATAGCAATTAAATATCATAACGATTATTATCGGCAATGTAAAGCGAGAGGAAAATATATTTTTGTCAGTATTACTTGTATTTTGCAATCAAATATCGATTATTGGTCGCAGAATTTGTGATAACTGATAATGCACAAAGAAATAGGTCCGTCGACGGCTCTCTAGACACGATTCATTGATTTATTTCATACACTGAAAATGTAACGTCATGTATATTCTTCATTCTGACACTTGTACTTAGGTCACATAATAATTAATAGTACTAACGTACTTAGGTGTCCAAAGAATTAAAGATTAACCTTAGATAGTAAAGTACTCAATACATAACGCCATGTAGACCCATGGTAAGCACAGCTTAAACTAGCATGTGTTATGTAATCTAGAATACGAATAAAGGTTTTTTATATAACTGAGGTGGCAGACAAGTACACGGTCCACATGATGGAAAGTCGTTACCGTGGCCTATGGACGTGTGCAACACCAGGGGAGACACACTCGTGCCGCCGACCATGTAAACACAGATAGTTTCTGTACCCTCAGTGTAGAAGACGAAGCAGTAATAGCCTTTGGTCTTCCCACTGACAGCACAAACTTCTTCAGTGAGCTATTCACCACCGGGAACACAACACGAGAATATCTTGGCCGCGATATTCTGTAGGGCAAAGGTACTTCCCCAGTCGGACTGCTCAATTTGACGGAAACAGCGTCGTGTCCTCAATACGTATGTACTTATATTTTTTTGTAAATACATACATATTATACATAGGAACGCAAAAACCAACGCAAATATGCATATTTATGCTTACAAATATTTGTACTGAGCGGGAATCGAACTCGTGCCCCCTACGTGGAACATTCTGCCACTACGCCACATTGGTAATGGGATTGAGATCTTTTTCAAAACCCTACCAGTCAAGATTGACCTAATGCTGACTGTTCAGTAGGTACTCATTTCTATATTAGGATGATGATTATGAATACACTAATACACTTTTGTCCTAACATAGATGTACAAAGTTATTGCATATATTATTGTACAACCGTTTAGGCTGAATAGAATGTCAATTGAATGTAATATTAATTGTACAAGCTACCAAGTTTTGACACGACATTCACTATCGAAGTTAACACAAGTGATATTTAATTAATTTCTAATAACATACATCATTTTAAAAGTCAAAGGTCTTAATTTGACGTCGAGACGTTATGAAATTTTAACCATTTTATCTCTACCTTTCAATTAATTCCATGTAAAATATTATACAGAATTAAAAAACGGAAGTGGAGATAGACATGTCACACAATTTGAGGAATAGACAAATGGAGTAGAGAAATTATGCACTGGTACCCAAGAAATGGAAAAGAAACAGAGACGGCCAGTACAAGAGGTGATAGGACGCGGTGAAGACCACGGGGGCCCCACGTGGATTAGGTTTGCAAGATACAGAGAGGAGTGGAAGCCGCTGTAGGAGGATTTTGCTAACAGGCAAACGGACACTGACACCGATAAATAATATATATATATATAAAATAAAATATCTCACATTAAATCTAAGTTGAAACAATATATATATGTGTTAGAAATAAATGTTATGTCTGCCTACCCCACTGCGCAAGAGGCACGACTGTATGTCTATATTATTCGACTGATAGACTGCAAAGAAAAATGTTTAAATTTATTGGGCGAATAATTCCCTCAAGTAAATAATAATAATATAACTCTTTACTGTATGTACATAGAGAACCGATACAGAAAGGTATAATTAGGTACAGTTTCCCACTGACAACACTTAGCATGTGTTTGGTTTAAAAAGACCAGAGTCCATGTCATAGAAATAAGAAAACAAAAATAGTCATAAGTTTCGATGACAGTTGAAGCGGCGTTATTGCGCAAGGCAATCTCTACCAGGCAACCATGGAATGGAGTGAGTTAGATAAATAGATAGATATAGCGGACAGTGTACATAGATTATTTACATATTTTATATTGCCATTTATGCTCTGATATTTTATATTTTATATAGTTCTGTTCGTGGACAAATGGACTGAGAACGAAGCCCAGTAAGTGTCACTGTCTGTGTCTGGGTAGACGGGACACCAAATTTACCTCCTACGACCCGGGACTCTTCATAGGGGGTAAACCAGTTTCCATAGTCGCTGAATCGGTCCCATTTAAATTTCTTGGGAGAAAGATAGACCATCAAGGACGCACACCATCCTTAGATGAAGTTGTCAATATGTTTATAAACGACCTAAATAAGATAGATCAGCTACAACTGAATAATATCAAAAAAGCTTGGATATATGACAACTACCTAACATCACGTCTGACTTGGCCTTTTCTGGTATACGATTTCGGCAAAACCTTACTCGCGAAAATAGATGCAACTGTCATAAAATCACTAAAATCGTGGCTTGGACTAGCGCACTCTGCCGATCCCTCTGCTTTATTTAGGGATCAGAATAATTTTGGGATGAAATTAAAGAAACCATCGGAGCTCTATAAATACCTTAGAGTTACCAAAGCCCACATCTTAGGTAAATCCCAAGATGAAACAGTCAGGGCACTCCCGAAAGATAATAACGCGTCCGAGCTTGAATCTAGACTTATATTCCATAAACGATTTATGATAGGAGCCCAGTCGAACAAAGTGGGGTTGGGAGTACGAGAGCCAAAAAGGGACCAGGATATACTTAGGTCCTTTCTGAAGCAAGACGAAAATGATAAATATCGAGTGCACGCGATGAATTTGGAAATCCAAAACGAATGGTTGACAATGGGAGAGTTCTGCATACCGATGGCTTTAAAGTGGCGCACCTTGATCTATGAGTGGTCGCCGGCCCTGTTAAAATTCTATCTTAACGCCTTTCAGATGACCCTTCCAGACCAGAGTAATCTGGTAAGGTGGGGGAAGGCCACAGAAAAACAATGTTATACGTGTGGTGAGGCAATAGGGACGGCTAGGCACATATTAGTAGGATGTAGGGTGCTTCTCGATAGAGGCCAATACTCACGCCGCCACGATAAGGTGCTTTTCATCATACGCGAAGCAATGAGTCTGGCAGTAGCTAGAGCCCAAAAAGGATTGACTACTAACAGACGTCATATCAACTTTGTGTCTGAAGGTTCATCCATAAAATCCAGGAACAAACCTTATTCAATCTTAGATACTGCCCCAGATTGGACTCTCCTAATCGACACGTATGAAAAGCACTATAAAATTCCGGAGGATGTTGGGGTTTCGTCATCTAGACCGGACATATTTCTATACTCGAAAACGACTAAATATGTGGTCCTTGTGGAACTTACTGTACCGTGGGAAACAAATATACCGAAGGACCACACACTTAAGAAAAATAAATACTACGATCTCACAAACGAATTAATCAAAAATGGTTACGTGGTTAATTTGTATGCAGTAGAAGTGGGAGCGAGAGGTATACCAGCTAAATCTCTCTATAACCTACTTAAAGATCTAGGCCTATCGAGAGCTACAATAAGCTCATTACTAGGACGAATGTCTAAAGCGGCACTAGTAGGTTCGTATCAAATTTGGTTAGGCAGGGAGGGGAACTTGGGTAGTGAAGGTGAGTGTTGATGTACATCAACAAAAGGGGCCCCTTCTAAACCTACACTTGGGTCGCAAGTCCCAGGCACTGTCCCGAGTTCCCAACTCAGCAACGCGATGGACCCGGCACCCGCACGGAGAATCCATGGATTGCTAAGAATATCGTCTCATAATACATAATATGTATATACACACACACATATCATCAGTTTCTTCGTTCCGAAGGCATCAAATACTTTACTATGTTCCCTCTAGACTAAACAAATATATGTCATTGCCCTACATGTATTATTTTATTGTATTTCTACTAACGATTGTGCCACTTATCTAGAGCGGCTGGTCATTACTTATCTAAATAACTAACGTAAATATACCTTCATACATAGGTACAGTCAGCATCGGATTGATCTTGATCAACAAAGTGCTCAAAATGACAGAATAGAATAGAGTAACACTTTATTTGTACACCATTTACATAACATTTTAAGACCGAAATATAATTTATACACTTCTAAAAAAAAGAAAAAAGATGCAAGCAATTTTCGACCTTATGACATGGTGTGACATAACATGGTATGAGTTTTTTTTTCTTATATTCGTAATCAGCGTCATCCATCAATTAAGGCGAAAAGACACGTAATTAAGAAAATGTCTTTAAGGTCGAAAATTGCTTGCAGTCGCTGTTTTAGTCTCTTTGTGATCCTGTATTCCTCCTAATAGGCAATATCTTCCAGGCAACCTTTGGATGCACTAGAATTATGTAAATGTAAGAACAGGTGGTAGTTGGTGTGACTGGAATAATACATGCGCAATATTACGCAATGATCTTAATACCTTGGTTTTTCCCCACTTTCTGTTAACGGATTGTTCTGATATTTGGTACTCAGATTTAAAAAAAAATTATTTACTTTTAATACCGTAATATTAAGATCATTTTGAGACTTTGTAGTCAAGATATTTCTGACGCTGAGTGTACTAAGAAAATATTTCACTCTCCTACTTACTTCAAGCCAGCCTTACAAGTACACTTGAAAGTGTAAGGTCAATAAATTCTTATTTAATTCTGAACGAGAGAAATTAACTACATTTCTCTCGTACACTCCAAAATATTATGCTAAAATATGTCTTATGACCTATGAAATAAGGATGTGTACAAACAAATTATTTATGATTGCTCTACTCACGTCAGTTCACGTGCATTTAATGATACTCGACGTTGTGGAGTTAGGATTTGAATTTTTTAGCCATCTGGCTACCGTTTAAGCGTCGTAGCTAGAGGGCAGAAGCTCGTATTTTGTTCATTATTCAGCCACTGCACAACAATTTGAACAAAATTTGATTGCAACAAAAAAAATATCATGTTTCGAGTATACCAAGTCCACCTGTTTTTGAAATAAGAATGTGCCAGCGGTCATAGTTACACTGTCATTTTTTTAATGACTTATGGAATCAAGTTGTTCGGCCTATAAGTAAATTATAGTTAATTAGACTACTGAATTATTAACTATAAAGTTATATTATCTATGCTATAGTTGGTAAAAAATTGTGTCTATCCAGTAGTGTGTTTTATATTGCCTAAGGCTAATAACCTTACTTTATCATTCGGACTCAGCTAGCCATTGAAATCAACTCCAATACATACCTACATTTAAAATTCGATCACTCCTTTCGCTTTCGTTATTGCTTCGGAGAAACGTAGCATAATTATTGTATCATTTTAATTAAAATCAGTGTATGGCGCCCACTAAGACCATTTGAGTCAAGTCAACCTCAAGCAAGGTACACCTGCTGAATAAGAGGTTCTGTCGCAGATTGCTGCTCGTGGTCAGATGGTGCTTCCCTAAATGGAGATTTTTTGTAGGAGGTAGGACACGACGGTATTTCGGTACAATTGAGCAGTCCGACTGGAGAAGTACCTCCACCCTACAAAATACCGCGGTCATAATAACCTCGTATTGTATTCCCGACGGTGGGAAGACTAAAGGTTTTTTCCGGGTTATATTCTACAGTGACGGCAAAGAAATTCTCTGTACTAACAGTGTCGGCAGCACGAGTGTGACTCCCCTGTTGTTACACACATCCGTAGGCCACGGTAATCACTTTCCATCAGGTTGACCGTGTGCCTGTCTGTAACCGAATTGGTATTAAAAAAAATTGAGAAATTTCAAGATTTATTATCAATTTAAAAGCTCTAATTAAGTAGGTACAATTTTTTGTAACTACCGTAGAAAGTTCCATTCTGACAGCTTTACTATTAATGAATTAAATAATAATAACAATTTTATAATAAATAACATATAAAAAATTATAACAGTGAATTTTGTGACATAAAGTATTAGGTATCTCACTATAAACAAACTCGATAGTTCTCAATCCATCTCGGAAACGACAAACAAATTACTTTGACTTTGTAATAAAAGTTCAACTTTATGCTAAGCTCCCACCATAAAGTAATAACAATGTATTTTAAAGTTGACGTTATGGCCAGTTTTATGGACGTTGTCATAATCATAGACAATAATAACGACACCTCTTTAAATTATGATCTTAGTCTATGGTGATGTATAGTGTTGCCAATAATGTGTCAGGCAGATATTATTTCTAGTTATTTCTTGCCTTTTGTACACAATGTTACCATATTTAAATAGATAATATAGATAACCAGGCGTCTGTATTTGAAAAGGGTATAATTTCGAAATATTGTTAGTACTTAAGTTAACATAGTGTATTTCATATTCATTTTACATCCTACATTTCAGTCTCCACTTTGTTCGTTTACAGTTTCGTGTTTGTTATAATAGTCGATATCATAATAGTCAAGAGTGTATATGCTTCTGTAGTAAGCACCCTTATTAAATTAAATAGATTAACCTACGAATAATGTATCCTATTATTCGTAGAGATTAACTCTTACTAAATTTCAAAGTCTACTCAAAATTATCCCTTTGCAAAAAAAGCTATTGCAACATTCAAGAATATTTAAACGACGTTTGCTCTGCTGTCTTACTCAAAATAAATTTTTTTAAAATTTTACTTTGCCAGCGATTCTTGCCGGCAATTTCTCAAGACGGGGCGCGTCACCATCTTCATATGGTGACCACTGTTGCAAGCTTTCCCCACCCTTCTACTTTAACTTACTTAAATGAAGAAAAAATAAAATGCAGCACATAGATCATTTAAATTCCGATCTAATACATTTTATTTTTATTTTCCTGCCATACAAGTTTTATTTATTTATTTTTTGGTATGTTACATGTGAATATCAAACTAGTAATTAATTTCGGATCACAATGTCTAGGTTCCTGAATAAGAATTTTATGAGTACAGTCTTAAGGTTCAGTTTCGCATTCTGTCCGCATACGTTTACGCGTGCAACTTCGCATCTAATTAGTATCGAACCTATACCTTTCCTAGGCGGTGATAACTTGTTTAAACTTTTATAAATACACCTGATGTGGTGCGTATCAGATCGTTGATGGATGTTATGGAAAAATGTGTGGAGAATTTACAGCTCAGCGATGCCGACGCAGCTTCGTCCGATATCTTGCGGTAATCAGACTGGACTGGCGTATTAAATCAGATATGTCGACAGATTATACACATTAAGTATCCGTTGTATAGTTTGCCAACAGCCTAGATAGGCAGGCAGCTTTAGCCTTTTTCAACGGACATATTATAGTAGGAATTTTTATATGGGAACAGATGGTAGATTACGTCTATGCGGTATTAAGCATAATATGACGTGGAATATGAACAACCTTTAGATAGATAATTCCAGTTATCAACAGTTACGCGCTATATATACACACGCTCACGCTTACGCTCCGGGGTAGACAGAGACAGCAGCCTGCCATTTTCCTCTATCCTTATATACTTCACAAGCTTCCTCAAAAGTAATTGATTAATAAAAAATTGGCGAAGTATCTTTACCGATTGGAAGTAAAAAAATATTGTAACTGGAGTCCGGTTATAAAGAGGAGAGAGGGCAGAATTGTTGTACTAATTAAAAAATTGTTACACTAATAGTGCATAAAATATTGAAAACTTTATATTGAAACGATAAAAGAAATCGTTTTTTCTGTAGGTGACCTATAAAAAAAGCATAAAAATATTGATCAAAGAACACGGATTTGATACAACCAGCACTAACTGCATCAGATTCTTTATAGGTAACGATATCTAATAAAAGCAATATCATAAAATTCGCATTTACCTGTGTAAACTCTCTGTGTTTACAGGGTTGGCAGCATAAGTGTGACCCCCTGGTGTTGTACACGTCCATAGGCCTAGGCTTGCCTCCCACCTCAGTGGTATAAAAAAATCCTGTAACGTTGATTGCTAATGCTACTATAATCGGCTTATTACGTTTTAAGGAGTTACACATGAATAAAACATCATCCTCTACATAACTGGAATATTCAAATGTTTTAAAGTATCCTATAGTCCATTTGAAGTGAAAACTTCTTTAGCGGCGTTGGATGCGGCGGCGCGTCTGGATCACTTGACCTTTGACCCGTAACCGACGACTTTATAGGACGACATGATGTCATACAACATTCCCAGCTACAGAGTGTTTATTTTGCTAGGTACGCTAAGAAGCTTCGTAGCTTAGCGGCAAGCGCTTCGACTGTAAGTCCTTATGGTTCTGACACTTTTTGTGATTATTTTTTCTTTTTGTAATTTATTACTTTTGTGATTATTTTTTCTTTTTGTAATTTATTACTTTTGTGATTATTTTTTTCTTTTTGTAATTCATTAATTTCTTCTGATAGGAAATTGGCAGAAAAATAGTGCTAGGTTCTATGATTGGCGCTATATTATAGGTATGGTTTGGTATGGTATGTTCTTTTCATCTTTTTCTCTGTATATAACGAACAAAGAAAGAAAGAAAAAGGTTTCACTTCTGCCGACATTCCCGGAGTGCAACCCGTCTTTTTTAATTCAGATAGTAAATTGACAACTGCAAATGTTAAATTGTGAAATAATGATACCAGCTTTTAGTGCTTAGTGACGTACTCGAAACTATCGACAATGTTTGTGGACTAGATACATACAAGTGGTTTGGCTTTATTATATTTGAACAAAAAATTGAAAAGGTTTTTAGTTTCGTACACTATCCATACAAGCTAACTATAAAATAACCTACAAAAACCTGTACTAAATTTAATGTATCGACAATAAACTAATGTGCCACCATGCTGGTGGCACATGACTATTTTTTAATTGCAATAAACCAGCAACACAGGTAATGTAATTTTACTATCTGAAATATAAAACAGACTATAGGTTTGTTTCTCGTAAGCAGGAATAGTGTTATAGGGACCCCTTGTTACTTTTTCTTCTTATCGTTGTGAAATTCGCTCTAAATATAACTTGAAAGTATTTAATTAGTGAAATCCGATCTAAGAACTTGGTACCACAGGATATACCACTGTTTTAAATGCTAACGGTATCTTTTTACAAAGTCTATCAATTATTATCATTCTACATTATAATATTTTATATTTGATTATATTTAAACAACATTCAACTAAGGTCAGGTGGGGTAAGAGGGACACCGGGGGAAGAGGGACTAGAGACCATAACTAGTAAACCGAAGGGTTTATGACTATGAACTTTCCGTTGATAAAACATTTTAGGCGAAATAGTTTGAACGGTTTTCAATAGATGTCGCTACGTGACTCAGAAGCCACAAAAAATGAAGACACGTTTGTCAGTTGTGAATTCGACTAGCACAAAGTTAGCGCCTTTTTGTGCGAACCAATAGTTTGGTGAAAAAAGAGTGGTGGAAATATTTTGAATTTAATGATAGATGGAGAAAACTGTAAGTATCGTTTTTTATTAATCATTTTAGTTTAAAAACAACTAATAAAATGAGTTTATTTCGCTTGAAAATCCTAACCTCTAAAGACAATAGCTGGGGTAAGAGGCTCACTATTCACGGTGAAAGAGGAACATATGTTTCTCTTCCCCCATGTCAGGGATAACAAACATTTTGAATAATTAATAAATATAGGTAGATAAAATGAAAATAATTAATTGACTGTTATGTACCTACTACATTTTAAAATTATAACTACTTAAACTAGAAATTTCCCGCGACTTCGTCCGCGTGTAACTTAACTTTCGCGTAAATTGCCGTTATATCGTATAATTTATAGCCTGTGTTAACCGGGGATAATGCAGCATTCTGTGTTAAAGATTTTTTTAAATCGATCTTGTAGATTTTGAGTTAAATCATAACAAACAATTAAAAAATCGAATCTTTTCTTTTTATTATATCAGTTTTGATAAATAAAGTTTCATGCGTTTTGTATATTACATATTGTGTCCCTTTCTTTTTAATTGTAAGATTTTGTTACATTATAGCTTCTGACTGTTACAGGAATGATATGACATAATATGATAAAACATGCCGCGAAAATATATAAGAAAATCTGATAGAAGCAGATATGATAGTGATAAATTAAGTGAGGCTGTCAATGCAGTAAAAAATGGAAGAATATCTGCATACGCCGCATCAAAACTTTATAATATACCAAGAACAACAATTGTTAACCGTGTATACGACCGCAAAGGTTCAAAATCCAAAACTTTAGGCAGGTGTACTGCATTGCCCACAAATGTGGAAGAAACGCTTGCGGAAAATCTCCACGTAATGGAAAAATCGGGGTTTGGGTTAACGCGCAAGGAAGTGATTCAATTGGTAGGCGAATACGTGGCTGAAAATAAAATTAAAACTCCATTTAAAGATGGGATCCCTGGCGAGGACTGGTTTATTGCTTTTAAAAACAGACACGGCCTTTCTGTTAAAAGACCCCAGGCCGTTGAACACGCGCGTAAAACTGCATGCAGACCTGCCGTGATCTACGGTTACTTTGATTTATTGGAGAAAACCATTAATGACCTGGGCTTACGTGATAAACCTTCACATATTTGGAATCTCGACGAAACCAGCTTCAGTAAGGACCCGAGTAAATCAAATGTTGTTGGTCGTCGAGGCTATACGTCTACAAGAACCATCGCCTCTCCAGGGAAAACGAATACAACTGTGCTTTTAGCATGCAATGCCGCTGGTGACAAAGCTCCGCCGCTAATCATATACACAGGAAAAAATATCTGGAACGAATGGGTTTCTAAAGATGGGTATCCTGGAACCGTTTATGCTGCGACTGAAAAAGGTTGGATGGAGGCGACAGTATTCGAAAACTTTTTCGAAAAAGTTTTTTTGCCAACCGTTGAAAATAAACGTCCTATTCTCTTGCTTTATGATGGTCATTCTACTCATGTGGGAATGAATATTATACAAAAGGCACGAGAAAACAACATAACGATTTTAAAAATCCCACCTCATACGAGTCATCTACTGCAGCCTCTGGATCTAGCGGTAAATAAATCGTTCAAAGACAAATGGGACGTAGCGTTGGTCAAATGGCAAAGATTGAATGTCGGTAAGGTTTTACCCAAAAAAGAGTTTTCGACGATTCTTGGCCAAGTGTGGACTCAGATAGATTCCCAAGTATGTCAAGCAGGCTTCCGTAAAGCAGGGATATACCCAATAAATAAAAATGTCATAGCTGAAGAGAAGTTTGATCCAGTTCAGTTAGCAGAATGGAGGAATGCGAAACAACTAGAAAAATCACAAAATCAGCTTGTTAAACAAATATCCCCCAAAAAGTTGAGTGAAATCGCACTGACTGTTGTAAATAAAATATATATAATACAGCAGGAAGTTCCTCAGTGTAATTCAATAGAAGCGTCACCCAAGTACGTTTTGCACAGCGAAGAAAAAACTGTTCCATTACTAAATATTGAGAATGTTCGACAGGGTCCTAAAGTCCAAATTCTTGACAATCAGCGTGTATATACCAATATCACATTTGAAGAGTTACTTCTTAAAATGATTAAACCTGGAAAACCATCTTTGAAAACCAAAAAAACAAAAATAGCGACAGGCGCAGAGGTCATCACTCATGATCATGTGTACGAAAGATATCAAAAAATGGAAGAAGAAAAAAAAGAAAAGTTGAAAAAGCAAGAAGAAAAAAAAGCAAGTAAAGAAAAAAAGAATCTAACGGAAAAAAGAGCTAGCACAAATAATAAGACAGGAGCAGAAAAAAAGAACGGGGATGAAAGGTGTGAGAACGAGGGTAATTATAAGCAGACTGATATACAGGTTTCTGGAGTGGATATGTCATTACCAGGTCCATCAGGTGTTAACAAAAAGAGGAAAATGAAAAGTGAGTCAATAAAGAGTAAAACCATAAATTCTATAAAAAAAATAGTTCGACGAAATAAAAAACTCAGAAAAATGTCATCATCCTCATCTACCAGCATATCTGATTGCATGAGCGTGTACGAGGATTCTGATATTATAGACGTGACCGATGAAGAATATGATATAACAAGAGATTTATTGAATTATGAACCCTATAATGAACAAGAGGATAAAATCTATAGCATAGATAAGAAAAGCAATGTGGTGAAGAAAGTTGGTGAGAATTTGGACAAGCAATGCAAGGAGACAGTGAATTTTACTGAGGAATCAGATGAAACTAATATGATAGTAGAGGAATTTAATGGCGAAGGGGATGGACTGTCAGAAGTGGAAAAAGAAGAGTATTGTGTATTTAATGACCAAGCAGTTACTGAGGGGAACAAGGTAATACATGAAGTCAGTGGAATATCGAATGAGAGAAACGATGTGGTGGAAAAAAAATGTGATAGTTCAGATGAGAGATATCAGGTGGCAAAGGAAGTTGGTGAGAGATCGCATCAAAGGATCAACAATACAATGCCTAAAGAAGGTAATGACAAATGGGATGTGAAGAAAAATATAGAAGAGAAAGAGAATTATAAAATAAATGACAATGTCTTGATTCGATACTTTATCAGGAAAAGGTGGGTGTATTATGTAGGTTACATAGAAAACATACTTTCTGGAAGCGATACTAGTTATGATATAAACTTTTACAAAACTTACAAAAAGCCACTGAAATTCAAACTCGCTAAACAAGTAGATCGTGATACTGTTTTAGAATACTCTATAGTCAAGAAAGTTCGCCTGTGTCAAAATCCTAAAAATTCCAAAGAATTTCTTTTGGATGAAGAAGATCATTTATATTTTTCATAAATATTTACGCTGTACGGCGATTTAATTGCTTCAACAATAATTTCACATATTTTAGAATACTTTTGGTATTATTTTAATAGTTTTGGTATTTTTTTTAAAATAATTTTGGTGTTTTTTAGAAGAATTAAAAGACTGATTCGTAATATTGATCTCGTTAGATGGTGCCATTGTTATTTTTAAAGAGTAACTAATAAGGGAAAACAAGTTAGGGACAGACTGTTTATTATTACTGTTTGTATGATTAAATAAATATAGAAATATAACTGGTCGACTTCTTTTTAGTTTGCCACCCCTGATCGAACATGTATGTCCCTCTTACCCCGAATTGATTTATTTTTCTTTTTCATTCCAAATGATACCTTATTTCATTGAAGGTAAGATCTAATATTGACCGAAGCAGTTCTACCTACAAATGATCGAACATTTAACAACGAATATTTTAATTCAAACTCCAATCTTAAGAAATACAATGATTGTCCCTCTTACCCCATGTGAGGGGAAAGAGGAACGTTTACTTAATCTTAACATTTACGACAATATCATCGTATTGAACTGATAATAGCATAATGACATTTAGCCCACGGGAAGCTAATACAAAAAGGCAAGTTTTGTGTGTTTCAAAGATCTTAAAAGACTTTAGTTGTTCTTCCTAGCAGTCAAATTTTTTAACTGAAAATAAAGTATGGTCCTCTTACCCCACCTGACCTTACCAGTCTTTGATTCTTTATAACACTATAAATCTATTAATAAACTGCTACCGAAATAAAATGAAGCGCATGAATTATATTACCTACCATAGCTTTTTAAATATCTAGTTTTGCCCCTAACAAACTGCATAAAGGAGACTAGAAATTATCCTTCAATGTGTGTGATGTAGGTATTCGTGCAGTTCAGAAGAGTACTGTCAACGAGAGAACAATGTCTGATGCGTACTGCTTGCATAACCGGGTACTATAACATGTCTGCTTTTCTTCAGTTAACGATGCAATGAATCTTAATGAAATGTATTTTTATGTGTGCTTATATTATACTAGCTTTTACCCGCGGCTCCGCCCGCGTGGATGTCGGTTATCGCAACCAAATAGAGCCTATGTCCTTTCTTAAAGTCTAATCAATCCCTGTACCAAATTTCATCAAGATCGGTTCGGTCGGAGACAGACAGACAGAGTTACTTTCGCATTTATAATATTAGTATGGATTACATAGATACATGAAATGGTGACCCTCTTTCCTGAGACTTTGCCTTCAGCTTAGCATCAGGCGAGGTGAAGTCAAATTGACGTGTCCTACATTAAAAAAAAACATTAGACATTATTATAAAATAAAATACAATAAAAAAATCGAACTCTGGTTTTGCGAGGGAGTCGGAATAATAAATAACAAAATTATAGCCACTATCAACTGAGATCATATAAAAGTTCTAACGGTAGATACCTTCATAAATGTCAGTAGGTATTTGAAAGTTATGGTGGACTTGGAATCTTGTGGTGCAAAATTAGCGTGAAGCGAAAAAAATGCGGCACAAAAAATGGTGTGAATCGGGAATAAATATTTTAACTCAAGTTAATCATCTTTCGTTTGTAGAAAAGTCATCGAAACTTGATTTTACTTACAACTTAAGACGACCGCGGCAGCTGTTGGAAACTGTCTCCGTACAAATTATATTATTACCTTAACATGATCAGCATTGTAGTCTATTACAGAGAAAATAACCTTAAAACATTCCTAAAAGGTTTATTTTTGAACAACCACAATCATTACGACGACTTTCAAAAACGAACATTAGATTTTTCTAACTTATAATTTGCACTGTGTTGCGAATTATAGTACTACTTTTTGCCTATTCACACTGCTAATTAAGTAATTAATGTACATGGGCATTAAAAAGCCTAGGCCATTATTAGGGTTATTAAAGATCAAGTAATTATCACGAATAGTGTAATAATAACTGGTCGATAACATCAGTAATCATGAAAAGATAGGTGGTTCATTCAAAGCTAATCCACCTTTACGGCAAAATGAGGAAGCATGTATTCGAAGAAAATAGCACTAAATACTTTTGCAATGATTACGATAGTACATACTGGTAAAATAAAAGCGGTATATCCCATGCGGGGTTGATTGACCAATGAGCTTATTCTCTGCAGAGTTTTGTTCTCTGAGCTTATTCTCTGCAGAGTTGTTTGTACACTGTGCTTATTCTCTGCAGAGTTAATTATGCACTGAGCTTATCCTCTGCAGAGATTGTTGTCTGCACACGGGCCTACTATAATTAATTTTCTTCTTAAAATAAGCACTTTGATGTTACCATAAAATAGAACTTTCGAATGGAATAGAGATAGAGCCACCTATCACAAAGATCGGTATCCCAGAGTTCTTACCCTAATAGCTATAACAGATTTGCACAACTTAGAAAGTCCCTAATAGCTATAACAGATTTGCACAACTTAGAAAGTGATTGATAAGATTTTTTTCACTTCTCATGCTCTTAAAATGTTACTTTACTCCCTGCATATCGGGACTAAAGTTCCTTATTAATCTCTAGGGACTAAAGTAATTTTTTTTTAAATTACTTTGATAACTCCTAAACAGCCAATCACGGTGTTTGTGAATGGGAGGATTATCACCTTTTTAGTGATTGTGTAGGTATAGAAATAACCTCAAAATGACATTTGAAAAAATCAAATATCCCATTTAATTTCGTGAACCACGAATAATGATATTAATTTAATTAATTATTATGTAAGTATTAAGGATAAGTCCATTTTATTATCCATTTCCAATTAGTTTTAAATTATTTTTCAAGTTGGAATCTGTTGGCTAAATATTATATATGCAAGCATATAAACCGTACGTCACTTAACAACAAAAAAAACCGCGGGACAAATTTCTTTGCAATTTGAATTTTGAATAGATTATTCGTAATAAGCTTGCGTTGTAATCACCAATTACTTACACCAATTAATTGTGCAACTTAGAAACTTTGTTATTATAAATAAATAAAAATAAATAAATATTCCACAACATTTCACACAACGCTATCTAGATGAATGGTAAGCATAGCTTTACTACCTTGTATTATGGAATCTAGAATACGGATAAACATACTTAGATATTTTTTTTGTAAATGCATACATATTATACATAGAAACACCAAGACCAATGCAAATACCCATATCCATGCATACAAATATTTGCACTGAGCGGGGATCGAACCCGCGCCTCCTGCGTAGCGACCGCGTTCACTACCGCCACGCCACGGAGGCTTTACCCCCTTATCGGTATGATGAAATTAATATATTCAGGTTGAAAAAGATATTTGCATATTTCTTATTTTTTTTTTTAAATATTATAATTTTGTATAAAATGTCGCTTTTTTTCCTCGCATTCAAAGTGAAAAGTAGAGTGTTTAACGTGGGACTAAACAACCATAATGACACTCGAACTATAAGCCACCCTCGCTTCGCTCGGGTGGCTAAAACATCTCGTGTCATTATGGCTTGTTTTAGTCCCTTGTTGAACAATCTACTATTTATAATGATTATAACTAATTTGATTTTCCTTTACAGATTCGTTTCAAAAGACTATAACCGCCGCCTCATCATGTCGCAGAGGGATTTTTCAGAGGTATGGTAATTACTTACTTATTGTATATCTCATAGTTATATCATATTTTCAATCGCTACATTTAAGAATAAATATTTTATTTATTCGTAAAATAAAATGACAACCTATTACCCAACATAATCTGCCTAGATTCTGTGGTTTTATATTTACTTCATGCTACGTAGAGTACCTACGTAAGAACTTGTAGTAACTTATACGTAGACATGTTTTTAGTCTCTGTACAACTATTAGCACATAACAGAACCTATTGAAACCTATACCAGGAATAATAAGTAGCCCATATATATGTATGAAGATTTTTATAAACTTCAACATTTATGATATACTGGCTTGTGCCCGCAACTCCGCCCGAGTGGCTTTCGGTTTTGGCGGTTTCCTGACCATCTTCGGTTCTGCTCAACCGGCTGCGCTCAAACATACACCTACCTAAGATTTTAAGCCTGAGCAAGACCTTTACGAAGCTAATACTCTTTAATCAAGATTCTTTTTATACTCTTTCGTCAATAATAATAGGAAAAGACACTCGCAGGGCATAACCTTTTTAATCCCATTTCGTCACTGGTTGATTGTTGGTTGCCATCCAACGTTGCTCGTCGGACTCGTAGCGGTGAGCTTGCGCCGACGACGTGTGAACGTGTACATTGGTGCGTGACTTGCTGTATCCGATGTGTGGTGCAAAGTGTAGGCGACGGCGATGTTTTGAAATTTTTAAATTAGTTATGGTGTGAATACTGGTTTGACGCATACCGTCCCATTCGCATTCGATCCCATTCGCAAAATGGTTACACTCATATAAAAGTGTCATTAACGCCGCGGGAGCGAGCGAAGTGAGATCGTGGACACCGCGCGCCCCGACACTGATAGATATAGGTTAGAAGGGTCTCTGCAGGATCTCCGCCAGTCTCCAGATCTCCTTAAAGTCGAAAAAAGTATAAAATAGCGAGAGCTACAATAACCTCAGTATCTTGGACGAATGTCGTTCGCATCAAATTTGGTTAGGCAGGGAGGGGGAACTTGGGTAGTGAAGGTGAGTGTTGATGAAAATCAACAAATGGGGCCCCTTCTAAACCTACACCTGGGTCGCAAGTCTCAAGCACTGTCCCGAGTTTCCAACTCAGCAACGCGATGGACCCGGCACCCGCACGGAGAATCCATGGATTGCTAAGAATATCGGTGTTATATATAGAAACACACGTAAATGTAGAACCTCTTTGTAGCGTAAATCGACGGAAATCAAGCTTTATAAAGCTTCATAGTATATTGTACCACTCACAATCTTATCGCTTGAAGTCTAGCAATGACGATGTGGGTTACACATAAGGTACCGATACAAATTAATGTAATTCAAATGCTGTTAAGGTGTAGATGTGACGGATAACGTGGGCGTGGCCTCGTCATAAATGCGCCGGCGCACATCGTATGTAATATATTTTTATTATTTACAAATTAGGTAATAAACACGTTATGTGTATGAGAACTTACATTTTCGAGGTCTTCTTACCATTGTTGGATAAGAATGTGTAAGAATAGAGTCTTCATTTTCGCAAAACTACTTTCATGTTAATTGCATAGCCGGTAAACAATGGCTTGAAATACGTCATAAGTATTTTTAGTAGCCATCACTAGTACTGTAGTGAGCGTAAATGTACTTATAATTTTGTTTTGCTTATTTTCTGTTTGTTTAACATTTGAACAACGCAGTCTTTGCCAGGGAATCAAGAATTGTCAATAATTTTAATTCTGATTGCCACGGAGATTTATGTATTTATATTATTAGGGGTTAAAGTATGAAATTGCCGATTTGTACTGACTAATTGAAATTCGTTTTTTTTTTTAATTTAACGTATTTATTTAATCAAAATAATTACCATTATTATCTATACATTGCTGCCATCTAGTAGGAAGGTCATTTATGCTTTTGCGATAGAACTCTGGTGATCTAGATTCGACAAACTTTGTGAAAGCATTTTGTACTGCCTCCTGAGAAGAAAACTTTTTATCACATAGAAAATTGTCCAAATCACGAAAAAAATGGTAGTCTGTTGGAGCAAGGTCTGGCGAATACGGAGGGTGACGGATAGTTTCTAATTACAGTTCCTGTAGAGTTAAAACGGTTTCTCGTGCTGTATGAGGTCTCGCGTTATCATGGAGCAATAATGGTGAAGATCGATTCATGAGTCGGGGCTGTTTCACTGCTAGTTTTGCTATCATTGTTCGGAGTTCGGCACAGTAGACATCAGCCGTTATTGCTTGACCAGATCGTAGAAAGCTATAGTGAATAACACCATGCTGAGACCACCAAACAGTTACCATTACCTTTTTATTGGTAAGCTTTGCTTTAGGACACTGTTGTTGCGTTTCACCTGGGGTCAGCCATTGCATTTTTCGCTTACGGTTATCGTAAAGAATCCACTTTTCATCACATGTCACAATTCGATCCAATATTCCTTCATTTCTGTATCGATTCAACAAGGCAACACAAGTTTCAACACGCATTTCTTTCTGCAGATCAGTCAAATCATGAGGTACCCATTTTTCACATTTTTTTATTTTATTGATTTGACGCAAATGAGTCAATATTGTTGGTAAGGTAACGTTAAACCATGCAAGTAATTCCTGGGTAGTTTGGCTCGGATCGGCTTCCACCATGTCTTTCAATTCATTGTTATTCACCTGTGTGAACGGCCTTCCTCGTGGTTCGTTCTTCAAATCAAAGTTTCCATCACGAAAGCGTTTAAACCAAAATCGCACGGTGCGTTCATTAGCAGTCCCCTCTCCAAACGCAACATTGATATTGCGAGCTGTTTCTGCCGCGTTAGTTCCGCGTCGGAACTCGTATTTAAAAATCACTCGAATTTTCGAAGTATCCATCTTTCTTGTCTAAGCTGAATAAAAAAAACAACTGAAAGTCGATAATCGAATGTTGCACATTTTTAAATGAAGAACTAGGTACATAGGTACCATGTGGAAAAAGTTTCACTCAAAAATCTCAAACCATGAAGGTTCTATGTCAATTCGAAGTACCTATTACAATGAAACGGCAATTTCATACTTTAACCCCTATTATTTATTTAACTTTATGCACAACAGTAGGTACAATGGCGGACTTAATGTCGTAGGCATTCTCTACCAGTCAACCTAAGGGTGGTGCAGAACTATAACGAGCTAGAAACAAAAGAATATACATATTAGACAGAATTTTTCTGATGGCCCGCCGCGCCGGCTCGTTATCCACTAAGCTACCGATGGACAATACAAGGGTCACCACTCTTTCTCTTCTTATGGAAGAGATGGAGTATCATACCAGGACCCCGATTTGGTTAATGGTCAACCAGTGTCATGCCTACCACAGACACTGCGTGAAATGCCATTTAATTTCAGACTTTTGTAAACAACTGGCAGAATCGGGGTCCTAGTATGACACTACACAGCGTCGGTAGCTTAGTGGTTAAGGAGTCGGCCTCACGATCGAGAGGTCTCGGGTTCGAATCCTGGCCATTACACTACCAACGTGAACCCACTCCTAGCACAAGCAATTTAGCTTAGTTGGAGGGGTTAGAGGGAATATTAGTAATTTTCGATAATATCGGTTGCTAATATTCTTTATAAAAAACAAAAAACAAAAACAAAACTTTGACCTAGTATGACTTTACTGTTATGCTCGGTTCACGTTATTCCAACGCTGGAATGCTACTGGAATAATGTGAACCATCACTAGAATGTGCCCAGAGAGTGATTTCAGTCCAATGAATTGTTTAAGCGCGTTTAAAACATTTTAATAATGGGAACACTACAATTCAGTCCAGCACTGGACTGAATTGATTCACTGGAGTACTGGGCTGGAATATGAATATAATGTGTGAACCAGGTATTCAAGTCTAAAACTGAATGGCATTTTTTGCAGTGTCAGTGGTTGACCACTAGCGGACTCGGAGTCCAAGCGGTTAGCGATATTGCTGTTCTCCATTCGACAATAACCAATTCTTTCGTTTTAACTCTCGCAATGTAATCGATGTTTATCTCTCTTACCTCGAATCAATGCGATGTTATCTAGCCGAAGACAGAGAGTACACCAGACGCATGTCTTTGTATGCAACTTATAGCAACTGGGAAGGAACACGCAAAGCCTGTGTTTCTTGTTGGAATGAATTTGAATTTCAGTGTTGCGCCATCTTGTTTTTAGAATTCCTCCAAAAATTGAACTTATAGGACCGTTTGTGGTTCTGTTCGTCTGTCTGTAAAGATCTTTTTTTTTGTTACTCATTGATATTAATTGAGGGGGTGGGTAGGGTACGTCCTCAGTCGACCTAGCCTATTCATGATGGTAAAAGTTATGGTGCAACACATTTGACGTTTTATTTTCTTAGGAGGTAAAATCAGGGATGAAAGTTTGTATTTAGAAATTCGTTCCTTTTTAAGTGGAATCCTTTCTTAGTGGATGCTAACAACATGGAAGCATCTACTGACAAAACTTCAGGTTAATAGGAACAGCGGTTCAGGCTATGCGATGATGAATTATACTATGGGAGAAAGTAATTTTTTATGTAATAGATATGACTTCGTCCAATTTTGAAATCACGATACCTCTGAAATGGTGATCCGTACAAAAGTAAAGTTGCGACAAATTTTGTTGGCAATCACTTGATCTACAACTTTGTCCTACTAACTTTTGCGATAACACTTTCTGTTTACGAGAAGAATGCGAGAATGCAAGAAATTTGAGCTTTAATCTCTGTACTATTATTTCCAACTATGTATCTCTATATTTGTTCGTGTGTGAATATAAATAAATAAATTAAAATAATGCACAGGTCCAATTGATGGGGACTTTTGATATTTCTTCCATTATGGTTTGTTTTACCTACCCATTTTATTTCGTCTATTTTGAGTAATTATAAGCTAGCCGGGTTAGTGGGAAATACAAGTAATTTCAGTTATTAATATTGTTTAAATTAAAAAGAAGCCAAGCTACACGGGCTTCAGAATATTAAATTTAATAACAACATCATGTTTTAATATCTACGATACGATAAAACAAACACTCATTATATTCAATAAAATGCTTAAATAAATAAATCTATACTGTGTATAATGATAGTGTTGGTGTTACTATTTTATTTTATCATGTACGCAATGGTGACCGTTAATACCGCTTTTGTGAGGCCTCTTTTATAGTTACTATCGTAAATGGAGTTTTATTACATGATAATCGCTGTCTTATTTGTACAAGGGAATTTTATAAGAAAACGCGTAAGCGCGCATGCACAGTCGACAAAATCGATAGTAGCCCACCTTTACATACAACTTTATATGTAAAGGTTGGATACTATCGATTTTGTTGACTGTGCACAGCACTGCAACTGTGTCGCGACCGCACCGCTGCCGCACCGCATGCACAGTTTCCAATTTTGTCGAGTGTTCATCATTCGCCAAGCTATCAGCACAGCAACACGGTGCGGCGGAAAGACAATGTTGGAAGAAATTATTTAAAACACTTATCCGCTCTCATAAATTGTAACTTGTAACTTATAATAATAAAATGTTGGTTTCTTCTTCATCGGAACGCCGATCTCGGTTGCAATCAAAGCTTCCACTTTTAAGCCCGAAATCCGTTCTCTTACTCCTCTGACATCCCCCCTCCTCCCTTTATATTTGGTTTCTTTTGACTTTTACGATACAGATTGCCGTTTGCCCCCACAATTACGAGAGGAAAGCCTGCCCTAGAGCTTTGCTCAACACTCAACAGGTGCAGATGAAATAAGCTCGGACCCTCTTAACTGAGACTTTGCCATAAGTTTACTATCAGATGAGGGGAAGTCATAATATCATATTGACGTGTCTTAGTTCCTAATAATCTTACAACCTAGATGAATATTATGACTTTACCTTATAACTAAATTCAATGCCATCAATTAGGCGACACTTAACCGAAACGAACTAAGTACATGGCAACAATAAGCAGTCTTAATATGCTTAAAAGGTCCACTCCTTCTTTGGCTAAGATACTGTCCGGTGAACAGCCACATTGCCTCCCACTTATAAACAATACAATGTCAGCAAGCCCTTGCCATTCTTGCCTTATTTGAATTCACGATTGACCGTTTGGTAACAAAGTACATTATATAAACAGCTTCCGGCAATAGGCACGTTTTTGTGTAAATGAAACCTGTTTATGCTTTGCATATCCTGGTTTTCTGGAAGATCAAGAATATGTCTATACATTTATCTCTTTAAAACCGGTAAAGTGCGAGTATGACCGCGAAGAATTCAACAACAAGTTAACTGCCTCAAAGGTATTAAAGACAGCATAATCAGTGGCAGAACGATAGTGTAGGTTATGTAAGAAAACAAATCTTGTATACCGCTATTTTAACTTTATTGTCTGGATGGTGACTCTGAATTAACTCAATCTAAAACTCAACCTATGCTTTCGAAGATACAGCTGATTTTGCTATAAAAAGAAGATATGTAATTTAATTGTTAAGTTATTTTGATCAGAGAATTACCTATTCAGCAAGAGATGGAATTACATGGAACACTCAATAGAGTTCTTAATTAAAATTATTGTTCATATGCACGTGCGTGTCATCATTGCAAAAGCTCCATCTGAAAACTCATTGTCATGTCATTGGCTTGTAATGTGCATTAATGCCACAATGACTACCTATATGGCTTGTGCAATAATTATTTTTAATGCTTTCTTTCCATTCTTATTATATCTTTTGCAGTACTTGGTACGTGTCTTAACAAAGGTGTTTTGAAATAAAATCACTTTTCAATGGATTCTACCGCGTTTTATTTGTTATTATTTATTTTTAGACCGATGTTTCGCCTACTTTTCAGCAGCCATGTTCGCGGTTTGACTAAGAGTGGTAGTTCTCATATAGTTTGAAGCGCAAGTTATCTTCAAGTACCCGAATCATAATGAATTGTTGGTGTTACTATTTACGCACACTGAGCTCACTGTGTCGTTAAGTCTTGCTGTATTTTGCTGTTTACTAGGTTTGATTAAGTGGATGACTGGGTCTCAGGTTGCTGGTACGCTCCAACCATCTTCTCTATTAAAAAGGGTGTTTTTTAATTTCAATAGCCTCGCGGATCATTCCTGGTATATATATCTATGCTCTTTGGCGAGTATCTTTGGGTTATTAAACCTTAAATAATTGATAAACCACAGATACTCTATATATATTTATCTACTCTGATACTATAATACAAAGATTATAAAATTGAAATCAAAACTCTTATGACAAACATTACGCACAGGCCAAAAAAAAAGGTTTTATTACGATACAGGTCTTGTATGGACACCTATATCATAAAATAACTTTTTAATCATAACGATACACCTATACAACCTCCATCTGGACCAAACCTCAACTTTAAAAAAGAATCCGCCGATTCGGGAAAAAAAAAGAAACACGCATGCGCAATCGACGTTTGCGCCTTGGCGCGAACAATTTTTTTTTTGTTCTATACATAAATTAAACAAAGTTTGGTTTGGTTTATAAAATAAATTAGTTTATGTATGACACTGTACATAACTTGGTCTTATAACACTCGACTACGGCTCGTTTTTTTAAAACACACTCGTGTTATAAGAACCCTCATTATGCAACAGTATCATAAACTATTATTATATTTCAATGCCTAAATTTATTCTTCCCCATGAAAAAAAACATTACTGATGCTGATGGTTACAAATTTAAATTCAAATTCAAATCAATTTATTGTGAAAATGGATTACAGATATGATTTAGTGATAAGATATAAAGTATCTCCATTCTCCACCTCTTGGCATACAATATCATTTTAGTTTATGTGTAATATACTTATTTGACTAACTAAAATTTCAGAATTGCTTTATATATTAGGGGTTAAAGTATGAAATTGCCGATTTGTACTGACAAATTGAAATTCGTTTTTTTTTTAATTTAACGTATTTATTTAATCAAAATAATTACCATTATTATCTATACATTGCTGCCATCTAGTAGGAAGGTCATTTATGCCTTTGCGATAGAACTCTGGTGATCTAGATTCGACAAACTGTGTGAAAGCATTTTGTACTGCCTCCTGAGAAGAAAACTTTTTATCACATAGAAAATTGTCCAAATCACGAAAAAAATGGTAGTCTGTTGGAGCAAGGTCTGGCGAATACGGAGGGTGACGGATAGTTTCTAATTGCAGTTCCTGTAGAGTTAAAACGGTTTCTCGTGCTGTATGAGGTCTCGCGTTATCATGGAGCAATAATGGTGAAGATCGATTCATGAGTCGGGGCTGTTTCACTGCTAGTTTTGCTATTATTGTTCGGAGTTCGGCACAGTAGACATCTGCCGTTATTGCTTGACCAGATCGTAGAAAGCTATAATGAATAACACCATGCTGAGACCACCAAACAGTTACCATTACCTTTTTATTGGTAAGCTTTGCTTTAGGACACTGTTGTGGCGTTTCACCTGGGGTCAGCCATTGCATTTTTCGCTTACGGTTATCGTAAAGAATCCACTTTTCATCACATGTCACAATTCGATCCAATATTCCTTCATTTCTGTATCGATTCAACAAGGCAACACAAGTTTCAACACGCATTTCTTTCTGCAGATCAGTCAAATCATGAGGTACCCATTTTTCACCTTTTTTTATTTTATTGATTTGACGCAAATGAGTCAATATTGTTGGTAAGGTAACGTTAAACCATGCAGCTAATTCCTGGGTAGTTTGGCTCGGATCGGCTTCCACCATGTCTTTCAATTCATTGTTATTCACCTGTGTGGACGGCCTTCCTCGTGGTTCGTTCTTCAAATCAAAGTTTCCATCACGAAAGCGTTTAAACCAAAATCGCACGGTGCGTTCATTAGCAGTCCCCTCTCCAAACGCAACATTGATATTGCGAGCTGTTTCTGCCGCGTTAGTTCCGCGTCGGAACTCGTATTCAAAAATCACTCGAATTTTCGAAGTATCCATCTTTCTTGTCTAAGCTGAATAAAAAAAACAACTGAAAGTCGATAATCGAATGTTGCACATTTTTAAATGAAGAACTACATAGGTACCATGTGGAAAAAGTTTCACTCAAAAATCTCAAACCATGAAGGTTCTATGTCAATTCGAAGTACCTATTACAATGAAACGGCAATTTCATACTTTAACCCCTATTATATTGAACAAATTACATGTCAACATTGATTATAATTATCATTCAGGTCATTGGAACATACATAATACAACACAATCAAACACACTTAAACGAGAAATCTAGTCCAAAATTTCCCAAATATATTACCTACCCATCCCAATACGTTCCAACAACTGACTCACAAGGGTGGCAGTATTTCTTATAATTGGCGTCTTCTTTCGCGCTCAATGACAGTAAGTGGCGATGAAACCACCACTTAAAAGGCCACCGGTCGTATTAGTGAGTTATTTCCTGCAATGCTAATCTTAATGGCATCCGTTCCACTATATCCGCGAACATCGGGATTACAGCTATACTTTATTGTATAGTCTTTAGATAAACGATTAGTTAACCTAAATATGCGCTTCAAGTATACAAAGATGAAGGAGTAGTCAGATGTTAGGTCGAAGTACGATGACTTTTTAGATGTATTTATTTAAAAAAGCTTTTGGCATTGAATATATAATGGTACGTACTGACCAAAGGGTCAATTTTATTTCTAAAAGCCAGCGGGGGTTATGTTCAATTCGAAGTGTTGGAACATTGTTAACTTTTCAATGAATTATAGATTAGAATCGAGATATTTTCATTCGTAACTTTCGATGCTTGATACGAAAAGGTCACATCTGGCATATTTTGAAAAATAATTTTTTTCATGTTAATGTAATCCAGGTGCTAACCATGCACCTATTATGTGGGTTCAATAATGGTATTAATTATATTTTTTACGACATGAAGTGTGCAGGAATAATTTCAATATGGTCACATCCCTAGATTGAATTCTAGGCGATTTGCCTTTTCGAAAATTTAACGTAAGTCGTTAACACTGGAGAAATACCACAGAATTTACAAATATTTATGACAAAACATTACAATACTTAACTTTAAACGAAGCCCCAGGAAGAAGTTTTTTAAAGAAAATCTGTAATTTTTGTTAGCTGTTGCTTGCGGCACTTCACGCTTTTTCTTCTGTTTAGCTGACTCTCTATCCACAGTTTTCTCGTGAAATAATGTGGACCCCTCTTGCACCCCTTTCACCTATATAATATACCCGTAATTTATAAGATTTCAGCCAATGTATGGGCATCTACCGGATGTGTTGACAGTTATGATTACTGCTCTGCTCCCTTAGATAGTAACGTGTCAAGCCAAATCTTTTTCAAAAATTGTGTGGCTTTTTATTGGTAAAAGAATTTTTCGAATCGGTCCAGTAGTTTTGGAGCCTATTCAATACAAAAACAACACCCAAACGAACAGACAAACAAACTCGAATCTTTCTGACCTATGACATTAAGTACAGATTTGAGTATTATTTTTAATTTGGATACCTTAAATAAAATATTCACAAAATGTATATAAAGCTTATCTTAAAATTTTATGTACTCAATACTGTCAATTTCGAAAACGGCACATCACATAAATATACATTATCTAAATATATATATAATATAAGATATCACAACTAAAATTAACATTTAACGAATCAAATTTTCGATAGCTAATTTAACCCAAATAATAACTCAAAAAGAAATTTTATAAATCTTACATTACTTAAGAAAATAAGTAGTCATTTTCGTTTCCTGAACATTTTGCGACATGTGACCTTTTTGAAATGGCATATTCAACTACAACTAAACTAGAGTAAAACAAAAAATACTTTAGAAATTTAATGGCCCATTTGACATACTTTAGTGACTGATTTTTTCTGTGCCAAATGTCGCGTCTGGTTGTCGCCATTGTAGATGATTCTCGATTACGACTTTAGCGACTCTTACAACATTAAGGTGAATTGTTTCGTCTCTTGAGCACCATTAAGGAACAAACACACATACCAACACTATTAGACACAGCTTCGCGAACTGCATGTTCGAGTAAAAAGAAAAGAGAATACTCCTGAAAAATGATAGATCTTGGCTTGCATCCATTGGGTGGCTGTTAACTATTCTGATAGCCCGTGGTGATAACGCTACCTGTGGGCCCCGTTAACAGGGCCCCGTCGGCGTCGGCGCTCGAGATTACATAGTTTATAAAATGGAATTCTAGTTGTACAATAAGCTATTAAATTGAAATACATTTTGTAGATGTGTAGAACAAAAGTATTAAAAAGTCTTTAATTTACCCACATAGAAATGGAGTCATTATTTAATTATTTTTTTCAAATGATTTCATAGTTTAATGTACACTTATAGTTTAAACTTAGATACTTAAATCCACAATAAATATCACACGAAGAGGCTTCGGTTGCACTTTAACTACTTTATAAATAATTTTATGTCACTGAATAGATAGCCTTATTTAGAAGGCTTTATTTAAAACTTGTTCTGAGTGAATTTATATTCATTAGTTTTAGCATTAGACACTCATATTACGGAAAATTTAACGTGAAAATTGTCGATGAAACCAAATATCTAATTCGCGTAGTTTTGAAAATTCGCACATTTATTCCCAAGAAACCCAGATGAATATACTAAAAGTGCACAACACGAATTATTTGGTCTGATTTAATCTTCTCGTGCTTAACTGTACGCATAGCAATTGCTTGAGATTTCATTCTTAAATTCCGTGAATGTCGTGGTTGAAAAGAAAAACTGTAATCTATGTGTGTACACTTCCCAACGACTGTCTGACTGTACGAAATTAGATTCACTTCATTTTGCGTTTCTTATCAAAAAATCAGGGCGACACGGGCGAAACCGTGAGCTTAACCAGTCTAGTCAATACCTGTTTATTTTTAATCAATAAACATTAACAATAAATTAAAAACTTTCTATAAGAAGTGATTTCTTTAAAAGGTTCCCATTAAACTTGCTATTTTTTCTATAGGCCAAGCTTGATTGTTTATCTGCTACAAAAAACGTGCAGCAACGGCGGGCAATTATATTTTTTCTTTAGTTTTAAACGATGCTAATTAAAGCGTGTTGTGTACTTTTAATTGACTTGTAGACTTAATTGAATAATGAATGTGGAATGCTTAAAGTATCTACCGTTGAATGGAAGGATGGGGTTCGCATTTTTCATGGCATATTTGATTGTCTTGAGAGAGGAAATCCGCTAACACGTGTCTTTGATATGCCGAGGTCATCCGGAAATGTAGATTTCGAATAAAAATAACTCTATCGAAATCAATCTAATTTATGGCCTCATACAAAAAAATATATACTTAGTGTCTTTTTGTAGTAGTGTTAAAATAACAGCAACGAATGTATTACAAACGCTTTGCTTACAGCAATAGGAAAACGATTTTTCAAAAGTTCTCTGAATCGTTTGGAAGGTTTTTCAATGGTTATTTAGAATTACGGGTAATTAGACGGCATTAGCGACCGGAAAAACCAAAATAGTGGAAATATAAACAAAATTTGAAAAATATTTAAGTACCTTTGAATATTACATAAATAATAATACTTACAACGTAATTTATTGCAAAATAAAGATCGTTTGTACATTTCTTAGTGTTTACCCACTTCTAAAGGCAACTGTACTAGGTAATACATCCCTAATCAAGTCAGCCGAGAAAAGCACTGCTCTATCAAACCTGCACTTATTTGCTTAAAATACAATGTAGCTAAACAAACAATATAACACAACAGGCGGGCCACCCGCTCCAGTTTACCTTATTAGACCTAACCCTTACTTTTATTGCAAATATAAAACTATTATAGGTACTCTAAAATTGGCATTAACACCCCGCAATTAAGTACAAATTACGTCATGAAGGTATTTGGTTTTAATAAAACAGTATTTGCCTGGCTATCCGTCGTTTATGGCTGGCAAGATTGTTGCAGATGGGTACATTGTAACGTTAATGACTCATAAAGTCTGCGTTTTAATATATATGTGCACTGAATTACAACCTTTTTTTTTAAATAACTTCACCCTTAAGAATTTAAACGTGTAGAATGTAGTTTAATACTGGTATATTTTAATGGTTAGAATGAAAGTAGGTACGACAAAAATCGACTGACTTTGATTTTTTTAGGTAGAGCAATTCCATCGTGATAATGTTATGTGAGTAGGTATCACTTACCTCTATAACTAGCTGGACTGGCTATTTCATAGAAAATCACAGCTTAAGTACTTTTTGTGTCGATTTTAAGCGCAACCGTGAATGTACTGATAACTAATTAGTTAGCAAATGGACGTTGTTTGTTGTTTTGAATTATGCATTTACCATAAAGAATGTCTAAAATGGCCATATTGTTAATTTGATACATAAGACCCATCATTTATATTAAATTATCGATACTAACACAATTGTTGTCCATCATTAGTATTAGTTCCAAGTACACTCTCTACTGCGTGCCGCAACTATCAGCGCCAATATGGCGATTTTCAATTGGATAAAATATATGGGAACTGATCACCAGTCCAGCGAGTACTATTACAGGTCAGTGGTAGGTATCTAGATAGGTACTTTAAGCATCATGTGTCGTGAACGTCACAGGCATAGTGAAACGAAACGGAAGAGCAATAATGGTAAAATACTATAATTATGTTGCACTTTAATAAGTACTTAAGTTTCTTACAAACTTAGTTACAAATTAAGTTTATAAAGCACGTAAAAATTACATAAAACGGGGATAAACCTGATATGAAGTGGGCCACAAACTAATTACGTATGTACATGTAAAAATTCTCAAACAAAAGGTACTTATATTTTGCTAACTTATATTGTTTTATTATTTTCACACAGTGGTGGTCAGAGGTTGACAACACGTAACTTCCATATGTGAATTTTGCAATAGACGGAAAACTCTATGCTAGCTTGTTGTGAAACTTTAACTGTTTATGTTTCTTGTTTTATTAGCGAGTTTATTACAGATAAATGACATAGAAGGGTATAAAGGCGGCCGGCTAAGCGAATAATAAATCTGTGAAGAACTCCATAATTACGTATAGTTAACTATTGTTATGATATAACTCGGCGTACACGATCTTTTCTTAAGTTTCGAGAAACTAGTTAAGTATCTCATTAATTAATTTATATTACAAGCGGAATTTGTTTTAAAATGTATACTGTGTGATTGTGTGGTAGTGATATTTTAATGGGCAAATTCGCGTAGTTCTGTTTAAAATTATTTAATAGATACATTTTATGTTTTAGAAGGTTATACAATACTAACATAAATATAGATCTCACGGTTAGGTTTTTGACCAGTCGCTTCTGAATAGAGCAGATCATGATCTCAATTCTATTTGACACCATAATACAGACAATCGTTCTGAATTGCGGACCGGAATTCAGAACAGCCACTCTAGACAAGTGGCAATTCGCTAGCAGGCGTTTGAAGGAATAGAATGACGAATGTATGGGATTTGACGTAAATGACAGTCGTTAACGCATGTCAAATACGTCAAATCCTATACCATCGTCATTCTATTCCATCAAACGCCTGACCCTTTAGACAAGTGGCGAGCTATTCCAATTCGAATAATGCTTTCGCGAGAGCAGTGATTGCTTACGATTTGGTAAGGATTGCAATGGATTAGAAAGACCCTTTCGTGTGAAGGACAAGTCTAGATTCGAAATTGTCCATGGTCTAGGGCAAAAATCGAGATAATATCGAATTGAATTTCGATCATGAAATTAGTTTTCTAAATATTTTCATATCTCGAGATATTCTTTGAATTACAATTTAAATACACGATTCAAAACTAGTGAATAATCGGGTGTCACTCTGTGTTTTCAGACTAATGAAGTTTGTGTTATGGTTTATGAACATTATAAAGTTAAATATTTACAATTTATTGGTGTCATTATCTACTCGTCCATATTTATTTTAGGTCGACGCAATACGTTGAAAACCAAATAAAGAATACGTCACAAAACGATTTCTTTATTGATGATTTTGCTGTATCGAAGTAAAATCGATAAAAAAAGGAAAATAACAATGTTTTTAAAATTAAGTATCAATTTTAATTATTTGATTGACTGAAAAAAATGCATGATATTTCATTTTATTATAGTGGAATATCCCGAAAGGCAATAAAACATTATAAAAAAAAAGATCGGGTATAAACTTTCGATTATTTTTACATAATGATGTGGATTTTGCATTATCAATTTTAAAAATTAATAAATAAAGTAGATAATGAAAACGTATTTTTACAGTAATGAATCTATTTTAAAGCATTTTTAATGAGTCGATTAATTGAGAAATTTATGTATGATATCGATTTACAAATATTTTATTTCGTAAATTGCAACATCGTCATGTTTTAGAAAATAATCATATATTAATCTGTCAGACTTACTGTCTGTGACATTTGTGTATCGTCTAATTTCCTTCACAATTGTTCACAAGTTTTTGGAACTACAGTGTACTTACCTAGCTTTAAGTATAAGTTGGTTAAATAAATAAATAAAATAAAATAAAATAAAATAAAATAAATAAAAATTTAAGGTGCATTGGTATAACCTTTACCGTCTCATACATCGACAGCGGCAACATGTAGGCGTTTATGTGACATTATATTTAAGGTATAGTCTCAGTCTAAAAGAAATGTAGTTAGTAATATCAGTTGGTAAGTAATGACTTGTTCTGTAGTCTGTGTCTCTACCATGAGTTTACACGGTCAATTCACGCTAGCGTCGCCGTAAATCATTTGTATGAAATTTTGTACAGCGCCCCTGGCGGTCACGGAAAGAATTAAACTTTGTACCATGAGTACTATAGATTTCGCTAGTTATAAAACGCGTAGAAATCTATTCGATTGTTCGTAGCGTTTTTCAGCTTTCGCCTACAAAACGGCACCATGAGTCACTAATTTGACAGACGCTAGCGAGGCTTTCTATTGCGATTGTTTATTCGTAACTCACTAGCATTTTGAAGTGTGAAAACGTTTGTTGATATCATAATTGTGTTTATTTTTCGGTGTTGAATTGGATAATAATGTCTGGAAGAGCTTATTTAGCATGGAATATGTTAGTGGTTGCTGAATATGAAGACCAAAGACGTGAACAATGTCAATTTCAAAATAATATGCGAGTTCATTTTGGATACCAATTAGAAAATATAAGAGATAGGAAATTTACTAAACTATACAGACTCTCTAAAGTAGCTTTTGAAGATTTGTGCTCATTGTTAAGTGTAACGGGTTTAAAGTCAGAGTAGTCAGAGTTACATTACAAACAAAGGTGAGTTGGTGTGGTTGATAGCTGAATATAAAAGGCATTGATGATGATCGCACTTCTCAGTACCTCCCCAATATTCAAATAGATTGTGGTTATCTACTTGCAGGTTTTGTGTTCTTTGTTATTTTTTGCCAATATATAAAACTTGATTTAGAGATTCAAAACTCCCGCTAACGAACGGTTCAATGACACAAATAAACTCAACTGACTCTGGCAGTCTGTGACAAGTGTGTGTGACACAGGGATATTCACAGTGAGTTTTAGCATCACTTTAGAACTATACTTTGAGCATTTGATTCTTTCTCTTTCTTCGAGTAATGATAGAAAGAAATAAAACATACGAGTGAAGTTAGCTAGTTAGCTACAAAGTGCCAACATAAGAATGTCAAGGACGCTGTTGGACGATGCTTCCAATCGAGCTCACGCTAGCGTCTCCGTGAGACCTCTTAAAACTCATGGTACAAGCATTATCGAAATCTATCTGAACCACGTTATGACGCTAGCGAGCTTGACGCTAGCGCGTAAGTTTACGATGTAAACTCATGGTAGACACACTGAGGTAATGACGTATTTACTTTTTATTTTAGGTACAGGTATCAAGCGACAGTATGATATTATGTCCATATACGTTATCCAACCAGTCAGGATATACCTTTAATTGGTCATGGGCATGTATGCATCAGCGGTGGCAGATCAGTTTTGAGGATTGAAGCACACTCTCTCCAGTCTAAGTCTCCACACGTAAACCAGATGATAGATGCTGTAGCCCGCCAGTTCCACTTGAGGTAACACAATATTACGATTTAATTTTCTATTGGTCGTCTTTCACCTCTTTTCGGTTTATCTTATATGATTTTTATGGCAGCGAATGCTGTCTGACATCCCAACCGCAAGACAAAAGTTTACACTAGTGTCTCGACTATCAATCAGTAGCTTAGCTGTACTGGTTTAGAGGCGATGTTTACTTGACCCCAAAGGTCTTGATGGACTCCCATACACCCACACACTTCATATTGATGTTATAATAATATTCTAATATGACTAAAGCATATTGAACCACAACTTCACCTTTACTTATTATTATAGCTACCACAAACGGCTCATCTCTGTCACAATTGCGGGTGAAGGACTGACAGAGCAACATCAACATTCTACTGAACATGGATCCATATCAGTAGATGCACTTATAAAATCAGAGATCAGAATCAGACCACCAGATAGTTCCACCTTTGACAATATCTTGCTACCTAACTATTCAAGGACACTAATAACACAAAATCAATATTTTGTACCTGGCTGGCAAGTACCTAATCAGCTGTCTGTTCCAACTGTGTTGCGAGTAGATTTGTGCTGCATCTACAATTATTATATACCACCAAATTTTAAGATTTGCAGAAGACATATAAATAGAACACCAACTGGCACCTAATCTTATAGCAAGGTACTTACTCCAACAAGAATGTTCAGCACTGAACAAATTGAAGACTGCTTTTTCATTGCTGGAGGATTTTACTGCTAAATGCAATACCTATGCAAATGTCCTAACACTCAAAACTGTTTATTAATTAGAACAAGAATTGTTAGTCGCCTTTTAAGCAGTTAAATATATTATAGCCATTTAATCAAACAGCTATGAAAACGACTTTCATTTGCTCATAACGTGACCTAATTTCACCGAAATTAGGCACATAATAATACCTATTATCAAACTGTGGTTTTTTCATTGCTATTAATTCACGAGTGGGATAATGACATTTCTTTTTAATTTTATCGGATGTGTTGCATTATTCGTATAAAAAAAGTGATACAAAAAGATCATGTTAATAAATATATTAATATACCTACCTATTGCTTGTTCATTTCATGCAACTTCGTATTTGAATGGAACATTTCATCTTGTACATGTATAATAAACAAAACTTTTACTCAAATATAACTTTCGTTTTCTCTCTGTTTAAAACTAAGTAAATTTACCATATTGTTCACATAGTAAATAGTAGATTTTGGTACAAGTGTGTAAAGTTGGTGATTACCGCTTAGGTGATATTGAGACTTGAGCCGCGAGGCGAGGGTCTAAAGAGATTATTAGATAATTCATAATTTATTTATTACTATAATATGGTACAATATTCTCCTTAGAAAACTGGTTTAAGGGTAAAATTATATAGTACAGTGTTATTATCCAAGGAGTGCTGTGGCACTCGTACTAGGTGACCCTGTGTCATGAGTGCCGTCATTTTCCTTGCAGTCTGAAAGTAATATGTATTCATGCTTCAAAAAAATTTCATTAATGTTATGTGTGAGTAGGTACAATTTTTAAATATACTTAAAGTAGGTATGATTTACATTGAATGTGTGTTTTTTTTATTCTTCTGTTTTGTTCTTGTAGACGTTTTATTTTTTTATTTTTCGTCTTAATTTTGTCCTGCAACTTAGTGACTGTAGCACTCTCAGCGAAATTCTTTGAATGCTGAAAATGAAAAGGGATGATTAAAATTTCATATAAAATATTTCTAAATGAGTGTTTATTGAAAATCAAGAAAGAAAAAAATTAAGATTATTATCAACAAGGCAAGTGTGCGGGACTTCTCATAGTGCTCGAGTATGTAGGCAGTAAGATTTTATACACTGTGTATGTACACAGTGTATAAAATCTTTACATATTAATCAAGTTAAACATAATATCAGTATTAGCTACAACTACTGTGCCTATATGATATTTTTTATAATTATAAACTTACATGTGAAGAGGCAATAAGCACCTCAGAGGTGGTAGTAGCATCCGCTGTTGGTATTGCAATGGACTTGTTAGAACAGCTCGCCTGATCTGTTCCTTCTGTCTCCGATACTACGGGTAACTGATTTTCCATATGAGAGTGGAAAGCCTGGGTGGCTGTCCTTTTTCTGGCAAAACTATTCGGAGATGCTGGCACATTTTCTTTATCCTGTAAATAAACATAAAAATTAAATCAATATAATTTATAGATTATTCAAATGATCTTCCTGTCAAACATCTTAAACAGCTTTTTGTTTATAACAGTTAAGTGTACAATAATCAAACATGAAGACATTGTTAAATAAACTCACATCTTGTATAGTTCCTTCTTTAAATAATGTTGGAATTGCACCAGGAGCCAAAATTGTGTGGTGGCCTCTTCTGCATAATAAATTAAACTCAAAATGTGCTGAACAGAGCACATTGCTTGCATTAGGCTGCCAGTCCTTTTTATTAAGATTTTTAATCCAATGGTTTCTCAAATTTTCATTATTGGGGAACCTGTAAAAAGAGGTATAGTGAGTTAACATAAGTTTATTTTCTGCTTTACTGACAACGCTATACAAGTATACATAACCATAGTACCAAAATATCACTAAATCTAAAAATTCTACAATTTCTTTGCTCTGAGTTCGACCCTCATAACTGCCCTAGTACTTGAAATGTCAAACTACGTCTTTATGATAGTTTTTCAATAAAATCTTATGAATTTCACTTAGTAATCTAGTTTAAACCGATTTTTTTTCCTAAATAAACTAGTGTATCTTGTAATTTCATAGGTAATGAAAGCATGGATAACTCGTTCAACACAAAAAATAGGCAAACAGTAATAAAATGATATTTACTTACCGGTGGAAGGTAATGTCTGGAGTTTTGTTGTATGATGCGTTATCAGACTTCGGGGCACAACACTTCACCATTGTATTTCTGTTCGTTATGCAGCTTTTTATAACAAAATAAAATAACAAAACACTACAGCAAAACATCAGCACGCCATATTTAGCTTACGAAGCTACCTACATGACGCCGCCGCGGCACGATCTCCGATTTGTCTATGTGTGAGTGACTGTTGCCATGTAGGAAAAAAAGGGATGAAGATATGCAACATTAGATCAGAGTGAAAGTGACAACAATATTTTTTTACATGATTAATGTGTGCGTATAATTATGTTTAGTCTGCTACTCTTTAAACGTCTGTGATCGCTACAATTCGCCAATGTCAAATTCAGTAATATGACAGTTGACACACCGTTCCTGTTTTTTTTATGACGTGGTATCTAAGACCTTTAAGTTAAATATCTTAATAGAATTTATTTTTTGACACATTTTTGTCTCAAATAAAACATATGAATTTAAATAGTACTTAAACGAAAATTCAAAACATATGGGTATTTCATCCATACTAATATTATAAATGCGAAAGTAACTCTGTCTGTCTGTCTGTCTGTATGTTACGTTTTCACGCCTAAACCACTGAACCGATTTTGATGAAATTTGGTATAGTGGTAGATTAGACCTTGAGAAAGGACATAGGCTATGTTTGGTCGCGATAACCGACATCCACGCGGGCGGAGCCGCGGGCAACAGCTAGTTGAAAATATATTAATAAATTACTTTTATTTTGAGTGGTTATTAGATTTTTTATGTAAGTAACATAACATAACATAACATAAACTCACGCCTTTATCCCCGAAGGGTTAGGCAGAGGTGCTAGCACCCACATTTCGCCGGTTTGTGTTTTTAGGTCCCAATGTAATAGGTGGCGAAGCCTATTGCCATTAACTGGGCACTTATAAACCTGCGATAAATACACACATAACTTCGAAAAGCATCGAAAAGTCATTGGTGTGTGCCATGGAAAACCTGCGATCGAACCCGAGACCTCGTCTCAGCAGTCCATTACCCATACCACTAGGCTATAGCGGCTTTTATGTAAGTATGCAATATTAACCCTATTTTTCTTAATGAATTGCATTGAATATAATATTATTCATATCCATACTTACTTTTTTCTTTTTAAACAACTGCGGCGGCAGACAAGCATACGGTCCACCTGTTGGAAAGTGGTTACCGTGGCTCATGGACGTATGCAACTCACTCGTGCTGCCGACACAAACATAAAGAGTATCTGTGTCGTCAGTATAAAGACAAAACAGGAATAATAAGGTCTTAATAAGCCTTTGGTATTCCCACTGACCGTACAAAAAATCTCCAGTAAGTTCTGGCTACCCTACTCATTGCCGGGACCACAACACGATGTTGTTATGGCCGCGGTATTCTGTAGCGCGGATGGACTGCCCCAGTCGAACTGCTCAATTGGACGGGATTTTTATACATGCGAAAGTAACTCTGTCTGTCTATCTGTATGTTAAGCTTTCACTCCTAAACCGCTGAACCGATTTTTGATGAAATTTGGTACAGGCACAGAATAATTAATAGTACTAACGTACAGAAGGATCACTGCGTAAGAAGATTTTATTAATTCCAGGCTTGCTCCGACGCCATACGATGGAATTCAGGTCGCACAACATTAGGTACCTACCTATAATTTTATTCACCTACTACTTGCGTCTCTTTCTATCGCGTACCTCTTATCTCTTCTTACGCTGTTAGGGTTGTCTTCTTGTGAAGAACTGAATATTTGATTACCATTCCAGTTATGTACCTGTTACTATTTTTCTACTTATGTGAAAATGACAACTTTAAACATACCTACCTAGTATTAGATGAAAAAAGTATTTTTGAAGTTATACTTCTTTAGGCGCGTTATGAAAAAATGATGAGAGTGAAATTTTAAGATGCGCGCGCACCTGTGACACAAAATTAACAGTATGAAGTTAGGCGCGTTATGAAAAAATGATGAGAGTGAAATTTTAAGATGCGCGCGCACCTGTGACACAAAATTAACAGTATGAAGTTAGGCGCGTTATGAAAAAATGATGAGAGTGAAATTTTAAGATGCGCGCGCACCTGTGACACAAAATTAACAGTATGAAGCCGTCTGCTTAACCGCTCATTAAGTCAAAGAAGTATAACTTCTCACGCGCGTACATAAGTACACGCACCCATTTTTATTTTATTACAAAGTCCGCATATTTTAACATAAGACGATAAGCATACTACTACATTTAGTATTCTTTGCTACTACACCTTAGTGTATTTGCTAAATTGAACATACCATTTACGTGTTTAGTTACATGCCGTACGACGCAAACACGAAACGCCCAAAAATCATGTTGGTAAATTATTTTGATTTGCGCCAGCTAAATCGAATGTGACTCGCTGCGCTTTGAAAGCAGTATAATTGAATTTATGTTATCGTTAAGAACTCGGTTCTCGGATACTATAAGCTTTGTTGGAACTGTATTTGGTTTCAGTTGTTTGATTGTCCTGATTGCAGAATCTTCAAAATGGTGGGAGCAGACTTCGTAGCTTTTAGCTCTCAAATTTTCTTTGCTTAATAAGTCCTCTCGTCCTATTAAAATCAGCCACTCTCGGCGCCTAAAATAAAATAGACAAATGGTAGTCAGTACGGAGCAAACACACATGTGCTTAAGGTCATTGATTAGAGTGAAGCAAACGGGGCACTGAGGAGCATAGTCACCGTAGTAGTCGCTCGTCGCCGTCACAGAAACAGACCCCGTTGCAGTCGCCATAGTCCAGTCTCTATGCAATGAAATTTTTTTTAAGTGTTTGACAATTGCCACGCCGAGAAAGGTTAGGTGCGCCAAAAGTAGAAGAACTTCAAAAATCGTATCTCCTAAGCTAGTTAAAATCACTGGACATACATGGGGGGTGGCTCAAATACTCCTCAATATGGGGCGCCAAATTTTTTGGCCAGGAGAGCTGGCCACCCTGTATTATTGTCAAACTTAACCTTAGCTCTCGGTTTTTATACCCGTCAGCCTAGCCAAAGTGTGCTAAAGTATCTAATTATCATGTTCAGGTAAATAATATTAAATATTATGCTATTCATTTGTATACCTACCTATTAAATTTATTACTTCAGCTCTCGGACTATAAACAAAGAATACTAAATATTACCTATAAGCTATAAGGTAGCTTTCGAGTACGAAGGTTCATATATTATGTAGGTAAGAACTAATAAATGACGGCGTTATGAAGGGACAAACATAATAAATTTAAAAAATCGAATTGAGACCCTCCTCCTTTTTTGAAGTCGTTTAAAAGAAGGAACTTGGAACTGCAGAAATTACGTAGGGTAGGTATCGTCAGTGGTACCTACCTACCTATAGTCAGCGCGTGATGCCCGTCAAGGACACTCGAAACTAGAAAAATACTTCGAGGCGGGTGACGGCGGAGTACGTTGACCCCGATGGGTCCGATCCAATAACCCTCCCAATTCAAAAATCTTGCTGGCTAGGTACCTACCTACTTCGTGGTAAATAAGTAGTTTTTGTCTAGATACGCATTCTGAGCAGTAGTGTTAGGTTGGGTTATGGGTAGGATTTATTAATTTGGCAAACTTGCCTTTCAGCATCTTTGGAAAGCGAGAAAAAAGATAAATCCGGGATATTTTTATTCGAATTCAAACAGCCGAACGCACACAATATCGTCTGTCATATTTTCTTTTCTTGTCCATTCTCAGATCGGTACCTACTTTAAGTAGGCACGATCAAGAGAGAAAAATTAATGTGTTTATAAAATTCTAGCTGAGCGCGAGCATAGAAAATACCTCAAGCGTTCACACGAGCGCGCGCGTGACACTCGACTAATTTTAATCAGGTCGGCCGGTTACTTCGCTGTAGGTATATAACGGATGTACTGCGCGGAGTGAACCACGCCTGGTACAGGTGTAGATTTAAGCCTAGAAACGGACATAGGCTACCTTTTATCGTGAAAAAAGAGGTTTGAGGAGAGTTGGGCAAATAGAGGTGAAAGTTAGCTATGCAGTCTATCATTTTTGAAGATATCCTGATGAAATTTGGTACAAAGATAAATAAAAGTTTGGGAACGGACCGGACACAGACTGCTTTTTATCGTGAAGAAAGGGGTGGAAGGGAGGGAATAGGGAATAAACCTCTGTGTAAAATTATTCATTTTTGAGGATATCCTGATGAAGTTTGGTAGAAAGATAGATTAGAGCTTGGGAATAATCGTTATAGAGAGGCAAGTGTATATGCTTGTAGAGGTTGAATAGAAAATCGAGCAGAGTCGAGTACGGTGCAAGTAAAGGTGCGACTAGAGAGGCGAGTAGAGAAACAATAGAGTCCAATAGAGAGTTGAGTAGAGAGTTAAGTAGAGATGCCAATGGAGAGGCGAGTAGAGAGACGAGTATAGAGGAGAGTTTTATAGAAATATAGTAAAGAGGCGGGTAAAAATATCTAGTCGTGTGTGTGATACAGAGGTGAGTAGAAAGTTGAGAACAGAAGCGAGTTAATAATCGTGGACAGAATTGTGTAGAGAAGCGAGTAGAGTTTCAAGTACAGAGTCGAGTAGAGAGGAAAGTGGAGAGTTGAGTAGAGAGTCGAGTACAATGGGCGAGTTTAATGCTCAATAGCGTTGTCTTATAATATATTTAAAGGAAACCACCAGCATTTTCACTGCTGTTTTCCTCGTCTTCTTTTTTATGAATATTTTTGGATGGTTACAAGACCTTAAAGACATGTCTTCATTTATACATAATTATCTTCGTTTGTTTATGATGATGATCATGAGTTGATGATGTTGTCTAGACGATGATGCTGATGGTGACGATGATGATGACTATGAAGATGAAGTATGATTGCTGCCTCAGTAAAGTTATGGGGACTTTACTAAAAGCTCCCTAGGGAGATTTGAAACAAATACGAAATGTCATAATTCATTTTAATGTTCCACTTTCCTACACTTCTGTGAGTTGTCCAAGACGTTATGTCTAAGAAAGCCACCATTTTCGTACATAAAAACTTGAATTTACACCAATCTCGGAAAATAAAATAATACCGCAATGCGTCTTGTCTTGCGTTCCCGCCAAACTCTCATCCATTAATTTAATTTATTTTTTTGTAAATTTTGGGCTTGGTTACCTTTGAGCCACTTAGGTATTCATTTACATTTTTTTAAAGATTTTATTGGCAACTGGATATTCATTTACATTTACTTATAATGATGCCAGGATATATTAAACAAAAATAATCGTGTATTAACATAATCGATTTTAGGCATATTGGTTTTTCTGTGAAACTGTTCCTGTTTGAATAATAATATAATTAATACTTAACATATCACAGTCGTATTTTAAATCATATGAAATATTATTTTATTAACTCTGCACTAAATCAAACAAAAAAATATTAATATGTATATATTTAAGACGATACTCATTTATCGATACCAAATCTCCTAATAATTTTTGGAAATATAAATGTTATAGCAACACACCCAACTGTCATTCCATTGGTTTTGACACCATATATGGTGAATACTGAATTTTATAATATTATACGTAGAAAATGTAAAATGAATCCTTTATGAACGACTCTGGCGCACGTTTGGAGACTGAACCCGATCCTAATGTTGACCCTGGCCTAAATATTGTTACTAAACGCAGAATGGACTGGATTACATGTTTGAGTTATGGTACTGTCATATAATAATAATTTTGAAAAGTGGTACTATAATAATACTTGTTAATATGTAGTGCAACTAAAAGTATAGTTATAATTACAGTTACTATAAGTATAGTCTGGTTTTTATAATCAAGGATTATTTTACCCACAATGAACAACAACAAAATGTGGTATAGGCATTAAAAAATTGGCATGATATTTCACATTTATAGCCTTCCGTGTGTATGTATAATGTATTTATGGCGTAGGAAAAAACCATTAGAAATAGTTTTATTTCAATTTGTAACATTCGCATAAAATTTCGACAAATTCAGTAATATTGAAATGCATAACCATTGAGACTTCTTCATAAAAAAATGAGATTGTCATATAAAATCATGTAACTACAACTTTTAAAAGGAAAGTTATTTGTTGGTCAGGGTATAAATGTATGGTTGGTAGTAGCGCCAATTCAGGCAATATGAATATAAAGTAATATTAATTAAGTATGTTTTTACTTGCAGTTATCAAGAACACACCAAATATGTCGTTCATGCTGGCAAAGAGCTGATCGAACAACCTCAAAATAATGTGCAATTTATATATCTGTCATCTATATATTTCAAATGAGACTAATGACTATAGCGGAGAAGCTATAAATCCATACTGCTGCAGCTGTATTGTAAGCGAAGGACGGAGAGTTGCAGTGCGAAGTAATGACAATTATTTGGTTCTTAAACTGGGCAAGATATGAAGCCAATATTAATCCAGCAACGGTTTTAGTACCTACACATTCTGTTAATATATGAGGCAGATTATTAAAAAATTATAATTAAAATGAATGTTTCATTTACATTAATCCGCTAAATGTACTTGTTTTAATAAAAAGTGTTGTGTGAACCTGGATACAACTTTATTAGAAAAATATGTTTATTGTTAGTGTCAGGTACTAGTTTCATATCATACTTGGTCAAATAGTAGTTGTTATGTTCATGCTTAGCCATAATCTCTAACAAAATGCATAATGTCCTTTATATAATATTATAAACAGAAAACAGTAGTATATTTTTGATGCCACTTAGGTGAAAGACAAGCACACGGCCCACCTGATGGAAAGTGGTTACCGTGGCCTATGAACGGTGAACGTGTGCAACACCAGAGGCGTCACACTCGCACTGCCAGGAACTATACTATACACATTATTCGAGTTGTAATGGTTGTCGTTAATGATGATGAAAAAGCCTTTGTTGTTTTAGAGGATTTGTGAAGGTTTACAGCCTTCTAAGGAGATATGGAACCAACACAAAAATCATAATTCACTGTAATGTCACTAATATCCCACTTTCATACTCTTATGTGTAATCTAAAGAAATGCAGTCTAATAACTAACGAGAAATATTTTTTTGTGACACATTTGCCACACTTCGTCATTATGCGCAGCCCTTTTCAAACAAAGTGCATACATTTTATTAAAATAAGCAAGCATATGTTTATCAAACACTCGCCATTTTGTAAAAAATAAGCAATCCAATCAACTGCTAGGGCAATCGTGACGAATTTTTGGTAGCCATCGTATTACGGCTTGTCAAACGCCCTGTCTCTCCAAATGACCGGCAAGTCCTCTAATATTGTCTATGATACTGGTGAAAAAAGCCATTTTCAACCTATTCTATTCAATCATATGCCAAGAACCTAAGCTAGCCAAGGGATTCGCTCAGTCAATGGAATAGAATAGGATAAAATAAATCAATTTATAGGAGTAAAATATTATTATGTTCATGATTTGTGATTTGATTCAACAAATATAATTATGCGCAACCTGCAATAGCCTAATTTTATGCATTTTATAAAAAAATAAATAAAAATACACCGTCATTCATATCAGCTGATCAAAAATCCGCCATTTTGTAGCATTATCTCCGGCTTTTTATTAACGCTGGTGGAGCGTCCATTTTTGACGATTGTCAGTCGTATTCGTTCATGAAAGTAACATCTTGGCTAGGTATTAAATTGCTCCTCGCCGTTGGCTACCAAATTCGTCGTAAGCGTATGTCAGTTCCATACATTTCATAATCTATTCGTGTTTCGAATGGTTTCATCATGGCTAGCTTGTTGTAGATAATAATGTACTTCTCGGTCGTTGCAATCGAATGGACTGCTTGTAAATTCGGTTTGGCTTCCAATTTTAAGTTCTATCCGTTGAATCGTATTGCAAGTTGTAAATTCCATACATTTGTCATTCTATTCTATGCGTTTCTACTGACGATCGTGTCACTTGTCTAGAACCTCTGCTAGCGAATTGCCACTTGTCTAGAGTGGCTACTGTAGTCGCTCGGATGAAATTGCGGATCGCTCACAATAAGTTTCACATTTACCTCCTGCATGCATTTTTAAAAACTATGTTATTTTATATTTGGTTAGTAATAAGATTATTCATGTAAAATAGGTATTTTATATTATAAAGTTTTTAATCGCAATACCTATAGCAAGGACAAAACTCCACACATACCTCAGTGGTTTATGGTTTGCTATGATTGTTATCTCATTGTATAATATTGTTGAAAAAAAAATGGAAGTATTCAGAACCCAAGGAAATCCATACATTTGAATAAATCGACACACACATTATGATTCTAAATATTTACTAGTAGTTATTTAATATTAGACCGAAATTAGACAAAAAATATTTCAGCCAAAAATCATCAAGATCCGTTCATAAATAACGTAGATACGGACAAAAGCAAAATCTACCACCTTGTCGAAACAGAGAGTCTTGATTGCTCGGTCAATTATGCCGCTAGAGCCAAAAGGAATGTAATTATTGTCGCTTCCTCATCCATAAAGACTTTTGCATGAGTAGCGTAATAAGAGACTAACTGATCAATCTGAATTTTTAAGAAGAGAATTCTTATTATGAAATTCAGACAGAAGATCCATATGTGTGTGAAACACTAACTTAAAGGAAAAGCAAGGCCAGCCTTAGGAGTACTGACTTGCTAAGCTTGCTTTGCATTTCTAGTATTCTAAATATTTAGATTGGAAAAGTGAACAACCAACACTTGAGCTCACGACCGACCTCGTAAAGGGCTACATCCTAAGATCTATTCTGGCCACATGGACAGAACATGGACATCGTCTAGACTCTTGGGGTGATGTAGTTGAACACGTTGTCATTATCTTTACGCGTGTACAAGATTATCTCGTTCCAATTCCTTATAATTCGGACTTGACGATGTCCCCTTCGAGGCTTGGAAGGCAATGAGTGCCTGGGGTCTGGGCATCCTGATAAATCTTTATAACCACTTACTCCTCACCAGTAAGATCCCGAACCAATAGAGGCTGAGCAAGGGCAAGGGATCGGTGTGGGACTGTGGCAGTTACCGTGGTATAAAGATAATGTCTACACCGTGAAGCTCTCCGATAGAATAATCGACTGCCGGATCCGACAGGAGAATGCACTCTCAGTAAGGATTGTCGCGGGGAAATATAGAGCGAAGAACACGCCTTTGCATTGCCTATTCCTAAACATGCAGAAAGCCTCCTACTGTTCCACGCGCGGTGATCTGTTGGGCACTGCAGTCCAAGGGAAGCCGAGATCCGAGACATGTACCACGATTCCGGTTCCGTGATTCCGTGCTTCCCCAACACCGTCGGGGTACACCAAGGATCCGTACTTAGTCTTTACTTATTCAGCTTGGTATTGGATGTTTTGTCAAACAGTATCAGAAACTCACATGAGCAGCCTCCGACATTGTGAAAGTGTGGAAGGAGGCGATTGAGAACGGCGGTCCGAAGCTAAATGTGGCAAAGACTTGTCGTTAAACTCAACAGATCCCATACCTGTCTGCATAGGCAATGAATTGGTCGAGCGCACGGAGGCACTAAGTTAAGTACCTGGGATCTGTACTTCACGTGACTGGTGATATCGACCACGACGTCAAGGCATGTATTGCCGCCGCGTCGTCCAAGTGGCGGGAAATGAGTGGCGTCACATGCGATCCTAAAATGCCAGTTAGGTTGAAGGGACAGGTCTATAAAGGCAATCATTAGGCCTGTATTTTTTTACACTGTTGGAGCGACACAAGCTGGAGCTGTGTGTCACGTATATGAAAATGTCGCGGTGGACGCTATCTTTACGCGTGACTCTACGCGTAAATGTCGCGTGAGAAACTGTCGCATCCACGGCAGCCTTCATGTCCGTGACTTCGCAAATAAAATGCAAGACAGTCGCCTTCGCTGGTGTGACCCTGTCTTGCGGCAATAGCCCGAATACGTGGATAACAAATGCCTGGCAATAGCGCCCCTCACTGGGCCCAGGTAGAGGGGGTAGGCCCAAAATCCTGGCTTGACGTCGTGGAGGGTCTATTATGGACTCCCCAGATCGTGCGAAGTGGAGGTGGAGAGCCGGAAGGAGGACCCTGAGCTCCGAGGGCGTCTCGGCCTCGGATGCAATCATGAGAACGTCTTAATGTCGATGATGAGTTCCTCCTAATTATCTACTAAGTTTCCTCTCAACCTTTCGATTGTGGGACGGTCTAATTAATATTCCATTTCTTCACTTTTTGCATCATTTGTTTAAGCTAGGCCCACTATGATTTAATATGAAAACAGTGAACTCATTGAGGACTCGCAACCACCATTTCATTGTGTAGGTCTGGATTTTTTAGACTTTTTGCTTGCGATTGTTGGAGCGGGACAATGTGTCGTATATCAACACCTGACGAGGCGTTTACTGGAGCAGTCGCTGTTATTACTTATGTATAATGCGTTGGTGAAATGGCGAACAATATATTATACAAGCATTGTCACGCTGTGTTGTTTCATTATGTCAGGCCTGTCTTGCTTATAAAATGAAAAATGGACATGAAGATTTTATAATTGCCGGTACATATCTTGTAGAGAAGTCGGGAATTTCGTGCATCTTAATGCACATATACCAACCAAAAATCAATAAAACGACTGATCAATGACGTGAGCCCTTTGAGCCAACGTTTTCTGCGCTGTTAGAGTACATTATCATTTTTTTGCCGGCCAATATACCTAGTAGTTTGTTGTTCGTACAAGTAGGTACAAATAGAACATTGTACCTAAGTAATGTATTTGTAATTGTGAAATCCTTTTGAAGTCTTGTCCCCTGTGCATTCCTAAACAAATTGCTATAGAAGAGGAGTAAGTTAACGTGCCTAACTGACGTTAGTAGTAGACTGTTGCGGCTCAATATTTTTGCAGATAAATTCTAGAAAATCATAAAGTCCTAAACCCAGTTTAATTTCCACCGGCTAGTTCAGTATATCTGAAGATTTTCTTTTCTTTTCTTCTTCCTGTGTCAAAAGTGCTGGTATCCTTGGTGCGCCTCGGCTCCGACAAGCCATGGTGTCGGCGACGGACTTTCAACGCAATCCTACCTGTACACTGTGCTGTTTTGTGGAAGTACAACATAAATATGTATTAGTAGGTGTTTTCCGATGCCTTGTAAACCCAAGAAACTGTAAACTTTATCATTTTAAGATATGTGATAGGTAGAGTGCTAAGAAAGGGCTGTATAGGACCCATCAAGACCTGCTTGTCCCTAACCAATCTGCCCCTCTAGACAAGTGGCAATTCGCTAGCAGGCGTTTGATGGAATAGAATGACGAATGTATAGCATTTGACGTATATGACATGCGTTAACGACTGTCATTTACGTCAAATCCCATACATTCGTCATTCTATTCCACCAAACGCCGGTTAGCGCATTGACACTTGTCTAGAGGGGCTGAGCTGTAAGCTGATACATCTGCTGACTGAGGGACGAGGTCATGTTGTAGAGTTTCCTTTTGAGGTTAGAGGTCGGACGACAGTTTAAAGTGAACATTATCGTCACTTCTAAGGGAAGATGTTTCCCTATTTAATAAAGTTTCCTTATAAATTAAGTAGGAGGTAGAACACGACAGTATGTCCGTCCAATTGAGCAGTCCGACTGGGGAAGTACCTCCGCCCTACAGAATACCACGGCCATAATAACCTCGTGTTGTGTTCCCGGCGGTGAGTAGTTAGAGCTCACTGCAGAGTTTTTTCCTGCTGTGTCTTCTATACTGACGGCACAGTAACTCTTTGTGTTTACAGGGTTGGTAGTACGAGTGTGACTCCCCTGGTGTTGCCCACGTCCATATGCAACGACTTTCTATTAGGTGGACCGTGTGTTTGTCTGCCACTTAAGTGGTACAAAAAAAAATCTCTAATAGGGAATAACCTCTGTATAGCGGAGGCTTAAGAAACTAAACTGAACCTTTAGTAACAATATACATTAATGGATTGAACTCACTACACAGTGGTCATTCAAGACGGTGGTCTCATAATATATGTTTTGAAGAATTTGATTAGTTTTTAACCCCTAGTATTGTATATTTTGAGGAATTTATTTTAGTGAGTTTTATTAGTTTTAACCCCTAATGGTAAAATTACTTGTTAGGTTAAGATGAACCCAAACTAACCATCTTAGATGTACCCAAACTAATCAACTAACATTCTTACCTAAGTTAAGTGGTTAGGTTAATGGGTTCATCTCGGTTTTGGTGAACTTTAGTTAATTTCATTTAGCAAAGATTAACTGTTCACTCTCTAGTCGCTCAGTTCACAAGTCTTTTGCTTCAGGTACTAGGTACCAAACTCGAGAATAAATGTCTTAAAGGAGTGAGTAATCCACAGTGCCAAGCCTCGAACAATAACTATACCTTTACCAGTGATATTTCTATTTCTATATCCGCTCCCGCTTCCGTTCCCGCTTCCGCCGCCTTCCACACCCAGCTCACAGCGTTATCGCGTGAAACTTGTTATTACACTACGTCACGTCGCAACAGTCCCGTATTACAACCATAGCACGTTATACGTGTGCGTAATTCTATCGGCGACGTGAACTGGTGGCGCCCTCTGTAATTCTTCGTGGTAATATAATTATGCATCAGATTAGACGTAATACGAAAGAAACCTTAATAGCTTAGTAGTTTAAGAGACGGCTTTAAAATCGAGAGGTCCCAGGTTCTAAAAGAAATTTTAGCACTAGCAGCAGTGGTCTATATCTTAGACTTTGGAGCAAAATTCACACGCTACAAATTGGGCAATTGTAAATTGAAAATTACACATGGTCTTGTCAGCGTTTTATAATTCGATATTCGAAAGGGGAATTCTTGTTCGAAACTGCATGTATTGGTTTGTCTTCTTCAATGACGGCACAGAAACTCTCTGTATTTACAGGGTCCGCGTGTGTGACTCCCTTGGTGTTACACACGTCCATGGGTCACGGATACCACTTTCCATCAGGTGGACCATGTGCTTGCCACCTCAGTGGTATAAAAAAGTATCCATTGCACTTATGAAACTTTTCTTTTCCACGACTAAATGATTTAACACTTATTTTAATAGTAGGTAGATGCTAGTTAAATACCTTATAGGCCTTAAGATCGAGAGATCCTGGGTTCGAATCCTGGCCATTACACTAACGACAATCAATTTAGCTTAGTTGGAGGGGTTAAAGGGAATATTAGTAGTTTCGGTTGCTAATATTCTAATACAAATAAAAAAAATGTTAAAGAGTGAATAGAGACCCACCAAGAACTTCGAGACCCAAGGGAAACTTACCTGCACAGCAAACCGGTACATCTACTGTTTGATAGACGGAGGCTCTATATTATATTCTTTTTGGTGCGGATCATCCTCTCAGGATTGGGAGATTAGATGACAGTCACCCCCCACGTGTTCACAACTCAGCCCTTTTTATAATCTACCCAATCTTCTTCTTGTAGTCGGTCATTCTGTGTGAGTAGGGTAGCCAGAGCTCACTGGAAAGTTTTTGTACTGTCAGTGGGAAGACCAAAGGCTTTTCCTGCTTTGTCTTCTGCACTGATGGCACAGAATCTCTCCGCTCTTTCTTCGTCGGCAGCACTCGTTCATAGGCCACGGTAACGACTTTCCATCAGGTGGGCCGTGTGCTTGTCTGCCACCTAAGTGGTATAAAAAAATCCTGTCAGATCGTATCCTGGCTGCTGAGGAGCGGTTCGCCGTCACCACTACTGCATGTCACCCTATCTCCCTCCACTTTCGGTAGTGTGCTTACAAGAGCATTGTGCTACAGTGGACTGTGTAACAGTTTTAATGGGACCCATCAAGCGAGTTGAAAAGCGACCCCGTGATCTTGTTCCCTCTACACGTCCTTCTACCACAAGTCTCTCCATTGAACCCTCGTTTCTAAATCTAAGTGAAAAGTTAACTGGCTTCCTTGATCTAGCCATCATATTCGTGCTGGAGATCTGTATCTATAAGTTTTTAGTACAGAAAATTTGTCACTTAACGTAATAACATAGTCGATCATAGGAAACTGGAGAACGTCCGCATTCCCCCCGGTCGAACACGATGCATACGCTTATAAATTAACTTTCTATCCGCCCATCTAATTAACATGGTTAATTAAAAAAAACTGGGTTCCATCAATTTGGTCTTCCGATAAAAATATTTGGAATCTCTATTAAAATGTTTGAGTGACGTGATTTTAGTTGAGCTATCTTATTTTGCGAATATGTACACTCCGCAAAAGTGATACTATCCTACCTTTAAATGTGTGTGTGTGTTATTCCGATATACATCCATACTTGAACCCAGCATTACTCCAGGTTACTTTCAAAGCTTGTACTTTGGGGCATTTGCTATCCTGCTCTTCCTCTTGATTTGGCTTATCTTGGCTTTTTACAACTGCTGTTTGACCTCCCAACCCCTCAAGAATACCCTTCGCCGTAGCTTAGGATTCATTTTTCGCATTTCCACCGCGTTTATGTCTGCTACTAGTTTTTTTTAGTTTTACGCAAGTTTTTATATTGTATGTCTCTATGGTAATTTATAACAACCCTTCAGAATCACTCAAAGTTGGATAACGTTGTCAATTAGATTTGGAATATTTATTTTGTAAGTTTGAAATCTCAAGTTTCAAATACGTAATTGAGAATCAAACCCTTTTAGCTTGGATTACAGTCAGTACGTTGATCTTACCAGACCATACCGAAAACTCTAGAAGAAAACAAAGAGTTCTCTATTAAACAAAGAATCACACGGAGAAAGCAAGTAAGTAATCTAAAACGTGTTTCCGTTTTAGGAAATTTGTGTTGTACTAGTATTTTCAGTATTGATTCGAAGAAATTACAAGCTTAGTACGATATCCAAATATTGAATAGATACCGATATCTAAATCCAAATAGAACTGAGCCAACACAATCATAAAGAGATCTGAAGTTAAACTACGTACCAGTAAATCGATGGTTCATGACTATCTGGTTTTTATTTAAATACGCTATGGGAACGTATTTGAGACTTATATAAACTTGACCGGTTTTTGTAAATTAATTAGTAGATGCTAACATTACTGTTTGGTCACGTCTCACCGGATTAGACTGGCGACGATGTATGGAAAGCGCTTTCATCCGCTATTTATTTAGTACATATTAAGTCAACACTCCTTAAACAATATTATACGAAGTACTAATAACTGACGGGCTTGTAGGAATGGATTAATGACAGTAGAGGAAGCTTGTGAAGTATGTAAGGATAGATTAAATGGAGTTTTTTCGATCTGTCCCTCTAGACAAGTGGCAATTCGTTGGCCGGCGTTTGATTGAATAGAATGACGAATGTATGGGATTAGATACATTTGACAGTCGTTAACGACTGTCAGAAACGTCAAATCCTATATATTTGTCATTCTATTCCATTAAACGCCGGCCAACGAATTGCTGTACCCACAAAACTCTACTCACGCACATTGAATGGCGTTTGGCTTTTTCATTGCCTACGTAATACTAGCGTTCCACCCCGGCTTCGCACGGGTGGTAAAAACGTTCTCGTGGAAATCCAATATCGCCTTTGTTACTCAACGCGAATGTAGCTTTCCAATGGTGAAGAATTTTGAAATCGACACAGTAGTTTTTGAGTTAATTTATTACAAAACATACACACAAAATACAAATCTTTCCTCTTTAAAATAGTCGTGTAGATGTAGATGTATTCTGTATTCTAGTCCTACTTCCTACAAATATTATAATTGTGAAGGATTTGTGAAGATGTTAGAATAGTTGTTTCAATCAAGCTCTGACGGCTGATCTGGCAAATTTGGTACTCTAGATTACTGCCTTATTACTGTTTATCCCGGGAATTGGTTGCAGCGGGCGAATCCGCGGGTAAGTCAATAATAGGATAACAACGCGTATTTTCTCTACTCTAGGAAGTCTTATATTTTACTGATTTTAAAAGGGTAGAGTGTTCCGCAAATTTGGTAATCGGGACACGCCTTTATCGCATTACTTTGTTATGGAATGCTTTTTATAGTCAGACTGCCTTTGGTATTAAATGTTGTCTATATTATGCCCATGTGAACCTCGCAAATAACTGCATACATATCCTACAAACAGAAACACATTCGTGACAAGCAGAATGAACCACACTCTTAGGCCACCTTGGATATGCCGGCAGTAAGGCGATATATATTCTAAATTTGTAAAACAAACTTACTCCCAAGCCATAGAAGGCTACAAAAACATACAATTTAATGGAAGTTCAACCCGAGTCCGCAGTTATGTGGTCTGTTATATTACTGCGGTTCTGTGGTCGAGAGGCCGACAAAGGCGGCAGTTCGATTTCCGCTTTAATAACATGCTTGGTAGACATAAAAATTGGAACGAATTTAAGAGAACTCGCGGGAAATTTATTTCTCTTTGTTTGTTACGAATTTTATATCGTTGCTTAGTGGGTCTGTTTTACGATCCAGAATTCCTGGGTACGAATCGTGGTAGTTACACTACCAATGTGAACTCACTCCTAACACTAGTTCCTTCATTTAACGGTTAACGGGAATATTGATACTAATATTCTTTAAAACAAAAGGAAAAAAAGACCACTTTTGCAACGAATTTAATGCGCGAACGACGAAACGGTTTTCTTGCCAATAGTCGTCGATGCTGTGGGTTCGATCCCCTTTTTAATAGTTAGATAAATCAGTGCAAGAGTCCACAGACTAGCTAGACAGGTTCGCGTGATTGTTAATGTGGATACGCCGGTCTAGTCTATTCCTTGTGAAAGAGTAGAATAAAACTTCATCATATCTTCTCTATGATCTGTTTTTTTTTAATAATATTATATGTATTTATTTAGGCCACAAAACCGTGTTATGCCAATAATTACCGCCATAATTTCCAGAACGTCTAGGTGTAGCCACGATTTGTGGCCAGAATTTTATAATGCCAATAATTTTAATTTTTTTTTTACGTATTTGTTTATATGAAATTGTCACTTCGCAATGCCATAATTATTGCGGTAACAGCCCGGTAGACGGTGAGGTTGTGTAGCCGTAGAATTACAGATAAAAATTATTAAAAATAAAAAACCCGGCTGGTTTGAGATCTGGAAATGGTTACCGCCTGTTTAAAGCTCGTTTCCATCTTTTCAGCATCGTCTTCTTATTTCCTTCATTTTGATACCCCACTCGATAAACTTGAGTGATTTTCTTTATCACATACATTTTGGCGTCTAAGAACCAACATATAGCTTTTGTTCATATTTTATGCAGCCAAGAACACTTGGGCAATAAATACCATTCATTTGAGACATGAATCAATGAAATCCGTACATTGGTTCAGAAGATTTGAGGTGATAAAGAATATTACAAATATACATACATACATACAAGATACGCGCGAAAAACAACCCTTTTTGGCAGTCGGGTAAAAACTAAAACTGATAAAATAAATTCTATAGCAGTCAAGGCTGCTATGTTTTTTTTCTTGAACCATGAACAGATTAAATTAAAACGTATTTTGCAATGTCCTTTTTATATTTTTTTGTGTTGTAAGATTTTTTAATATTGAGCCAAGAGAGGGCAATCTCAGTTCTATCTCAATCTGGTAATTAAAATACCGGTTCTAATAAGTTAAAACCAGTTCTGGCTACCCTGATTTTATCACATTTATTTTGTAGAACCTCTGGCATTGTATTTATCTATAAATACCTTGTGGTTCTCCGCTCGACCAAAAGATAGGGCTTTGCCCAAATTAACCGTAAACTGGAAACCCAAACTCAGCCTCTGCTCTGCAGTGTGGCCAAAAAAAACACTCAGTAAACAGCAAGAGACTCCCCTCATATTACTAACAAACACATCACGTCTTTGTCCCTGAAGGGGTAGACAGAAATACTCATTACGCCCATTATACGTCAGTTACTTCGTTAACCACACCTAATAGGTGGCGAACCTGTTACCGTTCCCGGGGACTGAATGAGTGAGGGCACATCACATAACGTGGAACCGAGTACCTACCGAAATTGGTGAGATTTACGTGATTATAATATACATGTGCCAACCCTTTCCAGGATAACTAACATAACTTTATGCATGTAGATATGATAAAAGCGGTCTAACGAACAGCAGGGCCCCACTTGGTACAGAAAAACCAACGGAAAAGACGGTCCGTGTAATATCGTAATAGGCTGTGCAAATCTCACCGTAATAAGCGGCCAGGTCTAAAAACAGTTTATTACAGTACAGGCGGGTAGGCGGCTAATTTGGTCGTCGGCTAATTTCTGGATAACATCGTCGGAGTCTGTGCCACATTCTTGCGCGTCTAATAACTAATTAAGTTTACCGAGCGCAAGTGCACACCCTTCGGATGTTTCGATCTGGGCCGGACTTGGGCGTAAGATTATTTCTTATTATTTGACGTATAATTATTAATAGAGAAAAACTACAGCGTTGCTTCTTATCAATAGATGTAGATATTTTTTCAAAAATCTAATGTTGAATATAGGTAATTACATGCATACATATACTCACGTCTGTAAATCCCGTAAGGGGTAGGCAGAAGCATATTGACACCTACATGTCGCCAAGTACGATTTTCGGTCCCATGTTATAGAGAGCACTTACTTAAGGGCTGTATGTTTACTGTTGGATGTAGAACAGCCTTATCCTTAAGTGCCCTCTACAACACCCATAGGAGGAGAGCCGCCACCCACCCTATTCTACTCCGCCGGGAACCAACACGGCCCTAATATTTATAAATTTATAAATAACTAACTGTTGTCCGCGGCTTCGCCCGCGTGGATGTCGGTTATCGCTTAGTATTGATTCAACGTTATTTTCTAAAATAAAAGTAGCCAAGTTACTACCTATTACATGAGCTACCTGCCAATAAAAGTCCCGTCAAAATCGGTCTAGCCATTACAGAGATTAGCCGGAACGAAGAGACAGACAGACAAAAATTGTAAAAACTGTTATTTTGTGTATGTACCGTATTATATTCATATGCAAGTAGTAAAAAACGGTTATTTCAATATTACAAACAGACACTCCAATTTTATTTATATGTATAGATGTATATATGTATTGATTTAAAAATAATTAATTACAAATAAATGAGTGTTTGCTCATACATATCTACCTAATTATTCAACAAAATATATTACTTTGTGAAGGACACTTAAAATTACTAGTAAATCCTATTAATAATATAAACGCAAACGTTTGCAAGTATAGATGGATGTTTGTTACTCTTTCACTTGAAAACAACTAAATGGATTTTAATGAAATTTTACAATAATATAGCTCATCCATCAGAATAACACATAGGCTATAATTTTTAACGATAACCGATATTCACGCGAACCGTTTTAAATCGCGAATCGTTTTAACACACAGTACCATTATTTATTCTGTGGTTTTATTTAAAACTATTCGTTACCAGCGACTACGTATGCGTTAAGTTCAGAATAGGTCAAGGTATTTTCTCTTCTGCATTCGTCGATTGCATCCGGGGCTCACATCTCGGGGTCTGGGTGCGCTTTTCGGCTTTAACCACTCCACTTGACACATTTTCGAACATCTGGATTGAAACAATAGCATGTGTGTCATCATCCAAAATAAATGGATGATTAAAATAAAATAAGAACTCAAAATAAATAATACGCTCAAATGCGTCTCTGGTTAACCTTGGATATTCTTTGCACAACGATTTTTATTATAAATTAATCACTATAGTCGATTGCACTACCACAGTATACCTACACATCACACTACACGATCATACGGTAGGTAGGTAATAATTTATTTCCATTATTCAATTTATTTTTACTATTTTTACGTGAATTATACCTACATCCATTTGTTGATAGGAGGCCTTATATGACTTTTTGTTGCCTTTTTTAAATACCTGTGCGCTTTAGACTTTGAATAAGACGGGTCAGCTATAAAACACAAATTGTCCACCACGCCCCCACTGGCAGGTTTGCAAAGGTTAAAAAAAATAAAAAAGCACACTTAATCCGCAATAATGCTCGCCGTAATAACCGCTTCAATATAATTAAATAAAAGAAAAAAGTAATTGTTTCGACCCGTTATTAAATCCTTTATATTATAGTGGTTTAAATGTTGAGGTACATTGGCGCGTAATTTATTAGATTCGCACACAACACAACACACTAGATAACTCGTAATTCCAAAGATTTATTTAAAAGATTCAAATATTGGTGACATCAGACGTTGACGATGATAAGCGTGCAACGGAACGCACCCGGTGTTATTCTTTGACAGCAAAAACAAAATGGCGAAAGATGATTGCGCGCGAAATCGATCGTCACAAGCGCATTCCACTCATACTGAACGCGTGCCGGAACAAAAACTACTATATGAAAGTAATTTTCTCCGGGATACTCCAACCTGCGTACAATACGCACAGTGAGATTAGAATGATTGTTTGAAACGTTCAGAACAGAGCGTTAGTAGCAGAAGGAACTTGTATTTTTTTGCACATTCTTTTCAATTCTATGAACTTCTAATAACTACTGCGTACCTTTTTTCTTTTTACGGGCGGTAATCCCCACCGCACAGTCGTCGGGCCATCAGTTGCGCGAGGAATATGACGAACGTCTGGCATATCTCTTGCGCACCCCTACTGACCCAGGGCCATCGTAAGCCCCTTCGGGTATGTGACTACGGCGCCCCATCTATCTCCAGAAAAGTGGGCCTCGCTGTTAAGTATTTTTAAGGTACTGATAGGAAGCCGATTGCACGATAGATAAATATACCATATTTTTCCTTGGAAAGGCCTAAGAAAGCATAGAAGCCTACTGTTTTTATTAAAATTGGTTGACTGAATTCATTAAGCTATATAAATCATATATTACCGGTTTATAGTTTGTTACCCTTACAAGTCATTAACATCCTCGAATTCACTTTTAGGTACCTACATAAAAAGCAAATCAAATTCACTATTAATTTTATCATGCAAATAATAAATGCAATAAGCCATTTTGTATTTATCTGATTCCAAGAATGTCCTAAGTGTTGTACGCATGGGACATTGTTAAAGCTGTTGAGTCAATATGGATATATTTAAATGTAGCCTAAAAGAGAATACAATGGAAAATATCTACGCATGGTTATTACCATTACGGCCGAGAATCGTGGTCATTATGGTATTGGATACTTTATTGAGTAGATAATTTCATGACTTCCAACGTATGGTTAACCAAAATTATTGAATGAATTAGGTGATTTCCTAAATTCAACGAAATCAAACTAAAATAAAAATTAGTAAAAGAGCAATATTTTTTTTTATTCTATTCGTAACCCTGTACATACCTACTTTATTTGTCGTTATTGTAAATTCTTAATGATTCACCAACTACTTTTATCTAGTAAATTAATTGACAATAACAACTTATGACGTCATATGTTGTTTTTCTTTCTACTTTTTAGGACTTACCGTTTTGACTTTTAATGGAAAAAAAGAAACTTGTTTGATTCTCGTCCTTAACAAAAGTAAAATAATGTCCGGTAAAGGCTTAAACCAAGATATTATAGACTTAATAATAGGGTTTGATGCATTGTATGTAAAGTGTTCAACGCCTATCAGTGATTTAAAAAGTTAAAGGTCAGATATTCGACGATGACTACGGTGAGACCAGCCCGCGGACGTTCAGCGAGAGTGCGGATTCACTCACGAAATAGTAATTGTCGAGGAATGCCAGGAATCTGCCACGTTTGTGTGCTATTTCGCAACAATAACCCAATACAAAATTCACTCGGGCCCGGCGCAGCCTTATACGACCTGCCAGTCTCCCTTTCTTGGTTGGATTACGCAAATAAGTACCTATGGAAGTCGTGATGGGACCCACGCCTTCGGGTTAAAGTAAACAGATGCGCGGAAGTCAATTGCATGTGATTCTTTTTTCTTCAATAATGAACTGTCACCTCGAGCCTTGTATAAATAAATAAACGCATCTCCTTAAAAAACAAACAATGGAAAGTCCACTTACGGTGTCATTATTTGTTATTAATTCGGGTACTGGCCACGACGAATGCTTTACGAGCGGAACGCACGTCCAAGTGAATTCAGAGATTGATTCCCATAAAATGTACGAATGTGTATAAAGAAACACAAAAAAACTTTCAACTAAACCATCAAAAAATTACCCGAATCCGGTCCCAAATTATTGTGTGATTTGTCTCGGCACAACACATGTTAATTGTTTTATTTCGAACAGGTAAAGATTTCGTAATTATCCCAAGGTCCACAATGAAAATAGGCGGGAAAAAATAGACAAAGGATGACCGACGACGCCGCTTTTTCGTTTATTTTTTTTACCAATTTTACCTGAGCCAAGAAATGAACGAGTTCAGGCCAAGACTTGAAACTTTTTGTTGCATTCTCAATCTTGAGTCCTGTGTTTTGAACTTTGATATTAGAAATTCTGTTAATAGTTTTATCTAAATAGATTACAATAAAAAAAAGTTTTCAATTCTTGTTATAATCATCATCATCTTGTTATGGATACCAAAGTAAATACTTAATCTGCAAAAGAATTACTGTGGCTTTGCGCTATATCAGGTCTACAGAGACGCCTTATTCTATATTCTTATGGCTTGCTTGCACATTGTTAGGTTTTTTCTCAAAACAAAAAGCGATGGCACCTGAGGATGGGCAGTATTCTATCACGTAGGGACAATAAAAACGTGACGGAGGTCGTTGTTACGTGCTTATAACTACACAAAAATAAGTTCATAAAATCCTTTTTTCCTGTGCAAGCGTAACTCTTTTATAAACTTAGTTCATTTCCTTTTGAAAACTCAACATGAAAGAAACTAAAGTCGTTGACCAAATTGTGAGTAATTAACTTCGAACCGTAACTCAATGTCAGATGATTTCTGGATCAGGTTTTATACAAGGCAGAGCTCAGTTTTAAACTATTATGATGTATCAATTCATAAAAAAAATCTCGGTTAAATAAATTAAGTTTTAGAACGTTAAAAAGTGCAAGTTGTATTGAAAGCAAATTGGTCTATTCGCAGTACGCCCACGTTCAAGTTCCTTGAAACCGAGATAGGACAATCGAAGTCAATAATTTGTGTGAATATAAATGCACGCAAATTATACAAGTTTTATGTCCTATACCGAGGTCATGTATGTGTTTTAACATATAATTCTCTTCATGCAGTTCAAATGTGACCATGCATCTAGTCAGCGTCCATAAAATAAGAAGTTATAGCTCGCGTTGAATTTCAAACGACTTCTCAGAATACATTTTGTGTCTATGATAAATGTGCCTGACTCGTTATACTGAGAATTGATGGATTTATTAATATAAAATTATAAATGTATATCTATTGAAATTGTATGCAGATGTTATTGCGAAGTTCTATGTATATTCATGGGTACTATATTGGCCATCGTCATTCTATGGCTGATCAATCCTGTATATTGTGTGTATTCAATAATATTTGGTGATATGTTTATCGCTGTGCCTATTTCTTCTTTTCTTCTTCTTCTAGCCCTTGGCCCCTTATCTATGTAGGGTCGGGTCTTCTTGTACAGTCAACTACAAAGAGATGTATCCAATTTAATCTTACAAAATGATGTACCACTGCGAATGCCACTATAAACTAACCAAAGATTGTGACAAACATGGTATCCACCGAACTTGACAGTAACATGTATGCGCGTAACACTTACAAGCTTAATTGAAAATCTATCCAAATGCTGTGAAAGAAAATTGAATACATTTAATGTTCCTATTATTGACATAACTACATAACAAAAGATTTGACCACAGAGGATATGGTTTTGACGCATCACGATGATCCTATAGTTAATACGAACTTTTCAGAATGAAACCGATGGCAAAATATTATTCATAACACATGTATTGGACGACAGATAAAAGAAAAAAAGACTGCGCGTCTGCGCCAGGAAGTTGTGTCCTGCCCCTCTACACAACTTCAACTTAAACTTTTAAAGAGTGGCTTTTGCAGAAATCCACCACAACTTCGCCAATGTCATTCGTCAGAAAAACAAACTGTCAAATGATAAACAAATATCGATAACGGAGCCAAAGAAAATTTAGAGGTTCACAATAAGTAAAATAAACATCAAACAAAACTACATAGTATTAGAAACCTCTAAAAAATAATAATGTTTATTTATTATATACATTCGGACACATTAAATTAAATGAGTAATTAACATTCGTAAATTAATAAAATTCTTGAAAGAATCCCTCTATACAAATGGCAATATGTTTCTATAATAGTATAGAATATTGACATACGTTGACGACTGTTAAAGATGTACAAAATACGTGTCAATCCCGTACATTGGTCATCTAATACTTTCTACAAAAGTATTATTATTTGTCTCTGGGACTGAGTAATCTTTCATTTTAGTATTGATATTGAACTACCATGTAGCGAGGTCTTCCTCGTCTCTTTTTGTAGGCACATTCAAAACTGTTTTCACGGAGTAATTCTCATCTCATCTCATCGTGCTTGGGGTCGTACCTGCCTTCCCACGAATTGTTCGTTATTTTCATTTATTGCTTTTTCATTCTGTCTTTTCTTTACCAAAATTGTAATCCTCAGTTTTATTATGTAACTTTTACGGATAAAAACTTTTTGTCTTAAATATTTGTTGGTTTGTACACAGCCCATAAAATAGGTATATAATACCTTTATAAGTGAAGGTGTATACTTATATCCATGGCTGTGTTAACCTACGTCTTACAAGTAAAGAAAAAAGTCAATAATCATCCACTGTTAATAATCTTGATAAATTGCAAAGTTTACTGTGTAATATTTTCTTCTTGAATGGTCATTGCACACCGGGCGATCATGTATCCATATTATAAATACGGTACTGCATCCACTCGCAAGAACATCCTTTTGATAAATCGAAGGATAATACTTAAATGTACTTTAATTAACAGCCGCTGTATTAAAAATCCAATATGACGTTCGAGCGTCGCTGGGCGGTCCGCATCTTTACATTTATAAAAGTAACGTTACAAGATAAATGAAAGATCGTTTTATGAAAATATAATTACCCAATCCGTCGACCGCACGGTTATCAGGCGCCTCTTTAAACGAAATTTTAATAAAGCGAATAAGGCTCGATTACGTCGATCATATTTCAAGATGGCCGCAACAATCGGCGATCATTACCAGTGTGTATACGCACCGTACGAGCCACGATGCACATTGATAAACGTTTTCATAATGATGGTTCCCGAACTTACTGTTTATGGTACACTTATCTTGCATATCCCGGGAAATAAAAATTAAATGGACAAAGTTTTTAAAAGACTATTATGTACTAAATCTTGCCGAGCTAACATAATGGTAATATGATATTTTCTTGTCCCTATTTTGAAGACTTTTGTACTTAAGTAACGGTTACAGTAACTATGAAGACAGCACCTTAAATGTCGCAAGTCCCTTGTTACCTGCAAAGGGTAAATGGGATGGTATTGAAGTAAGTTGTTGTCACAATTGTCACAAATCAAGCGATGAGCAACGTACAGCATAGTTTAAAACTGGATGTCACTAAAATAGGAATCGCCATAAAGGCTACAATTATCATCCATCTGCCCCTGTCCCTCCTCAGTCACTCCCTTCATTTGCCCTCCTCCTCTTTCACGTAATCCATCCATCTTTTCTTCGGCCTATATCCGCTCCTAAAGCCTTTAATTTGCTTATTGTGGGCTTTTATCTACTTTTATGCCTGTCATCGCTCCTCATGGTATATCCAATTATCTATAACATAATTCAGTCAAAAATTTCCGAGAATAAAACCTTTTTTGATCTAACGTAAGATAATCCTTAGAAAAAAGGTAGAGAGCTAAAGTATCTACATACTACTTAGTTCTTCAAAAATAAAAGGATAAATCTCATCAGGATAACATATACTTACAATCTGTAAGTTCTTATCAGATCTATGAGTAAAGGTCAAGTCGTGAGATTTTTATTCATCAAAATAATTTTTTACCGAAAATTTTTGTATCTTCCCACCGTTTTACTCCAAAAACTTTCGTGTTTACATACATCGTTACCATCATAAAACAATACCCTTTTAAGTCAATCCGTCATTGTTACAGCACAAAGATCACGTTCACGAAGAATCACCATATGTACCAGGCCATAGGTAAAAGGGCAATCTCCGTACCTTCAATATGCAATATACGAAACCGCCTTTTCAATATCGTGCGATATACATTACTCGGTAACTTAATCTTAAGTAAGGTGGTGGAATGCGTGGTGCCGTAATGTATACGGCACGGAGAAGTAAGATCAATGGTTGGTTGTTTCACGGTGAGGTAAGAGAATGCGGTTCGTGAGAAAAAAATACTCTCGCTTCCGATGCGGTCGGCTAGATAGCGCAGGTGGTGAATACACCTCACGCCTCCTCGCCCGTTTCAAATTTAGAATGCTTTATTTTTTAGGGATCTCTGATTGAGTTTATGAACGTCGATGTTTTGAAACTTTTTGTATGTTGCGACTCTTATCTCATTAATTTGTTTTGCAGCGTACGTGAAGAGCGTAATTATGTATTTCACTTATAATAAATAAATCCTTTTAGACATCGTCAAGTAATTAGTGTTTAAGAGGGCACATACAAATTTGTACGATAAAATTGTTTTTACCGGCAATAAATGTTTTTCTAAACATATAAAAATTGAATAGAGTACGATTACAGGAAAGGTCCTGTAATCATACTCTATTCAGACCAGGGGTATACTGGACCCTATCAACATCCTTAAGAGTTATCCTTACTGAAACTTATCTGCCAGTTGGTGCACTTGCTGTACAACGAAAGAGACTATGGCGCAGGTTTTTCTCTCTAGAAGTGAGCAGTCCCATATAAGCCGCATAGCCAAACCACAAGGATGAAAAGAGTAAGCTGACTCTAAGCCCCTATCCAAGAAAAATACTAAGACGATGCTGATGATACATTAAATTCATTAAAAAAAACAATCTCTAATACAATCGTATACGGAACATAGTGATTTAAAGGCCTTACAACCGCCATAGAGGAAGGTTCTAAGGAATCCAGTAGCCGTTTGTCATTTTTAGTTTTTTACAACTATTAGGCCGGCACCGACTAATCCTTTATGTTTCTTTTGTTAGGACCACAAATATTTTGACTACTAACTTACTAAATATTTATGAAACACCGTCTGTGTAAGTTCTTGGAACTCTATAATGGAGATGTGTTTGTTTCTGTTGCAAGTATCATAATCGGATACTAATTGGTATTTTTTTATACTGTCGGTGATTTCCGAAAGTCCTCAAATCAGTGGTACTAGTGCCGACTATATAATTTAGCCTTTTACAAACTCAGGGTCTGCTTTTCATTCTGACTACGTAACAGCTAAACTTCGATATGTTCCATGAAGCGACTTGGTATCATTTGAACTCACTGGTAATATCGAAGTTCAATAGAGACTTCTGTAGGGAAACCAGTTGTCATATTTTTAAGGTTTGAACTACCCGTTTCGACTGCCATAGATGTTCGTACGACAACCGGGACCGACGGCTTAACGTGCTTTCCGAGGCACAGTCTGAACTACTAATATTATAAATGTGAAAGTTTCTGAGTATAGATAGATGTATGTATGGATGGATGGTTGTGACTCCTTCACGTAAAAACTACTGAATGGACTAAGTCCGCAGTTGAGCAGGCCGCCGCAAATTCTTTGAATACAAAAAGAAATACGAACTCAAAGGGTTGATTCTTGGTACAGGGATAGGTAAAGTTTAGAAACGGACATAGGCTCCCTTTTATCGCGAAAAAAGGAGTTAAAGGGGGGGGGGGGGGAGAATAGGGATGAATTTTTGATGATATCATAATGAAATTTGGTACAGAGGTGAATTAGAGCTTGGGAACACTTCGCGATAAGCAACATTCCACACGGGGGTAGCCGCGGGCAACAGCTAGTCTGAGATATACCTACAAGCAATGGCTTGCTTGAAAAATAATATGCATAATTGTAAATCAATGTCGCTTGCGCATCGTATTCTCGAATATTATTAGGCAAACTAAGTGTAGAATTTCAAGTATTTTTTGTCCTTGTCTACTTTATCTTTTCTTTTAATTATTTAAAGAATGTATGAAAATGTCTGTCATTACGAAATTATGAACACAAGACCGTCATATCGACACGAACCTACTCTACAAAACATTATTCAAACAATTATAATTAAGTTTCAAACCAATTAATATCGAGAACTTTATAACCCACATCGATTGCAGCTTGTAATACCCATCGAATATGGTAGTAAGGAAAGGGATTGAATTTAATATCGATAACGTACGTTAAAAGTCACGTATGAAGCGAATAATTGGAAATCCCATCGGAAAGCAGTATGTAAATCCTTAATTACACATCCTTTTTTGCGTAAACAGAAACAGTTTGAGAAGTTGAATTACATGGTGCTTAATATCATCAATGAGAAAGTGTGTTTCAATATTTGGATGTTTGTTATTCAATCACGCTCTAAAAGTTGCCCCTCTAGACAACTGGCAATATGTTAGCCGGCGTTTGGTAGAATATAGTGACAAATGTATGTGGATTTGACGTAAATGACAGTCGTTAACGCATGTCATAAACGTCAAATCCCATACATTTGTCATTATATTTTACCAAACGGATTTATCTGAAATTTGATACAGCGATAGATTATAATCTGGAATGACGCACACTCTTTTTTCTATACCACTGAGTTGGCAGACAAGCACACGACGCACCGGATGGAAAGTGGTTATCGTGACCTGTGGTGGTGTGCAACACCAGGGGAATCACACTCGTTCTGTTTCTGTGCCTTCAGCGTAGAAGACAAAGCAAGAATAGCTTTTGGTCATCCCACTGACAGCACAAAAACTCTTCAGTGAGCTCTGCTAGGCTATTTATATCCCGGGAATAATTATGAAGCGGGAACTACACACAAACAACTTTGCACTTCAAACATACGAACTACATATTTTGGTAAATCATTTTTTATGCGTAGGTACCTACAGTAAACGAATGGAACTCCTGACTCTGTGTTTCCGGCACGTTATATTTAACCTGGGAATCTTCAAATCTCGAATGAATTGGTTCTTTCATAGACAAGATATATATAGCATAAACAAGATTAAGTCAGATAGAGGCCAAACGAAATCCTGTTTACATGCAATACCAATTTATATTTACAAACGTATTGAAGTAGTTAATTCATAACCTTATGTGCAATAAAAATTAGCAATTAAATAGTGTAATGACGATATAAAATATAAAGCTTAGGGCCTGGCCAAGCTTTTTAGTAGCGAATCTCGTATGTTTATGGCAAGTTCAATAATAAAATTAGTACCTAACATTCCAGTCATCGTGAAAATAACCATGATTCGCCTTCTGTTTGCTAATTATCGTGGCCTGTCCCTTACAAGTACTTAGAAACGCACGTACCTACTGTTCTCTTTCAATTTATAGCATCCTGGGCCCTGATTCTGCTATTATTTTTTCATGGCAATGACAATTTTGTAGAGTGAATGAAAAATGTTATAAACTCTTTCTCATTTCATTTTGGACTTTAAAACCCCGCTATAAAGTGTAAATTTTAATGACATTTTTTGCAATGTCAGCGGTATGACAGTGGTTTTGGTATGTCATAAAATTGGTAGAATCGGGGGCCAGGATTATCTATTTGTTTTTTATTATTATTATAAAATAAATAGCTGTTGCTTAGCAGTAGGGTGAGGGTCATATAAGGGGAAGCCGTGTTTACATACATTTACATTCTAACATTTTCAGCGGCTCCTTTTTTTTGAAAATGTTCATATATCGCCATAGGTGCTTAACTAGCTTCTCTCGGAACTCTGATCGCATTTCTACAACCATGGAAACCTATTCCTAAGCCCATGTGTTATTCCTGATATAACCCACAACTATAAACCATAGGCTAATGTAATAATTTTTCATCAGGTGGGCCATGTGGTCAATAAATTTCAGCCAAAGGCGTTCAGTCGCATTAATGTGGTCGAGTAACAAACAACGAGTAAATACATACGCCTACATAGAAAGAAACACCTTAAATAATGTAAGACGTATGCATATTCACACATACAAATTTTACACTAATAGGGAATCGAATCTGTGACCTAGGTCTTAGCAATCGAAAGCTTAGTTAAAGCCTTCATTTCGATTGATGAGAGTCCGAAGTGCAAGCTATTCAACCGGGATTTTTCCTCAGATGATACTTTTGACAGTAATGATATAACAGTTAAAAATTGACATTTCTTTCTTGTTGTTTGACAGGTGGAGCCTACGGGCTCTGCTTCTTTGGGTGCGGCGTCGAGGGCGCTCTTCGTGGAGAAAGTAAGGGCTTCCAACGCGGCCTGTCAGGCCGGGGACTTCGCCACTGCTGTCGCGCTGTACACTGACGCGTTGACCCTGGATCCTGCTAATCATATACTGTATAGTAATAGGTCAGTATCTACTATTTACTTTTTTATCGTGCCAGAGCCGACGGGGGTGGTTATGTGGGACTTGAACCGACTTAAACACACGCCGTCTGTGGGTCGGGATACCTTACAGCGTCCGCTGTCCCACATCTTGATGTGTTTGTTTTGGGCACCCTGTACGGCAAATCGCTTACATTTTTGCATGAAATCCGCATAATATTTCTTGCACCAAACACACCTTCATGCGTCCATCCACATGAGGAAGCGGACAAGCACAACCTGCACTCTATTCGTGTCTAGGCGCGTCCGCTTATCTGCTCGCGAAGAATCTGCGTTACACTCACACCGTATAAGCCTTTAACTTATAGCCAATACAGAATGTCGGAGCTCCGTTTCATGTTTAAATTTCTCTTCACGGCTTCAAATTTTACGATACCTATTTTATCACACTTTAACGTTTTAGAATTGATTTTCTAACTCTTACGAAATTAATTCCTTTTACGTTTTCTAAGCCGTTATTCTAAGCAATAAAATCGGTCCTATTTAGCTGAAAGTTCCTTATTAGCACGTTAGACCTGACCTGTATAGCAATTAATTATACATTAATAAATTTACAGGTAACTAATTAATTATACTCGTATATAATAAGTAATAAAATATTTCAACCAGTAACTTACAACGTGTATCTTAATATTGTCGCTTTCCTTATTTTGTAATACAACATGATGTATAAAGTTGGTGATTACCGCTGAGGCGCTATTGAGACCCGAGCCGTCATGCGAGAGTCGTAGAGTTAGAGCTGAGGACGGTAATCAATATATATATATATGGTACGGTACGCTATATACGGTATGGTACGGTATATATATATATATATATATATATATATATATATATATAAATGAGTCCCTATTTCCCTTGGTCACGTCATTACGCGTGAGCTGGACCGATTTCACTAATTCTTTTTTTTAGAATATTCCTTGCAGTACAGGGATGGTTCTTACGCAGTGAAAATTTTAAAAAAGGGTAAAGCCGTCACTGGTATTGGAACAGAATTCCACGCGGGCATCAGCTGGTATATTTTACTCAGATTTTGTATTTTAACACTCCTTTTCATAAGCTATTTAGAGTAACAATTTGTAAATGTGCAGCTGCCAGCTAGTAAAATTATAATTAACTATTGATAATGGCATGGTTTTGTTTATTGTACACATACAAGTTGAAATTATTTACGAAGTTGCATGAAATGAGCAAGTGATAGGTAATAGGGGTTAAAGTATGAAATTGCCGTTTCATTGTAATAGGTACTTCGAATTGACATAGAACCTTCATGGTTTGAGATTTTTGAGTGAAACTTTTTCCACATGGTACCTATGTAGTTCTTCATTTAAAAATGTGCAACATTCGATTATCGACTTTCAGTTGTTTTTTTTATTCAGCTTAGACAAGAAAGATGGATACTTCGAAAATTCGAGTGATTTTTGAATACGAGTTCCGACGCGGAACTAACGCGGCAGAAACAGCTCGCAATATCAATGTTGCGTTTGGAGAGGGGACTGCTAATGAACGCACCGTGCGATTTTGGTTTAAACGCTTTCGTGATGGAAACTTTGATTTGAAGAACGAACCACGAGGAAGGCCGTCCACACAGGTGAATAACAATGAATTGAAAGACATGGTGGAAGCCGATCCGAGCCAAACTACCCAGGAATTAGCTGCATGGTTTAACGTTACCTTACCAACAACATTGACTCATTTGCGTCAAATCAATTAAATAAAAAAATGTGAAAAATAGGTACCTCATGATTTGACTGATCTGCAGAAAGAAATGCGTGTTGAAACTTGTGTTGCCTTGTTGAATCGATACAGAAATGAAGGAATATTGGATCGAATTGTGACATGTGATGAAAAGTGGATTCTTTACGATAACCGTAAGCGAAAAATGCAATGGCTGACCCCAGGTGAAACGCCACAACAGTGTCCTAAAGCAAAGCTTACCAATAAAAAGGTAATGGTAACTGTTTGATGGTCTCAGCATGGTGTTATTCACTATAGCTTTCTACGATCTGGTCAAGCAATAACGGCAGATGTCTACTGTGCCGAACTCCGAACAATGATAGCAAAACTAGCAGTGAAACAGCCCCGACTCATGAATCGATCTTCACCATTATTGCTCCATGATAACGCGAGACCTCATACAGCACGAGAAACCGTTTTAACTCTACAGGAACTGCAATTAGAAACTATCCGTCACCCTCCGTATTCGCCAGACCTTGCTCCAACAGACTACCATTTTTTTCGTGATTTGGACAATTTTCTATGTGATAAAAAGTTTCATTCTCAGGAGGCAGTACAAAATGCTTTCACACAGTTTGTCGAATCTAGATCACTAGAGTTCTATCGCAAAGGCATAAATGACCTTCCTACTAGATGGCAGCAATGTATAGATAATAATGGTAATTATTTTGATTAAATAAATACGTTAAATTAAAAAAAACGAATTTCAATTTGTCAGTACAAATCGGCAATTTCATACTTTAACCCCTAATATAATAATAAATTTTATTTGTACTATTGAGCGCGATCTTTTTTGTATCGAAACTTTTAAAGAACAAAGCAGCTCCCAATAAAATAAAAATAAAAATCTATAACTCACTAGTGAATTATACCAATAAAAAAGTGATAGTTTGAGAGTCTCTAATTTCACCGCTATTAGACACATAAAGACACCAATGTCTTTATGTGTCTAATTGCGGTGAAAATAGAGCCATTATGAGCGATCGGTTGAAAAAATATTTATGTACGTATCTGCTACTGCTTCTACTCTAAATCATAAGAAGATATGAATAGTTAAAAACATAACAAAAATTATTTTGAACACAGATCGGCGGCGAGACTTAAACAAGGGCAGTTCGCAGCGGCACTGCAAGATGCTACGCGCGCTAGGGAGCTCTGCCCTAATTGGCCCAAAGCCTACTATAGACAAGGTAAGACAAATTCATCATGAACTTCTATACACCAATATGCATGCAATGGTTTAAATAAAGTGAACAAATTTAAAGATTAGAATGATACTTGCCCACGTATTTACAACTTTTCTTCAATAATTTCAACAATATACAGACTATGGTTACGGTTATTTTTATCCCGAAAATAGGTTGCCATAGGTAGTGGGTCCAAAGTTCCACGCACGTGTTTAATAAGTCGTTTAAAACATCAGACTGCTTCTGAAGTAAAGATTGAGTGTCTTAAATTTCACAGAAGTCAGTCCTGGCCTTGTAGGACTTAGTAGTTGTTCTCTGACTAGGTATAAACAGCACTACAGAGCCCTGATTCTGCTAATTTTATGACATAACAAAACCACTGTCAAACCGCTGACATTGCATAAAATGTCTTCAAATTTTAGACTTTAGGGCTGAGCTTTAAAGTCTAAAATGGAAAGAGAAAGAGTTTATAACATTTTTCATTAATTCCACAAGATTTTCATTAAATTTTAGACTTTAACTTTTTATAAAGTCTAAAGTTAATTGGCATTGGTAACATTGTCTGTGGTATCGCAGCGGTTTTGGCATGAGAATAATAATAGCAGAATCAGGGCCCAGTTCTACCAGTACACACAGATGAAACATGGCATTTAGAACCCAAGTAAGGTGCTACGTATACTTACTGTGTCTCTAGCGTCCTGCCATGTCGTAGATGCTATCAATTTTTATTTGAATAGGTAACTGAGAGTTGCATAGTAAGTCAGTAAACTAAGTTGCCTAAAGTTAACTAGCACTTAAATGTAAGATTTACTATGTTACTACTTATAAAACCCTTTCGGAATCCATAAATTAATTTTATGCAGCAAATTAATTGTATTACAAATAAAATAAAATTAAGCACTTTAACAAAAATTCGACGTTTATGCGCACATTCTGCACTTAACGTGCGCATTAAACTGGTAGGTATCTGGTACCTGATGTACAGAGTAACGTGATTATATACTTCGTGACACACTACAATGTTGCATCGAAGTATGAATACGAATATAGTGAACCGTTTGAGTGGAAACACCGCAAATTGTGGAGTTTCGCCTCTTATAAGACAAATTTTGGAGCCAGTTTCACCACTGTAGGTCCTATACCCTAAAATCAAGAATGAAAATAATAGGTCCAAAAATACCAGATTTCGGCAAGAATGTTTTTTTGGGGAAGTTTGGTCCAACCAATCAGGTAATTGCTGGTCTTGGTTCAGACTGTGGATATGGAATACAAAGGATGGAAGTAATCGTGAGGAAGACATTAAATATGGATATGAATGTTTGCAGATGGACTGTGTGAAAAATGGGTAAGGAAAGGACATTAATGTAAAAAGACAGTTCGGCGGCAGTTATCATACACCTTCATAGTAGGTACAGTAAACAGCTAATTATCAAACGTCGTGTTATCTGCAATCTGGTCTGCATCGACGCTGTAGTAATTCGGACTGTAGATTAAAAATACTAGAGGTTGGAGCCAGACACCCGTCTGCCACTCCAAACTTGGGCTGCCAGTAACGCAGCGCCTGACTACAATCAAGTAACGCGAATATGAACAATAGCACATGTTCACTTACCGGTTGCAATGTCACAAGCACCTGCAGTACCCCTCCAAGGCGTGACTGTTTTGTGAGGTGTGTATTTGTTTAGTGTAATGCGTTGTTTTGTGTTTCACTTGCCCTGGCGATGGCTGGTTGGTTCCCTCACAGCCGATCACACCATTGAACTGCTTCGACGGCGTTCACCATCAATCTCCACGATGTACCACACACGTGTTCACTGTTCTACTTGGATTAGCGTCCCAAAACGTAATTATATCGGAAACCCTTCCGTTTACACTCCGCACCCACGGATTGGTATTGTCACTGTTTAACAATCTAAATTCCCGAAATATTGGCCCAACATTATCTATACCCTTAGAAAAACTTAATGCTCGTGCGCAAGCAAAAATGGAATGAATGACATGACATAAAAGACATTTTAACTAAACTAAAATGGCGGAATGAACAATGTTTTGACTGGACCTTGGCCCTTTTAGACCAAAAACTATATATTTTATGATCTGCCACCCTAGACAAGTGTCATTAGCGGGCGTTTGATTGAATAGAATGACGAATGTATGGGATTTGACGTTTATGACATTCATTAACGACTGCAATATAGAGGGGCTGGCTCGCTGGCTAGCTAACTTGTATTTTGACATTTAGTAGATTGACAGTAGGTACAATCAACCGTCATGTTTAATCCAAGTAGAAACAGGAATCGGAAACCTCGAAAGCAGTGCAGTGGAACGAACTTGTTTATGAAAATGAGCGCGATTGCATTCAATGATTATTCAGATGCTTTTGAATAACAACTAGGCCCGCTAATTGTCACGCTAGCGTGAACTTTCATTCACGCCATCGCTAATAAGGTGCAAAGCACGCCCGCATTAGAATTATCTCAAGCTATATGTCTAATGATTATGCAGCTGATGCGTGACATTCGTGACTATTAATAAAGCTTTTGCATATTCACATAGATTACTATGCAGGTATCGTGTATGTTGGGTAAGATTGCATAGTTTTTGAAGTTAAAACTTCTTGAGCGGCGTTGGATGGGTGTAAAATGTTAAGAAAGCGTCAGGATTAGTTGACCTTTGAACCGTAACCGACGACTGACGTCATACAATATTAGGTACAGACTATGTATTTTGCAAGTTACTATAGATAGCGTCGTAGCTTGAACGGTAAGCACTTCGACTGTAAGTCCTTATAATTTCAGATAGTATCGGGCTCAAACCACCTGGCCTTCTGAAACTTTTTGTGATTATTTTTTCTTTTTGTAATTTAATACTTTTTATGTTTTTTTTTTCTGTAATTTATTTCTTTTTGTGATTATTTTTTCTTTCATAATTTATTAATTTCTTCTGACAGAAAATTAGCAGAAAATAAGTGATAGGTTCTATGATTAGCGCTATATTATAGGTATGGCATATGTGTTTTTCTATGTATATAACGAAGAAAGAAAAAAAGAAAATGTTTTCACTTCTGCCGGCACTCCCAGAGTGCAACCCGTCTTTTTTTTTCGTCTATTGTGTTTAGCACTACTTTCACTTTACAATTGTTGGTTCAGAGTAACATATAAAGGTTCAGAGTGACAGTGACTATGTCATATTTAGATACAGGACACTGAATAAATAGTAGAATAATAATTGATTTCGTTTTAATAACAGGAGGTAAAGAGTTTCGTTGTTCTCATCCTAACTCTATCATCGAATCAGCTCGATGAGTGTATGAGATAGGTAACACATTAACCCGTAATGTCACATGTTTATAGTACTTCGAACTAAGAAACTTCCACCATTTTTAGTTTCCATATAACCCGGACTGCTAAATACAAATGAACGGGATCAGTGTTAATAATAAAATAAATTACATCGCGACAAAACGACAAATCGATGTGAAATTTACATTAATTACATTACATTCGAAATTTAGTTTTCATACACGGCTTTAATTTCAGCAAAGAGCCTAAAAACCTAAACGCGTTTAATTTAATTCAATTTTAAACTAATGTAACCTAGTCACAGCGATACCAATAATGAATTGATTTTGAAGTTCAGAACTGTATTAAAAATCTTCATCGAAATTAGTATAGGAATTTTGCTTAAACAAACAAACAAAACAACAAATAAGCTGCTTTTCTGTACATACTACATTTATTACTGATAGTGCCTAGTTCATTCTTTATTGCTATAATTGTCTGTGACCGCAATACCAATGTATCTACCTATACCTGATGGGAGATAGTGACTTTTACTGTTATTACCACTTATATGCATAATATTTTGTAATTGCATAAAGTTGAGAATGTTGAATTGTGTTGAATATTATAACGGGAATAAATAATAAAAAATAGTTGAATATCAGTACCTACCTGGAAGTATTTTACGAGTGCTACGTGTAAATGGGTTAACAGATTTTTTTTATACCACTGCGATGGCAGACAAGCTCACGGTCCACCTGATAGAAAATGATTACCGTGGCCAATGGGCGTGTGCAACACCAGGGGAGCTATACACGTGTTGCCGACCCTGTAAACATAGAGAGTTTCTGTGCCGTCAGTGTAGAAGACAAAGCAGGAATAGCCTTTTGTCTATCCACTGAAAGCACAAAAACTCTCCAGTGAGCTCTGGCTACCCTACTCACCGCCGGGAACACGAGGTTATTATTGCTGTGGTGTTCTGTAGGGCGGAGGTACTTCCCCAGTCGGACTGCTCAATTGCACGAAAATATCTTTAGTAAGAATATAAATCAATGGATAAATCGTTCAAAATCTTAAATGTCATAGGAAACTTGTAATAAAAACCATTGTCATTTAGACGCACATTGACTAATAGGTCTAAAAAAAAAAAAAAAAAAAAAAACCAATAAAATTAGCATCATGACCAATCGCGAAATGACTAGCACAAGTAAGCAAATCCGAGTCTGACAGCAATATTAAAATTGCAAGTGCTGTATTAATTATTTTATCCTGAACACACATAAAGGAAGAAACGTTTGTTGGGTGACAAATTTAATGCAACGAAGGATAATAGATTATGTAGGTAAAATAGTGGTGAATATGTAAGAACAAGAAGCAAAATAGTCAATTCCTATATTTACTGAGTAGAAGCTTGTCGGAACTGCCAATGAGATGGATGTACATGTTGATTATATAATATAGAATGTTGCTGCACAAACAACCTGCTACTGCGACTTTTTTTTACCGTGCGTGCGCAAAAGCACCTTTAATACTCCCCCCTCACCCCGGACCCTAAACTACAAAACCCTCGTTAGTTGCCGGAGGTGACATTGTCTTAGACAAATCCCTCGCACCTAGACTTTGCCAAGTATCTGTACCGTACAAGTATGGGAGCAAACGCCTGTGTGCTATAGGCGGACGTTGCCGAATTCCACGGCGTAACTTGAATATGACGGAGAATCAAAGTCTACCAGGGCCTCAGGCATTTTTCCTTGAACATACCCGGGTCCATGGTAAATACAATGAGATTTTAGTCGACACAATTACACCATAACCACTTCATCCTAACCCTAAGGAGGTGGTTTCCCTTCAAAGTTTAATAATATTTCTAGAATATTCCATTTTTGTTCTCACAGTCGAGTACTTGACGTTATATAGATATTACATTTGGGTTCTTGAACGCAATGTTTCGTGCAGCGAGGGCCGCCTGCCGTGCAGATGGTCGTTGAGATAGTCATCAGAGCATATATGTGGAAATATACCTAATTAGCACGTGAGGAATGTCCCCCTTTCTTTCTTGTCTGACCCCTAGAGAAGTGGCGTTGACCGGCGTATTGTAGAATAGAATGATGAATTGACACGTATTTGACGTTTATAATATTTATGACAGTCGTCAACGTATGTCAATCCCAAAACACATTGACCAATCTATTCTATTCTACAAACGTATTGCGAGTTCTCCAGAGGGGCAGAACTATATTGAACACTTTTTTAACTAAAATTGTTTTACAGGTGTGGCTCTCCAATGCCTCGGCCGACACGGCGAGGCACTGGCGGCCTTTAGCTCTGGATTGGGTGTTGAACCATCATCGAGACAACTCCTGGCTGCGTTAGTGGAAGCCTCATTAAAATCGCCACTTAGAACAACTTTGGAGCCAACTTTCAGACAATTAGAAGCTATGAAATTAGACCAATCACCTTTCGTATTAATATCGGTAAGTTGATAATCTAGTATTACGTTATAAATATTTCACAATATTTCACACAACGCTATCTAGATCCACGGTAAGCATAGCTTAACTAACTTGTATTATAGAATCTAGAATGCGGATAAATATAATTAGATACTTTTTTTGTAAATACATACATATTATACAGCTCACTAAATAGTTTTTGTGCTGTCAATGGGAAGACCTAAGGCTTGTCCTGCTTTATCTTCTACACTGACGGCACAGAAACTCTCTGTTCTATAGCAGAGTCGGCAGCGTGAGTGTGACGCCACTGGTGTTGCACACGTCCATAGGCCACGGTAACCACTTTCCATCAGGTGGGCCGTGTGCTTTTCTGCCACCTAAGTGGTATAAAAAAACATAGAAACACCCAGACCAATGTAAATATACATATTCATACATACAAATATTTGCACTGAGCGTGAATCGAACCCGTGCCTCCTGCGTAGCAGCCGCGTTCACTACTGCCACGCCACAGAGGCTGTCCATTGTGCAGTATTGATTATGATATGTGTGATTTCATTTTTCCATGATTGCGGAGCTTCCCGAGTCCATTAATCTGAGGTCAACATTTTAAGCACTGATCATTGTTGACCAACGACTTCTGACTTCTATGACCTTTGTACGTTATTATGTTTATAAATAGGGGTCAAAATTCATTTACTCATTTATTTAGTTTTTACTTCCCGTTCCAAATTCGAATTTCCTTCCCGTCTCACCTAGGAACCGTGATACAATAGCTTGTCTAATATACACAGAAGTCATTGTTGTTGCCATCAATAATGGTGGCCTTTATTCTTGAGACCTCACTAACAACTTCTTATCATCTGGCACAAACTGTAAACAAAAGCTTATTTACTCCGCTATTGGGAAGATAGGATGTTGTATCTGAACTTCCGACAGCTGTCGTTTAAGGATCGTGTTGATAGACGGGGCGTGGTGGGATGTCTTGTCGATAAGATGCACTGTAGTTAGGTATTCAAAAATGTACATACATATATTCTCATATACTCATGCCTGTAAATCCCCGAAGGGTTAGGCAGTATTAACACATTTTCGATCTCACGTAATAGGGGCGAGCCTATTGCCAGCAAGCCGGTACTTAGGCACAGACTTTTTGTTTACTATCGGATGGAAAACAGGGCTCTGATTCTGCTATTATGTTTTTCATGGCAAAACCACTGTGGTTCCACAGAGACTATAACCAATGCCATTTAACTTTAGACTTTATAGCATATTGTTAAAAGTCTAAATTTAAATGACAATCTTATTGAGTGAATGAAAAATATAAACTCTTTCTCTTTTTTATTGTGAACTTTAATGCTCAGACATAAATTCTAAAATCTAATGACATTATATGCAATGGATGCGGTAAGACAGTGGTTTTGTTATGTCATAAAAATAGCAGAAACGGGGGCCAGCTTAGTAGCTCGCGGGCCACCGACAGAGAGAAACCTCTATACAAATAGGTGTAACTATGTACTTAGTAGATAATATTGGCTAAGCAACGCTGAAGGTAAATGTTGATGGTGTGTGCTTCGCAATAGGATTCTATGTGCCCTTTAAGCTCTTAACCCATAAAAGACATCCTAAAAATAACCTATTTTACATGTGAGAGGGGATTGGTTTCATTATGATGATTGATTGTTAACTAAGCTATTTCTGCTTTTTTTTTAAACCACTTTATTTTTGTGATCCACTGGAGAGTTTTGCTGAGGAGTCCTAATATCCAGTTTGTCAGTCGATCACCCAATTTACTCATTCGTGCAATAGATATTGAGTGCATTTGACGGGTTTGCACACAGGTTGAGTACCTAGGTTTCAAATTAGGCAAATAATGATACCTATTATCAAATGGTGGCTTTTTGATTGTTGTTAAATCACGAGGAGGATAATGACGTGTTCAATAGAACAAATAAATTAATATCCCTACCTATTAATTGCTTGTTCATTTCATGCAACTTTGTATTTAAATAGATAATTTCATCTTGTACGTGTATAATAAACAAAACTTTTACTCAAATATAACATTTGTTTTCTCTCTGTTTTAACCTTTAAACATTTTTTTAGTCTGTGGCCAGTATTTTTTTTTATTATCCCTGCCAGTCCGCCAGTACCAAAAAGTTTTGCAATTCGTTTTTACTGGTGAACTTATAGTTATTTATTAAATAAAATGTCTACAAGTACTAGTTAAGAAGAAAACGTTGTATGTACCTAGTACACCGCCCGATATAGTATGCACATATATTGTACAACGATATGAAGTGATTGATGTGAATTCCTTAACGTTATAGAATGTTTACTATCTGAAAACTGTAAGGGTAAATATCTATTTAGTATCTATTATGTTATTCACAAGTGAAATGAAAAACGTCGTATGATACTCGCGTGTATTTCTGATTACAGTCTTCTCTTTAGACTCAATATATAATTATACTATAAATATAATAACTTTACACACTTGTACCATAATCTACTATTCACACACATACACTCAATGAGAAATTCCCAAAAATGGAAACTCAAATCGTACATGTTAGTTCCAGATATTCACATTCAACCAACCAAACTCTTCAATTTTATCATAGAGGTAAAGATTTTATAAAAGTTTTAAAGACCATTTGCTCTCGTTTTATAATTTTAAAATAAAGAACGATTGCAGGTATGCATGCACGTAATTCGCTGGAGCATTTTAAAATTCATCTAGTAAAAACATACGGTATTTTATTCCGAATTTCATGTAACTCATCACCAAATCGATCTTAAATGAGGTCGAGCAGGTCACGTTTATACAGACCGCATTGCTTACCGGTCAAAATAACACGTAGCCATATTTTGAACTCCAATTCGTGGTTTGAGATGCTTGTTGGAAAACCGAAACTTGTGAATATTATGATGGTAGGACGTGTTTTAAGTTACGAACTGGAGCCGAATGGAGGTAAACTTTAGCCGTAACATTGTGAAGGACTACCCTTGTTGCTTAAATTTATTCCTTGCTGAAGCCCCAATCAGTATCGCTACGATTTCAAAATGTGTAACCTATCAATTCCATTAGAAAGAAAAGTATAAAAAGCTTTAGTATTAAATATGTTCTATCACAACAAAACCTAATCTCCGTTTCCTTTAAGAATCACTCATAGTTTGATTCGTTTTCAATAGAAATTAACTAAAGATTAGGCAGCGATGTCACTGGAACTCTGCCCCATGTTAAGGGACAATATGCCTACATATATATAAATTAAACTACATTCTTAAATCGGCAATTAGCACATCATTCAGTACATTAATAGGCACTCGTTAACGATTTTAGACACAGCAATCAAAATTATATTTGATTCATTACATTGTCCACTAGTTGTCCGATTACATTGTCTAAAACAGGGTACATACCAAGTCAAAAAGCGAACCAACTGCTGTGTGACAGGCTATGATGCAGGCTCTGCTCTCAAGATTAGGAACCTGAAAAAGAAAGACTTGTGCATCAATCAATGGGAAGTGGTCACCGACTGATTACTTGCTACTCGCGTCTGGACATCTTCTCTTCGCTCCGCTCATCTCCACTTCCATGTAATCGCACCCATACCTACCTTCAGCTACTCGAACAATATATATTATTCAGTACAAGGGATATAAAACTTTACAATTCAAAATAAATTGTTTTTGTAAGGACGCATTGTTTTTCTGATATAAGTCGTGATGTAAACTTGTGCGAATGAAAGTACAACTTCGAATAGAATATTTCAACTTGTATGTATCGATAACAAAAATAAAACATGATTGTTAACGCATTATTGGAATCCTGACTGGTATAATAATATTTTTTCATCCTACGATGGTGACATACAACACTCTGGTTAGGTTAGTCCTGGTGTTCAATGTGCAAGATCCTTTAATAAAATAATGAATTGGATGAGTCTGTTTGATTAAAGATAGTAATGTAATCACATTACTATATTTGTCAATATCAATATCCCAGCGCCGATTCCGCTTGCATCCAAGGCTTGAGTTGGATGCCTGGAGTCCACAATCCTTTCCATAGTTCCAAACCTAAGAGGCAATCCTACGCAGGAACCTCGGGTGACAACCTAGGTGTGCTAGTTGGCATGGGCCCTTAATAAGACTAATATTTTTTTTAAGAACTAAGAACTTTCTAAGAACATACTATTTATGTCAAAGAACACTGGTTCCCCCGTACTGTTAGATATAATCAAACATCTATAAAGTGCTCATTTACTGTCAATTATAATTAGTTACCTACTAAAACTGTTATTACTGCAGGGACGGAAGTCATAGGTATGAAATAAGTAGGTGAAACCGCGGCTTATAGAAATCCATCATAAAATTCTCGACTTCTCTTGACTTCCCGCTTTAAATGTCAAGCTTGAAAATCAAGACACACTTTACCTGACTTACGAATCAAAATGATTACAACCCATAGCCCATTATACCTTTGACATATCCAAAGGTATAATCACAGGTTCGCTGCTTGAACATTACTTTAATAATCAAGAAACTGTTTAAGTTAAAATCAGATAATCGAGAAAACCAATTAAAGGATTTGCAAATTATGCACCAATAAAAATATAAAACGTGAATTAAATTTGCAATGGTTTTAAATTAGTTTTTATAATAAGTTGATTAAGGCAATATTGCTATTATGAATTATGTTTGCGAGAATTAACACAATCACGGTATAATTAATACAATGTTATAATAATATTCTGAGCTAGCTAAATCTGGGTTCTGGGTAGCGTAATCAGTAAGGGATTCAGTCGGTAGGTTGGGTTGGATTTCAATAGGAATTTGATATCGATGGAAAGTTCATAGGTAAATCACAGAACCTTCGATTTGTAAATACATTGCAGTGTATACCAACTTTCTCTTAAACTTAATAGCCAGATCACTTTCATATATTTTTAATTGTAATTATAGTTCTATTCAACATACTTTCCCTAACTGTTTCATATAATAATGTACAAATATTTCCGGCAGCAAAAAACGCTATCGATATCTTAAATAGAACACTAATAATAATATTTGAAACAAATTTGCTTACGCATCTATAGTTGGAGTTCAGTTGAATGGATATATCCGATACAGACCAAACCAGGCATGACCTTAAATAATAAATTACGACTAATTCGTAATATGCGAATAATGCGATGACTTTGCGAAAAGCATTAGTGTTCATTTTTAGATCTAACTGCAGAGAAACGTATCATGCTAGTACAGTCAGTACAGTCGGTACACAGTATACTAGTACAGTCGCCTATAAAAGTGCACAACACATTCAAATTTACCAATCATGGCTACACACGCTTGCCAACTCACCGACGCGGGATATAACCCGACCCCACCAGGCGAGGCCGCGGTGGCGGCCCATGTCCGCCGGCAACCCTGGGGTTATCCTTTCGAGGGCTTACCCGGGGTGCCCGGCAATGGACACTTGGGAAGGAAACCGTGTGGTTTTAGTCGGTCCGATTCCGACACTCCCACCCCATCGTTGGCACCGATGGGGTGAAGCCCGTGGGGGTTTCCACACGTTAAAAAAAAAACACCATGGCTCCAAAGATGCAATATAAATTTACACATATTCTGATGATTAAAAAAGTCAATAAGCATCAATTTATTTAGTTCCCGGCAGAGTAGAATTTGGGCCACCCCTTCTCTTCCCATGCGGTGTCGTACAAGGCGACTAAGGGATAGGGCTGATTAACATCAGACAGATATGTACAGCCCAGACTCAGCCTCAAATTCATGGCTCGAGGCAACAATAGTGGCCGGAATACGGCAATAGGCTCACCTCCTATTACGTGCGACCGAATACAATGATTGGTAAAATGTGGGTGTTAATTCGCTACTGCCTAACCCTCCAGGGACAAAGGCGTGATTATATGTATGTATGTATTTCAATAATCGTTTGTTAGTTTGTTAACGTTCAGCAACTTTTCTAAACAAATTCGGAGTAACATCTTTAGTACTTCAAAAATGACTATTATGACAATTTGGGGTCCTTTTGTATGATATTCAGGTGGGTCATAAGGTTGAATGGGGCTTAGGGTTCAACATGCTATTAAACATTACTTCCTAGCAGATACCACAAACTCGAAGTTCAGAAGAGACCCCCTTAAATTTTTAACTTTAATGTATGGCATTAATGGCACCTAACTTAATAATATCGGCATCTTACTTGTATAATATTGATAGTACTCTAATTAAGTACTATTTGAACTAGTACACAACCAAAACGATAACACTTCACAAGTAAATAATAACCCAACAAACAACTACCTAATAAACTTGTAACCGCAGAACATTGTCACCCACGGATCCTCCGACACGAAACTTAAAACAAACAATGCTTATTTCAGTTCATACCTCTAGAGCTGTTCCAAAGATAATACAATTTCCATCTCACGTATTCAGCAATGGACAGGACAAACGCCACCAAGACCTTCGGAGACGTTATCCAAAAATAATGCGGTCCATTAATGTAGCGTCCGGAAATATGCATGTTGTCAGTCGTTTTCCAACTCGGACAGCTACATGCGACTGAAAGGCAATTTACATAAAAACATTGTCCTGTAGAAGATATAGACGTTTCGACTTCACGTAATACAGTCATGTGTTTTTTAATGAAAGCATTTTTTTAGGCATTTTGCATAGGTATTGCATAGGTGGTGTAAAGCAAAGATCGCAGGTTTAAACCCCGCCTAAACCGATCCAATATTTTTCCTATTTTAATAGATTTGAAAATTTAGCATGCAATTATTTTCATTGAAATTATTTGAGCGGAGTAGTCAACAAGTTAAAAATGATCGAAAAATCATTCATTGATTCCGATAGTTCGTGATAATATCGGTAGATTACATCCACCGTCGCCTGAAAGATGGATATAAAGGAGAAATTTGGATTGGTACAGGCTAGGTCTGGTAGTTTAGTGGTCAAAGCATTGCCCCTGTAAGGTAAAGATCTCGGGTTCAAACCCTGCCTAGACCGATCCAATATTTTTCCTATCTTAATCGAAAAGTCATGTTTATTTTGCCACCACTAATCTAACTAGTAGTTCTGTGAACAGTAGACCTGGCGAGCACCCTTTACCATATTATTCTGGTGGTATTTTAAACAGCCTTGTATGTTTAACCAAAAAATAATGACGATCCGTTCTTAATAAAACACAAAACAGCAAACTTCCCTTTTTTCTCGTCTGTTTTTTTTTTATAACGAAGTTTAACTTATCGAGACATGTTCTCTCCTATCAAAAAAACTCTCGGCAAAAGTTAAACAGAATCATATTCTATCTGAGATAAAAAAGTTATTACTGTAGTCTCATTGTACAAAATAATGATAGCCGTTGTAGCGATACTTTAGACCTCGTTGAAATTTACAGTATAAACCACCGTCTACGCTGAACAACTGGTATATTTGCATACATTCCACGGGCGTGCAGCCCAGCGACATCGGGACATTTTTCGGCGCATTTACCGGTGAAACAATGGAACTGAGTGATCAAAGGCCCATAAATACGCGACCGACCCCCTCGAATTTACATACAATCTGCGAGACAGTTGATCGGCAGCCCAGACGTGAATGGACAAAATGGCGTCGTTCTACCACAAAATGGCTGCGGTTTTTTGCATTCGAAATTGCATCAAAATCTATAAATTAATGGTGTTCTTTGAAGGTTATGTTAGTAAATCAGTAGGTATAACTTCACTTCGAAGTTTTCTGCTACCAAGAAAAACTAGACCTAGGACTGGTCGCATGCACACAATATAATATGTTTACTATTAACCGAAATGCTAAAATGATTTGGTTGAGTTTAAATTCAAATTCATGTCTACCTAGTTTAATGCATCACTGCTGCGTTTAGCGACTTCTTGATGAAGATTCAGTAATTATTACAAGTTTCCCTGTTGCAACCACAAAATGCAAATATAATCAGAATACTCCAATTTCAACAAGCCACTTGGGTGTTCTCATGTAAGACATTATTGCTTTATTCAAAGATAACCTCAAATCGTTTCGTTAAATGTTTCATTGGAGTCAGCGTAATGGCAAACCTAATGGCATTTTAAATTTCGTCGCGGTTTTTGTATCCGCCGGTGATACTCAAATGTGGATATTTTCGTCATTAGTATATTATTATGTCGAGCTTAAAAAGTAAATGACCTGCAATGCGAGATCAAGAGCACCGCTGTGACCCAAATGCCGACAGTTTGATTCAGATGTTAAAATTGATAAATCAGGTCGAAATATTTTCATTACCTAACCCTAAAATTTGTTTCAGTTCATAGCTGCCAATGATCTAATATTTAAAAAAGATATTGATACGAGATTGACGCTTATAAAACTGTTATGAAAAAACAGGCATACCTATTCGGCCTTCCTTAATACAAAGGCAAGGATGATGCTAATCAATGAGTACGCATGAGAACAAAGTCTGAAATCTGAAAGTCTTCTATAAATAACTAAATATAATACATAGTATTTAAATTTTTTGTGGCACAGGTACATGATAGCACTAGTGGTACACTTACTACTTTTAAACAAATATCAGATGACTTGGCTTAAACTACTAATGCAATATGAGAATGACATGACTATATTCACATTACTAATACCAATATTTCCGAAAAACTGATGGTCAAAATTAGAGGACGAGTGGTAGATACATCAAACAAAACAAGTTTAAAAGTTAGCATATCCTACGTATTAGCAGGACATTCAGGCAAACTGCCCACGAGGATATACTAATGATAAGAACCGTACAGGCTTTTGGTAAATTTTTGATCTACTTAAATATTGCTTTGTTCAAAGGTGGTTGGTCAAGAACTGCTGGCTGCAGGGCAGTACCAGGCAGCCGTCACAGTATTAGAAGCAGCACTCCGCATCGGCTCCTGTTCGCTCAAGTTACGGTAAGTTTAGTTTTATATCGTAACTTGCACGCGGATCCGAAACCAGGTTTCACATTGGGCAACGGAGACGTATTATAGGACCATAGGTACATACGTTACCGTACGCCCTTACAATAAGCATATTATATTATTGGAAATTTTCAATGAAGGAACGAAGCTCGTTCGTTTTTCTCGAATTAAGATTAAGAACATTTTCTATTCCAAGTATAGGATAAAAATTTTGACATTAAAGAATAAAAAGATGATATTATTATGTACTACTATATTTGTTGGCATTTAGCCATTTTACTCTCACTATTGAAATATTATTATCTAGTGTATGCTATCAGACATTTACAATGTACCAACATTTAACACTTGTTGTATCGCAACAAATAATAAGTTGCAAAATAAAATAAATGCACGACTGATTGAATGACAGTTTGACAGCTGTCAAACAAACCGTGAATAAAGATCACAGTTCATAGATAATATTATGTTTTAAACAGGTGCGGCGAGCTTGATCTTTTTCACTTCTCATGCTCTTAAAATGTTACTTTAGACTAAAGTTCCTTATTAATCTCTAGGGACTAAAGTATTTTTTTTAAATTTACATTGAAGACTCCCAAACTGCCAATCACAGTGTTTGTGAATGGGAGGATTATCTTATCACCTTGTTAGTGATTGTGTATAGAAATAACCTCAAAATGACATTTGAAAAAATCTAAAAAACACATTTAATTTCATGAAACACAATTAATGGTATTAATTTAATTAATTATTATGTAAGTATTAAGGATTATTTTATTTTATTATGCATTTCTAATTGGTTTTAAATAATTTTTCAAGTTTGAATCTGTTTTCTAAATATGCCATCCATTTAAAGCGTACCTACGTCACTTAACAAAAAAAAAACCGCGGGACAAATTTCTTTGCAATTTGAATTTTGAATAGAACTTTTCTTAGGTTAGATTAACGATTAATACGTAATTTTAAGAAACTTTGTTATTATAAATAATATAATTTTGTATAGAACGTCATTCAAAGTGAAAAGTAGAGTGTTTGACGTGGGACTAAACAACCTTATTGAGTAATAATGACACACGAACTATTCGCCACTCGAGCGAAGCGATCGTGTCATTATGGCTTGTTTTAGTCCCTTGTTGAGCAATCTACAATATTTGAACATCTATGGTAATACAAATTTTAGACTGGCAATTTTACAGACTGATCGTTTTTAACGTTTTACAGCTTTATAGTCAAAAAAAAATTTTTTTTTCGTTCTAACTAAATAGTTGGATAAGTAATACAAAAACTAATGTTTCAGAACTTTCGAAAATGTATATTTTGGTGCCAAAGACCACTCTTTTGATTTTTTATGTATTATGATATCTAGCGACACTCGCATAGCTACTCTCGCTAGTTTTCTAATAAAATACTTTCCCATAATGTTCATGAACAGGGACTATTGAAACATACTCACATATACCTCTAAAGTTATTTAAATGATGAATTACGATGGCATTTCGATCACCTATTAGAAAAGAAATCCAACAAAAGCTGAGTGAGATTTGCTACATTGACTCTTTTGTATCTAATACTTGCTTCTATTATATATCTGTGTAGTGTACGGGTAAACGTAACTGCCTTTTACTGTGGAATATAACATTCCACTCACTGCACTTTCAATTTTCACAGCGGGATTAGGACTATGTCTATAGATCTTTATCACTAAAGCAATTTGAATTTACTATACAGTTAATCTGTGTATAAGATTTATGCTTAGTGCTCAAGAAGAATGGCTCGGGGAAAATGAGAGAAAGACTCAAAGGTGGTACAAGAATGTCACACACAAGCATTGTGTGCAGAATTAATTACTAGTCGTAGTCGTTGTAGCAGTACCTAGTAATACTTTATTGAAAGTCTTCTGTTTCAAATCAAATATTATTATTTGAGGTACACAACTACGACGGAACAACGGGGATGCCGACGCAAAACTAATTGTAGATGGCAGCAGCAAATGACTAAACAACAACAACCTTACAATAACAGAATCATAGCTGTCAGATTTGAAGAGACAAACAATGAGCATTCTATTCTACTTCTATTCTATTCTATTTCTATTCTATTCTAAAAACTTATTGCCACTTTAGTTTAGTCGAGATGTTGAAAATGGTGCAACATAGAGAAACTGCTCTTAAAATTATGTGCGATAGCTCATTGGATCCAGAATGACGCCTAGAAAAATGGGATAATTAGCACATAAAAAATTGGAAAAGTTATAAACAATTAAAGATGGCATTTCGTTTTTTATAAATATTTCATAAACTAATAATATTTAAGTAATTTCATAAAAAGATTCTGAAAGAGGAGGAAATTTCTAATAAAAAACTCCTATCTTCCGGAACTCTATCTCCATTTTTTATATTTTAATTTATAGCTGAAAATAGGTCTGCGCGCGACATTTTTAAATAACGCGCGCGGCGTCAAAAGCGAGTACGGCACATTAATTAATTAATTTAAGCTATTGAACTTTTTTTTAATTTGAAAAAAATATGGTGTGTTCTGAACACTCTAAATAATTTATTCCTGTTGGAAATTTTACTTAAAGTTAATTTTTCAACAAGTTACACGCTTTTGGCTAATTTTTCTAGGCGTCATTCCGAATCCTATGAGCTATATATCGCACATAATTTTAAGAGCAGTATCTCAATTTAGTACCATTTGCAACTTGTCGACTAGTCTACTTGTGGGGCTTGTCTAGACTGGGCGCTATAAAGACAATCATATTTATCCAGAAAATAATTAACAATTATAAAAATGGGTTTACAGCACTGTAGATTATCCAGGCCAAATAATCATACTTAATAAAAAGTGGCACTTCTAATTTATTACCTACCTTTTTTTTAAACACTTATTCAATCTGAATTAAATTTTAAAGCATTTTGCATGCTAAGTATTCAAATCGGTTAAACTAGCAAAAGTTTTAATCGGTCTAGGTGGGGTCTGAACCCGGTATCTTTGCCTTACAGAAGCAAATGCTTAAATCACTAAGCTACCAGACCTCGCCTGAACGAATATACTTATTCAAATCAATTCGATACTTAGATATATTATTAATATTAACCACACTTGACTTTTCATGACGTGCTTAGATAAAAATAATCGATTAATTTGTGCTTTGATGTTGATAAGTGCAACTTTAGTCGTTGACTCGACTATAGCATGTGGAGCTTTATTTTATCTGTAGCTGTACCCGAGCTGGTAAAACCATTTTTTTGTACTGGTATTGCCATAACTTATTCTTTATTGTACACTTACACATAGCATTTAAACAAATAAGAGAGATAATATGTACAACGGCGAACTTAAATCAAGGTTGAGTTATCTACCAGCAAACCCGGGAGTGCACAGAGGAATTGCAGTCCAATGAGAAGCAAAATCTTGTTACATTAATATTGAAATTTAATAAAATGACATTTATTAACTTCCATAGTTTTATAGTAGGAATTTATGTGCTTTCTTTATGAGCTCATTAGTCCTATAAATACGGGTTTTACATATTGCTGATTTATTTTAAGCTTTAAGTAATAAGTTAGGCCTATGCCTAAGTTATTACTTATAGTATAATCCCAGATTATATAATAGTTAGTTAGTTCTATGTATATATAAGTATAGAGCTTTAAATTGAATCACTGTGGTTTTCTCCACCTATGCTTATCTGTTTATACTGGCAACATTTATTTATCGTTTTATGCACAGAGTTCTTTGTTTTATGTGTTCCCACGAAATGCACCGGTGCTAACGGGGTAGCAGAAAAGGTTTTTTTATATCAAGTAATAGGTTAGTAAGTATTAGGTTTAGGTATAGGTATAAGTAATAGGTTTTTCAAACGATGCAACTGCGATTAGGTTGGACTACAACTACAGTTTGGTATCGCATTCAGCAATAATTTGAATTAAAAGCTTTTTATTAAGTTTTTTTAAACTGTAGCTTATGTAGCTTACAGCATCAGATGTTCTAATTACGCTATGGACAAAAGGGAGCGAAAACAACAGGTAAATACTTTAACAGGGATGCTCTTATATACCTATACCTACCTCCAGCAGTCTTATCAGAGAGCAAAAAATTTCGATATACATACATTTATATTCACACCTGTAAATGTAAATATTAGTACATAGGATGGTATATTATTTTTGTTTTTACAATATTGTGTACAATGTGGAATAAATAAAATAAATTACTAAAAAAAAAAACCAACTGATGCCGAAAGATCGAAACAAGCTTTATAGCAAGCGGTCCCCATTAATTTTCATCGGGTTTGATATTTGCAAATGGGTACCACCTGCTATAAAACTTGTTTCGATCTTTTCTAATCTCGAATCTAACGACACCTCTCAAGGTAAAATCCACCGAGCCGTTGAGGCTGCAGAGCGTGTCAAATAATTATAAATACATATACATACATACATTGACACATACATACATTGACACATACATACATATATACATACATATATTGACATATACATACATACATACATACATACATACTCTTGAAAAACAAACCTTCGGGCGCAGTCGAGTAAAAAGAAATTTCTTTTTTTTCTTTCTTTTTTTTCATTTTGCTGATTATGATTTTGGTCCCACGTACTAGGGTACGAGCCTTTCAAATTAAGCGGGCACTTTTTCATGGGCCGTATTTTTGTGAAGGGAAAGAAATTCTCATTTATTTAATTTTATTGACAGACAGAACATTCAGGTTCAACTACTTGAGTAAAACCCTAATAATTATTTCATACAGTATTCGAACGTACAGCACTATGATGTATCTGATATTAAATTTTTCGTCTGAATTCATTAAAGGTCGGCGCAGACAGAATTGATTATGACGTACGATGTATACAAGATTATATACGATTTGATTTTGTTTATGAACTGTTAAATATAGCTTTTGAAATACAATCATAACCGTCTGCTGCGGTCACGTCTTTTATTATTTTTATAATAACTACCTGTCTTGTTAGCAAACAAGCAGAACATATGCACTTACGACGATATCGTTACGTAAAATGGAACGTATATACGTAGATTCAAAGAAAATTACATTAAAGTTAATAATAAAAAATAGAAATATGGTACCACCTTAGACAAGTGGCAATTCTTTGGCCGGCGTAATGTTGAATAGAATGATAGATGGGATTGGCACGTGTTTTAACGTTTGTGACAGACGTCGACGTAAGTTTGCCATCAAGCCAGGTGAAGTCAAATTGACGTGTACTATATACTTAAAAAAAATACGTTAATCATATACGTTGATCAATCTATTCTATTCAACAAACGTAATACCACCTATCTAGAGGGCCTAGTTAAACTTAAAAAAGTTTAATTTCTAGGAAGACACAGTCAGAACCATTGACATTACAAAACTTATAATTGAAATAAACACTTGCATGGAAAACTACCATTGCCAGTATTAAATTCTTTGTAGACTAGCTAGCGATTTAATACTAGCTTTAGCATCGCGACTAGACCAAACATAGCCTATATCCTTTCTCAAAGTCTAATATACCCCTATACCAAATTTCATCAAAATCGGCTTAGTGGTTTGGGCGTGAAAGCGTAACATACAGACAGACAGAGTTACTTTCGCATTTATAATATTAGTATGGATGCATAGTGAGTAATTACGTTGTCAATTTAACTAAACAACGCTGTTCTAAAAAAACCAAGAGCACAGATAAAACCTCTTTCGCAGTTGGTATAAAAAGTAGGTACAAAAGCCCATTACTAGTTGTGGTAGTGTGCGATAATCTGGAACAAGATTATTACCCGTTTTAACGAATTACATAGTACCAGCCTACCTACAACAACACAACAGGCGTGTACTAAGAAATTGCGAACTAATTACACCAATCAAATGTTTTTTACAGTGATGTAGGCGATCGTCTACAGGGCCTCTAAAACGAATTTAACCTGTTTATTTTCTTATTAAGTAAAGGTTCGATCGTAATCCCTTTACAATTTCACACTATTAACACCGCTCACACTTCGGGTTAATAAGAAGAAGACAAATGACCGGCGAATCTTCGTTCGTTACTTGTTGCATTATTATTTTTAATCACAACGTGTGTAGCAACGGTGTTGCCAACGTGCAGAAACTGTATTGTGACGTATTTTTTTGGTAATTTTTATTTAAAATGAAAAGTAAATTTAAAAATAACGTCTTTCCAGTATTTATTAATAATCATAAGTAAATTAGGGACTTTAATTTATTTCTTATTTTATCATGCGCACCAATTGGTAGGTAGCCACGCACGTTTCTTTTGATAGAGTTTATAGTTTTCGTCTAAATTTTACACGCATTAACATGATTAGTACTTACCTTCAGATGCCACTACCATCTATCGCTGGGACAGTTACTTGCTCATTAAGGTATAGAAAAGTATCACACTCTTTCAGCGAACTATCCGTTATTGATCAAAAAGACCACTCAGGCACGAGTCCTGGCACACTTCACCCCACAAAACTGCCCAATTCAAGACACTAGCAACACCGACCAGTTACAGGTTGACAGGGAAATAATTTATATGTACTTAAGGCGAACGGTTATCTTTGGCGGAATTTGGACGTTTTGATTTATAATGTTCCACTGTCGAGGAAATAAAGCCCTCGTAAATTCTGCACGGGATACACGCTGTTGAGTTTTAATAACAGCTCTCTAATTAATGGAATCGAATAGTCCTTAGGTTCGGTACATACCTATCTGACGGCAAATGTGTTGAGCGTATCATCAGTCGCGTCTTTTCGGCCAAATTAGACCTTTTGCATCACGCATCTACTCGGTTCTATTTAATATTATCAAATCCTTATAACAGTAGGCATTTGACAATGACAACCGTAGTTCCTATTATAGCAACTTCACGGAAACGCACTAACGCGTTATCGGTTAAGTTTAACAGATAATGCGTTAATGCGACGAGCGTACAGTCTGTTCCGTTTCCTTCAATCCATTGTCGGTCGACGTGTATTTACTTCAAACCAAGCTGTGAAGTCGTCAGAATTCGAACAACGATTGTCTCTGTCAAAGGCTTCTGTTTTATGAATTTGATAATATTATGTAGAACTGACTATACGCATGATGTGAAAAGTCTAATTTGACCGAATAGACGCGACTGATGATACGCTCGACGCATGTTCCGACAGATGTGCACCTACCCTTATGCGTGCGGTTATTCTCGTCTGGTGCACAGACGTTATCAAAGACGCATTGTGGTAATCTGTAATTTGTTATTATGCTTTGGCAAACTTAAGTTCTTTTTTTGTCAAAGAAATTGTATCCCGAAGGCTCTCTTATTAACGTATTTTAATGGACTTTCAGTGAATTTTTCGTTTGGGATATATTTTCAAATAACTGTTAATCGCGTATGGTGGAATTTCGATTCATTCTCTACACCTGTGTACTAGAATCTTTATCTGGGCCAAATGTCACCCTGATTCTTTCAGCCGTTTTTACGTGAAAAATTAATTTAATTACTCTTTTCTTCTCTTCACATTCCCACAATTAGGTAAAACGCTAAGATCATAAAATCCTAGCTATTCAATTAATAAGCCACAATCCACTGTTGGATTCTCCCAATAAGCGTCACTGCTTCCAATTTTTCGTCTTACGTATCCATTTAAGCTCTCTCAGCCAGCTTTAGTGAAATTTGTACCTCCTAATAAACTATACAATTACTTTGCAAACTTATTAGACAATACATTTAAAATCTCAGTAGATATTCGAATTGTTTCTGTCTTGCCCCTCTAGGCAAGTCGCAATTCGCTAACCGGCGTTTGATGGAATAGAATGACGAATGAATCGAATTTGACGTATTTGACATGCGTTAACGACTGTCATTTACGTCAAATCCTATACATTCGTCATTCTATTCCACCAAACGCTGGCTAGCGAATTGCCACTTGTCTAGAGGGGCTGCGCAATACCCGTTTTCTTGCAACTGTAGTCACGAATCAGGCACCGTGCAATTCAGAGTTACGTAAGAACATCGTAATTAAGCTGTCATGAAAAAACTAAAATACGAATAGTTATTAATTTATTGCAATGTAATCGGGAAAGTTGAACATTGAATTATTAATATTGCGTTTACTTCCACTCATTTTCCTCGTATTAAATTTCACGCTTGAATCCCAATTAAGGATTCCTTGCCATTGTAGAAAATATAACGAAAGCGATTTACTTTTTAAAATCGATCAAATAAAAGCAAACATTTTAAGGCCTTTTATGATCGTTATTTGAATAAAGATTATTTGGAGATTATAAGAAATACGTAAAAGAAAATGGCCGGAACTTTAACATACAGAGATATACTAGCTAGATAGGTACTTACCTGGCTTTTATAGCGTCATGTTCATTGTTATACTACTATTGTTACTAACAATCGTTCTACATAACTCTAGAACATCATACATCTATAGCTCAGTTGTAATTTTTTATTTTATTTTTTTTTCTAAAGAATTTTAGCAACCGAAATTATCGAAAGTACTAATATTCCCTCTAACCCCTCCAATCCAACTAAGCTAAATTGCTTGTGCTAGGAATGGGTTCACGTCGGTAGTGTAATGGCCAAGATTCGAACCTGGGACCTCTCGATTGTAAGGCCGACTTCTTAACCACTAAGCTACCGATTGAATTGAAATACTTATATTAACACAAACCGTTTTATTTGAAACGGTAGCTTCTCTTTAAAGATTATTGGAAGCTGCTGGTTTAAATAAAACAGTAATATGTATAGATATTCTACCTGCACGTTGTTGAATCAAGGTCTTCCCCTTTTTTCAACAGTAATCAGCTCGAATGAAGGCTGAAATTTAAACGGAAGCTCAATTTTCATGTACACAGAAATACCTAAACAGTATTTGCTTCATATTGTGTTTCATCTGAGGAGTAGCACAACACACTAATATTACAGAAGTAAAACTTCATACAAAGCGGCCTAAAGGAACACACACATAGACATTGCTCACGGATACAAAATTAAGGAACGTTCTACAGTTACATTTTTAAGAGAACCCGATGAACTAAAGCTAGTAGGTACTTATCCATTGAAGTAGTAAATCAATAATTATATTATTTCGACAATAATTATTTATTCCGTACCGTTTGTTCCATGCTTATTGTACACCAATGCTGTAATGTTATCAGCGCACCTTTCATTCATTCTACTCAAATCTAAAAGACAAAAATACCCAAATCGTAGACACCTACTTTAAAATAAGCTACCGATATTATTAACAATCACATAAACACGAATGCACACATAAACATACACTGTGTTTTATAACATAGGCAATAATCACCAATACAATAAATAAATAAAAGATGTACAGTAGCTTCTGTATAACAAAAGTTATAAATTCATCCGTAACGAGCTTGAAATTCGAACGAGACGTAATTATAACACCTACGAGAAAGTAAGTACCTGTGCCGAGGGAGACGGGAGATGGGAGACACTTCAGTTAAATTTATTTAAACAAGTTTCGAGTTGGAGACATTGATTGAATAAGCTCCATTTCTATACACTTGGAAGACATTAAGTGACTCTTCCCGTTCCAAAATTTTCAACTTAGGGTACGTACTCACGATACAAGTTTCGGCGATAGACATTTTATCCATAAAACTGAAAACGAATGTAGAATACTGATGCATTCGAACGCTACGTTGGGAAAGCGGGAACATATATTTGTTATACTTCTCAATTTATCACGATAAAGGCTCCGTTTGATATGGATGAAGCCAGCCAGGAGCTAGTATTTTATAAATGCACACCTACCTAATTTACGGAGAGTTTACTGAGTTTTCTTGAATTACTCAGCTTAATCGAGTGGAAAATGATTAGGCGCAAGTAGGTGATTTAGTAGTCGTTATCGTCTACTGGTTACATGAGTGTGTTTCGCATCCCAAACGCTATCTGATACTGCTATTAACCCTACAACTACAGTAACCGCAGGAAAAGTCGTCCCGTGTACCCTTACCCTTAAAAACTTTAAGCGGTGTTGAAACCCACACCTCGACGCGATCTTATCTGCCCCGTTGATGGATCGGAGGTGGACCGATACGGGACTATTCTGTTACTCCACGATAAACGCATCGTGATATTAATAAGGATTGTTATACGCGATCCTTATCGAGATGATCTTTGTTGACAGATGATGCGATTAAAATGGGATAATACTTAAATAAAAAAGGTTAAATAATTAATACGGAGGATACTTTTATGGATAAATTAACGTGTTTTGTTTTACCTCACTGGCTACCTGGGTGACTAAGTAGTCAAAACTTTTGAGTGTAATTAGTATCTTGCAGTAGTTTATTCCGGAATGAACTGAATACTATTTATATCAATGGTATTTGCATTATCAAATTGATTAGACTATGTATTGCAAAGACAGGACATAGGCCCCTCCCATTTTATGCGATAGCATTCAAACCTTCCTCGGCGTCCGATCTTTGCGGATTCGCAATTTCCACTGAAGAATTCAACATATATTATATTACCTATGTTTTACTTAAATTAAAACCAAGTAGATATCGATTAAGATAGGAAAAATGTAATCGGTTCAGGCGGGAGTCAAACCTGTGATCTATTTTGTCGATTTGAATAGGTAACCTACTAAATACTTTAAAATTACATCCAAGTACGTAGGTATGACAATCAGTTGATGACGTTCCAATTTTCTGCGTACACTTTTAATTGTTCTTTCTAATGTATTGGAAACTGGAATTTATTTTTGTAATATGATGACAGATGTGCTATTTGAGTATTTAAGGCCGTATTAAGGCCGAATATCACTCAGCTAAACCTCGATTTACATTTCGACAATATACACACAGAAGCAGGCCACGGCGCCCCAAATACCGGGGGCGAGTCGGGGACCGTGTGGTCCCCCCTCCCGAGGAGGGCCAGACCGAGAGAAATGACCCTGGGTCAGCAGGGTGCGAGGGATATGTCACGAGACAACCTCACCTTCGGCCTAGCACATCGACCCACAGACGGCGTGCAGTTTAGTCGGTTCGAGTCCGACATAACTTCCCCCTTCGGCTCCAAAGGGGGAGTATCCGTGGGGATTTCCCGCACGTAAAAAAAAAACAATATACACATTGACAAATTTTACAGTTGTCTGGCAGATTGATGAGGATCTGAGATAAATCACGATTCAGCTTAATGACATTTTAGATTATGGGCCTAGTGAGTATGGTCTTCGCTTCAAGTAATTTCCTACTCAAGAGTTAACAAAGTGCAAATCGATAAAGAAACATGTGCGGTCTGAAAATTCTTGGTACTAACTGAAATAAAAGTTAATGAGATTGCACTTCCTTCTACTAAAACACTGTTAATGGTGACGAATAAAGCCGATTCGTAACGCGAGGCAAATTGATTTCATGTTCACCCTTGATTCTAAACAATCTTAGTATACCCATCAGATATTAGAGTTCAATATCGTGGGTGCTTTTTAAATATAGAAAGAATAATTTGAGATACATTATACATTTGGTACATAATACTTTATCCTACATTTGTTTGAGATACATTACATTAGAGATTAGATTCTTTTGACTAAAAAAAAAACATCGTATTGTATGATTGCCTTTTTTCAAGCACGTTTTAGAATCTAAAAAACCACTCCTACCTAATTGCAAAAAAAAACAATCCGGCCTAGCTAACGCAATGTAATTTTGTAATAGATAATTCCTAGAATATTAAAAAAAAGACGTGTGGCACTAGGGGACTGCCGCGGTAAAGCTATTGCATAGCATTTTGTATCAACTTATGCAATTATGATAATATGCCCTTTGACGTGCATTAGTTTTTTTTTCTTTTTAGCTCTTTACGCTTTTCTTCTCTATAAAACGAAAATATCTAGGTATAAATAATAGGTATAAATAATTAAGTATAAATAGTGTAATGACACACCAAAACAAATTTATTCATTAAAAAAAAATAACGATATTAAGAAGTGATTATCGACAAATTTTACAAGTACAGATATTCACTGTTGTACATAAATACCTATACACCTATATACTTTCTCATAAACAGCTGCTTATGTATTCGTCCGATTTCGGAGCAGCTCGTCTCGATTCGTGCGAGCTTCGTAGAGTCGTACAATACGGCTAGTTGCACGCACACGAACATCGTGTCGAAGACTGCCGAAAAGAAACGAGCGTGAGGTTTTTTCGTTACGGAATTTCTGGATTCGGTCCCCGCGCTCAAGGCCCTCGATAGAAGCTATGCAATAGCTTGAAAAAAATCTAAATCTATACTATAAGATATCAAGTAGTCATGTCTGTGCATTGGAGATATTTAAAAGAAAAACTTGGAAATCTTTATCAATAGAAATTATTAGTATACTAATTATTTAAATATTTCATTAAACTTCTGTCATGTTTCATTAGCGATCCTAAATTGGAATTCTCGTCTGTTTGTTCGCGATGGTCACAAAAACTACTAAACAGATACTGATGCGATTTCTTTGGAAGAGTTGGACTTAAAATCTTCCCGAAGTTTGATCGCTATCATTTTAATAGATCCAACGATATGACTAAAACCTTTTGACGTGACAACGGCTTATAAATTGGTTTGCCGGGTGACACTTCAAGAAGCTGCGTTACGCTCAGGCGTTACGCTCCGCGTTATGCGCTTACAATGAGAGCGAGTGAGAGGCACGCGTCCCTTCCAGCCCGCCTAAGAGCGAGAGAGACAGACATAACATCCTTCTTCCTACTATACGAATGAATATTCACATTAAAATTATTTTACCACTCAAAGTCGTTGTCACGTAAAACTTTCGCCTGTATACCGACTTTACAGGCAACCAATTTTTTTTTCTAATGTCAAGGTAGGATACGACGGTATTTCCGTCCAATAGAGCAGTGCGACTGCGGAAATACCTCCGCCCTACAGAATACCGCGGCCATAATAACCTCGTGTTGTGTTTCGGGTCTTCTACCCTGACGCCACAGAAACTCTCTGTGCTTACAGGTTCGGCAGTACTAGTGTGGCTCCCCAGGTGTTGCACACGTCCATAGGCCACGTTAACCACTTTCCATCAGGTAGACCCTGTGCTTGTCTGCCTAAGAAATTGACCAAAAGTCGCAAAAAACGAAATCAACGCGGGCGGAGTCGCAGTTGTAGCATAATATTAACAAAATAAACACACCCCGATGAGAGGAGAGCCTTCATAAAAACCATCGAGAGCAGTTTCATCTCCATCGAGACGTCCTAATCGATTAAACAAATCAATCAAGTCGGAGGTGTACAAGTGTGATGTCAAATTACACCCAGCGGCGTGATACATTACCGCCGCGTCGGCAGAAATTAAAATACTTTATCTCATATTAATGTAATCGATTTCACACGAGCTATTTAAGAAGGAACAGGCTTAGAACCGGGCGCGAGAAACTCTTGTAGGTAATTATCGTGTAGTTTCTTGTAACTAGTGTTCTTTTGGTCTTGCTGCTTTAAAGTTGTGTGTGTGTGTGTAGATTGTATGGGTGTAGATTTATTCAATGTGACTGGCTTCATGAGAATTATTGAGCAAAAGTTATAATGCGGTTCGTTTTGTCTGCCTTCGTCCTAATTCTTGTCAATAGTGAAATCAACTTTTAGTCACTAGACTCTAGCGCATAGTTTTCTCTCAGGGTTGAGGATCTGACGGTAGTCACTTCTGTGAAAGCCAATATCAGGCAAACAGAGAATAAAAGTGGACACTGGAACAAGTTTTGAATGCAACCAGGGCTGATTCTACTGTAATTTTTTTCATAGCTAAACCACTACGGTACCATAGACGCTGTAACCTATGCCATTTGACTTTAGAATTTACACTTGTACTACTAAGACTAAAATTAAATGACAATCTTGAAGAGTGAATTAAAAATGTTATAAACTCTTTCTCTTTTCATTTTGGACTTTAAGGCTCGGCCATAAAGTCTAAAATTTAATGACATTTTATGCAATGTTCGCGGTATGACAGTGGTTTTGTTTTATCGTAAAATTAGCAGAATTCACGCTGGGTTGTTGATAGGTGTTATTACTAAAACATTATTGGACCCCGTTAGACATACGAGTATGTATTTTATTATTACCTTGACTCACTTTTCTTCACATTTTCAACAATAATAACGATGACAGAAATTCAACCGATGAGCAAGCACTACATGCGATTCACTTGATCTATTTTGTTGAAATTTGATACAGAGATAGACTAGAGCTTGGGAAAGAATATAGTCTATATTTGGTCGCGATAACCTGATACAATAACCGAAAAACCAGTGGTTATTACCCTCAGCTACGCCCGCGTGGTTGATGCATTTAGTGTGTCTGGTGATAATTGTATTTTGTTATTGGTGAAAGGAGATGAAAATTACAGCAAGAAAGAAGGTTGGTTGAAGTAATAATATTATTAAATTTATTAGATGCAATTCAATAACTTGTAATGGCTACTGAACACGCTCATCGAGATCCTCTTACCGAGAGTCTCAGGTGTGAAACTGTCAGTGGTATCATACTTAGCACCCACTAGGTGTATCATATCATGTGGTGTCAGGTATCCGACGAGGCCGTCTGATAAAATTAGCAAGTTGTTTGACACATAGGCCGTCCATTAAACGCCGTATCCAATCAAATAGGCCTATAGTTTATTGAACTAGAATAGCTTTAGTACTTAGCGTATATCCCTCCTACTTTCTGCTAATCATATTAATGGGAAAGTTTCCTCGTGTTCCCGATGGTGAGTAGGGTAGACAGAGCTCACTGGAGAGTTCTTGTGCTGTCAGTGGGAAGACCAAAGGCTATTCCTGCTTTGTCTTCTATGCTGACGGCACTGAAACTCTGTGTTTACAGGGTCGGCTGCGCGAGTGTGACTCCCCTGGAGTTGCACACGTCCATAGGCCACGGTAACTGCTCACCATCAGGTGAGCCGTATGCTTGTCTGCCACCTCAGTTGTATATAAAAAAACTAACTGACGATATCAAAGTCTTGTAACTTAGATATCGCTAGTCCGCTGTTGAGGTCATATGGCAGTCGCTTTACGGAAAATATCGTACTATTAACGCAGGAAAATGTTACAATAAGTGACAGCACAATCTTGACAACAAAGCCTCAAACCGATCTTAAAATCAAGGTATTAAGAGCTAATCAAACTGTTTTATTGATTAAAATTGTATTTAAGTCTTTAGGCTTTCACGGCCGGCGTTGCATGTAGAATATACTGCTTCCGGGCTGGCAAGGTCTCCGAAGTCGCCGTCGCCCGGCCCTGCGCCACTGAAGATGTCGACCGCAGTGATCGACGAAACGTCTGGAACGCCAGTTTCACATGGACCACGGCCAAACAGCCCGGAAGCAGTATATTCTACATAAAATTGTATTATTTGTCCGAACTAAAGGTTTATACCAAATAACAGTACAATCAGTTAACACGTCAACACGAAGAGGAAACAAGGGATTAAGATCTCTTTGAGCACCTTGTTCATCAAGATCGATCTGTTCTGACTGTACTATTCGATTTCACAAACAAATAGCATCGAGTCAGATAATTTATGCGCAAATGGTTCGATTAATCAAACATCGGAGAATAAATTGACATTAGTATCGATAAACATTTATGAGTTGTCTGTTAACTCTGGTTCAATTATGGGTGAAGTACCTTTAAAACAAAATCATTACCACTTTCATTGGACATGATTAAGAATAATCTTTGTGATTTAATTATTTGAAGGATAGGGTTAAATCTAGCTTCATTTTTAATACCAACGAATGCAAATTTCTTGTTCAAGACGAACCGGCTTGCGAAAATCAAATGACACACCATAAAAATAAACACTCACTTTTAGCTAATCACACTATAATTTATTCTCTAAAGAAGCGAATTCTCCAAAGGCTTTAAGAAATGCGAAAAAAGAAAAAACTCTTTATATATCTAAGAAGTGTATGTATCTAGAAGTGTATGTAAGTACCTATATGTATCTAAGAAGAGCCTTGGTTCGTCGGATACTTAATTCCGAAACTACTCTATAAAAACTGTTTAATAGTCTCTAAGTACTGCCTTACTGTTATCTGCTTGAACCCTCCACTCAATTATGTAATAAACACTAGCTCATTTTAAAAGGGTTAATGATGAATAAAATACTGGGAAAAAAATCGGACTGGAAGATTAACTCATTAGGATCTTATCGATGAATATATGAACGCGTTCAATTAATAATAATCTTTATTCACATAAAATTCTTACATTTGTTTAGTTGTCTCTGATTTCTATGCTAGGTATGAATATTTTAGTTACAGAAATCAGTGTCCTCTCATATCTTAGTAAATCTTATATAAATAACAATTTACACAATCATTAAGTAGCAGAATGTCAATTCGATTTGAACGCAGTTTAAATCGAATTGACATTCTGCAACTTAATTGTGAGGTGATTTAAACTCAGTTCAGTTCATTTCTTGGTTTATGGCTCCGCTTGCATATTGCTGCGACTTTGCCAGTGTCATCGTCCAGGAGTGTCATAAACTTCAAGATAAAGTGATCGGTTCAAAAATAAATAATTTATAATTTGCAGAGAAAAGAAAAATACCAGTAAGTAGTGATCTAAATAGCAAAAACTAATCATCAGTTCTTCATGCATCAAATTTTCAGGAAAAAACCAAATAGAGAAGAGGGGAGGGGAGGATACATCAATCAGCATGGAATGCAGGCATACTTTTAAAGATTAATATTGTTGAGTTTTATAAAACAGAGGGTGAAGTTTATTGAGGGGAAGTATATTAGCGACAATAAAGCAATTTAAACTCAATCAATTCAAATTAGGGAAGATGAATGGCATAGCTTTCGACGACTAACTTAGAGGTCGTGGCTTGGATTCCCATTTAGCGTAGCTATTAGTATTGTACTATTAGCATATATACAAATATGTATATTTGCATTATTCTGGGTGTTTCTATGTACCTATAGTAGGTAGATATGTATCTCTGCATCACCCTAAGGTAGACTGTTAAGTCCGCATTTGTACAAACTGTAACTACATATAGTTTGAAAAACAAACTCGTAAAAATTAAAAAACAAATTGTACTAATATTATAAATGCGAAAGTTTGTGAGTATGGATGGATGCGTGTATGGATGTTGGTTACTCTTTCACGTAAAAACGACTGAACTAATTTTAATGAAACTTTACAATAATATAGCTTATACATCAGAATAACACATTTTTTTTTTTTACGTGCGGGAAATCCCCACGGATACCCACCCCTCCGGAGCCGGAGGGGTAGGTTATGTCGGACTCGAACCGACTAAACCGCACGCCGTCTGTGGGTCGATGTGCTAGGCCGGAGGTGAGGTTGTCTTTTGACATATCCCTCGCACCCCGGCTGACCCAGGGCCATTCCTCTCGGGAGGGGGGACCACGCGGTTCCCGACTCGCCCCCGGTATGGGGGGGGCGGGGTCGGGCGTGCATCGTCGCACGATGCGCGCCGCCGCCGTGGCCTGCTTCTGCTAGGGTGACGAGCGGCTCCAACCGTCACCCTCAGGCCCGCGCTCATGGGGGGCGGAGGTCGGTTTGCGCCCTCCGACGCCCGAGCCGCCTTCGAACGCGGCCAGCGATGTCCGCAAGTCTTTCTCGCTCGCTGCGCCGCGCCTGCTCTGCTGTCTCCTTCACGAGCATGACCTGCTCGCAGAAGGAGGCGCTGGCCGCCCACGCATCCGCGCAGCGGACCATCGCCGCGAGCAGGGTGGAGAGCGTGAGCACTCTCACCCCCAGGGCCGTCACAAGCTCCCGCCTCGGCGCTTCAAACGCCGGACACTCGGTGAGCGTGTGCAGCCCCGAGTCCACGCTCGCGTCGCAGTGATGGCACTCGGGCGTTGGCTCTATGCCCATCAGATGCAGGTACCGCCCGAAGTTACCGTGTCCGGTAATGTCCTGCGTCTGACGGTACGAGAGGCCACCGTGTGGCCTCTCTAGCCACTCCCCCATGATGGGTCTTACCGCCGCAATCACGGCGTGCCCTGCGCGTGGTTGCTCAAGTCGTAGCTCCCACTCGGTCACCATGGCCCTGTGGAGCCGGGACTTCTCGGCCCGAATTTCTTCGGGCTCGGGATCGGGTCCCCGCCCCCGCGCCTCCTTTCGGAACCGATAGAGTGCCGAAAGGGTCCTCGCTTCCAGGATCCACGGTGGCGATCCGGCCAGGAGACTCGCCGCTTCAAAGGATATCGTGCGGTACCCCCTGATGGTCCTGGAGGCCGTCGTCCTCTGCGCCGCGTGGAGCAGAGGCAGGAATCTGGCCCCCAGGGTGTCCGCCCATACGGGGCACCCATATAGGGCCATGGACCGCACGACACCCGCGTAGAGTCTCCTGCAGGAGTCCTCTGGGCCCCTCAAGTTGGGCAACCGCCTGCCCAAGGCATTCGCCGTTGCCACCAACTTGGGGCGCAGGCTTCGGAAATGTTCTCCGAAGTCCCATCGACCGTCAAGCACCAGCCCCAGGTATTTCAACCGGGGCTTGATGTCGATGGGAGTGCCTCCCACTGTAAGGCTGGCTCCCGGGTCTGGCCTGCGCCGAGGGCCATGAAAGAACATGGCCTCGGACTTGTGCAGAGCCACCTCGAGACCCAGCCGCCGGATCCGTTCCACGACTTGAGCAACCGCGGTCGTGGCCCTCAGGGTCGCCTCGCGGTGTGTAGCCCCGCCCACCGTCACCAGCGTGTCGTCCGCGTAACACGTGACGGTGGCACCGTACGCGAAGTCACCGCGAAGCACCCAGTCGTAACCGATGTTCCACAGCAGCGGCCCCAGGACCGATCCCTGTGGAACACCGCACGACATCTCGCGCCTACCGACTCCGGTCGAACTCGGGTAGACGACGGCTCTCCCCGTCAGGTATGCCCCGACTATGCGGCGGAGGTAGAGAGGCACATCGTGATACACGAGCGCCTCTCTGATGCAACTCCAGGGCAAGGTGTTAAACGCGTTGGAGATGTCCAAGGACACCGCCAACATCAGCTCGCCCCGAGCGACCGCATCCTCCGCCAGAGTCCTCACACGCATGATGGCATCCACAGTGGAACGCCACCGGCGGAACCCGAACTGGGTATTGGCCAGGTCCGGCCCCACTCTAGAGAGATGCTCGACGAGGCGCTTGGCAATGACTCTCTCGAAGAGCTTGCCCACCTCGTCGAGCAGCACTATGGACCGGTACCCGGACGGCTCGTCCGCCGGGCGCCCCATCTTGCGAATGAGGACCAGTTTTCCCGTCCTCCACATCTTCGGAAACTGGCCCCGCTCCAAACATGCGCTGAGGAACCCTCTCAGTCGGGGTTCGAGACTGTCTTCCCCTAGAGCTAGGACCCACGCGCGGCCTGGAATGCCGTCGGGTCCCGGGGCGGTGTTCTTTTTGGCTCCAAGCCTTCGCACCACCAGCTCTAGTTCTACCCGAGTGACATCGGGCACATCGTCGTCAATCACCGCACCGGGCGCCATAGGCGACCGAGGCGGCGGAGCCATCTACGGCGGAACATGTTCCGCTCGCGCCGGGAACAGGGATTCGACCACTCCCCCGAGCAGAGCCGGCTCGAGCACCTGGGTCAGCGGTGGGGCCCGGGGGCGCAGCTTTTGTCTTACCATAAGGTAAGACCGCCCCCATGGGTCCCGCTCCAGCGTCTCCAGGAGCTCCCGGTAACAAGCGGCCTTGGACCGCTTGATCACCGCTCGGAGGGCATTCCTGGCCTCCCTGTATCCCTCGTGAAGCTCCGCCAGTCGGGGCTCCGAGTCTGCGGTACGGCTACGCCTCCTACGGAGTCGAGCCCACCGGCGGTGCGTGATCACGCAGGCTTGACGCAGCCTCGCGATCTCCGCATTCCACCAGTAGACCCGACGCCTCGGATTATAGGCTGGAGCCCTAGGCATATCCGCATCGCAGATACGTGTCATGGCCTCCCGGAACCACGCCGCTTCATCGTCAACATCGACAGGCCTGTCCGGCGCAATGGCCCAGGCCTGTACGATGTCGGCCTCCAGGAGGTCCTCCCGATTCAGTCGCCCCAGCACCCAGCGCGGCTCGCGTTGGGCCGTTGCGACCGGCGCATCCCCTGCGGGAGGGGAGACATCCAACCGAACATATCGGTGGTCCGACAAAGTCTCCACCTCCGTGACGACACGCCAGTCCCGCACGCGAAGTGACAGGGAAGCGCTCGCGAACGAAAGGTCTAAGATCGACCTGCGCTCCCCCGACACAAACGTGGCTTCGGCCCCGCGATTCTGGAGAACTAGACCGAGGGTATCGGCCCAGCTCTCCAGAGCCCTGCCTCGCGCGTCTGTGCGCCGGGAACCCCAGGCCACAGACCAGGCGTTGAAATCCCCGAGCACAAGAACCGGGCGAGGTGTACAGGCATTGACGACGTCGGTCAGCCGCTCCAGCGACCGCCGATAATGCCCGATTAGTCGGTGTAATCTTGGCGCGAAATAAACGGCCACGACCGCAATCTCCCCTACACGCGCCGCTACGATGCCATGCTCCCTTGCGATTACTACAAGGGGAGGGGCACCCGCAGCGGCGTTATGCACCAGTGCCGCCAAGCCATCCAGGTCGACCACCCAGGCGGGCCCGAGTGGCCGGTGAGTGTATGGCTCGGCGACAGCGGCGACGTGTACGGACCACTGTGCCATGCTCTGGAGCAGAAGTGCCTGAGCATCGACACCGTGGCCCAAGTTCGCCTGCAGGATGCGGAGCTGGGGATCCATTATGGAACCATCTCCGCATCCCGCCCCGAACTATTGGCGGAACGCCCGCCTCGCGGCTTCGGCTCCCCGCGGGTGCAGGCCTTGCTGCCAACCCTGTGGTCGGCCAGCTTGCCCTCCGCCGCACACCTAAAACAGTGCGGCGGAGCTTCGCAACCACCGGCCCTATGACCGGGTTGGCCACAGCGGAAGCAACGGTCGCCGACCGTCACCTCCGCCGTGCACTGCACTCCCACGTGGCCGACCGACAGGCACCTAAAGCACCTGGCCGGTCGGTCCTGTAGAAGGCGTACCCGCTCCCCTACAACTCCGCCCACCGCGAGGGTCCGCATGTCGGCAGCCTTTTGGGCTGCTGCGATGGGGCAGCCGACAACTACTGCCCCCTGTCCGCGCCGGCCGCAGCGGATTGCTCCGACCTTGACCGCTTCAGGGGGGCAGCCCCCGGCCTCCGCCACGGTGACCCGGATTTCGTCGACCGTGATGGAGTCGTCCAGGTCCGAATAACACATGGTCTATATATCGCTCTACTACTCAAGGGAGCGGAGCAGTGATTGTTAATGTCAACAAATCCGACATTCACGCGGGCGTAGTTTATCTGCATACTAGATCCCAAAATACAAGCTAGTTAAACTATATTTACTTGGGCTGTGTAGAATGTCCTAATTTATTTGTATGAGTGTAACAACTTCTTTTTTCTTCACAGTGGTTCCGTCTTCAGTGCACTATCATCAGCTCACTGGGCCCTTAATCAGCTCGACGCAGCGATAAACTACATGCAACAAGACTTGGCAGTCGCCAAGTCGCTGGGTGACACTGCAGGCGAATGCCGTGCCCATGGCAATCTTGGAGCCGCCTACTTCAGCCAAGGATCCTACAAAGATGCGTTGACTGCACACCGATACCAACTAGTGCTGGCTATGAAATGCAAAGTAAGTGGGACTGCATGTTAAATTATATTACTAGGTCCTAGTTTTTCCCCGACCTTATTAAGTTTCCTGAGCTTGTTCAGAGACTGTAATCTATGTCTGTATCAAATTTCAGCCAAATCTGTTCATCCGTTTAAGCGCGATTGAGTAGCAAACATCTTCACAACCTTTCACATTTACTAAATTAGCAGGATATGAGTAAGTTTACTCATCCATGTTAACTTGCCACCATTAAAAAAGCTAGTAAAAAATGGTATTATATAGACCCATAAGTGACCATGTTTTAGAAACTCAATTACGTAGCATGGACTAGTCGTTAATGTAAAAACTAATTATCCAACTTGAAAAACAATAATCTTCATAAAACCATAATAGTTAGCAGTTTTCAAAATCCATTATGTCTATAAGCATGTAGAGAAATAACAGTACAGGTCTTCACTAATTACAAAGTTTACAATTGAACGTAAACAATAATTTGATGTTACGACAGCTACGTCTGTCGGCCAAAGACTGGTTACATATCAACCTAAAGACAGGAACAAGTGGTTGGACATTGTTTGAATCATTATCGCATACTATCAAACCTGGATGTATGGAGCCCTGCTAGTATAGCTAAAGATTGACGAGGCTCTCGAGGTCTCCGAGGTTTATGATCTGTTTGACAGATTTGACAAAGCCTACGTAGGATTTCATGACGACATAAACTTACAGAATTACTGATAGATTTTTTTATTGAATTTTTAAGCATTTTTCAATTTAAATCGGTTGAACACTTATAGTTTGTTTAGATCTTGATATATTCATTTTATGAGTTTATGTAACTTATGTTTAGGAGCTTATTCATAACTAGCGATCCGTCCTGGTTTCGCACTCTATCCTATGTTAGTCAGGGTGAATGTAGCTTTCTAATAGCGAAAGAATTTTTGAAATCGGCACAGTAGTTTTTGAGTTTATTCTCAAATCTTTCCTCTTTATAATAGTAGTGTAGTAGTGTAGATGTAGATGATATTCATGTTAACCCTACTGGTACACGCATGTTACGAGAAAAGATCATTAAATTAAAATTATGCTTAGGCAGTTTCCAGGAAACTTAAGTTAGATGATTGTAAATTGTTATGAGAGTAACTTCTGGTTGATGGTCTCTCTGTACAAATATATCGGATTGAAGTGTCTGTTTGTATAACATTAAAATAACAGCATTTTAGTAGTAAGCTTAAACATAATACAATTTTTTTGTCTGTCTGTCTAGCCTATTGTACGGCACTCGGAGAAAAAGAGGATGGCCCTTTGGTTCTTGTATTCTACTATGTAGGACAATCACCTGTGCATATTGAAATAAGTACTTAAAAGAAAGGTACCTGTATAATTACATGGAAAAGAAATGAAAAAAATAATTCTAATCATCAATAAGTATAATAATTGAAGTCTAACGTGACCCAATGACAGCGAATACAAACGTATTTGCATCGAAGCTATTCCATGAATAGATTTTTACTTTAGCCACAGGCCCAGTAGGCAAAATGTACCAAAACAAATCGCTCAATGCCCCAGCTAGAGGGCAAACGACTACCAATACAGGCACTAAGCACAGCACAATGGAATATTTACATAAAGAATGGTAGTAAACCGTTTGATTTCTCCTTTTACAAATGAAATAACAAATGTTCGCGAGCTCTCAGTCGCTGTATTAACTCACACGGTTTATGCAAACTCTAGTTGTAAAAACATTTTTTTAAATATTGTACTTCGTTGGTTTACCACATAGGTTCCCAACGTAGGCGTTTGAGGCTATTAGAAGATGAAAGTAACTAAAATGTAATAATGTTCGCCATAGACGTTCAAATGTTTGGACCAAGGTTGGTTTAAATCACAGGTTCCCAACGTGAGCATTTGAGACTTGTAGAAGATGAGGGGAACTAAAATGTAATAATGTTCACCATAGCCGTTCAAATATTTGGACCAAAAAGGTTGGTTCAAATCGCATAGGTTCTCAACGTGGGCATTTGAGACTTGTAGAAGATGAAGGGAATTAAGATGTAATAATGTTCGCCATGGACGTTCTAATATTTGGACCAAAGAGGCTTGTTAAAACACATAGATTCGTAACGTGGGTATTTGAGATTTGTAGAAGATGAAGGGAACTAAGATGTAATAATGTTCGCCATAGACGTTCAAATAATTTACCCATAAAGACTGGTTCAAACAGTTTGATCAAATTGGTATTATCTTTCTAGTCTTGAATTTTTATCAAATTTTGCCACAGACTATCATGCCAATTGCATCAAACAGTTTGAATCGGACTGTTCAATCAAATTACTTGATCGTCAATGGTGGCATTAAGGAAAGAATTAAATATTGAAGTAGACGACTACATGGGAAGTGGAAGACCCAAGAGGAGGATGGACTGTGCGAAAAATGATATGTCCAACCATGGAACTGAAATTTTAGATGATTGAAAAAAGCACGCATGTTGCACCGACCCTAAATAATTCATAATAAATCGAATTAAAGGGAAAAGATTGAATCGGTCTAGCCGGGATTTGAACCCGCGATCTCTGCCTAACAAGGGCAATGCTTTACTACCACCAGACCTCGCCCTAACCCCGCCTAGACCGATTCAATTTTTTCTCTTTAATTCGATTTAAATATTTAACATGAAAAAATGCCAAAGGTTTAATTTAAAATAATTTATAATACTTAAGTGCTAAATGTGCTCAGAAAACTTTAAATAGGGTAATACAGGAGGCATAGGTAATTAAAAATTTACACATTCATGCTTACAAATATTTGCTCTAATCGGGAATCGAATCCGAGACCTACAACGTTGCAGTCTAACGCTCTGCCGCGCTACGCCACAGATGTCATCAAATAAGTAACAACTAGAATTTTAAAGTTAATCTCAAAAGAATAAATACATAAATAAATCTTCAAACGTACTGCGTATATGTATGCATAACACTTATGACGTCATTTTAAAAAAATAATTAAAGTCATCCATGTTTCAAATAAAACACAAGGTGCGTAAAGTGATATATCAGGATATATCTCGATATAACGCAACCAATGACGCACCGCACAACTCGAATGCAGGCATCACTTTCATTCGTATCGCCGACGAATTCTCATCTAAACCGGCACCCGTATTACACTCTAAAAGAAACTTCACAAATAGTAAAGTTCCCTTTTTATTGAGGCCTTTGATGGTCGCCGCCGAGCCGCACACGTAGTGATGCTAATTTGCAGTAAATACACTGACATTGCGACTTCTCTGCGAAGTAAGAAGCCGCTGCAATGATAGTGACACTAACCTATAGTCTTGTACTATTAATCCGATGTTCGACCGGCTTTATTGTATCTTAAATCATTGCTGATGGGAGCATCCGTTCTTAAGGTTTCACTTTCCATAGCTGTGGAAAACATTATACCTACCTCCCGCCATATGCGTTGTACGAGGCCCAGACGTGCGTGAATTGTTTTGATATAATCTATGATTGTTGAATTTGAGCTCGTCCACAACCTTAGCACTATTCTCAAGACACCTTAAAACCTGTAGGTACTGCGCATAAAGAGCACATTTTGGGTCCAAGATATATGGCGGGAGGTAGGTAGGTATACGTAGGTGCGTAGGCTTACATTTGAAAGCCAAATACAAAACAACGGGCCCTGATTCTGCTATTATTTTTTTCATGGCAATACCACTGCGGTTCCGCAGACACTGTAACCAATGCCATTTAACTTTAGACTTTGCGATTATACTGTTGAAGTCTAAAATTTAATGACAATTTATGCAATGTCAGAAGTATGACAGTGGTTTTGTTATTTCATAAAATTAGTAGAATCGGCGCCAGTATGATAACAGTAGCAGGTGGTTTCATAAGAATATTATGCAGGTTATTATGTGAATAAATGTTCTGTATAAGTAGCTCCATTTCTATGTGAACACCGAGCATTTATACAAGTATTTCAATCAGATATCTATAACTTGGTGGTTAGCCTGCACTATCAAGCAACAGGTTTTAACCATACAAATCTATGTTTTAATAACCAAGTATGGGTGTATGGTTTTTGTGGCATAGCCTCATGAAAACGTGCCTGTTAAGTAAATGTAAAGAGTGTTAATATAAAGAAAAAACTTAGGTAAGTAGGTATAAAACAGCAAAACTTTGTGGATGTGAATTTATACTTTTGCAATTTAAATATATTTTAACACAAAAGCACATAAAATGAGAATTTACTGACTAAGTTTGCAATTTAATAGTTTTCACACACACGCGTAAGAACTTTCATTGGCAAAACATAACCTATAGGTACAATTACGTATACTGCTATGTGTTGAGTTGACTATATCCATTCTATAAATATGTGTTAGTTTTGTTATTCACATTTTCAACGCGAGCAATGATTGCGTCCACTTGTGAAACAATCTGACGAACAAATAGTCGTAAAGATTATTTACTTTGCGCTTTGTGCTTGAATGGTGCACAACAAAAACTTGCAAGTCGATTTAAAACAACCGCGAAATGCTGGCAACACAGGAATTCTTGCGAGTAATTTGAGAATGGACGAATAATAATTACATGACAAAGTGAAGTGGATGGAGACCGCGATTACAATCAAAAGAATTATCGTGTGAGCAGCGTTAAAATGATTGCGACTCGGAGAGCGTCTGCCGACCGTGGTCTGTAATGTACCCGAGACCTTTTTTTATTTTTTACGGGTATTATCAAGTCGTTTCATAAATATAGTAGCTATCGTAGCTTGTAAAATAGGTAGTTCGCAGCTCATTATTTTGAAAAAAGAATACAATGTACGCAGATCTACTTTTGAAAGATTAAAAAAAAAAAGAATCTTCTAGTTTCTATGGCTGTGCGGAAAAAAAAGTTATTTTCTGTTAAGGCGCGTAAATTAAAAAATTTACATAGTCATGAAAATTACAACTTTATTTTATGAAACTTACAAGGAATTTGTGCAGCGTAATGAAAGTGTTTGAAAATTCGTAAATTCATAAATCTATGGGAAGTTTATTCTAGGTAAATAAGTAGTTTTTTCTCTTTTTAATTTTATTATCATCTCTACTGCTTGTGCATCATACTTGTGCTTGTGTAGAAGTGCCTATACACCATTCGGATTTTTTTTCTTGTGGCTTTTTGCCTCTCAATTTTGCCAATGTCAATTATAAATAGATATAATTAGATATATTAAAGAAATATTATAAATATTCTGCAGCGTCTTCGTTATTTCGTCACAGTCAAAGTCAAGTAAAGTCCGTCATAGTCAAGTCAAAGTCACAGTCACAGTCCTAGTCATAGTTAAGTAGTGGAGTATTACAAGGGATTCTAAGGAGACCAACACAAGGAGACACAATTTACAGTAATATACCACTTTCCTCATACGTTAGACAACTCAGACGTTATGTCTTAAAATCCACCCTTTTTAAACACATAAAACTCGGATTTAACTACACTACTTTCAGAAAATAAAATACCACCACGATGTACTTCCAAAGAATTGGCGGGAGAATTTCCACCATTCGATAAAGTACTTATCGAAACGTAAACAATCTAGTGTCTTTTTTATATGTTTTAACTAAAAACTCAGTGAATGATATTTTTCTGTTTAGAAACTCATTTCAAAGACTAAAAACTGAAATCAAACCACAAGTTAATCAGTTAATTAGCCTAGTTAATTTAATATGTGTTTTTCTAAGAAGTCGCTAAGTACAAGATTATAATACCTAATAGAATGAAGTATAGGTATAGTTTTTAAGTGTCGGTAGATACCGTGTCTTATTGCTACTTTTTATAATAAAATTGTTGGTTTACTGGTTAAACCAGTGACCAAGAACTGCAGATCTCACTCAAAGGCAAATAAGAAACCAAGAAGTTTCGATGATTTGAAAAAACCAACTCATTACGATATATTTAGATAGATACGTCAGATTGCCCTCAATAGACTGGTCTTATCGCATCATAAACGATTCATAATATACCTATTTTCAATAGCATCAATTAGATATGCAGTTGAATACAATTTTCCAGCGAAGGCACCTTTATTGGACATATAAACCCTTATTTATCGCAAACAAAAGCCGCAGACCAGAATCTATTCTTTAAGAGAAAAATAAAATTCCATAAAGTAGAATATATCTGTTTAAAACCATTAGCTGTATTTAAAATGGTTATGGTTAAGCTTAACTTTGCATAAATACACGGGTGTACATACCATATATGCGACGTTGGCCATGCGTCCGAGAATCTTAGGAGATTCTCGTACCTTTTGTATCGTAGGAATCGAGATCATTTCAAACTAAACTACTTTATTATGGCATTGAACAGTCGTGAAGAACTCCGTTAAGTCTTCACTTGACTATGAGAAATAGAAATTTTGTTTATTATGTAAATATGCTAATTCTAATTTTTACAATTATTTTGTTATATTACAATACATTTATTAATTCATATTAGGTACAATGATCACAATATCCAAGGTGAACGCCTCGGAAGTCGGATGCGACTCACACTAAAGCAAGGAGATGCAAAAAAACTATTTTCAACGCGAATCTCTTATCTAAATATCGCACTTTATCTATTTCGTGTTATTATACTTATTATAATATACTGTATTCCCGACAAAAGCCGATTCCAAATAAGTTGCGATAAGGCTTGGAGGTTGATGGGTCCGGATACCAACGGCGACGTTTCATTTTAAAATTTTAGAAAAATTTCCATATGTAACATTTCATTTACTAAGATTCAATGTATATCATTATCCCTATACATAGGTGCAATAACTTAAAACGTAATGATTCTTATTAAAACTCCTGTATTTGTAAAATATATGATGGTAGCACTAGTGTCGACATAGGTATTCTGCGAATAATTTGACAGTAACATGTGAGCTGAGCTAGCCGCCTTCATTAACGAATGCCGCGGATAACCCGTCGGGGCAGGTGCGTTTAACAACTGTAATTGCTATTTTTAAGCCATATAGTGCCTATTAATAAGCTCTGTTGATCTAAATCTAGGTAACAAAATGGAGTTATAGTACCTAGTAGTAGTTATTTATTAGATTAGATGAATAGTTTGAAGTGACCATATTTATAATGCTATCTTTCATGGAGTAGGTACGTATATGAAGAACCATAAAACAATCTGTATGGAATCGAAGAGGTCTATGAATTAGAATTTGATGTAAGTATTTCAAGTAGATATCGGCTTTGTTTGCACTAAGAATTTTCTTAGGTAACATTGAAACTCGCCAATACAATACAATTCTAAGTTTTCGAAGTTTTAAGGACCAATAGGTACTGGATTTGTCTTTATACCTTACTGTTTAGTCCTATATGGCACAAATTTAACACGACCGCTAATAAAGTTCACGAAGTCGAACAACACACTCCAAAAAGCTGAAAGCACCAGAATTTATTAACTTAGTTTTTATATAGTAGGTATTTAAATAAATAAATATTAGCATAATTAAAATAATATTGACTTAAAACTTCGATAATGTAGCTCATCGCGTATTGAAAATAAATATTCACGAAGATAATATGAATATGCATGTAAAGCAAAAATCGGCGGCCTTCATTAGGTAGGATTTTTTTTAATACTAGTATTGCCAATGTCAATTTATGTTAATTATACATAAATTATAACAGTTAAACATTCTTGTATTTTAGATTTTATCATCAACAAATTTGCCGCCACTTTTTTTAATGTCTTAGGCTGTCCGTGGAGGAGAGAAAATATTTGTAGGAGGTAGGACAGGACGGTATTTCCGTCCAATTGAACAATCCGACTGGGGAAGTACCTGTGCCCTATAGAATAACGCGGTCATAATTACCTCGTGTTGTGTTCCCGGCAGTGAGCAGGGTAGCCAGAGCTCACTGGAGAGTTTTTGAGCTATCAGTGGGAAGACCCAAGGCTTGTCCTGCTTTGTCTTGTCTTCTACACGGTCTTCTAAAAGGCGACTAAGTGATAGAGCTGTTCTCCATCCGATGTCCATGGTAACGTGCCCACTTGACAGCAGTAAACTAGCCCCTATTGCGTGGGACCGAAAATCGTAGTTGACGAAATGCGGGTATTAAAACACCTCTGCTACTCCTTCGGGGATTTACTGGCGTGAATATATCTTTGTATATGTATCTCTAAGCTACCTATAAAGACAGGTTGCAAAACGTTGTACAAGTGTAAACATGTGCCTACCTATTATGAGTTATTAATATTATGTAAGTGCTTAAATACTATCAACTAGAAACGTAGCTTCATCAATTTTTTTTTAATTTATAGCCCCACCCAGCTCGTACTTAAACCTTTCACAAAATAATAAACTAAATAAGATATATAATAACTTTATCCGCTGGAGTATATAAAATAACATATACTAACCTAACTCATTTATTGGCTCGTATTCCAATGTGAAAATAGGATTGTAAATATTTTAGAGATCCTTTGGCTTACAACCAAAAGTGCTAAGCCATTATTATTGTTCGGAAAATCAGATCTTAAACATTCTAAGTAACTTCATACATACATAGTCACGCCTCTTTTCTAGTAGGGTAGGGAGAGACCACATGTTTCCACTTGCTACGATCCTGGCATAACTTAACTTATAAATAATTAACTTCATGCTGGCTAATTTATTACCGAGACGCATATACCGTAACGTCTCTATATACTTAGCTCCTACACAACGGCTTTCTTTCCCTACCACCGAGCGAGGTTGAACACAAAATCAAAAGCCACCTGGCAGAGTTGTGTGTTTGATTCACACATGCGATCCTCCGATGACCTTTCAATTCAAACAATCTCATTGTAAATCTAGCTCTCGTTTGGTTTGATCGAGAGTTACTGATTTCAGATTTACATTTTGTCCCTAATTAATGTTTTGACCAATGTGTAGAACAAAATGTAATGTGTAGATATTCTAGGACATAGACATGTTGAGACGTCGCAAACGAGTATAGTTAAGGAGCGCAAGGGACCTCTGGAGTAAGGTTACCACTTAGAGTGAAAGCTAGGTAGACAGTCGATGCCGTAAATGTCAACCAAACAAATAAATGTAAACCAAATTATGAGCAAGAGACTTTTCAGTCCATAATTTGGTTTATTTACTCTCCTTATCTTTGGGTAAATTTAGATCTGCTACTAAGGAGAGAGTGTGAGCGAATCAGAATAGGTTATAGATTTGATCTGTACCACAGAAACTAAGAATTTCTTGACATAAAAATCACTGTACCTTTTAGTCCAGTACCAGTACGAATTTTTCAAATAAAAATCAATGCAAGAAAATCTTTTTGCATCAATAGACTTAGCCAGTGATAATCCAGGTTAAGAGTTATCCTTAAGTTATATCCATTCGAATTAGGTACACTCATATTCCATTAGAACATGAAAAGGTAACAAATATATTTTATTTATCCTCTAACTCACAAATTTTCGCATCTATAATAACAATATATTATTATCATTATACTGTCACTGAACTTGCAAGTAATATTATATGCAAAATGCGATGACTTCGCTGCAATGGTTTAATTCATAGTAATTTTATGCAAATACGAGCCATATAGCATTGTTAAATTAAATGTCATTTGACTCATTACAATTATATAACATTTAATGATAATTGTAATTCAAAATTATATTTATAGATAAGTTTAATGATCGTTGTGCCTTCAACTATTTCCTTCGGTAACACGAACCGCTTCATAACTTCTTTTACTTGCAACTCTAAAAGAAAAGGAAAAGAAGAAAAATAATGCCAAATAAATAGAATCCGTCAAAAGTTGTTTTTATTTCAATAGAAAAATTAACTTATATTTACAACAGGAGCCATCGGTCGTATCTAATATAAATTATTAAAATAGTCTGTCGTAATTTGCTGTCCACTGCTGGACAAGTACCTTTTTTATGTGCTTCGTAGCACCCGATCCTTCGCCTACCGCATCCAGTCTGTCTCAGCCTGAGACTATCAGGTGTGTCTGAAGCTTTACCCACAACCCCTTTATAAGTAACGACATGGCAGTTCAAACTATACGATTTATGATTCTTAGTCCAAAAAATATCATCATAAATAAATAGCTTTAATGCGAGTCTGCCTGTCGGAACTTGATTAAAACTGTCTCCGATGGTTACTAATAGCACAGATAACATAATACTATTCCAACCAATTGCTATAAACTGTTGAATCTACAGTGGCAAAGGCCGCCATGTCTTAGTCTTGTTACAAAAATATTGATTCAGTTGTTAGTTTATAACTTATAACATACTTATTGATTCTCCTCTCGTGTGTATAGGTTTTCAGTGAGCCGTTAACGATGCGATCAAAAATATAAATCTATCCGTATTTACATATTTCTTAAATCTCTCTCTCTTTTCATCTTATAGTTGAAAATACAAAGATTGGACTGTTCGTGGTTGAGATTAGCGCATTCAAACAAACAAAAATAAAAACGTCGGCTTTGTATTATTATGAAATATAAATAATATAAATTACTACGACATGAAGAGCGATACCGCACTGCCGATTCATACCCATCATAGTTCACACAAGAATGTTTATTGCAGGCACTCGAAAGAAACAAGTCATACAAGAACATAATAAAGGTTGATAAACGTATGTCTTATTCGAGTATTATTTATAAAAGGCTGTACGCACTACGTAGAAACGATACCGTGACTCTGTGCCGAACACATGAATCGTTCTTAAAGGATAAAGAGACACAGACGCTTGTTACACAGCCTGTTGGAAAACTTCTAAACGAGACGGAGTCAGTATGTAAATCACCGCGTTATCGTATCATGTTGCACATACTTAATTAGCTAGATTGTTGCGGGCCGTCCCACTTTATTCACTAGTGTTGGTCTCAGTCCACACACTAACGATAAGTCGATAATACTAAAGCTATTTAGCATTACGATGTTTATTGCCCGATAAAGTACCGTAGGTAGTCCTTGTAAGCCATATTTTTTATTTAAAATCTACAACTATTTTTTTTTTAAATGGTAGATATTCATGTCCATTTCATCCGGCCAATAAAGTTATTTGCTTGCTACTGCCTACCAAATTCTAAATGGTTGGGTATATGTATTGTGATAATACTAATACATTTTGACACAAAGTTTATATTGGTACATGTGAACTTTGCATATAATATGATTTTAACTGCTATCTCCTGTAAGGTGCAGGTCAATACTTGAAGATAATATCATACCTCTGTAAATATTCAATTCACGCACACATAGCTTGTCTGCCGACTTAAGTCTATATAATTCCACACAAACTGCTTATAATTATCGTAATGGTATCTATTTATGACCCAGCAATCATAATATTTGTGAAGCAATCACTACTGTAATGAATCAACCATGTTAACCATTAAAAACTGGTTACAAATTATATAAAACTAATAAAAATGTCATATCTTCATTACTTTTGAGTCAACAAATATATTTTTTTATGAATTATTCCTTCACAAGAATTCATTATGTATATCTGTGTATAAACATTAAAAATTTTGCTAAATGTACAACATTTTAACGTACGATATATTTTATCGATACCGGACGTGGTGCCTCACTATTCAAAAACAAAGAGCCTATTGGCGGTCTCCGTCTGTCGTTGGATTTAGTTGTTTTTTCTTCACTTCCTCAGTGAAAAGGATGCGGTGCATTCTACAGGTCCTTTATTTGCTCTCAATCCTTTCGTTTCTTGTTTGTTTTGTTCGTATATATTGTTTTATTATTATTTAAAAATATAAATATTCTTGTCAATGAGTCGCCACAAATTGCATGGTATAGTTATCAGGAAATGTGTGATGTGTTTCGGTCTCTTTGGTGGAAAGCGTGGGTGCGACAGCGAAGACAATAGCTTACTACATATAATATAAAAATGAAATACACAACCTGATAATATCAGCTGCAATACCTAGGCAATTTGTGAACTTACATTTCATATATTATCTATAATTTATGAGTTACTTCTGAAACATTGCAATAAAGACGATTTAACATTAATCAATATAAATTTAACGATATACAATACCTTAAAAGAGTAGTTAAAACCTGTTTATAAAGTATTAATACCATAACTTCAGTTTTAACTGCTCTAAAACATATATCAAGCTGTAGAATGCGTGTAAAAGAGAGAACGCTCTATAATACCCAATATTTCCGATCTTATGGTGGCTATTTGTGTTTGCTATTGGGCAAAAACTAAATAAATTGGTCCATTCAATAATAATAATAATAATAAATTGGTCAAATTTCGTATTGACTTTATTTGTCAAATAGGCAATAAGACCAATGCTTTGTCAAATACAATGACCACAAATGGAAATAGTTTGTCAAACATGTCAAATACGCAAACCCATGTGAAGTGCCACCATTAGACACACTCTTCTTCCCAACAACGACGACGTGCCAAATATAAATCCGGGCCGGGACATACATAACCCTTTAGCCTTCGTCGAAGTCGGGTAAAAAAACAAAGCTGCTTTTAAATTTATAGGATTAGTGTAGATTCATTTTGAATACTGAATCTGGTATATTTATTTCATTGTTTATGGAAGCACACAACCAGCAGCTGCATACCATGACGTCTTCGTGAGTGGTCTTCTACTTGAGTCTTTATATAGTCTTCTTTTTACTCGACTACTAAGAAGGGTTTATGTTTTTCGCGCGTATCTTGTATGTATGTTTGTAATATTCTATAGATTTCAATGATTTATGTCTCAAAAGAAAGGTATTTATTGCCCAAGTATTCTTGGGTACATAAAATATGAACAAAAGCTATAATGTTGTTGTTTAGGTGCCAAAATGTATGAGATAAAAAAAAATCACCCAAATTTATCGGGTGGGATATCAAAATGAAGGCAATTAGAAGACGATTACAAAAATATATATGTCTTAACTAAAAACTATAAATAAAATAAATTATTAAAAATAAAAAAACCCGACTGATCCTGAAAAGATCAAAATAAGCTTCATAGCAGGCGGTACCCATTTGCAAAACTCAAATCCGATGAAAATTAATGGGTACCGCCTGCTATAAAGCTAATTTCGATCTTTCAGGATCAGCCGCTGTTTTATTTTTAATAATTTAATTTATTACTTAGGTATTAATCATATTGTGTTTTATCTCTTCATATATGCTCAATTATAAAGAAAGCCTTGGTAATTGATAAAGGCTCAAATCTTCATAGCCTATAGTTGCACATATTGAAAGTTGATTTCACCAATTATAGGGATTTCCATTACGACGATAAACCAAAAGTCAGGAAAGTAAGAGAGTCTTTAGCATTAAAATGTAAATTAACGTTTTGTAAGTAAGTTATTTTAGTTGATAATGTACGATGTACAGATAAGATCAAACATTGTGACAGTTCATTACACTTGTTACGTAATTACTACAAAAACTCATAAATTAAGTCGTTACACTGAAGAATGCTGCCGCATTTGCATCTGGTGACACGAAGTTAAATATATTACCAGATTTCAAGAAATAATATAGAGTTCTAATATTGACTACTATCATTATCAGGAAAATTCAGAGTCAAAATGTGGAAAAGTATTTACCCACTAGCTGATGCCGCTACCTGTGGGAACCTAATCTGTGGATAAAAAGTAGCCTTTGTGTTATTTCAGTGTTTGTACTAAATTTCAGACAAATCCGTTCAGCCGTAAGAGTGTGATTGAAAAAACATCTTCACAAACTTTAAAATTTATAATATTAGTTGCATAGGATAGGACTTCCAATTTTTAACCGACCTCAAAAAGGAGGAGGTTCTCATTTCAATTTTTTTTATAAAGTAGACGAATATCTTAATCATAAAAATGCATGGTTATCCTAAACTTTTGCTTGCTTATAATTTTTTTTTTTTTATTTATTTATTTATTTATTTATTTCATCACAAACAATTGTCACATTGTGTAGGATCATAATTACATTAAGTTGCGAAATAGACAACAAAAAATCCACAATCATTAGTTAAAGTATTGGAGTCACAATATAATAGTATCAATTTACTTAAAATGCTCAAGGTCATCATAACCTTGGCTATATATTCTCTGGACATATTGTGTAAGTATCCACTTAAAAACCCTTTTTTAATGTAAGCCTGTATATATATATATTTACAGCCCACGTTATTGGACGTAATCCTATTACCATCATGTGGGTAACTTTTCCCGAGAGAACTGCTACTGAGAAATTCTAACATTAAATCCCAAAAAAACCTTGATCAAACCAGAAATTAAACCCAGGACCTCACGCACAGTACTGCACTCGCAACCGGTGACACCGAGGCAGTGGCATTCCAAAACTTGAACTCATAAAATTTGCACTTATTGAATTCGCACTGTATTTTTATACATATGTGCACCTTATATCCTTTTAAACTGTGGTCGGACGAGTGAACGCATTGAATGTCCTGACAAAATTTACGATATTGCAAGACGAACATTGGCTGTATGGGCCCATAAAAACTTATTGTAACTGGTCGTTTAAAGTCTAGGGAAGCGCATTGAAATGACGATCAAGACATAATGTTGGTAATGTGTCAGTAATGGGTCTTAGAACATTTATATGCCCGGTACACCCGTTTGTTTTGACTTTTACTAATTTGTGTGGAGAAGTATAATTATATTGTTCTCTTGCAGACGCTGTTGGTAGAGATTACCGCCGTCGCCGTTTGTCAATTATTTAGGTTCTCCATCAGCTTTTTTAGTACTGAACCGGAGTCATTTGTTAATTAGTTTTTTAAAAGTTTCTCACTGTAATGGCACATAAAGTAAATTCTTAATGTTACATTAAAGGCGGCGTAGATATTATTGCAAGTAATGTTACTACTAATATAATGAACGTAATCTGAAGTATAAACTTAGATTACTATCTGAGTTCATTAGATTTAATCAAATTTTTTATTAGGCTTTTAGCCTTTAATAAAAATCAATAAAGTGAATTGAATAAAAGGGCTGAGTAAATAGTGTAGAGATCAAATTATAGCATCTTTAGTTGTCCATTTTTATTGTCCACTTCGTAGTGTTCGATCGAAGCTTTGGCTTCGGCTTCGGCCACCTTCGGCTAAAAAAGCACCTTCGGCCAAATCTTCAGCTTTGGCCGAAGCCGAAGATTAAAAAGTTCAAAAAATTTGAAATTCAATGGACGATGCTAGAGCGAGACAGAGAGTGCGCAGAGTAGAGCAGCGTTTCGCTGGCCCGATCGCATCAGAGTTATTATCTGCATTATTTCTTCTTCATCATCATCCTAGCGTTAATCACAGTCGCATCCGAAGCTACTTGGAGTCTGGGGTCCGCTTTTACCAGTCTGACTGCAGATTTGGCTGAACTTCGATATTTTCGGTGAAGCGACTGCCATCTGACCTCCACAACCCAAATGCGATATCGCAGTATTACAGTTAAACCAGTTGTTGGATTTCTCCATATATATCTGCTTTACTATTTCACTTTATTTATCATGTGAATAATTACCCATGGTGAATCGTTTCGTATTTAAGTCTGGGGTGGTTTATCTGTATATTGCAGACAGCACATAGATCTGCAAGAGGGCTTATGTCGGAGCGAATACCCAGTGCATAGCACTGATGAACAAGAGCTAATGGCGCATCCCACGGGCAGCCATGGCCAGTGGCTACTGGCCAAAGCTGTGCAAGCCAGCTTCTACCAGCCTTCACTGCCGCCATTGCGCAACCCTGATGTATCCCTGGCCCATGAGCCGCAAGAGAAAGTAAATTTGTGACGCCCCTGGTGTTGCAGGCCTTAGGCCACGGTAACCACTTTCCATCAGGTGGGCCGTGTACTTCTTTGCCACCTCGTTTGGTATATATAAATCTGTTTGCGGCCAACTCCCGAAGCGATGTTTGTGGTATGCAGCCACTGACACTGCCCAATAGTAACCATACAATGCCTGATACCCGTATCAGGCAACGCGATCTTCGAGCAGTACTACAATCAATTGATGTCTGGAAAACCAGGTAGTCCGAATGGTATTACTGCGGTGGTTCTACTAAAATGTTTAGCGGATTTTGTCCTGACATCGCCAAAGCTTTAGGTGGTCTGGCACAAATCTTCTTTTCAAGCTTTTGCTCAGGAGCTCTTTGACCCATTATGCTCTAAATATACGCGGCGCAGTACGCGTTTCTTAGGTGTCTTTTGAAGACGAAGTATCACGGGGTTCTACGGCGGTAGACGAAATAAATTTCATCAACCATATAGTATATAAATATAATCTGCACGCGCCAAAGCCACGTTTGTCTCTGGACGAGCTTCGGAGTTCTTGCAGGTAAATGTTGGCGTGCCGCAGGAGTCCGTCTTATCGCCCACTTTCTTTCTTCTGCATATCAACAACATGTTGTCCACCGGCAGCATTTATCTAGACCAGTGGTGGGCAAACTTTCTTGATGGGGGCCAGAAAGTTTAAGAAATTTCTGAAAAGGGCCAGACGGATACCACCCCCCAGCCGGCGGAAGAGGTTATGTAAGACTTGCACCGACTAAAACGAACACCATCTGTGGGTCGTAGGTTGCCGAAGTTGAGATTGGCTAAGACATATCTCTCGCACCTCGGCCAGATGCCACAGGGCCATCTCGATCAATCCCGGAGTCCCCATCTAGCCCCAAGATATAGGGCCGCTACGGCCTGCTTCCTGTCCCCACCAGGCCCGCACTCATGGTAGACGGAGGTCATTCTGCGACCTCCGACGCTCGAGTAACATCCGTTCGTCACTAGCTGTGCGGTTGACGAGTCTCCAACGATTCCCGCTCCGCTTTTTCCTTCACGAGCATTATTGGCTCGCAGAACAAGGCGGCGGCAGCCACAGCATACGCACCATGCATCGCCGTGAGCAAGGTTGGCGAGCGAGAGAACTTTCACTCAAAGAGCGGTCAATAACTCCCGTCTCGGCGTCTCATACGCATTCTCGAGCAGTGCGAAGTAGAGGCGGCTCTCAAGTAGCTACTGTGACACCAGAATTTACTTTATGCTTCTGGCCCGTCAAATAATACTATTAATATCGAAGGACCGTAAATAAGATACATGTAACGTAGTTTGACAACATTGCTCTAACATCGGGAGACCCTGCATCGCTTGTTGATGACTGCAAACGGGGGAGGTCCATAGTTATTGGCACTTTACGGATGCATTTATGTGGGTGGAGGTCTGTCTTACTCACTCAAAATGACACACGATCTGTTTTCGGCATGTTATTCTCGGAATGTTATGGTGATCCCCTGCCTGAGGATGTACGCAGATTGCTTGAATCTGCTCGTTTTCACGATGGTTACTTGGTTATCCCGGGAGATTTATCGTGGTAGCTTTACCCATCGTGAAGATGCTGCAACTGATCATCATTTATTTAGTCTATAGGGTGACAGCTTAGAACTGGGGAATTAGCCCCAAATTATCACAATACCGATTGCAGAATCGAAATTCCGTTTATGATTTACATGCCTGAGCTATATGCTTATAATGTCACTTATATTTAAGGTGATGAAAATTTGTGACGTCTGAGAAAAAATTAGGTTAAAGTTACCAAGTTTATTTCTTGACGGTTTTGTCAATTAAATTACGCATCTCTTTGTAAATATTACAGAATATATATTAGACGTTCATGTATTAATTTGTTCATAAAGTTATTTTAACTGTATGCACACATGTACACAGACGGACTTAATGCCCCAGGAATTCTCTACCAGGTCAACCTTATGGTGGTGTGGCAGAATGTAACAATAATTATCCAAGTTTTTTTTAAGTAATGCTTTTTATTTCGCAGGACACACAAGCTGCCGCAGCAGCGCTTACCTCCTTAGGACATGTCTACACCGCTATAGGCGACTATCCGAATGCTTTAGCCAGCCACAAGCAATGTGTACAACTCGTAAAACAGATGGGAGATCGTCTCCAAGAAGCAAGGGAGATAGGCAATGTTGGAGCAGTTTACCTGGCCATGGGGGAATTCGACTCGGCTGTTGATTGTCATACGCAGCACTTAAGACTAGCCAGAAGACTTGGAGATCAGGTTAGTTTTATATAGACGATAAAAAAACTTATTTGACCACTAAAATGAATGAAGAAGTATATGTTTGGATCCATGTTGTAATCAGAATAATTCAAAAAGTGGTAGCAAGCTCTATTATTAAAAATAAACTATTAGTAGATGTTTTAATGACGATGCGATGCTACACTACTATTTATTAACTATTATAATCTTTTACAGGTCGAAGAAGCTCGAGCCTACTCCAATCTAGGATCTTCATACCACTATAGACGCAACTTCTCTCAAGCGATCGCTTATCACGAAAACGTACTTAGGATAGCTCAGAACCTAGGCGACAGAGCTATCGAGGCGCGAGCGTATGCCGGATTGGGACATGCTGCGAGGTAAACCTTACCAAATATCTATTTCTATATTGTGTTATTCTGCGTTGGTTCGCGATGGAGTAGAAAACGCCAACCCATCTCTTCCTGTCGGTCGTAAAAGACGATTAAGGACTTATCTATCCGTCAGGAAACATACAACTAGCAGAAATCACCTAGGAGCAAAAGGCTCGGCCCCTATTTTTGTGTATTTGTAGTGGACGAAAGTTTTGTGTTTCAATACACCTCTGCTGCCTTTTGATATTTACGGGCGCGAATTTAATAAGTATGTTTGTATGTATGTGTTATTCTGTACCTAATGAAATTTTTGAGTTGGCGGATGGCAATAAGTATGATATGGAACTAAAGAATGTAAAACTATGTAATGTAAGTACTGTAAAATGAATAGTGAAAGTTTGTACAACGGTTGTAACGACAGCAATAACTAAAGTATGTAATTTCACTCACGATACCGAGCCGTGGCTCAGTGATAAAAAACGTTACAGGTAATATTCATTTATGTAAAAGCTGATAGCTATCTACTAGCAAGTTTTACTTACTATGTACCGACATCACCTACTACCTCGCTACTTAATAGTAATTGAATGTTGACCAGCTAGTACTTGTACCAGTATTATATTGCTTTCTGTGCTGCTGTACAAATAGTGAATGCGAAATAGCATTCTTTGATTAACTTAAGATCAACTACAGAAAAATTAAGTTTTTCTGTGCCGTGGTTGCAGGGGTCCACGCAGAACTAAAACTATCGAAGCTAGTACAACAACTTAAATGGGGTCCTCATGAATCTTATACATAGACATATTTATATTATATGTATTTCTGATGCTAAAAATTTCACAAAGAAGTCTGGTTTCCATTGCACCAAGCCTAGCCACGAACGTGTTAGAGAATATACAATTTATGATGACAATGTTTTATGTTGGAAATATATTTCTAAACTAACCGTTCTGTCCAGTATTACCTAATAGATCCTTGAAGTGACCTCTTGGTATACAATACTACCTATACTTAGAATCAGTAAAATTGTCTAATACTTAGAAACATACCATGTCAGTCGAAACTTATATTTAGTATATTATTATGATCAAAAAAATGTTTATTCTGTATAACAATGTTAGCAGCAAAAATATGATAAAAAGAAATAGACTAACTAACATTTAAAAAGCTGAGCCAAAGAAGAATAGTTAAGCTAACTCTCCAGACCATAAACGTTCGCGAGATATTACCTGTAAACAGTTACATGTGTAATAAAACGCATAATAAATTCTAATAATACAGAACTCTATAGAAATATAAATAATACATACATACAAACATTCATATCAGTTTGTCCACGAAGACGCATTGTATGGGTACGCCCACAATTCGTCTGCTATGAAATTTAGTGCCAGGCAATCCTATAACCGACCGTCCACTAGGTACATACTTTGGGATATATATATTCAGAAAATTTAGAGCATTTTATTGAAAGGAAAACTAATAAATCTTAAATACAGAGCATCTTACAGCCTCTGTTGCGTAGCGTTAGTGAACGCGGTGGCTACGCAGGAGGCGCGGGTTCGAACTCCACTCTACTGGATATTTTATGGACACGTTAAGCCGTCGTCGGTCCCGGTTGCTATACGAACATCTATGGCAGACGTTACGTGTAGTTGGAGCCCTAAAAAGTCCAACACACACCCTCATTTCTACGTAGCTATCCCAGAGATGCGAGCAGTATTCCACGCATGAACGAAAGCGACTGGGATTGACGCTAGGACAAAGAAGAAGACTGAGTTCAACTTAAGATTGAAATTGAATAGAGTAGTTTCTATGTATTGTCTTCATACCATCAGACTAACCTTCTGAGAGCCTGGTGACTTGTATTAATGTATTAAATAAGCATAAATAGCCCAATTGATCGTACCCGTACTATTAACGCACTATTACTAGTGCGTTAATAGTACGTATACTCAGTTTACACTGAGTATACGAACCTCACCAGGCACTTCTGGGTACGTGCAAACCTCACCTTAAAGTTGCTAATTGACAGAAGAAGGTCTGGCACAGCCTTTCCTCTTGGGTTAAGTCGGCAGTCGCGCCCTTAAATTACAACCAAACCAAGTTATGGAAAAAAGAAGTAGGACTGTAGATGAGCCAACCCCAGGCACCAAAGTTCAAGCCTTAGGCGCGGTTTACTTATATCGAAGAGATGTGGCTGGGACATTTGCGGTAGCGGACAATTTAAGTATCACAATTTTTTTTTTTTTAAATAAAATATTTTATTTTCAATAAGCAAAATACAATTTGTCTATCTCTATCAAATATTAGCACTAAATAACATTTAACATGCACATTTTATTTTTGAGACAGAGTGAACGTCAGTGCCTGTGCTAGTATTAACAGTGTTACAGGCACTGGCGCCTTCCTCGTACAGATTCCTACTACATTGAATATTAAGGCAAACATTTTTTTTTTAACATGGGCATATATAAATATCATGCGGAGTAGTATTCGTATCAAGTGTTGTGGCATATTTGTTCTATAGTAAATAATACATTATAATACTTTTCTGAATTTACTACACATATTTTGATCCTATTGTTTCAATAGATTCGCTGCAAAAGTAGTAGTAAGTGTACAATAACGTCCATGACGTGATGCGCGCCACTCGATACGTAGGTGGATTATTGCAGCCAGTCTTACAACAGGAACATATTTATTTGATAACAGTATTTTACTTAACGGTATTATTTATGGACAATAACTCGTAGTATATAATCAAATAATAATCATAAAACACAGGTGCGCAGGCGATTACGCTCAGGCGAAGAAATGGCACGAGAGACAATTGGATGTCGCGCTGGCCGCCAGGGACAAGGTATGAACATAATAATTATTAATGTTTATGACTATGTGCATGCGCGAGCACGTGTATCTATACTCGTCACACCACTATAATACAAAATCCTTGGTACAGAACTTGAGCAAGATGATTTCGACGACGATGCCGAAAATATACCGACACCCTAAAATGTTGATTGAATTAGAAATTAATGAATTCTTCTAATTATAAGAAAATAATGACAAAGTTTGTTGATGTGAGAAAAAATATAACGATATTAAGCTTCGACTCATGAATATCCCCCTCCCGAGGAGGGCCAGACCGAGAGGGATGGCCCTGTGTTAGCCGGGGTGCGAGGGATATGTCGCCTGTCAACCTCACCTTCGGCATAGCACTACGACACACAGACGGCGTGCGGTTAGTGGAGGGGGGGGGGGGGGGGAATACCCGTGGGAGATTTCCAGCACGTAAAAAGGAAGGACAATCCGGCATTCCGGCAAATTCTAGTATTTGAAGACTAACATCTTCAAATACTAGAATCAAAATAGATATTAGTTAACGCTAATTAATGACTTTTTCGTTTTACGACAGGTTGGAGAAGGTAGAGCATGCTCGAACTTAGGCATCGTATATCAACTATTAGGAGAACACGATGCTGCCTTAAAATTACATCAAGCCCATCTGTCTATTGCCAGACAATTGCAGGTAAGGAAGATTAATTGATAGCCGAGCTGTTATTATTTGAACCTTACAAACACTATCTATGGCCCATGATCCGGAATCTCATGAGCCAGATCTTTAGAAGCGCCGGTAGCTTAGTGGTTAAGGAGTCGGCCTTACGATCGATAGTTCCCAGGTTCGAATCCTGGCCATTACACTATCGACGTGAACCCACTCCTACTACAAGCAATTTAGCTTAGTTGGAGGGGTTAGAGGAAATATTAGTAATTTCGATCATTTCGGCTCTTAATAAAAATAATAAAAAAAGATCCGGCAACCAATAGTAGGATAAATAGGCATTCGCGTTGTTACGGGCAAAGTGAAAAGGTAAGGGTAAAGTGCTTATACTGTTGATTGATGGCACTTGGTGGAACTTGCTACACATCTTTAATGAAAACACTTGTACTATTCCACATTGTTTATTGAATTCCTGACCGGTTTCGCCTTACAGCATTATCAAAGGTTGATACATGTTTTTTGGGTTTTCATTAAAGATGTAAGGGTAAAGTTCTTCTCTTCCCTGTGACGAATCGACCAATTGGATGACAACTTGAATACAGCAATACCACTTAGCATAGACGACAAGTAAGAGGATAATTCGTCTTTCATCGGGCCAGTCTATTCATGGAATGACATCTTATATTTAAATATGAACCAATTTCTGCGAAAGCTATTGATAGCAATATGTTCACTAAATATTGATTCTCACAAATTTATGTCCAATAACCATAAACGCAGTTTAAAATTGGTAATAAAATATTTGCATAAACATGTCTTAATGGCATGTTTCATAGAACTCGTAAAGAACATAATGTATCTGCAGTTCAATCCATCGGTAAAGCAATGAAGTCGACTATAAATCTAAATATAAGTAAATATAATTGGTTTAAATGTGCAGTTTCACACCCTTGGCTAGGCAGTCAAGGCATTTTATGATCGGCTCGCGTCAGAATTTTCGACATTGGACGAGTTTCTTCAAGTAAATATTCAAGTGGCACACCTAGTGAGAAATTACTAATAAATAGCCGGGCATACAAAAATATTTGTGGTTCTGCCACCAAAACGGATTCTTGGAGCTTAATCAAGCCTAAGTAAGCATTAGCCAGATGTCCGACTAAGTCTCATGCATCGAATTGAACACGTGTTTGTAAGAACAGGTTGCGTAACAAACCCGTATGCGATTGGAGGACGCGTGCCTTATACTGAATACGATTTGGACAGGCTAATAGTGTAACAAACCCGTGCAAGGTTTTCAAGGCACTGCTGCTTACTATTGAACACGAAAACGTAAAAGTGCAGCGCAGTGATGTTATATTCGTGATCCTAGAGTCCATTTAAATAGTAATGGAAATATGGGATCATATAAATAGTATGGTAAACTCTTAAGCATTTAGTTAGCTAACTATTCAAATCGATTAAGATGGGAAAGAGCGAATCAGCTCATGCGAGGCTTGAACCAATTCTTCATTGTTCAGTGTTGTCAGTTTTCCCCTTCACTTGCAAGGGTAATACTGACAACTGAGCCACCGAGCCTCGCCTGAATCTATCCAAATTTTTTCTAGACTTCAGGCGAGGCTCGATGGCCCAGCGATCAGAGGTTTCTCCCTGTAAGGGAAAGAGCGGTTTCAAGCCCCATTTAAGCTGATTCGCTTTAAACTAATTCCTTGAATAAACAATTAACCAATCAAATTACCCTTCAAATCTTCCAGGACAAAGCCGGCATGGGCCGAGCGTACGGTAACATAGGTAATGCGTACTCTGCCGCCGGATTCTACGAACAAGCCATTAAGTACCACAAACAAGAGCTCACGATATCCAAGGAGGTCCACGACAGGAGTTCGGAGGCATCAACGCACGGGAACTTGGCGGTGGCGTATCAAGCTTTGGGTGCCCATGATATGGCGTTATTCCATTATAGAGCGCATTTAGGTAAGGATTTAGGAAGAACTGTTTATTTTACGTTTAGGAGGGTCAGACGGCCGTCTGTCTCGTAAACGGCAAGATTAGCCTCATCAAGAGAAAAGCGTAGAAGACTGGATCACAGGCTTCATATTCAGCTTTGGATGCAATCAGCATTACCGCTGTGATGACGAAGATCTCGACGAATTTTACGATTGTAGCATATCTAATCATTGTCCATTACCATATCTTCATTATTCTTTAAATATAGGACATATTAATAACGTATCTGTAGAACGGTAGAAAAACGTGGTCTGCGAAGGCTCTAAGAGAAATGATCTAATTTCAGGAATAGCCCGCGAACTCAAAGACGCTGCAGGTGAAGCATGCGCACTCCTGAACTTAGGCAACTGTCTATCATCACGAGGCGAGTTCGCTCAAGCAGTGCCGTACTACGAGCAACATCTGATGTTGTCGCAAGAACTCGGTGACGTCACCGCCGAGGCTAAGGCGTGTCACTTTCTGGGCTATGCGCACTACTGTTTAGGAAACTATAGAGAGGCTGTACGGTAAGTGTTTTACTTACTTAATTTTCTGTACTATAAAAATTAATCACTGAATGTATTGCGAAGCGCAAATGTCGAGAACAGCTAAACCGACTTCGCTATATCTTATTTTAATTATTCCTTGCAGTACGAGGTTGGTTCCTAAGCAGAAAAATTTTATAAAATTGCCTGATTAAATTACGGGCTCAGTGGGGTGGTACAAAGTTTCAAAATATGCAACGGGCGAAGCCGGGGCGGGTCGGCTAGTATCTAATTTAAATGTGAACGGTTGTAATATTGTTTGTGTACAGGAATAGATCACCCTCTTTAGATAAGTGGCAAAACATTTGTAGAATAGAATACATTGACATTGACGACGACTGTCATAAACGTCATAGAGATCAAAATACGTATCCATCCCATCAAATCAATCAATCAATTAGCCCACTGCAGTCCACTGTTGGACATAGTCCTCTCCCAATGTGCGCCATTTCGTACGATCCTCCGCCTTCCGCATCCATCACATACATTCATCAATCTACTCTGCTATACGCCGGTCAACGAATAGCTAATTTGCCTATGGGGCCAGGAGATTAAAATATTGCCATTGAAATGCATCTAAGTGAGCATAATTATATCCACATACTAGAACCCATAGTAAAAGTTATTTTTAGTCTAGATACCACTTGCAATTTTGTTATTAATAAACACATAACACCGTCATTCCAGATATTACGACCAAGACCTATCACTCGCCAAAGACCTTCAAGATAAAATGAACATGGGCCGAGCATACTGTAACCTTGGCTTGGCCCATTTGGCCCTTGGGAACTTAGAAACTGCCCTGGAGTGCCAAAAATATTTCCTGGCTATCGCGCATATGACTCAGCATCTACAAGGCAAATTCAGAGCATTAGGGAACATAGGAGATGTTCTCATCAAGATGGGAGATGTTGAAGAGGCTGTGAAAATGTATCAAAGGCAGCTTGGATTTGCGAGACAGGTAAGTTTCAAAAGTAGACATAAAAATAAAAAATGACTCCACCAGGGTTAGCGATTGATCTTCCCCAAACTTAAGTGCTGTTTGGTTCACTAGTGCAGCAGACGTTGGATCCTAAAACAGTATAAACATGGGGTACCGATACTAAGAAAATATCTTTAGTAATATCAAAAATGAATAGATGTCACTAGTAGACTCATTGAAAAAATAAAAAAAGGTAAAAACAAGGTTAAAACTCTCAAAGAGTCACGTAAATTATTTCAGAACTTAAACAAAATGTAAGCATGTAAAGCATACAAAACTCGTTGGTAATGTAATAAATAAAGATTTCGTGACAATCGTGCTATTTATTTATTTATATATTTTTGTGCCATCTATCGGCGTAGTGTATTATGTCTAACTTTTACAATTACTGCAGAATCTGGTAGAATCAATATATATTAGAATATTTATAGTTTTATTCAGTCATACTCAATAATGTGTTTATTGTATGTTTTATTTTTGATAAATTAATTTTAATACTAAAAAGTATAGAAAGTTTTCCAACACAATGTCGCCATCTAGTAATACCTCCTGAACTAAAAAGCGGTCTGCCTGCTTCTCGAAGTTACGAGTGTAACCATTTTTTGTTCCTGATTATGCATCTGTATAAGAATTATATTATATTATCTGTGGTATAAGTTATACAGGATTCACTAGCCCAACAGTGGACCTCAGTCTCAGAGCAAACCTCAGTGAACGTTAAAGTTCTGATTATTGATTATATAGTGGCAGTAGATCCTAAGTGGATTGAGGGCTGCCTCTATTGCCTTATAGCGTTAATCCAATGACATAAGATTTGAGTTTTTCTTTCCGTTATTTATCTGTAACAGACTGGGAACCTGGACCTAGTAGACGGTAATAGGCATCTTAAAACTGCCAAAATAGCTCTAGCAGTCATAATACTAAAAGAGCATACTACTACTTTGGAATGAACATTAAAACTGAATGTAATCATTACAGGCACGAGACCGATCGCTAGAAGCAGCGGCCTGTGGTGCATTAGGACTGGCTAGAAGGCTGCAGAGAAGACTTGACGCGGCTTTAGGACATCATACACAAGTAAGACTATATTGCTAATTATAGTATAAAAAGATAATCGTTTGCTTCGTTTAAACCTCCAATAAAAATAAATTCATATACTTGAAAAGAATTCAGGTCAATATCGTAACTTTTCGCATAAGAAATTATAATAATTATCGACTGCCACATCAGTAATCGTTTTACTATGTAGGTATACTAGACAAAAAGCATCTGATGAGGCCGTCAAGCTGAATGCCACCATTGTTATTCATCGTCTTTCCTGAGACTTTACCTTCAGCTTACTATCAGGCGAGGTGAAGTCAAACTGACGTGACCTATATGAAAAAAAAAATGTTTTGTGAAAGTACACCAACTGGCTGTCCTAAAGATGACAACCCAAATGCACACCGACTTACCGATTTACAATAGTGAATACCTATGCGAAACATTTCAATCTTCAAATGATCGATTTAAATAGAAAAAAATTAATCAGTCGAGGCGGGGTTTGAACCCGCGATCTTTGCCTTACAAGGGCAATGCTTTGACCACCAAGCTACTAGCGCCCTAACCAATTCAAATTTCTCCTTCTATATTTGTCCTTGAGGCGACAGTGGAGTGTGTCTTACTGTTCAAAGCATTGACCCTGTAAGGCAAAGATCGCAGGTTCAAACCCTACCTAGACCGATTTATTTTTTTCTATTTAAACCGATTTGAATATTTAGCAGGAAAGATGCTTAAAATTTTAATTAAAAACGGAAAATGAAGTTAATAATTTATGTTTACAGGAATTAACCCTCCGCCAAGAAGCAGGTGACGCTGCTGGTGAAGCGAGAGCTCATTCACACCTTGGAGCTGTTCATATGGCGCTTGGACATTACTCACACGCCGCGAGGTGCTACAGGGTATGTGCTCGTCTACCTAAAATAATAAAAAATAAATAAATGTTTTTCTTTTTTATTTATTTATTACAAAAGAAACAGAGTCAAACAATGATATTTTACAATAATGCCACTTAAACCTATATGATTTGTGTGTGACACAATGTTTCGACCTCTGACATGCTTTAAATACTTTGTCTATCTTTAGGTACAGTATAAAAAATAAAATAAAAAAAAAACAGCATAAAAGCAGTAACAGTACAGTATAAAGCCAAGCTTCAGCACAGTATTTTCCTTCTATACATTGCACCCACAAAATATTAATATTTATAGTACGCCCATGATTCACGCTCAGAAATATAGAATGTGGGTATGTGGTATGTGGTAGTATAGTATGTGGTAGTATAGTATGTGGATATAATAGGTAGGAACCCATGAAGGTCAGTGTTACAGTTAAGTAGGTATACAGAGTTCGTTATTAATTTTGGTAACCAAAATGAAAAAGAAAACGAATAAAAAAAACAATTACACAATTACAATTCAAGTACAGCCACATCCGCATCCGCCACTATACGACAAAGTCAGCGAAAACATCACAAACAGCAACGGATCTGGTTTTAAAGTCGCTGCAAATAACATCATATTTTGGTCTCCGGAGTCTACGGTCTACTAGCATAATTACACAGAATAGTTTTGGAACAGGCTTAAATGTTTATAACTCATGCACCTAGGGTTGAGTTAACAATATTTATATTAGCCTCTGTGGCGTGGTCGATCCCCGCTCAGTGTAAATATTTGTTTGCATGAATATGTATGTTTGCTTTGGCTGGGCGTTTTAATTAGAATTAAGAATAAGCATTTAAAATAGGTAAATTATCTAAGTTATAAAGTCTGTAATCGCAATATAGAATGCACAGCACTCCACACAAACCTCAGTGGTTTATGGTTTGCTATGATTGTTTGATTTCATTGTATAATTTTGCGGGAATATAATTTTAATTGATTATAATTGATTATAATTTTAAAAGTAAATGTAATAATGTGTATGTATTTACAAAAAAACCTATCTAACTATGTTTATCCGCATTCTAGATTCCATAAAACAAGCTAGTTAAGCTATGCTTACCATGGATCTAGATAGCTTTGTGTAAAGTATTGTGGAATATTTATTTAATTTATAAGTAGTTTTTGAAATTACAGTCACTTTTATGAGGCACAGACAAATCGAAGTACTCCTGAAAGTTGACAATTTATAAAACACTCAAAATGTAATTGTGTCACTCTTACCATCAATGGTACTGCACTGCTGTCACTGACCCATCAGGAGAACAGTGTACCTACCCCAGAGCTCTAAACTGCAAACTTTGGATGCAACCGGGCCAAACCACTGGTACAATGATGCAATGGTACCACTAACATAAAGAAAATATTTCTGAGTAACACAATCTTCAGGAGAATCGACCAAAGAAAAAGGAAGGATCCTTGATCGACTCTCTTGAAGATTGGGTAAATAAGTTGAATTGGTCTAAGCGGGGATCGAACCCGCGATCTTTGCCTTACAGGGGCAATGATTTGACGACTAAGCTACCAGACCTCCGCCCTAACCAAAAATCGCGGATCGATCCCCACCTACACCAATTCAACTTTTTCAATTTAAATTGGGTAAATAAGTCTAATCATTGTCCCGAAGTATCATTTTTTTATCGTTCGCAAAATCCCCACCCGTCTAAAACGCACGCCGTCTGTGGGTCGTTGATTACCGTAGGTGAGGTTGTCTAAGACCCAGGGTCTGATTGATGTAATAAAATGTACGACATTGTTTAAATATTTGTTGATAGGAACAATTGGAGCGAGCACAGGAGCTACAGGACTGCGCTTTAGAAGCTCAAGCGTATGGCAACCTTGGCATTGCCAAACTCAATATGGGGCATTATGAAGATGCCATCGGATATCTAGAACAGGTTTGTAATAATGGTCCTTACATATGAAATTGCCGTTTTTTTTTTGAAGAGATTGTAAGAAACCCAAGAACTAAAATTTTTGCATTTTTTTAGAAATGACAAATCCATTTTTTTTTTGTGTATGAATGAGACAACATTAAGCTAACAAACAGCAGCATTAGATTTTTGAAAAGTGACATTTGTGAAAAAGTAATACGAAATTTATCATCAAAATGGATAGCATTTAGGAAGTACTGTTTTTGAAGATCGAATGAAAACAATATTTAATACAGAGTTGTAATATCTTGGAATCAACTTTCAAACAAAATATAAATAATGGAAATAGCTATTAAATTACAGGAATAACGAGCTCATGAATCTGTAAGAAAATTTCGGCAATTTCATAGGTAAAGACCAAATAGATAAGTCAAATAGTATAAAGTAAAAGCCAAAGTAGTAATTATGTACTGATTTATTCCGCTCAGAGAAAAAATAGGCTTTTGACTTTGCATATCAGGAAGAAGAGTGAGATATCGGCTTGCTTCTGTTTTGTAGAGCGTCCTCTCTGTCGCACTGTTAGTCTGATGTGCGATAGAGAGAAAGCGCTACAATATCAAATCCAGCTGATCTTAGGGCTGTCGCACACATACTACTGGCCATAGCTACAAAACTAGTTTGCATAGGTACATTGACATTTTACACCGGTGGCCGTCACACGCTACAAATCGTTGCTACACGCTTACGCCGAAACAAAACAATCCGGAATGGCGTAAGTGGTGTTTGGCACCCCAATCACGCAATTCCCTACTTTTCAATATCACTACCTTTAATATCAGAGTCTATTATAACACTGCGCGCACGGGTTACTAACGTAGTGTCTTCCGACAGCAAATATCAACCACTGGCCACAAATTGCTGTCGCGCACTACCAATCATTTATATGGCCGCTTCGAGCTTCTTGTGGCGGCGTTTGTGACTGACGCGTGTGGTTCGTGTGCGGCTACGCTTAGCCTAATGTGCGATAGAGAGAACGCTACAAAACCAAATCCAGCCGATCTTAACCGAACTGTGACTCTTTATCCCGAAGTATCTAAGTACTAACATCGCGTCCCTTATTTCCAGCAACTGGCAATCTTAGAACGAGTGAACACTCCAACTTGCCAGCTCGACAAGGCTCGTGCATTGGGTTCGCTTGGAGATTGTTACGACGCCTTGGGAGACCCTGATGAGGCAGCCAAGTACCATGAACAGCACTTGGCTGCAGCACTGAAGCTGGATAATAAGCGGGAACAGGAAAGAGCGTATCGAGGACTTGGCCTTAGTCACAAGTAAGTAACTTCTCAAGATACTCTTTAATTGAATTGAAAATTATGTGATGAGCTGGTGATGAACTCTTTCCATTATCAGGTCAGTTGGCAGCCTCCAACAAGCACTAGTCTGCTTAGAGAAACGCTTGGTGGTATCCCACGAGCTTGGTGCTCCCGAAGCCAAGGCTCAAGCGTACGGAGAACTTGGCGCTCTCCATATTGCTCTCAACAACTTGGAACAAGCTGTTCTCTGCTTGGATCATCAGAAGAATATTGCAAAGTAAGTAGTATTTGGATTTCTGATGAAAATACGGGACCTATTACAAGAGTTAAAATTAAATTATAACGTACTTAGAAATACTCAATGACATTTACCTCGGAAACCATATAGGAACACATTATCATTTCTAGTGTTTGCAAAAATCCTATGGTAAAAATCACTCTAACCCTTTTGAAGCTGATGGATAGAAATCCCTTCGGAAGTGCTTCTGGCGCTTAGTAATTCTACTAGTAGGATTATTATAGCAGGATATTACTATTGTTTGACCGTTTAGCATGGTAGACGGTCTTAGTTTCAGCTGAGTTTCAGCGGGTTGAGCTATCAGACCACTTGCTCTACGCCAAAGTCACTGGTCTATCAGCTCAATATATTGGGCAAAACCGTCAGTTGTGCCGCAAGTTTGCTTGATGGCCAAGTCGGGTTACCGACGTGTACTGTAAGCAGTTTAATGAATAGACTTTTCTGTTTTTACAGGGAACTAAACAATCAAATAATGGAAGCCGAAGCATGTCACTCGCTAGGCGTGGCGCAACATGCCCTTGGGGACCACGCGGCCGCTGTTCGCCATCATCGCGCTGAACTGGAACTCGCGCATAGACTTGCGCTCACGCATCTACAGGTGAAAAATAAATTAAAATAGATCTTTTTACAGTTATGTTCTGTGAATTTGATTCTCTCTCTACTGTTTTTTTTTTTTAATTAATGCTTTTATGGTCAATCCCCACTAAACGAATGGCGGCCAGCAGCGGGTTTCTGAGATAAAATATTACAAACCATTTTGAATCTTATCTACGGGAGAAAAAGATGATAGTCATTTGAAGGTGAAGAGCGGTGCCGCATGAACCTGTTCGCAATAATTTCTAGAAAAAAAGTCTCTGAAAGACTTTTGTCTTTCAGTGTGGATTGACCCTTAATGAATTTTATCGTTGCTTAAATTAACTCCAAATTGTTCGTTCCTTACGACCATTACCTACATAGTTATTGTGGTAAGTATGTCGCTGCCAACTAGCTTAATCAGCGGTTCAATTAACTGCCTAGGCGGTTAACTAAACGGCGCCATTCAATTAACGGACTGAATGATGTTCAGCCGTAACGTTTCTTACAACATTTAATAACCTGGCTGGCTAATGCTTAGGCCAATCGTAAGATGGGGCACTACCTCGTAATAAAATAGAAAATTACATACACACATACATATACTTACACCTGTAACTCCCCGAAGGGGGCAGGCAGAGATGTTTTATCAGAAAATTAGTTATAGGTTTATTGTGATAGCTAATCAATCCGACTTGGTTAGGTTAGGTTAAAATTAAGCCTTCGTGGTTATTTTCATAACCATGCAGAAATAAGTATTTTTTCCAATTGTTTAATTAAATGGCTAGGCAAGTAGTTAAACGTCATCGATCCAAGCTATTTGCCTAGCCGTTTAATTAAATGGCTGAACACCATACAGGCTGTTAATTGAATGGCACCGTTTTGTTAACAGCCTAGGCAGTTAATTGAACGGCTGATTAAGCCAGTTGGCAGCGACATACTTACCACAATAACTATGTATAGGTAATGTCGTAAGGAACGAACAATTTGGAGTTAATTTAAGCAACGATAAAATTCATTAAGGGTCAATCCACACTGAAAGACAAAAGCTAGTTGGCGGTGACAAGTATACGACATTCGATAGGTATAATCGCAATATGTGTAGGCTCGTGCATGCGGTGGTCTGGGCGCTGCTCACGCGTCAATGGGCGCGCATGCAGAGGCGGCTCGCTGGCATGAGTCGCGGCTACGACATGCTACGGCCGCAGGTATTTATAGCATTGATGTATTCTTTGTTCTGTAATAAATATTATATTTATCTATTCTCATATTTAAATGTTAACAATAAAAAATTACAAACATAATTATAGTATCGGTAATTAAAGTATAAAATTTTACAAATAACATTAAAGTAACTGGTCTCGTATGGGCAACTGTATCATAATATTACATTTTTTTCCATTACACTACAGCTTCAGCTGGAAACAAGGAGGTTTTAATGCATTTTTCTCTACATAATCTGTGGACGCAGCGCAACGCGCATGTGCGATCAGCTTTCAACTTGTGCGCGCTCAACTTTTCTGCCTCAAGTTTTAATTATTTCATGAGATTAGATAAAGTAGTGGTTTTTATATATTTTTATACCACTGAGGTGACAGACACGGCACACCTGATGGAAAGTGATACCGTTGCCTATGGACGTGTGTACCACCAGGGGAGTCACACTCATGCTGCCGACCCAGGTAAACATAGAGTTTCTGTGCCGTCAGCGGCGTAGAAGACAAAGCAGGAATAGCCTTTGGTTTTGGCCCAGCTCTGTACATAATTTGGTTTTAAACACTTGTGGAGGAACGAGGTGTGATGTTCGTCCAACTCAAAGGGATGATCCTCCGAGTAGATAAGGTGATCACGCCTGGCGGGCCGCGGCCCTGCGATTGTCACTGGGATGCTGCATATTATGTATTGTACCAGCGCGGGAACTTCACTTTCGCGATGCAGGATTAGTGTCGTAGTAGTTCGGCTTGATCTCGCTAGATGACGCTGGGTACATATGGTATCGCCACACGGGATTCCATCTTTTGTCATAATGGTTTTTGTCCTAATTTAAATTGCCATAACAAATTAGGCATAATTTTCTTTGTCATAATAATAGTGTGCCATAATTGGTTTTTAGCATACTGTGTTATTAAGCATAAATATTGTATATCCTAATGTTTTTATTCATAACATTGATATGCATAAAGTTGTAAAGCATATTGTTTATTTGTCTAATAGTTATTTGAGATATTGATAAACGCCTGCTAACATGGTGCTAGCAAGCTAGCAAGGATCTGGATGCAATCTAGACTTTAGGGCACCCCGACTCGGATAGGTTAGGTTTGAAGGCTAATGCGGCAGCTTCGCTACGCTCCGCTCCCGCATTAGGCTTTCGTGATTATTTTTTTATAAGCCACCCAGAACTAGGAGCCCCGCCCCGCGACCAATTAGGTCAAAAGAAGGTTAAATGAACTTTGATGCGTCTACAAGTTTGACGAGAGCAATGTATAAAATAGTGTAATATTGTTAATAAAAAATTTGTAGTAAATTTTGCGGAATAGTTATGGTTATTAACTATTCCGCGTCGTTTTGCTTAAGTAAACTTATGCTTTGGGATATTATGCTTATAGTAAATAGGAGTAAAAAAAATATGCTCAAAAAATTATGAATGTAGTAGTAAGTAAGTAAGTAACATTATGCAATGTTAAATTATGGCATAAAATTTTAGGAATACAAATAGAGAACCTCGCCACACACGTGTGATAAGTAACTACTATAAAAAAAACCCGGCTGCGTTTTATTTTTTAAACTTACACTCGTATTTTAAGAACCCTTATTATGCAACAGTTTCATAAACTACTATTATTTAAAATACTAGCTTGTAAAATCATAAACTCTACAATTTGAGTAAATCGCAATCCCAGGGAAATAAATGCGTGGGTTAAAAACTTTAACTTTATAGGAAGACAAATAAACTGATTAATTAGGTAACTTTTAATTTTTTACATAATTTGTTATATATTAACAGAAAAAAATGCGTAAGTTCGATTACGTGTATTTTTAAGACATTATACGTCCTTGTGTCGGCTATCGCCTTTTCTGGCTGTAAAAAAGTATTCCTACATTGACGAAACAATTTATTTTTTATAAATTCTTCCTTTTTTGGCAGAAAATTACGAAATGATTTGACCGTATGTATAAAAATACTTAACATTTATACATATGGTCAAATCTTTTCGTTTAATTTTATTGCACTATGTAAAATTACAAGAAAAAATGATTCGATTTGAATATTCGTACTTACACCTTTATTTCCCTGGGAGCGCGAAATATATTTAAAATTCAGTCCCAATCTGATCTCAACCTCTCAAATGTCAAAAACTATCACGATTTCCAAAAAAAGTAACAATACTCGTCTTAACAATAATTTCAAAATTATAAAAGTAATTGAATGAAATTTTCTGAAAGATCGTGGGTTCGAGTCCCACCTGGGCATTCACTTTTTCCTATCTTAATCGATTATAAAAGTAATCACGATGTCAATGTTATTTTTTGAAAACTATGTAACTAAAAACTGTTTTTGACATTTCATTTCATTTTGATCGATGTATTGCATATCCACATATACATACACACCTTTAGTGCGGACAATAATACAATTTAAATCAATAACAGTTTAACTTACCTTAATAACTTAGTTTTTAGTTCAGTTTGAGACTTTGTATGCAAAATCGGTCGGACGCTGACTGTACTTAATATCTCTTCTAACCGTACAGGTGACACTCGCGGTCGAGCCCAGGCTCTAGCCGACCTAGGGCGTGCCCACCTAGCCATGGGAGCATGCGGTAGTGCGGTGTCCTATCTCCGACAGGCATTAGCCGCTACCGAGGGACTCGCCGACGCTGATGAAGAGGTAAACTATCATTATAGTGACTATATAATACCGGGTGTTAGGGGATCGCTCCCGAATGTTTTTTTATGAAATTGTCGTATAATTGAGCGTTCCTAATACGAAATATAATAGAATAAAGAATGGTAAAAAGATATTTTTTTTTTTATTCAAAATTTCCCGTATCCAAAAAAACTTTTTGCTAATATGTACTATACCGGGAGTACTACCACGGGCCTTCGGCTTCGAAAGCGTTTAACACCCGGTATGTATACTAACGCCGTTGTTTAAAATACATACAGGGCCTTGATTCTTCTTAAGTATTCACTGTCATACCACGGACACTGCTAAAAATCCATTTATTGGATCCATACAATAAATGGATTTTTAGTAGTGCATAGCCGAGCAGGGGGGGTTGTGGTCGCAGCACTAGTGAGATCGGTGGGTGGCACGCGGTGCTACGACGACAATCCTATTTTGGTTTTACCATCAGGCGAGGTGAAGTCAAATTCAAGTGTCCTATATAAAAAACCAAATAAAACACACAAAAGGTACTAATCAACAATGTTTTAATTAGGCTCGCGTCCGCCATCGCCTCGGCTTCGCGCTCTGGGCTTCAGGAGAGCTCGAAGAAGCGAAGGAGCAACTTCAAGCCGCTCTCACGTTACTCGAAACCGGCAACGAGAAACACCGGGACAGGCGGATAGCCGCCTTGTACACCTCTACGCAACACGCTCTGCAGAGAGTTCTTGTTGGTGAGTTATGTTCACAAGTTTTATTGACCATGTACCCTTAAAGGTTGGACCACAACTACCACTATTATAACTCGGTCAAGCTCCCGATTCTGCAAATTTTTTGATATAACAAAACCACTGTCATACCGCTGACATTGCATAAAACGTCATTATATTTTAGACTTTGTAGCTGAGGTTTAAAGTCTAAAATGAAAAGAGAAAGAGTTCATAATAACATTTTTCATTCACTCTACAAGATTTCATTTCATTTTAGACTTTAACAGTATAACTGTAAAGTCTAAAGTTAAATGGCATTGGTTACAGTGTCTGTGGTACCGCAGTGGTTTTGCCATGAAAAAAAAAATAGCAGGGCCCAGGTCTCCTTTCTTCAAACTTTTAGGTTGTACGGGTACTATTAATTTTATTTCCGTATAAGTTGGGCACACGACTCAGTCCACATGGACAGGCTTTATTTTTTTTTGTATCTTGAAAATAGCTTTTGTTATGCCGTGTAGGTAGATAATATTAGCTATCTACAGTAAATGGAACATGTTATTTGGATCTAAATCCATACAAATAAATATAATTTAAATGTTGTTTGTAATAATAACTAACAATAAACAATAAATAACAGTTAAATATACAACAATAATTGTAAAAAAAATCCAAGAAAATTAGTTATATGTACAGATAACACCGACACTACAAAACTTTATAAATTTTGTTGTTTGTTAGACAAAGTTACAGGTAAAGATAGTGATCATTAAATAAAGGGGAAGCAATGCTAGCGGTCTTTGAAAGCTATTCTCATTTCAAGGAATATCTAAGTTTCTAACAATGTCAACTTATTCCAGAACTGGGCCGCCACCCTGAAGCTCTGGTGGTGGCAGAGAGAGGCCGCTGCCGGTCACTGGAGACTGTCAGCGAGAAGCCTTCCGGAGCTCTCAACCAGGCCAACCTCGAGCTGCATGCGGCTCAGAGGTAAGTTACACAACCGATATCCTCACAAAACCCTGATTCTTTTGGGCTTTTCTGAATACCACTTAGGTGGCAGATAAGCACACGGCCCACCTGATGGAAAGTGATTACCGTGGACGTGTTAGAACAGAGAGTTTCTGTGCCGTCAGTGTAGAACCACTGACAGCACAAAAACTCTCCAGTGCTTAGCTTACCTTGACAGAGATGTCAGAGAATGTCTATTACTTTACAAATTGGATCGAGGTATAATTTTCTTTTTACCGGCATCCCTTTGGAATATTTGCCAAATTATCCAAAGCCAAATTATCGAATGTGCAATCAGACCTTGTTATTATCCTCAGAGCATTTCCCAACTTGGTTATGTCTAACTACGGAACGGTCTATCTTCGATATTTTCCACCTCCCCAATCCAATAGCGACTCCCTTGTAATCAGTATTGGTTATACCTATGCCGGATATCTGTATCCGTGGATATCCACCAAAGAAGAAAGATCCGTGCCCCGAGCATGAATAACATTAAAATACGTAACGTATACTTATCGAAAAAACGAAGCAATGCGATTGGCCGCCTGCCTACTGTGAACCAATCGCAATGCTTCGTTCTTTCGATACCTTTACGTTACGAATTCGAATGGTTTTCTAGCTCGGATCACAGAATCCATAATTTTTTCGCGGATTTTTACCGGATCGAATTTTTTTAATCAAGCCTTGGAAACATTAAGGAAAAAAGCTCTATAGGTTCATGATGAGAAATAAGCAGAGACGGAAAGTAATTTCCCACAAGGTTTTCCGTCATTATTATCGTGGAGACGTCTTTTCCTGATTGCATCTGAGGCCAAGGTGAACTCGGAGTTCAGGGTCCACCGTCCGACCCTTCCTTAGCTAATTCAAAATCTAATATGATAACTCTTCTACTCATATTAATATTCAGAACTGCGGAGGATGTCACAAAAGACCGATCTGAGCCTTGGAGCCCATCAACTGTGGAACAAGTACTCGAGGTCGTGAACAAACAGAAGGCTCCTGTGTTGTACTACAGTCTGGCAGCTGGCAGGCTCTATGCATGGCTATTGCAGCCACATAAAGGTGAGAGAATTGTGTGTCACTAGGTTTTGCCCGCGGCTCCGTCCGCGTGGATGTCGGTTATCGCTATAATATCGGTTATCGTTATAAATTGTAGCCTATGTGTTATTCTGATGTATAAACTATATTATTGTACAGTTTCATTAAAATCCATTCAGTAGTTTTTACGTGAAGGAGTAACAAACATTCATCCACCCATACTTACAACCTTTCGCGTTTATACCTACTAATAGGAGGATTTAACAAATAAATACTTTAATAAGAAGTCATCATGATCCTTCGGGCCTTTACCCTACTACGATGGGGACAGCTCTCAGTCTAACTACGAAATGACTGAATTTTCAATATTTTCCGTGCAGCGACTTCCATTTGACTTCCAGAACCCGATGGGATGATTAGTGAGTTGTGGAATGGGATTATCTATAATTGTGGGATTGGCTTTCAGTCTACATAAGTGTAAAACAGCCCAACTTCGATATTTTCCGTGAAGCGACTGCAATCTGACCTCAACAGCCACTAGCGACATCTACGTTACAAAACTGATTGATATCGTCAGTTACTGTGGTTTACGTGGCACTTTTGGACATTTTAGAACACCAACTACCCGTACCGACTTCTACAAATATTCGTATGGCAACTGGAACCGACGTGCTCTAAGTGTTAAAAATGGTCTCCCATCCTAAGACTGGCCTGGCTAAAAGATATTGCTTAACCTACTTGATTGCCACCTAATCACGGGCCCCTCTAGATTCTAGATCCAATTTGTATGAATCAGTAGTAACTAATTATTATTTTATTTGTAAAGGTATTCTAAGATTCCACCAAGTATCTCTTCTTGAGGAAGCTGAAGACAGTGACAACAGTCTACCTGACATCAGTCCAGATGATCTACAACCTAGTAATGGTGAGATATTTATTTATTAATCGAATTCTCCATTCACTCTTTCTCTTATTTATTCTAATCGATTATACAGTTCACGATTTCTCATTTAATATTCTGATCAATTTTCATTTCACTGTTTTCCTTTTAATTCTATTTATAGGAAAATTTTCAGGACATTATTTCTTTTTTTTAATCTTCTTTATCGATTTGTCAATTTACTGTTTCTTTTTTAATTTAGTTATAATGCATTACTTGGTTGTTTTCTGTCATAGGTGGTTTCGGCAAACTCGAGCGTTGCATCGGCGAATGGTCTGCTTGGCTGAAGACGAATGCCGAACGAAGGGCAGACCTCGACGACCACTGGGATCCTGATGAGAGGCCGAATGCGGGACTTGCAAGAATGGTAATATTTTCTTTGATATATTTCCACAAGCCATAACCCGCGGCTCCACTTGCGCTTCATACTCAGCATCGAACGCAGCGCTGTGACCGTTCTTGACAGAGATTGTCATTGTTCGGATTTTGTGACGTCACTGGAAATCGACCAATCAACAATCTCGATTATGATCGGTAGCCGCACTCCACTCAACACAGATTGCTTAGAGAATTGCACAGCTCATCCCCTTCTTCTTCTTCCTAAATTAGCGTTAATTCCAGTCGCATCCGAAACTTTTTTCAACTTGGAGTCTGGAGTCCATTTTACCAGTAACTGCAGATTTGGCTGAACTTCGACATTTTCTGAAGACTGCCATCTGACCTCCACAACCCAAAGGCGATATCAAAGTATTACAGACTCATCTCTTGATCTTTTTCTGGAATAAAAATTCGGTAGAAATAAATTAGATGATTCAGAAACATAATACATTCATTTCCCTCATTAGCATGCGAGAGGAAAACTTATAGACTGTAAAGATTCTTAAATATACTTCCTCATATATACCACGATTTGTGGTACTAACTACTGTAGCATCTTCACCCATCGAAAATATGCCATCTAAATCTACACTACTATTATAAAGAGGAAAGATTTGTATTTTTGTATGTTTGTAATGAATAAACTCAAAAGCAACTGTGCCGATTACAAAAATTATTTCACAATTGGAAACCTACATTCACCTTGAGTAACAAGGCTATATTGGATTTCCATGGGAACGTTTTAACCACCCGTGAGAAGCCGGGACGGCTCGCTAGTTTATTGAATAATTTGAAACTGAACTGAATACTTTACTCTATTTGAAACTGAATTTGTACTTGAAACATCTTACGCACGTTGTGACTTCGTTGACAGGTGGCAAGAAACCATCTACTGAATTCGTCGAACTACTCGTTGAGTTCGTTGTTCAGTGTGGGATCGGTTGGCGGATCTGTCGCTGGATCCGTAGCCAGCCTACAGGGCTCTACAAGGTAAGTGCATATTACCAGTCAAAGTTAAAGTCAAAGTCAAAGTCAAAGTCAAAGTCAAAGTCAAAGTCAAAGTCAAAGTCAAAGTCAAAGTCAAAGTCAAAGTCAAAGTCAAAGTCAAAGACAAAGTCACAGTCAAAATCAAAGTCAAAGACAAAGTCATAGTCAAAATCAAAGTCAAAGTCAAAAATCATTTATTCTGCATAGACCATTAAAACGGAACTTACAAAAGGTCAAGTTTAAAAAAAAATCTAGACTAGTTTAACAAATGGACCACTATTATTTTAGGACATGTTACACAATGTCGTATGATAGAAGATGTTATGACTAAGATAGAGAAATGGATGCTTAGATAGTCCAGACACGTAAGGATGGAAAAAGATTCAAGAATTTGATATATGAGTTAAGAGTGAATGAGTAACCCGGTAAAAGTCGAACAAGCGTCTTTTTTTAAATATATAACTTAGGTGGCAGTCAAGCACACGGCCCACCTGATGGAAAGTGGTTACCGTGGTCTATAGACGTGTACAACAGCAGGGGAATCACACTCATGCTGCCGGCCCTGTAAATACAGAGAGTTTTTGTGCCGTCAGCGTAGAAGACAAAGCAGGAATAGCCTTTGGTCTTCCCACTGATAACACAAAAACTCTCCAGTGAGCTCTGGCTACCCTACTCACCGGCACGAACACAACATACGGTTATTATGGCCGCGGTATTCTAGAGGGAGGAGATTGGGGATATTTTAAGGGTAGCCCAAATCAAGGTCAACAAACAAAATGTTCCAGGTTCAAATCCAGCCATTACATTACTGAAGTTAACCTGTTAGTAGGCATTCTTAAAGGTTGTCTGAAACCCGCGACCATGTATGATATTAAGTATGAAGGTACAAGAAACATGGAGTAAGATGTCAAAGTCAAAGATTTTTATTCAATCTAGAACAACTTTTTTTTTAAAGAATCTATTAGCAGCCGAAGTTATCTAAATTACTAATATTCCCTCTAACCCCTCTAACTAAGCTAAATTGCTTGTGCTAGGAGTGGGTTCACGTCGGTAGTGTAATGGCCAGGATTCGACCCCGGGACCTCTCGATCGTAATCTTTAACCACTAAGCTACCGACGCTTTACATGATTATATATTGATGTCAATAATAAATTCTACTTAACCTAAGTTTACCACCGCTTTCAAGGCACTGGTGGAGGCGCAACAAACTCCACTGCGTCATTTTTTTACAGTATTTTACACCGCGCTATCTAGACCCAAAGTAACCATAATTTTGTATATCTGTAATTCTGTTAATGATGTCCCATTTTGCCATAAGGTCAAGCGTCCACGGCCCTCGCAAGAAGCAGCCGTCCTGGCAAGGCCCGCCGTGCCTCAGCACTCTGTACCAGATGTTACTAGCACCATTCGAAGATTTACTGCCCGCGTCTTGTAACAATAATCATGGTGAGATTTCTTTTAATATAATTGGTTACTTTTAGTTATACAACTGAGGTCGCAGACAAGCCACGGCCCACGGTCCACCTGATGGAAAGTGGTTACCGTAGCTTATGGACGTGATTCAAGGGAGTCACACGTGCTGCCGACCCTGTTAACACGGACAGTTTCTGTGCCGTTAGTGTAGCAGACTAATCAGGAATAGCCTTTGGTCTTTCCACTGACAGCACAAAAACTTTTCAGTGAGCTCTCGCTACCCTACAATTACTTTGTTCATACATAAGTTTTATACCTAAAGGTACATAAACGAAGATATCGGTACTGATATTTATGTTATAATGCAAGAATCCTAGGCACTTAGGATAAATTGATCATGTTCTGGTTTCTAAAATACCAAGGATAGGGTTTAATTCCCTTTATGGTCTTAATTATTTGATATTTGTGTATAATTTTATGAATCTAGAGGGACTTGATTTCATTAAATCTCAAGTTCTGCTGGAGATAACTATTCTCCAGCTCCCAAGAACGTTATTTAAGGATATCAACCGGGCTGCCGTTTTTGTTCCGTACTATTCTTGAGAGTTTTGTTACAGATATTGTGCACAATTTACTTGACCCGGCACCCAAAACCTATACCCCTAAACCGATATTCCACAGCTCTACTGTGATAATCCAAATATCTTAAATATTGTTTTTTTCAGCATCCCACGGTCGTCGTGGCTGCGGCGGTCGCCGAGAACTCATAGTTGTAGTAGAAGGAGCCCTATACGCCTGTCCCTGGGGCGCCCTAAGGAGCGCGAACCCATCACCTGGTACAATCACTGCTCTCAACAGTACCGGTGATGGAGAACCTCTGTGTGAAAGATATGCTCTGCTAGCGGCGCCTGCACTGCGACCGTTACGACATCACCGACATCTGAGGGCGAGACCACATCATGATCATGGTATGTAGATATTGTGTGAGCCCTGACTTGTCCTAGGTCCAATAATAGCATCTTTTCAACATTTTAAATGAATTTTTTCATCATTTTGCCTGATTAATGATTTCAAATTGATTAAAATAAGAAAAGTTTGAATCTGTTTAGGCGGGGTTATCTATTTCTTTATAGCAATTTTAATTCATGCTAACCAAGACCTGAAAATAAGGAACAAAAAAGGCATATCGAGACATATCTTTTGTGTATAACAGGTTCAAAAAGTTGCACGTAGTTGAAGGCCTTTCGCAATATATTTTCTTTGTTACTACGTATAAGTATAAATAACAATTGAAGGGATAGGTGTATGCCATCTAGTTATATTTATTTTGTTTTATCGAGTTCCTGATATTTAGATACCGTTACAAGCACCACTCCACTGTCACGGGCATACTGAGTTCTGTGAGCTAGATATTACCAGGAGAACCGTATCGGTCTATACTCTCCCTCACTACTTCCCTACGCGTGACACTACTACCACTGACCACCATTACCACTGACCACCAGTACCACTGACCACTAATACCACTAACCGCCACTAGCACTGACCACTACTACTACTGTCCACCACTATCACTGACCACCTCTACCACTTACCATCGCTACAACTGTCCACCACTACCGCTAACCACCACTACCATTGACCCCCACTACCACTGACAACCACTACCACTACCATTGACTACCATTACTACTGACCACCACTACCACTGACCAACACTGCCACTACCACTATTACTACCCTTGACCACTACTGTCCACCACTATCACTGACCACCTCTACCACTGACCAACACTACTACTGTCCACCACTACCATTGACCCCCATTACCACTGACAACCACTACCACTGACCACCACTACCACTGACCACCTCTGCCACTGACCACTAACCACCTGTACCACAGTGCCCTCAATGTCACAATTCAATACCCTTCGGAGTCATAAGTCCACTTTTTCCAGTCTATGTGTATTGTATGTGTATCGTACTCTCAGGAGCGTCCGCACCCACGGGCAACAACTCGGAGGCGGGCATGCGCTGCCTGGTGGTGGGCGCGCCGCGCGTGGGCGGCTCGCGCTGGGCGGCGGCGCACGCGCAGCTCAAGGAGGCCGAGCTCGTCGCCGACATGCTGCGCGTCACGCCGCTCACCGACTACCAGGTGACGTTGGAACCTTACAGTATACAGTCAGCTAAGTGTTGTGTATAAATGTGAGTGGACGTCAGATTTAAGTGTGATGTTGAATCTTAGTTTTAAAGAGTCTGATGTCTGTTTCTGTACCTTTTTTAATAAATAAATAAATTACATCCGCGGCTGGCATACGCTGCATTAACATCGATACATTTGTCAATATACTAATACACTCTAGACCAGACAACCCTAACGTCCCCACCGCCTTTAGAATAAGAGGGAACACCGTGGTTCCTATATCCACTAGGGTCCTAGCAAAGCCGTAGATGGCACAGGATCAGTCGGGATTCAAGAGAATTAACCAATTAGACCAGCTACACCATCGTCGAGACAGCGTGCGGTTTTAGTCAGTTCGAGTCTGATATAATCACTTCCGCTAGCCGACGGCGGATGGGGAGTAACCGTAGGGTGTTCCGCACGAAAAAAAAGGCTGAGTAGTTTGACGGTCAGCTGTGATTTCTCCGTGGAATGATATGAATGAGGATGATTTTCTAGAATGGCACTCAAAAGCCTTATTCTAAGTCTATTCTTGAGACACTTTTGTGAAGATTTGGACTGATTTGTTATTTTTCTGCTCACAGGCATCCAAAGAAGCCGTACTAGCACAGCTTCCGCAAGCAGAATGCATTCATTTTGCGACACATATCTGTTGGAAAACACCAGCCATTGTTCTGAGCCCTGGTGAAGTTGTAAGTATAGTTTTAATTCTAAATACCAAATAGACTATAGGGTGAATAAATATTCTTTGTGCTTTGTAGGGCTCTGTACCTCAAATTGAATTTAGCGGTAGTAAGTGCTACCGCTGCATAGGAGGCACGGGTTCGATCCCCGCTCAGTGCAAATATTTGTATGCATGAATATGGATATTTGCATTTATCTGGTCGTGCCTCAGAGAGCACGTTAAGCCCGGTTGCCATACAAACATCTATGGCGGAGGTAGCGGGTAGTTGGAGTCCAACTCTAGCTGTAATGCTTCGATATCGCCTTTGAGTTGTGGAGGTCAGATGGCAGTCGCTTCACAGAAAATATCGAAGTTCAACCAAATCCGCAGTTAGACTGGTAAAGCGGACCCCATACTCCAAGCTGATAGCTTCGGATGCGACTGGTATTAACGCTAAGGTGAAGAAGATGTAATTCTGGATCTCCGTTGTGGAGGATTGCGTGAACGTCCTTCTAAAAACGAGTGATTGTGGAATGACCTCCCTTTCCTGAAGTGCCGTAGTAATACCGAATAACAAAATGTCCACGTTATAGACATCTTCAAAGATAGAGGCAAAAGGTTTAAGAGCGTAGCAATACACATATGATCCTTTTTGTATCATTTGGATAAGACGATTGGTTGAGGACGTTGGTATATTTATTTGTGACCTTACCGTACCCCTAGCGCGAACAATTATCGTAATCGTATCGTATACGGTCTGCGCCCTCCGACGCCCGAGCTTCCTTCGAACGCGGGCAGCGATGTCCGCGAGTCTGACTCGCTCGCCGCGCCACGCCGGCTCCGCTGTCTCCTTCACGAGCATGACCTGGCCGCCCACGCATCGCCGCGAGCAGGGTGGAGAGCGTGAGCGTGAATGTCTCACCCCAGGGCCACCACAAGCTCCCGCCTCGGCGTTTCAAACGCCGGACACTCGGTGAGCGTGTGCAGCCCCGAGTCCACGCTCGCGTCGCAGTGATGGCACTCGGGCGTTGGCTCTATGCCCATCAGATGCAGGTACCGCCCGAAGCTACCGTGTTCGGTAATGATCAGCGTCACAGGTTCTCAGTAGGCAGGCGGCCAATTTCAATGCTCTAGTCTCTCAAAACGTTTACCATACGATTACGATAGTATTTCGTGCTAGTACTGCTATAGAAATAATACTGTAAAAACTGTTTATATTTGGTATACAGGTTGACTCTCAAGCTAAACGTCTCCTGAACACGAGCGTCGGCAGCGGAGCAGCTGATACATCCACCGAAAATGAAGACGAAAGTGAGTCATCATCAACTTAATATCGGTCCTGGTTGCATTTAAGAAACTTGGTCCACCACTGACCTGTACTAGTACTCGCTGCACTAGTGATCGGTACCAATATATTGTGTTTAATTGAAAATCGCCATATTGGCGCTGATCGTTGTGGCACGCAGTAGTGAGACGCAGTACTTGGAACTAACACTAATGATGAACAACAATTGTCTTAGTATCGATAATTCCATATAAGGTGGGGGGGCCTATTTATCAAATTAACAATATGGCCATTTTAGACATTTTTAAAGTAAACTCATATATACGAACACTCAGTACACTCACGGTGGCGCTTCAAATCCACACAAAAAGTAAGCTGTATTGTCTATGGAATAGCCAGTCCAGCTAGTTATAGAGGTCAGTGCGGTCCACTTACTACTTCGCCAGTTTTGGGTTTGGCTTATACGTCGTTTATGACCATGATGCTGTCTGACCTTCCGACCCTGAAAGGAAAATCCGTAACAGAGCCTCGTCCCGTCAGTCAATAGGTGTTCCGGTTTGCCGGTGAGCTAGAATTGGATCTCGAAGATGGAGCCTTCTTGGGACCCTGATACTCGAAAACGAAAGTAACCACCATTAGAAATATGAATGATGTCAGCTACACGCGTGGTTACTTTATAACCACTACGTATATTTAGTTCGTTATTTTATCAACAATTTATTTTATGTCGATTATTCATTTTTATTTAGATTCGGAACTACCAGCCAGCAACGAGGAATTGCCGCCCGCTTCAGAGTTTATGTTGACGGCATCCGAAATTATGAACTTGAAGTTAACAGCCAGACTGGTAACGTACTTCTTGTATTTTAGTAGAATATTTTAGCTTTTGCCCGCAGCTCCACCCGCGTGGAATTCTGATCCCGTTCCCACAACCCATGGCAAAAAATTCTAGGAATATTTTATCCCTATAAACTCAAAAATTCCTATAAGCAACCACACTTAAAGCTACATCCCTCTCCAGGTGGTAATATCCTGCGCGCCATCTAGCGGCGCCCTCCAATCCTCTGGTGAGGGCGCTGATGACGTCAGCGTGGCTGGAGACGGTGTCTCCCGTCTCTGTCGCGCACTGCTCGCAGCCGGAGCTCACTCCATACTTCTGACGATGTGGCCTGCTCCACAAGACACTGCCACGAAAATATTGTATAGAGCGCTGTACTCTGCGCTGTTGCAAGGAAGCAGGGTTGCCAAGTAAGTTATTCGATATTGCTATGTTACTCTGACGCTCGCAGCCGGAGCCCACTCCATACTTATGACGGTGTGGCCTGCCCCACCAGACACTGCGATAAAGATATTATATTGAGCGCTGTATTCTGAGCTGTTGCAAGGAAGCTATTCTATATTCTACTGTTGCTAACTCTTACCTGTTTTCCAATGGCACATATTGGGAGAGGCCTTTGTCCAGCAATGCACTGCAATAGGCTAATCGAAGTACCATTTCCACAACTCACTGAGGATAATGATTTTGTTAAGATCTATCTACCATGAAACATCCGCAGTTCCAGATCGAATGGACAATCGATACCGTGGAACAATAACCCTGCCGTAAGAAAACCGAAGTGACTTTATGGTATCTACCTAAATGGCTAATGCTAAGTCTTTCGTCCGAAATCCGAAGATTCGAATATTTCATGGTAGCCCCCAGGTTGTTGGACTTATTTTAACTCCAACTGCTTTTTATATAACAACCGGTCGGTTTACTCCTGCTCCTTGACCTCACTTATCCTAAGACTGACCTGAATAATTACGCTAAACTTTAAATGTTTCTACTTAGAAGGATTTCAACGCGAAATTAACAATAAATTCACATGAAGAGGTCGAATGTACAGGTAAAGACCATGAGATGATATTCTTAGCAATCCATGGATTCTCCGTGCGGGTGCCGGGTCCATCGCGTTGCTGAGTTGGGAACTCGGGACAGTGCCTGGGACTTGCGACCCAAGTGTAGGTTTAGAAGGGGCCCCTTTTGTTGATGTACATCAACACTCACCTTCACTACCCAAGTTCCCCTCCCTGCCTAACCAAATTTGATACGAACCTACTAGTGCCGCTTTAGACATTCGTCCTAGTAATGAGCTTATTGTAGCTCTCGATAGGCCTAGATCTTTAAGTAGGTTATAGAGAGATTTAGCTGGTATACCTCTAGCTCCCACTTCTACTGCATACAAATTAACCACGTAACCGTTTTTGATTAATTCGTTTGTGAGATCGTAGTATTTATTTTTCTTAAGTGTGTGGTCCTTCGGTATATTTGTTTCCCACGGTACAGTAAGTTCCACAAGGACAACATATTTAATCGTTTTCGAGTATAGAAATATGTCCGGTCTAGATGACGAAACCCCAACATATTCCGGAATTTTATAGTGCTTCTCATACGTGTCGATTAGGAGAGTCCAATCTGGGGCAGTATCTAAGATTGAATAAGGTTTTTTCCTGGATTTTATGGATGAACCTTCAGACACAAAGTTGATATGACGTCTGTTAGTAGTCAATCCTTTTTGGGCTCTAGCTACTGCCAGACTCATTGCTTCGCGTATGATGAAAAGCACCTTATCGTGGCGGCGTGAGTATTGGCCTCTATCGAGAAGCACCCTACATCCTACTAATATGTGCCTAGCCATCCCTATTGCCTCACCACACGTATAACATTGTTTTTCTGTGGCCTTCCCCCACCTTACCAGATTACTCTGGTCTGGGTCATCTGAAAGGCGTTAAGATAGAATTTTAACAGGGCCGGCGACCACTCATAGATCAACGTGCGCCACTTTAAAGCCATCGGTATGCAGAACTCTCCCATTGTCAACCATTCGTTTTGGATTTCCAAATTCATCGCGTGCACTCGATATTTATCATTTTCGTCTTGCTTCAGAAAGGACCTAAGTATATCCTGGTCCCTTTTTGGCTCTCGTACTCCCAACCCCACTTTGTTCGACTGGGCTCCTATCATAAATCGTTTATGGAATATAAGTCTAGATTCAAGCTCGGACGCGTTATTATCTTTCGGGAGTGCCCTGACTGTGTCATCTTGGGATTTACCTAAGATGTGGGCTTTGGTAACTCTAAGGTGTTTATAGAGCTCCGATGGTTTCTTTAATTTCATCCCAAAATTATTCTGATCCCTAAATAAAGCAGAGGGATCAGCAGAGTGCGCTAGTCCAAGCCACGATTTTAGTGATTTTATGCCAGTTGCATCTATTTTCGCGAGTAAGGTTTTAATACGCATTTCAAAATGTTCTCGTACATTAATAAAACCTGTCTCACTCCAACATATTATATCTCCACAGGGCACTGGGCGACGCCATGCAGACCGTCCGCCACACCAAGCACTTCGCCCACCCAGCGCACTGGTCGGGCCTGGTCCTGGTCGGGGCCAACGTGCGCCTCAGCAATAAAGTCGCGCTAATGGGACAAGCTCTCTGCGAACTGCTTGCGGCTCCAGATAAATGCAGGTACGTAACAATGGCGTTACTTGTCAGTTAGATGGCTCATGTACTTATGCTGTATCAAATTGATTTCATATCCAAAGACTTACACGTTGTGTCTTAATTTAGGAAAACCTTTTTTATCTGAACTGAATATTTGAGGCAAAGAGTAAACACAGAGAGGAGGTTGCAAATACAGTGCACTGTTGTTTACGAGTCAAAAATAAAAATGGCATGCCTTTAGTCAGTCCTTACTTATTCACTTTTTCCATACATACATCTACCTATACAGAATAAGCCCGATGTGATAGACTGCACATTTACAAATATAAAACGAAGCGTCTATTAACGATTCTATTAGCCTCAGTGTCTTGAAATGTAATTCTACTCGATGCTAGATTGCGATATTTTTTATTGGAGGACGTCCCTGTTCCCTGTATGGGATAGATACATCAATATAAAGCCTCGTACAGGCATTGCGAGACATGCGTCGCGAATGGTTCGTATCGCATGCCTCATCCTGAGGCATACGACGATATATTTATGCGTGCGACCCACAAGACACATGCTCAAGCTGAGTACACAAACAACCAAGCACGGCCTCCATGACGCATGAAAGCGTAACGCAAAGTCCGTCTACAGTGTGCGTACACGGATCGAATGACGCGAATGTGAGCACACACGTCCGCACAGCCCGATGCATGCATTAAAAACAATTCGCGACGATGCAGCTTGATATAAGCTGCATCGTCATACTATCGTGTACTATTGCTATTGACCAGTAAAGGAAAAATATGGAAGTGGGCCAGATCAATCCCTCTTCACCACACCCTCACCCCTGCAGAGTATCATGTATTTTTATAATCCAATCTAATTACAGCACCTCCTCTCTGTTTATGTCTATGCTTTAATTCAAACTATCCTAGGTCCATACAAAACAAAGAATATTTTGTTTCCAGAGATGCATTACGCGTGTGCCTTCACCTGGTTGAAAAGTCATTGCAAAGAATTGTCCGAGGGCAGAAGAACGCGATGTACACCACACAGAAGAGCATCGAGAACAAGGCAGGCAACGCAAACGGCTGGAGGGAACTACTCATGAGTGTTGGCTTCAGGTGACTTAACATTATCTGTATTTTATAACGTTTTTAAGTAGTTGTGTTTGTGCAATACAGACTACTAACGATACTACTACGTTGTACTAACGATACTGCATATAATTCTTTTTTGGAATTAATGTGTTTATGATTGCGTGATAAATTAAAAAATACTGTATCCCTAGCACAAAAATCTATCGTAATCGTAACGTAAGTGTATCGAGAGAACGGAGTATTGCGATTGGCCGGCTTCACACACTCACAAGTTCACAGTTGGCAGGCGGCCAATTGCAATGCTCCTTTCTCTCTATATGTGTACGTTACGAATTGTTACTGCAATTCCAAAATAAATTACATTCAGATTCGAACCAGCCGCAAACGGAATACCATCCAGCGTGTTCTTCCCACAAAGTGATCCTGAAGAAAGATTGACGCAGTGCTCGGCTAGCCTTCAAGCCCTCCTTGGTAAGTATTACAATTTTATTCAAAAGGTACTACTCATCAGCACACACTTTATACTTTAATTCCTGAGGTCCCCCTAAGGTTTCGATTTGTATGTTGCCTTTTCCGGGAGCGCTTCTAGGAAAGCCTGCACCAAAGGCAGTAGCTCTGACTAGCCACCTGTAGCCACTATATCAAAAAGTAGTAAATCTTTTCACAGTAGTAAATTGACTGACCGGAGAAGTAACTTCATATCGACGGAAAGTAGATACTTTAGGTATATTTCCAGAGGCATTCCCTCCTTTTCTGTCGATTTTCCTTCTCCTCTTGTGTCCCATGTTGGGCGCCATAATTACATTTTTTAAACTGGAATATTGTGTTTGATTGGTGTCATAGTATTGTCTACCCTTTTTCCCTGAGCAGTTATATATATATATATATATCTCTATACTTTCACATTGCAGGTCTTACTTCTACTACTCTGCAGGCGTTATCAAAACTGATTTCAAATGGTGACGTAGCTGATGACATCATTGGCGTGATTCGGTCCGTTATTTCGCAGTTCTCCATCAAGAACTCTGATACTGATACTATTGAAGTTGCAGTGAATGTCAGGTATGTTAACATACATTCCTTACGATGTTTTTAACCAAGTTACCAGAGGTAGTCGTAAAACAACAATTTAAAATATCATATAACAAATCCGTATTAACCAAACCAAAAGAAGAAGAAGGCGTCGTTGCAACCTAGAGGTGCGATAAGATGACGATAACGAATAAGGAACAACTGTTAAAAAAAACTATCGGATTGAGAACCTACTCCTTTCTGAAATCGGTTAAAAATAACAATTCTTAATCATAAGTCATTACCAAATGACCAAATTAATGGATATGAGAAAAACAACCTCGACTTAAAAAATATATTTTAATATTGTTTCAGGCTATGGCGTGTAAATGGTTGTCATGAGCTACTAGCCTCGCTAGGTTTCGACCTGGCAGAAGTTGGACAAGATGAGGTCACTCTACGGACCGGTAAGGCAGCCAACAGGAGACACATACAATTTGTACTTCAGGCGTTGCTTGCACTGTTTGGTAAGTTACAATTTTTTTTATAAATCTGTACGTTGCTATTTATATCTTGAACAAGAGTCTAAACAAGCAATCAACTTGTGTTAATCCTTAAAACAGCACACCTAGCACGAAATACTGTCGTAATCGTATCTTAAACGTATCGTGAGAACGGAGCATTGTGATTGTAAGGCTTCACACACACATGTCATGGACCCCAAGCTCCGACGGCATGTTGGCCTTGGATGCAATCGGGACAACGTCTAAATGTCGATAATGATGACACACACATGAGTTCACAGTAAGCAGGCAGTCAAACGCAAAGCTCCGTTCTCTCGATACGTTAACGTTACGGCTACGATAGTATTTTGTACTAGGAGCACATTAACCCCCCTCTCATCATTGATGTTACTAAAGCAAATACTATTGTCATACTATTTTTTTCAACAGATACTCAAGAAGCCCCACGAAGCTTGAGTCTTGAATCAAGCTCAAGTGTTGAATCGCTAGCGTCGATAGATGACGGAGATCTAGAGCCTCATTCCGATGGAGAACCACCACCAAGACAGCATCGACGTAAGTATAGATTTGATCTTGACCTCTTGACAGTCATCCATCAAAACAAATAACAGAAATGTAAAAACTTGTCTTACTTCCATTCGGCCAGCAGAGCTAACATGCGCGCCACGAGATAGCTATCTCGAGGCATTTTGCCGTTTTATGTCGATATGTCGACTGTTGGTAACATGCAGGGCTAACATGCGCGCCACGAGATAGCTATCTCGAGGCATTTTGCCGTTTTATGTCGATATCGACTGTTGGTAACATGGCAAATTTCATGGCGATCTGTCAGATGTCGACATAACTCGACTTCGAGAAATCATCTCTACTTAGTGTCTGCAAATTGTAACATGCGTGCCCTTATTTACTCGAATTTTGACATTTAAAATGTTTTGTCTCCCGTCGTTCATTTGGTCGACGAGAAGTTATCTCGGGTATTCTTTTCTTGAGCTCGGTTCATTTTGGACTAAAACAGCGACTGCAAGCCATTTTCGACCTTAATGACATTTTCTTTGTTACGTGTCTTTTCGCATTAATTGATGACGCTGATCACGAATATAAGAAAAAAAATTCAATAGCATGTCATGTCAATAAGGTCGAAAATTGTTTGTACTATTTTTTTCTCTTTTTTTTCATACCTAGCATCCCTAACTAGTTTGTGCTTTCGAGCAAATGGCCGTATCGGGCCGATTTTATCGGATAAATGTGAAAACAGCAACTAACATGTTAAAAAAATGTGTATGCCATAGACAATCATTGAAAAAGTTTGACGCGACAAAATATGTCGACGTTACTTCGCTCGAGAAGACTCGAGATGATATCTCATCTCGATTCGAGATATTTGACGACGCGCGCATGTTAGCCGTGCAGGATTAAATGTAAACAATCCGGATGTGTATTTTAATATGCAGGCACACGGGGTTTACTTCGGGTCTGGGGCCTCTTAGTAGCCATTGTAAGCTTGCACTTACAATCCGTGTGGATATACGGGCGAGGTGATAGGACAACCTAATACACGAATCACCATATTTCAATTACGTCAATCACTTACTACACATTTTTACAGACACACTTGCGATCTATAACCAAGTATATTCAACCGAACTAGGAGCGTTCTGCTAGACTTGTGGTGCCCAGTCGAGGTCCACAGCCATACTGATCACGATTCTCTGCGCGCCGCACAAAAGTCAATGATCTGTCAAACTCAAATTGATAGTCCAAATGAACGAATGTCGTCACATTCGACCATAGAGCACTAGTCTTGCATTACGCCAGAGTGAATTTCATTCACTCTAATCACACAATAATTATAAACGCGCCGTCAAATATATTTTCCTTAACTCGTTTATTAATATTGTTTCTGTTTAGAGACTCATTTTGAATACTAAAAACAGAAATTAAACCACTAGTTAGTCAGTTAGTTCGCCTAGTTTATTTATTTAATATGTTGTAATAAAAAGACTTGATGTTTGTCTTAAGTTAAGTATCTAACCAAATGGAGAATAGTAACACTCTTTTAAAAAAAATCTTTGAATAATTTCATTTTTATTTAAATAGTTAGTCGTCAACAGAAGAAGTAATACCTTCCGCATTACTTCTTCTGTTGACGATTTCTGACTATAATTAAATACATAAGCTTTCCAAACAAATTGATTAATGGACTCTTAATTTCTTCCACAGAAGAAAGCGTCTCATCTGTACCTCCTCCACCTCTACCTCTAGGCTCATGCGGAGGAGCTTTCACCATGTACGTCCGCGGTTCATCATCCTCCACAGAAGTTGGTCGTGGTGAGCCCGACGGTAGGACTGCCCCGCCCCCCGCTCCACCTCCACCGAGATACCGTGGGGAAAGTGATGCTGCTTTTACACCATCCCCACCAGCGGCACCACAAGCTCCAAATACAGCTCCACCGAGAGACGTATCTTTAGCCCTGGCACATCAAACTAAAATCAGAACGTTATACACTAGAAGACCACCTTCCGATGACTCCGATTGGGAAAGCTCCGGACATGATACCGTACTAAGGCGCAGACCTGAACCCTCCCACGCAAGATACCTAGACGCCTTCTACGATCTAGCTTCAGCCCAACCTAGACGATCAGAAGAAGACAAACCTGAACAGACTCTAGTCCAACCCTCGACGTCTAAAAGAACTCCAAGACCAAAAATGGGAACTAGCAGTCGAGACTCAATGGCTCAAGTCAGACACATGAGTGGAGAACTAACTCCAACAATATCTGAAGTATACCATGAAAGAAATATTGGCTTAGGACTCGCTCCACCATTAGCAGAATTACTGCTAGCTGAAGAATCGAAGACTGAAATGAGAGCAGCCAGTTCAAGTGAGAATCTGTTACTCCAGAATTTAGAAAAGCTAGGTCTTCTGGGTGACGCAAGTGAGAATGAAGAACGGTGGTGTGGCACCAACTCTTCAAGACCTTGGTTATCAGCTCCACCTTTAGAGACTGATGTGCAAGGATCTGATTTAACGACAGCAGAAATCATAGAACGACAAACTAAATTCAAAAAGGATACAGAGCCTAAGAGAAAAGAAGAGAATGCATATGAACTTAAACCTAAAGAAGAAACTCCAGGACCGAGTGGAATTGAAAAGCGTTCAGTATCACCATTCTCTGAGCTATCAAGAAGAGATGAAGGAGATGGCAGGAGTATTGCTGACTCACATTCTTCTTACAAAGCTTTGGTATTGAGTCCTAGAGCGCCTTACCTCCCCGAAGAAGGGGAGGTAACATTAAGTGCTGGCGGTTCAGGGGTAGTTGTTGAAGGGGGTAAAACTCACCCCCGTCCCCGTAGGCCCCCCGCACCACGTACCAGGCCTTCGTATACGACTTTAGACTTTCCACCGAGTAAATGATTAAGATTTGTATTTATCCATGTAATTAATATAGGATACTTTTGAACATTTGTAATTTATTTCTCGACCGTATATGATTGAAGGTTATAAAGCCGTTACATAGTCTGCTAGGTATATTATTGAGTTGTTTTATATCCTATTTTTTTTAATACACTTTGACATGACATATCTTTACTTTATAAATATTTAGTAATTTATTTCCTAAGATAAGTATTATAAGTGTAAATCTTAGTTATTGCTAGTTTAGCTTGACGAAAGACGCGAAGATAACTTGCCATTGCTTACTTTATCGTAAACGTAAATGTAAAAATTGAACATAAATACACAAGTAAAAAAAACTTCTTTTACTTTCCCTGATTCCAATACCTTAATCATTTTGGGTTATTCGCAATTCCCCCCATTCTCAATTTCCTCTCCTTTGATTATTATAATAACGATAAAAATTCGAGAGGAATCGCAATTAACCCATCATTTACATCAGTAATAAGAAATAGATACTATCTGATACCAAGAATACAAACTAAAATTGGAAATTGTCATAAATGGAAACACATCTCATCACTTTGACCTTCTTTCTAGCCATACTTTATATTTATTTACCTTACCATCTTTTACTTTAGGTACCGTCAGACGATCAATATAAAAATACACTAAAAATATTCAAATTCATAACGTAAACATATCGAGCGAATGGCGCAATGCGATTGGCCGCCTTGCCTACTGCGTATGTGCGTGTGTGTGTGTGCGTGTGAAGCCTGCCAATCGAAATGCTCCGTTCTCTCGATAAGTTAACCTTACAAATTCGAAATTGGAACATCGACATTCGAACATCGTGTTCGAGGCAATGAAGTTATATTTACGTAGCATTCTTAAAAAGTTATTTAAGTATTGGGTATTTGGGGTCGTTGCGCCCTACTAAAATCTTGGAAGATCAAGTTAACCTTTTCTACTCGCCTGCTTTTCTCTCCAAGTTGGAGGATCAGCCAAACCCAGTTATGTAAACTATTATATTTATTACCTTCACCTGTAACCAAGCCCGTCAGTACACAAAACCTTCTGTTTATTACGTCATCAGAGGAAGCAGCTGCTTTGATGTCAATGAAACTATTACTATTGTTACTTTTTTTTATTTTTTATTACGTAATTTATTTAAAGTGACCTTCTTCTGTCGTGTCGATGGCATCTGCACGAGAATACATTAACCACTAAGCTATACTCGTTAGACACAGACAGAATACTATGTTCTTAGTGTGCTGTAAATTGCATTCTGAAAGGCTCAGACTACAGGATTTTACCAGTGAAAACATTACCCTCACTGGCACATCGAGTAAAAAGTGAAAACCGTTCGACTAAACTGATTTCTCTATAATAGAATGTATAGCATTTGACACAGTGCCGTGTATTATTAGAAAGCTTACATAAAGAAACAGGTTACCCGTACGTGCGGTATTGATCCGTGCGGGTATAATGTTATCGGTAGCGAAGCACCCTAGGCAGAGTACAGTCAAATCAGACAGACAGAATAGACGTGAAAAGTATAACATTTCTACAATAGGTTATTCACTGACTATTACCGCATTCCTGCAAATAAGTGTTTATTAAAATGTAACTAAAACTCTCATATCGCACCTAATAAATATACACAGCTGCAATACCAGAAGTGTAATTAGTTGTACACTACTATCAAATAACAAATATCAAGTTACTATAAATTGCCAAGAACACGATTAAGGTGGCAATAAAGGGTTAAATTTAATTAAACAAAGAACCACACTGAATTATATATTATTTGAGAACATTAACCGCAATGAATCAGTACCTATCTAATGATTTATAATTAAGTTTTGAATTACAACAAAATTACCTTCAAACTTTGAGACCTTAAGATATGAAAATTGACCATCGTGCATTACTTGGTAATTCCGATCAGCTATAATCATTGCATATTTGACATTTAGATTTTCTTAGGAACTAGTTATTTGTGCGTTTAATAACCGGAACTAGAAATAAAACAAAACCTAGCTAGCTACAAACCGCAGCAACGATGGAGAAACGTTGATGTCTTTTGCTCGGGTTTCAGAGTCGACCTGGACATGGCCTTGAATGACTTGAAATAATAAAAGGTTTTGATAATACGTTCACCCTTATTAAGTATTTCATGACATACATTTTTTAAAGTCCTTTTAATACCACTTATGTGGCAGACAAGGATACGAACTGTTTTCCCGGGCCCATAGAAGTATGCAACAGCAGGGGAGTCACACTCGTGCTGCCGGCCCTGTAAGAATTTTCTAAAAAGGGCTCTTAGCGAGCTTGTAGCAAACGATGGTACCTATAAAAATATTCTTGATGACTATTTCCCCATGATTAGGCCACTAAAACGCAACCGAAATTGTAAAAGAACTTTTCAGCTGAGCAAATGTGTTGGAGACGTTAGAGTCCCTATAATATTAATAGCTCCGACACTCGAGACAATAGTCGTATGCAGACTTTTTCAGTGGATCTTCCAATAATTTTAACGCGATTGCAGACTCTGAGTAATGTGGATATTGAAGTTGTTAAAAAATAGATATGTCTATAATATTCTGCTGTCACAAGATAATTCAATTTAATTTTCACTTCTCATGCTCTTAAAATGTTACTTTAGTCTCTGCATATCGGGACTTCCTTATTAATCTCTAGGGACCAAAATATTTTTTTTTTATTTACTTTCAAAGGAGTCAACAGTCAATCACGGTGTTTGTGAATGGAAGGATTATCACCTTTTTAGTGATTGTGTATAGAAATAACCTCAAAATGACATTTGTCTAAAAAAACCCATTTAATTTCGTGAAACACGATTCATGATATTAATTTAATTAATTATTATGTAAGTATTAAGGATTCATTCATTTTATTATGCATTTCCAATTATTTTTTAAATAATTTTCAAGTTTGAATCTGTTGGCTTAACAAAAAAAACCGCGGGACAAATTTCTTTGCAATTTGAATTTTGAGTAGAACTTTTCTTACTTTAGATTAACGATTAATACGTAATTTTAAGAAACTTTGTTATAAATATTATAATTTTGTATAGAACGTCGTTTTTTTCCCTCGCATTCAAAGTGAAAAGCAGAGCGTTTAACGTGAGAATAAACAACCATAATGACACTCGAACTATAAGCCACCCTCGCTTCTGGCTTGTTTTAGTCCCTTGTTGAGCAATCTACTATTCTCGGGTTGTTCGTATGTTGAACCCATAAAGTCAAGGATTACGATATCTACCTATGTTGAACCTAATTATTAATGATATTCACGTGTGTACTAATCAACTCGTCATACGGAGATGATTAGTATTTACTGCAACCTATCTTGACAGATAACAATAGTGTTACGAGAGCTGTTTCACCGCATTTTGACACCTGTTAGATCAGGTCAACTGAACACTAACAGTATGTCATTGCAACCGAATTCATATTATGCTAGTTAAATTTTTATTGTCAAATCATTATTTGTGATTAAGGAATGAGAGTGATTAAGGAGCCTCAGGTTAGTGTGAGCCTAATACCGTCCACGGGGAAGGATTATAACCTGGTCTTTAATCACTTCATTAACCTTTTTTTTACCGTGCGGAAAATCTCCACGGATACCACCCCTGCCGCAGCCGGAGGGGGATGTTATGTCGGACACAAACCGACTAAACCGCACGCCGTCTGTGGGTCGCAGTGCAAGGTCGAAGGTGAGGTAGCTATAGAGCATATCCCTCGCACCCCGACTGACCCAGGGCTATCTCTCTCGATCTGGCCCTCTTCGGGTGGGGGTCACTTCATTAAGCTAAAAAACCGGGCACACCGAAAAAAAACAAATATTGCAGCTGAATCCTGACGATAAACCGAGGTGTAGACCAAAAAAAAGCGATAGCCATTCCGTTAGGGTACCTATCCCAACCATAGGAGCAAGTAACAGTGTAGTGCCCCCTAAAAAAAGGGGGTCAGATAGCAGTCGTTCAGTAGTTACTGACCCTGAAAGATAACAATAACAATTGAACTTCGAACAAAGAGCGAATGCAATACGAGTATTAATATTAAGGAATGGCAAATCAAATAACATAAATAAATGCATATTTGGACAAGTCTGACAGACAGTGTTCAAAGATTTTTATCGATTTGTCCCTACAGGTGTGCAAGTAAGTGTGCTCGCGCCCGTGCGTGCACAAGACAACAATGCTATCTGACGTCTCATTGACTGAATCAATGTTCATTCGATTAATCACGTTTAATATACCAAAAGTATTTGTGTATACAAATGCGATAAATACACTGTCTGTTACAGTTATACCGGGTGTAAGGAAGCTCTGCCGAAGTCGAAGACACCTACATATTGGCATTAAAAAAAATATGACTCGGTGAAAATAAGTTCTTTTTTAATTTGATTTTTATTTTTATACCGTTTATTTGCATTGCTTATTCTTCATCGTGTTACTAAAGCTCAATAAAACGGCAATTTCATAAAAACAACATCAATACAATGCAGAATAAATAATGCTAATTAAACGGTATTAAAATTATTAAAAAAATGTAAAAAAAATCCACAGTATCGATTATTTTTACGCCAATTTGTAGTGAACCCGGAGAAGTACCAGGTGCCCTCGCACCCCCTTACATTCAGTATTGTATAACATATATGTATAAAAAATCATTGTGGCATTTAGGATATTTTTTTTATCACAGGACAGATAATAACTTTTACTAAAATTAAACTACATTCATTATAGTTTTATGTAATTTGAGGAATCTATTACCGGTATAGAAACTGGCCTGTATGGGTACTTTTGCCAACTATAGTATAAGTATGTATAGCTGCGTCAAATTTCACACCTATCCGTTCAGCCGTTTTTGCGTGAAAGTGTAACAGCACACATACTATCCGGTATGTGGAATCCAGTAATTAAAATACTGAAAACCTAAAACACAGTGCTGTTTAAAACCGACATAGTGAGTGTGGTGTGTCACCAACCTTCAGTGTGAAAGTAATGGAGGGTGGGCGCACAAAAACTATTCTCCGCACCGCACACCTCTCGACGTTCGGAGACCAGTCAAATCATGACTACAGATGCTGCAAGGGACCCGAAACGACGGCAAAAGTAAGTTATACAAAGTCTTATCGCGATAAGTCCCGAACTAACAAAGACTATAAGCATATGTATAAATTCTGATAATCTCTTTCCTGAGACTTTGCCTTCAGCTTACCATCAGGTGAAATGAAGTCAAATTGACTTGACCTTTATGAAAAAACTTCCACGCTTTATAATAATCGTAATAAGTAAGTTGGATTAAAATGCTCATTGTAGGTTCTTTCGAAAAGAAAACCTGAGTAAATGACGCAGAACATCAGAAACTTTCAGAAAACTTATAACCATTTCAACCTGTGAAATTAAAACAACCAGAAAAGCCTGAAATCAAGTCATTCACGTCTATTTACACACAGACCTACGGTATTGCCTAAGCCTCAGTTCGTGAGCAACGGATAATGCAAATTAAATCAGATTATGTGAACTAAATCTCTGTAATTACCATATTATTGTTTTTGTGAATGCTGCAAAGCCGACAGAGTCATTCACTACAATCGTAGGTAGGTAGGTACCTATCAAGGATAAGAAGTTTAGGAACTTTTTATAAATTCAGTCTAGATAGAAAGAATCTGAGGTGTAGACCAGAAGAAACACTCTTTGAAAGAGTTATATCAAAGTGTCTTGTCGAGGACCACTTCTAAGTGGGGCCAGACCTGACGGTTAACCCAATGGCCCAAATGGTTCCGCCGTGGATATCACCGTGAGTGTGAGAACTTTGGAGATTTAATCGGTTGCCCGGGCAAGGTAATGTTGGCGGTGTCCCTGGACATCAACAACGTGTTTAATCTTGCCCTGGAGTTGCATTAGGGAGGCGCTCGTATATTGCGAAGGGCCTCTCACACCACACCTCCGCATAGTCGGGGTGTATCTGATGGACATGGTGTACCTTTCTGCCTCATCCTTCAAAGAAAGCTGGGTAGGCCCATGGCCAAGTTACAATATTAAGGAAATGACATTACTTTTTTTACAGGACTATCACTGCTTATCGTAACAAAATATACATATTCATAAAAACATGACGTAATGTTTGAAAAATGCAATAACTCATTCTTCCGATTTCATAAATTCCGGCCTTACAGACAATAAAACCTCAAAAAACACGCAACGATTGCGTGAACTACCACCACTACACAATTGGTTTATTTCTAAAGCAGCCACATCTAATATTATTACGAATATAAAATATAAAACCGCTTGTAGCATGAAACAAATAATTCAATTAGCATATAATATGAGGTAACCGGCCCACTTTCCGTCCGCGTGCAACACCTTACGTCCTAAAACTTACGAGTACCGCAGACAAGCCACGATTATTGTCCTCACATCCATTGTATTCAAATAATCTCATGTAATTTCCTGGTTCGGTGCTTGCGCCTGTTGAGATACTAACTTGTTTTTAAAATTTAACGACTCGGTTCAATTTCTACAAGATCCTAATTATATCAATCTGGTGAGTTCCCAACCAAGAGCTCCGGAGCCAAGACGTAATGTGATTGCCTGACGAGCATCTAGCGTAGGTTTTCCAATAAGGGTTAGGAAGATTGGAGAGAAAAGAGGCGTAGTAGAGAAGGGTGCAGTGCTTACACTTGAGCATCCTCTGAAATGCCGGAATTTTATCACGGAACTGAAAATTCCAAATGACAAACAATCAATTATAAATTGGATATTACTTTTTTAGATATTAGTTTAAATCAATTGCTTTAACACTGAAAGTAGCTGACATATAAATTCTTTTTTACATGAGGATTCCACCAAACGGCCGAGATATTAACATCAGTAGTGTGTAAAGCAGGTATGTTGGAATCAAATCAAACAAACATGGTATTCAATCCCTTTTTTTACGTGCGGAAAATCCCCACGGAGACGCATCATCCTACGATGCGCGCCGCCGTGGCCTGCTTCTGCTAGGGTGTCTCAAACGCCGGGCACTCGGGGCGAGTCCACACTCGCGTCGCAGTGATGGCACTCGGGCGTTGGCTCTATGCCCATCAGATGCAGATACCGCCCGAAGCTACCGTGTCCGGTGATGATCTGCGTCTGACGGTACGAGAGGCTACCGTGTGGCCTTTCTAGCCACTCCCCCATGATGGGTCTTACCGAGGTATTCAACCCCAATAACCAGACGGACTCCACTGATAGCCCTGATGGTAATTCGGACCTAAGTAGGTACTTCACCGTTTTGAATTATTACCTCTATAGTAATTTGTCAATCAACATTGTATTTCCTATAATAATTATTCATTTCTCCCGGACATTAATATACGACGTATAAAATTGGACATTTATTATAATTTATGACAAGTTATGTTCATTTGCATTTATGTAGGTTATATTAATTAAAAAGTAAATGTTTTAATGTTTCTTCTTGCTGAGTTATATTACTACGTAATTAATTATGAAAATTATACGCCTTGTTACATCATACAGAAAATAAACATTAAAATGAAATAATAATTAGAATGATTTAAATAATTAAATAATACTTTGAGTAGAATAGAGTTCCTACTTTTCGCCCAGTTCTAGACGCAAATTAAATAAATAAATATTCTAGTTCAATCTTCACAACCATATCTAGATCTGTAAGCATAGCTTAATTAGCTTGTGTTATGGATTCTAGACTGTGGATATATATAATAGTAACACCCAGATACATACATACAATTATATTAAGTATTAGCATTGAGTACGATGCAGTGATGCACCCCACATAGGTTGTCATACTAGACTGGCGCCGAGCTTGTGTGATTCAACGAGATATAGAAACCATTAATTTAAATAGTAAAATATGTGTTTATTATAAGCTTTCTTAATAATTTTAGATCCCCAACTTAATTTCTAACATTAATACTTATTATTAAAGTTAAAAATCTCGTAGCTGTTTAATGTTTTGTAACACCGCACCCTTGAAACTGACCGTTGCAATATTAAAATATATACTATTACATAATATTTTAACAAAAATAACATTTATTTAGATAATTGAAGGAAATGAATTCCGCAGGAAAATCGGGTTTTTATTATCTCTCATAAAATAAGCTTCTTGTTATTTTTATCGTTCACATTGCAGATAGGAAAAATTGTTGACTGAAATATTCTAAAAGTATTTAACTTTGGAAAAACTTTTAACCGATGAGGCCAAAGAAATCATATTCCTAACGGGAATTAATTACACGACGTTAGTATTTTTGAATTGCGTGAAAGGTAGAACATAAATTATAATTTATTTGATTTCTTTGGCCTCATCGGTTAAAAGTTTTTCCAAAGTTAAATACTTTTAGAATATTATTCATGATCGCGAAATTAGAATTTAATTTTAATTGAAAGAGGGTAAACATTGGGAGAGGCCTGTTTCCAGCAGTAGACTGCAATGGGCTAATTGATTGATTGATTGGGCAGTTCTCAAGGGGGGTCAGCAAGTTACTGTGTGATTTATAAGTAGGCAGTAGAATTGAAATCACGCGTTTAAGAAACGGCGCCGTACTGAAACTTGAATGTTCAAATGAAAACAAACGTCTCCCTGACATCTCAATAACTGTTGCAATAACTTTATACTTACTTCTGAAGCAATTAATAGGTACTTCTTAATGATCATTGAGTGCGATATTTTATTAATCCACCTTTATACTTCGCCTCTATACTGGCAATATCCATAAACTTAGATTAAAAGAATATCATCGCAATCTTTTACGAACAGTGATCGTATCTTACCTACTTACCAAAATATGCGAACAACGCCACATCGTTTGACATACCTACTTATAACTAAAGGTGTCTACACACTCTCACAGTAAGTACAATCTTACATATCTATGAAGGTAAAAAATACATATCACCTAATTGTTGATTGATTGACCCCGAGCATGATCCACATATTGTTTATTTATTTATTTTATTTATTTATTTATTTAACCAACTTATACTTACAGCTAGCTAGTCATATAAGTTATAGGTCACATAGGTACATTATTCTTTATCGGGCTTATCAGTTACAACAATAAGAATATTCCATTAAAATATAGATGTCAATACAATAATTAAATCTTTCAATAGATAACAATTCGGATGTCAGAATAAAATAATAATAAACTGAGAGTGCCATTCTGTGCCTTAAGCAAACTGTTCAATACTATACTAGTAGAAAAACACCTGTATTTGCCTGTTTTCTGGACCTGTCGAAGGCATTTGACCTGGTATCCTATGAGGTACTGTGGAGTAAACTTCAGGCCGATACAACGGTGCCAGATGATGTAGTGTCTTTGTTCCGATACTGGTACAATAACCAGGAAAATAGCGTAAGGTGGACGGAGGCCCGGTCTGACGTATATAAGCTGGAATGTGGTGTGAGGCAGGGTGGACTGAGCTCGCCCCGTCTGTTCAACTTGTACATAAACCGATTGATCGGTGAACTCAGCAGCGCTCGTGTCGGATGTCATATCGATGGAGTTGCAATGAATAATGTGAGCTATGCTGACGATATGGCGCTGCTGAGTCCATCGATTGGCGGTCTTAGGAAGCTGGTAGCCTTGTGTGAAGAGTACGCTGTTTCCCACGGGCTCAGGTACAATGTAAGGAAAAGCGAACTCCTTATGTTTAGGTCAGGTCCGTTAAGGCATCCAGATGTGCCGGAGGTCATGCTTGGCGGGGTTGGCTTGAACTGGGTAAAGTCTTTCAAGTACTTGGGCCACTGGGTCTCAGATGGGCTCAGAGATGACCTAGATGTTGAGAGGGAGCGTAGGTCGCTGGCTATCAGGTGTAACATGGTTGTTCGGAGGTTTGCACGTTGTACTAACACAGTCAAAGTGACTCTCTTTAAAGCCTTCTGTCAGTCCTTCTACACGTGCAGCCTGTGGTCGTGTTACACTCTGCGAGCATACAGCGACCTACGCGTTTAGTATAATAACGCATTCAGGATGCTGTTGGGGCTGTCGCGGAGGTGCAGTGCGTCAGGAATGTTCGCTGAGGCCCGCACAGACGACTTCTATGCAATTATGAGAAAGCGTTCGGCCTCTGCCTTGGCACGACTCCGCTGCAGCACCAACAGTCTCCTGAATGTGTTCAAGGAAAGGTGGGACTCCCCTTTGTTGCGGCACTGGATGACACTCCACACGTGTCACAGGTAGCGGAGTGTTGTTTATTGTTTATTTATAATTACTAACATTAGTTCTTAAGTTAAATTGTTACTAACATTATGGATCAATGGTCTGAAAATAAATGAATTTTAATTTAATTAAGTCTAAAACAATAATATGTACGTCAAAAAAATGTTTCAATATTATATATAGTTGTCAAAAAAAACATTTTAAATAACAATATGGATGTCAGAAGTAAATGAAAAATGACAGCATGCATGTCAATACTTAAATCTAATTAACACTTTGGAGGTCAAAAAAATTAATCTAAAATAAATAACGGGTTACATTAAATATTTAAATTCTCGTCATCTGTTCGGATAACTGCGGGATTGACTAGACAGTAGTACTGGAAGTGGCAACACTCTCCAGATAAAGACCAGCTGCGGCCAGAAATCTCGGTTCCGCGTGCGTAAATATATCTATGGTATGTTCTCATCGCTCAGTAGAATGTTGTTGATGTGGGTTAGTGCAAGGTATAACGGACTAGTCGCAAGAGATACAGTACTATTAGGTACTAAAAATAGCGGGCGTCGTCGAGGGCGCAAGGTACGTCTAACCGGTGGCGGAACACTTATTGAAATATATTGTAAGAGTGACGGGTTATATACAGAACCACGAATTAGACGGAAGAAGTATGTTATCAGCACGAGATTTCTTCTAGCCTCTAGGCTCCGATAGGAGACCATTCCCAGTACAAATGGTGTGGGGTACATGAAGGGATAGTACCCGTACAGCTTCAAATAGGTAGCGTATAAATGATTTCTGCACTCTTTCCACCAGCAGTGTATAAAGTTTCTCATGCGGATTCCATATTGCACAGTTTGTTTCTAGTATACTTCGAAAATATGAGTTATAGAGTATGTTTATTGCTTGGAGGTTGTTAAAAATTTTTGCCTGTCTCATAACATACCCCAAATTTTTTCGGGATCTGTTACAGGTTTGAATTATATTTTGATTAAAGGTAAGATGTGGATCGAAATGCGTTCCCAAGTCTCGCATTGCAGAGACACGGTTTAGGGCCACTGAGTTTAATGTATAAGTATTGTGTATGAGTCGCATTGCTCTGGAATAAGACATGACGGCACATTTATTAACATTGAGATTTAGGGCATTGACAGTGCTCCAGGTATAAATATTGTTAATGTCCTCCTGGAGTCTATAAGTGTCACTTGGTACCGAATTAGGATGGCGATCTTAACATCGTCGGCGTACATTAGGACAGTGGAGTGTTTTATATATGTTGGAAGGTCGTTTAGGTCCCAGGCTGCTACCTTGTCCTATTCCTGAAGTGACACGATAAGGATCTGAACGCGCGCCTTTGTACACAACATATTTCTCACGGTCCGTTAGATAGTTGGCGAAGTATTGTAATAAGGATCTAGAAAAACCGGCCATCCCCATCTTACAGAGAAGCACATCATCTCATCATCACTGTCAAAAGCCTTTTGGAAATCAAAATAGTCTATATCTACCTGATTTTTTTTTGTTTATTATATCACTAAGGATAAATTTTACCATTGACGATCTAGTAGCGTTCTTCTGACACAAGTGCCTAGACTCTAAACTCTAGAGCATAGATATACTTTACGTATTAAGATATAGCACTGCATGCTTTACGTGCGCATCTGGTAAGAAAAATAAGGAAATCCTACAGTAACTGCCCACCTCTCCACCCCATATAATCCAAAAATATACAATGATAGAGACATGACTTAAATCAGTAAAGCAGGTTAGAAATTACGTGATAACTAAAACGATTAATTATAGTAGTTTATGATACTGTTGCATAATAAGGGTTCTTATAACACGAGTTTTTTTATTGTATCACACGAGTGTTATAAGACCAAACTTATTTGTGTATGAGTGTACAGTGTCATACACTACTTTATCTACTCTCATACTATAATACATAAACTAATTTATTTTACAAACAAAACCAAACTTTGTTTAATATTAATGTAAAAAAAAAAGTTGACGCCAAGCCAAGGCGCAAACATCAATTGCGCATGCTATCTTTTTTTTTTCTTTCTTCCAAATCGGCCGTTTAATTTTTTAAAGTAGAGGTTTCAGTCCAGATGGAGGTTGTATAGGTGTATCATTATGATTAAAAAGTTATTTAATGATATAGGTGTCCATACAAGACCTGTATCGTAATAAAACTTTTCTTTTGGCCTGTGCGTAATGTTTGTCATAAGAGTTTTGATTTCAATTTTATAATCTTTGTATTATAGTATCAGAGTAGATAAAATACATTAAGATACAGGGTGTAAAAGCCTTTAAGTTCCGAAATAAAATTACGACTTTATCAAAAAATCAATGCCAGGCAGTATGCAATTTATTGTTGAAATAAAATGTTTAAAGCGATTACACCCCACCCTCCCCCGATGATATCTGGTCTCTGAACCTGTCAGAGACCTTTTGCGGGTTGTGAAACACTTCGCTTTGTACAGTCGCACGCAAAAGAAGCTTAACTCATTACAAATTATCGATCACTGTTATCAGTGTTATCTATTCCAGAATTAGGAACCTTACATCTACCAACTACTTTCTATTACAGTGGAATAGCTTCTAGAAGGAATAATCAATGTGAAGCTCGGATGAGCGTATGATTGTTGCTCGATCACGCCCGATCGGGCAATCGGGAAATATGATGCAAAGATAGATCAGGTAAGATTTAGGTTCAGGCTACTGGATCTACTGGTTCAATATTTGATAGGGGTGTAGTTGCGGGCAACATCTGGTCAAATAATAGTTAACATAACATGACCCGGATCTTCGAAATGAGGCATGAAAAAGTACCTGAAGTATTGTATTTTATAAGTAATTGACGTATATTATTGTATATTAAAGGAGCTATCCAACTCAAGGCGACCATTGTAGCATTACTGGTATACTAGTTTTTGCCCACGGCTCCGCCCGCGTAGATGTCGGTTATCGCTTAGTATTGATCCGACGCTATTGAGCATTAAACTCGCCTCTCTACTCAACTTTGTCCTCGACTATTTACTCTCCTTTGTTTTCGACTGTCTACTCGCCTCTATATTTGACTCTCTACTCGAATTTCTACTCGCCTCTTTACTCGTCTCTATACTTGAATCTATACTCGACTCCCTTTTGCCTCTCTGCTTGACTCTCCCCACTTCCCTATCTACTCACCTGTCTACTCGCCTTTATACTCGAATCTCTACTCCACTCGCCCCACTATTCGCCTATCTACTTGACTCTCTACTGCACTCTATTTGATTCTATACTCGCCTCTCCACTGGCTTCTCTAGTCGCGTATCTCGCCCTAATCGACTTTCTATTTGACCTCTACACGCCTATCCACTCGCCCTTATAACAATCTCTACTCGTCTCTCCACTCGCCTCTACTTTTGGCTCGTTACTCAACTGTGTCCATTCCAAAGCTCTAATCGACCTTTGTACAAAATTTCATGAGGATTATCTTCAAAAAAAATATCTTCTAAACCCGCCCGCTTTTTTGCGCGATTGAAAAATGACAAGCTTGAATCCTCTAGCCCTATCCCCCCCCCCCCTTCTTCCCCCTTTTTAACGATAAAAGATCGCCTATGTCCGTTTCCTAGCTCTAATCCATCTTTATACCAAATTTCATAAGGATATTAAATGTTGAAAACGGGATTTAACGCGATCATGGTATAGGTACTTACATACCTTTGATTGCCTGACGTTTCGACCAGGTTACACCAGCCGTGGTCAGTCAGCCTGTGAGCCTATGTAAGTACCTATACCATGATCGCATTAATTCCCGTTTTCTTAATTATATATCATGGAACGCGAGAGTTTCAAAGTTAGTTTCATAAGGATATTTGAAAAAAAAAACCTTTCATCACCTACACCCCTTCGTCCTTTAACCCCTTATTTCGCTATAAAATGACAAATTTTCATACAAACTTTCAACCTCTGCCCCCCCCCCCCCCCCCCCCCTTAAACCCTCTTTCTCGCGATAAAAGGTAGCCTATGTACGTTCTCAAGCTCTAATACCTACACCTCTGTACCTAATTTAATCAAGATCGGTTCAGTGGTTCAGGCGTCAAAGCGTAACATACAGACAGACAGAGTTACCTTCGCATTTATAATTATTAATACGGATGCAATGTTGACCCTCATTTCTGAGACTACCCATTTAGCTTCCCAATAGACAAGATAAAGTCTCACTATCGCACCCAACATGAAAAAAACAGGCATTTAACTGGGCTGACAACGTACCGCAAACCCATAAAATTAAGTGCACTTCAATTTAGCACCTCAATAATAAAATTACAGTTGATAATCACTCCGTCCAATTATCGTTTTACTGACTCGAACTATATTGTTTTAAATTGCTAAGGGTTAAGTAAAATTATCTTAATCACCGCATTGCCTTAAGTGTCTTCAATACCTTACAAAGGTCGCGCGAAGCGAGACGGTGTTAATAAAATGCAATTGACCGTAACCCTTGGATTGTTATTGCCCAAAAGAGCAATAACGTGTAAATGGGCTCATTAAAGATCAATGCTTACCCTGAAAGTATTCAACTTGCGAGCCTTTATGTATAAGGTGAATGAAGATATAGATGCTGCACACTCGGTGCATATTGTTTAGATTTTTTATGAAACTCCTTCATATTATCGTAAGGTCCTTTCCCTACCATTCGATGTCTAATCATGACCTATGTTTATAATGCGGACTGAAGAACTGCAACTGTGGGTCTTAACACTTCTCCTGGTTTTGGGATACCTATACTTAACGATGACTGAAATATGTATAAATTCGGACATTATTAGATAGATATTGCGATTCTGTAGGAGGTAGGAAACGACAGTATTTCCGTTCAATTGAGCAGTCCGACTGGGGAAGTACTTTCGCCCTACAAAATACCGGGTCTATAATAACCTCGTGTTGCGTTCCCAACGGTGAGTAGGGTAGCCAGAGCTCACTGGAGAGTTTGTGCTGTCAGTGGAAGACCAAAGGCTATTCCTGCGTTGTCTTCTACGCTGATAGGACAGAAACTCTCTGTGTTTACAGTGTCAGCAGCAGGAGTGTGACTCCCCTGGTTTTGCACACGTCCATAGGCCACGATAACCACTTTTCATCAGGTGGGCCGTGTGCTTGTCTGTCAGTAGTATAAAAAATTATGTAGGTGGTTGATAATTTCGATACCTTTTAACACAATATTGATGGGCAAACGCGATTCGCTTTAGTGGATCACAATTTAACCATATTTTCTGTCAGTATTTTATACTCTGTAGTCTGTACTATTTATCCGATAGTGCAATAGAACGTTATCAAAAACCTATTGCACTCGCGCGAAAGTTTCCTTCATGTCACTACCTTCATATTTCATTCAATCTAATCTTAGATAACATCTAAGTAATTAGAGGCGCCTAAAAATTTATGCCATTTCCTTTGGAGCATTAGCTTATTTAATTTTACGATTGTAAATAGCCGTGTAGCGCCGTAGGGCGTCGATAGCAAAATAATTCGTACATACGTACGTAATGGTTTAATTAAAAACGTGGCCTCGCTCGCCTAAGCTGTCATTATATCTAAGTACATGCGTATATTATAGTTTTTTTATATATTTCATCCGGCTACAACAAAAATAAACATTTTAACCTTCGATATGGAATCACAAACACCATATCCTCATAATTTGTAAATGATACTAATATATTATTGAAATTGAACCATACCTTTTGCAGTTAGGCGGACAATTCTCCTTCAATCCATATCTACTAATATTCTATGTAAATGCGAAAGTAACTCTGTCTGTCTGTTACGCTCTCACGCCTAAACCACTGAAATGATTTTGATGAAATTTGGTATAATGGTAGATTAGACCTCGATATAGGACATAGGCTGTGTTTTGTCGCGATATCGGACATCCACGCGGGCGTAGCCTCAGGCAACAGTAGGGCCGTTTAAAAAAATATATAATACCTAGTAATTATAGAACTATTTTTTCCTACAAATTACAGTTATACAAATAGACATATAACAATACAGACAATAGTATAGAACAAGTTCCTAGTCAAGTTGACACTTAACCTTCTGTTTTGTGACGTACAGGTTAACTAATGATTTTGGTCTTCTTATTTTATTTTAGACGGCTGTGTTCCTTGTTCAATTCTCCTTGCTACATGTTGCTACTACAGCGGCTCTTGTGTCAATAAATAATTAGCATAATGCAGTCGGATCACCCGATTTCCGCGTCCGGTCTATACCACCACTCTCGTATCTGTATTTTTCTTTCTATCAATTATTATATTCATTAAGCTATTACTATACTATTGACTTAATCAAAAAAAAAGAAACAGAATTAGACAATAAATCAAAACCAGTCCAAGAAATCGTGATCCCTGGATTATTTTTGTGCACCATTCTTCTTCTTCTGCCTGGCCTTAGTCCCATTTATTTGGGGTCGGCTCTTCTGGTCAATCTTCGCCAGGACGGTCTGTCCTGGGTCGTCTGGGGTGTTAATTGTGTCCTTTTCAGGTCCTTGTCAATAACGGACATCCATGTTAGACGGGGTCTACCGCGTCTTCTGGGCTGCGTACCAATATCGAGCACTTTTCTCGTCATGTGGTCGGATGGTCGCCTCATGACATGACCGTACCATCTTAAGCGGCTCTCAAAGATCTTTTCTGGTATAGGCGTTACTTTAAAACTGCCCCGAATATGGATATTTTGAACGTGGTCCAGCATTGTTACCCCACCAGCCCATCTTAGCATTCTCATTTCTGCGACGTGAAGTTTCTGCTCCTGCTGCTTTTTCAATGGCCAGCATTCGGCGCCGTATGTCATGGCCGGGCGAACTGCTGCTTTGTAAACCCTGCCTTTAGTGCGGACGGGCATACTTTTATCGCATAATACCCCAGATAGCTCCCTCCATTTCATCCACCCGGTGTTTACACGGTGGGTTACATCGGCATCTATAGTCCCATCATTGCAGATGATTGAGCCAAGGTATTTAAAGTGGTCGACTTCCTTTAGTGGGGTGCCCTGCAGATGGATAGTGTTGCTGATGCTGGTGCCACTGAAATTGCAGTGCAGATACTCGGTCTTCTCTCTGCTAACTCGCAAACCTGCTCTCTCGAGTGCTCCTCTCCATTCTTCCACCATTTGCTGTAGATTGTTGGGGTCTTCGCTGACTAGGACAATGTCGTCAGCATAAAGGATATCCCATGGTGGGGGGCGCTGTAGTTCCGCCGTAAGGTATTGCATTACGAGGATAAAGAGCAGGGGGCTCAATGCTGAACCTTGATGCACTCCGACCATCACATCGAACTCATCGCCTGTTCCAGCTGGGCTTCGCACTTTAGTTTTAACAGCGTGATACATGTCTTTCGCCAGAAGTATGTAGTGCTCTGGGACTTTTTGTGCTCTTAGGGCTTGCCAGATAAGTTCTCTTGGAACACGGTCGAATGCTTTTTCCAAATCGATAAATACCATGTGTAGGTCGGTTTGACTGTCTCTGTGTTTCTCCAACAGAATTCTGATTGAATGTATGGCATCAGTTGTCGACCTTCCAGGGACGAAACCGCATTGATTTTCAGACACCTCGGTGAGTTGCCGTAATCTGCTGTTGATGACTCTTTCCCATATTTTGAAGGTGTGTGATATTAGCTTTATGGCTCTGTAGTTTCCACATAGTCTGATGTCACCCTTGTTCTTATAAAATGGTAGCAGGAAACTCCTTCTCCAATCATCGGGCATTCCGTCAGTCAGAATCCTGTTGAAAAGTTTACTCAGGAACATTACACCGGTGTCTCCCAGTTTCTTCCACAGTTCAGCAGGTATATCATCAGGTCCACGGGCTTTGTTGTTTGCCATAGCCTTAATTGCTGCGTGAACCTCTGCGGGGGATATGCATGGTATCGGGCCTTTAGTAGCAGGAATATCGCGGAGTTTTTCACTTGGAAAGGTTTCATTTAGAAGTGCAGAGTAATACTCTAACCATTGCTTTATTTATGTCTTTGTCCGCTGTGAGCAGTTGGCCTTGATCATTTTTGATGTACTTGATGGTCTTTGTATCCTTGCTGTTCCTGTGACGCTGCTTTGCTATTTTGAAGATTTCTTTGTCGTTCGTGGCAGTTTCCAGTTTGGCGTAAAAATCATCGTCTGACATGGCTTTCGCTTGCGCCACGGTTTGTTTTGCAATCTTCTTTGCGCCCCTGTAGGCTGTGCGATCGGCATCATCTGTTGTTGTTTGCCATTGCTTAAAGAGAGTTTTCTTGGTGCTCAATGCTTCTCTGACGTCTTCTTGCCACCATTTTGTGTCTTTGTCGCCGCAAATGGCGCCATTTGATACGCCAAGGTACTGTTTTGCTTTCAGATGGCAAAATGTTTGGAAGTCTCTCCACATATTATTAGCAGTGTCCTCTTGTTGTGAGTCAAGGTACTCTGCGATGTCTTCACACAGCTTTTGCCCCTCTTCACGTTCGAGTTTGTGCCAGCGTATCCGCGTGATCTTCTCTCTTTTCACCTTTATCGATTTAGGCATTGTAAATTCAGCGACCAAGATACGATGTTGTGATGTGAGCGGTTCTCCGGGTATTACTTTACATTCCCTGAAAGTCTTCAGCCGGTGTCGATCTGTTAGGATGTAGTCTATTTGTGTACATGCCCCGCCGCTTTTGTATGTAATCAGGTGCTCGGTGCGTTTACAGAAGAACGTGTTGACGATTGCAAGATCGTGGGTTGAAGCAAATTGCAAGATGCTCTCGCCTTCCGGGTTTATATTGCCATATCCCCAGTTGCCGTGTATTCTTTGGTACGTGGATGTTGTGCTTCCAACATGGCCGTTTAGGTCACCGCCTATGTATTTAGCCTCCGCCGCCGGGATGAATTGTAGCAGATCGTTAATCTCGTTCCAAAATGTTTCTTTCTCTGCATTTGAGCAGCCAGTCTGTGGTGCATAGGCGCATATGATATTCATGCACGGTTGGTCGTCAAGAGCGAGCTTAATTGACATTAGTCGCTCGCTTATTCTGTTCACTTCCACTATGCGATCTTGAAGGTCCTGATCTACCACAATTCCCACTCCATTTTGTGGTCGTGTCCCGTGGTATATGAGTTTGTAGTTGTGCCCGATGTTTCGCGACTTAGCCCCCTTCCATTTCGTTTCTTGAATGCAACATATGTTGATGCGCCTGCGATGTAATACTTCGCTCAGCTCGGCGCTTCGTCCTGTCATTGAGCCCACATTCCAACTCGCGATCCGCATTTTTGGTACTTGTGCAGGCGCTTTAGTGACATTGCCGTCGCTTCGGGGGTACGCCCTAGCATTTGCCGCATTCCCTTGATTTGGATCGTCGCTTGAGGGGGACGCCCTAGTAGTTACACTTCTTCTACTATTTGTGCTTTTCATGACCAGAAGTAAAAATATATATAATAACTGGCAACCCTGTGGCACGAAAGTCACGTTTTCTTTTGCTGCGTTTATTTTAATTTATTTTATTTTATTTCAACTGATACCAATTTAAAATTTAAGTGAGATTCGGCCCCTAACATCTTTATTTAATTTAATTTTATAATCATATAATGTATCACAGTTATCCAAAAGACAGAATCTACGAGATAAAACACATGATGACAGATGTCAAAGATAAATAAATTCAGAATAAAAATGGTGAAAAAATGTTGACTCGTTATCAAGCCCGAAGACACAATGCACAAACAACACCTCCGGACTCGTCGCTTAGCTCCGCCGCGCAGCCTCCAGCAATGGAACCAGTGGCGTCGAGCTCCTCTTCGAGCGACGAGTTCTTCTCCCCGCCGACGTCGCCAACACCTGTACGTCGGCCGGGGAGAGGCCGGCCACCGACTTGCCTGGGACCCCGACGCCCTCCGGCTTCGAGCAGGGCCCCCGCTTCCGGTGGTGATGTGCACCGCATGCGATGGACTATTTCAATAAACGAAAACGTCATGCGGGCATATTTTGCGGCTACAGAGGGGGGAACTAACCTCAGTGCATACCGTTCTCGGATACTTCCTTTGTTTCAGGCGCTTGAACCATCCGTCAACACATCAGCACAACGACTGTCGGACCAAGTGCGGGCCATTCAACGCAACCGCATGTTGAATGAAACCGTACTTGAGACTCTACGGCTAGAATGCTTGCGAAATATCTGTGTCACCCCCGCCCCGGTTCCTGCTTCTACACCTGCACAAGGAACAGATGAAGACACATTTGTTGTGCGGGATGACACACCTATTCCAGTAAGTATTCAGTACAATGACGAGATTCAGGAGGCTTTGGAATGTGCGTTGCGGGAATATCGATCGATGCCCCTACATTTTAGGCCACGTCTGCCTCGGTTGCCTATGCATAGACGAAATATAGCTCTGGTGGGTGCCCTTGATTCACTATTGGCTAGGTATCTAGAAAATAGTGAAAACCTCGGTGACACTCATTCAATGCTGTATTGTACTGCTGTGACGGCATGTCGTATGGCAGGGGTTAAATTCCCTATTAAAGACCCTGTCATACGACCTAAGTCTGCTAAACCAGCATGGCAATGCAGGATTGAACGACGTGTGGCCGAGGCAAGGGTGCTCATCGGCAAGCTAATCTGCTTCAGGTCGGGTAATACTCGCCCTAGAGTGATGCGCTATGTGACCCAAGCGTTTGCAGGAACTGGTATTGGTCCCCAAGAATATACGTCTCGGGTCACAGAGCGCATTGACTTCCTGAAGCAGAAAGTATATGCATGGGCAAACCGTATTCGCAGATACAAAAAACGCGTCGATCGATTTACCGTTAATCGCATGTTCCAAAGAGACCAAAGATGGGTGTATAGAAGCTGGGAGCGAACAGAGGAAAGTGTGGATGACGTGCGGCGGCCGGATGCTGAAACCACAAATTCGTTTTGGCGCAGTATCTGGTCGGTGCCCGTTAGCCACACTGAAGGCGATTGGATGTGTGAAGTTGAAAGAGCATGCGAGACCATACCGGATATGGATGACATACATATAGATGCCACTGATGTAGATTGTGCGGTCCATTCGCTGTCTAATTGGAAGTCTCCGGGACCGGATGGACTGCACAATTTTTGGCTAAAGTGGCTACGAAGCTCGCATGTTGTCTTAGCTTCACAATTTCAATCTGCTGTTGAATCTGGGACGCTACCAGCTTTTATGACGACAGGAGTTACCCATCTGCTCCATAAAACTGGTAGTACTCTGGAGCCCAATAACTATAGACCGATTACATGTCTACCAACGATCTATAAACTTCTTACATCCATTCTGAGAGTCAAAATTAACAATCATATTAATAATAATTCTATTATGTGTGCCTCTCAGAATGGATGTAGGAATGGGGCCCGGGGTACTAAGGAGCTCCTCCTTATTGATATGGCTATTAGCCAGCAAGCTCGCCGCAACCATAAGGACCTGACGGCATGCTGGATAGATTACAAGAAAGCGTTTGATTCCGTGCCACATACATGGCTTTTGAGGGTGCTGGAGTTGTATAAAGTGAATGCAACTCTATGTACCTTCTTAAAGTCATGTATGGGGCAATGGAAGACGTTTCTTTTCTATCCAGGGTGTCGTCAGGATTTAGGTAATGGCCGGCCGATAACTATAGAGCGGGGTATTTTTCAAGGAGACAGTCTGAGTCCCCTTTGGTTCTGCTTAGCCCTGAACCCACTTAGTACTTTACTAGTGAATTCAGGGTTAGGGTATAGGCTACGAAAAGAGGGTCAGATGGTATCCCACCTGCTTTACATGGATGATTTAAAGTTATTTGCCCACACCAATTCTCAATTAATGGTTTTACTGAAGATAACTGAAACGTTCAGTAATTCCATTAAAATGGCGTTTGGTGTGGACAAATGTGCAGTTGTTCATGTAAAGCGAGGGCGGGTGGTGGAGTCGGAGGGTATACCACTCTCTGATTCCACTAACCTGAGATCACTCCTCGTAGCTGAGACCTATAAGTACTTGGGTATGTCACAGGCGTTATGCATTAATGAGGCCGGCATGAAACAAATGCTACAGGAACGTTTCTTTGGCCGCCTGAAAAAGGTACTTAGCAGTCTTTTATCAGGTGGTAACAAGGTGCGTGCTTGTAACAGTTGGGTCATGCCACTCTTGATGTACTCCTTTGGCATACTCAAGTGGACTCAGACTGAACTCGACACCATTGATAGGAAAGTCCGGACTCAGTTGACTGCATTTCGAATGCATCATCCACGGTCGTCAGTCATGAGATTGTACATCCCGCGGAAATGTGGGGGTCGAGGATTTTTAAATGCTAAGACCCTCCATAACCGTGAGGTGTGCAGTCTCAGAGACTATTTTCTTAAGTCCAACGTGGATATGCATCGTGATGTAGCCAACGTAGATGTCGGGCTCACCCCGCTCGGTTTGGCTAAGGGGAACTGGCGTAGGCCTACAGTTATTGGCACTGATAGCCGCAGGGAGGTATGGCAGAGTAAGGAGCTACATGGCAGGTTCTATCGGGCTCTCCACAGGCCCGAAGTAGACCTATTGGCATCTGTATCCTGGCTACGTTTCGGTGACCTTTTTGGGGAAACCGAAGGTTTTGCCTGTGCAATTGCTGACGAAGTTATCAAGACGAATAACTACCGGAAGTATATCATGAGGGATGGCACAATCGACATCTGTCGAGCGTGTCACCAACCTGGTGAATCCCTCAGGCATATTACTTCCGGTTGTTCTCGTCTTGCTAACAGCGAGTACTTGCACAGACATAATCAAGTAGCCAGGATAATCCATCAGCGACTTGCTCTGAAATACAACCTTGTGGAAGTTGAGGTGCCTTATTATAGGTATGTTCCTGAGCCAGTTCTAGAAAATAGTCATATCACATTGTACTGGGATCGATCTATCATCACTGATAGGACTGTTGTAGCCAACAAGCCTGACATTGTGGTGATAGACCGATCCGAACGCCGAGCATTGATTGTTGATGTCACCATTCCTCATGACGAGAATCTCGTGAAAGCTGAGAAAGATAAACAGATCAAATACTTGGACTTGGCCCACGAGGTTGTCGACATGTGGAATGTTGACTCAACAATCATTGTACCGATAGTCGTGTCAGTCAACGGACTGATAGCCAAGAGCCTCGACCAACACCTGAAGAGGCTCGGGTTAGACGGTTAGATCAAGGGCCAGATGCAGAAGGCAGTGCTCCTTGATACGGCGCGCATCGTGAGAAAGTTCCTTTCTCTGGAGCCCTAACCACCGGTAGCTTGGTCCTTGTATCCGATACCGGTGGGACACTACTTTTTATATTTTTAAATAGATGTTTTTATTTTTTTTTCTGTATATGTATTTAAAAATATAATTTGTAAGTTTTTAAAATGAATAAAGAGTATATAATATAAAAATATTTTTGTGCACCATTCTCTTTTCATATATCATTCAAATAAGGAATTTAAAAGGATTATCAGTACGTTTTTACTATAATACTCTTATGAGGATATAATTGGATATTAATATCCATCTAGTCTAACTCCTTGATTCTGCAACAGATGATAAGGAATTCTCCAAGGATTTAAGGTGACAGTTTTAAATATTTTTTTGATCATTATAGTAACAAACTATAAGCGGTTACTACGGCCTATGAACACCTTGTGTCATTCGAGGCGTTAAGTACTGCCTACAGAAGTAAGAGGGTGGAAAGAGAAAAAAAAATTAAAGCAAACACGAATACTGAAACATGAAGCTCTAAGTGTCAAACAAGAAATAATATATTTTATTTATATTATATTGGGGCAAGCGACAGCCAATAATATAATTCTCGAATGAAATCACTTGTACTGTTCCACATTATTTATTGATTTCCTGACCGGTTTCGCCTTACGGCATTATCAAAGGTAATGAAAATGATAATGCCGTAAGGCGAAACCGGTCAGGAAATCAATAAATAATGTGGAACAGTACAAGTGATTTCATTGAAGATGTGTAGCAAGTTCCACCAAGTGCCATCAATCAACAGTATAAGCAATAATATAATTTATACATATTTGAAATGTACTTGACGGCGCGTTTATAATTATTGTATGATTAGAGTGAATGAAATTCACTCTGGCATAATGCAAGACACTATATAGTACTTAATGGTCGAGTGTGACGACATTCGTTCATTCGGACTGTCAATTTGAGTTTGTCAGATCATTGACTTTTGTGCGCCGCGCAGAGAATGGTGATCAGTATCGCTGTGGACCTCGACCGGGCACCACGTGTCTAGCAGAACGCTCCTACTTCGGTTGAATATACTTGGTTATAGATCGCAAGTGTGTCTGTAAAATGTGTAGTCAGTGATTGATGTAATTAAAATATGGTGATTCGTGTATTAGGTTGTCCTCGCTCGTATAGCCACGCAGATTGTAAGTGCAAGCTTACAATGGGCTACTAAGAGGCCCCAGACCCGAAGTAAACCCCGTGTGCCTGCATACTAATTAAGTACTTTCATTTGATACCAAACAGCCTTTTTTCTCATATTTATTTTTTAACACAGTGCTTTATGACCGTCACACAAGATTCAGTAACACGTGACATAGCCTGCAATAATCGGGCGATCAAGACGTTTTCAACGATAACTCATACCTGTCCAGTTCAAATAAGTAATTGAAGAACTGTGAGGGAACAAATGAACAAACATACACACATACATCCATACATACATACATACATACATACATAGCCTGTCAAAATCATAACCTTTAGCCATAACTATTACCATACCATTTGGCTTCACCGTATGGACTAACGACCTGCACTTGACGCGGGATGTGTGTGTGTGTGTGTGATGTGTTAACGACTGTCAAATACGTCAAATCCCGTACATTCGTCATTCTATTCCACCAAACGCCGGGCAACGAATTGCCACTTGTATTGAGGGGCAGGAGTTATGAAACTTTTTAGGTTAGATCTATGACCAGCCGCAACCTGAAATAGGCTAATTAATTTACTATAGATGTGTCCAAAAAATTTCCTTAAAAATAATGGTAACAGTATACTAACTCTCCATAAATCACCGAACATTGTCTATTAGAAACCAACCATGACTTGATCGTATTATTTTAATGACTCATTATGTCTACCACATGTAATTACTTTACAATATTTATTATTCTTGATTAATATTTGAGAGGAGCTTTCAAAGTATAATAAATGACTACTGCTACCGCGTATTAGACATATATCTAAATAAATAAATCTAGTGAATAGATCACTACTTCTAGAAATAGAATCATTTACTTCTTCTAGACGTACCTAGTAGTAATTACTGTTATGAATTGAATTTGTCGTTGTAATAGCTATTTTAAATGAGTCCAGCAGTTTAAAATATGTCTTAGTGGAGACCGTAAATCGGCTAACGGAAAGTAAGACTTCTACCAGGATGAAAGATTGACGACTGGCCTGAAAGGTTGCTGGAGTGAACTGAATGCGGAAGACGGAGAAGTAGTTATGGTCTGGCACTGACCTCTTATACATAGTAATACTTTGCCTCTTCGCAGTTAAGCAGTAATCCTAACAAACAACTGGCAGGAGTGGTGAAATTTTAGAAGATAAGAGGAATAAAACCTCCTTAAAAGCCGCTGCTGTTGTCCTGATGATGATGGGTTTGGTAGTTATTACTCTATCAATAGGTTTATTAAGTCCTTTCAAATTGGTTCTACCTACACCAAAAGAAGGCAATGGGTCTACATATCAGGGTCATCAGGCTTTGAGCGTAATAAATAGAATAGATAGAAGATACATCACCGGTAAATTTTCTTTAGTTTTTACTCTCGGACAGTCAGCCGAATGCGTTACATACATAATAGCATTGTAAGTAATTAGAATATGCAGGAACTTAGTTGATTTAATTCTTTTAAAATTTTAATCTCGTTTACATCCTATTAGTCACATAAATTGTATTCCAAATTTTTGGAGTAAGTGTATCTGTTCCTCTTAAATCTTACGGTTCGATAGCTTTACGTGCAATTCGGAACAAAGATACTCGTAGTTCATTTACCGAACTAAAATGAAACACGGGAACTACTGTAGTTCCAAGCTATTTTAATTAATTTATGCGTCGTGTCATAACAGTATGCATTCATTATTTTAAGTCACACGACTAATGGGCGCCTCGCAAAAAACCTCACGACTCCGATAGGAATGCAATAAATTTAGAGACAGTTCTTAAATGTTACTTGGATATTTTACTGAATCATAATTATTATTTATGGAGACCAGAAATTCATTTAAATTCGCTGCAATTGGTGAACGATGACGTAATTCTTGAGTGACACAACGTTTCGCTAATGTATGGATTTAGCTCTACAGTCTAACGACTTCTGATTCACTATTAACTTATCTACTATTAACAAATTATTTATTTCATAATAAAAAAAATCTGCCCTTAACTACTCAAAAGGGTGAAGAAATTAAGAAGAGGAACTTCTTCTTCATCTTCATGTTAGCGTTAATCCAAATCGCATCCCAATCCAGTCCAATCCAGTCCAATCCACTTCAGCAGTCGAACTGCGGATTTCGCTGAACTTCGATATTTTCCGTGAAGCGATTGCCATCTGACCTCCACAACTTAAAGGCAATATCGAAGCATTGCGGTTAACTATTTTTGAACTTTTTTAGGTTCCGACTACCCGTAACGACTGCCATAGATGTCCGTATGGCAAGCTGGACCGACAGCCGAGCGACCTACCCATATTCATGCATACAAATATTTGCACTGGGCGTGAACGAACCCGCACCTCCTACGTAGCAGCAGCATTTACTACCACCATGCCACATATGCTGTCATGAAAAGTAACTATTATTGGTTTTATAAAGAAGAAACCTTCCCCTCTCAGAGGAGTCTTCAAGTAAGATGCACCCTTGGTTTATTCAGAGGGAATTGCTGCTGAGATGAGGCCAAGGGTCTTGGCTACCTCAGAATCAGAAATTTGCCATTTCTTATTCTGGATGAAAAAGAACTATATAAATAAATAAATATTCTACAACATTTCACACAGCGCTATCTAGATCCATGGTAAGCATAGCTTAACTAGCTTGTGTTGTGAAATCTAGAATGCGGATAAGCATACTTAGATAAAAAAAATTAATGCATACATATTATACATAGAAACACCCAAACCAATGCAAATGCCCATATTCATGCATACAAATATTTGCATTGAGCGGGGATCGAACCCGCACCTCCTGCGTAGCGGCCGCGTTCACTACCGCCACGCCACGGAGGCTGTGATATAATATCGATATTTGGAACTGTGCCAGTTAAAATATAAACTGTCACATAAAGTAGATTGCTCCTCTACAAAAACAGAGATGCCAAGATGGTTTATTATCTTAACCTCAAAATGAATTACATATCTGAATAAGTAATGCAACAATGACATTCATTAACAAATCAAGTAATCGCGATCGTTGTTACTTTATATGGTTAGTTCAGGTTTAAATAATAAATTGGGTGTTTTCTGTCATCTTAATAATGTCAATATTTTATATAGGACTACAGTCTTTACAACACACATTAAGGCAATCATGGTTAATTTAACAGACGAAACTTTGTATCAGTCGTAAATTTTCTATTTATCTATTTATATGTAGTTATAAAGGAAAAAGTTATGCAATTATTATTATTTATTTATTTTATTTTATTCTTTATTGTAAACTTACATAGCATTGAAACAAATAAGAGAGATAGAGGCGAGCATAACTTGAGGTTGAGTTCTCTTCCAGCAAACCCGGGAGTGCACACATTACCTACTTACATACATTTAGGTCTCTGCTTACCCCAGCGGTAAAAAAACGTGACTGGTCTAGGAAGGCAGGTCAGCCCCTCTAGACAAGTGGCAATTCGTGGGCTGGCGTTCGGTAGAATAGAATGACGAATGTATGGGATTTGACGTTTAGGACATGCGTTAACGACTGTCAAATACGTCAAATCCCATACATTCGTCATTCTATTGCCACTTGTCTAGAGGGGCTGAACTCAGAACCTATAGCCATTCTGAGATACTGTCATTGTTGTATTCACGCTGGGCACTATTTGGGGTGTATCCATGCAATAGCCTCCTAAATGAAAGCATGTAGGCTAACCTTCTATGTAATAGTAATATTTTTTATATTAGTGAGGTGGTAGATACACGGCCCACCTGATGGAAAGTTGTTACCGTGGCCTATGGACGTATGCAACACCGTGGACGTTATACTCGTGCTGCCGACCATGAAGAAACCTTCTTGATTTTCCAATATAAAAAAAAATAGTTTCGAGACGAATGATAAATAATATTGGAGGACACCTTTCCAATTATTCCACTCCACATTTCCAATTTCATTATTAAAGGGCAATTGTCCAATCAGAGCGTTCAGACTGATTCGTCTGACAAGCGTGGAAAGTATCAGACCAGTTTCGCAGCACTCGCGTCCTCTTAACTCGGACAAGGTGGACTGGACGAGCACCCCAAGAACAAGTGTACTTAAAAATAAAAGTTGCTTACATTTAAACACCGTGTTTGTTACCGGTGGACCAGAATAAAGCTACCCTATCTCTTCCTGTGGGTGTCGTGGAAGGAAGGGGACTAAGGGAGAGGGTTGTCCTCCTTCTGACAGTAAACACACAGCTCATGACTAAGTGGCCGATTGACGGCAATTGGATTGCCCCTATTACGTGGGATCGCAAATCATAGTTGGCGAAATTCGGGTGCTAATTAATACACCTCTACCTACCCCTTCATGGATTTACAGACGTGAGTATATGTATGTATATTAACAAACTTCATTTACTTAGATACCCTATATTCTTTTTATTAACTATGGCTACTTTTTCCAACTCAGGTAATGTTAGGTCTAATTTTGATATTTTACGTGGAGCAACTGCAATCGAACCAATACTAGTAATTTAGAACTACTGGACTTAGACCATTTAGTTGGACTAATAGGGTTCTAACTATCTATAACGACTGCCACAGACACTGAACTGGAAATGAATGATTTAATAAAAAAAAAAATAATAATAATTATAGCCACAAAAGATAATAGTACTGACGCACTATATTTAGCGGTTTTGGTTTCTTTGTCCCGTGTCCAAATCTTTTATTAGTGCAAGGATACCTACTTCTTAATTTGAATATATCCTAAAGGTTACGAGTATCTAATTTGTTTAGATAGCCTTTAAAGGAAGTGCATGTGATTCACTGTCAATCTTACAGATTACGTAATGTCTGTAGTCGAGACATATTGCCATAAGCAACACGATATCCTTAGATGTATGACTAATATTGCACGCTCTACTGCTCCTTAGAGAGGACGTGAAGTTCTCGATTCTCAATACTGCAGCTCCTGTACACCAGGATCCACAGTGGGTACCCGTAAAAACGTCGAGTAATGTCACTCTAGCAGTTGGGGTAAGGAAAGTTCAACGGAAGTAAAATTGTTGCAGTTAGAAATGTTATAAATACACTTCCTTCCTTAGCAAGCGGGACAAATTAGAGACCAGCAGGCAAAGTACTCTCTCGATTCCGACTGGTAATATAATGTTTTTAAAATTTCGATGATACAAACATGCCGTCGGATATTGATAAAATATAATATTGAAGTCTATGATAAAAACTGTCCGTCTTGTAATACATGAACTTGGCCAAGTGGATTGATTCAAATTTTAAAGCATTAAGTATGCTAAATATTCAAACCGATCAAGATAGGAAAAAATGAATCGGTTCAGGCGTTATTCGAACCCATAATCTTTCCCTTACAGGGCGAATGTTCGGACCACTCAGCTACCAGACCATGCTCAGAATGGGAGCCATCTAACGGTGCTCGTACAAACTATCAGAACTAATAAATGATGTTGCAAATATTTTTAAACATTGATTTTTGATCGATTAAGATAGGAAAAAGTGAATCGCTCAGGTGGGACTCGAACCCACGATTCAGGTGTGGCTCGGTGGCTCAGTGGTCAGAGCATTCCCCCTGTAAGGTTTTTTGGGTTCGAGTCCCACCTGAGCGATTCACTTTTTCCTATCTTAATGGATTTGAAAAGTTAGCATAGTAAATGCTTCAAAATTTCATTCAATTGATTTTTGATTATACCACCTGAACAAAGAAATAAAAATTTAAAGCATTTTAGTATACTAAGTATTCAAATCGATTAAAATAGGAAAATATTTAATCAGTTCCGGCAGGATAAATTTTTCCTATCTTAATCGATTTGACCAAGTGGATGTCGGTGCTGGATCAAATTCACCATCTCTGAAGGAATTCGTGGACGTTGATATTTCTGCCACATGTGGGTTATTCCGGCTTGATCGAGATTTCTATTCTGGCATTCCTTCTTGTATATAATTATTTCAATTTATTATACGTTCAATCATCGAGCATAAAATTCAGGTTCTTGTGATTGAACTACGATAAGCCAAGTGCAACGAAACAAATCTGTGTCAAACCTTGATATCAGGATGGAGCTACGACTTTTTCAACAAAGGACATACCTACCTACCTACATAATCATTATCGATATCATATCGCCTGACAATGGCGCCCCCGCCGGGCCCAGGTAGAAGGGGTAGGCCCAAAAACTCCTGGCTTGACGTCGTGCAGGGTGATATGCGTGAAAATGGTCTCACTACCATGGACGCCCAAGATCGTGCGAAGTGTAGGAGGAAGAACCAGAAGGCAGACCCTGAGCTCCGAGGGCGTCTCGACCTCGGATGTAATCAGGATAACGTCTAAATGTCGATGATGATAATTATTATCGATGTTGAAAGCAGTGCATTGTTCTAGTGATCAAAATAAATATTAAAATAATATCGGCTCCACTGGAGTTAGTGGTTAAAGGATATGAATCCGATTGAACACGTTTGGCACTTGTTAAAGAAAAGTGTCAAATCAAGAATGCCACCTCCTAAAAATCTGGGCGAGCTGCGAAACACATTAGTTGAAGAATGGCAGAGGTTGCCCCAAGAAATCATTGACATCATTCGCAGCATGCCCAGACGGATGGAAACCTTAATCAGAGCACGACGGGGATACACTCGTTATTAAACATGTTGTTGTTGTTTCATGTTTAATTATTATTTGCTTAAAAATAAAGCTATCTATTTTATACTCTCCTTTTTTGTGTTTCGCTAATTCTGCCGGTGTGTGTATATTAATTAATTCAAATATAAGTGCTCCAAAACTAGTATTTTATGACCATAAGTAATTAATTACAAAGTGTATTACAACCACGACAAATTGACTTGTATGCTCACAATTATAAGACACATCAATAACGAAGTAGAACATTAATCTTACAATCAACACTTTTGCGCAATGCATAATATTATTAATAAATCATTGAATGTTTATAAATATATAGCACTCTATAATTTTACGGAGCTCCTTGAATTTGAAAACCAGTAGTTATTATTGAGACGAGTTACGGTATCTGTCCATTAGATAGATATCACCCACTTTTCTATTGCAAGCCATAACGTTGAAAATATCTAGGGAGTAACCATTATTTATTTTTTTACTTTGTTTTAAATATGATCCAACAAGCTGTTACCAGGTGATTTCATCAGCATGTTATTTCGCGTGTAAGATCCCATAGCCATACCCGCAACTCGCAACCCATGAAAAAGTATTCCCGGTATAAAAGCCTATATTATTCCGGTTTGTTATTCATCCCTATACCCAATTTCACAAATTCATGATTAATACACGATTAGTAAACAAATTTAGGCAGGTACTTATTTCAATAATGTCTGACATAGAGAATACTTTTGGACTCGACAATTGAAAGTTTTCAGGACCTGACTAGACTACATATATCACCATGACACTAAGTGACTTAAATATGTTTCGTGATGTTACGTGCTACAAAATTAGAAGCAATTTTTAATCGTGCTATAGTGTGCAGAGGCCATTAGAAATGTCCATTGTTGCTAATCAAAATTGACCTTTATATTTAATTTGCATCTATCTCTGTATAAGTTATAATATGTGTCTATTTACTTACAGGGTGTGTCTAATGATGAAGAATTAATATAATAATTTAGGTTAATGTGTTTTTTTAACAAATAATTGCTTCCGTTGGACTTTGTTATTTTAACTATAATAAAACTTGAAGTATATACTAGCTCTTGGTTTAAAAAGGAGTTTAGCAAGGCTGCACTTGCCTTGATGCGATCCGAATCCTTCTATAATACACGTGATTTAAAATTGTATGAATAATACACGTGATTGAAAATACCCACACGTGAGGCGATGCCCCACCACATTACCTTCGGGGCTAAACCAATTTCACTTGCAAGCCTGCAATCACACCTGCTTCAATGAACGTCAATACGTTCAAACCTCTGGCACAAGCTTTCCTCTCAGGGTTGGGATGTCAACCTCCGCCTCCCATGAGCGCGGGCCTAAGGGTGATGCTTGGCGCCCCCTGTCCCGGGACGAGTTGGGTAAGCGTGGTCCCCCCTCCCGAGGAGAGCCAGACCGAGAGGGATGGCCTTGGGCCAGCCAGGGAGCGAGGGATAGGTCGATGACAACCTCACCTTCGGCCTAGCACAACAACCCATAGACGGCGTGCGGCTTAGTCAGTTCGAGTCCGACATAACCTCCCCATCCGTGGGGATCCGTAGGGATTTCACGCACGTAAAAAAACGGATGTCAAACTGCAGTTGCTCCCAAAAAGCCGTAAAAGGTAGAGGATTAAGCGGTTATATGATATAGCTGTTCCGATTTGAATGGACACTATATTAAAGGTGCACTGGTTTTTTTGTAACTAAGTTGTATAACAAATATAGGAAATAAACTTCCTTTGTCCTAGGCAGCCATACGTAAAAGCCAGCCGGCCAGCAATAGGTTGGCCTTTCACTCTTGACTCTTTTAGAAGGTGGTTGACATTCCGTTACTCTTTGCCACGCGATCAAGTTCAACTTATAGCAATATCTATGTATTGTGCAGTAAAGTACAACGCATATTTAATGAGTAAAGTAGTTAATAATAACAAAAGTACTAAACACATTACAATTTACAGATTTCCTTCTGAAATCGTGCAACTTTCCAAAACATGAAAAAGATGCGATGACCTCTGTTGCGCAGCGGTAGTGAGTTCTATTGCCAAGAGGTTTCGCGTTCGATTCCCACTCAATGCAAATATTTTCATGCAGGACTACTTTTCATAACACACATAGGAGGGAAAGAAGAAACCCTTACACCTCTGGTATCATCCAAAGCTCTACTTTGGAGCTCAGAGCACGAATGTGGCCCCACGGGCCTCACCAAGATCTTCAAGGTCCAAGCCAGCAATATCTGCAAGAGCATATGATGCAAGCTTCTCAATGTTCGGTGATCAATCGGCTGTCACTTCCGTAAAGTCAAAATAAACCAAATAGTAGTAAGAACCACAGTGTGGCTCCAAAGTGCAAGAGCTTTACGGGTAAAGAAGAATCACTAAATAGCTGTACAACATCACGCTATAACCCACATAAGTGAAGCAAGAAAAACACAGCTAGTTCTTATAAAAACTCATAAGTCAAATCACATCCTGGTATTACATTCATTAGAGTACCATTTACTTTGGGCCTTTCTAGTCTTTAAAAATAATAGATTGAATTGTGTAATTCAATCAGTTTGAAATATTACGAGGTTACATTTGGTCTTTGGAATAAAGACTATTGTTTATAACTTTCTTATTATCATTGTATAGTGGTAATATATTTCATGCTAATATTATATTAACTGCCAAGCTGTGAACAAGCACAGGTTCACAAAAATCTCTTATAGATAGAATGAGACCCAAGAGAAATTAGTTGTCATTACTTTTTATAAATAAACTTTTCTTCTCTTAGGGATAACACGCGAGAAGCTCGTGGCTTCGTGGCAAAAAAGTAACCGAGTAGGAATACATTAAAAAATTAAATAATACTTAGTAGCAGTCTCAGGATGTTCTGTTTTAACTCATTGAGCAACGTATTTTCCTGGCCCCACGGAGGGGCCTAGGAAAATACGCTAACCGTCACTTTCAGTTGCCATACGAACATCTATTGCAGTCATTACGAGTAGTTGGAGACCTAAAATGTCTGACTAACTAACCTAACTACAGCTCCGGTATCTGATAACTGGTAACTACTATAACTTCCGATTGTGAAGGTCAGATGGCAGTCACTTCATGGAAAATAACGAAGTTCGGCCGTTTCAGTAAGATTGAAAACTGTCTGTTAATAAAAGGCCTGAAAGATGACGATGATGAAGGTTTAGAAAAGTATATATCGGAACTAAACTTTAGGCTTTAATGAAACACAAGCTCTTTTATATTAGGAGATCTGCTAGCAATCCTCCAAACCATAGTAATGCGAAATATTCTAAGGCCTCCGCAGTTCACACGTACGAGTGCGAATAACGACAAGGCGCTCCATCTTCGTGAGATATTTACATAAATACATACACTTATTGCCCTTCTTCTCAAAAGGGAGTGATCGCAATAGACCGATTGGAATGTCGTTTAATCTCGACCGAGAACGAAGGCTTACTAGGTTTACAAGTTCAAAGCTGGCTGACATTAAATGAACCTACACCAGCAGGGTATATAGATAGTCTGTTATGTACTGTAGGCATAGGCCTACAGTACATAACAGACTAGTTACTAGTAAAGTAATATAGGCATATAATGACATTTCTTCTACATACATACACATACAGTCGACAAAGAATAGGTATACGGTTGTACCATAACATACAACTTTATATTAAAACGTGCGACCGTATCTCCTTTGTCGACTGTTGCTGTTGAGGTCCAGCCTTTTAGTTAAATGTGTTTGTTACTAGATAACAATACAATGGTTTATTCTATAATAATATTCCAACCCGCGACCTCTGACTTAGCGATCGGATGCTTACTCGCTACGCCACATAGTTCGTTGTTGAGCGTTGTTAAATCTATACAAAAAAAATTAGGGTGTCTATGTATCGTTAAAATAACAGTGTTACATGTGAATGTATGCACGATACCCGTAAAAAAAACTCAATTTCATTTTTTTTTGTCTGCCAGTGCATTAGGATATCTATCATCTTTGAGATTGCCTCCTTTACAGTCGTCATCTCGAGTTGCTCGTGAATTTCTTTATTTGTGATGAACCAATGAACATTGGAAATCGTGCGAAGTATAATATTTTGCATGCGTTGCAGCATTACTATATTAGAGATGTTTTACATGCACTACCCCATGGCTGGATACGATATTGGCAGACAGGTTTTAGAACTAACTTACAAATTAGAAGCTTGTTGTTGAGGGATAGTTTACTATTTCTACCGAGAAGCCATAATAAGTTGATATAGCGTATCTTGAGCTCATCTCGCTTATATATGTTGTGCCAATGTTAAATAAAAAATAAAATAAGTTAATAATCAAATAATATTTTTATTTACACTTTAGAGCGTTTTCACACTCATCCGATATCCGATATCCGACATCCGATATCCGATATCCGACATCTGATATCCGATATCCGATATCCGATATCCGACATCCAATATCGGAGGAAGTCAAATGTACGAGATATGTATCTTTCTTTCACATTGTCCATATCGGATATCGGATGAGTGTGAAAACGCTCTTACTTGCACTTACTTTCATTTAGTTTCTTTAATGTTCGGGTATTTTTGTTTAACTATAATCATTAAATACCAATGTAGGTTATAGATTTGCGGATCTGGTGAAATACTTTTCGTAACTATATACTCAATATGACTTCGGTTTAAGTTACATCGTTTTAAGTAACACAAATTGCTAACTAACCAAAATTCTGAAAATTATACTGGTTCAATTTTGTTTTCGAGGTATTGTTGCACAACTTATTTCTAAAAAACTGCATTTTAGTCGGTTAATTTTTGTTTAAATAATTAAAATGTACCTATTGTGGTATTACATCAAGATATTTATCATCAATGTTGAATTTTTATATTTGAAGATCATGATCCTTAAGGGATGGTACCTACTAGCAGTAATATTTTATTTTAAGTACTTAGTTAAAAATATAAGGAATACTAAAATACAGAGTTAAATCTTAAATAAATTAGGAATCAGGGTTGTACTCTATTTTTTATTATTATCATAAACTAAACATCTTACAATAATAAAATGAACTGTTAAAGTGGAATATTCCTCCGCCAAATACTTTTAAGATACTTCATTATGAAAATGGAATTTCTCGAGCGGCCCGAAGACGCTCCATACAAAATCGTAGCACACTGTGACGTCACAAACGACCTGACGACGTAAATCTATGAAGTGCCAGATAATAATCGCATTTATCACAGTCCACCTTTCGTTTACACGTGTATAAATGCATAATAAGATTGATTTGAGGCATCTATAAATTAATTAATTTGCCTTACTTCGATTGTCTGTATTTTGATCTATTTTTGGAATTAAATATAATGAAAAGTTATAGTTTAAGTAATTTAGGCAATACTACTTACTATGCATATTTGTTGAGTAAAACTACGACATTAAGCAGTACTACACTATTCCAGAAAATTACATCATTTCTTTGGAATTCTAATGTAAATACTTGACAAATATTAGATAGCATATAGCTAACTCATTTGAGCTGAAAAGGACTATGTGTTACATCCTATTTTCGGACGTATGTCGTGAGAAAGTCCTTTAAGAATTATAAATGTCAAGATCACACTAATTACTTCCTTCGAACGAGCACTTGTGGAACTGGTCAGAAAAATGGAGCGTGAGAGCGGAATGGTTGATCTTCTTTAAACGAATAGAAGAAGGACGGAATAATAATACACAAGCGGTGCGAAGAAGAGACTTCAGATGTAAAAGGAATGCTTTATACTTCTTTATAAATCGCAATCAAGCAAAATTTTGCATATGTATAGATAAATGTAACTAAGTATATCTACTCACCTTTCGACAGCAAAAGAATTGACTAACAAAATGTAGACTTACACTCTGTACTTGACCTCCGTGGCAAAGCGGTAGTGAACGCGGCCGCTGCGCAGGAAGCGCAGGTTCGATCCCTGCTCAGTGCAAATATTTGTATGCATGAATATGGGTATTTGCATTGGTCATGTCGTGCCTCGGAGAGCACGTTAAGCCGTCGTTTCCGGTTGTCATACAAACATCTATGGCAGGCGTTACGGGTAGTTGGACCCCTTAAAAATCCAACAACTGGTCTAGCTGCAATGCTTCGATATCGCCTTTGGGTTGTGGAGGTCAGATGGCAATCGCTTCACGGAAAATATCGAAATTTTGCCAAATCCGCAGTTAGACTGGTAAAAAGCGGTCCCCAGACTCCAAGTTGAAAATCCGACTGAGATTAACGCTAGGATAAAGAAGAAGAAGTAAGTTTACTTCATTTCAATATAGTGAGAAGGTGGTAGCTCCCAATTCGGTCCGGTCCTTTCGTGCTATAATAAATTCACTCCATTTACCACCAAGTTCAACAACATTGAAATCGACTAGCCCACATTACGTAAGAGCAAATAACTTAACGTCCGAAGTATTCATAAGTAATATACACTATACGTAAGAATTTATGCAGGCGAGGTCAAGATAGGCTGATAAAAACATAAAGCTGCCTCAACACAGCGGGTGACCACGTGCGACGTGTGTACGCAGCGTGATTCATTTCATTGCGTGACAAGTGTCAAGGTGCTACCATGGTGTACCGATACTAAGAAAATATATTACGTAATACTCAAAAATCAATAGATGGTACTGGTAGACTCATTTAAAGAAATGAAAAAAGTCAAAACGCTTATTTTCCTATTAAGAATTACGTACATAAATTAATTCAGAACATAAACACATGATAATGTAAGCATGAAAGCATATAAAACTCGTTGGTAATGTAATAAATAAAGATTTCGTGACAATCGTGCTATTTATTTATTTTTGTGCCATCTAGCAGTATAGTGCATTAAAGCTGTAACTTTAACAATTACTGCAGAATCGTGTAGAATCAATATAGATTACAGTATTTATAGTTTAATTCAGTCATACTCATACTCGATAATGTGTTTAGTGTATGTTTTATTTTTTATAAGTTAATTTTAATACTAAAAGTTATAAAAAGTTTGCCAAAACATAACGCGTGACCTAAAAAGCTACCTGCCTGCGTTTGGAAGTTACGAGTGTAACCATTTTATGTTCCTGATTGTGCATCTGTATGAGAAGTAGAGACGATATTCTTAGCAATCCATGGATTCTCCGTGCGGGTGCCGGGTCCATCGCGTTGCTGAGTTGGGGACTCGGAACAGTGCCTGGGAGTTGCGACCCAAGTGTAGGTTTAGAAGGGGCCCCTTTTGTTGATGTACATCAACACTCACCTTCACTACCCAAGTTCCCCTCCCTGCCTAACCAAATTTGATACGAACCTACTAGTGCCGCTTTAGACATTCGTCCTAGTAATGAGCTTATTGTAGCTCTCGATAGGCCTAGATCTTTAAGTAGGTTATAGAGAGATTTAGCTGGTATACCTCTAGCTCCCACTTCTACTGCATACAAATTAACCACGTAACCGTTTTTGATTAATTCGTTTGTGAGATCGTAGTATTTATTTTTCTTAAGTGTGTGGTCCTTCGGTATATTTGTTTCCCACGGTACAGTAAGTTCCACAAGGACCACATATTTAGTCGTTTTCGAGTATAGAAATATGTCCGGTCTAGATGACGAAACCCCAACATCCTCCGGAATTTTTACCGGTACCTATGTAGTTCTTCATTTAAAAATGTGCAACATTCGATTATCGACTTTCAGTTGTTTTTTTTATTCAGCTTAGACAAGAAAGATGGATACCTCGAAAATTCGAGTGATTTTTGAATACGAGTTCCGACGCGGAACTAACGCGGCAGAAACAGCTCGCAATATCAATGTTGCGTTTGGAGAGGGGACTGCTAATGAACGCACCGTGCGATTTTGGTTTAAACGCTTTCGTGATGGAAATTTTGATTTGAAGAACGAACCACGAGGAAGGCCGTCCACACAGGTGAATAACAATGAATTGAAAGACATGGTGGAAGCCGATCCGAGCCAAACTACCCAGGAATTAGCTGCATGGTTTAACGTTACCTTACCAACAATATTGACTCATTTGCGTCAAATCAATAAAATAAATATCGTCAAATGTTAAAAATGGGTACCTCATGATTTGACTGATCTGCAGAAAGAAATGCGTGTTGAAACTTGTGTTGCCTTGTTGAATCGATACAGAAATGAAGGAATATTGGATCGAATTGTGACATGTTATGAAAAGTGGATTCTTTACAATAACCGTAAGTGAAAAATGCAATGGCTGACCCCAGGTGAAACGCCACAACAGTGTCCTAAAGCAAAGCTTACCAATAAAAAGGTAATGGTAACTGTTTGGTGGTCTCAGCATGGTGTTATTCACTATAGCTTTCTGCGATCTGGTCAAGCAATAACGGCAGATGTCTACTGTGCCGAACTCCGAACAATGATAGCAAAACTAGCAGTGAAACAGCCCCGACTCATGAATCGATCTTCACCATTATTGCTCCATGATAACGCGAGACCTCATACAGCACGAGAAACCGTTTTAACTCTACAGGAACTGCAATTAGAAACTATCCGTCACCCTCCGTATTCGCCAGACCTTGCTCCAACAGACTACGTCTTCGTGATTTGGACAATTTTCTATGTGATAAAAAGTTTTCTTCTCAGGAGGCAGTACAAAATGCTTTCACACAGTTTGTCGAATCTAGATCACCAGAGTTCTATCGCATAGGCATAAATGACCTTCCTACTAGATGGCAGCAATGTATAGATAATAATGGTAATTATTTTGATTAAATAAATACGTTAAATTAAAAAAAAAGCGAATTTCAATTTGTCAGTACGAATCGGCAATTTCATACTTTAACCCCTAATATTATCTGTGGTGTTACTTAATGTGCTTCTACAAGCCTTTATTTAGTTCACCCGTCCCAGCGTTTGTCATCAAATCTTGCAAATTACCGGTTGAGCTGAAATTTTGCATACATATGTTATGGAATATTATGATTAGATGGTGCTGATGATGGAGCTGGAAGGTAGTCGTAGGAACTTTGTAATGAAACGACGCAACCCCATCGAGTGTCGGCTCGTTTTATTCATCTTGGCGAGTAATTTATTTTTAAATGGTAACCAGAGTCTAATCTGATAATGAAACTGGAAGGTGGTCATAGGAACTCCAAAAATTGTTAGCGTTTTATTATTTATAAAATAATTTGTAAAATGTTCGGTTATAAAATCAGACATCTTTGGATCAATTCCCATTTAGTGCAAACATTTGGATGCATAGATTTGTCTATATATATTTACAAATATTAGTCTCTAACATTTATAATCGTCATTGTAAAACAGATATTACAAGTTAGTTAAGCTATGCTTACGATGAATTTAAATACGTACTTAAAGGCTTAGATAAGTACTACGACAGTTTTACTACCTATAAGCCTACCAGTAGTTCGACTTCTTTACCCTCAGAAAACTCAGTCAAGGGTCATGGTTGTCACAACAAAAGTTGCATTAATATTGGAGTGCCTATGGTCACCTTCCTATTCCATCACCAGAACAGCTCCATGGTACCATATTGATGATGCAAGTGTTTACAAATTTTTATCAAAAACGGTTGACGATATCTGATATACCTCCTTTTTGAAGTCGGTTAAAAAGGTTTTTGTCGGCAATAGACCCCTGACAGATTAGAGAACGTAAACTAATTTAGTTTGCGCTCACAGACCCTGCCGCTCGCTTCCCCTATAACATAGTATATTATTTTAGTACTATGAGGGGTACAGGCTGTACGCCTCATAGTACTATATACTTAGTATAGTGTATAGAAAATGGATTTATCGTACAAAAATTCAAACTTTTGTAACCCACCGACCGTCTGTCGCTGTGGTTTCTTTGCTATTTTTTTAACAACATGCTTACCCATATTAAATAAACTTAGACAGAAAAACCTTATCAAAAAAACATATTTGCGTCCATATCGTTAGAACGGTTAAAATAATTATAAAAGAAAACTGAGCTAACTCTACATCTAAGTACATCTACACTACTATTATAAAAAGGAAAGATTTGTATTTTTGTAAGTTGGTAATGAATAAACTCAAAAACTACTTGCCGATTTCAAAAATTCTTTCGCCATTCGAAAGCTACATTTACCCTGAGTAACATAGAATTTCCACAGGAACGTTTTTACCACCCGTGCGAAGCCGGGGCGGACCGCTAGTTGAATATAAAATTAGTTTAAGTGCGTTGCACTAATAAATCCTTTCTTCTTTCAAACATACATATAATCACGCATTTATCCCCGGAGTGTTAGGCAGAGGTGAATTAACACCCACATTTCATCAATCTGTATTCGGTCCCACATAATAGGGGGTGAGCCTATTGTCGTATTCCGGGCACTATTGTTGACTCGAGCCATGCATCTGAGGCTGAGTCTGGGCTGTACATATCTATCTGATGTTAAAATTCATCAGCCCTATCCCTTAGACACCCTGTACGACACCACAAGGGAAGAGTAGGGGTGGCCCAAATTCTACTCTGCCTAAGTACGTACACCTATGTATGTTACATTAGCGTAACACACATCGCCGAGCAGAAGGATGGTGCGTCGTGTTTCACGCGCGCCCTACTCAGTCCCCGCACTCCATGGTGAGATTTCCTGCACGATAGGAAGACAACGGCCGCTAGGGTGTCTGGGAATTTCCTTAGTATATAGGGTCACAGAAAACATAATACTAGTAGGGTATACTCGCAGTCCCATGCACTTAGACTCCCTTGAAAGAACACCATGTAGTTTTAGTCGGTCCGATTCCAACACAGCCTTCTCACCCAAGTTGGTAGCCGAGGAGGTTTCGACACGTAAGAAAAAGCCAGGTGAAATAAATGAGGAGAGTTGTTATCGGTGTTTTGATAGATGCATTTCGCATCCATAACCTTACGTCATCACAATACATTAATTGTGTGTACTGTTAAGGATTAGCATGATTTGCTTGAATCTGTATTTCTATAAAAAAGAGTTCATTTCATTTTTTCATTCACTGTACAAGATGCCATTAAATTATAGAGATGATGTATTTTATTCAGTATCTGCGGTATGGAGGGTAGAGATAAGGAGCATAATCTCATATGGGAGAAAAGTTGAAGAAGTGTCCAGCATACAGCGCTAAATAACAGTTCAAAAACGTTCCACAATGGCGCTGGTGGAGGCACAGGGTATGGTATCAATGTAGCTATTGTTAATATCATTGTCGACTAAAGTAGTTCATTATCGAGAATTTCAACAACTTACGTTGTACAAAATATTGTAGTAAATATAACCTTAAAGAAAACGTGCATTTAGAGTAATTTTATTTCGCAAACTGTAAATAGTACCTACGGTTATTGTTTTGATTTGATGCTAATGTGGCAACACCCTAATTTAATACATTTTGACGGATACTTTTTCATATACTAAATATATTGTCGTCCTTATCTCTACCCTCCATATAGTCTGGGGTATGACAATGCTTGACAATTAGCAGAATCGGGGTCTTTGTCTTTTATCAGTATATGTCAAATTAGTCTCTAAACAAATCGCAGTGAATACTTCTTGCCCTAAGTTGTTTGCCCACGCCACAATCGCCTCGGTGAGCACTCTATGTATATTGTATGTGATAAAGTGACTGTTCTTACAGTAGTCCTTGATAGGTGACACTGCAGGCTCCGCAGCGAGGGGCGGAGCTTTGCAGACAATCAGCATCTGACAACTCGTTTGTATACAATCTATGTGTGTGTATGCACTTAATACAATTTACTTTTGTGAGTTAAATGTAGTCTAGTGCTTGCAACAACCACCGGTTAGAGGCTAGTAAGATACAAACGAAACTTTCCGACCACAATTCAGATACTTGACCAGGGCTGTGCTGAAAACGACAAATAGAAGTACCCACAACATAACAGATTATTAGGTGGATGTATGGAGCCACACCAAAATCATCGAGGCTGAAGACAATCTCATCTGCAAGTTTCCTCTGGTGGTTGGGAGGTCAGATAGTCAGAAGAGAAAAGCAACAATATTTTTTTTTTCTTTTTTAAGAATTATACAACCGAAATTTTCAAATTACTAATATTCCCTCTAACCCCTCCAACTAAGCTAAATTGCTTGTGCTAGAAGTGGGTTCACGTCGGTAGTGTAATGGCCAGGATTCGAACACGGGACCTCTCGATCGTAAGGTCGACTTCTTAACCACAAGCTACCGTATACTACACGGTACTCTATGGGATGCAGTAGGAGAGCAATGACTCTAACACCTACTTTTTTACCTACATTTATCTTCATCCGAGCACCAATTCCGGTTACAACAAGACTTCCACTACAAAGCCCGGCGTCCGCTCTCCCACAACTATATTAATTCTACTGCTACGGAAGCGACTGCCATATGACCACCAACCACGAGAGAAAAACCTGCACCAGAGCCTTATCCCCCAATTAGCTGATTTACATTCGCAGCAGAATTTTTCATTAGCCCCGAAGGTCTAAGTGGGAAGTCATGCTAACGTACGTTCGCTTCCAAAATCGATTATACATATTAGCCACTGGCTTTTGCCCGTGTAGATGTCGGTTATCGCTAAAATATCGGTTATCGTTATAAATTGGGTATTTTCCTGTAGTTAAAATAAATTATTTAGCTGAACTTATTAAATTAAGAATAGTAAAACAGTGAAAACCGTTGCGTCGGTTCTTATTTTATCGTTCTTATTTATTTTTAACCATCCACCCAACCTTTAATAGCAAATTATTTGCCTATTAAATATTATGACGTCACAAATAAATTTTTCATACAATTTTCCTTATAACTTTCCGTGTTGACGTTTAATAAAAAGTAACTAATTTGACTAGTCCGTCAAATACCCAATTGTAGCCTATGTGTTATTCTGATGTATAAGCTATATTGTTGTAAAGTTTTATTGAAATCCATTCAGTAGTTCTTACGTGAAAGACTTAACAAACAGCCATCCTTTCATAATTACAAAATTTCGCGTTAATAATATTAGCAGTATGTACCAACTACGGCTAGGCATTCTTTGAAGTGGCCGCCTTGGCTCAAACCGATCGGCAAAAGTAGTAGTAGTTGTAAAATAAAATTATCAACGACATAACATAACATAACATAAACTCACGCCTTTATCCCCGAAGGGGTAGGCAGAGGTGCTAGCACCCAAATTTCGCCGGTTTATGTTTTTAGGTCCCAATGTGGCGAGCCTATTGCCATTAACTGGGCACTTATAAACTTGCGATAAATACACACATAACTTCGAAAAGCATCGAAAAGTCATTGGAGTGTGCCATGGAAAACCAGGGATCGAACCCGAGACCACGTCTCAGCAGTCCATTACCCATACCACTAGGCTATAATATGCCTAATTTAATTGTAATTTATTTTTGAGAGTGATATAAACTACGTTAAGAAGCCGGCCTTACGATCGAGCGGTCCCGGGTTCGAATCCTGGCTATTACACTACCGAATTGAACCCTCTCCTAGCACAAGCAATTTAGTTTAGTTGGAAGGGTTAAAAGGAGTTTTAAAAAATCCTGATGGAAGTTTATCGACAACCCTAAGGTTAGTTGACCTGTCGCCCTTGGTGCGGGCCACGTACTGCGATATGTACACTCGCTTAGCGAAAGAGTTTTATATTAGCTTTTACCAAAGGCTAGATATGATTATTGTATTATTATTATAAATATAAATTATCCTTCTAATGTAATAAATATGAAGGTTTGTATATTATTTGTTTGTTATACTCAATCACATACTAAACGACTGATCGGATCAGATTATAATGTGGAATAACACTAAGGCTATTTTTCATCCCTGAAATATGATAGCCAGATGAGAATTTCACACCGGGTCGGAAACTCAGAACTGCAGACAAAAGCTAGGATAGGGATGCCGACGCAAAATTAATTAATTGTAGATGGCAGCAGCATATGACCAAACGATCTGTAACAATAACAAACTCATTGCTGTCAGATTTGAAGAGTCAAACAATGAAATCTACTTAGAATCTACGAGGCACCCTCTGTAGGGATAAAAGCGCAGTTGGCATCCCCATTATAACCTAATTTATATAATGTAGGTAATATAGAATCTTACTGGTAAAATAAGGCTTAGATTAGGTAAGCGCAACGGTTACTGAAACAAAAAAATCTATCTAAAGCTAATTTGAAATTTAAAAATGTTGTGTACCAATTAATTAAACATGTATATCTCATTACCATATAATAAGATTTATTACCAATGGTCGAACTTGTAATTTGAAATAAATAAATCATATTTTGATTCATATAAGGCAGGCCTATATAGCCTTAGCCTTCAAGAACTGCAAATACGAGTTTGCAGATTACTGTATTGAACACAGTGTTTACTTTTATTTTTTATACAAATGAGGTAGCACACAAGCACACGGCTCACTTGATGGAAAGTGGTTACCGTGGCCTATGGACGTGTTAAACACCAGTTGAGTCACACTCGTGCTGCCGACCCTGTAAACACAGAGAGTTTCTGTGCCGTCAGCGTAGAAGACAAAGCAGGAGTAGCCCGTCTTCCCACTGAGAGCACAAAAACTCTCTAGTGAGAGTGAGATACTGTGATGATACTGATACGAGGGCTGTTTTAAGCGGCCAACAAGCAAGAAGAAGAAGCAAGTTCATCATAACAAAATATTGGCCCGGCATCGTAGATCGATATTAAACGGCAGCTATATTTTGACAAAAGTAATAAGTAAACTAAACTTTTATGAGTAAGATTGGCACAAATAAAATAATCTATCTTATTTATAGTCTGAAATGGCACATAGGTTCCCGGGCACGGGACTATTCCCTTGAAAACACTCTAAGGCATCACCTAGTTCATCCATACTCGTATATCCAAATTAATCTCATTGTTAAAAACCAATAATTAAACAGTTAATAGGTTTAACCAATATGCGTATTAAACTGGGCGGTCTTAACCCGCCCCGGGGCGAGTCCATTACAATAAAATATTGGCCCCGCGCAGTGGGTCGACATTCAACAATAACAACAACTGGATTTCGACAAGAATAATGACCTATGTTTAACTAAAACGTTGTGAACATAAATTTCCCTCTCATTGCATACCAGCTTTAGCGTCATTTTAGTAATAATATGAACTGTCACGATCGATGATGTTGATGTATGAGTCAAACGCGATACCGAATTAGGTTATGTGCTCACTGTTGGCAATCACACTGTTGGATACACCGTCATTTGTGTTCAAATTAAAGTCAAAAGTTCTACTAAGTTTAAAGTTTTGATCAGTAATTAGTTAATTTATTATAATTACAATAGATATAATTAATATTTGGTTGATTGAGACTGCTTGCACCACACATAAAGTATAACAACATGTTGCTTGATATATTGCCAAGATTATGATCAGGCTTTTGGAGAATGTTCATACCAATTTTCTTCTATATACCTATATTATTTCAGCTACGGTATAATACTTTAGAAAAATATGTAATGTTTTTACCTCCTTGCGATTATTGATCGAGTGAGCGAAGCTAATAAAAGTCTCCGTTTCGACAAGTTGGTAGATTTTACTTGTGTCCGTATCTATGTCGATTGGTCAGTTCCTATTTGGAGGGGTTCCTTCTTAACTGATTTCTCTGTGGCGTGGTCTATAAGAACCGATTGTCATTATTTTTTGTTGAAACATTCAGAGCTGTTTAAGGTACGTATCGTTCTTTTTTTTAAGTTTTTTAAGCTACCTAAAAATACGGTAAGGTTTGCTTGCGAGGTCTACTGTTCATAGCACTAATAATGGATAATAACAATTTTATATAAACAATAGGTACTTTAGCGATAAGGCTGGCAATAAATATAATCAAACACAAGTTAATTAGGAAAATTGTAGACATACAGTAATGCATGTATTCTGCTCAAGCTGCGGCATGCTCATATTTTAAACAAGGAACTGAAAACAATTCTCATAAAAACAGCCTTTTCAAAATTGAGTATCGATCTAATCTCAAACTATCAAATTTCAAAAACAAAATCAAATTAAAAATAAAGAACACCACTTTTGATATCTGGAACTCTGAATTTTGAACAGGTTTTTATAACGAAAACTTGCATTTTTCGGTGCCAGTGATTTGTGAACGTTAGATGGTAGTCCCTTCAAGAAAAATAACGAAATCCGCCCGCTTCATTGCTAAAATGAAAAGACGACCCTAACTGAATTGGGCAAAGGGGATAATAATTTACAATAAAGAATAGAATATAGAAGAATAGATTTTTGTACATCTATTTATTTATATATTGATAAGTATATCAGATTATACATACCTCATGTTACGAAGTTGTTCCTGTTTACAGTCTTCTTCATCCTAGCGTTAATCCTCGTCGCATCCCGAAGCTATCAACTTGGAGTCTGGGGTCCGCTTTACCAGTGTAACTGCGGATTTGGCTAAACTACGCCATTTTCCTTGAAGCGACTGCTATCTGACATCTGTATACAGTACATTCTCTTTATAATGTCCTTTGATTATCTGGTAAAGAATGCCTGTGGTCCGCCCATATACTTGTGCATGAAGTTTTAAATAAATAAATAATATTGTATTTTTATTCCTTAGATATATCATTATTAAAAATAGCACTATTTTAATATACCACATCCTTAACGCTAAAGATAAATAATTACTAAACAAATTTGAGTATGACCTCAATTAATATATTTTATTGACCGGTAATTAAATGTATTAATTTATTTCATCTAATTACAAAAGAAAATGTTATATAGCGAATTATTTAAGGTAGCATGTTGTTACTTATTTTTTCGGGTACCTCTCCAGACTCCGATACCACTTCGCCGGGCGACGGACGGAGCGGTTCTATCCAAGTTGTGTCAATTGAAAACACACAGTTTTCTACGATATCAAACATACTGTCGAGATAAGTACTATGTGTTGTCTAGTTTATAGAAAAGCTGGACTGATCTGTGTCAGATCAAATCTGTTCTTTTTCAGTCCAGTCTGACTTCATCTGGTGTGATTTTCACAGAGGCGTTTTCCTAATTCCGAAGGACCATCTGTCCCAAACCCACCTTCTCAACATTTCTTAACTATACCGTGTAAGTGTATTCATTTACGAGTAGCCTAAAATGTCGGTAGGCACTAAACACTATTAGAATTATATTATGCTGTTTAATCTGTCTAATATGGAAGGGCAAAACGTGACCTAGAAGCAAACATTACGTGTAATGTGTGTGTCCTAATTAAAAAATATTTTCTTTCTTTCTTTCTTTCTTTCTTCTATCGAGAAACACAAAGGAGTGTTGTTGTTATTACCGCAATCTAAAACGCACTACGGAAAGTTTTTCTCACTTTCATAACTTACAAAATCCATATACGAAATTCTGATGACGTAGTTTAATATTTCAAAAATAATTTAAAGCCATAAACACACTTACAAAAAGACCAGTGGATAAATAAAATTCGTTTCATCATATTTCTAGATCTTATCATAATTTTGTTTGTATCTAACATTATCATGGTCAAATAATAACGTAGGTAATGTGTATAAAATTATGTACACATATCAAAATTATAGCAATGTGTAGACATATGATATATAGCTTCATTATATCTATGTAGAGATTTAGTGATAGGCGTAATGGCCGCACCAAGATAATTCAAAGACTACGACAAGCATACCTGTCTTTTAGTGAATCATTGTATGTATTAAGAATATTGGCCAGCTAGACTCTGCGTGAACGACTGCTAGCCGTTTCCAGTGTGCGCCGGCGGACGGGCATGAAAGATGTAACAGAGATGAAGCTCATGAAGTAAGGACAGGTGATGATAGCGGACTGTTCTGTCTCTTCTTACCCCATAAAGGGAGAAATTAGGGGTACTGTACGTATGTTTATCCGTATCCCAGAATCATCTGGACTACACCCCAGGTTCTTACCAGAGCAGGTTACTGTCAATTGACAAGCTGTACCCTCACCGTATCGTTTCTGTGTATTGATTTCACCCCACGAGGTCGACTTGCTTCGATTTTGTAGGAAAATCTTTCTGCCTTTAAGTGTTTATGATGTCATTTGGGACGTTTTCTCTTTGAAAAATCGATGTCACTTGTACTCTTTTGCTTTTTAACTATACATGAAGACGTCAACAAGTTGTACTAGGAAGGTAGCTTAATAGGAAGTCATAATTTTGTATAACAACATTCTTTTCAATAAAACGGATATTACGCACATAAAAGTAATAAATGCGCGACTTTGTCTGTTTCCTCCCTTAGTCGGATGAATTATACATATGTATCAATGATAGATATAGGAGTTATCCTTCATTGTATAATTGTCCACGTCGCATGTCTTCTGTCTCATAGTATATGGCTACCTGCCATGGGGATTTTACACACGATAAAAAAATATGCCACTGTCCCTTCAAGATTGTCAAATCATGCTAAATCAAATTATAATAAGCAATAAAACAATAAGGATTTGACCGTGGCAACAGTATACATAGAAGCTATTGTTTATGCAACTTTACCTTTTACTGCTGACTAGACCTAAACTAGAAATAAAGTTGTATAATAATATCTTTGGATCTGTGCGTATTTTTTTATAATTTACGTTACGCACGCTACGATAGTTTCTGTTACGCAAAAAGTGCGTAACATCTATATATTACGTGTGTGTACACCATGCCTATAATTTACATCGATTTGACACGGGTCACGAAGTGTGTGCAACGAGAATGTGATACACATTAGGTGCCCGATATATCCCTGACATTTTACTACGTACTTGACAGATGTTTTAAAAATAGATCACGGATCACAAGTCGGAGGGGAATTCAGTCCGACAGTACAGCGACATGAACTTCGTTTCTTTCAATTTTTTATCCCGACATTTAATGAGTACTTTTCGAAGGCATGGCTGCTTAAAAGGAACTGAAACAGCTAGTACAGTGTAAAATAACTAGCTATCCAATAATTGGCACTTTTCCAGTTATGGGCACTTTTGAGTCAAAAATGGAAAAACAATGACTTTAATGACGATGTAAGCTTGTAGTTATCTTACATATACAATCTATACAATCCTAGAACAGCTAGATACGTACCAATGACAGGATACTTTAGCGGGACAGCATCCACTTTACCCTATATGAAAATCATTTGAAGATTTTGTCTGCCAAATACATAATCTTTACGTACAAACATACTAAACCACATTAGGAAAGATTTGATTCCATTCAATTCCACACTATTTCCATGAAACTGGTATAAAATTAATAATTAAAAAACATTTACATAAAAACTGAGAAAAAACGAGTATGTCGCTGTGAAACGGAAACATTATGCAAGTGAGAAATGCAAGCAAGGTCATAATGAAATACATATAAGTACATATTGCATACGAAGCCAACCGTATGCACACTCTACAATGCTTTCAAAGTTATCAAGTAAATATTTAATATGTGCACAAAAACGGTAATATTCTTTTTCATGGTAAAGAATTAAGCATATTTTAGTAATATCTTGGTAAAAGTAATGGGTTAGTAACCGGAGCGCAATTTTAGCCTTTTTAGCCTTCCGCGAAAGAATGAGGAAACGGTATGGCCAGCTATTTTAATATTTGTTTTTTTTTTTTGTAAACCGAAATGTTAAGAAAGTAACTTCAGTTATTATGACCATTATAATTTATGATATTTAATATATGTTTACACAGAGCACATTTGATATCTTTCAATTATCACTAGATAGAAAATGGATAGATTCAAAAAATGGGACACGGAGTACCTCCGCCCCACAAAATTCCGCGGCCATAATAACCTCGTGTTGTGTTCCCGGCAGTGAGTAGGGTAGCCAGGCCAGAGCTCACTGGAGAGTTTTGTGCTGTCAGTGGGAAGTCCAAAGGCTATTCCTGCTTTTGTCTTCTACACTGACGGCACAGAAACTCACTGTGTTTACAGAGTCAGCAGCACGAGTGTGACCCTTCCTGGTGTTGTACACGTCCATAGGCCACGGTAACCACTTTCCATCAGCTAGGCCGTGTGCTTGTCTGCCACCTTAATGGTAAGAAAAAGAAAAAAGTAAATGCTCAAGGCGGGATTTGAACCCGCTATCAGTCCGTGACAGCGATCTAAATGGATTTGAATAATTAGTACACTAATTGCTAAATAAAATAAATTATTAAACAACCCGACTGCTGCTTAAAAGACCGAAACAAGTTTGATGGCAACCGGGAACTGGTTTGCCAATCATAAACCAAAAGAAAATTAATCGTTACCCGACTGCTGTGTAAAAGGCCGAAACAAGTTTGATAGCAGAAGTATCAAACATCTTTGGAACTTATTTTAATAAATTATTTTATTTTAGGCTTTTGAGTCATGATATGACATCCTTCTGATTCCCTGCATTTGGATACTCTACTCGATGAGATATTTTTAAGTCTACGCACATTTCAGCACCTAAAATCCACTCTGTACTGTAACGGACTGAAACATCGTTTCGAGGTTCTTATAAAACAAGAAAACATAAATAAATAAAATAATTCAATGTCGTAAAACGCCATCTAGTAATTAAGTAAGAATTTCTACAAGTAAATTGAATATCACTTGGTTTTTTATAAAACGAAAATAATTCAATGTCGTAAAACGCCATCTAGTTGATTAAGTAAGGAATTTTTATACGTAAATAAAATGATGAATAAATATACACTATGGTATGTGGTCAAAGAAAAAAATTGATTCATAAAGAAATTATTCTGTTAAATTGCAAAGGGCAAGTAAATATGTTTTGTGAACAAATAAATTTAAAATGTAGTTTAATATATACAGTACCTATAGATGGGACTATGATTGAAAGAATTTAAGAAAAATAGTCTATGGATATTTACACAAGAATAATATTATAATAGTTTTGTGTATTGTTTATAATAAAATTAATAAGGAAAAGAATAAACAGATAAAGTTAAAACTTATTAATTATTTACAAGGAACAATAATTATAATATTTAATGCAATAAAGTACTGTTGAAAAGAGATTATAAATACTATTTATTATCTGTGTGCCTCAGAGCTATGGAAAATGCAGGAAATGGCTCCGATTGGTTATTATTGTTTAAAGGTCAAATGATTATTGAATAATTTTCTATATCTATTATTGAGTATTATATGGATGTTTATTAAACATAAAATTAATCTTATATTATTATGAAAATATTGACAGTTAGAATCAATGAGTGTAAGTATGTAAATAGTTTATAAATATTTAAAAAAGGGCCACTGGTTCACGGAAGATTTAAGTTAGTTCATAATTATAACGCAGGCGCCATAGAAAACCTAGCGCTGTTGTCAATTATTCAGAAATTGTGACTTTTGGCGGGAAAATAAAAGTTTCTGATTGGTGGAGGACACTATTGGAGCCTAATTCGACGAAAGTAGGATTTTGAGTGGGAATTGAAGGACACTTTTTCTTTGAGCTGGCTTCGGGGTTGGTCGATTCGCGAAAGGTATTCTGTACAATGTACTTTGGCGGGAATTTTGAGAATTTTACATTTAAAGTCGTGAAGATTTTTTACTTTGATTGTGAATAATTGAGTTTAATTAGTAAATATATAGTGTTTAAATTAGTGAAAAGAGGAATTAGGTAGCTCGCCTTTATTGAAGTTTATAATTCGCGAAATGAACATTTTATCGTATGAGCCAGACAAGACACCTTTATCTCTGGGATTAAGAATTGAATCTCGTGTTCAATTCGGAATATCAGCTGTACTGTGAGTCTGCGGTACAGGGCCATACATGAGATAAAATGTTTATATAGGGATTCTTTGTGGGACTTTGGTAGGGCTAGGGACGGTTGAGGCCTTAGGTATTAGCTAGGTTCCCCCGCTTAGGAAGTCAATCGACGTGATTGCCCTGAGTTGATACCTATCGGTGATAACGAAGCTCTTGACCTCTGTTCAGCTAGGCATGCTGAGGATAGTCTGAAGCGCTCAGCACACGGATTTTGCCTGAAAGGGATCCGTGAGCTTCCAGGATGGTTTGTGACTGGAGAGGAGGCGGTTGTCGCTCTCCAGAGCGGATCAGTCCTGTCTATCTTTATATATGTATATATACACACTTTTATGTCCTTGTCCTGTGAGAGAACACATCCTTGGCTTCGGCCGTGGTCTCTTGCTCGTAGGGGGTACTAGTGATAGTTCAAAGTCAGGCTTACTACCTGCGCCCTAGTCAGATAGATTAGCTTTACACATTTCACGTTTAACGTAGTTGAATGTTTGTTGATACATGGTTAGTTTAGTCAGGTAGGTGAGTAGGTACACACTAATAGCAAACATATGAATATATATATTAGGTAGGTAGTATTGCGTTTGTAAAGGGGTGATCTAAGTTGTTATTATTGTAAATCATGATAAACTGATTGGGAAATTAGATAGACAATTGGTTCAATTACAACAAAGCAGATTTGTAAATGACCGCCATCTTGTGACCGAAGAATGAAAGTTTTCCCGCTAATTTTTGCAAGCCAATTTTCATGTCGATTTACGTTGTTGGAATTTACTGGGATTATAGTGACAGTAATGTGTAATAATTACGCTAAGATTATGGTGAAAATAAAACTACAAGCGAATGCTGCAACACCACGACGAGTGATTTAATAGTGAAGTGAGTGATTGTGAGTGAAATGGGGACAGTGAACTGGTGTATTCATTACAGAATTCAGATATTGTTAAAGGTAAATACACAGTGATTGATCTGTCCTAACCATCTTTGATATAATATTTATTATTTACATATAAATCCTTGCTGGTTCATTATTGAACGACAACACAACGGTATATTGTACATTCACGCTAGTGAAACCTTTCTGACTACAGAATTATGTGCAAGACCACCGAAGTCTGAAGGGTCGGAAGTATCCAAACAGACTAGCTACAGAGGTAGTTATTTTACTATTGTTCTTTGTGTACGAGCAAGATCTTACACATGAGATTACCATGGCTACAAACACACAAATAATGATGTTTGGACATTTTAATCACTGTTGCATAATCAGCTATTATATGTACTGTATCGAATGCACATGGTCACTCGATCGCTATCTTATAGTAACTTTGTCATCCGCTAGGGTGAAGCAAAAGCTATATCTGAGCTGAATTATTGTAGTTTGATCAAGTGTTCGGTGAGAATATATTCTCTCTGAAGTGTCTATATAGACATTATTATTCAGAAGTGAATTGGTTCTAGTATTAACTATAATTATTTAGGTCTGTGCTAATAAATGAGCTTTTCCTAACTAAACTTATCGTTAACAATCAGCGCAGAAGTTACTGCGATAGATACTAATGTAATTGTCCTAAAATGACGCTTAGAACGATGATTCTGTGTTATCATCTTAATACCTTATATTAAAGGAATTACGGCAATAGGACTGAAGTCCTGCGTTAGAGTTACGCTATTCTGAAAATAGAATTGGGGATTTGTATACCGGATGCCTCGGTACAGTAGGCAGGAGACTTTAAAATTGTCTTCTAAATACCTACTTAGGCATAGGAAGGACTATGTTGGTACTAGTGGCGAGTCCTACTGAATGTGGCGAGCACGGGGCCACATTTCTTATACACGGGGGGGGGAAAATACACTATATTACAGAAATAATAAAGATTTATAGAAGTTTCAACGATGAGTTGATCTAACTATAAATTATCACTGACAGTAATTGTTTGTGTATTTTTTTTTGAATAACACGACCTCTGTTGGTATCCTCGAAAACAATTATAATTTGAAGTATTGAATGATTGACAGTTAATTTTGTAGATTCTAATTTTACGTGTAGTACAAGCGTAATGTGGTAGGTGTCTCTGTACTAAGTGTTGAATGAGGACAGTAAAAATTGTCAAATTTCAAACGTCATAAGAACGTAGTTGTCAAAAGATTGTCTGGTCGTATTCCACTAAGTAAATAAGTGAAATTGTATGTTATATTGTGAGTTTAGTATGATAAATAAGGTGACGAACTGTGGATTGACTACGAAGTAAGGTTGGAGTAGCGACAAATCTGTTAAGAGGTATGTTAAAGTAAATACGAGTTACAATCATAAGAGTATGTGAACTTTAGGTTGGGAAACTAGGACTGGGATATACATGAATTCTATTGTAGATAAAGTACGATAAGGAATAGGTCTTTCACAACCCATTTTTTCTATAGAATCACGGATTACTGCGTATCACGATAAGCGGTCTGAAGGTCATTAGACGATAGCGCGGCTGGGAATTGTAGGTTCGAATACGAGAGGTGTACGGGGATAGCTTTATACATCTAGATTCAATGGTCATGACATAGAATTAGTTACAACTTGGTCCCGCGTGACCGGGGTATTACAATTTGGTGCCTCTGACCAGGATTAGTATGGTTATTGCAGTGACGTTACAACTTGGTGACGTGATCCATGGCACTGAGCATTACAATGTGGGGCTCGGTGACCAGGATAACACCACAATTTAGTGCCTGGTAAACAGGATGACACTACAATTTTGTGTCGTTAACCAGGATGTTAACGTTTGTTTGTCCCGGGAAGGTCAATATCACGGTGCTACTTGGTACTGTGCGACCAAGACTAGCTAGGGATGCACGGAAGTAGGTATAATACTAATATCTTGAAACCAGGATCCAGTAGGGTCTGGTATTAAATAAGTAAATGCATTTATATTAAGCGGAGAATATGGAGTGGAATAGAATGGTAGTATTATGGTCACAAGATGGTATTAATAATTTAGTATCATTAATTAGAATATATTAGGTATCGGTGCAATCACTCTGTGAATTATAATATAATTGAGATGTAAACAAAAAATATCATTGACCAGAAAATATTATTATTGGTTATATTAAATAAAAACAAGAATTATATATAGTAGTAGTTAGATTGATGTATTGATTTCTTTACAGTTTAGGTATTTATAAAAAAAAATATAACAAAATGGATTTAAAGAATTATTATGAGTTGGAAATAAGAGGGAGAAATATTGCTATTAAAGCAAAAATATATTGGTATAAGGTTAGGAAAAAAGAGGGTCTTATGGGGTGGTTTGTAAGAAGAAAGTAAGTAAGTATTGAGTGAAATTATTTGGGGTTAATATAAGTTAATGAGTTCCTTAAGGTACGGTATGGTTATGCTATACCGTACAATTTGTTGCCGTGAATATATATAGGTAAGAGGGAAATGGGTTGTATTAATATATTAGAGGGGGTTACATAGTAATAATTAAAATTAAAAAATGGGGGGTCGAGATAGTGTTTTAATAAAAAAAAAACATGATGAATGAAATAAAATATTAATAATTGGGGGGTCGTCCTTGGAATTTATGATAGATAGGGAAGTAAATGGGGGAGACAGGAGTATAGTATAATAGTGAATAAGTGTATACAATATACAAAGTTAATGCAATTGTGAATTAATTTTTAGAACTAAAAGTCGTCATTTATTAATAAATAAAAAGGGAAGAGAAGAGAAAAGAAGGTGTAATTTGATAAGTGTACTTTGAATTTGTGTAATTTGAAAATGTGTAAATTTATTAAAGTGTAATGAAGTGTAATTGATAAACTGTAATTTGATGAAGTATAATTAAATACGGTGTGACTTTATTGTGTTGTGATACTATTTGATATTGGAAACCACAAGGGGGGAATTGTGTGTGGTTTCTAGTGAACTAAATACATTTAGAATATTACCTTGATAATTGTCCAAGAGAAGATGGTTAAGCCAAAAGGTAGAGTGCGTAAGACACCTGCTCGATATAGGGAGTCAAATACTGGGTTTACATGTGCAAATAGCATGGGAGATCTGAGTTCTGAGGAGTCGTTCAACGTTCACCCAGTTTCTAGGCGAGTAAATAAAGGAAATAGTGGGGGTTTGAACTCTAATAAAGTAGTGGAGCCAATGGATTGTTCAGTGATAGAGAAGATAAACCAGGCATTGGGAATATTGACTTCACAGATAGAGGCATTGAGGGCCGAGGTGAAAGAGGTTAAATCGGCGTCTGTCAATCAAAATGAGGAAATGTCATCCGAGGTAGGGAATCCTTCTGCAGTGGAACCAGAGCTTTCGAATTCTTCACACGAACAAACCAGAGTGTGTTTGGATAATGGAGAACGTAAGGAGTTTAATAATCAAGGTTTACCAGGAAATATTAATTATCATATACGGAATATCACATTAGATAAGCCTAAGTATGGAGATGATATGGGTTTGCACCCAGTGACCTTTTTAGAAGATTTAGAAACTTACCTTAAGAAGATTGGACAAGGGGGTAATCAACTAGAATTAATACAAGAATGTCTGTCAGGAGAGGCCAGGGATTGGGCGAGGGTTTATAAGTTGCGTTGGACTAATTTTGAGGATTTCAAGATGGATTTTCTATCCACCTTTTGGAGTGAGAGCAAGCAGAATGAGCTGCGGAGGTCGATCGTAAATGGCGTTTGGGATAAAGATAAATCTTCAACTATGTTGGGGCACTTTTTGAATTTAACCGGGAAGGCGCAAATGCTTACCTATAAGATCTCAGAGAGACAACTAGTGAATGATATAGTCAGACAGTATCCTAAGTACATACAACAAGGATGGTATACTTCTAAATTGAACACAATCATAGAGACGGCGGATTATTTAAGGGAGATGGACGACATCGCACGAGTAGATAGTGGGGTTCAACAGGCAAAGGCGGAGAGGAAGAAGGAGTTGGACCGTAATTTCAAGGAGCATCGTCAAAATTATAAGAAATGGCCAAGACCAGCAATTAGTCAGCAGTCAAAGGTAGCAGCCGTTGCAGCTTCGGGTTCATCGGTGGTAGTAGAAGATACAGCGAGGGAAGGTTTAAACTAGGAGGGATTGGAAATTTGGTTCCCGGTCCAGTCTCAATTAAAGGGGGCGCTGCATTAGAAATTATGCGTAAAATGGGGTGGAAACCAGGTGAAATGCTAGGAGAAGGGGGAAGGGGAATTAGGACACCATTGGCACCGGTATTATTAGATAGGAAGGCAAAAGAAGGATTAGGTTATAGACATTTTGAACCAAAACAGTTATATATTGACGAGCAAATAGTAGGTTTAATTAAGTGGAAGGCTGACTTTAAACAAGTAGGATGTATAAGTCCAAGGGTAGAAGGGGTAGTATTTGAAGAACAGGAAGGTAAAGAGGGAGAAATTAGTTTTACTTCGGAGGTATATGTACACGTTTTCGGGTGTGAGGTAAGGGCATTGATTGACACAGGTTGTGATATTACTAGTGTGTCAGAAGAGTTTTTGAACGAGTTAAAGTTAGGCCGGGAGGTAGAGATACCCTGGCTACCAATTAAACCCTTTCAAATAAGAACAGCTGTAGGGCATAAAAGTTTGGAAATAAAGAAGGTAGTTTTGTTACCGTTACAGTTAGGAGAGTTTGTTGCGGAGACGGGGTTCATAGTAGTTCCGGGGTTGATAAATCCTTTAATATTGGGGTTTGATTGGCTGAAAGGACATGGAGTAACTCTTAATACCAGTGGGGAAAATAGAGGTTTAGTGATAAAACAGGGGGATCAGTTATCCGTAATTCCGTTCGTTAAACGTAACAACGGGTGTAGCTTTAAAGAAGTTCAAGAGTCCTTATTAATAGAGGCTAGATTAGATGAAGTTAATTGGTCAGAGTTAGAAACGGGGGTTGTATTAGAGAGTAATCAAAGGGATAAATTGTTAAAATTGTTACAAAAGTTTGAGAATTTATTTACATCACGGTTGGGTAGAGCTAATTGTTATCAACATAAAATAGTTATGGTATCGAACGTCCCCATTGTTAAGAGGAGTTATCCAGTACCTTATGCTTACAGAGAGCGAATGGAATTAAAGTTAAACGAAATGGAAAATTTAGGTATTATTAGTAGAGCTTCAACTCCATATTGTAGTCCCTTAACCTTTACAATCAAAAAGGATGATTCCATCAGAGTGTTATTAGACGCTAGAGAAATTAACAAGTTTATGGTAGCTGAGACTGAGAAGCCGCCTTTACAATTAGATGTTATGAACTCATTCCATGGGGCTAAATTTATTAGTATAATAGATTTAAACAATGCGTACTTTCAAATACCAATATCTCAGGATAGTAAGAAATATACGGGGTTCACCTTTAATGGGAAGTCTTATGTTTATAACGTATTACCGCAGGGGTTAAAGACATCTGTTGGGAGTTTTAGTAGGGCTATGGACACTATATTGGGACATGAGGTTAGGGAGTATTGTGTAAATTACCTAGATGACCTAGCTATTATTACTACAGAATCATTTAATCAACATTTAGAGCATTTGGACATAGTACTTGGGAAATTACAAAAGGCAGGCCTTACTTGTAATTTCAAGAAGTGTGAGTTTTGTTGTGAGGAAGTGAAGATGTTAGGTTATATTATTTCTACAAAGGGATTACGCACTGACCCAGAGAAAGTTAAAGCTATTCAAGACTTTCCAGCACCTAGAAAAATTAAACAATTAAGAGCATTTTTAGGGTTATGTAATTTTTATAGGAAATTTATTCCAAATTATCATAGACAGGCTCAGCCATTATATAATTTATTAAAAAAGGGTAAGGTTTGGAATTGGGGAGATTTGGAACAAATAGCTTTTCAACAACTTAAATCATTGTTTTTAGGAACTATAATGTTGCATCATCCAGACTTTACTAGGCCATATTACTTACAAACTGATTGTTCACAAATAGGACTGGCCGGGGTTCTATACCAGATAGATAGTAATGATGAGCAGAAGATATTGGGGTTCTATAGTAGAGCTTTGAGGGGTGCACAATTAAATTGGACTACAACAGAACAAGAGTTTTATTCAGTGATTTGTTGTTTAGAGAAATTTGAATCATATTTACGGGGTGCAAGGGTAATTATTCAGACTGACCATAAGGCTTTATTATTCGTGAAGACTTGGAAATTATATAATGCAAAAATAACTCGCTGGATAAATTATTTGGAAAATTTCCAATATGAAATACAACATATTAAAGGTAGGGATAATATAGTAGCCGATATATTATCACGTTATCCGCCAGAGGGGAAGGTTTTACAAGAGGAAAAGATTAAAATGCCTAGTATTCTTTACATGGAGTCAAAACAAAATAAAGAATTGTTAAAAAGACTTGAACAAATAAAATTATATCAAAGGGAAGATGAAGAGATTAGCAAATTACTTAACATATTACAAAATCCTAGTGAGGTAGGTAGACAATCGACTAGGCTGATTAATAAGTGTAGATTAAAAGATGGGGTTTTGGTTATAGAGAGGGATGGTGGAAAGAGAAATTCGATATACTTGCCAGATAAGCTTAGAGATGAGGTAATTAAACAGGTACATTTGGAGATGGGACATCAAGGTAGTTATAAGATGTTAAAATATATAAAGGAGAGGTTTTATTGGAAAGGTTTGACTAAAGATGTAAAGCGCAAAGTAAGGGGGTGTAATGTATGTCAGTTAACTAAACATAATAATAATAATAAAGTGGGTCCATGTTGCCCCATTGTGTCTAAAGATATAGGAGATTTAGTGATGGTAGATCTATATGGACCTTTACCTGTGGGGAAGTTTGGAATGAGATACATATTAGTTTTACAGGATCCCTTTAGTAAATTTGTGAAGTTTTATGATTTGAGGAAGGCAACAGCCAGAGCGGTAATTAGCAAGGTGAAAAAATATTTTGAAATAATAAAACCTAAGGCAATTATGTCAGATAATGGAACGCAATTCACTGGTCGAGTTTGGAAGGAAGGGATGGAATTGTTAGGTATTAAAGTAATTTATACCACAGTTAGAAATCCCAGGCCTAATACTGTAGAGAGAGTAAATAGAGAATTGGGAAGACTGTTTAGGACTTATAATAGTAGTAATCACAGGGGATGGGTTAATACATTGCCAAAATTAGAAAACTTGTATAATAATACATACCATGAAAGTACTGGCTATACTCCATGTGAAATTCTATATGGGATTAGCACTGAACTATCATTTGACCAAGCTATAGGGAAGGATAGTGATAGGTTAGATATAGTGGAAATTAGGAATTCAGTGAGGGAGAACCTGAAATCAGCTGCAGAAAAAAGGAAGCTGGGATTCAATAAAAGAAATAGATTGATAGAGTATCAAGTGGGAGATTTTGTCAAAATAAAGAAATTAAATAAATCTAATGCTGAGTTAAAAATTACTAAGAAATTTGAAAATTTATATGAAGGGCCTTATGTCATAGCGGGGAGTCCCTGTAAGAATGTTTATATTTTGGTAAATCCATTAACAGACGAAGTGAAAGGAAAGTTTAATACTATACATTTATCGAGGTATTATAAAGAACCATGATAGGAATTGCTACACAATGGGTTGATTCTTAGGAGTCATAAAGGATGATAGTGGGAGATGTTATTAAGGCTAGGTTAAGACTGGATTGGGGAACAATGGGAATGGCTAACTGTATCTGTCGAAATTAAATTGAACCGTATTTGTGTTATAACTTCTGAGTTAGGAATTGGTGATTCAAAGTCACACCAAAGTAAATTGGTGATTGGTTGAAAGGTTAACTATATGAAGTTATTGGAAGTTTTTTTTTTTTTCTTTCTCTTTTCCTTCTCCAGAAAGGGAGCAATTTGTTACGATAATTTTACGTTTGTAAGTAACTAATGTGTTGTTAACAGAAAGTTATATTATTTATTTTGATTAAAGGTTGAAAATTTTCTTTAAAATTAAAGAAAGTAATAAATTGAAAATTGTAAGATTTAATTAACACTTAAAAAGGGGAGGAAATGTTTTACAATTGTTAAACATGATTGATAATTATTGAGTAGAGTAAAATTAATATTGTAAAGTAAAAATTCAAAATAAAATGAATAAAAATGAATTAAACAAAGAATTGTAAAATTTTGAATTAATGTTAAAATTGTTGGAGTTGTAATTTTTGTTGTACTAATAAATGATAATAAAAGGAGGAAAGGGGTGAAGCCCATCTGAGGACATGAAGGAGAATGTGGCAGTTTAAGAATTTCTTAAGTTCTGTATACATGTAGTCAAATATTAAAAGGGTCAGATATGTTTATATATATCTTGTTCATTTCGTCAGATGGTGGGGCGTAGAGGTGGCTCCACCCAAATAAAATAATAATAACTAAGTAAAGTTGAATATAAAAAAAAAAAAGGAAATGAAGGAAACATATATAATAATAAAATAAATAAATAATATGTTTACGTATAATGTCAATATTAAAGGAGACAAAAAAAGGGGGGGGTGGAAGGAAGACAAATAATGAGAACTCTTTTACTTTATTAGTACTGGTCGGTTGGTAGTGAGCACAACCGCGGAAGTTGGTTCTGAAAGTGTGTATGATGAATTTCTTCATTATATGAGATGTATATGTTAGCGAATTGCATGAGTTGATGGAATGGGATTGTTAAAATCAGAATGGAGGGCCATCCCGATTAATACTATAATTAAAGTGTTAAAATTATTATACCAGTTTGGTTCAATTATCTGTGTACACTACAATAGATTTTGTGAAGGTTATGCAAGGTGTTAGGTTAAGGAAGGACTAGAAGTCTAAGCATGCCGTTAATGGGCCTTCACAGGGTCTCAACTATACACGTTAGGAACAATTAAGAAAGCACACTCTACATGCTTGTTTGAGAAATGGGATGTGTGTCCTTGGGTCTCCTTCGGGTGGAGTGGAGGCTATTGGCCCCTTTATTTTTGTTTGTCCACAAGGTTTGGCTAATTTTGGGGAATGGGGTAGGCGGATCATGGGCGACGTAGATGGATCATGCTACAAAGTCCCCTATGATCTTCTACTCTATGCGACAGCGCTGAGATGATTCACAACCATTTTTTCCCGCTGAATTGGTCAGGCTGGCAGGAAATAACGTGGTCCCGTAGTTTTCGCCTTAAAACTTGAATGTGGGAGCAAGCGATATCGTGTCCCAATTTTGAAACACACACACACACATATAGAAATTGGACCTAAATTGGATTTAACCAATCTAACAATATGTATACTACCAAAATAAATTTTAATTTCATGCAGGTCTTTTAGACTAGAGTTATAGCTAGGTTAGTGAATCTTTACTTCGGACACAAAGGGGGAATGGTTGTGCCTGCGTAAATGATTCAGGGGGTCGGATGTAACGGACTGAAACATCGTTTCGAGGTTCTTATAAAACAAGAAAACATAAATAAATAAAATAATTCAATGTCGTAAAACGCCATCTAGTAATTAAGTAAGAATTTCTACAAGTAAATTGAATATCACTTGGTTTTTTATAAAACGAAAATAATTCAATGTCGTAAAACGCCATCTAGTTGATTAAGTAAGGAATTTTTATACGTAAATAAAATGATGAATAAATATACACTATGGTATGTGGTCAAAGAAAAAAATTGATTCATAAAGAAATTATTCTGTTAAATTGCAAAGGGCAAGTAAATATGTTTTGTGAACAAATAAATTTAAAATGTAGTTTAATATATACAGTACCTATAGATGGGACTATGATTGAAAGAATTTAAGAAAAATAGTCTATGGATATTTACACAAGAATAATATTATAATAGTTTTGTGTATTGTTTATAATAAAATTAATAAGGAAAAGAATAAACAGATAAAGTTAAAACTTATTAATTATTTACAAGGAACAATAATTATAATATTTAATGCAATAAAGTACTGTTGAAAAGAGATTATAAATACTATTTATTATCTGTGTGCCTCAGAGCTATGGAAAATGCAGGAAATGGCTCCGATTGGTTATTATTGTTTAAAGGTCAAATGATTATTGAATAATTTTCTATATCTATTATTGAGTATTATATGGATGTTTATTAAACATAAAATTAATCTTATATTATTATGAAAATATTGACAGTTAGAATCAATGAGTGTAAGTATGTAAATAGTTTATAAATATTTAAAAAAGGGCCACTGGTTCACGGAAGATTTAAGTTAGTTCATAATTATAACGCAGGCGCCATAGAAAACCTAGCGCTGTTGTCAATTATTCAGAAATTGTGACTTTTGGCGGGAAAATAAAAGTTTCTGATTGGTGGAGGACACTATTGGAGCCTAATTCGACGAAAGTAGGATTTTGAGTGGGAATTGAAGGACACTTTTTCTTTGAGCTGGCTTCGGGGTTGGTCGATTCGCGAAAGGTATTCTGTACAATGTACTTTGGCGGGAATTTTGAGAATTTTACATTTAAAGTCGTGAAGATTTTTTACTTTGATTGTGAATAATTGAGTTTAATTAGTAAATATATAGTGTTTAAATTAGTGAAAAGAGGAATTAGGTAGCTCGCCTTTATTGAAGTTTATAATTCGCGAAATGAACATTTTATCGTATGAGCCAGACAAGACACCTTTATCTCTGGGATTAAGAATTGAATCTCGTGTTCAATTCGGAATATCAGCTGTACTGTGAGTCTGCGGTACAGGGCCATACATGAGATAAAATGTTTATATAGGGATTCTTTGTGGGACTTTGGTAGGGCTAGGGACGGTTGAGGCCTTAGGTATTAGCTAGGTTCCCCCGCTTAGGAAGTCAATCGACGTGATTGCCCTGAGTTGATACCTATCGGTGATAACGAAGCTCTTGACCTCTGTTCAGCTAGGCATGCTGAGGATAGTCTGAAGCGCTCAGCACACGGATTTTGCCTGAAAGGGATCCGTGAGCTTCCAGGATGGTTTGTGACTGGAGAGGAGGCGGTTGTCGCTCTCCAGAGCGGATCAGTCCTGTCTATCTTTATATATGTATATATACACACTTTTATGTCCTTGTCCTGTGAGAGAACACATCCTTGGCTTCGGCCGTGGTCTCTTGCTCGTAGGGGGTACTAGTGATAGTTCAAAGTCAGGCTTACTACCTGCGCCCTAGTCAGATAGATTAGCTTTACACATTTCACGTTTAACGTAGTTGAATGTTTGTTGATACATGGTTAGTTTAGTCAGGTAGGTGAGTAGGTACACACTAATAGCAAACATATGAATATATATATTAGGTAGGTAGTATTGCGTTTGTAAAGGGGTGATCTAAGTTGTTATTATTGTAAATCATGATAAACTGATTGGGAAATTAGATAGACAATTGGTTCAATTACAACAAAGCAGATTTGTAAATGACCGCCATCTTGTGACCGAAGAATGAAAGTTTTCCCGCTAATTTTTGCAAGCCAATTTTCATGTCGATTTACGTTGTTGGAATTTACTGGGATTATAGTGACAGTAATGTGTAATAATTACGCTAAGATTATGGTGAAAATAAAACTACAAGCGAATGCTGCAACACCACGACGAGTGATTTAATAGTGAAGTGAGTGATTGTGAGTGAAATGGGGACAGTGAACTGGTGTATTCATTACAGAATTCAGATATTGTTAAAGGTAAATACACAGTGATTGATCTGTCCTAACCATCTTTGATATAATATTTATTATTTACATATAAATCCTTGCTGGTTCATTATTGAACGACAACACAACGGTATATTGTACATTCACGCTAGTGAAACCTTTCTGACTACAGAATTATGTGCAAGACCACCGAAGTCTGAAGGGTCGGAAGTATCCAAACAGACTAGCTACAGAGGTAGTTATTTTACTATTGTTCTTTGTGTACGAGCAAGATCTTACACATGAGATTACCATGGCTACAAACACACAAATAATGATGTTTGGACATTTTAATCACTGTTGCATAATCAGCTATTATATGTACTGTATCGAATGCACATGGTCACTCGATCGCTATCTTATAGTAACTTTGTCATCCGCTAGGGTGAAGCAAAAGCTATATCTGAGCTGAATTATTGTAGTTTGATCAAGTGTTCGGTGAGAATATATTCTCTCTGAAGTGTCTATATAGACATTATTATTCAGAAGTGAATTGGTTCTAGTATTAACTATAATTATTTAGGTCTGTGCTAATAAATGAGCTTTTCCTAACTAAACTTATCGTTAACAATCAGCGCAGAAGTTACTGCGATAGATACTAATGTAATTGTCCTAAAATGACGCTTAGAACGATGATTCTGTGTTATCATCTTAATACCTTATATTAAAGGAATTACGGCAATAGGACTGAAGTCCTGCGTTAGAGTTACGCTATTCTGAAAATAGAATTGGGGATTTGTATACCGGATGCCTCGGTACAGTAGGCAGGAGACTTTAAAATTGTCTTCTAAATACCTACTTAGGCATAGGAAGGACTATGTTGGTACTAGTGGCGAGTCCTACTGAATGTGGCGAGCACGGGGCCACATTTCTTATACACGGGGGGGGGAAAATACACTATATTACAGAAATAATAAAGATTTATAGAAGTTTCAACGATGAGTTGATCTAACTATAAATTATCACTGACAGTAATTGTTTGTGTATTTTTTTTTGAATAACACGACCTCTGTTGGTATCCTCGAAAACAATTATAATTTGAAGTATTGAATGATTGACAGTTAATTTTGTAGATTCTAATTTTACGTGTAGTACAAGCGTAATGTGGTAGGTGTCTCTGTACTAAGTGTTGAATGAGGACAGTAAAAATTGTCAAATTTCAAACGTCATAAGAACGTAGTTGTCAAAAGATTGTCTGGTCGTATTCCACTAAGTAAATAAGTGAAATTGTATGTTATATTGTGAGTTTAGTATGATAAATAAGGTGACGAACTGTGGATTGACTACGAAGTAAGGTTGGAGTAGCGACAAATCTGTTAAGAGGTATGTTAAAGTAAATACGAGTTACAATCATAAGAGTATGTGAACTTTAGGTTGGGAAACTAGGACTGGGATATACATGAATTCTATTGTAGATAAAGTACGATAAGGAATAGGTCTTTCACAACCCATTTTTTCTATAGAATCACGGATTACTGCGTATCACGATAAGCGGTCTGAAGGTCATTAGACGATAGCGCGGCTGGGAATTGTAGGTTCGAATACGAGAGGTGTACGGGGATAGCTTTATACATCTAGATTCAATGGTCATGACATAGAATTAGTTACAACTTGGTCCCGCGTGACCAGGATAGTTACAGTACTTTGTGTTGACATTTTATGTAGGTGACCCGCGGGTCTCATCAAAATCCATCTAGCCTTTAAGCCTGTAGAGGAGAACAAAAAACTACTGAGATACATACAAACATTACCCTCGCTGGCGCCGAGGAGGGCCAGACCGAGAGGGATGGCCCTGGGGACGCAGTCGGGTAAAAATTTCATAAAATTCAACAGTTCATACCTATTGAAATGACCCCAAAAAACTTTCGGGAGCACCAGGATTTTAAAAGATAAATACCGATGTTTTTTGCGCGTAAATATAATTGCTCACATTAAAGGTAAGTGTTTCATGACACCTGACACATAATTATAGTTTTTCATGCTACGATAGCTTACGCTGTACGTGTACGCTATCTACAAGCATTACATGACTGCAGTTCCCTTCGTTCTGCATTATGCAAGTTATCTAATATAACTACCTAATCGGTGATTGATATGTTGCATTGCCCTCCCTCCGCGGCAAGCAGTCTGACTGCGTAAGTGTTTTGAGCACGTGGATAAATCCTCCATGGCTAACAAAAATAACAGTTTGCGTTACATTGACAGGCAAACAAAACCGCTAAACATATTCAAACAGTTATAAAGTGTAAGAATCTTGTTCCTAGACAAAATGGATTTGCAATTTATTCTTCTTTTTCTTCATCCTAGCGTAAATTCCAGTCGCATCCGAAGCTTTTCAACTTGAATTTGGGGTCCGCAATTTATTAAGGTTTTATAATTTGTACACCATATTTATATAAATATTTTACAGCTAATTTTAATAATAGGACAACATTTGTTAAGTTTCGAAATGGTTTATAAGTATCTAAATATATGCTTATAAACTCTGTAATTTATCCCGTATTAATTTTGTTTATAACGTTTCAATTGAGACATATTAAGTTTATTGATTGGGAACATAAAGTATCTACGTGTTGTAATCGATGTACCTACAATCAACATGACATAATTAAAAAATATGTACCCATCTTTACATATAAAGTTGTATGTTAAGGCGGGATACTATTGATTTTGTCGAGCTCCTAGAGTGGCTCGTTAATAAATGCTCACACTAGCAAAGTCAGTCAGACCTCCCATCCTTAGATGAACAACACATTGACATCTCCGTGCTTTTGAGAGCATTATTCGCTGATTAAACGTCAAACGTGAATAGTTACGTTTGTGACAAAACATTTCCAAACTAAATAATGCCCCCGATAATCGACCTCAGAAGCACTTAACTTTAAAATTGTCCTCTGCACCTTATCTTAAAATACCTGACCATGTTGTTCAGGATTATATCGCAGCAGGGCGCACTCCCAGGCTGTTATTACTGTCTCGTAAAGCACCCGCAATCCTTGAGCTGTCGTAGCTACAAGTAAAGACGTTTGTATTGATTTATTTTCACTAACTGTTGTGCAACTCTGCTCGAGTGGAATATTGATTAAACGAATAAAAAGTAGCAAATAAAAGTAGTAGAATATAAGTAGTAGATTAAGAGTAGTAGGATAAAAGACGTTGGATAAAATTTGTGTGATAAAAGTAGCTTATATCTTCGCAATTCCAGACTATAATCTACCTCTACGCCTTTCAGTAAGATCCGTTAAGCTGATATTTTTGTTGAATAATGAAATCACTTGTACTTTTCCACACTTTATTTTATTTTTATTTTTAACCTAACCGGTTTCACCTCACGGCATTATCAAAGGTTTACTAAATACATGGTTTTAAACAATTATATTTCTACTAAGTAGTAAAAATAAAATAAAGTGTGGAAAAGTACAAGTGATTTCATTATTCAATATGTGTAGTAGATTCCACCAAGTGCCATCAATCACCAGTATAAACAGTCTGATATTTTTGTCTTGATTGAATAATAAGCAAACATCTACCTATTCATTCAAACTATAGCATTTGTACTTTTTAATGATCGTTAGTAAAGTAAAAGTAGATTAACAGATTTAATAAATGTCCTGACTGATTAATCAATGCAGAGCTTAAACCCCAGCGACTTGGATCTGCCGGAGCCCAGCGGAGGAAGTATGGCCCGACATTTATCACCCACGACGGATGGTAGTTGCAGCACAATGTGGTCCCACCTGCTAAGGTAACCCTCATGCATCGAGGCTGCTGAGGGTGCAGACGTTCCTCACAGTATCTTAATAGGTAGTTTTCTACGCATACTCCAAAGCTTAAATGCATCTCATGCAGTTTAGCGTGTACAGGCCGTAAAAAGGCTCATTGTAGATACAATTTGTTTCGAATAATTTATCTACGTACTTAATCTACCTAAATATGGAACTACCGACTAAAATCCTTGCATGAAACGTCATACGCTGTCTCTGATAAGAATAATATCGGATAGTAATCTGAATCAGCTCACAAGATAGCATTGTTTTATCCTTACCGAAAACCGGCTGTACCTAACGAGCTTGTTACAGTAGGTACGTTACAGCCCACGTAAGTACAGGACCTACCACGTATAATCACGTAATACTTCATTTGTAGCACTTGCTGTTACTGTTGTGCATGACTCTTGACTATTGTTACTACCCATGACTATTGTTTACCTCAGTGCACTCACCCCATAAGAACTAAAATTAACAATTTACTTAATCGACTAATACGTAAACTAAAATATCATAAAATAAATAATAATCAAAATTGTATAAAAAATTTTTACTTCAAATACGTAATTTAATATTTTGTTAGACAAACACCCACACCTCTGTGTCACATGCATAACATAAGGTCAGTAGGTTTTGACAATTTGCATTTACACAAATCTATGGGAACTCTGAAATAATAGTTGTAATTTAGCTACACAATTTATTTTAGATGGTAATTATATTAGTTGGAGGTCAAGGTTCCTTAAAAAAGGCTAATGTGTGAAGAAACAGATGGTTTACTACCTTGTTGATACATATCGCAACCATATAAGCACTAATGTGGCCTAGTATTCAATTGTGTTACAAGTCAAACAATGAAATTCAAACCTAACTGTCCGTCAGATAACCTCAAATGTCACCGCAACGTTCCATATTCCTAAAACTGATTTGTTTTACGTAAATACTAAGAACTTATACTTATATTTAATTCACAAATAATATCATAGCTTAGCAGTGGATTGGTTTTCTTACATATAAGTACCTACTTAGTTTAAAGTTGTATGTTTATCGGTGTTACGGGGGTGTATAAGGCCCTGGGTCAGCCGGGGCGTGAGGGATATGTCAAAGGCAATCTAACCTTCGGCAATTCGTGACCCAAGACGGAGTGCAGTTCGAGTTCGACATAACCTCCCACGCCGATTCCCAAACCAATCACGGGCGCATGGACTCGCGGTATTGAGTGATCACTCCTTATAATTTTTGGTTGGTCGGGATAATGCATACCTATGTGCGAACTTTCTCATTTTGTCGGGACGTATACAGTTTCAACCAGTCAGACAGACGGTTTGAGTCATTTTGCCCGCAACATAACCGCTTCGTCGTGCCCTCGGCGAGGAATAAAAATATATTTCTATGCAACGACTTGATTAAATTGCATCATCCATATTTAAAATAGGTAAGGTAACAACCTCAAACATTTTCTCCTTCTAAGGTTGTCACAGACATGAAGGACACGTTGCTAAGGGGTAGCCAATTAGATTATTTTTATTTTTATTAAAATATGAAGGTTATGCATAATAAACTATAGGTCTTGGGATGTGTGACCAATTGTCCATTCTCAACACAATGAAATCCGTGTCGTAGACTCGTAGAGCACGCTAAGATCTTGCATAATTCTGTTTGACAACGAGTGTTGATCACAGTTGTAACGTGAGTACTGAGTAATCCGAGAATAAGATCTAGCGTAAAACTACAACATCAAGTACTTACTTCATTCCTCCATGTATCGGCTAGGGTGTCGGCTAATACGAACCCGCGTGTTGTCGTTAGAGCGTTTTCACCCTACCGACATCCGATAGCCGAAACCTTGTGCTGTTTTCACATTTATCCGATAAAATCGGCCCGATACGGCCATTTGCTCGAAAGCACAGCTAGTCTGTTAGGAATGCTAGGAATGCAGTGTGCAAGCAATTTTCGACCTTATTGACATGACATGGTATCGAGTTTATTTTTCTTATATTCGTGATCAGCGTCATCAATTAAAGCGAAAAGACATGTAACTCAGAAAATGTCCTTAAGGTCGAAAATTGCTTGCAGTCGCTGTTTTAGTCTCTTTGTGTTCCGATATCGGGCCAAAACAGTGGTGTTGGCTCCGATAATCTATATCGAGCCGCACAATGTGAAAGAGTGATACATATCTCATACATTTGACTTCCTCCGATATCGGATGTCGGATATCGGATATCGGTTGAGTTGTTAAAACGCTTTAACTGTTCGTTAGTCAGAATTTAAAATGTCACTAAATTGACCAGTTTTTAATAATGGAGAAAAACAGACACAATGCCTGCGGCGATATTGGCCAACTATATTAATCATACTCCTTCATTAAATGTAAATACTTATTAACATATAGCCGCATACATACATACATCCCCAATTATTTGATTAAGACTGACCACGCTTCAATGACAATTCTGTCTTATATAATGACAGTTTAAAACATATCATTGGTCCCTGCTATGTAAATGAAGCTTGGAATCCTTAAACCGTCTGTGTGGTTCTGGAGTATCGGCTGATCAGCCCCTTTAGACAAGTGGCAATTCGTTGGCCGGCGTTTGGTAGAATAGAATGAAAAATGTATGGGATTTGACGTTTGTGACATGCGTTACCGACTGTCAAATATGTCAAATCCCGTACATTTGTCATTCTATTCTACCAAACGTCGGGCAACGAATGCCTAGAAGAGCAGCCCCTTTAGACAAGTGGCAATTCAAAATTGATGGAATAGAATGACGAATGTATGGGATTTGACGTATTTGACATGCGTTAACGACTGTCATATACTATACGTCAAATCCCATATATTCGTCATTCAGTCAGTCAGTATTATTGGATTTTTTCACAGGCGTTTTTCAGTATCATGCTATCCGATTGTCAAATATAATCAAATAATGGGTAGGAGCGACTCTACCGGAATAACAATAAACCTGAGGGTGCATTGGCTTGGGCATAGAAAGATACCTAAATAAGACCTAACCGGAATAACAAAAAAATAAGGAATAACCTAACTGGACTCTGAAAATATGACATTGACACTCTTTCTGCTATGAAATTACTGCATATTCTTTCCGGTAAAGATTAGGCTGAAAGAACGCGTACGTGTTTCGCTAGTGCACGGGCGTCCGTTTTACGTCCATCCGTTTTATGATGAGACATGCCCAGAACTTCGTTCTGTAACATCGTATTCTATACATATCGAACATAAGTACATATTATTATTCAAAATATCGTCAATATCGAGTATTTTCTCGTAGCTGTTCGTTGGTAGTACAAAATTGTAAAGTTGGCGTTAAAGTTTAGTTCTACTTATTAGGAGGTGAGTCAATACTGTGGTTATACGTAGTCCTTTGCAAACTCCGTGCTCCTTTGCTGGCAGGCTCCGTTCTATTACTGAAAATTACCTAACAAAGCACCAACATCACTCAAGTCGAAGTAAATCTGTAAATTCTATAAACACAGTCTGGCCATAAATATTGTTACAATTAAAAATAAGAAAGATATTACATTTGAATTTGGAATCTGTTGTTTTTATACCATAGATGTAGTATTTTTATACCATTGTTCATTGGGTTTTCTAATTTTGGCGTCAATACATTGTATAATATTTTGCGATATTAAAATGGAGTGGGTGATGAGAAACTAATCGCTGTGATTGCATTACACAAAGTTGGTATGAAGCCAAATGCAATTTTTGAAACTCTCTAGACGCTTGTTAGTAGTCAAATGTTTGTGTACCGAGTTATTAATAGGTACAATGAGACCTCCTCTGTTTGTGCCAGAAAATGATCTGGCCGTCCACGTAGTGTTCGTACGAAAAGGTGGTCAAAGCAGTAACGGAAAGAATTCGAAGAAATCCTGTCCGAAAGCAAAAGATTTTATCTCGGGAGATTTAGATAGCACCCATAGCAGAACCATGTCGCGTATTTTAAAAGATGACTTAGGACTTGCAGCATATAAGAGACGCACTGGTCATTTTTTAACTGATAATTTAAAAAAGAATAGGGTGGTAAAATAGAAGCAACTACTGAAGCGGTACGCAAAGGGAGGTCACAGAAAAAAATTGTTTACGGATGAGAAAATCTTTACAATCGAGCAAAATTTTAACAAATAAAATGACCGTATTTCTGCTCATAGCGCTAAGGAAGCTTCTCAATTAGTCGACAGAGTGCAACGTGAGCATTATCCGACTTCAGTGATGGTTTGGTGGGGTGTTAGCTATGAAGTAGTGACTGAGCCATAGTTTTGTGAAAAAGGTATCAAAATATCGGCACAAGTGTATCAAGATACCACTCTTGAAAAGGTAGTTAGGCCCCTTAACAACACCATGTTCAATAGCCAAGAATGGTCCTTCCAACAAGACTCGGCGCCGGGTCATAATGCTCGGTCCACGCAGTCTTGGTTGGAAGTGAACGTTTCATCAAAGCTGAAGACTGGCCGTCAACTAGTCCCGATCTTAATCCGCTGGAATACGATTTCTGGTCAGTTTTAGAGAGTACGGCTTGCTCTAAACGCCGTGATAATTTGGAGTCCCTAAAACAAACCATACAATTGGCAGTGAAGAATTTTCAAGCCATGAAAAGAGTGCGTGCATCTATTGATAACTGGCCTCAATGTTTAAAGGATTGTATTGCACCAATGGAGACCACTTCGAGTAAGTATAAATATTATTTGCAAAAAAAAAAAATTCTTCGTGACAATATTTATGGCTAGACTAAGTATATTTAGAAGATTAAAGAGCCTCCGAGTCTGGCTATTTGAAGAATACTTTTTCCTTCATTATTGCGTTTCCAAAATACGTCAAAAACCCTTTGGTGAAGAAATACCCTTAGGATGTACGCGGCCATGTTATTATAAAGGTGTATTAACGCCCTTATTTCGCCAACTATTATTTTCGATCCCACGTAATAGGGGACGACGAGCCTATTGCTGTTTTTCATCATAGGGGAAGAAAATAGATTTTTTTTTTTGCCAAAATATTTAAACTACCATTTGATATTGATGTCATAAGCCGTGTAATGTCCGTTTGTGACTTAATGCTATATGTTGTGCTACAAACTTAATTATTTTGATACAAACATGCTGTATTGTTTTGTCGGTAGGTCGGTAGGCGAATTTAGGTAACTAATATTCTTTTAATAAAAATTAACAAAACTGTAAGGGTTAAAAGGTCAGCGTTAAAATTTGTGGTCGTTTTAACCCTCGGCGACCGGGGCCCGCTTACTCCTTTTACTCCTTTTGACTTGGCTTATAATGGTTCAGTGAACACGACTACCGTCTGTACCTCCGAGATGAGAACCTGCGCCTGGGCTTCGTCCGTCGATCAGTAGGATGCATGTGAGGTTCACTTGCATCCTGAAATTCTTTGTGGTTCTTAGGTATTTTTGAATCTTAATTATTAGGTGTTTACTTTTTACCCGACTGCGCCAGGGAGGGTAATGTTTTTCGCGCGTATGTATGAATGTAACTATGTAGTTCTTTGTTCTCCTCTACAGGCCTGACGGCTGGACGGATTTCGATGAGTGAGATCTCAAATAAAAGGTATTCATCTCCCGAATGCCATATGGTACATAAAATGTCAATAAAGAGTATATAGTGGATTTTAGGTGCCGAAATGTGTGTGGGCAAGAAAAATAATTTACTCAAGCTTATCGCGTAGGGTATCAAAATGAAGGGTCAGAAAATCAAAAGGCAATTTGAAAAAATATGTCATATTATAACTTAAAAGAGTAAAATAAATAAATTATTATATAATTAAAACCCCGACTGCTTTTCAATTTATCAATATTTTTTAAGGTTGTCCTTGTAAAAGAAAAAACACTGCATCTAAATTGGTAAGACATACTTAGAGCAGAACTTAAACAAGGACACCACTGAAATCGTAAAATTAATCCCATGAAAATAACAATACTTGTCAAAAATACCAAGTCTCGCCTCAGTTGATCTACCGTAAAAAAATTATGAGATCCATGATACCAAGTCGGTTATGTCGTCCGATCGGTCGGACAAAGCGGTCAAACCACGTGTTCATGGCCATTTATTCAGTCGCTACTTAAGGGACCTTCTGTCTTAAGTGATTAAGTAATTATCTAAACTAAGAACATCTTATAGTTACCATATCAATATGAAAAATCTTTAACGTTTTAAAAAAATATATTGACTCTACCTGGCGGGGGCACTCCCGCGCCCCCAGATAGCTCTATCATGGATAGTACTAAACATAAAAGACCATTCATAAAACTTAGTGTATTTAATTATATATAAAGGTGATTTTCCACCAGAGGGGCGAGACGAGACGAGGCGAGAAGAGAATTGAAATCTCACTGTCCCTTTTCCACTAAAAATTGCCATCGCGAGAGGATTGAAAATTTGTTATACAAATTTCAAATTCTCTCCTCGCCTCGCCTCGCCTAGCCACTCTGGTGGAAAATCACCTTGAAGGTGATTTATACTCTATATCGGAACTAATACGGTTCATTTTTGCACAAACTAATATTTCAATTCACGCCTCGCATATTCTCGTCAATCCATACTCTTTCCACCAAAGATACGCTGGGAGAGGATTGAAAATTTGCCATACAAATTTCAATTCTCTCCTCGCCTCGTCTCGTCTCGCCCCTCTGGTGGAAAATCACCTTTACACTATAGGTACACTACGACATCGATGTATGATGAATACCAATACTGATACAAAAATTCGAATTAAAATTCCTGACCTTCAGACTTTAGTTTAATTACTACCAAGTTCTTCATTAGTCGATAAATTGACTGCATGAATGGCGTAGTAGTTTAAGTGTGAAGCTTGTTAACCATTATTGCATTTCGTATTGTAGGTTTGATCCCCACAGACAACTAAGAACTTTTAATTCACCAATAGGCAATGAAACGCTATCAAGGCGAATTAAATCGCGTTACCAAAATTTGCAGATCCAGATCAAATGTAGGAGGAGAATCGCCTTTGCTTTGCGGTATCCATCTGGGCATGTCGCCTTCGCCGAACCCCAGTAGGAAGGGTGGACTCCAGCCCCTCTACAGAAGTGGCAACTCGTTGGCAGGCGTTTAATAGAATAGAATGACGAATGTATCGGATTTGACGTTTATGACAGTCGTTAACACATGTCATAAACGTCAAATATGGAATAGAATGACAAATCTATGGGCTTTGACGTATATGACAGTCGTAAATGTATGTCAAATACGTCAAATCGCATACATTCTTCATTCTATTTCATCAAACGGCAGCCAACGAAATGCCACTTTTCTAGAGAGGCAGAAGAAGAAGAGTAGAAGATTAAGTTAACTTTAAGTTAAGTAACGTTAAGGTAACTTATAGTTAATAACAATTTGTTAAGATACTTTAAGTTAAGTAACATTATGCTGTATTACTACGATTGCTCAGAGGACCGAAGATATTTTATATTATTCATACACTAAAGAAGCCGCGTTGCATCAAAAGGGCTGTGTGCTTGTTAACTGCCTTATAAATAATAAGTTTCGTCTGTTTTGAATACAAAATCTATCGAATCCAGTCGATCAAATTCGTAGTAACACTGTAACAACCATGTACTCTCAAAACAATTATCTCTAAGACTGCATAGTCGCTTGTACTGACAACCTGTGGCGTAGCTGTGCAGTAGAGTGCTACGCCGTTCGTTGCAGGTTCAATAGCCGCTCAGTGTAAAATATTTGTACCCATGAATATGTCTATTTGCATTGGTCTGTGTGCCCATGTATAATATAAAAGTATGTATGTATTTATAAAATCCTGAGCATGTGTATGAGCATTCGACCACCCATAATGCAAGCTAGTTGAGCTATGTTGGTCTACATAGCGCTATGCAATATGTTATAAAATAGAGTACCTAATATAGACCGAGGTTTTACGAACCCTTAATAGCCAATCAATTACTCGGAAAACCCAAATATCACAAATACAGCAAAACGTAATTCATTAAAAAGTTTAGTAAACGTTACTCCATCAGCGTACAGAGCTCACCTCTGTACGCCGAAGGAATAAGCAGAGGTGCAAAAATAAAATCCAATTGATCCTTCTTTCATGATTTCATAATAAATTCTGATACCATGGCGTGCTTTAATCGAGCAGCGCGCGATTCTTTAAGCAAGAAAAAGGGATTATGTTACATAGGTACATACATATATTCCCAGAAGGATTATGCAGAAGTGTATAACACACCCACATTTCGCCATCGATGATTTTCGGTCCCAGGTTATATTACCGACAAGCCGGCTCTTTGTTATGGGCTGTATGTGCTCTCTAAAGGGAACCCCCTCCATCCCCCGTCCCCCCCAAGTACTCCTTAGTCACCTTCTATGACACCCACGGGAAGAAATGAGGCCCTATTCTACTCCAACGTAAACCAGCACTACCAGTTATACAATCTATAAAAGCTCCATCCCTCTTTCTCGCTCGAAAAACGCACACTTATTGCACCTCATGGTCGTCCCACATTAAACATAATGAATATTTCAGACGTACACATGACTTTTTTTTTTTACACTACATGAATTAATTTCCCTTGGTGACATGGTTGTATTCGATTAATTTTCAATTACAAAATGTACAGTTGGCTCCAGAAGTGTCTGAATAAATTGAAACTAAAATTGTATGAAGTGTTTTCACACGCCATCTAGTGTTAAAGTTATTACGTAGTCAATCAGTACATACATTTAGGTTGTCACAGGATTATAGACCTTAAAATAGGAAGGGAATTATGAATCTGACTGTACATTGGGCTGCAGAATTCCGTGGACAGCTTAAAATCTATAATCCTTTGCGCAACGAGTCTAATTTAACAGAAATAAATAAAAATAACGCTACCTCTATTAACAAAACTAAACAGCATCTCTTATATAGAGTTAGAAGAAAATAAAGAAATGCATTTATTTGCAGTTAATACATTGGTTACCAGTGTATAATTTATTTACGATATGACGTGTGGTGTATAGGTACTTAATACAATTTTAGTGTCAAATTGACCACGGATTTCTGAAGCCAGACACCTATTCGTGAGTCACTCTTCATATAATAAAAAAAACTGAATTTTATTATAGGTCTACATTCCACTCACACTAAATAATTCTGAATTACCTACTATCTACTGATCTACATTTCACGTACATAAAATAATAAATTTGCATCGAAAATTTTATTTAATTTAATTTAAATTATTATTTAGGTAATCATTCAAATGACAATAATTTATGCGGAACTACAATAAAACAAAATATTTTAATTACTATAATAGTTAAAGACATGAATATAACAAAAGATCCAAAGTATCTCAAATCTACTGCATTTATATAAAAAAGAGACAGTCTGACAAAAACGAGATACTTAAAATTTATCTACTGCACAATATTAAATATACAGTTAAACCTGAAAAGAAACAGTTGAACCTGAAAAACACTAAATTATGTACATTGTAGTCTTTATACTTTAAACACTCATCCACTTTCTTTTTATAGGACGTTATACACTTAAATCACTAAAATGTAACTCAACACTCATAGACAATGCACTATACTTGGCTGGATACAGCAGACACAGAAAAATGTCCAGTACCGTATCACTGAGTAGATCATAAACAGCCGAATTCACCGGCGATTGCCATTGAAATGTGTGTGATATTCGCCTATTATCAATGGCATGTCCCAATACTTTCACGCGCGGCGCGACTCGGCCTGCTGTGCGCGCCACCCCCTCTGCGCACGCGTCGAACTATAAAAGTCCGCTCCCGCCCTCATTTCATACAGACGCAAGTTGCACTTCGACATAGCGATTCCTGGAAGATATTAATCTTCCATCAGCGCTATAAATCAATCTAGATTAATTAATAACTTCTACTTCTTTCTCTTTCACTTCTGTGCTAACAACAAAACCAAAATGAATCCCCTGGTAAGTAATATTTCTATTTCCACATCATTTCCACTAACTGTCAATCAATCAGTATCTACAATGGTCGTGGACAGTGACAAGTTCATTGTGATTGGTTTGAGGTTTGATAACATCTTGGAGTGTTCTGAATTAGTCCAATTATATTCAATAGATCATTTATGCAAATTACAAATTTCCGTTCGATATCTAAATTAAACGTTACTGAATCTAATACTAGGACTAGTAACTGCACTTTGCTATTTTCAAATTACAAATGCAGATTTCTCAATATCCGATTGTCGACTGATACGATAATTGTCCACCTCGTTCGACTAACTGCGCATAAATTACATAGGTACCAACACAACAAAGAAACCCTCTCAAGAGTCTTTTTTTAAGAAAATGAAGTCAAACTTCTAGATGCAGATACAAAGTCAGCGAACCAAGAAGTTGTTAATTTCAGAAATTCATCTAGTAATTGTGCGTCAAACGGCAAATAACCAAGTTAACTGGCATGACGTGCACAACTAGGCCTGTGTTGAAAATAATGCAAGCGCACGCACGCGACTGCGGGTCATTGTCACTTATCATTACATATCTTTTTTGTAAATTTTGTGCTCTATTTGTTACAAACCCCATGATACTTTGATTGTCTTTCTTAAATATCTTCTACGGAGTTCCTCCATCTTCACACCAGCTAAATTATTCCGACAGTATACTGCTATTAAATGAGTCAATCACATAGTTCTAAAAGCCTACACGAAGTCAGGTGACCGTTAAATTTAAATTAATACATTATTTTTTTACTTCCTTATCACCCATAACTATATAATTAACGTTAATTGTTTTATGCAAATGCATTTCCTCCACGTGATGTACTTAATAATCATCCAATCGGAACTGTAACTTTTGTTGTTAACATTTCCCCAATATGGCAATATGGCAATATGGGAGAAAATTCTTACTCTATCAATTTATAAAATAAACGACTCTATTAACTTACAGGTGGTTTCTCAAATCAACCGTATTCATAAAAGTCCTTCATTCGATTGACTAAGCAACTTAAATTGAAATAGAAAAATACCAAATATGCACAATAAAATTACTTCAACAAAACGTCATTATGTAATTCATAGATTAAAGTAAACCAAAAAAAAATTAAGTAAAGCAAAAAAGATCTAAATATTGCGAATACTCAAAGTAAAACGAAAATTTACGCAAACAAATTGTTTTAAGTAATTTAGAAAGTTATTTCCTTCAGTATACACTTACACACAGACAATAGCGGTTAAGGTTCTATACTATGGTATCGTGACGGGTGAATCAGAGCACAAATGGCTCCTTGCTCGTATCAATGTCATTCAAGACGTAATTTTATTGTAAATATATTTTAGTATAAATACAACTCTTTCTAGACCTTAGCCTAGATAATCCTTAGCTTACAAAAAGTATTATATAGCATTTTTATCGTCATTGTCATCATAGTTCTCACAGTCATAACCAAGGCGTTCTTTGCACTTTAGAATGTTTGTCTTGATTGAAACATATTCTGCGTATGACACCTGCGTATCATTGGACATTCTTCCTTGGACGAATATCCTCCTGATAAAATCGCAAATGAAACCACGGTCAGAAAAAGTACGAAAATTTAAATGTGCTTTATTCGTCTTCTAAATAACTGCAACAGCTTCCACAACTGCGATATTGCTTCCAAAATTATAGAGAATTCCAAATTTTTAGGTGTTTTTAATCCAATATCGATATTTGCAAGACAGGTAGCAAGGGCCTTTTAACTAGCATTTTATAATATTTACATTTTCAGTGACATTGTTCAATTTTATGTTAGTTTCGCATATGTACCAAATTATGCAATCTGAATCGGTCATTGAGACCTCATCGTTATAATTTTAGTCTAATATGCTCGCTTTGTTACCACAATATTTGAAGCGTAGGCTCAGCACATTTTAAATGAACCGTCTGAAAATATTGCCCAATACTAAATATTTAAATGGATAATAGTGGAGCAAAGAAGAAAGTACCTATAAGGTGTACAGCTTCAATAGCTTAATCAGTAAACATTTTTATTAGTGGGATTTGACATAGTAGGCACACGATAAGCAACGTAAATTCACTCAAGTAGTTTTTATCTTAGTTGAAACTATTAACGAAAATGTTTATCCCCGCTACTTGTATCCTTCTTTTGAAAAAAGTGAATTTGGATTCTCAAAGTTTACATGACTTTTAATTGAAACCAAAAGAAAACACAATTTAATTTGAATAGGGTGCTTCATCTTTGTCCTGTTAATTGATATTTAATTAATAGGTTTGAAAGAAAGCAAGACATACATATTTTGCATCGACGCACGCCCGCGTTTAAATCTACCTTACGTCATTTTCATTCTCTCTTATATCCAAGCGTTAATCGATATTATTTGCTTTAGCCATATTACCAAGTAATATTAATTTTAAGTACACTTTGACTAGCTTCAAAAGAAAACTTGTTTCAATGGTAATAGAGTACGTTTTGCAATCACCCACATTCTAGCTATCCGGCCAGCTGAATTAAAATTAACATAAATAAATACATTGCATAGGAAGTGGCTGCCCTGAGTAGTTCAAGTACGGATAAAAAGTGCTAATAAGGGGAATGAGGAGGTGTACTGGGCCGGCTGACATTGCTGCATAAATAGAGCATGAAGTACAGCTCACACCTTAAATTAAAAGCGCGTGGGCGCAATTTGCACATTCGCTAGCGATATTTCGTTGACCTATTTTTTATGTACTTGAGTAATTTTCCACCACTCGTAGATTTTTGAAGTAGAGGTTTTTTGCAAGTGCTATGTTTTTATTTTGCGAAGCTGGCAAACACGTGCAATTATTTTTAACCATGCAACACTTGAAAGTCATGTTTTTATTCTCCATGTTCAAATTTATTATGAATTTTTGCAATATTGTTTCTTATTTGACACGTATCTATCGTACACACGTATTGCCCACGCTTTCGCTTTCAATTCATAAGTTAAACTCTGTATCTAAGTGATAAGTGAACGGCACCAAGGTCCCAAGGCCAGCCGAAGGTCGCGAAGCAGGAAGCAGGTCGCTTGCCTTCCGGACCTGCCCCAGCCGTCACATTCAGACTGGTTACCCTCGCTTGTCATGCGACTTATGCATTTTTTCCACATCATATTTTATTATTTGCCCTTTATTTGTAATATGAATGCTATTTATAGCACTCTTCAAAAATTGTTACACATTTATGTGCTTCCACTAGTCCCACCCATGACCACCTACATCCATGATCCCACTGCTACTGCCATTATTCCTGTACACTAGACTATATCTACAGTAGTGACTCATAAAACACCTATCATGAGGGCAACTCGAAATCTCGATCAAAAAAGGACAATCAGCCCTTTTTTGACCAAACGCAAACTGAGCATTAGAAGTCGTATAATAAAAATTTGAACACTGACGCCTAATCTTGAAGGGTCAGCCTGTACTACCCAATCCCCTGATTTATAGTCATTTATAGTCAGCTATGAAAATCAGTTTTTTACTGAATTCTATTTTAAAAGACCACAATTGTTTTCTAATATATGTAGGACTTGGTAAACTTTTTTTATGGTGGAGACAAGAATACAATTAACAGATAACAGAGTTCCTAATCATACCAGCGTTGTGTGTCCACCTTCCCACTTTTCCTCCCCCATCTCGCACGGTGTTATGCATCCCCGGTAGTGAGACCATTGGCACGTATATCACCTTCTATGACGTCATGCCAATATCTCTTGGGTCTACCCCGCCCATCGTCAGCTTATTTTTTGACCCACGTGATAGGGAAAGTTATTGCCTATGAATTGAAGAATAATTTATGGCATTATGGATTATAATTATAAATTATATTAGCATACAAACCAATTTAATGTGAAAATAAACGGTTGATTGCACCGTATGCATGACGTTATTTATGAGGCTTTAAATCATGCGTTAATTTAGTTCACCATTCAGCAGCTAATGAAGCTAATGTATTAATATTATAGTGATAAGGGCTGATATTATTGTAGGTATATAGTTCGGCAAATTAAACTAGAAATAATTGAAAAAATTAAAAACGCGAGAATTAGAATCAAATGTAGTTTAATATGAGGGTTCTCAAAAAATATTGCCGTTATCTTTTTTCATTGATCCATCTACATAAAAAGTTTTAAATGCATACCACAATATTAAAGGTCGGCTAAATTCTACTTCCGAAGTTTGTTTACATACTTACATTCTACATTCCTATCTAGTTAGTTAATTAAAAATAAAGCTAATAAAAGTATATTAAAATGAAGGTTATTATGAAATAGTATGAAAACAGTTTACAAAAATCTGTATTTAAACTTTTAAATTATAAGTTTATCACTATTTCCGGCTTTAAAAATGCATTAATTAAAAATATGATAAGGTATGATGAAATGATTCCTTTGCTTTGTTATTCAACTGTATGTGGAAGTAAATGATACTTAAATTTCCTCGGAGATTATTTACAAACCTGTATCGATGTCTTGTGGAGCAAAAGTTCGGCTTGACATGGGAAATACTACCCTCTCACGAGGTTAGACTTCTGTCGCGTGTACACTTCTAACGTCGTGATGATTATTTACTTCATTTTGATATATTTCTATTCTTTTCTTTTGGTTCCCGTTTCAATAACAAGTAATTTGAATAATAATAAAGAGGACATCACTCCTTTTTCAATTTATACAAATATCTTTAGAGCCCTTTTGACATTAAATAACGAGTAGCTAATTTGACTAGACAGTCAAGTACCCTTGACGGTTGACATAGTTGCAATTACTGAATACAAAAATCAAATTCTTTCCGGGTGTCTTAATAACAGTGTGCCCCAAGTGCCACGGACCTGCAGTGGGCGTTCTATAACGTAATTAGGATATCGATTAGGTCGTGGGGCGGTGCGTGGGCATGCCCTTCTAAAATTGGTTTGCGGTGGAATGCAGACAAAAAGCATTTGTGAGCGGCGAGGCTAACAGTAGAGCTGTCTTGACGGCGCGCCTATTAATTAAAAGTATATCAATTTGACGTCGTTGTATATGACAGATATACAAATGACAGTTATTAATTTGCCTCTTTGGATCTGGGGGCTACTAAGACTCTGAAAGACGTAACATTTAGGTACTATGAAGATGTATAGTAGACCTAGTGCCTACAGCTTTCTGTCAAGAAATTCTCAGTTACAACGTGAAATCGGAAACGTACTCGTACCTCTTAAACTGGCTACAATTACGTGGAACACAATATACTTAGCTAAAGAATCGCGGGTGTAATTTATTGCTCGTTCCATACATTTTGGAGCTGAAGTGTGCTCTAAACGCGTAGTACACGTTTCTTAGAAGTGGCCGTGGACAAGCTCAAATTAACCAAGTATCTATTAATACAAAGCAATCCGCGCGCGCCAAAGCTTTTTATATATCGCAATTTAGGTCCAAAATATAGGAAACGAGCAATACGTTTAGCCTACCCTTTTAAGGATATCCAAGAATAAAAGTCTGTAATCAATTTTACCGGTATATAATAAAAACAAATGAAGTTAATATGATAGTTGGTACAAAAGGCTAATGACGCAACTACATCCGTTTATTTCTTCGAAAACAAGGACTTTTAAAACTGAAAGAGGAAATTTTAAAAATATTGAAGCAAAACAACAAGTGCTAATTGAAGCAATTCTTACAAATGCAGTTCATTATCAATATTCACTCTCTCGTAAAACACTTATGAATAAATCAAGTCGATACAATAAACTATGCATAATTTGACTCTAAATATTGGTAATAGAATATCATTCCAATATGTTTATACATAAATCACAGGACAGTTAAATTAATGTCATTAAAAAATAATGCAATCCTTCTAACTGATGAAATCAATAACTATTAAAACAAATGAAAATGCATTGACCAAAAACTTTTTTTTTTAAAAGAACCAGAATCTGCAGTGTTAACCGAATCTAACAAGAACGACGCAATCAGATAAACTGATCTGCCCCTCTAGACAGGTGGCAATTCGCTGACGGGCGTTTGTTGGAATAGAATGACGAATGTATGGGATTTCACACATTTGACAGTCGTTAACGCATGTCATAAACGTCAAATCCCATATATTCGTCATTCTATTCCATCAAACGTCAGCCAACGAATTGCCACTTAACTAGAGGGGCTGATAAGCCACCCTTACAGTATAACAAAGAAGGTAATAGATAATGCCCTTTCTTGCCAAGATAGAAGTATTGCTAAAAGTGAATGAGGGGGCGGAGCCAGGTGGCATTGTTGCATAAAATAATAAGACAGGAACCGCAGCTAATCTTTGACTTGATATGCGTAGGCGCATTATGCGCTGCCTTACGATATTTCTTTGGGCTATCTGATTTAATGATTTTGAAAATACTTTATGCCTTAAAAATGTTTTATTAAATGGATCACCATTGAGCATCATTAATATCGTGCTCAATAGTTTAGTCAGAGAAATATTAATGTTTTATTTATATTTTATCAGAAAGAAACCTAGACCGTTTTGCTATACCCATGTGTTATTCAAAAAACTAAACTAACACGTAGTTGTGGCAAGTCGTTGACACGGAACGATAAATATTTTTTACTCAACTTCCTAAATCGCGGTCACAATACAAAGCTATGGAGTTACAAAATCTATCAGATAAGTATGGCTTTCATTACATTAGTATTCAAGGGCGGGTTAAGTTTCTCCTTGTTTGTACCGCTTATCTGATACTAGGTTAAGTACATCTCGCACGTTTCTGCAGTTCAACTTTTAACCTCCGTCGTGATATTTCAAACATTAGAACAAGCATAATGAAAAAAAAACGCTGTAGAACTTACTTAATTTGAAAACCCGGCTATCACGTTGACCGTACGTGCTATTGTTTAAAAAAAGAACTATTATAGTCAAATCAACTACTTCGTGAACTGAAAGATGCCGCCACCGTCCTTTCAAAATTGTTACTTTGTGATAAAATGTCTTTGATTTGCAATAAACCATGAACACTTATGCATTGGACAATAGACAGTAATAATCGTAGTTCTGATTTTAGCCATTTCACGGAATTCATTGCATATGCTCTTCTAATATATTCTTGCTATGCGATTGACTTCGTCACATTTTCATTGCGTAGTTGATGCTTTGTGTCAATGGTTACATCAACTATCAATGTATGTTCTTTCCTAAATCTTTCTACTTCTCTATTTGCGTTATGCATCCAACCGGAAATAGGAGTTAATGTCGTCTTCAAAAACTACCTTGGCCAACTAACTCTCTGCTTCCCATCTCTGCTCATTTGGTCATCCCCTGGAAGCCATTCATGGTAAATGAGGCCATTTTTCAGATGGTATTCTCGGCAGTCATAGTCATATTTCAATTGGCGACGTTTTACCCACCGTCTATAGAAGCGGTTAATGAATGTGCTTTAAATAACCGATGCATAAATAAACAACATAAATTTACTTATTGAAAGATATTCACAATTTTTTTTTTCAAGGCATTTCTAGACATGGCGCTACAAACAAATTCATTATCATATTGTACTGAATTACCTCAGTGACTCGACACTGGGCATGTGCAACTCAGCCCACGTCATGACCACAGACCCTGACCAAGTGAAAAATAACGTGCATAAACTTATACCACGCATTCCTTCAATACGCTTCATTTTATTGAATCTGTGTCAATATTTAATCGTACTGTATATCAATCAGTTAAGACTACTTCGACTGGACTGTCTTATCAAACCACCATGATAGGTATCATTACACAGGATTACCCCACTAAAACAGGATTTCCTGGTTTATTTTTTGGAGTCTTCTTGGTTATTTCTAGTCTCCTCCATTTAACCTTTAATAATTTTCGATATTAAGCATTATTATATAATGTTTTCTTTAGTTATTGGGTCGTCAAAGCTCTTTGAGGGGCGCTAACCTTTGCCAACGAGTGAATTACACCATTGGTGTTCAAGTTGGAACATTATAAGTATCTAAACTATCATGGTCACTAACAGTACTATTAGAGTTACCGGGAAATTTACCATGTGTCTGATATGGCGCTTATAACAGTGTGGACTTATCTGGCACTGAAAACAACACATTTGTAAGTTACTATCCCGATAACTCTAGTGAAGTTGTAGCAGTACCCACAAATTTAAGAGGTACTTGTAATTAATTTTTTATGAACTTAATCTAGTGTTAGTAATATAATTTCAATTCATTGTCACGTTCAAGGCTATCCGCAAAAGAAACTATAAACTTAGCACAGATTTCAGTGACATTACAACCGATAGAACGAAAGTTAAGACAAATTAAGCATAACTACAAAAAAAAAGTTTGGTCAGATATCGTAGAACAACCATTTTCCAAATCGATTAAGATAGGAAAAGTGAATCGCTCAGGTGGGACTCGAACCCACGATCTTTCCCTTACAGGGGGAATGCTCTGAGAATTGAATTGAAATTGAAAAAGTTTCATTCATTGAATTTGAATGAAACTTTTTCCTATCTTAATCGATTTGAAAAGTTAGCATAGTAAATGCTTCAAAATTTCAACCATTTTCCAAGTTGTTAGAATCGTTATTTAGGTGTAGGGGTTACGTAAGACAGATTAAACAAACGAACAAATTGGATTATAGCGCGTGTTCCACAAAATATTAACAAGATATTGAAACCGGCCCCTATTTCTAATGTTTACCGCATTTCAATATTCAATATAACACTATCAAACCGAGGTAGATAATGATATTAATGTAGGTATATTAAATACCACTTGTACTTAGATGGGAACACCTTTTTATATTATTTTTTTTATGTCATTCATTTTATTAATATTATTTTTCAAGAATTTTAATATGAATTGTAAAATGGCACAAAACGAGCTACTAAAATTAATAATTTTATTTCAAAATCACGCAATAAGTACATAAACGCAAATTGCTCTAAATTTAAACATAAACCTAAAGCAATACTTGTAAAACTGTAGTTGGGCATCATTGACTATTATGAATTATGATGTAATAAAAAAGTTAAACCATAAATTTACAACCAAATAAATATAACGAAGTAGAAAATTTGCCTAAGGCAAAGGCGATTATTGAAACAATTAAAAGTTAAAATTCTATTAAGTTACCGAAGCAAAAGCAAAAGAAAAACGAACCGGTAAACATAAGACGACGACATCGATTCTGACAAATGAAGAAAATAGGAAAAACGGTTGTCAGTGTTAAATGCTAACTATTTTATTAATAAAAGACAATTCAGCACGATTTGACATAACTGAAGGGAAAGTGGTGGCCTCCTTCAGTTCACGGAATTGTTGGTTTTCTATCATCACACATTTTTTCTTAATCTAATCATTAGACTACCGGACGTTCCTCTTTTCCCTTCCTCAGGCTTTCTCCTTCTGCTATCTTTTTTCCCGAAGACACCTCTTAATCTGAGTCTTTCGTTCTACAAAAAGACAAATTTGCGTCGCCCTTAAAAAGTTCTTGCTATAACAGATCACTTTCTGTATCAAATATGTATTAAGGTCTCGGTGAACGATGGCAATGATATCAACTTGAACGTGAATTGAATTCTTCGTCTATGCTGTCATTGCATATTAAACTTGCTCCGATACATTTATACAAATGACCTTTGAGAACGTGAACCAATGTAATAAGATTTAAAAAAAATAAAAGTGAAGTTAAAAATAATAGAAGGAAATAAATTATTTGAAATAACCTGACGCTCGTTAAGTTACCATAAAAATTTTAATTTCTTATACTCTATCAAGTGATAGAATCAAGTTTTACTCATGAATAGCCTAAGGTTTAGATTTGGTGAAGTATAACGCTCACCCATTATTCGTACAGTTGATTAAACTACCACAGGGCGATCCTCCTTTCCCTTTCTCAGACTTTCTCCTTCTGCTATTTTTTTACGTTTACTTTTCTGTTCCGGAGGCAGCAACGCACTAGTAACATCTCTAGTACTTCAAGACATCATTGCTAACGGTAAAACCGATTTTCATCATCGACATTATTAGCGTTGCATCAGTCATAATAAGTTAATTATGAAATGCAAGGTATGAGCAACTGCCCGAAGACACCTCTAAATCTGCGTCTATCATTCTACAGATTGTGCATCATAGTTTTTCTCATTGCGTCAGAGTGCATTTTCAAATTGTAGAATACTAACGTCCTACCTACACTGTAATCAAAACAATCTTGTTCTATTTATCACAGACCGCCTGAATCGCCCACCTATTGCCAAGCCTTTGCACGACGCTACCTGTGCCTTATTCAAATTATATTACTATTGTTTGTATACTGTTCCCTATAGATTTATTATTAGACAAACTTAATCTCTTATTTATCAGTGTTCATATTATATCTACTGAAACATTTCTTTCAATTTTGGAACCACAATCCCTGTTAGAGGTACGGGCCACTTTATCGAGGACTTACGTAATAATGTAGTAATTAAACTTACCTTATTATTATATAAATGAATTGGAATTTTATCATTTATCTTCACCCAATTGTAACCAACATTATGTGCTAAGTCGCATAATTATAAATCTAAGACAATCTATGTTTAAAATGTCGGTCAATGCTTTGAATGTAATACTTGTGATTGTACCAGTCATAAAGGCAAGTAGGTAAGCGTTGCACAGTGCAGCCGACACCTGACCAAATGAGGGCGACTTATCACTGGCAACTGGAATTATATAAATATTGTATAAACTTGTCGAACGTATAATGAGAGGGCAGCAACAAGCAACGCAGTGTGCAATTAGATTCGGCCGCCGCCGCGCAAATAACTTTGAATATTATCGCGTTAATAAAGGGTATACAAGGTGCAGTACAAGACTGCAATAACTTCATATTAGATAGAGCTGCGCACAATGACTGTTAACGATCCGTGATAAATGACCTGTCTAAAAGCTGAACTAATGGCGTTTTTCGATGAGCGTTCGTCGTATAACATGTTAGTTGTAGCATAGCAACCTACGGCTACATTCGATAACCTTCAATGACTGCAACATATTGATGTCTTTAGGAATAATCTTAACCATGAAAACGAAACCTTCAATCTGAAGGTTATACAAATTTATTTACTTATCATGATTTCCAATTCCATTTAACTCCAAGCATATGACAAATATAAACAAAACTAATAACACATTTTTTGTTGCCATAGCAACAATAAAGTTTTCTTTCTTTCCTTAATATTTATTCAATTTCATATTTGATTGTTCACAGATCATTGTTGCTTGTTTGGCTCTGGCGTGTGGTGCCCACGCATCACAGGGATGGGCCGGTCCCCCCGCAAACATCGCCCTATCACAGGACGGCCGCAACATCCTCGACACACCCGAGGTAGCACAAGCGCGCGCTGCTCACTTGTCCGCCCTGAACCAAGCCGCCCAAAACAACCCTAACCCACAAGATGATGGCTCCTACAACCCCCAATGGGACAATGAAGAGTACTGGCAGAATAATGACCAGAACAAATGGAACGCCCCTGCCCACAACCAGTGGAACTCTGCCCCCGCTCACAACCAATGGAACGCTCCTGCCCAGAACCAATGGAACTCAGGTGCTCCCGCTCCCGTTGCCGAGACTCCTGAAGTAGCCCAGGCCCGCGCTGCTCACCTCGCTGCTCTCAATTCCGTCAAGCCCGCCCACAACCAGTGGAATGCTCCTGCCCAAAACCAATGGAACTCTGCTCCCGCTCACAACCAATGGGACTCTGCTCCCGCTCACAACCAGTGGGATTCCTCATCCCAGTGGAACGGTGCTCCCTCCTGGCAGGGCGGTAACCAGGCTCACCAGCCCGCCAACATCAGATTAGCTAATGACGGCTCTGGTATCCTCGACACCCCTGAGGTAGCTGCCGCCCGCGCCGCCCACTTAGCAGCTCACGCGCAGGTCGCACACGCCGCCCCCGCGCACGGTCAACACGGTCAGCAGCGCTGGTGAAAACCTTGACTCTTTTCTTCCTCGGGCTCCCTGGACGCTCAGCTGGCTCGTTCTCGCGTCAATCGTGATGGTGTGCCAGTTCTCCGTCGAGAAGACTGTTCTTCCTCCGATCTCTTCTTCTTTTTAGGTATTTTTCAAAGTGTAAGTGCGTCTAGCCTATCTTAGCTGTCTTGTGGCTTTTGTTACTTTTATAAGAAATTACTATTGAACGAACTTTTGTACATAATAAATAATTGTATGTATGCGTTAATAACGAAATATATAGAACGGAAAATAATGTCTTGTTTCAATAATGTCTGTCGACCTCTTGTAGGTACATCAAGCCGCACAAGGCTAGCGGGTAAAATGTTTTTCATTTTAATCATTTTATATATCGATTTATCGAGAAAAAATCAAATCGGTCTAGGCGGGGTTTGAACCTGCGATCTTTGCCTTACAGGGGCAATGCTTTGACCTAGTGGTCAGACCTCGCCAGACCTCGCCCTAACCAACTCAAATTTCTCCTTCTATATCTGTCTTTGAGACGACAGTGGTGTGTGTCTACCGATATTCTTAGGAAATATCGGAACCAATGAATGATTTTTCAATCATTTTGAAACGTTACACTACATCGTCTATACAATTTGAATTAAATTTTTGAGCATTTTTCATCCTTTCACATCAATTTAAATATCCAACCCTATATAATCAAACCCCGCCTAGACCGATTTTTTTTTCTATTTAAATCGATTTGAATATTTAGCATGAAAAATATATCGTATCTATACAGGGTGTATTTTTGAAACGGGGCAGTAAGGGCAAGTACCTTAACCGTTGCAGTTACAGCAAAACGTTCTTAGAAGACCTTCCCTAACTTTTTGACATATTTTGAACTGCATTCACAGATTTTGTAAAAAACTTACAGTTGGCAAAAAAAAATGCAAAAAGTCCAAAATTTTTTTTTTATGCCAATCGATTCTATTTCATGTGGGGATCAAAAAACTCTATGAGACCATTTTAGCTTTCAGTACTAGGAAAGACAGAAATCGCCAAAAACGTTTCCCATACATTTCGGCAACAGAAACAAATTTCTACGATGGTCTAACTTTTTGTTAGACCAAGTGGGTAGAATTGACTGTAAAGTAAATAAAAAGAATTTTTACCCTCAAATTTCGAATTTGATTCGAAAATCTGTGTGTTATTCTTAGTTTCAGCTGAGAAACTTCGTATGAGTTATTAATTAAGGATTTTCGCTAAAATGTCTTCTAATCGTGAAAAAATTGACTTATTAGAAGCGTATTTTGTCAATAATCGAAATGCGGGAGCTGCATTAGTGTGGTACCGCAATAAGTATCCGTTGCGGCATGTGCCAACAAGAAAGGTTATTACAAATCTTTTGAAAAACCTGGAATTGCAGGGTTCTTTCAAAAGAAAGCGGCAGCCTCGTGTGGACATGGACACGGAGATTGCGGTTCTAACTTATGTCGAAGCATATCCAGAGGTATCGTCCAGGCAAGTCGCCCTTGAAGTAGGTGTATCCCACTCCCTTGTGATAAAGATATGGAAGAAATACGGCTACAAGTGCTATCGATATGGGCGCATAGTTCAAGTGTTACATCCGGGTGATGATGTTCGAAGGCTTACTTTTTGCAGATGGCTAAGAGGAAAAATAAGCAGAGATCATGAATTTTTAAATTACATACTGTGGTCAGACGAAACGAATTTTTCCAATAACGGTATGTACAACAGAGAAAATCACCACTATTGGTCCAAAGAAAATCCACTAAGAGTTACGGCAAGTCATAATCAGGTTCGCTTCTCATTCAACTGTTGGTGTGGTATAATGTCCAATCGAGTCATAATGGTGGAATTTTATGAAGGGAAACTGAATTCTGCCATGTATAATGAAGTCATTTTACACCATCTTGAAAACGAGATGGACGAATGGCCCCTGTCGGAATTGCGAAAAGTTCATTTTCAACAAGATGGTGCTCCGCCACATAACAGTCACCTTTCACGTTCCAATTTGAGCCGCCTATTCGGTACACAGTGGATAGGTACACATGGTCCAACACAGTGGCCACCTCGTAGCCCCGATCTAACACCACTTGATTTTTTTTATGGGGCTTCGTGAAAAACGAGGTTTATAAGACGACGTACGCCAGTGTTCAAGAGCTCAAGGATGCATTAATGACCATTTTACGTAATATTCATCCCAGAACATTATTAGCCGCCATTCGTTCCGTGCAAAAAAAGGATAGACTTATGTATTCGTGAAAATGGAAATCATTTTGAGCAATTTATATCATAAACCAATTTCTTAAATGTTTAAATGATTTTTTTTAATTAAAAAAGTTCAAAATTTTACCTGACCTATGAGTTTCGAGTTGATTTATCATATTTCCGTACGAAATGTATGGGAAAGGTCTTTGGCGATTTCTGTCTTTTCTAGTACTGAAAGCTAAAATGGTCACATAGAGTATTTTGATCCTCACATGAAATAGAATCGATTGGCATAAAAAAATTTTTTTTGAACTTTTTGCATTTTTTTTGCTAACTGTAAGTTTTTTACAAAATTTGTGAATGCAGTTCAAAATGTCCCAAAAAGTTAGGGAAGGTCTTTTAAGAACGTTTTGCTGTAACTGCAACGGTTAAGGTACTTGCCCTTACTGCCCCGTTTCAAAAATACACTCTGTATATCATATACATATATATCGTTAATGAAGAATTAGCACTATAACGAGAAGTGACATGGTAATTACATTTGCTACTGTTTTGATTATTCGAAGTTAACAATATTTTATTCACCCTCTCGTGGATCATAATATTCTCGGTACTTAATGTAAGTTGAAGATTCCACCCCTTGATATATATAGGTAACATTAAAAACATCTCAATAGTATTTGAATATAGCTGACTGAAAGATATTCCACAAATAATCCATCATAGCTTCTAAGTATGAGTCATGCTAGGGCAGCTCGTTGGATATACTCGTATAATACAACTAGGAATCCATTAAAAAGATCCTGTCAGATTCCTGCAAAAATACTATTTAGTAAAAAGTTACTTGATCCGGAAACAAATAAGACATCTGCAGACACAGGCTGACTATGATGACTAGAGAAAATTATAGATTCTCCTATACTTTTGCTAGTTCTTAATAGAGATAAAACGGCAATATCTTTCGAATTTCATTATTATTTGTCTAAATAAACTAAGTTGACATAAAATCTATTAAACAAATCAAAACGGGAATAAAACTAACATAACATAACATCTAAAACTTAATCATAGACATTCATATAATTACTTGAGCAGAAATTGCTTAAACTTTAGTGATAGCAAACAGGATAAAGGGATAAATTGATATTACCTTTATTACAGTGTTACTTTGTAGAAAAGTAAGCACTAGCAAACAAATTTTCAAATTTACCTAGTGGAAAATACCACCGTTAATGGTAAACAAACATAGTTTGATCAACAAAGATGCACGTAGCTTGATAATAATTGAACTGAAACAAAAGTTATGAACTAAGCTAGGTGGTCTCGTAAGCATGACGTGACATGCCATGACGAAACCGCATAGATCTCTAGCCAGATAGTGCAACGTTGGACTAATTCTCTGTGTTAAAATTACAAAAACGCAATGTTAATTAACGATGTGAAAACCATTAACCGTCAGCTTGACACATGAACCAAACTATATTTTATTGGTTTATTACACGAAGGAGGCGATTATTTAATATTTCTGATATAGAAAAATAGAGACAAAGAAATCGTATATCAACTGATAATATAATCACTAAAAACATCCAATTTGTAATTCTCACCAATTACGCACAATAAAATTAAAGGGTTACTAAGTAATTTACGATTCAACTGAGCCTCATAATTATTGGGCTAACGCTGGACGACAGAAACTGGGAAATATGTAATTTTGCCATCGAATGAAAGAGGCGGTGCAAGGTCGATTTATCAAACCAATGATAGTGCGCAATCAAGCGATTACTTCGTAAATATTAGCTTTTGAAAATTAGTTTGTAAATTGGATGTCCTTTATTACTTTACACGTGAACAACTGAAAAAAAGCATTCACAATTCTAAGACGTCACACGTAGGACGATTCAGAGCTCCTTCTGAAATGTTGGTGTACCCTAATAAAGAATTTGGTATACGCCCTCGAAAAGCACCTAAGGACGTATTTAGAAAGGTAAACAATTTAATAATACGTTGCATTGTGAACGTTAAAATAACTAAAAGAGGAAGTTGATAAACGGAATTTTTATTGGCATGTTCATTTAACAGCACACCTATTGGAGTCATGGTCATCAAGAACCGTCTCCGTGGTATGTCTGGGATACGAAAATTCCGAAACTTAGAAGTAAACGTGAGGTATGTACCTATTTTTCTTAGTTAAAATATACTAGTTAACGCAAATAGGTGACTTCCCGTTCGCGAGATCCACAGGAACCTATTGCTATTCCAGATTATAATCTATCTCTGTGACAAATTTCATTCTAGCGTTTCAACCATTCTAGCGTGATTAAGTAACAAACATCCTTTAAGAACACATAATCGTATGTGGTCCTTTTGGTCTAATATTGCTTATATTGCTTTCTAGTCTAAAGCAACTACAAATGTAATCATTATTAAAAAAAAAAATCTAACATAGGAAAATTCAACTATTCGGCGAAAACGTATGACATCAAGCAAAGCGTCTAACATTATCGCTGACGAGTTGAGTACCTACCTGCAAACGTCTACATTACATGGGCTAAGATATATCGGACAGCGGGAACTAACGTGGTGCGAAAGGTTAGAATCAAATACACTATGACATACATTAGGTAAAAATTAGAACAAATTTCGTATCTAAATCGTGCATTCAACATTGTGTATTGTCGTCCGTAAAGCATGTAAGCTTACTTGACCATTCCAAGTCATTCCTTTAGCAATTAATTCGTAAAGCCTTCTTTGTTCTTAAATAGTCCATCCTTTAAAATTATTTTAGATGTCAGCCTTTAGCTGCTCACGTAGAGTTTATTCCTTAGAGCCTGTATTACTTGAGCATTTAGTAACTCCTTGAGCAAATACATCCTAAGTAGTTCGTAAAGCTTTTTGTAGTATTAAGCAGTCTATTCTTTCAGGTTATTTTGGTTGTCAGCCTTCGGCTGCTCACTGGTATGCGCGGGATTTTTCATACTGAACGTCTACGCAAAATGGCGTTTGTCGCCCATGATAGTGAGCATCAATCCACAGAACTTGGCTCTTGAAGAATTGCCCTTTCCAGCTATTACGATTTGCAACGCTAACCAAGCTAAGAAATCTGTAGCGGAGCGATATTTAAAAGATGGGTAAGCCATTATCTGACTTTGCATATAAATAAAAACCCTAAAAATTCACTAAAAAATTTACGCAAGAATGTGTGAATTTTTAACGGTGTTTAATTACTACAAAATATTAGATTATTCTTATCCGAATCTTTCAAAAAATTCAGATTTCAGTCTGGGATCCGCTTTTACCAGTCTAACTGCGGATTTGCCTGGAATTCGAAATCGAAACATTGCAGTTAGACCAGTTGTTGGCTTTTTGAGGCCTTCAACTACCCGTAACGACTGCCATAGCTTTTCGTATGAAAACCGGTACCGAAGGTTTAACGTGCTCACCGAGGCACGACCAGACCAATGCAAATGCATACAAATATTTGCATTGAGCGGGGATTGAACCTGCGCCTCCTGCGTAACGGCTGCGTTCACTACCGCTACGCTGGAATAGTTCGTTTCTTATGAATTCCAACACTGTATGTTACAGGGATCCAGTTGATAGAAAGTTATTGAGAAATTTATGCAGTTCAAGAGAGGACTCAGCAAGATTTGAGGATGACATCGCTGGAAGCGCCGACTGGGATCACACCAGGCAATTCCTTATCAATGTTAGTTGGTGACCATATTTTTTGGAATAACCTCTATTTTCGCATGCAACAAATGGAGAAGACGAAATACAAATTACAATCGTACAGTACACACTACTCTGCCATAGTGAATGTTCCGATAAGTTCTTCCAATAACTCCCACCCACTCTTTTCCTATCCAGAGCAATCCGAGCAAAGCTGAGGTGTCACCCTCATACAGAGCAAACAATTACATCTAGGTCTAATAGCTTCAGAAGGTCTTTTCTTTGCCGTGCCTACATTGCTTAAATTTTCTTTACCAACACACCTGAGCCCTGATTCTAGTTTCTTTTTTGTCATGGCAAAACCACTGCGATACCATAGACACTGTAACCAATGCCATTTAACTTTAGACTTTACTGCTATGCTGTTAAAGTCTAAAATTTAATGACAATTTTGTAGAGTGAATGAAAAATGTTATAAACTCTTTCTCTTTTCATTTTCGACTTCCATAATTCAAATATAAAGTCTAAAATTTAATGACATTTACTGCAATGTCAGGGGTATGACAGTGGTTTCGTTATGTGATAAAATGAGTAGAATCGCGGGCCTGTTTCTTCCTACCCTACCACCCCTTTAGCATTGATCATTGTTGGTATCTACATGGGCACTTTAGTAATTAATTTTAATAGCACACATAGCTACTCTCAAAGATAGCCTTTTATGTAACATCGTTTTTCAGGTCACACAGCCATGTAACGAAATGATAGTGCAATGTATTTGGAACTCCAACACAGTAAACTGTGAGGATCTTTTCAACGCACAACTTACAGATGAGGGGCTTTGCTGCACTTTCAATGCCGTGCACAGAAACAAAATGTTTAGGCATCCGTAAGTTAAACATCTTTGTGGTTAAAATGTCGACCTTACGATCGAGAGGTTCCAGGTTCGAATTCTGCCATTACACTATGGACGTGAACCCACTCCCGCCTAACCTAGCTGGGAAATATGAATAATTTCGGTTACTATTTTTTTATGTCTTGCTTTTAAACTAATACCCTTGCCTATTTCTTAAGCTAAGTACTTAAATTATAAGTACTAAAAGGACGTAAAGCTGAGCAATAAGTCATAACTGATAAGGCGAAAACGGCAGGTACGACTAGGTATACGATAAAATAGGTACTATAGGTAATTCATTTAGTGTTGTGGACAAATGAATAAATGGATTAAGAAGAACATTGCTTAGTAGGGCAGTCTACTGCTCGGTAAGTCTACTGAATATGGGTAGGTAAGTGTACTGAATATGAGCTTAGATCCGCTAAGTACTTACAAGGAGCGGGATTAGATCCGACCACAGGTTAACGAAGTAGGAAGTAGAAGGAAGTTAACTAGAAAGCTATATATTTTTATAGTTCAAGGGCGCACAGCAATACAATAAACTACCTAACGATATTAAAAACTGCGAAAGTGTGAATGCATTCAAAAGTAAACTTAAAGCGTATGCACATGATCTTTAGGACTATTTCTGAACTATTTATGAAAAAATGTTTGTTAGTGTCCCAGCTCGCCAGATGCAAATGATAAAACCATTATATTAAGATCTCATTATGTATCTGAACTTTCGCGAACTATTATTGTTCTTATGAGAAATAAAGTTCCTTAAACCTAAGGTAATAACAAAAAATGTAATTTCCAGGTCATCGTTGAATGATCTAAACCTGACATTTCCGTTACCGGCAGTAGACTGGACTCCCGAAGACGGATATCCAGCTGATGCACCACAGAACGGTTTTCCGTGGAGGCCTAAAGGTAAACTTCTCCAACTATTATTTATTTTACAAGATTATTTAGGCTAAATCAAACAAGTAGGAGATAGGTATTGACGGAACGCCGTCCCAATTGAGCAGTCAGAACTCACTGGATATGTTTTGTGCCGTCAATGGAAGCCAGCTTGCCCTGCTTTGTCTTCTGCACTGGAGGCACTGAAACTTTCTGTGCTTACAGGGTTGGCATCACGAGTCTGACTTCTCTGATGTTGCACACGTCCATAGGCCACGGTAACCATTTTCCATCAGGCGGGCCGTGTGCTTGTCTGCCACCTAAGTGTTATAAAAAAAGCTTTAAGCATATGTAAGATAGCTCGAATTATTTTTAGCCTATAGCTATGATATTCCAGACTACCATATAAATCCCTGTATTAAGTTTCAGTCAAATTCGTGCAGTTGTTTGAACGTGTTTATAGTTACAAAGATCGAAACAACTTTAGGAAATAATAGGCTAATATAGACCCTTTTGAGCGTACAGGGCCAACCTCATCTGCTATTCAGTGCACCTCGCACTTTTGGGGTTGAGATGTCAGACGACGGTCGCTCTCAGAAAAACCGAGATACCAGTAATAATCTATAAGCGGACCCAGACTCCAAAGAGCAAACTTACAACGCTTATATGATGGACGATGATGAATAGGATAGGATAAACACGTCCAGAGGAATAAATCTCCAGAATTTTCTTTAAAAATCTATTTCGCAGGTACCGGGACTCAGCACGGGCTCAGTTTGGTTCTGGATGCTAATATAGAGGAATATTATTGCGCATCTACTAAAAGTGTTGGATTTAAGGTACATTTCCACAAACCTTTATTTAGCTTATCTTTAACTTTCGTCATTGACTACCCCAAACCAAACGCGTCGAACTAGCTAGCAGGGAAGAGAAGAGCAGTAGCTGTCAAAACGAAATTGGGACTCTTTTTTTTTCATTTTCCTTCATATCTCTATTTGTGTCAAGGTGCAGGGCCTCCCAGCGATAGATAAATTACAGTAGTGGGATTCCAGACCCATGATAGATTATGTATATTGCAATACTAAAATCAGAGATAGATAAAGTTTTGTGTCTTTAGTGTCCCGAAACTGGCAGTAGATACCTACGTTATAGGGACCGGCCGTTAGTGTTCTGGCAGGTACATAAGTTACTTTTCACTTCTCATGCTCTTAAAATGTTACTTTAGTCCCTGCATATCGGGACTAAAGTTCCTTATTAATCTCTAGGGACTAAAGTAATTTTTTTTAATTTGCTTTGATAACTCCTAAACAGCCAATCACGGTGTTTGTGAATGGGAGGATTATCACCTTTTTAGTGATTGTGTATAGAAATAATCTCAAAATTACATTCGAAAAAATCTAATAATCCCATTTAATTTCGTGAACCACGATTAATGATATTAATTGAATTAATTATTATGTAAGTATTAAGGATAAGTTCATTTTATTATCCATTTCCAATTAGTTTTAAATTATTTTTCAAGTTTGAATCTGTTGGCTAAATATATATGTGCAAGCATATAAACCGTACGTCACTTGACAACAAAAAAAAACCGCGGGGCAAATTTCTTTGCAATTTGAATTTTGAATAGATTATTCATAATAAGCTTGCGTTGTAATCCAGTATTACTTACACCAATTAATTGTGCAACTTAGAAACTTTGTTATAATAAATAAATAAAAATAAATAAATATTCCACAACATTTCACACAACGCTATCTAGATCCATGGTAAGCATAGCTTTACTTCCTTGTATTATGGAATCTAGAATACGGATAAACATACTTAGATTTTGTTTTTTTGTAAATGCATACATATTATACATAGAAACACCCAGACCAATGCAAATACCCATATCCATGCATACAATTTGCACTGAGCGGGGATCGAACCCGCGCCTCCTCCGTAGCGACCGCGTTCACTTCCGCCACGCCACGGAGGCTTTACCCCGTTATCGATATGATAAATTAATATATTTAGGTTGAAAAAGATATTTCCCTATTTCTTAAAAAAAAAAAAAAATATAATTTTGTATAAAACGTCGCTTTTTTTCCTCGCATTCAACGTTAAAAGTAGAGTGTTTAACGTGGGACTAAACAACCATAATGACACTCGAACTATTAGCCACCCTCGCTCGGGTGGCTAAAACATCTCGTGTCATTATGGCTTGTTTTAATCCCTTGTTGAACAATCTACTATAAGACACTTTCATTAAAGTATTAGAGAAATAAATTATGGTATTTTTAGATTCTAATGCACAATCCAACGGAGACGCCCAAACTAAGAAACTTGGGAGAGGTCTACGCACCGGGTATAGAAGGTCGTATCTCGATACGTCCCAAGATATTGGATGCGAATCCCACCCTTCGTACCATTGATATTCAAAAAAGACTTTGTCTGTTTTCCAGTGAAAAGGAACTTGCATTTTTCAGGTAGGTAATTATCATATTCGTGTTTCTTCTTCGAAATGTGGCTCCTTTTACAGACTAAGGAGGTAGGTTAGTTGAAAGGATAAATGATGCCTGCTACATACTCAGGCACCTGCCAACAAGACAGTGGTCTATTGGCATTCTTCTAGTTAAGAGGAATTAGAATTACTTACTCTGAGAATAGAACAGAGAGAAATGCCATTCACCACCCTTCCTTGTATTCAATATTAATTCGTTTATACCCTTTCTATAGAACATATACTTTGAAGAACTGCCAAATGGAGTGCGAAGCGCAGTCAATGTTAGATGTGTGCAAATGTGTATACTATTATATGCCCAGTAAGTACCTACTATATCCCTAAAAAAACCTAAATCCGGGTAAGTTATTTCTTGATTCACAATGATTTTTACATCTTTTTACAGAAAATAAAACTACACCCGTCTGTGGGAAAGATGATGCAAAATGTTATGCAAACATGAGTAAAATTACGCCAAGTAAGTGCCAGCCTAGAAGATTTACAGCGTTGTGTATCCCAGCATAGTTTAAAGCGGGGCCCTGGGTTCGTTGGGAAGAAGAGTGAGAGTCCGGCAAAGTTTCTCTGTCGCACAACGTACGTCACAGCTTGATATCTTTTCAGATTAGTCAAAACCGAAACTACAATTTTAGGATTCTATACCTTTTAATCACAAAATGTTATAGTGCCCTTATCCCATATGCCCTCGGGCCCTCCTGCCCATATTTATTTGTTTTAATATTCATTCATTTCTTGCAGTCATATCAACGTTCACAACCATATCATCTTTGAAGTCTGCCTCTCCCTTTGTAGCCGTCCACTTCCATAGTTAATATAATAGTCCTTACGAGATACGACATTACAGTTATCCCTACACATTACATATCCGAACCAAGTTACAACTACTCTATAAAGTTATCAAACCGTCAGTTTGTGTAAGACAGTGAGAACGCTCTACCAAACAAAACCGAAGCAAGCCGATCTTAGCCGAACTATCACACTTCTTCCCGACATGGCAAATCAAAAATCTATTGTAATTATTCTATTGAAATGTTACATTTTTTTGCGCTTAGCGTGCATTTGTCAGAAAATACAATTTTCAAATGTTCAAATGGGTTTTATGGTTTATCTGAAGATTTTTGTTAGATCTATGCATACCAAATGCCTACTTTAAACTGAGCCATCCTTGATATCTAAAAAGAAAATTGCTTCCTCTGACAAATGCAACCTCAATGTTACTTTTGAATGGACTGAATCAAAAATCGAAAAAATCTAATTCAGAAATAACACCATGACAGATCGCGATGTGATGTGCCAAGAATGTTTGCCGGCTTGTACTGAAATATCGTACGCGGAGCGATTCAGCTGGGCGCCACTCAAGGACTCGCTAGTAACCTCCCTCGCCAGGAACCTTGGCAACAGAACACCTGAATACTTCACGTAAGCATATTGTACCTACACGCAGAAATTCAGCACCAGGGCGTACAGGGCCCTACTGAAACCTTTGAGGCCCGAGCCTAGACGAGAAGTGGTTAATGAACGAGATGCACTGCAGGCTTATCTTTTCCGGAAGTCAGAGGGTAGTCTGTCCCATACGTAGCAGTCAACCGCCTTGGCCACGGAGATGTAAGCCCTTTTTTTAAATGGTTGTATAATGTGTGGTATCTCTATATTTTCAGGGAAAACATGTTGTTCGTACATTTCTTTTTCGACGAAAGCACATTCTTGAGATTTACTAAAGGCGAAATATTCGGATTGACAGAATTTCTTTGTAAGTATTCCCTTACGCTAAGCTTTGAACAAATGCCTAACTTAAGTAACTGCTTAATTTATTCTATCAAATTCCTAATTGTTTTGATCTGCCCTGTTTTGCCCTACCTACTTAATTGACCTAATCAAATCAGGATCACGAAGGATGTTTAAATAACAACACGATTTTATGATTTCCCTAAACAAATCACTTATAACTGTTTATTTCAGCAAACACGGGAGGCCTGCTGGGACTTTGCATGGGTTTCAGCATGATGAGCTTGGTAGAACTAGTGTACTACCTGACACTACGCGCAATGTGTATGGCTCGTCAACAACGACGACCCATACACCCGTTCATCAAGTAACTCAAGATAAGTGTTCTAGCAGTAATAAGATTATTTGTGAGAAACAGACAAAATAAAATAGCGTTCAGATGTAATGAGCGAGTAACGTTATTTTAATACCCAAAAACACAGACGTAACCAGGGTCTTACGCCTACCACAACGTGTCATAACCGCCGCGCAGAAAGGCGATCCATAGCGAAAGAGACGCGCGATGCACCTTATCTCCATCCCTCTTCCTCTGAACCGCGGCCCAAAACACGGTCGCTTATAAGTACAGCGTGGTAGCGATGCTGGTTTTAATTTTGAGGGTATTAACAAAACTTAACAAGTAAAAACACGATATCATATTAATATTAGTTGAAACATAGCTGAAGGTTAATTAAATCAAGGGAAAGAGGGGTGGACATATTCTGACTGGAACAGATTATGACACAAATTTAATTTGTCAAAAGGGACCTCATTAACACCTCTGGTACTCGACTCCACCTCTATCAATTTAGGGATGTAGATACACATGGGAATAAAACTATTTTTTAAGGAATCTATTGCGATTTAAGTACTTGGTGGGAAAGACGCGAAAGCGTGTGTAATATGTATGTATTTTATTATTAATACTGAACCGGACAGTTCAGTTAGTTTCCAAGAGTAATATTCACAAAAGAACTAAAAAGATTCAGATTGTCTCATTTTTTAAAGTTTGAGTTATCTCTACCCATTAAAAATAGTTTTATTTTAATGTGTATTATGTGCGGAAACTTCCGACAAAATCAAATATCATTTTAATAAAAAAAATGGTCCTTTATTAACTACATAAAAACTAACATTATTTGTTTGGCCTATACTGATACTTCATAAACATCACTTTCACTTCTTTGAGGTCCCTTTATAATACTCTTATGTATCAATTACAAAAAGGTCTTAAGAGACTTGCTCAACATTAAAGGTATAGTTTTTCTATATTTTCTTTTTTATAAAGAAACTTCGGCAGTGCAATAGCCAAGCTTCGCAATCAGGACCTATCAATCGTAAGGGCGCGTCCTTAACTACAAAGTTACCGACATCGGTATTTCGAATATAGTCATACTCGTATAGTCCTGATTTCGAAGCCTGGCTGTTTTTCTTTGTTTTGTTTTTTTTTATTTGATTGTCGTATAGGTGGACTCTACTTATTACTATACTAAGTCAGAGATCCATGATCAATGTTGAAGACAGCTGACAGATATCTCTGTTATGATTGCTGCCGGGGAGGGCCTTGCTGTGGAGGAGCCGGTGGAGCGGGCGGCGCGGGAGTGTCTGGTGGTTGTAATGTACGCGTACGCCGCCGCGTATAATGCTGCCACAATAATATCGCCTGATCGTCCATGAATTTGCATACCTGCAAACAAAAATGAAATTATTATGTTATTCAAAGTAGAACAGGTACGCCTCAGTGGCGAGGGATCCCTATTAAGGCTTTCAAAATAATGAATTTATTACGTACCTGATTACGCATTTTTATTACACTTAAATTAAATAAATATACAAAATTTACTATTTCTATCAGTAAATACGTAGTTACGGAGTTTGAGTCTTAAATTACGTATTTATGAAAGCTCTCAAATCTGTGCGTACTTACGTAATTGCGTAATTCCGTAATTACGTATTGGAAGCCCTAGTCCCTATAACTGGGTTCCTACTGGCTTGTTAATGTGTTGCATGTTGCATGACAAACTACATCCAGGTAGGATTTTCGACCGGCTCCCCTTTTGACAATTTTCACCCTTTGCTACCAGTATGGCCCCATACACATTAAGGTCTAGGTGTCAATTCAAGTACTTGTTACTTGTGTTCAAAATTCTGTCTCGATCTAATTTCGATTCTCAATACAATTCAATCTTGCTCTATGGCGAGCAATGCCGAATTTCGATTCTCCAAATGTCAGAAGCGATGTCAATGCTCTCTTAAAAGTTGTTTTACAATATTATCTCTTTTAGACTGAATTTTAAACAGATTTTTATACACACAAAAGAATCAATATAGCAAACAACTGGCCATCAGACGCACTAAAAATGTATCTACTTATCCACAAACCTGTGCTGATACACATTCTCTTCTAAATGCCTCGTGCTGCAAAAGCTCTAAGAAGTGAAGGCACATGGGGTACTTGAGGTATCGTGCATACTCAGGCTCCCTCCAGTACTGTAGGTAGCGGATATAATTGATGAATGTTTGCTCTTTTAAATAACCTCGTTGTGCTAGAACTGGAAATTAAAATTATAGATGTTAGGAAATAAGATATCAATCTCAATTAATTGGTTATTTAGGTTTTATTATCTACAAGAATATGTTACAAAAGGTGTTACAATTTAACTGTCAATAGGTATGCAATTTGATAGCAACTAAATATACGAAATTTATATTTTACTGAAAAAATGGCAGATCAGTGCCGAGCACAAATAACATTCGAATTCGTAACATAAAATTGTGCATTAACACTTTCTAAGATGGTTTGACTATTTTGGATGCCTACAACAATTTGGAATTTTGGTATTGGTGGTAATCAACATTTTTCTGATGCTGACTGTACCAAACACAAAAGCAACAGTTCTGAATGAGTCAACTAAGTATTATAAAAAAAAAAAACAGATGGCCAATGTTATGCCTAATAGTAGTGCAGGCCATGCTCAGTTCCTGTTAACAATCAGGGGTGCCTGATCAATCATTCATAATAAATAATAGTAAAAATACTCACAATGAATGTAGTTAGGATTAGCTAAACATTGTACAAACTCAAGTTCTACTTGAAACCTTATTCTGTTCTGGTCTTCCGTTTCAGGAATTGCTGGAAATTGACAAAATACAATAAATTAGACATAACACATACGTTGAATGTAAATATCAAGAGTTTTTATAGAAAAATCGTGAATTATGTACCTTTTGTAGCCATCATCTTGTACGGTGGTCATGTAAACTCGTTTTTTTATTGATTGTAATTAAATTTGTTTTGGTTACTATTTCAAAATATTATTTTATAATGGATATGTCAAAGCACATTAGTGAACTCAACCCACTTAGTATACAAAAATCACACAATACAAAATAAACGCAGTAATTAATTAATCTTAAATAACACGAGCACAAGTCAAACTTCTAACAATGTCATAGATTGGTCAACATCAACATCAACATTGTCAACCACAGAACAGAAAAAACTATTAGAAGCATAGATTTAGTATTTTTCTATACTATATCTATGATTAGAAGTGTGATAGGACAGCCGATAGATTCAATAGCGGAACCGATAGTGTTGGGTAGTACGCGTCCGATGTACTATTAGGTAACGTAACTTAGCACTGTACTAAAAGCAACGTTACTCAACCACAGAATAATTAATAGTACTAACGTACAGAAGGATCACTGCGCAAAAAGATTTAATTAATTCCTGTCTTGCTCCGACGCAATACGGTGGAATTCAGCTCGCACAACATTAGGTACCTATAATTTTATTCACCTACTACTTCGTCTCTTTCTATCGCGTACCTCTTATCTCTTCTTACGCTGTTAGGGTTGCCTTCTTGTGAAGAAATTAAATACCAGTCCAGTTATGTACCTATTACTATTTTTCTACTTATGTGAAAATGACAACTTTAAGCATACCTACCTAATATTAGATGAAAAAAGTATTTTATTACAATGTCCGCATATTTTAACATAAGACGATAAGCATACTACCTACTACATTTAGTATTCTTTACTACTACACTTTAGTGTATTTGCTAAATTAAACATACCATTTACGTGTTTAGTTACATGCCGTACGACGCAAACACGAAACGGCTTAAACTAGTCCGAGAGCCGACACCCAAAAATCATGTTGGTAAATTATTTTGATTTGCGCCAGCTAAATCGAATGTGACTCGCTGCGCTTTGAAAGCAGTTCATATTTGAATTTATATTATCGTTAGGAACTCGGTTCTCGGATACTATAAGCTTTGTTGGAACTGTATTTGGTTTCAGTTGTTTGATTGTCCTGATTGCAGAATCTTCATTGACAGCCTCCGTGGCGTGGCGGTAGTGAACGCGGCCGCTACGCAGGAGGCGCGGGTTCGATCCCCGCTCAGTGCAAATATTTGTATGCATGAATATGAATATTTGCATTGGTCTGGGTGTTTCTATGTATAATATGTATGCATTTACAAAAAAAAAAGTATTTAAGTATGTTTATCCGCATTCTAGATTCCATAACACAAGCTAGTTAAGCTATGCTTACCATGGGTCTAGATAGCGTTGTGTGAAATGTTGAGGAATATTTATTTATTTATTTATTATTCAAAATGGTGGGAGCAGACTTCGTAGCTTTTAGCTCTCAAATTTTCTTTGCTTAGTAAGTTCTCACGTCCTAATAAAATCAGCCACTCTCGGCGCCTAAAATAAAATAGACAAATGGTAGTCAGTACGGAGCAAACACACATGTGCTTATGGTCATTGGTCAGAGTGAAGCAAACGGGGCACTGAGGAGCACAGTCACCGTAGTAGTCGCTCGTCGCCGTCACAGGAACAGTCCCCGTTGCAGTCGCCATAGTCCAGTCTCTATACAATGAAAATTTTTCTAAGTGTATGACAATCGCCACGCCGAGAAAGGTTAGGTGCGCCAAAAGTAGTAGGTATAACTTCAAAAATCATATCTCCTAAGCTAGTAAAAATCACTGGACATACATGGGGGTGGCTCAAATACTCCTCAATATGGGGCGCCAAATTTTTTGGCCAGGAGAGCTGGCCACCCTGTATTGTCAAACTTAGCCTTAGCTCTCGGTCTATATACCCGGCAGCCTAGCCAAAGTGCGCCAAAGTATCTAATTATCATGTTCAGGTAAATAATATTAAATATTATGCTATTCATTTGTATACCTATTAAATTTATTACTTCTTTCTGTCTCGGACTATAAACAAAGAATACTAAATATTACCTATAAGCTATAAGGTAGCTTTCGAGCACGAAGGTTCATATATTGTGTAGGTAAGAACTAATAAATGACGGCGTTACGAAAAACAAACATAAGAAATTAAAAAAATCGAATTGAGACCCTCCTCCTTTTTTTAAGTCGTTTAAAAAGAAGGAACTTGGAACTGCAGAAATTACGTAGGGTAGGTATCGTCAGTGGTACCTACCTACCTATAGTCAGCGCGCGATGCCCGTCAAGGACACTCGAAACTAGAAAAATACGTCGGGCGAGTGACGGCGAAGTACGTTGACCCCGATGGGTCCGATCCAATAACCCTCCCAATTCAAAAATCTAGCTGGCTAGGTACCTACCTACTTTGTGGTCTACCTATAAAATAAGTCGTTTTTTTTTTGTCTAGATACGCATTCTGTCCGAACAGTAGTATTGATAGGTTGGGTTATGGGTAGGTAGGTACCTTAAAATTTTAAGATTTATTAATTTGGCATAGTTACATTTCAGCATCTTTGGGAAGCGAGAAAAAAGATAAATCCGGTATATTTCTATTCGAATTCAAACAGCCGAACGCCACAATATCGTCTGTCATATTTTCTTTTCTTGTCCATTCCAAGGTAGGTACCTACCTACTTTAAGTAGGCACGATCAAGAGAGAAAAAATATAATGTTTTATAAAATCCCAGCCGAGCGCGAGCATAGAAAACACCTCAAGCGTTCACACGAGCGCGCGCGTGACACTCGACTAATTTTTAATCCAGTCAGCCGGATACTTCGCTGTAGGTATATAACGGATGTACTGCGCGGAGTGAACCACGCCTGACTCAACCACAGTTCTTAATCGGACATTTAGTACTATTCGGACAGTCGGACGTCTATTGGTTAGTTTGTTATATGGTAGTGCGATAGCGACACGAGCGGCGCGCGGCGAGTACGAGCGAGTAAATACGATAGAATGCGACAGCGATAGCCCCTTTAGTGAAGTGCTACATGTGAAGAATAACCACAGACTATAGAAAATCGTTTTTGTAATAAGATAATATTCTACAAAAAATATCTATTTAATTACGTTAATTTCTTTTTTTATTAATTTTAGAGATGTAAGTATTAGGTATATCTTCACGCAATTATTCTATTGAAACACTAAGGATGAGTGTTTGATAAATTAATATTGTGAATTTACGATATTTGAATTGACCAAAACTAAGGTTATTATTTTATTTTATATAAATTCATAACGCATTTCTAGAGTGACAGTCCTAAGCCTGTGTAAAGTATGAAGGAAAATCAAATTGGTATGCTTATGATTAGGTGTACTAAAGTACTAACAGTACTAATAAGGTGTACTAGTACACTGTACGAAAAGTACTAGTACGGTGCGTACCGACAGATGTCCGATTAGGCACAAGACTAGGAACCGATGTCGCCAAACTCACACATACGACCAGATAATAATACGTTGCACTACTAGTAAACAATTGTTTTGAGTGGTCGTATATCTTTAACACCAAATTAAACACACTGCAGAACGAAAACATACCTTATTGATTGGCATTAGTGTTAACTTTAATATGGATAAAAAAAAAGGAATTTACGACGTTTTGTATCTGAATCAAACCTGTTTCTCACTCTAACAGTCTGTTGGGGAGTAGTTGAACTTTTTCGTAATAGAGTTAGAGACTAACTCTATTACGAAAAAGTTCAACTACTCCCCAACAGATGTCCATTTATTTTAAGAATGTTATTTAGAACCTTAACAGTCATGATTACGGTTGATATTACTTTGAAGTATTATCTCTCTCACTCTAACTATCTTACATTAACGATAGAGCGGCGAAACAAAATTTTGGAAGTATCGATAGATTTAAAATTAGTTTTCAAAATGTCAAAAGATTCTAAACGCTGTTAGTAATTATAATCTGAGAGTACTAAACACCCTCTTGTTCAGTACTCTTAGATTATAATTACCAACAGCGTTTAGAATCCTTTACGTACAGAAGTTGAACTGTTTTTCATTAACGATTAAAAAGGTATAAAAACGTGAAACTACGTATGTGCCTATTTAATTGAAATAAAACAAGTGTCCATTTATAGTAGATATTTTATGTAACTTTTGCATAATAAAAGCGTTTTCCCACTATCCGGCGCATGCGATATCCGATATTAGTGTTGGCTCCGATATCGAAGGAAATAAATTAAAATAGAAAAAGAACTCGATACTATGTTGAAAATAATTGCCAGGTTTTTTTTTTCTTTTTTTTCATCCAGTCTGTGTGATCGAGCAAATGGCCGAATCGGACCGATTTTATTGAATATTTGTGAAAACAGCACATGGTGACGGCTATCGGCGTCAGACACCCAATATCAGAAAATGTGAAATCGCTTTAAGGATACTTAAAATACGAGTGCGAGTATTTTACACATATGAGACGGGTGTTTTAAGACCATATTACGAGCAATTTCATACACTACTTTGAAATAATTAATTTAATTTTCATAAAATGAGAAAAACGTAGAGCACTAAAATCTATTTACTGATCGCGTATGCATTTTGCGCCGCGTCCACAAACTAAAAAATATCCAGCTGGATTTGTTCAATTCGGAAGTTTATATATTTGTATGTTTGTACGCGCATAGCTTCGTCATGTGTAGACAAAAATGCAAAATTCCTTCTTTGTTCGAAAGAAGACTATTCCGAAATGATACCATTTAATTTTAGTAAAGATCCGATAAAGGGTTCCAGAGAGAGACCACGAAACTCTTCAATAAATACCAGGAAATCAGCAGTAATTGCTGCAAACGTATATTATTGCTATGTCTATGCTACTACACATTATAACATCACGCCCGTATCCTTTGAATCGGTATGCAGAAGTGTTCGGAATGTTCTGTGATATTTAAAAAAAAACAATAAAGCCATTTGACAAAAGTTAATAAATGTTTCTAAAAAAAGTAGATATCGATAAAGTGTGACTACATCACTAAATGAATAGCAAAGAAAGTTCTAGAATAAATAAGATGACATGTCTATTGTGTGTAATCAAAAACAATCTTTATTGATATATGGTAAGGTTGATTTCTTTTTGATTTTATTACTTTTCATTTTAATAAGATTTGTTATAAATTCTGCTATATCCTAACTTATTGATGGTATAAAACAACTCTATTTCGAATATTTATGCTCCTACTACCATCTGTGCACTGCAAAATGGCCCAGTAAGGCATATTTCTATTAAATAGTATTAAATAACGCACGGTGCAAAACTGTCAAATACACGTGATGACAGATACGACTGAATGCGACTGAAGGTTGAAATTGTAAGATCTTTCTTCTTTCTTTCTTTTACAAAATGGCCTCTGCAGCAAATCGCCGCAACTCCGCCAATATCAAGTTATCAATCGATTATCACGTAAATGTATTACACAGTTATTAATGGCGAGACGCCAATGTCAAGTGTACCAGAGCCACGTTAGCCACGCCAGTAAATTTGTTTCCGTGTGTCCGCCCCCCACGAGATTCAGATGATTGTAAGATCTTGCAAATCTCCGCATAAGAATGACACGCGTGCCACGCCTACTTCACACTTCCACTGTTTTTTCTGTTCCGTGTTGTCAACCAAAGTGTTGTTTTTTTTATTGGGATGTCAGACCTGGTTACTAAAACCTTTGGGTCAAAGCCAAAACTGTTTTATTTTTATTGCATACCAGCTGATGCTTGCGGCTGCGCCCCTTTTATGTCCGTTCCAAGGCTCTAGTCTTCGTGTAGACCACGTACGGCTGAATCGTCCGGAATTATACTAAATTAGACTAGACTGTTGAACAACCATAGAGCAAAATCTATAGCAAACATGGACATAATTAATGTCAAATGTTAATTCATTCGGTGTATTACTCACTCTGTGCATTCGTTCACTTCACTTTCTAGGACATTCAACAATGCAATTTGATTAAATCGCGTAAATACCCACCTACCTACGAGCTACGTAATCAATCGTAATAGGATAAATTGGAATAAATGTACTTGTAAATACCAATAGTATCTAGTTAGTACGTACTTATATTTTTTCAATAACAGTGTTAAATGTTTGTGTAGATATCGTTTTTAAACCACAAAGTTACAGTATAAAAAAGAACGGAGAAAGTATTATAATAATGTCTGGGTCTGCCTACGTCAATCCTAACCAATTATTCGAAGATGACGATGTCGACGATGACAAATTCGTCCAAAGCTTTAGAGATAGACTGCCACGAATACCTGCCCAGTCAGCACCGAGTCAGTATGGCAGTAACAGCCATATAACGGCCTTGGAACAACAACGTCAAGCCATGTTGCAAAGACAAAAGGAAATTGAACAAAGAACTTTGGATTCGTCTAGCCGTAGCTTAGGACTATTACGTGAATCTGAGACCATCGGTATTGCTACCGCCGAAGAGCTGGTTCGCCAGCGAGAGGTTCTTCAAAATACAAACAAGCGTCTAGAAGAAATAAATACGAATTTGAATTACAGTCAAAAGCATTTGAATGGTATAAAATCAGTTTTTTATGGCCTGAAAAACTACATTTCTGGTAAATCTGACCAAACACCATCGAGAAGTCAGTCTTCGGCCAGTCAGAGTGCAGCACCAAGTAGTAGCAGACTGAACGATACAATAGATAATTTGTGTCAAAACACCAATGAAGACCGTTTCAGATCACATCCAGCAACCCGCCTATATGACTTAGATGGTCAGCAAAAACAGACCGCACCAGTAACAGACAGCCAAAGGGTCAATGAACTCTTGGATGCCAACCTGGATGAAATGGTTCAACACATCACAAGACTCAAAGGTCTAGGAATTGCTCTGGGTGATGAAATAGAACAACAAACTGACCTAATAGATACAATACAGGACAAGGTTGAAGTGGCTGACATCAAGATTGGCAAGCAAAACAAACAAATGAACAAACTTCTTGGTAAATAGTCTATGATGCTTTGGTATTTGAACAATATAGAATATAAGAAATCAAAGATCACTCGTAAATACTTGCTGGCAAAGGGTATATGTTTTATAAGTGTAAAAAAGAGCCAAAAATTTTATATTGTATCAGAGATTGCAAAAATAATAACTTCATAGCACACACTTTTTCCCCAAAAGCACTCCCACTAATGGCTTTAGATTCTGATCACTGCCTGAGATTTCCAAATCTTGACGATTTTTAAACAGTCAACTCTAACATCATCTGTGTGCTATGTTGTAAATTAAATATAGTTTGCTTCATTACAGCTTTGTTTATTGATAAAAAGTTACTATCATTAATAGTTATAGGTCCTATTTTACTATTAGAATTGGAACAGCATAGTAATTATGATACTTGTATTGCTTGAGCTGCTCTATGGACAGCAGTGGCAAAAGGTGAACATTTTCAAAAAGGAAACTAGTAGAAAAATCCTTATCTCTTACAGAATGATCATAATATAAATTTAAACATCTCTATGGTAGATTCCCTTTAAAGAGCAAGCTGGCAGGAATTACCATTGATGGACAAGTAATATTGGTCAGGTCTAGCATCACATATTTACTGACCTGTTGGTGAAACATAAGGTGCTTATGAGTAATCATGTTTCGGTGCAAAGTGGGTACAGGCCAATGGGAGAAGCATGGAGCTATGTACCATATTAAGATTACATCTCAGTTCCTATACCCTGATTGACATTCTAAGCCTGCTGTCTGCTAGAGCTCCATAAGCTTTACATGTAGCAAAATTTGCAGTTGATTATATTTTTATCATTATATTTAAATTGCTGTCTCAGTAGTAAATCTGTAGTAGCATATTAATATTTAGGAAATGATTTATTAATGTATGTTCAAATATTATTTGAAATGCACTAATGTGGTGAGCAATATAATTAGAGGAATATTATTATATATAGACAAGTGTAGTGTGTTTAGTGTATAGCAATGCCAATGAACTGTTATTAATATTACTGTTACTTGGCCACATAAGACTCAAAGGTTCTTGGAGCTTTTGAGCATAAATATGTTAGCATGTTAGATAGTATGAATTCAACTATTACAGCTTGTGCAGCTGTAAAAGTTCATAAAATCAGCATGACTGTGAAAAGCTTGTTACCAAATTGGTGTTGAAATTTAAACTAAAGTAAGAATTCAGGAAGGTGTTTAATTCATTTCTATATATAAAAATGAATAAGACTAAAAATAAGTAAGCATCAATCACACCACCTGTGTGGTCATTTACCAAAAATATTCTGTTAAAATTTAAAATGTTACATACATTTTGTCACAAACATACAAGGTTTTCACTGCCTGTTGTAGATAAGTTACAATAATAATGTGTACATATTTTTATAAAATCAATTTATTTGCTAGATTTATTTTATGGTGATGTAAATTTCACATTTGTGATATTTAAGTACGATATGAAATTAGTACATGGTAATGAGGTCTTATCTCTTATCAGACCAGATTTACCCATATTTGTATGTCAAACTTAAAATGTGTAATTAAATTAATCACCATATTTGTTGCTTGTAAAAGTTACTATATTTGAATGTATAATAAAAATATAATGTTCATAACACATGGTTATAATCTTTTTTTACTAGATATCCCTGTGATTCATTACATTGCATGATGATGATTCATAGCTTCATCATAGTTACACAGATATGCTACAAGCATTTCCTAACACAAACCATCCTGTTTATTTTGTAATCCTATCACAGGCACTTTATCCATACTGAAGCTAATGTGTAATACTTTATTCTGAAATTACATTTAACAAGGCATATTATATGCTTAATGTAAAAAGTATAGGTAATTATTTTATTTAACATAGTGGTCCATAATTAAAGTTCATCTTACTTACCCATTGTAGTGAAGAAATGCCTTCAATCAAGAGAACATATTTGAGGCATATTAACAACAAGATTACTCATAAACATATTTAAAATACAATCAAAGCAGAGCCTAAAATGGAGTGCAAAACATATCAAAGGTCTGCTAGACCTTATGAAGGAATTACAGTTGCAATAGCTACATCAAAACTCATTAAGAAAAATAAGTGTAATTATTGATATTGAAATGCAGAAACACACCAATGTGTTTATTCTGTAAATTTACAAGGTTCTGAGTACAATAGCACTCCTAGGAAATAATAGTTTTACTGAAAAAACTTAATAATAAAATTATTTATTAAGATTTCCTTGTCTGATAGTGGAGTTGTATAAATAAAACTACATTGTTTCTTACAATTTTTATTAGCTTCAATAATGGTGGGACAATAACAATGAATTTTACATCTCAAGACTAATATTATTTCTCATGGAAGCACACCCCAATGCACTAATATTGTCCAATATACACTACATTATACTAGTAATCAAATCACAGAACAATCCTCTAATAGACCTGGTCAAAGAACACATTATCAACTACAGTTTCTAGAATCATGTCATTAGCATCTACATCATGACTTTTCATGTGTTTCTGCAATATCTTCTTGTTTGATAGCTTCTTATTACAGATGTCACAAGGTAACTCCTTTTTTACATGAGTTTCTTTGTGCGTCTTTAAACCAAATGGAGTAGCAAAGCCCTTAAAACAAATGTCACACTTATGAGGCCTCTCAGCAGCATGTGCATGGGCAATATGCACTAACAAGGAATGTTTAGTTGGAAATCTTCTATCACAGTTAATGTGAGAGCATAAAAACGGCTTTGGCCTTTCCAGACCTGAGTGAACCAAGCTATGAGCTCTTAAATATATTGCCCGAGTAAATGTCTTAGAACAATTGGGACAAGGAAATGGTTTCTCCCCATTATGTGATTTATGGTGCATCATTAGTGATGATCGGGCAGTAAAACGCTTGCCACAAGTGACACATACAAATAGTTTACGGTTACTAGAATGAGCCACACGAAAATGATCCTTAAGGGATTGCCTAGATTTGTAGGTTTTATGACAGAAACCACATTTGAACTGTGCAACATCTCTATGTGACCGTAAATGTTGATTCAAACCACCCGAGGTAAAAAATGTTTTGCCACATTTAGAGCAAAGATACTTCTTAACGTTTGTATGCTTATTCATGTGGTATCTGAGCCCATAAAGTCTTGTAAAAGATTTAGTGCACAAGGTGCAAGCATACCTTTTCTCACCTTCGGTTCTAGGCGGTTGCTCAGTAGACGTTATCTCAGTTACAGGTGGCAGTGGAGTCAGTTCTTTGTTATTCGACAATGTAGCATCGAAATCTAATGTCGAATGATTACTAAATAGCGGTACATCATACTCGTGGTCTTGATAGACCACATTAATATCAATAGAATCAATATCAGTCCTTTGAAGATTTGTCGGTGATTGTATCATAAGAATTTGTGACAGTGTACTGTTCGCTTTTAAACAATCTAATTTAAAATTATAAGCCATTAAAGCTGTAGATACACATGACGCACATATTCCCTGTGGCCAATTCTCTTCATCGTTGTTCTCCAAACAATTTAGGAAAACCAAAATATCAATTAATTTAACCTTGTTCATCTCATGTTCTATCAAGTCTTGTATGTTCATTAACATTGTAGTATCTGATTCTGAAAGACAAGTACGACATATGTTCTTTGTTAGAGGTAAAATTAAACTCGTAAACTCCATTGAGTATGTATGCACTTAAGAAGCTATTTCGTCATTAGATAGATAAAATAAACGTCTTGCTGTTTCTCTGAAAAGTGGTGGCCGCCATGGGCATGGAACCAGCAACCTGCAACAGCAAATCGAGTCCGTAATCAATCAGTATCTTTGACAGTTGACAGCAGTTAGGTTATCTCTATGACTTTCTTTTTTGGCTTTTTATGACCTGGTAACGAGACCTTTAAGCCACATCTTCATTTATAATTTTTATAAATTATATCTTTATTTTTTGATGATGATGATGATGATAACGATGACGATCAATGAGATGATTACTGCTTCAGTAAATTTTTGGGCCTTTACGGCCTTTTAAGCTCCCTAGGGAGATTTGGGTCGAACACGAAAAGTCACAATTCACTGTAATATGCAATTTTCCAACAATTGCGTACGTAGTCCAAGACGTTACGACTAAAAATCCACCATTTTAACACATAAAAACTCGAATTCACAACAATTTCGGAATATAAATTAGCACAACGATGTGCCACTCTTCGTTTTCCCGCCAAAACTCCTCTCTCTCTATGATTAAGGTTTGGCCACTAGAGGTCAGTCAGCGGGTTTAACACTAAACTTACTAAAAACTCTTTTGTCTGTGCTGGCCTGTGCGTCTGTGGTCAAAGAAAGTGTCTGGTTGGTGTCTGTGGTTTATGACGTTTGAGGTGCGTCGTGGGCAGGATGTGGTTTTCCACTTAAATCTGAATTACAAGATATTTTCATGATTTTATCAGTATTCTACACAGTCCTAAACAAAACAACAAGTTTAACGTTCAATAGAAGGTGAGCTCACCTTACAAGTATGCTTAAAGTTTAATGTGAAAGTTCTAACCTCTACGGTTCGCACAACTTCAATATGTGGTTCATAAATTCAGTGAAAATCTTATATATTTGCGCTTCAATGTTAGATTACGGTATGGATTATTGGAGTCTATATTATCGTTGCAGGTAAATAAGTAATCTGAAGCCAACATGAGTCGATTTTTCGCCACGGGCACAGACTCCGAGTCGGAGAGCTCCAGTGAGGACGAGCCAGTAGTACGCGCTCCCGCACCGGCCTACACGGTGAGCTTAACGTTTAATCATATGATTTCTCATGAACAGTAACGTGTTATGAAATATTTCTGTACTTCTACTTGATTTCCCAGCTGTTATTAGAATTCTTTAACAGAGTGATAAATTTAATTTGCTTTTTGGCACCAGCATAGTTAAATTTCCCAATACATAGTAATCTAGTCAAAAATAAGGCTGCATGCTGGTTTCTGATGTATATTAAATATCTTCAGTGCCAAATATATCACTCACACATTCCTCATTCCTCAGCCCGGTCTATCAATAACATCAGTATGTCATGATAGTAGTGATATTTATTTTTTCTGCTTTAAGATATTATTAAAGCATTCCCTAGTTTGTGTCTAGAAATTTCTAGTTTTTCTAAAATAAAGCTAATTTTAAATTTGATTGTTGACCAAGTAGTTCACAATATAAGACATCTGTTACTCTACTGATACACTTGATATTATGCTTCATTTATTTGAATTAAACCTATTTTCCATTCAGAGCACGCACATTTTAGAATAAATAATGTTTTAGTGATAATGTGTTGACCATGAAAAATAGACAGACAGAATTAAAAAATAAAAACTTTTGTTTATTGTTTAATAGTCAGTCAATTAGCCTATTGCAGTCGCCTACTGGACATTATTATGTAGGAGCATATAACTGTGACTATCTATCTACTATGTAAAAATTCCTTAAAAAGGTGTTATGTCAATGTTATAAATGCACTTCAATTTTATTTATTTCTATAGATATAAACCCTGTAAGGAAACTGAAGCGAGATGACTTTGCCCCAACAACATAATATGTATCTATAACCACTACTATGAAAGCCTCTTAAATTGATTCATAAAAAAAATAAATATTTGTTAATACATGTTTTCTGTCAAACAGTTTAGTGATGATGAGGAAGATACCAAGCGTGTTGTGCGCTCCAGTAAAGAGAAGCGTTATGAGGAGCTAAAGGGTATCATTCATTATATACGCAATCATCGCAAGATTAAAGACTTCTCTTCAGCGCTTGCCTCCTTTGAAGAGCTCCAGAAAGCCTATACCCGTGCTGCAGCTGTTATAGCAAAAGAAGAAAATGGAGTAGCACCCAGGTTCTTCATTAGAGCACTTGTAGAACTAGATGATTGGGTATCAAGTGCTTGGGCTGATCGCGACAGCCGAAAGACACTAAACAAGGGCAACAGCAAAGCATTGACATCATTACGGCAAAAATTGAGGAAGTACACTAAAGACTTTGAGAGTGGTATTGCCAAGTTCCGTGAGGACCCAGACTTGCCAGATGATGATGAAGAACATAAAGGTATCTTGCATTGTAATAGATTTTGTTGATATTTTATACTACTCTAATTATACAATAGCTATAATGCAAACTAACACCATCATGATGTCACATACCTTTGAATTGCTTGATGTTTTTCTACCAGATTGCACTGGTTATGATCACAGGCTGTCCGGCGCGTAGTACACACCGTCTATTGTCTAGTACCTGACGTTCTTGATCAACCTAAAAATTCTTAATATTTTTGTTTCACTGTGTACCAATTACCATTATTGTATTTCAAGGAATGTGGAAGTTTACGAGTTAGTATTACGTAAATTAGTCATTATAATGTAACCACTTTGTTTAGATTCTTCATCTTCTGATGAATCTGGCGACGATGAAGAGAAAGTTGCAGAGAAGCCTCGCGCTCGTCGTTCACCCGAACCCCCTCGTCGACCACCACCCCAAGACGATGAGTCATCCGATTCCATGGACTGGGGTTCCAGCTCATCCGATTCCAGCGAATCCTCGGATGATGAAACGCGTGGAGCTACTACTCTCCGTGAGCGTTTCTTGAAGAGAACCACCGAAAGAGAAGACGATGAAGAAAAAGACAGGCGCAAACCGAAGACTAGACGTGACAGGAATATTAAGATATCCAAAAAAGATCAAGCCGACGACGGCGGCGAATGGGAGACGGTCAAGGGAGGGAAGGGAGCCGCCATTTCTGATAAACCTAAAATGTTTGCTAAGGTATAATATCTTGAAATAAGCCATTATAATGTGAGGAGGTGTGATTTCTTATATATTTACAGTTTATCTTGTATTTTAGGATAGCGATATCGATGCGGCTCTCGTAGTCAAGAAACTAGGTGAAATCAGCGCAGCTCGTGGCCGTAAGCGTACTGACCGTCGCGCTCAATTGGAACTTCTTCACGAGTTACGTACTGTCGCTGCACAACACAATTTAGGGGATGCTCTGCAACTCAAACTCCGCGCTGCTACTGTTGCAGCCCTGTTTGATTACAACCCCAAAGTATCCGATGCTATGAAGCCCGAGTACTGGTCGAGGCTTGTTGAGAATGTAGATCAGATGGTTACTCTACTTTTAGCCCATGAGGAGATGGTGCTCAGTGAATCTTTCACTGAAGAGCAAGAGCAGCTGGTAACACCACCATTCAAAGTACGCGGTTGCCTGCTAACTGCGCTTGAGCGACTCGATGACGAGTTCACCAAGTTGCTCAAAGAGTGTGATCCACACTCTAACGAATATGTGGAGAGATTGAAGGATGAGGTTCGCGTATCTGCTCTGATCGACCGTGTGTGTCAGGTGGTTGAACGTGATGGCACTCCACAGGAAATTTGTCGCGCATATCTACGTAAGATTGACCATCTCTATTACAAGTTTGATCCTCGCGCTGTACGCAAGGACCTTCCTCCAGGTGAGGAGACCACAATCAAGAAGATGGAACGCTTTTGCAAATACATCTATGCTCACGACGAAACCGACAGACTTAGGACCCGCGCAATTCTATGTCATATTTACCATCATGCACTCCACGATAATTGGTTCCAAGCTCGCGATCTGCTGCTGATGTCTCATTTACAAGAGACAGTTCAGCACTCTGATCCGAGTACTCAGATCCTTTACAATCGTACAATGGCCAACTTGGGTCTGTGCGCGTTCCGTCGTGGCAACGTTAAAGAAGCTCACGGGTGTCTGGCCGAACTGATGATGACTGGTAAACCGAAAGAATTACTGGCTCAAGGCTTGCTGCCTCAACGTCAACACGAGCGTTCGAAGGAGCAGGAGAAGATCGAGAAGCAGCGCCAAATGCCATTCCATATGCACATCAACTTAGAGCTACTTGAGTGTGTGTATTTGGTGTCTGCTATGTTGATCGAGATACCGTATATGGCCGCTCATGAGTTCGATGCTCGTCGTCGAATGATTAGTAAGACTTTCTACCAGAACTTGCGAGCTAGTGAACGGCAAGCGTTGGTGGGACCACCGGAATCTATGCGTGAACACGCGGTAGCAGCCGCGAGGGCGATGCGGCGGGGAGATTGGAAAGCTTGTCTTAACTTCATAGTTAATGAGAAGATGAATGCTAAGGTGAGATTTAGATACTTTAAAATGCATATTATGCGTATATAGTTCTTTTTATGAACGTCATTATGTGTTAAAATGACTCATCATAGTCATAATATGTTATTTATTGTTCAATTTATGAAGGACAAAACCACTAAAACGGAAGCCCGCTAAATTTTGTTGGTGTGGTTTTAAAGTGTTAATTCAAAAAAAACTATCTGCTCTCTTAACAGATCAAGATCCGTTTTCCATTTGCAAAAGCTGGTGCATGTGCCAATTGCCCTTGCACAACCACTGTTTTAAATACTTTTTATCATTTCACTCATCCTCTAACTCTATGCATACTAATGTTGTTATTATCGTAGGTTTGGGACCTGATGGTGGGAGCAGACAACGTGCGAGCGATGCTTGGCAGGCTAATCCGCGAGGAGTCTGTCCGCACCTACCTTTTCACGTACGCGCATGTGTACGCATCTCTATCGCTCAAGTCGCTCGCGGATATGTTCGAGCTGCCCCGTCAACGCGTCCACTCTCTCGTCTCCAAGATGATTATAAACGAGGAACTGCTCGCATCGCTTGACGATCCCAGCGAATGTGCTATCCTACATCGGTCTGAACCGACTAGAATGCAGGCATTGGCTCTACAGCTTGCTGATAAGGTAAAATTATTTATCAAATATGTTACTTCAGAAAATCATTTTAGGCCCCTAAAAAGCTTAGCTAGCTTAACTTCTCTTCATTCTTATTAAAAACTACTGATTGTACTTTTTTCTTTGCTCGTTTCAATACGCAACATATAGAAATTAATATAATTATTGTTTTAGAAATTCTTGAAATTTTTATTTGTAACTTACAAAATAATATTTTTTTATTTTGGTAAAATACTAGGTAAACAAATCTCGGCCAAATGAGTAATTCATTTTTCGTAATGACTAATTTGTCGCCAATTATGTATGTGGAAAATAACGCATTATATTATGAAATTGTTGGCGACCATTTATTCAGATTTACTTCTTATTAGTTTGCAGGTATTAATAATATATATTAATTTTATCCTTTATTTTCTCAGGTTGGCAACCTTGTAGACTCTAACGAGCGTATCTTCGAGAAGCAGGGTTCATTCTTCCAGCGCGGAGGCCAACAGCGTGGGGAAGGTCGCCAGCGGGAGAGACCGCGCGAGGGCTGGAACCGTCGCACGCGCAACCGTCGCCGGGACGACGAACGCGGCGACGACTAGACATTTATTGAAAGGACCTGCTGATCGTTAGCATATTTCGTGTATAGCCCGAAGCATACTGCAGGCACATATTGTAAGATCGTTTCGAACGATCGAACAGACTTGCTAACTGAATTCTCGGTCATCTCGAATTCAGCTGTCAAGTCCGTTCGATCGTTCGATTAGTTTTTGTACAGGGGCCACACTACCTTACCGTCTACATGGCTGTTACCGCAATAACTATGGTATTATGAATAGACAATGTCATATCTATCGAGATATAAAAAAAAAAATGATTGGCGTTATAATATTATGGCCACAAAAATTTCTTTTGTTAAAATAAGTTCAAAAACGCTTAAGTGTACTAAGCGTTTTTGAACTTATGGCGGTAATCATTGCCATATCACGGTAGTGTAGCCGTAACATAAGAACGTTTCGAACGATCGATCGGACTTGACAGCTGAATTCGCGGTGAGATATCAATTTCGCTTGCTGTAAATTTTGTGATATTACGTTGTCGAGCACATAAACATACATCACTATCGACTTGTGCTCGACGTCACCAAATTTACAGCATGCGAAATTGAAATCTCACCGCGGATTCAGCTGTCGATTTTGCAGTAGTGTGATTTGCGCTAAAGTACTATGACTAGTTCACGGGTCCTCTTTCTAGACATAGACCCGTCACAATACCGGAACGCTCTGGAACACATATACAGCATATTTATAATACTGTTCAAGTGAATCTACACACGAAAATAAAATATATTTCCCATCATAACACTTTTACAGTGATTTTTAACTTCTTTAACTCCTGGTAATATAAATAAAGTGAAAAATTGTGATGTGATATTTTATTCTGCACCGACCTATAAATTGATTATGACTCGCCTTGGCGTGGCCACTATCATCTTTCTTTTAGCGATCTGGTTGCGTCCAAACTCAAGCTAGTTAAGCTATGCTTACCATGGATCTAGATAGCGTTGTGTGAAATGTTGTGGAATATTATTATTACAACTTAATTCCGGGATCCGCTTATTTTTTTTTGTTTGATATGTTGGCTTTCGCGAGTGTCATTGTAGACGACCTCCCAACCTCAAAAGGATAGGCTACGCCAGAGACTCGGCCATTGTTTAGAAGGTTGGTTTGGACCTTAAAGGTTGCTAGAAAATCTAAAAATCATCTATAATAATATCATATAATTTCATTAAATCTAACTAGCGACTGGCCACTATCACTGATCCAAGTTGTTGTTGTATACGTTTAGAATATCTTTAGGGTCAATATAGCGGTGGCTTTTTGGGCAAGGTGAAGAAGGCGCGAGCCTGCTCGCAATCATGTCAGTACAAGCACAGGTACAAATCAGGTTGCAGCCGGACGCGGCTCTTTCATTGGAGCGAATACAAACTGAAAAACAAGCGGGGCCGGCAGCGGCTCTTAAAAAAGGAAGCCGGTAAGAAATAATTATGTACACGCTTTGCCTCACTCCTCAAAGTTCTCATAAGGTGTTTTTCTTATACCACTGAAGTGACATATAAACACAGAGCCCACCTGATGGAAAGTGGTTACTGTGGCCTATGGACGCGTGTATCGTCAGGGGAATCACACTCGTGTTGTCGACCCTACAAACAGAGTTTCTGTGCCGTCAGTGTAGAAGATAAAGCAGAACAAGCCTTCGGTCTTCCCACCGACAGCACAAAACTCCCCAGTAAGCTCTGGCTACCCTACTCACTGCCGCGAACACAACACGAGGTTATTATCGCCGCGTTATTATGTAAGGTGGAGGTACTTCTCCAGTGGGACTGTTTAATTGGACGAAAGTACCGTCGTTCGTGCCCAGTCGTGACCTACCTAGGTAGGCAGGAAATCGTTTGCAACTTTAGGAGGTCTTATAGTTGAAAACGTGAAAACAGCGAAGATGACATACTTTTCAGTAAACCATCACTCTCGCCCGTATCACGCATCACGCTACTTTCTCGCAATGTTGGCTGAGCAAAATGCTTTATTCAGGTTTTATACGATCGATTGGTTAGCATCGTAGAATACTCAATCCATGTATTTATTTTATATATATTATGTTGTAATTTCACGTTGTGATTCTAGGTATTGTAGAACCGAGATTTATGTATAACGATAATATAATGTACGGGATGAGTATCGACTACACGTATCGACTATCAACAACAAGAGCCACTGGGCACTCTATGTTTGAGATTAACTGCGTTTAGTTAGATGTTCCTAAAAAAAATATTATTTTATTAAATATTCGTTTAGATCAAAATAAAATGTAACAAAAATAGCTATAAATTCGATTTATCAAAACATGTTTTTTAGAATTGTTCATTATTTTTTTAGCAATAAATTAATGATCTGTCACTCAAAGCACAGTTATCTCATGTAAAAGCAGCAAAGCAAAGTACTAACATAACGCAGCAAATTTTTGTTGCTGTTCGTCGCATTTTGCAGATAATTTTCAGCATCTTGCCGTTAAATCTGACTATAATTTGTGTCCACCGTATAATTATGGTGTTATTGCGGACCGATATATGAACAAAGAACTTGAGTTAATCAAGAATACTGGTGTAAAATCATAGGTTGGGAGTTTGACAGATTCTAATACAATGGCTGCAACGAGGAGATTACAGAAGGTGAGACATCATTTTTTTTACTTCTCATCATTTCAATTGCTATAACATAAGTTATTATGTGCATTCTTTCCTTGATCTTCATTCACCCCCAGTATTTATGATTTCATCCCAATGTATATCGAAGTAACTTGTAAGAATTGAATTTAACTTCTCTGTAGGCCTATCAGAAAAAAATGAATCGTTGTCATACCTAGCTAGTACTTACTGCTTTTGAGATGTTTCACAATTTAATTGCAGCTCGTTCAATTATTATGTGACTTTACATTTTATATTCACAGGAGTTGAATGATATCAGGCAGTCAGGATTGAAGTCCTTTAGGGATATACAAGTGGATGAATCCAATATACTTACATGGCAGGGATTAATTGTTCCAGTAAGTATATATTAAATTGAAAGTTGTCTAATCTTACCTATTTATTGCACACATTAAATAAATAGTATCATTCGAAGTTTGTTGGTATTAACATAATTGCATTTGCAATTGAAACACATTTTATGGAGGTTTATTACTAAACACAATGGCCAGTTGAAACAGTATAACATCCCTATGCACAGTAGAAATCTTCCTAACCGTAATCTAGAACCCATACAACAAGTTAGTTAAGCTATGCTAACTGGATTATTATTATATATGGATTATTAATTATGAATTTCCAGCAATCTAAAGTATTTGGGTTATAAGTTAAGTAATTAAACAAATTATACCTATAAGAGTTAAGTAGGTACTTATTAAAATCAAGTTATATTGACTGGAATAGGATTAATACATTATTAATTAAACCAGGATGATTCATAGGCATTAGTTTGTATGAAAACGAACAAAATCAAATGTATGATAGTGTTATCATAATGATGAATCAGTTATCAGATAAGTGGGCCTAAGTTTTAGTGATAACTTTTTATAAAACCAACATTTAATAGATATGGAATATAATATCCTAAAATTATTAATCATTACTAGGATTAACATAGTGAAATTAATACTTATACTGTTGCTTGATGGCACTTGATGAAACTTGCTACACATATTAAATACACAAGAATTATTAAATATTGTAGAAAAGAACAAAAGTACCCAAATGTGATATAAAAAGTACCCATGATACCAACTGCCCTCACTGATAGTATAGCTCTCTAGTATAGATAAAATAATTTTTAAAATTGGTCTGGAAAACTGCTGGCATTTTTTGAGTTGATTATGATTATGTATGGACGCCACCAACTTTCAATATCAGTTAACAGGGTTCCTTATTTACACTTGCAGGACAATTCTCCTTATAACAAGGGTGCTTTCCGCATTGAAATTAACTTCCCTGCAGAATATCCATTCAAACCACCTAAGATTAGCTTCAAAACAAAGATCTATCACCCAAATATTGATGAAAAAGGACAAGTATGCCTGCCCATCATCAGTGCTGAGAACTGGAAGCCAGCCACTAAGACTGATCAAGGTAAGTATTTCATTTCATTGGGGAGAAGAAAAGTGAGGAATTTAACTCCTGGTTTGCACCGAGAATAGGTTTTGATGCACTCCCTTAATTTCTTTATATTATAATAAATAATAATAAATAATAATAATAAATATTGCACAACATTTCACACAACGCTATCTAGACCCATGGTAAGCATAGCTTAACTAGCTTGTGTTATGGAATCTAGAATGCGGATAAACATACTTAGATACTTTTTTTTTTATAGTATATTATTAATTTTATTGTTGATTTAATTTATTACATTAAATACTTAAATGTCACACAGTTGAGAAGCAATATTAAACTACCTACTTCTCTTAATCCTGATGTTAAACTAACTACTTATCATGATCCTATGATCCACCTGCTTACATGTGCTACTTGCCAAAACACATGTGCACTGGAAGAACTCATGAGTGCCTCTGAGAATGCTATTGGCATGGCTGCACATTGGGCAAGCAAAATATGATATGATATGCCGTCAACTCGACAGAAGAAGAGCATCATTTATTTTACATAAACAAATCAATCAATCAATTAGCCCACCGCAAGTCCATTGCTGGACATGGCCTCTCCCAAGGGGTGCCATTTAGTCCAATCCTCTTTCCACATCCAGCTCCAGCCACCTTTATCCACCTTCCATATAAACAAATAAAATCACTTGTTATGTATTTTTTCAGTTATCCAAGCTCTAGTGGCACTTGTCAACGATCCCGAGCCGGAACACCCACTGCGTGCAGAACTTGCGGAAGAATTCCTCAAAGATAGGAAGAAGTTCACGAAAAATGCCGAGGAATTCACTAAAAAACACAGTGAAAAACGGCCCTCGGACTAAATATACTAAAGGAGTCATTGATGTTAGTTTGCACTTACAACATTAGAGTTCAGCTATGGTAAATGTGTGAATAAGTTATTTAATGTGCATTTTATTTTTCCCAAACAGTATTTATAAGATCTTACATAATAGTTAAGATAATTTGCCAATAAAGATATAAAACTCCATTGCTGTAAGCTCAATCTAACTTTTGCATTTGATTTTACACACTGGTACTAGCTTTTGAATCACCTTGCTTGCAATACATACTTAAGCACATAAATTAAATTAGGTAAATAGACACCAGCTATGTTAAAGCTTGTGTGGGTTAGAGTAACGGTATTAAGTTTCGCAATTTATTCCCTATTAATAGTTTGCATTGTAAATCAAAATAATTCCAAATGAGGTATGCACAGAAATTTATTTCAATTAGCTTTATCAATTAAATGTCGTATGTAAACTATTATTATGTAAATAAATTAATAGGAAACCATGTGTTTTATACAGCCCCAACCCATGAGTTTGAATTTTTGAACAAATTGTTTATAATATACAGTGGTTTATATAATACTAGCTGTTGTCCGCCTGCGTGGATATCCGTTGCGACCAAACATAGCCTATGCCATAGCCTATATCTTTTCTCTAATCTATATGTACGAAATTTCATCCGACTCTTCAACAAGTACGAACTTGCATTCAAACTTTCATCCCCTATTTGAACCCCCTTTAATTCCCTTCTTGCAATATAAGGTAGCCTATGTCTTTTCCCAAGCTTTACTCCATCTCTGTACCAAATGTCATCAAGATCGGTTCAGTGATATAAGCGTTAAAGCATAACAGACAGAGTTACTTTCGCATTTATAATATTAGTGTGCTTACTTTATAATATTCAATGTTTCGGCTAGATATTGTGATTGCATTATATATTAATCTGTATCTTAAATAGAAAAGTTATTCATGACAACTGGTGATTGGGTTGCATCGACATAGGAATCGTATGAATACAAGACTTTGAAAGTAATATTATGTTTAATTTCAATTCATGTCAATGTTACTTAGTAACTTTACTGTGTGCTGAACAGTTCAGTGCGAATTTAAAAATATATTTTTTTCCAATTACGTTTTTGTTTTAATGTTAACAACTTATTACCATTCACGTTCTGAACAGTTGGTGGTGGTCTGACTACGATGTTTCAAGCAGTGTACATTTAGAAAACTTGGTATTTTCTTTCCTGAAAACCTGAAATCGAGAGCTCACACAAGCTTTTACACAGATAAAACCTGCGGATGTTTAAAAGTACAACACATTTTGCAGTTCAAATGCAGTAAGTGGGACTGCAAGTTACCTGCATGGTCGACAGCTAATGTGAGTGGACCAACAGCTATCACTAAAACTTCATTTTACCTTTTGTACGCCCAAAAGTGGCGTAAACCGTGACTTCAATCCAAAAATTCCCTCGCACCCCAGCTGACCCTCTGTCCACGGCTTTGAGATGGCCTCGTCAGATATCAAGTATTGCTAATCCTCAGATTGGCTGACTAAGACGAAAATGAAGGCGCCACAGTAACGCCATTTGGATAGATTTGTGACAGGAAAAAAAAAACCAACAGCTCTAAAAAATACTTTAATTATTCTACAAAATCAAAAACAGATGTCGCCAACACTTTTCTTTCTATGCTACACTGCTGTTCAGCTTTCCTTTCTTTTTCATCTATTACACTAGTCTCCGTACAGTTATAAAATTTACGCACTTTTTTGTTCACATCACTGTCAGAAGTCCCTATTTTAACATTTTCCAGTTCTGTCTTTATTCTTTTGGCAGCTGGTTGGACATTGTTAGATTTTGGCAAATATTTTTCTAGATTGCCTAAAACAAAACATAGTTACCAACTATTATTTATAATAATCATCACCTAAGTATTATTCCCAATAAAATCAGAAACTCGCACTTAAAAGACTAAGGTAACTCCTCATTCTTGGTTTCGCTTATAACTTTTGAAACTTGCTGAGTGATCGACGATGCTCTGATGCAGTTTTCTTATGGCGTGGGAGGTCAGATGCCAGCCGTTTTCATAAAAGCCAAGATCGCTCTAGAAGGCTAGGCTCTAGCGCTAGGCGCCACTAAAGTGACGCGCCATCGCATCGAGTGGCGCGCGTCACGTCATTGACGTTATTGTACACTACATAAGGTTTATAGTGTGTTAGCTTCCCCCAAATGTACCCGCAACGTCTCTTCCTCTCTTCTGTATAACCGCGCATAATAATCTAAAACCGTTTGCCTAAGACCGTCCGCTATGTTATACATGCATGCGGCGCCGTTACTGCACACTGTTTCGTGCAAATCAATGTATTTTTTGTACACGAAATACGCACAATATTGTTTGCACGAAATAGGGTGCACGAGGCCGCGAATTGCGAAAGCTGCACACTTCAAGTACACGTTATTACGTCCTTGTATTATTAGGTACTCCATTTTATTATAATTCTCACCTTTTATTTTATTGATGCACTCGTCAATATAACAACTTTTATTACTGTCTCTAGCTAACGTTGGCTCGGAGGCTATCGTGTACGTAGGTCCGTAATCTGGCCAGTGGCTGTGCTCCGGTATCTGCTCATCTAGTTCCACTCCAATGACCATGGCCGTGAGTGACGCCCATAGACGAGCAACGTTTGGATGTTTGTAACCACCTTGTAAATAGAGCAAACAGTTACGTAATGTTCGTTGCTAGTTCTAACAGAGTGGAAGTCACAATGGTAAATTTTCAGGATAGCAAATAGATACTGTTTTATAGTAGAATGAAATTTTGAAGCATTTACTATGCTAACTTATCAAATCGATTAAGATAGGAAAAAATGAATGCTCAGGTGGGACTCGAACCCACGATCTTTCCCTTACAGGGGGAATGCTCTGACCACTGAGCCACCGGGCCACACCTGAAGCTATCCCAATTCTCCTATACTACCGTCTTAGGGCGACGGTGGGAGACATCTACCGACATTCATACGAAATATCGGAAACAATGAATGATGTTGCAATCATTTTTAAACATTGTTTTTTGATGACTCCGCCCAAATAATTGAATGAAATTTTGAAGCATTTACTATGCTAACTTTTCAAATCGATTAAGATAGGAAAAAATGAATGCTCAGGTGTAGTATTACGCCTACTGATCGTGGTCGAGTCGAGACTCTGACGAAGGCATTCCTCTCGATGTTAGGTTGTCAGAAGGCAATGGCTCCCATAAATGCCATATTAGTCAAGAAAATGAGCCCAGGCTGTAAGGGGAAAGCCTTTGGTGCAACCAGGATCAAAAAAATTGTGTCTCTCTGGATTATCGAATTGGCTGGCCCAATTTCGATGGCATTTTTTTTGAACTGATAAAGTTATGTGATCACTGTTGTTTTAAGCTGTAACTAAGGCTACTTTAATATTAGAAAAAAAATTGGGGTACTTCTCTGAAAAAAAAAGAACTTATAAAGTCCGTGTCGACGAAGTCGCGGGCACAGCTAATAGCGTAGTAGAAACAATGCAACTCTCCCTAATACTCCTTTAAATTTTCAGTTAACGACATACCTCCACCTAACAGCAAGCTAGGTTTCCGTTTATCAAGCGCCATACGCACACACTTGCAGTAGCTTCGCGCCGTGAGGTTGGCACCACCGTTCGGATCGTGCGCCAACGCATCCGCACCACATTGTATCACCATCGCATCAGGTGTGAAGTGGCTGTACACTAAATTGAACACTCTGAAAATGATAACGAGATCTCTTAGTATGGAGCGAACGACAGCCTCTGTGGCGGTAGTGAACGCGACCGCTACGCAAGAGGCGCGGGTTTGAACCCCGCGCAGTGCATATATTTGTATGCATATGGGTATTTGCATTGGTATGGTACGGAGAGCACGTTAAGCCGTCATATTCACAACATCTATGGCAGTGTTTATATAGGGCAAATGGGTGAAATGGCCCACACAGAAGGGCTGTGCCCCGAGCGCGATTAATATTCGAATTCGTAGCGTAAACGTATCTAGAGAACGGAGCAATACGATTGGCCGCCGGCCTACTGTGAACCAATCGCAATGCTCCATTCTTTCGATACGTTTCGTTACGAATTTAAATTTTATTCGTGCTCGGGGCACTGATTACTGTCCGATTATACAAGACCCCACTGGAAGTAGTAGTATGGAGCACATTTATTTACGCTTGCCTGTAAATCCCTGTTTGAAATGCTGCCAACTATGATTTTCGGTCCTACGTAATAAGAGGCGAGACTATTGCCGTCAAATTAGCACTTTCTCATGGGATTTACTGTTGGATAGAGAACAGCCCTACTTGTTTGTCCCCTTCTAAGACACCCACGGAAAAAGATAATGAGGCCCTATTATACTCCATGGGAGACCAAAAAAGAATATGGAAATAAATGAGGAAATTTGATGTGAAAAAACTAACTTGTCAAAAGTATACTCCATAATGTCATCAGCATAACCAGTGTGTAATGGCACATTGCATGCATATCCTGTACCACTCAGCGTGCCAATGTCATCTATGCTTCCAGTACCTGGATAAAATCCAGGTTCATACTTGTGAAAAGACAGGGTAAACACAGATTTGCTTATGTTGTAAGCATCTTGAACTCCATTCCCTATGAAATATTCAGAATCATAATTGTCATTGAAATGAACACAACAGATGAGGTGGAGGATGAAAGGGGGAATATCAACATCTTAAGAATCTTTGGACCCTAAAGGTTAACTTTAGTGTATACTAGGCTTAAAGGGAAATGACTGCCATCCCTACTTAGAGGGTAAAGTGGCCAGAGTGGCCATCAATCAATGGGTTACAGAATTATATTAGTTTTAATAATAATTTTACCATGGTGCACATCCAAATCAATGTATAAGACTTTAGGAAACTTCTTCCGTAGTCTCTCAATAGCTATGACAATATCATTCACATAACAGAAACCCTCTGCTCCGAACCTGGAAATAATAAGATACATAACACATAAATCCGAGTTTCATTCATTTATGGGGGGTTATTGCTATAATATTGGTTATCATTATAAATTGTAGCCTATGTGTTATTCTGAAGTATAAGCTATATTATTGCAAAATTTCATTAAAATCTATTCAGTAGTTTTTATGTGGAAGAGTAACTAACATCCATCCGTCCATAATTACAAACTTTCACGTTTATAAATTATATTATTAGTAGGATTTTGGGATACATAGAAATAAGGGAACAAAACTAATTAAGAAAAACTTATATAGAAGTAGAAATCACTGATTTAAAGAATAGAACGGCTATTGAATATTTTCATAGTCATGGCACTATTATTTTTTCTGTAATAAGGTAAAGATCACTGAGGGTTAAAGTAATTAATTCTTGAAGGTTATTGAATAGATTGAATATTATAGCAGAAACATGGTTAGTTTTAGAGTCGAAAGTATTCTATTTAGGTACTTGTACTATAGTTGCATGTTGTATCAAAATAAGTTAGCTGTTTGAACATAAGAAGAGTACAACCAATTTTATAAACTCTTTTGTTCTTTAAAACCAAATATACAAAGATAATTTTTCATGTATGGCAGAATACAAAATTATGATGCATGGTTTTCATCAAAGTCAGGCCTGAGACTACTTTAAGTGCTTTTTGGCCATTCCCCACCAACTTCAAAAATTCAGCCTGTATTTGAATTTAGAATGTAGCTGTGATTTTATATTCAAGCCCGAGATTTAATATGTATTGTGCAATAATAACCATACCGGTGAGCATGGTGCCACCCTCCGCACCAGTTAATAGCCACATCAGCTATACCCATGATGAGACATTTAGCCGCAGTCACAGAGGCACCGGCTATAATTGACACCATCTCGAACATGTTGGAAACTGGGGGACAGTCATAGCCTGTAAGTAAATAGATAAGCACAATTCAATTAATCGACACAAGTTGAATATTTGAACATTTTTTTTAAATTTATCATTTAAAGAAACTGTCTTGCCTATACCAAACTCTTCATCTTGGGCACTGCTCATGTAGTCATCATCAACCTCCATAAACTTCTTCAAATGATCCAAATACAATTCCGCGTGAAATTCACGCATATCTTGGTATGTTGCCGGCGCCGATCTAATAACTTTAATCTTACTAAGTAGTCCATAAGCCTGTATTAAGTTGTGAACCATACTGGCCTAAAATAGTTAAAACTTAGATATAAACATGTCAATAAGAAAGTTCTCAACTACAAAGCATGATTACGATACAAAATCTATATACCCTGCCAAGAACAGCAGGCAATCGATCACATTGATCAATTAGTTTCTCGTCCCATACATAACATAGCTTTATATCATTCATATTTCACAAAAATAACAACAAAAACAAACTCGCGCCCAAAACTTTGACTGAGTTTTGAATAATTTGAATTTTTCTTTCAATCAAAATAATGACAACATTGACAACTCGAATCCAACTAACTTCAAATCATTTTTTAATTTATGTAATAGTTAGCGGCCATGAATACATGTCCTTACAGCCAAATCAATCATATTTGACCGATCCGTCCAGTGGTTTGGGCTGTGCGTGTTGTGCGTTGATAGATCACTTCACTGTCAGACAGTCATTCACCTTTGAGTTATATATATTTAGATGGCGATGATAATGTGTTGATGACGATGATGATGATGATGACGACGACGATAAATGATGATTGCTGCCTCAGTAAAGTAGTGGGGACTTTACTAAAAGCTCCTTATGGAGATTTGGAACGAACACGAAATGACAATCTCTAAATATCTAATATCTTTTTATACATAAAAACTATCACGATGTGTCTCAATTTGCGTTTGAGCCAAAACTTCCAAAATCAATATGGAGACGTTCTCAAAAACAAATTCTAGCCCCTACAACTCGGCTTCGGCTCTAGAGGGGGCTGTGAGGCTGCTGGTCACGCTCTTTTCACGTTCCTTAGCTGCAGTGGAGTTGATGTCGCGAAGTTCCTCCACGAAATACAAACTTTTTAGGATTGGTACTCTTTGGTTGGTTTCACTGGCAGCTGAGCTGGCAGCTCAATCTATATAATTCTATTTTCTTTACTGTCAAGTATAAATACGTATGTCAAAGAGGAAATCGAAACCAAACGGTGCGATTTTACGGGTCTAGGAGATAGCGCGTCTGTACGAAGTATTTGAAGGTTGGTAACCCTTTTGTGTATTTAGTTTGCATCGTAGCAATTTTATCCTGTACCAGATATGCGTTTTATCGCTCGCCTGCGGTCTTCATGCTGGCCCGGGTTGGGCGATTAAAGCTATTCGCCCAGCCGTGCCTGAAGATCGATACCCGCAATTCATAAGGTTGGAACCAACTTGCGGTGAGATTTGTACCAATCCGAGATCCATTGTTTGTCCCACGGAGGGAACTCAATGTAGGCGTATCATGCCTTTAAAGTATGGTGCGTGTTGTGTGTCATGGACCGTTAAACACTTGTGTGTGTAAGATACGCGAGAGGGTGCCAACTTACTCTTGATTGAAGAGTAACAGTTACCTACATTGTCAACAGGAGGAGAACTGCATCTACGGTGCGAGATGACAGAATCACTGGTAATCAGCAATCATGGACATGCCTTGCATTCAAGCTATTGAACCCTGAAAGAAACCCTCAGTTTCGCGAAAGGGCTCTTTAAGAAACCTTTTCTTTTGGCGACAGTTGACTTGTAGGGACACTTTGTTGACATAAGCCAAATTGGAATTTTTAAATTTCTTTGGCAATGCCATAGGCACCCTCCTAAATTACTTTATGAGGAAAATATTTTAAATTCGAAAATTGCGAAAATGTGGATGATTACAATGACAGATTTGTGGAAATTGTCCAAACGACTGGGTCTAAGATCTTCAAAGCCCGTCGTTCAAAAGGAACCAAAAAGATTTCGGACCTCACCAACAAACTCATGGAACAAAGACGAAATTTGGTTTTGCAGACCTCTGAAGATGCTACTCAGTATCGGCGTTTAAACAGACAGATCTCCAAGTCCTTGACTCGCGACCTACGCCAATTTAATACGACTCGTATTAAGGAGGCGATTGAGAGCAACAAAGGCTCAAAGGTTTTCGCAAGGGATCTGTCTGTTGGTCAAAGCCAACTGAATAAGCTGAAAGCGGAGGATGGCAGAATTGTTTCGTCAAAGCCGGAGCTGTTGGAAGAGGTCGAGAAGTTCTACGGACAATTATACACGAGTGTACGGCAATCTGTTAATAATCTGGCCAAAGACCCAAGAGCCAGATTGACCCGACACTATACCGAGGATATCCCGGACGTCAGCCTGTACGAGATTAGAATGGCTCTCAAACAGCTAAAGAACAATAAGGCACCGGGTGATGATGGGATCACGGCTGAGCTTCTGAAAGCTGGTGGAACACCGATACTTAAAGCTCTTCAGAAGCTATTTGATTCCGTCATACTCGAGGGACGAACGCCTAAGGCATGGCACAGAAGTGTGGTGGTACTCTTCTTCAAAAAAGGTGATAAAACCTTGTTGAAGAATTATAGACCCATCTCGCTTCTGAGCCATGTCTACAAGTTGTTTTCGAGAGTCATTACGAATCGTCTCGCTCGCAGGTTCGACGACTTCCAGCCTCCCGAACAAGCCGGTTTCCGAAAAGGCTTTAGCACCATAGACCACATACATACGCTGCGACAGATTATACAGAAGACTGAGGAGTATAATCAGCCACTCTGCTTGGCGTTTGTGGACTATGAGAAAGCCTTCGATTCGATCGAGACCTGGGCTGTGCTACAGTCTCTCCAACGGTGCCAAATTGACTATCGATATATCGAAGCGCTGAAGTGTTTGTACGAAAACGCCACCATGTCAGTCCGCCTCCAGGATCAAAGCTCAAAACCTATCCAGTTGCAGCGAGGGGTGAGACAGGGAGACGTTATATCTCCGAAACTGTTCACCGCCGGCCTGGAAGATGTTTTCAAGCTCCTGGACTGGAGAAGACTCGGCATCAATATCAACGGCGAGTACATCACTCACCTTCGATTCGCTGACGATATCGTAGTCATGGCTGAGACCTTGGAAGACCTAGGCACAATGCTCGAAGACCTCAGTAGAGCCTCCCAACAAGTGGGCCTCAAAATGAACATGGACAAGACGAAAATTATGTCAAATGTCCATGTCGCACCCACTTCTTCTTTAAAGGTTGGAGACTCTACACTCGAAGTTGTCGACGAATATGTTTACCTGGGACAGACAGTCCAGTTAGGCAGGTCCAACTTTGAGAAAGAGGTCAATCGTCGAATCCAACTCGGCTGGGCAGCGTTCGGGAAGCTTCGTAATATCTTCTCGTCCAAAATACCGCAGTGTCTCAAGACGAAAGTCTACGATCAGTGTGTGTTGCCAGCGATGACCTACGGAAGTGAGACTTGGTCCCTTACTATGGGCCTCATAAGAAGGCTCAAGGTCACCCAAAGGGCGATGGAGCGTGCTATGCTCGGAGTTTCCCTGCGTGATCGAATCAGAAATGAGGAGATACGCAGGAGAACTAAAGTAACCGATATAGCACACAGAATCGCCAAACTTAAGTGGCAGTGGGCGGGGCACATAGCTCGTAGAACAGATGGCCGTTGGGGCAAGAAAGTTCTCGAGTGGCGACCACGCGCCGGAAGACGCAGTGTAGGCAGGCCTCCCACACGGTGGACCGACGACCTGGTGAAGGTCGCGGGAAGGGCATGGATGCGGAAGGCGCAGGACCGGTCACTGTGGAAATCCTTGGGGGAGGCCTTTGTCCAGCAGTGGACGTCTTTCGGCTGAAATGATGATGATGATGATGATTTTAAATTCAGCGGTAGGGTGTCCAAAAGGTGATCCTCTTGCGCCGATCATTTTTAGCCTGGCTATTCACCCCATAATTCATTGGTATCTGGTATCTGGATGATGGTACTCTTGGAGGTGACGTAAAGACAGTATTAAAAGATTTGGCGTTTCTAAAAGAGGATCTTAGTTCGATCGGCTTAAATTTGATAGTCTTTCGGGACCTACTCTCAAAATTCAATACTTTGGCTCCAAATTTAAAAGTTTTACAAAAAGTTCTCTCCGCCACCTTGGGTCACCAATCCTAGAAGATGCTCAAGAGCCGTTTATTCTGTTCGGTGCTTACTTACGATTCTTTTGTGCAAGAGAAAATTCAAAAGTTTTGTAAAGTTTCGGTCAGCCTGTACAAAATTAATATTCATTCCATATAGACACCTGAAGCAAAACTTTAAATATTAATTTGAATGATCGAGAGAGGCTTCAGGGTGTCCCTTCCAGTTCGCCCCGGTGGCTTCGGTGATCGCAAAATTGCTTATGTACCTAAGTATATCTATCCTCGGTTTATGGCACTGAAAAATTAGTCAGGAAAATTCTTTCTCCTTCACTGATTAATTTAAATGTGCCAGTTAAGACCGAAGCTTTAACCCTGCTCAAATACCGTCATGCCCGCCAACCCCTTTTTAAAGGTAATGGGATTAGCCGCTCTGTTTTGGTTTTAAAAACATTTAATCAGTACAGCTTCCACTGCTGCTGAGCGTGATCACCTATTGGCTGTAGGGGAATGGGAATCTAGTTTCTGGCTCCAGGCTCTTCCTTCACGAATTCCGCATCGTGACTTGTCTACGTTTGTGGGCACTGTATGTTTCTCCACATCGATACCTATGTGGAGAAGCAGGCGATTGCCTTGGACACGGATTATCTCGGAGCAGGAGCGCGGACCGCTTGTCCCGACATCGGGCGAGAGAGAGATAAAGTCGATTAGTCGATTAATCGGGTCATTGGAGAGATCAAGAAACTGGCATACACCGGTGTCCTCCGCTCTGTATAATATTGTGGTAATGCCGCCAGCCTTTTGGGCACGGTACCCAGTAGAGGTCGATGGAGAGGAATTTATTGATGCCAAAAGTTGCAGTTTCTTCCTTTTTTTATTGCATTTTTGAATGTATTATTTAGTTAGCCAATTTTTGTATATATTTTTTATAACCAGTTGTATGTACATTTTATCTGCTGAAATAAATAACGAAAATTTATAAAAAATGTAAGAAATCAGTGCTGCCATATTTTGTTTTGATTGACATCTGTTTTTATAGTCTATGAACATCTCAAATCTCTATGAATATCTATGACCAAACATTCCTTCCTATATTATAGCGTCAGTAGCATCTCTCTAGGAACCAAACTTTAAATTCATTGGCTATATTAGATTATAGCAACCAATCAGAAGATAGCACCATAGAAAAAACAAGCCAAACAAGCGTCCATTTTCTACAGAAGTCGTACCCATTAATCAATCTTGACGTTTTGGAAGAAATTGAATGAATTGTTAATATTTTTACTAAAATACATGTTGTGGTGGTTGATATCTTACATTTCATATATAATTTGATAACTAATACAAATATAAAATGAAAAATACGTGACATCAAACAGTCAAATCACATGACAAATTTCCGATCTTAATATGACAAGGTCTGTTACAAAATAATGGTAATACGAGCCAATCTGGCTGGTGTTGTTTGTGTCTCTAATCAACAATTCTTTCGATGGTGTTTCGTACCTTCTTTACATCGATAAAAGAATTTAAGTGGAAATGGTTCGAGGTTAGTATCATCTATTTACATAACTAACATAAAATTTTCGTAGTGTCTTTTCTCTGTTATGTTCGAGACATCCTTTGTTCGCGGTACCGTCTCCTGTAAATATAAATTTTATTTCAACACTAGTCGTTACAATTGTATCTTATTTGTGGCACGAATACTGTAATTGAATAATTATTTCAAAAAATGCATAATTTGAACCAATATTTTGTATTTTGCTATAGCATGATGGTATGTTCTGGATGCTAACCTAAATCTATTTGAAGACCTCATATAAAGTAATGTAAAAGGCTTATAAATATGAATTAATTAGTCAACATAATTTTATTTGACATAGTTTAATTTCAGAAGTGTTACATAAAATACATTTTATAGCTTTTGATACTTAATTATTTTTTATTTGTTTATTGCACTTACATTTTGAATAAACCACATGATAAAGCATTGAGGTACTTTCAATAATTATATTTTTAAATTGTAGCTACATCTTATAAGTATATTATTTTAACTAATTTTTCCCTAAAACATACTATTGCTATTTTTTTCATTATTTCTAACCCACTAGCCAGGCAGACGGTAACAAGTTTGTCTATTAACCTTTTTTATGTGATCTACAATTTTATGTTCAATATCTGATATAATATTCTATAACTTGCTGCATGCATGGTGATTTATATCATAAAGCTTCATGCTACTTATAGATAAATTACTTATTGGACTGGTATGCCTGAAATGAAATAAAAAGGAGTTGATTTTTTATTACAAAGTCTAGAACAGGCTTTCTCAAAGTTTATTATACCCTGGCCCCCTTATTTCAATATTTCCCCATCATAACTTACCTTAATTCTTTTAACTATTTAGGCTAATAAAATAGCACATTTGACCATCAGATGGGTATATGCTTGTGGTGCCTAATTGGTATAAAAAATCCTTGATCTTGAATAAGTATGATTGGTTGAAGCAATGAGATTGAGAAGTTTAAGTTTATAGTACTTATGTTTCATGATAACTTTAATCATATTGATTCATAACATTTAAGTGACAAAAAATGTTTATAAATAGCCTGACCATGATTTGTCAAATGGATTCCGATTTAAGAGTTTATCAACAACTTGGCATTTTATCATTGTCATAGTTGGAATATAAAAAGGCACAGAAGAGGCTATAATATTTGGCGACAAAATGTATCTTGTTGACCCCAAATAGGGGCTTAAGGTGTAAGAACCTGGTCTTAGTTGCCGTTCATCACATTTTGAATACTGCTGTATACCTGAATGTTTTTCTTTTTCTTATGTTTCATAAGCTCGTGTTTGACTACTATCTCACCTGCTATACCATCGCTCAATGGTGGAGCACTCCTTACTTATTTCCAGCGGTGGATACCGCAGACCAGACGGGTGATCTGCCCTTTAGTGGGGGCCATTTCACCCAATTCCCCTAATCCTCCTATTTGGAGGCTAAGAAGTATCCGACAATCGCGGCGGTCCATCGAACCTACCTGTCTCTTTACAGAATCTTACGATCTGTTCCACCTTCAGATCCTCAAGGTCTTATTCTTCTAGGGTGTCCATCCCCATGTTTTCCCATCTTGTCATTGAGTGCATGGGGCATTTGGCCAGCAGGTGGAGACTGGTTTCCTCTTTCTCCATGCACTCTGGGCATTTGGGGTCAGTTTTCACCCCTATAAGTGTCAGGTGCCTATTCAGACGGCAGTGTCACATTATCACTTCTACGACCAGCCTCATGTTTCCTCGGGAGAGTTTTAACAGTTGGCTTGTTTTCTTTGTGTCTATGCTTTTAATGAAGATCTTCGACTTTCTCATGACTGGCGAAGACTTCCATCCCCGATTGATTTCCGCCACTATACTTCGGCTAATGACTCCCTTTGTTATTTTATGTGCTCAAGGCCCACCCAATCTTCATCAGCTTCCTTTCTTGCCAGTTCGTCCGTCGTCTCATTGCCCATGTTGCCTTCATGTCTGGGCACCCAGGCAAGTGTTACGTCGTGTTTCCTGGACAGTCTTTCCATGGTTTTCTTGCGTTCCTTGACGAGCGCAGATGTCGTTTCTGTTTTTCCTAGTGCCCTCAGTGCTGCCTGGCTGTCGCTATAAATGGTAACCTTGCCTGTGTCTTTCCATTATGGCATAAATTTCCAATTGGAAGAGACTTGCATATTTGCCTAAAGATATGGTTTTATTTATTTCTGTTCCGTTTTAGCACCTGATATGTACGCCGGAGCCAGAAAGCTTGGTAGATTCTTTTCTAGAGCTGTCTGTGTAGCAGATGATGCCTTCTGCATTCATCATCCAGTCCTCTCTTGATCCTATATGTATTCTATATTTCTTATCAAAAGTCCTCTCCTTCCTAATCAGGTCGTTGTTCGACAGGACCATTGATAGTCTTTCTTCCTAGCCTTGACTGATCCTGGCATGGCCCTCATCGAATGTGTTGGCAGTCCACTGACCAGTGTTTCTCAGTTTGAACCATTGTTCTGTTGCTTTCCTTTTTATATCAAGGTCTATAGGATTTTAGGCCCAGTATGATTTCAAGTGTGGCTGTAGGAGTGGTCCTCATCGTGCCGGTGGTCATAAGAGCTGCCAATCTTTGGACTTTGTTCAATTCTTGTATGTCTTTCCCTGCTTGGGCTTTGTGCCTCCACACTAGAGCTCCGTGTAATATCCTTGGCAATATAATTGCTTTGTTAATCCACATCACTATGGTTGGTTTCATACCCCAACTTCTGCCTACCGCTCTTTTGCATTGCATCATAGCCATTTTCGCCCTTGAGCATGCTTGGCTTATGTGTATCTTATAGGTCAGTTTGCTGTCCAGTATTACTCCTAGATATTTGACCTCCTTTATCATTTTCAAGGTCCTGATTATCTATTCTAATTGGTTCAGTCTGTCCTATTTTTCTCTTGTAGGTGAATAGGACTAGTTTGGTTTTGTCAGGGTTTAGGTTTAGGTCTTTACTCCTGCACCATTCTAGTGCTTCTTTTAGCCCCTCTGTTCATGATGTTGCACATGACACTGAGGACTTTTCCTGTGATTAGGAGCACACCGTTGTCAGAGTACACCTGTGTGTATAAGTGCCTCTTATTAATCTTGTCAACTAATTCATCTATTAGCAGGCACCATAGTAGTGACGATAGACATCCTCCTTGCGGAAAGCCTCTTTTTGCTATCACCGTACGTCTTGTTCCCGCTATCTCTGCTTGTATCAGTCGATGTCTCAGCATGTTTTTCACCCATCCTGATATGTCTTTGTTTATACCTTCCCGATTCAGGGTTTCCTCTATTGAGCCTAGAGTCGCTCTGTCGAATGCACCCTCTACGTCAAAGAAGCATCCCAGTGCGTATTTTTGCTCACTATTGTTGCTCAGCGATCTCTGCACTCTGTTGGCCAGATTGTGTAGGGCTGTCTCAATCGATTTTCCCTCCATGTACGCATGCTGGTTTCTGTGCAGTGGAGATCCGCTCATGGCCACTTGTTCTTTAATCAGTCTGTCTAGTATCTTTTTAAGGGTCTTTAGTAAGAACGAGGAAAGGCTTATACATCTAAAGGATTTGGCTTCTTGGTACGTGACCTTTCCTGGTTTCGGTATAAACACCGCTCTTACTTCCCTCCATCTTTTTGGTATGTACTTCATTCTGATTCTGACGTCGCCTACATATTTTATGGCTGCTAGAGATGCCAGATCTCATCCAGTCTAGCAGCTTTATATGGCTGGAATGATTGGAGACTCCACATTAAATGCTCTTTGGTGATACCTGTTCCCTCTTCCGTCTCCATTGTTGGGTACGTGTCGGTGGACCTCTCATTCCTTGTATTCTTCGCATTCCGGGAAGTGTGTATTGAGCATCAGTTCCAGGATCTTTTCCGGATCCTCGTTCTTAATGCTGCCTAGTTTGCAGGTGTTATTCTTGGGGAACATCTTCGCTAGCCTTGCTGCGTCGGGGTACTTCTCTACCCCTTCGCAGAAGGCCTTCCAGCTATTCCTGTTCTCCCTTTTGCAGTCCTTTTTAAATGCGTTTCTTTCTATCTTGTATTTCAGCCAGCTGTCCTCATCGGCACTCCTAAAAGTAGCCTATTCGCTATAGTCTTGAAGACATCCAAGTTGTAGCTATCCTAAGCTCAGATTGGGACGGGGCATTCCAATCCTTGGCAGTATGCATGATGAACACATTGCCAACTTGTTTAGTGCGTATAAGTGGAATGTCCACAATGTATCTGTGCATGTTGCTGTGCCTCTGCTTGTTAGATGATGGAAGACACTTGGAGGGATTAGGTTGTGCAACAATGTCTAGAAACCTGTCCTCTGAAGCCTATTCTTGACTAGAGCATTGTTATTAATGAGCCCCTTGGCTCATTTCTCTATTGTCTCAAGTGCTTCAACAGTAACAGCAGTAACAGTATCATGTACACCACGTACATGATACTTCCTATGCTATAATATAATTTTCACATTTATTTATTTGAAACTTCTGCACTATTTAATACAAAGTCTGAGCCAAAGTATACCCAGCGACTAGTATAAACTTCTCATTTGAACTAAACAATGTATAAGCAATGTCTTTTTAATTATGAAGGCATACAATTGATTGGGAATAAGTAGACAATGATATAATCAGGTATTTTGTTTTCATACTGGGTCCCCCATTTTGAGGAACACTGTTCTAGTACATTACGAAATGATATAGTTATTCAAGTGTACTTCTACATTGGATGAAGATTATTTTAAAGTATATCTGGTTTTCAGCCAGTAGCTTGATGGCATCTCCAGAGGGCGTGAAGACCCCACATCGCATAGAATTATGCGAGGAGCAGCCAGTCAGACCTACGCGTAACTATAGAAAGCGCAGGTAACTAAGATATTATACAATACATGAAGCTTCATTCTGTCGTATGAGTAATTTTCATAACCACTATACATCTTATTGTTATATAATTAATTTTGTTAATATTGATCAAACTAATCTATTACACATCTGGTTGTGGACATCATCACACAGTTCTAAAGAAATCATATTTTCAACAGTCTTATTTACTTATAGGATAATAGCAGCCACACAGCCAAAGACAGAGAATGCAGAACTGAAATCAGAGCCTCCTTTGAAGAAGATTGAATTAAAGTCTAAGCCATTGAAGACTAGCAACGGCATAACAAATATGACGAACGGGCATACTCTGCGCTCGAGAGCGGCGCGCGCGGCCTCCCGCGCGGCTGACAGCCACAAGCTCACGGAATACTTCAAAGAGGAACTTAAAAGTCCCAAACTTGAATCACCCCCCTCTCCCCCACCTATAGAAAAACCTATAAAACTCGAGAAAGTTACAAATGGCACAGGCAATCACAAGTTGACGGAATATTTCCCAGTAAGACGTAGTGTAAGGAAGACCTCAAAATGTGTGATGGCTGAGAAGATGAGGGATTTGGAAAGAGCTGTGAGGGAGCAAAGGGAGGATGGACTACAAGTAAGTTATTCATTAAATTATCATTAATTTGAAAGATAAAAGAATTTGCATTCGCTAAAAATAGTTCGCCTCAACACTACGCGTAGGTGTCGTAAGAATTGAAGAGACAACTCACCTACTGTATCGGGAAGATGAAAATATTATCGTCAATTTGTTCTTTAAATAACTTACCTGCATTTATATGTACAGTCGACAATTAGATACGGTTGCACTTTTTCATGTACAGTTGTATGTAAAGGTGCAACCGTATCTATTTCCCGAGGAGGGCCAGACCGAGAGGAATGGCCCTGGTTCAGCCGGGTTGCGAGGGATATGTCACGAGACAACCTCACCTTCGGCCTAGCACATCGACCACAGACGGCGTGCGGTTTAGTCGGTTCGAGTCCGACATAACCTCCCCCTTCGGCTCCGAAGGGGGGAGGGGGGGGGGGTATCCGTGGGGATTTCCCGCACGTAAAAAAACCGTATCTATTTTGTCGACTGTACATAAGGGCTAGGTGACAGTCAGTTTTGTTTTTCTTTTTTAAAAGTAATGAATAGTTACGCTGTTTATATGAAGTCGTATTTACGATACCTTTTTGACACAATATGTTACGAAGGTACAACAATATAATAATGGTGCATCTTGAAATTTGTTTTGGAAAGAGTAATATTCTGCCACTGTTGGGTGACGGGCCAAGCGAATTCCAGCCAAGCCTACCCTCATGGAGTCCGGCCTTCTGTCGGATGAGAGCCATGTGTGGTTTGTGCAGCGTCGCGTACCGTGTATTGCCCTCGTACACCCGATCGTTCCTTCCAATTCGAGTACCACCTGGTAGAGCTGTCATCATTGTGTGCTTTAAAAAATGTCACACAAACTATAGATAGATCCATACTAATATGAATGCGAAAGTAACTCTGTCGGTCTGTTAGGTTTCTTCGCCTAAACCACTAAACCACCAGAGATAGATTAGCTTTACGAAAGGACATAGACTATATTTGGTCGCGATAACGGACATCCACGCGGTTGGAGACGCCGACAACATAAAATTTACAGGACGGAAATTGTCAGATACATAGTGTCTTATCGTATAGGTATGCTTCAATATGGGACACTCATGGAATAACAATTATCTACTACTAGCCATAGTATCAGAACTATTGATAGTACAGACCGTCTTTTCGATCGATAACATTTAGCATCGCTTTAATGCCCGCAGTCCCTTAGGTGTTGCAGCACTGTAATGTATTGTGACTCGTGACCTCATTATGGAATGTGATGTGAGGTATAGTACCTACCTAATACGCAGAAAAATATCGCTTTGATGTTTAAATAAATATTAGTAACAGGTCAACTCAAAGATAAGCTATTTAGTACAAGTTATGACACACTTCGAGAAGGAAGGGTACGGGTGCGAACTGATAGATGAATAGTAAAAGCAAAAGCTATTTCACTCATAGTATAAAACAAAGTCACTTTCTCTGCCCTATATCCCTTTGTATGCTTAAATCTTTCAAACTACGCAACGGATAATAGATAGAGTGATTCAAGAGGAAGGTTTATATGTATAATACATGTTAGTTAACATAAACTTGTATTTAGAAAATAAATTATTATTGACAAAAGATAAATTCTATTTGAATAGATATTTTAAGAGACAGATAGCATCTTCGCTATCATATTATATTAAATACTCAGCCAAGAATTTGGCTAACCAACCTGCTTTTATTGAGCAGAAAAATGACAATGTTTGTCTTGCGACCTTGGAATCTGTTCCAAATAAGAGTGACGTCATTTAAATTTAATTCTAGGACAATAGGGGAAATCTCTAGCAATTTAATTTTAGGGACAAAGGAAAAGTCTATGTTCATGAATATTATTAACCAAAATATTGAGGGTTTTTCTGGCAAAGAGTTAGAACTAGAATTATTTTTAAATGTAATGCATATTCATGTACGTTGTTTAACTGAACACTGGTTGAAACAAAATGAACTATTAGTTAATATTGACAATTATAAAATCATTAGTTCATTTACTAGAGATACCGCTATAAGAGGTGGGTCACTCATTTTAATTAATGACAAATTAAAATCCAAAGAAAGAAAAGATATTGTAGCACTCTCAAGTGAGCGAAATATTGAAATATCATGTGCAGAGCTTGATCAATATATTATTATTAGCGTCTATCGACCTCCTTCCGGAGATTACCACCTATTTGAATCTATTATGGAAGAAATCTTAAAAAGGGCATTTCAATGTAAGAAGAGGGTAGTTGTATGTGGCGATTTTAATGTTGATATCTTAGAAAACTCCCAGAACGCGTTAAGGTTCCTCAATCTTTTTAAATCTTTTAACTTACAAAATCTTTTTTGTGAACCAACTCGCACCACATCCACAACAGCTACCTGCTTGGATAATATTTTTACTGACAGCGATGTAAACGACAAATCTATAATAAACTTCATAAAATCCGATCATGCAGGTCAGTTAGCTAGATTTGAGCACCAACATGTTCCATTGCCAAAAAATATAGTATGTAGACCAATCACAACATATCGTTTAGAAAAATTTAAAGAAAATATTAATAATAAAGTATCACTTTTGGAACCAAGTATTGCTGAAAACCCGGATGATCTTTACGAAGATTTGTTCGGAGTAATCAAATACGAATTTAATAACATTTTCACAACTAAAACAATTAACACTAATCAACTCAAAATTAAATTTAGTGATTGGGCTACACCTGGAATTTATAAGAGTAGACAGAAATTGTATGAATTATATGAGACAAAGGCATGTACAAATGATCCACAAATCATTGAACATACTAAAAAATACTCTAAAATGTTTAAGAAAGTCTGTTCAATAGCCAAATCTAATTATATCCGTGATAAAATACAAAAATCTGATAATAAAATTAAGGCAACATGGAATGTTATCAACAAAGAAACCTGTAAAGCAAGGTCACGTGATCGATCCTTCGAGTTAGAAATAGATGATGGACACATCAGTGCTGATGCTGACGTGGCCAATGCGTTTGAATCTTTTTTTACAAATGCTCCAATTACTATAACTAGTAAATTAAATTCTTCAAAAAACGTAGCTGCTTCTCTTCTTGAATCTTGTGTTGATAAATGTAGAGTAAACTTTGATTTTCAGTATATTGACCCCGAAACCGTAATAAAAACTTTTAAGCAACTAAATATAAAAAAGACTGAGGATCTGTGGGGCATTTCAACCAATATAATAAAATCAGTAATGCCCACTATTGCCCCTTATCTCGCATTTATATTTAATCAATGTATCGATGATAAACAGTTTCCCACACTCATGAAGTTTAGTAAAATCATTCCATTATTCAAAGCAGGGGACAAAAGTGATCCATTTAATTTTCGACCCATCTCCATACTCCCAGCACTCAGCAAAATTTTTGAAAAAATTATATTTAGTCAACTGCTTTCACATTTCGCTTCTAATAAATTACTTCATGAGAAACAGTTCGGTTTCACTAAAGGCAGAAACACGACGGATGCAGGAGTTGAACTCGTTAAACATATATCTGATGCATGGGACAAGAAGCAGGATGCCATCGGTATATTTTGTGATCTATCAAAAGCTTTTGATTGTGTTGATCATGAGACTTTGTTACTAAAATTAGGTTATTACGGTGTTTCTAACAGCTCACTTAGCTTACTTAAATCTTACCTCACTGGCAGAGTACAACAAGTCAATATTAATGGCACTAACTCATCTGGCGCCCCATTAGTCATGGGAGTTCCCCAGGGCTCGATATTAGGACCCCTTTTATTCTTGATATATATAAATGATCTTCCTCACTTCACTAAAAATCTTTGTGAAATAGTATTATTTGCTGATGACACATCATTAATTTTTAAAACTGATAGACATAAAGAATTACCTGACGATGTGAATATCAACCTTTCCAAAATATTGCATTGGTTCACAAGTAACAACTTGCTGCTCAATGCGAAGAAAACAAAATGTGTAAAGTTTACTATGCCTAATGTAAGACAGATAGATACGCATATTACAATGAACGATGAGTCTGTTCAAATAGTTGATACCACAGTTTTTCTTGGTATGACTCTAGATAGTAAACTGCAATGGGGTTCTCATATCGCAGCCTTGGCAGGAAGACTTAGCTCAGCTGCCTATGCGGTTAGAAAAATAAGGTCACTTACTGATGAGGAAACGGCACGATTAGTTTATTTTAGCTACTTTCACAGCCTTATGTCGTATGGTCTGATGCTGTGGGGCTCAGCTGCTGATATTGAGACTATTTTCATATTACAGAAACGAGCGATACGAGCAATCTATAGCCTCAGACCCCGTGACTCGCTGAGAGAACTATTTAAAGAAATTAATATTTTAACAGTTGCTTGCCAATACATTTACGATAATGTTTTATATGTACGCAAGAACCTAGATCTTTTCAAAAAAAACTCTGACGTACACAATATAATACGAGGAATAAAGATAAACTTGTAGTGCCAAAACTCAGACTTCAAAAGGTTGGTAATTCATTTGTAGGTAACAATATTAAAATGTTTAATAAAATTCCTCAAGAGTTGGTTGACATGCCACTAAATAAGTTTAAAATCGAAGTAAAAAAGACTTTAATGAAAAAAGGATATTACAAAGTAAACGAATACCTTAATGATACAAATGCATGGTCATCCTAATCTCTTTGCTTGCTCGCACAATATAAACCTACGAAAAAAAAAAAACAAATTGTTTAAAAAAAAGAAACTATAATATTGTTCACTGAGTTTCTTGCTGGTCTCTTCTCAGTAGCACCAACTTACCGAACCAGCGGAAGAATCATTTTCAAATGATTTATTTACTTTATTTAACATTATATTAGTAATTTCTTGACATTATTGTAAAATTTTGACGTTCATATGTGCTCTTTATGTGCCTAAACTGAATAAACGAAATTGATTCTTTGATTCTTTGATTGAGTAGAGGGTGCAGCGGGAACGGGATCTGACACCACGCGGGCGGAAAAATATTGGCGGTACGAAGTTCACCGGGTCAGCTAGTATTACATAAATCTATCTTAGATAGTTCAGTTTTATGAATATTTATATTTTATGAATACAAAGCGCAGTCAGTCAATCAAAAAGCGTATTCTTGTTCACAGCTGCTGTGTAAAGCATTCAGCGTCTAGTGCAACGCTGCACCCGACTTTGAAAGAGATTATCATAAGCGGACTAGGGACTTCACTGGAGATAGACTAATGACAATCTCTATCAAGCCCCTCTGGACAAGTGGCTATTCATTGTCCGGCATTTGTTAGAATAGAATGACGAATATATGACAGTCGTTAACGCATGTCATAAACGTCAAATCCGGCCAATCAAATACCAAACGCCGGCCAACGAATTGCCACTTGTCTAGAGGGGAAGGTCGGGCTCGGGCACAGCGCTGCGCTCGATGCTGAATACTAAGTGAATAGCACAGCTGAACATAGACCTGTACCAATGTGCGTCATAGCCCTAGTCTCTCTTTCACCTTCCGGATCCAGTGTAGCTATCCTAGATTGTAGTGTGGATTCTATTTTAGATTGCGAGATACGGATGTGCATACTTAACTACATTATATTTTTTAAATGCAGAAAATTTAAATATATCCAGAGCAATTTAAATACATATTCATGGATACAAATTTTCACTGAGCTGGAGTTCAGACTGCGACCCCCGATGTAGTAGTCAAACGCGCTACCGCACAAATTACTAATGAATCTAACTCGTCTACGATAATTAACAATTTTCGCGCCTTGACTGATAACAGCTATTTATAGATGTAGATTAACCTCAAGTCACCAACCTTTTATTGTCGATGCTACTTACAATCCAATCGGATGTCGATCTGGATATTCGATATTCGAATAGATTCAAACATTATAATTTATTTACGGGTACCACTGGATGCTAGAGAACTAATTCCATAAATTTGTATTTTAAGAACTTGGACAAGCAAACAGTATTAACCTTCTGTGATCTGTGTCTACTATCTATAAATACGGAACCAGTTGATTACTGAGTGCAATTTCCTTCCTCGGATACTCGGTCTTGATAACATGCCAAGGTCGTCAATTAAAGTTATCTGTTGTGATTACACAATCACTCACTGTTTAAGACATTTCAGTGTTATGACAATCCTTAAATAACTAACCTACATCTACTAACTTTCGCGTTCTAACGTCGACTTTTTTCTCTTTTAGTATATACTCACAATTTAAAGATTAGTGGCCCGCATATTATTACTTAAAATACAAACAAATACTTGCGCGCATTCTCGACAGGGTAGAGACGAGACAGTAGCCTTGTGGGCCAAGTGACAAATCGGGCATTATGATAATAATTAGAGGTGGTCATGTCGCCGCCAACTAACTTAATCAGCCGTACAATTAACTGCCTAGGCAGTTAACTAAATGGCGCCATTCAATTTGCATAGCCGTTTAATTAAATGGCTGAACACCAGTCAGGCCTTTAATTAAATGGCGGCGTTTTGTAAACTGCCTAGGCTGTCGATTGAACGGCTGATTAAGCTAGTTGGCGGCGACAGACACACTGCGCGCCGCGACATGGGTAGATATAGGTAAGAAGGCTAGAAGGCCTTCGTGATTATGTTTTTTATAGCCACACATCCATAACTGTAGCTGACTCGCCATAAACCTGAGTCTGATTATTTTAACTCTCATATTTGTCATAAATAATCATAGTCAAAGTCAACGATTGTTATTCAATCTAGAACAAGTAAGTTGTTTCTTATTGACGTTAAAAATAAATTCTACTTAACCTAAGATTACCGCCGCTTCAAAGGCACTGGTGGAGAAGAAACGGCGCAACTGCGGTGTTTTTTCAGACGTCAACTTACAATATTTATATCCTTAAATGCTAAGGCTAAATGTTGACGAATCTACATTTATCTCGTGTCTAAATGAACAACAGTATATAAAAAAACATATATATAAAAAAACTTTAAAAAACTTATGCCCGATTTATCACTTTGTCATTAAACCTTCTATGCCAACTCACCAGCTCTCATTTTATTAAGTTATTTTATTATTATATTGTTTTTGTCTGCAGGTTGCCTATTTTGAAGGGAAAGGCCGCGGTGTGATAGCGACCCGGCCATTTGGTCGCGGGCAGTTCGTGGTCGAATATTCAGGCGAGCTTGTTGGCGTTCAGGAAGCGCGCGAACGAGAGCACAAGTATGCACAAGACCCTGAAGCTGGCTGCTATATGTACTACTTCAGACATGGAGACCAACAGTATTGGTGAGATACTTTTCTTTCTATTGAGTATCTGTTCTTTATTGTCATGGAGTTTTGAATCGAAGCTGGTTGACATCGATATCATTTGAGGCAATGTTGAGGTCTTTGGAGCCTAATCAACGTCACCTGGCTGTGGCGTAGGTGTTCATCTCGGGTTTGGGAAGTCATACGGCAATTGTACATGAAGAAGGAGTAAGCGACGAGGAGCATCGGTAGCACAGTGGTTAAGGACTCGGCCTTACGATCGAGAGGTTCTGGGTACAAATCCTAACCATTACATTACCTATGTGAACCCACTCGTAACAAGCAATTTAACGTTACTGAAGGGGTTAACGGGAATACTAGTAATTTCGGTAACTAGTTATTTTTTAAACTATCCCCAGGCTTCAACGTGAAAGCCTTAAAAGCAACCGCTGAACCGCTAACATGATATTGACTTCTTTTAGCGGTCAAATTCAAATACAGTAAATAGCGTCTGGCCTACAAATACATTATTTTTAAACCTTCTGGTGTAAACATTCCAGTATTGACGCCACGACTGAGTCAGGTCGACTGGGTCGCCTGGTGAACCACTCGCGCAACGGCAACCTATCCACAAAGGCGCTGTGGGTAGACGGGCCGCGACTCGTACTGCTCGCCGCCCACGACATTGCCCCCGGTGAGGAGCTGACCTACGACTACGGCGACCGTTCTAAAGAGTCGCTGCAGCATCATCCGTGGCTTGCACTCTGACCTGGGTAAGTTATTAATCCTTACTGATCCTTTAGGGTCAATCCCATTGAAAAAGCAGTGACCGGCTGCGGCCCGACTTTTGTACTATAGTCTGTTTTTTATTTTGTGTTGCCAAGCCAAACCACATGTATCTAGCCACAAACATTGTCGATAGTTTCGAGCACGTCACTAAGCACTAAAAGCTGATATCATTATTTCACAATTTGACATTTGCAGTTGTCAATTTACTATCTGAATTAAAAAAACGGACCATAGAAATGATTGCGAGAAGCCTCGCACGACGTATCGCGGCGCCGCGCTGACCCTCGTTCTTCTTCAAATGACTTATTTTTTCCCCCCGTACGTTAGATATAAGTTTCAAAATGGTTTGTAATATTATTTTGCATCAAGAAGGCGCTGCGCGCCACTGCTCTTTCAGTGAGGATTTACCCTTAACGTTATAGGGAGGTTTAGTTAGTCTACAAAGGATAGTTAGTGGAAGTTCCCAGGTTCGAATCCCGGTCATAACACTACTGACGATGTGAACCCACTTGTAACAAAAAGAATTTAGCTTAGCTGAAGGGGCTCTATTTTGTTTTAATTTCTTCTTTAATTTCTACGTCAAATCATAGTTGACGGTAGTGTGCATTTTTTTCTATATTCGACTTTGGGGTTCATTTGGGAAATATATAAGTCCTCAGATTTCCATAAGAAATTACATTTTAATAATTATTTGCAGGTATGGTCACCAGAAATCTCATTGGACTACTAATAATTATTTATTAATTTAGTCTTAGTTATGAAGTTTGTTTGTTACAAAGTTTTATGTTTGAGATTGGACATTGATGTGTAAGTAGTGAGACAAGTGGCCTAACAATCTGGACAGAATAATGAATGCTTGGGTCATGATTTTAACAAATAAAGAAAAAGTTGATCGTCAAAACAGTGTCGACTGCCAGTTAGTTTAAGGCCTCTAGACATAAGATGTTTTGATAAATATGTACTGAGCGAACGGCAGACACATTTCGATGTCTCGAGATCATTCTATGTTGTATGAAAACAAAAGAATAAAATGATGAATAATGATAGTGACAAGAAGTCTTAATCTCACGTAGAACGGTATTTGAACACCGCCCTAGGACAAAGAAGTTTCCACCCATTGGAAACCTTCTCAGTTTTTCTCCCAATTTTTATACTGTTCAATAATAGATAAATATAGAATCAATGTTATAATTCTAGGTGTCCGAAGGTGAATTTACAGTTATTATGAAAAGATACTTACCACTGACGAGGGTACTACGGATGGGTAGTCTACCTCAAGAGATAATCAAAGATAAATTACTGACGCCTTAGGGTTACAACGCACCTTCTACTGGTCGGATGTCCTGAAGCCGCAAGGGCGTCGCGTACATACAGTTTCATATAACAATATACATTACTTCAACCAAATCCGGCTAGCCGCTTTGCGACCAGCCCCAAGTGCTTATTGCATATTATATGCAAAGACCCTAAATATTGCCGGTCCATAATGAAATTAAATTTCAAAGGAATGACGGTATTTTTTATATATCATCCGCAGCCAATTTCATTTTTGTGTCTTGTTGCCAAAAGTGCGGTTGTGTAACGTAATGGCACTTGAGAGGGTGCAGTTGTGAACTTAGCTGAAGGGGTACACAGCCGTATAATATATCCGTAAGCTATATCCCATATATTATATCAGAAATAACTGCTGTGTACTGGCACTTAGATTAGTCGTGTTCTAAAATAGAACGAGCTGAATATGCTCTCGCGTTTTTTTTTTACGTGCGGGAAATCCCCACGGATACCCCCCTCCGGAGTCGGAGGGGGAGGTTATGTAGGACTCGAACCGACTAAACCGCAGCCGTCTGTGGGTCGATGTGCTAGGCCGGAGGTGAGGTTGCCTCGCGACATATCCCTCGCCCCCCGGCTGACCCAGAATGTTATAAAATAGAACGAGCTGGATACGCTCCCGCGTATCTAGTTGTTAGAGAGTGAATGTTAAAAATCACACGAGAATGATTAGTGAATTCAATGAATTTCAACAGGTTTCGAACATAACTGTTTTAGCCACCTTTACACGAAGTTTGATAATTTGAAATATGATGTTCATTTTTAGGTATTTTTTAGCAATATTTCAGTTTAAAAAATAAAAATAATCTCAGTTTAGATTAATAAACAGTACCTAAGTTCTTAACTAAATATGTCTACAGTACACAATGTATTTCGCAAGTGACTCTACGTCAACATTTCATAAACTATATATTGATATTAATACTGTAATGTTTTCTTTAGATTATATCCAGTGCACGTAACGATATTGAGGCTGAATAAAGAGGCCAGATAAGAAATCTAGAGGTTATTATTTACATCTTAATCAACTATACCTAAGCATTATATTTTATATGCACACAGATTATCACAGTTTGCACTTTCAACTAAGTAGTCAACTCATTAAGTCCGTATGTTTTGAGGATTCTTGTTCTTTGGGAAAGATATCAAGTACGAATCCCGACATTATATCTAGACCTCAGTGACGCCACTAAATGTGCCCTAAATGCGCAAAATAAATATTTGTGCGTGTTTTGAGGATAGTGGGAGGCTATGGAGCTCAAATCCATCAATCATAAATATTCTTGGCCGCGTTTCTCTCGCGACTTGTCAAGATATATAAAGATTCTATATAATAGTTTGAAATAACCAGTAACTGAAATGACTCGACTGTATGTATTACAATTATGATAGTAGATGAAGGCGAAGATAAGTAAAAGATGCTCCATATTTAAATAGCGACTGCGTAAGAACAAGGCGGGGAAATGCCTGCTGTTCTATGAAAAGCAGTTTAATGTCGCATTTCTATACTAAAATCTAATATATAATTATTTATTGAACGGTAAGACTAAGTACGGTAATTTACGTGAAGCTTATATGTAAAAGCATTACAATGGGCGGCTTATTGTTTAAAACGGTAATAATTACTTTTTATAATAAAATTTGTTATTCGTTCCTCTATATCGTTGAACGCCAAGCCACATCTAGGATACTAAAGAGATACTATGATGTATAAGAGGTACAATATGACTAAAATAATATATGACACTGGTTGTATAGTTGCAACTTGCAACAACAGCCGTGCTATCATACAAACCCGATCACGACACAAACTCGAATAGTTTTCGTATTTGAAATATTTAGTTTTAATTTTTATTATTAGCTTATTCGGTTTAGATATATGCGAGGTTGTATGAGTTGCTCATTGCGTGTTTTAATTATATCATTTCGTATCCTAAATTTTTCCAAAGTCGAAATGTATTTATTTGTGAATCGTTCATTTAATTTTAAATATACATTTCAAATTCGTGCTGTATTCATTCGTTGAACGACGCTACAATTGCCCACCGAATAGACATCAAAATCCATTCATTACTACATAGAATATGATCATAGCAACCACCAAATCTTTATCACCAATTTTTTTTATTGGTTGTTCATAAAACGGAACATTTCAATTGAATACCCACATAATAGAACAAATATGTTTAAATATTAGATATTGGAGGCAATATTGTATCGGTTTCGTGAGTGAGTGAACAAAATTGAATTAACTAGTTAATGAATTAATGAGCAGGCTTGGAAACTTGAACATATATAATATTTTGGTCTCTTTACTAATATGTAATTAATAAATACGATTAGAGTACTGCGCTTTATTCAAGCTCGCAAGCCCAAACTATAATGCTAAGTAAATTACTTAGACCGATTTTGGTGGGCATACTACTTAAAGAATCAGTAGTTAATTTATTATCAAAAAGGTAATATTCGAGCACGCTAAGATTAACCTTCCTAGTAAATAGTTCCATTTACGTAGTACCTATCGTGTATGTCCACTCACGAAACGTATGTTAGTGAGTATAAAGCGTATGTGTGATAGACTTCCTCCGTAGCTAATAAATACGGGAGAGTTCGAAGATACTCTCGCGTTGAAGTGTATTGGCTCAGACTAAAAGAATAATATAGACGGAACGTATAGAACAAGCTAGTGAAGCCGGCAAAAGTATAAGTAGTATCATCTCGCTCGCACTCATTGGTTGCACGTACGAGTGCGAGCGAGAGGATACTGTTTTATTGCAGATTCATGCGCTAGTTCTATACGTACCCTCTATGTTATTCTTTAAGTCCTGAGTGTGTATGGGGTAGATGGCATCAGCCGAGCTCAGCTGGCCGAGCCTTACCTAATAAACATCGAGGACGCATTTTTGATACATGTCAAAGTAGAAGGAAATTTTGTAATACTAAGAAATTTTATATGTATCTTAGTAGAAATAAACGTAATTTATACAAGTGGTGGAATAGCCGTGGACAGCAAGAAAGTAATTATTAAATTATAATGGATAATGTTAATATAGTTATGTGGTTAGCCAGTCTCACAATCCTGCTTTGTTTACAAATCGTGTTACAATGTTATCTGTTTTATTTTATCATTTATATTACGAAACTATCAAAGAATCGTAGTTTTATATTATCGACTGGTGTACCTAGTAAGAATAATGTTATTGTACCAATCGTGCACTTCATTTTTTCTACTTAATATTAATTAATGTAGCTGGATCTCACGACCAAAGAAACGTGTCCGCTTAGAATGAATCATTCTTGTATTCGCAAAAGAATAAACAAAATTTGAAACATTATGATGCCAAATTATTGTATACATAATTAAAGTATACAAAATTAAAGTACGTATTGGGCCAGTATAGTAGTACCACAAATGTTTACTAAAAGATCCAGCAGCATTATTTCGCTGTAAAATTTGTATTGCTTTTCGTAGTTCCTATTCCCTCAACTCGTAACCAACTTGTGTGATTTCTTAACTACTTCTACTATACATTACAACCTACAACTTTAGCGTTGCTACATAGGCTCGTATTTTGTTATCGCTTTCGTTTAATCAATTGTTAATCCTAAACGTAAGGTCGCAAGTTGTTGGTTCACAACGGAACTTCCTTACAAGTATTAGATTAAATATTTCTTTATTAGTATAATATATTTGAATGCATTTTATTGTTTCAAAAGTATGATTTGTGCCCTAATATTATTCAGTTTGGTCTTTCGATGCTTGTACGATCAAAGTAACCTAAAAATTGAGAATATTGGAAGAATTGAGAATTTCAAATAAACCCGTCGACTGAATAATAGATATAACAGCGCAATTTTATAGGATATTATTTTTATTAGACCATTTTATACTGATTGTAGTATCAACATTTATATTCTCATTCAAGCTGCTGGTAAATGATTTTAAAATCCTAAATATTGTATAAAAATCTACTACCATAATGCATAAATGAATAAACTACCTTATAGAATAATTCACTAACTTGTCTACGATATCGCGAGACTACTGTTTGTTTAGAACATAATATTGTTGCAGAATAACATAATATAATTTATAGATTAAGCCATTATTTATAATTGAAATAAATGTAAATCATTGAAGTTATTGTTAGACAGTTTTCCACTGCTTATGTGACTGCTGGAATAGCTGAGCATTTAGATGTCTTATCACTTCGCTTGTTACTTTGAGAATGTCTGATACAAATAAAGGTGGAAGCCTCTCTGGTATAAATCGTGTTATACATTCTTGAAAAGTAATTGTCTATTTATATATCTATGAAGCAGTTGTACAGTGGATCATCAATTTATTATCACAGTAAAATTGTATTATCTCTTCATATTACACAATGAACTATATTCATAACATGCCGATAGTATCCAAATGAAAGTTTTGAATACAAATAACATTTATTTTTGTATATTTAACATTATTTTGGAAATTTTCAATGAGACATTTTGTATTTGTTGTGAAATATGAAGCGATCAGTGTAGCAAAATTGAATCTAAGATTTTATTATAACAGTATTGTTAACGGCTATTTTCATAAGTAGCGGTGTTATGAGACTTAATAATTTATTTTGAAATGCGGGCCGCCACACACTGCCCTAATAATAATCAGTAGCAATTGAGAATTGGGTGAAATAAAAAAATGAACTTTGACTTTAGTATTTTATTATATTGGTAAGAACCACAATAATAGTCTTAAATATTCAAATACGGATTTTTAAAAGGATTAAGAAACAGTGACGTTATGATGCATTTTGAGATAGTAGAGTTGCGCTCGCGACTCGAGCTGCTGCAGAGATTTCACTACTGGCGCCATCTGGCTTACGTGATCCTGAAAATTGGTGATTAAAGGTAAATACCAATAACATGGTTGGAACTGCTAGGAGAATCTACATACCTACGCCATTATAGCCAAGTCATTTTTATTGGAAAATAGTGTCATAAAAGTTGTCAAAACGTGTTGTGTATGGGGTTTCACCTACAGTGCCTAAGCGAACTTTACCTGCTGATTACCTGACGAGACTTTGGAACAGGTTTTTTCTAAGGGTTGGCCGTCGTTCCAAAAAAACTAAAATAAACCAAATCAACTGCGGCAACCACAGCTAATATATAAAAGATGCTTACCTGATAACCAGAACCAACTTGTTTCTTCTTCTCTCCGTACACGACCGCGCCGTCGAATTCGTTGCGCGGTACCTTCATATTGGGCTCGATCTGCTGTATCGTGATGTTCAGATGATCTTCGATATCAGCCAAATACTATAACAAAACAGCATCTTTATTATATTGTTTAATAAATGCATTTTTTCTACGTGATAGTTTCTAAAGTTTAACTCGAATATCACTCATTGGAATAAAACCACTTTTTAGCGGATTCTAACAAGTTGGGCAAAATGTAAATATGTAATAACAACTCACGCTCCATGCAGCGCAGGCCCTACAATGAAACTGATGTCCCCTAAAAAGAAGCAGACGTAGCAAATGGAATGCGTATATCAGTCATAAAATTCGGGAATTCTCAGGAAAGGAGACAGTCTTGATACTTTTTTCGTTTTTTTTTTACGTGCTGGTAATCCCCACGGATACCCCCCGCCACCCCTTCGGTGTCGGAGGGGAGGTTATGTCGGACTCGAACCGACTAAACCGCACGCCGTCTGTAGGTCGATGTGCTAGGCCGAAGGTGAGGTTGTCTCGCGACATATCCCTCGCGCCCCGGCTGATCCAGGGCCATTCCTCTCGGTCTGGCCCGCCTCGGGAGGGGGGACCACGGGGTGACGAGCGGCTCCACCCGTCACCCTTATGGCGCGTCATCGCGCATCGCTGCCCGCGCTCATGGGGGGCGTGGTTCGGTCTGCGCCCTCCGACGCCCGAGCCGCCTACGAACGCGGGCAGCGATGTCCGCGAATCTCTCTCGCTCGCCGCGCCGCGCCCTCTCTGCTGTCTCCTTCACGAGCATGACTTGCTCGCAGAAGGAGGCGCTGGCCGCCGCATCCGCGCAGCGATGGTCCGCCGCGAGCAGGGTGGAGAGCGTGAGCACTCTCACCCCCAGGGCCGCCACAAGCTCTCGCCTCGGCGTTTCGAACGCCGGACACTCGGTGAGCGTGTGCAGCCCCGAGTCCACGTTCGCGTCGCAGTGATGGCACTCGGGCGTTCGCTCTATGCCCATCAGATGCAGGTACCGCCCGAAGTTACCGTGTCCGGTAATGACCTGCGTCTGACGGTACGAGAGGCCACCGTGCGGCCTCTCTAGCCACTTCCCCATACAGTCTTGATACTCGCGTGGAGTTCAAATATAAGCTGTAGATGACATACCTGTGGCTCGTTGTACCACATGCAGCACCCTTTAGGTCTATCGTCGATCAAATTTGTGTTCCAGCAGTTTCGGCCACGTGACGAGCACCATTCGCCGTGGTACCAAACCTAATAGATATTAAAGTTGTGTTAGTACATAATAAGAGTAGTTAAAACCGTTTGTGCGAACCGTTTTAACTACTCCGAAAAGATATAAAGGTGTAGGTATGAGCTGTGTGTCAAGAGAATACTCAAAATTAAAGCAAGTCTAGCTTAGACGGACTATATTTTTGAGGCCCTATCAAGTTTTTCACGGCTCAAGTATGCTGATACACTTGTTGACTGATTGACTGGACAAGGCTCTGTTCCTCTCCTACTTTTTTTTTTGAAGAACATTAGCCACCGAAATTCCTAATATTCCTTCTCACCCGTCTAAATTGCTTGTGCTAAGAGGAATGGGTTCACGTCGGTAGTGTAATGGCCAGGACAAAGGCCGATTCCATAACCACTAGGCTACCAAAGCTTAATGATGTGAGGTCAGACAGCAACCGATCCCACAAAAGCCAAATTTATCTACAAAAAGAGTAGGAGAGTGGACTCTGAGACCCTTTAGTTGTAACTGTTACTCGTGTGATGACGATCATGATGCTTATACAGTATCTTTGAACGTGGATGGAGGAAGTACAGTACCTTCTCAGGCACCTTGGAGACGAGACTAATAGCAAGTCCCATGCGCTCGGCGCGTCCTACACGACCGATACGATGCACGTAGTTCGATTTCTCGTCGGGCAGAGTTACGTTTATCACTGGTGGAAAAATAAAGAACTTCAGTTTGACTTTCAGTACCATCGAATGGAATGTTCTATATAACTACCTTATATCGACACTAGTTCCACACTAACGAATTTTGAAACTTCGTGCGCTTATTTAAGCTGTATTTACTGTATTTCGTAGGTATAAATGCATATAATTCAATTAACACTACGTTAGTCCTTTTTATCAAAAAATGTATCGAAGTTGATTAAATCGTGAAAACTCGGATGCGACTGGGATGGGAACGCAAGAATGATGACGATGAGGACTGGTGATGTCTATTCTATCACTAGAGTAAAAATAACATTGTTGACCAAATATTGGCGTGAATACACCTTTAGAACATTACAAAGTGGACTTACTGAACGGAAGTCCCGAGATATCGATGCCTCTCGCGGCAACGTCAGTACAGATCAGGAACTTCACAGCGGCCTCCTTAAACTTGGCGAGATTGGCCTTGCGCTCTGGCGGCTTGCGGTCGCCGTGCAAGCACACGCAAGAGAACTCGTTGCCATACGACTTCAGATAGCGTTCCAAATTATCACAGTCGAGTTTTGTCCGGCAGAAGATTATAGCTCTGTTAAAAAAAGATGGGTCTTTTTACCTGTTGTTGTAGAACCAACCAACAATTCCGTGAACTGAAAATTTGTGCTAAATTGTCTTTGATTTGCACTAAACAGCAGCATTTGACAATGACTACAGTATTTTCTACTGTCGCCATTTCACGGAATCGTAGGTTTTGCAACAAATGTTGCATGTAGCTATGGTATACAGATGCTTTCCCGGGCGAAGCCGCAGTCCGGGCCACTAGTATTTCAAAAAATATAATGAAACATAAATGTTAGCAGGCTAAAACAAGTAATATCTGGAACAATATAATGAAAGCTAAAAATAAGCAGCGTCAGACAAGTAATATAATTAAAGCTAAAAATGTAAGCAGCATCAGATAAGTAATATCCTACAAAATAAAATTAAAGCTGAAAATGTAATCCGAAAATTAATCTGTTTTATCTTAAAAACGTATTGAAAGCTAAATATGTTAGCAGGCTAAGACAAGTGATACTGACCTATCCATTTTGTGTTCCCTGATTGCGCGGACACAATACTCCCCCTTGAGTATCTTGACAGCCTCCGACAAAGTCTCCGGTGTGGTGTTTCCACTTCGGATATTGTCTTTAGAATGGACCGAATCCGTCTGTACGTGCCTAGATATTAAGAACGTATTATTGATCTGCAACGTGTATATAAAAATCTATCTTTTGCAACAAAAATATATTAGTTACTTTGATAATTGTTTATCGAACTGTACCGTGAGAATAAAAGCGGAGGATCGGGTGCTATGCGCACATTAAGAGAGAAGAGAGCTATGTTCCGTAGTGGACCGCAATAAGCTATTGATTGGCTATTTAATATACGCTAAAAATGACTAGACTTAGGCCAGAGCACGAAAAATATTCGAATTCGAAATGTTGCGAGAGAACGGAGCAACGCAATTGGGTATTTGACTGACTAGTCAAATTAGTTACTTTTTACTAAACGTCAAAACGGTAAGTTAAAAGGAAAATTGTATGAAAAAAATATTAGTGACGTCATATTTTTCAATAGTCAAATCATTTACTATCAATGGTTGGGTGGATGATTAAAAATAAATAAGAACGATAAAATAAGAACCGACGCAGCTGCTTTCACTCTTTTACTATTATTAATTTAATAAGTTCATCTGAATAATACTTAGTTATAAGTAAGCAAATTATAAAAAGTAAAAGATATAAAGTTAAACTACTTACCAATAGGTTTATTTTAGGTAAATTAAGAGTTTACAATTATAATACAGAATAATACTAAATAATAAAAATTATGCTATATAATACATACAAAAATAACATAAAAGAGGGGGAGAGACTGCAACTTTAGGCATCGAAAAATTCCTCCCCATCGACCTCTACTGGTGCCGTGCCTAAAAGGCTGGCGGCATTACCACGCTGAATAGCGATACTAATTCTTTGAGCGAGGTAAAGGCCAGCCCTATGGTCACGGGAAGAGTCGATTAGGCGCTTCGCTATTTCTTTGAATAGCGCACGCGCACTTGGACCCCACGGACCCAACGTTTCGACTCCAAACGGCTCAAAAATATAATTACCAGTTAAATTGGTATATTTGCGCCGTTTGAGAGTCTCCGCTGATGCAGCAGCAGCACATGCGCAGTCCATTGTACTTGGAAGATGGGAAGGCGCCAGGGTGTCGACGCAAGTTGCGTCCCACACCAAAGGCCTACCCATCTTCCAAGGTAACAACGACATACCGTCCGGTCTCCTGCCATCGACGCGCGCCAAGCCAACAGGTTCAAGAATAGCTGGCACCCCGGCGGTGACAAGAGCCCGACGGATAACATCGTTAATGTTGGCATGTCGGGACATGCGGCCTGCGCTCCTGCTACAAGATAATCCGTGATGTCCAAGGCAATCGACTGCTTCTCCACATAGACATCGATGCGGAGAGACACACGGTGCCCCCAAACGTAGGCAAGTTGCGATGCGGAAGGTCGTGTCGTCCAACATTGTACCAATGTTGGGCGAAGGAAGTGCCTGGAGCCAAACACCAGATTCCCATTCCCCCACAGCCAAAAGGCGAGCACGCTCAGCATCAGTGGTAGCTGTACTGAATAAATGTTTTTTAACACCAATACTGAGCGGCTCATCCCATTGCCTTTGAGAAGATGGGTTGGCGGGCATGACGGAATTTGGGCAGGTCATTTTCCAAGCATTTAAAGCTTCGGCCTTACCTGGCACATCTGAATTAATCAGTGAAGAAGACAGAATTTTCCTGACTAATTCTTCAGTGCCATAGACCGAAGATAGAAACGCCGGCATACTTACATCTGCAATTTTGAACTATAGGAAAATACCCAATTGGCAGACTTCACGCAGGTTCACAGTAGGCAGACGGCCAATCGCAATGCTCCGTTCTCTCGATACGTTACCGTTGCAAATTCAAATATTTTTCTCAAACATGCTTGGAAATGTGAACATTATTTTGACAACCTTCTTCGAGATAAATCGAAATTGCTGTACATGCGAGCAGCGGCCAGATAAACTTGTATGAAAATCCATATCTGTCGTGTTTTAGCGGCCAAATAAATTACTATGTAAACTCATATCTGTCGTGTAATTTAAAAATGGAACCATCTATTACTCCGAACCATGGCAATCGCGGAGGTAACTTATCCAAGGCATTAGGTACAATCAGTTTCGTGAACAGGTACAATCAGGATATAAATAAGTACTAGGGTAGCAGAAGCTAGCAGGAGGTTGTTACAATTTTTTTTTAAGTGACTCATAGTTTTATTTTGTACCCTAGTGGGTACTTTTTAGATATTACTGTAGTAGGTTAAATAATGGTTAGTAGAGAACCTCCTGCTAGCTTCTGCTACCCTAGTACTTTGAACTAGAAATAATGAGTGGATATGTTGCACTATAATTTATAAAAATTACTATTGTTCGTTGTTCGTCATTAATTTTGAAAAATAGGTAACTAACAAGTTCTGCCTAGATACTACTTAGTTTTAATTTCCGCGCATTGTTTGAGAAAAGCACTATACAAGCCTTGGCCACAACTGAGCGTTGCCGGACTCCGTAATGCGTGCCTCGGCTGCGCCTCGGCCCGCATACTTCACGATCGTCCGGCAACACTACAGTTGGCGGCCGCGGCAGTAATGTACTATTTCGTGCTCTGCAGGGCTAACATGCGCGCGTCGTCAAATATCTCGAATCGAAATGAGATATCATCTCGAGTCTTCTCGAGCGAAGTAACGTCGACATATTTTGTCGCGTCAAACTTTTTCAATTGTTGTCTATGGCATACACATTTTTTAAACATTTATCCGATAAAATCGGCCCGATACGGCCATTTGCTCGAAAGCACAGACTAGTTAAGGATGCTAGGTATGAAAAAAAGAAAAAAAATTGTGCAAACAATTTTCGACCTTATTGACATGACATGCTATCGAATTTTTTTTCTTATATTCGTGATCAGCGTCATCAATTAATGCGAAAAGACACGTAACAAAGGAAATGTCATTAAGGTCGAAAATGGCTTGCAGTCGCTGTTTTAGTCCAAAATGAACCGAGCACAAAAAATGTTTACACGACATAACTTCTCGTCAAGAAATGAAAGACGGGAGACAAAACATTTTAATTTAAAAAAGAGAAAAAATAGTGCAAACAATTTTCGACCTTATTGACATGACATGCTATCGAATTTTTTTTCTTATATTCGTGATCAGCGTCATCAATTAACGCGAAAAGACACGTAACAAAGGAAATGTCATTAAGGTCGAAAATTGCTTGCAGTCGCACAAAGGTACTAAATTTTGATCCAAAATGAACCGAGCACAAGAAAAGTTTACACGAGATAACTTCTCGTCGACCAAATGAAAGACGAGAGACAAAACATTTTAAATGTCAAAATTCGAGTAAATAAGGGCACGTATGTTACAATTTGCGGACACTAAGTAGAGATGATTTCTCGAAGTCGAGTTATGGCGACATCTGACAGATCGCCATGAAATTTGCCATGTTACCAACAGTCGATATCGACATAAAACGGCAAAATGCCTCGAGATAGCTATCTCGTGGCGCGCATGTTAGCCCTTCATGCTACCAACAGTTGACATATCGACATAAAACGGCAAAATGCCTCGAGATAGCTATCTCGTGGCGCGCATGTTAGCCCTGCTGCAGGGCTAACATGCGCGCGTCGTCAAATATCTCGAATCGAGATGAAATATCAAAAAAAAATTTGCCATGTTACCAACAGTCGATATCGACATAAAACGGCAAAATGCCTCGAGATAGCTATCTCGTGGCGCGCATGTTAGCCCTGCTGGGCACTGAAGTTTCTTTTAATTGAAAGTTTCAATTTAAATCGATTTGTACATTTAGCATGAAAAATGCTTAAATACTTAATTCAAACTGAAGTTGGTCTTGCGCTGTAAGTCAATACACACTTACTTGCGTAGAGTCTCCCAGGAGCGGTCTTGCTGCGGGTCCACGTTCACTACGACATGGTGAACTGTCTCCGGCACCGCGTCCTCGCCCTTCAGGTCTACCCACGTGGGGAAGTGCATCAACTTCTCCTGTTACACAACATATAGATTTATGTGTGTGTATATGTTAAATACCGGCAATGTGTATAATCCGGTATTCTGTAAAATCCTATATCTATATAATATGATTAATTCCAATCCTAGGCTTTGTAAAGAATACCTGAATTATAGAGATTGTCGGTAACATATATTTTATAACACTACTGCTATAAAAAATATAATTAGCGTGGCATCGCACATCATGAAGGCGAAGCGCCTTAATGATGTGCGATTTGAGTGCGTTAAGAACAATAAGAGCGAGCGAGCGAGCCAGACAATAAAACTTAAGGCACCATACGAGCGCCAATCCTGATATGGCTTATCTTTGCATTCAAGCAGGCGGCTGCTATATCCATGAATAACGTCGCGTCGCCCTATGACTTACTTAGCGCATGATGCGATTTTTGTAGACAAGAATTGCGGCTATCCAGGACTAGTCCAGGTAGTTTAGTTGACCAGTGTATTTGTAGAAAAGCTTGAGACCTAGATGGAGTCTCGTCCTGCATGTGATTTTTTTCCGATTTTATAAATAGAACTGTCCTTACCGCCATTTTCTTAACTTCGAACGCGTGTAAAGTCGCTGAGCAGACGACCATCTGTAACCGCCTGCCATCAGATGTTATTTTAGGTATTTGTCGATGCAAGCGCTCAATGAGGTCACCATAACCTGCTTTAAGTAGGCCATCAGCTTCATCCAGCACGAAGAAACGACAGTGAGTCAGAGCTAGGTACCCTGGGGACAAAAATTTACTTGAGTGGAACTCTAAGGACTATATTCCAGAACAATACTCAGTCCTGAATCTCGATTTATAACTAGATCTGAGGACAGATTGTGTTTCTAAATGACAGTTCTAATGTCACTGTGAGAGTTAATTCACAACAGCAGCTGAGTGTTATTCTGGATTACTAACATTTATTATTATTTCATTAAGATTATACGAATTTAGAAATCAACCATACAATTAGCCTATTGCCACTGCTGGACATGGGCTTCTCCCAATTGCCCCCGATCCTCCGCCTTCCGCATCCAGACTGTCCCAGCCTCCTTTTTTCAGGTCCTCAGTCCATTCGGCTAGGAGGGGTCCTTTCCATTTGCATTCTTGCAATTTTCACTGTTGGAAATTACAAATATAAGCACAAAATATTACCTCCTTGAATTAGATCCTCAAGGCGGCCTGGCGTGCCGACCACGATATCAATACCCGCGTTCAGTTGATTTATTTGATCCTTAACGTTCACGCCGCCGACCACTAGTAGCTCGCGCACTTGAGGATTCTCTAAATACTTCTTGAACTTAGTGATTTGAGTGCAAGTTTGTTCCGCTAACTCTCTAGAAGGCTGAAATATGTATTCATATAGATTATTACAGTCAAGCAAATTAAATTAACATGAAATATTTGAGAGGACTGGCAAGCAAATAAATTCATGCATGTTTTTAAAGTCACAGGTACTAAGGGCGCGGAAACCACGTGGCTAAACCAAATGTTTCTCAATACACCTCTACACTTAGTATAGATATTCAATTCACTTTACGTAATATAACTTCATTGTTCCTTAATATTCTATACAACCACATCATGTTATGACGTGTGACGTGTTTTTCATATCGCGCGCCAATCCCTGTGGTCGGCTCTCTCACTTTCCCCTTTCACAAAATGATTTATTTTTTGTTTTATAATACCAACAGCTGCTATTTGATGAAAACCTATGACATACATAGCCTCATCTGACAATCAGTAAGTGTACTGGCTTGCGATCCCGATAGTATCTAAGGCCCTTGAAGATTTTAATGTTATCATGGTATGAAAACTTTTACTGGGTCTACATTTCAAGCTGTTATAAGTGTTGCCGCTGTTGCTACGCAAGATCCACAAGACGACTGAGGGACGAAGTAGGGAGGGGAGTGCACTGCGCCGGCACCAGTCAGCGCGACGCGATCCGCCCCTCCCGCACATACGCCATCCAACCCAACCGTCACTAAAAGCGGTCACATTGTCATTTATAAATACCGAACTGTTTGCGAGCAATTTGTAATATTCTATTCAAGAAAAGTAAAGTACATTACCAACCGTCAATCCAGCTTATTTATTCCTCGCTCACCAAAGCGACGAAGAACATAATTCCGCACAATAAGATATATTATAGTATTACCTCTATGATTATAGCCTTTGGTGCATTGTTGACAGGTGTAGTATCGGTATCTGCAACACTCGCAACTATGTTCTGTTTCACGCAGTCTTTGGTGGCTTGGCATATTGCGATGTAATCACCTTTTGGAGGGTACTGTAATAAGACATTTTTAGTAAGTCAGTTGGTACGGTTTATTTCAAACTGTTTTATTATGGAAAGTAGGTCATAACGACAGACGCTAATAGAAAAGGCGTTATGTGTGCATAAATTAAGTGTAATTTTTTGCACAAATTACACATTCCTAAGGTTTCGGATTCCAGATTTAATCATGTGGGTTTGTAAAAGTTCAAGTCACCTAAATTTTAATACCACCTCATTGGATACCAAATAAAATAAATTACAATCACTGTTACTTTACTAATTGTAGCTAGGACCTGCATGACATACTGATGTTATCTCTAACCTACAGCAATCAATTCCAGGGATGAAAAGTTATTATTATTATTATTCTCTTTATTCATTAAAATTACATATTAATTACATTTTCAAATATATCCTAAAAAAAATACAAAATATATTTAAAAATATAAAAAATAGTACCCCACCGGCATCGAGTACAGGGACCAAGCTACCGGTGGTCAGGGCTCCAGAGAGAGGAACTTCCTCACTATGCGTGCCGTGTCGAGAAGTACCGCCTTCTGTATAAGGCCCTTGATCCAGCTGCCCAACGCGAGCCTCTTTAGATGTTGGTCGAGGCTCTTGGCTATAAGTCCGTTAACGGTAACGACTATCGGCACAATGACTGCAGAGTCCACCTCCCACATGTCGACAATCTCGTGAGCTAAATCAAGATACTTAATTTGTTTGTCCTTCTCAGCTTTCACGAGATTCTCGTCATGAGGGATTGTGACATCAACAATCATTGCGCGCCGCTCAGACCGATCTATCACCACGATATCAGGTTTGTTGGCAACAACAGTCCTGTCCGTGATGATAGACCGATCCCAGTACAGTGTGATATGACCATTTTCGAGAACTGGATCAGCAATATACCTGTAATACGGCACCTCAGCGTCCACAAGATGGTATAACAGAGCAAGCTGCTGGTGGATGATCCTGGCTACTTGGTTGTGCCTGTGCAAGTACTCGCTGTTAGCAAGACGAGGACAACCGGAAACAATATGCCTGAGGGACTCACCGGGTTGGTGGCACGCGCGACATATATCGACCGTACCGTCCCTCAGGATATATTTACGGTAGTTCTTCGTCATGATAACCTCATCTGCAATTGCACAGGCAAAACCCTCGGTTTCTCCGAAGAGATCACCGAAACGTAGCCAGGCCACGGAGGCTAACAGGTCCACATCGGGCCCATGGAGAGCGCGATAGAACCTACCATGGAGCTCCTTACTCTGCCATACCTCCTGTCGATCACTGATACTCAGCACCACAGGTTTGCACCAGTTCTCTTTAGCCAACTTGAGCGGTGTGAGAGAGACGTCCACCGCAACAACATCGCGATGCATATCCTCATTCACTCGGAGAAAATATTGTCTAAGGTTGTACACCTCGCGATTGTGAAGGTTTTTAGCATTCAAAAAGCCTCGGCCACCACATTTTCGCGGGATGTACAACCTCATCACCGATGAACGAGGATGATGCATTCGATATGCTGTTAACAGTGTACGAACTCTCCTGTCTATGGCGTCCAATTCAGTTTGAGTCCACTTAAGTATGCCGAAGGAGTACATCAGAAGCGGCATGACCCAGCCATTGAAGGCGCGCACCTTGTTGCCGCCTGATAAAAGGCTGTTTAATACCTTTTTCAGGCGACCAAAGAAACGTTCCCGCAATGACTGTTTCATGTCAGCCTCATTGATGCCCAACGCCTGCGACATACCCAAGTACTTATAGGTGTCGGTTACGAGTAGTGATGTCAGATGAATGGAATCAGAAAGTTGAATACCTTCGGATTCCACTACCCGCCCTCGCATTACATGCATGACTGCACATTTGTCCACACCGAACTCCATTTTGATGGAATCACTGAAGCTTTTGGTAATCTTTAGTAAATCCACCAATTGTGAGCTTGATGTGGCAAACAATTTCAAGTCATCCATGTAGAGCAAATGTGATATTATCTGACCTCCTCCTCGTAACTTATAACCTAGCCCTGAATTCCCCAGTAAGGTACTGAGAGGATTCAGTGCTAAGCAAAACCAAAGGGGACTCAAACTGTCACCTTGGAAAATGCCACGCTCAATACTTATTGGTTCACCGCTACCAAACATCCCTCGACATCCTGGATAGTTAAGAACTGTTCTCCATTGCCTCATACATGACGCCAAGAAGGTGCAAAGAGTTGTATTTACTTTATACAACTCCAGCACCCTCAGGAGCCACGAATGGGGCACAGAGTCGAATGCCTTCTTATAATCTATCCAGCATGTCGACAGATCCTTACGGCTACGGCGAACTTGTTGACTAATGGCCATATCAATGAGGAGGAGCTCCTTAGTACCACGAGCCCCACTCCTACATCCATTCTGAGAGGCACTCATTACGTTGTGTGTAAAGATGTGCTTTGTTATTTTATCTCTCAAAATAGATGTAAGAAGCTTATAGACCGATGGTAAGCACGTAATCGGTCTATAGTTACTGGGGTTCGAGGGACTTCCTGTTTTATGGAGCAGATGGGTAACTCCAGTAGTCATAAAAATTGGCAACGACCCCGAATCTACGGCTGCTTGAAACTGAGTTGCCAAATGAACATGTGAACTACGCAGCCACTTAATCCAGAAATTGTGCAGTCCGTCCGGCCCTGGAGATTTCCAATTAGGAAGTGGACGGACTGCACTGGCCACGTCTGATTCGTCTATAATGAGACATTCCATATCTGGAATTCCTTCACATGCTCTTTCGACATCACGGGTCCAGTCGCCTTCGACATGAGCAACGGGCACCGACCAGACGCTGCGCCAAAACATGTTAGTTTCGTCAGCATTCGGTAGGCACCCGCTACTCACATCATTGTTAGGTCGATCCCAATTTCTATAGACCCACCTCTGGTTTCTTTGGAACGTACGATTTACGCTAAACCGATCCACACGTTTTTTGTATCTACGTACTCGGTTTGCCCACGCATAGATTTTCTGTTTCAGGAGGTCAATACGCTCTGTGACCCGAGCCAAATATTCTGTTGGGCTGATGCCCGTTCCCGAAAATGCTCGGGTCACAAAGCGCATTACCCTTGGTCGAGTATTACCTGACCTGAAACAGGTTAACTTGCCAATGAGTACTCTTGCTTCAGCGATACGTCCCTCAATCCTGCGCTGCCATGCTGGCACGGCGGACATTTGTCGTGGGGCAGAGGCTTCATCTGGGAATTTAACCCTAGCCAAACGACATGCCGCCACAGCAGCGCAGTACAGAATTGAATGAGTATCACTGAGAGACTCACTATTATCCAAATAAACAGGTAATAGTGGGTCAAGAGCACTCATTAGCATCAAATTCTTCCTATGCATGGGCAACCGAGGTAGACGCGGTCTAATGTTAATGGGCATGGACCGATATTCGCGCATCGCACATTCCAAAGCTACCTTTACCTCCTCATTGCACCTGGTGTCTACGGTTATAACCCTATTATCCTCTACCTCATTATTAAGACTTTGTGTTAACTCACTCTGTACATTAACTGGGGTTGGAGAGATAACAGGGTTACTCTGCAGACACTCTAAGCGTAGTCTCTCAAGTGCGTCTCCATCCAACATCTGATTGCGCTGAATGACACGCACTTGGTCCGATAACCGTTGTGCCGAAACGTTGACAGCTGGCTCAAGCTCCTGGAACAGAGGAAGCATACGATCACGGTACGCGGTGAGATTAGTTCCTCCCGCTGTAGCCGCATAATATGCCCGCATGACGTTTTCGTTCATCGATGTTGTCCATTTCATGCGGCGCACATTACCACCGGCAGCGGGGGCCCTATTCGAGGCTGGTGGGCCTCGGGACCCCAAGCAGGTCGGTGGCCGGCCTCTCCCTCGCCGGCGCGCAGGTGTTGGTGACGTCGGTGGGGAGAAATACTCGTCACTCGAGCTGCTGCTGCTCGACGCCCCAGGAATTCCACTATTATTATTAATTCCACTATTTATTATTATTATTATTATTTAGCAGGCAGGCAGTCGTGGTCGACTGATAGTGCCTGTATCCTGTTTCCCTTTTCTTTCTTTATATTTCTACAGCTTTAGGTAGTATGCATCAAGTCTGTTCTTGAACTGGTTGATACTATCAGCTGAGACTACACTTTCTGGGGGCTTGTTCCACGCTCTAACCACTCTATTGCTGATGAAATGTCTGTGGGGATTGTTGTTGGAGAAGCCAGTGCATAACTTTAGATGGTGTCCTCTTAGATGTGCATTCTCATTACGAATATTTATCCGTAATGTAATGAGAATGCACATGCACATGCACATGGGTATCAAAGTTCTTTACATCATAGTGTCCGTTCAAGATTTTAAAAGTTTCTATTAGATCTCCACGGTCCCTGCGTTCCTTCAGAGTTGTGAGTTTTAAAATTGACAAGCGTTCTTCATATGTCCGCTGTTTGAGATTCCTAGGGACCTTGGTAAATCTTCGCTTTACTCTTTCTAAGCAATCAATGTCCTTGACGAAGTAGGGACTACAGACCTGGAATGCATATTCCAAAACTGGTCTTATAAAAGTTTTATGGATCTTCAGCACCATTTCTGGAGTTAAGGTTCCAAATGCTTTCCTTGTGAGGTAGATTAGGCTGTTTGCCTTCTTGGTAACTGATGTTATATGAGCCTCCCACTTCAAGTCTTCGGTAATCCTCACGCCCAGATCTGTCTGAACTTTGACATCCGTAAGTTGTGTGTCGTTTAGTGTGTATGTATGATGAGGATTGCGATTTCCTTTTAGTGTGTATGTATGATGAGGATTGCGATTTCCTATGTGCAGTACCGTACATTTCGAGGCATTCAGATTAAGGAGCCATTCTTTTGACCAGTTTGCAACACTCTGTCCAGGTCTGATTGTATATCTTCATGATTGATCAGTGCATTTGCAGAGTTTAGTGTCATCGGCAAAGATGCTGACATTACATCTCAAGCAGTAGTGTAGGTCAAAAGTGTAGATAATATAGAGTACCGGGCCCAAAACTGACCCCTGCGGCACACCACTGGTTATCACCCTTTGGTCTGAAAGACTTTCCCCCACTCTCACTCGGAAGGATCTTTGTTGTAGGAATGCACTAATCCAGGCCAGCAACTTTCCACGAATTCCTACAAATTCTAACTTGTATAAAAGTCTTCTAATTGGGACTTTATCAAAGGCCTTTTCGTAATCTAAGTACATTACGTCTGTAGGCTCTCTAATATTGAAGTCTTTCATCCACGATGACAAACACGACAGCAGACTGGATATAGTGGACCGATGTGGGCAAAAACCATGCTGCTGGTCAGGAATTACAAGATGGTTTTTAAAGAAGTCCCTTATATGTTTCACAATGAGTTTTTCCATGGCTTTGCAAGCCACACATGTCAAGCTGATAGGTCTATAGTTAGAGTGCTCCAGTTTACTTCCTTTCTTATATATAGGTGTTACATTTGCAGTCTTCCACAAGTCTGGCAGTACCCCCGTGTCATATGATGTTTGCATAATGGTTGCCAAGTGATCCGCAATATCGCATTTTTGCAATATGACTACGGGAATCTCATCCGGCCCCGCTGAAGAATCTGTCTTCATTTCTTTAATGGCGTTTAGGATTTTATCTTTTGTGAACAAGAGGTCATTAATGGAGTCTGAGACTCGGAGTGCTGGATCCAAAGTTGGCAGTTGGTTAGGTGGTTCTATTTGGTAGACACTTGCAAACTGATCCGCGAATGCTTTGGCAATTTCATCAGATGTCGTCACAGTTTCGCCTTGGGAGTTACACAGAACGGTTGGGATGCTTATTTTTGATGTAACTTGTTGCCTTATATAAGAAAAGATTTTTTTCGGTTCAGCTTGCAATATTCCTTTTTCATAAGTTATACGTGCCTTTATCAGTTTGTTATTGATTTTCCGATAACCTTCGTAAGTTTCAGGAAGTCCAGTCAAGGTGTATCTATTCCACAGTGCCACTTTCTGTTTTATTAATTGCTTCGTATCATTAGATACCCAAGGTTTATTCATAGTATGGCGTTTGTACATTGTACGAGGCACGTGTAGGTTGATTGCTTCTTTAAGTGTATTATGAAGAGCATCATATTGGATTTTGGCGCAATTAATACTGGTTGAGTTTCCAAGCGAAAAAGTGTGTAATTTTTCGTTGATTTTATGAAAGTCTGCTCTCTTGTAGTCAAGTCTATGTGTTGGTTTGCTATTTTGGCTAGGTGCCTGAAGGTGTAGCGCGGTTACCAGACATGTGTGGTCGCTCTTCCCTATAGCTGCTTGATGATCAATATTGGCTATTAACGGTGTATCATTGGTTAAGATCAGATCCAGGAAGGATGGCTGATTTCCCTGTCGAAATCTGGTGTGCTGGTCTACCAACTGCTCAAGGTTGCTGTTTTTATACCACTGTACAAAATTTTCTTCTTTTGGGGTGAGGTATCCACTCACATCAAGTGGCCATCTAACTCCACCAAAGTTAAAATCTCCCATTATAATTACTGTGTTAGTTTCAGATACATTGGTTAGATGTGTCAATAAGATATTGTCCTGATCCAATGTTGAGTCCTGTCCCCGATATAATCCACATAAAAGAAAAGCTTTGTTTCCAACATTCAGATCCAGCCATATACATTTCGATGCTTCATGTTTGAAATTATATTTGGTGTTTAATTTAGTTTTCATAAAATTAGTTCTGTTTGAGGAATATATTGCTACTCCACCACTTCGTTTACCAATTCTGTCATCCCTATATAGGTCATATCCTGGGATTTTTATCATCGAGTCAGGTATAATTGGTTTAAGCCATGTTTCCGTTATAATTATTAATTCAGGTTTCAAAGTTTCAACTCGTGCAATGAACAAATCTAATTTAGACGTCACTGACTGAATGTTTGTGCAGAGGATGGTAATTGTAATTAGGGGTGCTGCAACCTTTTCTACAATGGTACTTTCTGTTTTATCAGGTGTGTAAGGAGCATGCTTGGAGTTGTTGTGTTTGAGGCTTAATTTTTTTGAAAATTATTCTTTACTATAGTCGGGTATCCTCGAATATATTTTATGGTAATGTCTGACTCACCGTCATTCATTCTCTTGTTAAGTTCTTCTCTTAGATATGCCATGTATTCTCGTTGCATAGGAGTTAGGTCAGCTGTAATAGATGTGGGCTTCCTTAGTTTGGTTCTGTTACGGAGTATTTCCAAAGCATCAGTTTTGCTATGGAGAACAACCTTTAAAGGACGAGGTCTGTCATTTGAGTCACTTTTAGGGGCACCAAGGCGAAAAAGTTTTATACCATCTAGCTTTACCTTTTTTGTTATTGTGTCCACAACGGCTGCACACTCCCTCCTATCATGCTCCCTTCTCTCAATAACCACATCACTAACCGACTCTGGGATATCATAGATGATTATTTTGCTGGCTCTAATGGCCCTTTCGTTCATCTCTTGGATTGTGGACTCGGTAGCAAGCATACTCTGTCGTACACGTAGGTGCTGTACTTCTTCAGTCAGCTCGTTCAACTTTTTCATCATCATTGGCAGTTGGGACATAGCCGCCTTGCAATCACCACAAAGAAAGGTCATAACGCGAGCAACCGTTTTTAATTCAAGCACACGCACTTCCGTGGGCGACAATCCATGACAATCTCCACATAGTATAATCCTACAAGAATCACAGCATACTCCTGGTTTTTTATCAGTAGATGGTTTGGCACACTTGCTGCATTTTTCTTGGGACAAGTTGGGGGCATTATTTTTAGGACTCATATTTTTCCTGATTATTTTGTTTTTTAAGGAAATTTAGTTTTGTTACACTGACAACACTGATTTCTGACGCTTTGGTATCTATGGTTTGAATGTCAAATGAAAACAAGAATGAGGAGGTAGTTCGATAATTTATGCACTAGCTCAATATCAAATGAGAAGTTATTTGCACTATTTAGGCTGTAGTTTTTATTATTTCGTGAAAATAACACTGACACACTGCACCAAGGTCATAAACTACACTAATCCAATGTTTTTGTAACGATTTTCGCACTTTAACCAACAAATACGAATAAAATATACGAGCGTGATGTAACAGAACTGACAACAACTTGTAACAGCTTTGATCTCGTTCCTTATAGTGTATTATAAGCTGCAAATGAAATGCAGATTTTTCTGCAGCGTTAGTACAAAAGAGTAGCAAACATACATCTGTGTCCCTGATACTTACTGATCAAAACATCGGGCAATCAAAGATATGTAGGTACCTATACCATGATTATGTTCATTCCCGTTTTCATTATCTATACACCTATACATCGTCTTTACATATAAATAAAATTGGAGTGTCTGTTTTTAATATTGAAATAACCGTTTTTTTACTACATGCATATGAATATAATACGGTACATACACTAAAATAACATTTTCTCAAACATGCTTGGAAATGTGAACATTATTTTGACAACCTTCTTCGAGATAAATCGAAATTGCTGTACATGCGAGCAGCGGCCGGATAAAGTTGTATGAAAATACATATCTGTCGTGTTTTAGCGGCCAAATAAATTACTATGTAAACTCATATCTGTCGTGTAATTTAAAAATGGAACCAACTTTTACTCCGAACCATGGCAACCAAGGAGGTAACTTATCCAAGGCGTTATTTAAATATAGAACTGGCTTGCAAATAGAATGCTGTTTATTAAGAAAAATAAAAAACAAATGAAAATTTCGCCGCGTGAAAAATTACTGTTGTTCGTTGTACGTCATTGATTTTGAAAAGTAGGTAACTAAAAAATTCTGCCAAGATACTACTTAGTTTTAATTTCCGCGCATTGTTTGAGAAAAGCACTATACGTTGCCGGACTCCGTAATGCGTGCCTCGGCTGCGCCTCGGCCCGCATCCTTCACGATCGTCCGGCAACACTACACTTGGTGGCCGCGGCAGTAATGTACTATTTTTACAATTTTTGTCTGTCTGTCTGGCTAATCTCTGAAATGGCTGGACCGATTATGACGGGACTTTTATTGACAGGTAGTTGACGTAATAAGGAGTAACTTTTATTTTAGAAAAATAGCGTTGACTCAACACTAAGGGATAACCGACATCCACGCGAGCGGAGCCGCGGGCAACAGCTAGTTTATAATATTATACTGGGAGGATGAATATCAATGTGATAAGAATAATATCAAAAACAGACCTTGAAACTTGTCTTCCCAAAATTGAAGCTCATTTCAGCATTTTTGAGCACAACTGCAGGGAAGTAACAATCAGACCGCCGGGCTGGATCAAGTTTGAAAGCAACACCCAAATCTTCACCATTTTTTGAGTACCGGATCTCTCCGTTATTCAAATTTAACATGCAGCCTACAAATAACTTTCATGTTTAATTTAATTAGGGCAATTCGAAATCAATAAAATGGAGTTACACTATTTTTCTTTGCAGGTATTATAATTATCCACAACAGGTAAGAAACAAAACCTAAATGTGGTGGGTGGATAAGGGGTATTTCAAGCTATAAGACATCTTATAAGTCTGTCTTTTTATTCCATTAGTATCAGTAAAAACTTAAGATCACTAACCAATTATTCAGACTCATATTGGTTGGTTTATTATGATAGAAAAAGAACATAGTACATTGATAAAACAAGGTAATGTTAGTACAATTTTATGACTCTCAAAAGAGTGAAAATATTTTCTGTTTAACACATTTAAAGTATATAGAACATACCAATCACATCATTCATGCCATATGCAGAACCATAATCATCAAAATTTTTTGCATTAGACTTCTTTCCAGTGCCACCAAACCCATATCCCAATCTGTCTGTACCAAGATCTAACCTTGCCTGAAAACCATACAAACATGAATATTTTATAAATGTTGATGATGACATGTATGAATAAAATCTAATCATTTTTATAACAATCATTGTTATTAATCAGTTGCATCCAAAATTTGCACTTGGTACCCAAGCTCCTCTTGTTGTTTTCAGAGGAAGGCCTGTACCAAAGTCTTGTCAGTTGTTTAGCAGGTGCACCAATTTACAGTTGAGATTGAGATTCTTTTAAAAAAATTGGTTTTTCTAATATTTTGTAATATGGTGCAATAGGTGGTGTTCAATGGTATCCATTACCAGGTTGGGCACTGTGAACTGAATTTTTTGCTAAGCAATTCTTAAAGCAGAAAATAAAAATACTTTATTAATGTTTTCACTAAAGAGCTTTGTGGTGCCATGCAATATGAGATTACACAGGACCACAAACATAGATTTCGACATTTAGATTCGGTAGAACAGGGGCGTGGGTATATTTCATATATATACTTACAGCTTGAGTGGACCATCCTACACGACACAGACCCTCATCAGTTACAGTAGCCTCATAATAATACGCGCCCTTACTATGGACGCCCTTAGTCGCTCTACAGCCGTGCCAACCTTTCTGGTCACGAGATTGACACCTCAGTCCATCTGGAGTAACAGCTAATGCATCTGTGCGGTCGAAATACGACATAGTCCATTCTGAGGATGATTGTGTTATAACCTTACTCGTCTTTCCTTCTTGTATATCCTTTAAAGTCTCCCACACAATCTGCAAAATAGGTAAACAGAAGGCGCCGGTCTTTCCGCTACCGGTCTCTGCAGCCATGAGCACATCGCCTCCACCTAGGATGAGAGGTATAGCTTCGGCCTGAACATCTGTTGGTAATGTCCAATCCATCTCATCGATGGCCTTTCCGAGTTCGGAAAGCACACCAAACTCTTCAAAAGCAGTCATGATGAAAAGGTGTTGATTACTAGAAAATACGCAGCACTTCTTTGTATTATTTTAATAATTCGGCACTCTATTCTCTATACTGACTCGATCTCGATCCCAATAAGATTCAAGATTCTACTTTTTTGACAGTATTGACAATGATACATTATTGACATTGACATTTTCGCAGATTATATTACGACACAGATTTAAAAGAAAGCTAACTTATTTGTTTTTTAAACTGTATTGATCATCAGCTGTTATTGACAGTTGGTATCAGATGTCAAACTCTGTCAGACCCAGAGTATATAGTGGTATATCTATATAGTCAGACCGAGCGAGTAATTCTATAAATAACATGGGTTTGCGTTAAACATAATCCGATTCTTCAAATTGCTTTTAAAAACATGGAGTTAAATTTGCTCCAAACTCCAGAAACAAAACTACAGTCTAAATTATCTCCTGTAGGAAAAGTTTTGATCTTCACTACAGGAGGGTTAGCTGTTGGTGTTAGTATTATTTGTATACCCTTTGTTTCACCAGCTTTGAGAAAGATATGTTTACCTTATGTTCCTGCTACAACCGAACAAGTAACTGGGGTTGTCAGTGCTTTATCTGGTCGATGTGGCAGATTATTAGATGTGGGTTCAGGTGATGGCAGAATTGTGTTCACCGCTACCAAATTAGGGTTTAAAGCAGACGGAGTAGAATTAAATCCCTGGTTAGTGTACTACTCTCGTATTGCTGCATTGCTTAACTCCGAATATAGAGGTGCTAAGTTCTATCGCCGCGATTTATGGAAATTTGATTTGAAACCATATGAGAACATAGTGATCTTTGGGGTAGAGCAGATGATGGCAGATTTCGAAAAGAAGTTATTAGAAGAGACAAATAATGATACTGTGGTAGTGGCATGCAGATTTCCTTTACCGAACATGATTCCCGTGGAAACTTTAGGATGTGGTATAGATACAGTGTGGAAATATGTTGTGAAAAGATAACAAACATGTAAGAATTATAATTTAATAGTTTTTAGCATAATATTATATCAATGTACACTGTACAAGTTCAGTTTTATTTCTAAAAGCGACCACTTCTTTTCCTGCCTGTGTATTTTGTATCAGCCTTTGTATCTTTGCCTTGCTTTCTTCGTCTTTCCTTCTTCTCTATGATCCAAGCTCTAGTATTCTTGAGAGGTTTCCCTCTCATATTTCTAGTTGCTTCCCTTCTGGCATATTTTACTTGAAGGTTGTTATCGGTTTCATCAGTACCTGTAAATCAATAGCTATGTTTTAGATTGTTTTTCTAACTATAGGCAAACTAGGTGAAAACAGGTTTTCTAAAATACCTGTTTTCACCTATTTTTAATTTCAGGTTACCAAAATCAAATGTATATGCTATGGACCAAGGGATAAAGTGGTGATTATGTATGAATTATAGAGAAATTAAAAAATATATATGCTAGACAAAAACAAAATATACCTAAAGCTTGGGGTAATGGGGCAGCTCCGCCAGTCATCAACACTAAGAAGAACTTCTTAGCTTTGGCTGAGTTAGGGTAGTCAACAACTACACCCCCATAGAAGCCAGCTTTCATGGCTTGTGATGTTAGGAGCTCCATTTGGCTTTCATTTTCAGGATAGAACTGAAATACTGCTCTTGCTGCTCTTGACTGTAATTGTAATTTTAAAGTTATAAAACATGGAAAATTAAATCAAATTAAAGACACAAATATAATTTGGTCCAACTTTGAATAGAGAGCAAGTTTATAGTACATATTGGTTCAAAGCAATGTTAATTATACTGAAAATCTTCATAGCATTGGGGCACACATCCTACATCCTATGCTGAATCAATAAAATAATTATTAATTTTCAATTCTTTACAGTCCTTGTTGCACCTGAGTACTTGTTGAAGATAGTATGAAAATCTACCTGCTATAGTTATATATGCATAGTTTCTGCATTTTAACATAGATCTGATTGTATGTTACTTAGACCAAATTATTTCCAACAAGGATACTGGATAAGCTTTCACTTTGTCCATTTTAATCTTAGACCATAAAGTTAAAAATACTAAGGACTCACCAATGAAGCATATAATGTACAAAAAAACTGGTATAATCTTTTGACTGGCTTGTGAGATTTTTTGTCCGCATTAAAGAGCCACTGCAGAGCAGATACAGAGACTGCTCCATCAAAACAACCAGCACGAAAAGGTACTCCTTCCCCCATATCTGAAAGGATCAGATCTCCTTCTGTCTCCCTCTCTCTTGCCACATCTAGAATATAAGTGAAAATAAAATCACCTGTTTATTTTACACTATAGAACAACACACAAAAGCGCAGGGACTTTTGTAGTGGTGGCGACCTAATAAGAAAGCACAAGTAACAAAACAGGGGGCCATGAGCTAGTGGAATAAGTATGCTTGGCTCAAGAAATAAAAACTTATAATGTAAATAAAAAAACATACCTAGCATAGCCGCAGATATGTCCATGCCAATCCACATGTGTCCATTTTCCTCCAGCACTGTGCCGGATAGTCCGGAACCACATCCTATGTCCAAAAGGAGACAAGGACTGTCTTCAGGTAATAACAGCAACTCTATACATCTTTCCGTCATCTGAGCTTGAATTTCCATAATACGCGAGCTGGAGAATATTATAATGATATTAGAATTCTACAGTACCTCTACGAATAAGACAATTGTAATGGTATAAATCATACTTTTGTGTATATTTCCGGGCTTCTTCTTCATTATAGAACTGGAAAGTAAAAGAATACATTAGTAAATACTACACAGTACCTAAAGGCAATAACTTAAAATCATCTTACAATTTCCGGTGGCGCTTGATGCTCAGGCCTCTTAGCCATTTGTACGATATTTATATTAGTTGTATTTAGTATTTAAGCTGAACAAAAATAAACAACATGAGACCTAACCTCAAACTAATCCAAATGACAGTAATGACATCTACAAAGAGTATATAAGAGTGATATCTACGACAAAGCACAGATAACATAATACTAAAGTACAAACTGACCTTACTTTTTCATGAAAAAAAGAAAATCTGGATGTAGGTCCTTAAAGCTTATTTTAAATTACATTCAATATGTTTAGGCCAGTGTTGTATACACAGAACAAAAAAGAAAACGAATTTTCACGTTCATATTTTTTGTGTGACATATGAAGTTTTTCGTAAGTTATCAGTATTTTTCATATTGCGGTATTATTTTTGTTTCCGAATTGAAGTTTTTAGGTATAAAAAGGGTGGATTTTAGACATAGGGTTTTGGAGAACTCTCAGAAGTGTAGGAAAGAGGTATGTTACAGTGAATTGTGACACGACTTTACTGAGGCAGCAATCATCATTCATCGTCATCGTCATCATCATCATCTGCATCATCAACTCATTGGTGTCGATTCGGGTTGGCAAAATTCCCACTAAACTAAACTATAATTAGTTTAGTCACGTCAAATTGCGGTTTCTTATTCGGGAAAACACCAACTAACTTAATTTGACAGGACTAAACTATTTTTAGTTTAGTCGAATTCAATTTAGTGAAATCATCCATTTTGCTATTCGGTAAGGCAAAATTTTTTCCGGTCAAACTAAAATCCGACTTATTTTAGTGGCCATATTTTTGGTCGCGATTAAACTAAACTAAACCTTGTTCTGCTGATTGTTTGTGCTGGTTGAAATTTTTAAATTACAGAAAAATGAACGTATGCGTTGTGGCTGCTTTTTTCGAGGAGCAAGAAAGGTAAATAAGAAAATTTATCAACTAAGTATGTGTTTATTTGTTCAAAACTGACCTAGCAGTAAAAAATTACGCATCAATGTCATTGTGGAGAAGCAGTTGACCGACTCGGACACCATGGCCTGTCATGCTGCATTATCGCGAGGCGAATTCCACGGCACGCCAGCCTCAACGACATAATCCGCCGTGCTCTTGTCATTGCTGGTATGCCAGCTGTGCTTGAACCAAACGGTTTGGCGCGCGACGATGGCAAGAGACTGGATGGTATGCCAATAATGCCTTGGAAAATGGGTAGGACTCTGGTGTGGGACGCAACATGCGTCGACACCATTGCCCCTACCCATATAACTGGCACTACTAGCTGTGCCGGTACCGCTGCAGCTTCTGCAGCGGCTGTTAAGCGGCGCAAATACTCCAATCTTATTGGAGATTATGAATGTGTGCCGTTTGGAGTCGAAACGTTTGGGCCTTGGGGTCCGAGCGCCCGCAATCTCTTCAGGGAGATTGCGAAATGTATGGCTGACGCGTCTCGTGACCAGAAGGCTGGCCTCATTTCAGGTCAGAGATTAAGTATTGCCATACAACATGCGATGCGAATGAATTCCACGACGCATTTTAACTTTTAGTTTTAGTTTTTTTATTATATTTAGTATTGTGTATATATAGTAACTTTATTAATTTAATTTAATATTTGCCAATACATCTTTAATATGTGTAAAAATTGTGTAACAATAAAAATAATTGAAAAATTAACTATTATCATAAAGGTTGGGTTTGAAATTTATTTTAAGGTTAGAAATTTATTTGTTTTACAGAAATCGAGAAGAACGGGCCAGGTTGCTTCGGTCGAAGGATGCATCAAATCCGTTTGAGATGGCCGACCGTAAATTTAAAAAAAATCTTTAGGGTCATCAGCGGCCAAGTTCCTGTTAGAGATACTTGAAAATCACCTTAAATTAAGCGAAGAGGATTTTTTTGTGATTGTGACATACACACACATACACATACATTGTTTATTTTTCCTCTTTTCACGTAATATTCCCATTACCATGCCGCTAAGTTTGTTGTTTTGGTTTGTTTATTTTTTCAGAGGTTTAATTTACGGTCACGTTTGAATTTGAACACGTTTTTTGACAAGAAGTTAAGTTGTCTCTCTCACACTTCAACAACAAGGACGTTGTCATTCGTTCATTGAATTCACAGATTAAAAAGGGTTTATTCAATTTAGTCGTGTGACCTTGACTAAAAATGCATGCACTATTTTTAGTTCGGTGGCCAAACCGAATAGACAAAGCGTTGAACTAAACTAAAATAAGAGAATTTTTAGTTTAGTTTAGTTTAATCGGGTGGACATGCCGAATTAACACCATTGACGACGATTCGGTTTGGCAAAATTCCGACTAAACTAAACTATAATTAGTTTAGTCACGTCAAATTGCGGTTTCTTATTCGGGAAAACACCAACTAACTTAATTTGACAGGACTAAACTATTTTTAGTTTAGTCGAATTCAATTTAGTGAAATCCTCCATTTTGCTATTCGGTAAGGCAAAATTTTATTCCTGTCAAACTAAAATCCGACTTATTTTAGTGGCCATATTTTTGGTCGCGATTAAACTAAACTAAACCTTGTTCTGCTGATTGTTTGTGCTAGTTGAAATTTTTAAATTACAGAAAAATGAACGAATACGTTGTGGCTGCTTTTTTAGAGGAGCAAGAAAGGTAAATAAGAAAATTTATCAAATAAATAGGCCACGGCACGCCAGCCTCAACGACATAATCCGCCGTGTTCTTGTCATTGCTGGTGTGCCAGCTGTGATTGAACCAAACGGTTTGGCGCGCGACGATGGCAAGAGACTGAATGGTATGTCATTAATGCCTTGGAAAATGGGTAGGACTCTGGTGTGGGACGCAACATGCGTCGACACCATTGCCCCTACCCTTATGCCTGGCACGGCTGGCTGTGCCGGTGCTGCTCCAGCTTCTGCAGAGGCTGTTAAGCAGCGCAAATACTCCAATCTTATTGGAGATTATAAATTTGTGCCGTTTGGAGACGAAAAGTTTGGGCCTTGGGGTCCGAGCGCCCGCAATCACTTCAGGGAGATTGCGAAACGTATGGTTGACGCTTCTCGTGACCAGAAGGCTGGCCTCTTTTCAGGTCAGAGATTAAGTATTGCCATACAACGTGGCAATGCTGCTAGTCTTCTGGGAACGCTACCACAAGAGGCATGCGATGCGGATGAATTCCACGACGCATTTTAACTTTTAGTTTTTGCTTTTTTATTTTATTTAGTATTGTGTATATAGTAACTTTATTAATTTAATTAAATTGTTGCCAATACATCTGTAATATATGTAAAAATTGTGTAAATAAATAAACTTTAAACAATAAAATAATTGAAAAATTAACAATTAGCATGAAGGTTGGGTTTGAAATTTATTTTATGGTTAGAAATTTATTGGTTTTACAGAAATCGGGAAGAACGGGCCAGGGTTGCTTCGGTCGAGGGATGCATCAAATCCGTTTGAGATGGCCGACCGCAAATTTAGAAAATTGTTTAGGGTCCCGTCATCAGCGGCCAATTTCCTGTTGGAGATACTTGAATACCACCCAGAATTAAGCGAAGAGGATTTTTTTGTGATTGTGACATACTTATTTATTTTTCCCTTTTTCACGTAATATTCCCTTTACCATGCCGCCAAGTTGGTTGTTTTGGTTGCTACAACAACTTCTTATTGTGATTGTACTAATTTACCATAATTTACAGTGTAGACGGGGAAAACCAGGGGAAAACTAGACGTTCTCATTGGTTCATTGAATTCACAGATTAAAAAGGGTTTATTCAATTTAGTCGTGTGACCTTGACTAAAAATGCATGCACTATTTTTAGTTCGGTGGCCAAACCGAATAGACAAAGCGTTGAACTAAACTAAAATAACATAATTTTTAGTTTAGTTTAGTTTAATCGGGTGGACATGCCGAATTAACACCATTATCATTTTCATCAACAAATAAAGATACATATAAATGAAGACATGGTTTAAAGGTTTTGTAACTATGCCAAAAATATTCTTTAAAAAAATAGTGTTCTGACAGTTGTCTTGTTTGACATTTGTTTTTTGTTTGATGCATGATGATCGCAGGATTATAATTCAAGTTTTAATTGATTATTTATATCATATCCTATTAAAAGCCATTATTTAGGTCATTGTATATAATTTATGAAACTTATTTTACAGTATGCCGAGAGCTTTAAGTTTGAAAAAGGTAGGTTAAAGTATTATTTTTCGGGGGCGGGAAAAGTGTTTTGATGTTATTAAAAACATAAACTTTATTTAAAGGCTCTATTTTTATTTCCAGCCACTACAGGCTGCTCCTTCGAAGAATCAGAGGTCTATAACATCTTTTTTGAAAAGTACAGCTGATACTGCCATTAAAAAACAAGGTTCTCCACAAAAAAATCAACTATGCATAGAAAAAAATAATTCCAAAAGAAAAGCGTTATCACCTGTTGCATTAGATAAGGCATACTCAGAACCAGCAAATACTAGCAACAGAAACAACTCACCAAATAAGTCTACCAACCCTTTGAAGAAATTGAAAACTGAATATCCTTTGAGGCTAACATCACCCATAAAAAAGTCTGTCTCTAGTCCAAATAAGAAATCTCCTAATAAAGAAAATACTTTAGACACATGGCTCTCTCCAAAGAAAAAGATATCAAGTGTATTTGACCTACAGTGCGGCTCACAAAATGAAATTAAACATTTAGATAATAGTACAATGGATGCAAATCAGGATATAAGTCTGAAACTAACAAAACTCTGTCATAAGTCTCCAAACAGAGAAGACACTAACTATGAACTCAATGATTTTGTAAATCGATGTGAGTTTGAAACCTTTGAAGTAAAAAATTTAACACCTACTAAAAAGTCGCCAATTAAGATGAATATTACACATAGTCCAACAAGAAGAAGCAGAACCCCAAAGAAAAGTCCTCTGCAAGGTAATTTGGTACCGGCTATAAACCACAATTTATAATTTAATATTTTCTTCGGCATATGTTTTTTTTTCCATCCCAGCAAATCCTACTTTACATTATAAATGCAAAAGTTAGTAAGTATGGATGGATGGATGAATGGAGGTTTGTTACATGAAAGACACATAAAAACTACTCAATGGATTTTAATGTAACTTAACAATAATATAGCTTTTACATCAGAATAACACATAGGCTACAATTTATAATGATAACTGATATTATAGCGATAACCAACATCCATGTGGGAGGAGCCTAGAGCAAAAGCTAGTTGTCTAATATACTAAATGTGATGTTCTTCCTTTCATTAAGACCAAGTTCTACTTTATCATGCATGTGTAATCATCATTAACCATGAGATCCATATCTCAGTCAGTATCATCTAAAGCTGACACTTCAGAGGGTGGGTTTGACTTTTGACTTCCTTTTCTATTCAGGTAAACCTAACTGATCACTGCAGCCTAAACCCTCAACTCCGAAAAAAAGCCTGCCAAAGCCTTATCTGGGTGAATTTTAAAGGTCGACTTATTCAGTTGATTCTTTTGACCCACAAAACTTTAAATTGATAGAAAATAAAAATAAAATTCCTTCAAATATAAAATGTGCCAAAGGAATCAACTGAATATGTCGGCCTTCAAGATTTACCTATCAATCAATCAGCTGTTATACTAGCCAGATGAGGTTGGCATGGACTCCGAAGAACTTAGGGCCTATAATTTCAAAACACTGAAGTAAACCATAGAATTTTTTTTGCAGAGTTCCAGTGTTCACCAGTATACAAATTAAATACACCAAACAAAGTTCGAAATGTTTTGACATCACCCTCTAAGTCTGGTTCAACAGTGAAGATTCTAGATTTCAATACTGATGAAATTTGTGATGAGTTTAATGATGAGTTTGAAGTGGATAATATTGTAGAGGTAATATTTAAATCATCATCATTTGAGCACCAATCATGGATGCTCTTCTCCTTCTTCTTTAAGGTGCTGACAAACTTAAGCATTCATTTATAAAGAGCATTCTTGCGAATGTTATATTACATAACAATAAACAAGAGTGTTGCAGTGAACTTTCTAGGGAGTGTATTCTCCTGAAAGGACTGTCCTTATTGTATTATGTTAAAGGTCATGTTGCTTGTTTGGCTGGGTATATTAAAAAACTTTTCTGTTACAAGTGAATTCTCAAGTCTATCAGCACCTGTATTTATTGTGTTATGTTAACTTTAAGTTTGAAATTATTTCAAGGAACCCATGTAATTTTACTATAAAATTGTGTCATTACATTTACTCACAACCAGGATATAGTTGAAGATCTGGACTTAAGTACAATGCAGCGATGTGAAATACTCTCTGTCAACAACCACCACTGCAGATTAGAGCTAAGACTGAAAAGTTGTGAGAATAAGGCCACTTGCTTTGTTGAAGGTATATGGTAAGTAATGATTGACATTATATGGAACTCCACTTAGATCTTTGGAATGCAAGTCAAGCTGATTACCTAAATATCTGAACCAACCTCAGATAAGGCAAAAAAAGAGGTTGTGTTGTTTGGCTACCTCAGCCAACAATCTTAAATTATTATTATTGTTATTGCAATCAATCAGGCAGGCATTTTAAAAAAACTGATAGTTCCCTGTATCCTATTTCTAGGTCTTGTTCTTCTGTTTTATCAAAAATGTATCCAGCTTGTTCTTGAATTGTTTTACCCTCTGTGCTGATATGACCTCATCAGGAAGTTTATTCCAATTTCTAACCACTCTGTTGCTGAAGAAGTGCTTGTGTGGATTATTACTGGATAGGCTGGTACAGAGTTTAAGGTGGTGACCCCTCAGCCGATCATTTGTATTAAACAAGCATTTTCTGGAAGTCTGGCATGTTATCCGTTTTGTTAATCCGATGTGGAATTTCCTTGCTAAGTTAGGAGATATAACTGCAGTCACTCTCACAATGTAGTAATCATTGACTAAACCAGCAAAATCTTAGAGCATGTGTCTCTGTATCAGGAAATATCTGGATCAAAAGTCACCAGTTGTCTCTATTAGCCTTTGTCCAATTACCAGTTTCTTACCCATTCTTATCATAATTAATTACAGGCTAGACACTCCTTTACTACCTGGTGACATAGTCAGTGTGTTAGCATCACGGGATGCTGCAGGTCGATACTGTGTGAACAATACGTCAGGTCTGTTAGTTCTTAGACCTGATCACTTGGTATCGAGTACCAGTGTTGTGGCTGGAGTGTTCTGCAAGCGCAAAGCTGTGTTGCAGGAGCGATGGCGTGGTATAGATTCTGCTAATATGGCTGTAAGTAATGTATTTTCACTCACTTCTCATATACTTATTTATAGCTTTATCTATCTACAGCACAGCAAATACATAATGGTTAAAAAAAAATTAAGTTGTTATCGTTTGTTTGTAGTTTCCATTCTCCTCCTCTCTCCACTCCACTCCATCTCTCTCCATTTTTCGCTATCCTTAGCAATCTGCATCCTAGCCTTTCCTGCTTTACTTGCTGTATCATATTATACTTAAACATGGCCCAACTTACACAGGGTAAATACAGCTATTATATCAAAAAATAATTATGGAAAGTTTGAAATAACAGCTGTATAATTTTTCTGATATACTATTTTTATGTATACAATTTTCTTCTTTTTTTTTTTGTAATTTATAAACATAGCATAGCATACCTTTGTTTAATAATAATATGAAAAAGCTACACACTATCTATTTAGGAATTACTAGCTCTGCACATTTTCAGATGACTATAGGAATTTTAATTCACGAACTGGTACAGAAAGCACTTACTCAAAATATAACATCCTTAGAAAATTTGCGGCGCGAATCAGCAAACATCATAAAAGAGTCGGTTGAAAGATTGTACGACGCTGGACTCAGTGAAGAGGAAGCATGTTGCAACATACAGAATTATCTACCGCCTCTCGCTGATTTTATGAACACTTATGTCACTGCAAAGCCTCCTACAGTTACGGTAAGAATAAATCGTAGCAATCTTTGCGACCTTGTTATCAATGTCTCACGCAGCCCTGCGGGTGTATGGGATAGAGTTTGCTCTCGACCAGCACGACTGTCTCAAAGCAAAATTACATGCAAAGGCTTAGACAAAGCCAGGCTTAACAATTGGCTGGAGATAACCAATAAATAAATAGAAAGTCATATATGTTTTTGTTAGAGTTAGTTTTGTTTTTTGATTCAATAAACCTATTTCTCACAATGCCCTAAAACAGCCCTATCCAAAGCATTTTTTTCAGTCTAATTCTCTCAAATTCTAGAACGTACTATGTCTTTCAGCATATCCAAAAGGACAAAAGCAATTGGCAGGGACATATTGACAAAGTACTAGATATAGAAGAGAATCTGTGTTGTCCAAAACTTGGCTTGAAAGGAAAAATTGACGCAACTGTACAAGTCACCATACATGAACGGAAAGGTATTTAGAATTCTCCATTTTAATTATTAGGGTAACTAGAGTAAAGTTGCTTGGTCCATGACCTAGGGTCTTGAGATGGTCCCTAGGCAAGGGAGGCAGCATTGCCTTTCTCCCAAGTTGTGGAAAACTGCTACCGATCTACGGTTAACTGCGGCCGAGTATGGGGCGGTCCAGTTAAGGGTTACTCGGAAGCTCTCCACTCCAGTCTGCTTTGATTAGCAGATGAAACAGTGGAGAGCAGGCAAGGGGGCGGGTGGGTTCTCCGAGCATAGACCTGGGGGTGACAGTTAATCCTGTGCACCGCGATGCGCGCCTCCATTTGCTCCTTTTCCAGAGCAGGACAGAGATACCGTGTTCCCCACATCCAAAGGGGCCATCTCAATGGTGCGAGGAAATTCCCTTATTGGGTCACCTTACACTTTGAGAATTGAAACCTGAGATGGCGAGCGGTTAGTCAGTTTGAGTTGAATTGGATTTCCTTCCGAAATAAGTAACCTGTGGTGAGGATGGTGATGCGTGAGAGTAAAAACTACCCGCGAGCTTTTTCAAAAGTTACTAAGTTTTTTAATACGGACCCGAGTTTCGGGACCTATAATAAGGCAATTAGCAGTTATCGGGGTTTGATTAAGTTCACTTTTTTTATCAACAATATTAGCAACCGAAGTTATCGAAATTACTAATATTCGCCCTATACCCTATACCCAAATTGCTTGTGCTAGGAGAAGGTTCACGTCGGTAGTGTAATGGCCAGGATTCGAACGCGGGACCTCGATCGTAAAGCCGACTCCTTAACCACTAAGCCACCCGCGCTTTTAAACATTATTACTGTTGTAGGTCGTCAGCGTGCGATTGTACCTTTAGAACTAAAAAGTGGTAAAGCATCAATGTCTGCTGAGCACCGCGGTCAACTGGTGCTGTACGGCATGATGTTAAACCTGCAGAACTGCGAAGATCCCACGCAGGCGGCGCAGCGTGGCCTGCTTCTGTATTTGAAGTGAGATTCTATTTTATGTATTAAATTTATTGATGCTTATTTTTAGAGATATAGTATTAGGATGAATGTTTTCGAATCCACTGATCAGACACTCGTTTTTAAACAAAAATGAGTGCTCAGTAATGGCCCATTTCAACTTTTTAGTGTGTTTAGTTATAAGTTTATTTTATTAAATGACTGTATGGTGTGTGTAAGGTCACTTCTGTTTTGGGGGTACCCCTGTTAAGGTGGCGAATAAATATTATAAATATATAAAAGTTCTGAATATATGGAAACAAATACGTGTCTATAGGGACCGGATAGAACTGCGTGAAGTGAGCTGCGGGTACCCGGAGCGGCGAGATCTGATAATGCTACGAAACCAACTTGTTCAATATCTTTCTACCTCACCTCAAGATATTGATCCAGGTATGGCTTTTATCTATTTTATAAACAAACTAACTGTTGCCCGCGGCTACGCCCACGTGGATGTCGCTTATCGCGCAGTGTTCCTAGTCTCTAAGGGTGAAACCAAACGAGCGTAATTTTGTGAGTCGTAAGTCGCGTATTTTCGGTCACTCATTTTACGTTCGACTGAATTTCGGTTGAGTGGCCAGACGAACTTAATTTTGTGAGTCGTGAGTCGCGTATTTTAAGTTTATTCAATATTGAGCGTTGGTACGGGCTGTTTGTATCGTCGAGCACGATGGATCCATTAAAAATATTGTGTATTTACGAAGCATATTCCGAAGATGAGGCCAGAAAAAGAAGCTGGGTAAACCCACTCAATAGTCAAAGGTCACTGACCCTTGTGCTATTGCCAGTTGCCATGCCAGCTATACCATAAACAAAAAAGCGTCAGATTATCCGCTAGGCGCTAAAATTCAGAAATGGGCGCTAAACACACTGAAAAAGCGCTAGATCTAGCGCCCAAAGCGCTAAAATGGCAGCACTGCTTTTCACCGCGCCCCTCCCTTGCCCTTCCCTCACCACGACCGAAATTCGGTCCAGTTTACGCGCATTGAGTCGGCAGACAACTCATTTTGCGTCGTCGTGTGGCACCAACTGCCTTTTTGTTTTTATGCTACCGAAATCGACTCACGATTCACAAAATGACACTCGTTTGGTTTTAGCCTTATTATTCAACTCTGTACCGAATTTCATCAGGATATCTTCAAAACTTACAAACATAACCCCGTCTAACGCGATAAAAGGGAGCGTGTGTCCATTCCCAAGCTTTATCCATTCCTGTACCAAGAATCAGCCCTTTAAGCGCGTAAACCGCCAACCGCTAAGCCCGCGCGCTTGCGCGATGCACAGTGCCGTGGGTTGGCAACAGAAATAAGTACACTGTCACTTCTCTGTATATGCCGGCCGGATTTGTTGACATTAATGATCACTGCTCCGCTCCCTTGAGTAGTAGCGTGATGATAGGTCTATGTATTATTCTGATGTATAAGCTATATTATAGTAAAGTTTCATTAAAATTCATTCAGTAGTTTTTAGATGAAAGAGTAACAAACATCCATACATCCATATATCCATCCATCCATACATCCATTCATCCATCCATACATCCATCCATACATCCATCCATACATCCATACATCCATACATCCATCCATCCATCCATCCATACATCCATACGTCCATACATACATCCATCCATCCATACATCCATACATATATACATCCATCCATACATCCATCCATCCATCCATACATACATCCATCCATCCATACTCACAAACTTTCGCGTTTATAATATTAGTAGGATATTCGAGTCTCTGCTCATGCAAATCAATGCCAGTATACTTTTGTTTAAGTTATTCAAGTAATATTTTGTTTTCACAGAGCAATTAACTGATATCGAAGATGCATCTCTAATGCTACAACAGAAGCTACCGGAGCCAGTGGATCACCACAATGCCTGTGCCAAATGTCCCTACTTAACTTTGTGTTCTCTGCATCTGTGGTAAGTTATTACTTCAATGTGAAAAGGAACAATGGGAGATGCCCTAGGTGCCATTTGTTTTTTTTTTCTGTAAAAAAATAAAAAAAATAAAAAGTTATTCACCAAATTGAAAAAAAAATTATGACAATATGTAGTGTACTACTATGGGCCTTCGGCTTCGGGAGATTTTCCTTTACACGGTAAGCCTCTGCTCTGCTAGTGTACAAAGTTTCAATGAATTCCATCCATCCAAACTGTCACACTTTAGTACATTACTGCCGCGGCCGCCAATTGTAGTGTTGCCGGACGACCGTGAAATATGCGGGCCGAGGCGCAGCCGAGGCACGCATTACGGAGTCCGGTAACGCTCAGTTGTGGCCAAGGCTTGTATAGTGCTTTTCTCAAACAATGCGCGGAAATTAAAACTAAGTAGTATCTAGGCAGAACTTTTTAGTTACCTACTTTTCAAAATCAATGACGAACAACGACAAAATGTTCATTTGTTTTTTATTTGTCCTAATAAACAGCTTTCTATTTGCAAGCCAGTTCTGTATTTAAATAATGCCTTGGATAAGTTACCTCCTTGGTTGCCATGGTCCGGAGTAAATGATGGTTCCATTTTTAAATTACACGATAGATATGAGTTTCCATAGTAATTTATTTGGCCGCTAAAACACGACAGATATGGATTTTCATACAACTTTTGCCGGCCGCTGCTCGCATGTACAGCAATTTCGATTTATCTCGAAGAAGGTTGTCAAAATAATGTTAAAATTTCCAAGCATGTTTGAGAAAACAATATTTTTATGGTAAAAGTGGCTAAAACGTCTCTTTATTTACTTATCGAATATTTTTATCATCCTTACCAATGCTCGATAACGTAGTCTCGCAGTTTTCAACTCTTGGATCGCGGGTGGAAGGTACATTTCTGCTTGCAGTTATTACTGTTAAGAGAGTTTTTGTCGCTCTTGTATGAGTGTTATGTATCTGTTACTTAGTAATTATTATCTAATCTGTAATTCTTTGTCTAATATCAAATAACACCAAAAAAAAGTAGTAAAAAAAATGCGTTTTAGGCACACAGATGGTCCTAGCGTATCAGCATCGCATCCCCTAGCAAAACTACGCACGGAAGCGTTGGGTCACTTATCTCAGGAGCATATCAAATACTTCTTACATTGGAATGCGTTACTCAAGATGGAGGAGAGTGGACAATTTATGTCATCGCCACTACACGCGCTGTGGACTCAGAGTGTTGAGAAGAGGTAAAAATTTTACATTTTTTTTATGCCACTTCGGTAGCAGACAAGCACACAGCTCACCTGATGGAAATTGGTTGCCGTGGCCTATGGGCATGTGCAATGCTAGTAATAAAATCATTATTTTAATGCTGCACGGGTGCACATAGGCCTCTCCATATCTCTACCTTCAATCAATCAATTAGCCTTTTGCAGTCATCATCAATAAGTAATTCCCTTCCTTCATTGATTATTGTGTTTATTTTATAAAATTCAATTCCAGAGAAAATCGTGGAACATGTGCTGCGAAATTGAAATTAAAAACAGTTCAACCATCAGGAGATAGATTTCTGCATAATTTCCAGCGAGAATCTATTGAAAATGGTAACCATTTATTTTAAATTCCGCTATTGAAAATGAAACGTGGTTCAGTAGCTCAGAAGCCACAGCATTCCCTTATAAGGGACTCTTGTCACTTCAAGACCCGACTGTGGATTCACTTTTGCCGATCTAAAGCGATATAAAACGCAATATCTACCCTACTATTATAAAGAGGAAAGATTTGTATTTTTGTATGTTTGTAATGAATAAACTCAAAAACCACTGTACCGATTTCAAAAATTCTTTCACCATTGGAAAACTACACTCACCCTGAGTAACATAGGCTATATTGGACTTCCACGGGAACGTTTTTACCACCCGTGCGAAGCCAGGGCAGATCGCTAGTTTAAAATACATTTGAAAACGACACTTGACTTCACTCTAGGATGCTGTACACTTAGTTTTAAAAAGATCAGTTCACTCAAATCAAATCAAAATGATTTGATTTGCGTAAAGTTTAATGACAACCTTAATACTTTCAGGACATTCAAAAGGAGATGTTAAACAGATGAAAGGGCCACAAGAAGGAGAATTCTCAATAGTCAGCGTAGAAAATAGACCATGGATTGCTGCAGGCATTGTCACTGTATCTAATTCACAGGAGATACAGATTCTTCTAGAAAGGTAAGAATTCCTTCAATGCTGACTAAGGGGTGTTATCTATGTCATATTAATATTATAAATGCGAAAGTTTCTCTATCTGTTATGATTTCATGCCTAAACCACCGAACCGATTTTGATGAAATTTGGAACTTGTATGAATAGACTTGGGAAAGGCAAGGCTGTTTGGTTACGACAACCAACATCAACGTGGAAGGGGTTACGGGCAACCGCTAGTGTGTTACATTTATATTATGGTGTATTAATTGATACTTTACAATCGTTATCTTATAATCCCCCTCCAATGTTAATAATTTAAAATGACTATATATTTTTTAAGCATTTTATATATCTCGATGATTAAATATCCATCAGTTAAACAGAAAAATACAGATAAAATAAAAAATAGTGAAGTATGAGTCTGGCTCTCGCACTGAGAACTTCGTAACTAGATTGTGGAAGGAACTTTTTCCCTTTTTACTCCTGAGGTTAGAAACTCTAAACGCTTTAACCACTCATAGATTGATATATTTTTTTTATTTTCAGAGATTTGAGTCGTCGCTTGGACAAAAGTATTAGTTATCACATAGACACATACGAATCGTATGCTACGACTGTACAAAACCTGACCAACTTAGGGGTTCTCATGGAGGATAGTGAGCGAGCTGAACGACTTAGAAAGTGAGTACACTGACTTATTACACGACTGCCCAAAAAAAGGAGTGCATTATGTTTAGGGTTCACGTATGTATGTATGTGACCTTCTTTGTGCCACCATATCTCCTAAATACCTGTACCGATTTACATGTGCGGGTATCATTAGAATCCTTGCGTTAACCCGAGTGACACTGGCAGTCGGGGGACAGTTCTCTGGAACTTTGTTAATCTCTGTTTGTCCCCCGACTGCAATGAAATTTATATTTATCTGTTACGTTCTTTTTTATTACTTTTTAGTTCTTTTTAAATTGGGCAGTCGTGTTTTTTAAATTTTTTTAGTTATTTATTTTTATTTTGATAGTTTATCCCCTCTTTATTCGATTGCCTACGAAGAGTTATGTTTTGAAGACTGTGACTAAATAACCTGTTTAAGCGTGCGTCAAAGTGACGAAGTTTAAAGTGTAATATGCCTCATTACTGTGCAGTCATTATTTATGTTTTAAACATTGATAGTCTCAATGTTCGCCTCTATCACAGATAATATAATTCTTATACAGATTCACAATCAGGAACAAAAAATGGTTACACTCGTTACTTCAAAAAGCAGGTAGGCAGCTTTTTAGTTCAGGAGTTATAACTAGATGGCGACATTGTTTTGGCAAACTTTTTATAAATTAATTTATTAAAAATAAAACTTACACTAAACCCATTATTGAGTATGACTGAATAAAACAATGAATTTTCTTATCTATATTGATTCTGCCAAATTCTACAGTAATTGTAAAAGTTACATACATAATGCACTTTGCCGCCAGATGGCACAAAAATAGATAAATAAATAAATAGCACGATTTAATTACATTACCAACGAGTATTATATGCTTACATTATCATGTGTTTAAGTTCTGAAATAATTTACGTGATTCTAAGTCGACAAACAAGCATTTTAACATAGTTTTAACTTTTTATTACTTTAAATGAGTCTACTTGTGCCATCTATGCATTTTTTAATATTACCAAAGATATTTTCTTAGTATCGGTACCGCATGCCTCTATCGAACGTGGTGGTAAGTGATTAACGTCGCGGCTGCATGAAACTCCTAGAAACTGCTGCTACTCTTTCAGTGGTTATTGACCCTAAAACATACCGCATAATTATTTGTTTCAGGTTAATAATAGATAAACAATCTCCCCAATTCCTTAACAAGTTACCACGCGAGGTGGGTAGGCTTGGTACGAAGCTGATGCGTTCGCTCAACATACAACAACAACGTGCGGTGCTCAAAGCGCTCGCTGCTCAAGACTACGCCTTACTACGAGGACTTCCCGGCACTGGTACTTCAAAATTGTATTTTTTTTAGAACACTATATTATATTATTTTATAAGATTAGACAATCTTCGTGGCGTAGCGGTAGTGACAGCGCCCGGTAAGCAGGGGCGTGGGTTCGATCACCGCGCAGTGCAAATATTTGTATGCATGAATATGGGGCTGAATCTGGTCGTGCCTCAGAGAGTATGTTAAGCTGTTGGTCCCGGTTGCCACACTAACATCTTTGGCAGTTGTTCCGGGTAGTTGGAGCCCACAAAAATCCAACAACTGGTCTAACTGCAATGCTTCGATATCGCCTTTGTGTTGTGGGGGCCAAATGGCAGTCGCTTCGCGGAAAATGTCGAAGTTCAGCCAAATCCGCAGTTAGACTGGTAAAAGCGGACCCCAGACTCCAAGTTAAAATGGATGCGACTGAGATTAACGCTAGGATGAAAAAGAAGAGATTATGTTATTTTACAAGTGAAACCTTCTTTAGGCACGTTGCGTAGTTTTCAGAGAAAAAATTGGGTGAGCAATCATGGAACTCACAATGTGACGTCAGAGATTCAACTTACAACTTACTTACCTAGCTTTATTCAATTTTATACGGCTAGTAGCACCTATTTGACAAATAGTGACGATTCACATGTGATCCTTCTTTGATTTTAAATCTTTTATAGGCGCCTTGAGCTAGTGATGAAAGAGACTAAGTTGTTTAAGTCCTTTAAAATGTGACTTATAAAACTTGTGCAGACTAAAAAGACTATCTTTAGACTAATAAGACTAGCTTGAAGACTTAAAAAGCTTAAAAGACTGATACAACTAAAACGACTCAGTCCTTTAAGAAAATGATTACACCTTAGTCGGTTAACAGTATCTTAAACAGCTAGACTTTTAAGTCAGTGTCCCCATGATAATTATCCAGCACTAAATATGAAAGAGATGGTACCTATATTACATGAACGGTGTGTTATAATGAAATAAGGTATATATTTCACTTACTTATATACAAGTACTTTGGGCGATGATGATATATTATATAGACTAGGTGCAGTCTATTAAAAAAATTTAATTACAAAAAAAACGAAATCGCTTGGAAACGCAAAGCAATAGAGCATCAATGTGTCTATCATCATGAAATGATGATGAAAATCCTTTAACTTTCTACGTTCAATTTAACACCTACAAATTATTGTACAAATAAATAAATGATTATTAACAGCTTATAATATGGCTATATATATTTACTTCTGATTAGACTTCTAAATACATTTTTTTTTAGCTGAGAGTGTTAAGCTAGTGCACAGTTTAGTAGTTACTGCAATGGGGATTAATATTTTTGATAATTCTTAAAAGATGGCGTAATTTTAAGTCTTTTTTATAACTTATCACTTATACACGACTCCGTAGACGAGTCTTTTTAGCTCAAACTTAAAAGCCTTAAAAGACTTACAAGCCTTATAAGACTAACAAGCCTTATAAGCCTCAAAGCACTAGATACTATGCTTAATCTACGCAAGGCTTAGTCGAGAACTAAAAAGACTTATGAGACTAAAAACTAAGGGTTTAAAGGACTAAGTCAGTCTTTAGCTGTCAAAATGTAAAAAAACTACCTTGAGCAGTTTTTGTGAAGTACTTATTATATAGACTGTGTTCAGCTACATATCTTTCTTTCATTGTTTTATTGCTTTTAGGTAAAACGCAAACGATAAGCGTACTTATACAAATGCTGGTTAGTTTGAAACAGCGGGTACTGGTCACTGCCCACACTCATTCGGCCGTCGACACCGTACTGAATAGGTAAGTCGTTTATACTATTTAAATACGATTAAATTTTGTACGGGATTGCATCAATTTAAGCGTTTTTAGAAGAATTACTCTGGTTTATTTTTACTGTTTCCAAAATCAACCAATATTTTTATTGATGTTCTTAATTTATTTTGGACTAGTCTTAGTCATCACTATAATCATCCTGGCGTTTTTCTCAATTGCTTCCAAAATTTCCACGTTGGAATCCAAAGCGTCTTCCTATTTTTAAACCACACGGCATGCTATCTCTTACGACTTTAAGCTACTCTTGGGTCTCCCGGCCTTTTTGTACCTATCTATTACTCATCTACTTTTGGTATAGTTATCGATCACTATAGCTAAATAGCTGCAGGTTGACCAATCATATGAATACAGGATACCGGACTCAGTGCGTGTGTTGCGCCTGGGCTCGTCCTCGCGGGTCGCACCGACGTTGGCCCATCGAACTGAACAAGCTCTTACATCCCACTGCGACACTCCTGAACAGCTCGCAAAATTATATGATTCTATGGTGAGTCGATATTACACATTATTTAGTTATGCACTTTAATGACCAAGCAAGTCTTCTCCTTCAACCGAGCGCCAAGCCCGGTTGCATTCAAAACTTGCAATTTGGGCCCTGAGACCCGCTCCTTTAGACAACGGGATGCGAGGAAATTCCCTTACTGGGTACCAGCTTACATTCCGACAGTTAAGATCCATGTTGGCGTGCGGTTTTAGTCGGTTCAAGTCCGATATAACCACCCGAGTTGACGGTGTTGATTTCTGTACGAAAAAGGCGTGGCCTACTGTTAATATATTTATCTACTCTGATACTATAATACAAAGATTATAAAATTGAAATCAGAACTCTTATGACAAACATTACGCACAGGCCAAAAAAAAAGTTTTATTACGATACAGGTCTTGTATGGACACCTATATCATAAAATAACTTTTTAATCATAACGATACACCTATACAATCCCCATCAGGACTGAACCTCTACTTTAAAAAAAAAACGGCCAATTCGAAAGAAAAAAAAAGAAACGCGCATGCGCAATCGATGTTTGCGGCCTTGGCTTGGCCTCAACTTATTTTTTAACATTTATATTAAACAAAGTTTGGTTTTGTTTATAAAATAAATTAGTTTATGTATTATAGTATGAGAGTAGATAAAGTAGTGTATGACACTGTACATAACTTGGTCTTATAACACTCGTGTGATAATATAAAAAAACTCGCCTACGGCTCGTTTTTTTAAAACACACTCGTGTTATAAGAACCCTTATTATGTAACAGTATCATAAACTACTATTCTACCTACTGATAAGATATTCCGTCAGATAAACTGACGCCATGCCCTAGTGAGAACTCTAGTTATTTTACTTTATTTTAATAGGAAGTTGTTGGGGTCACGTGCCTTGGAGCCACTCACGCGATGCTAGCGCGAACTACGTTTGACATTTGCATAGTTGATGAAGCAACTCAGGTAAGACAACTTTGTAATTAATTTCTTAGCCGTGAATTTATACATAGTTCGCAAGTGTGCAGGGGCCTCTACACATTTGGGGTTATATATTGGGGTTATATATATTGTGTCCTGGTGGGTCTATAAGGTATGTACATATACTTGTGCCTAGGCGAAGGGTACCTATAACTCAATTTCTGCTGGCTTCCCAATAGTGGTAAAGTACGCACGCACACCCAGTGCTAAGTTACAAGCTGCAAACCAACGATCAGCCCTTAGGCTCCCAATGACGACTTTCCAGAATGACTATGTAGTTTTTAATAAATCGACATTTGAAAATGGCCGTTAAAAAATAAACTCCTATCTTCAACCAATGAAATGATTTAATTTCATTTTGTTACAGGTTTTACAAAGTACAGTTCTTCGGCCGTTATTTGCAGCTAAGAAGTTCGTGTTAGTTGGGGACCCGGATCAATTGCCGCCCGTTGTCAGAAGTCGTGCTGCGAGGTACCTATATCTTATTATTCTCATCAAATGTAATATTTTCTCAAGTCCCTACTACTTAATATTAAGGTATAATTACGAAATATCTAACAATTTTCTTACTGTTATGATTTCTGCGGCTTCCAGTGATAAATTTCCGAAGTAAGTATAATTCTTCGAAATATTAAATCAAGAAGAAGAACTAAAAGCCTCGTTAGTACGGACAGTAGTGTGGCCGGACTATCGCGTAATAAGCCGGGATTCGAACCCGGTATCTCTTGATTGTGTGGCCATAAGTACGGTAGCTGTAGTCCTCTCGATTTTATATTCCGTGTGTAAATAAGCATAATTCATTATTAATACTTACGGTACACACATTGTGATACTTGGTGTCTCAGGTACATGGTGATACTTCCACAACAACAATCAACATCAATGTACAATTTATACCCATATTTCGCAAATTATGAATGAATAAATGAATAAATGAATAAATGAATTGTATTTTTATTTATAGTATAATATTGCTGTTAATTACTTGTTATTTTTGTGTTTTTTTTTCGATAGTTTGGTTGCTTTTCAACTGCAATACAGACAGACAAATTAGATGTAAGATGTTGAGCGTATTATACATTGATTTTGGAATGCATATAATTTTTTTTTTTCGTACGGTGTCTGGTAGCTTACTTGTAAGGCAAAGATCGCGGGTTCGAACCCGCCTAGACAGATTCAAACTTTTCCCATTTTAATCAATGCATGTAATATATGTACATATATTATTCTAGATCCCATAACACAAGCTAGTCAAGCTATGCTTACTTTAATAATTTAAGCGATACACTGTGTAGAATGTCGTAGAATATATACCTGTTACATTTTTGGTTACCAGGCGTCTAGGTATGGAAGAGAGCTTGTTCCACAGGCTGATGTGTGAGGAGGCCACGTCCACACTGCAGCTACAGTACCGTATGAACCAAGCGATCGCCGATGTGGCTAACCGTGTTGCGTATAACGGAAAACTCAAGTGTGCTGATCAGAAAATTGCTCAAGCAACACTGGATATTGATATGCAGGTGAATTTAACAATGGTTTTTTAAACAACTTTTTGTTTCTGATATCTCGAAACAGTATTGACTCTTACTGTACATCAACCCACAGACGGCGTGCGGTTTAGTCGGTTCGAGTCCGACATAACCTCCCCCTCCGGCTCCGAAGGGGGGAGGGGTATCCGAACTGGTCAAGGTCTCCCCTCCCGTTAATGGTGAAGGTTACAGCTTGACCAGACAGAGTTACAGTCTCAAATGGAATCCAGTAGGTTCACACAGGATCCTGTGTGCGAGTCCCTACTCAATATGTGAGATCTCGTTGACAATATCGCGGCGTTTAAGTTGCCTTTTAAGAGAAAGAGTTTACTGTTTTGACATTTAATTTGACTTAACAGTTACCTTTGACTTAACTCTTTATAGGAGGTAGATCAAGACGGTATTTCCGTCCGATTGAGCAGTCCGACTAGGGAACTACTCCACCCTACAGAATACCGCGTGCATAATAACCTCGTGTTGTTTTCCCGGCGGTGAGTAGGGTAGCCAGAGCTCACTGGAGAGTTTTTGTGCTGTCAGTGGGAAGACCTAAGGCTTGTCCTGCTATATCTTATGAGCAACTCTCAGTTCTAACAGGGTCGGCAGCGCGAGTGTGACACCCCTGGTGTTGCACACTTCCATAGGACACGGTAACCACTGTCCATCAGGTGGGCCGTGTTCTGCCACTTAAGTGGTATACAAAAAAATACGTACCTAATTCAGTAAAAATGTTTTCTATTTCAGAAAATATCCAAGCTTAAATCGGATGCGCCATGGTTGGCGACAGCTTGCAGTCCGGAAACAGAACACGCTGTATTATTTATGGATATTAAAACTGTTGCTGATGATACAGATACTTCTAACAACAAGCATTACTGCACCAACCCCACTGAAGCTTGTATTGTATTAGCGTTAGTGGAAGCTCTCAAACAGGTTAGTATCATGATTGCTATCGTTATGTATGTATTTTGATCCCCGCTCAGTGCAAATATTTGTATGCATGAATATGAGAATTTGCATTGATCTAGGCGTGCTTCGGAGAGCACGTTAAGCTGTCGGTACCGGATGCCGTGCGAACATCTATGGCAGTCGTTACGGGTAGTTGGATCTCTCAAAAATTCAACAACTAGTCTAACTGCAATGCTTCGATATCGCCTTTGGGTTGAAAGGTCAGATGGCAGTCGCTTCACGGAAAATATCGAAGTTTAGCCAAATCCGCAGTACTGGTAAAACGGACTCCAGATTCCAAGTTGAAATATTCGGATACGACTGGGATTAATGCTTGAATGAAGAATGTATTTCAAAGAATCAAGGTTTTATGTTACTTGGCAAGAGACATACTGTTTGTATTCAATGTTTGCGAAGTTCCTGGGATCTACTACTCTGCTCCTTCGGATGGAGGCCTCCAAGGAATGGATAACTCCAAGAAAAAAGGCCTACCGTAGACCCTCCTTCATCAAATAGCGGCTTGCTGGTGAGATTGGATTGGGTGACGAAAAATATCTTATTTCATATTACTCCAATAAAGGTTATTGTAGTGGTTTGTCCAAGGAGGGCCAGACCGAGAGGAATGGCCCTGGGTTAGCCGGGGTGCGAGGGATATGTCGCGAGACAACCTCACTTTCGGTCTAGCACATCGACCCACAGACGGCGTGCGGTTTAGTCGCTTCGAGTCCGACATAATCCGTGGGGATCCCGCACGTAAAAAAAAAAGTGGTTTGTCCATTTACCCGAAACACACTATGCCCGTAACCGTATGATAACAGTAAAAATACGTGTGTAATGCATATGAAGGCACATGGGGTTTACTTCGGGTCTGGGGCCTCTTAGTAGCCCATTGTAAGCTTGCACTTAGTCTGCGTGGATTTTACGGGCGAGGAGATAGGACAACCTAATACACGAATCACCACGTTTTAATTACATCAATCACTGACTACACATTTTACAGACACACTCGCGATCTATAACCAAGTATATTCAACCGAACTAGGAGCGTTCTGCTAGACACGTAGTGCTCGGTCGAGGTTCACAGCGATACTGATCACGATTCGCCGCGCGCCCCACCAAAGTCAATGATCTGTCAAACTCAAATTGACCGAATGAACGAATGACGTCACACTCGACCATAGAGCACTAGCGTCTTGCATTACGCCAGAGTGAATTTCATTCACCCTAATCACACAATAATTATAACGCGCCGTCACGGCCAGACTGACATGTCGCTCGTCCTCGTGCGACCAATGCCAGAGATCCGTCTGTGAACAAATGTACGAGGCTTTAATTCTTCTCGCACTGACACGCTCGTCCATCACTGACTTCCATCGCCGCACAGGCCTAACATCTCTCGTTGGTGTTCTTCGGCCACAACGAGCAGAACCGGGCAGCCACTCATTGGTGCCCCTACGACTATGAACTAGTCGGACCGGGCGACCACTCATTGGTGCCCCTGCGACCATAAACCGGTCGGAACCTGGGCGACCACTCATTGGTGCCCCTGCGACCATAAACCAGTCGGAACCCGGGCGACCACTCATTGGTGCCCCTGCGACCATAAACCGGTCGGAACCCGGGCGACCACTCATTGGTGCCCCTGCGACCATAAACCGGTCGGAACCCGGGCGACCACTCATTGGTGCCCCTGCGACCATAAACCGGTCGGACCCCGGGCGACCACTCATTGGTGCCCCTCCGACCATAAACAAGTCGGACTCCGGGCAACCACTCATTGGTGCCCCTACGACTGCAAACCAGTCGGGCCGGGCAACCACTCCTTGGTGCCCCTACAACCACCTACACTGTCCTCCAAAGCTAGCAACATTACATAGTTCGAACATCGACCCTCGTGGAGCCAGTCCAAACATGAATGTGAGTCTAGACCTACGTACAACCACTCGGTGCCCCTACAAACACCTACACTATCCTGCAAGGCTAGCAACAATACATAGTTCGAACATCGACCCTCGAGGAGCCAGTCCGAACATGAAAGTGAGTCTGGACCTACCTACTTACAATATGCATCAAGATCTGTGGAAGGTGGACTAGTAGTAATGATGTGAGAATTAATCGCTGAGAATGTGTCGTTGTCGTGAATTCTTCCTTCGTTCTGATTATAGACCGCCGTCTCGGCCAGCTCGTTGTCAATTTCTACTACAGTGGTATGACTAATCTCTCGAGATCGGATTGAGGCATTGGGGTTCGAAGCTAGGAGATGAAATGTACTGAAGTCTGCCCAAACACGATGTGTCCCAGCTCTATCCGCCATATTGGAAGCGAGTAGCGTCTACATCCTAGCCCAAGCCGCGGCCAGGCTTTATTTGAATAGGTTTCCAAAGGTAGTAGTAGCAAGTAAAGCAAGACTGGAAACCAATAAACCAACACTGACTATACTCCATTTAGTGCTCTATCCGCATACACTCGAAACCGATTAATTAGAACAAACTTATGGTTCAGAATTAGTTAGGAGCCAATTTTGTTACACTTCGCTTCCCTGTACCAAACTACCATACGCGCTTCGTTTCAAAAGAATATTAGCAACCAAAATCATCGAAATTACTAATATTCCCTCTAACCCCTCCAACCAAGCCAAACTGCCCGTGCCAGGAGTGGGCTCACGTCGGCTGTGCAACGGCCAGGACTCGAACCAGGGACCCCTCGATCGCAAGGCCGACCCCCCAACCACCAAGCCACCGACGCTTCTCTCGCAGAGGCTCTCGTAACCGCTCCATTACCCTGTCTATTAACGAGGGCACGAATCACGACTACGCTTCCCCGGACCATTGGCGGAGTCGCACGGATTGCACATCTACGCTGTTACTTTACATCACTCAATCATTAATATGGAGCGAAATAAGACGCATGGAGGAGCACACCGCCCTCCCACATAGAACGGTTTCATTACCACCCTGGCCATCATCCGTGTGTTGATCCATCGAAGTCACTATTGGATCAACACGATCGGCTGTGGAGCGAACATATCTATCACACTTACGGGGAAGCTGTCATTTTCATCTAGCTCATTGATTGCCTATTAAACAGAGTAGCCCTATGACACCGATACTACCCTGTAAAGTAAGAGAAGTCACCCAAGCACGCGTCTGTTTGAAGTAGTAATCCTCAACCTGGATGTCTCTGCCAATGCTTGTCAGTATCTGGAACTTTAGGTCTTCTCCTGTTCTAATCATATGACATAGATAACCCATATCCACGTAGTATTTCGAAATGGCGCACATTGGGAGAGGCCCACGTCGAGCAGTTGACCATGGTGGCCTAGTTGGTTGATTGATTGATCGATGTAGAATTTCGTCTATGTGACCACGTACGACGAGAAATCGTTACTTGAGATAACAATGAAACATTACTTGCTAATAGAACATCTTTCCCTAAATCTTAGGTACGCGAGGGTATTGAAATCAAAGACGTCCTAATTTCACCAAATGAGACATCTCAAAGCAAAGGCACAAAGCTTGTGACGACTCCATCACTCATACCCGAGAACACAGTACTAAAGCACTTTATTTTCACTCCTTATACACCACTTACTGATGTGACGGATTACAGCCCCCTTCATCTGATTATAGTCTGTACGTCAACTTCTGACATCTGAGCAATGATTCGTACTTAGACCCAATTTAGACTGAAATTTCGTAACAGTTTGAAATTTACGTGTTAACGCTTCAGAACGCATCCCGAGCGGCATACCATCTTGTATCCGCTTCCGGAATGAGTCCGCCATACTGCTCTTACATGTCAGCCACACAAGTCACAAGCACTAGCTAGTTACCTTAAGATTATTGTAAATTATTGCAAACACTGTCCCAACCTTAGAATAAAAGACAGTTAACTAAAGAATCTTGTCTAACTAAAAAAACTCAAACAACACGAAATCCTCAACATTACGCACCTCACCTTGTGCCCGTGATTGCAGTGAGTCGGGTTCAGTTTTCCTACCACCAGAAACCTTCTACAGTTAATAACCTAGTGTCAATTTGTTAGCACTCAGATAACGCGGAATCAGCTGGTAGCCATTCTGGTGGTGGTGGACCCGTAATTACGCACTTTACTCCACTTCATCATAATGGAGGGTATATGACAAATAAATAGCAGCAACCGCCGCTCCTAGCAATCAACTCCAACTCATTCTATCGTCAATCTCCGAACCCTTTTCTCGACCTAGCCGAGCAGCGCACGCACCGCGACTGGATCTCGAAACACCCCGCGAAGCGACCGCCATCCGATCCCCACAACCAAGCGGCGCACCGAAGTTCCGCAGCTACACCAGTCGGACCCCTGTGAGCTCCGATCAACCGCAGCGACCGCCACAGACGCTCGCATGACAACCGGGACATATGACGCAACGGGCCCTCCGTAGCACGTAGACCAGACCAATGCCAGCAGACTCATACGAGCACACAAACACCCGCGCCGACCGGGGATCGAAACCGAGTCCTCGCGCAGCAGCCGCACCGACCACCGCCACGCAGGCTTTCACCAGAATGTAGATCATATAATCGCCCATTAAGACGAGAGACTACTCGGGGCAGTTTATCGGCCGCAATCCGCCAACTTGGCGACGAGAACTATTCCTTTATTCGACCCGAAATATTTGGTTACCAAACTGTTGGTTCGTGTAGTCTTGCTAAGGATCCGCCACGCCTTTTCTACCTAGGTACCTACACAATAGTGTGGCCTCAAAGTGAAGTACACCACGGTGAGTCTACCCACTACCCACTAATGAGAAATATTACACGAACAAAACCCGTTAGAGCTGATACCGCATAGCTCCTCTTTGCTACTCAGCATCACAGAAATTAAACTGACAAGCCAGCACGCGATTATTAACAGAGTTCAACCTTCTTCATAGGAAGCTATATCTTACACCGTACAGCTACATTCACCTATCTGTCCACCAGCATTTAAACACAGCTCGAGTACTGCGAGGGACCTAAACATCTCAAGACAAGACACACCGGGTCAGTACCTGCTACCGAAAAGATATCGAAACCAAAAAAGCAAACGCAAAAACCAACACGTAATACATCGTGATATAATCGAAATCGTCCTTCGTTAGTTTTTACTGCAAACTACTCACTTTTACGTAAATTATGTCACTTAAATAAAAAGATTAAATCGAGAACTGGTTCCTTTTGTTTCACTACCCTCCCACTCAATGGAAGACGATTTAACACGAGCCTTTGCACTATGGTGACATGGCATCTGCGTACTGAGAATAAAGAACTCACTGATGTTAATATAGGGTAGTTCGTTAAAATTTATCGTTCTCACTTCTTGTACGTACTGATTGCGTCACCGCATTCCAAGCTAATCTAAGCAATCACAGTAACCTTTTGCAGCGTACCCTACTCAATTCGAATAAGTCTTCTCACCGTATTAACAGCTACAGATAGTATAGAAATTATCATAGTTAGATATTAGGGATATTTCGAAACTTCCTCGTGTAATGACAATATGACTGAGCCACTATATAATTAGGTGCAAACTCCGCTACCTAATAAACCTCTGCTCACGGATTGCCAGAACTGCTATCGTCTCTTAATAGTAGAAATGGGACGAGACTTTTTATTCAAACACGAATTTGTACCCACGAGTAATACCTTTACAACAATATCTTTCCCTGGAGGGTGGAATGCGATATTCCGCTACCAGGAAATTATTTGGTTATACCACTTGTTTTAAAAAAAAATAAGCACACACTGTTTACGAAATAAAAAGGAACGGGCTCACCGGGTCTTGTAGTCGGGATGCAGCCAACAGTCAGGACAGACACAGTTTCACGTTATTTCATGTAAATCTGACTAGCGAGTCTTTTGGTTGCCACTGCTATTCTCCTCAGCTTGTTGCCCTGGTATCCCACTTCTGATGAAGGCACATGGGGTTTACTTCGGGTCTGGGGCCTCTTAGTAGCCCATTGTAAGCTTGCACTTAGTCTGCGTGGATTTTACGGGCGAGGAGATAGGACAACCTAATACACGAATCACCACGTTTTAATTACATCAATCACTGACTACACATTTTACAGACACACTCGCGATCTATAACCAAGTATATTCAACCGAACTAGGAGCGTTCTGCTAGACACGTAGTGCTCGGTCGAGGTTCACAGCGATACTGATCACGATTCGCCGCGCGCCCCACCAAAGTCAATGATCTGTCAAACTCAAATTGACCGAATGAACGAATGACGTCACACTCGACCATAGAGCACCAGAGTCTTGCATTACGCCAGAGTGAATTTCATTCACCCTAATCACACAATAATTATAACGCGCCGTCACGGCCAGACTGACATGTCGCTCGTCCTCGTGCGACCAATGCCAGAGATCCGTCTGTGAACAAATGTACGAGGCTTTAATTCTTCTCGCACTGACACGCTCGTCCATCACTGACTTCCATCGCCGCACAGGCCTAACATCTCTCGTTGGTGTTCTTCGGCCACAACGAGCAGAACCGGGCAGCCACTCATTGGTGCCCCTACGACTATGAACTAGTCGGACCGGGCGACCACTCATTGGTGCCCCTGCGACCATAAACCGGTCGGAACCTGGGCGACCACTCATTGGTGCCCCTGCGACCATAAACCAGTCGGAACCCGGGCGACCACTCATTGGTGCCCCTGCGACCATAAACCGGTCGGAACCCGGGCGACCACTCATTGGTGCCCCTGCGACCATAAACCGGTCGGAACCCGGGCGACCACTCATTGGTGCCCCTGCGACCATAAACCGGTCGGACCCCGGGCGACCACTCATTGGTGCCCCTCCGACCATAAACAAGTCGGACTCCGGGCAACCACTCATTGGTGCCCCTACGACTGCAAACCAGTCGGGCCGGGCAACCACTCCTTGGTGCCCCTACAACCACCTACACTGTCCTCCAAAGCTAGCAACATTACATAGTTCGAACATCGACCCTCGTGGAGCCAGTCCAAACATGAATGTGAGTCTAGACCTACGTACAACCACTCGGTGCCCCTACAAACACCTACACTATCCTGCAAGGCTAGCAACAATACATAGTTCGAACATCGACCCTCGAGGAGCCAGTCCGAACATGAAAGTGAGTCTGGACCTACCTACTTACAATATGCATCAAGATCTGTGGAAGGTGGACTAGTAGTAATGATGTGAGAATTAATCGCTGAGAATGTGTCGTTGTCGTGAATTCTTCCTTCGTTCTGATTATAGACCGCCGTCTCGGCCAGCTCGTTGTCAATTTCTACTACAGTGGTATGACTAATCTCTCGAGATCGGATTGAGGCATTGGGGTTCGAAGCTAGGAGATGAAATGTACTGAAGTCTGCCCAAACACGATGTGTCCCAGCTCTATCCGCCATATTGGAAGCGAGTAGCGTCTACATCCTAGCCCAAGCCGCGGCCAGGCTTTATTTGAATAGGTTTCCAAAGGTAGTAGTAGCAAGTAAAGCAAGACTGGAAACCAATAAACCAACACTGACTATACTCCATTTAGTGCTCTATCCGCATACACTCGAAACCGATTAATTAGAACAAACTTATGGTTCAGAATTAGTTAGGAGCCAATTTTGTTACACTTCGCTTCCCTGTACCAAACTACCATACGCGCTTCGTTTCAAAAGAATATTAGCAACCAAAATCATCGAAATTACTAATATTCCCTCTAACCCCTCCAACCAAGCCAAACTGCCCGTGCCAGGAGTGGGCTCACGTCGGCTGTGCAACGGCCAGGACTCGAACCAGGGACCCCTCGATCGCAAGGCCGACCCCCCAACCACCAAGCCACCGACGCTTCTCTCGCAGAGGCTCTCGTAACCGCTCCATTACCCTGTCTATTAACGAGGGCACGAATCACGACTACGCTTCCCCGGACCATTGGCGGAGTCGCACGGATTGCACATCTACGCTGTTACTTTACATCACTCAATCATTAATATGGAGCGAAATAAGACGCATGGAGGAGCACACCGCCCTCCCACATAGAACGGTTTCATTACCACCCTGGCCATCATCCGTGTGTTGATCCATCGAAGTCACTATTGGATCAACACGATCGGCTGTGGAGCGAACATATCTATCACACTTACGGGGAAGCTGTCATTTTCATCTAGCTCATTGATTGCCTATTAAACAGAGTAGCCCTATGACACCGATACTACCCTGTAAAGTAAGAGAAGTCACCCAAGCACGCGTCTGTTTGAAGTAGTAATCCTCAACCTGGATGTCTCTGCCAATGCTTGTCAGTATCTGGAACTTTAGGTCTTCTCCTGTTCTAATCATATGACATAGATAACCCATATCCACGTAGTATTTCGAAATGGCGCACATTGGGAGAGGCCCACGTCGAGCAGTTGACCATGGTGGCCTAGTTGGTTGATTGATTGATCGATGTAGAATTTCGTCTATGTGACCACGTACGACGAGAAATCGTTACTTGAGATAACAATGAAACATTACTTGCTAATAGAACATCTTTCCCTAAATCTTAGGTACGCGAGGGTATTGAAATCAAAGACGTCCTAATTTCACCAAATGAGACATCTCAAAGCAAAGGCACAAAGCTTGTGACGACTCCATCACTCATACCCGAGAACACAGTACTAAAGCACTTTATTTTCACTCCTTATACACCACTTACTGATGTGACGGATTACAGCCCCCTTCATCTGATTATAGTCTGTACGTCAACTTCTGACATCTGAGCAATGATTCGTACTTAGACCCAATTTAGACTGAAATTTCGTAACAGTTTGAAATTTACGTGTTAACGCTTCAGAACGCATCCCGAGCGGCATACCATCTTGTATCCGCTTCCGGAATGAGTCCGCCATACTGCTCTTACATGTCAGCCACACAAGTCACAAGCACTAGCTAGTTACCTTAAGATTATTGTAAATTATTGCAAACACTGTCCCAACCTTAGAATAAAAGACAGTTAACTAAAGAATCTTGTCTAACTAAAAAAACTCAAACAACACGAAATCCTCAACATTACGCACCTCACCTTGTGCCCGTGATTGCAGTGAGTCGGGTTCAGTTTTCCTACCACCAGAAACCTTCTACAGTTAATAACCTAGTGTCAATTTGTTAGCACTCAGATAACGCGGAATCAGCTGGTAGCCATTCTGGTGGTGGTGGACCCGTAATTACGCACTTTACTCCACTTCATCATAATGGAGGGTATATGACAAATAAATAGCAGCAACCGCCGCTCCTAGCAATCAACTCCAACTCATTCTATCGTCAATCTCCGAACCCTTTTCTCGACCTAGCCGAGCAGCGCACGCAGCGCGACTGGATCTCGAAACACCCCGCGAAGCGACCGCCATCCGATCCCCACAACCAAGCGGCGCACCGAAGTTCCGCAGCTACACCAGTCGGACCCCTGTGAGCTCCGATCAACCGCAGCGACCGCCACAGACGCTCGCATGACAACCGGGACATATGACGCAACGGGCCCTCCGTAGCACGTAGACCAGACCAATGCCAGCAGACTCATACGAGCACACAAACACCCGCGCCGACCGGGGATCGAAACCGAGTCCTCGCGCAGCAGCCGCACCGACCACCGCCACGCAGGCTTTCACCAGAATGTAGATCATATAATCGCCCATTAAGACGAGAGACTACTCGGGGCAGTTTATCGGCCGCAATCCGCCAACTTGGCGACGAGAACTATTCCTTTATTCGACCCGAAATATTTGGTTACCAAACTGTTGGTTCGTGTAGTCTTGCTAAGGATCCGCCACGCCTTTTCTACCTAGGTACCTACACAATAGTGTGGCCTCAAAGTGAAGTACACCACGGTGAGTCTACCCACTACCCACTAATGAGAAATATTACACGAACAAAACCCGTTAGAGCTGATACCGCATAGCTCCTCTTTGCTACTCAGCATCACAGAAATTAAACTGACAAGCCAGCACGCGATTATTAACAGAGTTCAACCTTCTTCATAGGAAGCTATATCTTACACCGTACAGCTACATTCACCTATCTGTCCACCAGCATTTAAACACAGCTCGAGTACTGCGAGGGACCTAAACATCTCAAGACAAGACACACCGGGTCAGTACCTGCTACCGAAAAGATATCGAAACCAAAAAAGCAAACGCAAAAACCAACACGTAATACATCGTGATATAATCGAAATCGTCCTTCGTTAGTTTTTACTGCAAACTACTCACTTTTACGTAAATTATGTCACTTAAATAAAAAGATTAAATCGAGAACTGGTTCCTTTTGTTTCACTACCCTCCCACTCAATGGAAGACGATTTAACACGAGCCTTTGCACTATGGTGACATGGCATCTGCGTACTGAGAATAAAGAACTCACTGATGTTAATATAGGGTAGTTCGTTAAAATTTATCGTTCTCACTTCTTGTACGTACTGATTGCGTCACCGCATTCCAAGCTAATCTAAGCAATCACAGTAACCTTTTGCAGCGTACCCTACTCAATTCGAATAAGTCTTCTCACCGTATTAACAGCTACAGATAGTATAGAAATTATCATAGTTAGATATTAGGGATATTTCGAAACTTCCTCGTGTAATGACAATATGACTGAGCCACTATATAATTAGGTGCAAACTCCGCTACCTAATAAACCTCTGCTCACGGATTGCCAGAACTGCTATCGTCTCTTAATAGTAGAAATGGGACGAGACTTTTTATTCAAACACGAATTTGTACCCACGAGTAATACCTTTACAACAATATCTTTCCCTGGAGGGTGGAATGCGATATTCCGCTACCAGGAAATTATTTGGTTATACCACTTGTTTTAAAAAAAAATAAGCACACACTGTTTACGAAATAAAAAGGAACGGGCTCACCGGGTCTTGTAGTCGGGATGCAGCCAACAGTCAGGACAGACACAGTTTCACGTTATTTCATGTAAATCTGACTAGCGAGTCTTTTGGTTGCCACTGCTATTCTCCTCAGCTTGTTGCCCTGGTATCCCACTTCTGATGAAGGCACATGGGGTTTACTTCGGGTCTGGGGCCTCTTAGTAGCCCATTGTAAGCTTGCACTTAGTCTGCGTGGATTTTACGGGCGAGGAGATAGGACAACCTAATACACGAATCACCACGTTTTAATTACATCAATCACTGACTACACATTTTACAGACACACTCGCGATCTATAACCAAGTATATTCAACCGAACTAGGAGCGTTCTGCTAGACACGTAGTGCTCGGTCGAGGTTCACAGCGATACTGATCACGATTCGCCGCGCGCCCCACCAAAGTCAATGATCTGTCAAACTCAAATTGACCGAATGAACGAATGACGTCACACTCGACCATAGAGCACTAGCGTCTTGCATTACGCCAGAGTGAATTTCATTCACCCTAATCACACAATAATTATAACGCGCCGTCACATAAATAAAGACCTTAAGTTGTTATTATTATATTCTATTTTGTACAACAGGGTAATATAAAGTCGTCGGATATTGGGATAATAGCCCCGTATCGCGACCAAGTGGTTTTGTTGCGGCGATCGTTAGCACACCACGCGATAGAAGTCAGCACCGTCGACCAGTTCCAGGGGAGGGACAAGTCTGTGATCATCTACTCTTGTACCAAACGCGTTGGGAAATCAGACCTGGATAAAGCTAAGGTTAGTACATATCTAGTGTTTGTTTGTGGTATAGTATGTTAGGTACATACCAACCCAATGAAGACAAAGTAGCGGAAACAAATGGCATTCATCGGTCGTTTCTGCACGAGCTTGAACGTTCTGTTGACGAATACCGCACAGTGACGTCACACTAGTTCATTCACATAATTTGTACGGTCAAGACTGTCGCGAGACGTCTTCATCATCACAATTTATTTTAGAAGTTCCCTCTAAGGGTCAATCCCCAGTAGCGGCTAGCAGCGGTATTTTGAGGCAAAATATTACAAGGCATTTTTTTTTTAATCTATGGGAGAAAAAGATCGTAGTCATTTGAAGGCGAAGAACGGACAGTGGGGCGCCCGAAACGTCGCGCGGCTGCGCGAGCCTTCTCGTAATCATTTATAGTAACAAACTCGGGCCGCCGCGCCGCCGGCCGCTGCTCTTTCAGTGGGCATTGACCCTCTAAATCGTAATCCGCTTTATGGCGCGGTTTATACAGATTTACAGAACAGAAGTGGCGGGGACATTTGGCGGTAGTGGACAATTTAAGTAACACAATATAAACCTTATGCAGTGTACAATAACCTCAATGACGTGATGCGCGCCACTCGATGCGATGGCGCGTCACTTTAGTGGCGGGACGTCGCCTGGAGGCGCGGACGCAATTCTCCTCTAAGACAAAAACAAGGTTATTGCACACTCAATAAGGTTTATATTACGTTACTTAAATCGTCCGCCACGTCATACGTCCCCGCAACGTCTCTTCTGTATAAACCACAACTAAAAGGCCCACGTTTAATTTTGCATTTCTTCATGTCGCAGGATGGCGAAGTGTTGAATGATCAACGACGTTTAGCTGTGAGCGTCACACGCGCCAAACACAAATTTCTAATACTCGGCAACTCTACCGCATTGCAACGATACACACCAATTCAACAGCTCATAAGCACCTGTAATAGTATTCCCCTTGATGAAGAAGTTGTAAATAATGTATGGAGTAAATATAAAATGTATGTAAGTTGATTAGGCGGCAAATAGTCGACGACGCTGATTTTAAGTTCTGAGTATCTAAGTGCGAACAGCATTGGACTGATAAAATATTAAGAATGCTTCGCGAACACGCACTATGTACCTGAACCTTAAAGGACCTAAAAAATCAAGCTTAGATATCCCGAGGTTCATTTTAAGTTCAGCATAATATATGTGCTGGTATAAATATATATTTTTACCCGACTGCCAAGAACGGTTATTATCCAATTTTTTACTACACATTGTCTTAACATCCAGTTAAATAGCGAGCTTAGTTCATACAATTTGACTCGTCACAAAGATTCGTTTGCGCAAGTTTCCATAACTCGATAAATCGGTAGTGAAGGTGCCACATGGACGTAGGAACTTTTAAAGACCACTGTTTGGTTGCACTAAGCCCGCTGAAAACTATTTCAGAGAGAAGACACCTTTGTAAATTAGCTAAATCACGAAGTAAACTTGTTAGATATTTATCTACCCGTCCAGTATATAAACCATGCATAATGTTTTTTAGTATAAAGCGCCCAGTACAGAATGGTTCATGATTGGCCATGGTAACTCAGTGTCCAGTAGCAATTTTATTGCAAATATATGTAATACAGATATTGTCGAAAGTTGTGATTATGTTGTATTAGCTTTAAGCAATCATGATTTCCTAATACATGTTGTTATTTATAAATTACTGTTCTTTTTATTTGTATCCCTAACTTTGAAATTCCATTTCGGAACGAAAATATTTTACCCATCAAGTTGGCCATCATCAATCGGTCAAACAGTTGGCAATGATCAGCTGTCAAATGTCACGTCTGGCGAAACTCCTCTATATAAAGAACGATGTATGAAACGGACGTCCTTTTTAATGGCGGCCAAAATCCGATAAAATTAAGAAGAATACTTTATAACTCTAGGGCTATGGCTGCTATGAATCTTTAACACATAGATGGATTACATCGACCGCCATGTGCTCATACTCTTTGGTCACTGACTGTCACCAGCGTTTGACAATTGGTTTGTTGGGTTTTCCAAAGTTATTATTTAAGTACGCGTATAAATTCTTAAAAGTGTATTAATAATCACTTTGTTGGAAGAAATTTGAGTAATATGAGAAATTAGAGATATATGAAGAAATATGAGAAAAATAACGTGCGAAATTTGTGGTATAAAAACATGACGGGTTGATAAAAACAAACGTGTTTTTATGGCTAAATTTCCATTAGATGAAGAATGGTTAGCATAATTAGTTATTTATTTCTGTAAAAAAGTCAATACTAGTACAATTCCTAAAGGTTTAGTGCATTTTAACAAAAAGAATAACTTTTACAAAACATTACATAGTGTTTACCCATCAACCTGGATTTATCGATATCGATGTTTAGTTATAGATATGACACGAGAAGTCTATGTTTAATGTGCCTTGAATAAAATATGTATTAAAACTATCCGAGTTTAAATTTTCTTTCATTTATTTAATTCCTGAAAATAAAATGAAATTCAGAATCTGCTGTAGCCGGTATCGATATCGATACGTTTTCCAAAGTCACCACAGTCACATCACTAATAATGAAATTATGTTGGCAGTATGTCTTACGCGGTGGTTAGGTTGGTATTGGTCTAGAGGGCACGTTTCATATATCGTTTTTCTTCTATAGCACTCCCGTCTCTTACCGTTAGGTTTACATACTCTTTGAAATGTCATATCTAACAGCTGACATTGTTGACAATATTCAGACATTTGATTGTCTTGAGGCAGTGCGATACCTGTTTTAAGTTTTGTATTTATACTTTTGGAATATATGTGAAGCAATAAAATTAATTAACGACACTGATAAATTGATGTAATAACCTACAAGACAAAACAACTTAGAAGTGAAGGTAAGAAACATAGTTATTGAACTATTTTAATTTTATTTCATACCTACTGAATTTTTATTAAATTATGTGAGTTGGTTAACTTAAAGTTGATAACCGCTGTAATTCATAGTTATAAAAATCCTCTAACGTGATAAATATTTAATGAAAAAACAGTATAAGAATGTTCTTATGAGACAGTCCATTGGACCATTCCTGTGATAAAATAGTTAACATTCCAGTTCTTATGCCAAGTATGTTCGGTCTGTTCTATCTAGTTACCTTGTTGTTACATTAGTACAACTACATAGTTGGAATTTTTCATTCTAATTGGTGTCCATAAGGTTACCAAGTTTACAGATCAGAAGTTAAAGAAAATAAATGCACTTTCTATGATAATATTTTTGCATGTCTACCTGATTTAACAACATATTTTTCAAAGAATATTCCACTGCGCTACCCTCTTCCTTTTGCTTTAATGTCTTCAAAATTAAAATAATTGTAGAATTTAATTATTGAAATATTAATTTTTAACCTATCCTAAAAAAAATTCGTGAGCTGCTATTATCATTTAATCTTTTCCCAGGGCAGTTCGAGAATAGTATCAAGTTGGCATATTATACAAGATGGTGAAAGCAGTGGCCGTAATTACCATTAGTGACACATGCTTTAAAGACAATTCCCGAGACAAGTCTGGACCAGCTTTAGCACAATTTGCTAGGGAGCTATTCCCTGAAGCAAACCTTCATACAATTATCATTCCCGATGAAAAGGAAATAATTGAAAGAGAGCTTAAATACTTTTGTGATAGCAATTTAGATCTTGTACTAACAACAGGAGGTACAGGATTGACACCAAGAGATGTTACTCCCGAAGCAACCAAAGCAGTTGTGCAAAAAGAAGTACCAGGTATTACTACAGCGATCACTGTAGCAAGTTTAAAGAAAACCCCCATGGCTCAACTGTCAAGGGCTATAGCTGGTGTCAGAGATAAAACATTAATAGTCAACTTCCCTGGAAGCAAAGTGGCAGTAACAGAATGTTTTGAAGTCGTGAAGCCAATATTATCACATGCAATTGCAATGATACATGATGATACAGCCGAAGTAAGCTACATTCATAAATCTATGCACTTTAACCATACCTGTACTCATAGCAGTAATGTAGATGTATCAAAAGTAGCCCTTCGACCTCGGGAATCACCATTCCCAATGTATCAAATGGTTGAAGCGTTTAAGATTGTAGATTCTATAATGGGACAATGGGAAGAGAGAGTAGAAATTGTGACCATTGAAGAGGGCTTAGGCAGAGTTGTGGCACAAGCATTGTTAGCAAAAGAACCAATGCCACCATTCCCAGCCTCAGTGAAAGATGGTAAGGATACAGGTTGTCTAGTTATTCATATTTTCATGCTATGTAATATAGCTTAGGTGACTTGAATGTCTTATGCTAATTTTGAGGCTGTTTGATTTTTTCGATTTAGACATACCTAATCGCCATACCCTGTCTCGGCCAAAACAATGCAATCTATGCAGTACGTATGTGTGTAATCAAAACTATTAACTCTTCATGTATAGATATAGGTAGGTATATGCAAACTGTTTAGATTCTGAGTTGAATATGATTTTTTTTAAGAATTTTACTCAGCCGGCTCTATTCATACCAATATTATATAAGTATGCGAAAGTAACTATACCTGTCTGTCTGTTACGCTTTCACGCCTAAACCATAATCGATCTTGATGACATTTGGTACAGAGATGGACCGCAAAAAAAGAGGGAGTGAAAGGTTTTATGAAATTTCTTTATTTTTGAAGATAACCTGATCGAATTTGATACAGTTGACAAAGGAAATAGGGTTGAACTTTTTCACATAAGTACAGTTGTATGTAAAGGTGCAACCGTATCTCTTTTGTCGACTGTACATATACATATAGATGAGAACATTAGAAAAGAGATAGACTATATTAAGTCGCAAAAACCGACATCCGCATAGGCGGAGCCGCGGGCTACAGCTAGTCTACAATAATGTATGTTATTTATCAGGTTACGCGTGCTTGAGCGTAGACGGTGCGGGCGTACGACGAGTGCGCTCAGCCGTAACGGCTGGAGACGCGCCCACTGCGCCTCTGAGCCCGGGCGAATGTGCTCGAGTCAATACTGGTGCGGCAGTACCGGCTGGGGCTGACTGTGTGGTACAGGTAGGAATCTAACTACATTGCAAAGGCAATCTACACGATTTAACACTTTATACTATACGCTCGTGGCTGGTGCCATTGGATCTTGTCGTTCGATATTCTACCTAATACTAACTGATACCTGTTGCTTTCGCAGTTATAGCATATAAAAGTAGCCTGCGACCTATTCATAGACCTACCAAATTAATAAACGAAATATTTCATGGAAATCAGTCCAGCCGTTTCGGAGGAGTTACAAAAATTGTGACACTTTGAATTTCTTTTTCATTGTCAAGACAAGGTTTATATGAAAGAAATTATTTGGGAAGTCCACGTGCTATGCTATATTTATTTGCACCGGTGCGAAGCCAGAGCCAGAGCGCACTGTATGCATGTAGTTATGTTACGATCGATTTCGCCAATAGAATTTACCAATTTCACTTTTGTATTACCGTTGTAAGTTTATCAATTCAACGCTGCTTATGCCTACATGTTACCGTTGCGTTATTTCAGTTGTTTTTTTTTTGCGATAACATCGAACGCATTTGATTTCCGTTAATTACATAAGTAATTATTCTTTGATGAAAAAAGTCTGCTTATTTACGGAGTTTTTTTTTTCCAACAATAACTAATGAAGTTCTAGATAACGTTAACACCTGTTTGCGAAGCGAAATAGGATCTACGAGTAGTAGGTATCTACCTTCCACATCTGTTTGAGGTATTTGGTGCCCCATCATCAGGGTCAAGCCACTGCAAGCGGGACCTCTTTTTATTTTTATTAAGAACTAGTGATCGAAATTACTAGTATTCCCGCTAACCCCGTCCAGCTAAGCTTAATTGTTTGTGTAAGGATTGGGTTCACGTCTTCGGCAGTGTAATGGCCAGGGTTCGAACCCGAAACCTCTTGATCGTAAGGCAAACTTCTTAACCACTAAGCTAACAACGTTTCGTTGTTATATGAACGAGACTCAGGACTCTACACTTTAAGGACTTCACCTCAATTTAGCATCAGGTGGGGTGAAAGTGAGGAATCAAAATTCAAAAGAAAAAAAAAGATAAGATGAGGTGAAATAAGCAAATTGAGGAAAAAAACATTCCATTTTTGTTTTGTTTGGAACAGGTTGAAGATACACGGCTGGTATCAGCGACAGAAGATGGTCAAACTGAGCTAGAAGTAGAAATATTGAAAGCACCGGAGACGCAGCAAGATGTGAGGGGCGTCGGGCACGACATTGTTATGGGATCGGTGCTAGTTGAGAGAGGTCAGTGTCCTTTTTGCATCTGTCTTGAAGAATCTTTCATTTGTTCTGTGGTTTTGCTGGCAGACGCCTCTTGAGCACGGAGGTCCGTAGAGCGCGTTACGGCGCATCACCAGTAAACAAAATAGCACAAATAGTGCACACTGGACGCATTGGACATGGACCATGGAGCGACGCTGCAAACCTTTTTTTAACCATTAGTTGAATAGTTAAGATGTTTTAGGGCCATGAAAGAAATGATTGAAGAAATGAAATCCGACAGGAATGTATAGAGAAGAATAATATATTGCACCGATCCCAATGCGTCCAGTGTGGCACTATTTGTGCTATTTTTTTTTGCTTTTGATGCGCCGTGACTGATTATGGGATCGGTGCTAGTCGAGAGAGGTCAGTGTCCTTTTTGCATCTGTCTTGAAGTAGCTTTCATCTGTTCTGTGGTTTTGCTGGCAGACGCCTCTTGAGCAGGGTGGTCTGTTGCATCGAGACACGGCGCAACACCAATAAAAAAAATTGCATCAATAATGCACAGGTCGCGTTGGACGCGCACCATGAAGCGAGCTATGCTTGGAGTTTCTTTGAAGGATATAATAATCGCAATGAGGTCAACACCTAAAATTACTGACATAGCTCGCAGAATAATCGGGCTGAAGTGGCAGTGGGCTGGCCACAACTGTCGGAAGACCCATGGCCGTTGGAGCAAACGAGTTCTAAAGTGGAACCACGAGTTCCACTTAAGAAGGTAAACAAAACGTGGGCCGGTGTAACCAGATGGACTAACGACTTCAAAAAGTTGGCTGGGATTGACTGGATGCGGAAGGCGGAGGATCGAGGGCAATGGTATCATTTGGGGGAGGCAAGTGTGCAGCACTCAAATTGACGGAAAGAGCATAAAAATATATAAATTTGACATCATTTTAACAATTTCTTTTCAGGTTTTGTACTAGACCCAGCGAAAATTGGTATTCTAGCTGGCGCTGGATACCAGAATGTAACTGTACGTGTTCCTCCGAAGGTGGCGCTCTTGTCGACTGGCAATGAACTCCAAGAGCCTTTTGAGGTGAAGCTACGACCTTCACACATAAGAGACTCAAATAGGACTATGCTCAGAGTTCTGCTTAAGTGAGTGTAAAAAGTATTTTGATAATATTTACATATTGATAGTGCTCGTGCGTATCTTAGTGTTCCTTCACTGTATCGCGAAGATACTATTGTATTATGTCGTTGATGTTTTCGTATTACAATGCAGATTTATGGAATGTATGGTATGTTTCACCGCGATACTGAAGTGGAACTGTATGGCTGCATAGCTATTGTGGTTGAATGTTGTTGGCCGGACGATCCTATTCCTTATTTATTATTGGATAGAAGTTATTAGCTACAAAAAATTGTAATTCAGATATATACAAGACTTCTCATACTCGTTCTCAATAGAAACGCCTATAGTGCACTCCATGAACGCACCCGAATTGAGGTTTCATTGTCTGAGTGAGACTAGACGTCGAATTTGTAAATTACAGAATAGTTTTTCTGCATAGTGATTTTGACATCATTAAATTGACATTACATGTATAGGTACCGATGCTGTTGAACTTAAAATGGACGTCACTAACAAGACGGCCTTGATAGATGCTTTTTCACGTCCCGTTTGAGGAACCCGGGACTGTCCGTATATACGTATACATGGGCGGGCAGAGCATTCCATTATATTAAAAAATAAACAAACATTTCTTCAACTCGCCAGGGAGCACGGGTACGATAGTATAGACTGCGGTATCGCCCGCGATTCACCGCCCGCGCTAGTAGCTGCCATATCCGCTGCGTTTAAACTTGCGGATATCCTTGTATGCACTGGAGGAGTCTCTATGGGCGAAAAAGACCTGTTGAAGCCCGTGTTAACGAAGGTGAGTTCATTATTATCAATACAGTCTTATCGAAAAGATTAACTTAGAGCAAACACACGAGCAATGTGCCAAAATCATCTGACCCTCTTTACACTTTAGTTTATGGGTTTGAATATTACACACTAGTCAAGAACGTGTACCTCTTTTTTTTACGTATGTAAATCTCCATCGCCTCGGGCGAGATCCAGGGCAATGCCAGGGTGTAATGTGGCCCGGCTCAATAAGGCATTTCCCACGCACCACGGCACGTGTACAATACTTATCTGGGTTTCTATTTGCCATCTGCCTGAGAATTCTACCTTTTTAAAGTAATTAAAACCGATAAGTGTTTATAAAATGTCAAACTTATAGCTACGATTTTAACTACTCTGAAGATATATTATAAGCTGTGTGCTTCCGCTGCGTTGACCCGCAGCGGGCTAGGTACGTCCCGAAATTAGTGTGACGAACGTCACGCCGAGTGCAGCGTTGCTATATGAAAGAGATGAGATGAGGGAGAGATGACGAGATGACTTTTAGTTTGTATGTTTATTCTTGTCTTATTTTTATTCTTTTCAAATGCCTACTTATAGAAGTTATAGATTAAGTTGTAGTGAAATACTTTTACCATGTGGGTTAGTATGTCGTAAAGATAAGAATATTTACGTTTTCAATGCAATAAAATATCACGAATTGCGATTTGGGTCAAATGACAAAAAAAAAATCAAATCGCTCATTTAGTTCCAGAGATTACCTACTTAGAGCGCTTAAATATATCTTCAGCTTTATAGACTTTGTCATTAGTTTAGTATAGGTACCTAGATTTATATTTAAGTGGTGTTTTTATCTATGTATCTAGTGGTAAGTATAAAATGTGGTTAAATGAAAATTTAAATAATTTTATAGGATTTCGGTGCAACGATACATTTTGGCCGAGTGCTCATGAAGCCGGGCAAGCCAAGTACATTCGCGACTTGCGAGTTTGAGGGCAAAAAGAAATACATATTTGCTTTACCTGGTAAGTTAATATACCATCGAGGGTGGTGAACCATCTAAAGTATGGAAATTTCTGAGAACCATGGGAGTTGGAAAGTCTAAAAATACTACTCAAAACGTTGACATCGAGGCACTAAATCAGCATTTCTCTTCTTCGTCCGATTTCGGAGGGACTGCTAAAGTGAATACGCTTAACCGTCTTTCATCACTTCCAGCTCCTAACTTTTCTCCTTTCGTCTTTGATCAATTTACTGATTGTGGTGTTAAGAAGAGCATAATGTCTATAACATCAAGTGCCGTCGGATATGACTGTGTTAGCCGTACCATGATCGTACCAATTCTGGACCAGATTCTTCCTATTCTAACCCATATCTTCAACTTCTCTATTTCTAATGGCGTCTTCCCATCTGCATGGAAAGAAGCACAAATTATTCCTTTGCCAAAAAAACAAAATCCTTCTTCTTTTTCCCAGTATCGACCGATATCTATATTACCTTTCCTTTCCAAAGTTCTCGAGCGCCTTGTCCACACACAGCTTAATAGTTTCCTCGTCAGAAACTCGCTACTAAATTCCTATCAATCTGGTTTTCGCCCTGGTCATAGTACGGTTACAGCCCTGGTAAATGTTACGGATGACATAAGATTAGGCATGGAAAAAGGAAACCTAACAGTACTTGCACTGCTAGATTTCAGCAATGCTTTTAACACAGTGGATTTTGAAATCCTACTAGGCATACTGCGCTCAATTAACATATCTCCAACGGTGATTGATTGGTTTCACAGTTACCTGTCTGGCCGCCGGCAACGTACGCGCATAGAGGATTCCTTCTCCTCATGGAGCGATATAACAGTCGGTGTGCCGCAGGGTGGCGTTCTATCCCCATTACTTTTCGCTGTTTTTATAAACTCAATCTCAAAACAATTAGTTTCATCCTACCACCTTTATGCAGATGATCTTCAATTATACACCCAAGCGCCTTTAAGTCAGCTGACAGAAGCATTTAGTACCATAAATATGGATCTGGAACGTGTATGTGAATGGAGCCTTAACTACGGACTACAGGTAAATCCAGATAAGACGCAGGTCATTGTTATTGGAAGCCCCTGGATTATGTCACGCATTGACTTTACGCTATATCCCCAAATAATCTTCAATGGTGCTGTTGTCGAAATAAGTGATCATGTAAAGAACCTGGGTATTTACATGGATAACACCTTGTCCTGGGATCATCAGATACAGGAAGTCAACCGCAAGTTGTTTGCAGCGGCAGGGTCTTTGCGTAGATTGCGAGGATTACTTCCGATTGCTACCAAAGTTGCGCTTGCGCAGACTCTGTTGCTCCCAATCCTTGACTACGCCGACGTCAGCTATCTTGATCTTACTGAGGAGCAACTTGACAAGCTTGAGCGTCTTCAGAATTTTTGTATAAGATTTATATTTGGCTTACGCAAATATGATCATGTGTCCGAATTCCGTAACAAACTCAAGTGGCTCCCAATTCGCCTTCGTCGGAATACTCATATACTTTCTTTATTATACAACGTACTGTTTAATCCTTGTACTCCCCATTATCTCAAAGAACGGTTCAAGTTCCTTGGTGACACACATACGAGATTTCTGAGATCATCGGAGAATTTGAGGCTAGCAATGCCTCTGCACTTTACTAGCTTCTACGATAAATCTTTCACTATACAGGCAGTTCGCCTGTGGAATGCACTGCCGTTACATATAAAACGAGCACAATCTTTAGAGTCTTTTAAAAAAATGTTAAAAGAACATTATCTATCTTCCCCTGACCAGCTATGATCTGTAATGTCGTGTATTAAAATGTTCTGTAGTATATAATTTGATACTTAGTAGTATGTATTGTAAATATTATGTATTATTATGTATTTTATGTACATTGTATTGACACACTGTGTAGTATATGTATATATTTCAAACTTGACTGATATATAAGATGCTTATATATCTAACTTATTTACTTGTTCCTTTTACTTTAAAAAAGGAAAAAAATAATTGTGCGCTACCCTGTCATCTCTTTTGCTTCTATCCATCCAAAGGTTGCCTGGAAGAAATCGCTGTTAGCGATAAGGCCGCCCATTGTGCATTATATTTAATACATGTAATACTTTTTACCATGTAATACTTTTATGGTGTACAATAAAGAATATCTTATCTTATCTTATCTTATCTAATAATGTTAATAAATAAAAGCACATTAAGTTTCTGTCACTATTATAATATATAATATATGGATAATAATATGGATTTGCAAATAAGCGTTAGTGTGACAAATATACCTACTGGTTTCGAGTTAATGTCCAATTGCACACAGAAAGATAAATACGCTACCGGGACTAAAGTTAATCACTACTCCATTTCTCTTAACTTTCATTCCATTAGGATACCCTATTAACATTTAAGAGGAAGATGCGGAGGTATTAGTAGCTTCAATTCTATATTATACGTACGGTGGTACGCACAGGTAACCCCGTATCAGCGTACGTATGCTGCCTGCTGTTCGTGGTCCGCGCGCTTCGCGTGAGTAGCGGCGTGCGCGGGGATTGGCCGCGGTTGCGCGTGCGACTCGCGCATGCGCTCAAGCTGGACCCGCGGCCCGAGTACGCGCGCGCCTCGCTCGAGCTCACCGCGGATGGAGACATGCCCACGGCTACTACGCTTGGCAACCAGGTATGTTGCTATGCTATATCTCAGGACGCGTATATTGGACCTAAATCGCGAGACAAACGAGGCCCTGGCGCGCGCGGATTGATTTGTAATAAGCTATGCTTGGTGAGTTTGAGCTCGTGCACCGCAGTAGCACCCCCTGCTATCCTCAAAATACATCCAAGAAACGTGTACTGCCATATTGAGCGCACTTGTGCACATTTTAGGTCCAAGATAATATGGAACGAGCAATATGTTGTTATGCTACTTGTGATCCGGCTCGAAAGACCAAAAGTATGGCTGCGCTTCTAAATGTAGCGCACACAACTTCGATATTTGAATTATTTGAAATGATAAGTCACTGATAGATAAGTTGAGATGCGTTTATTGATCACGTAACTAAAATGAATTAATGAGTACTGCTTGTTATGAGCTGTGAATGCGTACTGTCGAGGTGATAGAAGAGTGCAGTGCCCCGAGCACGAATAATATTCGAATTCGTAACGTAAACGTATCCAGAGAACAGAGCATTGTGATTGGCCGCCTGCCTTCTGCGGACCAATCGCAATGCTCCATTCTTTCGATACATTTATGTTACGATTTCAAATGTTTTTTGTGCTCATGGCACTGTTGTGAATGATGTGCACGTGCCATGTACGATGTATGACTCGTACATCGTCATTAGTACCTACTATAACACTCACCGAAATATTTACCATGTTGTTTGTCATTTGTAACAACATGGTAAATATCCCGGTGAGTGTTATGTATATTACTAATGGGAATGACCATGTCTATCTCTAATCATACATCGTCATCATATTTTCACGGAGTATGAAAAGGGTGAAAAGCACTCGCAGGAAAACACGAAATCGTGATTAAGATGAAAAGTTGTGTTTCACCCGTGACCATTTTCTTATATTTCGAGTTTTTACGACCCACTACGCGTTTATAGGAGACTTTCGAATATTCAACACCTGTCCAGGTAGTTCAGTTGGTCAGAGTATTCCCCCTGTAAGGAACAGTCGCCGGGTTCGTGAGTTGACGTGTCCTGAGAGTTCACTTTTTCCGATCTAAATCTATAGACAAAAGTTAACATTTTCATTGCTTGAAAATTTCATAAAAATAATATACGTTATTATTTCGTATTCGCAGTGCAGCAGTAGACTGCAAAGCGCGTGCGGTGCGAGCGCGCTGCTAGAGCTGCCGGGCGCTACGGACTCGCAGCAGCGCCTGCCCGCCGGCGCCGTCGTGCCCGCGCTGCTCACGGCTCGACTGCACTACTTCGACTAGCCACGCGTGCCAGTACCAGTGTAGTGGCGAGACAGTGCACTTGCCCGAGTGCTCAGTGCGTTTGAACACAGAGCCAAATACTTCATACGTGCCGAGCACTCAGTTGATTGCACTGTATGTGAGTGGAGTGGCCACTCGTGCGTGTGCTCAAAACATTATATACAGTGAATTTATCAAGTGGACGTCAACAAGTTTTTGATAACATGGTTAGGCTGTTGCCGCGCTCCAGACAGTTGTATGGCAATAGGGTGCAAGCGCCATATCGACTTTTCAAAGAAGATCCTAAACTACATCACAAACGCTTTATGGCAGTGATTTTCCTGAAAACTGTCGATGACATGGCACCCTTTTGTCTCTCGACTGTCGCTATTATAAAACGTTTTAGTTTCAATAAAATATGTCAGATTGTTTTAAACTGTTCAAATATTGCTATCCCATTTGACGTACACTCGACAAAGAAGATACGGATGCACTTTTTCATATAACGTGTACGGGTATGTCATAATGGCAGTAAAATTGTGAAGTCCGGTGCAGTAATTTAATATGAGTTACTGACTGTTAGAAAAAGATCACGAATGTTAAGGCGGCACCGTAGTTGACCAGTCACCTTAACCTTCTAACCTAATCTATCTAAATCGGACATAATGATCTGGTTGGTAAAGTTTCGATGGATATCCGCGATATCAATGATATGATATTTCGCAGTTTATTTTAAATTGTTATAGCAAATGTCCATTGTCTTATACGTACATAGTGTCAATGTAGAACTATAGAATATTTGTCTATTTACATATTTTATTTATTACTGTTATAATACCATGGTTGTGCCTTTAACCTTATTGAATTTGGTATTTAGCAAAGCAAATATACCTACCTCTATCGATATCGAATTTTGTTAGAATATAAACTATAAATACATGCATGAAACAATAGTAGAGTTAGAATCTCAGATTGTTGTTGTTAATATTTGTTTGTAAAATACTAAAACCTTTTTAAAAACAATCTTTTATTTTTTTTATTTTTTTTTTCTTGCATTGTCATCCGAACTGAACGTGCATACCAAATTTCAGCTCAATCGGTTGAGGGCAAGTGCTTTAAAATTGAGTTGTAAGATTCCACCCGAACAAACATACATTGCAAGTTAAATAAAAGCTTGTAAAAAGAAATAAAAGTACAGGTCTAAGACAGTAAATGGTTGATTGTTGATCAATTAAAGGAATCATCATATTTATAAATTTGTGTGGTTTTCGTTGTCTCTCGATATAGACTATTGAACACGATAAAAAATTGTAGTCAACGCCCGAGTGCCATCACTGCGACGCGAGCGTGGACTCGGGGCTGAACAAGCTCACCGAGTGCCCGGCGTTTGAGACGCCGAGGCGGGAGCTTGTGGCGGCGATGGTGGGATGCGCGGATGCGTGGGCGGCCAGCGCCTCCTTCTGCGAGCAGGTCATGCTCGCGAAAGAGACAGCAGAGCGGGCGCGGCGCGATGAGCAAGACACTCGCGGACATCGCTGCCCGCCTTCGAAGGTGGCTCGGGCGTCAGAGGGCACAGACCGACCTCCGCCCCCCATGAACTTGGATCTGAGGACGGCAGATGGACCCGCCCGTCACCCTAGCAGAAACAGGCCACGGCTCCCCCCCGCTCCCGAGGAGGGCCAGACCGAAAGGGATGGCCCTGGTTCACTACCTAGCCTGGACCCACAGACGGCGTGCGGTTTAGTCGGTTCGAGTCTGACATAACCTCCCTCTAGGGCTCCGGAGGGGGGAGGGGGCTATCCGTGGCGATTTCCCGCACGTAAAAAAAAGGTATATAGTACAAAGTATAATAGGTTTTGGGAAGTTGAAGGTTGAATAATCAATTTGATTTCATGTTGTATTTAATAAATAATTTTGATACAATCAAAAGCAATATACTATGTGATGTAATAAAAAAAAACAAACAAAAAATGGTTAGTTCTGTACACAAACAGGGATAAAAATGCTACAATGAAATATCACATTACAAACAGTATTTTTTTATTAGTCCACAACGCAACTACATACAAAACTCAACCATACACTCTTCAGATCGCTAGGAATCCTCTCTAGTCTCGCTCCCTAACTTATGGAGTCCTAAAAATAGTACAAAAACTTCACGAACATTGCGCGCGCAAAAAGTCTTATGTTATCAGTTATCACACTTATTTACAGTCACTTATGAAAATGAAATAATTGTATTGGTGTGAATAATTTTATTTCAAAGCATGATGTGTTGTTTGTACAGGTGAAGTTTATCATAAAGGGCAAATACGAAACATAAATAAATTGGAAATATGTAGGAGCGAGATATTATGATCTTGGACATATTTCTATGGAATCTTTAAGTGATGATTTTGAACTTAAACACATCCCTGTAACATAAGACTGCTGACAAATTTTCTTATAGAAAACTTGCAAGAAAGTTGGAAGTGTTCATTTTGTTAAACTACACGTTGCACTTCGAAGAACCTCTTGAGATAGTAGACCTGCCCAAGGGTCATGACGAGAAGAACGGATGCCTCGAAGATAGACCACAGCACTACGCGGGAGTTCGTGCTTTCGTTGATAGCGCGATGGATGCGGTCACGGACCTACAAAAATATATGTTTAATCATTATTATTATTTCGAATTGTTTCAAAATAATCGAAAGAGAAAGTTAATAGTGATTACAAAATAATAGTATTCAAGTATTTAGGGTAATTGACGCAAGCCAATATCAGTTCAAATTCAAATTATTTATCATATATTCAAAGTATTATTTTAACAATAATTTTATTTTTAGGTATTTGCTGGCGCAAAATATTAGCGATCATAGGTATAGGTAGGCGAGTCATAGGTAATATAACTGCAAGAATCATCAGTCAATGTAATTGGTTAAGATTCTTATTATACTAGGACTATTTGGGGTCGGCCATTACTCTTGTACTTGTCGAAAAAATCCGAACCCCAGGTTCCAAGGGTAGATTTTGGACGCAACTGGCAAATTTCCAGGAGGATAATGGAATCCTGAAACCATAAAAAGAAAGTACATACCTGCATGTATTCTTGTTCATGCTTGACAGTTTTGAGTGTGGTGCCGAGCTCCTTAATCATGTCGTCGAGTTTGTTGTGGTTCACTTCTTCATCCTTGGCCTGGCTTTGGGGTGCGGCTCCAATCTCCAGATTGAACATCACCACCTGGTACATGAAATTCAATTGGTGAAAGCAGAACACAACAGGTTTTTAAGTGTCATACTTTAGGGTAATTAGGTGAAACAGCCCATGCTGAAAGGCAGATCACCTGTCCAGTTAAAGGTATCCCCTGCTGGAAGTGTCATACTTAGAAATTACATGCATTACAGTATCCAAGTTTAAAGTGACAAAAAGCTCCTGCTCCCTTGAATTCAAACTCAACATCTGAATTATGTACAGGGTAAAAAACAAAATTCATGTGTATTATGTTGTATTACAACAACGAATATTTCAACAGAAACTAATAAATTTGTAACTAACAATAAAATTTTATAACTGCAGTATGTAAGTTTATTTTGATGTTGGTACTGTTCATACTGTACAAAAACATCAATAAATGAGTCAGATGAACTTTTGGGTAACAAGAGTATCTGAGAGTTAGCACATTGTTGAAACAGTGAAGGTGTTAACAAAGTCATAACAGGTGATTGTCAGTCAGTCCTAAGATGACATTACAAGGCAGTTTAAACTAAGTTATATCTTATAAAAAAAGTAACAATTATGAATGGTTTAGCTAAAAAATGGGTCTAGTGTTGACTAGACCAGTATGCTGGCAATTTGGGTAATAAGCACAGGGATGAGATAAGGGCAGATTAGGTCAAGGTGAATTCATTATTACCAACAGGACACTGACAACTTAACAGACATTCTACCAGCAAAATGTGTTACATCATCCATACACAAGGTTCACCTTGTAAAATATAGGTACACTAATTCTTGAATAGCAGAAGAAGCTCACGAGCTCATAAGCTACATGACAATATGTGGCTTCATCAACTAATTCACTCCAGACTCGTGTCCACACTAGTGTTGCGATGGTAGAATACCTGTTACTCCTCGTCATACCACTGGTGTGACAACGGTGTAATACATGTTGCTTGTGGTCACACTGATCTGACAATGGTGTAACACATGTTGCTTGTGGTCACACTGGTCTGACAATTGTGTAACACATGTTGCTTGTGGTCAAATTGAGTATGTGGACATTTGTCATTTATTAGTTGATGGAAATATACTTTTTCTATCATTATTATAATCTCACCTTAGGTGTCATTGTGGACATTTTGTTGCTAAAGCAGTATGTATATTTGCCAGATGTGGGTGCAGAGAATGTGTACATGCCTGATGATTCTCTCTCGCCCTTGTAGATATTGGCACCATCTGGGCCTGTGATTGTTACATCTATATCTAGAAAACCACCTTCTGCTATTTCAAATGTAAGACCTGTGGAAAAAGGGTTAGTCATTAATAGACTTTCTTGAATAACCTAACATATTTATTACATTTGGTTAGGTATTTAACTAAAAGTAAACCTTGATGTGACGTAACACAAACACATATTACGCAAATAAACTAGTAATACAATTTCATCATCATCATCATCATATCAGCCACATAGTCCACTGCTGAACATAGGCCATTTTCCAGAAAAACTGATTTAAAGCAGCCCACATGCGCTTCCATTCCAAATTTTATTTTTAATTTAAAATGAGTTTTTACAAAAATATATCAATAATTAAACTGAATTTTGAAATAAAAAATATTAAAAATACATCAACATTTTTACCTTTAGTTAAGTTTCTAACCAAACAACTGTAAGTGAGAATTAAATTTAAGATAAAGCTATTGCATATTCAAACCTACTAATCTCATTCTAGCTTGGTTGGTAACACAATAGATTTTCATATTTATGGGTTTCAAAATTTAGTTTATAAATTGAAGATATAAGACAATGTGGCATCTTTTCCAACCAAATGTGGAAATAAGATAAAAATTACCGGCGAATCATATTCTAGAGCCTATGAACATATCGGTAAAATATTATTGTTACAAGATACAGTAGAATAGGAGAATGATGTAGAAATAGCAGGAAATTACACGGAATATTGGCTTAAGAGCAGGTAAACCTGGTCTTTCGGTAGTTCTTACCCATTTTAGTGTCTGCTTCAACTTGTTCAAAGAAGCACTCTTCGGCGTGTGCATCAACTGTGATAGAATAGCTGTGCACAGTGTTTATTGATGTAGCCACTAATAACACGGCTAGAGAAAACGATCTCCATGTGCTCTTCATTTTGTTTTATTGATTATAATTTGCCTAAATTATATTTTTTTATAAGAAGGAGAACATAGGCTTGTTTTCTTTTGGTTCAAAGCCACGTAATTTGACAGAATGACACATGACAACTCACTATAATAATGACGTATTAATTTGACAGCCGTCAGGGTTACAAGCAGTAGAGTACGCGCCACGAAATACGTCAACTTCAACTTCAACTTTTGGTTTATGGCTTTTGCGAGAGCTACCGCAATTTCATAAGCACAGAACAGAAAAAACTTAGAAGTGTGATAGGACAGATTCAATAGCGGAACCAATGTCGCCAAACTCACACATACAACCGGATAATAATACGTTGCACTACTAGTAAACAATTGTTTTGATTGGTCGTATATCTTTAACACCAAATTAGCCTAAATTATGCACACTGCAGAACGAAAACATACCTTATTAATTGGCATTAGTGATAACTTTAATAAAGATAAAAAAAGAAATTTACGACGTTTTGTATTGAATCAAACTTGCTTTTCACTCTAACTCTATTACGAAAAAGTTCAACTACTCCCCAACAGATGTCCATTTATTTTAAGAATGTTATTTAGAACCTTAACAGTTATGAATACGGTTGATATTACTTTGAAGTATTATCTCTCTCACTCTAACTCTCTCTCCATTAACGCTAGAGCGGTTAAACAAAAAGTTGGCAATATCGATAGATTTGTAATTTGTTTTCAAAATATCAAAGGATTCCAAACGCTGTTAGTAATTATAATCTAAGAGTACTAAAAAGGAGGGATGTTTTTATTTACGATTAAAAAGGTATGAAGACGTGTTACTACGTATGTTCCTATTTAATTGAAATAAAACAAGTGTCCATTTATAGTAGATATTTTATGTAACTGTTGCATAATAAAAGCGTTTTCACATTATCCGGCGCATCCGATATCCGATATTAGTGTCGGCTCCGATATCGAAGGAAATAAAATAAAGTATAAAAAGAACTCGATACTAGGATTTTTTTTTCATCCAGTCTGTGCGATCGAGAAAATGGCCGAATCGGACCGATTTTATTAAATATATGTGAAAACAGCACATGGTGACCGCTATCGGCGTCAGGTACCCAATATCAGAAAATGTGAAAGTGGTCTAAGGATACTTAAAATACGAGTGCGAGTATTTTACAATATGTGACGGGTGTTTTAAGACCATATTACAAACAGTTTCATACACTACTTTGAAATAATTAATTTAATTTGCATAAAATGAGAAAAACGTAGAGCACCAAAATCTATTTGCTGATCGCGTATGCATGTCGCGCCGCGTCCACAAACTAGAAAATATCCAGCTGGAGTTGTTCAATTCGGAAGTTTATATTTTTGCATGTTTGTACGCGCATAGCTTCGTCATGTGTAGACGAATTTTCAAAATTCCTTCTTTGTTCGAAAGAAGACGAAATGATCCCATTTAATTTTTGTATAGGTCCGATAAAGGGTTTCAGAGAGAGACCACGAAACTCTTCAATAAATACCAAGAAATCAGCAGTAATTGCTGCAAACGCATATTATTGCTATGTCTATGCCACTCAGTGATGGGTAATTGTCCGAAAAATTTCAAATACCGGAAATTTTTCAATTTATTTTTCTGAAAAATTGAAAAATTGGAAAAATAATGGAAATATATCTTTTTATCGAAATTATTAGTTTAAATGAAATAGTTTATAAAATATAGTTCATAATAAGTTGAAATTCAAATGATTTAATGGCTTTACATGTTGTTTAAAAAAAAAAACAAATGATCAAAGTTATATTTTAATACAGATTCATGGTCAATGGTTTATTTTACACATTGTCGTGCGGTGTTCCACAGGGTTCGATCCTGGGGCCGCTCCTGTGGAACATCGGTTACGACTGGGTGCTTCGCGTACGGTGCCACCGTCCCGTGTTATGCGGACGACACGCTGGTGACGGTGAGCGGGGCTACGCACCGCGAAGCGACCCTGAGGGCCACGACCGCGGTTGCTCAGGTCGTCGACAGGATCCGGCGGCTGGGTCTCGAGGTACACACTCGAGGTGCACAAGTCCGAGGCCATGTTCTTTCATGGCCCTCGGCGCAGGCCAGGCCCGGGAGCCAGCCTTACAGTGGGAGGCACTCCCATCGACATCAAGCCCCGGTTGAAATACCTGGGGCTCGTGCTTGACGGTCGATGGGACTTCGGACAGCATTTCCGAAGTCTGCGCCCCAAGTTGGTGCTCACGGCGAATGCCTTGGGCCGGTTGTTGCCTTACTTGAAGGGCCCAGAGGCCTCCTGCAGGAGAATCGACGCGGGTGTCGTGCGGTCCATGGCCCTATACGGGTGCCCCGTGTGGGCGGACACCCTGGAGGCCAGATTCCTGCCTCTGCTCCGTACGGCGCAGAGCACGATGGCCTCCAGGGCCATCAGGGGATACTGCACGATATCCTTCGAAGCGGCGAGTCTCCTGGCCGGATCGCCACCGTGGATCCTGGAAGCGAGGGCCCTTTCGGCACTATATCAGTTCCGAAAGGAGGCGCGGGAGCGGGGATTCTATCCCGAGCCCGAGGATATTCGGGCCGAGAAATCCCGGCTCCACCAGGTCATGGTGGCCGAGTGGGAGCGACGACTTGGGCAACCACGCGCAGGGCACGCCGTGATTGCGGCGGTAAGGCCCATCATGGGGGAGTGGCTAGAGAGGCCACACGGTAGCCTCTCGTACCGTCAGACGCAGATTATCACCGGGCACGGTAGCTTCGGGCGGTATCTGCATCTGATGGGTATAGAGCCAACGCCCGAGTGCCATCACTGCGACGCGAGCGTGGACTCGGGGCTACACACGCTCACCGAGTGCCCGGCGTTTGAGACGCCGAGGCGGGAGCTTGTGGCGGCCCTGGGGGTGAGAGTGCTCACGCTCTCCACCCTGCTCGCGGCGATGGGCCGCTGCGCGGATGCGTGGGCGGCCAGCGCCTCCTTCTGCGAGCAGGTCATGCTCGCGAAGGAGACAGCAGAGCGAGCGCAGCGCGATGAGCGAGAAAGGCTCGCTGACATCGCTGCACGCGCTCGAAGGTAGCTCGGGCGTCGGAGGGCGCAAACTGACCTCCGCCCCCCATGAGCGCGGGCCTGAGGGTGACGGGTGGAGCCGCCCGTCACCCTAGCAGAAGCAGGCCACGGCGGCGGCGCGCATCGTAGGACGATGCGCGCCTCCCCACACCGGGTTTGAGTCGGGGACCGCGTGGTCCCCCCCTTCCCGAGGAAGGCCAGACCGAGAGGGATGGCCCTGGGTCAGCCGGGGTGCGAGGGATATGTCGCATGACAACCTCACCTTCGGCCTAGCACTACGACCCAGAGACGGCGTGTGGTTTATTCGGTTCGAGTCCGACATAACCTCCCTCCTTTTATGAGTGTTTTTGACTGATCTGACCCACAAAACTGCCATTGTTAGTAGACAGCGATGTCCAAAGGTAAGCACCTAAAACTAATATTTTACTATTAAACAGAAATACCAACAAACTAGTAGGTATCTATCTACTTAATATTGCACGTTCATATAACTACTCGTACACGTAGCATTATAATATATTTTAGACTCAGTGGCTTTGCCTTCGTGTGAGTTTATGTAGGTATGTTTATTTGTTTTTCAGAAAAGATTATACTAGCTTCAGATAGTGAATCAGATACTGAAATGAACTGTAATTTTGACAATATGCGTAATGAATCAGAAAATTTATTCACTGAAAATGCTGATTACATTCCAAGAAAAAAAAATGCTTTCAGAAGTCGCCGGAAAAGACAATACTCCAAATTGCAGCTTACCTAGAAGTGATACGTACATATCAGAACCAGATGAGTACAGTCAGTACGCTCAACGTTGGTCTAGTCCAGATTATACAGTTAAAGAATCCCAAAAACAAATCCCAAATTCAGAAAATCAGTTTTGTGATGCGGCAGTGATGACAGAACCAGAGTACAAAGCGGAAGAAAATGAGAACATTAGAATTTCAAACTTAATGATTTGTAAATTTATCTCGCATGAACTTCACCGGTATACCGGTGATGAACGGTATAATCTTATGCAAGAAATCATAAAAGTCTTTAAGAAAAATAATAAATAACAGTCTTAGTAATAGGGTACGGAATCCTAAATATGAGAAATTTTAGTATTTTGATAAAAAGTAACAAATAAAAATTTGTTATCTTGTTTTATTTTCTGATCTTGGTCGACTCCCCATTTTTTCCAATATTTGAAAAATATTTGAAAAATTGAAAAAAATTTGGAAATTTTTCATTTTTTCTTTTCTTTTCATTCCGAAATTTTTCCATTATCCATCACTAATGCCACTACACATCATAACATCACGCCCGTATCCTTTGAATGTGTATGAGGAGTGTTCCGAATGTTCCGTGATATTAAAAAAAAAACAATAAAGTCATTAGACAAACGTTTATAAATGTTTCCAAAAAATTAGATATCGATAAAATTTGACTACATCACTAAATGAGTAGCGGAAAAAGTTCTAGAATTAATAAGAATCACATGTCTATAATGTGTAATCAAAAACAAGCTTTATTGATATGTGGTAAGGTTGATTTTGTTTTGATTTTATTTCTTTGCATTTCAATAATATTCGTTATAAATTCTGCTATATCCTGACTTATTGATGGTATAAAACAACTCCATTTCGAATATTTATGCTCCTACTATCATCTGTGCACTGCAAAATGGCCCAGTAAGGCATATTTCTATTAAATAGTTTTAATAACACACGGTGCAAAACTGTCAAATACACGTGATGTGATGACAGATACGACTGAAGGTTGAAATTGTAAGGTCTTGCAAATCTCCGCATAAGAATGACACGCGTGCCACGCCCACTTCACACTTCCACCGTTTTTACTGTTCCGTGGATAGGACAGATTCAATAGTGGAACCAATGTCGCTAAACTCACACATACAACCAGATAATAATACGTTGCACTACTAGTAAACAATTGTTTTGATTGGTCGTATATCTTTAACACCAAACTAGCCTAAAATATGCACACTCCAAAACGAAAACATACCTTATAAATTCGCTTGATTGAGAGAAAACAGCACAGTCAGACACCCAATATCAGAAAATGTGAAATCGCTTTAAGGATACTTAAAATACGAGTGCGAGTATTTTACACATATGAGACGGGTGTTTTAAGACCATATTACGAGCAATTTCATACACTACTTTAAAATAATTAATTTAATTTCATAAAATGAGAAAAACGTAGAGCACCAAAATCTATTTGCTGATCGCGTAAGCATTTTGCGCCACGTCCACAAACTAAAAAATATCCAGCTGGAGTTGTTCAATTCGGAAGTTTATATATTTGTATGTTTGTACGCGCATAGCTTCGTCATGTGTAGACGAATTTGCAAAATTCCTTCTTTGTTCGAAAGAAGAATATTCCGAAATGATACCATTTAATTTTTGTAAAGATCCGATAAAGGGTTCCAGAGAGAGACCACGAAACTCTTCAATAAATACCAGGAAATCAGCAGTAATTGCTGCAAACGTATATTATTGCTATGTCTATGCTACTACACATTATAACATCACGCCCGTATCCTTTGAATCGGTATGCAGAAGTGTTCGGAATGTTCTGTGATATTTAAAAAAAACAATAAAGCCATTTGACAAAAGTTTATAAATGTTTCTAAAAAAAGTAGATATCGATAAAGTGTGACTACATCACTAAATGAATAGCAAAGAAACACAGAACAGAAAAAACTATTAGAAGTGTGATAGGACAAATTCAATAGCGGAACCAATGTCGCCAAACTCACACATACAACCAGATAATAATACGTTGCACTACTAGTAAACAATTGTTTTGATTGGTCGTATATCTTTAACACCAAACTAGCCTAAAATATGCACACTGCAAAACGAAAACATACCTTATTCAATCGTTTTAGTGATTACTTTTATATAGATAAAAAAAGGAATTTACGACGTTTTGTATCTGGATCAAACTTGCTTCTCACTCTAACTCTATTCCGAAAAAGTTCAACTACTCCCCAACAGATGTCCGTTTATTTCAAGAATGTTATTTAAAACCTTAAACGTTAGGAATATGGTTGATATTACTTTGAAGTATTATCTCTCTCACTCTAACTCCTTAACATTAACGCTAGACCGGTGACATAAAATTTTGGCAATATCGATAGATTTGAAATTTGTTTTCGTAATGTCAAAGGATTCCAAACGCTGTTAGTAATTATAATCTAAGAGTACTAAAAAAGAGGGATTTTATAGCTTGTTGAACTGTTTTTTATTAACGATTAAAAATGTATGAAGACGTCAAACTACGTATGTCTACGCCGCTATCGGCTACAACATAGTTTGTAGATTCTTCTCCTTAAACATGCATAGATTTAAGTTACAGTTTCGTTAGCCGTTTAGATATATGAATGTATACTTCACATTTTGTATGATCGTTCGATGTGGCGTCATAGTTAATTTGACCAACCAAAGGGCTTTAAGCTTTAACAGTTAAACGTAATTTTGAGTGGGGGTTTGCTTCTTACTGTACGTTTAATATTATTGTAGTCTCTATTTTGTATTGTATACAGTTCTTTTTGGGTTTAATCAATGTTTTGACTTTGCCATGTCCTTTATTTTTTGAGTTCACCTATTTACTTGCCAACAATCGCTGTCGCCTATAGCACTTGTCCTAACTTCTGTAATTTTAACAAAATTCCAAATAATTATCGAGTTGAAGCTTATAAACTCTTTTATTTATACCCCCTTGTTCGCGTACCGAACAAAAGTTTTTGGCGACCGTGACAGGACAGTGCCTTTTTTTGAAGCGATTTTCAAGGATTTTGCAGGCTCTTTGTCTTGAGCAAGGACGAGCCGAGGTCGTCGTCATCCTGACACCGTGTCGCCGTGCACCGAGGGCCGTTTGGGGACTACGAGCAGCCCTATCCAGCCTCATCCTGTGTAGCGAGCGTGTCCAGAGCCGAGCCAGCTCCTCCTGAGCCGTCATCATCCCGAGCCTGCCACCGAGCGGCAAGGAAGCCGCAACCTACCCACGGGAACCCACTGCAGCAGCGAGTCTACGAGGCGTGTGCAGCTACTGCCCATCAGCATTTCTCCTGCCTATTATCAAGTGAGCCCGTTCCTTTTACATATCCCTTCTTTTCCCCCCTTCATTTGTGAGGACCGAGTGCATGGCTCCTCTTAGCGTGTGTGAAATTGTCTAATTGGGTTTTCAATTATTCTTGAGTGCCTACTTTTACCTAAACCCGGCAGGGCAAGGGTCATTTTCTACGCACAAGATCACCTTAAACCCGCATAAGCTAGGCCCATACTAAATCCCTATACTGCGCTAAGAAAAATAATCATTTACTGACCTTTAATTATAGGTTATCGTATTCCATAGTTGCTTGGCACAATTTCACATGTTTTTTGTTTTTTTTTTCACCCTTTTACTGAAATAGGCTTTCAGAATAGTGTAGAAAGTGCACACAAGCTTTCACCATTTCACAGCACTGCATCTAGGCTAATTATATGAGAAAACTGCGCAATATTTAGCTAATACCGTTCAATCAGTGCGAAGTCACGCGGCAGACTGATCGACGTTAACCATATACCATATCCCTATAACTATAAATTGATAAGCGAATTCCAATATTGAATAGGCAGACTGCAGGGTTCAATAGTACACCTGTTTTCGTTTTCTCCTTTCCAGTGTTCTACCGCTGTCGTCGGCCATCATTCGAACTTGGTGTTTATACCTACGAGCATCAGCTGTTTGACACCGGCTTCCAAGTGTGCGCCGCGCGCTGGAACAAAGGGAGGAGCGTATCGTATGCAATTTTAGTGTATTTAAAAGTAGTCTTCTGATTATTTTCGCTCAAAATGTCCGAGTCTGACGCTTTGAAGTCTGATCTAGGTATTAAGGATTTAAATGCCAAGCGCAGTTCTATAAAGGGCCGCATTACGAAATTTAAATCTAGTTTGGGAGTTCTAACGTCGCTCGAAACTATTTCTTCTTTCGAGATTGCTAAACTTAAACTCAAATTAGCCAAATTTCAAGAGTTATTTTCCGAGTTTGATGATATACAAAGTAGAATAGAAATAATAAACTCGTCAAGCCAGGATGTAGAATTAGCGGTCAGGGATGTTTTGGAGCAGGAATTTTACGATTGCATAGCCGCAGCTGAGAGGTTGATTGAAAATAATTCGAATATTGAGGGCCGCCGCCGGCGCGAATGTGATGATGATTCATCATCAAATAGTTCTCACTCTCAGTGCCGTGGTCATGGTGACTGTGAAAACTTAGGGTTTAAATTACCAGATGTGAAAATACCGGAATTTGACGGGACATATTTTAAGTGGCTGGAGTTTAGGGATACGTTTACCTCACTAGTACACGATAACCCGAAAATCAAAAATATTCACAAATTTTATTATTTAAACTCGTATTTGAAGGGTGAAGCAGCACGGGTTATTTGCAATTTAGAGGCAACCGATAAGAATTATTCCACGGCTTGGTCTATTTTGTGTGAGCGGTATGACAATAAGCGTCAGCTGATAAATAACCATCTGCGTTCGTTGTTTTCTCTTGAGTCCGTGCGTGAGACTGACAAGTCTTTGCGCTTTTTAATAGATCATGTTACTAAAAACTTAAGAGCCTTACGCTCGCTAGGCCTGCCTACTGATAAATGGGATGTGCTAATTATTTATATTATTGCCGAGAAATTAGACTCGAGAACGTGTTTCAAATGGGAGGAAAATAGGAATTCTTTACAAGAAATTCCTACTCTTGATGATTTTTTTAAGTTTTTAAGGAATCGTGCGGATGTACTTGAGATTGTAAGCAGGTCTAAACAGCCTACAAGACATGCGTCGCAGGGGGAAGGTTCGGGTAAAACCAAGGCACAAACTAAGGCCATGGTTAGTGTTTCCTCACCTGAATCCTCGTCCAAGTCGTATCCTAATCCATGTCTGGTTTGCCAGGGTCAGCATCGCATTTACGATTGTTCCGCGTTTAAGGCGAAGCCTGTCGACGATCGAATGTCTGTTGTCGATTCTTTAAGGTTGTGCCAGAACTGTTTACGGGTCGGACACAAAGCAAGTCGTTGCAGGTTGCCTGGAAGGTGCAAGGCGTGCAAGCAGCGTCATAATTCATTATTGCATGAGCGCCTGTTCAAACAAGACGAGCAACCGGGCGGAGAGGCTGTTAGTATGTCTGTTTCAACTTGCTCAGAAGTTTTACTTTGCACTGCTGAAATCGTGCTTACAAATCCCCAGACAGATAAGTCTATGACAGTGCGGGCGCTGTTGGACAGCGGGAGTCAAACATCGTTCATTACAGAAGGTGTAAGAGAAACGCTACAAATTTCTCCTCAGCCTTCCAACACCAGCATCGTTGGCATTGGTGACGTTCCACTGTCTGTCAATACTGCGCGTTGTGCTATTCGTGTTCAGTCAAGACACACTTCTTTCAACGCAGTATTATCTTGCCTCGTTTTACCTACTTTTTCAGGTAAATTGCCTAAGAAATCCTTTAACATTGAAGGTTTGAACTTGGTAGGCTTTCAGCTGGCCGATCCTAATTTCAGCAAGTCATCAGCAGTCGATATGCTCATAGGTGCAGATTTATTCTGGGACCTGGTAGGAGCAGAGCAGCATTCGCTAGGCGAAAATAAGCCGGTCTTGCGGAGCTCTAAGCTGGGATGGCTTGTGGCTGGTCCTTTATTTCCTAAAGGTTTGACTTCGAAGGAGGAGGTAATATGCAATTTTTCCCGTATGGAGGACCTAATTGATCTTCACAAAGACCTGTCTAAGTTTTGGGTTTTAGAGAGCGTTCCGAAAAAGAGTACCTTGTCCGAGGAGGAGACGTTGTGTGAGCAGCATTTTCTCACTAACACTGATCGCTCCAGTGATGGTCATTTTTCTGTTCAGCTCCCATTACGTGATGGCAGGGATTGTTTAGGTAGCTCTTATAGCTTGGCCAGGAAAAGATTCATTAATCTTGAGGCACGTTTTAAAAGACAACCGTTGCTCAAGAATCTTTATTTCGACTTTATGAAGGAATACGCCGATCTAGGCCACTTGTCGGAGTTCACGGTGGAGCGGTCTACTAGTGTCAAATACTATCTCCCTCATCACCCAGTCCTGAAGGCTAACAGCGAGTCGACTAAACTTCGCGTCGTTTTTGACGCTTCGGCTCGCGCAACTTCCGGATTTTCTGTCAACGACATTCAGATGGTGGGGCCAAATATCCAAGATTCTCTCTTTAATATTTTGGCACGTTTCCGTACACATAAATACGTCGTCACTGGGGACGTAGAAAAAATGTATCGACAAGTTCGCGTTCAAGAAAGTGACAGAGGTTTGCAGTTGATTCTCTGGCGAGACGACGAAACTTTGCCTATCCGCACTTTGTGTCTAAATACCGTCACATACGGTTTCTCAAGTGCCAGCTTTTTAAGTACTCGTTGTCTGTGGCAGCTTGGTGAGGAGTGCAGTGACCCCAATATAAAGAATATTATCCAAGGCGATTTTTACGTCGACGATCTTTTGTCAGGCGCTTCCTCTGAGAGCGAGCTGAGCTATATTCAGCGCTCAGTTGCGGATGCTCTAGCTAAGGGAGGTTTTCATCTCAGAAAATATCGTTCCAACTCACTTTCGGTGCTCAATTCGAATGCTGATGAAATGCATGGTGATCTTATTATCAGTAATTCTACTAGCACGTTAGGTGTAGGGTGGATCCCTAGTTCGGATAAACTCCATTTCCCGGTAAAACAGCTTGCGGCCGATACCATTACAAAGAGGTTAATTTTGTCCTCGACTTTTAAAGTCTTCGACCCCTTAGGTTTATTGTCCCTTTGCACTATTAAGCCGAAGATGCTTTTACAAGAGCTGTGGGCAAGGCATAAGCTCGGCTGGGATGATCCCGTGCCGGATAAAATTAGGTCTGCTTGGCTTAAGTTCGTGGAGGGTTTAAAACATATTTCTGATCTCAGAGTCAGCAGACATGTTTTAGTAGACAAACCTCTTCACATTGAAATGCACTGCTTTTGCGATGCCTCGCAGAAGGCCTATGGAACTTGCATTTACTTGAAGTCGTGGAACGAAGATGGTGATACAAAGGTTAGTCTACTCTGTTCTAAATCTCGCGTCTCTCCTGTCACACCAACTACAATTCCGCGTTTGGAGTTGTGCGCTGCATTGCTAGGAGCGCAGCTAGCTGCAGCGGTGACAGAGGCTTTACGGTGCAAATTCGATCGGCACGTTTTTTGGTCCGATTCACAGATTGTGTTGTGCTGGCTAAAGGCTGAAAGGGGCTTAAAGACGTTCGTGGCCAATAGAGTAGGTACTATAAAGGAACTTACCGATCCATGCTCTTGGCGCTACGTGCCCACTTCCATGAACCCTGCTGATTTAGTTTCACGTGGCGTTGATCCTCAGGACATTGGTGATGCCACTACGTGGTGGCAGGGTCCTACTTTCTTGTTGGAGTCGGAGGCTGCTTGGCCGAAGACGGAATTAGTCGGAGATTTGCATCTCCCGGAGGTCAAAGCTCTTCCCGCTTTCGTGGGGGAGCCTTATCTCGATCTTTCTAGGATCTCGCGACTAAGCATTGCACAAAGAGCTTACGCACGCATTCTTAGGTGGTTCCATAATGGTAAAAAGGTTAACTCCCAATACCAGCTATCGGGACCTTTGCAAGTTGTGGAGCTAAAAAATGCTATGGAAACTCTAATTAAACTATCACAGAGGGATTCTTTTAACTCTGAGCTCACAGCATTGTCAAGTAACAAACCACTAAAACCGAAGTCCAACATAGCTTCTCTTAATCCCTTCATTGACGAGCAAGGGATACTTCGTGTAGGCGGGCGTATTGAGGCTTCCGCCTACGATTTTGATAAGAAGCATCCTATGTTATTAGATGCAAATAATCGTCTAACTAAACTTCTTTTTCAGCATCAGCACATAAAGCTAATGCACGCTGGTCCACAGGCTCTATTAGCTTCTATTAGAGACCAATACTGGCCTGTGGGCGGGCGTAACTTAGCTAGGCGTACTGCACAAAATTGTGTTGTCTGCCGTCGCTTCAAGGGCCAAAACATGGTCAATATTATGGGAAACCTTCCCTCTGAAAGACTCAACCCTGACTTCCCTTTTACCAACGTAGGTACTGATTTCGCAGGCCCATTTTTGATTAGCGATCGTAAAGGTAGGGGGTGTAAGATCACAAAATGTTATTTGTGTATTTTCATTTGCCTAAATTACAAATGCACTCATCTTGAGGTCGTCAGTGACCTTTCAAAGGATGTCTTTTTATTAACGCTTAAACGCTTTATAGCGCGAAGAGGGCTCCCAAAGGCAATCTTTTGCGACAATGGGACAAACTTTGTTGCCGCGGCTCGTGAAATCAAAGATTTTTTTTTTTTGTGTTGATAATGTTAATCCTATATTAGATTTCACAGCTCAGCAAGGCATTAAATTCAAGTTTTCGCCTGCATACGCTCCTCATTTTGGAGGCTACTTTGAAGCTGGTGTCAAGTCGGCTAAATTTCACCTCAAACGGGTCATGGGGAACGCGCACTTAACCTTTGAGGAGCTATGTTCTTTGTTTGCACAAATCGAGGCCATCCTCAACAGCCGCCCCCTTTGTCCTCTCAGCCCTTCACCCAGTGACCTTCAGCCTCTTACCCCGGGACACTTTTTAATTGGCAGGCCCCTCACCTCACTACCAGCACCATCGCTCGCGGACCTGAAGACTCACCGCCTGGACCGGTACCAGCGCCTCGAGCAGATACGCCAACACTTCTGGCAGCGCTGGTCTAAAGAGTACATCGCAGAACTCCAGCATCGTACCAAGTGGCAAGCACGATGCCGAGACCTGCGGATTGATGATTTGGTCCTTCTGAAGGAGGACAACGCTCCTCCACTTTGCTGGCGTCTTGGGCGAGTTAGCAAGATCCTCCCGGGTGCAGATGGTGTACCTCGCGTCGCAGACGTGACTACCTCACGCGGCGTAGTACGTCGCGCCCTAAACCGCATTTGTTTACTGCCTTCCGCAGAAAGTATAGAGTCTTGAAAGTTCTCTTGCTACTTTCAAGGCCCCCGAAGATGTCTACGCCGCTATCGGCTACAACATAGTTTGTAGATTCTTCTCCTTAAACATGCATAGATTTAAGTTACAGTTTCGTTAGCCGTTTAGATATATGAATGTATACTTCACATTTTGTATGATCGTTCGATGTGGCGTCATAGTTAATTTGACCAACCAAAGGGCTTTAAGCTTTAACAGTTAAACGTAATTTTGAGTGGGGGTTTGCTTCTTACTGTACGTTTAATATTATTGTAGTCTCTATTTTGTATTGTATACAGTTCTTTTTGGGTTTAATCAATGTTTTGACTTTGCCATGTCCTTTATTTTTTGAGTTCACCTATTTACTTGCCAACAATCGCTGTCGCCTATAGCACTTGTCCTAACTTCTGTAATTTTAACAAAATTCCAAATAATTATCGAGTTGAAGCTTATAAACTCTTTTATTTATACCCCCTTGTTCGCGTACCGAACAACGTATGTACCTATTTAATTGAAATAAAACAAGCAGGGCCGTCTTAACCGGGGGTTCAAGGGTGCGGCCGCACCCGGGCGCGTAGCCCGAGGGGGCGCAGGCCGAGCTCTAAACATTTCGATATTTCCTAATTTAACCTTTAACTCATAAGTACAATATTAACGCCATGCCCCCGTTACGTACACTTACGTCAATTAAACCCCTACATGCATAAAAATATAGGCATCAACCAATATTAAAATTTACCATTGTACCTATTATTGTCACCTTTGCCTTTCGGCACGTGTCATACCGCTCACGATATGCAAGGTAAAATAGCTCTTATTTTGATACACACATAACAATTAAATTAATTTAACACGCACGCGGCAATATCTCCATTCCAAAGAGGCCCTTTGACCTAGCCGCCTGGCGCCCGCACTTTAAGCGAAATGGCCTCTATAATTAGGCAGTTAGGGTGTACATTGTAATGTAAGTTCGCGATGCGGCTCTGAGTGTCGGTTATTCTTGTTGTTGTAGTTGAATCTTATTGCATGAAAATTAAAGTTTGATTTTGTTTAATGCTGTGAAACGTTAGAGAAATATTAAATCCATTTCTTTTCCTTAATTTTTGAATTTTATTTTTTCATTATAGGTATATTTATAGAGTATAACCGGCCTCTCTGCTTAGGATTCGTGGACTATGAGAAAGCCTTCGATTCGATCGAAATATGGGCCGTGCTACAGTCTCTCCAGCGGTGCCGGATAGATCACCGGTATATCGAAGTTTTGAAGTGTTTATACCAGAACGCCACTATGTCGGTCCGAGTACAGGAACAGAGCACGAAACCAATTCAACTGAAAAGGGGCGTTAGACAGGGAGACGTGATCTCTCCGAAACTGTTTAAGGCTGCCTTGGAAGACGTCTTCAAGCTACTGAACTGGAAAGGACTTGGCATCAACATAAACGGCGAGTATATCACTCACCTTCGGTTTGCCGACGATATTGTCATTATGGCAGAATCGCTGGAAGACTTGAACACCATGCTCGAAGACCTCAACAGTGTATCCCAACAGGTGGGCCTTAAGATGAACATGGACAAGACAAAGGTTAAGTCCACGTTGCGCCTCTACCGGTTCATGTTGGGGACTCAGTCTTAGAAGCTGTTGACGAGTACGTCTACTTGGGTTAACTGATCCAGGTAGGCAATTCCAGCTTCGAAGACGAGGTAAATCGACGAATCCGACTCGGCTGGGCAGCGTTCGGGAAGCTACGAGATGTCTTCTCGTGCGACATACCTCAGTGCCTGAAGACGAAAGTCTTTAACCAATGTGTGTTACCAGTGATGACTTACGGATCTGAAACGTGGTCCCTCACTATGGGTCTCTTAAACAAACTCAAAGTCGCTCAACGAGCTATCTACACCATGGAAAGGGCTATGCTCGGTATTTCCCTACGTAATCGCGTCAGAAATGATGATATCCGTAGGAGAACAAAAGTAACCGACGTAGCCCAGCGGATTAGCTCGTTGAAGTGGCAGTGGGCGGGACACATAGCGCGCAGAACAGATGGCCGATGGAGCAAAAGAGTTCTGGAATGGCGACCGCGTACGGGCAAACGTAGTCTAGGACGCCCAACGGCCAGGTGGAAGGACGACCTCATCAAGGTCGCCGGGAAGCGCTGGATGCGGGCTGCGTTAGATCGGTCATTCTGGAAGTCTATGAGAGAGGCCTATGTTCAGCAGTGGACTGCGTATGGCTGATATGATGATGATGATGATGAGGTATATTTATTGTAGATTACAGATCTTAGAGAAAAATAAATGAAACATCAAAAATTTATTGCGTTTTTTGAAGTGAAAACTTCTTTAGCGGCGTTGACCTTTGAACCGTAACCGGCGACTGACGTCATACAAGATTAGGTACAGACTATCTATTTTGCAAGTTACGATAGATAGCGTCGTAGCTTAAACGGTAAGCACTTCGACTGTAAGTCCTTATAGTTTCAGATAGTATCGGGTTCAAACCACCTGGCCTTCAGGGATTTTTTGTGATTGTTTTTTCTTATTATAATTTATTACTTTTGGTGATTATTTTTTCTTTTTGTAATTTATTACTTTTTATGATTATTTTTTCTTTCTGTAATTTATAACTTTTTGTGATTATTTTTTCTTTTCATAATTTATTAATTTCTTCTGAAAGAAAATTAGCAGAAAATAAGTGATAGGTTCTATGATTAGCGCTATATTATAGGTATAGTATGGTATGTTCTTTTTTATCTTTTTCTATGTATATAACGAAGAAAGAAAAAAGAAAATGTTTTCACTTCTGCCGGCACTCCCAGAGTGCAACCCGTCTTTTTTTTGTTGACCGGGGGGGGGGGGGGGGGGGGTGGGGCGCAGTCTGAGCTTCGCACCCTGGCGCTATATAGCCTTAAGACGGCCCTGAAAACAAGTGTCCATTTATAGTAGATATTTTATGTAACTGTTGCAAAATAAAAACGTTTTCACACTATCCGGCGCATCCGATATCCGATATTAGTGTCGGCTCCGATATCGAATGAAATAAAATAAAGTAGAAAAAGAACTTGATACTACGTTGAAAATAATTGCTAGGATAATTTTTCTTTTTTTCATCCAGTCTGTGCGATCGAGCAAATGGCCGAATCGGACCGATTTTATTGAATATATGTGGAAACAGCACATGGTGACGGCTATCGGCGTCAGACACCCAATATCAGAAAATGTGAAATCGGGATACTTAAAATACAAGTGCGAGTATTTTACAGTATCAGACGGGTGTTTTAAGACCATATTACGAGCAGTTTCATACACTACTTTGAAATAATTAATTTAATTTGCACAAAATGAGAAAACGTAGAGCACCAAAATCTATTTGCTGATCGCGTATGCATGTTGCGCCGCGTTCACAAACTAGAAAATATCCAGCTGGAGTCGTTCAATTCAGAAGTTTATATTTTTGTATGTTTGTACGCGCATAGCTTCGTCATGTGTAGACAAATTTGCAAAATTCCTTCTTTGTTCGAAAGAAGACTATTCCGGAATGATACCATTTATTTTTTGTAAAGATCCGATAAAGGGTTTCAGAGAGAGACCACGAAACACTTCAATATTAGATGCTCTCGACAGGTTGCAGCGACGTACGGTCCGCATTATCGGAAATCCTGAGGTCACGAGTACCCTCGAGCCTTTGCAGCTGCGTAGAGATGTTGCTTCCTTGGCAGTATTTTACCGTCTCTACCATGGCGAATGTTCTGAAGAGCTATTCCAATTAGTCCCACCCTCTCCTTTCCTATACAGGCACGTGCAGGACTTAGATGTCTCCCGCATACGGTGCAGAACATTCCTTCAAGAACCAAGCGGTTCGGTGACTCTTTCCTTTGTCGCACAAAAACAAGACCTGGAATTCCTTGCCAGTTCACGTGTTTCCCTCTTCCTACAGTCCCGGGTCCTTTAAGCGGGGCGTGAAAAAGCATCTGATGAGGCCGTCAAGCTGAGTGCCACCATTGTTAACATGGCACGTGTGTATAATGGTGGCCCTCTCTCCTGAGACTTCGCCTTCAGCTTACCATCAGGCAAGGTAAAGTAAAATTGACGTGTCCTATATAAAAAAAAAATAACTAACTTTTAAACTCTCGCGTTCCATGATATATAATTTAGAAAACGGGAATTAACGCGATCATGGTATAGGTACTTACATACCTTTGATTGCCTGACGTTTCGACCAGGTTACACCGGCCGTGGTAACAGGTTGACTGAGGTATGTAAGTACCTATACCATGATCGCGTTAATTCCCGTTTTCTAAATTATAAAAAAAAAACCAGGAAATCAGCAGTAAGAGCTGCAAACGCATATTATTGCTATGTCTATGCCACTACACATCATAACATCACGCCCGTATCCTTTGAATCCTTATGCAGAAGTGTTCAGAATGTTCCGTGATATATATAAAAAAAAAAACAATAAATCCATTTGACAAAAGTTTATAAATATTTCTAAAAAAGTAGATATCGATAAAGTTTGACTACATCACTAAATGAATAGCGAAGAAAGTTCTAGAATAAATAAGTATGACATGTCTATTGTGTGTAATCAAAAACAAGCTTTATTGATATGTGGTAAGGTTGATTTTTTATTTTATTTTATTTCTTTGCATTTCAATAAGATTAGTTATAAATTCTGCTATATCCTGACTTATCGATGGTATAAAACGCCTCCATTTCGAATATTTATGCTCCTACTATCATCGGTGCACTACAAAATGACCCAGTATGGCATATTTCTATTAAATAGTATTAAATAACACACGGTCCAAAACTGTCAAATACACGTGATGACAGATACGACTGAAGGTTGAAATTGTAAGGTCTTGCAAATCTCCGCATATCAATGACACGCGTGCCAAGCCTACTTCACACTTCCATCGTTTTTTCTGTTCCGTGCAAAGAAAGTTCTAGAATAAATAAGATGACATGTCTATTGTGTGTAATCAAAAACAATCTTTATTGATATGTGGTAAGGTTGATTTCTTTTTGATTTTATTACTTTTCATTTTGATAAGATTTGTTATAAATTCTGCTATATCCTAACTTATTGATGGTATAAAACAACTCTATTTCGAATATTTATGCTTCTACTATCATCTGTGCACTGCAAAATGGCCCAGTAAGGCATATTTCTATTAAATAGTATTAAATAACGCACGGTGCAAAACTGTCAAATACACGTGATGACAGATACGACGGAATGCGACTGAAGGTTGAAATTGTAAGATCTTGCAAATCTCCGCATAAGAATGACACGCGTGCCACGCCTACTTCACACTTCCACTGTTTTTTCTGTTCCGTGCACAGATCACTATAATTTGTACTACGTACAGATAAGACAGCTCTGAATTTTGGTATTAGTTCAAAGTGTTCCGTATGTCGCTAGCGTCGCACGTCATTGGTAACTTATCTGTGGACAGTATTGTAGTGACTCGACTAGCATTTTCTAGTACGGCTAACTAGTGATGTGCCTTTAATCAGTGCGAGTATGCAGGTGGGAATTATATTATTTCATTACTAGAAGTAGATAAAATAAAACAAGACTACCTATTTTATATATTCTTTATTCTATTAATACGTTTTTTCTTCAATTTTACAGTTTCAAACTTTTTATATGCCATTTTTTGTGGTTCTTTCATTCTCCTTACATATTTCTCCTCTACATCTCCCTTGAAAATTTTATTAATAATTTTGCACCAATTGTGCACTTGTAGTCTGATGGTGAGGCTGAGAAACTTTTTTATCACATCATTGTGATGTTTCTTACAGCCTAGCCAATTCAACCGTAAATTTTGGAGCAGCATGTTTGTTATGATTTTCGCGACATTTTTTTCGTGACCATGCATATTCAAATATGTATGAACAGATTCAGCGACCTCCCTGTACAATCTTAAAAAGTTTTCGTTTGGATATGCCAAGTTACACTTCTTTAAACTTTTGTACTCCCTGTACTGAATATATTTATGTATGTCCCCAACATTATTAGACGTGTAAGTTTGAATACACATATTACATTTTATATAATTAGATATTTTCCTACATAAATACCCTGCTGTGTAGGCCGAACATTGGACATTTATTTTTTCCATTAGGACTTGGGTCCGTATATCTTCATCAGATACTTCTGAAGATGATGGTAACGGTATATTATGTGATATTGTATTGATTTCACTGGTATTTTCTTTATTGGAATGTTCATTTTCAAAAAGGTAACTCAGTTGTATTACTGTTTCCCCGCCATCTTCTTCACAGTTCGAAAATCGCGAGTGTGGTATTAACAAATTGGACAAAATTAATGTTTTAAAAGAATAGATAAATGTATGTGCGTCGGGGTTGATGTTTCTATAATTAATGGCTCTAATTCTGCCAAAAAAATTCTCGAGAGGGTCCTGGTTAATAAAGCGAGGATAATAATACTCGACCCCATATTCAGATAGCAGTAACTTGGTAATCCTTACGAAACTTTCTAAAGTTATCATCCAACCGTCTAAACAGGGCACGCGCACTAAACGCGGTTGACCTGCTTGGATAGCCGCTTTGCTACTACGATCCTGAAATTTCATTTTCCTAAACTTTTTCAATGCCTCTTGCCAAAACTCCATATGTTTTGAGTTTTCTTTGACTGCATTCCTTAATTTTCCTCTTTTTGAAGCACCAGGTGAACCATTAACACTGTCGAATAAGGTGTCAAAAAATTCGACTACATCAGCAGTTGTGGCCATTGTTGTGCAGTGGCTTTCAACAGAAGCCATGTTGTTGTGAATATCTGTAAAAAAAATGTTAATGTTTTAAAAAACATTAGGGTCAGACAGGCAATCGAGAAGTCGCCACCGGTTTCTACCCCGGCCACTACACTACTGGCATAAACCTACTACAAACACGATCCATACAATTTTTGTGGAAGGTCTTCTTTTTCTTAAATCAATAAACTCACTATAGTTTAGATAGTTGATTGAGGCTGTCAATTATTTTAAAAGTTGCCATTCGCGGACGCACGCATAGTCGACTTCGCTGCTATTAAACGCAAGCGTGCTGCGTCTCTGTTAAACAAATTGCGTGCAAGCGACAATGGCCTTCTAAAAGTTATGGTCAACAAAGTGGATTATCCTATAATAGGCTTTCTCAGTAACTTACATATACCTTATACTCCGTAACCTTCCTGTATTAACATAGTTTTAACCTAAACAAAATATGGAATTCTGAAATAAATTCCCTGCTGGTAATGGGACTAACTGGAAACTATACTTATTCAAACAAATAGAATTTTCCAATTTGGTCCAGCTGTCATCACATAATCAAGTAACATTCATAAAAATTCATATCATTCAATCATTTCATTTCAAAAAAGTTTAAGACATATTGAAAACCTCCTTTTTAACTCAGTTAAAAATAGCATGAATTGCAGAAACTAGTCCATATACAAACTAAAACCTAGGTTAAAATAATGTAAAAGGTGAACCCGGTGCATAGTATTATTAAATTTCAATATGATTGATGGCAATGGTTATGGCACCATCCCTTTCCCCAGTCAATATATCCTTCTATTCTCCATATCAAAATAAAATTACTAACAGTCATGATGGTTGTTACATGCACCCCTATTGTCAACAGCTCTGGCAAAATGTAAGCATTTATATAAATAATTGAATGAAATTTTGAAGCATTTACTATGCTAACTTTTCAAATCGATTAAGATAGGAAAAAGTGAATGTCCACACAAAGGAGGTGAGGATATACACGGATGGATCTAAAATGAAAACAGGGACAGGTGCCGGCACCTACTCCGCTGACCTAAATATTAACATATCAACAGCGCTGGGCATGCACAACACAATTTTCCAAGCGGAATGTGTTGGTATAATCCAGGCCGCAGACGCGGTGGCTGCAAGAAAGATAGAGAATCAATGCATTCGAATCCTAACGGACAGCACTGCAGTACTACACGCTCTACGCAGCAACACAATAAAATCAGGACTAGTCCTGGAGTGCCACAAGAAATTGGAGGGAATATGCGAGACAAATGAGATAACACTCCAATGGATCAAAGGACATAGTGGTTCCCTAGGCAACGACGCGGCCGATGAACTGGCCAGAAGGGGAGCCGAAATAGAGACCTACAGGGTGGAACCCGTAATACCAATATCGGCAAACCAGCAAAGATTCTGGTTGAGACATAGAACAAGGAAACTACACGCTGAAGTGTGGGCGAAGACGAAGGAATGTCGTCAATCGAGAGAGGCAATGCCATCTCTAGACAGACGGCTCTCTAAAAAACTGCTGCGCCTAAATAGGGCGGACCTACGGTTTGTAGTAGGGACCATAACAGGGCACAGTAATCTTAACAAACATCTGTATGTTTTAGGTCTAACGGACAGTCCATTATGCCGAGCGTGCATGAGGACTGACGAAACACCGGCCCACGTAGTCATGAACTGCAGCGAGGTCGCGGAACAACGGGCGCAACACCTGGGAACACCAAGCACACTTCGAGAGGCCTGCAGCAGACCCGGCAGCCTGGCCGCTTTTTGGAAGGAGCTTGGATGGTTGGAGTAGGGCAGTGGAAACCAAAAACCACAAATCACGCAAAAAGGCCCAACTAAAAGGGACCACATGCGGAAAAAGAGCCCGCGAAAGAAGAAGAAGAAGAAGAAGAAGTGAATGTCCAGGTGGGACTCGAACCCACGATCTATCCCTATCTTTCCCTTACACCGTCGCCCTAAGACGGTAGTATAGGAGAATTTGGATAGCTTCAAGTGTGGCCCGGTGGCTCAGTGGTCAGAGCATTCCCCCTGTAAGGGAAAGATCGTGGGTTCGAGTCCCACCTGGGCATTCACTTTTTCCTATCTTAATCGATTTATATAAATAGTTATTTTGGTGGGAATAAGTGTAATGGGTTTTGGGTTATTACTATATTATATAAGATAGCTACTGGTATACTTACTCAGAGCATTTGTATATCTTAGCATGGCAGCGGTTCTAGCACTGAGAACTTGTGTGGCTGCACTGACTTTCATTTTTTTAATTTTATTAGGCACAACATGGTGAGCTGTTAATTTAGGTAAAGCTCTGGTATGTCCCAATCTGCTGTCTATGTCATATATAAACATGATGTCCCTCCATGACCCAATCTTTCCATCAAATATTATATCTTTTGTTAAGAAATTGTTTCTTATGCTTTTTAAAAGATGTGGTGGATCATAAAATATACTTAAGCTATGTCCAGTTATTTCAACGGTTCCATCTGTAAATAAAGATTCAAATTTTAAACTGTACTAAATTTTACAAGTACTACCAGCAAACTGATCTAGTGGTCAAGCTGTTTTATTGTAACACTCTTGAAATTCATACATACCATCCCGAATGCCTCGGGAAATCCGCGAACGGATTGTGTCATTCCGAATTAGTCGAAGAGTACTTCTGAATGTAGAACCTTGGTCACATACTAAACCTAAAGGTTGCAGTCCAGTATCAGCTACTTGCGATACAACATCTTTTAGTATGTGCATCAATTCTGTTGCCGACACTGTTCCCTCACAAAAGTAGTATGCTATACTTTGGCGCCAGGAAGAGCAAATGCCTCTTATCATAAAAACAAGGGCATGATCACAATATTTCATTTTTCGCCCTTGACCTAACTCAACAAAGCCATCAATTGTATCTTTCGTCTCATTAAATGTTAAATGAGGACTTAAGGCAACTTCATCAAAGCAGATGGTGCAAAGTTTCTTGTTTCTGTCCCAAGTTTTGGTAACATTTTGAAGATACTTTACTACTTGATAATTAATTCCTGCCTCAAAGCAAATGTTGCTAGCCAATCTGTTTAGAGTTCTTTTGCTTGGAAGAGCAAACATTTTTTCAAGTAATTTGTACCCCTTTGGGCTCTGCTTCATTAAAGTGAGGGCTATTAATTTTTCTTCCATGTTGAATCTTCTTGCCATTTTACTCTTTGCTACTAATTTCAATTGCATGGTGAGCAAGGACTTTGCTTGTTTGTTTAAAGCATCAAAATTTTTAAAGAAGTCAGGATGTTTAGAAAGTGTTTGTGCGTCTGTTATTCTTTGTAGTGCAGTTTTGTCTAAACTTTCCCTACATTTTGTTCGTGCTTCTCTGATGAACTTTCTTACAGAGCCTAATTTTTTTGGTAATGGTGTAGCTGTAAAGAATGAAAAAATAATGTTATCTCAAAGTTATTTATCTAAGATAGCCTTCGTCATTGAGCGGTGTTTATGACTGTTGTGCAAAAGGTTCTCTTGAATTCCAAGTTGGCAAAAGACGCTATTGGGTTTACAAAATTCCTAGTAGAAGCTCGGAGTCAGACTCGCTTCCTATCCATTGGGACTGGAGGATCATTGGCTAAATGTGGGATAATAAGAAAAATTCAATAAATTTATTAATTTTCAATACATAAATACAAATATCTTTTATTGCATAATTCAATAATAACTTACCCATCCTCTTCTGGAGTGTTTCAGTAGTAGCCATTTTGGTATTAGTTTCATTATAAGAACATGATGGAATTGATAAGTGGGCACCATCATCTGAAATATACAAATATATAATGTACAAGTATACCAAGATTGATAACAATTATAATTAGTGGTTTGGCAGTTATTAGAAAATAGATACAACATACTTATTTTTTAAGTAGTATGAATTTATTTATTACATAATATTGAGGTCTGTGCCTATTTGTGCTACAACTAAAGATAACTCAAGCGAAGGTGGCCTAAGTTGTAGTGGTTATGGATTGGCAATTGAAAGGTTACAGGTTAAAACCCTGGTTACAAGGCCAGATTAACCTTATCAGGGCCCCTCGGCCATGTGTGCAATGGTGAATCCCTCCTATAGGCAAAGGACTATCCAATAATTATGCTACATCTTATATTTTAACCCCTAGATAAAGGCAAACAAAGTTTATTAAATATGTGTAGGAACCAACCTCAAGGTAATCTTAATCAAACAATTGATCTTCTATTAAAAGATAGAGAATCAAACGTTTAAAATCTTCATCATAGCTTACATATTACTCCCTTAAGTCATGTAATGTAATCTTTTTATTAATATATCTAACAAACTCAAGCAGCGCGGTTGCCAGCAGAGTAGAATTGGGCCTCCCCATCTCCTCCATTGCCATGTTGCACAAGGCCACTTAGGGCTGTTTAACATCCGACAGACTTTTCACACACAACAGAGACACAGCCACGGCGGTTTAGCTTGAGTCGAGTCAACACTAGTCCCCAGAATACAGCAATAAGCTCACCCCCTATAGTGTAATGCTGAAGTGTGGGTGTTTATTCACCTCTGCGTAACCCTGCGTAAAGGTGTGACTGTATGTATGTCTTAACTTTTATAATTTATATAAATATCCACAAACCTTTGTGCTTCTGTATAGATATGCATGAAGTTACAGTTTCATCATAACGCAATGAAATTGCAGATGAGCCAGATGCATATGAATGTTCACATAAACGTTCACTATCATCTGAAAAAATTAAACTAAGTCAAAGTCACTTTCGAATATATAGCAGAGTATGCTAATAATTACAGACTACAATGAATTTCTAAGCAGCCCTGCGATGCCACCTCCTAACCCTGATATTTCTCCGCCATGCCCCCATAATCGAGCCCAGCTCTAATGCTAATCTATTGTGTACCCATGTTTGCACTGCCCCGTTTGTGCACTGGTCTTGCCCTGCACCTGCCACATCTTACCCCTACCTTGCTCTCCCCTTGTCTGGTCCCTAACCCTAACCTAAATTTAGACACTTCCAATATAGATTGTATTCTGACTTATCAGCAAATAAACATTGCAAATTTGGTAATATTAAATACATACCTGTTGTTACAATGACCAATGGTGTATCAGTACTATCATCATTATTATCATCTAAAGGTAATTGGTGATAGTTATGTTCAGACAGCACATTATATTCTGAAAGAAAGAAAACAATACATAAATTTAAGAGTGTATATTTATGTTATCAAAGTAGTATCTTGAGATAGTACTTTTTGGTTTAGTACTTTAGTTTTCCTAAGGTAATGAATAAGTTACCTTAGGAAAACTTATTTATTCCTTTTTATTGGACTGTTATACTTGAGTTTAAGACTAATGGTTTTCTTTAGGTAAAACTTATCCATATGTAATTGCTTTTAACTGAACTGTTACCATGAATAAAACTAATAAGTGTAGATATACCTAAATTTGAACTCAGTGGCATTCCGTGAGCTATTTCTTTAGCCGTAAACAGGCTGGGATACGAGTAACGCGTCCTTCGGCCTTGTCCATCCAATTGAGAACGTTCGAAATGTTTATGACACACTCGTTTTCTCAGCAACTGTTCCTTTGAAAGTCCAATGAGTAAGGGATTGGTAGGGACTATAAAATTAATCCATAACTTTCTTAATTCATCGTCCTTCGGCACACTAAACAGGCGGTGAGTTTCACTGGTTGCATCGCAACCTCCAACACAGCACTTTAGCGGCGCCATGGCGAAATAAATAACAGACACTCCGTAAAGAGCTTGAAGGCACTATTATCACAAACAACAGAGGAGAAATTGGCGAATTAAGCTCTCAACTCAAGCAGAAATGCGAGGAGAACGAAATATACCGGCACTCAACTCAATTGTTGATGACAATCACAGATCAAACTTCACTGACATTTAAAAGAAAATGGCCACAGAAAATGGCGATTTTTTTATACGATTGTAGCGACAAACGGAACAGTTGGAACTAAAGCTGTCACAGCCCTGGTTCCGTGGAAATAAGTCCCTTGACCGCGGCGTGGCTGTCGCAAGATGTAATGTTGCCAGTGTTGTCTTTTTATTTTACCAGATCTCTTATTGTTCATATTTGAAGATAATAGTAGTTGAACCACAAAACTTAAGAAGTTATATTCGCGCGTTTCCAACGATCTAACTTTGAAACGTTAGAATGTAATCATTTAAAACACCTAGAAGATATTGTTTTCAAAAAGATGGATTAAAAGATGCAACAACATATCAAGGGAGGGCGATAGTGATCTGTGATACAGACCAAAACAACATATCAAGGGAGGGCGATAGTGATCTGTGATACAGACCAAAGACTAATTACGTATATAACACTTAAATTAGCGACAACAACTCCTCTTTACTGATGAAAAAAGTTTATATACCACAATTGTATACCACCTCATAATATCCTCAAAGGACACCAAAAAAAACGTGATTGAAATCTTAGATTAATAGGAATTCGCACTAGTACAATATAAAAAAATATGCTGGCAACTCTGTCATGGCCCCAACCAATCAACAAACAGTATGGTGTCGATGTCATTTTTAATTCCGCGTTCCGCGGGACTTATTTTGTGGCGTTGACTCTACAGCTAACATTAGATTCAGGATAACAAATCTGCAAAATGGCCAAAATCAAAACCGAGTCCGATTTTGTCAGTTTATGGTTTAATCGCTAGCACTTATCAATGTTTCTTTGGTCAGAGGCATGTGAGGTTTTATTGCACATTGAATGGACCATGAATGGACAGTGGGTGGCGCCATCTTTCAGTAACGTAACAGATTTTTTGGTACGACATACCTACCTTGTTAACCAATGTTTTGTTACCCTACATCCATTTTAAGAAGCACATGAAACATGCGGAATGTCTAGTGCAGTCTAGAGAAGCCAGACATACTTACCTTATTTGGCAGGGTTGACAGCCTTTCGGAGCAACTGCATACGTTCATTTAATAAAATTGGTTAAGACGACTAGGATATCAAGAATATTCTTTTAGGCAATGATATATTATAAACTAAAAATGATACATTATAAAATATAATACGTCATTGCTTTTAGGGGGTTCCATGCCAACACGGGCAGATGTTACGATACTATTTCTATCTTATATCTTTAAACGATAAATTCTTCTGTATATATATACTAGCTGTTGCCCGCGGCTCCGCCCGCGTGGATGTCGGTTATCGCTTAGTGTTGATCCGACGTTATTGAGCATTAAATTCGCCTCTCTACTCAACTTTGTCCTCGACTATGTAGTCACCTCGGTTCTCGACTTTCTACTTGCCTCTATATTCGACATCTCGCCTCTCTACTTGCCCATCCATTCGATTCTCTTTTCGCCTCTCTACTTGACTCTCCCCACTCGCGTATCTACTCGCACCTCTACTCAACTCTCTATTCGATCTCTACTCGCCACTACATTCATCTTTCCACTCGCCTTCCTATTCGCCTCTCTACTCAACCCTTTACTGCATTCTATTTGGCTCTCTAGTCGCATATCTACTCGCCCCTATAGTGGACTATACTCGACTTTCGATCTTTATACGCCTATCCACTCGTCCCTATAACAAACTCTACTCGCCTCTCCACTCGCTTCTATATTTGGTCCGCTACTCGTTCCGAAGCTCTAATTCACCTTTGTACCAAATTTCATGAGGACATCTTAAAAGAAATTCTTACTATTTATGCCATATTCACCCACTTTTTTGTGCCAATGAAAAATAAGAAACTTTGATCCCATAGCCCTATTCCCCTTCCCCCCTCCCCCTTCTATCTCTTTTTCGCCATAAGGAGTAGCCTATGTCCATTTCCAACCTTTAATCCATCTCTATACCGATTTCCTCAAGATATCTTCAAAATTGTCAAACTTACATACCCTTGCCCTATTCCACCCCTTCAACTCCCTATTTCGCAATAAAAGGTAGCCTATGTCCATTTTCGAGGTCTAATCCATCTCTGTACCAAATTTCACCAAGATATCATCAAAAATGACAAACTTTCATACTAACTATCCAGTCCTTATCCCTCCCCCACCATTTTACCACATTATTCGCGATAAAAGGTAGCATATGTCTGTTACCAAGCTCTAATTAATCCCTGTACCAAATTTCATCAGAATATCTTCAAAACTATCATACCTTATTACCCCCCCCCCCCCCCCCTTTATGCCTCCATATTCACGTCAATAGATAGCCTATGTTCGTTCCCAAGCTTCAATCCATCTCTGTACCAAATATATCATCAGTCTTCACAACTGGCAAACTTTTATCCCATAGCCATATTCCCCCCTCCCCTTCTACCCCTTTTTGCGATAAAAGGAAGCCTATGTCCGTTCCCAAGCTCTGAACTATCTCTGTACCAAATTTCATCAGGAAATCTTCAAAAATGACAAACTTTCATCCTAAGGCCCTAGTCCCCCCCTTCTACCCCCCTTTTTGCGATAAAAGGTAGTCTATGTCCGTTCTCAAGGCCTAAACTATCTCTGTACCAAATTTTATCAGGAAATCTTCTAAAACGATAAAATTTTATCCCAAGGCCCTGATCCCCCCCTTCTTCCCCCCTTTTCGCGATAAAAGGTAGCCTATATCCGTTTCCAAGCTCTAAACTATCTCTGTAACAAATTTCATCGACAAATCTTCAAAAATGACAAACTTTCATCCCAAGCCCCTAGTCCCCCCCCCTTCTACCCCCCTTTTCGCGATAAAAGGCAGCTTATGTCCGTTCCCAAGCTCTAAACTATCTCTGTACCAAATTTCATCAAGAAATCTTTAAAAAAGACAAACTTTCACCCCAAGGCCCTAGTCCGCCCCCCTTCTACCCCCCTTTTCGCGATAAAATATAGCTTATGTCCGTTCCCAAGCTCTAAACTATCTCTGTACCAAATTTCATCAAGAAATCTTCAAAAATGACAAACTTTCACCACAAGGCCCTAGTCCGCCCCCCTTCTACCCCCCTTTTCGCGATAAAAGGTAGCCTATATCCGTTTCCAAGCTCTAAACTATCTTTGTACCAAATTTCATCGAGAAATCTTCAAAAATGACAAACTTTCATCCCAAGGTCCTAGTCCTCCCCCCCTTTCTACCCCCTTTTCGCGATGAAAGGTAGCCTATGTCCGTTCCCAAGCTCTAATCTACCTCTGTACCAAATTTCATTAAAACATCTTCAGAAATGACAATCTTTCATATAAACTTTCATCCCCTATTTCCCCCCTTAAACCCCCTTTCTCGTGATAAAAGGTAGCCTATGTCCGTTCTCAAGCTCTAATATACCTCTGTACCAAATTTCAACAAAATCGGTTCAGTGGTTTAGGCGTGAAAGCGTAACATACAGACAGACAGACAGACAGACAGACAGACAGACAGACAGACAGACAGAGTTACTTTCGCATTTATAATATTAGTATGGATATAATTGGAATCACGGAAACGGCTCCAACGATTTTCCAGAAATTTAGTATACGGGGGGTTCCGGGGGCGATAAATTGATCTAGCTAGGATTCATCTTAAGAAAATGTTATTTTATTAAATAAAAATGAAATATGGCTCTCCCTGACATCTATTGGCGATGTGAGCAACTAACTGCTTTAACGACACAACAACACTAAAGCTTTCAACAGATGGCGTTGTTACAAAAAAATACCAAGCGAAGCTTTGTCATCCAGGTACTAGCTTCTTTATGAGCTCTACTATACATAATAATCTATGTTTATGAGTCTCTACTATACATAATAATCTATGTTTATGAGACTTAATTCTGTCAGTGTGTAATAGGATTGTAACGAGGGTACAATGAAACACTTATTTAATTTAATTTTAGATTTTGTATTAAAAATATGAATTTAGGTAGGTTACCGTTCAGGTAGCTACTACTTCATTACTTTATTTTTTTAAACAGCGTAGCTGTTTTACAGTTTATTACGAAAATATAAAACAAAATAATATACTTAAGTAATATCCCGGACAATAATTAGTTATCACATTTTTTAATATGATATTTTCTAAAATTTGTATAGATAGGTCTATACAAATTTTAGATTTTTTGCCTATTTCGAAATGATCAAGATTTTATTCCCCCAGCACCCTACATTTCCAAAGGAGATAAAACATCGTTAATACTTATTTAATACCATTATTCCAGTCTTCCATAGTCCCCTTCTTTAATAATAGCCTTATAGTCTTCTATTTTACTTCTTCCAGCATAATATATTTATTACCAGCACAAAACGAGGAAGTGCATGGATTAAATCATGGGCTTTATTTTTTATGCTTTACTTTATTTTAAGTAGCCACCTTTTTAACAGGTAATTTCTGTTAATTCTGAAAAATCACAATAAATCAATAAGTACTTAAAGCTATTATATAGGTACTTATAACTCAACTCCTAAACCTTTACAATAGGTAACTTATTTTTTTTTAACTTAAGCATATCTACTACTTAAAACTAAAGAACCTTTTCATTATGTTGATACACTGGCTTCCAGTCTGGTCTACATGTTGACGTGCAAGAACCTTATTTAGTTGCTATAGTAGTTGCTAAATGCTAAGCGTGTATTATTTTATAGTCCCACAATCGATGTTATAGCAAAAGGCCCATAAACTGCAACTTACAGTAAGACAGACAACCACACAGCACTAGGCACCTGCCTCTTCAGTAGGTAGCGTACATAATTTAGGACAGACGAGATATCTCCTTTCAAAGAATTACAACAGAACCCAAATATTTGCACGTAAAGCATATTTTTTGCATTTATGTTTGTCGGCAAATTAGTGTCATGGAGTCTCATGAGAGTGATAACACTGATAACTGTTGCATATCGTAGGGATGGGACGGGCCCAATACATGCACCCTAGGCTGTATGTTTTGCAATCAAGGACATAATTGCACATAGCTGAAACGTAAAGTAAAATACTGGCTCTATTTTCTTTAACATTACTTGAAGATTTGGATTTCCCTAAACCTTTAGTCCCTTAATTTTGATTTTTAATTGACTAATTTATTTATTAATCAATATCGAGTTTTCTGAAGGCGCCAACTGTGCCATAAATATCGACATCGTTGAGAGGTGCAGGCGTGGCGTTACAAGCTTCGTTTAGAACTCGAAAGAATGGACTGGTTTCCTCGACACGTTGTCGCCATTTCCTTCCGAGTGTCTCAAAAGATTCCTCTTCACCACCCCACTCTCTTGGCAACACACGAGCTGGTATGTGATCCAATAGTTCGTCCAAGTTGGGATGTAGGTAGTACTGAAAACACAAAAAAGTTTAAGTAAGTAAATTTAATTTCTGTAATAAGTACCTACTACATGTTTAAAACAAACATAATTAATTAAAAAAAAAAACAAAAACATACTTCGACTTGTCATAAAGTCATTAACTATAGGTAGGTACCTATTAGAAATGACAATACACAGTATAAGTACTTAGATATAATATATAAATATATAGTAGAGGTTACTATTCTAACTACTCGTGCATTGACAAGATAGTAGACAGTGCGACTTTAGTACATATACTTATCTATGACAGTGGGTCGGAATTCGGGGGTAGGAGGCTTCAAGGTTTACACTGATGACGAAATAGATGAGGTAAAGATCATTTTAAAAAGAAAATTATATTTTCCTATCCGTAAAAAAATTCTTGTGGAAAATACACACCCTTCTTCGAATTTTCTCGTTAACACAGTTGCGTAAGAGCGCTAAGGAGGAAGCGAGGAACGGTGGTGCGCTAACAATATGGATCCTCTTTAACCTCTGAGGGTACGCAGCTTGCGCCAGGTGAACAGCTCGGCGGACTGTGTTGATTGCCGCTGCGATATGGCCCACGACTCCTACTCGTACTTGAGAAAGCTGTACCAAAGCAATAAAAAATGAATGCATACTCGCAAAAACGTAACGGAAAGAATAATGTGTGGAGTTCACTAATTTCTTCGGGGTCCAAACCAACATCACCTGAAAACGGTACACCAGTGCCCCTGCACGTGCACGAATAACATTCAAATTAGTAACGTAAATGTATCCAGAGAAAGGAGCAATACGATTGGCCGCCTGCCTACTGTGAACCAATCACAATGCTCCGTTCTTTGTGTTTTGAATTTGTAACGTTTACGTAACGAATTTAAATGCTATTCGTGCTCGGGGCACTTGAGTGACGATGAGGCTCTATCGCAGACTTTTCTCCTCGTCAAGAGGAGTAGAATTTCGGGCTCCAAGGTTCATGCACGCTTTGGGTACCACTAGGATTAGCGCTCGGATGATGATGGTATGCAAAGAATCAATCAATTAGCTAATCACCGATTCTGATTCTTCACCTTCGACACCCTGTCTATCCTATCCCGATATTTACTAGCGTTGAAATATTATTACAGGAATGTTAACCTTTATTTGAAAACTAATTATGAAATCACCCATTAATGGATATTGAACATAGGAAAAGGGCTTTTAACCTCGTATACGAAGACGTCTCCAGCAATGAGGTGCTCATCATGGAATCTGGTGTCACTCAAAATAAGTGTGGCACGTATAGTATTGGGTATATCAGCTGACCCCTCCGGGAAGTTGGGCTTTACTCTGAATACCGTCACTCTGTAGCCTTCGTCTGTCAGCTCTGGAAGAACTACGATATCTCTGCGTTAACAAAAAGAATAATAAGAACATAAGCACTTCAATGAACAGTTTAATTTAGCTTGTAGTTATAATAAATATGGTGATGCGTATGTAGACGGGCTCTATAAGTTAATGGTAGTGCACTCGACTGCTGCGCAGAGGGCGCCGCGCGCCGTGGCGCGGTTTCGATTCCCGCTTAGTGTATTTGTATGTCTTTTGGCATTGGCTAGAGTGTAACCGTGCCTCGGAGATGGGGTATCGATACTAAGTAAAGTATCTTTAGTAATTATTCAAAAATAAATAGATAGCACTAGTAGATTCATTTAAAGAAATAGAAAAGTTAAAATCATGTTCAAACGTTTTTTTGCTGACTTAGAATCACGTTAATTATTATAACTTAAACACATGCTAATGTAAGCATGTGAGCATATAAACTCATTGGTAATGTAATAAATAAAGAATTGGTGACAATCGTGTTGTTTATTAATTAATTTATTTTTGTGCCATCTAGCGGCATAATGCATTATGTCTGTAACTTTTACAATCACTGCAGAATCTGGCAGAATCTTTGGCAGAGGCTTGTGTTGTGTTTAGTTTAAGATTTATTTTTGATAAGTTAATTTTAATACCAATAACTATAATAAGTTTGCCAAGACAATGTTGCCATTTAGTTATGACTGAACTAAAAAGCTGCCTGCCTGCTTTTGGAAGTTACAAGTATAACCATTTTTGTTCCTGATTGTGCATCTGTAAATTATTTTATTTAATATAATTAAATAATTTATTTTATTTTGTCTTATATACCTTTAAATTAAATTCATATTAAATTAATTAAGAGAACTAGATGCCGACAATGGTTGTGGGTAACATGTATTAATTATTAAGTTATTAAATAAATAATTTTAAAAAAAGTATAAGAGTTATATAGTATAAGGGGGTTTCGGGGACGATAAATCGATCTAGCAAGGATTAATTTTTGAAAATGTAATTTTATTTAAAAAAAAATATGACTCTTCCTGACATCTATTGGCGATGTGAGCAACTAATTGCTTTAATATCACAACAACACTAAAGCTTCCAACAGATGGCGTTGTTACAAAAAATACCGAGCAAAGCTCGGTTATCCAGGTACTTCTGTGCTCGGAGAGTGTGAGAGTTCTGTCCCGGTTGTCACACGAACATCTACGACAGTCATATTAGGGGAAATGGGTGAAATGGCCCACGCAAAAGGTTTTTTTTTTAACTTGCGGGAAATCCCGACGCGTAGCACCCCGCTGGAGCCGGAGGGGGAGGTTATGTCGGTATCGAACCGACTAAGCCGGCAGTGCAAGGCCGAAGGTGAGGTAGCTATAGTGCATATCCCTCGCACTCCGGCTGACGCTCGGCCATCTCTCTCGATCTGGCCCTCTTCGGGTGGGGGAATCCCGGGGTCTGTCTTGCTTCTGCTGGGGTGACGGGGCTCCACCTGTCACCCCCAGGCCCGCGCTTATGGGGGACGGGGGTCATTCGTCGACCTCCGACCCTCGAGTTGCCTCAGTTGACGAGCAGCTAGGGCCGCGAGTCTTATACGCTATACGGTCACGCTCCCGCCCCGCCGCCTCTTTCACGAGCATAACTTGTTCGCAGAAGGAGGCGCTGGCCGCCCACGCATTCGAGCAGTGGACCATCGCCGCGGGCACTCCCAGAGCCGCCACCTTTGAATCAAAGGCCGCCACCAGATCACACGCCACTCGGTGAGTGCAGCCCCGAGTCCTCGCTCGCGTCGCAGTGATTGCACTCGGGCGTTGGCTCTTTCCTCTTCTGACATAGATACCGCCCAAAGGTCCCGTGCTCAGTGATCTGTGTAGAATGTACGAGAGGCCGCCGTGTGGCCTCTCTAGCCACTCCCCCATGACGATTCTTACCGCCGCTATTACGGCGTGCCTTGTGCGTGGTTGCTCAAGTCGCCGCTCCCACTCCGCCACTATGTTCCTATGGAACGCAAAAGGGCTGATCACTCCACCTATCCGGTCTTGGCGACCGCGTTCCCACTGGTAGTACCCTCAGTAGCAGTAGTTAGTATAGTCACACAGTATGTTTACTGTGGTATGGTCGTAAATCATATTCCGTTTATTTTTTATTTTTTATACCACTTTGGTGGCAGACAATACAACCCACGGTTGACACACCGTGTGGAAAAGTAGTTACCGTGGCTTATCGACGTGTATTATTCAGGGGAGTCACTCGTGCTGCCGACCTTGTAAGAATAGAGAGTTTTGTGCCATCAGTGCAGAAGACAAAGCAGGATAAGCCTTTGGTCTTCCTACGGACAACAAAAAACTCTCGAGTGACCTCTGGCTACCTTAATCACCGCCGTGAACACAACACGAAGTTATTATGGCCGCAGTTTTCTGTAGGGTGGAGGTACTTCCCCAGTCCGAACGTTAAAATGTATGTAGTTCCCTATGTACTAAGCAGGAGAGTCACAAAACGATAAAATGTTACTTACATAAAGTCGCAAACGTTGTTAAGAGGAGGTACACTCAGGGAGCGGTATTCGTAGAGGTCTCGGCAGCGGGCGCGCGCCATACAGAACGCTTCCAGCTTGGTGCGAGCGCGGTCCATGTCCATACGACAGCCGCGTACGAAGAGCTCTAACATGCGAGTGTCTGGAAACAAAGAAGTTACTTATGTCACATGAGCACACAGATGCCGTGTCGTGTCACGTCTGTCTGATCTTGTCTGCCCCAGCCCCACTAGACAAGTGGAAATACGTTTGTAGAATAGAAAAGCTCAATCAATTTATGATTGACATAGGGGCAAGTCGAGTAAATTATACCGCCTTTTAAATTGTACCAGTACCAGATTTCTCGGTTAATGAAATAATTTTCACTGGCAACACCAAACTATGCTTACCCCTACCACAGAATAATTAATAGTACTAACGTCCCCTACTATCGGTCTGTGGCCCGTTTGTGCCGAGTCTAGTGTAGCCTGGTGTCGCCTCCAAGGCTCTAACTTCCCGCCATTTTGTGTTGACTGGTACATCTAACGAGAATTATGTTTGGGAGCGAAAAAAGCAGTAAAAACTACATTCTATCTAACATAACGTAGAGGCAAGACATTGTTCTTTTGTCATATTATAATCAAGTGACATTAAACTTTATTTAATATGCATATTGACCTTTTTTATAACTCCGTTTATAAACTAATATACAAGTCAAATATGGTCCAATATAATCGACTCTCCCATACATTGACGACTGTCAAACACCGTGTCAATCCCAAACATTCATCATTCTATTCTGTCCACGACGATAACAAATAATATAATCTATGTACTACCACAGATAATAATAATATAATTCACACCAAGACGAATGCAAATATAAGTATAAGATATGTAAATATTTATGAATACAGATGTTTGTGCTGGCGAGAATCGAACAAAAAAGATTATCCATGTATGTTTATCCGCATTCTATAACCGTATTTAACTTACATATTTCTTAATTTCAGTCTAAGTAGTGCTGTGTTGTATAATGGGATGCAAGTATTATTATGCAAGTATTACTTTGATTGAGGAAATACGTAAGGATAGAGTCAAATGGCGGATTCTCTGTCTATACGGGAGGGAATCTAGGCGTGAGCGTATGTATTGTGTGCACATGTACATATGTTTTATCGGTTAGTATTATAACAATGAGGACACTTTGACTGTTAACAATAATCAAGTAGGTAAACGTCTACTTAAATGAAACTGACTGTACTTTGCAGTGCTGTATCAATGAGAAAAAATCACAATGAGTAATATCTAGACGGGCAAAACCGTTTTATTAAAAAATCACGTACCTAGTAGGTATCGTTATCTAATGTACTCAGTGCACACAATGTGATTTTACGTTATTGATATGTCTACTTATAAGTAGAAACTCGTTGATCACGTCTACTTATAAACCTGTCTCTACTCGTGCCTAGGTAATCTATAGATCAATACAGTTATAATTACTTGTCCCATCTTGATGACGGGTAACTACTTCCAATTTGCCCTACCAGTGGGGACGCTTGGTGGGTCAAACTGGAAGTACCTGTCTTAGTCTTAGACCCTCAACCGCTGGGCTCTAGCTACTAAGTAAATGTTTCTATTCGATTCGATTAACAACCAACAACAATCATCGTCTTCACCCGAGCGCCAATACTGGTTGCATTCAAAGCTTGCACTATTGGAGCTCGGGGTTCATTCTCCGGCTCTTCTACCTTCTTTTCGCCATTGTTAACCCCGCGCTGACAGCGGGGCGTTATAAACAGTACGCCACCTACGGTTCAAATGCCAGTGTGAAAGGTGTCCCAATGATCTTGGGCAATCTCCAGCTTTGAGATAACACATTCGGGCGTGGGAACCAACGTGTCCCCATATTGCCGAGGAAACAGATAACGGCGACTAGAGTCTGGGGTTCAGTTACCCCTTCTCTGATTTGGCTTTTACGAGTGCTTGCAGATGAAAAAGGCTTAAGCTCAGTAGATCTTGACGAAGCTCACCTCATCCAAACGTGTACTTTGAAGTAACTTCATCGGTGACAGAAAACTACCTATTTAATATTTAATAAATAACACAAAATAAATTGCGATTTCAATTCTATAACTGTTGTAATTGTATACATTCTTCGTATGATGAAGATGAAGACTTTTAACATAAAAATATTATTATACAAGTATAGATCTGATATTATATAAGGAAATTCATAACAAAAAAAAAAAGATGACGAGTTTTCCATCACTACAGCTTGAATTGTCTTAGTTCCCAAGGCTGCCAACACTCTTTGTTCTGTTTACAACTAACTTAGTAAAACAATTTAGTTATTTTCCACAAAACGGAAGTTGTTTTCTGCCGTCATTGTTTATAACTACCAGTTGAACCAGACATGTTGTAGTTCCTCTCTATATTAGCATTTCTTACACGCGATATCCAATGGTACTTGAAAGGTAACAGTCGGACTGTTTACGCCTCAACGCATCGGCTGTCCTTATGTCGATAATGACGTGATGTGCGTGGTACCCGATAAGTAGCTTCCGGTGTAGCGACTAGGATTTTCCAACTCGATTTATTTATCAAGAATGAACGTTTGTAACTTTTCACGATAGTTAACGTTCCAGAATAAAACAGTGCCATCTAGTGAGCAGTATTAAAACCAAAGTTAACTGATGAACCCAGATGAACCTAACAATTTTTAACATTTTCAGAGGACACATATAACATTTTCCCATTTTAATGAAATTAAAAGCATTTCTGGCCCTAAAAGAATATACTGGAAACTTATAATATGTACAAAGTGGGCCTATTTACTTAGATAAGTGCTTCAACAAAACTGTATATAATTAACATGCGAAGGAAAATAAATATTATATAATATGTAATAGGGTGAATTAACACTATTATAATATCACAAGTATAATTAAGTATTTATCTACCTATGTACAGGTATTTACCCCCTAATTAGGCAGGTAGATCTCTTAATACTTAGCTCTCATTTCTGTCCTCGACTTCGTTTACGTGGACTTCGGAATTAAGTTGAATAGAGAGGTGGTTTTATGTCATTTACACTCCTCTTTTTTATATCTGAAAAGTAATCTATTATCTTATCTAAAAGTATCTCTTAAACGAGAAATTCTTGTATAAATATAACTATTTGGAATCTCTGAAACGGCTCCAACGATTTATGAAATTTAGTACCCAATGGGGTTCGGGGGCGATAAATTGATCTAGCTAGGATTCAGTTTTAGAAAATGTCCTAAGAAAAAAAATATCAAGCTATTGGAATCTCGGAATTGGCTCCAACGGTTTTCATGAATTTAGTATACCTACAGGGAGTTTCGGGGGCGATAAATCGATCGAGCTAGGATAGATTTTTATAGAATGTCCTAAAAAAAAAACCAAGCGAAGCTCCGTAATCTAGGTACTGTATCTAAAAATGACGATGATAAAACGAGAACTAAAACAATTTTGCTGCTATCAAGACTGTTTTAAGTATTTAATAACTCTAGTAAAAGAAATTAGTTACAATCATACATATAATAATTACTTACTATAGGCCCTATAAACTATCGAACCCTATTAGTACGTCAATGAGATATTCTAGGATGATCAATGATAATGATTTTGCAACAATTACACTTTTTACTAAGTTGGTCAAGGAGCAGCGACCGCGCACGTACATTTGCGTAGATCGCCGACGTGCGTAGCGTATATGCAATTATTATGCACCGGCCGTCCACCTTGTGAAGAAACATTCTCATGAGCCACCATTGTCCAAAAACAATGGTCGTAATTAAATAATGACATGTAATTGCAATCCTTTCGTGGAGTGTTCGATTTGGCTTGCGCCTGCGGTGTTTATTGATAGCGCTATTAAACCTACGGGTAGGGGTACCGTATGATGAATGATGATGATAAGAATAAGACTTGATCCATACTAAATTACAAATATTATAAATGCGAAAGTAACTCTGTATGTCTGTCTGTCTGTGCGTTACGCTTTCAGGCCTAAACTTTCGGGTGTAAGGGGAACACTCCCGAAGCCGAGGGCACCTGGCAGTACTCTGGGTACACTACATATTTCGGTGAAAAAAAAAAAAATTATACTGTTTAATGAGCATTATTCGCTCTCCATCGTGCTAGTTAAAGCTAAAGAAAACGAAAATTTCATAAAAACAATATCACTACAAAAAACACGCTCTTGGTGCCATTAGTTTTTTTTTGTAGTGGTTTTTTATGCACTTATCGTTTCATTTAGCTTTATACTAACACTATGGAGAGTAAAAAAATGCAAATAATAAAGAAATTTTTTTTTACTATGTATGTCCTTATTTCTTTTATGTCAATATGTAGTATACCCGGAGTACCTACTGTGTACTGTATTGTGAGGAGACCGTTACATTTCTAAATTACCGGGGTGTAAGGTCACCCAATTGGGCATTACCTTCTCACCCCAATTGACCCTGGGCCATCTACGGTTTGATGGCACCCTTCAGTGTGGGAAGCATGATGTGGCCATTGAACCCCGAAAGGGGGAGGAGGGGAAGCATCACTTGGCCGCACCCCGGCGAGTATGTTAGGATAACAGGCGGCCTCAACCGATACTGATATCCAGTCCAGTTTTATTATTTAATTATTTTCGGAAACCAATCGTCTATTCACTGATTTTCATCAGGCATCAAGTCATTGAATTAGTCTTTCCCACGGAATACATGATACGTACCTACTTACGGCTTACGTCATGTCTATGTATTAGCACAGTATTATTGTGGTTCCTATTAGACATTAAGAACGTAATAAGTAGACCTAACTACATAATTAACTATCATTTACAATTAGATACATACATAGATAACTCTTTATTGTACACCAATATTAGAGTACAAGAGATAATAGTATGGATTACGGTTATTATAGTTAAATGCGATATAAATGCGAATAAAAAAAATGCGATCTCTTTCAGCCTCAGAGCAATAAACCAACCGGAGACGCCACTAACACGCATACCCCGCTGCCAAAGGTATGAGACAGCGGGTCATGCTCGTTATATAAAACTAGTTGCCGCGCTTTCCGCGCCATTTCGACGCACGGCTCACTGAGTTAACTTCTCCTATTAAAATGCCGAGTTGCTGTGTATTTTGGTGTAAAAAGCGATCAGCGACATCAAATAAACAAAAGGATAACATTACCTTTCACCTGTAAGTATAATTTCGTTCAAATATTATCAATTAATTCATTAAATTATCAAAAAACCAAAAAAAGTATGCTAATCGACAGTGTTACCAATGAATGAACTAGAATGAAATCTGGGGTAATTTTTAAGCTAAGGTTTCTCACCAATTTAATCAATTTTGTATTAAGCTTAATAAGATTTTACACAGTATATTTTTTATACCACTTAGATGGCAGAGAAGCACACGGTCCAACTGATGGAAAGTGGATACCGAGGCCTATAGCATGTTTATAGTTACTGCGTAAAAACCGCGGAGAGCCGAGTTCATAAATAATAATATTGTTGACGTTCTAAGTGGAATGCTTGAAGTTTAAATTATCGCTGTAGTTACATGTTGAAAGCTATATTTACTATATCGAATAAGAACGAAGGGATCGTTGTTTAAAACAATACCTAAGTCATATCTTCAATTAATATAAAGAAATATTTATTTTTAACTTACTGCAACATGATCTAGTTTTTCAAAACCCTGTAAAGATTACTAACATTCAGTTTATTGGCTGCCCTGTTTGCTGGAATAATTATGTGCACATAAGACGTTAATAATAGGTATGTCAAAATTACATTTGCTGTCATAGCATCATAGCCTTTCAACCAATAGTACCAATGCACACAGATATAATTCAATATGAGAGTATTATTATCTTACATTCGAAAATAAAATATTTCGAAAAAAAAGCGAAATATTTTGTAGGAAGTTGGCCACACTTTGCCAGAATTAGAGCTGGGACAGCATAATGACCAATATCGATATCAATATTCCAGTACCATATTAACAATTTTAACGTTAATTTTTAGATTCCCAAAAGAACTATTACTTTGTACCGCTTGGGTCCAATTTTGTGGGAACCATGTTTCGTGGGTGCCGAGAAGTACAATTTGCTCACAGCATTTTAAAAGTTCCTGTTTTATAATACAATCAAACAATAAGAGAAAATTGATCCAGGGCGCTGTACCAACGTTGATACTACCCAAGGTACATTTTATTATTGTACTAGGTCCTGATTTTCAGCTTAGTAGTTAACCCTTCTAATATTAGGTACCTATACATATGAAATTGGTGTTATAAAACGATATATAAGCTTATTTTTTACAGTTTTTTTATTTAATCAATCAAAGTTTTTACCGTTGTTATCTATGCACTTTTGCCATTTTATAGGCAGTTCATTGATTCCTTTGCTGAAAAAGTTGCGGGAGCGAGAATCAACAAATTGATTAAAGTAGTTTTGTTTTGGACTGCCTAATCAGAATTGAATTTTTTTTTCAACTGAGAAATACTCCAGAAATACTCCAGATTTGTGGAGTGGAGTGGATCAAGGTCCGGGAAGTATGGTGAGTGATGGGGACATTCCAACATTCCTTCTCTACTTTAACGACCGTCTGTTGGTCTGGTGTGGTCTAACGTTGTCCTGATGCAGCAGTGGGCTAGAACAATTCACCAATCTCGGCCGATTTACGGCTAGCTGTGCTGGATGTTGCAGATTAAAATGGCCAGTTCTATATAACGCCAATTTCATATGTAAGGAGTATTAAAAGTGTAGAAAAAGTATTCAATAAAATAAAAAGCCTTTTATTAATCACTTATTTAAAATTAATGTAAATAATTAACTTATTTATTGTTACTTTGGTACCTGTATTTCATACGAGAACCCCTTATTGGGGGACATCAACGTCGGGTCCCACGACTGATTAAAATTTTTGGCCATTTCAAAGTGCTAAATCTACAAAGACTTACAAAATTATTAGCAAAGCCCCTGTACATAGTACCTATTTCATTAAATAATGCATATTCTATTTAATAAATATTATTTTAACGACGTTATAATACGTAAAAAAGTCATCACATATGATAATTGATAATTACCTTCACGCATTTGAAACACAAAAACCTCGATACATAATATCGACATGGTCAAGCTCTAGCTTGTTTACATTAATGAGATGTCACTGATAGAGGTCCCTGTGTGCGAATGTGAGTGTGTGCGTATAGTTTAAATTAGTGTTCAACATTTTTGTTGTTGAGTGCATAGCGACGTGATTTAAAAATGCATTAGTAATTGACAATTAAATTAGTGTGCGTCCCCCGTCCCCCGCTGAAAGTGGCAGACTTTTGTTCGTACAAAATAGCGCGCGAGTCCACTCCGTTCTTTCAGCCAACCGTGGGATAGAGAAATATTCAGTAACACACACGTTACAATTTGTGGTGAAGCTGTCACAGTCAAAAGTCAATCACACATAATGTAATACATATAGGTGCAAATAAATTCTAAAATTATTTGCATGTATATGTTTTACATTAGGTATGTGGAGTCTGGATAATCAACACTTGAAGTTTGGAGTCCGCTTTACTAGTCTAACTGCGGATTTGGCTGAACTTCGATATTTTCCGTGTAGCGACTGCCATCAGATCTCTATACATAAGCATATCGATATCTATTTCTAAGCACTGCAATTTATCTAACTGGAATTAAATTATTTGCCTGCAATTTTAATCACAATAATCTCACATTCCATTGCAAATGACGTCAATATAAGTAATTAAATGCACAGTGTATGACACATATTATAGGTAGGCAAATCAATGGTTGGTTATGTAATAGAACAACTTACTGTAATAGTTGTTATTTCCTTATAACATGATTACTAACGTGCAACAACCTTCGATAGGTGAGTAACCTACCGATCTTAATACTGTTTAAGATTTTCAGGTGTGTGGTAATGTAGATTAGTTTGCGAGTTGTTTTCATTTGTTTATCAATAGGATATGCAATTTGAAGCTATACATTTTTTATCCATACATTCACTCATGTCAATTTCCCACGGGGGTAGACAGAGAGAACAGCCCGCCAATTGTTCCTATTCTTACACAAACTTAGCGAGCTTCCTCTTTTATCATTAACTATCATTATCTTTCATGAAAGCTGGTTTCGACTTTTTGAGTGCTTCTGACTGCCCTTTTTTTAACACCTTACCAATTTAATCTATAATTTTCGTCGACTACGAAACTCAAAAATGTTGTGTGTGTGTGTGGTTTTCCCAAGCGACTACACTGTGGGGTTCTTCAGGAAGGGCATTATGTTTCTTCAGGGGCGGCAGGCAGCACGAGTGCAACGCCCTTGGCGTTGCATGCGTCCATAGGCTACGGTAACCATTTTCCATAAGGTGGGTCATGTTGCTTGTTTGCTACCTAAGTGATATAAAAAGTACCTACGCCGCGAAGGTTTGCAGGCACAGATCACGATAGTCAAAGTTGAAGGATCACTACATTCACACCCATGAGCGGTCAATGACGTCTTAGTTTTTATAGAATCATGTATGGAAAAGGTAAGATATTTAGTTCAAATATTTTATGTATATTTGCATTGGTCTGGGTGATCTACGTATAATTACGTAAAAAAAATCTATGTAGTACATGTGTAGGCCATATCCCATACCACACCCATACCTAAATACGCTATGTAGTATGTTCTAAAATGTTATTTTTTTACTTTTAAACCACTTAAGTGGCAGACAAGCACACGGCCTAATGGAAAGTGATTACCGTTAAATCCAGTGGCGTAACTATAGGGTGGCAGGACTGGAAAAATGCCACAGGCCCCCGACCCAAGAGGGCCCCGGCCCATGAGGCCACGAGCTCAGTTATAACCTAACATTTTTAACAACTTTTGTACCGAAATGCTTGAAAATTATAATTTTTTTAAACACTTAAAATCAATCAAAGGATTGCACAACTAAAGACCATACATATAAAAATTTAAACTAATCATTAAAATTTCAACACATTCAAAACAAAAAGATGTCGATTTTCAGAACGCATCCATTGGTGGCTTCATTTTTTGTCGTGGTACATACATTGGTAATACGGGCGAGCTAGTGACGGTCCGGGAATTCCCTCATTTTGTTAACCAATTAGGCTAGAACCCAGTGACACTGAAAGTCTTGTCATCGCAGATTTGAAAAACTTATATGTAAATCGATAGTGAACAAATATATGAATAAAATCAACTTGGAACGCGTTGACTTAGTAAGCCAAAAATATGTTTAAAATTTTTTATTTAAAATAAATAAGCAAAATGGCACTATGGCACAAGACAGGCTACGTAACTTGGCTATTCTGTCTATTGAAAATTCTATGGCTCTATCTTTAAACTTTGATGATGTTATAGATACTTTTGCGGAACATAAAGCTCGGAGAAAAGAATTTAATTAATAGAGCAATCTTTTTAATATAAATTGTTAGGTATTGCATTATAAATATTTTTATAAACTTAAGCGTCAGAAAATAAAACTTATTAGCTATTTAACTAAAATGCACACAATATTATTAATAGTTTTGGGTAACTACTTACATCAGTGGTTTATTAAAAATAAATTCTAACGTGACTATTTCTACTAGGACACTGGGGGTCCCATCCAAAAAAAATGCCACGGGCCTCAGATGGTATAGTTACGCCACTGGTTAAATCTATTTACAATGCAAGTATTTTATTCCTGAGCAATCGTGAAACAGCATTTAGCACAAGTTGGACTGCGTTGTTGATATCATTTATGTTTGTCCTATATAGAGCTGTGCCATCTGCGTAGGTTTTTTATTTCCCCTAAGAGGAAATCATTAACTTAGATAAGGATCAAAATTGGACCAAAAATGCTTCCTTGTGGTACGCCGCAGGTCACTGGTGCAGTGGTGTCACTAGTCTTGTGCTAAAATACTGAAATATATCCTGATAGTCAGTATAAAGGTTTCATCATCATCATCATCAGGCTATATTAGTCCACTGCTGGACATAGCCCTCCCCCAATGAGCGCCATAGCGCCCAAAGGTATAAAGGTTTAAATACTCTAAATCAGCTCATATGACGTAGATGGTCAGTAATCAAAATCGGTTCAACACTTTACTTACTTTCTCGCATAAACAAATGAATAAATTTCGAGAAAATTTGGCAAAAAGATAGATTATGGCCTGGGAAAGGACATAGGCTAGGTTTGGTCACGATAATCGACATCGACTCGGCAGGGCTGCGGACAACAGCTAGCTTTAGTAAGCAATTTAGTGTAGTAGGTACCTAGATAGGTACTTTAAGGGTTCTGTACCTCAAGAGGAAGAAATACGGAATCCTTATAGGATCACTTCGTGGTCCGCCTGTCTGTCTGTCTGTCAAAGAAAGATCTTTGCTCAGGAATACATGAAGGAATCAAGATGAAATTCATACCACAATTATTTTTTGTACGATTAAAATGAAATTACATAACTACGCGTTTTTAAAAAAAAACTTACAAGCCATTATTATTTTTTTGTGGAGATACCCATTAATTTTATAGGTACATACTTGGCTATAATTTAGACTTGAAACATTAATTTAGTAGGTATAATAATTATGTAAGTAGCTCAGATTTAAACTTAATTATTATAATATAACCAAACAGGCACATTTACTATTATGAATAAATGCTAAATACCTAATGCAACCTCAGTGAATGCAACAAAAACATTTCAGATGGATTTTATAAACTACCCACTTACCTACTTAACCAGAGAGCTTAAAACACGGTAGGTATGTACTGAAATTACTTTTCTGTTTCCTGGTTTAAAATTATATATAAACGTAAAATAGATTTTCACAATTGTGTAAACTAGCGAATATAAACCGCACCTTGGGTAACCGAATTAAACCAAAACCACAAGACTCTAATGTGAGCGCCAGGTAGAAATCTGGTGGTTTACATAGAATTATAACTACTAAGTTTATTAAGTCTATGGTGGTTTACATTTCAATCTCGCGGTCACACAGTCATTCATGGGTGACTGACTAATGACTAGAACCGGCATAAAATATTTCTACTCCTAACGATACCAATGAATATGGATGCATGTATCGCCAAGAGATTAGTCCCCTGGCGTTGCTGTATAAGAAACTACATTAAACGAGTAGGTATGGAATTATTATACTTACTTATACAGTCACAATTAATATTAGCTTACCTAACACTTAAACAACAAGTTACAAGTAGCAATAGGTACGAGGTACAAGATGTATACCTACCGACCACTTGGCTCTAAATTTACGTAAAGTATTAAACAAACATCAATAGATAAGTTTGTCCTCTGTAGATTACAAAGATAATTACATATTTAATTGATTTATGCCTATAATGTAAGGATAATTTGTAATGTTCATTTCAGACAGTTCAGAAACCTCTAAGCCAACATGTACATGAGCCAAATGTACATGTTGGAGTAGAAGGAGTCAACGAATCATGGACTATTACGAGTCGGTAACACAAGGCGAAAGTCTCGATGCTCGTGTGTAACTGAGAACCTCACTTAGATAAAAACTTTCAAAGAATATTAGCAACCGAAATCATCGAAATTACTAATAACCTGTAACCCTTCCAAGTAAGTTAAATTGCTTGTGCTAGGAGTGGGTTCACGTCGGTAGTGTAACCTGTAACCCGGGACCTCTCGATCGAAAGGCCGACTCCTCAACTACTAAGCTACCGACGCTTCGACTGAGCTAATGATGATGGAAGCATCGTTATACAGTGTTAGCTTGATTTCAGTTCCTATACAGGAGATACCGAAAGCCGATACAATAATTCCATCCTGAATTTCTGAGTCAGGTAGTATAGCTGAGCAGACCGATAAGCATGATAGACAAAATGTTCAATGCCCACCAAAAATGACCGTGCTTGAGTCGACTGGCACGTTAGTTCCTAGTAGATATTAGGAGGGATTAGAGAGAATATTAGAAATTTCGGTTGCTAATATTCTTTCTACAAAAAAGAAACAGGGCATAGCATTATCAAGTCAAACGTGATATTATTCAATTTTCAGCAGGTTTTGGAAAGTGAAGTACCTATAAAGGTATTAAATTATTACGACATTATACATATATTGTATTCCTGCAGTACCATCCGTGGTATTTGGACGGCTAACGCCAAGATATTAATCATTTAATGAGAATAAAAATTTTCACACTTATAGTGATTCTAATATTAATCGCCTACCGGGAGATACTATAAATTGTAGCCTGTGTCACAGAATAGATAATAGTACTAGCGTACAGAATGGAAGCTCACCCCCTCCCACCGATTTCATTTCCTCTCCCCGCACGTCAAAATCATGGGCGCTTTCATGGGCGCCTAAAACAAAGGTTATCGCTAGTAAATTGTGTAGGAACGGCACTTCGGGAAGAAGAGTGAAAAGTTCGGCTAGCTTCGGTTTTTAAGGCGTCCTCTCTTTCACACATGACTATAGTGAAATTTAACCCTCAAATGCATCTTGCCTTTTTGTATAAATAATTAATGAAGTGTTCTCAATATGTGTAACAATGCCCACCAAAAATGACCGTGCTTCCACCAAGGGTCATCAATGAACAGTATAAAAAATACTAATGAACTGGATGCCAGGTTCGCCCAGGAATAAATAGGTGAAAAATCTTATAAATTATAATAATTTTCATATGGTCCGGGTTCTTTAGAAAATAACTTTAGAACTAGCGTGTTAAGTGACATTACGGTGGACCGATATTGATTATAGGTTAATTATTTAGGAACTGCATTTTAGTGGCATTAAATAAGTAAATATTAAAATATTAACATGATTTTTTCTTATTACTTTATTACTATTCGAAAACTATGATTTTATTTATTTATTTATGTGAGTATTTACTTACATTGGTTATTGTAAACCGGAATTAAATTTTACCCAGAAGGTGCACCAACATTGAAAATTAACACGGTCTATAAAATAAAGGATAGAATACCCAGTTCTTAATTTTTTTTTAACATTATAAAGATTATAACTCAAAAGCATATGCAGATTTAGATTAGTATACATTCTAGGGTTAAAAAATGGGCGGTACCTGGCAATGACGGAATCCATGATGGACGATATTAATTGTGATACATTTAAATCGAAAAAAAGCCACACTTCATAGGCGTGAGCTGTCAAAATTATGATTCTTAAATTTTATAAAGTATGGAGCGGTTAAAACCATTTGTTTCTAAAAAATACAAATAGATATCTTTCCGTGAACTTCCGTTTAGTATGAAATAAAATTGATACCTAAATAAATTATCACTATTAAATTAAAGTGTGCTCAACTGCCATTTTTCTAATTTCCTACTCGCCATTGACAATTCTAAATAAGTATTAGGATAGTTATTACAAAAACCGGGCATAAAATCCGTGTCATTCAGTTGAGGTTCAGAAACCTTGGTAAGTAATAAAAACACCATTTACAAAGAAATGTTTTACCTCACCCTTGGCAATGGAGCATTAATTACTAAGAGATAAATACTAGTAGTTCTGTAAAGATTTCCAGATCATTTTTTGGCATCTGGAGATCAAATCTGGTATCCTCACTTATATTTCTTTTATACGATACGTATTTGAATTTTACAGGTCTCTGGATATTTCACCAATAAATATTGACAACCCGTTCTTAAAAAAGCCACAATAAACGTCTCCCCCTTTTTTAATGTTTTTTTTACAACTACCTGTAAGGAATCATGTTCGGATATTTCAGCCAAAAATTATCAATATCCGTTCATAAATAACGCGACAGAAAAGGCACCACTTTTCTCCTCCGATTAAAAAAGCTCCAGGCAAAAATTTTGTTTCAAATCAAAGAACATGTATGCCAAGTTTGGTGACAATCGGTTAAGAAATGTGCCCTATAGACCGAACGGAACGGAGACTACTTATAATTAATGAAAAATTTCACGCGGGCGAAACCGTGAGCAACAGCTAGTTTTTATAAACACAATCGGGTTTAATTACTCTATAAACATATCAAAGTCGTGTTGTAGCATTGTTTTGTTATGTGTGCCAATTCTGTTGTTTGACAGGATCAAAATGTATCGCCATATTCTTTTCTTCCGAAGCGAAGAAAAAGATGGAAATACGTTTTAATGTCAATATCACTGATATGACTTTTTGTAACAGCAGGATTATCGCCTCCGTCGGATGTTACGTAAATCATGACACCCACGGATAGAGTGAGAAAAATCACGCTATCTCACTCGAAAATTAGCTTAAATTTCAAATAGTGCCATCATCCATGACATTTCTAATTTTCTCACACATCAACACTACCGTGCATGTACACGAGCTATGTTTGTAGTAATTACAACGCGATTGTTTCATACATTTTTCCGAGAGCTTCCGAGGTGTGACACTGTTCATTTAATTTTGGACTTAATAGTTTTGAAGTCTACAATTTAATGCCATTTATTGCAGTGTCTGTGGTATGATAATTGATTTGGCTTTAGCAGAATCGAGGGCCTGATGTATTATTGTAAAGTTTCATTAAAATCCATTAGGTATTTTTTACATGATAGAGTAACAAACATCCATCCATCCATTCATACTTCCATTCTTTCGCGTTTATAATATTAGTAAGACTAACTAACTTGGTACCGTATATTTATTGCTTAGTTATTACGACTGCGCAATATCTACAAGAAAGGTAATCAAGGACTAGCCGAGTTTTCCTCGTTTTGTAGATAGGTATCTAATTCATTATAAACATAACACAAACCCACGCCTTTATCCCCGAAGGGGTAGGCAGAGGTGCTAGCACCCACATTTCGCCGGTTTATGTTTTTTTTTTTTTTTTTTTAAATTCTAGCTCCTTCCACCGCGTGCCGGGGCACTTCGTGGAAGCCTACTCTACTACTAGCAGTGTTTTTAACTAGGCTCCTATTTTTTCGAAACCCTCACAGGGTTAAAAATTTTAAATTTAATTAATTCCAATATGTATCACGCTTTCATTCCGGCCTCTTTGTCTTACCAGTTCTCGCATGTATTCCTCTCGCACATTCATTCTGCTCCTTGCATACCATGGGATAAGGGGATGGGGGATGTTAATTGGTGCTAAGTTTTTTAATATTCTAAAATTACTCTACATAAGTTCTTAAATCTAAAACTATTTTGATATAACACTATTTCCCTACTCAATTATTCTATCTACATCCAATCTATTTATAACACAGAACAGAAAAAACTATTAGAAGTGTGATAGGACAGATTCAATAGCGGAACCAATGTCGCCAAACTCACACATACAACCAGATAATAATACGTTGCACTACTAGTAAACAATTGTTTTGATTGGTCGTATATCTTTAACACCAAACTAGCCTAAAATATGCTCACTGCAAAACGAAAACATACCTTATTCAATCGTTTTAGTGATTACTTTTATATAGATAAAAAAGGAATTTACGACGTTTTGTATCTGGATCAAACTTGCTTCTCACTCGAACTCTATTCCGAAAAAGTTCAACTACTCCCCAACAGATGTCCGTTTATTTCAAGAATGTTATTTAAAACCTTAAGCGTTAGGAATACGGTTGATATTACTTTAAAGTATTATCTCTCTCACTCTAACTCCTTAATATTAACGCTAGACCGGTGACATAAAATTTTGGCAATATCGATAGATTTGAAATTTGTTTTCGTAATGTCAAAGGATTCCAAACGCTGTTAGTAATTATAATCTAAGAGTACTAAAAAAGAGGGATTTTATAGCTTGTTGAACTGTTTTTTATTAACGATTAAAAATGTATGAAGACTTCAAACTGCGTATGTACCTATTTAATTGAAATAAAACAATAGTCCATTTATAGTAGATATTTTATGTAACTGTTGCAAAATAAAAACGTTTTCACACTATCCGGCGCATCCGATATCCGATATTAGTGTCGGCTCCGATATCGAAGGAAATAAAATAAAGTAGAAAAGATGTTGAAAATAATTGCTAGGATATTTTTTCTTTTTTTCATCCTGTCTGTGCGATCGAGCAAATGGCCGAATCGGACCGATTTTATTGAATATATGTGGAAACAGCACATGGCGACGGCTATCGGTGTCAGACACCAAATATCAGAAAATGTGAAATCGCTTTAAGGATACTTAAAATACGAGTGCGAGTATTTTACAGTATCAGACGGGTGTTTTAAGACCATTTTACGAGCAGTTTCATACACTACTTTGAAATAATTAATTTAATTTGCATAAAATGAGAAAACGTAGATCACCAAAATCTATTTGCTAATCGCGCATGCATGTTGCGCCGCGTTCACAAACTAGAAAATATCCAGCTGGAGGTGTTCAATTCGGAAGTTTATATTTTTGTATGTTTGTACACGCATAGCTTCGTCATGTGTAGACGAATTTGCAAAATTCCTTCTTTGTTCGAAAGAAGACTATTCCGGAATGATACCATTTATTTTTTGTAAAGATCCGATAAAGGGTTTCAGAGAGAGACCACGAAACACTTCAATATTAGATGCTCTCGACAGGTTGCAGCGACGTACGGTCCGCATTATCGGAAATCCTGAGGTCACGAGTACCCTCGAGCCTTTGCAGCTGCGTAGAGATGTTGCTTCCTTGGCAGTATTTTACCGTCTCTACCATGGAGAATGTTCTGAAGAGCTATTCCAATTAGTCCCACCCTCTCCTTTCCTATACAGGACGACACGTGCAGGACTTAGATGTCACCCGCATACGGTGCAGAACATTCCTTCAAGAACCAAGCGGTTCGGTGACTCTTTCCTTTGTCGCACAATTAAGACCTGGAATTCCTTGCCAGCTCACGTGTTTCCCTCTTCCTACAGTCCCGGGTCCTGTAAGCGGGGCGTGAAAAAGCATCTGATGAGGCCGTCAAGCTGAGTGCCACCATTGTTAACATGGCACATGTGTATAATGGTGGCCCTCTCTCCTGAGACTTTGCCTTCAGCTTACCATCAGGCAAGGTAAAGTCAAATTGACGTGTCCTATATAAAAAAAAAACTAACTTTTAAACTCTCGCGTTCCATGATATATAATTTAGAAAACGGGAATTAACGCGATCATGGTATAGGTACTTACATACCTTTGATTGCCTGACGTTTCGACCAGGTTACACCGGCCGTGGTCATAGGCTGACTGAGGTATGTAAGTACCTATACCATGATCGCGTTAATTCCCGTTTTCTAAATTATAAAAAAAAAATAAACCAGGAAATCAGCAGTAATTGCTGCAAACGCATATTATTGCTATGTCTATGCCACTACACATCATAACATCACGCCCGTATCCTTTGAATGGGTATGCAGAAGTGTTCAGAATGTTCCGTGATATAAAAAAAAACAACAAAACCATTTGACAAAAGTTTATAAATATTTCTAAAAAAAGTAGATATCGATAAAGTTTGACTACATCACTAAATGAATAGCGAAGAAAGTCCTAGAATAAATAAGTATGACATGTCTATTGTGTGTAATCAAAAACAAGCTTTATTGATATGTGGTAAGGTTGATTTTTTATTTTATTTTATTTCTTTGCATTTCAATAAGATTAGTTATAAATTCTGCTATATCCTGACTTATCGATGGTATAAAACGCCTCCATTTCGAATATTTATGCTCCTACTATCATCGGTGCACTACAAAATGACCCAGTAAGGCATATTTCTATTATATAGTATTAAATAACACACGGTCCAAAACTGTCAAATACACGTGATGACAGATACGACTGAAGGTTGAAATTGTAAGAGCTTGCAAATCTCCGCATATCAATGACACGCGTGCCACGCCTACTTCACACTTCCATCGTTTTTTCTGTTCCGTGATTTATAATAATAAACGCACGAGATATTTAGGTAGGTACTGTTCCTCTTATTAACAATTCTCACTATTTTCTCCCAGTACTCGAGGAAATGTGTCTGATAATTTTTTGTCATTAACGTCGGTAAATTTTGTGTGGTAATGGCCAAATTTGGCCGGTTTATGTTTAGGTCCCAATGTAATAGGTGGCGAGCCTATTGCCATTAACTGGGCACTTATAAACCTGCGATAAATACACACATAACTTCGCAAAGCATCGAAAAGTCATTGGTGTGTGCCATGGAAAACCTGGGATCGAACCCGAGACCTCGTCTCAGCAGTCCATTACCCATACCAAAAGGCTACCGCGGTTTTTTAATTATTATAATTCATTAATATGTGACCAAATCCCTGTTAAGGCTGAATTTTAACATTTCAACTACAGAGTGATATAATGTTATACATACTTATCTATAATGAGTGGGTGGGTGGTTTATTAATAGGTGGGTTAGTGGTTTATTAATGGGTGGGTGGGTGGTTTATTAATCTTGCGGCCCAACCATCATCTTGGTACTTCAACCAACCTGCAGGCTAGTACAGTAACTGATTAGCGGATAAGGCTCTGGAGCTCACTTTCCTTTCTAGACTTGGGGGGTCGGACGGCAGTCGCGTCGATATGGGCCAAACAGTCAAGGATAAAAGAAAGCACAGAATAGATAATAGTACTAGCGTAACTAAAGTTATTGCGTTAGTGTTTTTTTAACCTTACACTGGGTATTTTCCTTTAGTTAAAATAAATAAATTAGCTGAACTTATTAAATTAAGAATGGTAAAAGGGGAAAAGCAGTTGAGTCGGTTCTTATTTTATGGTTGTTATTTATTTTAATCATCCACCAACCTTTAATAGTATATGATTTGACTATTAAATATTATGATGTCACAATATTTTTTTTTCATACAATTTTCCTTATAACTTTCCGTTTTGACGTTTAATAAAAAGTAACTAATTTGACTAGTTAGTCAAATACCCAATTAGCCTAGCAATCCACTGCTAGACATAGGCCTCTGCCAATGCTGGGAGGGTTTGGCCTACAACTGTTATCACGCTGAATAAATAAACGGCCAGATAGGTTGGACGTTTATTTATTTATCTACTTTAAATCCAACATAGTAATATATTGAAATCGTGATGTATGTATGCTTTTTGTCGTAGGCACCTATTTACTTACTATTTTACATTTCTTATTATATTATATATAAGTTGGTAGGTTTTAATATAGGCATGAGATGTTTGCTATTACATTCTAATACATACTTAAGTTCTCTGGTTGCGGTAGGTGCCGAGATGCCGCCAGCATACTGCGGAGGTCCCTAACTCCTCGCTCGATGTCTCCCGGAGACTCCCCTAATTCTTGTTTGATTATCTCCGCCTGCTTTAACGAAGGTCCTTGAAGGAACGCCATTGCACTTCACCACTCTCGTACAGTAACTAATACTAGTCAGTTCTGTCTTAATTCCACGAGTCGAGATTGCGCACTGCCGCTGTGTAAGGACGAAACTGAGAACGCATAGCGCTCGCCACCTTTTATAAAAACACGATGACCAGTCGGAAGGACCTCTGTAAGTTCACTCACGCATAGTGCTGTTTACAAAGTCATAGGAAAAATATTGAAACGGAATTAACTAACTTTTACAAACTTAAAATTGAACTGCACACTGACTTTTATAATTCCTTGAAACTAGAAAAGTAATTTGAAATTTATTTTTCTGTATGAAAAAATCATTAAATTAATATCTTCGTTATGTTAGTTAGAAGTTAATGGAATGCGTGCAACGCGCGTGATTTTTTCGATGTATTTAAAATAATCATGCATTTAATGTCAGGGACATAATAATGCAACTGCAGCATATGCGCGGATGACGAATAAATGCACGTATCACATTTATGTTGACGTCTTTGAAGCGAAGTGAAATACATAAAAACAAAGAATAACAAAACAATTTGGTATTCTTTTTTTTACAAATCATCATCATCAATAAGTCCACCGCACTTCTCTGTTGGACATAGGCCTCTCTCAATGTGCGCCATTCCGTCCGATCCTCCGCCTTCCGCATACATTATGTCCCAGCCGCCTTTTTCAGGTCGTCAGTCCATCTGGCTAGGGGGCGTCCTACCTTCCGTTTGCCTTCTCGCGGTCTCCACTCTAGGACTTCATCGGTCCTTCGACATTCAAAGCCATCCCACTGCCACTTCAGCTTGCTTATTTTTTACAAATGCTATTTCCCTAATTATATTGCACAGTGATAAACATCACACCGAAATCGATACCGGCATACCTCATTTGCTCGAGTTCGTGGGATCCGGGGGTTCGATTCTCGGGTAGCTTAAATTTAGGTACTTAGTTTTTTTCTGTTAGAAAACTTTCATTAAGTAGGTAGGGACTATACGATGTATTAAGCATATCCGATAGACGACAATTATTAGCTTACTAGAACTAGCACTACTAGAACTAAGACTGCGTACTTCCCCCTCTAGAAAAGTGGCAATTCGCTAGCAGGCGTTTAATGGAATAGAATGACGAATGTACAGGATTTGACGTATTTGACATGCGTTAACGACTGTCATTTACGTCAAGTCCCATACATTCGTCATTCTATTCCACCAAACGCCGGCTAGCGAATTGCCATTTGTCTAGAGGGGCAGGCTGTTCAATCTCTGTATGATCGAATGTGGAGTAAAGTAGGTAGGTACTTTGGGCTTACCATGACGTGTTATTTGCAATCATGAGCTACGATCCAGAGAACGGGGATATAGCTATATTATTCACTAGCTGTTACCCTATACCATTACCTCAAAATCGGTTTAGTGGTTTAGGCGTGAAAGCGTAACACACAGACAGAGCTACTCTCGCATAATATTCTTCTCGGAATGCAACCCAAAAATATGATCGGTAATAAACACGTCATGGTTAGGCAGTAGGTTAGGTAGGACGGCTTAGCAAGATTACCTACATTTGCCTTTGAGTCTATTAAGAAACCTGCACCATATTTATATAGTACCTACTTACTAGGGACAAACGGTGGATATTCCACTCATGCTAACAACGAAAATAGCAAAAGACATAGGGTGTGATTCCAACATTGTTCATTGTTTCCAATAGTTCGTATGATTCGGTAGATGGCTCCCACCTTCGCCCCAAGATACTTATGGAGGAACGAGGTGTGATGTTCCTCCAACACAAATTGAGGGCGGGCCGCGGCCCAACGATTGTCGTTGGGATGTTGTATATATAGAACAATTTCATTTCAAATGCTTAAGGCGAGTCTCACTAGTTAGAGCATACCCCTGTAAGTGAGGGACTAATCGCGGGAAAGTCGAATCAAACACATAACCACTACGACACCGAAGCTGCTCCGTGTTTCTAGGCACAGCAAATGTGGTCCAGCCTCGACTAAGTACACCATCACAAGTGAGATAGTAGCGCAGTTGGATAAAAAAAATCATTAGACCACTATGTTAGTTAGTTAGCATGCCAAAAATAATAAAAAAATCTTATTAGTAAGTAAGAGAGCTAACCACATCCTATCCAATTCCTAAATCGTGATTGACAAAAATGTTTTATTTTCGAAGCAACCGTTTCAGGCAAGCACATTGCGTTAGTGAGAATAAGTTAATATTGAAAGTCCGCATGTTTTTCTATTCCGTGGGTCACTCCACTAGACAGTGAACCTGCCACATACTTACTTAACTTCTGTCTGTTTTACACATGACGATCTGTCCGATAATGAATTATACCAACTCCAACACCAACGTTTCTTTTTTTTAATGTGAAAAGTGTATAAATATCTGGGTAAAATATGAAATAAGGTGGCTCACTTTTTTAAGTTTAGACTCTTCTACGATACTAACGAGAATTTCAGTGTTGAATATAAATTGACGAGCTATTCAACACCATGTGGGGCTATTTATTTTTTAGAACAGCAACACGAATTCAGAACTGTCAACGGGCCAGCCGTTGACAGTTCTGAATCCTGTCAAAGTCGGTAAAGTTCAATTTTCAAAAAATAACGTCCAAGATACCGTGCTCAAAGCTTTGTCGTTATCTTCTTGCTATATAATATAAATAAACAAAGAAAATGAAACACTAGTGCATTGGATTATTTAATGTGCTACAAAAATTCATAATGGAGCCATCAAAAGAGGCGATTGCTGTACGTATTACACGGTTAAATCGCTTGATACTTGGCAAAGTAACAGGTGGTGCTACAAAGTTCAATAAGAAGACAATAGATCGCGAAGCTCTGCTGGATGCTCTAACAGTTCTCTATGACGAGTGCAACGATGACCCCGTCAAGCGCACGGATGATTTGGTCAAAGTCTTCGTGGACAAATGTAAGTGAAGCCTGACACTCGTGTGTATAGATTTAATCAACCTCTAAAATAAACTTGTTTACTAAAAGGCGTATAACTAGTGCACATGATATTTAATTATTCAAATTCTGCGAACTATTTCTAACGCTTTTCGTTCAAAGTATTAATGAATCCTAAACTTGATGCCATTCATACTACATGATCTGAAATACAATATCTATCCTGTTTTTCTCATACATGGCATTATCGCACTATCGTAGATTACACTGACATACTGCTTCTTCAGATACTGTTGAGTCAAAGCTATGATACTGTGTTTACTAACAAATAAATGTCAACCAATAATGAATGATATGTAAATAAAATTGCAATTGCATGAGTATTTTGTTTTATTTATAATGTTAAAGAATATCAATGATCCAGGTTTACCTAGGATACAGTACTTGCTGTAGAACTGATGTAAATAAAACTGCACTACATCATTATCTTTAATTACCTCAGTAAAGACATATACCAAATGAGTTGAAATATGGATCCACCTTTAAAAACAAATATAGTACCCAAAATAAATTGTTAATGATAATGAAAAATTGTTGTAAGACCTCTAGTTTTAGCACCATTTGCACATAGCTATGAATTTAATATGGTGTTCTCAATATACAACTTTGCATCCTGAAAATTTCATTGTAGTAGTACCACATAGTTTTCTTGATTACTTCACTTGTTAGAAAAAATATTATCACTTTCACTGCAATAATAATAACATAATAGACACAGAGTTGTATAAAAATAATTATGGGTTGACTAAGAGTAAGATAACATGTAGTAAAGATATGTTATTGTTACAAACAACAGCCAAGCTTCACAGTGGGAGAGCAGATCTCTGACTGCCGCATTCAATACTTATTTATAGACACTTATTTAAAATGATGAACAATATTTCTCCACAAATATTGGAGGTTCAAGATTCAGGTATACATCAGACTTATAAGTTAAAACCTGTTGATATATTAGAAAAACAAAATAGTTCAGTCTTTGAAGACTATATAAATGACTCCTACAATAGAAAGTAAACATAAAATTGTTAGACTAACAACATTTCACTAAACTCATCACACTGGTTCACAGTGGTCATGCAAGTCAATGCTGGAAAGCCGATCCTGGAATCCTGGAATTACTGATGCAAAACTGGCTCACAATTGCAGCCCCTTCTTGAGAAGATTTTTTTGTGGTCATGCAGCAGTACATTCAGGGTTGTATTATTGGAGTGATGATAATGTACTGTATTACAGATCGCAGCACTTTGGCAGAGCTGCGCAGAACTAGAGTCTGTATTTCAGACTTTGAAATGCTGCAGACTATCGGCAGAGGACACTTTGGAGAAGTCTTTGTGAGTAATAGCCACCTTTTCATACATAATAAAATATGAGAATAAACGGTCAGAAGACTGATTAAATTAATTTTGTAACACTTACTTACACTTACTTAGTTTGATATTGACTGGTGAGGTTGCTAAGTGTCAGTACAAGGATGGCCCCATGGCCCTGGTTTCATAGGCCCAGACCTGTGCTGACAATAGGTAACCATCCCAGCCATGTGCTGAGACAAGTTGGCCTTACTTCGTGTCAGTAGTGATTCATTTTAAAACTAATTATCTCAGTAAAAAAATAATTTAAATTAACAATAAATAAAAATCAAATGAAACTGTATGCTGTATCGGTAAGATATGGCGGGCTACTATCCGCAACTCTACGTCATGGCGCGGTTTTTGCGTGAGGCCAGCAAGCTATTCACGATGCTGACATAATTTGCAATACAATGTATGCTGATTCTCTTCAGATGGTGAGAGAGAAACAGACAGGCGACGTATATGCGCTGAAGGCGCTACGGAAGGAGCAATCACGCAAGCGCGCAGCGGACGACGAGCGCGACGTACTGGCCACCGCCACTGGACCCTGGATACCGAAACTGCAATATGCATTCCAAGTAAGTCATATTATATTGTTATAGTAATAGGTGTAATTATTATCTTTACAAATGAAATTTATGTTTGTGACTCTTTCACATTAGGCGGTTGGCACACTACCCCATATCATGCAACATAGAGAGAAAACTGCGCGCGAATGCATCTTCAGTGTGTTGGAATGTGTTTTCAATACAAAGAGAGCTACTTATATGCGACACACGACATTGTCTTAAGTTGAGCGTCCCCGCACTGAACTACGTGAAGTGGCGCAGTGTGCCAATCGCCTTAGGTTAAAATTTCGCATGTATATCATATCGCTAATAATACCATATCACTCATATTCTGCTTGCCTTCTTATTGGAGTAGAGTTCACAAGAGTATGACCCCAAAAAGAAAAGAGCTATCAAATGCAAAAATATTTTTTCGAATCGCCCAATGTAATCTCAGAGATTTGCGCGTTAGATAATTATAAAGATGCCAAAGAGACCATTAATAAATACCCATTCATTAATAACTTCATTAACTTTCAGGACAGTAGCAATCTATACTTAGTGATGGAGCTATGTTGCGGCGGTGACTTAGCGGGCCTACTGGCGCGTCGCTCCCACCCCCTGCCAGAGCGGGAAGCGGCGTTCTACGTCGCGGAGGTGGCCCATGCACTAAAGGCGTTGCATGGCATGGGATACGTGCATAGAGATGTCAAACCGCATAACATACTACTTGACAGGTAAATTACATGCACTTTTTTCATATGACAATTTATTTTCTTTTATTCTGAAAGTGAAATGTGAAGAAATTCCAGCTCCCTGCTCCCTATGGGTGCTTCGATTCAATTCAGATGCTATCTGAATTCATGGTAGTATAAGTGTATAGCTGGGCCTAGACTAACCTGCTCGGTCGAGGCTCACCAACTGCGCTCGGACTTTAGCTGTCAAGGCGCTCGGCACCCGAGGCAAATTTCAAAGGTTGCAAGCATGTCTCGTGAGCCAAAGTGAGCCATTTTTAATTTAAAGTTACTTTAAGTGTCATTACATTCGTCTACACCGTCTGTGTAGTTCGGACTTAGCTACCCTGGAGCATCCCCATAAATCGACAATGTTCGTCTTGGGTTCGAGCTGGGCTCGGCCGAAACATATTGCTCCCGAGGCAGCCTGAGCCACGTCCACACCTCTGGACCCAGCTCATCACTGTTATTCACGTTTACCCACTAAAGATGCCCCTTTCGTTTTGGAAGGGTAAAAGTAACTATCTTTTGGAACCCTTACCATATAATAATGATTGTATATATGTGTGTGGTACAGATGCGGCCACGTGAAGCTAGGCGACCTAGGATCCAGCGCGCGGCTATCCGAAGGCGGGTGTGCGGTCACGCCGGCGACGGCCGACTACATGGCGCCCGAGCTGCTGGCGGCGGCCGACTGCGCCGAGCACACAGTCTGTGTCGCCTACTGCGCCCGAGTCGTTACCACCGCCATTGTGGGTCGCTGTCACACGCACGCGCTTTGCACTACCCCGGGACACGTATCTTGAATCTAAGCGAGGCAACCGAGGCCCTGGCGCGCGCGAATTGTTTTGTAATAATATATGCTTGGTGAATTGGAGCTCGTCTATCGCCGCAGCACCCGTGCTATCCTCATTAACTTTTGAGGTTTTGTCAAAAGACACCCAAGAAACGTGTATAAGACATATAGAGCATATTTTAGGTCCAAGATATATGTTCCGAAGTATACCATGTGGTGGATTATGTGTTAAAACTTACTGGATTATTTCGAAATAGATCGAATATTCATCAGATCTCAACTCGGAGCCAGGGGTGTGCCCTGGCTCCGAGTTGAGAGCCTTGGACACAACTTCTTTATGATGATAAGATCAAGATTCAAGATTCATTTAATGGCATAAACACGGGTAACATGGAAGTTGTTACAATGTAATTGTTGTTTGTTACAGTGCCATTATGTTTTGCCATAAACATAACTGTAAAAAAATATTTTGAATAAGTTATCAAGTTATGTTATGTTACAATTAAAAACATAAATAGCTATTAAGATCTTATATCAGAAGGGTTGAAATTCGAACTACCGCCAAGAGAATATTAAGAAAAATTGGTGTTTCTATGAATATTGAAAATTTGCGATATTATTTTGAAGTAGTTCATGGGGCTGGCTCCAACACAAAATCTGCTTAAGTGCCTCTTCATAGGCAGGCACTGTTGAATAATGTTCATCTCAAAAGTTGTAAATGCATACTTGTTTAATTCAACATTGATGACTGCAATATTACTTAATTTATTACTTAGAATTACATTATATGCATGCATAATCCACCACACCGTAGTAGATCGGGTATAGACAATATGTAAAAAGAGAATAAATAGTGAGAATTTGGCATGGTGTTACACAAATTTGAGGAATGGATTGGATATTAAAAATATTAACATTATCAGTAAATTTAAATACAATTAAAAGTAGTAGTATGTATCTAAATAACATTATTAACGAATGAGGTGTTTGTGTAGTGGAGAGGAAACAGTAGTTTTAGTTATTTGTGCTATTATTTATAATTACAAATGGAAATTAATTTTAATTATCTAACTAACAACATTAGTAAGCGATGGGGGTAGATTTTGGTAGTGTGTTTTGATAGATTTGGAAATTTAAGTAGTTTGTTTTAACAATAATAAGTTTAATAACTCATTGCACAAGCTGCGCTTCGCAGAAACACGCGTGCTAACTTTTATTTTTTAATCTCTTTTTTATAGCTATGGAAAACCGTCGTAATAAAGTAAATATATGACTTTGTCTGTAATCAGTCGAAGTCTCTAAAAACTTACGTTAAACGTAGAGAACAGCTGCAAATTTAAAAATAAATTAAGATTGTATTAATTTAGTAATAAAAAGTATATTGCAGATTGTGCATCATCGGTAGCTTGAGGTCAGGTTCAGGTTCGAATCCTGGCTATAACACAACCGACGTGATCGTGTTCCTAGAATAAGCAATTTTAGAAATGGTTTACTTTTGACAACCAATGGTACCATAAAATGCTTTTACCTCAGTCGGGCCCAAAGACGGCACGTGACACTTAAACCCTGCCGAAATAGTTCCGAAGTAACTTTACGGTACACGTACGTAAATATTACGAACTTGGGTAGGGAAGGTGTACATCAACAAAAGGGGCCCCTTCTAAACCTAAACCTGGGTCGTTAGCCCCAGGCACTGTCCCGAGTTCCCAACTCAGCAACGCGATGGACCCGGCATCCGCACAGAGAATCCATGGATTGCTAAGAATATCGGTCTCTCGTTTGTGTTTCGTCCGGCTCGACGTTTCGGCTGTCTTTTCATGGTATAGACCGACTGTGAGCCTTGGATACGCTATCTCGCTCGCTCTCGTTTCATACTCTTTCTTTCTCTTTTTACCCTACCACACCGCGTTTACCGTGGTAGCGGTACATCGCTTGCGGTCGGTCTATAGCCCCTCTATACTTGTAGTACGCTATGATGGCCGTTTTGACATATTAACTAAGTTATGGTATTGACCGAGTAAAACGGTCTAGTCATCTGTAGTTGAGTTGATAAGGGAGTAGATAAGGAGGTACTTCACGACCGTGTAAAAAAGAGAGAGCAGGTAAGCTCTACCAAGTTCTCTTAGTACTTAACGGCCATCATACTGTGCCGGTAGTGTAGCAATTGTTTAAAGGATATAATAGACAGCCCAGATGATTTTTGTCGTAGGGGTGTAATGTAGTGAAATATTTGACATGTTGTCTGATGTGTGTGCAGTCATCTTGCGACTACTGGTCGCTGGGAGTGATCGCGTTTGAACTCGTGACGCAGCGACTGCCATTCTCATCGGGTGATGATGACTCCATACCGCAGATACTCAGCAATATACAGAAGTAAGTGGATAATTATACGTGTAATACCTAGTTATTCTTGTTGCGAGTGGCTCCCTCCGCCAATATTGTTATTAAATAATGGAGAGAGCTATGGCCCGAAAGATAGTGGAAAAGTTATGTTAAGGCGTTTTGGGACACATGGAATTAATGAGTACCTACTGAAAGAATGACACGGCAAGTACATACCTATCTATCGGCCAATCTCGCAGAACATAAATTTATGATGTATGAAAAAAGGACAGGACAGATGCACTTGAAATTGATACAAATTGACTTGCATAAAAGTTTCAATGACATTAGAGGCACTTTGTGGCTTGTGTAAGACGCAGATGGTGGACTATTGTTCTTGCCCACCCCTAAGGGAGAAAGTCGTCTAGTAATCTCTACCTATCAGCTCCCGAGTTTTGAAGCTAGTTTTGTGTGTATATTGTATTCTATTACTGACGCCAAAAATTTAGTTAGTGAATTGGGGCGCAGGTTGAGGGGCAAAACCGGTGACTCTCGCTCCATCTCGTACCTGAGGCAAAGGTTGGCAATCGCTATTCAGCGGGGCATGCCGCCAGCTGAATGGGCACTTTTGCCCCGGGTACGTTGAGAAGCGGGTTAATAGATTAGGATATAATAATGTATTTGGACTACTTATGTAATTTTGACTCTGTATTCTTACTTGACGGCATAAGAAATAAATAAGTGTTTTTTTTATTTATTTATACAGTTATAACTATCTACCTCATAGATATCCTTAAAGGCGTATTTTACTAGTTATATTTTTCGTCCAATGTAATATTCCCCTCTTCTGAAGAAGAAAATTGACTAAACAAACAACTCCATGTGTCTGAATTACGACGAAAGTGTGTAGGTTCGGGAATTCGTGAGAGAAAGTTGTATGTGTGTTTGTAATTGTTTATTATTAGTTATTGTTATAAAATACAAGAGAGTCGCCTTCGCTGGTGTGGCCACGTCTTGCGGTAACAGCCAGGCTACGTGGGTAACAAGTGTCTGGCAATGGCGCCCCCGCCGGGTCCAGGTAGAAGGGGTAGGCCCAAAAAGTCCTAGCTTGACGTCGTGCAGGGTGACATGCGTGCAAATGATCTCACTACCATGGACGCCCAAGATCGTGCGAAGTGGAGGAGGAAGAGTCGGAAGGCTGACCCCGAGCCTCGAGGTCGTCTTGGCCTCAGATGCAATCAGGACAACGTCTAAATTTCGATGATGATGATGGTTATTGTTAAATGTTGATTTAATATTGTTAAATGTAAATGTTGAGTGCACCCGGTCGCGACAAAATCGATAATGATAATAATGATAATGTTAGTACACTAATAGGGTTGTCCTATTTTTATTTTTTTATTATCGTAAACTGTAACTTTTACAATAGTATAATGTACGGTTTTAGTAAAATATTCTTATGACAAATAGGTTTGAAGATATTTAACTTTGAAATTTCAATCTCTCGAGCCGCCCGAAAATCCATGCAAAATCGCAACACACTCTGACGTCACAGTTTGCTGGCGCATGATTTGAAATTTAATAAAGAAAAAACAAGATACAAATGTTACCTTCTTTCGATTGTTTTTATTTTGACCTATTTTGGGGAATTAAAAATAAAGAATAGTCATAGTTTCAGTTTAGTTAGGCGACATCTCAGTTTATTATGCATATTTGTTGAGACACACATTAAGCAGTATTGGCGATGATCGTTTGACTTATGACACTACCCTATTATTTCTAGATGTTAATTAAGTGTCGCGAGTCACGCTCGGGCTCACCTCACGTGCTCGATGTTAGCATTTACACTGAACAATATGTCTCCTGTCACCAGGTATGAACGCGAGTCCACCCCACAGCTGCCATGGGACGAACCACCGGCGGGTCCGTCCCGTGATTGGCGTGCCTTAGTGGCTGGATTACTCAGAGTCATTCCGTCGAGGAGGTACTCGTACCTGGACACGCTACAGCACGCCGCGCTCGCGCATCTACCCGCGCATAATATACGGGATCAGGTGATTAGTTATTCTTCTTCTTCATCTTAGCGTTAATTCCAGTTGCATCTGAAGCTTCCAGCTTAGAGTCTGGGGGGTCCGCTTTACCAGTCTTAACTGTGGATTTGGCAGAACTTCGATATTTTCTGTGAAGCGACTGCCATCTGACCTTCATAACCTAAAGGCGATATCGAAGCATTGTAGCTAGGCCAGTTATGGACTTTTTAAGGCTCCAACTACCCGTAACGACTGGCATAGATCTCCGATGCACGACCAGATTGACCACATTGATTAGTCGTTTCCTCAGATTATATATAAACACTATACCTAGACACAGCAAGTGTCATTTCAACGCGGCGTAAAAAATGGCAAAAAATATTGCTTTTTTCATACCGTTTTTGTGTTGAATTTTGTTAGAATGGCTGTGTCTATGCTGTGTATGGTCTATTACATATTTTTAACACGGGTGTTCTATTTGGACCCCTATTTTGATCCCTCAGGTGATTGAAAGGGAATCGCTATTCCATTTCGATTCCCCGGAGGATCGAAAAGGACTTAAACTATTCCACTTTGATCTCCAGGGGATCGAAAAGATCTTTACTATTCCTCTTGGATCCCCTAACCCTCATTTAGCATATCAAGCAATACTATAATTAGAACTTCCACGTGCATATACTTTTTTTAATATAGGCAGTTCATCGCTACAGTTTTTAAAATTGATAACTTTTTGTGATATTGTCGAGAGTTTACGCATACATATTCATTGAAATAAAACATTTTTTAACGGTATTTATTTGCCTTCCCATGACCATGATATTGAGAAATATTTGATTAATGAATAAATACATTTATTTCTAGAGACTGTTATGTAACTCATAAATAATATAAAAATTTGCATATAGTATAAGTAACTCCTCATGTACACTCAATGTAAACAATGATACATTCATTGTTTGAATTTTGTTTTTAGGAAATTGTTATATAACCCAACATCATAAAATAACCTATAAACAATATAAAAACTAACATATAGTAATTAACCCCTCATGACGTTGAAAACAATTAAAGCAATGAATAAATATATTTTAGGAAAATTTTATATAACCCAACACTATGTGTAAATAGCAATTATACAATAAAAATGTTACGCAATAGTGTAATAAAATAACTACCAGTAAAATTAAACACAAAGAACTCATTAAATAAATATTTGGAAATTATAAAGAAAAACAAGCCGTCAAAATATGTAATTTTATAAACTTTAATGCTATTACTTTTTATAAACTTTAAACTTAAAAACTTTATTATATATTTTATAAACTTTAATAATTTAACACTAGCTGTTGCCTGCAACTCCTCCCGCGTGAATGTCGGTCATCGCGACCAAATATAACCTATGTCCTTTTCCAAGTCTAATCTACCTCTGTACCATTTTTTATCAAAATCAGTCCAATGGTTTAGGATTGAAAACGTTACATACTGACAGTTACTATGTGTAATATATAGTCGACCCGCCCTGGCTTCGCCCGTGGCATATTTTAAAACCCTGTGTCACATCTTTTAACCTTAATATTTACGTAATTTTTCAAATAATGCATTGCAATCTGCCGCATTTATTGCCATATATGATTACTGCTCCGCTCACTTAAATAACTAGTAAATAACTAATAACAAAAACGGGCTATTTAACACAAAAAGATTTTTTCTAATCGAACCAGTAGTTGAAAGAGATCGAGAGATTAGCGCATTCAACCAAGCAAATAAAAAATCAATAAATCAAACTCTTTAACTTGATAATATTTGTATAGATTTTATTAATATTAGTATAGATACTCGTTTTTTTTTTTCAATGATTATAACTCTGTTATAATGTATGTGTACATGTCAGGCCCCTCCATGGGTCCCTTGTGTCCGCGGCTCTGAAGACTCGTCGTACTTCAGCCCGCCCGCCCGGGGCCCTACTCCACCCAGCGCCGCGCCTTTCCGCACCAGACCGCCCTTCGCTGGGCAGTTGCCTTTTGTTGGTAAGTTAATCTCAGCGTCAAAATATGTCAAATTAAATGTTGCATAATAATGTGTATGTAAAAATAATTTTGAAAATAGAAGACTCCAAAGTTGTATGCCAAGATCGTTGCAAATGGCAAAATGTGGTCTCTGCTTACCCCGCTGGGCAGAAGGCATATATGTACATAATAATCCTTACAGAATATAGATGAACCTGTAATGTGTTTGTCGCTCTGCTTCTTAGCTCATCAAGTGTCGCCATATTAGTACGCACAGAGAGCTTTCGCAAAGATGATTCTTGCGGGTTAAATTATACTTCTGCTTTCAAAAGTGGAAGTTAAGTACATTGTCAGGTTCTCCAGGTCTGACCTCCTAACCTTGACAGGAAAGCTTCAATTTGGGGACGCCGGACGACCGGACGGACGATCCATCCGCAGCTTCTGCGGGCCATTTCATCCAAAGCTTGCGCCTGAACCTTATCCTCAGGTGGAGTTTGGACGTCTAGAATATTGGTAGAGCCCCGTACGTTCCCACCCGTAATATTATATTTGAATCTTTTCCCAACTCAGTTGGGTTCGGCTCTCCAGTCAAACTGATGCAGCTGAACTTCGATATTTTCTGTGAACCTCCACTGGCGATAGCAATGTTCTATAGTTAGACTAGTTGCCCTCTGAACGACTCCAATTACCCGTAACGACTACGATAGTTGTTCGTATGGCAACCCTCTAGACAAGTGGCAATTCGTTGGTCGGCATTTGATGGAATAGAATGACATGCGTAAACGACTGTTGGGGCTGGACCGACAGCTTAAGGTGCTCTCCAAGGCATGAAATTACCCAGATCAATACAAATAGACATATTCTTGCAAACGAATATTTGCACTGAATTGGAATCAAACGGGCGAATGCGCGCCACAGAGGCCAATTATATTTTATTATTTTATTATGTATTAATATTTTATTGACAGGTTACACATACGTGGCAGATGACAACGAAGACACCACGGTCGGATTTAACGCATCGCATGACTGCACCGCCATTGATCTTGCGACATTCAAGTGAGTCTCGTAATATTATAAAATCATCAAGTCCGTAAGTTTTAAAAAGTCTCTGATACAACTCGTGAGCGTCGATTTTATCCTAAGTATCTATGAATGAAGGAGATTCACTTACAATTATCAAACATAAGTATTCATCATTTTAACTTTTTGTACATTTTCAAATGAAATGATATAAAATCAGGTCAGCCGAAAAACTAGCAGCAATGCGCAGTCGCGAGATCGCAGCGCTACAGACGAAGTTAGCCGAGACCGAAGCCCTGGTCAGCACGAGCGTGGAGCGCACGCGTCACGAGGCCGACGCCGAGGCTGAGCGGCTCCGAGCGCGCCTGCAGGCCGACATCACCGCGCTCACACTGCAGAACAAGTAAGGGAGTACAACAGTTATGTCATAAAAACTGCCATAAATGGGGAGATAATTGGATCAAACTGGTTGTTTCCAACATTTTAAAAAAAATTGGCATTAGTATGTGTGTGTGTGTGGCAAAATTTGAACAAATTTGATGAGTAATCAAACGGTTTGAAGAAATATAAATTTAATCGAAACTTTTCGAAACTGCCACATTGATCAAATTGTGCTAATTGTCAACCATTGTCAAACTACCGACACTTCAATAAGTGCCATTAAATTTTAGACTTTAACAGCATGGCAGTAAAGCTGAAATAACATTTTTTGCTATGTCTGTGGTATGATAGTGGTTGACAACTAGCAGAATCAGGCTCCAATTCGTCCTCCTAAAATTGTCCCACTCGCCTCCAAAAGCTATAATGATTCGAACGGCTTGCGGACACTCATATTATTTGTACATTTACATTTGAAAATGTCTTGAAATTTGTATCGCATTTTATTTAAAGGCATTTTAATAACATTACATAAAAGGCTCGTAAAGCTCACGCTGTTCAAAGCATTCTGCCAGTGCTTCTATACGTGCAGCTTGTGGGTCAGCTTTACGCAGAAGGCATACAATGATCTGCGTATACAATATAACAACGCGTTCCGGGTGCTAATGGGACTGCCGCGTTTTTGTAGCGCATCTGCCATGTTTGCCGAGGCAAACGTGGATAGTTTTTCGGCGATCATGCGCAAAAGACGCGCCTCACTTTTACGCCGTACCCGCGGCAGTCCCAACGCCATCCTTAGAGCGTTGACTGATCGGTGGGACTCCCCGTTCCTGGTGCGGTGGACACAATTACACGCAATAAGTCTGATACCGCCCCAGGTTCAGGGTGGCACACCCAAATTGATTAAATTTTGATTGTGCTACCTACTAACATTAGTTATAAGTTTTTTACTAACAAATCTATGGAAGAAATTCTGAAATAAATGAAATTATTATTATTATTATTGTTATTACACCTATTTACACAGATAAATTATATTATCTTAATGTTTAAGAACTTGCCAATTTAGCTAGCTGTGCTGTAACTATTTTTATCTACTCTGATACTATAATACAAAGATTATAAAATTGAAATCAAAACTCTTATGACAAACATTACGCACAGGCCAAAAAAAAAGTTTTATTACGATACAGGTCTTGTATGGACACCTATATCATAAAATAACTTTTTAATCATAACGATACACCTATACAATCCCCATCTGGACTGAACCTCTACTTTAAAAAAAAAGCGGCCAATTCGCAAGAAAAAAAAAAAGAAACGCGCATGCGCAGTCGATGTTTGCGGCCTTGTCTTAGCGTCAACTTTTTTTTTTACATTTATATTAAACAAAGTTTGGTTTTGTTTGTAAAATAAATTAGTTTATGTATTATAGTATGAGAGTAGATAAAGTAGTGTATGACACTGTACATAACTTGGTCTTATAACACTCGTGTGATAATATAAAAAAACTCGCCTACGGCTCGTTTTTTTAAAACACACTCGTGTTATAAGAACCCTTATTATGCAACAGTATCATAAACTACTATTAGGTATCTTCGAAGCGCACTAGTTGACGTATCATAGATCATATTATGCTAATCACGATCTCAAATAACGCGCGTCATTCGTTAACCAGTACTTTTGGTAGTCCGTATACCGGGTGTAAGAGCACTTCCGAAGTCAAAGGCACCGCACAATATATTGGCAAGAAAAATTAAGATTTAGTATTACTTGTTATACCGTTTAATTAGCATTATTCGCCCTCCATCGTGTTAGTAAAATTTAATTAAACGATAAATGAGTACAAAAAAAAATTAGGTAATATTTTTTTTTATGGCAATATGTTGTGTACCCGAATTACTACCGGGTGCATTGGGGGTCGGGAAATTACCGACTTTTATTCGAGACGCTTAAACCACTTTTTATTTGCCGCAATGGCTATTATGCCAGCGGTTCCCGTCTGAACTTCGAAAGGAAAGGCTTCAAAAATCTTAGTAGGGCCCCTAGAACACGCATTCGTTTTTGTCATAACATTATTATAAGTGATTTTACATTCACAATAAGATCGTAATGTATGCAGAGTAACTTAACACTACCTTCTATTACATATCCGATAATATCCAAAATCAACTAAGCCTAATCTTCTTAGAATTATTCTAAAAATAGTAATATATACTTATGTTTATCAGTTTTGGTGAGGATAGTTTCGTATGTCGTGTCGGGTGTCGGTTATCACTACTTTGGTCATTTATCCCGTTCTACTTGATCAATTACATTCAAACAAAAGTAACATTTTTAGTCTAAACTTTGTAACCAAAAAAAAACGTATAAATATCCGTTTAGTAGTTTTTACGTCCATCGCGAACAAATAGAAATATTTACTTGGGTTTCGTTAGTACACAATCCAAGTATTTTTTTTAAAAATCTCCAATGTACAGATACAACCATTTTACAATTAGATAATATTAGAGGTATTTTTATTTTTATTTTATTCATAAAAAATAATCTTCGCCAAACTGCTGGGGCTGTTTGTAGGCGTTCGCTCATACATTTTTATATAAGTACTTATATCTACTTTAAGTCTTCCCATCTACCCAATACAAATATATTTAAATGAAATTTTTAAAGCATTTTTCATGCTAAATTTCAAATCGATTTAGATAGAATAGGGTTCGAGTCCTGCCTGGACTAATTAAAAAAATAAACCGATTATGTAAAATATTTTATTACAAAATACATTTAAATCAAATCAAATCATATTTATTTGTATTAAACATGTGTTATACATACATGTGCATGCAAGATGTAATTTAGTAATTATTAATAATTATTTATTTATTATCTCCTTGCAATAAAATGATTATCTTGAATACATTGTATTGTATACTTATGCTAATTTATTATTTGCATTACTAATAATAATCAGCACAGGCTATTTATCGATTGTTTTTACAAAAAACGAAAGACAAATCTTAATTTGACAAACAACGTTTGACAAAATAATAGTTTATAAACTTATCATTTTACAAACTATTGTTTAATAAATTACTCAATAGACAAAATATTTATTAAAAAAAAAATCATTATGCCTTAACATTATTTTACAAATTGATTATTATTAAACATGTTGGTTGGCAAATCAAGTTTACCCTTCAATTATTGTCTTGAATAGACAAAAGTTATTGACAGAAATGAAACTCTGCAAATCCGACTTCACATGGTCTTGTTTGCCCTACCCCTAGAGTGTTCAGGCGCGGAGGGGTGAACCGGTGAGCTTCGGCTAAGCCGGCCAGCCTCAGCCTCGGTGGCGGACTTTATAACCACCTGCTCCTCAGCTTGTGTGGGGCCGCCGGAGCTGTGACAGAAACGACGTTTGCTACATGCTACTTGCCTCCTGTATGCTACTCGCGTGGTTTATGCTTGTTTGTTTGACTGTTTGTTAACTGACTTTATTTGGTCAAATGAACATTTTTAAAATAAAATATTAACAATCGAAATATTTTCTATATGATTAATTTGCAATACCTTTAATTATCAAACGATTTTTTTTAAAGTAATATGTTTGCGAAATGAAAGTTTGTTAAATGATTAGTTTTTCAAACTTTGTTTGTAAAATGATCATTTGTCATACGTTTTTTTGTCAAACAGTGGTAAACCTTTATTATATCATCTTATTATATCAATTTATGAACGTATTTCTTAATTTTCTTTTGATTGAATTTGATTGTAGATATTGAGTGCTCATAAACTCGACAGCAAGTAAAAATTAGTAGTCCTAATTGATCTATTATAGCTAGTAGACCCGACTTTTGCTCGAAGAGAGACTTTTGCTGAGAAAAAACCACACTCAATCGATGTTATATTATTATATCAGTATCCAGCGTTTCACAGAGTTTGTGAGAGTACGAACCTTGTAGTTAAAGTTAAATCGTAACCAAGTGGAATAGCATATTGTAGGGTTAAGTAATACTAGCCAGGACGTCTTAGGATGGGTGGCCATTCTTATTAGACATCAATGTTTTGTGTGAACAAACATCTACCGATCCTATCAAACTTTCACATACACACATTGTAAGTCAAATATACAGATACTTTAGTAATGTGTAAGAAAATCAAGGTTGAATAACAAAGTAATATTTGGCATCAAAACATTCATTACAATCCTCTTTACATATGCTAAAAGTCTTCTTATTAGAGCTATTTATATGTACATATTAAGTATTAATTACCGCACAACCGTATACCTATACCGACAGCGGCAAAAACGGTTTTCCCGCTGAAAAACTCCTCAGTAAAACCACTCTAATGAGGAGTTTTTCGACAGAAAGCAATTTTAATTGTTGCAATTCATATGTATGTACGTTAATATGAATTACTAGCTTTTGCCCGCGGCTCCGCCCGCGTGGATGTCGGCTATCGATAATAACGGGTATCGCTTTTACGTGAAAGAATAACAAACACCCATCTATCCATCCATACTTACAAACTTTCGTGTTTACAATATTAGTAGGATGTATTAGTTACCGCACAGGGTCCTAACTATAGGTACGTATTTAGCACTAGCGACCTGCAGGGCTAACATGCGCGCCACTAGATAGCTATCTCGAGGCATTTCGCCGTTTTATGTCGATATGTCGACTGTTGGTAACGTGCAGGGCTAACATGCGCGCCTCGAGATAGCTATCTCGAGGCATTTTGCCGTTTTATGTCGATATCGACTGTTGGTAACATGGCAAATCTCATGGCGATCTGTCAGATGTCGACATAATTTGACTTCGAGAAATTATCTCTACTACGTGCCCTTATTTACTCGAATTTTGACATTTAAAATGTTTTGTCTCCCGTCTTTCATTTGGTCGACGAGAAGTTATCTCGTGTAAACTTTATTTGTGCTCAGTTCATTTTGGACTAAAACAGCGACTGCAGGCCATTTTCGACCTTAATGACATTTCCTTTGTTACGTGTCTTTTCGCGTTAATTGATGACGCTGATCACGAATATAAGAAAAAAAATTCGATAGCATGTCATGTCAATAAGGAAATTGAAAATTGTTTGCACTATTTTGTCTCTTTTTTTCATCCCTAGCATCCCTAACTAGTCTGTGCTTTCGAGCAAATGGCCGTATCGGGCCGATTTTATCGGATAAATGTGAAAACAGCAACTATCATGTTTTAAAAATGTGTAATGCCATAGACAATAATATAAAAAGTTTGTCGCGACAAAATATGTCGACGTTACTTCGCTCGAGAAGATTCGAGATGATATCTCATCTCGATTCGAGATAGTTGACGACGTGCGCATGTTAGCCCTGCTGGGTGGCAGCTTAACACCGGATTAAAGTCTTAGAATAAAGAAAATACTATGAACCGCGCGAGTCTTTAATTTTGAATACAAAAAAGATTTTATATTACGATATTTCAAAAGATATTCAATGAAATTGTACAGTATAAAATGCAATTATTATGTATATGAAGTGCTTAATGAATTTAATTTAACGTAATAACCGGGAAGGTAAGTACCTTTTTTACGCTGTGAAAAGTTTACATGTTTTAATTACTGAAATAATTGTATAATAACTAATTTATGGAATATGTTAATCGTGTATTCTACATAAATATGCATATTGTTTTTACAATAAAGTTTATTTCTATTTTTAATGTTATGTATGAAGTTATGCTGATAATATCCTTCAATACATTACCTATTTCTATTTAGAATTTGTTATTATGCCGCTATGCTTGGCTTCATTCCGTGTGATAATCGTTTAAAGTAAACTTTTGAGTCATATCTCCGGTTCAATCTAACTCTGGTACTATCTCTAATCTATCTGTAGATTAGAGATAGTACCAGAGTTAGTAGTAGTACAACTAGATTACAATTTAATTATAACATAAAAGGAGACATAGGAGCCAAAGAAGCCAAAGGATCTCTCCATATAGCCATAGATGGCCCAAGGTCAACTGGGGTGCGAAGGAATTTCTTTATTTTGTAACCCTACACTCCGGTAATTGAGATCAAAGACGGCGTGCAGTTTAAGTCAGTTCAAGTCCGACATAACCACCCCCGAAGGCCGTTTAAATCGTCGGTAAAATCTAGCCGTAAAATCATAAATGTTATGTTCTCGTTCTAAGGATTAATTTTTAATACCTACAACAACTACATTAATTTGAGTGCACAACAATAAAATCGTTTGTATAAACGTAAAGACCCGTTTTAATGACAAGCCGCTCCGTGCCAGGACAGGCAACGCGCAGTGGAAACCGGCGCGCCTATCGCGGCCTGGTGTGGCGCGTGCGATCCATTGCGAGTCGGTAACTTCGAAGACGCGGCGCGTCGAGGTGCAAGTAAGCACGAGGCCTGTGATTCCTATCGCGCCACGAGCCGATCGGTTCCCACGGCGTGGCGCGGCGCAGTCTGGCGCGGCCTGGTGCGACCTGTGTTTCCTATACGCTGTGAGACACCGGCTTACAACGTCAACATATAAACTTAACTGATTGTTACCTGTCCCCGTGGTTCCCCCCGCGTGAATTCTGATACTATTCCTGCAACCCGTCGAGAACCGACATCTTCTTATTTATAAAAATGTCTCTTATCTTCTTATATATAAAAATGTTAGTCTCGCTAAATCTCGAGAACGGCTGAACCAATTTGGCTAATTTTAGTCTAGACATATTTTTGGATGTCCAGGGAAGGTTTAAACGGCAAGAAAATTTGGGTAATTGCAACATATATCAATTGATTCTGAGGCGGTACGAAGTTTACCGGGTCAGCTAGTTAGGGATAAAAGTTGCCTGTATCTAAGCTAATTTTTTTCAGCCGAGCATCTTCACTAACTTGGTAGCTATGCTATTCAATTACAGACGTCTTGAACGCCAAGTGGAAGTCGAGAAAGAGGAACGTATGGCTCTCCAGCGAACCAACCAGGAGTTATCCACCGGCATCGCTGAGCGGAACAACGCCGAGGTCCGACACGCCAACGCCGCGGCCGCCGCCCTGCGTGCCGAGAGAGACGCGTTGAAGGATGACTTGCACCGATTGCAGACCAAGTGTGACGACCTGCAGACGGACTGCCGAAGGGCTCTGGCAGAAGCGGAGTCGGCGAAGTCGCAGCAACAACATTACAAAGTAAGTATTGATTCACAGATTAGGTTCTCAGTTCTTTCTTCAGTCGGCAGTCAGACAGTCGCCACCAAAAAAGACTTAATATAATAATATGACCGTTAGAGATTGCGATTCGAGATTGCGGGCAACCTCCGAAATCGGATCCGAAGATGGTACGTGGCACTTCGGTTCAGCTTGAAATATTTAAAATCCTTCCGTAAGAAAACCGAAGTGGCTTAATGGAACATCTATCGTTCGGCCCAAAGTATCGGATGTTACATGGTAGGTGGACGCCAAAGTGCAAACTTCGGATCCAATAGTATATCGCTAGGAGATTGGTGATTAAAAACTTAGCAATTTAGAATCCTAAACCTAAATAATCCGAGAAAAGTATAAATTTATCAGAGTCACTGATAGCATGACGTTCACATGGCAGGATATAATAGAACAAGTGCAGGAGTTGCGCCACAGACGGCTGACGGAGCTGAACGTGCGCGCCATCGTGAGTGCTCTTGTGCGAGTAGACGTAGACTATATATTAGTTAGTATATCTGTAAAACTCTAGGCATTTGCAATTGTATACCTACAGTACTGTATTACTTAGCGTATTAGCAGTTTAGTTGACGGGAACTTCAAAAATATTTATATTATGAGACGACAAAAGATTTCACAAATGCTAATAAGGGTCTTTTGCAGCGGTTTTGGTAATGTTGTGACACTAAAATCAGCCTAAACGTAATATGCTGTAAGCTTCTGGTGTATGTTATAATAGTAAGAACTATGATAAGAGCGTTCTGTTGCGACTTTTATTAATAAGGACTAAAGGGTCAATTTTCAGTCTTTTTAAATCATGACCATTAACTATTCTCATATGGTTAACAGTGTTCACATTCAAATAGTGTAAATATAAATAGCATGCCTTGGTATATCGTAACTGTGATTGTCAGGAATGTCTAAAGTAATATGTGTTACCTGTTTAGTAAATTGTGTAGTTGCCTATAGTTTTAATAATAGCACGCATGTGTACGACAATTTTAGTTACCATTATGAGCTATATTACAGTATAGACAGTTTAAGTAGAGATAAATTAGAACCTCTACATTTTCTATTCAGACCATTAACGTATAGTTTTATTTTAGGACTCGATAGCAAAAGAGCGGGCTATTCGTCGTCAGACGCTAAGCGGCGGTGAAGCCGAGAGTCGAGAAGCCGCGGCCCGCATCGCAGCGGCCGAAGCAAACGCCTCGAAGGAACTACGAGCGAGGCAAGCCGTGGAAAAGAAACTCGCCAAGCTCGAGGAAGAGAATAGAGCGCTTACCGATGAGATAGAAGAGGTCAAAAGAGCGTTGACCGCCACACAGGTACTGCAAATGCGCATGACAAATAATCGAATATTGAATTTAAAAAAAAATGTTATTTTATTGAAGAGTTGCTGATATTTCAGTTAGAAAAAATAACACGATAACGTAACACTACAGTCGACAAAGGAGATACAGTTGGGCCTTTGCAAACAACTTTATATGTAAAAGTGCAACCATATCTCCTTTGTAGGTACGTACCGAAGTATCGCAAATTAAGAAAACGTCACAAAAATATTCCAATCATAGTGATTCTAGTTGTAATATAAATGACGTGTCAATCAGAAGCTATAATAATGTACTGATTCAGTCTCGTGTAACTACGCCTAACAATTCTAGATCGAGATGGTCTTGGTTTCATAATGTCATAATTTCTTTTGTAACTAATAGTGTGATGTTCAATTTCAATTTATATGACTAAAATAAAACTAAACTAATGATACGAAATGTTTTATATAACAGGAGAAACTGTCTGAAAAGCAGCGCATGGCTGTGACGTCAGTCGAACAACTGAAAGAGTTACAAGTGCAACTGGCGCAGGAGCGCGTCAAGGCGTCCACGCTGCTTGCTCAAGTACAGGTAAATATGGCTTAGAAATTGCTGAGTGATCAAATAACAGCTTAATACTCCGGTAGAAGAACAGTACGTTATCACATATTACTCGATGCGTGTTGTCGTGTTACTCAATTAAGTTGAGAACCCAGTTTAGGTATCAGATTTTCTCCGGAGAAATCCAATTGATCATTGATTGTTATATGATTTAATATGTGATATGATAGTTTTTTTTTATGTAGGAAACATCGATTTGACTTCATCTCGCCTATTGGTAGGCTGAAGGCGCAGGAAAGAGGGTCACCATTGCAGACACGTACCATTTTAACAATAGTGGCACTCACCTTGACGGCCTTATTAGATACTGCTGCACGCCCAGCTTGAAGGACCCGGGACTGTAAGAATATGTTTTCAACTCTATTATTTCAAAAAATTACATATCGTCGTGTTGTTTGCTTAGGAACTGGAACGTAATGTAGAAGAAGCCGTCCGTCGCGAAGCTGCCTTAGAGGAACAGTGTTCGCGTACTGAGGCGCGACTTAACGAGCGGTTGCAAGCCGCCGAGCAGAGAGCCGCCGCCGCACTGCACGAGGACGCCAGGCACAGGGAGAAAGTAAGTGGCTCATGTAGTGTGATAATAGGCACCAGATTAAACAGCCGTTGACTTGATGCACCAGTTACCATTAAAATTTTCTTTCACAGGTGAACACTTTAGAACAGCTAGTCCGCCAACTCGAACGCGAAGTAGGCGCTCTAGAGAAGCGGTCGTGTGAGACGTGTACAACAAACGCGGCACAGCCCGAGAGCGAACAGGAAGCTCGACTGAACCTGTCTCACCATGACGTCACGAGCGCTCCCACTAGCGCGAGGGACGCCCGGAGAGACGGACACAGCGACACGGAGAGCGTCGGTGACGTTAATGTACAACAGGCGCAAGCACAACTCTCTTTGGTGAAGGAACAGTTGGAAAGGGCTGAGCTGCAGCTGCAGGTGGGCATAACATAGTACTCACTACTGCCAGTGGGGACGCCGTTGTCCGGACGGGTGATCAACCCTTCTGTGTGGGTCATTTCACTCACTTCCCCTATATAACGACTGTCATACATGTTTGTATGGCAACCGGGACCGACGGCTTAACGTGCTCTCTGTGGTACGACCAGACCAATGCAAATACCCATATTCATGTATACAAATATTTACATTGAGCGAGGATCGAACCCGCACAGCGGTTGCGTTCACTGCCGGCACGTCACGGAAGCGAAATCAGGCGATTGGCTTTATTTTTACATTCCTTGCTCACAACCATTGTATATAATACTACATTTTACTTATTTTGTCTTGTGACAGGCACGAGCTGAAGAAATAGCGACTCTTCGTCAAGAAACCCGAGCCGCTAATTTAGCGAGATGGCGTAAGGTACGGTACCTTAAACAATGATCAATATATTATAATGAGATAGATACGCTACCTCAATGCTGGCGCGTTGTCAAAAGTGTACAGGCAGCCTCGTAAGTTGATTAACACTACAGTCCGTCAAATCTAAGAAGTACCGTTTGACAGTTCTGACAATTGAATTATAGGGATGGGATGAAAAAATCGATTACTATAATATCCGAACTTTAAGAGATCGATTACTATAATATCCGAATTTTAAGAAATCAATTGTTATAATTAAATAAAAGAAATGTTTAGGATATTTTTTTATTCACTACTAGTACTAGTATCGTCGTCTTCGTCATCATCGTCATTTAAATTAATGACCAGTTGATTGTCCATTACATTATCAAAGTGTACGTCTCTTTCGAAGTCGTCCATTATTATTTTCTTTGTTTTTTGTACTACTTTACTCCAATCTTCCTGTGTAACTTGGGCACATGCTTCCTTTAATAAACCTTCCATTTTCTTGACACTGAAGGGTGGTTTTGTGTTGTGTCTTGCTGCATAACCTGTAAAACAATAATGTAACTATTTGATAGCAGACGAAAACCATTGTTTAAATTATAAATGTTAGAAGTACTCGTGTTATTATTATAATATTATAAAATATTACCTTTAACTTGGGCCCAAATCAGTTCAATGGCATTATATTGGCAATGGTACGGAGGAAGTCGTATGACTTTGTGCCCGTGCTCTTCGGCCAATTGGTCAATTACATATGTCGGTTTTGGTGGTTTATGCAATTTCACTAACTGTAATAATTCAGCTTTTAATAGTGACATGTCGGCATCCACTCCTTTTCTTTGCAGCCATGCCACCAAATCTGCTTTCTTATTGGCTGACGTAGGTGCTTTATCAATTTGCACAGAGTGGTATGGGGCATTATCCATTATAATTGTGCTGTTAGGAGGGATATTCTGTAATAAATTTAAGAACCACTCTCGGAACCTTACTGCGTCCATTTCTTCATGATACTCTTTAGTGCTTTTGGATTGGAAAGCTAATAAAGACTTTTCCACGAAGCCTGTAGACGCTGACCCAGCATGCCATATTATGAGGCGTCCACCTTTTCCTATTGGCACCTTCGAGCACGAAGCTTCAGAATCATCAGTCCATGTTTTCGGCACAGAATGGTTGGAATTTAGCCAAGTTTCGTCCAAAAATATTACATTATCCCAGTTTATAATTTGTTTAACTTCGCGCAGGAATGTTAGTCGCTGCATAATTATGTCATGTCGCTCCATAACAATTTTTCGTTTGTCAACTTTTTTGTATCTGAAGCCAATTCCTGTTATTACCGTTCTCAACGACTCTATGCTTCCCTTATACAGCCCGGCATCTTTTAAAGTTGCACATAACTTTGCCAATGTTGGAAATTCGCCTCTTGTAAAATACCCGTATATATGGTTTCTAATAGCATGACTATCGAATTCATCGATGCCTGTCACAGGATTATTTCTTTTTCGTTTTTTCGGTGTGTGAAGTACGTTACTGTCACTCCCCGAAGGCCCATATTTTTCACTTAATATTTTGCCAACGGTGCGGCTACCAATACCGAGAGCTTCACCGACGCGATCCCGAACTTGTGTAACTGGCAGTAGAAGTCCACCATTTTGAGATTCACGCTCAAAATACTCGTGTAATTTCACCACCAATTCACGAGCCTGGCTGTTCAAAGTACGTCCTCTTTTCGACATTATTAATAAACACTTGCTTAGTTCGGAGTCCAGTATAAATATTGCCAAGGTAAACGGATAAAGAATGATCAGTCCAGAAAAGTAATAGCCAAGTCACAAATTGTAAAACACAAACGAGAAAGCAAGTACGCGCACAGTCAGCTTCCAAGATGGCGAGAGACTGCTGACGCCGAACCGACCGAGCGGACCGCGTGCGCTTGTAGTTGGCAGTGTTGCCAGAAAAAAAAAATTGTAGAGACTTGGACACCTGCGATTTTGCCTATTGACCTAAAAATAATTAAATTAATTTATTTTAGGGTATCTGTGTATTCAGTGCATTATGCGGTCGCGCAGTAACGTCGTTAATTTATAACATCAGGCAACAACATTTTTGTGAATGGGTTCTACATACCTTATTTTTATTAGTTTTAGACGTAGAAATAAGACTTAGAAGAAAAAATTGTAATTGTAAAATCAATGGATGTGCTTGTTAAAAATTTGTTTATTTCTCTGTAATATGCAAACCCATACTATCATACACAAAAATAAATGTAAAAAACACTATCCCTGACTCCATTTACTATTTCGACAGCGTTAGCGCGAGAAACCCCGACTTATTTGGGCGCGAAAATCAAAAATCGACAAATCGCTTTCGACAACTTTTTAAAGAAGCAAATATATTTGATTTATAAATACGTATTTTTGGTGAATGGGTTTTATCTCATATTTTACGATTACATAACTATTTAGTTATGTAATCGTAATATGTGAGATAAATCCCATTCACATGAAAAAATATTTGTTTGGTTGTCAAGTGTAATTTGTAAATAATACATTCGATTTTTCGTATATGTAAACGATTTTTTTGCATACAAGTGTATCCGAAGAGTCGCAACACTACGTGCAGTGACCTAACTACGTAACTTTGTAATGCGGTCAAGAATATAACTATTAGAAATTATTTACTGTGTAAATATGTGTTATTTTGCTTTGTTTGAAAGTTTTCAATTACATTTAGATATTAAGAATTGTACATTTTTAGATACAATAATGAAATCTTTCTAAATTCATGGTTTTATGAAAAAGGTTATCGAAACTGAATAATGTACGTATGAACAAAGTTGTTTCGGTTTGAAAAATATGAAACGTCAAACGGTACCTCTTAGATTTGATGGACTGTAACATATCATATTTACAAATCTTTTATAAAGTTGGAAAATATGCATTAATATTTGATGTTTTATGTAGTTTTATAGTCCCCATAACACTAAGTAAATATCTTTAATGTTTAATTTCATTAAATTATGAGAGGATTAGCAACCACAGTGATCAATAAATTAGAATTTGTTAAGCTACTTTTGTAGTTGACTGTACCGCTTGTTTTTTTTACCATTTATGTCGCAGACAAACACATGTCTTGATGGAAAGTGGGTACCGTGTTCTATGGACGTATGCAACACGAGGGGCGTTATCGCCGACCCTGAAGAAACCTTCTAATGCCCTTATTGCAGCAGTCATACTTTGTTCTCATATTCTATTGTGAGGCGAATTATCGTTCAGTGATAATTTTTAAGCGCCAGCCGTATCTACCTTTGAAAGTAAACGATCTTTTATTAAATAAATAGAACTTATTTGTGAGCAACAAATCCGTTAATATTGAATATTATTATTGAATTCATCAATCTTTTTCACATATAGGAACGCGAATATAACGACCTATCAGTAGAATCAAAGTCAACGGCTCGCGATTTCAAACGCACCGAGGAGCGTTTGACTACCGCCATAGAAGCTCGCAAGGCTGCTGAGAAGAAAGCAGGCGAACTACAAAGTGAGCTTGCGGTACTGAAACCCAAGTTCGAACAATCTAGCCAAGAGGTAGAAAGGTTGAAGGAGCGCTTAGAAAAGCTGGAAAAGATACACGAAGTTGTTGAAACAGAAGTTGATAGGTATGTGAATTATTTTTTATTGTATGGTATTTTTAGCTCGGTTGCGGCAATGGACAGCTGTATGCGTGTTCATTTTTTCGCTATTTCGTTTATTTTTGACGATACGGTTTTGATCTGTTTACGAGTTGAAATAATAAATAATAATAAATAAATATTCCTCAACATTTCACACAACGCTATCTAGACCCATGGTAAGCATAGCTTAACTAGCTTGTGTTATGGAATCTAGAATGCGGATAAACATACTTAAATACTTTTTTTTTTGTAAATGCATACATATTATACATAGAAACACCCAGACCAATGCAAATATTCATATTCATGCATACAAATATTTGCACTGAGCGGGGATCGAACCCGCGCCTCCTGCGTAGCGGCCGCGTTCACTACCGCCACCCTAATAACATATCCACCGCAAGAAAAATGAGGTAGCGCTTCATTTGTACTACGCCGGGACAATTTAACATTATAAGATATTGCAGTCTTCCTCTGTATTGCAATCTTAATTTTGTGCGATTAATTATGATTGTTATTCAATTGTCATACATTCGTTATTGCATACCAAATATAATATTTATCCCATTGTTAGTCCATCTCGTTAAATATTTTCCGGGTTATTTTGTTTATAGTAAGTTCGCAATTTCAGAGAATTCAACATAATGGGAATTCAACGTAATGGTTCTGAAGGGCATTATAGCATAGCAAATGAATCCTGGCCTCTGAAAATATGCTACGCCAACTAGAACAACAGATTAGTTTCGGGGGTAGCGGAATATATCATTGTGTATTCAATTAACGGCCTGAATGATATTCAGCCGTAACGTAATTTAATAAACGGCTGGCTAATGCTTAGGCCATTCGTAAGAAATAAGACAGAAAATAACATACATAAACACGCGCTTGCAAATCCCTGAGGTGAGGTGAGAGGTGTATTCATAGAAAATTAGGGATAGGTTTGTTGAGTAAGCTGCTCAATCCGACTTGGATAGTTTAGGTTAGAAGGCTTTTGCAGGAGCGGAGCATTAGCCTTGGTATTTATTTCTTTTTATACCCATGCAGAAACAAGTCATTTTTCAAACTGTTTGATTAAATGGCCAGGCAAGTAGTTAAACGTCATCGATCCAAGCCATTTGCCTAGCCATTTAATCAAATGGCTGAATATCATTCAGGCCGTTAATTGAATAGCGCTGTTTAGCTAATAGCTAAGACAGTTAATTGAACGACTGATTAAGCCAGCTGCGACATATATGTACCCATATGATCTGTGCCAATTAACACATCTGGTGCATTGATCTTTAGGATATAAATATACTTTAGCAATGTATTAGACCCCTTTTTAAGTGTGGATGTCTCCACGGATACCCTGCCTTGAGTCGGGGGCGGTTATGTCAGACCCGAACCGACAAAAGCCGCAAGCCGTCTTAGGTCTCCAGATGCAGGAACATGTTTTTTTACCCTAAAGTGTATTACGTGACAGTGAAATGAATGAATTGAGGTGAAATCTTATTGATTCACCGCTATATAAATATCTCGAAAACTGATAAAAATAATTATCAGATTAGATAAATGTGGAATCTATAACGGCTTGAGAGGAACTTCGTAGATATAGGCATGGCAGTATTATAACAGTCGAAATGGAAGCTGGGTGATATGGCGTCTAAATCACCGAAATATTTGAAACGAAGGTATAGAAATAATTAAATAAAAGAAATAATTCGCTTTAGCATAATAGAAATAGGATGAATAGTAGATATTATAGTACTTGTGGTATTCGTGCTAACTCTAATTTGATAAAAAGTTGTTAACAAAATAAGTAGAACAACATGTACGGTTGTTCAAGGATTTGGTTCAACATTAATAAGATTACATTCGTGTTGTTTTGATATTTTTTACTACGCTTCAATACATACCCATAAGACGTCAATAGGTTTTATTTAAGGATACCACTAAATTGTATAGGTATTGTCTTAAATGAGTGTGTTTTCAATTTAAACATTTCTTTCATTCGTGCCACGGTCCTCTAACTTCAACTTCCTCGCAATCAGGAAAATGCGTCTCCATGAGGACGACGTCCTTAATGTATTGAATTCTTGCGTGTTAATACAGTAAACAAATACTTTATCGTGTTCAGATCTCGCAACGACATCCGCAAACTGAAGAGTGAGCTACAGTACAGCGAGAAACGGCGCCTGCATGCCGAGGAGCAAGAGGAGCTGTCGAGCCGGGAGCGCGCGCAGCTTAGAGACGAACTGCAAGAAGTGCGACGGCACAACAACGAACTTGTACAGGTATATACACTTGCACTTGCGTTTTGAAACACTATCCCAGCGTTGTTTCGCTTGCATCCAATGCTGCAGCTCCTTGACGAACTCCAGAGGTGCGGCGGCACAACAACGAACTTGTACAGATATACACATTGCACTTGCATTTTGAAACTCTTCATCCCAGCATTGTTTCGCTTGCATCCAATGCCGAAGCTCCGGGATGAACTGCAAGAAGTGCGCAACCAATGCTTTTATTGCTCCATACATATCTCTTGGACCTAAAATGTGCTCAAAATGTGCTATGTACGCGCAGTAAACCTTTCTTGGGCGTGTTTTGAGGATAGCACAGGGTGCTGCGGCGGTGGACGAGCTCAAATTCACCAAGCGTGGTTTACTACAAGCGCTTTGTTCCGCTATTTAGGTCCAAGATACGTGTCCCGAGGTATACATTGGAGCCCGCAATCAACCAATTCAATCAACCAGCCTATGTTAGGACGCTTTGGTCTACTGTTTCCACACTGGTTTTGGTTTAATTTTGAATTTTCTTGCTCTCGCAGTGATATCGTCTGTGTATTTATCCGTTAGTCACATGTCCTGACCCTTCAGATGAGATGAGGTGGTACTTGTATGCTTTTTCCATTACCATACGCAAACAAAAAAAAAGTAAATGCCATAGCCTCGTCCGCTAGATAGCAGGTCGGTACACCTAGTAGTAGCTAGTAAGTGAGGTTGGTGCTTGTACAGTCGACAAAGGAGATATGGATACATAAGGACATTTCATATAAAGTTGTATGTAAAGATGCAACTTCTCTCTTCTTTCTCGACTGTACTTTGGAGCCCGCCACCCAGAGGAAAACATAAGGTTGCGTGGCCTCGGGTGGATATGTTGGTTGAAGGGAGGGAACCTCTGGCGAAGGGGTAATGTCCTGTCCAAGTGAACCGTCGAAGAGAGAGTAGTGAATCCGACGGTTCACACACTAAGTCGCGGCGCATGGCACACGATCCTCATACTCGCGCGGTTTCATCGAGTCCGCGGAATGCGGAAGGTATATTTTTTGCCAGTCTACACAAAAAACGGTTCCGGATTATTTATCTTTATTTTGAAACTGAACACTTTAGATTCTATTGAGTACGTATATTTATGAACAAATAGTGTCACTAAGTCAGTCTGTGCATTGGTGTATTTTTGTTAAAGAAAATACTAATAAATGTGATTAATTTATTTAGCACACCGTCTCAGGGTGTAATGTGGCGCATAAGGCATTTCCCTCCAACTCCGACCCAGGAAAGCAATACCTATAAAAAATTTGAATTATGTTTTATTATCAGTGTTGATGAGATCCCACAGTTATGTATCATAAAGGTTTTTGTTTATGTTTTACAATTGTCCAAACTAAAATGTTTGTGTTATGAGATTGCAGAAGCCCATTGAATGTAAACATTATTGTTTCGATGTAGGTGACTACCGGTAGAGACTCGCAGACTCATCTCGGCTGTGACATGCGTGGGACCACGTTACTTGATAAACACTTAGGAACGTTAAAATAAAGTTTCTTACATATTGATTTGTATTATTGATAAAAGAAGTCTAATAATCGGAGAAATTTGTGTGATAATCTCATTATAAAATTGTACCTAGTGCATTCGTCTAAAAATCAATGGTACTAAGTGGATTCTCCGCAAATAACGTACGAGAGATACTTAATACAACAATTCATCGTTGGGCACAAGTCACTACCATGGATACGTTACCTCGCTACAAGCGTAAATGTGTCGAGAAACCTCCGATCCGGCCGAAGCCAGCGTACTTGCGGCACATATTCAGCGCGAGTACCTCTTCCCGGCGCGTCAGAGAGGCGGCCATTGCACGAAGAGTGCGCGTCGCTCTAGCCACGGACCTGCTGTACGGCAGGTGTAGGGCCGCCGATAATGCAATCACGGCGATCAATAAGCAGTTCCAGACGGTATTATGTACTTACAATATTATATTGGATGAAAAGATAGACTGCAGGTGCTTTTGTAATCATAGGCTTGTTGATACAAATATCGAAGTTCAGCCTAATCCGCATTTTGACTGGTAAAAACGGACTCCAGATTCAAAGTTGCAAAAGATTCGGATGCGACTGGGATTAATTGGGAAGATGAGGAAGAAGGCTAGTTGATACAATAAAAAAAGTGCGAAATGAATAATGAAAAGTTGAGCCGTTGGATGGTTTTGTTACTAATCTTTTTTTTCTCATATCTATCTATTTCAAATACGACTTATTGATTAGAATAATATAATTAACACTGTACGCAATATCATACATCTATAATTCCAAAAGTACAGTGACACGGAAGTTATCTTAATGTAAAATAAATAAGCAATGGGAATTACAATTCATATTGAATTAGTTGATGCTCGCGGCTTCGCCCGCTCATATTTTTTGTGGATAAACCCTAAGGTCCACACCTTAAGGTTAATCCCCACTGGAAGAGCAGCGTCCGGCAGCGGCAAGATTTTTGCACAAGAAATGATTGCGAGCAGGCTCGCGCGGTCCCTCCTTCGTCGCCTCAAATGATTATGATTCTTTTTCTCCCGTCGATAAGATTCAAAATAGTTTGTAATATTTTGCCTCAAAAAGCCTTTAGGAACGTACGGAAGGAAAAAAACCGAGATGGTCGAGCCTTTCTCGAGTTTTGCACTCATTTTTTATTTTGTAAATAGTATTTTAAATATTGCTGTTTGTTTTTCTTTTTTGCAGAACAACAAAGCTCTCCAAGAGGCGTGCAGCATGCTCGAGGAGCAGCTGAACGATCTAGAAAAGTTGGCCGATATTCATGAAATCAAAAATAACGACCTTGAGGTACAACATTACGTAATACTGTATGGTTTATAAAATATTAATAATATTCCTCTTAGGAAATAGCGCTACACTTGACGAAATTCCGCTGCGGATCTTCCGTGTCGGAACGTCAATATATTCGTGTGTATGCTCTAAATCTAAATTGTGCGTTTTACTAGTAAAGTATTTCAAGATATGTCGCATTGACTTCCAAGTTTTGAATAAAACAGTATGCTTCGAACCAACTTAATGACGGCTCGGAAGTTCGTACGAGTACGAATTCGGGCCAATGGCGTTTGAGATAAGAGAGTGAGTCAAACGCCGATTGACCTGAATCTGCACTCGTACGAACTTCCAAGCTGCCATTAAGTTTGTTTCGAGGTAAATATTTGTAGTATTGATGTACTCTGGCGGCGTAAAGTCCGTTTTAAAGTCACTTTAGTGGAAAGCACGGGGCGCAACGACACTGGTGCAACCATCAACCATAGATAATATAAAACCAATCACGGGGACGTGACCCCGTGTCATTGGTTGATCAGATCAGTCCTATTGGTTCGCCAGTTAGTGCACATGCAGGAACTTTATGTTGTTTATTCACAAAGTTGGCCGATATGAACACTAGTGATATATTGCTCGGGACATTTATCTTGAACCTAAAATGCTCTATACGCACAGTATGCGTTTGTTGTGTATCTTTTGAGGATAGCACGGGGTGCTATGGCTGGAAGCATTACAAAACAAATCCACGCTAGGTTCTACGTATCCCGAGGCAGCGGTTACAGCGTCGTGACAGCCGTTGACAGCCTCCGTGGCCTAGCGGTAGTGAACAAGGCCGCTGCGCAGGAGGCGCGATTTCGATCCCCACTCAGTGCAAATATTTGTATACATGAATATGGGTATTTGCATTGGTCTGGTCGTGCCACGGAGAGCACGTTAAGCCGTCGGTCCCGGTTGCCATACAAACATCTCTGGCAGTCGTTACGGGTAGTTGGAGCCCTCAAAAGTCCAACAACTGGTTTATTGCTATGCTTCGATATCGCCTTTGGGTTGTGAAGGTCATATGGCAGTCGCTTCACGGAAAATGTCGAAGTTCAGCCAAATCCGCAGTTAGACTGATAAAAGCGGACTCAAGATTCCAAGTTGATAGTTTCGGATGCGACTGGGATTAAAGCTAGGACGCTAGGATGAAAAAGATGGTTGTCCGTTGCAGAGTCAGCTGCAGACCGTCCGCAGCGAGCTGGAGTCGTGCCGCCGCCGGTTGAGCGAGGCGGAGCAGCAGGCCAGCGAGCGCAGCTCGGCCGCCAGCCGCGCCGCCGCGCAGCACGACGAGGCGCGCGAGCAGGCCCGCCACGCGCACTGCGAACTGCAACTGCTGAGGGTAAGATACGATACTTTTTGAGTTAACATTTTTAGGCATTTTTCATACTAAAAATATTTTCATATGAAAATTGAATCGGTCTAGGCGAGGCTTGAACCCGGGATCTTTGCCTTACAGGGGCAATGCTTTGAACACCAGACCTCGCCATTTTTACCCTACTGTCAAGAAAGGCTATGTTTTTCGCGCGTATCTTGTATGTATGTTTGTAAGATCCTTTATTACATCATATGTTGTGAACCACCGTACGGATTTCAATAATTCACATCTCAAATGGAAGGTATTTATTGCACAAGTTTTCTTAGGTACATAAAATATGAACAAAAGCTATATGCTGGTTTTTAGGCACCAAAATCAAGTGTGGTATCAAAATGAAGGAAATTTGAAGACGAATCCAAAAATATATATACTCAGTCTAACCATAAATATTGTCACGAAGAAAAAAAAAATTATATTGCAATTAATATTTATTACTTTTACAGTGTGTTAGTTTAATACATAATAATAAAACAATTAAAAATGTAAAAAGCTTATTCGAAGTGGTTCTCCATTGGCTGCAATATAGTACTTAAAACGTTGAGGCCAGTTATCAATAGAAGCACGCACTCTTTCCATGGGAAAATTCTTCACTGCCAATCGTATGAATTTTTTTAGGGACTCCAAATTATCATGGCGTTTAGAGCAAGCCGTACTCTCTAAAATAGACCGTAAATCATAATCCAGCGGATTAAGATCGGGACTAGACGACAGCCAGTCTTCAGCTCTGATGAAGTCCGAAACATTCACTTCCAACCAAGACTGCATGGTCCAAGCTTTATGACCCGACGCCGAGTCTTGATGGAAGGACCATACGTGGTTATTGCACATGGTATTGTTAAGGGGCTTAACTACCTCTCAAGAATGGTATCTTGATACACTTGTGCCGATGTTTTGATACCATTTTCACAAAAATATTGCTCAGTCACTCCTTCATAGCTAACACTCGACCAAACCATCACTGAAGACGGATAATGCCCACCTCGACATTCTGTCGACTAATTGGCAAGCTTCCTTAGAGCTTTGAGCATAAATACGGTCATTTTTTTTTTGTTAAAATGTTGCTCAGTTCTAAAGATTTTCTCATCCGTAAACGAAATTTCCTTTGCGTACCGTTTCAGTAGTTGTTTCGATTTTACCACCCTATTCTTTTTTAAATTATCAGTAAAAAAATTACCAGTGCGTCTTTTATAGGCTGCAAGTCCTAAGTCATCTTTTAAAATACGCGACATGGTTCTGGGTGCTATCTTCATCTCCCGAGATAAAATCTTTTGCTTTCGGACAGGATTTCTTTGAATTCTTTCCCTTACGACCATCTTTTTCGTACGAACACTACGTGGACGGCCAGATCTTTTTCTGTCACAAACAGAGGAGGTCTCATTGTACCTATTAAAATAGCCCGGTACACAAACATTTGACTAATACCAAGCGTATGGAGAGTTAAAAATTGCATTTGGCTCCACACCAACTTTGTGTAATGCAATCACAACGATTCAGTTCTCTTTATCACCTCACTCCATTTTAATATCGCAAAATATTGTACATTTTATTGGCGCCAAAATTAAAAAAATCAATGAACAATCGTATAAAAATGATAGATCCCAAATTAAAATGTAATATATTTCTTATTTTTTATTGTAACAGTATTTATGGCCAGACTGTGTATGTCATAACTAAAATAAAACTAATTATTAAAAATAAAAAACCCGACTAATTCTGAAAAGATTGTAACAAGCTTTCTAGCAGGCGGTACCCATTTGCAAATCTCAAACCAGATGAAAATTCATGGGTACCGCCTGCTATAAACTTGTTTCGATCTTTTCAGAATCAATCTGGTTTTTATTTTAAATAATTTATTTATATATTTTGACCGTTCATTGCGCAAAACTTACATACATACATAGATACTTATCCCCGAAGGGTTAGTCAGAAGTGAACTAACACCCACATTTCACCAATAAATTAATTCGGTTCCACGTAATAGGGGATGAGCCTATTGCCGTGTTTCGGGCACCATTGTTAACTCAAGCCATGTATCTGAGGCTGAGTTTTTCTGATATTTAACAACCATTAGTCGCCTTGTACGACATCACACGGGAAGCCATTTGTTGCCTAAATTCTACTCTGCCGGGAACCATGCTGCTTAGCTTGCATAAAACGAATAATAAAAAAGCATCATACAAAAAGCATTTGATAAGATCTTCAAACTACGGGCTACCGTTAAAACATTGTTAATCTCTGTAATGGTGATCCCTTTCCTGGGACTTTACTTTCAACACGCATCAGGCGAGGTAGTCGTCGGTAGCTTAATAGTTAAGGAGTCGGCCTTACGATCGAGAGGTCCGTGGTTCGAATCGCAATTTTAGCTTAGTTGGAGGGGTTAGAGGGAATATTAGTAATTTCGATAATTTCAGTGAAGTCATATTGACGTGTCCTATACTAAAAAGAGGTAAGACATGTTATCGTTTTACTTTACTTTTGCTGGAGCCTACTGAACGTAATTTTTCTGTAATTACATCAGAGTGAATTGAGCTCACTGTTATGAAACAATCATAGACATGACGTCATTATAAAATACCGCTCGACTCGCCATACTCGGTTTAATTCTATCGTGACATATCACCCGCTTACCATATTTTATACATTTTTTTCCTTTTGTTTGGTTTTAAGGCGGCCCCTAGATGATCAAATACATTAAGAATGCGCAATATTACAAATTATGACCGACTAGGCTGAAAATTGACGTTTACGCAATGATTGAACAAAAGTTTAATGAAAAATGAAAATGGTCAGTATTGTGTAATAGTTTTTAGTCTATTGTTCGGACATGTTGCTCCAACTGAACGCGACAACATTGGGCAGATCGTATTTTTTGTACAATCATAATTGATTGTTTGTATTTAAAGTACCTGTCAATCTTATTGGACAATAAAACGTATTGCACAATGTTATTGTAGGTCTAGGGGCCGCCTAAGCTTTTATCCTACTCTAAAAACTGAACTATCAGATGAAATTAGTACATTACTGCCGCGGCCGCCAAGTCTAGTGTTGCCGGACGATGGTGAAGTATTCCGGCAACGCTCAGTTGTGGCCAAGGCTTGTATAGTGCTTTTCTCAAACAATGCGCGGAAATTAAAACTAAGTAGCATCTAGGCAGAACTTTTTAGTTACCTACTTTTCAAAATGAATGACGAACAACGAACAACATTAATTTTTCACGCGGCGAAATGTTCATTTGTTTTTTATTTTTCTTAATAAACGGCATTCTATTTGCAAGCCCGTTCTATATTTAAATATTGCTTTGGATAAGTTACCTCCTTGGTTGCCATGGTTGGAAGTAAAAGATGGTTCCATTTTTAAATTACAAGACAGATATGAGTTTACATAGTAATTTATTTGGGCGCTAAAACACGACAGATATGGATTTTCATACAATTTTTGCCGGCCGCTGCTCGCATATACAGCAATTTCGATTTATCTCGAAGAAGGTTGTCAAAATAATGTTCACATTTCCAAGCATGTTTGAGAAAAAGATTTTTTTCAGATCGCACATGTTATTCTAGTGGTAGGGGCGGCGTAGAAAGAAATTCAGTAGTTGGGAGGATATCTTACATATTGACATGATGGGTGGGTGTACAAAAAAACCGATTCAGATAGGGAGGTTAGTTATTAACTAACAAGTGTACATTTTGTTAATCCGATAATTTAAGCGTAAGCTAAGGGCGTGGGAAGGCTGCAAAGTTGCAAAGAACGAAGAAACGTTCGAGTAACTACACAGAGACAGCCTCTGTGGCGTGGCGATGGTGAACGCATCGGCTACGCAGGAGGCGCGGGTTCGATCCCCGCTCAGTGCAAATATTTGTATGCATGAATATGCATATTTGCATTGGTTTTGGTGTTCTATGTATAATTATGTATGTATTTACAAAAAAAATAAAAGTGTCTAAGTATATTCACAATCTAAATTACATAACACAAGCTAGTTAAACTATGCTTACCACGGACCTAGATAGCATTGTGTGAAATGAAAACCATATGTACGAGCACTTTTCTGCTCGTACCCTTTGTTGCGAATGATACGCTGACGTACTTGAGAACGTTTAATTTCACCATAACCTAAGTACTTACACAAGTGCGGCAATTTGAGAATTTACAATAAATTATATGTGTCACAGCTAAATACAGCGTAGGAAATGCTGACGCGGATAATATATAATGAACGAGTACTGACTCGTACATTAATGCTCATAATTTTAAAGTTCTATATGGGTGGAGCCACGCTTAACATCTATTTATTATTAATGTTGAACATAATTTTAATACAGGAGCGTCTGGAGGCGCGCGAAACCCGCGTGGCGGAGCTAGAAGCGCGCGCGGCCGCTCTGGAGAGCTCGCGCGCGTCGAGTGACGCGGCGCTCAGCAGTGCTGCGCGACGCGTGCGAGATCTGCAAGAGGAGTGCGCTTCATTGCGCACGCGCGCGCACCAGCACCACGCGCATGCGCTGCAGCTGCAGGCCAGCCTCGCCGACGCGCAGGTATGCACGCTCCACGGCAGGCGCAGAGAGGAGGTGTGGTGCAGTGGAGCATGCCAGTAAAGAGATTATTTTATCCAATTCTAAAACCTTAATCTTACTTTGAATCTAAATAACGCTGTATAATAGTAGTTTATGATACTGTTGCATAATAAGGGTTCTTATAACACGAGTGTGTTTTAAAAAAACGAGCCGTAGGCGAGTTTTTTTATAATATCACACGAGTGTTATAAGACCAAGTTATGTACAGTGTCATACACTACTTTATCTACTCTCATACTATAATACATAAACTAATTTATTTTACAAACCAAACCAAACTTTGTTTAATTTAAATGTATAGAACAAAAAAAAAAATATTCGCGCCAAGGCACAAACTTCGATTGCGCATGCGTGTTTCTTTTTTTTTCTTCCGAAATGGCAAATTCTTTTTTAAAAGTAGAGGTTCAGTCGAGATTGTGGTTGTATAGGTGTATCGTTATGATTAAAAAGTAATTTAATGATATAGGTGTCCATACAAGACCTGTATCGTAATAAAACTTTTTTTTTGGCCTGTGCGTAATGTTTGTCATAAGAGTTCTAATTTCAATTTTATAATCTTTGTATTATAGTATCAGAGTAGATAAAATATCTTTTCCACTTGATTGTCTGGGGAGGATATTCAAGCGTTATTTACTAAAGGTATTTATCATAAATTTAGGAGGAGCTGGCGGCGGCGCGCGAGGCGGCGGAGGCGGCGGCGGCGTGGTGGCGCACGCGCGAGACCAAGGCCGACGCCACGCTGCGCCAGCAGGCCAAGCTTATCGACTTCTTGCAGGTAGGTACAGAGCAGCTCGGGCAGGGTGCCGACACACCTGGCATATCATTCTGCTTGACATAAAGACTTGGCCTTCTCAAACTCAACATGACTACACTGAATTAAAATTTGTTAACATAAATTATGGAGCTGGCGGAAAGATAAACCTACTTAAATTTGTCACCTAATAATACCAAGGTTAGTATTGGTCAAGCCTAGTAAGGACCCAGTGCCCATATTCGGCGTGACCAACCGTAACGTAACTACGTTCGTTGGCGTTTACAACAGTTCTATCTTCGAAGTAAACCAATTGAAATCCATCGTCTACTCACGTCACAACTGCATTGGAGACGGAGCTATATTTTTCGTTAATAATATTAACCTTTTTTTCAATCAGGCTAAAGTGGAAGAATCGGGTCGCAAGAAGTGCTCTTTGAGTAACAAGTTGTTCGGCCGGTCTGGACGAAGGCCCGCCGCTTCACCGCCTCTCAGGAGAGCTAACAGGTACAATTTTCACTTCAATACCACCTTACAATAGCATCAGCCTACATACAGGTTCTAAGCACAATATAGAAAACACAGCAAATATACAGATATAATTAATATCGTTTCTTTTCCCAAACAGAGAGCTTCGAGAAGAAGTAGAGAGGTTGCGAGCTAAGCTAGCAGCATGCAATGGCGTAGGGGATGAGTGAGTATAAATTTAGTGTTTGACAGTCCACAATGTTAGAACTAAGTTTTGTTGTTTTGAGAGTCCGATAGCAGTCGCATACGCCACGATCAAGAAGGAACAACGCATTACACACTTTACATTAGCTGTTATATTAACTGTAGTGACCAAGAGTTTAAATACGTACACTAGTCGGGCCGGTCGAAAAAAATATCTATGCAGGTGGGGCAATGCGAGACACGGGCTTAACCGCGTGTGACTGTGAAGCCCCCGTGCAATCCATGGCGCACTTGGTTTCATGTCCCCTATAGCCTACCTTCTGCACCAGAGACGATCTAAATAAAGCCACTGACAGCACGGTCGCAGTGGCAGCATTCTTCTCTCGAATGATTTAATGTAGTGAAAGTGAATCATTGACACGAAACAAGAAGAAGAAGAAGTACCTCTAAGTACTTATGTTGTCCAGTACTCGATTTTAAGCAGTAGGGGGTTTATTGTCTAATCCTGAGCGGCGTTTGGCTACAGTTGGCTGGATTGACCAATAGCATACTGCACACGCCAGTAGCGAGCTCCCCGAACATACCTGAATTGAGCTGTGTTGTCGGGGTGAGACTCGACCGGTGTGCACTGGGTTTGAAATCAATATAAGGATTGAACTACATCTAGAAGCAACGAAATCTACTTTCATGTGAAATGAGAGAGAGAAAGAGAACGGAAGCCGAGCGCCTTGTCAGTCCTTCTAGACAAGTGGTAATTCGTTGACCAGCGTTTGATGGAATAAAATGACGAATGTATGGGATTTGACGTTTATGGCAATCGTTAACCCATATCGTAAATGTCAAATCCCATACATTCGTCATTTTGTTCCATCAAACGCCGGCCAACATATTGCCACTTGTCTAGAGGGACAGTTCCGCCTTTCTCGCTGTTCTTTCTCGCTCGTTTGCAGCCGTAGTGATACAGAATTATATAATTTGCAGTTACCCTCCCTGTACTCCTAGGCGGGAAAAACCGAAGCCAGTATTAAATGGGTAAGTTTATATGTATGTGTGCATGTAGTATCTCATAAATATTATTGATAAAAAAACATTCATCCGTTTTTGTTATAAACCAGATATTTTGATGTAGTATTGTAGTATGTGTACTAACAAATATATTTTCTTTCTTAAATCTTCTTTATTACTTACAGACCTAAGAAAAGCATTGACGTTCCCGATTCATCGCAAGAGAAAACGTTACTCATCGTTTGGTACGTTTCCATAACTTATAACATTATACAACCAAAGCATTTTGGCACAACAATTACGAATTCTGTGAATATATAAATACTGCAGATATTGATTTAACTTTCGCGCTACTCGGTACGTTAATTATTTTAGTTATTCCTAAGTAGATAATTCCTTAGATGGATCCCACATAACTCAATAACGTACGCAAGAATTTCAGTTATACAGGACCGGTTCAGTTAGCTCAGTTGGAAAATTATTTCTCATTGAAGAAGAGAAGTAACGCAAAGAACAATAAAAGAAAAGAAACTCGCGCGTTCAAGTTCTATCCTGTGTAATGAAATTTTCCGAATTTCAATTATAAGAATAAGAAAGATGTTACAGTGTCTATGATGTTGCCATATCGAATATTACAACTGCAGGCCCGACGAGACCCGAGAGCGCATGCACGCCAAGTGCGTGAACGACGTGATGGTGCTCAAGAGCGGCGACCGAGAGCTGCGCGCGAGACTGCTGTCCGCTGACGTCACCAGCCTGCCGCACAACGAGGCCAACAGGGCTTTCTCTGTGAGTACATTATACACAAGCTGTATGAGCACTTGTCTGCTCGTACTCTTTGATGTATGAGGTTAAATGATACGCTGACTTACTTGAGAACGTTTATCTGCATTATAAGTCGTCTGTCTCACTATACATGCACTGCTGGACATAGATCTCTCCCAATGTTACAAACGGCGAGGCCAAACCTACTTGTTTCCACGGGGACCAGACGGATCGGTACTGGGTTTTATTTCGAGTTTTTCTATTCTATTTACATTATGTAGTTATGGTATACATTTGCATACATCACGGGCTGGTATCCGCATTCCGCGTCATGGCGTGGTTTTCGCGTGATGCTCGACACTATGTAATACAGTAGTAGGGCACTTCGGCACTTTGCGACTGTTGTTGAAGATGTTAGCTGGCCTATACGTTCCACGTACTATCGCCAGGTGGCGGTGGAGGGCCCGTGCCGCGGGCCTACGGCCACGGTGGTGTGCGGCAGCGTGTCGGAGCGCGCCACGTGGGTGTCGTGGCTGTGCGCGGCGCCGGCCTCGCCGCACGGCTACGCGCCCGCGCCGCTCGCCGCCACGCGCGCCGAGCCCAGCGTCGCGCTGTACGTCGCGCCCAACGCCGCGGCTATAGGTCAGTAACACTGAAGTTAGGACTGATGCTCACTGAAGGAGTAAGCTTTTGAGGCAGTTATGTTGTAAATCATTTTTAATTTTATGTACGGGAGAAAAGTTCATGGTACTTTGAAGTTAAAAGAGGGGCAGTGCAGCGTCATGCGATTATTTTTTAGTAAGAAACTCTGCTGGCTGTTGTTTTGTGTAAGAATTGATCATTATACTTAGGAATTAACAGTTTATTTTACTCATTATTATTCTCCTAGTGATTTTCTAGTTGCATCCTAAGTTTGCACTACAGGACCCAAAGTTAGCTTAATATTTTTCATTGGTCTATGAACATTTTCCATTTAACTTCTCAACACAAAAGAAAGTCTGCACTGTTAATTGTTTAGCAGGTACACCGACTTGTACTTGAAAATGACTTGGACACCAAACCTTTACCAAACACATCATTTCGAAGAATTAATTTCAACACCAAGATCTATGACGTCCACAGGCGGCGCGGATGGCCTACACTCGCTGCGCGGGCCAGTGCGCGTGGAGTGGGAGGGCGCGGGCGCGGCGGGCGCGGCGCACGCGCGTGTTTCGTGCGGCGCCGTGGCGGGCGGGCGCGCGCTGCTGGCCATCGGCGGCGCGCTGGCGCACACGGGGCTGCTGGCGCTGGGCTCGGCACTGCGGCGCGCCGCTCACCTGCGCCCCGCGCTGCCCGTGGCGCCCGTCAGCCTGCCTGACAACACGCCGCCGCATATTATCAAGGTCAGGAGCTTCTTTTTTCTTTGTGAATTGAATGATCATACGAATGATCAGGCCCTTGATTCTGCTAAAGCAAAATCACTGTCATACCACAGACACTGCAAAGAATAACATTACACTTTATTGCTATAGAGTTAATGAAACTAGTTTTACTACACTTTTTCATTTACTCTCCAAAAAGCCATTTAATTTTAGACTGTAAAAACATTGTTTTAAAGTCTAAAATTTAATATCATTTTTCATGACAGTGGTTTTGCATTAGCATAATCGAGGGCAATTGAGCTTACCACGACGAGCACAATAAGTAAACGTATTTCCAACTATCGCATCCCTCTCCCTCTGAACCGCAAGCCCAAAATAGCCCAGCCCAAAAAATTACCCAATAATAGCATGCATTGTAATTCAGCAAAAAAATTTACAACTGTGTATTTTTTCAGGGATTGGTGGGTGATACGGTTGAAGAAGCGTCGGTCGCAGTGGGCTGCGGTCGTCGCGTGTATTTGCTACGATTCGACACAGCCACTTCCGAGTTTAGAATTTCTCGATCGCTCACAGTGGATCGTCCACCTAACTCCCTACTTCTCACCAGCAAATACTTATTTATAACAGGCGAAAAACCCTTGAAAGTATGTCTTCCGTCAGGTGCTCTGGAAGTGTTTGGCATGGACGAGCCCACAGTAGCTGCGGCCGCAAAAAAACATTCCCCACCTAAGGCATTTTTACTTATACAAGCCAACCCTATAGAAATACTACTGTGTTACGCAGAATGTGGAGTTTTCGTCGACGAAAACGGTAAACGGACTCGACACGAGGATCCGAAATGGAGTACCGCGGTATACAGCTGGGAATTCGTCAAACCCTTTTTATACGTCATAGGAGACGACAAAGTCACAATAGTTCATTTGAACGAGGACGCGTACAGGGCTCCGCCTTGCACCTGTGATGCAACTTCTCTTGCATCCTCAAATTCAGATTGTTATCTACCAGAAATATTCACTTTGAAAATCAAAGAGCCCATGCTACTAGGTGTGGCGCCTAAAGGAATCATAATACGTTCAAAAACTGACGACGGATACAACGTCTCGATAGTAGAAGGAATGGCGGCATTTCGAAGTATCGGAGCATCTGTCGAATCTCTTGCCACTATTTCGGACACAAAAGGGTCTTCAACTGACCTGGCACAGTCTCTGAGCGACTACATGGCGGGGCCAGAAGATATATCTCAGGAGAGCGTAGAAGTGACGACCGGTTTTCTAGCCGACATTAGGAAACGGGCGCGACAGCTCCGCAACAAGCAGTACCGAAAAGATCCAACACCGGACGATGTTATCAAAGAAATATTGACTACGGAGGTCGAAATGAAACGGACGCCAAACGGCAGAAAGTCTCCCGCGACTATATCGGAGTTTGATTCTGACTCGGAGACTGAAAGCGAAGTTAATGAAGACGCAAATCGCGCCGCGGACCTTTGTGCCGAAATGTTCACTAGACAGGTGCGCTTCCAATGATTGTTATTGCATAACAACTGCCTACAGTAGCTAGCTTGATGAACCGTCGTATGTAAATGTATAGAACTTGTGTGAATAAGGAGAACATAGCCATGTACCTGAACAGTAGAGTTCTTCATAAGCGTGAGTCAAACGAGTAAGTCGAATATTACTTTAGTATTTTTTAATTATAGGTAGGTGATAATAAGTTTGATAGGTTACGTTATTTATACCAAGTCAGGTTATGATTTTACTAGCATGTAATATTGACGTACTAATTGTATGTATGGCCTTTTATTTATTAACGTATTTAATTCGATTTTGTAATGTAAGATTCACTCAATTGGTTTAGATTAATAAAAGTTTAATTAGTATAATGGTTTCGTAAGGTTTTAAAGTAATTAAACATATTTTGTATTAATTCCTACTGAGTTGTCTACTTATTTTTACTGTGATTTTATAAATGACTTAATTTCTGTTTAGATTAGTTTTAACTCATAAGCGATTTTGTTTTGACAAGTTAAAATATATATTTTTTTTATATTCCTGTTCATTTTATTTATTAACACTTATTAGATACCGTGTTACAGCAAATAGCTAATCGTGATTACAAATTACGATGTACATCAGTTCTCACACACGATAGATCCGGGGTACTGCCTATTAATTGTATATTCCACGGTATCGATAAATGCTGTTCGGCCTTGGCTTTTAACTGCTACGAGGGTCGCGGGTTCGATTTCCGTTCAATGTAAAAACAATTAATAGAACGTTCTTGCATTCGCAATCTCAATTTCTGCATCGGTACACTGACCGTAAAATAAAAAGATTAAGGTTTATAATGCCCTTCGTTGCGCAGGTGTGAATCGTACTACCATATGATTCCGAACTAAGCAGAACGCAACAGTACTTACGTAGCACTACTGGTCCCACATAATACAATTTCTGAGTTTATATGACATTACATTATGAGCTATGCAGTAAGTAATGTCGCAGCACAGCAGTGTCGCCCCACCGCCCCGACAGACCGTAGTGTCCCCGCATGGGTATGAAAGTTGCCTGCATTCATGCCCGGTTCTCATTATTCCAGTCCTAATGGACCAGTTCAGTGAATCAATCCAGTCCAGTGTTGGACTGGATTATAGTGTACATTCCAATGTCCAAGTAAACCGATAATCCAGCCACTGGACTCATTCCAGTAATGGTTAACATTATTCCAGTAGCAACCCAGCAATGGATTTGCTCACTGGATTGAAATGTGAATCGGACATCTTAAAAATTCAACTTCTTGTCAACTGATGCGCCTGTCACTGAACCGGGTACAAACCACAATGGCAGCATTGCTGCGTGCTGCCGAATTCGGTATCATACCTTTATAGTAGTTTATGATACTGTTGCATAATAAGGGTTCTTATAACACGAGTGTGTTTATAGTATCACACGAGTGTTATAAGACCAAGTTATGTACAGTGTCATACACTACTTTATCTACTCTCATACTATAATACATAAACTAATTTATTTTACAAACAAAACCAAACTTTGTTTAATATAAATGTAAAAAAAAAAGTTGACGCCAAGCCAAGGCGCAAACATCGATTGCGCATGCGCGTTTCTTTTTTTTTCTTCCGAACCGGCCATTTTTTTTTAAAGTAGAGGTTCAGTCCAGGTGGAGGTTGTATAGGTGTATCGTTATGATTAAAAAGTTATTTTATGATATAGGTGTCCATACAAGACCTGTATCGTAATAAAACTTTTTTTTTGGCCTGTGCGTAATGTTTGTTATAAGAGTTCTGATTTCAGTTTTATAATCTTTGTATTATAGTATCAGAGTAGATAAAGTATATAACAGCACCACATTTTAAACATGCGGCGTCTGCAACAGTAGCCGACTGATTGTACTTGCATAATGCCCATATAGATAGTCAATATTACGATCCAATATTGTATGGACCTTCCACTGGATCACGATTTTGGATCGCAATATCATACATTGACGGCATATACACGTCCATAGAGGAGTGTTCGTCCCCACACTAGTAGTGAATGTTGGGTATGGAAGAAGCTTGAGGAGTAATAAAACGACTTCATGGAAATTAGAATTCTCAGAACTCTATCTGATACTGAATGTGGATCATAAGGGGATGGTAGAAGATAGAGTTAGGTAGATAACCTCGGCCAAAGATGAGGTGAAAAAATTTCTACTTTTCTCGGCATTTCGAAACGACAAATCTATATGAAAGAACATGGCTGTGAGGTGTACGTGTAGCCGCTGTTGGAGCGGCAAGCAGGCGCTGCGAGTCACGGAGATGAAATTGCTGCGGTGGATGTGCGCTGTCACGTATAAAGATCACGTGAGGATCTCTCACATCCACGTCAGCCTTAATTTTCGCGATATTGCAGATAAATAAATTAATAAATATTCCACAACATTTCACACAATGCTATCTAGATCCATGCTAAGCATAGCTTAACTAGCTTGTGTTATGGAATCTAGAATGCGGATAAACATACTTAGATAAATTTTTTTTGTAAATACATGCATATTATACATACAAACACCCAGACCAATGCAAATATACATATTCATGCATACAAATATTTGCACTGAGCGAGAATCGAACCCGCGCCACCTGCGCAGCAGCCGCGTTCAATACCGCTACGCCACGGAGGCTGTAAACCACGGAACAGAAAAAACGATGGAAGTGTGAAGTAGGCGTGGCACGCGTGTCATTGATATGCGGAGATTTGCAAGCTCTTACAATTTCAACCTTCAGTCGTATCTGTCATCACGTGTATTTGACAGTTTTCGACCGTGTGTTATTTAATACTATTTAATAGAAATATGCCTTACTGGGTCATTTTGTAGTGCACCGATGATAGTAGGAGCATAAATATTCGAAATGGAGGCGTTTTATACCATCGATAAGTCAGGATATAGCAGAATTTATAACTAATCTTATTGAAATGCAAAGAAATAAAATAAAATAAAAAATCAACCTTACCACATATCAATAAAGCTTGTTTTTGATTACACACAATAGACATGTCATACTTATTTATTCTAGAACTTTCTTCGCTATTCATTTAGTGATGTAGTCAAACTGTATCGATATCTACTTTTTTTAGAAATATTTATAAACTTTTGTCAAATGGTTTTATTGTTTTTTTTTTATATCACGGAACATTCTGAACACTTCTGCATACCCATTCAAAGGATACGGGCGTGATGTTATGATGTGTAGTGGCATAGACATAGCAATAATATGCGTTTGCAGCAATTACTGCTGATTTCCTGGTTTATTTTTTTTTTATAATTTAGAAAACGGGAATTAACGCGATCATGGTATAGGTACTTATATACCTCAGTCAGCCTGTGACCACGGCCGGTGTAACCTGGTCGAAACGTCAGGCAATCAAAGGTATGTAAGTACCTATACCATGATCGCGTTAATTCCCGTTTTCTAAATTATACAGGGTGTAATCGTTAAGTGTGTCCAGGCGATTATTCCGGAACTATTACAGATATCAAAAAACTTTAAACTGATATCGAAAGTACGTTACCTAATGAGTAAAATGACATCAATAACTTTTTAAGAATCTAACGAGAGGTATCTAACATTTTGACATTAAACACTCCCATACATTTAGTATGAAATTAGTAGAAAGGTTTTAGTTTCCTTATTTTAAGGGATCTAGTACCCATTTTACCTTAATCATATTTTATGATTATGTATAATATGACAATGATGATTTTCAAGTAGATACACGTGTTAATTAATTATCTTACCACTTCAAATTAGTAATAAACCGTGTTTCAATATCGCATTATGTAATTTGAGCTAATTGAAAAGCGACACACTACAAAAAAAGATACCCTTTGGTGTTCGTTCTAAATTCAAAACTTTTATCTCGGGTTTTTGTTCCCGCCAATTTATCGTTGTTTTTTTTAATTTGTGTTATAAATCGTGATTGTTTTTCATTTATTGATTGCAAAATGGCCTATTCCAAAAGATAAAAGAGAGATATGCTAAAAATTTACTACAAATATGATTGTAACAAAAGAGCGGCCATTATCGCCTACAGAAGAGAGTACCCAAATAGAGAAGTCCCTTTTGGTGTACGTACCTAAAACCTTTCTACTAATCTCATACTAAATGTATGGGAGTGTTTAATGTCAAAATGTTAGATACCTCCCGTTTGATTTAAAAAAAGTTATTGATGTCATTTTACTCATTAGGTCACGTACTTTCGATATCAGTTTAAAGTTTTTTGATATCTGTAATAGTTACGGAATAATCGCCTGGACACACTTAACGATTACACCCTGTATATCATGGAACGCGAGAGTTTAAAAGTTAGTTTTTTTTTTAATATAGGACACGTCAATTTGACTTTACCTTGCCTGATGGTAAGCTGAAGGCAAAGTCTCAGGAGAGAGGGCCACTATTATACACACGTGCCATGTTAACAATGATGGCACTCAGCTTGACGGCCTCATCAGATGCTTTTTCACGCCCCGCTTAAAGCGGGACTGTAGGAAGAGGGAAACACGTGAGCTGGCAAGGAATTCCAGGTCTTAATTGTGCGACAAAGGAAAGAGTCACCGAACCGCTTGGTTCTTGAAGGAATGTTCTGCACCGTATGCGGGTGACATCTAAGTCCTGCACGTGTCGTCCTGTATAGGAAAGAGAGGGTGGGACTAATTGGAATAGCTCTTCAGAACATTCTCCATGGTAGAGACGGTAAAATACTGCCAAGGAAGCAACATCTCTACGCAGCTGCAAAGGCTCGAGGGTACTCGTGACCTCAGGATTTCCGATAATGCGGACCGTACGTCGCTGCAACCTGTCGAGAGCATCTAATATTGAAGTGTTTCGTGGTCTCTCTCTGAAACCCTTTATCGGATCTTTACAAAAAATAAATGGTATCATTCCGGGATAGTCTTCTTTCGAACAAAGAAGGAATTTTGCAAATTTGTCTACACATGACGAAGCTATGCGCGTACAAACATACAAAAATATAAACTTCCGAATTGAACAACTCCAGCTGGATATTTTCTAGTTTGTGAACGCGGCGCAACATGCATACGCGATCAGCAAATAGATTTTGGTGCTCTACGTTTTGTCATTTTATGCAAATTAAATTAATTATTTCAAAGTAGTGTATGAAACTGCTCGTAATATGGTCTTAAAACACCCTGTAAAATACTCGCACTTGTATTTTAAGTATAACGATTTCACATTTTCTGATGGTGTCTGACGCCGATAGCCGTCACCATGTGCTGTTTCCACATATATTCAATAAAATCGGTCCGATTCGGCCATTTGCTCGATCGCACAGACTGGATGAAAAAAAGAAAAAATATCCTAGCAATTATTTTCAACATCTTTTTCTACTTTATTTTATTTCCTTCGATATCGGAGCCGACACTAATATCGGATATCGGATGCGCCGGATAGTGTGAAAACGTTTTTATTTTGCAACAGTTACATAAAATATCTACTATAAATGGACACTTGTTTTATTTCAATTAAATAGGTACGTACATACGTAGTTTGACGTCTTCATACATTTTTAATCGTTAATAAAAAACAGTTCAACAAGCTATAAAATCCCTCTTTTTTAGTACTCTTAGATTATAATTACTAACAGCGTTTGGAATCCTTTGACATTACGAAAACAAATTTCAAATCTATCGATATTGCCAAAATTTTATGTCACCGGTCTAGCGTTAATATTAAGGAGTTAGAGTGAGAGAGATAATACTTCAAAGTAATATCAACCGTATTCCTAACGCTTAAGGTTTTAAATAACATTCTTGAAATAAACGGACATCTGTTGGGGAGTAGTTGAACTTTTTCGGAATAGAGTTAGAGTGAGAAGCAAGTTTGATCCAGATACAAAACGTCGTAAATTCCTTTTTTTATCTATATAAAAGTAATCACTAAAACGGTTGAATAAGGTATGTTTTCGTTTTGCAGTGTGCATATTTTAGGCTAGTTTGGTGTTAAAGATATACGACCAATCAAAACAATTGTTTACTAGTAGTGCAACGTATTATTATCTGGTTGTATGTGTGAGTTTGGCGACATTGGTTCCGCTATTGAATCTGTCCTATCACACTTCTAATAGTTTTTTCTGTTCTGTGCTGTAAACGCACGAGAGTCGCCTGCGCTGGTGCGTTCGCGTCTTATGAAAACCGCCAGGCTACGTGGTCAATAAATGCCTGGCAATGGCGCCCCCGGCGGGTCCAGGTAGAACGGGTAGGACTAAGAAGTCCGGGCTTGAAGTCGTGGAGGGTGATATGCTTGCCAATGGTTACAGTGGAGGCCCAAGATCGTGCAAAGTAGATGAAGAAGAGTCGGAAGGCGGAGCTCCGAGTTTAACTTGGACTCGGATACAATTAGGAAAATAAATAACCTATTATGATGAATTGCATAATAAAATAAAACATAATTGTAAAATTGTTGGAATCTTTTATTTACAATCTTATTACATTTTACATAATATGAAGTGGAATTTGGAAAGTCGTCGCGAGCAGGAACACTACGTTATTGATCAGTTTACAAGAGTCACAGTACTACTCGCACTTTCACACAAGAAAGTATCAAATTCGAAAACTAAAGTCAATTAACACCCCATATTATTTGGTTACGAACCGTTTTCGAAATTATTAACAAGATGATGTACTTAAAAACTGTACTACACATATCTGACGTAATAGCAGAGATCTTTTTACACACATAATGTACAACACAAATAATCATACAGTTTGCTATTTGAGACATTCTATGCCTAATGAATCATATATTTAGACTCAGTCAAAATATCATAATATAATACAAGAATCAGTTTGCTGTGGTTAATTATAATTACATTACATTTATGTTCACCGCGCCTCACATTAAATACAATAAACAAACACTATCAGAGTCACACCAACACTCATATTTTACACAAAAATGACAAAAAAAAACTTTCGACATGAGGCAGTTTTGAAAACCACGAGATCCCTACGAGTTCATCAACCATTCATTATTTCATGTGTGCAATAGCATATCCCGACATGCCCATTACTGAGTTAAGCTTTAGAATAGGAGAAGAATTCATTGGAAATTAGCAGGTTGATAAACTTTATTATGACAAATGAAACTGAACCCTGAGTACATAGTTATATGATTTCTTTATTCTTTACATTCTATACCGTGCAGCGGATACGGACAGAATCTTTTCCATTATACTTACCTGACCTTAATCACAACTCTATTAAATTCCATTGTTCATTCAATCATTGCACCATCTACTATAGTATAAACGGTAGCTTTTTCAAACGCATTATGATACTGAATTACACAAACTTCAGTATAATAAAAATAAATTAAGATACCGAATCATTCTAAACACATATATTACGCGAAACTAATATTCAAGTATTTAACCTTTTAATGTTCATTTACATTTATTACTTCAAACGCGATATAAGGTATTTTTGTTTGAACGGGGACCTGATGAGTTAGGTTAATTTTGATGAGAATGATCACTCTGCGTGAAAAACTAACCAAGAGGGCAGATGTTCGCAGTTTTATATTCATTCTTGCCTTGCAGGCGCTATAGTGCCTTACAATGTCAATAAGAATCAGTTATAGTACTATCCATGTATGGGGTGGACAGCCTTTTAATACGGGATAAATTGTAATATTAGGCCTCTAAAGCTCGTGTTTAGATTAATGACCAAAAATAGCTGTGAATACACCTCTGCCACCCCTTCTGGTATTTATAGGCGTGAATATAGAGCGAATAGGTACAGAAGAACTAGGAAATTGGACTCCGTACTGAATAGCGGAACCTTTAGATGTAAAAAGAAAAAGAACGAAGATGACATGGACTTATTGATTTGATAGAATTAGAAGTATTAGGCAATTAATTAAACAGAATGTTATGATTAAAAATGATTGTATAATGTAACTATACCGTTTGTAGTAATTATTATAATGTACATGTTACTCATTTAATTATACCTCATCGAATGAAAAAGTAATACAGGCACTTCGAAATATCAAAGCCATTACTTGATACGGTATCTTATTCTCTATTGTGATTCGCCAATAGATTAAATTGTCATTAAATAATTGGATTCATTACAGTTCAAGTTTATCAGAGTTCTCTGTGTTTCAACAAACGTTTAGTCTTATTATCCAATGTTTGCTTGCCACAACTATTTCGGAGCTATATGTACAATCAATTAAATTGTGGCTTGCATTATTTCAGTAATTGATTATAACACTATTTGTTTGCAAGCAGTTCAACATAGTTTGCCCACATGCAGTGTGTTCACGGTTTAATTGAGGAAGCCGCGACACTGCGGAGCGCCACACAAGCAAGGGATCTTCTCATCCTCTAGTGGGAACTTGTAGTCGTATGTGATTTCTTCGTCCACGCCTATCGGCTGTTTAGAGTAGATTACTATTTTTTTCTGAGACTCGATTGTAATGATCTTCGCGTAGCAGTTTGGCTGTAAGCAAAAGTTTTTATTATTTCATATTTTATCTACTTATGTGCTAACATGAGTTGTATCCTACTTACTCATGTACTCATGTATTATGAAATCATGTATCATGTTATCATGTATCCTGGATGTAGGTCGCCAATAAATATAATAGCGGTCGATAATCCGCCAATATCATAGTGGGTTGTAGTCCGCTAATATCATAGCGGGTTAAAACCCGCCAATATCATAGCGGGATGTAGTCCGCCAACAGCATAATAAAGGGACGTAATACATCAATATCATGGATGAACGTAGTCCGCCAATAGCATAAAGAAATGCCGTCAGCTAACACCGTACCGGGACGTAGTCCTATATCATGGAAGGACGTAGTTCTTTTTTCTATATAACGGATAAACACCCAATTAGTTTGCACCGTACACAGACGGTAACTTTCCAGGTTAAAAAAAAAAAAAACAAAAATCTTTATTAGGAACAGAAATAATACAGTTAGATAAAAAGGTTTGATGACTGCAAAAGTATACACTGAGGCGCAGCCATCAACTTAATAACTTAAGTTCCTAGTGGGCAGCCGGTAGTGGTACTCACATTACAGCTGTGGTTGATGAAGCGCGCCAGGTTGCCGCACTTGGTGGCGTCGATGATGGTGTCGAGGTCGATGCGGAACAGGTAGGAGCTGCCGATGCCCGTCGCCTCGTAATGCGCCTCGCGCACATCCGCCACGATGGGCCGGATCATCTGTCCCACGTACTCTATCACCATCTCGTCCGCTGCTATCGGCTCCTGTCAACATGTAAGATAACGTCAAAACTTGACTAGATGTGTTAGTTCAAACGTAGTTTTAAAATCGGTCTAAAAATGGAATGAGGCTGTCAGTGGTGAATTCCCGCCGGTCTGTCTTTACCCGGCCTTTAGCTAAGCGTCCACCTATCGGACGCATCGCAACAAACGGATCGCAGTATTCTTTGTATAGAAAGTCAAACAAGTGCTTCCACCTATACGTATCGTATGGATCGCACGAACCTGCTCATCGGCAACGCCGACGCAGTTGCTCCAAGAGGCAACCTTTGCGATGCGTGCCGATGACGTCATTCGGAATGCCGGCCAGGTGGACTCGCGCCACTCGCTCGCTTTGCACGCCACACGGATTCCGCCATTTGCATATTGACAATCATCTTACACGTTGACTATGCTCGTTTTTTAGCATCACTAATGGCATCGGCAATCCGATTGCTGGTACTTGCGGTGGCAAAATGCGATCACTGTCGATCAAATGGATGTGTCTATGCCTATGTACACTCTCCATAGACGACTTGTCGGTGCGATGTCAAGACATGACGAGGAGTCCTGACATTTATAATATTATGTAAAAAGTTACATACTTAATTTATTAAAGAAGAAAAATACAAATAGAACATATTTGGAGTCTCAATAATCCACCTTTGTGTCATAATGCATCGTGAAAAATTCATTCATTTGATGCGATACGTCCGTTGCGAACGTTGCCGATAGGTGAACTTAGCTTTTACCATGACATTGAGCTATACTACATTAAAGCTTATAAGTTAGTATTAAGTGTATAATAAAGGTGGTAAAAGCAGAAACATCGGAAGGTACAAACCAATTGATCGCATGATGCGTGATAGATTAGATCCAGGTAAAAAATAAGCCACCGGCATTCCTTTTGAAAATTTTCACCCTTCGTCACTAGTGAATGTATCAACGAAGCGGTCGTGTTTGGAATGTGAATATGTCTCATAACGTTCTTAATACGCTACAAAGTAAACTCAAAATGGCGGTGCTTCCCTCTCCATCGCGGTGATGTATTACAGTCCTGACTTAGCTTAATAAATTCTAGAAGTATGTAAGAAGAAGATAAAGAAAGCAAAATTGAAAAGAATATTTTACCTGAGCGAATAGACCCCAGTCGTGTATACCAGACTTAGCGAACTTAAGCTGCTTCTTCCTGAACTTCAGTTGGTTAAACTTCAGTAAATCTGAATCTGTATCAGTGCCTGGTGATACAAATACACAGTGATGTTAATTGAACATTTTGTGACTAAGTAATATTGTGTAGGTGCGTCTACATGGTATTAAATGCTATAATCATTGTTCAGAGATGATGGGACAGTCTTCATTTGAGCGCCAATTCTCAACATTCAAACTTCAATTGACAGATATTATGTTAAAGTGCCTGGAGATTTATTCTTCTTCATCCTAGCGTCAATCCCAGTAGCATCCGAAGCTTTTCAACTTGGAGTCTGGGGTCCGCTTTTTACCCGATTTCCGATTTGGTTAAACTTCGATATTTTCCGTGAAGCGACTGCCACAACCCAAAGGCGATATCGCAGCATTGCAATAGACCAGTTGTTGGGTTTTTGAGGGCTCCAACTACCTGTAACGACTGCCATAGATGTTTGTATGACAACCGGGACCGACGGCTTAACGTGCTCTCCGAGGTACGACCAGACCAATGCAAATACCCATATTCATGTATACAAATATTTGCACTGAGTGGGGATTGAAATCGCGCCTCCTGCGCAGCGGCCTTGTTCACTACCGCTAGGCCACGGAGGCTGTCAACGGCTGTCACGACGCTGTAACCGCTGCCTCGGGATACGTAGAACGTAGAACCTAGCGTGGATTTGTTTTGTAATGCTTCCAGCCATAGCACCCCGTGCTATCCTCAAAAGATACACAACAAACGCATACTACCCATATTCATGCATACAAATATTTGCACTGCGCGGGGATCGAACTTGCGCCTCCTGCGGAGCGGCCGCGTTAACTACCGCAATGCCACGGAGGCTGCACGGAGGCAGCCTGGAGAATTATTAAAATTGCTAAATATTGTACAACCGTTGCTCGTGGCTCTGCCCGCGTAAATATTGGTGATAAGGGGTAAGGTCTAATCTACTTCAGTACCAAATTTAATCAAAATCGGTTCAGTGGTTTAGTCGTAAAAGCGCAACAGGCAGACAGAGTTACTTTCGCAATTATAATATTAGTAGAGACTTACCAAAGGCGGTGAGCAGTCTCCTCTGGTTGGACCTGGCCTCCCGGGACAGCAGCTGCATCTTGGACGCCTTCTTATCCTTATCGTCGGAGTGCGCGTGCAGGGCGGCGGCCGAGCTGCGGCCGTGGTGGTACTTGTACTTGGCCTTGAGCCGCGCGTCCATCTTGTAGTAGCCTTCGGTACGCGCTGAACCGCTCGAATGTCCCTGCAGAGTACATGTTGCATATAGCAAAAGTCTTCATCATCAGAGCGAACTGTGGAGCTAGGTGCCCGCACTTTTACTGCTCTTTTGCATGTATCTTGACGGGAGATCCCTTTTACGGGAGTAACTGCCGTCTGAACCCACCAATCTTAAGAGAAAGGTCGAGAGAGACAGAGAGATAGAGACGAGACGCATTGGACAATAGGGTATTTGACAAATTTTGGAAAACCATTTTAATTATTCCTTAGCATATAATATGCACACTACATCGATATTTCAAAAAAATATCAACGGATTTTAACAAAAAATCGATGTTAAAGTTTAAATTTTCAAAAACGCGCGAAAAACGCTGTCACCTTGTATGGAGCCGATTACGTGACGTCACACATTTTGTATAACCTTAAAGCAGTGAAGTCAAAGTAAATAATAAAGTTTGTCTTCAAACTTTGTGAATAAAATGGTGTATAAATGGTGTGTAGTTGCACAATGTACAAATACGTCTTTACTTGCGGGTGACGTCAGCAGTGCTGTGATCGATCACAGAGCGTTTTCGTCACAGATAAAAATTCGAAAAAATATTAGATATTTTGAAGCGAAATTCTCAAAAAATATGCTTATAATAGTTTAATTTATAGTTTTAAATGTCTTTTTACACTATTATCTGATAGGATGACCATTATCTGTAGTATTTCTTTAATGTTGTCAAATACCCCATACCCCATTGGGTATTTGACTGACTAGTCATATTAGTTACTTTTTATTAAATGTCAAAACGGTAAGTCATAAAGAAAATTGTATGAAAAATTTATTTGTGACGTCATAAAATTTAATAGTCAAATCATTTACTGTTAAAGGTTAGGAGCATGATTAAAAATAAATAAGAACCGTCGCAACTTTATCGCTCTTTTACTTTTCTTAATTTAAAAAGTTCAGGCTAAATAATTTATTTTAACTACAGGCAAATACCCAATTGATCCTCAAAGACTTTGATGAGGCCCCATACACAATAAAGCAAATGTAACCAAAAATCTTACATACATATACTCATGCCTGTAAATCCCCGATGGGGTAGGCAGAGGTGTATGAACACCCACATTCAGCCAACTATGATTTTCGGTCCCACGTAGTAGGGGGCGAGCCTATTGCCAATAGGCAGGCACTTAGTAACGAACTGTATGTTTACTAAGGAAGGAGAACAGCCCTATCCCTTAATAGGGAATATGCATATAGTTGAAATACAGTGCAATTTTTATACATGTACTTTTTTTCTTTTATATTTACGTACATATTAATATTTTTAAATATAATTACGATTTGATTAAGAAAATAATTATCGACAACTGCGTAAGTTGAGAGGGATATTTTAACGAGGTAAAACATAACGCTATTGGTAGGAAGTTCCAACCAATAGCGTTCCGACTTGGAGTTCACTCTTATGTCATATCCTATAATAAAAAATATCAGCTCATATTGTCTAGTGCCTAGTTGTTGTAAATAATCGTCCTGTTGCATTATTAAATTAAAGTAAAATATAAAATATTATTAAGTAGCTAATGCCCACGGCTTCGCCCGCGTGGAATTCTGTTCCCGTTCCCGTGACAGCTTAATCCTTATTTAAATTTTTCTCGCCGTAAAAACCACCTTTGAACTCCAACGAACATTTTAAAAATAATTGGCCAAATTGGTCCAGGCCTTGTTGAGTTATGCGCTTACCAACACATTTTGCGATTCATTTTTATATTATAAGATTTACAGCCCGAAACACTGTAGCTTTTCACGACATCATGTTGTTATTTGGTGTCATATACATTGACGTCACGACAAGTGCGCCAACATGGCGGTCGCTTAAAAAGCTGATATCAGCCTACTATTTTAAAATACTTTTTAAAAAACCTAATGTTATTTTTTGGGCGCTGTCTCATTTTTAATATTTATACAATGATTACTTTTTAATAATCATTTTAAAATATAAAAACAAAACTTATTCTTTTGAAAGTTACATAAATCAATGTTAAATAAATGGATCATACCTGTAGATCCTCATAAATATTATTATGCCTCTTGGACTTCTTTCTAGGCGGTGAGTAGGCCACATCAGTGGGCGGATGGTCTACCCAATGCGTATCATTGAGCCAGTAGCCATGCGCGTCTTCTGCTAACAACGCCTCGTACGCTCTCCGTAGATACTCCACATCCTCGCGGTCGATGCCGCGGGTTAAAAACTCATACATTATCTGCATTTCAGCCATAATGTCCCGAGCGACGAATGTGACTTTCTCGTAGGCTGAGCGCTCATATTCGGATTCACGGGGAGAATATAATCTGGAAATAAATTCAGTGTAAGTATGAGGTGAATAATGTCTTATTTACTCACATACTGAAATGTAAAATTAACAACGTAAATATAAAATTCAAATGACAATCTGTACACATAAACTATCAAACTAAATTTAAAAAATTACATTATGATACAACTTCAACTGGATAAAGGTTTTAATGCAGCTTATCTCTACATAATCTGTGGACGCGGTGCAACACGCATGCACGATCAGCAAATGAATTTTGCTATAGTGTAATATTATTTGTATTATGTACTTACTTATTCTGTATCTCGGCGAGTTTCTTGACCTCATGTTTTCTCTTGTAAGGACGCTTGGTGTCCTCCTTTGGCGTCGGTTCTTCTGTGGGGGACACCACACTTTCTGGTTTCGCCATCCACGTGTAACCTAATAGAATACAAATTGTAAAATTAATCTAGCTCATGTAAAAATCTGTATTTTATAACATTTGGAGCTTTTGTAGCTTGTTAGGTAACTTTGTATTGATTTTGGAAATCTGGATTTCAATTATACATACAAACGTATATACATTTTGTATGACACTCAGATGGCAGATAAGCACAAGGTCCACCTGATGAAAAGTGGTTACCGTGGCCTATGGACGTGTGCAACGCAAGGAAGTCGGACTCGTGCTGCCGACTATGTAAGAACAGAGAGTTTCTGTACGCCCGTGCAGAAGGTAAAGCAGGGTAAGCCTTTGGTATTTTCACTGACAGCACAAAACCGCACAGTATATTATATTAACGTAAACTAGTGAAACTATGTTTAGCAATCACATCAATGGCCCTTTGACTAAAGAAAAATAAGAAAATATTTGTACGTTTAGCCGCCTACAGTAAGAGTTACCACAGCAGCATACCATGATCGTGTTGCAGATGGTTGGACGGGCGCCGCTCGCCGTCGTGCGGCGGCGGGCGGCAGTACGAGTGGTCGAGCGCCACCTGTGACGCCTGCGACGCCTGGGACGCCTGCGATTGTGGCGACGACGTCTCCGATAACGCGCTGCTTGCCTGCCAAAACAAAAGCAATATAATCTATGGTACGTTTTTTTTTAATTCAGATAGTAAATTGACAACTGCAAATGTCAAATTGTGATATAATGATACCAGCTTTTAGTGCTTGGTGACGTGCTCGAAACTATCGATAATATTTGTGGCCTAGATACAAGTGGTTTGCTTTGTAAAATTTTAAGAACTATAAAATAACCTACAATAATGTGGACTAAATTAAATTTATCGACAACTTTCGATACTGGTGGCACATGACTATTTTTTAATTGCAATAAACCTGCAACACAGATAATGTCATACATCACAGGTTTCATGCAAACTTTCATCCCCTATTTGAACCCTTTTTTTCGTGATAAAAGGTAGCGTATGTCCTTTCCTTTCTCAAGCTCTCATTTCTGTACCGAATTCCAAGTCAATTCCAATTGAAAGTGATTTAAGCTTAAAAACGTAACAGACAGACAGAGTTACTTTCTTCTTTATCGCGACCAAAAAAATAGCCTATGTCTTTTCTCTAGGTTCTAATCTACACCCATACCAAATTTCATCAAAATCGGTTTAATGGTTTAGAAGAGAAAGCGTAACAAGTACAGACAGAAAGAGTTACTTTCTCATATATAATATTTATATGGATTTGTTGACGGAATTTGAATCCGTGATCGGTCCTTGTCTATAGCAGAACACAAAAAAAACTTTAATGTTGTAATTTTTTTTAAAGTTCACCATAATATTGTATAAACGGGCTTTATTCCAAACTAAACCTACCTCCTTAACCCCATTAACGCTGGCGGCCGTCTCAGTATTGCTGTGGTCACTGAACGACACGGCCCTCTGTCGTTTGTCGGTCTCCGTACTGTCTCGGTTCCGTAGTGATTCTTCGTCGCTAAGCTCGCCGTCGATTGAAGGATCCCGCCTGCTCTTATCTTCTTTCTTGTATGGACTGCTGCGAGGATCTTCTGTTCGCGTGTCTCTCTCTTTATCTTGTATGCTACGTAATAGGGAATATATGATGTTCATGTGATCAAATTGCTACGGTTGAGGCACAAATTTGTCATTTGGCCAAAGTACACTTTTCACAGAAGAAAGAATATCGACAGTTAAAAGTTCCAAACTACAATCGACAGGAAAATTAATGTGTTGTGTAGGCATTATGATGTTATTTGGGTACTTTTTAATTTGAAAAGTCGATGTCGCTTACAACCTTATGTCTTTCAAGCTTTAGCAAGTTAGCAATAAGGACAAAGCTCACTAGAAGGTTAGCGGTTATCATGACCTATGCACATTTACAACATCATATGTTCGATCAGAGAGGAGTAGTAAAGAGAAAGATAATAATGGAGAAGAAAGCAAAGATGAAAGAAAGGTATGTGATAGGGTAGGTAAGGTAGTGGTACTATTCTGTTTCATGAGTGGACGACAAAATTACAATAGATTTCATATTAAATATATACCTTTCATCGGGCGGTTTCTCTTGCGGGGGTGTGTCTGTCTCCAACTTCTGTCTCTGCTCTTCAAGAAACTCTCTCTCAATTTGCTCCATATATTCTGTATTGCGTCTTCTTCGCTCCTATAATACGAATATATTGTAGAATATGTCAATTATAAAGTCTTCTATGATCGACATCACCTAAGATTTTTTAAAACTCGTGTTTATAACATTTATGTCATGTAATTATTTATCATTCTGAAAGCCTTTTCCTAACCCAAATGAGGTAAGGAAGAACTAAGAAATGAAGCGAGTGCCGAATCATCATTTTCCAAACCTTTTTCCAATTCAATTGGGGATTATTTTCTGTAAAACGACTGCCATTTGACCTTCACAACCCACTAGTAATATCAATGGTCCATACATAAGGTCATTATACTTTTTCTTCCTGATATAACATACAACTGACTGTACGCATGGACTCGCCAGCTAGTTCGAGTTTGTCAGAAGTGCCTTCGGCATGAAGTAGCAGGCCGCGCACACACCTGGTACTCGCGCTCCTCCTCCGAGTCGGAGTACACGCGGTCGAGCAGCAGGCCGCGGGAGGCCGCCTGGCGCTCGTCGGGGCGCGCGGCGGGGCGCGCGGGCGGCGTGTCCGCCTGCGCCGGGGGCAGCTCGGGCTCGTCGTCGTTGCCCCACGCGTCCATTTGAGGGATAGGAGTTTTTTCTGTAACCATTTGATCTTTTGATATGAATATTATCAAAGCAATTAGTATGCTAACTGATTTCTATGAATTCAAATCGGAAATAGCCAACATCCAAGGCAGAATTTGAATCCGTAACTAGTACTTTCTATGAAAAATGCTTTGAACACTCGAGCTATCTCGACATAATCTAGAAAGCAAAAGTTCGCCTACACATGCTTAGTGGAGTGACGCTGGGCCATATACCCGTAAAAGTTGATAAACCCTCACTCTGATATTTTTTGGCTTCGGACACAGATAATAGAATATAATTATATTCTTATACGGATGCACAATCAGGAACAAAAAATGGTTACAGTCGTAACTTCCAAAAGTAGGCAGGCAACTTTTAGACCGCAGTTGTTGTTACTAGATGGAGACAATGTTTTGGCAAACTTTTCTAATTTTTACTATTAAAAAAAAACTTATCAAAAATAAAACATACACTAAAGATAATATTGAATATGACTGAATAAATAATCTATATTGATTCTGCAGTCATTAACTTAATGGACCATGTAGCTAGATGGTGGCTTCCTAGAGTAGCACTATTGTCACGAAATCTTTATTTATAACATTGCGAAACAATCTTATATGCTTACATGCTTAGATTAATATGTATTTAAGTTCTGAAATAATTTACGTGATTCTAATTAGGGAAATAAATGTATTAACTTTTTATTTCTTTAAATGAGAATACTACTGCCATCTATTGGTTTTAGAGTATTACTAAAATATTTTTTTTGAATCGGTACCTCATTCAACAACAGAAATAAATTAGAGGAAAAACGTACCTCTTCTACTTTGTTCCTCTTCGCTGTCTGATGTTGATGAGTACACTCTTCTTAGCCTCTCCTTGTTCGATACAACCTTGAGCTGAAAGTTAAAGACATTTAAATTTTAAAGAATTTGTTCCAAATATAAAATATCATAACCATAAAAGATGTATAAAAAATTTTACTAAATAAACAACGTAAAAGAAAAGTAAATTCCCCTCAAAAATTATTGAACACTTAACAAATTAATAAACAATATGTACTTTGAAATGAATCAAAAAATAAATTCATGTATCGGTTTTGTAATCTTCGGGGGGCAAAAATTAAAAGAAACATTATTTTAGAGTTAAGGCGGTAGGTAACTTAAAATGTTTTAAGCTAAAACTGACGGCGACTGTACATCAATCTCTTTTCTCTTTAGCACATAATTTTGAACAAAGAACGACCAGAACAGACGGCGCAGCAAGCCAATGAGAGAGAAAGAGACCGCACGCCGCTGAACTCTCTTCCGCTCTCATAGGCTGGCCGTGCCGCCTGCTGTGTCGCTCGCCACGTACTCGCAATAACATAGTTTGAAAAATTACCTCAGCCTCGTCAAGTTCCGAATCATCATCGGTATCGGAATATATTCTAGGTGCGGGCCCTTTCCGCTCCGACTCAGACGATGAGGAAGACCGAGAAGATGAAGATGATGATGATCTGCAAAATAATCAAATTCGGTAACTATTGCACTTTAGTCTGCGGCAATAGGGGCGTTTCTATTGTTACTCGTACCTTCCCAATGCGGTAGCCATTAAAGGTTGCATTGGGAAGAATAGATAGATAAGGTAACATTGGCAGATACCATATGTGTCAGCTTGCTACGATTCAAGCATACGGCTTTTGCTTCTTATAGCTTCATATTTCTGTAGGAGGTAGGACACGACGGTATTTCCGTCCAATTGAGCAGTCCGACTGGGGAAATACCTCCGCCCTACAGAATATCGCGGCCATAATAACCTCGTGTTGTGTTCCCGACGGTGATGAATGTAGCAAGAGCTCACTAGAGAGTTTTTGTGCTGTCCATGGGAAGAACAAAGGCTATTCCTGCTTTATCTTCTACACTGACGGCACAGATACTCTCTTTACAGGATCGGCAGCGCGAGTGTGACTCCCCTGGTGTTGCACACTTCCCTAGGCCACTGTAACCACTTTCCATCAAGTGGACAGTGTACGTGTCTGCCACATAAGTGGTATTAAAAAAGGTTCTTTGCTATCATTTACAAAAAAAAAATTTACACGATCTGTACATGGAACCCAGGCTTATACGACACAAAACGATAGTGTTGGCAATTTTAGCTGGTACTATCAAAACAAACTACGTTCAAATTAATATTACTTTGACTTAAATGATCATACACATTATTCAGGTGACATTTCAAGTATTCTTATGTTTTTACAAGTTTACCATCAAATAGATACTTATTTGCTACATCAGTAGTATAAAAATAACATTTACCTAGATGAACTGCTAGACTGCCGCCTTCTACTTCTCGATAGGTAAGACCCTGTTGTTCTGTTTCTTGGACTAGTAGGAACTTCTTTCTCTTCATCAGAATTCTGCACCATTTCTTCCTGGTCGCTCAGTCTCTTACAGGAATCCTCGTCCATTTGCACCGGGGAAGGTATCTTCCGTTTGCGCCGGAAACTGGGCATCTTTGGAATAGCTGCACGAAGCCCCAAGCCTATACCAGAGCTATACCCGCCTAATTCTAGACCAATCTCTCGGGATTCCATTATTGATTTTATTGAATCAACTGCGTCTTCTTTCTTGTTTGAAATATCCTGCGAAATAATGTGTTACTTTGAGTTCAAGGCTAAAGTTTTAGTAATATAAAATATTAGCCTTGAATAAAGAATGTTCTAGTTTGATAGAATACTTCAGTTTGTGGTATAAAGGGACCAGACTATTGACTATTTTGACAATAAATTACTTTTAGACGTTATAGAGTTATCGATAACGCTACGCGTAACAAGAAGTACAAGAACACTATTATATGTAACTAGCTTTTGCCCGCGGCTCCGCCCGCGTGGATGTCGGTTATCGCGACCAAACATAGCCAATGTCCTTTCTCAAGGTCTAATCTACACCTATACCAAATTTCATCACCAAAATTCATCAGTGGTTTAGGCGTGAAAGCGTAACATACAGACAGACAGTTACTTTCGCATTTATAATATTAGTATGGATTAGAAAGCTTAATATTGTCCTGAAAAAACCTATAAGTTTTATTGTGTGTTAAATGATATGAAATCACGCTATAATTAGGAATATAAAGCGTGTAACCTCGGTGACCAATTAGTGAAATAATTGAAGGCTTTATTTCGTACCTGTAAAGGCTGACTAAGATCCTCTTTCAGTTTGATCTGGCGAGTCTTTCTGCTCTGCTCGTCCCACCATACCTCGAAACTCTTGAACGCAGTGCTCTCTATCATTTTCTTGTTAAAGTCTTTCTTCAGAATCAGTTTCAGTTCAGTCGTCACTCGTTCTATTACGCTATTTATTGTCGGATAGTACGGATTGTCCAGCTCCTGTTGAAATTAAAGGCAAGTGTACTTTATTAAAATGGTAGATAACAAGTATTACCGTGCCATGTAACTGCTACACTGGCTGCACGTAATTTGGTTTTGAAATTGGCATCAATGAATGGATCAGTACATTAAGAGTCAATCCCCACTGAAAGTGCAGCGGCTGGCAGCGGTTTTTTGGAGGCAATATATATATATATATATATATATTTTACAAGTCACTTGAACTACGGGAGAAAAAGATAGTCATTTGAAGGGGAAGAAGGGGAGCGCGGCACCGTGAGACTTCGCAATAATTTGCAGTATAAAACTGCACTGCTCCTTCAGTGGGGATCACCCTAACTGTGTCGTTGAACCCTCAACTACGAGAGGAAAGCTGCACCAGAGCCTCAACTGTCAATCAGCAGGTGTTTTCCAAAACATGGTAATGCTATCCCCGGCACGGTCCCGGTTCAGACTCTGTTCCATGAATTCTTAAAAGACGTCAATAAATTAAACGGCTGTCACGCTACTTACTGCAAATGTAACTGTAAACGTATACAGTTATATACATACATACGCTCACGCCTATTTCCCTCCGGAGTAGGCAGAAAAAATAGCACGCCATTTGACTCTATCCTAACTAAATTCACGTCTACTGTCATTTATATAGGGTTACAACATTTATTTATGCAGTTGGTGGCATGACAGCCGTTCAATTATAGTCCTGTTTTAAGAGTTCATGGTAGGGGCTCAAGCCAGGCAGGCAGGCGGTCAGGCGGCACGTACCTGCGCGGGCGCGGCGGGCTCGCTGTAGGGCTGGTAGTGGTGCGGCAGCAGCGGCGGCGCCGCGAACTGGCCGCCGTACGCCAGCGCCAGCTCCGGCGCGCCGTAGCCCGGCGGCGGGTACGCTACAAACACCACAACGACATATGCCACTAGCTGTTCTTAGACCTAATTTGCTCTATACGTGCCGTACACGTTTCTTGGGTGCCTTTCCTGCTTCTTCTTTTCTTTCGTTCTTCTTCTTCTTTCTTTCCGTCTTCCTTTCTTGGGTGCTACGGCGGTGAACGAGCACAAATTCACCAAGCACGTCACAAAATAATACGCGCGCGCCAGGGTCTCGTTTGTCTCGCGACTTAGATCCAAGATATGTGTTGTACTCGCCGCTACGTCCGCGTCCTAATATTGTTTTTCTGTGCTGAGATAAATGCGGTATTCTCTTGCACTTTTCGCCACAATAACGTGACGTCACTGCTTAGCGAGATTTAATATGGACTATTTTGGGTGGCTCGTGAAAGTAATATTAACAGCAGTGGAGTTTTTGCGTCATTTCTTGTCCACTAGCGCCTAAGAAGCGGTGGAAAACATAGTTTTAAGCAAAATTTGACGCCAAAAAGATGCAATTGCGTTGCACAATTTTGAAAATAAACAAATTCCTTTTATTTCCATAATTTTGAAAATTAAATATCTTCAGAAATATTTTCCATAATAATAATAATTTTCAGCAATTCATTATAGTATTGTTGTATCCATGGCCAACTATTGGGTCGTCAAAATTTAATGTTTCCATGACTCGAAATCCATAAAAAAATGGCGACATTCATAATATTATGTTGACAAAAAAAGGAACTTAGTACGATGTACAAGGTGTATTGTTGAAATGGGGCAGTAAGGAAAGGTATCTCAACCTTTCTAGTTACAGCACAACGTTCTTAAGAGACTATCCCTAACTTCTTAGGATATTCTGAACCGCATTTACAGATTTTGGCAAAAACTTACAGTCAGTACGAAAAATATTAAAGTCCACATTTTTTTTGCTGTCCTTCGATAGTTTGATCCTTTTCCGTCTTGAGATTAAGACTCTGTGAGACCATTTTAATTATGTACTTATGGGCCCCGTTTTTACCCTTGCAGTACAGAACCCTAAAAACGACAGAAATCGCCAAATACGTTTCCTATACATTTTGTGTAAAAAAAAATAAAGATCAACTCAAATTTTAATTCTTGCCAATTGATACTGTTTCTTACTATTATAAAAACACTCTCTAACAGCTCTTCCTCACTAGGACGCCATAGCGACGTCGCCCGCTACGTATCCAAGCAGTTAATATTAAAATGTATGGTAATTACATAAATTACATTACTAATGACACGTTGCTGGCGACGACGTCGCCATGGCGTTCTAATGAGGCAGAGCTCTGAGACCAAGTGTTATTTGAGTATGTATGTATAGACTTACCAGTGGGAGGCCACGGGTGATAGTAGTGCGGAGGGAGCGCTGCGGTGGGCGGCGGGTACGACGGGTAGTAAGCCTCCGCAGGTACTTGCTCTTCGATTTTGGCCTCCGTGGACGAGAGCGATGACAAAGACATCTGCGAACAAAAAGTACTATAGGGTCTTGGTTACCGTAGATCTGTGAGTACGGACTTCTCACATTTGCAGTTTTTAACAATATTGTCTAAGAACAAGATTAGTATAAACAAAATAAAACAATTTTAGTGAGTCAAACTTAAGTAATTCAGCTTTTACGATCAGCTAAATAACAAGAATTCAGTAGAAATCAACTTCACCAGCAAGCCGAGAGCATCTGCTGATTGACAGACGAGGCTTTGGCACAAGCTTCCTCTCGGGGTTGGAAACTCAGACGGAAGTCACCATGATAAAATCCGTAAATCAAAACGAGAAGGAGTGAGCGGATCCTGGGTGTTAAAAGGCCTCATTGAGCGTTTATGCTAAAAACGAGTAACTTGTGAATATCCAGTAGATTTCAATAGATTCCTATAAAATTCGTGAGATGGTCACTCATAGGAGCACAATCACAATAAGTCATTTACTATATAAGTTTATAAGTTAGTATAAGTTTATATAAGTTACTATATAAATTTCGTGTAAATATCGCCGCATGCCATAATATTATCCTAATAGGATTCCATTAAAGTGGCCTTTTTATAGCTGCTGGAACTACGCTAAGGTGATCTCCACTACATGTTCTATGAAGTACGGTGCAAGCTTCCCTGGTTACCGACCTGATCATCATTCAAGTTGTCCTGGTCGCGGTCTGGCTGGACGGGCGACCGTCTCGGCTCTTCACCGGTCAGTAGCTCATCTTCCGACGACGATATGTCGGACCCGATCTTATCTATCGCAGGCATTTTCAATCGGTCTTCTTCTTCTTTCTTTTTCTGTCAGAGAGAGAGGGAAAGATTGGTCTTTCACACATTAAATGTGTATAATAGTAATAAGTTAATACATTAGGACATCAGTTTTTACTCAGACTAAAAGAATAACATAGACGGAACACAGAACTAGCGTGTGAAGCCACGTAAGATCATATTATTTCGTTCGCACCCTTTATGCGCACGCACGAGTGTGAGTGATATAGTACTACTTTAACATTACTTCACACGGCTTTATACGCGAGTTATATGCGTTCTGTCCATTTTATTCTTTTCGTTTGAGGGTTTTTATTGTTTTTTAAAGCCGAATGGGATTCTTTTTCGCTATTGTTTAACAGCGAAGTTTACGCAGATGTAGTGATATCAAACAATAATGTTGACAAGTATATCTGACGAGTAATATCTCTGTAATAAGGTCAGCATGTAACGAGCTTAATTTTTTTTTATTAGAAACAGATGTAAATGTATAGCGTCTCACCCTTTCAACGGTGATTCTAAGACAGTCAACGTAGAACTCTCGGGACAAATAAGGGGAAGGTGTATTTGACAATGGCTCGGGATCCACATCTCCGTTGTCATTGGTAACCGATATTACGCTCTCTCTATCTTCACTGATGGAACCTGTTGACGAAGGTTAAAAATATTATTTCAAAAAAATGTAACGCGGCCACTGGCTCTCCTCTATCTCATATTAACAAATCGAAAACAAAAAACTCAGTTTCACTTTCACCAAGGTTTAAAAAATGTATTTGCCAAGTTGCAGCATGTCTCAGACTTCAATGTGAACGCAATGTGTTTTCAACTTGTATACCCACAACTTGATGGCTTGATTTGCGATAGTCGGAATACAATGTATAAAACCAATAATTGTGTTTTGAAAAGTCTTCTATAAGTTTTGTATCAAACAAGTTCACAACTTGTTTCTTGGTGAAAACGAGGGGTAGCGGATACTTCCAAGTATACAATCGGAATATCACTAACTACTGTACAATATAGCTTCTTTAACGACTTGTAAAAGAAAGCCCAGTAAGAATAATGTCTTCTGTAAACTTTTAGTTGGACTTCTACAAACATCACCTTAGCGTTATATACCTTCGTCATCAGAGGGCGGCTGCGGCGCGTCTAAGTCGGGTATGTTGGACGGCAGGCGGTCGTCGTCTTCTTCCTCGGATGAGATGCCGAGAGATAGGAACGGAGGCGCCATACCGCCGACTGAGCCCGCACCTTTTAGTAGCATCGCTATTCTGTTAAACGAACAATTCAAATGTTCAAAATACTCAAATTCATGGGGTAGGACGACGGTATTTCCGTCCCAATTCAGCAGTCCGATGGGGAGGTACCTCCGCCCAACAGAATACCGCGGCCATAACAACCTCGTGTTATGTTCACGGCGGTGTGTAGGGTAGCCAGAGCTCGCTGGAGAGTTTTTGCGCTGTCAGTGCTTGTCCTGTTTTGTACACAGCGCAAAAACTCTTTGTTTTTATAGGGTTAACAGTACGAGTGTGACTTAGTGTTGCCCATTCCCTTGCCATAAATGGTAACTACTTTTCCAATATGAATAAATAAGGTGGTATGTAGTTTGTGAACAGCTAATGTTGCCATGTTTAAAAATCATGGGCCGTGTAAACGCTGCCTTCTGCGTCCCCAAACTCGTTCGACCTGTGCTGCCAAAGCGTACTCAGATAAGAAAATAAAAAAGCTAACAAAACCCGAACTGACTGCCGTCAAATTTGGTCGGACAGAAGTTAAAAAAGCCTAACTCAGTCCGGATGGACCGCAACATTGTGATATTTAGTTATACCTATGGTAAAGGTTATCTAATCAGACGACGTTTATTTACACCATAAAAAGCTATAATTGTAAGTTTTAATTCTAAATACCTGGTATCCAAATCAACATTCTTAGGCTCCTCAGCCGGCGGCGGCGGTTTCGGTTCAGGTTCTTTACTGTCTGTTGTATCTTCAGGAGGCCGGGGTTCAACCACCTCTACGACTTTATTTTCAACAGGAAGTACTTCCTAGTGTTAGAAATACAATCATTAGGCACACGTCTTTTAAACAAATGGGGGGATTTTGGTCTAATATTAACATGCAGTACTTCTCTAATTTCAAAAATAACTCTATTACGAAAGAATTATCGTGGATTTCAACTATCATAATTATAAAGCTCACGAGAACTTGTCTTGATGTATGAAGTATACACCTTTAGATACAACTTTATTTGAAAAGTCCTTTGCTAATTTGAAAAGATTTTTAACATTGGCTAATCAACCCTGACTTAGTGCTACTCTCTTAATGGTAGCATTATCCGCCCTGCAGATTAAAGCTTGCAACAACGCGTGTTAGAAAGCTTTGGGATATAATTAGAGAAAAAAATCTTAGTAGACATTGGCTGAGTGTTAGCAATGGAATCTGTATAACCTAGTCATGCAATTGTACTACTCAGGTTTCACCTATAAACATGCATTTATTAATAAATTGCACTAAGCATAAGCGGGAATGAATACTTAATTCATGTTATTTATAACAAGATCATGATACAGTATGATAATTTGGCAAATACTTAAAAATGTCGTGTGTGTGTACAGATTTTGAATAGAAAATTATACACATAGGTAATAACTTAGTATAAACTTATATGCGCAAGTTCTATATAACATTTATATATGTAAAAAAGAACACAGTCTACATTATCATACAAGCAAGCATAACAAAAAAATATACTATGTGCATAGAACATCATTATGACAATATTCAATGGAAAACTATTCAGGTATGAACTTCAGTCAGCAATTTTGTTATTGTCTTTTAGTTTATTACTAAATTGTGAAATATCTGCTGAACGAAGTCCATACCTAAGTGTAATAGTGCGTACACATTCGGACTATACAATAACAGGACGTCCATTTAGGAGTGCACCTTTTACACATCTGACTGCATATATTTTCAACCACATCCATAAACAAACATTTAATGCTTTATAGAAAAGAATATTTGACTACAAATTTCAGCATCTTATTTTCTCGAAATATCTACTACAATGCCAATATCCACTACATAGCATAATTAAATTCCTGAACCCAAAATCTGATATACGTATACAGTTACTGAATTCATATCGAAATATTTTGTTACCAACCAACGCAAAAAATGAAGAAGTGGTCTTGGAAATTTAACTATTGCTTATAAAAATGACTGACAAAATTTTATTAAAATAGTTATTCGATTTGACGTTTTAACGCGAAAACTATTTGAAGGTACTAGATATCAATTCTAAAGTCGACTAATTGTGTTCAGATATATTATGTCATTAAATGTTTAATTTAAAAAAATATTTGTGTTCGTCTTTTGTCTAGGTTAGGTTAGGTTAGGCTAGTTTCCACAGGTCCAAACCAAGAGTATCAGCTTATTTAATTACAAAATATTCACATGGCTTTCTACCCAAACGAATTGAATGAATTTAGATTTCCATTTAAGATATTTTATGTGTTATTTATATCTCATCTATCGCCAACTCATATCTTATAGTGACATACATATATGAGCCCGTATCATATAAAGATTTGGCTGGTAACACTTTTAATGAACGTCTATCAAACTTTGGTGGAGGCGCATGACAGCAGTGGTGTCGAACCTTTTCCTTTTCTTTTTCTTTTTTCTCCTTGGGCTCCGGCGACGGATGTTCCTTGTGCTTGGGAGTCGCCGGTGGCGCCAACGACGGCGTCGCGGACGAACGACGCTCCAGCTTTACATTAGTTATGACACGTTTACAAATATAAAAAAGGGCCAAGTGACTGCGATTTAAGAGGTGTTAATTCTGTATGAAGGGTGTGGTATTCATATTACTGATATGAGAACGTGGCGTGGCGGTAATAAACGCGTAGCAGTCGCGTTTATATAGTATAGGGCGCCGATTAGATTCCTACTCAGTGCAAATATTTGAATACAAATAGTTGCGTTAGTCTGGGTCAAGCCGTCGATTCCGGTTGCGATACGAACATCTATGGCAGGCGTTACGAGTAGTCGGAGCCCTCAAAAGTTCGATTAGTCTAACTAGAAAACTTTAATATCGTCAATTAGTTTTGGAGGTCAGATAGTAGTCGCTTCATGGAAAGTATCGAATTTCAGTCGCATCACAGTTAGACTAGAAAGCCGACCTCAACTGAGTTGGAATAAGGATCAGAGAATGATCGCCATTTATACAAGTATATAACAATGTACAATGTAGAATAAGGCAAGAAAGTTGAATAAAATCCTACATTAATTAACATGAGCGGTGTTCACCGCCACAAGAATTGGTGCTACTGATTATAATAAGTTACCCCAGAATTACCGTCAGTTTCCAGTGAGAGGGGAGTAGCAATATGTAAACATGCTGGATTGACTTTGCAAGGAATGACAGACGTGCTAATGTCCCTCGTACTGAAGATCATAGCATGAAGTGGAAGAGAAGAACCGGTAAGTGGACCCAGCATCCTTATACAATCATTTTTTGTCTATATGAACTTGTTTACTTTTCTTGAACACAGTATGGATGACACTTGGCCGTGGCAGAGCAAGCCGGAAGGCAAGCCAACGAGAGCGAAAGAGAGCACAGCGGCAGGCGGTCTTTTTCTCTCCTCATCACTGAGTTTGCGGCCGTGGTCTTAAACACTACTTCATTTTTATATAGTAAATAGTTTTAGTAATTTCATGAATTTGACATATATAAAATCTAAAATATGAATTTGAATAGCAGAATTGACACTGTGAAGTGTGATTGTGAATGATCTGAATTGAAGAATGTCTATCCAGTCAAATACTTATATCGAATATGCTATGTAAGGACTGAGTATTAAAAGTACAGAGACTGTAATATTATTCGTGGCTATTCTCAACTCAGCGTATCGTTAATATAGTAAAGTAAGATAGCTTCATAACACTAGCTGCTTCAATTACGTTTACTATTAAGTCTTTGATGATCGTAATATCAAGACAATGAAATTATTCTACCCGAGAATAGAACCAACCGGTATATATGAGTTCTATTTCAATTGTTTATTATTAGATTAGTTAGATGTATATTATATTTCAGAAAAGCCTTTACTTATTTTACGGAAGTCATTAAAACCGATCAATTTTAGGTATGAAGATGTATAAAAAGTTCGAGCCGTTAGTATTCAACATATTCACATTGTTACAATAAACAGAAAAAATCACACATCAATTTCAAATATAAAACAGACAAGCTAATGAAGGCGAACTGCAGATCTATAGAGTACTTAACTAATTCCATTTGAAAGATTATTAAATTTTTAAACTCTCGCGTTCCATGATATATAATTTAGAAAACGGGAATTAACGCGATCATGGTTTAGGTACTTACATATCTTTGTATAGGTGGTACCCATGGTATAAGTATGTAAGTACCTATACCATGATCGCGTTAATTCCCGTTTTCTAAATTATAGATTTATAATGTATTATGAAAAAATATATTTTTGAAACGTTTTTACAAGTGCATTCTATTATCCTAAACATATTATATCTGTGCGCATCACAAAGCAAACTCAGAGAGGAGGTGACATACGTAAACTCGTAGCGAACTTGACGTTATCACAGTGGGGGAGGCATTAGTCAGAGTACTGTCGATATTCGCTATGTGCACAGCTCTCTTAGCCTGTGGCTTCAGATAAAATTATTAATCTTAATGCTAGATGGCAGTTCTTTGTATCTAAATAAGCCCGTTATATTTAGTGGAACCTAGTGTGAGATAGATATACTACGTAGATTTCTTCTCGTGTCAATAATTTACTTATTTACTATCTCTAAATCTTTTGGGAATAGATAGTCTGCCAACTCAACCGCGCTTTGTGTGGTGGCTTCGTGCAAGAGGAAGGACACAGGTGATATGTAACCAAGTGCGCCATGGACAGCACGGGGTCTCCACAGTCACATGCGGTAGACGTAGAACATCCACATTGAATGAAGTGAGTAGTTTGGCTATTGAGCGTGAAACGAAAAATTACGAACTGAGAAGTATTTTACTCTTTCTCACCACACTCTCACCCCTTTAGTCAAAAAAATCTAAATAAAACACCTCCTCTCTGTATTTGCTCTGCATTTTGTACTCTTTGTAATAAAAAGAAATTAATATGCGTTTGTTAAAAGCTAGTACTTTTAACAAACGCATATTAATTTCTTTTTATTCTATATCGAAATTATGAACCGTGAAGGCTATAACTCACATGTGAGTGATGGTGGCCCGAGTGGTGCGGATGTCGCCAGTCACCCCACCACATGTTGCTGCTGCTTGCGCCCGCGCCGGCACTGTAGCTGTAGCCATAGCTGTGTAAAAACAATGCCGTATGTAAGTGGCATCTACCCACTCACAGATGTAGTAAAACTTATTTTATTAAGAGTGCGCCTGTATATTTGAAGGGTAGGGAGGGTACAAAAATCTATGATTACAGAGTATTAGTCGTTAAATCAGTCACCAAAACGAAGTTATAAACTCTCGAAATATAAATTTCTGTAAATTCACAACATTAATTAAATAACAAAAAGTATATCTTGGACGAACTCATTCATTCAATATACGAAATTTAATAAGACTCTTGATTGCTTCTTTGCTAAGTTTCACTAAATATAAATATTTAAAAAGATTTTCCTAAGTAGAAAAATAATAAAACAAAGCACCAAATTAAAAACTGTGGATTTGCTTACGCCTTAGGTAAATAATATGAACCATCAGGTAATGACGTACTTTGGGCGTATAACAAACGCTGAGGTGATGTTTCACAGACATACAACTATAAAAAATATGAATAATATACAGAACATGATTTATGTTCCAGTAGCTTAGTGCTAGCCACACATTTAAGGTTACTAAATATGCAATTTAAAAAACAATACCTTTACAATTTGAATAATCTACATTTATTCATAATGTCACAATAATGGCTAGCTCAATTTTAGGAATTTACTTAGGTCCCAATTTGAACTAACGTAAAAATCAAGAACGTCAATTTTCTCTTCCTGACACTATAATTTAACAAAATATTAAACAAAAAGCAATATACGACTGAAAAAAATCGCACTACTAAAATATACAGAAATTTTCATGTAAATTCTTGGTACACAAACACTGCGCTGACATCTGTGAGACGTCAATCATATGTCGGTGAACATCTGCGCATTCGCCTTGCGGTGCTAACGAGGGATAAGAAGAAGGGAAATACCGGAAGTGTGAATACCCCACGATCCTTGGGTAAAAAGATATTTAAAAAATAAAAGTGATGACGCGGTGACGTCTGTGAGACGGGTACAGCACTACTTAAATGTTAAGTACGTTTAAATGTTCCTGCTCAGAGAATTCAAATATAGAAAATTCATTTCAAATAATAGACTACTTACTTTTGCTGATAGTAAGCGTCATAGGGCATAGCTGCGGGCGGAGCGTGGGTCGCGTGCGGCGCGTGGGGAGTGTGCGGCGTGTGTGGTGCGTGGCTCGCGTGCGACGTCAACGGGGGATGACTGACGTGCGGCGTGTGGCTCGAGTGCGGCGTGTGGCTCGAGTGTGGCGCGTGGCTCGCGTGCGGCGTGTGGCTCGCGTGCGGCGTGTGGCTCGCGTGCGGCGTGTGGCTCGCGTGCGGCGTGTGGCTCGCGTGCGGCGTGTGGCTCGCGTGCGGCGTGTGTGGCGCGTGCGTGGCGTGCGGCGTGTGCGTGGCGTGCGGCGTGTGCGGCGCGTGCGTAGCGTGCGGCGTGTACGGCACCTCCGTGTGGCTCGATGTGGTGTAGCCAGTCTCGCTCGCTTCAGAAGTGGTCCGAGCGTAGCGGTCGCGGTGCCTGTTAATAATATTGACATATAGCAAAAAAAAATTTGTAAATACCCTAGAATTACATTCAATGTTTATTTAAAGTAATATTTATAACAACATTGCAACAAAATTCACGAAATATACAGTGATATTTAGTTATCGATTATGGTAGTTCTAAACAACATTACATAAAATATTCCATTTTTTATTTTTAGCAATCAATTGTTTTTTTTTATGACATAGGAGGCAAACGAGCAGACGGATCGCCTGATGGTAAGCGATCACCGCCGCCCATGGACACCTGAAACACCAGAAGGGTTCTAGGAGCGTTGCCGGATTTTAAGGTGGGAGTACGCCCTTTTCTTGAAAGTTTGAAGGTCGTATCGGTCCGGAAATACCGCAGGCGACAGTTCATTCCACAGTTTAGCTGTGCGAGGCAGGAAATTTCTGGAGAAACGCACAGTTGAGGACTGCCAACCATCCAAGTAGTGAGGATGAAAATGTTGTGTAGGGCGATGGCGGAAAGATGCGGCAGGGATTATTCCGAACAATTCCTCAGAGCACTCCCCGTTGTACATGCGAAAATGCAGAGCGAAGTCATATTTCTACGCAGCGCCAAAGGGTCAAGCCGATCCGAAATACGGCAGTCGACAATTCAAGTCGCTCGTCGTTGAATACGGTCCAGAGGGGCAAGCTGGTACTGAGGTGCCCCTGCCCATAGATGAGAACAGTATTCCGTGTGAGGCCGAATCTGTGCCTAATAGAGCTGAAGGCAGTGGGCCGGTGTGAAATACTGTCTTGATCTGTTGAGCAAATCAAGCTTCTTTGAAGCTAGTTTGGCCTTACCCTCTAAATGGCCGCGAAACTGGACTTCGCTCGAGATCTCGATGCCAAGTATTCCTAGACGAGCTGTGGCAGTCAGGGGAGTGCTCTCAAAACGTGGTGATACGACAAATTCTAGCTTTTTTGCTGTAAAAACGCAAACTTGTGTCTTGGTAGGGTTAAATCGGACTAGGTTCAGTCGACCCCATTCAGATACTTCTTTTAAAGAAGTCTCAATTTCGGACACAAGATTGTTTCGGCTCTCGATGACGTTTTCTCGAGAGATATTGGTGCGGCCGGAGTAAGCAGGATCCCCCGTACTATCATCAGCATAACAATGAATGCCGCTGATTTGCAGCATGTAATTGACATGCAGAAGGAATAGCGTAGGTGACAACCAGCCTTGGGGGACACCAGTATTCACAGGCATGGGTTCAGAGCATTCACCGTCAACTACGACCTTAATGCTTCTGTCTGCTAGGAAGCTACTGATCCATACACACAATTTCTTGGGAAGTCCATAGGATGGTAGCTTCGTAAGAAAAGCCCCGTGCCAGACGCGATCGAAGGCCTTCGTCATGTCCAAGCTAACGGCCAATGCTTCACCTTTTGCCTCGATCGCCTGTGCCCAACAATGTGTCAGCTAGATGTGCCAAGTGATGCTCTGCGTATTTGAAAAATTTCAATTTATACAAATAGTGCAGAAATAAGAAAAAAATACTTATTTATATAAAAGCGTAAAACTCGCACTGAGTATGTAAAATAAACATTAATCAGTGTGCCAAATCATTTATAAAAAGAGTAAAAATATGAACATACTTCCTCCGACATTTCCTCCTGCATCGTTTGCTTGTAAAAAAGAAAAGTTTGATCAAAATTATTATTAACATTAAAAAATAAAATCACTTTTATTACAATAACATGAATCTATCATCATCAGACCTGTTGCGAAAACCTAGAGGCTAGGAGGCATTCATGAATTCCAACACATGTCACTGGTTGAGACTTATGGCAAGATGGCCATTAGTCTCAAGTAGTGGCTAATGAAGGCCTCAAATGATAAAAAACTCGCTTACCCCTGTGGGGATATACAGTCGTGAATACATTATATTTAATAAATAAAATTCTTGTGTTACAGTGTATGTCTGCAAATTTCTTCAATATTGACTAATTCTTATGAACATTTTTGTGCATACTTGGTAGGTCTGAAAATTGTTGTAAACTATTTTTGAAATCGAAGTTATGAAGTTGGCCCACGCCAAAATTATTTTTTTTTTTTTTTTTAATGCCAAGGCATTGTAAAATACATATAACCCTAAATTTTTACCCTTCTACTTTTACATAAGCAGCCAAAACAACGTTGCCGGGTCCTAGCTGTATATTTTTGTGTATATGTTATTTGACCATTTGATAAATTGGGCATTCTGTATAATGCCCGGGCATTATGATAAATATGAAAGTTTAAACAATCAGACTTAGTTTCATGAAAACTCAACTAAGATTCATTTATAGATGGCTATAATAAAAATAACCTGCATCTATCCATGTCGAGACACGCATTCCACCTCTCATATATATCATAATGCCCAATTTATCACTTTGCCCATAACATATACAAATTTTATTATTGTCAACTCCATACCTTTCTCGTTCTCCTCTATCACCTCTGTCGCCCCTGTCACGATCTCTGTCCCTGTCTTTGTCTCTCTCCCTTTCGCTCCGGTGTCGGTGCCTATGACGATGCTCGCGCTCTTCGTCGGACCACCTTGTATTGCTGTCACTATGTTCAACAACATCCTTGTAACGTGGATATGGTTCCTGTAAAACAAAATTGAGAATATAAATCTAAGCATAGCAGTCTAATTTTAAGTTTATCCATGATAAAATACATTGTGCATAGTTCCAATTGTATTTCAACAGGTTCTAGGGATTTTGCTTTTGCTTTCCTCATACAGATAAACTAGGTACCTGACTATTTTTTGTTAATTCATTTTTAGAAAGTGTGCAAAAAATTTTGTGTGTTATTTTAATTATAGAGGTAGAGCGAGCCATGCTTTTTTCAGCATTGCTGAAACTACTTTACTGTCTTCGTTTCCTTTAAATTTAAGTCCTAATAAATGCATAACACTCCATCATCAACCCAGCGTGTCTCCCGGCTGCTCATCCCGCCTAGCGCGGGAGAACCCAGGGTCCGCTTTCCTACTTAGTCTTTTCCACTTTGCACGGTCTTCGGCATCCTGTTTGGTTAGTTCGTTGGCACGCATGTCATCCTTTACGACATCAAGCCAGCGTTTCTTGGGCGGTCCTCTACTTCTGGCGCCAGGCAACGTCATGTTGAGGCATGTATTTCCCACGTATCCTGCCGGGCGTCGCAGGACGTGGCTATACCATCAATGGCGACTTGCCCGCAGCTTGTCAGCTATGTCACGCGGCCGCGGATGTGTGCGTTCCGAACACGGTCGTAGGGAAGGGAGTCGTGTCGCCTATTGAATCGGAATTGAGCTACATGTCACGTACGATTTCCACGTAGGTCTCGGGCACCATCTGCGAACGCAGCGCCCACCAGATCATCTTACGGGGAATACAGTCAAAGGCTTTCTGCAAATTCAGAAATAGGAAGTGCAGGGGTATGTTCCTTTCCCCGTGTTTCTCCATGAGGATCCTTAGGGCGAAAATGGGGTCCATGGTACCGCATCCTGGCTGGAAACCGTACTGGCAGTCCGACACCGTACACTCCTGTCGGATCCTGGTGTCAATTTTGCGTTCAAAGATTTTCATGGTGTGTGACATCACCTTTATACCGCGCTAGTTACCGCAATCCTGAACGGACCCTTTACCCTTGTGGACCGGCGTTATAATACTAAGCCGCCACTGGTCGGGCATTTTTCGGGGAATCGGAAAGCTGTTGTTTCCGATTCCCCATGTGGCGAAGAGACGCGAGTAGCTCGTCAAGCGCAATCGGTGGCACGAGTCCTAGGTTTGGAGGTAATTCGGGAGGATGCACCTCACAGTGTTGGGTGTTAAGCAGACGTGGAAGTAAGAGCGCCATCTCTCCTCTACCGCTTATTCATCGTACAAGAGCTCGCCATCAGCTCCGTTCACGCAACGGCAACGCGAGATGTCCTGCGCAGCCTTGATCCTAGAGCGTACCAATTTGTAGATGAGCTTGTGCCCCGCAGGCGTGTTCAACTTGGAATATAGTGGTTGCAAGTGTTCAAGCCTGGCTCTGGCTAAAGCTTTCTTGGCCGCTCTTTTTGCTGCTTTGTACGACGTGCGGTCTTCAGGTGAGCTGGACGTTTGCCACGTCTTGAAGAGGGTTTTCTTCTCCCGTAATGACCTCTGGACTGTGGCGTCCCACCACCAGGTCTCCTTGTCAGTTTTGCGACCTCCTTTCGCTACGCCGAGAACGTTGCCGTCTTAGTGTTCGCTATCTGGATCTTATCCCAGCACTCTTGGACGTACTTGCCCCCTGTGTCGGGACTAATGTCGCCAGTGGCAGAGTCAAATTCAAAGTATCTGGTTTGATCCAGCAGCCAGCACCTGATTTGACGGCGGCAACCATCGGCCTGTTTGCGACGAGGTATCACGTGGAGATCCATGACAAAGAGATGGTGTTGTGCAGTGAGACACTCACCAGGTATGACCTTACAGTTGGCTACGCGGCTGATATACTTCTCCTAGTCAGTAGATAATTAATTTGAGTGGCGCGCCCGCCGCTCTTATAGATGATCAGGTGCTCGGGTTTCTACTTGAAAAACGTATTCACGACGGCCAGGTCGGCGGCGATGCAGGTTAGGAGAACGGTTTCTCGCTCTGCGTTACTTCCGCCGAATCCATAGCCGCCATGAACACGTCCATACCCCCCGTGCGCCTCGCCCACGTGACCGTTCAGAACGCCACCTAGAATGATATCATGGGACAACGGAATGACACACAGCAGATCCCCGAGACGATCCCAAAACAGCGTTCTATACGCGTCGCTGCAGCCGGCTTATGGTGCGTAGGCACTTACTAAGTGGGTTACCACCCCTTTTCTTGAATTCTGTTCCCATTGCAATGACCTATAAGAACCATTTTTGTGAACAAAAAACATTCCGTGGAATATATAGGAAAAAAATTGCTTAATCGGTTGAGTCATTAAGTTTTATGCTTAGCAACATCCAATTTTATACAATAAGATCTGTACCTTATCAATACTTAGTTTAGTTTCTTCTAATCTTTTACTAAGAGTAGGGTCTACTTTCTGTGTCCGAACATCTTCTACAACTACAGGAGGTTTACTGAGCATCGGAACGTGCTGTGGCTTCCTTTCACATGTTTTATTCTCAAACATCTCTTGGCATTTCTTACCAAAAGCATCATGAAAGACTTCCAAAACCTGTAATAAATTATTATTAGATTGCATATATTATGGAGAATGTTTTGGAGATCCATTGTGGAATTAACTGATGAAGTATGTAATCACACATAGGTAGAGTATTTCAGGGCTCACTGAGATCTTAAGCACCTACAAGCCAGTATACTGACTATTGTTGGATGGTATGATAGATGGACGAGGGTACATTGTTGGTTATTCTATAAAGGATAGGGTATCTGAAGGTTGGGGTATCTGAAGATTAGGGTATCTGAAGGTTAGGATATCCAAAGGTTAGGGTATCCAATGGCCATCAATCCCATAAAAGAATTTAACAAATCAAATAATGAAAAGCAAAGCAAGAGTACATCTCAAACTCCAATGGTTTGGAAGTGATGGGTTTAGGAGCTCGGATGAAGAAAAAGAATAAGGGACCACTTAACAGAAAAATTATGAGAACAGCTAGATAATGCAATGAACCTGAATATTCAATAATTAACACAGGTTGTGTTAGATGGTGTATATTTCAGTGATTATACATACCTGGCCCATTACAGACTTCCCGTTATATTTTTCTATGCATAATTTTGAATATTTTACATCTTGAAACACTACTCTTGCAAATCCCAAGTGCCTGTTTGTGATTGGATGATAGAAAATGGACAACTCCTCACATGGTCCAATTTTATTCATCATATCGGACAAAAATGCTTTATCTATGTTATCATTTAAATTTCTTATAGTAATTTCCAGTTGTGGAGGTATACCTATATAATTCCTATCTATTTTAAACCTGAAAAACAGATGAATATCCTTAGCTTTTAAAATCCGCGCCTATAATAACATGTCAAAAGAATACATTAAGTTGGCATTACTGTCATTATACTATAATAAAAACAATGGGATTTTATAACCATAATTTTAATCTAACTCAAATTTTCTTTAGGGAAATGTTATTATGGACTAATTTTTATTCATAAATGCTTTTACACAAAGCAATATACGTAATTTTGTACTCCTAATTGGATTATGCAAAATGTTTGTAGTATTTGACTTTATTGGTTATAATTGCCAAATAAATAAAATTATTGCTTTCGAATTATATGTAGTGCTTATATTTTAAGTTCATTGCAGATTTAGCATTGATTTATCATGATATTTCCATCATTCAATAACAAATTTTAAGTAATTGGAATCCTGTTGGTAAAGCCTGTTTACAATAATAATGTTTGTTTTGGTACCTAGGGACAGGCAGATCAGCTGGTTCTACTTTATTCCAGATTCGTGAGAGCTGTGATCGAGGGTCTCTGCACTGTACGGTTGGATACGATGGATCACCAGGCACACAACCATCATATCGATATAATTTTGTTGCTCCCTTCACCAGAAATGGGTCCATGAGCAATTTATAGTTTTTAGGCGCTTTATGGAGCACCGCATTGTGACCTGGTGTTTTATGCTCCATTCCTCCATTCATTCTGTAAGACAAAATAGTAATAATCTTTTATAAAACATAACCTCAATTTTTACAATATTACTACAAATCTTTTTTATAATCGATAGTTGGTACTTTATTCTTGGTGATAGGTACTAAAAAAGGATAGATTCGTATCTTATGTATCAATTTACCATTCAAACGCACCTGAAATGTTAATAACACAATATGTTAGGAAAATGTATAGTTCTCCGTTTTTCGACGAATACTAGCAGTATGATGCAATATCATTTTAAGCTTTGTATAAATTACAATTTTCTTCTGACATTGATCATCGTTGTAACGAGATTTTCACTAATTTAACACCACAATATCGAATTATAAAATAATTTTCTACAGCAAGCTCTCTCCATGGTGACGAGCAGTCAGGAGCTGAACAAGTAGATAAAATTTACTTACTTTCTATGAACAAATGTCTTAGAAAAACAACTCATTTAATTATGTTTAGTATAATGAGCACTGTTCAACTACATTTTTAGATAAATTTCACCAAAGATTAAAATAAAACATTCAGTTGACTACTTGCACAATGTTTATTATAAAGTACATAATTATAGGGAAAATATTGTATACAACAATACTTCTATAAATATTATACTTCATAGACGTCTTTGATTCCGTTATGTTGCCTACTTGTGTATGTCATTGTCATTTTTTTAAGAAGATATTTGGCCTGGTTATGTGACCTTTAAGCCATGTCTTCAGTTTATGTATAATATCTTCATTTATTGATGATGATGATGATGATAATGACGATGCCGATGAATGATGATTGCTGCCTCAGTAGAGTTATTGGGACTTTACTAAAAGCTTCCTGGAGGGAATTGGGACGAACAAATTGTAACATTTCACACAATATACTTCTGTGAGTTGTTCAAGACGTCATGTCTAAAAATCCATCAATTTTATACATAAAAACTCAAATTCACACCAATTTCGGCAAATATACCGCGATCCATCTTGATGTACCCGCCAAAACTCCTCATTGTCATTTTTGCATGTTTAATGCAGATGCCATATTCGTAGTTTCCAATAAAATTCCAGAAACATTGCATTAACGAATTGTAACTGTAAATTAATAAATTATTTGAGTTTATTCTTTTATAATTAAAATTAAGAGAAATAAATTTATTTAATATATAATAGAATAAGTTACACAGTTACACGGACTGGTTGCGGAAAGCGGAGGATCGTACGAAATGGCGCACATTGGGGGAGGCCTATGTCCAGCAGTGGACTGCAGTGGGCTAATTGATTGATTGATTGAAGTTACACAGCGCTATCTGCTAGACTTAAGTAAAGCGGGGAATTCACAATCAGACTGCACAGAGCGAGCAACCTGTTACAGGCAAGTCTGCCCGTGAGTGCAACGGACACGGGCCAAGCCCGTCGGCTCGTACCCGCTGGCTGCCCGGAGACTCCCATTTAGTCTGCGCGGCCACAGGCAAGACTAAACGGTGACGCCGGGCAGCCTACATCGTGTTGTACAGCTGATCGAACAGCCGCTCTTCGAAAGACTAAATGTTAAAACACCATGGCAGAAAGAAAACGGAGACTATAGTTGGAGGTGTGAAAGAAAAAGGAAAAGAGTATGGTGCAAGAACTGGTACCTAGAGAGAAACAAATTTCATATGTCCTTTTTAAAAGAATTAAAGGTTCGAGGACCAGGGGATTTATTTATATAATGTCCTACATATGGATATGGAGGCATAATATATCAAAATATTCGAATAGTCATACATCATAGCGCTGAGTACTTGACTACAATGTGTCCGTACATCAAACATGCGCTCTCGTCGATCTTTGACGCGTAAATGCAGGCGGGCTGCCTGGCGAGACTATTCACGTTTAAACTTGCCTGGTGTCCACAGAGACACTAGACAGTGTGATTCTAGGGGCAGGCGGGCACGGGCCAACGTACTTGCATGTGCCGGTTGTCTAGCATTCACGGGCAGATTTGCCCGTGACGGACTGTCCGTCGCGAGCAGTCCGATAGTGAATTCCCCATTTTAAGCACAGCTTTAAATATAAGTCGCCCATATTTCAAGCTGTTTTACAATCAAATGAAGAACATCTGACAATAGTTACTATATTTTATTTCTACAAAATTAACATTCATGTATCATTGCACGAAAACTAGCAAATACGACAAATGCTCAAATGGACGGTGAATAGTCGATTCTATATCTGTCAATCATTTATTCAGTGCTGTCAATACAGCAAACTAATGACAGATGACTAGATATTAATTAAAGCTGGTAATATTCGCCAATTTGCTATTTTGCTATCGGTCGTTGCGTCATCGAATAAGGTAATTTTACACTGAAAAAATTGAATTTCTTCCTAGGAATTATGTGAAATTCGGTTGTAATAACCAAATTAGTGTCACTCAAGGTTAGTGTTACACAGTGGATTTCATTTCAGGCAAAATGTCCGAAAAAAAAATCATTCCTGTGGTGAAGGCTGAGGAAGAGGAGGCGCCTGAGGAGCCGGAACTCGTAGATCCTCTGACGGAGCTCAGGGTAAGTTTATCTTGCATGCAAATGTTTCTACTTATATTCATATAAATTGTTGTGTGTCATATAATTCACAAAAATTACATTGGGCTAACCTAATTCTGACTCTAACCTTCCAGAATTGCTTCAGGTTGTCTTGAAGCCTTCATATGATTTCTAAAGAACTAAAGGAACTGTGGTTAGTTACGTACTTTTTCCAGAAATCACAAATATAATACATTTATTTATTTTTATAAACAAGTAAATTAATATTGTGTATAATAATATTCTGTAGTTTTTCCTGTTTTGTCTTAGGAAGTTCTCAAATATAGGAGAACCTCGATAAACCAGACTAATGGTGGTCTTTAGGTATGTAGGTAGTAGATATTGTTTTAATGAAATAACAATCTCTACTCAATTAGCCCACTGCTGGATATAGGCCTCGCCATTTCCCACGACCCTCCGCCTTCCACATCCAGTCCGTCCCAGCCACCTTTTCCAGGTCATCGGTCCATCTGGCAAGCGGGGGTTCTACCCTTCATTTACCTGCTCGCGGTCTCCACTTTAGGACTCGTCTGCCCCAATGGCCATTGGTCCGTCGACATATGTGGCCAGCCCATTGCCAGTTAAGCTTGCTTGTTCTGTGAGCTATGTCAGTAACTTTGGTTCTTTGTCTGATCACCTCATTTTGAATTCTATCCTTCAGAGAAACTCCAAGCATAGCTCGCACGCACTGGTCAAATACGTTCAGGCATTGCTGTAGGGGAGAAGCACAGGCTCGAAGTAGTTTGCGAAGTGCTGCCCGGCCCAGCTGAATCCTTCTGGCTCGTTCTTTCTCGAAGTTGTTTTTACCGAGCTGGATAACCTGGCCCAGGTACACATATTTTTGGACAACTTCAAGCGTCGCCCCTTCGATAGCAATCGGTCTCAGTGCAATATGTTCGTTGAACATGATCTTGGTTTTATCCAAGTTTACACCGAGGTCGACGCATCGAGAAGCTCCATCTAGGCTGTGCAGCATTTCACCCCGTTGTTCCAGCGACTCGGCAACCACTACGATGTTATCGGTGAACCAAAGGTGGGAGATGTACTTACCGTTTAAATTGATACCTCCTCACCCAGTCCAATCCAGAGTTTAGTGAATAGTTTGGGCGATATACCATCCCCCTGCCAAACTCCACCGCTGGAGGCTAATTGATTTCGTCTTCTGGTCTTGGAGCTGGACGGATATTGTGGCAGTGTCATATAGGCATCTCAGCACCTCGATGTATCGCCAATCGACACGACACCAGTTTTAGTTATTTTCATAGTATTTTAAGCTACGGAATTCTCCTTTGGGGTAATTCCGCGGATTTAAAAACAATATTCATTTTACAAAAGCGGGCTGTGAGAGCTATTTATAATTTGGTTTAAAGAAGTTTAAAAAAGTTTAAAGAAATACTATAAATAATACAACTTGATGTATGTAAGGAAAAATATCTCTAAATTTTCAAGAGTTTGTGACAGGCATAATATAAACACAAGACATAAAAACAATCTTGTAGCTTGTGATAGTAGACTCCATAAAATTAGTAATTCTTTCCCGGGGCAACTGTATACGCTTTTTCAACAAGCTCCCTAATAAAATTAGAGATTTACCTGTAAATAAATTTAAAAATGTAATTAAGACTAAACTGTGCCAAAAAGGCTATTATAAAATCAAAGAATATTTAGATGATAAACCAGCTTGGAAATGAGCTGTTCGCTCAACTATGCTACTCAAGCAAACTATTGTATTTAGACCAAGTAGACTAAGCAAATGTATGTAAATAGACCAAAAAAAAATGCCCGCTGAGTTTCTTGCCGGAGTCTTCTCAGGTCGGGGCCGCGTTTCGAACCGGTGGTCCATTTGCTAAACTAGTCTTAGATTTTTTTTTAAACTTGACGTTTTGTAAGTACCGTTTTAATGGTCTATACAGAATAAATGATTTTTGACTTTGACTTTGACCGCTGCAGGGCATCCAGAACTGCCTAGCTTTCAATGGAGTCGAAGGCTTTTTCGTAGTCCACAAACGCCAAACACAGCGGCTGATTGTATTCTTGAGTTTTTTCTACAATCTGCGGAACAGTATGGATGTGGTCCACGGTGCTATAGTCGTTTCGACACCGGGCTTGCTCGGTGGCTGGAATTTGTCGAGTTTACCCGCAAGGCGATTTGTGACGACTCTCGAGAACAACTTGTAGATGTGGCTCAGGAGTGAGATGGGCCTGTAATTCTTCAGCAAGGTCTTGTCGCCTTTTTTGAAGAACAGTATCACCGCACTCCCGCTCCACGCCCTAGTTGTTAGACCCTGTTGAATGACGGAATTAAAAAGACTTGCTAGCTCTTTCAGGATTGGAACCCCGACTACTTTCAGGAGCTCCGCAATAATTCCGTCATCACTAGGACACCGTTGTTCTTCAGTTGACTGAGAGCCGCCTCTATCTCGCACTGCTCGACATCGGGTATCTCCTCGGTGTAACGGCGCGTGAGCGGGGCTGTATGGTCATCACTGTGTCCCGTCGGTTTACTCATCCGTGATGCATACAGCTGTCCATAGAATTTCTCGATCTCTTCAAGCATCCCGAACTTTGAGGCAATCATTTTGCCATCCACAGTTTGTAGTTACGTCAGATGGGGCCTCCCAAAATGCTGTGCGAATTCTTTCGACCCCTTTTTTTGCTCAATCGCCTCCTTGACGTTCCGAGTGTTGAAGCGTCGGATGTCGCGTCGTATCAGCTTTTTTATTTCTATGTTTAAGGCTCTCTTATCTGACGAAGATGACTGTGTGGATGGTTGTTCACGCTCACGCCTCTTTCTCATGAGTTCGAGAGTCTCAGGAGAGAGCTTGGACTCTTGCTGTTTACGTTTTCTTGTGGCGTCCTTCCATCGTGAGGATTTTAGCCCACTATTGCCACGCTGGCCAGATGGGTTGGCAAAGGGTTTTATTTTAAGTTTTCCTTCTCTCACAGCGATCTTGTCTGTGTATCCTTCTGATTTATCGCCTCTTACGACACTCGGATGATGGGGTGGCAACATTTGTATTCTTTCTCCATCACCAAATGGATTGTGTGTAAATAATACATATCACCAAAAATCAATATTTGTTCAGTAATTATTAAATACATACATATTTTCTCTAATTACTAACTTTACATACTTGTACTTTAATCTACTATGATTGCAGTTAATAGTCTACATAAACTATATACATTTTGTGCAAAAAAAAATTGACAATATGTTGTTCCACCTTAATAACATAGTCATTATACTACCGGCACGGTATGATGGCCATTTAGACATATTAAGTAAGTAACGATATTGACCGAGGAAAACGGTCTAGACATCTGTAGTTGAGTTGATAAGGTAGGTAGTTACTACTACTTAACGGCTGTGTAAAAAAGAGAGAAAGCAAGCAAGGTCTGACAATTTATCTTAGTATTTAACGGCCATCATACCGTGCCGGTAGTGTAGTTCCTTGTCCAATAATAATAATATGAGTAAATCCACAAAATGCTCCATATTTATTATGCCTATTAGTAGTGTTCAAAAAATAAGTGTGATAATATTCAAGTACTTTACACCTTTACAAGACTGCGCAAATGACACACAGTATGTGCCTTACATACTGTGTGTCATTTGCGCAAGCCAGAGCCAACCTCGCAATTGAAAAAAATGGCAAGTCATAAGCATTTTGAAACGAGCAGGCTTGCATGGGAGATTTAATGACAGTAGAGGAAGTTTGTGAAGTATTATTTGGAATTAAGCAGGCTAGTGACATCAATAATGATGTTGTCTAGCTATATTTTTTATTTTTAGGACAACAAAAAGTACAGAAAAAATTTGCAAATCACCATCTTGATATTAATATTTTAAGATCTGTTTGAAATCCAACCACATATTGAGGTGATTAATTCAATTGAATAAAAAGTTTAGTTTCTTAGTGTGAAAGAAAAACAAAGTGTGAATAAACTCAGTCACGCACAAAGGGTTCTGTACCTTTTAATTATCTATACAACTTCAGCCTCCTTAAATATTTGTTCTTCTGTTTTTAGTGTATGTTGTTATAATGGCCAAAATGAAATGAACTATGAATATTTCAATTGTCTGTTCATGAGATACAGCCAGATGGCAGAGAGACCCTTTGATATGGAAGCCTAAAAATCAAATTGGCCTCCAAATTACAGTCTAGCCACTGGGAGTTTGCGTTCTTGACATGACTAGTGGTGTAAAATAAATAATGTTATTTATTGCGTTCATTATGCGTATTTATCCGAGTCAATATATATGTATATTTTGTTATTTTTTAATGTATAAATGAATTTAATCGTAATTTCTTAATGTTTATGTATTTTTTTATGTATTGGAAACTGTATATTCTGTAATACATAATTTTAAGCCTTAAATATATCCGACTCCAATTCACTTCAGGAGTTGCTGTTATCTTCACTAACATTTAGAATATTAAGATAATAAAAACATTTGATTACAATTGCCTCTTTATTGATTGCCTGGATGGAGGCAGTGAATCAATCGGGGATCTATTGCCGATGGCTGCACAAGATACGTGTTTTAAACTTAGTTTTGTTCACTATCTACATTTAATTAAGTTTTAAAGTATCTACAATAAATTGTGAAACAGAAGTAAACATGTAAAGCAATAATTCATGGTGCTTTGCAGTGTACCGAATCATATCTATTTACTGGTTTTCAATATATGTATGTGTATTGTATTAATATATCCATTTAGAAAAGAAATAAAGAAAGAAAGGAATAAGAAAAAATATAGAAATACATAAGTTTGAAAACTAAAACCCCACTACATACTGAAAAAACTAGTTTTTTTGCTAACATCACTACCATAAAAACAAAAAAGTGCTGTTTGACGTGATTTGAGTTTTAAAACTATTGTTTATATATTATTAAATTTATTAATTGTTTATAATTTTAACTCAAAATAATAAGTTAATTGTAAATTGTAAGTTTCCATAATTATTAATATTTTTATGTTATCATTCGTTAATAACATAATTATCAGTTACGTCGTCCATCCGATCACGACCTGTCAAAAACGCAAACTTCCAGCAGCAGCAGTATAGTATTGACTTGCATTTGTTTTTATTAGTTTAGTATATTAATGCCTAACGGAAGCAAGAAAGGTTTACCAAAAACAGTCCCACTTTTATTATTTCAGAAAAGTAAATATTTTTTTAGCTAGAAGTCATTTATATATAGCCACTGTCAAACTATATTATAGATTCGTTGCTATTTCTAATGTTCAAATGTAATGTATTGTTAAGAGACTATATACTATGTATACTTTGTTTTCATATATATTATTATAATTAGTATTTAGTGTTCATGTATAAATAGTTTAATTTGTGAAGATGTTAAACTTTCTAATAATTACAATTTAAAACATTACAGGAGGTGTGTCATCAAAAACCCGATGCCCAAAAGCTGTGGGACAAGTACCAGCAGTGTAATGACCGCGTCAACTCGCGCACGAAGACCGCCGAGACCTGTGAAGAAGAACTTGTTGACTACCTGCATGTCCTCGACAAATGCGTCGCTAAGGACATTTTCAAACGACTAAAGTAATTTAAGAAAATATTTCTGCCCTGAACTGCCATCCCTCTTGCAAAAAAATCTTTGTTAAATAACATTCTTATTGTTTTTGTTGGTACCAAGGGTAGAGAGTAGTTTTTAGCGAAATTAATTTATGTAGGTTTCAAGCCGTGTGTGATCGACAGAGGTGAAGTTACAGTTTATTTGTAAATAAATAACCACAGTTAAGACAGATGGTGTTTTACTTATCCCTCCCTCATATCATATCAGCTGAGAATAAAAAACATGATACGAATTAATGTTTTTATTATAGCAAATATAAAATTTTGAAAAGAAAATAATAATGTGGTAATAAAAATAAATTTTAAATATATATATATAAATTCAAGAATGACAAGTAACATGGCACATATAGAAATAAAACAGGTTACATAATAGATACAGAGTGTATTTCTATAAACCTGTGCATAATGGGAATGTCAAAACAAATGCCAAATATTACTTTTACAAATTGTAAACATTGTAAAATAGTTGTCTTAACCTATTAATTAAAAGAATACATTTCAGTGTCTACGAAACTCCTAAAACTAAGGTAATAAAAATTGACTTCGAAGGTACAAAATGTAGTTCACATGGAAAACTTTGTTTACAAAATGTTCTATGACTGCAAACAGTCCATGTTTTATGATGAAAATTTAATGTTAACCAAGATACCGTTCTTGCCCAAAATCTACATGAACAACTTTCATATGTTTTAAGTTTTTAACATTATGAAAAGAATAAAATTTCAATAATCTCTTAACAAATAACCATCTCAAAATATATTAAAGCTGGAAATTGCATACGAAAATCCAAAAATCAAAATCAAAACTTTGGCAAAATTTAATAGAAGCGGAAACCTATTACGTAAATAAGTGGAGGCACTTTAATTAAGCAAATTCTTTATAATATCTAATGGACGCGCTTTAAACTTTAAAGATTACATTCTACGCATTACATAGTACGAGTAAGGGTACACTTCGCATCTAGATATTTATCGTGACATAAAATGTTTAAACTAAATCACATAGTCTCAATAATGCCGTACATTAGATTGATATAAATATGAACTGCAACTTTTATTAATAAAAAATAAAACTACGTTTAAGTGAACAATCTTCCAAATACCTTGGTGTTATCGCTGCATGAATACCTAATAAGAAATGGAATATAGATATATGGGGATAGCCTCATTTTCAAAACAAAGATTTTATGAATCACTTGGGAGTGTATATCTTTATTTTTGCGATATAAAATTCATATTTACATTTCGCACTTAGTCTCTAATGACTAATGGAAAGTTGGGTATAGAATCACTTATAAGTGAATTGTAGCCTACATTTCGATAAGGCTACAGGATTTACTCAGTACAAAACTTTATTGTGCTGTGACACTAACTCGCGCCGACCTGTAATACGTTGAAGCAGATTTCACAGACTCTCTGAGGTTTGTTAAGGCCGAACTTTAGTATGGGGACGTCTTGACTCGAGCATTTGTTGCACAGCATGCGCCCGCAGTGCCGACTGGAACAAGGTTAGTTATATATTTCTCTCGCTTGTCGCCCCAAGATGGTTGAGTAGAAGAATTTGGAAAGCTAAAGAGGTTAGAGCAAACCCCCCTGTAAGGCACTGGTCGTGGGTTAAAGTCTCGTCTGATTGTTTCATTTTTTTCCAATCTTAATATCTCGATTCAGCTTCAAAACAATAGAGAGTATGACTCGTATCTTACTTTACGTGCTGGAAACCACCTCGGGCCGCACCTCACCGAAGCTAACGATGATGTAGGTATATCGGACTAAATCCGCACGATGTTTCGTCAAATTTGCTGGTGTTGCCAGCAACCAGGTGGGTTTGGCAACATCGGCAGATTTGATGAAACATTGAACGATATTAGTAGCTTCGAATTCGATATACGTTTTCATTTCGGGTAATTTGAACAGGAGCCGTTCAAGTATTAAGTTAGTTAGTTGCTTATGATAATTACGAAGCAGTACTTATATACTTTTGCATAAGATAGCATGTACTACCCATATATTACCCATTCTATTCATATAAAAATAAGGTTCAAATTGTTTTTGTCGGCAACTCACCCTACTAATGTTAGGTACGTGCCGACCACCTAGACTTTCTTTGATACAAACGCCCAACGCCGCCAAACGAACCGCGCCGGCCCGTGATTCCTTTATTATTATAATTCTATTTCATTTCACAGTTGATTATTATAGTTTTACTACAACAGATTCTTTCAAAAAAAGGCTTGTTTATCTAAAAGTTTTAAATTAATAATTTTATTTGCACCTTTTAGTTTTAGTGATTTTATGTAGCACTAGAGTCCACAAATCAGGAATTGTAATAAATCTGCTTACCTAATATTCGAACGGCCCCACACAATACACATGAAAAAAGACGAGAGAGAGATAGATACGTACATAGACGACTTCTTGTATGTAGGTACTCCCTTTATACTTATAAATAAAAAGAAGAAATAAAATGCAGCGTTACCAATGGTGCTTCCTCATGGTGAGCGTGAATTTGGTTCCGCACTCCTGGCACAGGTCGCTCTCCGCCCACGGCGCTTCGGCGGGGAGGACGTCTAATAGCCTATGTAGTAGCTGCTTCGTTGCAACCTGTCATGGTAAGTATAACAAATGATTACAATCTTTTATTAAAAGATTATAGCGCTCGGTTATTGATGAACACTGAACAAAGCGCGGTGTTGGAGGGGCGCCAATCAACCAACCATAGATTATATTAAACTAATCACGGGCGCATGGGCTCGCGTCATTAATTGATCAATCGTTCTATCGATTTTTGGTTGGCCAATTAGTGTACTTGGTCTTAACAAGAGGTACGTAAAATTCATATAATCATGTCTTTCTGCCTCCGAGAGGCAGCAGCAACAAGAATAAAGTATTATACCCTAAAAAAGGAAAAGAAAATGCTATTAACGAGTGGATTACCTGATAATTAAATATAGATATTCCGTCCTTATTTTCTTGTGCGAGGCACGCTCCAGCTCGCACCAGTACGCGACACATCGCCCCTTGGCCATTCATGTAAGCCAATAGCAATGGCGTATTGCCCTATAAAATATATTTACATTACAAACACATTTTTTTTACTTTATAATAATTATGTTGGAAGTATTTGTACACACGGCCAAAGAAATAAGTAGACACCTTTACTTGTGTGGTTGTATGTAAAGCTGTTTACATAATTCTTTGGCCGTGTGTACAATCGATGTTTGACGAAGAAACTTACTTGAAGATCAGTCCTATTAATTGGATAGTCGGGCATGAACTCCAGGAATATTTCACATATCGCCGCTGCATTGTCTTTCTTGCACCAGCATAGTTCATGTAATGGGTTTCTACCTGGTGGAACAAAGTTAAAATCAGTAAAGTCATAGTCCAGTTGCCATTGGCCAAGTACACATTCCAAGTTACCGACCACTTAAGTCTTAAGACAACATAAAATAGCAAAGCAAAAATCAGCGAAGTAAACCTTTTAAAGTTACTACTTAATGTAGCACTGTGTATTAGTTTTCAGTATAATTGCTTAGGATTTAAATAGGTCGAGAAGTACAAAATTCCAATAATGACAATAATTGAAAAATAGTTAACGATTTTTATAGGATTACTTCAGACCCGGGCATGTAAGAAACCCATATTGACATTATTTATTCATATAATTCCAATCAATAATCACATCCCTAAATTTTGTACATTTTTTTGAAGTTCAAATTTTACTTAATACCCATAGGCATAGTTATCGACAAACTACGTGAAGAAACGTCAAAAATGTTGAAAGTATCTGTACGAACTGGTCAATCAAAGTAGTAATCGACCAATGAGGCGAAGTCCATGATTACTTTAATGTAATCTGTGCGCGCCTCTGTCACACCCTACACTTTCTATCAAAGAGACCTAAAAACGCGCTTAGCGCAGTCTGGGTAAATTGTCACGAAGTTTGCCGTTAACTGTAGAGTCCCGCAGGTACCTTTGAGGTTGGTAGCGGCGGCGTCAATATCAGTGTCGGCGAGCAGAGCGCGCGCGGCGGCCGCGTGGCCCTCGCGCGCCGCCACGTGCAGCGCGTTGTCGCCCGCCGCGTCCACCGCGCCGTACTCCGCGCCGCCGCCCACCAGCGCCGCCACCATCGCCTCGTGCCCCGCGCCCGCCGCCACGTGCAGCGCCGTGCGTCTGAGCACATATCACTAGCGTTACAGGGTACCACAGAGCATACACAGAGAGGAGGCGGCCCAAATATTTAAGAATCCCGAAGTCCACCTCCTAGTCATCTTTAATTTGGTTTGGTTGGTTTTCACGAGATCGTTGCCGTCTGTCCGAGACTTATTAAAGACGTTACAAATGAATTTTTCATCAAGTTTCCTTATAACTTACAGTTTTGACGTTTAATAAAAAGTAACTTATTTGACTAATCAGTCAAATACCCAATTTAGATACATACTGCTCGTTTAGAGCATATTTTGCTCCAAGTCCAAGATATATGTTCCGAAGTATACCTGCCATTTCGCCAAGGTATACCTCCGTCTTTTAAAGATAGTATGGGGTGCTACGGCGGTGGACGAGCTCAAATTCATGAAGCATATATCATTACAAAACAGTTCGCGCGCCCCAGGGTCTCGTTTATCTTCCGACTTAGGTACAAGATGTGTCTCGAGGTATACTACTAGACTGACTGATCAGAGCAAACACATAGAAGCCTAAACATTTCGGGAGTCCGAGGTCCACCCTACTATTTAATTTAGTTTGAATTGTTTTTACGGGAGCAACTGCTGTCTGATCTTTCAACACTTACAGAAAGCTTGTGCCAAAACCTCGGCCGTTGTTTAGCAGGAGGTTGGCCAGGGGCTCAGGGAGGTTAAAAGTTGGGAGGGCCATGTAAACCACGGGATACAATTCAGATATCGAAATAATAATACTAGACCGGCTGTATCACACAGTAAACACAGAGAGGAGGTGGCTGAAGTAGCTATGCTTTGAGACTCGAGCCGAGTGCACTGTTAGCGTTCATTCTGTGCACAGCTCTCTTTCAGTGTCTTCAAATATAATATTACTCGATGCTAGCTGTAATATCGATATAAAAAGGGAATAGTTATACTATTGGCAGGTAGACGGAAAATAAAGGAGGGATTTAACCCCTCTGCACTTCACCCTCACGCCCGTAACGTCATGCGTTCCTCTCTGTATTTGCTCTGTGGGTTGTAGAGAACAAAAGGTTGGTAAGTATCGCGAAAAACCATCACTTGATCAGCAACAATACGTGACTTTTTGTATTTGTTACACAGATGACTTTACACGTTATAATGTATACAGATAAGTGTCAAAATTCCTTAACTCATCTATCGACTTTTTGCCTTCCGTTCCATATTCGAAGTTCAAAATTCCTTTTTGTTTTACACAAGAACCGAATAACATTTTTTGTTCTAAGCGGCTTGTAAACTTATAGTATAGTAAAACATGAAAGAACTATTTTCTGGCTCGTTCTCACTTAGTTATGAGCATCCCGTTCGTTAGGTCTTCACGACACACGTTTGAATGGCTACATGAAGTTGCGCCCTTTCTTGTCTACCTGTGTAGTATGAACCATATTGTGGTCCTAACTTACTTATGAGCATCCCGGTCGTTAGGTCTCGCGCCGGCCAGTAGCAGGCTCCTCAACAACACTTCGTGTCCCGTAGCCGCGGCTAGATGTAGTGGAGGAGCTAGTGACGCGTCTTGCACCCGCGAGTTCACGTCCACCTCCACTGATAGAAGGAACATGACGCTCTCCACGTCACATGTCTGAATGGCTACGTGGAGGAAGTTGCGGCCTTTCTTGTCTACCTGTGGAGCAATCATTTTTCGAATTTATTTTTTTACAACTATAATCGAAAATCTAATAGTATTATCGAAGGTCAATTCTGAAATGACAGTCCTGAATCTGGATTTATCTGAGAACAGATTGTATAGACAGATTGTCTATCTATAGAATCAGTTCTCTGATAAATCGAGAATCGAGAAGTAACAGAAGAAACTCTAACTTATTTTTATTAAACGTGGATAAACAGCAGCCTAGTTTAAAACTGTCCTAATATACAAAAATACACAAAAAACAGAGGCCATGAGTTGTTATTGCCAGAGTTTTTCTTATGGACATTAAAACGATTGTTTAGCGAATCTTGTAATTCACGATGAGATTACTTTGTGATGTAAACGAATAAATAAATTTAAATTAAATCTAAGTTTTTTAGTCCTCGTTTTGTACTGAGAGGAACACACCTAGGTGACCTTGCTGCAGTTCCATAGTGGTAGATACAACTGATTGATAAACGCAATGAATCGTTTTTAGCCGGTTTCATTATATTATCAGAATATTTATAATTTTAATTTCACATTAATAGAAAAAGCAGCGCCAAAGCCTCACCCGCGAATTAGCAGATGTGCACCAGCGAGATTCGACATAGGTACTGAAGATCTTTGTGAGGCCCTATAAATCCCACATATTAATCCCGAATTACACTCTTACAAAAAAATAGAATACCTGCTCTGCAGCTGAAGGATTTTTCTCCAATATAGCTTGAGCAGCTTTGTTGTTCCTGGCAGTAAGGGCGGCCGCAAACGGCGACACCCCTTTGTTATCTCGCGCAGAGAGTTCGATGCCCGGCTGAGACAGCAACAGTGTGATAATGCCAGCATGTTGGTTTTCTATCGCTATATGTAATGGGGTCTTGCCTTCTGCATCCTTTGAGTTTATATTCGCGCCGTGTTCTAGTAATGTCTGTTGAGAAATATACATCAGATTTATTGGAATATTAAGGGGTCCTCCTCTCTATCTTCCACTGTGTGTAGTTTTAATAAGATTACCCAACTCACTGGTAAAATAAAAAAGAACAACTATCTTATTGTATAATAAATACAATAAATCATCTTATTTAATAAATCTATTTTCTGTAGGCTGGAAGTCAGTGGCTCCGCTCCAAATTCGAATAGGACATTTCGTTTTGTTCTATCTCTTAAGTTGTCCACTGCCTCGTTCGTCTTTCGTATCGTATATATTTTTGCACAGATTTTATGCAAATGATCTGCACGAAATTCGCTCCATAATATTTGTAAGAGCGCTGAATGGCCTTACAAGTTTAGAACAATGACGAGTTATAACGCGATGCCATGAGATTTTGGCTATTGAAAACCAACTCATATATTATTATGATGAAGAGAAGGTGAAATTTTTGAAAATAACTTTGTTAAAAATTAATGAATTCTTCTACAAAACAACAAAAGTTACGAGTCAAATAAACGGTTACTTGTATGACGTCCGTCAGTCCCCAAGTACAGCACAGGTGTAGGGGCGTGTGTTTCTCCGAAGCGACGTCACTGCCTTCCCCGTTGGGGCCCAGCCGTCGCGGTGATTCTACGTCACAACCCGACCGGATGAGAAACATTGCGAGTGATTCTTTGTTCTCGTCTATTGCCCTGGTAACAAAATATTATTTTGAGTAAGCTCTGAAGACCACGAAGAACTTAAGGGCCCCAGCCAACGTTCCTGCGAACCAACATTGGTTTGGGACCTGCCGATTATATTACGATTGATGTCATACTGTAGTCGCTCCCATAAAAGCAAAGAAAATGCAAATCGGAATAAAGAGAAAGGGGCTCCAAGATGAAGTATCTAGGGAATTCCAGTTATCTTAGGCTACATTTCACCGATAAACTTTTTATCATATTGAAAGTTCGTGACCACATTTTTTTAGAGGTTAAATAAATTTAACAGTTTCTACATTTTAGTAGAAACTGTTAAATTTAGTTTACCTCTTAAAATGCTATGTAAAGTAAGTGTTACCAACGAGCGTATAAATTAAGAGAATATAGTGATACTCACTTGTGTAATAATGTTTGCAAACATCCATCAGGGCCTGCCCCCCAACAGTCAGCATCAGCTCCATTTCTCACCAAGATCTGAGTGATAAAACATTGTTACCATTATACAGCATCCCCAAAATTCAAAGATAGCCAGGATAACCAAATGTTTAGTCTGCTTATGGCTACTCAAGAAAAAAAAATCTCGCCCGCTTATTCTTGATTTGGGGACCCGCTATAAAGTTAAAAAGTGGATTTTCAAGTGGATTTTTTTTACGTGCGTGAAATCCCCACGGATACCCTCCCCCCTCCGGAAGCGGAGGTTATGTCGGTGTCGAACCGACTAAACCGCACGCCGTCTGTGGGTCGTTGCGTTAGGCCGAAGGTGAGGTTGTCAGACGACATATCGCTCGCACCCCGGCTGATCCAGGGCCACCCCTCTCGGTCTGGCCCTCTTCGGGAAGTTAAAGTGGACTACTAAACAATATTATAAAACGATTTATTTTGTGTTATTGGTATATTCAACTAAAATGCCGGCAATATTAAATGCCACTTACACTGGCGACTTCTTCCTGGCCGGAATCGAGCGCGGCCCAAAGGGGCGGCACCCCGTTGGCGTCGAGTCGACTCATGTCCACGCCGCGGACACATAGAGCTTCAACTACTAAACCAAGGCGGCAGTGGATTGCCAGCTGTAGAGGAGTCTCACCTGCTTCCGTCCTGCACGAGAAAACTTCAGGTTTATAGGGTTACTATACCTATATAACAATATCATAATAAAGAGGCTTTAAGTAATGATGACGAAGATGAGTCTACTCCGGTAATGTTCATGCTGTTGAGGCGATAGTGGAGCATCTACCGACATTCTTAAGAACTATCGGAAGCAATTAATGATTTTCAATCATTTTTAAACATTGATTTTTGACTACTCCGCCCATATAATTTGAATTAAATTTTCAAGCTGGCTTTCATCAAATAATATCTATACACATACATTGTCTTTGTATAGATATTACTTGATTACTTTTACAATAATATGTTTGTTATGTTAGTGATATTAAGTTACAATTTTAATTCTAAATGTGGAGGCTTGTTAATAGCAATTTTAATGTTACTGTTTGTATATTTTATTTGTTGATTAGTCTGTGAGCCATCTTAAAAAAATAAAAAAATGCTTTAACCACTAAGTTACCGATCCAACCTCCCACCTCGCCCCAATCAATTCAAATTTCTCCTTCTATATCTGTCATTGAGGCGACAGTGGATCATCTACCGACATTCCTACGAAGTATCGGAACCAAGATTTGCTTTACAAGCAAAGATCGCGGGATCAAACCCCGCCTAGACCACTTCAATTTTTTCTCTTTAATTCGATTTGAATATTCAGCATGAAAAATCCTTAAAAATTTAATTAAAAAAAAAAAAAGATAAAATAAGAACTTAATTTAATAAGCTCAGTTAAATAAATACGTTATTTTAACTTCAGGTAAATACCCAATTCCAGTTGCAAGTTGGTTCATGCACAAGGGAGCCACACAAACACGCAAAGGAGTATGAGAGTGGACACCAGCTTCCAAAAGAAAAGCTTTGGATGCGACTGTGGTTAGTGCCCGGGTGGAGAACAAGACTTCAACGGTAGATAAGAGAAAGGCAAAAGTGTTCGTGATCAAATTTTTATGAGAATATACTTACAACGCGTTCATATCAGCTCCGTGGTCAAGTAAGAATATCGCAGTTCTGGAGTCTTCTTCGACGATGGATTGATGCAACACGGTGAACCCTTTCCCGTTGCGGATATTGGGGTCGGCGCCACCCTCGATAAGAGGATTTACGAGGTTTTTGTGACCTAGTACACAAAAATAAAATCACATTGATCGTTTTTAATGAAGTCGTTGTGAATACTAAGGTTGTGAAGTTTTCCGCTTCTCTAAAAAGAAGTTGAAGTGATACCGGTTCATCACGCATTCTACTGTCTAGCTAGCAAATAATATCATAGTACACATAAATCGGAGATCAATGCAATATAAAAGAGATTACTCTTTTAATACTTTTTATATTATACTATTATTACTATTTTATGCGCTTTTACTCTTTTATATTGTATTCATTCTTCTTTTTCTTTTTGTAACTTGTCGCTCATACATAGCGTAAGGTACACACGCCAAGAAGATAAGTATGCACGTTTACGTGTGTTATAGGGATATGTAAAGGTGTATACTTCTCTTCTTTGCCACTATCTAAACAGCACGATTTGTTTGCCTTCTTTAGGAAGTAGTTATTATCGAAATCTTCCATCTGTACCCTCTTCTACTACTTTATTTATCGTACGTAAAACCCCCACGAATACCAACACCGCCTCCCCCCCCCCCCCAATCCCCCAGAGTCGATAGGGGTGGTTATGTCGGACTTGAATAAAACGCCTGCCGTCTATGGGTCGCAGGTTGCCAGAGGTGAGATTGTCTGAGACATATTATCATTACTATCTCTCGCACCCGGCCTACCTTAGTACATACCTTCAGTGAGCGCGAGACTGACAGGCGTATCACCCTCAGAGTTCTTCAAGTTGAGGTTAGGAGACAGGCTGATGTTACTACGGTCTGTCGCCGGCATGTCACCTTTCTCCACAAGCTTCCTGTGTTCGATGATGGCTAGCACTGCACCTTCATGGTTGTTCAGTACTGCCAAGTGGAGGGGAGATTGTCTGTCAAATAGTAAGTTATCCGTCAGTGTTATCACAAAGTAAATAACATAATTCCACCAGCGGTGCGGGACCGGTTTCACTAGGGAATTAATTCGTAATAGAATCCCATATAAACTTTCTATGTAACCGTTTATCACCTATTTTACCCCATTAGTAGTTAAATTTCTAAAAAACTTTTCTTAATGGATGCTTAAGGTTTCTGTGATGATGAACCAGTCAGTAAGGATAAGTAATTTTATAATGTATAGAAGATAGATAATGCTACCAAATGAATAAACAGTCTGATGTTTTTTTTTTATTACATTTTTAAGCATTTTTAATGATAAATAAATAAATAATAAATATTCCACAACATTTCACACAACGCTATCTAGACCCATGGTAAGCATAGCTTAACTAGCTTGTGTTATGGAATCTAGAATGCGGATAGACATACTTAGATATGTTTTTTTTTTGTAAATACATACATATTATTAATAGAAACACCCAGACCAATGCAAATATACATATTCATGCATACAAATATTTGCACTGAGCGGGGATCGAACCCGCGCCTCCTGCGTAGCGGCCGCGTTCACTACCGCTACGCCACGGAGGCTGTGATGATAAATATTTAAATCGAATAAAGGAGAAAAAATTTAATCGGTTTCGGCGGGGTTTGAACGCGCTATCTTGCCGTACAAGGGCAATGCTTTGACCACTAAGTTACCAGACCTCGCCCTAACCAATTCAAATTTCTTCATCTATATCTGTCTTTGGGGCGACAGTGGAGCGCTTCCCGACGTCAATCATTTTTAAACATTGAACTTTGACTACTCCGCCGCGGAAATTAATTTGTCCACCCATTAAACACAATAGGTGTGATATTTATTATAAAGTTAGAATCTTTCAATGTTACCTATAGACAGTATCCTCTTGTTCCCCGTACGCAGTTTGCAAATTTGGCCTAGCGCCGTGCTCGAGCAGAGCAGCCGTAAGTCGTGACAGTCCATTAGCACACGCCGCGTGAAGAGCTGTCATGCCCGCTTCGTTTGTATGGTTTAAATCTCCGTTCAGGTGAGACACTAAGAAAACGGCTGACTCCTATAAAATACAGGATTTGAAGATTATAATAACACAAAGACTAACTAGTATATTCGTCTTGAACAAAAGGCTGAAAGTTTGCGCATTGTGCAAAAACCAATAAAAGGACTGATCAATCAATGAAGTGAGCCCTTTGAGCTCTTGATTGGGGTCAACATAATCTATGATTGATTAATTGGCGACAATTTTATTATTTGACAAAAAAATTAGATGACAATGACGTTTGATGTAAACGACACTTCGCTGGCGATCCGAGCGGAGAGGAGCTCAGCTCAGTTTGTTACGGGACTCAGGTCAAGACAGCTAACCTCACTGCATTCTATCGGTTTGTGATTTATTGTACCTAAGTCTAGTTTAAATCGTAAAATATTATTAATATTATTATTCGTGTAAAAAAGTTAGTGTGATAACGAAGTAATGTGTACTGGACTATAACTCGCATTGATTTTCGAAATACCCTCACATCTGATTTCCATCCTGATTTATCCTCGCATCTGATAACCATTCAGATTTGACCCTTCCGAGCTGTCGCTTCGATAAATATATCATCAATAATGTGGGTGACTATACAATTTTTCATTATTAGAATTTATTAGAATTAAGTACTAGTGACATCATGCATTATAAAAAAGACACTGACTTACCTCAAACCAACCTTGTGCCAAAATATGTAGTAAACTATCACCAGTACCCGTATATAACGGATTTGGGTGACAACCTTTATCCAATAGTTTTGCAGCGAAACCTCTTTCCACTACACTTTCTGTTCTACCCTCCACTGGGTCTTCTGTAAAGGCATTCTTGTTCGTGACAGGGGTATCGAAGGGGTTGGAACCGTTCATAACTAATGTTTCACTTGAGGATATTGAGGCTCGTCTGTCATCAACCAGGGCGTAGTACAGAGGTGGGTGTTCGTCCGTCAATGTGCGAAGATTCGTATCTAGTGCAGGCTGTTTGAGGAGCATATCGAATATTCTTTGGTTCCGTGCTATTACTGCTTGGTGAAGTGGTGTGCTGGGAAACAAATTTTCAGATGATCAAACAATTTGTTAGTTCAGCTATAAGTATGTAAATACTACAGTCGAAAGTCTTTTTTTTAAAGAGAAAGACAATAGAGAAGCAATATTTAAGTAATAATCTCCTTCCTGTAATATATTGAAGTTACATCAGCTGCAATAGGTAATAGGTTTCTAATCTCGCGTGAAACAATTTTGCCTGAGATTTAAGTACTTGCTTGCAAGTAACCATTGCAATACAACAATTTTATAGCTTCTATTGTCTACGACAGTAGTGATTTATCGACTATTATTGTACAATGGACACTTTCCGTGACGTAAGATGGCTTTTCTGCGGATTGCGTTCTTCAATAGATCGAATATACCTACGTAACTTTATACCTATACCACTTTTAAGCTTAAACGATAATGTATTTTTGCACGTATGTAACTTACAATCCTTTTCTGTTCTGTCGATTGATGTCGGCACCCTTCTGCACCATAATTTCAGCAATTTCTGTCATTTGTTCCATAGTTTCTTCATCGCATGAACTCGACGTTAGAGAAGCTATTAAATGTAGAGCCGTATCGCCTTCCTCTCTATAAAACATATATTTATTGTTTATATCCTAAGTGAAAAATGACTACTTGAAAAATTGTAGGAAATAGGCTAATTTACAACATATAACATTTGCAAGAGGTATTGTTCCGTATGATGATTGATTGATTGATAATATTCTAAAGAGGTACAGTCCAAATTTAACACATCTATCCATAGTTTGAAGTTTTGATAAATAATAGGTATAATTGTACATACATATATGATACAAAAAACAAAAAACTCACTTTGTGATTATATTTGGATCAGCCCCATTGTCCACAAGAAACTTGGCAGAGAAGGCATCACGGGAGTCAACTGCCCTGTGTAAAAGCGTTCGGCCACGTGGACCGCGAGCGTCTGCATCCGCAGAATGTTGCAGTAGTGTTGTGGCTATAGAAGAGCTGCGTCCTCGTAGAGCCAGCTCCAAGGGTAGTTCGCCTCTAGAAGACATGCCGTTGACTATATCTGTTAGCTGCAACAAAGAAATAGTATACATCAGTATTTTAGTGTTTTTACGTCCTTTTCATTGTAATGACAATTCCGGTTGCATCGAAAGCTTGTATTTTGGAGTCTAGGATACAATTTCATTTTATTCATTTATGAAAATAACTGCCCTCGAAACGAGGAACTTCGAGATGCCCGTATCAGAATTTGATCTCTAAGTTAGCTGTGTTTTATGCTTGTAGCCTATAGGTATAGGTATGATTGGCTTGGAGCTCAAATATCTTGGTGGGATCAAAGAATTAAAGAATCAAAGAATCAATTTCGTTTATTCAGTTTAGGCACATAAAGAGCACATATGAACGTCAAAATTTTACAGTCATGTCAAGAAATTATATATTTAAATTTAAATTTATAATAATTATATAATATTAAATTATGTAAATAAATCATTTGAAAATGATTCTTTCGCTGGTTCGTTGAGTTGGTTCTACTGAGAAGAGACCAGCAAGAAACTCAGTGAACAATATTATCGTTTCTATGAACAATATTATCGTTTCTCCTCGGGAACCTCTATTGGGACCTCGTTTTATCAGTATTTATACAATTTAATTATGCTCTACGGAATTCCTGCCTGAATGTCCTGGTTCAGAAAGTTAATGACAGCTCACAATGAGGTGGGCGTGCGTAAGACCGTATTAGTCAAGACATGCTAATTTGTTGTCTATACAGGTGAGCCAGTCATGTTACTCGTACCTACCTACGGTTGATTGCATCGTGCAAGTCTTTCTTGTTTTATATTATTTTACACCTTCTAGGGTTTCACAGTATTAAATACTAGCAAGCTCAGTTGATGGCTATCAGAAATCTTTATATAAATAATTGTTGCTCCTCCGCCTTCAGCATCCAGTCTGTCCCAGCCAACTTTTCCAGGTCGTCAGTCAATCTGGCGGTGGTCAGGGGCCATGCGTTCCGTTTGCCTTCTCGCGGACTCCATTTCCATCCACTTATATAATATTGTTTTTTTTTTATGCTACTAAAGTAGTCATAAATGAGAGCACAAGGTTTATATAAATACTAGCTGTCGCCCGCGGTTCCGCCCGCGTGCATGTCGGTTATCGCGAATCGGGGTATGAAAAATAGATGTTGGCCGATTCTCAGACCTACCCGATATGCCCACAAAATTTCATGAGGATCGGTCGAGCCGTTTCGGAGGAGTATGGCAACGAAAACTGTGACACGAGAATGTTATATATTAGATTTGGTTTGAGATCTAAATGGGCACACAAGTTCAAAAGATTCTAATTTACAAAGAGCATTCGGATGTAACAGTTCAGATTCATGCTTTAAGTATAATTATTGAACCCGTCTAGACGAGAATTGCACGCTTCCACACACTTGCAACAGTTCAATAATGCAAGTGTAGACACTATAGGTATAAAACCGACCTTTGACGTACTCATATGCAGTTTGTGCAATGCTTCAAGTAAAAGCGAATGCTCTCAGGTCAGTCTGTCCTACTATAAGCTAACACGTTGTAGTGCAATGTTCAAAATATAATTTAGCAATAGTACATTACATGCGAAGCATCTCGGTGAATGTGCACATCACAACACCGGGTTTATCTAATGATAACTGTATTATTGTAACAAATTCCTTTACTTTAGGACCGATGTTATAATTTTCAGTATGATCAAATTATGGAGCTTGTTCAATACCGCTTAGAAGTTGTGCTGCTGATATCGTTTGCGGTTACTAGGAACTGGAAATAATGATTACTTAACCGATAAATATAATTTTTGTTCGTAAATTTGTGACTGAACAAGTGTCACAATTGACAATTAGTAGAGGCATCACGCAGTGATAACACATTCATTTAACTTATTTTCTCATGTAAGCCTTGTATCTTTTTTTCTTCTTAACACCTTTCCTAACAGGAATAACACAAAGTTACATGGACAAAAAGTGATCTATTTGTCAAAAATATATGTGGGAATCGAACCCGCAACACTCGTGCAGTATGTAGAGCACACGTTAGAGATTATATTTAACTATCGGAGGTATGACACTTGTGAAAGCAAATATGTACTTTTTGTGTTTGCTTTTCTAAGTACTTATTCTCTGTCCACAATTAGTCCAGCAAATACACATGTGATATTCAAATCATTTGTTTAATAGCAAGACGTAGATTGATAAATACCTATGCACTGTTTAGTAGCTGTTATCTAACACACGTAAGTAATACTATCACGTAACGGAAGCATCTGACTGCACCAATTGTCATCAATCACTAATTTGTAAGCAATCGTGGGACTATGAAGTAAGCGTGTGGTGAGCTTCAAGTACACACGATGGCATGCCTCCTATGAGTCATGCCATCCCTATGAAAAATAGAGAAATAATTCTATTGATGGATATAATAAAACAGTAATAGAATAACATCAAAATATATCTGTAAATAAATCATATTGCTATTCATTACCGTCTTTAAAAAAGGGCTTTCTTTTTTATCCGACTGTCAACAAGGGTTATTTTATGAATGTTCCCTGATTACGCGAAGACAGGGGACGGATTATAAAATTTGGCTCCCTGATTAAATGGGAGATGAAGGATAAGAGAAAGGAAAGCATGGAAGATAGGAACTAGAAACAAATCAACCATGTTTTTCTCTTTTCTATGTTTAAACTCTCTCTAAGTGAGAGGATTGCCTAGGCGAAAAAACTCTTTTTTCCTGAGGAAAGCAGAGTTCTATCACCTCTAACATGAGCCTCGTCCTTCAACTAGCAGGTACCCCGAGTTGCAGGCTTGATTGGCTTGGCTACGACGGTCCTGCTAGAGCCATATTGCGACTCTTTAAAAAGCAGCACACTAGTGAATTATTGCTTCTCTTTTGAGTGCACCAAAATATTCAAAACAACCTTGACCTTTATATTACAGAAAAAAAAACTACTCAAACGAAACATCCGCTCGTTTAAAGGCCAACACCTCCTTACCAATAAATTCGCATCAGTCTTCGGCAACATACCCAAGTTGAATTTTAAGGGAAGCAGCGATGTGTGTGCACTAGTGATGCACATCACATACTTGCCTTAATATTACTTGATGAATTACAATACAATAGTCCACTTTCACGGTTACGTAATTAACTGTGCCTATTTCGTAGAATGTACGATTTTGTGATGACCTGCAGTAATATGTATAATATGCAATACATATTTTATACGTAAGTACATATATTTACATATATACTAGCTGTCGCCCGCGGCTCCGCCCGCGTGGATGTCGGTTATCGCGAATCGGGGTATTAAAAATAAATGTTGGCCGATTCTCAGACCTACCCGATATGCCCACAAAATTTCATGAGAATCGGTCGAGCCGTTTCGGAGGAGTGTGGGAACGAAAACTGTGACACGAGAATTTTATATATTAGATGTAATATGTAGTACATATTACAGATAATATTGCTGATCTAATATCTACTATTTTTTGCACAACCAAATTAACAGTTAGGTGCTCTATAGTTCAGAAAGATGAATAAACTAAGTAGGTAATTTGGTATTTAATTATTATAACGGTAAGTGTCTTGTAAATATCTTACTTAAGCTACAGTCTAAAATGAGTTTTTATGTTACAATAACAGTTATCATAACGTAACACATATTTTAATTTCAAATAAATTAAAAAAGATTTTTCTCCGGTTGCCGTTCTAAGTAGTAGAGAAAAATTATATTACTGAACGAATAATACTAGGAGTTTTTGAAATGTTACCTCTTAATATTAGTTCAGTAAAAGCTAACCTCACCTGCATGCCCGGCCGGTTTTAAGGATATAAAACTAAAATGATCACTGTGATTTGATGATGAAAAGTAAGACACAAACAAGTATTCGATTCACCCGACTCCTGAGGCAAGGATAGTCCTTGCTCGTGGCCTGTGAGCGTTTCGATATATTATATTATTTATATTATATGTTTGTTTTATTAGTGTGTTCTTCCTGCCGAGCCATAAGCCAATGACTGAACTATTTTTGCTAGGTATACCTAAATTATCACAAATTGCAACGGCACGGCCATCAAATACTAGTTATGTATATTTCTATACATTTCAGGCAGTATCAATTATCTACAAAAGTAAATTAATGAACACCTACACGAATCATGCAGATATGCTGTATCACCTTCGCTAACTAGAATTTAATAGTCTATTGTGTCAAACTCAATAATTATAAACGTAGGTTCTGTTAGATATTTTTATACAACGTGCCTGTATGTATAGTATTGAAAGAGGTGTATTATAGGTACATCGATATTTCACCAGCCCTAAGAATAACAGGGATGTTACACTAGGATTCTCAGTCTCAATCCCCCAGCTTACGGGATCGAAAAGCACTTGTTACTTCACTGGGATCCCCAGGAGATTCTTATGTAGGTACTCATTATTCCTTTTAAATCCGCTACGGCAGTGGTTCATTTAATAAAAAGTAAATGTCTGTCAGAGAGAATCATGAATATTTTAAAACAAGAACCAGACGAGATTTATTTTCTCAAATGTTAAGCCGACAGGTGATCTAAGATTCTAAGATTAATACCTCTATCCTTTGTATAATATTGACTCAATAGCTCCACATAATGTTGGCATTGAGTCTGACTAAACATATTCACTGTGAATAGCTACTTATATTAAAATCCGATTTTATTTTATCTTTAATTTTTGTCACTAACCCCTTTAATTTTTTAAAGCGTACAAGTCTCGGTCTTCATAAAGTTGTTAATCGCCTAGATGGGTAATTTCACGTATGCCTAATTTTATGCTAATTTCGGTGCTATTTTGCAATCATAGGTTTTCCGATGAAAAAATTCAATGATGTTGTTTTAGAACACATTAGTATTCTAGATATTTAGAAGTAAACAAAGAACTGCTTTGCAGACCTTCCACCGAAAGTGCAACATCACACCGAAATTAGCAAAAAATTAGGCACGCGTGAAATTACCCAGATGAGTTCAGTAAATCCTTCAAACATTGAACCAGTGGCAGTTGATAAAACATAACGAGCTGCAACAGATCATTCAAATAAACGATTACTTTCAAAAGGTTTTATGTTATACAAAACGTTTGATATAGAGATTGTTGGGTAAGTATAGAGAGGCTTCCAGAGGCAATTTCGTAATAATTGATTTCTAATTAATTTCTAAAAAATGAATGATTTAACATCTTGAAGATGTTAAATCATTACAATAACAGAATTGCCGACTTCTGTTAAATGAAGGTGAACTTAAAGGCTTTGTTGTGAATGTGATAAGTTCACTATTGATGCAGCAATATCGTTTAGTAAAACTTACTTTACTACTGCATTGGAACTGGGTTCGTTCTAGCTTTCTTCGTATTATGATTTGTTAAGATGATTTTGTGTGTTTTTGTCTGGTGCTTCTAAAATTATATGTAAAGTCCGCCGATCAGTGACGAAGGGTGAAAATTTTCAAAAGGCAAGCCATTGGAAATGTTAGAATATAAATGTAAACATCTCTACCACGGCTTCCCTTCGCAGAGCAAGCCGGCATAAGAATAGCACGTAATGTGCTAAAAGATACTAGCTGAAACCAATATGCTTGATCACTATTATGTGAAACAATAAAAATGGATAACGTGCCTTAGACAGTTTCATATTGTCAAAGCAAAAACCCATTTTTTTATATTTATTTAACAAATTACATAATTGTACATAATGACAGTATAGTAGCATCAATAAACCACTAAGGTTTATGCTAATACTACAAGTAATTTAGTTGAAAAACGTAGGTGCTACACAATTAAATAAAAAACAAAATAAGGGGTACAATAACTACTTTACATGTTCTGCAGAAGGTGGGATTTATTTAATCCTAATATTAGTCGGTATTATTGAGTCTGCAATCATTTGCAACATGACACTAGCAATAGCGTCCTTTCAATTGGGTTGATATATTGCCATCCAAGAAAAAAAGGAGCCTCTGCAATCAAAGCCAAAAACATTGTGTAGGTATAGATTCCAATGTTCATAGAGATCAATTTCGGTCGATTCTCGATTCGTACATCAGCTTGATGTCGACCGGATGATAGTGCTTGCAGTAATAGTGTAATGATATGTCGTGTCGTCGGGCACGCTGTCCTGACAACGTAATGTCAAGGGACTTCAGCTCTCAATTCAACTGACAGTATAGGTACTTACATCATTCCTTATTGTGCATGACAGAATCAGGTTTATATTTATGGTGAAGTTTGGCGTGAATGTAGGATTAATTTCTTTCTATTTTAATTGACATACGGTATAATTGTTATCAGCTGTTTTATTCATGCGTTTGGGGTGTAATCTTCTACTTCCTACTAATATTATAAACGCGAAAGTTTGTAATTATGGATGAATGGATGTTTGTTACTCTTTCACGTAAAAACTACCGAATGGATTAATATAAACATATTGAATAACACATAGGTTACAATTTATAACGATAACCGATATTATAGCTATAACCGACATCCACGCGGACGGAGCCGCGGGCAAAGCTAGTGAAAACATATTGGTGTTAAACTATAGAAATTATATTCAAGTACCTAATATATATATATATATATATATATATATATATGTATGAAACATTGTACAATTGACATATTGTCGACTTAAAATAACCATTAAAGGTAACCTAAGTCATCATCATTTTTTGTTCGAAACACGGTATTTATTTATTAACAAAAAGTTATTTGATTATTGTTTCATGGGGCTGTCATACTGTTTACTAAAATAACCATTAAAAGTAACTTAAGGACGGATAATGCATGCAGTAGGTAGGTACCTACCTAATTAGTTCATTTAATACAAAAAGTTATTTAATGTTTGATCGATGTCCTACAAGAACAACATAATATAATAAATAAACGTGATATAGGAGTGTAAATAGTTACATGACAGAAAAACTTATAAGCAAGTATTTTAATGTAAATTTTTAAGAGAGCAGAAGAAAGCAATAAATATACCTTTCAAAAAATAACAAAGATACGTCAAGGACTTGCGTAAACTCAAATAAAAAAGTAATAATGCACATTCGTTACGTCTGTGCATTGCTAGATGTAATCACATTTTATATGGTTGATAGGGCTTCCTTTCTGTTTAATTTAACTTATACGCGTTGAGAACTCATGATTGTAGGGCAAAAACATTGCATGTCTTAATGTAAATTTCACGGAATATAATTGATTTGTCAATAGAATTTATACAATAGTTTGGTAAATAATACAGTTCATAAAATGCTGTAATCGCGACACTTTCCATTGCTGATGCAAAGTTGAACGGCTGAGTTCACTTGATGTGTTTTGGCAGCGTGCGCCTACGCAGCGCAGCCTGTGCCCTACGCTCCGTTCCGTGTCACAGGCTCCCAACACAACTAACAAGTCCTTGTCGTGCCAAAATGCCTGACTATTGTCTTGGCTCTTGGCATTGGCCGCCCAGTCATTCGCCGTCACCGCACCGAGTCACACGTGTATACTATAGCATACACGAAGCAATACATGTGCTTAATTACGAAACGGAACCCTGTGAGAATTGTGCGAAATATTTTATATACCAGTGGTCTTGTGTTTAATTTTCGATATGTGTAATTTCTGAACAGTAAGTAATGTATTCTTGTAAATTCAATCATATAATAATGTGTGAATATGCATTGCTTTGTTGAAAAAGCCGGTCCGTCAAATTCGTCAGGATTACCATAAATGAATGAGACCAGCTTCGTAGGTTTAGCAATCTCAGTTTTGTTTATAAATAGTGCATCAGAAACTCGTTTGCGATAACATGTTTTGGATTAAGTTTGCTAAACTTTTCATTGAAAAATGAGAGTCAATGTCAACAGTTATTATATTATCATTAGAACATTAAAGTGCTATTTTAGAGAACGTCATGGTCAAGGATAAGTAAATATAGAAATAGATAATGTAAGGACAAGTAGAGATATTCATATTATTTTTTGTAGGTCTTTTTGGGTTTAGATGGCGCTGTGTAGATTGTCATAAAACATTTTCTAATTATTTTCGGTCTAAATCAAAATCATGATTAAAATTATTACATTCCAACATAATTTTCCACGAAGTAATCGCAAATAGCAATACTATTCTGTAGCTGAAACGTATTAACGACTTGTTAATACGTTTTATAAGAAAAGTAATAATAATTGCTAAGAGCAATAGTTATTTCTTAGAACAACCATTTTAATTGATAATTTAATTTACAATCATCATCTCGGTTAATACGCTGTATCACCTTATTTTCTTTTACCTTAACCTGTTGATGTTAATTTGTTTAAAATAAATTTGCAATTTTATGTACACCTACATATTATGCATAAGAGCTATTGTTATCGTCAAATTATCATTACCGTAGTTTGTTCATTACAAAGAGTTCTATGAGTGTATCAAAGTCTGTTTTGATTTTATTTGCATTAATACCATTAAACAAAATCATATGACTTTGCACATTGCACATTATTGATTTCAACCATTTTCATAATTATATATATTTGTTTACCTTCTGATACAATATAAATTGTGAAGAAATTCCTGCAATGTCATACTTACATAGAAATAAGCAAACATTGTTACTAACCTAAATGAGTCTCAGTTACTTGAATAAATACTATTTCATTTCATTTCATTAGGTATTATATGCATCCAACTATTTTTATTAGCCAGTTCGTTGATCTCTTCGGTCAGCATCAATATTTCAATGGTTGTTTCTACTGGCTCTAGAATTAATTCACAAACCAATGTTGAGAAACTATCTACCTACTTGTTTATTTATTTATTTATGTTATTACTGTGACGACATTAACACAAATTCATATGAGCCTGTTTTCGTCATTTAACATTAATAACATTAAGCACTGATGTAACATTTACTGAATAAACTATAAAATAGTAACCGATTCTATTGCCGTCCTTGACATCGTCGTATAATTAATTGGGTAGGTATAATCAAATAAAATACTGATCATAGAAGTTCTTGGTTTGCCTAGATACGTAAGAAAATAAAAGTTTTTATCTGTAATCTGTATTGAAAAAACTTGGGTGTTATACTTTCAAGAGTCTTATTTTAAACTCGATAATACGGGGTAATATATATATTTTTAATTTAGAATGTGTCAATAGTGCATTTGGACAAAATACGATTAAGAAATGCCCTGTATGAACTTACTTATATGAAACACCAGGAATAGGCCGGTTAATAATGTCTACTTTATTTATTAATTGATGTGTCAAATCAAACACTCGTGAAATGTTACCTTGCTTTAATAAATAATCAAACAGAAAAGAAGGTATTACGGAAATTCATAACGTTTGCGATGAAAAGCAAACTCTCTATGATAATCACGACCGAAAAACGCAACCGCTAAACCCAGGTCTTATACCAGAAGGATACCCTAAATTGAAGCTAGAGCAATAGAATACTTTCGGTGACTGTTTAGAAGTCATATAACGCGTTAAAGCTGACGTCTATTGTGAGGAAATTCCAATGATGGCCAAGATCTCAGGAAGCAAAATTTCAACTCATAAGTCGATCTCAACCATTTATTGATCGTTGATAATACAAAACCTAAATTTATTATATTACAAAACCCAACAGGGTTAGGTTCTGATAAAAACAATAACCAACACTAATTGCTTCAAAATCTCATTAATTTAAATGCTTTGCTCGAATGGTAGACAATTATGTCGATATAAGTCAATTCACTGAACCTAGATGTTTATTCACTGAGTAACAATTATTACTAACCATTAAAACTTTGCAAACAACTAAAGCGTATCCCTATTAATCAGGAAAGAAATATATTACGCATAAATGAGTCATACATAAATACGAGTATCTTAAGGCCATATTAAAGATGTTTAGTACTATAAGACGATAACGAACTAACGTCTCAACCATAATTACAATAAGATCTATTAAATCATACCTACATGTCTTTTTGTACAATTTCACAATTCCATTCAAAAAGAATTTGCTACGGCTAAGTATTCTAGCAACCTTGTTAACGTCAGCCTATGGACTTCAATCTGTTCTTATTATATTACTAAAGGAAGTTCAGAAGTTACATTATTTATTTAGTCATATCTCGCTGATCAATCTAAATTAGCATCTGCCCTGAATATGAGGGTCAGTGCTGAGTCTAAAACATCATATTGAATATTCTGACACAATTAGGTTATGTCATCGGCTTGCTGACATCAGAGCGGAATCAATGTAATACGTCCGTCATTGTTAATTTGTATAAAAAAGAGGTAAGTATCGGTAAACAATATAAGTAAATCTTTGGCGTTTTTTCAATTTCACACCACTTCAGAAGAGAATCTGATTAAAGTCTAATTTTAATATGCAGCAGTGACCTACCATCTCACGCCGGTAAAGATCAGGTGTTAGTCGCGCTTAGATAATTAACTAACTCACTAATTAACTAACCTATCTCAATTTATTTTAGCCTAGTTTAGTATTTCCTTTAAGTTCATTAAGATGAAGCTTCAGGTAACACACTTGCCGCCTATTAATGTTAGGTTCACATGGGCTCTATGAGCTAGGTCACGGTCGTGTAGGTAGAGCAGATACCTACCATTGTACCTATATTCATTTTGTTTAGAGCGATACATTTTTTGATCCTGCTTACAATAGTAATGTTAGACTTTAATCTAGCTTTCATGATACATTGTCTTAAAACAAACCGAAGTGCAAGCACATAATATGGTTAATTGCACTCGTTGACTCATATCGTTTAAATAATGTTGATAATTTATTTTTCGCATGTTACGACTGTATAGGTAAATGAGCATATTGACAATTTGGTCTACGACTATAAGAACGTTTCGAAAAATTATACTTGTTAGTAGATACTTAAGTTACGTCGCTATTGAATTGTAAAGTCTAGCAATACCTATACCAAAGAGTGAATTGCTAAATCTGACCTTCAGCTTGTGATTTTTTTTGGAACGCCGCGCCTTTGTCCTTAACATGTTTATGAGAAAATTTTCACGAGCTAATCTGCCACTTTTCGTTTAAAGTGACCCTTTATTTAATAAGTAGTTTTGATGTTTATCTCGTTATGTAAATGTATTACGTAAGCCATTAACATAATATACCTACCTATTAATATTTCATACTAATTATTTTATACCTATATTGATAATAATATGTGTAGAACTTTACTATTTATGAAAATTATTATTAAATTTTCTTCACACTTATGATGAATCGTCTTGCGCCTTTAGACGGATATCCTCTACCTTCAATGGTGATGTTCTTTCTCTGAGCTGAGATGATGATGATGTAATGAGTTTGACAAAACTACATTCATAATATAATCAAAGCTAGTCAGACCAGCAATGATAAATAAATACTTAGATGGGTCCTACGAGTGAAAATTGAGAGGATCTTTTTTACAATTTCGAAAATATTTTAACCAGCCCTGCCCACGGTGTGTGAATATGTGATGTAACGGTCACATCGATGAAAACCAATGCAAAGAACGCGATCGAAACCCAGACTCACAAAAAATATAAACGAAACATGTTATGAACATACAAAATTTATATTAAAGAACACAGAAAATTTTGATTTACAGATATAAGTACAGGATTTGCAAATAAATGCTTATTCACTATTAGCCATGACTTACATTACCAACATAAGCACTATTATGGATTATAACATTTTGAACAAATAAATAAAACGAGAAGAAGCTATTAGACTGTTACAATATTTTTTTTAAACCTACTGATATTTTTGCAGTAGTCATGATTGCTTACCTTGCGGCCTTAAAATGAAAAAGGCAGTAGTTATGGTTCCTAATAAAATATCGTTGTAGCATCCGTTTTAAAAATGCCAAAAAAGAACCACAGCATGATGGCAAGTGGTTTCACTAGTTTGTACTAAAATGTGACTTTGAAATATTATATTGTTCACTCAAAGTCACAACATTTCACACAACGCTATGTAGAACCATGTTCAGCATAGCTTAACTAGCTTGTATTATGGAATCTAGAATGCGGATAAACATACTTAGATACTTTTTTGTAAATACGGGGAACAAACCCGCGCCTCCTGCGTAGCAGCCACGTTCACTAATTTACTAAGTTACAAATAATATTTTCATATTATTTTTTTTCTTATTTGTTTATACAGTACACCCTGTACACCCATAACAATGGATTGGAATTAGTTGTGTCCTTAGTGTCACAGCATGAGGACTTGTAAGTCTATTAGATTATTTGTTTACCAAATAATATGATATGCTACTTTTTCTTAGGAACCTTAAACTACCAAAGCTTTTAAGTATGTAATGTCAATGGATTTACAACTTATTCTTACTAACACAACAATTCTTATTGGTCATTGTGTTACCACAAAAGATTAAGACAACGTAGTGTTGCAATTTTGCAATTGTTGCATTTTCATGGTGAGCCCAGTGCGACAAATGTTTTGATAATACTATTTCATGGTTGAACACAGCCGACGTACGCAATTGACTGAGTGGCGTAATACTTTTGCTTCGACGTTCTTACCCGAACTTGTTTAACTGCACCAATTAGGTACGACTTTATTATGTAACACTATATTAGAGTTCAGTTGCAAATATGTATCACCTGTACGACATAATTTTAAAATAATTAGCATCATTGCTTAATGCTTCTTTTAATTACAATAAATGCTTGAGAGACGATGCATGCCATTGCAATTTGTAGAACCAGTCTGTGCTAGCTCTTTTCTCTTTAAATCAAGAATATACTTATTAGTTATATACTAAATATGCTAAAGAATTTTATGGTATTTTAATATACTAGGTATATTGGTGGGTAAAATGAAAAGAAACGACGGAAGAACCAGTCGTGTCGTGTTCGTGAACCGGTCGGAGTGCGTAATTCAATCAGGCTTGTAATATTTATTGGTCGAACGTTGAGCCATACCCACCTGAATACAGGGCATGTGTTATTTCTAGGACATAAGATAATAATATATCTAACCATACGCCCTTAATAATAAAAAAAATACACAGGCCATATTATACTGTTTAATCAAGGATTGAAAAATATTAGTTTTACTACATAGTTAAACGATATAAGCCGTAATATGAATACTAACATTAAATGCCAGATAAACACATTCCGAATACGAGTCATGCAATTATTCGAAAAGAAATAAAAGAAATATTTTTTATTCTAGATATATGTATTATTTTTAATTTAATATCCTTATTTCGCAAATTATATCTTTTAAAAAACAATAATTGGCCAATTCTTGGTTTTATAAATAAAAAATTGGTAAATATAATTTAACTTAAATATCCTGCCATAGCGATGACATCACCTCAAACAAAACTATTATTTGTAATTAAAATCCACACGCTACAAAATTAAGTAACTTACACAACCTAATACATACATATCTACGAGGGCTGTCTTTTAAATCGAGTCGTTTGCCAACCTAACGCTATTAGTAAAAAAAACATAGCATTTTCATCATTTTGAATTTAGAATTCGAAAACAAAAGAATGTTTTCAGATTGTTCGAATAGTTTTATTGTATTGTCTATTCAACGGTGACAAGTTGGTTGTAAAAATGGAAATATGTAAGGCGATTATCGCTACTTCAGTGCTTTGAGGAGATCACTTCTGTGTTTAGTGATGCAGCACCATGTCTAAGGACTGTAGAACGGTATTTAGAATTTCAAAGTGGGCACTCCAGCCTCAGTGACAAGCCACGTGAAGGTCGACCAAAAACCGCCATGACGCAAGAGAATATCGACGCCGTGCGGCAGCTATTCCTCGAAGATCGTCATGTGACATACGGTGAAATATAGGTATACGTAGGCATTTCAGGGACCACTGTCCAAAAAATTCTGCTTGAAGAACTTGGCGTAAGAAAAAAGGATCTCTCATTGGATACCACATTTGCTTAGCGACGACCAAAAATCAGCCCTTGTCAGTTGGTGTCACAAAAGTCTGCAACGATTAAACCGAGGAGAGTCAAAGCATGTTTATGAAATCTGTAGTTGTGACGAGTCTTGAATATATCCTTACAATCAAGATTCTAAGCAGCAGTCAGGTCTTCCAGGATGAGCCAAAACCGACCAAATTCATACGCTCACGGAGCACATAAAAAAAATGGTTGCCGCGTTTGTGGCAAAGGGTGGTCACGTCGCCACTATTGTACTAGAAGATCGCAAGACGGCTACCGCTGACTAGTATACCACTGTTTGTTTGCCACAAGTCATCACCGATATTCGAAAGAACAATTCTATACGTCGAATGATACTGCACCATGAAATGCAAGTTCGCACACCGCCCGCCAAACAAAGATGTTTTTGAGCACCCTCAATGTAGAAATTTTAGACCTTACAGCCCTGACTTAAGCCCTAACGATTTTTTTACGTTCCCCAAAATTAAACAAAATCTTCGTGGTCAACGTTTCAGATCACCCAAAGAAGCTTTTGACGCATACAAATCGGCCATTTTGACTACCCTCACTTCGGAGTAGAATAAATGGTTTGAACGCATGCGAAAGTGTATTAAATATCGTGGAGAATTCTTTGAAAAACAATAAATGCACAATCTATTAGATTGTCTATACTTATTTCAAACGATACAACTAAAAAGGCAGCTCTCGTATTACCATACAACTGTGTGCTGCTTGAACATAAATCGACACGTCAGAAGAATAAGTATAAGACCATACAATGTTCGTACGTACCTGAGACCATTTAACATTCAATGTTAAACTTAACCCTCTCCTAATGCCAGAGGCACTAAAGTGCCACGTCTTATGCGGTACCTACTTTGGGGTTGAAGAAGAAGGGGTTGAGTAAAACTTTAAAAATAAAATACTTCATAATAATTTATCGACCCGCCCCGGTTGTTCATCGGTTGAAAATATTATATTGTCCTCATATATTTGTATTGTGCATACCTTCCGTAGAAAAATATGTATAAGTATGACCGTGAAAAACGCACAAAAATTCGTTGCGTAATTTAGAAGATCTAAGCATACAAGCAACAGGAAGTGACTTTGTCTGCTACTATGCAAATACATATAAAGATAACGCGATATATTTTTTATGATACCTACAATATTTTAATGTACTGCTTTGTTTGCACTCGCTAATATAGGATGTAAATCATTAGTCGGTAGTCATGGCCCGTACTGGGGAAAGGCCGCAAGGAACCTTGAAAAGTTCAAGACTACTTACTGACTGAGCCAAATTACTTACAAAGTGATATTATTGAATGTATATAAAATCATTACAACACGAGATTGATATTGATACGAAATCAATTTTAACGCTAGAATTGCAAGGTCAAGATAGTGATCTAGCCGCATAGTGGCTGTTGCCTGTTACTACAGAAAAGCTAAATGCGAAGTGTATTTTCAAGTTAATCTAAGAACCAAGACCTAAAACTATAGACTATTCTACTTGTAAGAGCTATGTGCCTACCACATATATTAAGGTATACAAATAATACCTATATTAATGCATGGCCCCCTCAAGCAACTTATTTTATTGTGATATCAAGTCTATTATTATTTAGTTTCCTCGTTTCTTGCCATAACTATTGAATAACACTTTTATTCGCTTGAAAAGTAGGGACATGATTTATTTGTAGTTTAGTATCAGTCAATCGGTATATAAAGAGATTTACTTATTAAATATTGGACAAAACAATTAAGTATAATCTTTACATCTCGTCTGTGCAATTTTAGAAAAAGAAAATGGCGATTTCATGAAAATAAAAAAATTAGGAATATTATAGACATGAAGTTGTAGGATCTAGGGTGGTAGGACGTCCAGCGCAACTTCTTCAGAATCAGAAGTCATGTATATTTAATTAAAAAAAAACTACTAAATAATATATCTAAATGACCTCATAATGTGTCGATTTGAACGTACTATATACTGCTAAGGTGGACAGCTTCAAAATTAATGGTTGTCAGGTGTCTATATTACAGTCAGGCTGTATTTGCATGCGTGAGTTAGTTTCTCAACCACTTTTCATAACATATATGTTAAAATGACAACGTAGGCCAATCTAACTCGATAGACTGCATTCTTGACTTTTACCACATTCATTTATTTTATTTTCTTTTTCAGGTTTATAAATGAAAACTGCGCACTACATATCAAGGCTACGTACCGATAGCAGTGTTTTAAAATTGTAATTTCAAGGTGGAAATATAGAAGACATTGCTGAGGTATAAGAAATATGGAGCAGAGCATATTAACGGTCGTATCATTTGTCCTGTACACAATGACAACAGGTTGGTTGCGTCATATTTATTGATACACGTAACGAGACAGTCGCGATTCTCACGTTACACAAGCCAAATAAGAGGTAATTCTACGAACAATATTCACAAAAGAATAGTTTTGTACAAAAATTCAAGATAATGGGCTCAAGTTTTATGTAGAGGCACTGGGTCCCCACTACGAACAAATTTTATTAGTGACTAATAAAATATTCTAGATGGCGTTATGTGTATCAATTTAACATAAAATTCTAAATGAACAAGAATTGAATCCTATAAATATTATTTTCTCATAAAACTTTAATATTTGTTCCTCATAAACATATAATAATGAACTTTTAAACCTAATTTCGACAATTTGTTATAATTATGCAGCGCCCTTCCCGTCTTTTATCGGTACTATAATGATACTGCCGATACTGTGCACTACGTTACACACAATAGATGGCGTGTTATTCAATTCTCTATATTTTCACGGCTGTTACTCAAACAAAAAACATATCGAACGAGATTTACTGCAATAAACAATTGATTAGTTTCTTTTTTAATTATTTTAGGAGTATGATTAAAACTAACAATTAAAAAGTTACTTCTGTTCTGTATTTTTTTAACGTACCACCTTTATTGTTGAAGAAAACCGCTGTTTTTATAATCTACGAAATTTCGTAGGTATCGCCCTTTGTTCCGAACATACAACGCCGCCAACTTGAGTGTTAGGGTTGTCCTTTGTCAATGAAAATTAAACAATCCTATAAAACGTTTAGAATGCTTATTTATTTTTAACCCCCCACGCGAAAAGGATAAGTCATAATAATATTATTTGTTTAAAATTAAAAAATTATAATAACTCTCCCCAGTGTTCTAGGGTACATATTTGTTCATGTTAGTTCACATATTAGTATTTGGGTGAACAAAAGCAAAACGTTGGATTTTTGGCGCCAAAATGTATTTTGTCATTTTTTTTTCGCTCTAACTTATCAATAAGGTTATTAAAATAAGGGAAAATTAGAAGGCACTTGCATAATACCTTCTGAGGGTGTCAAAACTGTCAAACTAGGGACAGCATTTTGTAATGGCGGTCACTATTTTATGGATTGCACCCCAGTTTACCATTAAGCGGGGAGCAGTCAATTTGAAATATTTAAAGCAATTTAAACAAATTAAGAAAAAATAAAGCTCCTGTGGCGCGCGCCTTGTGTAAGTAATACTAGGTTAGGTAGGTAGTACTAGATAGGTAGGTAGTACCTGCTTCTTACCTATTAGAAATAACAAGGGCTTTTAAACATGCTGAGTACGGATTTGAAAAAAAAATTGATATTTGGAATATTTCTCGCATATTTCTACTGAAATAATAACGGTAGGTACCTACTTTCTGCCTCATTTTTTAAAGACTACCTATCTACTGGGGTACTTTCTGAGTTGGTGTAGTGTAAATAATGAATTTATATAATTTTGCCACAGGCATTTTTCCAGTTTCCACTGGAGTTAGAACTCTTAAAATTACTTTTTCAATCGGTAAGTACCGGGTTTTGGAGCTTAGGCCCCCGGTGGCCGACGCCCGACTGAGAATCCGTATCCAAATTAGTATTCTTTCTACTTTTGCACAACCCTGGGTGACCGTTCTTAACATTTGAAGTTTTAAGCGATATTAGCCAGGTCGGTTTAAGGATGGGTGACCGTGAAAATAACAAGAAGGTAGGTAGGTATCTACGTAATACCTTTTAGTTAAACGGCTTTATTAATTGAAAGTATGACATCTCAGGCAGGTATATTGTTGTCTGAAAAGACACACGCCTTCCTACTTACCTACCTACCTATCAAATTTAATATTAGATCAATTACTCAACAGGAATAGGGTAACATTTATACCTAAGTACATAAAGCGAACTTAATAAAATGTATCTACATCAAGGTAGTCAGTAGTAGTAGTACCTACCGCACATACAACGACACACGGCGACGAGCCAAGCGAGCGGATGATATACCTACCTATAAGGAGCTCCTATGAGACGACTTTCTCGCTCGCTTGATCGATTCATCCTATCTCGCTCTGTGTCGCCAGCGCAACAATAGTCTCTGTGGCTGCCGGCCAGTGCATTTTAAATTTCTACACGAATATCGAATACACGAATGCGAAATGGCAATCGTTAAAGAAAGTTGGAGCCCTTCGAAGACCGATGTCAAATCTCTCATAGGATTGGTGATTTGGTGACCATTCCTCAACTAAAGAATTTTTGTTGAAAGATTCCATTAGCTCCATTAGCTCTTCTACTGTCCTAACAGTAGGGGTAGGACCCGTAGGTCAGACGGTGGTCGGTCAGGTAAAATTTAAGGAGTCCGAGTCATTTTGAGTTATTCGTACACCCCCACTAATAAACGGATGGGACTCTAGCGCAAGCTTTCTTCTTGAGGATAGTAGGTCAAACGGCAGTCGCTAATGTAAAAGTCAAGGGGCTGAGTCATTTTGAGCTATTCGTACCACCCACTGATTAACGGATGCGGCTCTCGTGCAATTTTGCTTCTTGAGGATAGTAGGTCAGACGGCAGTCGCTCATGTAAAAGTCAAGGAGCTGAGTCATTTTGAGCTATACGTATCACCAACTGATTAACGGATGATGCGGCTCTGGTGCAAATTGGCTTCTCGAGGATAGTAGGTCAAACGGCAGTCGCTCATGTAAAAGTCAAGGGGCTGAGGAATTTTGAGCTATTCGTACACCCACTGATTAATGCATGCGACTCTAATGCAAATTTTCTTCTTGAGCATAGTAGGTCAAACGGCAGTCGCTCATGTAAAAGTCAAGGGGCTGAGTCATTTTGAGCTATTCGTACCACCCACTGATTAACGGATGCGAGTCTGGCACATTTTGCTTCTTGAGGATAGTAGGTCAAACGGCAGTCGCTCATGTAAAAGTCAAGGAGCTGAGTCATTTTGAGCTATTCGTACCACCCACTGATTAACGGATGCGAGTCTGGTGCAATTTTGCTTCTTGAGGATAGTAGGTCAAACGGCAGTCGCTCATGTAAAAGTTAAGGGGCTGAGGAATTTTGAGCTATTCGTACCACCCACTGATTAAAGGATGCGAGTCTGGTGCAATTTTGCTTCTTGAGGATAGTAGGTCAAACGGCAGTCGCTCATGTAAAAGTCAAGGGACTGAGTCATTTTGAGCTATTCGTACCACTCACTGATTAACGGATACGAGTCTGGTGCAATTTTGCATCTGGAGGATAGTAGGTCAAACGGCAGTCGCTCATGTAAAAGTCAAGGGGCTGAGGAATTTTGAGCTATTCGTACCACCCACTGATTAAAGGATGCGAGTCTGGTGCAATTTTGCTTCTTGAGGATAGTAGGTCAAACGGCAGTCGCTCATGTAAAAGTCAAGGGGCTGAGGAATTTTGAGCTATTCGTACCACCCACTGATTAAAGGATGCGACTCTGGCGCAAGTTTTCTTCTTGAGATTTAACTGGCCCAGATCAAATGGCGGCAGCACAAGTAAAAGCCATGGGGCCTGAGTCATTTGTTTTGAGTCGTTCGTCGTGTCGGAACAAAATGGCGAGAGTGGAAACCTAGTCATATTTATTCGTGTTTATAGGTGCATAGATACCTACATACGATATTTACATATTCTTGTCCCATTCTAAGTATGCCGACGGCCCACGTCGTTCATAAGTACTGATGTAAGGCGGGAGTGCTTATGTCGTACTCGACATATATGCGGTGCATCCGCGACGGCTTAGTCGGTTCGAGTTCGAGTCCGACACCACTGCGCCGTGCCACCGTGTCAGCCGCCGATGCTATGCCGATGATAACAGTTATGTTGAACTCGACTGGATATACCTACTCTGGCATGAGGTGTGTGTTTTTAATCGGTTCGAGTTCAACATAACCACCAAAAATGACACCAAATTCGTACTCAGCACACCTACTCAAAAACAAGTTAGATCATACCCGTATTGCAATTTTGTATAAATTGGACTTTGATTAACATCTAATTCATACTCAGCATACAAGAAGTGTGAATTAGTAGCCCGATTGCAAGTTTGAAGATGCGATCTATATCAATTTACCTCTTTGGTAATATATATTATTACTAGCTGTTACCCGCGGCTCCGCCCGCGTTGATGTCCGTTATCGCGGACTGGAGTATGAAAAATAAATAGTAGCCGATTCTTAGACTTCCGTCGAGCCGTTTTGGAGGAGTATGGGAACGAATATTGTGACACGAGAATATTAGATTAATTATTTATACTTCTTGACAAAATATAGTACACCACCATCTAGAAGCTATTACTGCGAAATGTAGACTGAACCTCGGGATATTTCGTTGACATCTAGTGGCGAAGAATAATATTTAAAAATAATGCGCAAATTAGCCCGAGTTATGATGTATAAGTCTTCAGGCTTTCACGGCCGGCGTTGCATGTAGAATATACTGCTTCCGGGCTGTTTGGCCGTGGTCGACCACGGCCAAACAGCCCGGAAGCAGTATATTCTACGAGTTATGATGGTCTCATTTTTTTTGTATGGAATGGGGTATCTGTACTTTAGTATTATGTTATCTGTGCCCATATTGCAATTGTCTACCTACAGCGCGGCGGCCCTATTGGAGGCCAAAAATGACGTCAAATTCGAACTCGGTATACTCGAAAACTCATTAGACCATACCCATATTGCAATTTATCTAGGATACCGCGGCGGCCATATTGAATCCCAAAAATGACATCAAATTCACACTCAGCACACTCAAAAACCTATTAAACCATACCCATATTGCAATTTTCTACCGACAGCACGGCGGCCATATTGGAGGCCAAAACTGACGTCAAATTCGAACTCAGCATACTCGAAAACCCATAAGACCATACCCATATTGCAATTTAGCTAGGACACCGCGGCGGCCATATTGAATTCCAAAAATGACATCAAATTCACACTCAGCATACTCAAAAACCTATTAAACCATACTTATATTGCAATTTTCTATCTACAGCGCGGCGGTCATATTGGAGGCCAAAACTGACGTCAAATTCGAACAGCATATTTGAAAACTCATTAGACCATACCGCGGTGGCCATATTGGATTCCAAAAATGACATCAAATTCACACTCAGCATACTCAAAAACCTATTAAACCATACCCATGTTGCAATTTTCTACCTACAGCGCGGCGGTCATATTGGAGACCAAAACTCAGCAAACTCGAAAACTCATTAGACCATACCCATATTGCAATTTATGTAAGTCACAGCGGCGGCCATATTGGATCCCAAAAATGACATTAAATTCACACTAAGCATACTCAAAAACCTAATAAACCATACCCATATTGCAAATTAGCTAGGACACCGCGGCGGCCATTATGGATTCCAAAAATGACATCAAATTCGTACTCAACACACTCAATAACCCTCTTATCCGGCAAACGAGGGTAGGTATTACCCTTTTTTTCTTGCGAAGATCCGCTGTTTGAAAAAGCCCGATTGCGAGTTTGGAGATGCGGTCTCTACTAAAATCACTCACAGTCAATCTTCTTAAATAAATAGTAGTCATAATCTGCCTACCTATGTTTATTTATATTGTCATTTATGTATGACACTTCTTATCGTTGAAAATATAGTACACCACCATCTAGTAGCTACTACTGTAAAACGTAAGCTGAACCTCGGGCTATATTGTTGACATCTAGTGGCGAATATTAATATTTAAATTTAGCCCGTAAAATAGCCCGAGTTATGATGGCCTCATTTTTTTGTATGGGATGAGGTATCTGTACTTTAGTATTATGTTATCTGTGGTAGAGGTTTGTTCCCACAGTGGACGTCCTAAATGGAATATATAGGTACACGATAAAGACATGATCAGAATAAATTGTAGAAGGAATTTGTATAACTGTACAAGTAGGTAGTATCCGAATTCACAATCAACAAGATAAATAGTAAGTGTACCTACATACATAAACCTTTTAAAACAAAATAATATTACAGGAATCATAAGGAAAAATACGACCAAAAATATTGACAAGTTTCGAAACAGTGATAAATTTTCATTTTACGTGCATGTCTTCGGTACTCTCCTCACTAATAATATTAAATACAACCAACAAATCAGAGTTTGTTCTGAGAGACATTCCGGCATCGTAGCTAGTGGAAGGATGTTGTCTCTATCTACCCCAATGAGAAAGAAGCGTGTTTGTATCAAGCTAGACTATTATTAGCAGAAAAAGCATGAGTCAACCAGTGTATGGTTCTATCAACTTCAAGTATAATATATGACTGTACCACCACACCACCTACAAATGTAATAAATATTTTATTTAAGTTACATGTTCATAAGAATACTGAGATTGCAAATTATACCACCTGAGAGATAATCGTAGCAACGACGTTTAACTTAATGACTCTAAACAAATAGCCAATCGACAGTGGAATAGGATAGAATTATCAATGTATGTGATTGATACGTATTTTGATGTTACGTCCCTAAAGATATTTCAATCTATTCTACTTATCAATAATTCTAATAACGAATTGCCACTTGTCTAGGGGGTTGATAAGCTTACTACAGATGATTCTTCATTGATCGAAAACTATAATTGCGTTGCAAGCTATCTAAAAACTAAAAATCATAAATGAATACGTTATCTTCTAACCTCAAGTTCCTCGTTACCATTCCTTATCGTTTCGATGTTAATTTATACACGGTTTTGTGGGTGAAGGTTATAACTGATTACATCAATAGTTTCTAACACTGAGGTGCAAATAAATAACCTAGTGTCCAGTGTCGACGACTTCAGAGGTTCATCGGCTTTAAGGGAGGAGAGGACATCTTAATGAATTGTCTCACTGAATGAATACATTAATTTCTAGATGTGCTCCGGTTTCACCCACTTTACTCGGGCAGCCACCCCGTCTTCGTCTGTTTTTTATCCTATTGCTCAGCTCGAAGGATCGTAGCAGACCTTGCCCAAGAACTGGGCTGGCCAAAAATATTTTCAAGAATCATACATGTTCATTGCTTCCTTGGCAGTATTTTACCGTCTCTACCATGGTGAATGTTCTGATGAGCTATTCCAATTAGTCCCATCCTCTCCTTTCCTATACAGGACATCACGTGCAGGGCTTAGATGTCATCCGCATACGCTGCAGAACATTCCTTCAAGATCTGAGCGATTCGGTGACTTTCATTTGTCGCACATTAAGACTTGGAATTCCTTGCCACCTCACGTGTTTCCTTCTTCCTACAGTCCCGGGTCCTTTAAGTGGGGCGTGAAAAAGCATCTGTTGATGCCATCAAGCTGAGTGCCACCACTGTTGACATGGTACGTGTATATAATGGTGGCCCTCTTTCCTGAGACTTTGCCTTCAGCTTACCATCGGGCAAGGTGAAGTCAAATGGACGTGTCCTATATATATATATATAAACCATGTAGTTCTGAGGTTTATCACGTTCAAAATATACTTTTCAGCTTTATTTTTACTATCTCGGTAATGAGTTGGCCACTATTCGAGTAACAATTTACAATTTAATGTACCGTGTTTCACGTTTACTTAAATTAAAAAAAAAAACATGCCAGTAAGTATCAGAATTATCAGTGAGTATTTGTACAAGAGGACATTGTTAAACCATAATGATGTGTAGATAATCAAGTAATGCAGTTGACCTATAGTTGATTCTGAATAAAGAACAATAAGCATACCAATGGCCTAATCAACATGGAAGTACAAAACATTACCTAAATGTTTGTGAAAATAATTAATTGCTCGAGTTTAAAAAGAACACTGAAAAAATAGATGAAAACTGAAATTCACAAACAGCCCAGAGCGCTTTAAGGAAACTGCGAATAAAACCTCTTTTGAAATATAAACTAGAATAAAAAATTAAGTTATAGCTATAGTGGCTGGTCGGAGGCCTAAATGGCCGGCCTGAACAACTCCGTCACAGATTTAGCGAGGGAAGAATAAATAAATGAGACCAAATAATTCGTGTAGTTTTGAAAGTTGGTACAACTATTCCCTAAGGCCCAGATGAACATACTTAAAGTGCCCAAGGGTGGGACACGAGCTTGCGGGGGGGAGGGAGGCAAAGGTCCCTTTCTCAGTGTTATGCTTGTATATTGAAAACTATTAATAATACCTCTTTAGTTACTTCTAGATTAATTATCTACATTAAATTTCCTACAAATTATGTCCCGACATTATTACTGTGCTGTATTATTATTACTAAAGAATCATATTTCCTAGAAAAAATATTGGACAAGCGCAGATCTTTCTGTAGTTTGCAATCTGCGTTGATTTTCTTACGAATTATAAGCTGTCTTACGTTTGACTTCTCGTATTTACTAAAGTATTATTCACTTATTATATTAACAATAATATAATATATAATATTATAGTAACAATGTCGAGACATAATTTATAGGAAATGTAATGTAAAAGGGACCTTCCCCCCTCACCTCCGGCTTAGGTTCCACCTTCGGGGACTTTTAGTACATTCATCTGGCCACCTTGAAGACTAACTGTAACAAATTTTAAAATAAGACGAACTATTTGGTCTGATCATCAATCTTCACGTTAATGTAAACGGCGTAGTTGGCCAGCACTAACCATTCGAAAAAAAAAGAAAGAAGGCATAAAGGTATTTGTATCTTAAATAAAATAATAAATTCAAAACCCAGCAATGATAAGGACGATGACAGTGATACACAAATAAGAACCGTGGTGAGTAATGAAATGACTAATGGAATCTTACGACCAGATTTGTTTTATACAGCTTTTAAATGATCAATAATCCCACTGAGAAGTTATTACCTGAAATAATTGAAATTACAAACAGCCATTAGGGCAAATATGCTTAAACAGCAAGTAAATATTTTGCAGTAAATGTATCCTTGTAAATTCACACCTCCATCAGACTTTTGTATATACATTTAGTTCTTCACTTACATCCGTTGGCGAGTCGATGACGCAAAATAAATACTGTTAATAATAATGTTTTATTGACAATACAGATGCTATCAATAATTGGTCTGTCTGACGACACCACTTAATAGATCGTATAATATGAGTGTAAATAAAGCTATGGGCGCTAATACGGCCACCATCCTGTATCCCGGGGTTGGGTCACGAAAATCGTAACATAGTCCATGGAAACGTCTACCTTTTTCAACACACATTGATCCAGTTTCGCCAGGCTCATAGATATTTCTACTAGTATCGCACTGCAGACCACTGTCTTCACCAAAAGTATATTTCGTTACCAAACGGGCAATAAGTCCAATTGTCCCATTACCATATCCATTCAATTGTTTCCTGACCCATTTTCGAGCGTATATGTTACTTAAAATATCTACATCAGAAAACCTTATCGAATTGTTAAATGTATCCATTTTAAACATCGAGTCTATTGAATCAGAAGTATCTATTTCTCGCATGTGTATGCCGAAATGCGTCAAAAATTTTGAATTACTTATACTTTCATTTACGAGCTCCATCATTGGCTTATGGTATAGGAAACCACAAAAGGATTTGGTAGTAATAGAAAATGGTGCACTCGGTGCAAAATTACACACCACTCGTACATCTCCCCATGGGCTCTTACCGTATGCGCACCCTATTTTATTGGTTTCCGCCCATATTAACTGAACAGTATTGAAGGTAGTAGCAGTTATATGACCGCACTGGATATCAGTTGCAGTTAATTCGTGTACAGCGCTTCGAAACCATGTATGTATGCAGCCAATAATAGGTTCGATGAAACAGTCACGTTGTGGTATGCTGGCAAATAAAAAATGAATGATTGTAATTAAATGTAAGTAAGTTCAATATAAACATATTAATAGTAAGTTTATAATTACCATGTAGATCCCATTTCTTTTCTGTATGATTTTGTACAGCAATGTTCAACGTATTTAGTGCACTCAAGATGAGCAACATAGTTGCCATCGAGAGATGAACAAGCACTAGGACCTGGTAAACATTGACGTAGCCAAGCTTCGGCCATGGCCTGTAAATCAAAATCGTAAGTCATCTGTTTCATGTCTGTTGCTGTAGGTAAATGTTTGTACAAGTCTGTAACTCCACTAGCAATACGGTTTCGCATTGAATTGACTGTATTTTCTAATCCAATGCGTTCTGTCATAGTTGGAATGAACACCTCGTAATTACTAACGCATAATTTTGAATTTGTTGAATCTGCGAACAAACATAGAGTATGATCCCCGTAGCAGGGTTCAGAAGCACACCACTTATTCAAAGTTTGTGACAATGGTATATCAAACTTTCTGTAACCATATTTTATTTCCTCGTATTTTTCTACTACATTTTTGAGTTTACCACTAACTGTAAGAAACACTCCCTTTTTCTTCCTTTCTCCTAATTCAGCGTACAAGATTGGTAGATCCCAGCATGGTAAATTTTCTGGTACATACCAGACACTGTTGTTTACATATTTTTGAATATCAAAATAAGAAAACTCGTCAGACACATTATCCTCGGCATTCAATTTAGAATTTACAGAATGTAAGTTATAAAAATCTATCAGTAACTTTTCACTCGTTTCCTCTTCTGGTTTACTAATATTACCCTCAGTAGTATCATTGAATCTTAAATTGGTTTGCAATTCAGCATCTGGATCGCGAAGGATTTTACGTGCAGTTACCGGTTCATCGTAAAGATATACATAATCTTTTAAAATATCCTTAAATGTATTTATTTTGCTCATATCCGGAACCTTTTCTGTTAATTCTTCGTCTGCATCACTGGCGTCTATATATTCACTGCGGAAAATACGTTCACCTCCAATTATATTACTTTTGTTATCATCAGTATCAGTGCCTTCATATTCCTCACTAATATTTCGAATAGATTTGTTAGTATGCGAAGTTACATATTCAACCGTAGTCAGTGTATTTGATCGTAGTACTGCTTTCAACAACTGTTCTTTTGATGTCGTATTCGGCACAGATATATCTTCAATTATTTCTTTCTGGTTTGGTTCTTCATTATCAAGAAAGTAGTCTTCACGGATACCGTTACATAACGCTATGGTGAATAATAACCACAAATCTGAAACCTTCATCGTATCGACCATTTCATATCACTCGACATTAAACTCAAAGCCTACTAGAGTTAATTAGCAAATTAGTGTACGCGCAGGTTATAAATAGTAACAGTTTACTTTTGAATCGTTTTTAAGATTTAATTTGAGATATGCTTGTTTATTTTTAAAATACGAGGCGATCATAAAGGTAAAGTACGAAGAACGTATTCGATAGGGCTCATGCGCACTATGCGGTTAACCGCAGCCTGCGGGTACCTAAATGAACTGCTAGCAGTATTACGGTTACCCGCGTGGTGCGTTTGAGCCCTAATGTGGACTTGGTGTAGGAGTTTATATCGCGTATTTAAACTAACAGACTCTGACTCATTCAATATTAATATTTATTCAAAATAACCCACACAAAAAAACGAGAAGCATGACAAATAGCACACCGATTTCAGTCGTACGTCATTGACCTCAACAGCTTTCAGTATCAAAACTTTTTTTGCCATTGCCGAGGGCAGATCGAAACGTTCTTGCATATTGTATTATCCTCACACATATTTGGACAATTTTTGCTACTTGTTTACTGGAGAATTTACCTAATTTAATGTAAATAGCCTATGTCCAGCAGTGGACTGCAGAGGGCCAATGGATTGATTGATTGATTGAACCCCAAAAAATTAATGTTTGTAAGATATACGTATGTAATATAATTTATGCTAATATGGAAGCAGGTCGTAACATTTCCTATTACTTTGTAATACGTATAAAACAAGAAGATGAGTCATGAATGCCACCCGCATAGAATGAGATCTTTGCTAAATGTACGTTATAAGTGCATTCCTAAACAAATAACACATGTTGAAGCTCGTTTAAATGTTAATATTGTATTGTGATGCACCGTATGATGCGTAAACGCTGACTATTTGTTTGATTAGAGATAATTTGTCGAATTATCAAGTCTAAGTTGTTGACGCAAGGAATAAATTAAACAAACACAAAACCGGCATTTGTAAACCGGTTTTCGAGACAACTAAAGTTAATGGAAATCCCAGTGATGTGACGATTATAACTATTGTTTTAATAGTCGAAATAATAATAAGGTCTCATCAAGATTTTTGGGTCTCATGCCAACGTCACTTGCTACCTGGTGCACCTGCGAACTGACGAATGAGGTTCTGAAGGTGCCCTTTTCGGGTTGGGAGGTTCAACACGTGTCATTGACCAGGTTAACCAAATCTTCACACCCCGGGCTCTGAGATTTATCTTTTAAAAAATTTTATATTCTATATGACAATAAAGGCATAAATATAATTTACTGCATTCGGAACTAAAAAAATAAGCTGGGATAGATTGGATGCAGTGTGCTATTACGCACATTAAAAGAGGGTAATATCCAGATACGTATATCATCAAGAATTTCTATGTCATAACCCGATACTACTAGCCTATTGCATTATAGACTGCAATAGGCCAGCAGCTTCGGGTTATGACATAGAAACTCTTGATATACATATGTGTACTTTATTTTATTACTTAATCTGTATGCATGAAACGTTCAGATGCAGACTAGGACGACACAAGGATGTGTGACTATATATTTTTTATGTTTTAACAATTCTCTTAAAACGATTTCATACCTAATTTTGAACAAACTAAACCATACGTAGATAATAACATAAAGCAAGGTTCACTTAATTGCTTAATAGTGGGCCGCGCCGTCAATCGTTACGCTACGCGCTACGTACGTTAGCTCTGCATTGTCAATCTGTGAAGAATTAATGTGACCGTGGGTGTGGGTGAGTGGAGGTCGTATTTAATAAGGGGCAAATTCACCTTAAACAAATGACGTTGTTTCGTGACGTCATTTAAATTACTTACAACAGTGAAGAAAATTGTTCAATCGCGGACATACTAATAGATACGTACGCTTCGCGGACTACACTAGGTGCTGTTCGCACAGATGCTGTAACTAGACTACACAGATACTATACCGATTTTTTAATTTTAATAGACGTCTCTTGTATTCGAGTGTACCATCTTGTTCAAAATTATTGTATTCTTGGTCCGTATTGTTTGTGATACTAACTTGGAATGAGTATCGAACGAGTAGGCCAAAATACTATTAAGTTAACAGTACTAAATTAGCCGTATTTTTTGGTGAAGTTAGTGGCCAACCTGTGACAGAGTTGTTCAGGTCGCCCATATAGGCCTCCGTCTTGGCCTAACGACTGTTGATAGTTGGGACCAATTCCAACGTGCCCTCCAAAGAACGGAAGCGCTCAGATGTAACACCATGAAACGGTCACCCATCCCAATGGTAACCTCACCTCGGTAACTTAATTCACTGATCGTTTACGGAACAGTGAGCGCACCCGGCCACAAGCAGTATATATTAAGCACTGAAATTGGTGTCTATTGAATACCTAAATATAGGAAGTGGATTGATCCCAATAGGTACCTTAGATCCTCCTAGAGAAAGACGTCCTGACACACGAATGAAGTTCGCAATCAGCGCTCACGAGTTCTTAATTAATTTTGTAATCGGGTTATTTACTTTTCTTAACATTATTTCAGGAGTTACATCCCTACAATGCTACCAGTGCCTGATCAACCCACTGCCGGGTCACTATTACAATACGACGAAGCGCCTTTGCTCACAATTCGACCATTCTGACAGGTTCATCGTAGATTGTCCCTACTCCACAATGTGCATGAAGCAGGAGTTCCACCTTGATATACAAAACGGAGGTACGTATTCTTAGACAGTAATATTTAATCTACATATTTTGACCGTGAATATCCGTCGCGAAAGACGGTTTTGGTAAAAACTAACAAATCGGATGAACAGCGATGAAAAGGGATTAATTCATAATTTAGAAATTTGCGTGGTTCCTAGCAGAGTAGAATAACAGCCCAGACTCAGCCTCAGATGCATGTCTCGTGTCAAAAATAGTGCCCGGAATACGGCAATAGGCTCACCCCCTATTACGTGAAACCGAATACAGATTGGTGAAATGTGGGTGTTAATTCACCTCTGCCTAACCCTCCGGGGATAAAGGCGTGATTATATGTATGTATGTTAGAAATTTAATGTTTCTATATATGTTAGGTGCTTTCATTATACAATATATGGCGTGACATGAAAAACACTGCACCGTACCGTGATAAATGTCTCTACACAATCGCTGCACAAGCTGCTGTGTCAAATCAATTAATTAAATCGAAACATGCTACAGCTACTTCGATCATGGAGATTATTTCGTAGGTTTAATGTCAATTGTTTTATAAATTAAAACCGGCCAAGATGAGAGTGTATTCTACTGTAGACATTTAAATTAGTAAAATCACAGATAACATAATACTAAAGTACAGATACCTCATCCCATACAAAAAAATGAGGCCATCATAACTCGGGCAATTTTACGGGCTAAATTTAAATATTAATATTCGCCACTAGATGTCAACAATATAGCCCGAGGTTCAGCTTACGTTTTACAGTAGTAGCTGCTAGATGGTGGTGTACTATATTTTCAACGATAAAGGCGCCCACTCACTAACAGTTTACCGGACGACGGCCGGACGATATAAATCTGTCAGTTAATCGCAATAGCCCACACACTCACAGTTTCGTTAACGATTTTGGACTGACGACTAATACGATGCGATAGTGTGTGGCCGCCGAACGATTCCGGACAGTTCTAATGTCTGTCGATCGACGTTTCGTGTCAGTTTTTACTAAGATTTTATTCCTTTTTTGTACATACTCGTCTATATTTCTTATGCACATAGTCCATAAGGTTCAAAATAGCTAACATCTATTTCTCACAATGATTAGCACGTACTTATATAAGAATAACGTAGTGCAAGCCATTTTCAACCTTATTGACATCACAACAAATCTAGTTTTTTTTCTTATATTCGTGATCAGCAGCATTTATTTGTGCGAAAAAACATGTAATTAAGAAAATGTCAATAAGGTCGAAAATCGCTTGCACTGTTTCGTACTCTCTATGTAACTGATATTAGACCATTACCGGCAGGCGATCGTACGACCTAAAACTGACGACTCACAACTGCTAGTGTGTGGTCGCAAAACTGACAACAGGGAATTGCCGGCAGGCTAAAATCGCTTTAGTGTGTGGGCGCTATCGGCTTAGGACTGCAGGTCGCCGGACAGATCAGGAACTGCAGGCGGACTGTTAGTGAGTGGGCGCCTTAAGAAGTGTCATACATAAATGACAATATAAATAAACATAGGTAGGCACAATATTACTACTATTTATTTAAGAAGATTGACTGTGAATGATGTTAGTATAGACCGCATCTCCAAACTCGCAATCGGGCTTTTTCCACAGCGGATCTTCGCAAGAAAAAAGGGTAATACCCTCGTTTGCCAGATAAGAGGGTTCTTGAGTGTGTTGATAACGAATTAGATGTCATTTTTGGAATCCATAATGGCCGCCACGGTGTCCTAGCTAAATTGCAATATGGGTATGGTTTTATGGGTTTTCGAGTATGCTGAGTTCGAATTTGACGTCAGTTTTGGCCTCCAATATGGCCGCCGCGCTGTAGATAGAAAATTGCAATATGGGTATGGTTTAATAGGTTTTTGAGTATGCTGAGTGTGAATGTGATGTCATTTTTGGAATCCAATATGGCCGCCACGGTTTCCTAACTAAATTGCAATATGGGTATAGTCTAATGGGTTTTCGAGTATGCTGAGCTCGAATTTGACGTCAGTATTGGCCTCCAATATGGCCGCCGCGCTGTAGGTAGAAAATTGCAATATGGGTATGGTTTAATAAGTTTTTGAGTATGCTGAGTGTGAATTTGATGTCATTTTTGGAATCCAATATGGCCGCCACGGTTTCCTAACTAAATTGCAATATGGGTATAGTCTAATGGGTTTTCGAGTATGCTGAGTTCGAATTTGACATCAGTTTTGGCCTCCAATATGGCCGCCGCGCTGTAGATAGAAAATTGCAATATGGGTATGGTTTAATAGGTTTTTGAGTATGCTGAGTGTGAATTTGATGTCATTTTTGGAATCCAATATGGCCGCCACGGTTTCTTAACTAAATTGCAATATGGGTATAGTCTAATGGGTTTTCGAGTATGCTGAGTTCGAATTTGACGTCAGTTTTGGCCTCCAATATGGCCGCCGCGCTGTAGATAGAAAATTGCAATATGGGTATGGTTTAATAGGTTTTTGAGTATGCTGAGTGTGAATTTGATGTCATTTTTGGAATCCAATATGGCCGCCACGGTTTCCTAACTAAATTGCAATATGGGTATAGTCTAATGGGTTTTCGAGTATGCTGAGCTCGAATTTGACGTCAGTTTTGGCCTCCAATATGGCCGCCGCGCTGTAGATAGAAAATTGCAATATGGGTATGGTTTAATAGGTATTTGAGTATGCTGAGTGTGAATTTGATGTCATTTTTGGAATCCAATATGGCCGCCACGGTTTCCTAACTAAATTGCAATATGGGTATAGTCTAATGGGTTTTCGAGTATGCTGAGCTCGAATTTGACGTCAGTTTTGGCCTCCAATATGGCCGCCGCGCTGTAGGTAGAAAATTGCGATATGGGTATGGTTTAATAAGTTTTTGAGTATGCTGAGTGTGAATTTGATGTCATTTTTGGAATCCAATATGGCCGCCACGGTTTCCTAACTAAATTGCAATATGGGTATGGTCTAATGGGTTTTCGAGTATGCTGAGTTCGAATTTGACGTCAGTTTTGGCCTCCAATATGGCCGCCGCGCTGTAGGTAGAAAATTGCAATATGGGTATGGTTTAATAGGTTTTTGAGTATGCTGAGTGTGAATTTGATGTCATTTTTGGAATCCAATATGGCCGCCACGGTTTCCTAACTAAATTGCAATATGGGTATAGTCTAATGGGTTTCCGAGTATGCTGAGCTCGAATTTGACGTCAGTTTTGGCCTCCAATATGGCCGCCGCGCTGTAGGTAGAAAATTGCAATATGGGTATGGTTTAATAAGTTTTTGAGTATGCTGAGTGTGAATTTGATGTCATTTTTGGAATCCAATATGGCCGCCACGGTTTCCTAACTAAATTGCAATATGGGTATGGTCTAATGGGTTTTCGAGTATGCTGAGTTCGAATTTGACGTCAGTTTTGGCCTCCAATATGGCCGCCGCGCTGTAGGTAGAAAATTGCAATATGGGTATGGTTTAATAGGTTTTTGAGTATGCTGAGTGTGAATTTGATGTCATTTTTGGAATTCAATATGGCTGCCACGGTGTCTTAGCTAAATTGCAATATGGGTATGGTCTAATGGGTTTTCGAGTATGCTGAGTTCGAATTTGACGTCAGTTTTGGCCTCCAATATGGCCGCCGCGCTGTAGGTAGAAAATTGCAATATGGGTATGGTTTAATAGGTTTTTGAGTATGCTGAGTGTGAATTTGATGTCATTTTTGGAATTCAATATGGCTGCCACGGTGTCCTAGCTAAATTGCAATATGGGTATGGTCTTATGGGTTTTCGAGTATGCTGAGTTCGAATTTGACGTCAGTTTTGGCCTCCAATATGGCCGCCGCGCTGTCGGTAGAAAATTGCAACATGGGTACGGTTTAATAGGTTTTCGAGTGTGCTGAGTGTGAATTTGATGTCATTTTTGGGATCCAATATAGCTGCCGCGGAGTCCTAGATAAATTACAATATGGGTATGGTTTAATGAGTTTTCGAGTATGCAGAGTTCGAATTTGACGTCATTTTTGGCCTCCAATATGGCCGCCGCGCTGTAGGTAGAAAATTGAAATATGGGCACAGATAACATAATACTGAAGTATAGATACCCCATTCCTTACAAAAAAATTAGACCACCATAACTTGGGCTATTTTGCGCATTATTTTTAAATATTTTTTTTCACCACTAGATGTCAACGAAATATCCCGAGGTTCAGTCTACATTTCGCAGTAATAGCTTCTAGATAGGCAGGCTAGTACATTTTAGAATGCAAACCCTTGAGTGTCGCGCAAAGTTAAATGATGCTATGTTTGCATCTAAAGTACTTCAGCACCAAGTTGTCTGCCCACGTCTATTGGTTTTATTTAGATTTAATGTTCCTTCTAGACTTCCTCGTGGTTCAATCACTCCTCTCTGTCCACCTTTGAGAAGGACAGTTTTAGGGGCTAATTCCCCATATGTAAGAGTATGTAAGATTGTCAACAGTATCAGTGACATAATTGATCAGCATGTTGACTCAGTGGCTATTCAAAAAAGAAAAACTTTGGATTGCCTAGGCACTTAGTTTTGGGTGCCTAGGTAATCCAATTTATATGTATATGTGTGTATGCATGTGCGTATGTATGTGTGTATGTATGTGTATATGTGTATATGTATATATGTATGTATGTATGTATGCATATGTATATGTATATATATATGCATGTATATGTGTGTGTATATGTATGTGTGTTATATATATATCCAATTTATATGTATAATTCCAGTTGTATGTTTATAAATATTGCTGTTGTGTTCCTATCTTTTTTACTTTCTCTTTCTTTGTGAAGTTTAAGTTCTTAATGTTTCTTATTTTAATTTTTTAGTTTTAATAATGTATAAATTGCTTATGTAATGGTTTTATTAAATATATTTAGTAATTAGGTATCCTCCAGTAATTTGTTGCATGTTGTGTTTACCTTTAAGTAGTTGTTACATTGTCTGAAGTTTTTTCTGGTAATTTTATGTATGTCGTGTATTAATGTAAACAACTGTTGGTAGACCTAATAAATAAATAAAAAATAAAAATAAAAATAGATGGTGGTGTGCTATAGTTTGTCAAGAAGTATAAATAATTAATCTAATATTCTCGTGTCACAATGTTCGTTCCCATACTCCTCCGAAACGGCTCGACCGAAGTCTAAGAATTGGCTACTATTTATTTTACATACCCCAGTCCGCGATAACGGACATCCACGCTAGCGGAGCCGCGGGCAATAGCTAGTAATAATATAAATTACCAAAGAGGTAAAATAATATAGATCGCATCTTCAAACTTGCAATCGGGTACTTCACATTTCTTGTATGCTGAGTATGAATTAGATGTTAATCAAAGTCCAATTTATACAATATTGCAATACGGGTATGGTCTAACTTGTTTTTGAGTAGGTGTGCTGAGTACGAATTTTGTGTCATTTTTGGTGGTTATGTTGAACTCGAACCGATTAAAAACGCACACCTCATGCCAGACTAGGTATATCCAGTCGAGTTCAACATAACTGTTATCACCGGCGGCTGGCGCGGCGGCACGGCGCGGTGGTCGGTGGACATGTCGGACTCGAACTCGAACCGACTAAGCCGTCGCGGATGCACCGCGTATATGTCGAGTACGACATAAGCAATCCCGCCTTACATATGTACTTATGAACGACGTGGGACGTCGGCATACCTAGAATGGGACAAGAATATGTAAATATCGTATGTAGGTATCTATGCACCTATATACACGAATAAATATGACTAGGTTCCTACTCTCGCCATTTTGTTCCGGCACGACGAACGGCTCAAAACAAAGTGCCTCAGCCCCTTGACTTTTACATGAGCGACTGCCGTTTGACCTACTATCCTCAAGAAGCAAAATTGCACTACAGTCGCATCCATTAATCAGTGGGTGGTACGAATAGCTCAAAATGACTCAGCCCCTTGACTTTTACATGAGCGACTGCCGTTTGACCTACTATCCTCAAGAAGCAAAATTGCACTAGAGTCGCATCCATTAATCAGTGGGTGGTACGAATAGCTCAAAATGACTCAGCCCCTTGACTTTTACATGAGCGACTGCCGTTTGACCTACTATCCTCAAGAAGCAAAATTGCACTAGAGTCGCAACCATTAATCAGTGGGTGGTACGAATAGCTCAAAATGGCTCAGCCCCTTGACTTTTACATGAGCGACTGCCCTTTGACCTACTATCCTCAAGAAGCAAAATTGCACTAGAGTCGCATCCATTAATCAGTGGGTGGTACGAATAGCTCAAAATGACTCAGCCCCTTGACTTTTACATAAGCGACTGCCGTTTGACCTACTATCCTCAAGAAGCAAAATTGCACTAGAGTCGCATCCATTAATCAGTAGGTGGTACGAATAGCTTAAAATGACTCAGCCCCTTGACTTTAACATGAGCGACTGCCGTTTGACCTACTATCCTCAAGAAGCAAAATTGCACTAGAGTCGCATCCATTAATCAGTGGGTGGTACGAATAGCTCAAAATGACTCAGCCCCTTTAACTTTTACATGAACGACTGCCGTTTGACCTACTATCCTCAAGAAGCAAAATTGCACTAGAGTCGCATCCATTAATCAGTGGGTGGTACGAATAGCTCAAAATGACTCAGCCCCTTGACTTTTACATGAGCGACTGCCGTTTGACCTACTATCCTCAAGAAGCAAAATTGCACTAGAGTCGCATCCATTAATCAGTGGGTGGTATGAATAGCTCAAAATGACTCAGCCCCTTGACTTTTACATGAGCGACTGCCGTTTGACCTACTATCCTCAAGAAGCAAAATTGCACTACAGTCGCATCCATTAATCAGTGGGTGGTACGAATAGCTCAAAATGACTCAGCCCCTTGACTTTTACCTGACAGACTACCGTCTGACCTACGGGTCCTACCCCTACTGCCCTACCCAATGTACCCTTGTATGTGCGGTAGGTACTACAACTGACTACCCTATTCCTGTTGAGTAATTGATCTGATATTAAATTTGATAGGTAGATAGGTCCCTGGGTCAGCCGGGGTGCGAGGGATATGTCGCATGACAACCTCACCTTCGGCCTAGCACTACGACCCAGAGACGGCGTGCGGTTTAGTCGGTTCGAGTCCGACATAACCTCCCCCTCCGGCTCCGGAGGGGTGGGTATCAGTGGGGATTTCCCGCACGTAAAAAAAAAGAAGGCGAAGGTAAGTAGGAAGGCGTGTGTCTTTTCGGACGACAACATACCTGCCTGAGATGATACTTTCAATTAATAAAGCCGTTTAACTAAAAAGTATTAGGTAGATACCTACCTACCTTCTTGTTATTTTCACGGTCACTCATCCTTAAACCGACCTGGCTAATATCGCTTAAAACTTCAAATGTTAAGAACGGTCACCCAGGGTTGTGCAAAAGTAGAAAGAATACTAATTTGGATACGGAGTCTCAGTCGGGCGTCGGCCCCGGGGGCCTAAGATCCAAAACCCGGTACTTACCGATTGAAAAAGTAATTTTAAGAGTTCTAACTCCAGTGGAAACTGGAAAAATGCCAGTGACAAAATTAAATAAATTCATTATTTACACTACACCAACTCAGAAAGTACCCCAGTAGATAGGTTGTCTTTAAAAAATGAGGCAGAAAGTAGGTACGTACCGTTATTATTTCAGTAGAAATATGCGAGAAATATTCCAAATATCAATTTTCAAATCCGTACTCAGCATGTTTAAAAGCCCTTGTTATTTCTAATAGGTAAGAAGTAGGTACTACCTACCTATCTAGTACTACCTACTTACCTAACCTAGTATTACCTACACAACACGCGCGCCCCAGGAGCGTTATTTTTCTTAATTTGTTTAAATTGCTTTAAATATTTCGGTTACCAAATTGACTGCTCCCCGCTTAATGGTAAGCTGGGGTGCAATCCATAAAATAGTGACCGCCATTACAAAATGCTGTCCCTAGTTTGACAGTTTTGATACCCTCAGAAGGTATTATGTAAGTGCCTTCTTTCCCCTTATTTTAATAACCTTATTGATAAGTTAGAGCGAAAAAAAACTTGACAAAATACATTCTGGCGCCAAAAATCCAACGTTTTGCTTTTGTTCACCCAAGTACTAATATGTGAACTAACATGAACAAATATGTACCCTACCCTAGAACACTGGGGAGAGTTATTATTATTTTTTAATTTTAAACAAATCATATCATTATGACATATCCTTTTCGCGTGGGGGTTAAAAGTAAATAAGCATTCTAAAAGTTTTATAGGATTGTTTAATTTTCATTGACAAAGTGACAACCCTAACACTCAAATTGGCGGCGTTGTATGTTCCGAACAAAGGGCGATACCTACGAAATTTCGTAGATTATAAAAACAGCGGTTTTCTTCAACAATAAAGGTGGTACGTTAAATAAATACAGAACAGAAGTAACTTTTTAATTGTTGGTTTTAATCATACTCCTAAAATAATTAAAAAGAAACTAATCAATTGTTAATTGCAGTAAATCTCGTTCGATATGTTTTTTGTTTTAGTAACAGCCGTGAAATGTAGAGAATTGAATAACACGCCATCTATTGTGTGAATCCTATTGCACAGAATCGGCAGTTTCATTATAGTAGCGATAAAAGACGCGAAGGGCGCTGCATAATTATAACAAATTGTCGAAATTAGGTTTAAAAGTTCATTATTTTATGTTTATGAGGAACAAATATTAAAGTTTTATGAAAAAATAATATTTCTAGGATTCAATTCTTATTCATTTAAAATTTTATGTGAAATTGATACACATAACGCCATCTAGAATATTTTATTAGTCACTAATAAAATTTGTTCGTAGTGGGGACCCAGTGGTAAAATACAATGTTTAAATTGATAGTGCATTTAAACTCATGACCATAATCCTTTGCATTTAAATGACATTCATGGCACAATCTGTCTAAATGAGTGGTATATTCTGTAAAATTTGAAATGATTTTGAGGTCTTCTAACCAGTTTACACTTGTTAGAAGCTTCTAAATGAAAAATGTATTTTTGCTCTATATTACATTAACATTAATGAGTTTTTGTTTCACAAGCACAAACACCATTTGTCAAAGTTGCTACACGACTTGGACTAAAATTTAAAAATATGATTTAAATAGTGGTGAAACTGTTTTACACCATTACTCTCAAGGTTCTTCAAAGTAATCAGCTACAGCCAAGTTCAGGGTCTGTTAAGAAACACAGTACAGTGTTCTTAACATTCTATTCAATCCTATTAAGTATTACCTAGGATCGATTATTAAACTCTTTAGTTTACTCAAGGAGAGTCTTTAAATGTCCATAAATCAAAGAGATCATAACTACGCAAATCTTGTGCAATATTTCATGTTTCTGTGCAGACCGGTTTAAACTGTGGGTTTCTTGTCAGTCATTCAGTATTTGAGTAACACTAGTTATATACTTAAATATAACATTGATTCGATTATCTGAGAAAATCTACAAATTAGATATAGGTACTTAGCAGATTTGTTACCATATGAGATAGGTGAGCATCTGAGATAATTTGTAGATTAACCAGGATTTTATAATATACAATATAAGATAATATATTTATCCGAGTGGTGACAGAGATAGAATACAAGTATCACCACCCCATTTCATTCGAATGGTGTCGTAAGAGGCGACTAACGGAAAAATACGTAGACAGAGAGAAGGAAAACTCGAAAGAAAACCCTGTTCCAACTCGTCTGGCCAGTTTGGAAACTGTAGGGCAAGGCCTCCCAACATTAGGAGTCCAGCAGTGGACTGCAGTAGATCAAAATTGATTGATACATAATTAATGTATTATGGTTTGAACCACATATCACAGACCATTTTAGGGCTATGTTCTTTCTTTTAATACTGAGGTGGCAGACAAGTACACGGCGCACCTGATAGAAAATGGTTACGTTGGCCTATATGGACGTATGTAACACCAAGGGAGTTACACTTGTGCTGCCGACCCTGTAAACACAGAGAGTTTCTGTGCCGTCAGTGTAGAAGACAAAGCAGGACATGCCTTTGGTCTTCCCACTAACAGCACAAAAACTCTCCAGTGACCTCTGGCTACTCTAGTCACCGCCGGGAACACAACACGTAGTTACTTGTTCTTCACTTTTAAAATCAATTGTATGGTACCTACTTAAAATGTGTTTCATGGAAAAGAGGAATATTGTAATTTGGCTTCAAGAGTTGAAATTCTGTCAACAGGAGGACTCTACGTGCAATAAAAAAATTAACCATCTATAAAAAATCTACTCTGTTAAATACGGTATAATATAATATGGCATTCTTTTTTGTATTTACAGTAAGAATCAAAAACGTCTTACGCGATTGCGCGCCACAGAAAAACGAGTACCAAGATTACAAAAATGGCATGTGGTCGCCGAAGATGGAGATCTTAGAGCCCTATGAAGAAGGCTGCGAGCACGTTGACTACAAGGGCGAAAAGAGTACACCTACAAGGTTAACTACTTTCTTTGTTGAAATTATAAAAAAGACTGTTCTGACTACTCTTCCATTTGATATATAACGATCGGTGGGTCTAGACCACTTGTCTACTTATTTTTAGTAGAATATAATACAATAAAAAGAAATGTTTTGTGAACATAATAATGTCAGTCGCACATTGATCTGGTGGCACGGTGGAGCCACCGCCACGTCGAGCAAAAAAAAGCGGCGCGGCCGCACCATTCTTTTCTCGAGGCAATTCAGGCTATTTTCGACCTCCTATAACTTCATTGTGTATATAACTAGAAGCCTGAATTTTAAGCAAAGGCAGTATAAACTCGGCATATTTCAAACTTAAACTTCAAATGTTCTTCATCATCAATGTTAATCTAGGGTAATCATAAAACATTTCCATGTAGTTTATTCTTAACAAGTATATACAACGTCATAGGTTTTGTAGTCATAATAGAACATTCGTAGTCATTTCTTCTGTATCTACAATTCTTTTACCATTTCTTTTTCAGATACTGCTACTGCCGGAAAGACTTATGCAACTCATCGCCAAATACCAGCCACGAGGGTTACACTGATATAATGGGAGTAATAGTAGTATTCAATTTGATGAAATACATCAACAGTCTTAGGTAGTATCTTATGAGTAGGTAGATTTAGGAATAAATGTATTAAGCATAGTTGTGCAGCAAGTCACTCGCAAACAAGTTGTGATATAATAGTATATTTAGTTAGTTCTAATTTAAGTAAACTGTTGTTTATATCTTCCATATTGTTATTTAATTTGTAAATAATTTTTGTTATACAGAAGTTATTTATTAATCAAATTTTATAATATTGTAGTCTATAAATCTGACAGCGAGTGCCAGACCGGCTTCACCAATAATGAACATAAATGTGTTAGAAGTCCATAGAATCCGACGTTTGCTACTTAGAAGCAAACTAGCCTAATATACATTTTTATACCAACATCAGCAAGAGATGGTGGTATAAAAATTGCTATTACCACCCAAGAATAGCTATTTCTTTTAAATAGGCCGTTCTTGCTCTTACGACCTAGACTGTAGATACATAGAGGCAGGTCAGAATTTGGACTTTGAATACGCTTAAGCAGTTACCGGCGATTGGCGGAGCAATATTGTTATCAAAATACATATAAATAATTGTAAATCGAATATTTGTTTTTCTTTTTCACTTTTCAAAAAATTATGCTAAGGATAAGTAATGCAAGAACCAGTTACTGTAATCGATGAAGTTTTAAGACACCGTTTGATAAAAAAAGGTATATATATACTAACAAGCATTGCTAATATTTCCTAGAGAATGTATTAAGTGTGGTATTAGATATCAGTTAACTTAAGTAATAACAAATGGCTCATTGCAATTGTACGTTATACGGAACTGATATAATAATAGCTGTTATTAGTTAGCTGTTATCCGCGGCTCTAATACTGCCTATGTGCTAATTCAGACTATAAGCCATCTCATATAATTAAGAGAACGGGAATTAACGCGATCATGGTTTTTTTTACGTGCGGGAAATCCCCACGGATACCCTCCCCTCCAGAGCCGGAGGGGGGGGGGGGGTTAATGTCGTACTCGAACCGACTAAACCGCACGCCGTCTGTGGGTCGATGTGCTAGGCCGGAGGTGAGGTTGTCTTTTGACATATCCCTCGCACCCCGGTTGACCCAGGGCCATTCCTCTCGGCCTGGCCCTCCTCGGGAGGGGGACGCGATCATGGTATAGGTACCTACATACCTTTGATTGCCTCACTATTGAAAATATATGGGTAGATGAAGAACCTACTACCTTATGGATTCGAAGACGGCGGGTCTGCACCGGTGTAACCTGGTCGAAACGTCAAGCAATCAAAGGTATGCAAGTACCTATACCATGATCGCGTTAATTCCCGTTCTCTTAATTATATATCATGGAACGCGAGAGTTTACAATTTGTATAAGCCATCTCTCCAAAAAAACCATTCCAATCTGTTGGGCTGCTTTTGCGTGAAAGCTCTTTCATTTATAATATTATATAAGTACGATAGATAGAACCAAGATCTTGGGAACCCACTAGCTGGCACTGGGGACAAGCTGGCGTAGGTTTTTCTCTCAGGGTTGGTTGACAGACCGTGGCCACTCCTTCAACAACCAAGAGAAGTCAAATCAAAGCAACAGCTAGAATAAAGTGAATACTAAAATATAATGTTTTGGTATTAGTGACTTACGAATTAAAAGAAAAACTGAAAATGAAAATATTTAGAGGCTTCATTAAAGTAATATGTAGCACGAGTCTTGCTTCTTATTCCGTCCGAGTCCGCGTATATGTTAGTTATCGCTTAGGGTTGAGTCAACGCTTTTAAGCATTAAATTTTTCTAAAATAAAAGTAGCCTAAGTTACTCATTATTACATGAGCTACCTGCCAATAAAAGTACCGTCTAGATCGGTCCAGCCATTTCAGACATTAGCCGGAAGAAACAGACAGGCAGACAGACAAAAATTGTAAAAAAAATATTTTGGTGTAGTACGATAGGTACACCGTATTATCCATATGCGTGTAGTAAAAAACGGTTATTTCAATATTACAAACAGATATTCTAATTTTATTTATACGTGTAGATGTGTAGATTATAGTGATGACCTCGTTGAAGATAACGAATGCACTAACAAACATTGACTTGGGATCTTTCGCTCATCGCCTCTGAAGAGACGACATACAAAATACGACTAGGTTTATAAGCTTACTACAGCCTGAGTAAACATCTCTGTGCTGTCTTACGTAGATCGGACACATTTTCTATACACATAGATACTTTCATCTGGCTACAAATCGTATATAATGGCCAAAGAAAGTTAAAATGCAAAGCAATAAATTAATTATTATGAAGCAGTTCGCCTTTGTACATAACATTTCATTATAATGCATAAATGTCATTTATGTTTACAATAAATAAAAAAAAACAATCATGTAACTCTATTGAGTTATTATTTACGCAGTTGAGATCATTGCGCAGTATCTGTAGAGCAACAATAATACTGAGAGAGCGGTGAGATCTAAGAAATAATGTGGTGACGAGAATTCGGCATTTCTGTCATAAACGATAAAGAGCGGAACGCTTTACCCCCCACACATGTACCCTTCATCTTACAATACTAGGAGGGAGGACACGACGGTATTTCCGTCCAATTGAGTAGTCCGACTGGGGAAGTACCTCCGCCCTACAGAATTCCGCGGTCATAATAAGCTCGTGTTGTGTTCCCGTTGGTGAGTAGGGTAGCCAGAGCTAACTGTAGAGTTTTTGTGCTGTCAGTGGGAAAAGCTAAGGATTGTCCAGCTTTATCTTCTACACTGACGGCACAGGAACTCTCTAGTTCTAAAAGAATCGGCAGCGCGAGTGTGATGCCCCTGGTGTTGCACAAGTCCATAGGCCATTGTAACCTCTTTCCATCACGTGGGCCGTGTGCCTGTCTGCCACCTAAGTGGTATAAAAACAAATACCGAGTTCTTTATGCGGGGCGTGAAAAAGCATTTGGCGAGGCAAGGTAGGGACCACCATTTTAGAGACAGTATTGGGGTGTAGGCCACTACGCTTTGGCCTGTCCCTTGGCTTACCATCAGATGGGGTGCAGTCAGATTGACGGATCATACATAAAAAAAATTTAATTGATATGTCTAACTACATAAGATAGACGGGAGGATGCAGCAAGCTATGACGCACATACATAGTACCTATAGGTATATATAAGAGGGCTAGAATAGGATATTAATTTATTGATTGATTGAATTAGCTAAAGGTATCGAGACTTTTAATTCAGGATAAGTGCCTGAGAAATTAGCAACCGCAACACGATGTATGTGTTGTGTTAAAGTAAGTAAGTTAGCATTCAGGTTGAAATTGTACAGTTTTGCACTTCCTCGTTAACTTGGAGCTTTGCAAGGCTCTATAAGTAGATAGATAATATAGTTTACATCTCTGCACATTTTATAAAAATTGTAGTTTAATTCTTAAGCATTTTAAACGTTTTCTTAAAACACATTAAGGTGAAAGAAAATTAAACATTATTTGGATTTGGCTATATCTGTTTAACTAGGCGTTTTGTTAATATTATATGGTACAAAAAAGTAATATGTTAATACTTTTGGTTGGTTTACCAAAGTCTGTACCTACCGAATTTACATAACACATCAGCTGCGGGTAAACACACTAGATATGTTTTTAATTACATACCACATGTGCAGCTCCCAGCCCACACATAAGGTATGTGTACGATAAATCTAAACTGTAGTCAAAACACTGATGGCGTATTTTAATTCGCAAAACAAAATACCTGCTACTGCGAAGTGCGACCTACCTGGTCATTACACCTTTAAAAAATTAGCTGACCCTTGTGAGACTAACCATGTTAATGCCACTATGTTTGTTTTATGAATTATGGTATTAAAAACAATAGTATTTAATTTTCCACTTTACCTAACATGATATATTTACATTGATCTGGGTGTTTCTATGCATAATAAGTATTTATTTAAAAGTATCTAAGTATTAAGTATGTTTATCCGCATTCTAGATGCCATAACACAAGCTAATTAAGTTATGCTTACCATGGGTCTACATAGCGTTGTGTTAAATGTTGTGGAATAATATTATTATTATTGTGAGAAAATTGGTCAACTCCCGCTCTGGCAGATTATTATTCGGATATAGTTACGCCTTCTACAAATAACGAGGGGAGCCGTGATGCACCCCGAGGACGTGTTGTCCCGCTGTCTAAATAAATTTGTGTTGGATTCCAGCAGAGACTTAGTTTTCTTAAATTCCTTAAGGAGGCATTTTTCTGTCATGAGATGCATTGTCATTTTTCCATTTAACGAAAGAGTCGTAATTTCAACTATACCTTTTAATATAATAGCACAGCATAGATAATAGTACTACGTATTAGCAACATCCTTACTTAGACAATGAATTCTAACTAACATAGATACGGCTACAGCAAAATGTCAAATCTTGTGAACACACCCACAGCTCCGTTGTTTCAATACGAAGCGACAGTTTTATTAATTTCGACCTAAATGCTTATTCACGATAACCTCGAAAACTAAACAACTCATAGTTTTAGTGTTGCAATTATTTTTCGTTATTAATAAATAACTTGATTATTTTATGGTTTAGACCTGAAACTGTCTAATGCAACAGTGCCTGAAGTATAAGTTCTATCTGTTATGACTATGACTCACGAAGCCAAAATGTGGATATTGATGTTGGGGATGGTCAACAAACGGTACGGATTACGGTTCTTGAGATTTAGCTCGGCGACTGAAAATAGGCATGAAAAAGGGCTAAAAATCATTTATTTTCCCCCTTTAATTATCATTATTATTTATTGTTACAGCGGCAACAGAAATACACAATCTGTGAAAATTTCAACTGTCTAGCTATTACGGTTCTTGAGATACAGCCTGGTGACAGACGGGCGGAGGGACGGACGGCGTAGTCTTAGTAATAGGGTTGCGTTTTTACCCTTTGGGTACGGAACCCTAAAAACTAAAGTTGCGGAATAAGCAGGAATTTGACGAAGTGCTGAGTGCCGATGGAGCAAACAAATCCTTAAGCGAAGACCGCGAATCGACAAGCGGAAGATGGGGTCCTAACGCTACCCAGCCAGATGGACGAACGACCAGCAAAAGGTAAGTAGCTGATACAGATTAGCTGCACTTGGCGGAAGACCAGGTGCTATGAAGCTTATTGGTAGGGCCTATGTCCAGCCTTGGCTTAGCTGTAAGACTTCTATCTATCATATGGTTGCCCCTATAACGAATTCCCGAACGATAGATATCTGTCGGGCGGTAATCTGTAATTGATCTTAAATTAGTTGCCCCATTAAAGGTTAGAGACCTGCAATCATAAACAGCGCAGGACAGACTAATGTTATAAATACAAGTACAGAGATATATATGTATAAGTACAATTCAATACAAAACTTATAATTTATCGCTTAAGGGTGAGCAAGTCAAGATTTAAAATATATGTCTGTATAGATGACTTATTTTATAAGCCTGAAATATTTCAGTTTGAGAACAGATGAAGTCTAGCATCGAGATAACCTACTAGACTTAAATAAAACAAACAAAGCAATCTGTGACGAACTGTCGATGTCGCATACATCTGGCATAGAAATTGCAAACAGTGGTTATTTTTATCGTCAATAATAAAGGATGTTGCGATGCCTACATATCAGTATAAAATATGTTCCACAATACGCCATATTAAATGATAAAGTGACACAGACACTTATTATTTACCTAACTTAAAAGCTTTGCAATAAGAAATGAATTCCTTTTCCTTGATCACGCCAAAGCTTAAAAAAAATCCACTAATTTTATTTTCTAACACTATAAACATTCTGAAAAACATACAATAAAAAACAGCAGCCATATGTAGGTACTTATTTTAGGATTAGGAATATTTCTGTTAACTTGTTAACAGGTACAGCATATGTCTAATCTAGAGTAACAATAATAAACAAAGCAACCACACTTTTATATCATAACATTTTTTAGAAGAAGAAGAATATTAATGTACAATGATTTAGCTAACGGGACAAAGTAAATATTAGTTCAAATAAAATTATTGTTTTGTCGTACGCATTGTTTATGCTAACTTTACTTTGTTAGAGCCACCAAAAGCGACGACTAAACATATTATTCAGATAATATAGACGTTAGAAAAACGCTCAACATTGAAACGACCATGAAACCAGTGACATATTTTGCAAATTTTATTTTTAAACTTCTGAAATAAAAATAAATAATGGATTTGTACTCTTCGACAGAGCGCATACGGGCGGTCTGATACTTCAAATATTATCTGACCGCCAAATGTTAGTCTGTGTACTGTACTCAGTGTCGCGCCGGCGCCAACATCGATCGCATGTATCCGCGTTATTCCCTTCAACATAAGAGCCTCATTTCCCGTGTATTTGTACATGTCCCGTTTCGTTACTGGGCTTCCTGTCCGTGAATCATGGAGGGCAGAGGTGCCAATTTCAGTTCAGTTCAGTGTAAAGCCCTACCGGTCACAAACGTAGCAATCGCTACATTGTAAATACATAACACAAATGTAATTAAATATAAATCAAACAGCACGTACTCTTAGTTAAGTGTATTTAGAAGTAACAGTGAAATTACATTTAAAAATAATGGATGCAGTTGGTTTTCTGTTGACTTTTACTATGTTTTGGAAATGTAAGTGAAAGTGTTCTGAAATGTTTAACTTTACATTTAAAGAATATATTAATAGAAATGAAAAGGTGTAAATTATTAGCTCATCAAACCGTTCCATATACAGTTAGTAACGGAAGTGCCTGAATACCAATAAATTTAGGAAAGGTGCAATAAACATTAATAAATCAATGGTTAAGGATTTTATAACTATTAAAAAAGATAAAATACACTTAGGCCCGTATTCTAGAATGCCACTCAGCTGAAGCTCAATTTATCTAGGGAAAGATTGTATACACATATTGACAAATTTGGCGGGTTATCTTGCAGATTTTCTAAACAATTTTTCCTCAGATACATCGAGATTCAGCTGAGTGAATATGAACCTTAATCTGTTCCATATACTTTTTAGTAGGTATTCGACGAAAAGTTTTAGACCTAAGGAGCTCTGTGATTTGGAACCTGTTGAACTACGAAACTGCCGTAACGAACGAATCGTAGGATACAAATGTTGATTCTCATGAAGGAAATACTAGTATAATAATTATGGAATATAATAAATATAAGGAAAAGACTAAAATAAATATTGTATTCATACTGATGAGTCAGTTTAAACTAAAACTAAGTTTATTAAAGAATTATAGGAATCGTAAACGTTAAAAGATTGTGACACTACATAGTTAAAAATCCAGTGGACACTCATGAACATATTTATTTAAAGAGGTTTCATGTGGGTATCAAACCTCATTATAAATTCCCTCATGCTCCTAGTATTACGTTCGCAGTAGGCGTAATGAAGGTTAATTCGAATTTTGAACTATTCAAAAGCTTTATCGATACATATGAACCAACAATGGAAGACTCATTATTCAATCTGAGTCCTTGAAAGACATAACGGGATTTTACGTTCAAATGGAGCCGCCCGACTGGCGTATACCGTCTATTTTACAAAAACAAAGCCTTGTCGAATCTTGAAGCTGGTATTATCATAGCGAAGCGTGTATTATAAGCATATTAATTGTCTGTCCTGTATTATTGTGTATTATTTAAACTATACGATGACTTTGTAAACTATCCGTAACTTATTGTTTACAACGAGGTCACATGATAACGACGATAGCCCTCCATGCAAAATGAGTATGGTGAATATGTGAACGACGATAATTAACTGGCTGGCATAATGTATTAACTTTCACTGCTGATCGGTTATAATTGTTATTTATTGCGCTATGTACATTCTGTCTTATTACTTTATGTAACAGGTTAATGTGACCATATCTTGCATTATAAGGCTCCTGTCGTCCCAAATATAGTATCTATAATTAGATAGCAGCCTATCACCCTCTCTAAATTATAAAACCAAAATTAATATTGGTAGACAATCACGACCATAAGATAAAACGTGAAAGATAAATCTACAAATATGTCTATTACTACAGCTAATGACTAGGTACGAAAGGTCAGGGTGAAGTGCAAACTATATTTTATTTAAACATATCAAGGTGAATCTTGAATAATTACTAGCCTGCATCTTCATTTACGTAAGACTTTAATTTCGGACAGAACCTATCGTGGGAAGCCTGAATTCCACTCGTAAGTATTACAATCTGCCCATTCCATTGGGAATATACAGGCCTGAGTTTCAGACTATTATCAATATCAGAAAACGAGGTCAGGTATGTTAGGCAAGGAATCATACTCATGGTGCAGTCTTCGTGAATTAAGTGGTAATATTAGTCTTATTATCTTAAGAGTAAACGGTACTGTCGAAGCGAAAGTGACCCATGCTTTGAATTAGTTCCTTTAACATTTTAATTAACTAACTAAGATGAACTCTGTTGAAAAGGCAGGAGGGCAGATAAGTTTAGCGTAATAAGATTCTATCAAAGCTACCCATTTTGAATGCACAGAAATAGCAGGTTTTAAAGTCTGAAGGAAAAATGCCTCTGGAAATATCACATTAGGCGAGGGAGCAGTTTCGTCGACGGAATTCTAGGATTGTCTGTGAGTCGTCAGATTCATGAAAGAATCTTCAATCGTATAGTAAAAACTAACATGAAGTGAATCGAATTGGGCGAACTATGCAGACGGTTGACTTTTGAAACATTAAAGTTTACCTTTAAACAGTTTCGTTGAACGATTGTTTCATGAAACAAGTTGGAATTTTTATAAGCACGCACGTCTGCTGTTTTAAAACAAGCTCTATTACAATAATCCCATAGTTTAATTACCGATAAGACAGCGCCAGCTACTATAAATATATTGTTAATTGTTCTTTTATTGTGAAAAACGATGTTCTTTAATTAAAACTGGAGTCTGTCGTCACGTATTAATACATATCATCGTTATCATCCCAGCGTCAATTCTCGTTGCAGGTAAAGTTCGTACTTTGCAGGAAAATCAATCTGCACATATCTATCACTCGTTGTTTTCCTTGAATTTCTATTACAGTAGATAAGAAATTCCAGTAGGAAGTTGTCAACGTGATGGCAATAGTGCAACTGGTATTATTCAAATTATCCTTTACTTTGTTAACCTACACCAGTGCAGTGATATATCATCATCACCATTTTCATAGGTATATTCACAGTTGCGTCCAAGACTTTCACGTCAATATGCTTCCCAATACGGAAATTGAGTCCAGGACAATCTTTTTGAAGTTTTTATGGAAAGTTATAGGCTATTTAACAGTTTTCTTTTAGCCGGTGTAACCGAAGGCCACCGATGGTATTGTAATATAAATTACGTGACACTGACAGGGACAGCAGAACATTTGCACAATACAATAATATGACATTGTTCATGATTGTTCTTACTGAACAATTGAATATTTCGCAACAACCTAAAGATGTATTTTGGTGCCCTGACATCATTAACGGTTACCTTCATACCCAGTTACCCACAGACAGACTCCAGTCAAGTTATAAAATAAGGCAAGTCAAAAATAGACTTCTATGACTCACAAGTTATTACTTATAATTTTGTTGCCTAGTCTGATAACATTTTATGCTGTAAAATAGAGATGAAACATAGATGGGTGAAAGGATGGATAAATAATTGAATTAATGATAGATGAATAGATAATTGTTTGTTATTCAATCATGTCAGAACGGCTGAACGATGACATTTAGCACAAAAAACAGACTCGTAGTTACTTTTATTTCGGGAACATCAATATAACATGAAACTATACAAATAAATAAAATTGAAGGGTGCTTTTGGTAGCTCTACTCGCCTACTCAATAAGTTTTGATAAAGAATTGCCTGAATCTAAAAGCATTAGGAAAAAATACGCTCACATACATAAACTAAGTATTAAAGCCGTAAATTTGTTATCATAGTCGTGCATATGGGTATACATAGACTGCAGTAATGGATAGTCAACACAAGAAAGTGGAGGTGCTCTGTTTATATTTTCAGAGGCAAGCTGACGTACAATCTATTGTAGTTTATGTTCAACAAAAAGCAACGATATAATAAGTACTACTCATAAAAGTAGAGAGAGTGCTGAGCTGAAATAGAAATCAGTCGAAATCGTGTGACATGGACTATACCTACAATACGTCTACAATATGCAACTTGAACAAATTAATAACGAATTATAAGGAAAAACTGTTTGGCTATCAAAGTTTCCTATTTGACTATTTTTTTACCTTCGAACAACGACCAAAGTACAACTATCAAAGTAAATTATTCTTACGACCAATAGTTTTGAAGATATTTGATTTAAAAAAATTCAATTTGTCACGGACGAAAACGATCCATACAAAATCGTCGGGGTTTGTGACGTCACATGCCGGTTGCGCGTAATGCAAATGTATTGAGTGCAAGAGAATATCGCATTTGCCTCGGGCTACGTTGCATTTACACGTATGAGTAGGTAATCTAAGGAAGTTATAAATTTGAACTGAATTTGATTCTTCATATTTTGACTTTTTATAGTACTAAAAAGTCAAAATTTCAATTTAGTTAAGCAATATTTTATTTTGCCAGGCACATTTTTTCAGAACAAGCTAACATATTAAGCAGTATTGGGAAGAATCGACGACTTAGTTAAAAAGCCTATTTTCGTATAAACGACACAACTTCAGCCCACAATAGACACATAAAACTCCTTTGAACAGTGTGCGTCATATTTATCCTTATTATTTGAACTATTCTTAGGACAAGTAGGACAAGATGTTAAGGAAGTTGACCCATCGTTTATATTAATTTGTTTTGAAACATTTTGTATTTTAATTAGTAAAGATATTTAATTGTACCCACTTAAACGTGTGCTTGAGAAAAGTAGTAGATACTATATCCTATGAGTCGATACTGGGCAATGCAGGGACCTAAACTGGTTAAGTTTTCTTGAAGTACGCATTATATAACTCATAAAGGCGTAGCTTTTAATTTAATGATTTTTTTTTATATTTTCCAGTATCTTCAAGTTTGGTATGCCACAGTTGCGAGCCGTGTCCTGTGCTCTTCGACGAGAGCGCGCAGCATAAGTACCTCAAGGAGTGTGAACATTCCACCATGTGCTACAAGAGAGTCAGCTCACTAGACTTCGGTAACGGACGTAAGTATTTAATCAACCACAGGGAATGTGTAGACTTAAGAGCTATTGTTATTTTAAAAGCATGTTGATTTTAACCGGTGAGTCACATGAAAACTTCAAGCATGTGTAAACAATTATAATGGTTCATAAATACACATGTAATGCTTCAACAATTTTGGGCAATTTATACGTGTTGAAATTTTGGCGGGATAATATAACTGTTTATTCAAAGGCGAGTACCATTTTAGTATCTGCATAATTGTCTTATATCATAGAATGCTAAACAAAAAAAAACGATATTCATATTAATTGATTTTGACGACGAAACAAAAACGCTTGTGAACATTATGCTACGATTCATAGAAGTGGTACCTACCTTAAGTAATAAGTACCTATGCGTTAAACCACACAGAAAAAATAGTATCTAACTCAATAAACTAAAACGACCAATATTTGACAAGTATAGATAAACTCGCTTATAGGAAGTGTGGGGCAATAAAATCCGATCGCCTACATATTATGTACCGTTAACGTGCTGTTTGGCAACTATACGATCCTTGGAAGGAATATGTGTGTCGTTTGACATGTGTGGTGCAATTAAATGTCGCAATGAACGCACGGTAAAACAAAATACCAGTTTTAGCGTAAAACATTTTAATAAGTAGTTGCCAGCTTTTGCCGGCAATTCCATCTATAATGCTTGCATACCATAGACTTTTTAAATATTCAAAATATTTTAATAAACTACATAGAGCCTTAGTGCGCTTCCGGAAAGGCCGACATATCAAATCAAAGGCAATAACTGGACCTCGAGCTACAAAGTATAACCTTTGGACGCAACTGAGAAATCGCTAAGCAAATAATTATATGAAACCCGTATAAAAATTGTTGTTATATGATGATTCAATTATTTGTTTTTTTTTTGTAAAGATTTCACGTATGAATATCACAAAAAGCACCTTTGACAAATAATATTGGTACCGATACGTAGAATAAACTCAACTGTTAGTCGGATTTTAGTTATAAGTAAAATATGAATAATCCAATGACAGCTATTCAATCAGGTGCATAAACCATATACACATTTGCCTTCCCATCAAAGTCATTATATTTCCAAGTATTGATGCATCATCGTAAGCATGATGTCAATAACCGCATGTATTAAAATAGCAAATAAAATACAGGATCTGTATGTGAGTCACGAATTATCAGTTCCTCTTGTAAGCTGCAGACAACGTTAAAAAGGAATGAAGGGATCAATACGCGAACGGAGTCGCGTTCGTCAGCTAGTATTTATATAACTGTTGCCCGCGGCTCCACCCGCGTAGATTTCGGTTATCGCGACCTAAAATATCCTTACAGCTCTAGTATATCCAAATTTAAGATAATTATAATTCTACATAGCGTAACATACAGACACACAGAGTTACTTTCGCGTTTATAATATTAGTCTGCATTATTTTATTTTATCTACTCTGATACTATAATACAAAGATTATAAAATTGAAATCAAAACTCTTATGACAAACATTACGCACAGGCCAAAAAAAAGATTTATTACGATACAGGTCTTGTATGGACACCTATATCATTAAATAACTTTTAATCATAACGATACATCTATACAACCTCCATCTGGACTGAAACTCTACTTTAAAAAAAGAATCCGCCGATTCGGAAAAAAAAGAAACACGCATGCGTAATCAATGTTTGCGCCTTGGCGCCAACATTTTACATTTAAATTAAACAAAGTTTGGTTTTGTTTGTAAAATAAATTAGTTTATGTATTAGTTTAAGTATGAGACTAGATAAAGTAGTGTATGACACTGTACATAACTTGGTCTTATAACACTCGTGTGATAATATAAAAAACTCGCCTACGGCTCGTTTTTTTAAAACACACTCGTGTTATAAGAACCCTTATTATGCAACAGTATCATAAACTACTATTACAATATATTCAGGCACTTTCTTTCTATACGATACATTATATTATAATATAACGTAATCTTGTTACAGTGACGTCTCAAATAACAGAACGAGGCTGCGCTGCACAAACGTCGGATGGCGAACAAATCAAGGTTGGCCGGAAATGGGTAGAAGTGAAAACCATTTATGAAGTATATGAAGAGGGGTGTTACAATGATCAGAGCTACCCCGAACGGAGGACCAACACCCTACTTTGTTATTGCAGAGGAGATAGGTGCAATGCAGCGGCTATTCCTAAGTACGGAAGTTTTATAGGAATGCTTGTAATAAGCTGTCTAATCGTATGGCTAAGTTAAAATTAACACTTGCCGTGTTAGGTAAAAAAAATATGAGAATGCCAATTTGTTCAACATTCGTCTCGATCTGTCAGAATGACATTCAATGTTAAAAACAGTCCAATTTCATATTAGTTACACGGATTACACCTATAATGGCCGGTCCTAATATGCGATCTTAATCCAAATATGCCAATCCGAAACTAGAATTTCGATCGATTCGTTGCTCAAAACGTCCATATATTCAATCGATGGATCGCTTTGACAATCCATCGATTGAAAATCTGGTTTCGGATTGGCGTACCTATTTGGATTGAGATCGCATACTAGGACCGGCCGTTAGAATATAAACAAAACCTGATTTTATAAATATTAAATATAGGTATACTCAATAGTACAAGTATGTAAATGAGAACAAATATAGTCATATTTTATTTACATGTAAGGAAATTATAATCATAATTATATTTTGATCGATATGTAATATCGTTGAAACAACTATATTAATTAGTTTTATAGTAATAGGTTATTTGTAAGGAACCAAATACTCATATAACTTTGTACTTATATCTAACTGCCAGTAACATTAAGTCTAATTTACAATTGTTTACCCGGACCAAAAAAAGAAGGATTAGGGAACCTTGTCGCAATACATACTTTTTATTATAGAGAAGTTCTTAGAATTTGTATAAAAATTACGAACTTGGTTAAGATATATTTTTAAAAGTGCTCTCGCGACACTGTTACTGTTACTCTTATTGACACCCGTGTAGTTCTCAAATCCTCTAACAGGTGGCGCAAAAATTTCATAGTATATCGCCATCTAGTGGAGCGGTTGAGAACTACTAGCTTATACAGTGAAGTATCGGGTAGATGGCGCTTTTACCAATATCTTATATTGGAAGCAATTTCTTATTTTCGTAATTTTCACTTCTGACGGCACTACCGGAGTGCCACTTTTTTTATGGACAGAGACAATTTGTTCGCCTTTTATAATGTAAAATACAAATATTTTGAAGAGCGATATTTACTTGTTTCGATCTATAACTGATCTTGGCTATGTTTAAAACATTTCCAAAGAGCTTTAACTGGGGTGCTTTTGATTCACATTTCTTTACGCTAGTCAAATAATTGTTATATAATTATTTTGTTTTAGGTCTGTAGGCGTCCACTAACAAGTGTGAAGGTCAGAAAAATGTGAAGGTATAGTTTTTTCTGTACACACAACTACTTTAGTACCTACGTACTTAATAGTTTGTTTAATGTATTTGAATAAATCATTCCTATATGTAATTATAACAATTGTTTTTTTTTTTAAATCTATTTTGCATAGTGCACTGAATTAGTGTTTTGCATTAAGGACCTTAGATTTCAAGACACGCCGATAAAAACTTCAAGTTATTTCACAATTTGTTATTTTCTGACCTTTTATTGTTATTTTAAACTGGCTCTTCTTTTTATTATATTTGTATTGGCAAGTAAGCTATCTTTATACCACAACTGTACATTTAATGAAATCGGTCCAGCGTTCTTGGCGTAAAATGATAAAAGAGAGGCAGACACAGTTACTCTCGAATTCATAATATTAGTATGGATGCATAAATATTAACAAAAGTAATTAGGTACCTATTTTAACATTTATTTTTCCTGTTATACGTATTTATTACCTATAGTTACATTCTATTTTTAAAGTTTATTTTTATTTGCTTGCGTAATACGCAGAGACCGGCTAATTTCTTTGTTCATCAATAATGTCCAAAAGACGATAGACGATATGCTAATTTTAACGTACACTACTCGTTAACATTATCTAACACCTTATAAGTTTGTACTCGTATGTACAAGCAATAGATACAAACTTCCATTTCTACTACCAAGTACCTTACCTTCATACATTTAAGGAAGTTATAGCTTCAACATTAAAGGTATATTATATCTTTCATAGATGAGCGAAGCTTTGGTGCAGGGTCAGTCGCTCCCGTAAAAAAGAAAATAAACAAAATTATTGAAGATGAGTAGGACAGCCTTGGCTGCAACCGGAATTGGTACTCGGATGATAATTATTACTAAAGTATAGATGTTTTGTTTTCCGATTTCAGATCCTATACACTTTCATAAGCCAATGTTTGAAAAAGGCGCAAGTCCATACAACTGTAACATCTATGTACAGTCGTAGACAGCACTAAATAATTTGAACTTGTGGTCTGCAATCGATGCAGCGGCCCTGTAGTAGTTAGAAATCATTATCACATTCACGTACGATCGCTATCTATAGCTACCAGGTACTGAATATTATTTAATTTGATGTTCGTCCAATGCCGTCGAGAAGTTTACACAAAGTATTGGGTTCTCCAAGGTCAGTTCACTTAAACTGGAAGTAATTGCAATAAAATATTTATCTTACGTGTTACGGACTTCCTCTAGTTAATAGCTGGCTATCTATTCTACAGGTAAGAACCTTCGATGCAAGTTCCAAAATAGTTTCACTTTCTTTGGAATTGCCCGAGTGTTTCTTTTTACGTGCGGGAAATCGCCATGGTTCTCCCCCCTCCGCAGCCGGAGTCACCACCGGGTCCCGGACTCGCCCCCGGCATGGGGAGGCGCGCATCGTCCTGCCCTGCGATGCGCGCCTCCACCGTGGCCTGCTTCTGCTAGGGTGACGGGCGGCTCCACCCGTCACCCTCAGGCCAGCGCTCATGGGGGGCGGAGGTCGGTCTGCCCCCTACGACGCCCAAGCCGCCTACGACCGCGGGTAGCGATGTCCGCGAGTCTGTCTCGCTCATCGCGCCGCGCCCGCTCTGCTGTCTCCTTCACGAGCATGAACTGCTCGCAGAAGGAGTCGCTGGCCGCCCACGCATTCGCGCAGCGGACCATCGCCGCGAGCAGGGTGGAGAGCGTGAGCACTCTCACCCCCAGGGCCGCCACAAGCTCCTGCCTCGGCGTCTCAAACGCCGGACACTCGGTGAGCGTGTGCAGCCCCGAGTCCACGCTCGCGTCGTAGTGATGGCACTCGAGCGTTGACTCTATGCCCATCAGATGCAGATACCGCCCAAAGCTACCATGTCCGGTAATGATCTGCGTCTGACGGTACGAGAGGCAACCGTGTGGCCTCTCTAGCCACTCCCCCATGATGGGTCTTACCGCTGCAATCACGGCGTGCCCTGCGCGTGGTTGCTCAAGGTTCATAAGTAAAAAGTTAACTACAGTTGATCCTGGTGGAGTTACAGTAATGGGAATGTGGATGTGATAAATCACAATTAAAAAAAAAGGCCAGTACCTCTTTTATCAGTTGTTGGGTTTCCCGGCTTGTGTGTGTTGAGGTTGGATCTGAAGATCTTGGTACTTAATACTATGCATTTACAGGCCTTTTCGCATCCGCACGCATCCGTGCATCAAGATTGATTAAGAGTTAAACATAGACCGATTTGATATTTCTAGCATCTATGATCTGCGATTCAGTCGCCTTACGCATACCTATTGTGACTGCATCAGGCATAAGTACCTGCAGACCCCAGTCGCAGCGACTTATCGCTATTGTGTAGCTCGATATAGCAACTGAACGCTGTACTATGGGCCCATTCGGATGCCAGTTGCAGAAAACCCCTCCACGCACAGATGCAATCGTTAAAACACACACCTGTCACTAATACGCGCAATTTCGATAGAGCGACCGAACGATTATTATAATAATTTTAAAATCACCGTACCTACCAAGTACTATTGCATTGGCCGTAAAACATCAGAAAATAATGAAAGTACTCACATTAGCGTGATTTTCGACGAGGCACAGGAATACTACATCTTCACGCAGCAAACGCACCGCACCATGCAGCGGCTGAGACGTCTTGCTTTTCAGCATACGGTAGAGCAGCGCCGACGACATGTGAGCGAAGTCCTCTCCTAAATAGTACAGTAGCATATCATTAAGAAGTAAGGGTGCTGTGCTATGGCCACATTAGGAAGAGGCCTATGTCCAGCAGTGGACTGCAATAGGCTAACTAAACTGCTACTTCGAATTAGTCATTTTCCGGTGGTTAAAAAAAATATTTTGCTAAACTTATTAAATTAGGAATGGTAAAAGAGTGATCACAGTTGTGTCGAATCTTATTTTACTTCTATTACCAACACAATTCAGCTGGGTAAACACTATTACATTTACATAGATCCATACTAATATTATAAATGCGAAAGTAACTCTGTCTGTCTGTCTGTCTATCTGTCTGTCTGTCTGTCTTTCACGCCTAAACCACTGAACCGATCTTGATGAAATTTGGTACAGAGGTATATTAGAGCTTGAGAACGGACATAGGCTCCTTTTTATCACAAGAAGGGGGTTTAAGGGGGGGAAATAGGGGATGAAAGTTTTTATGAAAGTTTGTCATTTCTGAAGATATCTTAATGAAATTTGGTACAGAGGTAGATTAGAGCTTAGGAACGGACATAGGCTACCTTTTATCGCGAAAAGGGGGGTAGAAGGGGGGGACTGTGGCCTTGGGATGAAAGTTTGTCATTTTTGAAGATTTGATGAAATTTGGTACAGAGATAGTTTAGAGCTTGGAAACGGATATAGGCTACCTTTTATCGCGAAACGGGGGTAGACGGGGGGGGGGGGGGGGGACTGGGGGGACTGGGGCCTTGGTATAAAAGTTTGTCATTTTTGAAGATTTCGTGATGAAATTTGGTACAGAGATAGTTTAGAGCTTGGGAACAGACATAAGCTACCTTTTATCGCGAAAAGGGGGGAACAAGGGGGGACCAGGGCCTTGGGATAAAAGTTTATCGTTTTAGAAGATTTCCTGATTAAATTTGGTACAGAGATAGTTCAGAGCTTGGGAACGGACATAGGATACCTTTTATAGCGAAAAAGGGGGTAAAAGGGGGGGACTAGGGCCTTGGAATGAAAGTTTGTCATTTTTGAAGATTTCCTGATGAAATTCGGTACAGAGATAGTTCAGAGCTTGGAAACGGACATAGGCTACCTTTTATCGCAAAAAGGGGTAGAAGGGGGGAGGGCATATGGCTATGGGATGAAAGTTTGTCAGGATAAAGGGGGGGGGGGAGTCATAGGGGTTGAAAGTTTGCCAGTTTTGAAGACATCCTGATGATATATTTGGTACAGAGATGGATTGAAGCTTGGAAACGAACATAGGCTATCTATTGACGCGAAAATGGAGGCATTAATAAGGTTTGAAAGTTTGACAGTTTTGAAGATATCCTGATGAAATTTGGTACAGGGATTAATTAGAGCTTGATAATGGACATATGCTACCTTTTATCGCGAATAATGTGATAAAAGGGTGCGGGAGGGATAAGGAGTGGATAGTTAGTATGAAATGGTGAAATTACCTTTTATTGCGAAAAAGGGAGTTGAAGTTGGAATAGGGCAAGGGTATGTAAGTTTGACAATTTTGAAGATATCGAGATGAAATTGGTATAGAGATGGATTAGATATTGGAAATGGGCAAAGGCTACTCCTTAACAAAGGTGAATAAGAGCTTCGTAACGGACATAGTCGAGTAACAAACCAAATATATAAGCGATTAGAGAGGCGAGTAGAGATTGTTATAGGGACGAGTGGACAGGCGTGTAAAGATCGAAAGTCGAGTAGAGTCGACTACAGGGGCGAGTAGATATGCGACTAGAGAGCCAAAAAGAATGCAGTAAAGGGTTGAGTAGAGAGGCGAATAGGGAGGCGAGTGGAAAGATAAATGTAGTGGCGATTAGAGATTGAATAGAGACTTGAGTAAAGGTGCGAGTAGATTGGCGAGTGGGGAGAGTCAAGTAGAGAGGCGAAAAGAGAATAGAATGAATGGGCAAGTAGAGAGGCCAATGGAAAGGTGAGTTTAGAGAAGAGTACAAAGTCGAGTAGAGAGGGGAATAGAGAAGTCAATAGAGAGTAGAGTATAAATTCAAGTAACGAGGCGAGTAGAAAGTCGAGTAGAGAGTCGAATATAGAAGCGAGTAGAAAGTCGAGAACAGAGGTGAGTACATAGTCGAGGACAAAGTTGAGTAGAGAGGCGAATTTAATGCTAATAGCGTCGAATCAACACTAAGCGATAACCGACATCCACGCGGGCGGAGCCGCGGGCAACAGCTAGTATCATATAAATGAGTGTCGCCTGAATACATACTACAGAAACACTGTGCTACCACACAAACTTTGTATGGTAGCACAGTGTTTCTGTAGTATGTCACAAACATAACAGTTTATGTCAGTTCGGAGATACGTGTGACTCCAATTGGCTATTTTCATATTAAAGATTTGATGGAATTGAGTCTAGTATTGCTTGATTTACATATCTCAGATTGAGATTACAGATCTTCAAGTAAATCTTCTATATGTCATATGGAATCATCAATCAATAATATTTCGTAATAATAATGTTCTGTGACATGTCATACAGTATGTCACAGATAAGTAAGGATAGCTTAACTAGCTTAAGATATGCGTTCTAAAATAAAACCGATACCTAAATTTCTATTGCAAATAAATACATAAATCATACACAGAAATATACTGATCAATATATTATGAAGAAAATGAAAAGCATATTATTAAAAAAAAGTCAAGAACATAATAGTGCATTACAATACCGTTATTAGGTAAGCTATTGCTATGGGTTCCTACTAAGATTGTCAAGGTTCATGGGTACATATATTCAGGGCTTTTAATTTGGCTGATTGATGAATGAGGCTTCTGAGTTCGGGAGGCCAGTCGGCAGTCACTCCCACAAGTCAATCTAATATATAAAATTCTCGTGTCACAGTTTTCGTTGCCAAACTCCTCCGAAACGGCTTGACCGATTCTCATGAAATTTTGTGGGCATATCGGGTAGGTCTGAGAATCGACCAACATCTATTTTTCATACCCCGATTCGCGATAACCGACATCCACGCGGGCGGAGCCGCGGGCGACAGCTATTATAATTATAAATAAAGGAAACAATAACAAGGAGATTTGGCTTTGTCTTTGAAAGTACTGTTGTAGTTTTTTCAGTGAGGTAGGATGAAAATTTTGAAAAGGAAAGCCAATGGAATAACATTCTTAACCTAATTCGTTCAATTTGAACACCTCTACTAAATCTGCAAAAGGAAGCCAGCAGGAAATATAGGGTATTATATTGAACTTGAAACTGACTAAAATGCACACCGTATGTGGGTGATATATTACCAGAGATGAGATTGACTAAGACACCCCGGTCGACCCAGAGCCGTCTCGTCATCTACCTCCGCCCAGGTATAAGGAGGCTTGTAAGGTTATAGGGACCCCTAACCACTGGTAGCTTCTACCAAAAGTAATAAGTTAGTCTATAAGTTACCTGTCAGATCATCCCAGTGAGCAGATATTAGCCCAGAACAATGTTCCTTGAGAGCAGATGCTCCAATCTCATCTGCAGCCGAGTAGAATTTTACACATGATCTGAAATTTAATTTTATTTACTTGTAAAATATTTGGAGCAGTAATATTTCTTAACATGTAAAATATTTATTTTGTACCACATCACATTATTAATATTATGTAATTACTTATTGTTAAATAAGTAAAGTCAAATGAACAAAGGGATAATCATGATTTAGCATCATTTAGTCTTTTATACTTCTTCGAGAATCCATATCACAAACTAGTTAGTAGTAGCTATGCTTACTTAGGGTCTAATGCTGTGTAGAATTATTTAGAAATTATTATGGTGCATTACCTCACTCCTACTGTTGCTATAAGTGCTTGTTCACATTTTCCAACTAGTCCATGTAACTTAAAACCGGCTGCTGACTTCATAAGCTGTAATGCAAAGCTGTCACCCCGAGAAAGATCAACTACATCTGTGTAGAGCCACTTAAGAAGAGCAGCACCAATGTCATCTGGTAAGTTGGTCCAGTCTGCAATTTAGATAATAATTTTAAGAACAGATAATTTAATGAATGTTAATAAACTGGTGTTTGATTCTTCTTGCAATTAATTCTATTTCCATAGTAAGCAAACATTGAGTTTTAGTTAATAAAAACAGTACTATATAATCTAATAGGCTTTATAAAACTTAACATCAACACACCTAGTTCCTCCTGATTTTTGAGAGCCTCTTCGTTCCAATCATCAGAGCGTGCATTCAACACAAACTTATGACCAGGCATAGACTTGCTCTGTAACTTAATTAAGATATCCGAATACGTTTCTCTGCCGTATAAAGTGGCAACAGTCATGAGAAGTCGTGCCACAAAACTGGTCTCGCTCAAGTCGCCGGCCGATGCTGCCGCCAGCGTATATTTGCGCTCCACCTCAGCACAGTGGCTTTGCAGTTTCCCATACTCTTCTTTCAGCAGCGCCAGATGCTGTTGAAGCTTCGACACCTCGCTCGAAGCTAAACAAATCGACATAGTCACAAGATTGGCACCGATAACACCGCCCACAACTACAAACAGTTTATCAAGCTAAAACTTTCGATTTCCTAGAGACTACTCACCCATGGCGGGGGTTTTTTAGATGTTGTGCAGAACCTAAAAAAACTTTGACGTGTTTTCCGGATAAAAATATTTACTCGCAAATTATAAAATGACAACTTATCTATTGTCAGCAAATTGTCGGCCATCAGTCAATAAACATACCATTCCTTTATACGGTCACAATATTATTGTATAAGTGCAGTGCAGAAGAGTAACATGTAATTAGTAAAGTCGCATTGTAAGTTAAAATATTTTTTTTAGCACAAAAGTACTAGTTACTACAAAACTTTTTCAATTTCATCATTTAATTTTGCGTGCATAGGACTATTACCAATAATTTGACAGTTGTCCAAATACTATTGTTACGGTCAATTGCAACAGATGACGCTAGGCGCGTAAAATCTATTTTGAAGATAACCTTCAAGTGATTTTGTCAATTTACTAATGATAACAGTTACTTTTATCAAACTCTTATTTGTAGTTTAGAATCAATCAAAGACGCGTTTAGGAAATCTAAGAATAAATATGAATTCTCTTAATAGAGTGTTAATTTTAGGTTCATCTTTAGCGAAGAATTCGAGGTATTACTGAGTGTTATTGAAGTGCCCGGTATTGAATTGTGAAACTGTGTTGTAAACTGGAGTTATTTTTGTAGGTTGATTTCTACAAGTGCACGTTTAAATGCTGACGATGGATGGTTTTCAAAGTTGTTGGTCCGAAGGATCGAACCGACGAAGGAGTCCCACAGCCGTATGCTCAGTGACAAGGAGATAATATACGCTCTTCACACTCATAACATAAGGCCCGATTCTATGGATAAATATTTGCAAAATTAGTACGTCCTTACATAACCTTACATAAGTAATATGCCGGTTGGCATAGAGCAAATTCCTATTATGCAACAGCTGTAAATAGAACACTGCATAACAATACTACACACCATATCTTACTAATCATTGCATGTAACTTACTCATCATCACATTGTGGATATATATATAATATAGCCCATATAGAGAACTAAATCAGCTATTCTATGAATATGCTATGCATGATGATTTTATTTTTATTTACATATTTTTAGCAAAACATCAGTGGAGTTTGTTCATTCCCAAAAAGCAGAGCTTGGCTGTGAGCTGGTGGGATCATGGACAGTCTCTGTGGGAGACATGGACCAGGCTCTTCATCTATGGAGATATGTTGGAGGCTTTGAGAAAATTGATAAAGCCAAGATTTTGTTCAGCAAAGATCCTGTAAGATAATTTTAGCAATTATTAATTTACATCTTACATGATTTATTTATCTCAGAGACAAGACAGACATTATTTTACTGTAAGCAGCAGTGTTGGTAAGGGAAAAATTAGAGAACTTATAAAACAAAAAAAAAACACTTGGAAATGAAAATGTATTCCAATGCTTTTTAATTTTCTTGATATAACTATGTAGCTGGTCATTAAGATAAAATAACAATTAATTGCCATTCTTAAATAATTTTAATTTAAAAATTACAAATTGAAGAAAAAATTTATAAGAAATTTTGATGTTCAACCTTCTCTGCTCGATGCGTGTGAGGACTCTGGCGGAGGATGCGACGATGTTCTCCGAAGTCCCATCGACCGTCAAGCACTAGCCCCAGGTATTTCAACTGGGGCTTGATGTCGATTTGAGTGCCTCCCACTGTAAGGCTGGCTCCTGGGGCTGGCCTGCGCCGAGTGCCATCACTGCGACGCGAGCGCGAACTCGGGGCTGCACACGCTCACCGAGTGTCCGGCGTTCGAAACGCCGAGGCGGGAGCTTGTGACGGCCCTGGGGGTGAGAGTGCTCACGCTCTCCACCCTGTTCGCGGCGATGGTCCGCTGCGCGGACGCGTGGGCGGCCAGCGCCTCCTTCTGCGAGCAGGTCATGCTCGTGAACGAGACAGCGGAGCGGGCGCGGCGCAGCGAGCGAGAAAGACTCGCGGACATCGCTGGCCGCGTTCGAAGGCGGCTCGGGCGTCGGAGGGCGCAAACCGACCTCCGCCTCCCATGAGCGCGGGCCTGAGGGTGACGGGTGGAGCCGCTCGTCACCCTAGCAGAAGCAAGACACGGCGGGGGCGACTCGGGGACCGCGGCGTCCCCCCTCCCGAGGAGGGCCAAACCGAGAGGAATGGCCCTGGGTCAGCCGGGGAGCGAGGGATATGTCACGAGATAACCTCACCTTGGGCCTAGCACATCGACCCACAGACGGCGTGCGGTTTAGTCGATTCGAGTCGTACATAACCTCCCCCTTCGGCTTCGAAGGAGGGGGGGGGGGGTATCCGTGGGGATTTCCCGCACGTAAAAAAAAATCTCTGCAGTCAATAAAGTCTATACTGAGTCTGTCTTGCATGCATGTCACCCTTACGACGTCAAGCCAAGACTTTTTGGGTCCAACACGTAGCCTGGTGGTTTTTTGGTACGCTAGACGTGTGCGCACCAGCAAAGGCGGCTTTCTTGAATTTTATCTGCAATGTCACGAACATGGAGGCTGGTGCGGATGCAAGAGTGCCTCACGCGATCTTTACGCGTGACACCACATATGCATCGCAGCATTTTTATCTCCGTTTTGTTCCTATCCGCGTGGTGACGGAGAAAGAAAACAAGTATCATCACCCCGTCTTATGTGTGTACTCTGAAGGTAGAACAGATATATGCGCCGATCTCGCTTCACCCCGACGTAACCGTCGATGCCGTATACGAGGATATTGCCAAGGCAATGAATCACGTCGCCAAGGCCACTTACCGAGCTTATTGCTATAGGGGACTTTAATGCTAAAGTGGGAGTACAAGAGCGTGGCGAGACGAGAATCGGATCTTATAGAGTGGGGCGCAGTCACAGGGGCAATTCTTGATGAATAGCTTCGTCCAGAAAAATCCCTATAGGAAGTGGACTTGGCAACGCCGAGACTCGGTGATAAGGAATGAAATAGACTTCTTCATAACGGACAGTAAGCACATATAATATTTAAAGACGTCTCTGTGATCAACAAATGTAAAACAGGAAGCAATCACAGACTTATCCAAAGCTCTATACATCTCAACATTAAAGCTGAAAGATTCTAAATGATACGGTCTACTCTCGACATACGCCGCCGCTCCAAGTAGCTCTAGGGTCCGAAAAGTTCCATCTGTAACCTCAAAATCGTTTCGCAATGCTGGAAACTACTAGTGGCATTGACTAGAGAACCGACACAGTGGTCAAAACATTACACGAAATGTCTCGAAAGTTGTTTCCCGGAAAACGCAAATAGCAAGAGTCCAGACTCTCTCCTGAGACTCAAACTTATGAGAAAGAGGCGTGAACAACCATTCATACAGTCATCTTCGTCACATGAGAGAGTTTTAAACATCGAATTAAGAAGCTGATAAGACGCGACCTCCGACGCTTCAACACTCGCACCGCCCCGGGGTGATTGATCAAAATAGGGGGTCGAAAGTGTTCGCTCAGTCGTTGGGCCTTATTTGTCGAAACTCAAAACTGCAGGTGGCAGGATGATTGCATCAAAGTTCGAGATTCACAAAGTGACCGAGAAATTCTATGGACAGCTATATGCATCACGGATGAATAAACCGAGGGGACAAAGCGATTAAGACCCCAGAGTCCCACTCAGACTGAAGTTCTCGGAGGACCACAATGGCCACGCCTCACAGCCGTGTGAAAGAACAGGCCTAACGATCGTTTTATAGTCCTGCCCCTTCAACCTGACTGCATTTTCGGGTTGCATATGACGCCAGTTATTTCAATTCTGTATACTGAGTCATTTGAGTGCTATCCTGATTGCATCCAAAGGCAGAACATTGGAACCTAAGATCTGCTCCTAATCCTCCATTATTGACTTCATTGAGTGATGGAACTCGCAAACTTCTGTCTGACCCCTCAACGTTGAGAGAATAGCCGCCACCAACAGCCTTGCTGCATTAAACTGAAAGGCTATTCAATTATGCGCAAATGTGCCATGCATACATTTTTCGTACTTTTTTACAAACATGTACCTGTTAGTTGGATGACATGGATCTAGCATAATTGTAAATGAATCTAACATATGGCATATCTAGGTCATACGTTAGATTGCAGACTGATATTACATTCTTGTAATTGTTGACAATTTTCACAGACTTACCGGACTTTGGAGAAGGAGCGCGGGCAGCTTGTACGATCACGTCACTTACAGTACTTACTTGCCTTCAGCTTCTGGCCAAATGGTGAACCCCGCGCACCCAGTAACATATACGAGATACGGTCATACAGGTACCTTCTGTTGCTACCTTATCTAGCCTTGTCTTAGATGTTTCTAGATTGTTATTGCGAGAATGGCAGAAGTTCGTAGAGAGATGGAATGGCTGAAAGAAGATTGACAAAACAAAGATTTTTTGGCGTAGATATGTGCGACCGGAAAAGAGCCAACCTAGGCGTATGTATATCGATCTGAACAAGAAGTTCTCAGTAAGGCCTTATATTACGAAACTAGAAAGTGACGATATTTCAGTCGCGTATTATGGCAACGCAACAGGAAACGTGTTCGCAACTCAAGGTCCGTACATTACGCTACCGAAAACTCGCAGTCTGACTGAAAGTTTGAACTGGCAGTCCTAATGTAAGTTTAAAGGCCTAGTCAAGAGAAACCCGTAACTGGTGAGCACATTAACACACATGGAAATAATTATGCCGGGACCATAGCATATAGAAACATGTGGTGCCGCTTATATGACACAAAATTGTAGACAGAACGAAACACGTTTTTTAGCTAAACCATAAAAAGCGAGCATGTATGAAACCAGAAACAATTATAAAAATAGATGAAGCGAAAGGTGGAGTCGTCTCACCTATATGTGTGATTTAGATTTTATATGATAGTACACGTTCATTTACAGTCTGAAACCCGGCACCATGATTGAATGGGGCAACAACTGGGCGCGGGGCATCACCTACCGTCAGTCACAGGACGAAGCGTTCGCCGGATACTTCTCACAGGTCGGCCGTTTGTACAACGTTCACCACATTTGGTGTAAGTATATTTTTTTGTGTTCAATCCGGTTAAACTGACTATTAAATTCCACTATAGCTGTCGAGACCTCAGTTTTGATCAGGACCCCGATTCTGCTATTGTCAACCACTGTCATAACTGCCATTGGCTTTTAGACTTAACTGTCCATACTGTTAAAGTCTAAAATTAAATAGCACATTTTGAGTGTCTGTCTTATGACAGTGGTTTGTGATTAGCAAAATCGGGGTCCTATTTGCGTGTAAAACTCGTTCTGCTATATTACAAAACCGGATTTTGATTTGAAATATTGGAGAAAGTTATGAGTCTCATTAAGATCGCCTTCCGGTATTGCAAGCGTGTATAAAGCTTCAAACAAACAAGCAGATTAGATTAATATATAAAATACACACATCAACATGGACTAGGGATATTTCAATTAAACCTAAATAACTAAAATTCTATTAACTTTTTGTTAAGACACCTACACATTAAAATAAACCTTGTTTAATAGCCTATCTAATTGGATAATAAACTTTTAGATAAAGTTAAATTTTAAAAATCTTAGAAGGAAAAACTCAGTCAAAATTTCAATCTTAACTTTATTTTTGAAACATCTATTTATTCTTAAGATCAAATTTGATTGGTAGCTACAATGTTTAAACCTACTTCTGAGCACGACTGTACCTTAATATGGTTCAGTGATCAGCTTTTAGCTACTTCAAGTTTCCTCTGTAGTACATTCATGTTCGACTGACGTCACTGTCGTTTATCGCCAAATATTATGATAGGCTTAAAGACAATTTACTGTATTATAATAAGAATTATTATCAGTAACGAATGATATCGCAATAATCCCTTATTTTGGCCAATATGATAGGCAAGCATACCCACTGATACTGACATGAAATTATACTGTCGATCTAATTGCATCTCAAATACAAGGGCACAACTAACAGAGCCTCGATTCCGCTAAAGCAAGACCATTGTCATACCACAAAAATATTCCATTTAATTTTAGACTCAAAGAATCAATTTCGTTGATTCTGTTTAGGCACATAAAGAGCACATATAAACGTCAAAATTTTACAATTATGTCCAGAAATAAATAAAGTAATATTAATGAAGTGAATAAATCATTTGAAAATGATTCTTTCGCTGGTTCGGTAAGTTGGTTCTACTGAGAAGATACCAGCAAGAAACTCATTGAACAAGATTATCCTTAATTTTTAATGTTGTTGTATTTAAAATAAATTTATATTTTGTGAGACTTTAAAGCATTGCAGTTATAGTTAACGCTAATCGGCTTTTATAGAGCGAATGAAATAGTGTAACTCTCTTCATTTAATTTTGGACTTTACGGCTATAGCAATCGTCTAAAATGAATGCCATTATTTGCAATGTCTATGGCTTGACAGTAGTTTTGCTTTAACAGAATCGAGGGCCTGATTTAATTTACAGACGGCAAAGTAGATATGTATACAGCTTTTCATACAACGTTATATGAAAAGATGTATTGCATTTACAGAGCATACAACAACACACAATTCATTCCAAAATTTGATCTGCGGCGGATTCAGGTTCATGGAAGCCACGGTATTAGAGCATTCTAGTATCATAAAGAAAACAGTAGGTAGGTCGGCAGCGCGAGTGTGACGTCCCTGGTGTTCACACGCACACGTCCATAGGCCAGGGTAATTACTTTCCATCAGGTAGGTCGTGTGCTTGTGTGCCACCTAAGTGGTATAAAAAGCAGACAATTATTGGAATATGTCACAATTCATTTCACAAGCTATGGAACACACATATAAATATAGACTGTCTCTCTTTTGTACCGATAAATTATAAATATATTATTAGGCACAACGGCACAATCGGTTGAGTTTGTACTTTGATATGATACATCCATACATAATATCTAAGGTGTATGTCACTTAATCTAAAATCACTCACGTTTCATTGCCATAATCTCTATTAATATGGTTAAGATAAGATTTAGATTTTATTTTCAAATGTAGGATATGAAATGATAACGGGACTTGACACAGTGTTGTTTACAAGTTATTATACATTATATTGACATGTTTTTGAATACACTGACTGTTAACTATGTGGTTATGGGTTTTGACCGAACATGCTAGGTCCTATATATGCATCCTTTTCACCCACTTCATATATGCCCGTAATTAGTATATTTTCAAAGAATGCTCTTTGGCGTATTCCTCTCATTAGCATATAGGCTTCCACGATTAATGGACTTTCCAACACAAAGTTTCTTATTATAACCAGTAGCGCTATTCACAAAGCAAAGGAACAAACTAGTTAGGTATCTACTGGTGCGGCTGTGCCGTGACTTAGAAAGCAACATTTAGTCAAAATGTTGGAGTTGAGAAGTGCGTCAGTTTTAAAATCAATCTTAGACATATATTTTAGACGCTGAACCCTGATTCTCGATTTATCTGAGTAGAGATTGTATAGACCGATTGATATATTTCACAGAAGTGTCCACGTGGTCCCACGGAGAGGGATCGCCCTGGGTCAGCCGGGGTGTGAGGGATATGTCGCACGACAGTCTCACCTTCGGCCTAGCACTACGACCCATAGACGGCGTGCGGTTTAGTCGGTTTGAGTCCGACATAACCTCCCCCTCCGGCTCTGAAGGGGGGGGGGGTATACATGGGGATTTCCCGCACGTAAAAAAAAGTGTTTGTACAATCTGTTCTTAGATGAATCGATATTCAGAACTGAGTAACATTCTAGAATACGAGTCTAAATCTAATATAAGTTTACAGTAAATTTTGAACCTAGATGCCATAAACATAAGGATTAAATAGTTACTCATTGATTCAACAGGCTACAAGAATCTGCAAGCGCGTCGTGAGACTCGCGAGAGCACATGGCGGAACCCTGGCTGGGACGAGTGCGTCGCCTACACCGTACCGCTCATTCGAGAAATGCATTGCCGTATCCTCGAACCTACTGAATTCTCTCCTACACAGTAAACAACTATTTAAGGAACATACCCAGACTACGTGATCCGTTTAAGGAAGGGAAGACAGTCAGTCACAGTCGTGTCTTGATCACACGTACCGAGCATCAGTCGAGTGCGCTGTCTCGCTATTCCACTCGGTGCGTGTGATTAAGGCATCAGTCACAGGAGCAGGGGGTGGCTTAGATTTTTGTTACGTGGTCGATTTTATCGACATAAATTTCGGAATTTTCCAAGCGCAGTGTTTAATGGTTCCTAAACTCACAGTTTAAACTAAATTATACTTGCCAATACTACGTAGAAGCTTTAAATGGGTGTGTCCCCCCCCCCCCCCCCCTTCCCCATATCTTGGCATATACTACAAGTGGTCACCAAAGGGTTCACGGTCTAAAAAATAAAAAATAGGTCACGTAGTATGAGTACGTTCCCTTATCGTCTAACACCACGTAAGTCATTTTTGCTTGCGTTGCTATTTTGACTTACGTTGTGTTTGAACCTAAGCAACGTTGTGCATGTCCCAACAATTTTATGAACATCATTTATCTAAACACAATATTGTATGCTATGTCTTCGAATTTATCGCGTGATTGACTTCACTTTTGTTACAGGTATGGGTTTTAAGTTAATCGTGAATTATTTGTTCCAGTACTCTACTTTTTTATAGCGTCGAAATAAAAATGTCTTATTTGAAATTCGATATGGACTCAACGGTAATATGAACGATGCAAATAAATAATTGTGCTCTCTCGGTGTTATTGCTATTAGGTATGAGAGAAAGAGATAAAACATAAAACGGTTAAACTATAAAACTGCTATTTAGCGAATCATTATAATAAGTTCTAAACTTGTAGGACATACCTAAACATTGGACACTAGGTAGATAAATATCAGCTTTCTCGTTAGTGCAAGGCTTTAAGGGAAAAGATATGACTTCAATGATTTTTTATTATGTGCCTAACAAACACTGGCAACTCTGCCCGGGTGCTTTAATAAAACATAGGGTTCCATCTCCTAACATGCCCAGGGCCTGAATATATTAAAAACAGCCCTTTGTAAAAAAGCCAAATATAATGAGATTTTAATGAAATGTGTATGCAATGAAATTGAAACTAAAATTTCATTGTACTATTATTTTTTACTAAATGGCACTTCGATACTACATGAAAAACGAAATAATAAAATCTACTAATATTTTGGATGAAATAAACAACTCAAAACTCTAACTAATATTGTCGGAACTGGAAGTCTAGTGAAGGTTACAAATTAAAATATTGTTAAAAACAAAAAATTAGATAAAATTATTACGCTGTTCCGTCATTTCTGTTGCTCTTCAGTAGCCATGGTCACGGGGAGAGTCAGTATGACCATGTTAAAAGTTATGCTCCGTACGGTTCGGTAAACCAAACAATCTTGATATGTATTTCGTTACTGTATTTGCGTTTTATACACTTTTGACATTTTATTTTATTCTTTAAAAACTCAGTTTCTGTTTAGAAACGTATTTGGAAGATTAAAAAACCGAAACTGCTAATTTTAGTAAGTTTCTTCTTAGTCGATTCATTCTTGACAGAGTGGTCGTGGTCACTATTCAGTCTCTGTTTGTGACTCGCTGCGAGATCTCTCGCCACCTTTGCCGGTTTGTGGACAGCCTGCTCACCTTCGGCCTAGCACTACGACCCAGAGACGGCGTGCGGTTTAGTCGGTTCGAGTCCGACATAACCTCCCCCTCCGGCTGCGGAGGCGGGGGTTATCCGTGGGGATTTCACGCACGTAAAATAAAACAAAGGTGTGGAGATTATTTCCAACCAAAGATTTTACTTGTTCGGTCCAACGGTTAGTTAGTTCCTCTCGGCCTAGAGTCTTCTACTCTACCCTGAACAACAAGGCGTTCAATGAAGTCCTCATTTGAGTCTAGTTTATTTGTTTAATATGTGTCTTTATAAAAAGTCGTCATAAGATTGTTGATTGATTGAACCGATAGAGAGAGAGAGAGAGAGATAATAGAGTATAATTTTATTTCAACTCATACATATTTTTAAGAATAAATGCTGTTCATAAATCGATTACAACGACCTGCACCAATATTTACGAGTAGTGTAAACATTACACTGTTTTCGAACACAAACTATTATTTTAAGACATGTTGAGCATCAGGTGAGTAATGCCATCCTATCTAGTTCCCATAAACTTATGTAAAAAGTCTACAATAAAATAATGATTTAAATGATATGTAGAAAATGTAATCTTATTAGAACATTACACAGAATATAAGTCAAGAGGAAATGCCCTTAACCTGTATGTACTCCATTCAGTTAGGTACTAAAAAGTAAACATTATTAATTTGTCTTTATAATGTTTTATTAAAAAATTCAAGTAATTAATATTTTTCTGTTTAGAAACTCATTCTAAAGACTTGAAACTGTCATAGAACCATTAGTTAGTTTGATATGATGTGATTATTATGTTTAGCAGAGAAGAAACCTTAAAATACACTATACTACTTGTATACTATAGTGATAGCTGTGGGGCACTTCGTCTTGGTTTTATATTCCTTGGATGGAACTTTCTTATATAAATAAATATAAAACCTAGTTCTTTTTAACATGAATTCGTATTTTTAGGTGCAGTTATAGCATAAAACGGCTATTTAACATATTCATTCAAAATTTTGCGGAGATTTTTCATCAGATAAGATTAGGTACTAGATAAAACGCATGTGAGCATTAAATTATAGAGCACAACTTCTTCGGTAGGTTAAGCTATGAATTGTTAAATAAGTTTGTTTATATTATATATATTGTTTTTCTGTATGTTTTATCTTTGAGATCGAGGCATAATCACTGTTCTGGATTTGAAAATCTTTTTTATTTTGATAGCATTTATTATAAATAAACTGTAACATTAATATATTGTAAGAACATTAGGTGTAAATGAATTATCATCTGAAATAAATTATACTTTTGGTATTGTATATCCTTGTTTTAGTTTCGAGATTTTATTTTAACCAGTTGCACATTTTATTGAACTAGAACGTACTTCAAGGACCTCGATTGTGCTATTGTCGACCACTTTCATAGAAAGAAACTGCCAAAAATGTCATTTAATTTTAGACTTTACTGTAATTGTCTTTGGCTATACCTAATTTCAGCTCTTTAGGACTTCAGGAAGTATCCTAACAATTTTGATGATCAGTGATTCAGTGACGAAATTGAGTGGTGACATTAATAATAAAATCTAAAGTATAATAGCTACGACATTCAAATTTTGTAAGTTTAATGATTGTACTGATGGCATTCTAGCTTGAAAATTTGAACTATTTAGCTTCATCCAAAGCAAAATTACGTGAGTCCAAAAAATTAACGAAGTGTTGCGAGAAAAGGTAGGAGTGCCCTTGCGCTTCGGTTGGCCCGTCTTGGCACTGCCCTGATGAAAAGAAAACCATAAAATCTTAACTTATAAATTCAATGCCACAACAAAAACAGTTGAAGGAGCCATCAAACACCTCATCAATAATAAAGTTATCTTTGAAGCCAAATATTTCAGTCCTTTAATACGTACAAAAGGACTGAACTTTGATTCCGGTCTAGAATGTAACTTTATTGGGTAAATGCCTGAGGTACAGCCAGCATCTGATCGATCTTGACGAACGAAGTACTCAAAATGATCTTAATGCTTTGGGGAGTGGTAAATCTTTCCTGTTGACTGTTTGTTCAGATATTTGGTACGACACACCTATAGCACTTTAGTTCCCCGCTCAGTGCAAATATTTGTATGCATGAATATGGGTATTTGCCAGTCGTGCCTCGGAGAGCACGTTAAGCCGTCGGTCCCGGTTGCCATACAAACATCTATGGCAGTCACTACGGGTAGTTGGAGTCCTCAAATCATTGAACAAACAGTTGAACAAGGTGGATTAAAGCAAGTCCAACAACTAGTCTGAACTGAAATGCTTCGATATCTCCTTTGGGTTGTGGAGGTTAGATGGCCGTCGCTTCACCGAAAGTGTCGAAGTTTAGCCAAATCCGCAGTTGGAATGGTAAGGGAGACCCCCAGACTCCAAGTTGATAGCTTCGGATACGACAGGGATTAACGCTAGGATGGGGTAGTTGGAGTCCTCAAATCATTGAACAAACAGTTGAACAAGGTGGATTAAAGCAAGTCCAACAACTAGTCTGAACTGAAATGCTTCGATATCTCCTTTGGGTTGTGGAGGTTAGATGGCAGTCGCTTCACCGAAAGTGTCGAAGTTTAGCCAAATCCGCAGTTGGAATGGTAAGGGAGACCCCCAGACTCCAAGTTGATAGCTTCGGATACGACAGGGATTAACGCTAGGATGAAGAAGAATGTTATTAGAGCTACGCATGTCTGATAACGCGGGGGCTCTCCCAAGACCACCTCAATGGGCATACTCCCTAAACCAAAATCCACGTCATCACCTTAGTCAGACCATAGGATATTTATGAGTAATCTTTTTTTTCACCCAACTGCTGTTGTGTAGTCGTAAAAGTGGCAGCAGTTTTGACGCTATTGGTTTAAGACTGCAAGCGCCGCCCGATAGGACCGCCATGAGCGGCTGCTCGCTTGACCAGTACACGGTTAACCGAGAAAACACTTAAATGACGATGATGATGATGATGATGATGGTGATGCTGCTGCTGTCAACGCTTGTGCAGCAGACACTGATCGTCTAAAATAATCTACTAAAATATCAATTTGGATTGAAAAAGGATAGTGTAAATAATACAAAAACGTAATTTTCTTTCCATTTAATTTATTTCGGTTTGATTTTTCATGAACCAGATTATATTACAGTATTATTAGTGATAATAGTTAGAATCTAGAAATTCATTGTTAAATATTATGTAACAAAAAATAAAAAGAAAACAACGGTGCACCGAGCGAGCCGCAAACAATTGCAAACTATAATGAATAACGTCGGCCGCGCGCACCTTGTCACATGGTCACAATATTGCTAACTACCTATCTGTGATAAAAGACTATACAATGGTAAAATATAAAAAATTGTATAGTTACAATTTACAAAATACGTGACCGCTAACTACGAGTTTGGTACTTCTATCTCATAACAATTATTCCGTAGATCGTGACCGTTAAAAGGTGGCAATTTAACTGATAACATCTAACTCTAGAACAGCTAGGTAATGGTGGGAGTTTGGAATATGAAAAGACGCGCCTACGCACTACACTCGTACCTTCGGCAACCTGCCAAGCTCGCACTGCGGCCTAAGCACGGTGCCGTGTAGGCAGAGGTCTATGAGAGCGAGCAAAATACTACGCGCCTAAAGTTAAGTACTGACCATCTTTTGCACGCAAGCGAAATTACAGCTTAAATTCAATTCCATAGTGCTTCGGTTCCTGATTTGGCTACGACATCTGCGGATTTCCTCAGGGGACGTAACATAGAAGAATGTTACAGGCTTCCAGAGAAGGTCACTTGGTATAACATCGCTCGTCAAACTGTGGCCATATTTCATGAAATTATTTGTGACATTATCTATATATATTTATAGTGAGTATTTCGTATTGTATGAAAGTAGGTAAAATTGTTATGTACAGCGTGTCCGATGGTTAGTCCACGTCGCGCGCTCGCAGTCTACAACTATGTACAGATAGACGGGGTGACAAAGAGGCTGTGTCTAGAGATTATTGTCATATATTTGGTCAGTTTAGGAGGGTATTGCGGTGTCTACGAATAATTTGATATCCATTCACAATGCCATTTACTACATTCTTGCATTATCTAGGAAATTGAAGCAAATTGTTATAATTATACGATTCTAGTAAATAGCCTTGTGTCAAGATTTTCATGTAAAACAGCTAATATTTTTGTCAAACGCTTTGTATACAATTTTAACCCTAAATAATAATTTAGGCTTTGTTACTTATACCGTTAAGGAACCTCCAACAAACTCAAATAATACAATCACATCGTGTGATGCTTTAGGAAAAGAATATTAATAAAAATAATAAAAAATATTTTTAAAATAGTATTAACTAAATTTGGGTATTTATGACTATAATCCATTTTAAATTAAATAATACATTTGCTATACATATTTGACTGGTAAGCTTAGTACACAATACGATAGGGTATTAGGACACTAAATAAAGAAAATAGCACATAGTCAGGCCCCGCACGGGACCCGCCGCGTCGCACTTCCAATGTACACAAAAACCGCACTCGCGCCTTACAAAAGTAACAAATTATTTATAATATTTTAATTATATATTATTGTTCTTTATATACATACGCCGAACCCTGCGCCACCACCGCCCGTAAGGCAAATCGTGTGCTCGCTAATATTCACATACATACATATATATATATACTTTATATATTTACAGAACATAACCGGCAGTCGCCACCTCGCCAAGTCATCAGGTCGCCAGGTCGCCACACAACTCTACGCAGCACCTGCACTGTTATTTATGATTTAGTAAAGCGTGTTACAGTTATTTAAAATCTAAAATTCTTCTAAAATAATCGTAATATACCATATATGATATTTCGTACAAATCTTTAAACATTTAATAAACTCAATACTAAGCCAATAAACAAATACCGTCAGTCCGCTGTCCAAAATTAATCTTACAATAATTACATGCAAGAATGGTTCCTAAAGTAAAAACTAATGATATGAATATTAGAATTTTGACTATCTAATGTTGTAAATAATAAGTTCCTCTGTCCAATAGTGAGGGGGGCGGCGGGTGGCGCGCGGCTCGATGTCTCGCCTTTGACTACTTCATCTAATTAATGCCTTTTGTCAAACATTTTAAGCGTACACTTTGAGGATCAACATTCCTTGGCGTTACTACAGAGTATGCCATAATAAATCATTTTAATGTGGTGTTCGCAACAATCCCTTGCGGACTTGTTCGTTCTTGTGTCACTAGAGCATCAAGATGAAAAATCAGTTAGAACCACTGTGGAAACTTACGATAAACTACATTATTTATACAAGATTGGATCAGGAATACTAGATTTTAAATTTAATCATGCCCTCTACTGGACACTGTCCCGTTGTTCGTGCACGAGGCGGACGCGGGCGAGCGGCTCCACGATGGACGGTCTAATAGTATTCTAGAGATTGATGATAAAATTTCTTATGTCTAAGAGATCGAATATTCAGACGCGATTTAAATTAATTTTTAAATTTAAAACGAGTTAATTTAAATGTTTACGTGTAATCACAAATTTTGAGTGTAGCGTGAATATTTGGGCCGTGTATTTAATTTACCAGTTATACTATTATTATATTGTAGAAGATGTGTATAACAGTGGCGGCTAGCGAAGACAACGGAACAGTGTCGTACTGTGAGTAAATTCTAATAGAAAAAGCGTCTCATTCTCACATCGATGCATCATTTAAATAACCTCAGACAAATGCAGACAGACTCGCGTATATAACTTCTTCGTTACAATTTTATCTTCACTTACATTTATGCGACAACTTGCTTCTGATCTTCTGACTACTACAATTATAATTAGGCACAGTTTTGATTTTAGTCTTATTTCAAAAAGAAATATATAAATATCTCTGTTGAGACGTCAGTCAATAATATATCATGATTGTGTTAGCTCTGGTCCAGGTACAATAAAACTTACATAGAAATTATGTACACTTAATATTTTATAATCAAAATATCAGAAACATGTTCGTGCATTCAAACGTGTGTCGATGAATAATTTATTTTTGTGTATAATCACATCATACAATAACGACCTTAATGGTAATATAACTAACGTACATTATTGCGTGGTGTAACCCGTTCGTTTATTCCTCGACTCGGCTGTAGCTAAGAGATAATTATTTATATGGAGTGCAATAAACTTAATAGTGTAATAAAATAGGAAATGCCCTCCCGAACCATTGTCGTAACGACCATAATTTCCCTTGGAAGACATAACAGAAAACTTTTCAAAATTAGGCTAGAATCACACGAATATCCAACAGTATACTCAAATAATACAATGTTGCCAATTAACATGAATTTTCTTACCGCGGGAGGGCAGACAGTCTCAGTATTTAGAATGGGACATGGTACTTCTGCTGCTGCTGCCAAAACAATGACATTCGATATTTTGGAATAATACTTCTGCAGACCACTAAATACTCACACAATACATTCAATCAACTCGTATAATTTCTTCGTTATAAGTCTAATGAGGTAGCCTGTGAACATTGCTAACGATACTAACAACAATCGATGGTATGTAACACGCCCCGGATTCGCAAACAAGAGCGTAGTGTATGACACTTTAAGAAATCACGATTAATGATTTTTTCATTACTTACATTTACGCTCGAGTCCACAAACTATTGTGGATTGTGTTGACGGCGTTACGACTCGGGCGCGGTTTAAACAGAGACATTTGGCGATAGCAAACAATTTCAGTAACAATATAAACCTTAATGTAGTGTATAATAACATCAATGACGTGACGCGTGTCACTCGATGCGATGGCGGGGAATTTTAGTGGCGGGACGTTGCCTGGAGGCGCATACGCAATTCTCCTCTAAGACAAAAACGACGTTATTGCACACTATATAATGTTCATATTGTGTTACTTAAATTGTCCGCACGTCCTACGTCCCCGCCACGTCTCTTCTGTATAAACAGCGCCTTGGCCGTGAGCGTCAAACGAATAGTACTATTCAATGCAGAGTCGGTCTGCTTGACACTTGCTATAAATACTGTAATATTACTATATCAAATGATTTGACGACGTTATTGTACCGAATGCTCGGTGGAACGCAATAGGACTCAATATCAACCGCTGTCAAGCACAAACTGGCTAAGATTTCGTGGTTCCTCACACAAACGCTTCTCGTAAACGTGATGTGAAAAATATTTCTATTTATATACTATCAAATAGGTAATTTCTTAATCGCAGACTTAGATGCTTATCCCCAAATAAATATTTTACGCATTAATTGACAGTTCAAAAATGTTTCGTAAATTTTTATAATTATTATGTTATACGTACATACGTAAAGTAAAATTAGTTTGCAACAACAGAATCGATGATTTTACAGTAGTCGGTATTTGGTTTAGCACATTGGAAAAACGATTGGGATAGATCGATTTTTTAGAGCAGTCTCTGTCTCTCTCTCACAATGAGACTGAGATAGATTCTACGTGTGATAGAGAGAACCCACTATAAAACCGAACCAAACGGATATTAGTCGAACTATTTCTCTCAGAATAAAAGAATAACAAAGACGGAACTTATAAAATTAGCGTGTGAAGGCAAATAAAGGAGTACCATTTCACTCGCACTTGGGCGTGCAAACAAAGAGTGCGAGCGAAATGGTACATCATTTTAGTATTACTTTCTGCGGCTTCACACGCTGTTTTATACGTTCCGTCTATATTATTCTTTTAGTCTGAACTCTCACTCTTCTTTCCGATGTGTCACGCAATTCGCCGAGTACCGTACATATATGCCTTAATCACACGCACCAAGTGGAGCGCTTAGACAGTGCACTCGACCCACGCTCGGTGCGAGTGAACATAGCGCAGAGTATTTTGCACGTACATCGAACTTGGCCGACAGCACTGTCTCGCCACTCCACTCAGTGCGTGTGATCAAGGCATTATTGTTGTCGAACATCACCTATTTAGTGTGTATGTGTGTGAGGGTAGATGTGTGTGGGTATGTGTGTGTGTTGGCAGCAGCAGGAGTGTGTGTGTGGCCCTAGAGCGAGCCGGCCGCGAAGCTCGCCGACGAGTTGCTGTGCGCCAGCGACAGCATGGAGCCCGACAGCGACTGTTCCTCGTCGCCGTACCCGTCGCGGCTACCCTCCGCGATCGCCATCGCGCTGGAAACACAATTAGTTATTAGTTGAGACAGAATATATTAGCTTACAATAGGTTTACCCGAAAAAGGTGGTTGGGACAGATTGGATGCGGAAGGCGGAGGATCGGACGAAATGGTGCTCATTGGGAAAGGCCTATGTCGTGCAGTGGGCTGGTTGATTGATTGACGTAGGTAACAATAGGTATACCTCGGGACACTTGGACCTAAGTCGCGAGACAAATAAGGCCATGGCGTGCGCAGATTTTGTAATAATCTATGCCTGTTGCTCGTCCACTGCCGTTGTACTCCGTGCTATTCTCAAAAGACAGTCAATATCTAAGAAAGGACTTGAACCCGCAACAAGTCCTTCCTACATACGTTTTGCGCCTAAAGACTTTTCAGATTTAAATGTATACAAAAAGTTAGCATTACTAATTGCTTCAAACAGTAAAGCGGTTACCTGAAGCCGAGGCGCGCGCTCTCGATCTCGAAGTGCTCCAGCTCGCGCTCGTGGCGCTCGTGCAGCAGGCGCGTGCGCTCGGCGCGCTCCGCCACGAACTGCGCGCACTCCGACTCCATCTGCAAGGGGCCGGCGTCAGTTATATGTGATCCTCACTTCTGGCTTATATCTCAGGCTTTCATTGTCCAGGGTCTGCTTGCTCCTCCTCCTTTCAGTGTGGCTTATACGGCTTGGAAGCTACTGCCATCAAACCTCCTAAACATAAGATGAAAACCCGCGCCAGAGGTTTACCCATTGTTTTGCAAGTGCACAGATTAACTGGTGAGATTGATTTAGGCCTCGAACCTGTTGATATGGAGTTCGAGGTCAAACTAGGCGTGAGGGTGTACCCACCCGGTCTGACCTCGAAATCCTGGCTGCGATCCTGTCGAGATCCCGGCCAGAGCCTCGTCCGTCACTCTGCGGGTGAGGTTGTGCCCTACAGTAGTATAGTACCTTCTGCTCCAGCAGGCCGCGGCGCACGGCGACCCGGTCCTCCAGCTCGCGCCGCTCGCGGTTGCGCTGCGCCTCCGCCTGCATCTTGCTCTTGCTCTGGTAGGCCGTCAGCATGTCCAGCTCGTGCTCCAGCTGCATCTTCAGCTGCTGACACTCCATCTGTGTTGCAAACGACATTAATAAGTTAGTAATCGTATTACATCCCGTAAAAAAAAGTACGAAAAGAGTGTTCTACCTCCTAGCGTTAATACCACATCCGTGGTCTTCACCTCGGAGTTCGGCGTTCGCTTATTACAGTCGTACTGCGGATTTGGCTTATCTTCGATATTTTGTGTGAAGCGACTGTCATCGGACCTCCGCAACCCATTGGAGATATCGAAGTGTTGCAGTTAGACCAGTTGTCAGACTTTTTAGGGCTCCAATTACCCGTAACGACTTGCAGTTACTGACGTGCTGAGATGCAATTACAAAATAAATAGTAAAGGCAGCTTAATTCGTGGGACTGACAGTTGAGGGAAATTATTTGAGTGTTATAAATAATACGTTGAAATCTTACCATTTGGCTTTCATCTAATCTCACAGTCTGCTTCTGCAGCATCTCCGTGATGCTTTGGTCGTACTGCTCGCCCAGTAATACCAGCTTGCGACGTTTCTCGTCCTTCAACGTTTTTATCACTTCCTTTTGTTGCTCCTGTAATGACATACAATATAACTAAAATATAATAGCAATATTATAACATATATGTACTATTATAGAATTGTAAAGAGGCCGTGTACATCGGAGATATTACAAAAAATGGATTAGATTTTTTTTTTTGTTATCCCCTCCAACTAAGCTAAATTGCTTGTGCTAGGAGTGGGGTCACGTCGCTAGTATAATGGCCAGGATTCGAACCCAGGACCTCTCAATTGTAAGGCCGACGACTCCTTAACCACCAAGCCACCGATGCTGAACACAATTTTTTTTAGCATTTTGGCCTGCTTCTCCGTCTTGAACACAAAACTACTGAACGTATTAGATACGTTTTTTCTTTTGTTTGGAAGGTCTTGGTCAGACTTAAAATCTTACGTAAGTTTGACCGCAATCGGTCAAGTAGAACTTGAGGAATGGCCAATAAACGTGAAAGCCGAAGGCGGAAGGCTCGTATAAAATAAAGGAGGAAATAGTGCCGTCACTGGGCAGCCCTTACCTTGGCAGTCATCTGTAGTATCTGCGCTTTGAGCGCTTTGTACTGGCGCGTTTGTATCTTGCACGTTTCGCGGAACTGTTTGCGGATCTGCATCTCTTTTTGCTGCAATAACAAATATTTGTTGCAATTAGTATTAGAATATAAGCTGTAACTTTCATATTAGATTGTAAAATCAACCAAAAGTGCTTATCATATGCCACATTCAGAACTGGCAAGTAGTGACGAAGGATCAAAATTTACTGTATGCTGCACCAGGCGACCTATTTATTGGAAAGCCGGCAGAAATCGGATTAAAGGAACCGATTTTTTTTAACGTACGCAATACCCCACAGAATCGCCAAGCCGCAGTGGGCGGAGGTGGTTAGGTAGGACTCGAACCTACTAAAAGGCACACCGTCTGTGAGTCTCCCCCTCTCTCTCTCTCTCTTTCGAGCTGGCTCTCTTCGGGTGTGGAGACTAAGAAGTCGCCATGGAACACCTCGCCCTATTAGCCATTGATGAATTTGCAAACGGTAAATATAGCAGTTCAAAACTTGGGTTACAAGTCAACAGTGACGCCACAAACGACATACCTTGAGGCTCTTAGGTTGTTGTTTGAGCTGCAGTGCATGCTTCTTGCGCAGTTCGTGTTCCGCACGCTGCATGTACTCGCGCTGGTTCGCGAGCTCCGTCGCGTGCTGGTTCGATAGCTGTTCCTCTCTGGAACGGAACGCAACAGATATTGACATAATTGGGTATTTTCCTGAAGTTAAAATAAATTATTTAGTTGAACTTATTAAAAAAATGAGAATAGTAAAAAAGTGAAAACAGTTACGTCGGTTGTTATTTTATCGTTCTTATTAATTTTTAATCATCTACTCAACCTTTAATAGTAAATGATTTGACTATTAAATATTGTGATGTCACAAACAAATTTTCCATACAATTTTCCTTATAATTTACCGTTTTGACGTTTAGTAACTATTTTGACTAGTCAGTCAAATACACAATTGCGGAAGACAGACTCCTCCTATTACTTAGTAAAGTAAGGACTAACACTTCAAACTCAGCTTATAAGTGAGGTTTGCTTTTGTATTTAAAATCATGATTTTGTCGATCCGTGGAATAAAAGGAAGATGACCGATCTCTCTTCTAAAATAGTAGCATCAAAAAGCTCTAGTATGTTGGTAAGCGTACCTAAGAGCGTGCACGCCTTTCTGCTGTCGGTATTCCAGTTCCTGCGTTTTCTCGTGGTGTCGCAGTAACATAGCATGCGCCTGTTCCAGTTGGTTCTGTCGCTTATTCAGCTCCTGTGGACATTACCGAAATTACATTACAAGAATATTGGTGACGGAAATATCCAATTCCCCTTAAGCCCTTAAATCACCACCCTTTTTATTGGCTTTAGGATAAACTTTTGCTTCTGATACTACTGGGTATTAACGTATTTTAGACCGATCGTAACCGCTGTGCCGTGCCTTGGGTATGTCCACGGGAGACGGGGGGAGGTATCGATCAATCGACCGTCAAATTTCGTTAGTCCGCCGCCAACGCTCATGGCAGTAACTCGCTCACGGCGGTATCTCGCTCGCTCGTTTTTAACTCATGCTCTTTCTTTACCTTGTCCTCCGCAATGTCGCGTTATACTAGGGCGCGGTATAGCGGTTGCGATCATAGGATAGTAGACCTCGGGCCAATATCTTGGGACCTAAATCGCGAAACAAACAAGGCCTTAGCGCGTGCGGATTGTTTTGTAATGATCTATGCTTGGTGAATTTGAAAGAGTTTCAATTCACTCAACAGGACCACTAGCACTCCGTGCTATTCACAAAAGACACTCATGAAATGTGTTCTGTGCGTATAGAGCACATTTTAGGTCCAAAATGTGCTATCCGCTGTACACCTATCCTCAGGTATACAGCGCTTACAATCGGTCTATAGGACAGTGGGTGTGTATAGCGCAGTACCTCCCGCAGCAGCTCCTGCTCCTTGTGGTGCACGGCGAGCATGCGGCGCCGCTTGAACCGCCGCAGCTCGAGCTCGAGGTACTCGCGCTGCGACCGCACCAGTCGCGCCTCCTCCGCCGCCTCCGCTTGCTTCAGGTTGTCTTTCTGAGACCTGAGCATATTAAAAGTTTAAGCCGAGCATTTGTATGCACATCTTATAGAACTAAATATCGCGTCAATAAGCCTGGTGTACCTCAGGGTAGTATTTTGGGACCGTTATTGTTTTCGTCCAACATACCTCCCTGGATCTGCGAAAGGTTCCAGGGAAGTTGATCTATCGTTTAGTTAGTTGGGTAAAAGTTCGTTACTTAGTAAACTTCCTCAACGGACAAAAAAAGGTTATCAAAACAACACCTAAAGTAGAATAGATACTGTACATACTTGATTAAGATAGGATAAATTAAATTGGTTCAAGCGGGTTGTGGACCCCTGATCTTGCCCTTATAGGGTGAATGCTGACCACTGAGCTCGTTAAATCCCACTTCAATCGATTTTATTTCTCCTATCTTAGCATAAGGATTTGAATTTTTTTTTAAATTCATTCAAGGCTACATACTGCAGCGTGGCATCCCTCTGCCTCTTAGGCGTGGCGTCGTCCATGCTGAGTTCCTTTTTCCACCGCTCTTTATTAGCCTTGTACTCGCGTTTGCGCTGCGTCTCGAACGCCTTGCGGTCTTGTTCCTGCCGCGCGGTGATGTCCTTGATGAGTTTCTTCTCGGTCGCCGCGTTCTGCTTCTGTTTGCGTTCTAATTCTTGTGCGTGTTTCGTCTGTAAATGTTATTTATATAGCTTAGTATTCAACTAACTCTTGGATAAAATGTAACATTTGGTATTGTGCACTATAATCTCCCATTCAAATACAAGAATATCTCGTCAAGCGCAATTTCATGTATATTTGTTCAATCGTTTTTTCGTGAAAAAGTAATAAATCAACCTATGTATAGAATAAAATATATGAACTGATTTCACTTTATTGTTGTTAATATTACCCATATTTTAATGATACGAAAAAGACATCTCTAGCTAGGAGATCAAAACAAAAGTTACAGTGAGTTTTGTGTAAGACGTACTTGAGATCTCTATCCAACAAAGTAACAAAACGAAAAGGAAATAACTTCATTCCACGGATAGATTGAAATATTCTTCCAATCTCACAAAGTAACACCACAACACGAAGTAGGATAAGAATAGGTGGTACGTGCGGCGGTACCTGCAGCCGCTCGAGCTCGCGCGACAGCTGCTGCAGCAGCGCCTCGTACTCGCGGTCGAGCTGCGCCTTGTGCGCCTCAACGTCGGCCTTGCAGCGCTCCTCCAGCTTCAGCAGCGCCGCCTGGTGCTCGCGCCGCATGCGCTTGTAGCCCGACATCTGCTCGTGCATCTCCTGGAACATGGCGCCCACTCAAGTATACACTTTATATAATTACTACACTTTATATCTAGCTTATATGATAACTACACCATCATTTTGCTATCCCAAGTCACTCCCAGCGATAAAGCCGCAAATTGTACCTTCAACTGTATACATCCTACCTACTTGTCTCTAATGTAAATCTATCTAAAACTCGCCACAACTTACACACTATATCTCGGAACACGTATCTTGGACCTAAATTGCGAGACCAACGAGGCCCTAGCGCTCGCAAATTATTTTTTAATAATATATATGTACTTGGTAAATTTGAACTCGTCCACCGCCGTAACACCCCGTGTTATCCTTAAAAGATACCCAAGAGACCACCTATGATTTATGTGCCGAGGTAACTAAATTTCAAATATCACTTTGTAGTACAAATAGTATAAATTTTTCGTGCGACTGCAGACTTCAAATTACGAACTAAGGGTCTCACTTGTGAATAATATAACTCTTCCTACCTACCCGGCCTAAGCACAGAAAGCAATTACCTGATTATGTTCCTTTTGTTGTTTAGTGACGATGCTCGTAGTTCGTATCGTTGCGAAGTTGTTCGCGCCGTGCTCCGACACTAAAGACATTGCTGCCGACACGTTGTTGGTTATACCTGCAATTATATCAACCAATATAAGGATTAAGTATACACTGTATGTACAAAATTGTTTCTTTGATATAGTGATGGGTAATTGTCCGAAAAATTTCAAATACCGGAAATTTTTCAATTTATTTTTCTGAAAAATTGAAAAATTGGAAAAATAATGGAAATATATCTTTTTATCGAAATTATTAGTTTAAATGAAATAGTTTATAAAATATAGTTCATAATAAGTTGAAATTCAAATGATTTAATGGCTTTACATGTTGTTTAAAAAAAAAAACAAATGATCAAAGTTATATTTTAATACAGATTCATGGTCAATGGTTTATTTTACACATTGTCGTGCGGTGTTCCACAGGGTTCGGTCCTGGGGCCGCTCCTGTGGAACATCGGTTACGACTGGGTGCTTCGCGTACGGTGCCACCGTCCCGTGTTATGCGGACGACACGCTGGTGACGGTGAGCGGGGCTACGCACCGCGAAGCGACCCTGAGGGCCACGACCGCGGTTGCTCAGGTCGTCGACAGGATCCGGCGGCTGGGTCTCGAGGTACACACTCGAGGTGCACAAGTCCGAGGCCATGTTCTTTCATGGCCCTCGGCGCAGGCCAGGCCCGGGAGCCAGCCTTACAGTGGGAGGCACTCCCATCGACATCAAGCCCCGGTTGAAATACCTGGGGCTCGTGCTTGACGGTCGATGGGACTTCGGACAGCATTTCCGAAGTCTGCGCCCCAAGTTGGTGCTCACGGCGAATGCCTTGGGCCGGTTGTTGCCTTACTTGAAGGGCCCAGAGGCCTCCTGCAGGAGAATCGACGCGGGTGTCGTGCGGTCCATGGCCCTATACGGGTGCCCCGTGTGGGCGGACACCCTGGAGGCCAGATTCCTGCCTCTGCTCCGTACGGCGCAGAGCACGATGGCCTCCAGGGCCATCAGGGGATACTGCACGATATCCTTCGAAGCGGCGAGTCTCCTGGCCGGATCGCCACCGTGGATCCTGGAAGCGAGGGCCCTTTCGGCACTATATCAGTTCCGAAAGGAGGCGCGGGAGCGGGGATTCTATCCCGAGCCCGAGGATATTCGGGCCGAGAAATCCCGGCTCCACCAGGTCATGGTGGCCGAGTGGGAGCGACGACTTGGGCAACCACGCGCAGGGCACGCCGTGATTGCGGCGGTAAGGCCCATCATGGGGGAGTGGCTAGAGAGGCCACACGGTAGCCTCTCGTACCGTCAGACGCAGATTATCACCGGGCACGGTAGCTTCGGGCGGTATCTGCATCTGATGGGTATAGAGCCAACGCCCGAGTGCCATCACTGCGACGCGAGCGTGGACTCGGGGCTGCACACGCTCACCGAGTGCCCGGCGTTTGAGACGCCGAGGCGGGAGCTTGTGGCGGCCCTGGGGGTGAGAGTGCTCACGCTCTCCACCCTGCTCGCGGCGATGGGCCGCTGCGCGGATGCGTGGGCGGCCAGCGCCTCCTTCTGCGAGCAGGTCATGCTCGCGAAGGAGACAGCAGAGCGAGCGCAGCGCGATGAGCGAGAAAGGCTCGCTGACATCGCTGCACGCGCTCGAAGGCAGCTCGGGCGTCGGAGGGCGCAAACTGACCTCCGCCCCCCATGAGCGCGGGCCTGAGGGTGACGGGTGGAGCCGCCCGTCACCCTAGCAGAAGCAGGCCACGGCGGCGGCGCGCATCGTAGGACGATGCGCGCCTCCCCACACCGGGTTTGAGTCGGGGACCGCGTGGTCCCCCCCTTCCCGAGGAAGGCCAGACCGAGAGGGATGGCCCTGGGTCAGCCGGGGTGCGAGGGATATGTCGCATGACAACCTCACCTTCGGCCTAGCACTACGACCCAGAGACGGCGTGCGGTTTAGTCGGTTCGAGTCCGACATAACCTCCCTCCTTTTATGAGTGTTTTTGACTGATCTGACCCACAAAACTGCCATTGTTAGTAGACAGCGATGTCCAAAGGTAAGCACCTAAAACTAATATTTTACTATTAAACAGAAATACCAACAAACTAGTAGGTATCTATCTACTTAATATTGCACGTTCATATAACTACTCGTACACGTAGCATTATAATATATTTTAGACTCAGTGGCTTTGCCTTCGTGTGAGTTTATGTAGGTATGTTTATTTGTTTTTCAGAAAAGATTATACTAGCTTCAGATAGTGAATCAGATACTGAAATTAACTGTAATTTTGACAATATGCGTAATGAATCAGAAAATTTATTCACTGAAAATGCTGATTACATTCCAAGAAAAAAAAAAAGCTTTCAGAAGTCGCCGGAAAAGACAATACTCCAAATTGCAGCTTACCTAGAAGTGATACGTACATATCAGAACCAGATGAGTACAGTCAGTACGCTCAACGTTGGTCTAGTCCAGATTATACAGTTAAAGAATCCCAAAAACAAATCCCAAATTCAGAAAATCAGTTTTGTGATGCGGCAGTGATGACAGAACCAGAGTACAAAGCGGAAGAAAATGAGAACATTAGAATTTCAAACTTAATGATTTGTAAATTTATCTCGCATGAACTTCACCGGTATACCGGTGATGAACGGTATAATCTTATGCAAGAAATCATAAAAGTCTTTAAGAAAAATAATAAATAACAGTCTTAGTAATAGGGTACGGAATCCTAAATATGAGAAATTTTAGTATTTTGATAAAAAGTAACAAATAAAAATTTGTTATCTTGTTTTATTTTCTGATCTTGGTCGACTCCCCATTTTTTCCAATATTTGAAAAATATTTGAAAAATTGAAAAAATTTTGGAAATTTTTCATTTTTTCTTTTCTTTTCATTCCGAAATTTTTCCATTATCCATCACTACTTTGATATACCTATTATATGGTTACCCTACAAGCGATTTGGAATATTGTAGAGTGATTTAGTTCAAACTTTTATTCGCCTTTCGTCAATAAGTAGACAACACAGTGGAGGCACCGCGATGTAGCAAGCGAGTTTGCTATTTTTGAACACGCTCAGAGATAGTATTAAGATGTAACAGATTGGCGATCGCCCAATCGTCACTCTAACCAGGCATGAATGGCCAAACCAGATAACTGCAACTCATTTAAATCTAATTTTCCTAGCGAATCTACGGATTATGAAATCGAGAAGTGTCCCCCCCTTCTTAGTATAAAATAAGAGTTTTAGTAACCCCAATCTCCATACTAACTTCTCTACCTCTTATACTCTCGTATATTATGACCAATCACGTCTCACAAAACAGTCACGTGATTCGATAAATTTATTACGGCTATACTCACGTCACTCGTCAGGACGTCGCCTTGCCTGGGTGCTCTGCTCATGATTAAGGACTCCGGTGGGGTCCGAAACTAGTCGGGCGCATCCTGACGAGTGACGTGAGTATAGCCGTAATAAATTTATCGAATGAAAAATGGCTCACGTTAGTTTCTATACAAAAAAGACACGTGATTGGTTATAATTTTTAACATATAACAAGCTTCAAAATTGATATCAGTAGCCAATTGCAGTGTGAATAATATTGGACATCTAGACAGCATTGTGGCACGTTAGTGAGAGCTGCGGGCTTTTTTTGAGCCTAAGACTTCTTTGTATATTATTAATTTAGGATTTGGCTTTCAATTCTGTTAAAAAATAATCATGTTACCTAACACTTATAATAATATTGACAACCCGTTTTAATAGAATAGATTGTGGTCGAATTTCGATCACCGCGCGATTCTAGTATATAGTTTAAAACTCACTCTTACTAGTTTGCCGGCGCTGGGTATTCCTGTTATCATCACCCGCGTCCTGTTGCCACGCCGCAGAAGCATTGACATACTCGCGGTATTCATTTGCGTGCCTGTCTCTCTCGCGGTCTCTGTCTCTCTCCCGCTCCCTCGCTTCACGTATAGCATCACGGTTAGCGTAGTCATCACCATAGTCATCACAAAGAGAGTCACGGTTAGCGTAGTCACGCACTGCGTCTCTATTGACGTAGTCATCGTGGGCACCCGGTAGAGGACTCTCGCTCTCTCTGCGTAGGAAACACCAACATGAGTAAAGCCAGCTCTTGCGTACGCGTCTGAAAGGCAAGTGCATTCTATCGAATGTGCAAAGCTCTACTTTATACAAGTGCGAGTGCTAAAGTACATACCTACAACAAAGCGACTAGTTCTAAATACAACACAATATAATACAAATAAACACACACCATGCATCAGTGGCGTGAACATTGTCTAAAGACCTGCAAGGACTAGCAGCACACCATGGCAAAGTTTTTAAAAATATATATAGGACATGTCAATTTGACTTCACTTCGCTTGATGGTAAGCTGAAGGCAAAGTCTCCGGAAAGTCACCATTACATACACGTACTATGTTAACAATGGTGGAACTCAGCTTTATGTCACAAATAGAAATAGTCTTCAACTTAATGATAATAAAATTGATTTTTTTATGAAGATAATCGTAGGTTTGAATTTGAATACCAAGTTGTGCAATATTCGTCACTAACATTCGAATTTCATTTTTGATTACGTTAAGGATTATAATCAGTGATCGGATAATCGGATGCATATTTACCTAAAGTGCATTTTTGGCTAAGAAATTATGGAAGCGGCTTCTTAAAAAATATTTTTTTAATATAAATCCCGGGATTCCAGAAAATTCGGGAATGCGAAACTTGTCTGTAACATGGTAAGGAAATCACGTCTTTAGAATGTGATACTTATTTAAAAAAAAACAGGACTCCGGGATTACATAATTATTAATGTGTATTTATGAGTATGTTGAGTGTAAGAGGAAAAGCAGGTTTTATTATTATTATATCAGCCGCAGGAAGTCCACTGCTGAACATATGCCTCCCTCAGAGTGGTGGAGGGGGTTTGCCCATAGTCATGGGCATGGTTTGACCACACTGGGCAGGCCGGTTGGTGACCGCGGTATTTGTAGAGACTGTGTTGTCTTCACGGGAGGCGCTGCTGCCCACCTCTCGGATAAGCCCTTTAGTAGCCTTCTACGACACCCACGGGCAGATATGGGGTGATGCGTGTGTACAGCATTCACGACGTGTGTGAGTTAAAGAAAGATAGTGCCGCGCTCAAGGTCATGGTTCTTTGTTCGTTGCGCGATAACGTTGCGCGTGAGCCGTCCATTTCTATTGACCGCGCTAATTATAATAAGACAAAATTAAAAACAAGAGATAGCCTACAAAACTTACCGACAGCTGACAACCACCCAAATTAGTCCAGTTATATAACACGACCGTTTGTAGTAGGAGGCAGTGAAGTCACATAAATATTATTACTAGACCTTTTTTTGGAACAAAAGTTAATAAAAGTACATATACCTACAACCGATTTGATTCTATAATAAAAACATTAAATTTGTCGATTCCGAAATCCCGGGAAATTTTTCGATATAAAAGTGCATTCCATAATAGCCAACACCTCAACTTTAGGTAAATAGGCATCCAATTATCCGATCACTGATTATAATATATAAGTCACACAAAAATATATTGCCATGCCGTTCCGTCAGTCAGCGCCGGCTTTAAGGGGAAAGACGATAACGCTTAGGCGTGACTTATTCTTTTGAAGTCATTTAAAAAACACTTAAAAGCTCTATGAACTCGAAACACAATATTCATTATCATCCTCAACCAATATTTAATGAGAACTTGATGAATTATTATAACTTCACCACTGACATGCATGTAAAATACAGCTGCTATACTAACTAAAGCTGTTCACCATTAGCCTCACACACATGCAAGCTTTTCCTCCATTCTACGGCTACACAACCTTACCGTCTACCGGGCTGTTACCGCAATAATTATGGCATTAAATTTACAGTCTACGTTACTGTGTGCAACGGAGTGGGTACACAACAGTTAACCAAGATATGTCAATAAATTAGGCAGTAAATCGTGGTTACACCTAGGTGTTGTATAAATTATGGCGGTAATTAATACCATAACATGGTAGCGTAGCCGTAACATAAGAAGGCAGGCAGGAATGTATGCCTCTATTTTGACTAAAACAAACAATATTTACATATTAAACTAAACAGACGCTAATTTCTTGTACTATTCCTGTTATATTGTTATAATTTATACAAGTACTCACCTAGTGGAGTGTGATGAATGTTGATGGTTTAGTTGGTACTGTGGCTGTTGTTGATGTTGGCTGTGATGGTTTGCATTCACCTGCAGATAGTTTCAATAGTCATCATTAAATTACTCACTATAAATCTAAGAGATAACAATGATAATCGACTGTTTACGCGGAGTTTACTTTACGGTTTACATGACCAATGATAATTGTTTTTTTTTCTGGTGGTTATTAATTAGCCCATAAATTTTATCAGCAAAACGAATTACTTTTTATGCAATTATTATCGTGTGGTGCTTTTCGCAAATGCATGCAGTTCTATACAATTTTCGTATGTCACAGAAGCCTGTAAGCGCGGTGCAATACCGCAATGTGGATTCAGCCTTAACCTGGTTTTCACTGCGAGCGAAGTGAACTCCGAAAGAACTCCGTTTACATTCTATTGATGATGTAAAGTACCTACGATAAAATAGCTAAATTATTTGAAGGTTTAACTCCACTCCGTTTGTTCTGCAAAGGGAAGCCGCAGAAGATATTTACATTTAAAATCCAAATTCCACCGGCTTGCCCTTTGAAAATTCTTACCCTTCGCCACTGAGCAGGGTACTCACTTGGCCGTGTAGCGTGTAATGTATCAAATGATTACGCAGGCACTAGCCCGCTGCGAGTCGTTCGTGGGTGGATCGCAAAGACCCGCCGGGCGGCGTTATCACTGCGAGCACCGAGGCGAGTGCTCATAGCAGACTGCGCGGTAACCGTGGACGAGCCGTACACACTTGCTATTTGGATACATTACATGCTATACGGCTAGGTGAGTATCCAGCTAATGAATCTGAGTGTACGTACAGGGTGCGGCCTGCGGCGCAGACTGCCAGAAGAAGAGCTCTGGCTGGACGCGCCCGCCGCGCTGTGCTCCGATGTAGCCGAGTTCGACTTGGAGCTGTCGCCGCCCGACCGCTCCTCGGCCGTCTCTTCACTGTCTCCTGTCAAACCACAATACCAAAATATAACGTTTGGCTAATTTAGTTGTGTATATAGATATTCTGTGGTGTCGTCATGACATGTAACGTCAACGGTTGCGCGTCATTCATTAAATAGTTATCGTCTGTACATGTTCGTTTTATTTAATACTTTATTTTTATTTATTTGAAAATAAAAATCACAAATTATACCATGTCACCTTAAGGTATTAATACTAAATAAATAAATGATGTCAATATTAATCGAATAACCCGCCCCTGATCGTTCCTAGTGGCTCCATCTCACCGGCCGCGTTTCCGTGGCCAATTTTCGACCATCGCAAACACCAATACTGCCATATTATGCAGATCATGTAGTGAACTATTTCAATGTAACAACGAGCAGTATCTTCACATATAATGTATGAAAAATTGTATAACCGAGTTTTGAATTTTATCTATATATATATATTTTTTAATCCTTTCAATTATAATTTGGCTGCTGCTAAAATGCTTTACCTGACAGGTCATGATCGAATTGACACCATAACTAAGTGATCTTTACCTTTATATTTCCATATATTAACAAGCTATTTTACTAATTGCCAATTAGTTTAGCGTGTATAACACAAATATCTATGATATAGCCATCTATCGTACGATAAAAAGGTCAATCGATTGGATAAGTCGGTCAAGTGTTTCTAAATATAACAGATAAGTACGTACCAATAGCACTTTCGTTATCTCCATCAACCATCAGTATCTTTTTCATCTTCCGATAGTTCAGATTGTCGAGGTCTCGTACTGCCGCTTTAGTCCTTTGTATGAGATCGACGAGGACATTTGGAGATCTCTGTCTCGTGAGAAAGATGTGTGCCAGTAAGCCCGCAGACGAAGGACGCTCTTGGGGATTCTTTCTAAGACAAGCTTCGACGAAAAATCGGAATGTATCCGTCCATTCTGGAGCCTGTCGAATGAATAATTTTTGATACAACTAAGTTCGTAGTTTCAATCAGGGGTGCATTATAGTGCAAGACAAAAAAGGTTTCCATTGGATAAAAAAAGTTTTGAAATTGCATGCTAATTGGAATTAGTTAGCTTTTCACACTAGAATGCATGCAGTACCAGTAGTATCAAAATCAAAGGATAAAACAGGACATGTACAGAATTAATTTCAATCTAGTCAATCAACTTCTATAATGAAGCAACCCATTCATACATTTTTTTTCAAAAGGAAGTGTACCTAGTAAGAATAAAAAATTAAAATATAATTTCTATTGTCAAGATTTTTGCTAGCCTCCTAAGGTTAGGCGAGGGTTGAGAAAATTAAACGATTGACATTATATCACGACAGCCTTTCTTGACCTTACAGCCAACTCACGCAGTATAAATATATTTTATCCCTATTGTATATTCGTAAGTAGTTCAACGTTTTGGTTGCCTCATTACAGTAGAGTCCGGTGTTAGTAGTAACAGAGTACATGGCAATTTCGATAAAAAAATCTTACAAATTAGTTAAATTTAGAGTCCAAAAATTCGTGCCAATGCTAACGACTGACAGCAAAAATGAACTAAACATACTACAATTTTCAGTCACTCAACTGTGAGCATATCGGACTCGCTATTGTATTCCGCAAGAATCACTACATGACAATCATTGAGTGATTCAAGTGGTCCATTCAAAACTTATTATAGTAAAAAGTATATTGATTAAATACAGTCATGTACCCTATTTATGTTATAAGGCAGTTAGTGTAAATGTGAAGTGAACATACATACTTGTAGGTAACTCACCTGCAAGGTGGGTGAGTCGTTCTGTGCGATGTGGTACAGCGCCGACATTGCATTCATGTTGAAGTACGGAGGCTTGCGTTCCGCTAACTCAATGCACGTTATTCCTAGAGACCACACGTCTACCTGAAATAGTACGACTTTTATTTAGTACAAATTCATAAAAGGTTTCAGTTCAAGTACATGTATATTCAAAAACAATCATCAACACAGCCTTAGGCCCAGTTGCACACAAAGCTTGTACTTCGAAGCTCGGGGTCTGCTCCTATTTTTTTCTTAATTTGGGTTATTTTGGCTTATATGGGCAGAGTGCTGTCTGATCTCCTAACTTCAAGAGGGAAACACTTACGAGGGCCTCGTTTATCAATCAAAAAGTGTACAGACTTACAGGCGCGGTTGACTCGAGCCCCAAATGTTTTTGTGGGGCACAAAATTACGTTACAAAAAGTATATAAAAATGCTAGTATATAATAAAATGTACTGACCTTGCCATCATACTGTCCCTCATCCATGGCCAGTATAACTTCAGGCGCCATCCAATACGGCGTGCCCACGAAGCTGTTAGCCGGACACTTAATACTGGCACTACCAAAATCTGCTAACTTGACGGTCCCATTCTCCGTCAGCAGGATGTTGCCAGCCTTTATGTCTCGATGTATCCTACCTAAGCTGTGCAAATATGACAGCCCGCATACGACGCCTTCACATATTGCAGCTATTTCTTCTTCGCGTAGCGGTCGTTTGTGTACCTGCGAGCAACGAAATATGAACATCATTCCAGGGTTAAATAAGACTCTCATTGAATTCAGAATTTCCACTTTGGATCCCGGGCAAAGTATAAACAGATCGGATTCTGAATTCTTCACTTCCACTTCGCATGGTCTATCGTTGTCTATCTATGATAGTAAGAACATTACCAACAAAATATATCTCCCTACGTACTTATAAATATTTCAAAAGTTTGTAAAGTTTGTGAAAGTCTACAATCTTGGTTACAAGCGCATTGCCAACCCAGTTACATTGTTATACATACTCATACATGTAGTATTATACCAACTCGGTTTCTGCAGCTAATATCCAACAACCGATCGTCACGTTTTTATTGGACCTCAATGTGTAAGCTTGTAGCACCAGCTGCAAACGAGTATTTGAACCACCTAATGCAAAGCGGTATCCTATAGCCTATAGGCGCTTGCCCTAAGTTTTTCCCCATTTAAGAACCTCATACTACGGGTAACTAACACAGGGGAGTCATTACATTACATTAAGAGTATTAGGTAGAGCTATAAACATCATATCGAATTTCTCGAAACACAAATCAATACACAGCTGTGGGAAGGTTAAACATGTCCTAAGGTCAAGAGGTTCAATACCACTTTCAAGTATTTAATAGAGTAAAACAGGTAAAATGAAACAAAATAAACTTTCGATAATAACAAAAGAAGTTAAGAACAATAAATAAAATGTGGGTCGCACGTAGGTATTTGCGAGATATGAAAATAAAGCATCTCGAAATACCAATCACGTAACGAAAATACATACGTAGTTATTAAAATTATTACAAACTGATAAATAAAGTCAACAAGCATTGTAAAGATAAAATATAGATGAGTCAAAACACGACTTGTGATTCTTATTTTAATATTAACACAGCTCGTAAGGATATTAGAATATTACATTTCGGATGCGATACTTAGTCATATCATTTCTTAGAAGGTCCCTGCAACTGGCATTAATTTGTGGCACATTTGCTGAACAAAATCAAAGTTTAGGCGCATGGCCTGTGACGCCGAGTCATGCAATCGGCGATGAAATTGTTCGACTTCCTTTACCACAAATCAATAATTTACAAGTGTTCTCGCCTGATTGACTCATTCATAATCATAGTCTGTTACTGACATTTCTAGCAACGTCTTTACAGAATATTTTGTATTTACATTTTTATCAGTCATCTTAGTCATCTATAAAGTAGTAGAGTTTATACAAACAATGATGTCAGATCCTACTAATCCTATCCTATTTCTCTCTAATATTTTAAACTAGCTGTTGCCCGCGGCTCCGCCCGCGTGGATGTCGGTTATCGTTTAGTGTTGAGTCAACATAGTAGCTTTATGAATGCAAAGTCTCAACCCGATCGGTTTAAAATTTACAAAGTTTTCATACAAACTTTCATCCCCTATTTTATCCCCTTGGAGGTAGAATTAATCAAAATTGCCAAATTTTTAGCCCGATCCGTCCAGTGGTTTGGGCTGTGCGTTGATAGATAACTATGTCAGTCAGTCAGTCACCTTTGAGTTACATAGATTTAGATTTGAAAGTTGGGAAGATATTTAGATGTTTGTTATTCACGCTTGAACAGCTGAACTGATCCGGGTGAAATTCGAAACAGGGATTATAGTCTAAAATAACACGTAGACTACTTTTTATTCTGGTAATAGTATTCTATGGATTGTGGAAGTGGGATCAAAAAATGGCGACCTTAGGACTAGTGTATGCAATGTGTAAATTAAGTCAGCTTTATTCATTAAACTCATAAACACACGATCTTGTTTGGATTCAGAAGAGTGAATAGTTCCATCTCGTTGTTCGATCGTGATGGTGGCTAACATGCTATCCATGCCATGGTAACCCCGCAGATCGCAATAATAGGGAAAACGGCTTACGCTAGGGACATTTACAACCAACAGGTATAACTTCAAACAGAAAATCCATGTTAATATTATAAATGCGAATGTTACTGGTTGTCTGTATGTTGCGCTTTCACGCCTAAACCACTGAACTGATTTTGGTGAAATTTGGCATAGGAGTAGATAAGGAATTGAGAAAGGGAATAGGCTATGTTTGTTGTCGATAACCGACATCTACGCGGGCGGAGCCGCGGGTAAAAGCTAGTAGTACATAATTTGTTGGAATAGTAACATAATATATTATGTAACATTATATAATACATACTAATTTGTTATATATTTTTTAGAATATTCATATTCAATAGTTATAACACAAATACAAAATTAACCTTGTAAAATTGCGAAAGCAATGTTATTGCTTAACTGTGTTGGGTTCCCGAGTGAGTCACGGCTTCGCGATCAATCATAAGTTTCGCTGTAAATATTACTTTTTTAAATATAATTGATCTTTCAAAATTGAATTCCGCGTAAAATACCCGTTTCACAGAAACTATAAAAATACAAGAATTTCCTTTAACAAGTGTGTTATTTATTCATACAAAACTGTAACATTATGCCGTACGACCCAGTGATAAACACCAATTTTTCTTATCGATTACGAATGGCAATATTCGGACAAGTGAGAGATAATCTCAAAATATTTGATAGTGAGATGTATAGAAACAACTATTTTAAAAATATTGAAGTGTTTTAATTTTTACAATGTACGTAGGTAAATAGCAATCATGCGGCTTTTGTCCTTTCCACGGTGCGATAGAGACTTCGTGGATGACCGTGCTTCCCATACCCGAGTGAACAGAAATATTTTAGGATAGAACAGCCATGTGAGCGAGAAAAGCGTGGCAACTTTTTGGTCAACGTGTCCTGAGACAGGAACTTTTGAATGCTAACTCGATAGCGTAAAAATACTATGCCATATTGTGCTATTACCAACTGTAGAATAAAAATGGAGAAGTAAATTTTAAAAATAAAGGTATTTCTTATCTTTCGTGAGTATTTATTTACAGAGAAAAAGTCACCACGCGCGACATGTAGGTGAACACTGTGTATGGCCAATTTATCTTAAAATATTTCTGTGACCAAAGGGGTCATCTCCCTGGGCGAGAAATGCCTTATTGGGTCAGTTTACGCTCTGGCTGGCTAAGGGTTTTAGTTGGTTCGCCTCAGACGGTGGGGGGTATTCCTGGTGAATTTCGCACGGAAAAAAAAGTTATCGTGCTGAAACCCAATAATTAGATATTGTCAAGTTATTTGCGTTATTTCAAGTGGGCGTACCGAAATATTTAAATTCAAACTTCTTATTGCGTATGGACATTTACACCTCGATATTATAAGGTTTACGTCCAGAAAGAACCCATAACGCTGAATAATATTTTCTTTCGTTCACTATAGAGCGATTTGACGGCAAGTATAAGTGAGCAGGCCTATTGGGAAGAAAGGGGCAAAGCAATCACCAGAATAGTTTGATAATTATATAATCCTATTTATCGCAACTGCACAATACATCGATCAACTGAATCACATGGAAAGTTAAATTTAAATACCTACTTAGAATATATTATTATGATGAAATACTATTATTGTCGACTATAACATTTATTATCCTCGTTATAATAATTTTCCTTAATACCTATATTAACTGCATATGATACCTGATGAGATTAATTAATAAATATTCTGAAACGAACTACACGATGCTATCTGGAGTCAAACTAAGTGCTTGCAATAATATGAGTTCTTAAATGCGAAATATTTCGCCCTGGATAAGGCAACACCCACACCAATGCAAATAGACATATTCATGCATATTATTATTTTCACTGAACGGGAATCGAACCCACAACCACCGACGTACCAGTAGTCGAATATTCTATCGTCATAATAGTGATGACCAGAAGAATATAATTATATGCAATCGTAAAATGAGTAACATCTGTAGATGTAATCAAGGACAATGCAAATAGTTCCAGTCATCAAATTTCAAATTACTATTTAATGATAGGTAGGTAGGTATATTATGTTGTGAATTATGTGCCATGCCTTAATCATTATCATATTGAGTCCATAAATTAGTCAATGAGACTAGTAATCCAGCATGTTTTTCGTATTGAGGTAGCGATAGAACCATAGAGATACATGGGCGAAATATGATTTGATTATCTTCTTAAATTTTTATAGCTGTCGTTTTTAAGAAGTATTTTTGATGAGAATAAATATTTCCAACAATTTTAAACGCTTTACAATTAGGTATTCTAGCGGATTTTGTAAACGTTTCGAAGCAAAAGATTTTGTGCACATTTTTGATAGCAAAGTCGTCTGGAAGTATTAAAAAGGCGAAAAAAAAAATGACATTCATTATAATTTTCTGACCCGACTTATTTCGAAATGTCTCCGTCTCAAATTGAGACGAAAACAAATAACAGTAAATGTAATAAGTATAACACAATAACAAACATAACTACTCAGTGATTAAAACTACAAAGTAATTTAATAGTGACTCACAGAATAGATTCCCTCTATAGAATGGATTCATTCAGTCTTCTATACATTCATCCGCTCATCAATTCAAAACATACATGTTGGAGCCTAGCATTCTCTCTTCTACTACTGCTCCTGTTTATGATTTGGTTTATTTCAGTTTTTACGGGACCCACTGCCAATCTAACTGCCCTAAATCCGATAGGAAAGCATGCGTCTGAAGCTAAATGAGCAGGCGCATAACAGATTTGGCTGGCGGGGACAGAAACACAAGTAATAAAAATGAGTGTTGAGGTACGTCGGAAAAGGAAGTCCCTTAAACCTGCAACCCGAGTCTCAAGTCTTGGGATCAGCTTCGATTAATCTCTCTGCAACACGATGGACCCAGCATCCGCATGGTGAAACCATCGATAGCTAAGAATTTCGATAAACTTCCAACTAATGTCTTCTGAATTAGTCTCCCGAAACAAAGTGATATACCTATACCAAGTGCGGGTGTTTCTATGTGTAATAAGTACATACTTAGAATAAAAAGTATCAAATATGTTTTTCCATAATCTGAAACTCTTACTTACGCTGTTCTTATTGGGTCGCGATAGCGTTGTTAGAATGTCGTAGAATAGTCGTAGAACTTTTTTTAACATTTAAAAATATAAATTATTAACATATAAATAAATGTGTTACCTCTATAATGTCTGATGCAGAACCGACACAATACTCCATGACGAGCCATGCTGTATGTTCTCGCTTGTAGCATCCCTTATATTCAATGGTGTTTGGGTGGTCCAATTGCTTCAGGAATCTAAACAATAAAGGGCACTTAGCTATTGTCAGGGTAAGCCTTATAGCTATCCAACATGGATGTTTGTAACTAAATCACTAAATTACGCTCAAATGGCTTAAATGGATCTGGCTGAAATGTGGTACCCATGTAGATATAGATTATGTGCTGGAATAACACAAGCTACTTATTATATCTAGAATATGTTCTGATGGGCTGTGAGAAAGGGAATAGAATTCCATGCTGTCACAGCTGCAGCCTGTGCCTGCATGGAATTCTGGAAAGTTAGTTTTAACATAATATAGTTGTTCATTTTTAGTTCTTGTGGTTTATGGATGCACATCTAAGTTATGATTATTTCAAGGGTTAAAAATTGTTTGCATTGAATTACTTACTACATTAACATTAGGAATATTAATTAATCTTGGTGCAGGTGCAATAACAATGAACTAAAAAAAGTATTATGAATGCTTGTCATTACTACTTTCAATTGAGACTAATTTAATACTTGCTTCTTGAAACTTAAAAATGATTATAATTGATCAAAAATAATTTCTTATAGGATTTTTTTGATAGAAAACTACTACTCACTTAATTTCTTTCAATATGTCTTGCCACTTTTCTTCACTCTGCTTCCCCACATATGACATTTTCTTAATCGCCACAATCTCCTTAGAGAGATTGCAGCGAGCATAGTAGACCGCCCCGAAAGATCCATGTCCAATCTCACGAAGATCTTCAAAGATCTTCTCTGGATCATGTCTACTGAATAATTCAGCAATATCTGGGTCTTTGAGACTGCCAGGTCGTGGCATTCTGAACTGTAAGAAAAATTAACCACACAATATAATTTAGAGTTTCATATCAAAAACTTTAAATGCAATCCATGAACTCCACTTTAAAATGTACACAATATTTTTATAAATGCAAAAAGTTAAAACCAATCAAGTGCACGTTGGACTGGTGCATGAAGGGTTCTATACTGTTAATTGGCCTAAATATTTAAATGATTTTGTTTTAGTATTTGTTGCCATAGAGGTGACATAAATTTATCTATTGGTGAAAATTTCCTTGTTCCCAAGTTTCCAATTCACAAACTAACTTCACAAGTTTTTGTTGTTTTTAATAATATAAATGGGATATTACAGAATATGGCTGGTATAACTTACTAGTCAGCCAAAAAAATATAATAAGTATTAGACTAATTGTATTTACATACACTGGACTAACCACTGGTAAGAAACCCAATGGGCTTTTTGTGGTCTATTTACAAACATGTTTACCTGATCAAATACAATATGTACCTATTTTATTTGAGTAGCCTAGTAGAGCAAACAGTTTGATTATGATAATATATTTGAATTATTTACAAGCCTTTTTTGCAAAGTTTCATTTTAATTAAACTTTTAAATTTATTTATGGGCAGGTTTCTAATTTCATTAGGGAGCTTGTTTTAGATGTGTATAATGTGTATTCAGTTACACTGGCATGAATGTCTTATCTTGTGGATTTATTGTTTTTGTGTGTCATGTTTTTTATTTGTGTATATTAAATAATGTGTACAATAGTTTTTTATGAAATTACAAATGAATGACAATTAACTATCTGTATTGAAGAGGTAATCTAAGATTTCCTTATCAGTTTAATATTGCATTTGAATGTGAAATATGATACTACCGTAATTTTACATAATGTAGTAAGATGTATAGTAATACACCTACTATTGCTTGAGAATTTTACTCAACTAAAGGCTTTCTTTTTTACATTAAAATGCATTTCTATACAATGATACTAAATTAATTAATGAATAAACAAGGAAACAATTGCCATCCCCAAATATTTAAAAATTCAGCCTACTGTTCTTCATGTGTTTAACTTAGGTAACTTATATTATATTAACAACTAATATTAAATTCAAATAGATTTTAAATTCTGTCATTATTATGATAGTATAGAAGATTCCATTAGAAATCTGACAAGCATTGAAATATGTGCCAATAAGAATGATAAAATGTTTACAGTACTAAAACTACCTAAAGCCAAATATGATACAAGTCAATATCAAAACAAAGCTTATAGACTCCTCATATAACAGCCCCTTAATATAATCCAGCCTCTGTGACCTCCTAACCTACAATATGAACCAGTGAAATATAAGTTTTAGGTGACATAAAACTGATAATGATATACTTATCATAGAAATAAATAGAGATATCACCTAAAAATAGAGTATACCTTTAATTCTTTTTTCTTAACAATAATTGAATGACCTACAGGTAGGAATAATAAAGTAGTTATCTACTTTAACTTAGCAATAGCTGATCTCACCACAGGACTCATGGATTCCAATACTGGTCTGGACTTCAGCTGATTACAGTTTATACAACAGATAACATATTATGACATGTGATTCAGTTAAAACCATCACCATAAATCAAGTAGGAATTTAAACTAGTAAAATATATTACAGATCTCCACTTGGATAATAAGATAGGACAGACAAACTATCTGTGTTAAAAATATAGAGAAATAGTATGTAATTTTATTTTGACAGTAAAAAATCAATGTCAAAGTAATGTAGTGTGTAGTGAAAAAGGGGGGCAAGAAATAAAGCTGGGAACCTACTGCTTGCGCCAGCTGTAAGCCGGCAGCGTCCGTCAGTTAATTAGAGCGTTCCCGTCGGGCCGGGCCATCCTCCGCACCACCCGCTATCTGCAACAGTCGGAAACGCCACCGATAACACCAACCACGCCGAAATACACTATTCCACATTCACCACACTCGTTTAGACCTGGCATAAATTTTGCACACAATACTGCCTACAGAGCACATTGTCAGTTAACAATTTGTCAGTTCAATATAGCACTATTAATTTAATTAATGCGAGGTCCAGATAAACGGCGCCGCAACCCACCTCGATGCAACCATCGAGTCTGGGCATAAGTCAATGCACTTAATCACATGCTGGAACCTCTGTAACCGCGTTTCACATTCACTGTTATCGTTAATTACCAATCACATCCCCTAGAGGAGGGTGAGAATCGAAAATATTGCGAAATACTTGGCACTTACATACAAAATTTCGCTTCAAAATGGCGTTGGGGTATCGTGCGCAATGATAGTTTTTTGTTTCATAAGGCACACCATTTGCGGTTTCCCATCACTTTCAGGATTCACTTGGTAATCATTAGGTCACTTTTTATTTATCTTGTGCTACTCTTTACGAGCTTTGTCTAAATTTTTATGAAAATTATTTACAACTTTCCCGTATTGAGACATACATAGACACACAGATAAATACAATATATACTTACACTTTGTAAATGATTTTTAAAATCGAATAATAGTACTCGATATTTTTTACTTAGTTTTAGTCGATTAGGCGATCGCCCAAAGTTAGACATGGCATCTCCCAACCTAATATCCCGATCATTTCTCTTCCACATTCAAGCTATCCCAGTATCATTTACAAATTATAATACGTCAAATCTGGCTATCAGGCTATGGGGCATCCAATTCCAACATAGGATTTTTGATTTTGCTCAACATAAGAGCCATTAGAAAGATGTAGGCTCACTAGCCCCGCTGTTATTTTGGACTCATTGGTGTTAATTCGGTATGTCCACCCGACTAAACTAAACTAAACTAAAAATTATCTTATTTTAGTTTAGTTCAACGCTGTGTCTATTCGGTTTGGCCACCGAACTAAAAATAGTGCATGCATTTTTAGTCAAGGTCACACGACTAAATTGAATAAACCCTTTTTAATCTGTGAATTCAATGAACGAATGACAACGTCCTTAGAGAAAGAAATTTGGCCGTCTACGTAAATTAGTACAATCACAATAAGAACTAATAAGAAGTTGTTGAAGTGTGAGAGAGACAATTTAATTTCTTGTCAAAAAACATGTGTTCAAACGTGACCGTAAATTAAACCTCTGAAAAAGTAAACAAACCAAAACAACAAACTTGGCGGCATGGTAATGGGAATATTACGTGAAAAGAGGAAAAATAAATATAAGTATGTCACAATCACAAAAAAATCCTCTTCACTTAATCTAGGGTGATTTCCAAGTATCTCCAACAGGAACTTGGTCGCTGATGACGGGACCTTAAAGAATTTTCTAAATTTGCGGTCGGCCATCTCAAACGGATTTGATGCATCCCTCAACCGAAGCAACCTGGCCCGCTTGCCCGATTTCTGTAAAACAAATAAATTTCTAACCCTAAAATAAATTTCAAACCCAACCTTTATGATAATTGTTAATTTTTCAATTATTTTTATTGTTACACAATTTTTACATATATTATAGATGTATTGGCAAAAATTTAATTAAGTTAATAAAGTTACTATATATACAGAGTACTAAATATAATAAAAAAAATAAAACTAAAAGTTAAAATGCGTCGTGGAATTCATCCGCACCGCATGCCTCTTGTGGTAGCGTTCCCAGAAGACTAGCAGCATTGCCACGTTGTATGGCAATACTTAATCTCTGACCTGAAAAGAGGCCAGCCTTCTGGTCACGAGAAGCGTCAACCATACGTTTCGCAATCTCCCTGAAGAGATTGGGGGCGCTCGGATCCCAAGGCCCAAACGTTTCGACTCCAAACGGTACAAATTCATAATCTCCAATAAGATTGGAGTATTTGCGCCGCTTAACAGCCTCTGTAGAAGCTGCAGCGGCACCGGTACAGCCAGCCGTGCCAGGTATATGGGTAGGGGCAATGGTGTCGACGCATGTTGCGTCCCACACCAGAGTCCTACCCATTTTCCAAGGCATTATTGACATACCATCCAGTCTCTTGCCATCGTCGCGCGCCAAACCGTTTGGTTCAAGGACATCTGGCACAACAGCAATGACAAGAGCACGGCGGATTATGTCGTTGAGGCTGGCGTGTCGTGGAATTCGCCCAGCGCTCCTGCAGCACGACAGGCCATGGTGTCCGAGTCGGTCAACTGCTTCTCCACAATGGCATTGATGCGGAATTTTTTACTGCTAGGTCAGTTTTGAACAAATAAACATATATTTAGTTGATAAATTTTCTTATTTACCTTTCTTGCTCCTCGAAAAAAGCAGCCACAACGCATACGTTCATTTTTCTGTAATTTAAAGATTTCAACCAGCACAAACAATCAGCAGAACAAGGTTTAGTTTAGTTTAATCGTGACCAAAAATATGGCCACTAAAATAAGTCGGATTTTAGTTTGACAGGAATAAAATTTTGCCTTACCGAATAGCAAAATAGCAATTTTCACTAAATTGAATTCGACTAAACTAAAAATAGTTTAGTCCTATCAAATTAAGTTAGTTGGTGTTTTCCCGAATAAGAAACCGCAATTTGACGTGACTAAACTAATTATAGTTTAGTTTAGTCGGAATTTTGCCAAACCGAATCGACACCATTGTGAAACAGAACAAACCGTTCAAGACTCGCTGTTAGTGCAGAAATGTCTTATTAGATGAAATCATCGTCGTCTTCGTCAGTTGGGAGAGCCTTTAACAAACAAATTAAAAGACTGATACGACGCGACCTCCGACGCTTCTACACTGAGAGCTGAGAGATAGAGAGAGAGAGATACCCGATGTCGAGCAGTGCGTGATAGAGGTGGCTCTCAGGTAACTGAAGAACAACAGGTAGTGATGATGGAATTACTTCTGAGCTTCTGAAAGTATGGGGGTTGCTTACACCTAAAACAATAATTATCCAACAGAAATATTTTCTTTCTTTCGGGTATGAAGTGTATGTGGGAAGAAATAGCCAGAAGAATCCAGCTGAGTTATGCAGCATTTGGAAAACTATGTCGGTTCTTCTTCACCCCTACCGCAATGCCTGAAAACAAAGGTCTTCGACCAGTGCAACCTACTTGTTTTAAAATTACTTAACAGTGGGGTTAGTTTGTGACTTAAAAGTCGTGGAGTGGGCTATGGAGCGAGCTATGCTTTGAGTTTCTATAAAGGATAGAATTCGAAACGAGATCATTTGCCAAAGAAGTAAAGTTAATAACATAGCTCGCAGAATAAGCAAGCTGAAGTGGTAATGGGCTGGCCACGTCTATCGAAGGACTGATGGCCGTTGGAGCAAACGAGTCCTAGAGTGGAAACCACAAGAAGGAACACGGAAGGTAGGTTCGGTCCGTAGGAAATCCGAAATCCGGTCATCTGTTAGGACTTTTAAGCCTCATTTAGAGCTCATAGCAAGCTATGGACGAAGCTGAGTTCGCTACGGTCGTGGCCACGGTCGTTTCCTTCACTTTATTTTAGTCCTTTCGTCAGTGTTCTAAGTCAAAAGTAAAAAGTATCTGTCTTTATAGTTTTTGGTTGCTGTCATTTGATTGTTGAGGAGTTTTGGCGGGAAAACGAAGAGTGGCGCATCGTTGTGCTATTATATTGTGAATTCGAGTTTTTATGTGTAAAAATGGTGGATTTTTAGTCATAACGTCTTGGACAACGCAACCAAGTTTAAAAAAATTGCATAAAACAGTGAATTGTGACTTTTCATGTTCGAGCCAAATCTCCCTAGGGAGCTTCTAGTAAAGGCCTACAACTTTACTGAGGCAGTAATCATCTCATTGATCGTCATCGCGATCATCATTATCATCGTCATTAATATCTTCAATCCATTATCATCATCATCATCAAAAAATGAAGATATTTATATAAATGAAGATGTGACTTAAAGGTTCAGTGACCAGGCCATAAAAACCCAAAAATAAAAAATTTGATTGTTGAATCTACTCTTTGGTTGAATGGAGATTTACTAAATCTATGGGAGATTTGGAAAAAAAAAGAAATCAGAACCATAGACTACAAATAAGAAGAAATTAAAAACTAAAACAAACGCTCACAAATACGCCGGCTTAATTTCTCCCAGAATTTTATTATTGTAAAGGTATGTATTTCTTGAAAACATTTCCACAAGTTACCCTCTCAGCTCTCCAATTAATTTTTGATCTGAAGTACACTGTAAATCTCTACTAGCAGAGGAAATTCTAGTCGCTTGCCATTGTGCACGCCAAAATGGCGGGACATGATGCTGATTTGTATACAATTTGAACAAACGGAACACTTTTATTTGGCTTCGTATATATCTAGTATCTTTATTAAGCTTATTATTTTTTATATTCTTACCATGTTCTAGTACTTTGAAGTATTTCGAATTGTCTTCGGTACTTATCCTCATTACAACGTTAGATAACCTCATCAGCAAAATTATAAATTACAGGAGTCATAGAAAAAGTGTATTGTTAAATCTGCGAGTGAGGTTTTGTTCATTGACAGTTGGCTATATTACACTATTAAAATTATTGAAAAGTAAAAAGAGAATATTGGGAGTCCTGGGAAGCCTTAATGATTCTTCAAGGTCAAGGGACCGAACGTCACTTATGGTAAACCTCTCCTGACAGAAAGGTGATGTAGTCCCTTGTTTAACTATCATGATATCACTTATTCTGAGGCTACACTACATATCTTCATTCAGTAAGCAACACTAATCAAGTGTCACCCATGTTTTGCTCTATTTTGGAGGCAGGGGTTATCTTCAGTGGATTGGCTCCAAATTCAAACTTATTCCATTAAAAAAAATCAATTTACACCAGTCACATATTATTCCTAAAATTCTCCTAGTACCCTAGTATAGACAAAATACTGTCTTTGCCTATTAGTTATGGAAGATATTCATAACAAGGTAACATTTCAGAATAATGGCTGACAAGAAGAAAGATGAGCCTGAAGGAGAGGAAGAATTCTCTGTTGAGAAGGTGCTAGATCGACGTGTCAGAAATAATAAGGTGCAGTTTAGCTCTTTTAGAATCCTACTAATCTGAACAAGAAACAGCTAGTATATGATAATATATTGGGACTGCAATTGTTAACAACTCTAGATCCCAAACATAATTCAAGTAAATTATCCAATATCATATCAGAATAGTATTTTACTGACATAGAAACAGTTTTTTTACTTGTCCTCAATGTTAGTCCTGTGTGTTGTTGGCGTGGTAATGGAATTATTTGACGACTCATATATTTTGACCCTAAGGTGTGAGAGAAATGAGGCTCTGGTAATAATAAATGGGTTCTATTATTCAATGATTGGAGGATTTGAGCTCCTCTGCCACTTTAACAACCCCCTGCTATCCTCAAAAAACACCTAAAAATGCATACTGTGAATAAAGACCACATTTAGTTACGATCATTTATTTTGGGGTGAAAATAAATGTTCGTAACTAAATGAGTTTTGCCACTAATATACCACTTTTTTGTTTATATTCTAGCCGATGTCAGTAAATTTTGTAAATTTACAAAACTATGTCTTTTCTTTTTTTTTTTCTAAGATTAGCCGTGTTAAATTTACATTTATGTTAAATGCTCCACTCTATATGTATAGATAATGTATAATGGATAATGTAAAGAAAAAAAAACTAAATTTATTATCATAATTACACTGAGTATCTGGGGCTTGACTACCTGCAGTTACGTACATCTACTGATTGATAGACAGCACTCTGACAGAACCTTTCTTCTGGGGTTGGTGGATCAGACAGCAACCACTTCCACATATAACTAAATTAATAAGTATGTGTGAGTGGACCCTGATCGAAGCATTGAATACACCTGTTATTGGTGATCAGTTGAAGACAAGACTAATACCTCTTAATCTAGAAGTAGGTAAATAATAATTAGAATAGAATAGAATAAATAAATGAACAGTATATTTGCAGGTTGAATACTATTTAAAATGGAAGGGGTACAGCGATGAGGACAACACTTGGGAGCCTGAGGAGAATCTCGACTGTCCAGACCTGATTCAAGCTTTTGAAGAAGCCAGGAAAAAGAAAGAAGCTGGTACGATCTTGCTATGTGTAGTCATTCCATTCCAATTATACTTGCCATGTTGGCTTCTGGTGGAGTAGAATAGGGCCACCCAATCTCTTCCCATGGGTGTTTGTTGTAGAAGATAACTGAGGGATGGGGCTCATCTACTTGTGGCAGTAATCATACAGCCCAACTATATGTCGCACGCTTAGTATTAAAATGACCGAAATCAAAAAACCTCTTTTTTGGTAAATTGAAAAAAAAAAAACAATTAACAATTAGAACATGGGTAGTTTATTTGTTATAAATGCCGCAGGATGATAATTGTGAAGTTTTACTTTGGCGTTTATAATACTATAATAATCAAAGTTTAAGATGTAGTAATTTTTTTTATTATATATTATTTATTTTCTATTTTACTGGCTGTTGAAAATGTAATTGTAGTTTTAGGTCTTTTTAATAGTAAACGGTGGGTTATTTGTCAAAAAGTATAGCGACTCAATTTATTTTGAGCCATTTTAATAGTAAAGGCGTATACTTAATGACTCAATTTTAGGTATAAGACAAATTATTACTAAAAATGATAACAGTTTTTTTCAGTATGGTCTCTTTTAATGGAAAAATATAATCAACATTTAACAAAAAGTGTATAAAGTACTCCAAAATATATTACCATCAACAATAAAATGGAAAGCTTTGTTGCAATTTCTTGGGGTCGAAGCATTGGTATATTTATATCTGGGTTCAATATTGGTTAAACATGACAAAATAAAAGATCGTTTCGATCGAAAGAAAGATCGTAGATTATGAATATCACCTATTCCCCAATATGTGTCAAAAATACTTTGCCTTTGAACTGTATTAATCTTCTCAAAACACCGTAATCTGCAATTATTATTACATGGTGGTTTGAGTTGACGAGCTTTAGTTATTTTATTTTTGCTATTAATATAAGATTTATCTAAATTCCTCATTTTTTTAGATTGATTTTGTTTCCAGTTTTCCCGGTTGTCTAGTGCGTTTTCTACCTTTACTCTTAGTAACAATTGCTGAATCCGTTGCTGAAGTTGAAGCTTGCATTAAATTATGTAGGTACTACTACTTGTTTCTTGAAATTATGGCTCAGGAGTAGTATTTTCTATGAACCTTGAGCTTGATGTTGAAGAAGAATTACTACTAGAACTCGAACTGTTGCTGGTGGAAATGAATCGTTTTCCCTAAAAGTAGGATCACCATCGCTTAAATCTGCGTCGCTTTCTTCAGGATTAATAGGTGAAACGCGATAATCTACAGATGATATTGTCCTCTTACGGCTGTCATTGGCTTCAAAATACGCTGCTGCATTTAAATATTTTTGGTTTTCAGGTATATTTTTAACATCACATAGCATCTGAAAGTAAATTAGAAATGTAAATAAATTATAAATACACATTAGTAGTTAAATATAATATATATACACTTTCGCATAACATAAATAAAGGTAAGGTAGTAAAAGATTGATTTAGATTTGCAAAAAAAAATATTACTTTAAAATACTATAAAATATACAGAAAGTACCTAGGTACCTGGACATCAATACTCTGAGTTTGACATTTGCTGGGGTTTTCTACCTCATTAGATGCAGTGCCTGCCTGCAAACAATAATATTATATATAATGGGAAATTCATAAATTTCTGGTAACCATAGATGAATAACCTTCAATTTAATGATTACTTACCTGGTCGTCTAGATTTTGAGAAGGACTATCATTATTTTCAGTCTGAATTAAATCAAGAATTTTTCGTGACCTCGAAGACATTCTATAAAAGAAAACGTAAATAAGTCCAAAACCAAAATAAACTGTTAACTATTTAGTTTTAATATGACCCAACTCTGAACACAACAATATCGCAAATTAAGTTATAAGCAAAATATGCATTAGTAATAATAAAGTACAGACTCTTTACTAAATAGGACTCTAAAAATGTTATCGATATTTATAATAAATAGACTTGACACTAAGTTGTACATGAATACAAATCATTTTGACTTCATTTTTATTAACAAATAGACCTAATTAGTACTATGGCCACCAAACATTATTGTTTTTTAGTTTTGAATAGACTTAAAACTGAAAACGTTTTATAACTTTATAACAAGTTTAATGTTAAAAAGTCTCATTGCATAAAGGGTCGAGATATTACAAAAAACGTGCATAAAACTTACCTTACATATCACTCTTAAACTAATCTTAACACTAATAAGTCACTTTTAAATTAAACGAGATAGTGTTTAGTTTGTAATGGTTGAATGAACACTGAATGTGTCAGTGTTATGTCAAATGAGGTGAACAAGGACACGAGTGTGGAAGAGACCGAAAGTTTATAAAAGCGAGATAACACTACTTTTGGTTTAGTTTCTTAACGACACGTCATAGATGGCGTCGTAATAGTCCTGCAAGTGTATGTAACTCATTTTAGACCTATTTTGAATTAGGCCACTTTAATTCTAAGCGTGCGATGTGTGAACACCAAGTGCCCACTTGATAGCAATAGGCTCATCCCCTAATATGTGGAACTGAAAATCATAGTTGGCGAAAATACCTACCCCTGGGGTGATTTACATAACATAACATCAACTCACGCCTTTATCCCCGAAGGGGTAGGCAGAGGTGCTAGCACCCACATTTCGTCGGTTTATGTTTAGGTCCCAATGTAATAGGTGGCGAGCCTATTGCCATTAACTGGGCATTTATAAACTTGCGATAACAACACACATAACTTCGAAAAGCATCGAAAAGTCATTGGTGTGTGCCATGGAAAACCTGGGATCGAACCCGAGACCTCGTCTCAGCAGTCCATTACCCATACCACTAGGCTGCCGCGGTTTTTTTGGGGTGATTTACAGGTGTAAATATTAGGTATATGTTTACATATTCTACTATAATGGAATTATATTGACATTGACGGCTGAAATGGCCCACATAGAAGAGCTGATTAACTTGCACTTTGGAGACTAAGGTCTGCTTTCCCTTCTCTCTATACACTCTTCTCCATTTCTTGAAACAGCCAGGATTTTGCTTAATCATGTGATACAAGAAATTGAATGGTAAATTGTTTATTTTAAAGATTTACCTGACCTCCATCGAGTACAGGGACCAAGCTACCGGTGGTCAGGGCTCCAGAGAAAGGAACTTCCTCACTATGCGTGCCGTGTTGAGAAGTACCGCCTTCTGTATCAGGCCCTTGATCCAGCTGCCCAATGCAAGCTTCTTTAGATGTTGGTCGAGGCTCATGGCTATAAGTCCGTTATTTCCTAATAATACAATCTTATCGAAAATTGTGGAACTAAATTTGATTGCAGAGGGAAAAACAGTAAAGGTTGACAAGGATATTAAGAAGCGTAAATCTGCAGCAGCAACGCCAGACTTGAAGGGAGCCAAGAAAGCGAAATCTGATGACAAGAAAGCATCAGGTTTTGATCGTGGCCTAGACCCTGAGAAAATTATTGGTTAGTATGTTATTATATGGTATACTAGCTGTTACTTCGGCTTCCGCCGGCATAGTATTTTGATACCGTCGCCGTGTTCGCGTCTTCCTCTCTTACAAGGCAAGGAAACTGGTGTCGCCTTAGGAAGGGACAAGAGGCTCCATCACTTATTCAATAATTTTATGCTGGTTTTGTCTCTTGAGCTAAAATATCGGCGGAAATTCCTAATTGTTTTCTTTCTTGTTGAGTTTTTTTGTATTATAACTGGTCAGGGCGATTTTAACTGCTGACAGCGTCTTAATTCCAGACAAAATAAACATTTGACCTTGCATGAATTCGCATCAAAATAGGAAGAAGTCATATCTATTATATACAAAATCACTTGATCCCCTAGAATAATTCATCAACGCAGAGCCTAAACCGCAGTAGATGCTTTTCATGTTGCTAACATCCACTATGAAAGAATTTTTGGAAATTTTGTAACTAAGAACTAGTGAAGTAAGAGAAGAGAAGAAGACTGAATAGAAGAGAAGAGAGAAATTTAACCATAATGTGCTAACTTACAGGAGCAACAGACAGCAGTGGTGAGCTGATGTTCTTAATGAAGTGGCAGGGTACAGACGAGGCGGACTTGGTGCCCGCGAAGCAGGCTAACATTAGGTGCCCACAGGTCGTAATACAGTTCTATGAAGAGAGGCTCACGTGGCATACGCCTGCACCTGATGAAGCTGGCAATGACGACTAGTAAAGGTGAGACATTCTACCAACTCCTAACTAGTGTTGGGCAAATTTACACATTGCATTTAAAAATATTAAAAAACTAAATCCGAACTTGCTGTCTATAAGATTGGAACAAGTAAACCTGAAACCTGTTTGTCAGCAGGCTGTACCCAATTGCCTGAAAAAATTTCGATCTTTTAGACAGCAATCAGGTTAATTGCAAGTTTAATTAATACCAACAATGTAACTAGATTATAAATAAAACAACACATAAGTGTCAATGTGCCTTCAGAGCTGTATGTTCGGTTTAATTTGTCCATCGATCGATGAAGCTGGCCATCAACATTCATTCAGACGAACGCGTCTTTCGATCAATCATACTACAGTCATGAACACACGACTGCCGATCGATAGGTCTAGAAGAACTTTTGCATAACAATGATGTAAAAATTAGTAATTATTTAGGTGAACACTAAAGCTCATTTATTAAAATCCCTTTTTTCAGGTCTTCCAGCTCCACTTGCTTGAAGTTGTCTCAACTATTTGTGAATTACGATTTAATGATAAGAATGGGAAAAAACAGTTTTCATAATCATTTTTATTCATCCAAAAAACTTGCATTCAACAAATTTCATTTATCAGACAAGTGTAACATAGTGCATAGGGTTAATTATAGTGTTGTGTAGACAATTGACTCTCTTAAGGATTATTAGAGGTGTCATGATTATTTTTATACTTTAAGCATAAAGTATGATATGTAATGTTACATAATTGTTTTTAAATGTAAAACTGATGGTAGTAGTGCATCATCGGGCATTCTTATTTATACGATTTTAGTTCGTCTCGTCTCGCTTCACAGGACAAGAATACTCAATAATAGGATCGATAGCAAAACTGAATTTAAAGATACGTCTTCTTTTGCATTAAAAAACCTCTTCATCAACCGAAGTATATAAATATTTTTGGAAAATACGTTTGAATATATTACGACAATGACAAAGTTTTCAGCCCCCAAGAAGCAAAAACTAATTTTGTTATAATATTTGACGACGGTGCCTGCGAAAATCAGAATAATATTCGAGATAGCTTGGCAATGGCATATACATACCCACACACCCACCCGCCTAGGCGATGACTTGGTCTAGCGCACGGACCCAGTAGCTGGGATCGGTACTTCACGTGACTGGTGATAATCGACTACGTCAAGACACGTATTGCCGCAGCGTGGTCCAATGGCGTGAAATGACTTCTCATCTTATCAGAGGAGAGCTCAAAATGCCAGTTAGGTTGAAAGGGCAAGCAAGTCTATAAAACTATAGTGCCCGTCCTTTTCCACAGCTGTGCTGTGAAGCGTGTCCGCTGCTAGAGTGACATAATCGCTCACAGTTGTGTAAAGCAAGAGCTGCCTGTCACGGAGATTAAAATGCTGCGGTGGATGATCACGCGTAAAGGTCGCGTGAGAAACTATCGCATCCGCGGCTGCGTTCATGTCCATGACATTACAGATAAAATGCTAAGGAGTCGTCCCGTTCTGCAGAAACATCCAGGCTACAAAAACGGCTAAACAAAAGTCGGGCAATGGCGCCCCCGCAAATGTCCCGGTAGGAGGGGTAGACCGTAGTGTACCATGGACGCCAAAGACCTTGCGCAGTGGAGAAGGAAATACCGCATATCAGCACCTCAAGCTCCAAATTCCCCTCGGCCTCGGATGCAATCAGGGAAATACGTTTCCATGATGATGATGATGATTATTATTAAATAATGACTGACCAAAGTGTGGATGTTAATTTACAGTGGCATCAAATGGTCCTGTTACCCAATTCAAACGTTAAAAGAACTCATCGCTTGACTGATTAACTATAAGAATGCTTACAGATGGGTTGGATCGGACACATCACACCTCGGGCTGGGAGCCGGAGCGAAATACGATTGCATGCATGATAATGCCTAAAAAAATTCTTGTTATCGATCCTTTTATTGGGCACTCAAACGAGGCGAGACGAGTGTCACTTGTCTAGAATGCCCAATAATACACTACTGATGGTCCTGTTTATTGTGATTGTGTTGGTCTAAGTATAATTCCATTTTATATTAATAAAATCCCTTTCTTAGACCTATCAGATGATAAACTAATATCGATTTCCTTCCCAGATTTAAAGGAAAAAAAGGATTGCCAGCCAATAAAATCACTTTATGATTGTAACTTAAAATAAGAATGTAGTTTTGCTAATCAGTATATGCAGAAAATTGTATCCTTCTATTCTTACAGCAAATTTGCTGCAGGTGCGATTGTTTTGTACCATGATTAAATAGAAAACCTGGGGATTGTCACGAAACATACATCAGAAACTTTAAACCCGCACTAAACAAGAACGAAAGACATAGAAATTAGGTACAGTCGCTCTAAGAAGTTGCTGAACACGTAAGAATTTTACAAACGATCTTTGCATTGAAATAAAACAGTAAATAAATACACAAACTTGTTTCGTAAGTTCGGATTTATGTTTCAAGGTAAGGCCTACTCTCGTTAATTCCCATTAACAGTATTGTATAGCCCAACTCGTTAAACAATTCTTTAACTGCACGTGATTTTGTTTCTATTTATATCTTTAAACCATTATATTATTATGAAATATAGGAAATATCACTACTATCTTGTAATTTGGTGATTTTTGTCATTCCTGTACTAATAAAAATATTCAATGAATGAAAAGTATTACCACTGAAACAATTTTATGTATATGGTAACACCTGGATATTAAATGGAACATTGATACAATATTCTAACAAAATTGACATAATTTGAACTGAATTTATAACATTGCGTTATGCTTACAAAGGAGAATCTCCACGTGATAAGGAGTAACATTATGGACATACTGTTTTAGTGGTAGATACAAAAATGAAATATTTTAAGTATGACCAAGTTTTCTGCCAATATTTTGTTCGATAAGTTTAAGATACCTATAAGAGTCGGCAATACATTATTGTAAGCAGATAAAATTTAGTACAATAAAATGAACATAATAATAATTATGTTGAACTAAATACAACCGTTTATTATTTTTACCTTTTTGCACAGATGTAGTGCAGTCTGTAGTCTTGGGGTACCTCAGGGTAGCGCGCTCTCGCCAAACTTATTTTTGGTTTCTATCAATAACCCTCGGACACGGCCCGTTGACGTTCTCGCCAACAGTTAACCATCGTCATTATTTTTTTACATACTTACTACTTGCTCACGTCTGTAAATCCCCGAAGGGTAGGCAGAGGTGTATTAACATCCACGTTTCGCCAACAAGGATTTTCGGTTCACGTAGTAGAATAGGACCACCCGGTTCCCTAACCAACACGGCATTTTTTTACTAGATTTATTTTGAAATGTTTCGTAATTTTACATTAGTCATATAACGCTATTTCCTAGTCTAGAATCGAATTCTCAAAATGATACGGTCCCAGTCCTAAAATTCCCAAAAGTATATTTAGGAAATTGTTTTACATACCAAACTGCGTGTGTGCATGGGTGTGTAGGTATATAAATAAAGAAAATTTAAAAAACTTTATTTTTTATTGAGTAGTTAGGTTACAGAGTTCAATAATGATTATTTCGTTTGCGTGTTTTAATAATGTATCTAAGATATTAGTATGTACTTAGTTAGGTACTTGCTACTTTTGCTACAAATAAAAGCGGCGTTCTGACGCTTATTATTAGGCATTCAGTATATTATGTAGTTTCTAGGTAAGCGTGTTACAACATTCCGTGGTTACAACTTATACACTAAGTGCTAATACTTATTTTAAATACAAAAATGCTAGGTGTAGTTAGATAATTAAAAAATTGGCACAAAGCTCACGTATCTTTTTATATTTTTTTCTCGGCTATTTTATCATAGTAGTGCATTTTCACTTCTACAGAAGGGTGCTCCATGACTTGTTTCCATATCTGACCATATTTTTCATCCCGCTTATAATCTGAACCGATTTCAATTGCTGACAAATAGCCTTGAATAAAATCGTTATCAGATATCATACTGACAAAAAATTCTGAAATTGTGTCTTCATCTAGCAGATCAAATACTTTTTTTACACATATAGAAAAGAGAACATAAATACAAGGAAAATGTAGAGATACATCATTCTTCAGTAGCTCCAAACAAATTTTACCAAATTCACGCGGACTAATTTTATTATTTTCTGATGGATGTTCTTGTGTTAACTTCGCTAATGCGACTGTGAGTTTCCATTTTGTCAAAATAATGTAATTTTCTGTGACTGACAAAGATTTTTCCAGTTCGGCCATTATCAGAGAAAACATTTTTAAAGGTATGATTTTCTTATTTTCAGCCACGTAGTTTTTCAAATCGTTTGAAAGGCACGATAGCAATTGATCGAAGTGTTGCCTTACAAAGTAAGTACCATTTGGTTTTTCGTCCCATTTTTCGAATGAACGACGCATTATTGGCACGAAAACATTTTCATATTTTTGTATTTGTTCGTTCTCATCTTTTGAGCACAGAAGATAAGCAGAAATTACTTGTATAGTGTCATCAGAGTAGTATACTGAGGTTTTACCGTTAAAAAACTTGTTTTCTATAAACTCTTGGATTACAGTTTTAACAAAATCTGCATCCATTGTTTCCATTACGGTTCTCGAATGTCTTGCCAGCTCAGTGCTAATCCATTGGTAATGCGAACGATCACTTTCAATAAGGTTTGGGATAAGTTTTTGTATAAAATTATAGCTTTTCATGATGTAATTAGCCCTGATGGTCTTTGGTACTTCTCCCACTTGGGCAAAGAGTTTGTAAATATCTTTATCTTCTTCAAAATTTAGATTATCTATAAAGAGATCCAACAATTCCCAGAGACCGGCAGCTTTGACATCATCCTTCTCATTACACAAGAGCGTGTGAGTATATTTAAATATAATTGCTCGAATACTGGCGTTCTTTGAAGATTTCCAACAATTTAAAAATACTTTTTTAAGTTCATCGTGATCAAATCTTTTAAATGCAAATCTGATGCCATGTTTTTGTAATGATACTGGCGAATCCAGCAGTTTTGGAATATACAGATGAGCCACAGGCAATTTTAAATTATAAAATATAGAGTGTAGAGCTGGTAGAGAGTATTGTAAGTAATCGCCTTTAGCGTATGATAAAATTGCATCCGGAGTTGGCTGAGGTCGAGCGTAGTGCATGTTTTTAGCAATGAGCCGCTGAACGCTGAGTACACGATCATCAGTTGTCTTCCAGTCAATTTTAGGTTGCGCTGGCTTATATTTGTCGATGAAATCAATTAAAGATTTCTGCGGCAACATTGTACAGATTCCCCGTACAGCGGATTTTTGGCCATTTGTTTCGTTAATATTGTTCAAGTAGATGGTAGTCCACTCCTGCGCGAGTGAATTTGGCCAGTAGAGACGAAGCTTTGCAAGCAATCGTTGTAGCGAGACATTATCTTCTTTCTTTAGAGAGTCTATAGCCTCCTTATGACGTTCCAGGAGCAGTGGCTCGTGCTTCAACGCGTTCAGGCAAACTTCTTCGTTGGGAGATAAATCTATGGATTCTTCAAACATATGCTTCCGCCAAGACTTATTAATGTTGTAAAAAGTTGATAAACTGTGTTTCCACGAATGTTGCTTCTTTAACTTAATTAATTCTTGAATTTTGGTTATTACTATAGGATAATCCATCAATGTCTTATCCCAATCCTTAAGCAACTTTAGCATATTCTCTAATGTTTTAATTGACTCTCTGAAATCATCTTCATTTACAATAGGAGAGTTTAATTTAGAGTTTACATATTGATACAAGTAATTAAAAATCTTATTTTGTTGGGCTTCACTCATTTTGGTCCTGTACGATTTAAAAGTGTCAAATCTAAACTGCTTCTCTATAACTTCAGCAGTTTTCTGATCATTAAGAGCATTGTAGATAATTATAAAATTAATGATGTTTATGTTAGTTGAATATACATCAAATGACGCGTCATATATGTTCATAGACTTAAGTATTGTATTCAAGAGATTCCAAGTTTTTTCGTCATATTTAGAAACATACGTATGCTTTATAATTTCAACAACGAATTGCATCTTCGATGATACGTCCTCATTTTTGTGTTTGTTTAGATAGTAAGTCAGTACAGTCTGAACACGTTCTAAATGATATTTCGTGCATTTAATGAGCGTAGAAAACAAAGCGCGTTTTTCGTGAGACTCAACATTTTGGGATATCAATTTCGTGATTTCATCAAAAGCTTTTTCGAATGGGGCAAATTGATACCAGACATAGCTTTTTTGTTGATTAAATTTATCACATATTTTTTTAAATTGTATAATTTCACTGTCTGTATTTAACATTTTTTTCTCAATTTCTTCATTTCCACTACGTATGCATAAGTTTTTCACAAAAGCGAACTGTTCATTTTTGGGTAGTCTACCAACGAAATGTTTTAATGTATCGTATTGAAATAAACGTCTTAAATCTCTATACTCGTACATTTCAATATCTTTTTTGGCTTGTGCATATAAGAAGGTCTTAATCTCATCTACATTTAAATATTTTACAAATGTGGGTATGTCAATTACTGAGATATACTTCTCCATTTTTTCAGTGACTCTGTTTTTAGATTGCTTCATAATTAATTCTGTAGCTTTATGATTTAATTTAGGGTAGCCTTGGTTTGAGTTCTCCACAACGTCCAAATATTTATCCACATTAGTATTTAAAAAGAAAGTTACAACTTGTAAATAATCACGTCTTTCATAGCTGTGTAAATGTTTTAAAATCACCTCGAAAATTGTGATAGATCTTTCACAAAGTCTTCTAAATAAACGAACTTTCAGTGGGGTTCGTTGAGATGATTTCAAATGATTTTCGACATGACTTTCAATAAATGCTACTGAACAAAGTGGCAACCATTTGAAAGCTTCGATTTTATTTGTTTCTTTCAAATAGAACTGTTCTGCGCGACTTTCCTCTTTGAGACTCAGCCGAATATGTTTCTTGAACTTAATTATGGCTTTAGTGGTCATGTTTGGAAATAACTTAGACTGCAGATAATCAGGATTGATGATGTTTTCATACTCCTTGTCTGTAATAAGCCAAGTAGAGCGTCCGATTACCCTGGATACGCACAGCATGTCTTCACTTTGGAGTACATTGAGGACGTAATCTACATCTTTGCTGCGACATGCTATATCAATCTTTAGCAAGTTATTTATATCACTATCATCATTGTCGGCTGAGGAATGCTGAGCTTCTCGAAGTTTATCATTATAATTTTTGTGTTTTTCTCCAAGTGTATTACCTTGCAACTCCTGTGGCGCCATTTTATATACCTATAACCAAACAAATTAGATTTTAATATCGGGATAAGAGAGGAAAGTCCAAAATAGCCCTGGACGAAGTTTCGTGTTTCGGGAAATGTCTAATTTGCTTATTAAATCTTCATTGACAATCTTGAAGATAGAATTTGTTGATTGAATGTTGTTCTGATTAGGATAATTTTGTCCTTCCGGAACGTAATGTAATACTCTCATAATGTTGAATTCTCAAAATGTTGAATTCACAAAAAGTAGATTTTTAAAATGATGAATTCTCTAAATGTTGGATTCTCAAAATATTGAATTTAGTATATGCAAAGAAGTTATTGGTATAATAAGTTGATAAGTACTAATGCCGGTTTCCACGATCCAACGAAAAGCACTACCAGGCGTACAAGGTTCACTTTTTAATCGGTGCGCCTGCTAAACAATGGTTCTGGCGCAGGTTTTTCTCTCGGAGTTGAGTGTTCATACGTTAGTCGCTCTTGGCAAATCCGACATCCTAAACAAAAACCATAAGGGTATCCTAGGTGGTTCTAAGGTGGTAAGTTTAGAAGCAACTGGCTAATCGTTAGGATACTACCTTTCTATATGTTTGACTTGGCTAATCGCGGCAACAGCTCCGCCAATTTTGACGGTGCTTTCACTGGCAGATACCTACTCAGCTAATAATATCAGACGCAACTAACCACTCAACCACAGAAAGTTAGCTAAAACAGATTGTTTACTTTGATAAGATTATTCTATTTAGTATTCTGCAATAGCCGCAGAGCAAATGGTCAAAAATAGCATGATCGCATAGTCATACACATATTTAGATACTCAATCCCAGGCTAGGCTACAGATTAAAATTAAAGGTCAAGAATTAAAGCATGGTTCTTTAATGTAAGGATTAATTAGGGTAGCCTAGGTACATACAAATTAATATTGAAGAACTAATTATTTTGAGAGCCCATCCTTACTGTAACTTGTTAACTTAACATTAAGGTACTTATCTACTTTGGTTCACTACAATACCAAGGAATTCGTAGAAAGTAGAAAAGTCAAACTTAAAATATGGTAGGTAAGCCCAAGAAATACGAGTCTGCTTTTCAGATATGCGATAGTAAAATGAACTCTCATTTCAATATCACTTCGATGACTAATGGCAGGTAAGTCCTATGATCATTTCACGAACATCATACGAACATGCCATGGCAAAATACGTTCGTAATTCTTGTTAGTGCTATTTCTAAAAGTGACGTAATCACATAGGTAGGTACATGAGATAAACAGCAATAATATACGTTGAGGGGTCAGTCGTTTTATTAATACTGGTTTATACATACCTTAGTGTACTGTTTTTTTAAGTTTATCTCTTGACTACAGCATAGAACAGACAACTAGGTATTTTTATGAAAGTCCACACCCTATATCAAGCAATATAATGTTATTGAATGCGTAAACAGAACAACAGGCCCAGCTCTGCCGGCAATGTCAGGCATTGAGTTTGATGTTTTGAACTACTTTGTTGGCCTTGGTCTCTAATAGTGCTTTCAAATGATTGTTTAATTTGTAGCCATGAAAATAAGGTTCATTTTTAGAAATTTTTAGGTTAAAGTGAGTCATATCACTCTTGTCCCACAGATAATGAAAAAAAAACTAAACTCGTTATTCGTTTCAACTATTACGTTAATTGTAATAGTTCCTAAACTAATATTAAGTAAGCAAATAATAAGCATTCTTGCAGATTGTTTCAGGGATCATTATTAGGTTTAGGGGTTCCTTTTAGTACATTTGAGGTGTTTTCGTGGTGTGAGAGCAAGACGTTTGTACCTTGTAAACACATTCGATATAAACTAATAGTGGCGATTTGTAATTAATTGGCACAGGAGTAGTAGGATAAATAGGGTCCCGGTCACTGGAGCACCATGCCCTACTCATTAATCCTAAAGTTGGCTGCATGGGGAATGGGGATAGGGTACCCACATACCTAAAGTCAAGTTTCTCGTATAAGACAGAAACCACAGGCTACCTTGTGGACTGGCGATGAATGAACGCGTTATGTTGTATTAAAACACTTTGACCTAGGTACATTACCGTACATTACCGATGCACCGATCTGAACGTGTCATTTGAGTACTTTTATGATGAGTTTTGTCAGTTCTACAACCTTTGTTTTCCTTTATCCCAAAAAATAATTAAAACAAAAAAACGAGATGTTAGGTGGATAACTAAGGGCTTACGAAATAGCTTAAGAACAAAGAGTCAGCTTCGTTATCAATTTTATACACAAAAAAATAAAGAAAGTAAATGTAAATATCACAATTACTCTAAAATTCTAAGAAGGTGTATTAACACCTCACAAAAACTTTACAACGGAAACATACTACAGAACTCAAAAAGTATATGCCGAAGTGCTTGGCAGATTATAAATGAGGACAGTGGTAGAAATTTTTCACAACACCTTATATCTGAAATAAGAGTAGATGATAATATAATCGTGTCGCCAAAGGACATAGCAAATCAATTCAACAAACATTTTGTAGAATCAACTGCGGGAAATGATAATTGCCTTGTCAACACAAATAAAACAAATGTACTGAATAGCATTTTTCTTCAACCATTCGACTTTATGGACACTAAAAATATTATACTATTACTAAATAATACAAGCTCTGTCGGTGTAGATGGGATTACCACTTATGTGATGAAACAATGTGTGAATGAATTAGTGCCAGTACTGACTTACTTAATTAATATGTCCTTTGAAACAGGTATGTTTCCTGAACGACTAAAGAAGTCAGTAGTGAAGCCGCTTTACAAGAAAGGAGATAGGTCAGATCTTGGCAACTACAGACCTATTACTTTAATACCTATTCTATCAAAGGTATTCGAAAAGGCGATGCATAAGAGACTGACAGGGTACCTTAATAAATATAAACTAATTAAAAAAGAGCAAAACGGTTTTCAGAAAGATAAATCGACTACACTTGCAGCGTTTGACTTGGTGCATAATGTGCTGGAAAATATTGACCGTAAGAAACCTACAATAGTTATCTTTTTTGACATGACAAAGGCTTTTGATTTTGTGCCACATAAAACACTACTAGAAAAGTTGGATGATTATGGGATTCGTGGACCAGCACATTCTTGGATTACTAGTTATCTTGGAAACCGAGAACAGTGCGTGGACATATTAAAAAATGAAAATAACAAAGTAATTACAAGGGAGAGATCGACATTTCTACTGAATGAGCGTGGTGTACCTCAGGGGAGTGTTCTGGGACCTCTATTGTTTCTAATCTATATTAATGATCTGCCTGACATAACGAATCATAAATGTATATTATTTGCTGACGACATTTCTCTTATACTGACATCCAATAATACATTAAACTGTGACTTTAACATTGACATTAATAACACAATCATATCTGTAACTGAATGGTTGGGTAAAAATAATCTAAAAGTTAATCTTACAAAAACGAACTATATACAATTCCAAACCAAAGGTACAAAACTAGAACCTAAAGATATAAAATGTAATGACACCACCATTAAAGAAACAGATTGTGTAAATTTTTTAGGTATTACACTGGATAAGTACTGCAATTGGAAGGTTCAGGTCGAGTCAGTCTGTAAAAAAGTTAATAGTTTTGTTTACGTACTTAACCGGCTGCGAAAAATTTCAAACCAACAGACAGTACTTCTCGCGTACCATGGTCACGTCAGCTCAATACCGAGGTACGGTTTATTGCTGTGGGGAAATTCGACAAATACCTTTCGAGCATTTTTAGCCCAGAAGAGATGCGTTCGAGCTATGGCAGGTATTCCTCCGTATGAATCATGCATACCTTACTTTAAAACAATTTAAAATATTACCTCTGCTTTGTATGTACATTTTTGAAGTTTGTGTATTTGTTAGAAATAACCCTAAACTATTTAAGACGGCCAAGGATATGTATCCACGTAACACTCGTGATAGCGAAAGATTGGTTCTGGATTTTGTGCCTAGAACCGCATTATTCTATAAAAATTGCTACGCCATGTGTATTAAAATATTTAATAAGGTGCCATCGTCCATCAGAGAATTGCCAACAACAAAATTTAAAAAGAACTTGAAACTGTGGTTGTTGGATAAAATGTTTTACTCATTGAATGAATTCATAAATGTGAGATAATTGATTATGATTATAATTGTGTGGACATTGTAATTGTGTAGACATTGCTTCATTGATAACTATATATTTTGAATTTAATTTTATTTGATAATTTCTATTTAATTAATTATATTTACATGACATTTTAATGATCATTTAGAAATTATAATTGTATGAAGTGGACATTGCTTAATTGATTACTACTCGTATCTATCTTGATTTAATTGACAGGACAAATTATGTAAAAGTGAATATCTATAAAAATAAGTCCCTTCCAGCTTACATTAGAAATTTGCATGCCAGAGCATGGACTGACGAAATATGTGATCTAACACTGAATTTACCAACTTAACTACCATATTTCTGCAAATAAATATTTCATTTCATTTCATTTCATTTCATTTGATATGATTTATTTATTTATGTAACTTAAACTTATCTTGTTAGTAACAATTTTGGCTATAAACTATGTTAGTACTATCTAGGCGCAGCAATGTAACAGGCGCAACTGAAACGTTGTTGCAGTGAATCATGTAGCAGCACACTATCATGCTCAGAATGCTGTTGGCACTGCCGCGCACCCTGCGGAATAGTGAAGCGCAGCGCTTGCGCATTATAGTTTAGAAGCAGTCGACATGCATGCACCTCGACAAACATACTCGATGCGCTGCAGAAGCGCTGCAGCGTCATGAACAACCTGAACGCGTTATTATACTGGACGCGGAGAGCACTATATGCTTTTTGAGTAAAATGAGCCCATAGGCTGCAGGTGTAAGATGTCGTGCAGTAAGCACGAAACAGAGTAGTCTTGGTCTCTGCAGAGGCACGCATGAACCTGTTAGCTCTTCCAGACAGTGCCCTCCGCTTACGGACCTAAGCTTATGCACCGTCGTTTATGTGTTCAGTTGCTGCTGATGTATATCTAAATTACAATATTTCATATTAAAACAAAATGCGATTCGCATACCACACGTAGCACATCACTAATTTATATTCGGCCGTGTGAAGCGCTTATGTTTTATCAATAAAACTCGAGGAAATAACATGTTACGTTGAAGGCGCTATTTAACATACCGAGTTTTAACGAACTCGTTGTTATGTTATTTATGATATCTGTGGGCAAACTGTCCACCCACGATTCCCACGAACCTTATATCAATATAAAATCTGAACATTTTGAACTTTCTTGTAACGGGACAAGGAATAAAATTCATAAAATATATTATACTGAGTTAAGTCAAAAGTTTTGCAAACATATTTTTTTGGGTGGGTTGTGTTTTACTTACATTAGTATTACTCGTTAGCAGGCCGGCCGGACCGGCTACCATTATTGTTATTTAATTTTTCATACATCTTCTGCAGATACATCTTCCGGATTGCACCATTTGTTGGAAATTGATGAAATCTTTACACAGAATAGAATAACTTTTCATCAGTACTTTCTCGAGAATTATCAGGTATGTTGTGATATATTTTTTAATTCTATGAGTAGTTGCCTAAGCACTTCAGGCCCAAAATGTTTTTGAGTCATCATAACTACCTACCTAAGTACCTACTTATACTTGTCTTTTCATATACAGTACAAACGTACACCTACTTAAGTTCGGTTGAGGCCTTAACCGCCAATAGGTTAAATGTGAAATGGGTAGATCTGATTGATATTTGAAGCACTTTTAACAAACTATTAGATACATCAGGTACATAAGTCCTACCTATAATAAATACGATAATAAGGAAAAACACGTGACTTTATCGTGTAAGTACTCGGAATCCAATGAGGGCTGCCATCAGTCCTGCTATAGATTAGGCTCAGTTGGTCAGAGCAGGCCAGAGAATCCTTCTACTAATGTAAAGTTCACTTTTTTCAATCTAAATCTATAGAAAAGGATAGCATAATAATTGCTTTAATTTTTCGTTAAATTATGTAAGTAGGTATAGATACTTTTAAAAATATTTATTTTATTGTAGGGATTTTTTGAGTTTTGTTTTATACCTAAGTACCTACCTTATTTGTGGCGAAGGACGAAAATTTTCAAAAGGGAAGCGAGTGGAAAAGCTATCTTAACTCAATGTTTGTCAAACTAATACACCATTTTTTTGGTATTCTTCTCTGTTTTGTCCGCGATGGACGCAAGAACTATCTACTGCTGTACAATTCTCTTAGCATTCAGTGTCGAACGCAGCGCTGAGACAGCCTTGATAGAAATTGTCATTGGTCGATATCCAGTGACGTCACCCAGACCGACGAATGACAATCTATATCAAAGCCGTCTCAGCGCTGCGCTCGACGCTGAAACCTAAACGTATTTTCATGCAGGCCCTCGATTCTGCTAAAGCAAAATCAACTGTCACACCACAGACACATCGATAAATGGCATTACATTTTAGACTTGAATGCTATAAGGTTAAAGTCCAAAATAAAATGAATAGTGTTACATTTAACTTTTTCATTCACTCCACAAAAATCCATTTAATATTAGACTTTAAAAACGTGACTTTGAAGTTTAAAATTAAATGGGTAATTTTTGGAGTATCTGTGGTATGACAATGGTTTTACTTTAGTAGAATCGAGGCCCAGTTCTTTTGGTGAAAGGTTTTGAATTGATCAGACTTAAAATCTTATGTTTGTTTGATAGCGATTGGTTGAGTAAAAGCGGGGATATATACAAACATATAGCCACGTCTGTATATTCCCGCAGGGGTAGGCAGAGGTGTATTAACACCCACGATTCGTTTACTATGATTTTCGGTCCCACGTAATAGGGGGTGGGGGTGAGCCTATAGCCGTCTAGCGGCCAGCGGGCACTTTGTCTTGGGCTGTATGTTTGTCAGTCGGATGGAGAACAGCCCTATCTTTCAGTCGCCTTTTATGACACCCACAGGAAAAGCTGGGGTGGTCCTGTTCTACTGCACCGGGACTAAAAAGCCGTGAAAACCGGAGAAAAAAAAGTTTATAATATTAGAACGATTTTTCTGGCAACATAGAATTATAACGCATAGAAACGCAATCCGCGCGTGTGAAGTCATTTCAAATTAGCCGTTTAAGGCTAAATACATTGAACGGCCCGCCAGTGCCAGCGATCTAGCGTAAAAATGACGTATTGTGCAGTGAAAGGGTGCCACAATTCATCTCATAATCACCAAAAATATTTAAAGATCACATTTCGTGGGTCCATACTTCCAAGTTTCTTATATTTTCGTCTAAAACATTTATCGAACATAAATTTTAATCGAAAATTTTAACAACGCCATTGTATAGTCAATGTTGCAAACTTTGGGAATGTTGTAATTTTAACAGTTTTTCCTTCTTATTTTAGGTACTTGCATCAAGTCATAAATAGCTTTATCACATACCTACTCAATTAATTAGTTTCTGGGTTACCACATAACATGGTAAAAATAAATGTTAAGTATAATGAAAACAAAGTTGGTAGGTACTTTGGAGCCCTAAGTACGATTACTATCGTTGAGTGGTGTATTGGCTTATCACGAGAGCGACTGCAGTCTGACCTGCCAACCCGGACTTTATCCTTTATTTAGCATGCAGGTGGACCCCGAACGTCTTGTGGGGCCTCGTAAACCCTCCCTAAGGACTATAGTATGGGGTACTTTAAGAGTAATCAAGAGGGAAGTAAGTAGGTACTTGAAAAATTGGCTACAAGCATATGATGACCTCAGTGTTGCCGCATTCATGGGCGACGGTAATCGCTTACCATCAGACTAGTCGTTTGCTTGTTTGCCATTGTAGTAGCAGGTACCTATAATAAATATACTTACTACAAAAAAAATTCGAATCGTGTTTTAAATTATTAGTTTTCTGTATTGTACTCTACGAATAATGTATCCTATAGAAATGTAACTCCCATAGAGTTACCGCTGAAATAATGGAGTTTGTACGCATACTAAAAAACAGCAATAAAACAAAACACTCACAAATCCATTGTTGAACACTCGCACGCGATTGGTCGCGCCAAAGTCATGTCGTCTCGGCGCCCCAAACGTCATAGTGGCGAAGCGGCGAACGTGATGAGCGTGGATGGTATTATACAATAATAAGACAGCTTGTTTGTGTTTTTTTTATTGAATAAGTTCAAAAAGACGGTTTGCACTCCGGGAGTGCCGGCAGAAGTGAAAACTTTTTCTTTCTTTCTTTCTTCGTTATACAGGGTGTAATCGTTAAGTGAGTCCAGGCGATTATTCCGTAACTATAACAGATATCAAAAAACTTTAAACTGATATCGAAAGTACGTTAACTAATGAGTAAAATGGTATCAATAACTTTTGAAAAATCAAACGAGGGGTATCTAACATTTTGACATTAAACACTCCCATACATTTAGTATGAGATTAGTAGAAAGGTTTTAGGTACGCACCAGAAGGGACTTCTCTATCTGGGTACTCTCTTCTGTAGGCGATCATGGCCGCTCTTTTGTTACAATCATATTTGTAGTCAATTTTTAGCATATCTCTCTTTTCTCTTTTGGAATATGCCATTTTGCAATCAATAAATGAAACAGTCACGATTTATAACGCAAATTAAAAAAAAACAACGATAAATTGGCGAGAACAACAACCCGAGATGAAAGTTTTGAATTTAGAACGAACACCAAAGAGTATCTTTATTTTGTAGTGTGTTGCTTTTCAGTTAGCTCAAATTAGGTACTTAATGCGATATTGAAACACGGTTTATTACTAATTTGAAGTGGTAAGATAATTAATTTACACTTGTATATACTTGAAAATCATCAGTGTCATATTATACGTAATCATAAAATATGATTAAAGTAAAATGGGTACTAGATCACTTAAAATAAGGAAAAACTAAAAACCTTTCTACTAATCTCATACTAAATGTATGGGAGTGTTTAATGTCAAAATGGTAGATACTTGTGTATGACGTCAGTCGTCGGTTACGGTTCAAAGGTCAAGTAATCCTGACGCGAGTTTAACACTTTTTAACCATCCAACGCCGCTAAAGAAGTTTTCACTTCAAGAAATAATATCCGGATTGTTATTATTTTTCTATTGATTGAACTGCAAACGCATACAAATTAAAATACGTTGTTATTTTTCACAATTATGTACCTCTGAAGATATTTAGTTTATTTTATTTATGGCGGTTGGAATTTAGTAAAGACTCGTCTTTAGCAATATAATGCAAACGAATAATAAGAAACTGTTCGATATTTAATATAGCTCGATATATACTATAGCTTTTAACAACATAACGTCGTGATTGCTTTCTATAGGATGGCTTTCTTTAAGGGGTTTCGTGACGTTATTTCGTTCCATTATTTTGGCAAAACACTTATTTACCATTATTTTCAAATTGTTAATTTCAATTGTCGACCAGATGATTCTACATTTGAACGTAATGGACTAACCATCTATAAATAGTAAAATATTTTTATTTAATACATAATTTAAGTAATGAACTAAATAAGAACAGTTTAACTTTTTTATTAAATTTAGAAATTGCAAATAGGTATATTAGATATCTCACAGTGCAAATAGGCACCGCAGTTTTTCTTAATCCTTTCCATTATTTGGTGTGTACATGTCATCAGCTCGAAAGTGTATGCTGCATACTTTTCTGTACTGACTAGGCATCCAATCACGTTAATTTCTTTTCAAACGAACCGCACTCACCCATTTTCATGCTGGACTTCATTTGTTGGGAATCTGTCACATTCAAATTATAATTTATTTTTTATGCATAATATCATCCTACTATAGTAGATTGTTCAACAAGGGACTAAAACAAGCCATAATGACACGAGATGTTTTAGCCACCCGAGCGAAGCGAGGGTGGCTAATAGTTCGGTGTCATTATGGTTGTTTAGTCCCACGTTAAACACTCTACTTTTCACTTTGAATGCGAGGAAAAAAAAGCGACTTTTTATACAAAATTATAATATTTAAAAAAAAAAAAAAGTAATTTGCAAATATCTTTTTCAACCTGAATATATTAATTTCATCATATCGATAACGGGGTAAAGCCTCCGTGGCGTGGCGGTAGTGAACGCGGTCGCTACGTAGGAGGCGCGGGTTCGATCCCCGCTCAGTGCAAATATTTGTATGCATGGATATGGGTATTTGCATTGGTCTGGGTGTTTCTATGCATAATATGTATGCATTTACAAAAAAAATATCTAAGTATGTTTATCCGTATGCTAGATTCCATAATACAAGGTAGTAAAGCTATGCTTACCATGGATCTAGATAGCGTTGTGTGAAATGTTGTGGAATATTTATTTATTTTTATTTATTTATAATAACAAAGTTTCTAAGTTGCACAATTAATTGGTGTAAGTAATTGGTGATTACAACGCAAGCTTATTACGAATAATCTATTCAAAATTCAAATTGCAAAGAAATTTGTCCCGCGGTTTTTTTTGTTGTTAAGTGACGTACGGTTTATAGAATAGAATAGAATAGAATAGAAGTCTTTATTTGCATGAAACACAGTGTGAAGGATGTTACATAATGTTGGTTTCTTAAAGTGCGGTGTGTCTCGTCGATCTATCGGCATGCAAATATACAAATGTCAAATTAGAGCATTACAAAATTCATTACAATTGTCAAATTATATTGTTACAAAATTATACACAATTATTTAACCTTTAGGTAATTGTAATCGTGATTGTAATGTCAATATACTGTCATAAAACATAAATATCAATTCCAAAGTATCTAATAATTACACTAAGAATCTCAATAAATAATTAAAAAAAAAAGAATTAATACACCATCAAAATGAAGTCAATTATAAATACAACATTTACATATACATGTACATTTTCTTACATAATTAGGCATCAATGAAATATAATAACATCTTTTACTCAATAATTACATTTATTATCCAGAAATTCATGGATAGTGTAAAAGCACTTTTCAGTCAACCATTTAAATAATTCCTTCCTAAATTTTGGAAAAGGTAACTCTCTCAGGGTTCGTGGTATGTGATTGTAAACTTTGACTATCATGCCGATACAATTAATTTGATTAAAAGTGCTTGCTGACCGGGTAACTGCCAGTTTGGTTAAGTCTCTTGCAAGGTACTTTTTATTCACGCATGCTTTCTCAAATAGTTCCGTGTTATTTTTAACATGTATGCTTGCATATATAATATTTAGCCAACATATTCAAACTTGAAAAATAATTTAAAACTAATTGGAAATGGATAATAAAATGAACTTATCCTTAATACTTACATAATAATTAATTAAATAAATATCATTATTCGTGGTTCACGAAATTAAATGGGATATTTGATTTTTTCAAATGTCATTTTGAGGTTATTTCTATACCTACACAAAAACTAAAAAGGTGATAATCCTTCCATTCACAAACACCGTGATTGGCTGTTTAGGAGTTATCAAAGTAAATTAAAAAAAAATTACTTTAGTCCCTAGAGATTAATAAGGAACTTTAGTCCCGATATGCAGGGAGTAAAGTAACATTTTAAGAGCATGAGAAGTGAAAATATAATTATATCATAGTAACAATATTACCTTAGCGCTTAACATACTATGAACACTGCATAAAAATAATTTGATTTTGGAATTGCGTTCATGTTGCATATCACTTTTCAACCTCGCCAAGTACGTTTTTTTAAAATGAATATTTACTCATGGAAGGTGATTCCAGCGTTTTTCATATCAGTATGGTTTCTGTACCACTTCACAACACACGAAAAACATATTTGAAATGTAATTACCGCGAAAACACACAAAAACAAACACAATAGGGTTGTGTCCTATTTTTCATCTTTATCATAATAAACTATATATTTTACAATAATAATGAACTGGTAAAGTGAAGTATTCCTATGACAAATAGTTTTAAAGATATTTGACTATGAAAATCTGATTTCTCGAGCTGCCCGAAAACGCTCCATACAAAATCGCAGTACACTGTGACGTCACAGTGTGCTAGCACGTAGGGCAAATGTATGCAGTGTAAGAGAATATCGCATTTATTTCAGTCCACGTTGCGTTTACACATGTACAATGCATATAAAGATTGATTTAAACTTTAATAAGGAATCTAAAAATTTATTCATTTTGCCTTATTTCGATTATTTATATTTTGACCTATTTTGGGCATTACAAATAATGAAAAGTCATAGTTTCAGTTTACTTAGTCAATATCTTAGTTTACTATGCATATTTGTTGAGTAAAAATTACAACATCAAGCAGTATTGGTGATGATCCGTTGACTCAGGACACTACCCTATTAAAATCATTGACAGATTGATGCCAGTGACACAACCATACGATACCTACGCTACGCGTGACAGCGCAAACTGACAGTGCCGCGTGGTACCCTTTTAAGCCCCGTCTTCCGCGGTACCCATTATGTGGTGCCATTTTTTGAGCCGAGTTACACTTCTATAGGATACAATATTCGTAGATTGTACTTAAGATATATTCCCAGTATTATATTATAAATTACGCGAAATAAATAAGTAATAATTTTTTATCTACTCTGATACTACAATACAAATCATGATAAACATTACGCACAGGCCAAAAAAAAGGTTTTATTACGATACAGGTCTTGTATGGACACCCATATCATTAAATAACTTTTTAATCATAACGATACACCTATACAACCTCCATCTGGACAGAACCTCTACTTTAAAAAAAGAATCCCCCGATTCGGAAGAAAAAAAAGAAACACGCATGCGCAATCCATGTTTGCGCCTTGGAGCAAACATTTTACATTTAAAGTTTGGTTTTGTTTATAAAATAAATTAGTTTATGTATTATAGTATGAGAGTAGATAAAGTAGTGTATGACACTGTACATAACTTGGTCTTATAACACTCGTGTGATACCATAAAAAAACTCGCCTGCCAGCTTGTTTTTTAAAACACACAGTATCATAAACTACCATTATGTTTTAAAAAAAGTAAATTATTATAAATATTTAAATTGAAATTCTACGTAGACACGATTTAATTTTTTCCGTATTTTCCCTATTTATAGGATAAATGTTAGTGTGTGGCATTATTATCGTTGAGCTTGTATGAGTGTCACTGTGTGTGTAAGAGCGTATACTGTACGCCTACATCACTTTGGCTTTACTCACGTCCTACCAATCTGTACCTATCAGTCTATGCGTTAATAAGTCTATGTCTGGCAATATGTTTTTAAGTGGTAATATATCTAATCGATATTTTATTAGATTAGATAGGTCAGCACAATTTTAAGTAGGTAGTTAGTGTAGTTACCTTCATGGAAAGTCATATCATGAGTTACGTCATGACATGTACCTACATAACCTATATTCAATATCTAGCTCCTAACCGCGGCTCTGCCTGCGTGGATGTCTGTTGCAATTGCATCATACGGCTAGCTTACTAAAAACACAACGTTACTCACACAGGTTAGTATATACCTACTCGAGATAGAATATAATAATAATATATATAGACTAGTTACATAACATACATTACATGTGAAATGTTGACTCAACAAGCATTGTGCTTATCGATAGTCATAACAATCAATGAATTTTTTTAATGTTTTATACGTCAAAATGACTGCCTGATGGTAATCTGAGGTAAAGTCCAAAAGTCATAACCAACAATAATATTACATACATACATATAATCACGCCTTTATCCCCGGAGGGTTAGGCAGAGGTGAATCAACACCCAAATTTCACCAATCTGTATTCGGTCCCACGTAACAGGGGGTGAGCCTATTGCCGTATTCCGGGCAATATTGTTGACTCGAGCCGTGCATCTGAGGCTGAGTCTGGGCTGTACGTATCTGTCTGATGTTAAAGTTAATCAGCCCTATCACTTAGTCGCCTTGTACGACACCACATGAGAAGAGAAGGAGTGGCCCAAATATAATATATAAATAATTAACGCTATCGGTAGTTATAATACTTACTTAGGTAAGGTAAAACATGCTACCTCGCTTTTCTGCGCACCACCTATAGGAACTCGGTGCCGGTGGTCGGTTTTTTATTATCAAAATACCTATTTCACCTAAATTATTATTGAAAACGTTAAATGAACATTATTTATTCAAATAAAGATGACAATGATAATATTTTTATTAGTATTTTTTTACGTGTAAACTTAATATAAAAAAATAAAATATTTTCTATAATAAAAGTGGCCAATACCTCATAACATCAACTGCCATAAACATAATTGTACATATTATATGTATATATTTGATATATTAAACGTGTGATGTGTAGATTTATTTGGTTTTATTAAAGAACTGAAATCTCCACTGATAAAGCTGTCTCTGTCTAAAAGTTATAATCAATCTAAATATTATATTTTCAGCAACAAAATGCCGCCGCTTACCCTTGAAGGAAATACGCTTGGCGAGAAACACAGGAATTTTAACAGACTGGTTCAAGATGCAGTAGCAGACAAAAATTTCGAATTGGCCAAGATTGATAGCAACGATGGTGATGTTATCAATCTACTCAAGATAGACACAGCCTGCAAAACGGGAAATCTAAACTATATCTTGGACGTATTGAAGGGCGATGATATGCTATACATATCGAGAGCTATTAAACAATCTGCATGGTTAATCAACGAACAGGAATTTGCACACATTTTCAACCCTGAGTACCTTTTTACTCATTTGTTTCCACATATGCTTGTCAAAGCCATAAACAAACTGCTTTTTCGTATAAGACTATATTTAAAGGATGAAAATAGAGTAGAAGCATTCTATAATTATTTGGTCAATCAAGAAACTAACGATTCTGAAAAATGGCTTTTAAATTGTTCTTTGCCTTTTATAGAAAATGCCATCCAAAAGCGAGGTGAAATCCCACTATATCTATTTAAACGTTTATGCAGACGTTCTGTTATATTCTTGAAATATTACACGAAAGTAGGAGAGAGATATAAATGGAGTGCTTTACAAGAAGTGACGTTTTTACTCAAATCTGATACGGAAGAGTTTTTAAATTTCACGGACACAGTACATGACCACCATTTGCCTAGACTGGGACAAAAACATACAGAGTTAATAATGAAAAAATGTCCAAACAGAATTTTGGATAGCTTTTATATATATAAAAGCCATGTTGATTTGGCAATTGTAACAAAATACATGAAAAAAGAGGACATTATGGACTTCGTACTATCGCAAATCAAAAATTCTAATATGAGAGGATTTTTCAGCCAATATGGGATTTTGAAATATTTTATTAAGGCTATGCCTATAGAGGAAAGGTATCAATTTGTGAAAAGCACATATATTGACAAAAATGCAGCCACTCTCCCACACATCCATAAACCCACTCTCCCACAAATCCATAAAACCCCTCCCTCACCTGGATGTGTTGATTGGTGGGACGATTCTACGTTTGTACCTACATATTCTATTAATACATACGACGATTCTGCATCCATGCCTTCATGTTCTATTAATCCATACAATTGGTATCAGTATGCACCATTCAATGAAGCTTTCTCAGAGATAAAGAAACTTGTTCGTGCAGATAGCTCGCCTGCTGAACGTTGTACCATGCTTTCATTGTTGCTGACATGTGCTATAGGAAACCCTGAAAACATCAAGACTGTGCTCCAGTACTTCTACGACAAGCACAGAAATGAACCATTCAAATTCAAAATCCACTTCATAGTCAGCGTGATTCAGCAAACCGACACCCATAATTTCGATATTGCCACTTGGAATATTTTGGATAAATTGTTTCACACGGCAGAAGTGTACATTGAATCAGAAAATAATGTACAAACCTGTCTGAAGTGCATAGTAGTGTATAAAGTTCTGCATGATGAATTAGTTCCAGAAATTGTCGAGAAAAAATTGTGTTTTACCACATTCACAATTCCCCAATTCAAACTGAATGCAGAGCAACAAAACAAATTATTTTCATATCTGTTATCTTTTATAACGACGAAAATAAAAAATAATCCCATTACAAATGAATCAAGCTTTGATAAATGTATTAGTTTATTGATTGATGCTCTAAATTTATTAAAATATTGGAAAAAGGATTTAAGAGATTACTCATATATTCTTGATAAAATTCAGGAGCTAATTAAATTGAAAAATGAGAAGTTTCAGTGTATGGACCTGGAACCTTTGTACGATGTTAACAAGTCGTGGCGAAAGTATATGTTTGAAGAGTCGCTCATATTGTGTCCTTCTGAAGGAGTATGCATAAACGCTTTGAAACACGACCCACAACTATTGGTCCGTTACAGTGATAAGGTAGCTGCATTGAGAACAGATGACAAAGTTTCACTATGTCGATTGTTGTCAAAGCTCCGCGTCTATTGGCAAAATACACTCGCTCAAGAATGGACCGATGCCTACCTTAATAGCATGAACAACAGTACTGGACACAAAGCTATAGTTAAAGGACTTTTTATGCTCCTTCCACGAGATGAGGTTAGAAACATCGCAAAAAAGTACACTCCGAAAGAAGCAAAGATTGATTGGGGTGAAATAGACCAAATTGAGCTCAATATTCGTAAATATATAGCGAAAACTTTATACATAGCAAGACCTCTTCTTTCTTTGCAAGTGGTGTTATGGTACGCTAAAGGAGATTATTTACAATATGTTGTACCATCTTTGAATTCAATTATTTATAACATAAGCAAAGTTCAAAGTCGTGATCACATGTCAGCGTTGTTAGATGCACCAGTATCTTTACAAAAATATGGTCTCAAGCTCGTATTAAATAAATTAAAATATGATGAACTTAAACCTATATTTGCTGATATTTGGAAAGTTACAAAGAACTCGACAATACGAACACATATATTTACGTATACCTATAATCTCTTGTGTACACTAAAAGAACCACCACTCATAAAGGAATTATGGGAGTTATTGAGTACGTTTATGGATAACTTAGCAATCGATGAAAATAAAATAATTTATAGTAAATTAGGAAAAGCTGGAGATGTTCATGTCAGTGTTCGGGGACAATTTTTCATGAAGAGTTTCAATATTCTATCATCACTGCCTCCTGGAGCAAATTGCGAAACTTATAGACACAGTTTAATCAGCTACGCACCAGATATTGTGGACTTATTGGATGCTGATTTTATTGAAAATGATTTACTTGCGTCTGCAAAAGAACAACTTACAAAATCTAAATTTCAATTCGCTGAGATAATTTCTTCTTACATTCTTCACGGACAGACGGAGGATGAACAGTGTGAAAGGTTTAGAAAAGTTTTGAGTCCACTTCTGGAATATGCTTTGATGAATTGGAATACAGTTCTAGATATAGATTTTATTACGAGGGATAATATCGATGCATTGATGAGGGTTTTAACTTGGAGTATCAGAAAATATCTGCCTTTGAAGAAAATCATTGTTCCTGTAAAACTGTTCTTGGAAATTGATAAATATATCGCTGAAAAATTATCTATTGAAGATAATTATGAAAGGTGCACTTGTTGGAAACTTACAACTGAGTATGTAAAATTGCTCGCTGAATACAGGCACATGTTCTCTGATCCAGATTTAGAAAAATTGTCCTATGGATATGGTTGGTTGCCAGATGCAGCTGAGCGTGTGTGGGAAGAAGTGCATATTCAAATATCGCCAAAATTTGGACCAATTATAACGAATTTATTACAGGACGATACCAGAAAGTATTTTCCCACTATTTGTTTATTATTTGGCTCGGCGCTCTCTAAAACCTTCTGTCATTTCTCATTCCGGCAAAGTTTAATGAAAATATACACTTTGAAACACATGATCGTGAATACGGATTTCATTCCTAGCTACATTGTAGTTATTCAGACGATGCCTGGCGTGAGACATGGTAACGACGCCGAGAAGAGTACATTTAGAGAAATTGTTCAAATATTGACTTCACATCCGTCTTTAGAAGTGAAAATGCACTATCAAAATACTTTTGGAGATATTACTTACCTATTGGAGTAAAGAGTAGCATGTAAATTTACGTAAAGTAACCGGCCTCACATACAGCACGTTCTGGGAGAAAAGAAAATAGTGTGGTAAAATAAGTTTGCTTCAGTGCAGTGTTGTATTGATCTCTCTACCGAACAGCTCTTGTTTGACTTTGGACGTATTTTATTTGTATGATTTGTATGTACCGATTTGATAGTGATAAACTAAACGAACTAACATAATGAATACACAGTTTGCAGGTTCATATCTGTTAGAGTAGTTAATCTATATAAGTATACATCGCACCCGTAAATCCCCGAAGGGGTAGGCATATATCTCATGTTAACACCCACATTTCGTCAACTTTGATTTTCAGTCCCACGTAATAGGTGCGAGCTTATTGCCGTCAAGGGGGACTTTGTCAAGGGTTCTATGTTTACACCTCTATCTCTTAGTTGCCTTCTACGACTTACAATTTAATGGTTTTAACTACTCTATAAAGATATCAAATTGTCGGCCTAATGTACAATAGTGATAATGCTTTAGGGGATTTTCAGTTTTTCCCGAGACGGGCAATCAAAAGTAGGGTATTATGTATATTAATCGTTTATTGAAATAAAATCACTTTTTAACGGATTCTAGCGCGATTTACTTGTTATTGTTTACTTTTAGACCGACGCTTCGGCAACTTTTCAGCAGCCATGTTCGCGTTTAGATTAGGGACGGTAGTTGCCGTATAGTTTGAAGTGTAAGTTATCGCAAAGTATCTCAAATCACGAACATGGCAGCTGAAAAGTAGCCGAAACTTCGGTCTAAAAGTAAATAATAACAAATAAATCATCCGTTAAAAAGTAGTTTTTTTCAAAGAGTGATGTTCGCGTAAATTAATCGCTTTTTTGAGAAACACGTGTACTTCATTAGTTTTCTATGTAAGTATGTATATTAGGTATCGATGTATGTAATTAGTTCTTTATTTATTTTCTTTACCTACTTATGTATTATGCCTATCAACAATACTTTTAGGTACTTAAATGTATTGTTGGTAGGCATAATCTTACGCTACTCGTAAGGTTTTTAAGATATTTTTTTAAGACTAATATTCACAACTATTGTAACGCACCTATTGTGTATTAAGTAGGTTTCACGAATGAATATTGTGTATTGCAAAATTTTTATTTGTTCCTATAAGTATATCTTATCTCTAGGTACACAGTTGTTTTGGCCGTTATTAGAGTTTATTAAAGTTTTACTTATACATTAAAAAGTTGTTTTATTTTATGAATCTGTAACCAGGCTTTGATTTGGCACACCTGAATTAAATTTGAGAGTCCAATTAAGAAATAACTCTCACAAAAACCAGGATAAAAGGAGCAGTAAGAATGTCGGTAGAGACTCCACTGTCGCCTCGAAGACAGATATAGAAGGAGTGAATTGCTTAGGGCGATGTCTGGTAGCTTAGTGGTCAAAGTATTGCCCTTCTAAGACAAAAATCGCGGGTTCAAACTACGCCTAGACCGATTCAATATTTTCTCTTTAATTCGATATAAACAGAGCCTGTCAACCGGAACGAATGCTTGGATGATGATGATTATTCTAACTCTGCGTTTACATCTAAATAAACTTATATCCGCGGTGGGGCAGGCAGAGGTGTTACCATACATTTCATACTACCAGGGCCGTCTTAAGGCTATATAGCGCCAGGGTGCGAAACTCAGACTGCGCCCCTCCCCCCCCTACACCCGGTCAACAAAAAAAAAACGCAATAAATTTTTGATGTTTCATTTATTGTTCTCTAAGATCTGTAATCTATCTGTAAAAAGAGGTTCTCTATTTTTATTTCTAAAATTTTATGTCATAATTTAACGTTGCATAATGTTAGGTACTTGTCATAACATTATTTACGCATAATACTCATTTGCCATAACTTTTTAAGCATTATTTTTTTACTCCTATTTACTATAAGCATAATATTTAATAAGCATAATATCCCAAAGCATAAGTTTATTTAAGCATAACGACGCATAACCATAACTATTCCGAAAAATCACTACAAAATTTTTATTAACAATATTACACTATTTTATACATTGCCCTCGTCAAACTTGTAGGCGCATCAAAGTTCATTTAACCTAATGTTCTTCTGACCTAATTGGTCGACAGAGCCCCGCTCGGCGGGGCTCCTACTTCTGGGTGGTTTGTAAATAAATAACCACGAAGGCCTAATGCGGGAGCTTCGCTACGCTCCGCTCCCGCATTAGCCTTCTAACCTAACCTATCCGAGTCGGGGTGCCCTAAAGTCCAGATTGCATCCAGATCCTTGCCAGCTTGCTAGCACCATGTTAGCAGGCGTTTATCATTATACCAAATAACTATTAGACAAATAAACAATATGCTTTACAACTTTATGCGTATCAATGTTATGAATAAAAACATTAGGATATACAATATTTATGCTTGTGGCGATACCACATGTACCCAGCGCCATCTAGCGACATCAAGCAGAACTACTACGATAATACAAATCCTGCATCGCGAAAGTAAAGTTCCCGCGCTGGTACATTACATCTACAACATCCCAACGACAATCGTTGGGCCGCGGCCCGCCAGGCGTGATCACCTTGCCTGGTCGGAGGATCCTCCCTTTGTGTTGGAGGAACATCACACCTCGTTCCTCCACATGCTTAATAACACAGTATGCTAAAAAAACCAATTATGGCACACTATTATTATGACAAAGAAAATTATGCCTAATTTGTTATGGCAATTTAAATTAGGACAAAAACTATTATGACAAAAGATGGAATCCCGTAAAAAGATCTCTATACAATGTTTTATTTTAAGTGCGTTTCCTTTTTCTGTTTTGGGCACCCGATGGTTTCTTTTTACCATCCCCTAAATCGGCCATCTGCAATCAAATACTTAGATCATTTAGCATATAAATATTTCAATCACTTCAATGAAATTATATGAAAGTAAACTTACTTAAATAAAATGTTATATGTTATAGGTATAAATTATTATTTATAAATATATTTATGTAATAAAATTTAAATGACCAATATCAAGCCCAAGTAAAGTAGTTATCATAAATTATAAACTCACTCGTACTTATTGTGTGTGATTATGATTAATGATTACAAATACCACGATATGGCATCAATTAGGTATGTAAGTTTATTTTTTATTAATTAATTAGTAGGTAGGTATATCAGTATTGTAACTATGTTCTAATGTAACAGTAGTTATATCTCATATCTCAATGATTGTAAGTAATTGTAACCGTAACAAAAATAGGTAGGTAACTCTGTAAAAATAAAATTTACTTACCTTGACAGTATTAATTTCCGTTGTTTATGATTTAAGTAGGTACGCACTGAAAAAACTCCATCCATTTGCACATTATTTTTTTACGAAAACACAACACAATCAATTAAATCGATATTGGTGGGCCTAACTGAATTTCCACTTGTTAGAATCAATCACAGTCTAAATTGCTAGAATATTTAGTCCTCACTCGGCGGCTATCGCAAATAGGTATGATGAAAAATAAATAATTCAAAAATTAAGGTAAAGAAATGGATTTAATATTTCTTTAACGTTTCACAGCATTAAACAAAATCAAACTTTAATTTTCATGCTATAAGATTCAATTGTCATAGGTCGTCTAATGACATCAATCAGTAACCGACACTCAGAGCCGCATCGCGAACTTACATTACAATATACACCCTAATATCCTAATTATAGAGGCCATTTTGCTTAAAGTGCGGACGCCAGGCGGCTAGGTCAAAGGGCCTCTTTGAATGGAGATATTGCCGCGTGCGTGTTAAATTAATTTAATTTTTATGAGTATCCTGATAAGAGCTATTTTACCTTGCATATCGTGAGCGGGATGACACTTGCCGAAAGGCAAAAGTGACAATAATAGGTACAATGGTAAATTTTAATTTTGGTTGATGCCTATATTTTTATGCATGTAGGGGTTTAATTGACGTAAGTGTACGAAACATGGGAATGGCGTTAATATTGTACTTATGAGTTAAAGGTTAAATTAGGAAATATCGAAATGTTTAGAGCTCGGCCTGCGCCCCCTCGGGCTACGCGCCCGGGTGCGGCTGCACCCTTGAACCCCCGGTTAAGACGGCCCTGCATACTACTATTTCCGGTGTCTATTGTCGTTAACCGGGTACTCTGACCAGTGGCGGCCTTAGGGGGTGGCGAACAGGGCAATCGCCCGGGGCCTCGCCCTTATAGGGGCCTCGCGCAACAATCCAAGTAAATTTAAAAAAAATAAAAAAAAAGTTCGCGTGAACGTGATGCCGGTAAAAACTTTGAGTCAGGGAGTTCAAAAAGGAAACGAGCTATCAAAAGAAAGCAGGTTGAAGAAAATCTACGTGGATCTTCACCTAAGACAAGTAAAGGATAAGACGATTAATGACCACTATATCGGAAAAAGTATTCAAAATGAGCTCATACAAATAATGGCAAGTCACGTGAAGACTCAAATTGTTGAAAAAATAGTATATAATAAATAAAACTCGATTATTCTTGATTGTACTCGCGACGTTTCTCGTGTTGACTTTTGTAAATCTTTCAATGTAAAATATTTTAAAACTCAAATTTGATTTATTTGTATTTATTTCTCAGGTCTACACCATTTTGGAAACATTTAACAATTTTGGAAAAAATGGACAAAATTATACAAATTCAGTCACTAAAATTTTAAATGAGGCCGTGAATGATCGCGCCTCACTACAAGCGTCTCTACCGATTCGTTTGGGTGGGCTCGGTATTCGCAAAATTTCAGACGTCAGCTTACCAACCTTCCTGTCTTCAGTCCACAGTACGGTAGAATTAACTAGGAAAATCCTTGCTCCTACACTAGTTAATTCTGAAGTATTGTGTAAGACTGAAGCAGTGAACGCTTGGAAAATTGCTTGTCCAAACACTGATCTCCCAGGGAAGCTTTTCTCACAGCGTCAGTGGGACGGGCCGCTCTGCAATTTAGCAAGACAAAATTTATTAAATACTAGTTTGCTCTAATGCTGCAGAGCGTGCCCGTTTACTGGCAGTTGGAGTGTGGGCATCGGGTCTATGGTTACAAGCTCTTCCGTCATCTAACGTAGGAACTACGTAAGATGACACTACCTTCCGCATCGCGATGTGCCTTCGCTTAGGTGCGCCGTGTGTTTCTCCGCATCGATGCCGTTGTGAAGAAGCAGTTAATCGACTTGGACACCATGGCCTGTGATGCTGCAGGAGCACTGGGCAAAACATGCCAGCATCAACGACATAATCCGCCGTGGTCTTGTCACCGCCGGTGTGCCAGCTGTGCTTGAACCAAACGGTTTGGCGCGCGACAATGGCAAGAGACCGGATGGTATGTCATTAATGCCTTGGATAATGGGTAGGACTCTGGTGTGGGAAGCAACTTGTGACGACACCATTGCCCCTACCCATTTACCTGGCACGGCTGGCTGTGCTGGTGCTGCTGCAGCTTCTGCAGAGGCTCTTATGCGGCGCAATTATTAAAATCTCATTGGAGATTATGAATTTGTGCCGTTTGGAGTCGAAACGTTTGGGCCTTGGAGTCCGAGCGCCCGTAATCTCTTCAGTGAGATTGCGAAGCGTATGGTCGACGCTTCTCGTGACCAGAAGGCTGGCCTCTTTTTAGGTCAGAGATTAAGCATTGCCATACAACGTGGCAATGCTGCCAGTCTTCTGGGAACACTTCCACAAGAGGCATGCGATGCGGATGAATTCCACGACGCACTTTAACTTTTAGTTTTCTTTTTTAGTATTGTGTAATTATTAAGAAATGTAGTTTTAAAACCATTGTTATGATAATTTATGTATTTGTATAATTTTAGCATTCCTCCTTAAACAACATGACAAATACCTAAACCAAACAACCAGACCTACATTCGCATCACATACTTTTTATGAAGGACAAAGGGCCTCGCAAAGACCTGCCGCCCGGAGCCTCGCAATGGGTAAGGCCGCCTCTGACTCTGACCTTGTAAAGAGGTAGATATCAAAATTCATTAACTTGTTTATCAAGTTACACCTTTACTGTATGTATAGGTAATAAAGTTAGTTATTAGGTACCTATACACATGCTTTCACATACAAGTTTATATGGAAATGTGTAATACTTTTCTCCTTTGCCGACTGTACATACCTATACCTAGGTATGTACATACTAGGAATTCTAGGCATCGCAATTGGTCAGCTCAAGTAAATATTTGCGTCTACCTACGTGATAGGATTATAGTCAAAGAGTAATTTATCATTCTGTCATACAATTATAATCCACTACACTAATTTATGATATCTAGTTATTATAAACGACCAATTATCTAAAATGCTACCTATGTGGAACAAAATAAATTATATTGTAGGTACCTACTTGAAAGATAATTGAAAATTAGCTTTATAAGTAGGTATGCGTGAAATCTAAATAAACATTACCATTTATTGTCGGATAACTTTGTGTTTCGACATTGGTGTACATAATAAATATATTTATGTTGAATACTGCACGTAGGTAGGTACTGCACTGTATTTACAATTCATAATTATTGTAGAACAAATTAAATAACATTTTGTATTTTAGTCATATATATATAATTGACATTAGTCGCCAGCCGGTGGAAGATTAGAGCGTGCCTGTGCGCCAAAAGTAAAAAACATCGCTGTACGCTATTATTGGTCTCAGTCGAATGTTTATTCTGCTACAACAATCAAGTAAGTGTATTTTCATGTCTTAATTATGTCTCTAAAGAATTCCAATAGCAAAAATAAACTATCCGCAATACTTTAATATTAATTCAATTTATTAAAAGTAATTTCGGGATGGAGTCTGTTGCGACGTAAAAATCGGGGTCCAATGAGCCATGTTCAAGAGACCCCGATATTCTTAGTTAAGGTAGGGTAGACTATTAAATGGTTCTGTTGGTGAGCTATAAGTCTGTGTTTACACCCTAAATTTATATTCGTTTACATTCATCGTAATGTCTATTAATTTTAGAATGCGAACCTACAAGAGAAAAACTGAACAAGCTAATATAACTAAGCTTCAACTAAAACATGCCGCAGATCAAGTTCTCAATGGGAAGAGATCCGAAAAGTGGCTTTGGATAACAAAATAGATCGAAGTACCCTTTCGAGGTATGTTAAAAAGCTAAAGGTAAATTCTGATTCTAACGTGTTTGGAGATTATATAAACGCACGCCAAGTCTTTTCTGTTAATGAAGAAATAATCTTTAAGGATTATCTTATCAAACTTGCTTTCATGTATTATGGACTAACTCCATTGGATGTACGCGGGCATGCATATGAATGTGCTGTCAAATGTAAAGCAAATATAAAGCAAGGCCCAAAAAATAAACAAAGAAAAGGGAAAAAGAGAACTTTTTTGTCCGATACACCTGATAAAGAGGCACTTGCTGCAGAACAGATTAAAAGAAAAAGCAAACCTGGTGAGAACGTAGCAAAGTCTAAGAAGAAATCTGTGAAGAAAGTTATTTTTCGACACCCTTACTCATAAAGTGGTGTTTATCACATGGCTTTTACACTCATAAACTATGCTATTAAACACTTGTGCTTTTTTTCTTGATCGCACTAGTGTTTTATTTTATATTCCATCAAATTAAGTTGGTACCTCGCTGAAAGATATTATATATGCATTCTATTTGCTCTTAACTTAACTGGGTTATAGTTTTATTTTTAAATCTCGGCAAAAGTTTTGACTTCGAAACGTTTCGTTTCAACGTAAGACTAAAAATAACACTATTTAAAAAAAAAAAGTAGTGTACCACCTTGAATATGATAAATTTTCAACAACTTATTTACTTTAATTAATAATTCAACATGAAACAAATTTATAAATACATAAAAATTAGATTTTTTACATTTTGCGTTTTGGCTGTTTAGCGTAATTGCTCGTGCCTACGCTCCAATCTGCGCGCGCATAGATAACACGCCGCGCGCTGAAAAAAATATATTAGCGCGGCGTTTTCAACAAATTTTCCGTCTGTGCTGTGAGCATTGTTTATTAGTACGAATAATTGATCAACAAGTTTAAAATGTCAATGTCTAGTGTAGAAGAAGACAGTTACGTTGATTTGACGCCGCCGGAAATATTAAGTGTGGCACGAAATGCCAGTGATAGCCTTTTGCCTCCAAAATCCAGGGATAAGTACATAGCAGTTTATGAGACCATCATTAAATATAAAATATCTTTTTTTTACTCGTAAGTGGATCGAAAAACTTTGTATGACACACGTGAGGTATGGTCATTACACTCTCGGTTTCCTTGCAGCCCTCGCCTTCGGCTCGGGCTGTGCAATATCACCTCGAGTGTAATGACCAACTTACCACACTTGTATCATAAATAACTATTGTTACATGAATTTTTGAAAGGCGAGTGAGACATAGATTTTTTAATACTTTTGCTATGTTTGAATATTTCGGTTAGCAATATATGACTGATGCTACGGCTATTGAATAGGTAACTACGAAACCATTCAATAGCCGTTGGAGATATACTAATAGAGCTGAGTATACCAAGCAGGACATGGAAATCTACAGTATTCAAAGCATTACTGAAATCAAGTAAAGCTAATAAAGTGAGTTCACCACTATGCCCTTTCTTATATCATCAGTTATCTTAACCAATGCTGTAGTGGTACTGTGTCCCCGTCGGAAACCAGATTGAAAGGGATTAAGATGTCCATTTTTATTAAAAAAAAGAACTAAGTTGAGTGTGGACTAGTCCCTCGAAGGCTTTGGAAAAGAATAGAAGGATAAATATCGGACGGTAATCAGTAAACGAGCATGGCTTGGATTTCTTTGGAAAGGGAATTATTAGAGCATCTTTCCACACAGACGGAAATATGCCGCAGGATAATGAATGATTATTGATATGGCAAAGAATGTGTACGATCTCATCAAGAATAGGTTCATATTCCTGCTGACGCAATCGTTGCCCTCAGCATTGGATGAAATTGCTACTATGCTCTTTTTAACCTCACAATCGGTCAATTGATCGAAGTTAAAAGGAGAATATTTAGGAGTTGGATAATAATTAAGACCAGGTCAGGTAGATGATGATAATTAAGTCAAAGTAAGGTGATATTGTGTACTTTATAATTTGTAACAGCAATGTGCCAATATAAGGCCGATCAAAGCTACCGTGCTTCAATAATAATAATTACCTACACTCAGACAAATTGCTATAAACGTAGTGGGTATCTGGCCGGTACTAAGTTACTTAGCCGATATAGTTTCGACATTACAGATTATTTTGATAGTGTTGCCATTTTTTATATTGGAAAGGTCAATGTGACTTCACCTCGCCTGACTTCACCTCGCTCGAACTTAACGGTAAATTCTCCATAGGTATTGAAAATATCTCTGAATGTATCTCCATAAATACATTATGTGCAAGCCGGGTATACGTACATAGTTATTGACAGACGAGATTATACCGCAACGCAGGCATTCCTTTTGGGGTTGGAGGTTAGTTGACAGTCGTTCCTGTAAAATCCAAGATGAACCAATACATAAGGAATAGAGAAGACCCGGACTTCGAATGCAGCAACTGGGATTGGCGTACAGGCGAAGATGATCTCATCGATTGGTATGCTGACTTTACGAGAGCGACTGCCATTCGACCTCCCAATCCCGAAAGGAAAGTCTCCACGCCAGCTTTGACCGTGGTTTTTCCCCATACCGGGGGCGAGTCGGGGACCGCGTGGTCCCCCCTCCCGAGGAGGGCCAGATCGAGAGGAATGGCCCTTGGGACAGCCGGGGTGCGAGGGCACCTTCGGCCTAGCACTACGACCCGAAGACGGCGTGCGGTTTAGTCGGTTCGAGTCCGACATAACCTCCCCCTCCGGCTCCGGAGGGGTGGGCATCGACAGTCTGACAGTCTGACAGTTCTTCCATTAAATGTGACACATCGCGCCTCACTGTACTCCTTCTCTCCTAGACCTTATAATTGTTTCCGACCGTGAAAAAGTTGTTACCCATGGTCAACTATCTGCTCCTTTCTCATACCACGACCTAATATACCTCTCCTACAAAATTCACGCGCCGAAACCGAAACCTAAATTTTGCTTCCTTCGTAGTTTCAAAAACATTGACTTGGATATCTTAAGAACAGATGTGAGGGATACAAACTTTTCTCTGGTGTACAACACCAATGACATCGACGTAAAAGTTGAAAACTTTAATAAAATACTCTTGGATATTTATGATAAACATGCTCCTCTGAAAAAGATTAGGGTTAAGCATTTACCCGCGCCCTGGCTTTCGGAGGACATCAAAACGGCTATGTCTAAACGAGACAAAGCCAAAAGACATTTCAATCGTAATCCCTCTGATGAGAACTGGTCTACCTATAAGATCATTCGGAATCGCTGCAGTCGTCTGTGTAGGGATGCGAAAAGGCGCCACGTTCACGATTCGATTAATAACAGTAACACATCTCAGGTATGGCAATTTTTGAGGTCTCTCGGTATTGGTAAAGCTCCCAATGACGTCACTGATAATATTGATCTCAATGTACTGAACGCACATTTCTCCACGCCCCCAACCTTGGTAGGTGACATAGATAAAGCTGCCACTCTTAGTTATATTGCCAGTCTTCCCTTGCCTGAATGTGCCTCCTTTATTTTCAACCCGGTTGCGGAGGACGATGTAAAGAAACAAATCGTTTCAATATCAACAAAAGCGATGGGTAATGATGGCATACAATTACAAATGCTGCTACCTATCCTAAGTGAACTCCTTCCAGCCATCACACATATCATTAATTTTTCGCTTGAGAATAGCTCTTTTCCATTGGCTTGGAAGAAAGCACTCGTCATTCCTTTACCCAAAACCACCAATCCCACCTCAGCATCCCAGTTTCGTCCTATTTCAATCCTGCCAATCCTATCCAAAGTCCTCGAGAACACGGTGCGAAATCAATTAGCTTCTTACCTTTCCTCTCATGGGCTACTGAGTTCATACCAATCTGGTTTTCGGTCGGGCCATAGCACAGTCACTGCGCTAGTTAAAATATCAGATGATATTAGACTGGCTATGGAGAACAAACTCCTGACAGTAATGGTTTTGCTGGACTTCAGTAGCGCCTTCAACTCTGTTGATTTCGACATCCTCCTGGGCATCCTATCTTCATTAAATATGTCGTCCTCTGTAATCACTTGGTTTAACTCCTATCTTCGTGGTCGCTCGCAGCGGGTTCGCTCTGACGAGGCATCCTCTGACTGGTGTGACCTTGTTGCGGGTGTTCCGCAAGGTGCCGTCCTCTCTCCTCTTCTTTTCTCGATTTTCATCAATGTTATCAACAAAGTCATTTCCTCCAATTTTCATCTCTATGCAGATGATTTGCAGCTGTATCGCCATTTTGGGACTGACGAGAGGAATGGGGCCATTACTGCCATCAATGATGACCTTAATAGCATTAGTGCTTGGGCAAAATCGTTTGGATTATTAGTTAATCCCGCAAAATCCCAGGCACTCATTGTAGGTGGCAGATACTTCTACAATAATCTTGACCATTCCTCTCTTCCTCCGGTCTACTATAACAATATTGTGATACCGTATAGTACGGTTGTAAAAAATCTAGGGGTTTATATTGACTGCAATCTGTCGTGGACCAGTCATATCACCGAGGTCAGCAGAAAGGTTTTTGGTACCCACCACGCTCTTAAGCGTCTTCAGAATTTTCTTCCTCTTAAGACCAGAATCTGTCTTGCTCAATCTCTTCTCCTTCCTCTTTTAGACTATGCTGATGTCACCTTTCTCGACGCAACCGAAGAACTATGGAACAAGCTGGAGCGGTTGCAAAATCTATGTATCCGATTCATATTTGGTCTACGAAAGTACGATCATGTTTCAGAGTTTGTAGTGTCATCCTGTTTACCAGGCACTAAATTGTGGTGTTATCCTAGTCACCGAGCACCAAATTGTAATGCTCAGTGCCATGGATCACGTCACCAAGTTGTAATGATCCTATGTCATGACCATTGAATCTAGATGTATAAAGCTATCCCCGTACGCCTCTCGTATTCAAACCTACAATTCCCAACCGCGCTATCGTCTAGTGACCTTTAGGACGCTTATCGTGATACGTAGTAATCCGTGATTCTATAGAAAAATGGGTTGTGAAAGATCTATTCCTTATCGTATTTTATCTACAATAGAATTCATGTATATCCCAGTCCTAGTTCCCCAACCTAAAGTTCACATACTCTTATGATTGTAACTCGTATTTACTTTAACATACCTCTTAACAGATTTGTCGCTATTCCAACCTTACTCCGTAGTCAATCCACAGTTCGTCACCTTATTTATCATACTAAACTCACAATATAACATACAAATTCACTTATTTACTTAGTGGAATAAGACCAGACAATCTTTTGACAACTAGCATTCATAATGACGTTCGAAGTTTGACAATACTCATCGCCCTTCATTCAACACTTAGCACAGAGACACCTACCACATTACGCTTGTACTACACGTAAAATTAGAATCAACAAAACTAACTGTCAATCATTCAATACTTCAAATTATAATTGTTTTCGAGGATACCAACAGAGGTCGTGTTATTCAAAAAAAAATACACAAACAATTACTATCAGTGATAATTTATAGTTAAGATCAACTCATCGTTGAAACTTCTATAAATCTATATTATTTCTGTAATATAGTGTATTCCCCCCCCCCCCCCCCTCCGTGTATACGAAATGTGGCCCACTTAGTTTTAAATACTTCCTATAAATAACGATAATAAATATTATATAAGTTGGATAAATTTATTGTGATAATTTCTATTAACCTTTCCTATTCCTATAATATGTGTATACTTCTTTGGGCTTTCCCAAAGGTGGGTTTCCCCCCCAAGGTGGTGGCCCCACGCTCGCCACTCACAGTAGGACTCATCCACTATTTTTATAGTCATAGTCCTTCCTATGCCTAAGTAGGTATTTAGAAGACAATTTTAAAGTCTCCTGCCTACTGTACCGGGCATCCGGTATACAAATCCCCAATTATATTTTCAGAATAGCGTAACTCTAACGCAGGACTTCAATCCTATTGCCGTAATTCCTTTAATATAAGGTATTAAGATAATAACACAGAATCATCGTTCTAAGCGTCACTTTAGGACAATTATATTAGTATCTATCGCAGTAACTTCTGCGCTGATTGTTAACGATAAGTTTAATTAGGTAAAGCTCATTTATTAGCACAGACCTAAAATAATTATAGTAAATACTAGAACCAATTCACTTCTGAATAATATTGTCTATATAGACACTTCAGAGAGAATACATTCTCACCGAACACATGTTCGAACTACAATAATTCAGCTCAGATATAGCTTTTGCTTCACCCTAGCGGATGACAAAGTTACTATAAAATAGCGATCGAGCGACCATGTGCATTCAATACAGTACTTATAACAACTGATTATGCAACAGTGATTAAAATGTCCAAACATCATTATTTGTGTGTTTGTAGCCATGGTAATCTCATGTGTAAGATCTTGCTCGTACACAAAGAACAATAGTAAAATAACTACCTCTGTAGCTAGTCCGTTAGGTACTTCCGACCCTTCAGACTTCGGTGGTCTTGCACATAATTCTGTAGCCAGAAAGGTTTCACTAGTGTGAATGTACAATATACCGTTGTGTTGTTGTTCAATAATGACCCAGCAAGGATCTATATGTAAATAGTAAATATTATATCAAAGATGGTTAGGACAGATCAATCACTGTGTATTTACCTTTAACAATATCTGAATTCTGTAATGAATACACCAGTTCACTGCCTCCATTTCACTCACAATCACTCACTTCACTATTAAATCACTCGTCGTGGTGTTGCAGCATTCGCTTGTAGATTTATTTTCACCATAATCTTAGCGTAATTATTACACAATCCTGTCACTATAATCCCAGTAAATTCCAACAACGTAAATCGACATGAAAATTGGCTTGCAAAAATTAGCGGGAAAACTTTCATTCTTCGGTCACAAGATGGCGGTCATTTACAAATCTGCTATGTTGTAATTGAACCAATTACCTATCTAATTTCCCAATCAGATTATCATGATTTACAATAATAACAACTTAGTTCACCCCTTTACAAACGCAATTCTACCTACCTAATATATATATTCATATGTTTGCTATTAGTGTGTACCTACTCACCTACCTGACTAAACTAACCATGTATCAACAAACATTCAACTACGTTAAACGTGAAATGTGTAAAGCTAATCTATCTGACTAGGGCGCAGGTAGTAAGCCTGACTTTGAACTATCACTAGTACCCCCTACGAGCAAGAGACCACGGCCGAAGCCAAGGATGTGTTCTCTCACAGGACAAGGACATAAAAGTGTGTATATATACATATATAAAGATAGACAGGACTGATCCGCTCTGGAGAGCGACAACCGCCTCCCCTCCAGTCACAAACCATCCTGGAAGCTCACGGATCCCTTTCAGGCAAAATCCGTGTGCTGAGCGCTTCAGACTATCCTCAGCATGCCATGCAACAGAGGACAAGAGCTTCGTTATCACCGATAGGTATCAACTCAAGGCAATCACGTCGATTGACTTCCTAAGCGGGGGAACCTAGCTAATACCTATGGCCTCAACCGTCCCTAGCCCTACCAAAGTCCCACAAAGAATCCCTATATAAACATTTTATCTCATGTATGGCCCAGTACCGCAGACTCACAGTACAGCTGATATTCTGAATTGAACACGAGATTCAATTCTTAATCCCAGAGATAAAGGTGTCTTGTCTGGCTCATACGATAAAATGTTCATTTCGCGAATTATGAACTTCAATAAAGGCGAGCTACCTAATTCCTCTTTTCACTAATTTAAACACTATATATTTACTAATTAAACTCAATTATTCACATACAAAGTAAAAAATCTTCACGACTTTAATTGTAAAAATCTCAAAATTCCCGCCAAAGTACATTGTACAGAATACCTTTCGCGAATCGACCAACCCCGAAGCCAGCTCAAAGAAAAAGTGTCCTTGAATTCCCACTCAAAATGCTACTTTCGCCGAATTAGGGCTCCAATAGTGTCCTCCACCAATCAGAAGCTTTTATTTTCCCGCCAAAAGTCACAATTCATGAATAATTGACAACAGCGCTAGGTTTTTTTATGGCGCCTGCGTTATAATTATGAACTAACTTAAATCTTCCGAGAATCAATGGCTTTTTTTAAATATTTATAAGCTATTTACATACTTACACTCATTGATTCTAACTGTCAATATTTTCATAATAATATAAGATTAATTTTATGTTTAATAAACATTCATATTATACTCAATAATAGATATAGAAAATTATTCAATAATCATTTGACCTTTAAATAATAGTAGCCAATCAGAGCCATTTCCTGCATTTTTCATAGCTCTGAGGCACACAGATAATAAATAGTATTTATAATCTCTTTTCAACAGTACTTTATTGCATTAAATATTATAATTATTGTTCCTTGTAAATAGTTAATAAGTTTTAACTTTATCTGTTTATTCTTTTCTTTATTAATTTTATTATAAACAATACACAAAACTATTATAATATTATTCTTGTGTAAATATCCATAGCCTAATTTTCTTAAATTCTTTCAATCATAGTCCCGTCTATAGGTACTGTCTATATTAAACTACATTTTAAATTTATTTGTTCATAAAACATATTTACTTGCCCTTTGCAATTTAACAGAATAATTTCTTTATGAATCATTTTTTTTCTTTGACCACATACCATAGTGTATATTTATTCATCATTTTATTTACGTATAAAAAATTCCTTACTTAATCAACTAGATGGCGTTTTACGACATTGAATTATTTTCGTTTTATAAAAAACCAAGTGATATTCAATTTACTTGTAGAAATTCTTACTTAATCACTAGATGGCGTTTTACGACATTGAATTATATTATTTATTTATGTTTTCTTGTTTTATAAGAACCTCGAAACGGTGTTTCAGTCCGTTACAAGTTCCGAAAGCAACTGAAATGGTTACCAATTCGGAGGCGTCGAGATGTTCACATTCTTTCCCTACTCTTTTCCATTCTTCATAATCCTGACTCTCCTATATATCTTCGTGAGCGTTTTGAATTTCTTGTCCCCAGGGGCAAACCTTGTCGCAGTTTATCTTCTCTACTACTTCGAACTCCCCCTCACAGTTCTTCTTACTATGACAATTCCTTTACTGTCTCTGCTGTGCGGCTGTGGAATTCTCTTCCTCATTCCATACGCGACAGCCCTTCTCTAAATGTCTTTAAAAATCGAACGAGAGACTATTTTCTCTCTGAACAATAACAGACATAATGTGTATCTATATGTATTTTTGTATTTGTATGTATGCCTATATGTAATGTATGTACGTTTATATACGCTTATGTGTATTTTATGTATGTGTATGTAGGTTTACGATGGTAATCTAAGTATGTGTATGTAGGTTTATGATGGTAATATATTCATGTATTTGTTATGCCTTTTATCAGGAGTATACATTTGGTATGTCTCCTCATATTATTAGACTCCATTAATAATGTACACACGACTGCCTCTCATTGAACTGCAATTCCTCTGTGCACTCCCGGGTTTGCTGGAAGAGAACTCAACCTTGAGTTAAGCTCGCCTTTGTACATATTATCTCTTTTATTTGTTTCAATACTATGTAAGTGTACAATAAAGAATAAATTAAATTAATTAACTTTATATGTAAAGGTGGGATACTATCGATTTTGTCGTCTGTACCACTCAGGTGGCCCTAATGATGGAAAATGGTAACCGTGGCCTATGGACGTGTGCAAGAATACTAGGCCTACTAATTTTAATTTTAGACTTTAATGCATAGCAATAATGTCTAAAGTTGAATGGCATTGCTTACAGTGTCTGTAGTACCGCAATGGTTTTGCTATGATAAAAATAATAGCAGAATCAGGGCCCAGGGGAATCACATTCGTGCTGCCGACCCCATAAGAAGAGAGAGTTTCTGTGCCGTCAGTGCAGAAGACAAAGCAAGACAACAATAAGAAACTACCCAATCGTATTGTCTAGTTATGATCTACCTCAACAAGCACCAATGTATTGCTACTGTTATAAAAACACGTATTACATTCGTAGTAAAGGGGCCCACGCCTAGCGCGTTCTTGCCCCAATATCTGTATCGGAGAGCCCGCACAAACTGGGTTGGCGACTAGGGTCCATTTTGTAATTCACCGTGGGGTAACACGTATACGCAACAAGTGTGCCTAAAGCCTGGTTTTCACAGGCCCAGTAGCTAGTAGCGGTCAGTGAAGATATTTGAATGTTTGTGATTCTACCACGGAAACGTTACAACGAATCTGGCTGATATATGGTAGACTTTAATCTGGAATAGGCTACTTTTTACCCAGTAGCTATCAGATAGAATCTGTCCTTCATTTCTTCTTCATTCCCAGTCCGGCCGAAGTCTGACGTAGTAAACGCGGCCACTACGGAGAAGGCGAAAATGGTTATTTGCAGTGGTCTGGCCGTCCCTCGGAGAGCACGTTAAGCCGTCGGTCCCGGTTGCCATACGAACATATATGGCAGCCTAGGTAGTTGGAGTCATCCAAAGTCCAACAAGCCCAACAGAACTTCGATGTATGTTTGATGGTGGTCGCTTCACGGAAAATATCGAAGTTGGGCTGCATCTTATTTAGACTAGAAAGACGACCACCACTGATTTGGAAAAAGGCGCAGAGAATGACGATCTAGCATCATAGATGGCGCAATATTCCTTTTCAATACTACGATATTTATAATATTATTATCATGAAAGCGTAACCTTATAAATATATTAAAATTTATATGTATTTATAATAGTGAAATTTGCTTGGTAAATGGTGCACAAGAATGAAAGTCGTTGCGTATATTACATAAGCCTTATCTGGCTAGGCCACCGACTGGCTTGCTATAATAACACCGCTTTGTGTTTGATAGCGAACGATGTATTGTCGCATAAAGAAGTGATAGCAATAATTTTATTGAGATCAGGCATGGCGATATGATTTCAATTCCGCCTGATGATAAAATAATTATGCGCGGTCCGAGCGGGAGGGGTCACAGGGGACATGACAAATAAATCAAAAGAAACTCGTGAAAAGTCTTCTAAAAAGTAATTTTTTGAAGGGTAATAGTATCTTTATTGATATAGTTATAATCACACAGTTTGTCCTGTTAATAGGTAAGAAATTATTTCTATGTTTACAAAATCAAACCTATTATATACAAATTAAATTAAATTAATAAAGTTACTATATATACCTACATAATACTAAATAAAAAATATAAACTAAAACTAAAAGTTAAAATGCGTCGTGGAATTCATCCGCATCGCATGCCTCTTGTGGTAGCGTTCCCAGAAGACTGGCAGCATTGCCACGTTGCAGGGCCGTCTTAAGGCTATATAGCGCCAGGGTGCGAAGCTCAGACTGCGCCCCCTCCCCCCGGTCAACAAAAAAAACGCAATAAATTTTTGATGTTTCATTTATTTTTCTCTAAGATCTGTAATCCATACTTTTAATATTATAAGTGCGAAAGTAACTCTGTCTGTCTGTCTGTAGTTACGCTTTCACGCCTAAACCACTGAACCGATCTTGATGAAATTTGGTACAGAGGTGTATTAGAGCTCGAGAACGGACATAGGCTACCTTTTGTTGCGAGAAAGGGGTTTATGGGGGGATATAGGGGATGAAAGTTTGTCATTTTTGTAGATTTCCTAATGAAATTTGGTACAGAGGTGGATTAGAGCTTGGTAACGGACATAGGCTACCTTTCATAGCGAAAAGGGGGGTAGAAGAGGGGAGTAGGGCCATGAGATGAAAGTTAGTCATTTTTGAAGATATCCTGATGAAATTTAATACAGAGATAGATTAAAGCTTGGAAACGAACATAGGCTACCTTTAATCGTGAAAAAGGGGGTTTAAGGGGAGAGGGGGGATAGGGGATGAATGTTTGTCAGTTTTGAAGATATCCTGATGAAATTTGGTAAAAGGATGAATTGGAGTTTGAGAACGGACATATGCTACCGTTTATCGCGAAAATCCTTTTCACGATAAAAGGGGAGAGTAGGGCCATGAATTTCTTCTATTGTGAAATTTGGTACAGAGATAATTTAAAGCTTGGGAACGAACATAGGCTACCTTTGATCACGAAAAAGGGGGTAGAGGGGGGGATAGGGCCAGGGGATGTTAGTTTGTCAATTTCGAAGATATCCTGATAAAATTGATATAATATAGAGCTCGGCCTGCGCCCCCTCGGGCTACGCGCCCGGGTGCGGCCGCACCCTTGAACCCCCGGTTATGACGGCCGACGTTGTATGGCAATGCTTAATAATAATTTTTTGAAGGCATTTCCACTCATAAAAAAGTGACGGACCCCAAAACTTCAGGCTGCAAGCAAAGTGACCTCCACCCTCCCCGCTTTAAAACTTCAGGCCGTGACTGCGCCTGTTTATAATGTAAGTGAAATGTAGAAACTTTTCAAACCCCGCCTAGACCGATTAAACTATTTCTCTTTAAATCGATGTAGAGAATGAATCAACATATACCATATATATCTAATTTACCCATATCAGTACAAAATCGTGATCTTCAATTTGATAGCCCGCTCAAAGATAGTCGTCCAGATACGACGATTATCTTTAGGCACGTGAAATTAATATACGAAATAAAAAAATTAGTTAATTGTTGACTAGTATATGTTGTAGTAACAATTATTGCTAACTTCGTCAGAAGGAAAAAGGTTTATGTGTATGTATGTACAACTAACACCTTTTTCCGTCTGCTGTAGGCAGATAACCTCCGCAGCAGCCCTCTATAGATCTGCTTCTAACATTACAATTGCACAAGAAATTGATAATGACTAATTATCGACACAAAAATTACAATATTTTTAATTGTTAGGTATGTTTATGATTTTAGAATTTAGATTGACATGGTCATGACAACATGAACTTGCATGTAACAGTGCCGAAATATCGGATAGGTACTCGAAAAAATAAACCAATAAACATGATAAATATCCCGGTGATTGAAATATTATGTTAATATAGGTATTGTAGATAGATATAATATTGCAGTATGTAATACTTACAATACTCTACTGAACTCAAACGCGGTAAATATCCCGCTATCCAATCTTACAATAATTATACAACCTTTCAATTAAAATATAACGTAACTTGATAGAGCTGCCGGAGCTAACGTCATAATTCAACACAGCTGTCAACTTCGAATTCTAATCTAGAAATATTGATTCACTGTGAGCACTTTCGCCTGCGACAGTACGCACGAGAACAGGGGCGCGGCTCTCAATCGAAGAATTGGTTTACAGTCTTACACTTATTTATACTAATGTCTATTTAGAAGCATGGTTGCGACATTTTAGTGCAACTTGCTCGATGTACGCAATGCTTTTATCTGATCTATTCGTAATTATTTATTTAATATAGTTAGTTTATTGACTGATTAATAACTATCCCGGGAGTTACATAAGCTTCTAATTTGTTTTTAAACAAATATTTTTGGCTTAGTTACAAACCACCATTTTCGCCCAGCGCGTTGCGCATTAGACGTTACCATACGGTCCATCTTATCGGTTATACTCAAGACGGCCCTCGAGTGTCGGAACTACAGTGTCCTTATCTTGCCCCGGAGAGGGAGGGTGTGCATCGGACTGCCGCCACCGCCGGCCCAGTTACAGGCGACTCCACCTGTTACCCCTGCGTTCATCCAGGGCCCTGATTCTGCTATTATTTTTAACATGTTAAAACCACTGCGGTACCACAGATACTGTTACCAGTGCCATTTAATTTTAGACTTTACATCTATACAGTTAAAGTCTAAAATTAAATGACAATCTTGTAGAGTGACTGAAAAATGTTATTTACTCTTCCTCTTTTCATTTTTTACTTAAATGCTCAGCTATAAAGTCTTATATTAAATGACATTTAATGCAATATCAGCGGTATGATAGTGGTTTTGTTATGTCATAAAATTAGCAGAATTGGGGGCCAGGCCGGAGGTCGTTGAGCGACCTTTGACATCTGGAGTCACCTCCGTAGCACCGCACTCCTTTAAGCGGGCCTGGCGGGCCGGGAGAATCCTACGTTACTCATATACATATACAGAAGGAGGCAGCGGCAGCCCACGCGCTCTCTCTCCGCTACATACTTATTATGTCAATATTAAAAATATTGTCAGGATCGCAATATAAATTGATGGACGACACGCGCCCATACGTATCGAATTGATTTATGTAGTCGATTAAAAAAATAGGAAACTACTAAGATTCCTATCAGAAGGAACTCGTAGAGGAAGCGATTGACTAATTTGAACTAAGTTTGGTAGTGTTTTAATCCAATTAGTTGAAATGGGTGCGCGGCGGTGCGGTGCGTGGCACACGCCAAGCTTGCGTGTCAACGTTAACGATTAAGGCAAGCACTGAAATTTATTTATCCACATTCCTAAGCTGAAGTAACGTTACGGGCGCCTAAAGCATATTCTTCCTAAAATAATTCCTAAGATAGTGTGCTATGTATGTCAAGCTTATTCATGTTTCTAGCACTAGACTTCGTAACTACAATATACTATAGAAGACATTATTGTAATTATGAGCTGTTTAGAAATAGTTATTGCTGCAATAAGTGAGCAAAATTGATTTTTGCAGCGAGTGCGAAGTTTGACTCCCAAGCGAGCGAGGGGTTCCGAGATTGAATCACGAGCGTAGCAAGTGATTCTAATGAAAAATGGATACTGAGCGTGGCGAGGGATTCAAAGGCACGAGATGCAAATAATTTTGCTCTCGTGTGGGGCACACATTACTTTTCACTTCAGCAGCGAGAACACATAATAAATATTACTTAGAAGATAACACAATGAACATGAACAGATAGAAATAATGTTTATATTTATTATAAATCAAAAGAATGCTGAACATGTTCAAAGTTAAGAGTGCAATTAGGTATTGCAGTTCTGCAAATTCTGGAAATTTTATACAATACGATAGTAACGCAGTCACCGAACAAAAGTCTTTTAGGATACATTATTCATAGCTTCGCACCCTTTGTAAGTCTCCTTTTATTGAAGATATGGTATGCTATCAAATATTTATTTTTTTATTATTATTAAGGCAACTAAATTTGGTATTAGTAGCTTGCTGTTTCAACTCTTCTGGTGTTAACATCCTGACTTCGTCGCCAGTATCGCTTATCTTTTATGATTATTTTAATATTTTTAATCTTATTCGATTACTTTACTTTCTATTCCTGTATTTTTGAAGGTGCGTTCAGAGACAGCGTCTGTGATGTTTTATTTTTCAAATATTGAAAATGGACACAATTTTGTAAATGTACATATGCATCAAGTATTGATTATAAACACTTATGCGTTACTTTCTTTTGTATACAATAATAAATTAAATAATAAATAATTGAAATAAATAACATGGTTATCCATTTACAAATACTTTCAGATTTAGTTTATTTACGCGTTTCGGAAAGAGTTTTCTTTGGGGACGAATTCCGAAATTCGATCTTCAAATTACTTGTGTTTGTCACTCGCTTTTTTTAAGGACGGTAAAGAGACAGAGTGCAGTGTAGTTCGTAAGTTCTAAAACCTTTTCGAACTCTAATTGTTTCCCAATTTCTGGGCTAGGATAGAATGTATTTTGTATTTGGAACGAGATGGGAAACTATTTAATGTTAATAGTACATGAAATTAACGTTCCCATTCGAAATCCCGATAAACACAAGAACCGTCATATAATATTGATTCTAAACAGCTAGTAAACCGTCATAGAATCGTATTGTCAGATCATAATAATAATATTCTCCGAAATTATACACAGCTACCAAAAGGTGAAGTGTTCTTTCCTTCTGACTTTATATTTCATGGAAATCTTAACCATATATATACTATAGGGCTTTCATTTGAGGTCACACCAAGGTCTTCCTAGGTTCAGCGTCAGGAATCAAACAGCAGTCGGTCCCGTAAAATTGAAGCCATTTAAACCAAATTGTAAGAAATAGTGGAGATGGGATTACAGGCTGTGCAAAATTCGCTTGCAATTAAAGGAACGCAGTAGGTAATGATAAATAGACTTTGAGTTATTTTTTCCTTGGAATATGCGGAAGTATTTATGTACAAGCTGTTACAATGATAGATTTGTCGTTAAAGTATTTAATATTTTAATATGAAACATAAATCAAGTATTTAACCAATTACTCGGTACATGAATAGCGTCATAAAAATTTAATAAATTTCAATTAATTGCCGTTTTTTACCTCTAAGTTGCTATTACTGTATAGTTTAGAAGCATGACAGCACTCTGTCGATGCTATCAGCACTGAATCGCATTTTCCTATAGAACCATCCTATTCTATCACTCAAAATCGTAATTTACTAGAGCGAAAAAGAGAGCGAGAGCCGAGTGTGTAGCCAATTCCGCCGCGTCTAGTCGCACTCCCGCTGTCTTCCTATAAGTCTTCTTCTTCTTCTTATTTTATTCAAATTGCTCCTTGCATCAGTTAATAGGTATCGATGATTCTGCCATCCTCAATGTGTGGAGTAAATGTCAAGTAAAATGTATTATAAAATTATTAATGGCGAAACGCCAGTGTCAAGTGTACCAGAGCCACGGTAGCCACGCCAGTAAATTTGTTTCCGTGTGTCCGCCCCCCACGAGATTAAGGTTTCCTATAAGTCGAATAGATAATTAGACGAAGTAACTGATGTCTACTCTTGTCAGTTTTTGATGGTGACATGAATGTACTTATGCCAATTTCTTATTAGTGATCTCTGGTTACCAATGAAAGAAAGTGGTTACGCTAGTACTATTATCTATTCTGTGAAGTGGTGTCTAACCTAATTCTTTTCATTTAGATTTACAGTACCTACTGTATTATCACGAAAATAGAATGAATAAGTATGACATCTTAATTTGCACTCATAAATTGTGTTTTCGTGAACAATAAGTTCTTGATATTAATTTTCGAACAATTAGGTATAGTTTTTGAACCGAACTCAAAAGTTTAGTTATTGCAGTCTGTAGACATTCTTTCTTAGCTGTGATATAAAATTGATTACTGCTTGAAATTGAGGCCGTAGACACAAAAAGAGCATTCGTATACAATCTTTTCAAGATATATTTTTCAGTTGTTACGGAACCAAACGCATAATATGAAACACAAACCTGTTGTAAATGCTGCAATAAGTAAAAGTTTTTTCAATAATTGTAATGCAAAACACACACTGGAGCTTGCAGTTATGCTTCGTCATGATTCAACAAACGTTTGGTCTGCATTTTCATAGGATTTGAAGTTCATTGAAAACATATAATTGGTTAAATCCGTTTTAGAAAACCCGGAACTGACTTTCCCACAACCTTGAATCGAACCTCCTCTAGATATCCAAAGTAAATTTAATTTTACAATGAACTACTTTATGGTGTTATAAGGAATCAAAATATTTACAATGTCAGCGTGAGAAAAAAATGTTATTATTGAAATAGCAAATATGAATTCTTCTTGTATCCGGCTTACTTAAAACTCTTCTCTAATACTTTCTTCATCGCAGTGTTGACTTTAGTTAAGGTGATTTCGAGGCGAGGCGAGGAGAGAATTGAAATTTGTATGGCAAATTTTCAATCCTCTCCCAGCGTATCTTTGGTGGAAACAGTGTGGATTGACGAAAATATGCGAGGCGTGAATCGCAATATCTTTTTGTGCAAAAATGAACCGTATTGGTTCCGATATAGAGTATAAATCACCTTTAAGGTGATTTTCCACCAGAGTGGCTAGGCGAGGCGAGGCGAGGAGAGAATTGAAATTTGTATAACAAATTTTAAATCTTCTCCCAGTGCATCTTTGGTGGAAACAGTGTGGATTGACGAGAATATTGACGTCTAATTTTTGTTCGGAGTTTGTGGCATTGACGTTAGAACAAAGTTATATCGAGCATTGTGTGTGAGCTGTCTAAAATACATTTATATATGAAGCATACGGGCGGCGGGGCGCGGCGATCACGCGCGTGCTCGCGATGGCATTTTTTAGTGGAAAAGGGTCAATGCGATTTCAATTCTCTTCTCGCCTCGTCTCGTCTCGCCCCTCTGGTGGAAAATAACCTCCCACAGCTTACAGTTTGGCGTTCGGAATCTGCTTTCCTTCTCCAGGTTATTTCTTACAGTCGGTCAGTCACTCTCTAATCTGGGCCCTGATTCTGCTATTATTTTTAACATGGTAAAACCACTGCGGTACCGCAGACACGCTGTTACCAATTCCATTAAATTTTAGATTTACGTCCATACTGTTAAGGTTTAAAATATATGACAATCTTGTAGAGTGAATGAAACATGTTATAAACTCTTCTTTTGGACTTAAACACTTAGCTATAAAGTCTTAAATTTAATGACATTTAATGCAATATCAGCGGTATGATAGTGGTTTTGTTATGTCATAAAATTAGAATTGAAGGGGTGTGTTACCTACAAAAACCTATTAACTGACTTCAAAAAGGAAGAAGATTCTTAATTCGAAGGTACCTTTTTTCACATGCTCTTTATTAACTTGCAATCTATTTCATTTAAGTATTTATGTGAGCAACTATATTTGTATGGGTCAAACTTGCAACTCGATTTTGAAGCAGATATCGTCAACAGATTTAAATGAAATTTTACAAATACTTCCTATTTGGATGGCAATGCATTAATATAGTACCTTGGAGCTGTTCTGCTGATGGAGTACGAAGGTGAACATAGTTACTCCAAAAATTAAAGTACCTTTTGTGGTGACAACCATGACCCTTAACTGAGTTTCTGTGCGTAAAGAAGTCGAACTACTGTTAGGCTTATAGATAGTGATGCCCACAGAATACTTTATTAAATATCTCACAACCCGTCTGTAGACCCATGACAGCGTGCGGTATTAGTCAGTTCAAGATCGACATAACCTTCCCCACTGAGCGCGGAGCGGCGTTCTAGGGATTTCCACACGAAAAAAAGGGTCAACTATTTTATCTTCATTAGTACTGTAGAGTAGGGATATCGAGCTCAACAGTTTCCTAAGATATTTCAAATAAAACAACTAGGTACGTGCTGAAATATTAATATATTTATTTGGAAATATATCACTCCTATACGAGTTTTATGGTTATATTACGCGAAGTTTCTTTAATTTTAGCGGAAGAGAGACACTCGGAATCTGATGTACTTTATAATATCTTCAATCTTCCTCTTGAAGAACTATCTTCCATCGATTGTTTTCTTTCTAATCTCTCTTTATAATTATGTGTTTTATTTTATATTGTTGATGCGTGATGGCCAGGTAACTACAATGGGTTTGTCACCGAGGACGGACACTACAGTGCACAGGAAGCTTAATATTATGATAATTACATCGACACCTCTAAATGGTTATTAGTTCTTCACCTTGCTTTTATTTCTCAATCGATTACCCCCGTCTAATGCATTCAGTATTCAAAATATAATTGCCAGTGTTACCAACGGCACCTATATCATAAAATAAAACTGTTGCACGTACGGTGTCATTACCAGCGTGAAAAATTATACGTTTGGCGCGCCCATTAGCATTCATTGTCAGCGATTATTGCAAGTTTCTCGTTGATACGCCCAGATCCGTAATCCGGATACTAATGTTAGATCATTTGCACTTTGCATTTGTAAACCAGTGTACAGAGAGCTTAATAACGAGCTTACCATGAGGTGTTATGTACCTATGCGTCGGTAGCTTAGTGGTTATAAGGAGTCACCTAAATGGCCCAATCAAGAGGCTAAGTGTGGTACAGCCCAGGCAAACTAACTAACTAATTAGGATTCGGCTACGATCGAGAGGTCCCGGGTTCGAATCCTGGCCATTACACTACCGACGTGAACCCACTCCTATTATAGCACAAGCAATTTAGCTTAGTTGGAGGGGTTAGAGGGAATATTAGTAATTTCGATAATTTCGGTTGCTAAAATTTTTTTGAAACAAAAAAACGAGTTCTCCCAGGTTTTCGGAAACACAATCTTCTTCATCCTAGCGTTAATCCCAGTCGCATCCGAAGCTTTTTCAACTTTCCGCTTTTTACCAGTCTAACTGCGGATTTGGCTAAACTTCGATATTTTCCGTGAAGCGACTGCCATCTGACCACTACAACCCAAAGGCGATATCGAAGCATTGTTGCTAGACCAGTTGTTGGATTTTTGAGGGCTCTAACTACCCGTAACGACTGCCATAGATGTTTATATGACAATCGGGACCGACAGCTTAACGTGCTCTCCGAGGCACGACCTGACCAATGCAAATACCCATATTCATGCATACAAATATTTGTACTTAGCGGGGATCGAACCCGCACCTCCTGCGTAGCGGCTGCGTTCACTACCGCTACGCCACGGAGGCTGTCAATATTTACGGAAATACAAAAGGGAAACAATCAGGAGGAAATTCAAATTGAATAGGTTACTTTCGCGTTTATAATATTAGTAGAATATTATACGGTAAGCGTCGGTAGTTTAGTGGTTAAGGAGTCGGCCTTACGATCGAGAGGTCCCGGGTTCGAATCCTGGCCGTTACACTACCGACGTGAACCCACTCCTGGCACAAGCAATTTAGCTTAGTTGGAGGGGTTAGAGGGAATATTAGTAATTTCGATAATTCAGGATGCTAATATTCTTTATTAAAAAAAAAATAAAAAAAATAATACCCTTCATTTAACCCTTCTTGGCAGTCGGGTAAAAAGACACATCAAGATTGTTTAGGCGTAGTTAAGTACCTACCTAACGGAATGGAGTACAGTGCTATTAAATACCAACAGACTACAAAAGTAATTAGGTAGGCTACGGCACTATACCTCCATGGCGCGGTTGCAGTTTACGGTTTCCGCGTTGCTCGGATAAAATAACGATCATAATGATCTGCAAGTATTGTTCACACCTTCAGTAGGCTAGGGTTGTCACATTAGTAAATTGTCGGTAGTATTTTCGGGATTAAATTTATTGGAGTTCATAAGTGTTACTCTATGACGTTCATAAGTGTTATTTTGTGACGTCCATAAGTATTAATTTGTGATGTTCATAAATGTTACTTTGCGACGTTCATAAATGGTACTCAGGGAGTTCCATAAGTGTTATTTTGTGACGTTTATAAATGTTACTCTGTGACATTCATAAATGTTACTCTGCTTCGTTTAAAAGTGTTACTCTGCGACTTACTTTATTGCGATCATTAATATGTTTAAAATAATATAAACTTCAAAAATATATCACTTCCATAAAATATGTTGATGCTTTGTTGGTGGCAATACCTAATGAGACTTTCTTGCGTAAAGTTTTGGGTTTGATATTGGGTCAAGTCAAGTGTTATTGAGTAACTACTCACTTACTTTTTCATCTTCAATATGCATAGACCAGGCCCAACTCTATCTATACCTACGTGTGCAATATATGGCTCTAGAAAATAAGGACGTAAATCAAGCGGTTCAGTGACACTTTTCTTTGCCGCACCATTGTGACCTGGAATTCCTTACCAGCTCACATGTTTCCTTTTTTCTATAGTCCCGGGGGCGTGAAAAAGCAACTGATGAGGCCGTCAAGCTGAGTAACCACCATTGTAACATGGTACGAGTCTGTAATTATGATCCTCTTTCCCGAGACTTTGCCTTCAGTTTACCATCAGGCGAGGTGAAGTCAAATTGACGTGTCAAAATAAAAGTACATCATCGACCGGGTTACACCGGCCGTGGTCAAAGGCTGACTTTAATGACCTCTTTCTTGCGATCGAGAAATTAAAAGCGACAACCCTATTAACAAGATTATATTCGCATTGTTGCACTATGTCTAGTGCATCCGGGAATCGATTCGACGACCTCGACAGTCGGCTTGTTAGTTTTCATGCATCTAAAGTGGTAATAACATGTGTGGTTTTTATATAAATTCTGTACATAAATATAGCATTGAAATATTTCGCCATTAAACATCACAATGTGACATAGCTTTGCGGTATCTTTTCGGAGCGTTTTTATTCCTTATCAATGGAATACGTGAGTTATGTGACCCTTTAATGTAACATAATTCATAATAAAACCATACCTAGGCCCTTATTAGTCATACAATAGATAATAGTAACAGGGTGCATATGTTGCAGGCAAGTAGCTTAATCAGCCGTTCAATTAACTGCCTAGGCTGGTAACTAAACGGCGCCATTCAATTAACGACCTGAATGATATTCAGCCAGGGGCATCACCCCGAAATAAGACAGAAAAATACAAACAGATACCTACTCTCGCTTCTTAATCCCCGAGTGGATAGGCAAAGATGTATTCACAGAAAATTAGTGATTGGTTTGTTGAGAAAGCTGCGCAATCCGATTTGTATAGGTTAGGTTAACAGGCTAATACGAGAGCGAAGCGGATAATATAATTTATTATTATTATTAAGCTAATATTATTATATTTATTAAACATTTCCACTGGCGTTATCGGTAATGAAAAGTCATTTTGTCTAGTCAGAGACCGCATAGGGGTGTATAGAAATACCTACTACCTTCGTCCCTTTTCTTTTTCTCCTGCTTGCCATCCCCATCCCCCCTTCAGCGGTTCGTGATAGACGATAAAAGTATATTTAGTTCATACAAAAATACTAAAGGACGAGGCAGGTGGGTGAATAATACTTTACGACTTATTCCATACCTAACTGTCAAATACCTTTACAAAAAAGATTGTAAGTAAGTAGTAAGGAGGTAAGACACGACGGTATTTCCGTCCAATTGAGCAGTCCGACTGGGGAAGTATCTCCGCCTTGCAGAATAACGCGGCCATAATAACCTTGTGTTGTGTTCCCGGCGGTGAGTAGGGTAGCTAGAGCTCACTCAAGAGATTTTGTGCTGTCAGTGGGAAGACCAAAGACTATATTCCTGCTTTGTTTTCTACACTGACGGCACAGACACACTCTGTCTTTACAGGATCGGCAGCACGAGTGTGAGTCCCCTGGTGTTGCACACGTCCATAGGACACGATAACCGCTTTCCATCAGATAGACCGTGTGCTTGTCAGCCACCTTAGTGGGATAAAAAAGTATTATCAAATCAATCTCATTTCTCAGCTCGGCCTCGGTGGCCCAGCAGCAGCGAGTGTGACTGCATGCATGATTGAGTTTTTCTGTTAAGAAATTCTCCGTACGAGCACGGAGTCATGAAAACGTGCCCAGCTGGCGACAATTGACTCGCCACCAATTATGTCAAACCGAAATTTTCCTTTTTAAGAATAGCGCGTCAATACATCTCTGCCTATATCTTTGGCGATATTTTCCTTGTTTATATAATACACAATGTCGGTATATATATATATTGGTATACTAAGTACAACTACTTTTCTAGGTGTACTGAGCAGACTAAAATCTTCGGGACTCAAGTCAACGTCAATGTCAAACAGCAGGTGTGACTTGCAGGTAGATTAATTGATGATGATTATGAGATGACTGGGATTCAATGTATGGGATTAACATACTTTAAAGCCTATCATAAACGTCAAAATACGTGCCAATCCCATACATTCATCATGTAGGAGGTAGGACACGACGATATTTCCGACCAATTGAGCATTCCGACTGGGGAAGTACTTCCGCCCTACAGGATACCGCGGCCATAATAACCCCGTGTTGTGTTCCCGGCGGTGAGTAGGGTAGCCAGAGCTCACTGGAGAGTTTTTGTGCTGTCAGTGGGAAGACCAAAGGCTATTCTTGCTTTGTTTTCTATACTGACGGCACAGAAACTCTCTGTGTTTGCAGGGTCGGCAGCGAGAGTGTGACTCTTCTGGTGTTGCACACGACCATAGGCCACGGTAATAATAACTTTCCATTACGTGAACCGTGTGCGTCTGGTATAAAAGAAAATTCTATCCTACAATACGCTGGCCAACAAATTCATATTTATATAGGAGGGGCTGATTGGCTTAACGAGGTTCTAGTGCTGGCTTTGCTGTACGTGTTCGGGGTTTAGTGCATATCTGTCGTAGCGGAGCCGCGTTTTGTGATGTATCTGTCTCTATAAATATAACACATTTTAGTTTTACCTCGCCATTGCCATTTAGCTTGATTTATGATATTATTACTGGGTGCGCCAACTAATAATATGATCTATTTCAATTCAACATCACACGTACCGAAGAGCAAAATCGACCAGTCTTACAAATTACCGCATACAGAATTAACAAGGATATAAATCTACGCATCGATTAACAGCAATATAAACCAGCAATAATATAAGTTAAACTTTAAATACCTACGTTAATGGGGGTTTGCCGCGGGCGTTGACGATTAAACCTGATCTTACATTCTGACACTATCAATTACGATAATATCGACCCCCTTTTTTGACAATTAGAGTCAATAACATGTACACGTTCCTTTGATATAATTATATGTAGATTTTCGTGTGCACTTTTGCAACAGTTGTCTTATCCATATATTTATGTAGGTTACACAAATTGTGGACGGTCAGTGTAGGTTGCATGGAAAACTCATGGCGTCAACATAGTAGATGACTAGTTTAGAAACCACCTTCACCCATCTATTTATGGGATAAAAAAGATATTTCATATCAAATTTAATATATTAAGTAGTAAATGGGTTGGTAAAAAAATCCTGGCCGCACATGCACTACAAATCGTCGCAGCTACAAGAATTATATTATATTACTAGATTTTGCACGCGGCTCCGCCCGCGCGGGTGTCAGTTATCGCTATAATATCGGTTGTCATTATAAATTGTAGCCTTTGTGTTATTCAGCCCCTCTAGACAAGTGGCATTTCTTTGACCGGCGTTTGGTAGAATAGAACGACGAATGTATGGGATTTGACATTTATGACATGCGTTAACGACTGTCACATACGTCAAATCCCATACATTCGTCATTCTATTCCACCTAACGCCGGACAGCGAAATGCCACTTGTCTAGAGGGGCTGTTGTATATATAAGCTATATTATTGTAAAGTTTCATTAAAATCCATTCATTACCTTTCACGTGAAAGAGTAACAAACATCCATTCATCCATACTTACAAACTGCCGCCTTTATAATATTATAAGTAGAATAAAATTTAATACATTAAATAACATATTGCGGGTGGGTTGGTTAAAAAATTTCAGGCCAAACTATTATTAAAACATAATATGGATTTGTCGCACACGCACTACAAATCGTCGCTACTACAAGAATTATATTATATTACTATCTTTTGTCCGCGGCTTCGCCAGCGTGGATGTCGGTCATCGCAATAATATCGGTTATCGTATAGTTATAAGCTACATTATTGTTAAGTTTAATTAAAATCCATTCAGAAATTGTTACGTGAATGAAAGAGTAATAAATACCATAACTACCTACCTATATACCTATAATAATAAATATAATACCTATAATATATATATAATAATATATTATATATATTATTAATTATATTTTTTTATTATTATTTATATTATATATACATATATATTATATATATATATATATATATATATATATATATATATATATATATATATATATATATATGACGGCGCGTTATAATTATTGTGTGATTAGGGTGAATGAAATTCACTCTGGCGTAATGCAAGACTCTAGTGCTCTATGGTCGAGTGTGACGTCATTCGTTCATTCGGTCAATTTGAGTTTGACAGATCATTGACTTTGGTGGGGCGCGCGGCGAATCGTGATCAGTATCGCCGTGAACCTCGACCGAGCACTACGTGTCTAGCAGAACGCTCCTAGTTCGGTTGAATATACTTGGTTATAGATCGCGAGTGTGTCTGTAAAATGTGTAGTCAGTGATTGATGTGATTGAAATATGGTGATTCGTGTATTAGGTTGTCCTATCTCCTTGCCCGCATATCCACGCGGATTGTAAGTGCAAGCTTACAATGGGCTACTAAGAGGCCCCAGACCCGAAGTAAACCCCATGTGCCTGCATCAGAAGTGGGATACCAGGGCAACAAGCTGAGGAGAATAGCAGTGGCAACCAAAAGACTCGCTAGTCGGGTTTACATGAAATAACGTGAAACTGTGACTGTCCTGATTGTCGGCTGCATCCCGATTACAAGACCCGGTGAGCCCGTTCCTTTTTATTTCGTAGACAGTGTGTGCTTGCTTATTTTTAAAAACAAGTGGTATAGCCAAATAATTTCCTGGTAGCGGAATATCGCATTCCAACCTCCAGGTAAAGATATTGTTGTAAAGGTATTACTCGTGGGTACAAATTCGTGTTTGAATAAAAAGTCTCGTCCTATTTCTACTATTCCATGTAGTGCCAGAAGAGACGATAGCAGTTCTGGCAATCCGTGAGCAGAGGTTTATGAGGTATCGGAGTTTGCACCTAATTATATAGTGGCTAAGTCATATTGTCATTACACGAGAAAGTTTCGAAATATCCCTAATATCTAACTATGCTAATTTCTATACTATCTGTAGCTGTTAATACGGTGAGAAGACTTATTCGAATTGAGTAGGGTACGCTGCAAAAGGTTACTGTGATTGCTTAGATTAGCTTGGAATGCGGTGACGCAATCAGTACGTACAAGAAGTGAGAACGATAATTTTTAACGAACTACCCTATATTAACATCAGTGAGTTCTTTATTGTCAGTACGCAGATGCCATGTCACCATAGTGCAAAGGCTCGTGTTAAATCGTCTTCCATTGAGTGGGAGGGTAGTGAGACAAAAGGAACCAGTTCTCGATTTAATCTTTTTATTTAAGTGACATAATTTACGTAAAAGTGAGTAGTTTGCAAAAAAACTAACGAAGGACGATTTCGATTATATCACGATGTATTACGTGTTGGTTTTTTGGTTTCCATATCTTTTCGGTAGCAGGTACTGACCCGGTGTGTCTTGTCTTGAGATGTATAGGTCCCTCGGAGTGCTCGAACTGTGTTTAATTGTTGGTGGACAGATAGGTGAATGTAGCTGTACAGTGTAAGATATAGCTTCCTATGACGAAGGTTGAACTCTGTTAATAATCGCGTGCTGGATTGTCAGTCTAATTTTCTATGATGCTGAGTAGCGAAGGAGCCATGCAGTATCGGCTCTGACGGGTTTTGTTCGTGAAATATTTCTCAAGTGGGTAGTGGGTAGACTCACCGTGGTGTACTTCACTTTGAGGTCACACTATTGTGTACCTAGGTAGAAAAGGCGTGGCGGATTCTTAGCAAGAATACACGAACCAACAGTTTGGTAACCAAATATTTCGGGTCGACTAAAGGAATAGTTCTCGTCGCCAAATTGGCAGATTGAGGCCGATAAACTGCCCCGAGTAGTCTCTCGTCTTTACTGGGCGATTATATGATCTACATTCTGGTGAAAGCCTCTGTGGCATAGCGGTGGTCGATGCGGCTGCTACGCGAGGCCTCGGTTTCGGTCCCCGGTCGGTGCGGGTGTTTGTGTGCTCGTATGGGTCTGCTGGCATTGGTCTGGTCTACGTGCTACGGAGGGCCTGTTGCGTCATATATCCCGGTTGTCATGCGAGCGTCTGTGGCGGCCGCTACGGGTGATTAGAGCCCACAGGGGTCCGACTGGTGTAGCTGCGGAACAACGGTGTGCCGCTTGGTTGTGGGGATCGGATGGCGGTCGCTTCGCTTCGGGGTGTTTAGAGATCCAGTCGCGCCGCGTTTGTACTGGAGAGCCGAGACCGACTAGGTCGAGAAAAGGGTTCGGAGATTGACGATAGAATGAGTTGGAGTTGATTGCTAGGAGCGGCGGTTGCTGCTATTTATTTGTCATATACCCTCCATTATGATGAAGTGGAGTAAAGTGTGTCATTACGGGTCCACCACCACCAGAATGGCTACCAGCTGATTCCGCGTTGTCTGAGTGCTAACAAATTGACACTAGGTTATTAACTGTAGAAGGTTTCTGGTGGTAGGAAAACTGAACCCGACTCACTGCAATCACGGGCACAAGGTGAGGTGCGTAATGTTGAGGATTTCGTGTTGTTTGGGTTTTTTTAGTTAGACAAGATTCTTTAGTTAACTGTCTTTTATTCTAAGGTTGGGACAGTGTTTCCAATATTTTACAATAATCTTAAGGTAACTAGCTAGTGCTTGTGACTTGTGTGGCTGACATGTAAGAGCAGTATGGCGGACTCATTCCGGAAGCGGATACAAGATGGTATGCCGCTCGGGATGCGTTCTGAAGCGTTAACACGTAAATTTCAAACTGTTACGAAATTTCAGTCTAAATTGGGTCTAAGTACGAATCATTGCTCAGATGTCAGAAGTTGACGTACAGACTATAATCAGATGAAGGGGGCTGTAATCCGTCACATCAGTAAGTGGTGTACAAGGAGTGAAAATAAAGTGCTTTGGTACTGTGTTCTCGGGTATGAGTGATAAAGTCGTCACAAGCTGTGTGCCTTTGCTTTGAGATGTCTCATTTGGTGAAATTAGGACGTCTTTGATTGCAATACCCTCGCGTACCTAAGATTTAGGGAAAGATGTTCTATTAGCAAGTAATGTTTCATTGTTATCTCAAGTAACGGTTTCTCGTCGTACGTGGTCACATAGACGAAATTCTACATCGATCAATCAATCAACCAACTAGGCCACCATGGTCAACTGCTCGACGTGGGCCTCTCCCAATGTGCGCCATTTCGAAATACTACATGGATATGGGTTATCTATGTTATATGATTAGAACAGGAGAAGACCTAAAGTTCCAGATACTGACAAGCATTGGCAGAGACATCCAGGTTGAGGATTACTACTTCAAACAGACGCGTGCTTGGGTGACTTCTCTTACTTTACAGGGTAGTATCGGTGTCATAGGGCTACTCTGTTTAATAGGCAATCAATGAGCTAGATGAAAATGACAGCTTCCCCGTAAGTGTGATAGATATGTTCGCTCCACAGCCGATCGTGTTGATCTAATAGTGACTTCGATGGATCAACACACGGATGATGGCCAGGGTGGTAATGAAACCGTTCTATGTGGGAGGGCGGTGTGCTCCTCCATGCGTCTTATTTCGCTCCATATTAATGATTGAGTGATGTAAAGTAACAGCGTAGATGTGCAATCCGTGCGACTCCGCCAATGGTCCGGGGAAGCGTAGTCGTGATTCGTGCCCTCGTTAATAGACAGGGTAATGGAGCGGTTACGAGAGCCTCTGCGAGAGAAGCGTCGGTGGCTTGGTGGTTGGGGGGTCGGCCTTGCGATCGAGGGGTCCCTGGTTCGAGTCCTGGCCGTTGCACAGCCGACGTGAGCCCACTCCTGGCACGGGCAGTTTGGCTTGGTTGGAGGGGTTAGAGGGAATATTAGTAATTTCGATGATTTTGGTAGCTAATATTCTTTTGAAACGAAGCGCGTATGGTAGTTTGGTACAGGAAAGCGAAGTGTAACAAAATTGGCTCCTAACTAATTCTGAACCATAAGTTTGTTCTAATTAATCGGTTTCGAGTGTATGCGGATAGAGCACTAAATGGAGTATAGTCAGTGTTGGTTTATTGGTTTCCAGTCTTGCTTTACTTGCTACTACTACCTTTGGAAACCTATTCAAATAAAGCCTGGCCGCGGCTTGGGCTAGGATGTAGACGCTACTCGCTTCCAATATGGCGGATAGAGCTGGGACACATCGTGTTTGGGCAGACTTCAGTACATTTCATCTCCTAGCTTCGAACCCCAATGCCTCAATCCGATCTCGAGAGATTAGTCATACCACTGTAGTAGAAATTGACAACGAGCTGGCCGAGACGGCGGTCTGAACGAAGGAAGAATTCACGACAACGACACATTCTCAGCGATTAATTCTCACATCATTACTACTAGTCCACCTTCCACAGATCTTGATGCATATTGTAATTAGGTAGGTCCAGACTCACTTTCATGTTCGGACTGGCTCCTCGAGGGTCGATGTTCGAACTATGTATTGTTGCTAGCCTTGCAGGATAGTGTAGGTGTTTGTAGGGGCACCGAGTGATTGTACGTAGGTCTAGACTCACATTCATGTTTGGACTGGCTCCACGAGGGTCGATGTTCGAACTATGTAATGTTGCTAGCTTTGGAGGACAGTGTAGGTGGTTGTAGGGGCACCAAGGAGTGGTTGCCCGGCCCGACTGGTTTGCAGTCGTAGGGGCACCAATGAGTGGTTGCCCGGAGTCCGACTTGTTTATGGTCGGAGGGGCACCAATGAGTGGTCGCCCGGGGTCCGACCGGTTTATGGTCGCAGGGGCACCAATGAGTGGTCGCCCGGGTTCCGACTGGTTTATGGTCGCAGGGGCACCAATGAGTGGTCGCCCAGGTTCCGACCGGTTTATGGTCGCAGGGGCACCAATGAGTGGTCGCCCGGTCCGACTAGTTCATAGTCGTAGGGGCACCAATGAGTGGCTGCCCGGTTCTGCTCGTTGTGGCCGAAGAACACCAACGAGAGATGTTAGGCCTGTGCGGCGATGGAAGTCAGTGATGGACGAGCGTGTCAGTGCGAGAAGAATTAAAGCCTCGTACATTTGTTCACAGACGGATCTCTGGCATTGGTCGCACGAGGACGAGCGACATGTCAGTCTGGCCGTGACGGCGCGTTATAATTATTGTGTGATTAGGGTGAATGAAATTCACTCTGGCGTAATGCAAGACTCTAGTGCTCTATGGTCGAGTGTGACGTCATTCGTTCATTCGGTCAATTTGAGTTTGACAGATCATTGACTTTGGTGGGGCGCGCGGCGAATCGTGATCAGTATCGCCGTGAACCTCGACCGAGCACTACGTGTCTAGCAGAACGCTCCTAGTTCGGTTGAATATACTTGGTTATAGATCGCGAGTGTGTCTGTAAAATGTGTAGTCAGTGATTGATGTGATTGAAATATGGTGATTCGTGTATTAGGTTGTCCTATCTCCTTGCCCGCATATCCACGCGGATTGTAAGTGCAAGCTTACAATGGGCTACTAAGAGGCCCCAGACCCGAAGTAAACCCCATGTGCATATACAGGGTGTAATCGTTAAGTGTGTCCAGGCGATTATTCCGTAACTATTACAGATATCAAAAAACTTTAAACTGATATCGAAAGTACGTTTGGAATATGCCATTTTGCACTCAATAAATGAAATAATCACGATTATTATCGCAAATTAAAAAAACAACAATAAATTGGCGGGAACAACAACCCGAGATAAAAGTTTTGAATTTAGAACGAACACCAAAGAGTATCTTTTTTTTGTAGTGTGTTGCTTTTCAGTTAGCTTAAATTACTTAATGCGATATTGAAACACGGTTTATTACCTACTAATTTGAAGTGGAAAATTAATTTACACGTGTATCTACTTGAAAATCATCATTGTCATATTATACGTAATCATAAAATATGATTAAGGTAAAATGGGTACTAGATCACTTAAAATAAGGAAACTAAAACCTTTGTACTAATCTCATACTAAATGTATGGGAGAGTTTAATGTCAATGCCCTCCCCCCGGACCTCGGTATCGAGCAGTCGTGTGAAAAAACTACGCTGTTTTATATTAAAAATTAAAATTAAATTCATTAAAATAGACTCAAAAATTTAATGTGATACTAGGAGTACATAAGTGGCAAGGAGCATCATCTACAAGCCCCTCCTATCGTCTACTGTGATGCATCGAGGTTCCGCCCACGGGTGAGAGAGACAAACATATTCATTATAATCAAATCGTCAACTTCAAGTACCAGAGCCACAGAATTGGCAAGTAACACTAATTGAGAACATAGTTATATTAATATTTAGAAGCATAATTTTGTCATCACTTGCGATTGTTCCCGTGGCGTGGAGGATAAGACTAACGGCTAGAAAGTGGGGCTGTGAGATCGGTTCCGAGTTTACCGTTCACTTTTTGTTATTTCTTTTTGTGGTTTCTTAACATTTCTTTAACCACATAATAAACATAACTTGGTAAATACATCAAGACAATATATTGCTACGCCCGGCGCTTGGCCACTTCAATATATGGCCAAATTTCCATAGGAGTGAGCGAGACGGCACTATAGAAAGAGACAGCATGCCTTGACGTCACTGTTCTAGAAGGATTGGAATGAATAGAAAGAGACGTCAGGCTAGAAAGAGACAGCATGCCGTGACGTCACTGTTCTAGAAGGAATGGAATAGATAGAAAGAGACACAAGACCTAATAGAACCTCCCAGAAAGTTCCTGTCTTTTTCAGAACGTACCTGTCTTTTCTCGATCTTTCGCTACTCGGCCGCGCCTTATATAAAAGGCGATCTAACAGCCGCTGCTCAAGTTAGTCTAAGACTAGTATTCGAAGCGAACAAAGCGATAAAGTGTGTGAAGCTATACAGTGCGATTATACAAGTGACTGTGTGTTGTGTAAGGAAGAGTTTTCGGATTTCTACGCGCTTTGCTGTAATTGAAGTGAAGCTGAATAAAGCCTGCCTTCAACGGTTGTCCTCGCATTTTCTATTTAAACCGACCCCCACGCTCGTAACAACTGGTGTCAGAAGTGGGATAGAAAATGCCGATAACGCCGAGAGACGACAGGGAGGGTGTTAAAACCAGAAGCCAGGCCGCGGAAGAGGCTGCGGGTACTCCGAGTACGTCGACGGGTGCTTCAAGATCATCATCGGAAATTAACCTGAACGCGATTATGACCTTATTGAAGGAGCAGGCTCGTCACCAGGCAGATCAGGCCCGTCGCCAGGAAGAGCAGGCCCGTCGCCAGGAAGAGCAGGCCCGTCGCCAGGAAGAGCAGACTCTACAATTGAAGGCACAGCTCCAGCAACAACAGGAGGAGCTGATCTGTCGCCAGGAAGAGCAGGCCCGTCACCAGGCAGAGCAGGCCCGTCACCAGGCAGAGCAGGCCCGTCGCCAGGAAGAGCAGGCCCGTCGCCAGGAAGAGCAGGCCCGTCGCCAGGAAGAGCAGGCCCGTCGCCAGGAAGAGCAGGCCTTGCAACTAAAGGTTCAGCTCCGGGAACAACAAGAAGATCTATTTGCCTTCTTGAAAGAGTCTAAAGCGGAATGGCAAAGAGAAATTCATTCAGTGCAAGACAAGCTCGACTGCCACGACGTAAAATTAGAAAGCCACGACGAAAAATTAGGAGGCATCGACACGAAATTTGAGAGTTATGAGGAGCGGCTGCAGTCTGTGGCTCAAAACGTAAAAAAATTGGAGACGAAAATAGCTTGCGGAACAGCTGGCTCTGTAACCATTTCATCTGCACAGTCTGTCGGAAAGTTCAAAGTACCGCCATTTGATGGGACCTCCTCGTGGACTGCATACAAACTGCAGTTCGAGTCTGTGGCAAAGGCGAACGGTTGGGATAAGGAGCAAGCCAAAACAGCATTAACATTGGGGTTACGAGACCAAGCACTCAGTGTTTTAGAGGCGCTTGGAGGTGAAGTGACTTACGACCGCCTTCTTGAAGCGTTGGAATCACGTTACGGTGATAGTCACTTGGAACATGTCTACCGTGCCCAATTGAAGGACAGAAACCAGCGTCTTAATGAGTCTCTGCAGCAGTGGGCTTTGGAAATAGAAAAGCTCGTGAGAAAAGCTTACCAAGGAGCTTCCTCGTCATTTCTTGACAGCATTTTGGTGCAAGCTTTTATTGACGGGATCAGAGACTTGGAGGTGAGAGCTGCCGTCCGTCTGGGTCACCATGCAACCCTTAAAGATGCTGTTGCTCACGCCCTTGAAGTGGAAGCTGTACGACATGACCCTCGACCACATAGATTGCGTGAGATCTCAACAAATGAGCAACGTGTGTACCGTTGGGAATTCACACCCAGGTGTTATTTCTGCAAAGAGCAAGGACATATTCGGTCTAGCTGCCCGAAACGGACTCAACAAGGTAATGGCCAAGAACAAACGGCGCGACATCCAGATGCGCCGGAGCAACAGGGAAACGAGTAAACGCCAGGACTGCGGGACGGGTGCTGGCTGGTAGTGTAAAAGTCCCAATTCTGATCTCTCAAGCTAATGATGGAAATAGTCTGGTCATCGAAGGAGGTATTGATGGATCACCGTGCCACCTCACCATTGATACTGGAGCAAGTCGGACCGTGATTAGCTCTCGGCTGGTGAAAAATGTACCTAGAGATCATCTACATCAACTTAAGCATCTCCATCTGCAGACAGCTACCGGCCAGCGCATTTCCGTCCGAGGAGAGCAAGAAGTGGCGTTGGAAGTCGGTGATAAGACCTATTGGCATAAAGTCATCGTCGCTGATATCTTAGATGACTGCATCATTGGATTGGATTTTATGAGAAAATATCGCTGTAAAATCGACGTGGATTGTGGCGTTCTGAAACTTGGGTTCGAAGAAATTCCCATGGAAGGTGGCGCATGTGGAAAAGTGTACTGTGCAAAACGAACTGTACTCCAGCCTAAATCACAGACCCTAGTGCCAATAAGACTACCTCAATATGGCATCAATTCTCATCGCTGTGCATTGGTGGAAAAAGTAGACGGTAGTAGTCCCTGGATACCAGCTCGTACTGTGGTAACAACACCAACCACAGCCGTTATAAGAATTTTAAATATGAGCAACAACGAGTGCGTCTTAAACAAAGGGACACTGCTTGGCACTTGTGAGGAGATCTCGTGGATACGTAGTTGCCAGGGTTCGACCAAAAGCGATGCCACAAGTGACAGAGAATCAACAGTGCTGAAACTACTAGAAGATTGTCGCAATGACCTCAGTAAGGTAGAGATGCTGAAGGCGCGGAACATGCTACTACGTTATAAAAACGTCTTTTCTATGCATGGTGGTGACATTGGCAGAACTGGAGTAGTACAGCATAAAATCGATACTGGTGAGGTAACGCCAATCCGTCAACGACCACGACGTGTACCGATTGCTCGAGAAAAGGAGGTGGAGGAAATGATTGAAGAGATGAAGAAGGACCGTATCATTGAACCCTCGGTCAGTCCATGGTGTTCTCCGGTAGTCCTTGTAAAGAAAAAGGATGGAACCACCAGATTCTGCGTCGATTATCGCCGACTGAATGATGTTACGAAAAAAGATAGTTATCCGTTGCCAAGGATAGATGACACTTTGGACACCTTAAGTGGCATGCAGTGGTTCTCAACATTGGACCTCAAGAGTGGGTATTGGCAAGTTCAAATCAGTCAACTAGATAAGGAGAAAACTGCGTTTTCTACTGGAAAAGGTCTCTGGCAGTTCGACGTCATGCCATTTGGATTATGTAATGCTCCGGCCACATTTGAGAGATTGATGGAACAAATACTTGCTGGACTGCTGGGAGAAGCCTGTCTGGTATATTTGGATGACATAATCATCATTGGAAAAGACTTCGACGATCACCTCAGCAAACTAGAGCAAGTTTTGACTAAACTACAGGGTGCCAACTTAAAACTCAGTCCAAAGAAGTGTTCACTTTTTAAACGACAAGTGAATTATTTGGGGCATGTTATTTCGAAGGATGGGATACAAACAGACCCTGAGAAGATAAGTGCCGTGAAAGATTGGCCGACACCAAAAGATAAGACCGACGTTCGTGCCTTTTTAGGTCTGTGTTCATACTACCGGCGGTTCGTGAAAAGCTTCTCCGATATTGCGAAGCCTTTGCATCGGTTAACGGAAGAAAAACGGAAATTTAGCTGGGATGAACAATGTGAAGCCGCTTTCAAAGACCTTAAGCAAAGACTCTGTGAAACACCAATCTTGGGTTTTCCAGATGCAGAAAATGAGTTCGTCGTCGACACAGATGCCAGCAATACTGGGATAGGAGGAGTCCTGTCCCAGAGAAAAGGAGACAAGGAGGCCGTGATTGCTTACTTTAGTAAGTCTTTGTCTAAACCAGAGAGAAATTACTGTGTTACACGAAGGGAATTACTGGCCGTGGTTAAGACATTGCAGCATTTCAGTAAGTTTCTGCTGGGCCGCAAGTTTCATCTGAGGACTGATCATGCTGCTTTAAAATGGTTGCTACAATTTAAAAATCCAGAAGGACAAGTGGCAAGATGGATTGAACAGCTCCAGGAATACGACTTCGTCATCGAACATCGGAGTGGGAAAGCGCATGGAAATGCAGATGCGCTCTCTCGAAGACCTTGTCCGGTAGAATGTAACCATTGTGTCAGGCAAGAAGCTAAAGACAGTGTAGCGATTAGAATAATAAGGACTGATACTGTCAGCGATGAGTGGAGTAGCGAAGCCATGCAGCAAGCACAGCAAGAGGATCGAGACATCAAGCCTATTCTCGAATGGATAAAGGCAGGAACACCTAAGCCGAAATGGAGTGATGTCTCCCAAATGAGTGCAGCTACGAAGAGCTACTGGGCACAATGGGAAAGCCTCGTGATACACAATGGAGTCCTGTGTAGAAAATGGGAGTCTGCAAACGGGAAAGACTCACATCTGCAGTTGGTTGTCCCAAAGATTAAAATTAATGAGGTTTTGAGATCATTTCATGACGGAACTTCAGGCGGCCATCTTGGTGTGAAGAAGACGTTGATGAAGATTCGTCAACGATTCTATTGGATCCATTGCCGTGAGGATGTTGAAGATTGGTGTAGGAAATGTACATGCTGCGCATCGGTAAAAGGGCCGCATACAAGGAGCAGGGGAGCATTGAAGCTATACAATGTTGGAGCGCCTTGGGAAAGGATTGCATTAGATGTTGCAGGGCCATTTCCTGCATCGGAGTCTGGAAACAAATACATCCTAGTAGTAATGGACTACTTTACTAAATGGCCGGAGGCTTTTGCCATACCTAACCAGGAAGCAACTACAGTCGCGGAAAGACTAGTCACGGAAGTGTTTTGCCGATATGGAGTTCCTCTGGAAATACACAGTGACCAGGGAAGGAATTTTGAATCACAGGTATTTCAAGAAACCTGTAGGATAATGGGTATTCATAAAACCAGGACCACCCCATATCATCCGCAGTCTGACGGAATGGTTGAAAGATTTAACCAAACCTTGGAAAGGCATTTGGCTAAGGTTGTTGAGAGCCACCAGAAGGACTGGGATAGTCATATTCCTTTGTTCTTGTTGTCTTATAGAACAGCGATACATGAAAACACAACGGTGACGCCTGCGTGTGCAAACTTTGGCAGAGAACTGAGACTACCGGCTGATCTACTGACTGGACGTCCTCCAGATTCACCGCAAGAAATCACGGAATATGCTAGTGCATTGCGCGATAGACTAAATGACGTTCACACCCACGTCCGTGAATCTGGGCTCCAGGCAAGCGACAGAATGAAAACCCGATACGACCGCAACTCTCATCAAGCCGGGTTCGACGAAGGCTCGTTGGTATGGCTACACAATCCGATGCGTCGCAAAGGCAAATCTCCGAAGTTGTCTCCAACCTGGGAAGGGCCGTATAAAGTTGTCACCAGGATCAATGACGTTACATACCGGATACAACGCAACCAGCGAAGCCCCTTGAAGGTTGTACATGTTGACCGACTGGCGAGATACTACGGATCTAATAATGCTCGGGACGAGCATGTCTAAGAAGGGGGTAGTGCTACGCCCGGCGCTTGGCCACTTCAATATATGGCCAAATTTCCATAGGAGTGAGCGAGACGGCACTATAGAAAGAGACAGCATGCCTTGACGTCACTGTTCTAGAAGGATTGGAATGAATAGAAAGAGACGTCAGGCTAGAAAGAGACAGCATGCCGTGACGTCACTGTTCTAGAAGGAATGGAATAGATAGAAAGAGACACAAGACCTAATAGAACCTCCCAGAAAGTTCCTGTCTTTTTCAGAACGTACCTGTCTTTTCTCGATCTTTCGCTACTCGGCCGCGCCTTATATAAAAGGCGATCTAACAGCCGCTGCTCAAGTTAGTCTAAGACTAGTATTCGAAGCGAACAAAGCGATAAAGTGTGTGAAGCTATACAGTGCGATTATACAAGTGACTGTGTGTTGTGTAAGGAAGAGTTTTCGGATTTCTACGCGCTTTGCTGTAATTGAAGTGAAGCTGAATAAAGCCTGCCTTCAACGGTTGTCCTCGCATTTTCTATTTAAACCGACCCCCACGCTCGTAACAATATAATAATTATAAAGATACTTCGTTCATATTTGCAAATTTTCAAGCACTATGTCTTCAGCGCAATCGAATAACACTATGTCGGACCCAAATAATTATGATAGCGAATCTACACCTCCTAATTTCGGTTTAATGCGGAGTAAAAGAATTCGAGAGGAAGACTTACCATCAGAATTTTGCGAATTTAAAGAATATATTAAAGATCTATTCTCAACTTTCATAACCACTCAGCAAAAGGAACTAAAACAAATTACTACCAATCTCAATGAACTACAGCTCTCTAACAAGAATATTGAAGCGTCTATTGAACGTCTATCAACCCAGCATGAACAGTTCCAAAAGCAGATTGAATCCCTAAAGATACAGGCAAAGAAAGATAGAGAGTATATTGCAATTCTTGAAGAAAACATGGAGGACTTGCAGAGGAGTTCGCGTAAAGCTAGTTTTGAGTTAAAAAATGTACCAAAAAACCCCGGTGAAAGTCAAGATGACCTAATCAAGATGGTGTTATGCCTTGCGAAGAATATAAGTCTTGACCTGGTCCCTAGAGATATAACTGACATTCATAGAATTCGGCCTAGAAAAGCTGAAGTTAATAATGCCCCTATTGTTGTTGAACTTAGCTCGTCAATATTAAAATCAGACTTACTACAGAAAACTAAGTCTTATAACATCAGAAACAAAACAAAACTCCAGGCAAAACACCTAGGGTTTAAAACCAACGAGGACACCCCAGTATTTATATCAGAACAACTAACTACCAAAGGAGCCCGCCTATTTTTTCTAGCCCGTGACTTGGCTAAGACAAAACAGTATAAATATTGTTGGACCAAACTTGGAAGAGTCTTTGTGAAAAGGGATGATAACTCTAGGGTAGTACTGATTAACAGTGAAGCCCAAGTTCACCACCTACTCCAGGATCAATGACTAAGCCAGGGAATATTGCTTATTATACTACTATCTTATATAAAATTTGCATGCTTAATTATTTTAGTTAATAGCAGAGGCACTAAAGATATGACGCAAAATCAGTTCACTTACACTAAAGTTATTCAACTAAATACACATCCAACTATACCCACTCACTCACTCTCTCATGTTTACAGTACACGCCACACCTCTCGCTCACTAATAGTACCTACCTCAGATTTAGACCTACTTACACCAGCTTATTCAACAAAATTCCGCTACCCAAAGAGTATTCTTACATTCCTAAATGGATAGTAATCTAAACACCTTAAGGGACTTGGACCAATTGGAAACGGCGACCTCGGATATAGTTAAAATTGAGCATTTTCATAATTATATACAGCGAGAATCCAAACTTACTGTTTTGACCCAAAACATTAGGAGTATCTACAGTAATTTTGATGATTTAGTTTTAAACTTATCGGCAATGAAACATGAGCCAGACGTAATTATCCTGACTGAATGCAGACTTAATTATGATAGACAAATACCATATCTTAATAATTACACTTCTTATTATACCACTAGAAAGTTAAATCAAAATGATGGAGTAGTCTTCTATACGAAAAATAACCTCTCACCTCGCGTGGAAGAAATAAAATTAACACATGCCTCAGCTATTCAAGTAAGTATTTCTAACTACACAATTATAGGTATATACCGCTCTCCATCTAACATATGTGCTAACAACTTTATAAGCTCTTTAAACTCACACCTTGCGACAATCACAACACACAATAATGTTTTAATACTGGGAGACATTAACATTAACCTAATATGCACGGAAAATGAGAAATCAGAGGAGCGCAAAAACAGGCTAAACTATCTTAACATGCTGGCGGACCATGGCCTCTTGCCGGGCCATTACCTCCCTACCAGATTTCCTACTAACAGCTGTCTCGATCATGTGCTTTTGAAGATTGATACGGTAAACAGCTTGGCCTTTGTGGGTATCACAGACACGTCAATTACAGATCATGCTATGGTACTATTAAACATAAGTGATAAAAATAAAACGAACATCAGAAAGGGCACAGTTAAAAAGTATAAGTCGGTGATAGACTTTGAAAAAGCCTATAAACACCTAGTAAACACGGATACGTCCTTCTTTGGCAATAATAACAGTCCTGATATCATAGCACAGAAGTTAATAAACGAGATGAGAGCAACATTGCTTGCCAATACTGAGGTTAGGTTGATCTCGAGGGGTAGGAGAGCTCGGAAGCCATGGATATCTCTGGGAGCTCTGCGATGTATTCAACTACGTAACAGATTGCAATTCCAATTAAGACAAGACCCTCATAATATAATACTTAAAATCACATTCAGACGTTATCGTAACTACTGCTCTAACTTAATTAAAAAGCTAAAAAGGCAATATCAGAGAACACAAGTTTCTGACACTATTAAAAACCCTAAACAACTGTGGCAAACAATAAACGACATTATTCAATTTAAAAAAACTAAATTATCTAACATAAGTCTTCTACATGACAGGTCTAACCCTCTAGATTCATTAAATCGCGTGAACCAGTTTTTTGTTAACATCGGCCAGACATTGACTGAGAACATTACGGGTGGTTTGGGTCCACCCTTAAATAGCATTACCAAACAATCACATGTATCCTCCTTCGTGTTACTTGACACTGACCCACAAGAGGTGGACGGCATACTTATGAGTCTCGACTCCGCAAGCTCACCCGGTTGGGATGGCATACCCACTAAGTTTTTGAAAATGGCACGAGATTTCGTGGTCCCCTTGATAAGCCGGCTGGCAAACTTATGTTTCGAAACAGGAAGCTTTCCTACTGTTTTTAAGCGGTCCATAGTAACCCCTGTTCATAAGAGTGGGGACGTAAGAGAAGTCAATAACTATAGACCAATTTCTGTTTTACCCTGTATCTCGAAAATCTTAGAAAAGTTAATAAATAATAGGCTAATAGGATATTTAAATAAATATAAGATATTATCTTGCTCTCAATATGGGTTCAGGAAGGATCTCTCTACAGAAGATGCTATTATAGCACTAACTTCAGAGATAGCCTCTAAGGTAGACAAGAGGGATAAGTGCTTAACTGTGTTCTTAGACGTAAAAAAAGCATTCGACAGTGTTTCGATTCCCATCCTTCTTAAACGCCTAGAAAATATAGGCATTAGAGGTAATACCCTCTCTCTTTTCAAATCCTACTTACAAAACAGGACACAGCAAGTTAAAATTGACGGTTTGAAAAGCCTGGAGGAAAGGGTAGTGTGCGGAGTCCCGCAGGGGAGCGTCCTTGGTCCGACACTGTTCCTAATATATATAAACGATCTTTGTAATATTGAGTGCAGTGGCGGGCGGGTCTTCTCATATGCGGATGACACTGCAGTTGTCTTTACAGGAGCGACATGGCCAGCCGTACAGGCAACCACCCAACAGGGTCTGGCCGCTATTGCTAGCTGGCTTAATGAGAACCAACTGACCTTAAATGTATCTAAAACAAATTATATTTGTTTTACACCGACTCAGGCGTCACAGCCAAATGCTGATTTCGGTTTGATGATCCATGAGTGTGTCAGTTCACTTGGCCCTGACTGTGGTTGTCGGAATATAGAACGTGTCAGTTGTATTAGATATTTGGGTGTCATAATAGACCAGAACTTAACCTGGTGTCCTCATATTGAAGTCCTCATGTCAAGAATTAGGAAACTGACATGGATTTTTAAAAGTCTGCGCCATGTAATGTATGCACAGCTATTAAATAAAATTTACATTGCCCTGGTGCAAACAGTCATAACATACTGTATACCAGTATGGGGCGGGGCTGTGAAAACCAAGTTCTTAGAACTTGAAAGAGCCCAAAGGGGCATTATTAAGGTAATGTACTTCAAAGCATCCAGGTATTCTACAGATGACCTTTATAGAATGAGCAACCTCTTGTCTGTAAGGAAATTATATATTATGAATATCGCTCTACGTGTTCACAAGACAATACAGTACAATCCTCTATACCGGAATAAAAGACGTACACACAGGGTGGCTTATTCTCCAATGGGGCACACTGAATTCGCCACTCGGCAGTATACTACACAATCGACGTACAGCTATAATAAAGTAAATGAAAAATTAAATATTTATCCCCTGCAACTCCGAGACTGCAAAGAAAATATATTGAGCTGGATGAAATGTCCTACTTATGAAGAGATCGAAATGATTTTAACAAGAATATGTTGAATATGAATATATACAACACACACATACACACACACACACACACACACACACACACACACACACACACACACACACACACACACACACACACACACACACACACACACACACACACACACACACACACACACACACACACACACACACACACACACACACACACACACACACACACACACACACACACACACACACACACACACACACACACACACACACACACACACACACACACACACACACACACACACACACACACACACACACACACACACACACACACACACACACACACACACACACACACACACACACACACACACACACACACACACACACACACACACACACACACACACACACACACACACACACACACACACACACACATGCACACGCACGCACGCAATTAGAGCTGAATGCTGATAGCTGTTAAACATGAATTTGAATGTATCTAATTTCAATTTGAATTTCTTTTTTTTTTTTTTTTGTGTGTCTAATTTTAATCTTTATCAAAGTACTTTGTAACTTGCGATGTAATGAGATAGCCCCAACACAAGTATTATAATAACTTACTGGGGCATTCTCAATCTTTTGTTATTGTATGCTTATGTATTAATAAATAAACTATTAAACTATTAAACTAAAAAAATGTTACATACTTCTCGTTAGATTTAAAAAAAGTTATTGATGTCATTTTACTCATTAGGTAACGTACTTTCGATATCAGTTTAAAGTTTTTTGATATCTGTAATAGTTACGGAATAATCGCCTGGACACACTTAACGATTACACCCTGTATATATAATACCTATAATAAATACCATAAATACCATACTTACAAACTTTCGCGTTTATTAATAGGATATATTATAAGTGCTGCTACAACACTACTTCCTAGACAGTTACCCGGTGTATTGTAGAATATAATGATAAATGTATGGAATTGACACGTACTTTCAGTTGTCAACGTATATCATTAACGTCAAATGGTGTTTAAACGTGTCAGAAGAGACAGAGTTTTGTAGTTGTGGCCAGTGGCCCTAGACGTGGACCCACTACCGCCCCACCAAAATATTAGTTAAAAGTAGTCTACGTGCCTTTCTAGGTGGACTCAAGAGTTATGGCTTTTCGTGATCGGTCACTCAGAGGAGCTGATATATAGGTCGAGGTCAATACTCATTGCATTACCAGCTAATACGATAATGTGCAATCACATAGGTATTATTAAAATTAGAAAAATAATGCGTAGTATTTTTTTTCCTATGGCTATTGTATTGACCTCCAGATACAATCACGAAATGTTACAAATATAAATAATTAGTGCATGTAGTAACATATGTAGATTCACACGATAAGGTCTAATAATTTACCTTCATCAGTAGATTTAATAACATATCACATACTTGTATATACAGGGTGAATTTTAATTTTACGCTATTTGTCTTAACTACGCTACGTTATCTGCTACGGATATACGGACCGAGTGCTATGGCGCACTTTGGAGAGGTTTAAGTTCAATACCATCTTATATGTGAGCTTTTTTCGTTCGTCATGAATTTGCTAAACTCAAAAACTATACTTTGTAGGCGATTTGACGTATAGTATGGAAAGGGGCTTGTAGACAATTGTAGACATACAAATAAAAATATATTGATAAAACGTATTATTTTCCTATTCAAACATTTAGCCTATTGCAGTCTACTGTTGTACATAGGCCTCTCCCGATGTGCGCCATAACATCCGATCCTTTGCCAAGCATATCCAGTAGAATTATCCCACCATTCCTTATTCTTCAATGATAGACAGGATTTTTGAAGGAATCAATATAAATCAAATTCACCCTGTATATCAAGCCTTCACTCTTTTGTAAGTAAATGCTTACCTTACGTCACATTAAGCTAGTTTAATAATACTTTTTTGACACTTGCTGTGCTCCATTGTTATAAGATATTGGGGGCAGAACCTTATTTTTTAGTAGTTTTTTTTTCATAAAGCTACGTGACGGTCGTTAGGAGCCGACAAAACTTATTGCTGCCTGCAAACAATTGTTGTACGAGTGCAGAATTTTAAAGTAATGAAAAAAAGAATAGAATAGGCGTGAATACTAGCAGGCAAGCGGTAGGTGGGGTACACCCGCGTTTCGCCAAAGAACTATGATTTTTCTCCCGTAATTGGGGGTACTATTTCATGGGCTGTATTTTTACTATAGGATGAATAACATCCTTCAGTCGCCGTCTAGGGCACCCATGGGAGGAGATGGGGTGACTATTCAACTCAACCGACAACTAACACTGCATTTCTTTGTTATCGAATTGAAATCACGCGTTTTTACCCGACTGCCAAGAAGGGCTATGTTTGTATGTATGTTTGTAATATTCTTTATTACCTCAAATCTTCTGATACAGATTTCAATAATTTATGTATTAAATAAAAGGTATTTATTGCCCAACCAAGTGTTCTTGGCTACATAAAATATGAACAAAAGCCATATGTTGGGTTTTTGACGCCAAAATGTGTTAGGTAAAATTTTTTTTTTTCACTCAAATTTATCAAGTAAGGTTTCAAAATGAAGGCAATTAGAAGATGATGATAACAAAATTATATAATTATGTGATAACTAAAAAGTATAAAATAAAATAAATTATTAAAACATAAAACCCGACTGATGCTAAAACTGATAATACTAAAAAGATCGAAACAAGCTTTATAGCAGGCGGTACCCATTAAGTTTCATCTGGTTTGAGATTAGCAAATGGGTACCGCCTGCTATAAAGCTTGTTTCGATCTTTTTAGTATAAGTCAGGTTTTTTAAAGGTGGTGTAACTGAACAGAATGCTCTTTTCACAAGCCCCAAGACAAGTGGCGAGTAAGAAATATGGTCGCTGTTGGCATTTGAAATATTTAGAGCTAGCCCACGGTATTATATTCTAGCTTTATACCTCTGGTATTGTGACAGATTTTAGTTATTACGCTAGGTAAATACGCTCTGGCTGAACCTGTTACTATGCAGTAGCCTATAATTTGTCATGAAGGTGTTGTCTAGTTGATAGAACAAGTATTTACCCGATTTTCTATTCTTGTATAGATAATACAGTAGTCTTTTATCGTACTCGGACCCGGTTCTTGCGACAGTTGTTATGGGTAGTTGGAGCTTGGCGCCCTAAAAAAAGTCCGATATCTGGTCTAACTATAGAACTTCGATATTGAGGAGGTCGGTGGAGGTCTTGAGGAATTGAAATCAGATATATTTCTAATAATAAAAACCTCGCTAATTTTTTTTTGCAAAATCCGTGCAGCCGTTCACGCCGCGCCGCCGTGTCCAACGGAAATGAGGAATATATATTATATGTATTGAAATTGCAATATATATATTTTTATAAAATTATATCAGTTTATTAGATATCTACCGTGTTACGGCCTTGATCCACATTTGATGTGGAGCATTTAAAGTCCTACCTTATTTGTAAACGGGCGAGATTCAATACATTATTGAAGTACATAATAGATCACTAACATTATGAAGAATGTCTATAACTGTGGTTAGACTTAGGTACATAAATGGATCACAGGGCTCGCAAAAGAATTTAAAAGTCTGTGAATTTGTGATAAAGAATCTATTGTGAACTCGTTATGTTACTAATGGCGATAGTTTATTTTTATTGTGTTATTTTTGCCGTGGATACTGCCTTGTTTTGAAGTTTTTTTGTATGTTCCGGAAACCCCCACGGATACCCCCCCCCCCCCATCCGGAGCCAGAGGGGGAGGTGATGTCGGACTCGAACCGACTAAACCGCACGCTGTCTCTCTGTGGGTCGTTGTCAGACGACATATCCCTCGCACCCCGGCTCGCATCCCTCTCGGTCTGGCCCTCCTCGGGGCCTTATTTTGAAGTATGGCCTCCATTTTTTCCATAGCTGACAATTGGGTACATAGGTATGCGCTACGACTAAGCAACTAAATCAATTAATTAATTTACTAGCAATAGAGAAACATTGCCGTAGCAATATGCCGATCAAGTTACCGCAACCCACAGTGTTCCTGGAATAAAAGTAGCCGATATACTATTGTAATTTTGCAGAATCAAATATCAAGCCCACATTTTATCTAGATTAGTTCAGTTCGTTCTGAATTCAATCATACCAGAAAAGCGTACCGAGCGTTTAAAAATCATTCTTAAGATTTAATTTTAAGCCATACGTTCACATAAAGCATCGCTTTTATAATAAGTACTTAGTAATAGTAACGTTGCTACAAGCCTTTTTAATAACTTTAATTTATAAAACTTTCATGCCTAAATAAAGCTTCATATATACTCTAGCAGCAATTTTAATTACATAGCAACCTTTCAGGTCTCTTGATTACGGGCCTAGCTCGTATTATTGCAGCTTCGCCTGCGGCTTGAATTCAAACTAAGTACTCGTCCAGCAATCCTGCCGGCCTTCACAAGGATCTACCACATTCATAGACGTAAATAAATCCATTTTTACCTTGATAGATCTATGACAACAGCTTGCCATCTGCTTCAACCCTCTTACGAGGGTTTACGAGGGTTTCAAGAGGTTTCTTCACTGTCAATTATCATTAAACCTTTCATTCAAGATCGCCGGTTTTGAGTGATTCTGACATGTCCATTTTCTGGTAAGTATATAATATAAACTTGAAGGGAAATAGGCCAGTGAGTATAATAATAACGTATGTACATAGAAATAAAACCACTTTTATACGGATTCTATTGAGATCAATTTGGTATTGTTTACTTTTAGACCGACGTTTCGGCTACTTTTCAGCAGCTGCTGAAAGATCTATCATTCAAGATCGCCGGTTTCGAGTGATACTGACCTCTTCTATTATGGTAAGTATATAATATAAACATGAAGGGAAATAGGCGTGAGTGCAATAATAACGTATGTATATAGAAATAAAACCACTTTTTAACGGATTCTATCGAGATTTATTTGTTTACTGTTAGACCGACCTTTCGGCTACTTTTCAGCAGCTGCTGAAAAGTTTTGTTTCAAATATCCGCACGGGCAAAGGGGTGGTCAAAAAATTAATACTAATTAGTATGGACATTTTATAATGAAGTAATTAAAGCATATCTTATGATCAGACATCGTGATTAATGTGACACGTTAAATTAGGACATACTAAGAATGTCTCAAATATTAAGAGCTTTTAAACATTTCAATCAATTTAGTTTTTTTTACGAGTCCGAGTACACACCGACGGCAGGTTTACGCATGTTTTTTTATCCCGTACAGCCAGTCTACTGGTTTAAATTAAAGTCATTGCCTGCAATAGACTTTATCCTTCTTCATCCTAGCGTTAATCCTATTCGCATCCAAAGCTTTTCAACTTTTAGTCTAGAGTCCGCTTTACCGGTCTACCTGCGGATTTGGCTTAACTTTGATATTTTCCGTGAAGCGAGGGCCATCTGACCTCCACAACCCAAAGGCGATATCGAAGCATTGCAGTTAGACCAGTTGTTGGATTTTTGAGGGCTCTAACTATCCGTAACGACTGCCGAAGATGTTCGTATGACAACCGGGACCGACGGCTTAACCTGCTCTTCGAGGCACGGCCAGACCAATGCAAATACACATATTCATGCATACAAATATTTGCATTGAGCAGGGTTCGAATTCGCGCCTCCTGCGTAGCGGCCGCGTTCACTACCGCTACGGCACGGAGGCTGTCTATTAGACTTTATATGACAGGTAATTATCTAAACAAGCAATCCCATATAATAATGTAAAAAATCAACGTCATCCGGTGAATAATAGTTAACCTAGTATTTAGTTATTCAAACTGTTTGCCTAAAATTAAATTAAAAAAAAACACTGTGGCGCTGTTGACTCATTTTGTACATATACAATAACCTACGACTTTTCTTTTTGACTCGAAGACGCATCCGTAGTTCCAGCCAGTAGGTATCTATAAATTTCCTACATTCATAGATCTTAGCTAGTGTGTACATGGCATTAAACCACACTGTACTAACTTACGGTGTCGAGTAAAGACAGGCGCTAAGATATAAGTTAGAGATTAACAAATTGAAACCATTAAGTAACCATTTGTTGATCAGTTATTATGATTGATTATGATCCGCCAGAGATTATTATACGGTTATGTATCTGGGGTAAGTATTTGAGAAATGTATTGTATCTATTTGTACTATACAGTGTTCCGCTTCTGAACTAGAAGTTTATATGAGAGCAATATTCGTTACTTGTGGTTTAACTCTGCGTTTTTATTTGCTGGTATTGAATTTGAGCTACATTACAGGAAGTCTGAAGGTGGTACCCATAGCCGATAAAATGGTAGAGACCAGACTGAGATGGTACGGACACGTGATGCGCCGTCCTGACGATTATGTTGTAAAAAAGTGTCTATCCTGCGTAACACGCAATCGAGAACGAGGAAGACTTCTGGTCACCTGGCTAGCGACCGTCTAAAAGAACATGAAAGACATGTCCCTCGCCACGGAGGAGACAAAGAACCGAACGCGATCCCGTGTAACGGGACGTGGCGAGGTCAAAGAAGAAGGTATTGAAGTTGTGCTCTCCAGTTAAGCTAAATTGCTTGTGTTAAAAGTGGGTCAGTGCTGGTGTAATGGCCAGAATTCGAACCCAGAATCAATTAAAGCAGACTCTTTAACCACTAAGGTACCGAAGCTTTCTGGAAAATTTGGTATTTCCGTCACCAAATTATCAGGATTTGGGTGACTTGAAGTGGTCCCCGTTAAGTAATTAGTTCAAGTTTGCTCAATGCGCCGGTGTGCATTACGCGGGTTAATCTAAGAACCATCTTGACGGAAGTGCACTTAGCTCTCTACTTTCTGGGCTCCTAGTACTCGTAATGAGATATAATAGTGAGTGTAGTATAAATACTTGAGATACCGCCGAAATTTGACATTTTAGCTTGCTTCAGCATAGCCCACTGGATATGTCGAAGTTCTGTAGTTAGTTCAAAAAATTGGACATTTTAGAGCTCACTATCCCTAGAGAATGCCATAGATGTTCGTATGACCTGAATAGACGACGGCACAGACGACGGCTTAGCGTGTTGTCTGAGGCTACAGAGAACGGTCACCAATTTTAAGACTGATCAGCCCCTCTAGACAAGTGACATTGCGTTGGACGGCGTTTGATGGAATAGATTGACGAATGTATGGGATTTGACGTATATGACAGTCGTTAGCGCATGTCATAAACGTCAAATCCCATACATTCGGCATTCTATTTCATCAAACGCCGGCCAACGAATTGCCACTTGTCTAGAGGGGCAGAATTAACTTTAGAAAATGCTAATCTACTTGGACACCACTTGAGGGGGGCTTAAATCAAGTGGTGCTATAACTTATTTCTTTCTACCGCATTCATGAGTAGTCACGGTTAAAATTAGTACAGTCAGCATAGAAGTAAGTTGAAGTTGAAGTAGTCAGCAAGTAGAAAGTGCTCAAAATGATCTTAATATCGAATTAAAGAGAAAAAAATTGAATCGTATTAGGCCAGGTTTCAACCTGCGATCTTTGCCTTACAAGGGCAATGCTTTGACCACCAAGCTACCAGACCTCGCCCTAACCAATTCAAATTTCTCCTTCTATATCTTTCTTTGAGGTGACAGTGGAGCATCTACCGACATTCTTTCGAACTTTCGGAACCGATGAATGATTTTTCAATCATTTTTAAACATTGGTTTTTGACTACTCCCACCCATATAATTTAATTAAATTTTCAAACATTTTCATCCTACATATTCGAATTCGAATTAAAGAGGAAAAAATGAATCGGTCTAGGCGGGGTTTCAACCCGCGATCTTTGTCTTACAAGGGCAATGCTTTGACCACTACGCTACCAGACCTCGAAAATAATACAATTTATAAGAATAAAACCGTTTGAGGTGCTCTTAATAACTTATTTTTAAGATAATTTTGAGGCTTAATTCTGACACTGACAGTATTGTATAACTGGGAATGCAATTTATTCTAGATTGTTGTTAAATATTGCCTATATAATTATCATACCCTTATATACACAACAAATTGATTTAGATTTTCGATCCGTAAATGGTTTGGCCTCTATCCAAAATGATATATCATTTGAGCGTAGTTATTGGCACTAATGTCAGTCTAACTATACTAAATCAAAAGTGCCAAGTTGTAGTTTAGTACTATTTTAACCTATAGTGATAAACGACGCATTATATTACTCAATGCTAATTATTTGGTTGTTGAATTTAGTTTGAGTAATTAATATTTTGCTGTTCGTGGTTCAAGACAACCTCAACTATAAGCCGGTACACCTGCTGATCTGGCGTTGGTCTTCCTTATAACGTTAGGTAGTTCGATGGCAGACGCTCCTGTTAAAGCCAAAATAAACCAAATATGCAAGGGATAAACTTGATATAGGCCTGACCGTATTCAGCCTAAATTAGCTACCGTCATTGTGTTCAATGTTGTTTTACTGTACAATGTATAGATTATATAAGCACACATGCATACCTGAACTTTTCTACCGTGTAGCGAATCCATCAAGTATAGGAATCTGCCCAATCCATGAATCCGTCGAAATGGTAATCTACCGAATTACGAATCCGTCCAATCCCATAGTCTGTCATACAACGAACAAGAGATCTATTTATCAGCGCAGTTTAATCGATACACTAAGATCGTCGATTGATTTTTTTTTAAACCATGCCGAAGCAAGTAATTTTTCTAACTGTTTAATTAAAAGGCTAGGCAAGTAGTTAAACATTATTGATCTAAGCTATTTGCGTAGCCGTTTAATTAAACAGCAGAACACCATTCAGGCCGTTAATTGAAACGGCTGATTAAGCTAGTAGGCGGCGACATATTCACAAACTATACATCTCTAAACCTGCCCGTCTAGACAAGTGGCAATTCGCTAGCAGGCGTTTGATGGAATAGAATGACGAATGTATAGGATTTGACGTATTTGACATGCGTTAACGACTGTCATTTACGTCAAATCCCATTCATTCGTCATTCTATTCCACGAAACGCCGGCTTGCGAATTGCCACTTGTCTAAGAGGGGCTGTAAGTCTCTGAAGGGGGAGGGCAAAGGTGTATTGAAATCACATTTCATCAACTATGATTTTCGGTCTCACGTTTTAAGAAGAACCGTCGTTTACCGTCAAATGGATACTTTGTCATCTTGTGCCATCCTTCAGGTTGCTGAAGCTACAAGAATGCGTTTGTATTTGTACTATTTGGCGATGTATACCGGACACATATTGCATTAGGCGCGGTTTATACATAAAAGACGTGGCGCGGAAATTTGGCGGTAGCGGACATTTGAAGTAACACAATATGAACCTTATATAGTGTCCAATAACGTCGTTTTTGTCTTAGAGGAGAATTGCGTCCGCGCCTCCAGGCGAGGTCCCGCCACTAAAGTGACGCGTCATCACATCCAGTGGCGCGCGTCACGAGATTGATGTCATTGTACACTGCATAAGGTTTATAATTGTGTTACTTCAATTTGTCCGCTGCCGCCGCCGTATGTCCGCGCCACGTCTCTGCTCTATAAACCGCACGTTTAGATATAGATACAATAGACACTATTCTAACTACTGTTACCTTTCAAAGCTATCATAATGTTTCTTTGTGCGAATCAGAATGCAGTGCAATAACTTGTTACCTCGGGCAATTTGAATTTCTGAATGGTCAGCCTATCGGTCAAACAAATTAAGGCATTTAAAACATAATACAAGATAATCACTAGACCTTTTGTATTGCATACCGATCGAATGTTTACAAGTCGTTTATTGAGGCTTAGCTCGAATATTATACGAATTGATCGACATCTGCTAGTGCGTTTACGCTAAGTAGATGTAGGCGCACGCACAGCCGTGATCTTTTTATATGTCGCAGGGACGTGAACGATACGACGACCATCTTGTTGACCATTTTTTTTATACAACTGAGGTGGCTGACATGCGCGTGGCCCACCTGATGGTAAGTGATTACCGTGGCCTATGGACGTGTGCAACATCAGGGGAGTCACACTCGTGCTGTGGACCCTGTAAACACAGAGAGTTTTTGTGCCGTTAGAAGATAAAGCAGGAATAGGCTTTGGTTTTTCCACTGACAGAACAAAACCTCTCCAGTGAGCTCTGGCTTCCCTACTCACCGCCCGGAAAACAACACGAGGTTATTTTGGCCGCGGTATTCTGTAGGGGGGAGGTACCTCCCCAGTCGGACTGCTCAATTGGACGGGAATATCGTCGTTTCTTACCTCCTGCCAAACTCTACTACTCTAAAAGCTATAATAGACCTAAGAAAAGAGTAGAGGAGCATTCCAGTATGAGGAGCTGTGCTCATACAAGGTTTATTATCTATTGAGACTTTATTTTAGCTGTTGTTGGAAAACTAAATGTGAAGTTCCTGGAATGAGTTTTACCATTATAGATGCCAATAATACTGCAAAGGTGAAAAATATGGTAGCCCGCAGGTTGACGTCATTTTCAGCGAGTTTCAAAGAATTTGATGGCACAAGTTTGTCACAAATTTCGGCCGGGTGGGTACTACCGTGCTCGATTGCGAAACACCCTCCATGGTAATCCAATCTCGGTTGGATTGCGTTCAGGGGTCAGTAAGTGCCTAGCTGGGCAGGGAGGATTGTGGTCGCAGCACTAGTGGGATCGGTGGGTGTCATGCGGTGCTGCGACGACAATTGTCGACTGAGTGCCACCATTGTTAACATGGTATGTGTATATAATGGTGCCCCTATTTCGTGAGACTATGCCGTCAAATTGACGTGTCCTATATATACAAAAAACAAAACAAAAAAATAGTGTAAGTGAACTTTTAAAGAGCGGGATTTTTTTTGTTCTAACAAGAGTAATTAATAGTAACACTACTATTTCCATTAACTCCGTAAGATAAACTGCATTGTTTGTATTCTGAATTCGATCCCGGGCTCTCGATCGTAAGCCTTTTGCCACTAAGCTACATGCTATAATGTACAGATGGTTTGGGTCTCTAGGTTAAAAGACTAAAGACTGTATTTCATCAGTAAAAATGCGTTTATGTAAACTGAGTTTTAACGTTTAACTCCATGAAATTAATAAATTGAAATAAGACAGAATCTTCCGGGCCAATTTAATCGCAATTGCTGCCACACACGCTAGGTACACTTGCGGAATGATGGACAAGTCTGTGGCGTATGTTCGAAAAAGATAAATCTAGAGAAAGAGCGGATCTAGGGCTTCTAAGTGCGTCCTTTGGATGCAACCTGGACCCTGATTCTGCTAATATTATTGCATAACAAAACTACTGTCACACTGCTGACATTGCATAAAATGTCATTCAATTTTAAATTTTATGTTTGAGCTTTAAAGTCCAAAATGGAAAGAGAAAGAGTTTATAACATTTTTTTATCCACTCAACATGATTGTCATTTAATTTTAGACTTTAAGTGTATAAAAGTAAAATCTAAAGTTAAATGGAATTGGTTATAGTGTCTGTGGTAACGCAGTGGTTTTGTCATGAAAAAATAATAGCAGAATCAGGGCCCTGGAATACCGCTATGGTTAATAATTTTCCTAAAAGGGGATTAGGGGAGAAGGAGGTAAGATGGGGTAGCGGGTAAGATAGGGTACCTAGCAAAATTCATAGTTTAAACTGACCAATCACGTCAATTCCTGCATCGTTCGATGCGCCGCCATGACACTTGTTAGTCGCCCAGGTATTCGTAGTTCACAAGTGCACGCGCACCGGTCAAATCTTAAAAAACTATTTTGCTGTGAACTTCTTATTATATTTTCTTGTGGTTTGACACGTGATTAAAGGTTATTAAATAACATTATCTAGTGAGATGTGACTGTGACTGACGCCTAAAACTAACCTGTAATAAGGTAAGCAAAGTGTTTCTTTGAGACTGCCAATAGTTTTTTAATTTTTTAATTATTGGTACTAAATTACTTGGCAGGCAAGATGGGGCGATGACTACCCCATCTTACCCCCAAATTTGTAAAATATTGCTTTTATATGTATTTCACGGAATATGATTGTATTTTGTGTACAGTTTTATGGTTTTTCTTTTTAGAATGGTTCGTGACTACAAACGTACTACTGACAGAGGGTCGTGGTCCGAATTATCTATGCAGGAAGCGGTTAAAGCTGTTTTGGATGGCAAAATGGGGTATTATAAAGCAGCAAGACAATTTGCTGTGCCACAAACGACTTTAGAAAGAAAAGTTAAGGCTGCTCGGTCAGTATTGAACCAAACATCTGACGAAAATGTATCCATACCTATTAAAGTACCATTGGGTCCCAGGCTGCCTGTTTTTTCTGTATCTGAAGAAAACGAGCTTTGTACCTATTTATTGGAAATGGAGGAAAGGCTATATGGACTGACCATTAAAGATTTAAAGGCGTTAGTATACCAGTTGGCAATTAAAAATAATAAGCCTCATCCATTCAACACCGAGAAGAAAGAGGCTGGCAGAGAGTGGATTAATGGCTTCCTAAAACGACACCCAGAGCTTACAATTAGAAAACCTGAAAACACATCTGCTGCCCGAGCATCAGGTTTCAACAAAGTAGCAGTAGATAAATTTTTCAATTTTCTGGGTAACGTGTACGACGAGCACCAACTCACTCCTGATCGTATATATAACTGCGACGAAACAGGGGTTTCAGTTGTGCCAAAGACCAAATCAAAGGTAATCGCTAAAAGAGGACGTAAACAGGTCGGGGCAATTGTTTCTGCAGAACGGGGACAAACAGTAACTGTAGAGATATGCTTTAGTGCAGCTGGGAACTACATGCCACCAATGTTAATATTTCCTAGGAAAAGGATGATTCCAGAGTTGATGGTGAACTCACAAGCTGGGTCTTGGGGTACATGTAGCGATTCGGGCTGGGTGACTTCTGAACTGTTCCTACAGTGGTTTAAGAGGTTTGTTATTTTTAGCGGAGCATCTAAAGAGAGACCCGTGCTTCTTTTACTTGACGGGCACAGCACGCACACTCAGAACCTTGAACTAATAAATGAAGCCCGAGCTCATGGTGTTATAATCCTGTGCTTTCCGCCTCACACGACACACCGTTTACAAGTAGCGGATGTTGCTTTCATGCGTCCATTGAGCGTATATTATGACCAAGCCGTTACAGCCTGGCTGCGGTCTAACCCTGGACTAGTCGTTACTATCCGCCAAATCGCTGAAATATTTGGAAATGCTTTTGTGCAAGCAGCTACTATGTCTACAGCGATAAATGGATTTCGTAAGTGTGGGATTTGGCCCTATAATCCAAACGTGTTTGATGAAACAGACTTTGCCCCTTCTTTGACAACCGAGATCCAATTAAAAGATGGTCAAGCATCCATAAACCGAGGAGTATTGCAAGATATAAGCAATATCACTACTAGCCAAACATCTGATTCTCTTCAAGAAAAAGAAACTACAGACATAGTAGCTGCAGAAACAGCTGATAATGTTATGACTCTTACCAGGGACGTTGCTGATGACCCTTTGGCAGGTTGTTCCCATTGGAGTGACAGGCTAATTAATCAGGAACCTTTAGCAGGGTGTTCCCATTGGAGTGACAGGCTAATTAATCAGGAACAAGTAGCATTACCACCACCACCTTTTATTTGGCCTGAGGTGCAATCAGATATATCACAAACAGACGATCAGCTGACGGACTTATTACAACCAGCTGAAAACCTTATTAGTCAGGAGTCAGAGACATCTCAACGAACTCTGAACATTAGTAGTGGGAAACCAGAGACCTCACAGCCAGCTCAAATGCCCCCATGCGATCAAAGTGACAGCAGTTTTACTTTAACTTCTCCGAAACAACTTTTCCCACTTCCGGTTACCAAAAAATCTTTTCGTGTTACCAAAAAACGTGGAAAAACAGTAATTATAACATCATCTCCTTACAAACAAGAATTAGAAGCCGTAGCTCAGAAGAAAAAAGATGCTGAACAGAAAAAACTAAAGAAAATAGAAACAAAGAAGAAAAAGGATGAATGTAAAAAACTGAAGCAAACCACTACAAAATCACGAAATAAAAAATTACGTCGATCGGCGAATACGGCAAAACGACAAAGAGTCTCACTATCTGAAAGTGAAGAAGATGAGGACACACCGTGTATGTATTGCAGCGAATTATATTCGGTTTCTATTGAAGGGTGGATATCATGCTTACATTGTGGAAGATGGTCACATAATAGCTGTGCAGGAATAGATGATGATGACGACGAAGCCATCCACGTCTGCGAGTTCTGCCAGTCCTAATTAATTATTTTTTCTGGATAATTCTTATCACCCCGTCTTACCCCAGGGGGGTACCCCATCTTACCAGCACTATGGGGCAAGACGGGGAAAAACGCCTTTTTGTATTTTTTTTTTTTTTCTTAAGTGGTTTACTAGAAGTTCCTAATTACGCCAAATATCAGAAGAGTAATAACTAGATGTTAATTAAAAAATAAATATGATTATCTAAGTATGTAATGTTTCCTTTTATTGGTCTTTAATCCTTAAGTACCCCATCTTGCCACCCTTTCCCCTAACATGGAATTGATAATTTTAATATTGTTATACCTAAACGGGGATTAGCGGATCGTTGTTGAATAAAAATTCCTCTTCGATCCCCTGATGAATCAAAACAAGGGATCCAAGAAGAACACCCGAAATTACTCGAGTAAAATATGTTAACCCAGTTTAAATTTATTTCAACGCGCAGATATACATCTGTGATATTCAGATAAGAGTTTACTAACAGCATTAGGTCACTACTATAATAAATTTATATCCTAAAGCAAATATTAAGCGAGTGTTTTAATTGGGCTAACAAGCCCGTGTTCTGTTCTGACAGATGCTTTGTCATTGTCGACATAAGGAAGTTATATGATTATTGTTTATTTATTATTATTTATTAGCCTTAATCCGTGGCTTCGACTGTATGGCTTGGACTCTCTGTTGACCTCGAAAGTAATCAAAATGATCTGAATACCAAAATTCCAAATTGTTGTAAGCATCCAGAGTAACCATTATCCGTTATCCGTTTTTATATAAGTTAGCAGAGTGTTTATATTCTTTTTTATACAAGCACACGGCCCACTTGATGGAAAGTGGTTACTGTGGCCTATAGAGGTGTGCAACATCAGAGGAGTCACACTCGTGCTACCGACTCTGTAAATACAGAGTTTCTGTGCCGTCAGTGTATAATCATACGTACTAATACGCCAATCAATGGTATCTAATCAAGTATATGATGAAAAGAATGTTAACACTGTCATTTAAACACACTTTGTGTGAACAGCAACATTAGCAACAGCATAATTATAAGAACAACTATCAATTAACAATTATCAACGTTTTAGCGTCAATGCCGGGATCAACATCCGAGGCCTTCCCGTTGAAACTCGAAAGTACTCCTTCTCGTTTTGGTTCGTAGTATATGTATGTGTGTATGTTCAATTCAATTCATTTCATTTATTTGTGGATCATAATTTTGTGAACAGTTTTTGTTCTAGGTTACATTTTTTTTCAGGTTTTGGTTTCGTTTATTTTTTTTTCTTTTTTTTTTTTCGTTTCATGGGAGTGACTGCGGTCTGACCGTCTTACCTGGAAAGGTAAACCTGCGCGAGAGCCACGTTCGTTGGTCATGGCTCGGCCAAAAAGATTTCTGATACACATGTGGGTATATATGTCACCGGAAAATAACAAAAATCGATAATTTATGTTTTTTTTAGGAAATTTATAAAGATTCAGCTAGGTTAGGTTAGTTTATAAATTTTCTAGAAAATTTATAAGCTTGCGGATATTGTTATTTTCCGGTAACATTTTATTATATATGGCATACAGAAACAAACTATTAAAATATTGTTGTTGTATGTTTATCAGACTAGCCGACCGTGAACACACTAAAGTAGTCACTGAGACAGCTGTTTCCTATTCTTGTTTACCTGTCATAACTTGAATTATGGCGTAATTATAATTAACGAATGACACGGTGTGGTGCGCTGCTGTCTAATTTCACTTATAAAGTTAAAAGCTATAGCATATAAGGCATACCAAACTGTCATTCTGACAATGTTTAATCGTGTATGTCAATTAGTTCAAAAATCCAATTTAAATTATTACTTTTTTACGTGCGGGAAATACCCACGAAATCTGAGGGGGAGGTTATGTCGGACTCGAACCGATTAAACCACACGCCGTCTGTGGGTCGTTGTACTCACAGTACTACTACGTTGCATAAATTGCAATTTTCTTAATAATTATAAACCTAGACTGCAATTACTGAATAGAAAGATGAATGGTAGGCCATTTCACAGTAAAAGTAAATTATTTCATTTGCTAATAATATCTAAAAAATAATTAAAATGCTGAATGCATAACGCAGTCTACGATAAGAGGAAAATTAACAAACTTTTGCATTAACTAATAACAATGACTGAATAATATTAATATCAAAATTGTCCTAATAAATAAATTAAATAATCTTGCTTGTAGCCAAGTTCACTTATTTTCGATCGAACGCGTTTCACTTTGTTAAGATGAATCGCGGTCGAGTCACCGGCATTAATCATCACCAATCATCAGCTGACGTCCTAAAAAATGCCGCAGTGGAGTTTGTTGCGCCGTTTCTTCTCCACCAGCGCCTTGGAAGCGGTGGTAAACTTAGGTTAAGTAGAATTTATTATTGACGTCAATAAGAAACAACCATGTTGTTCTATATAAATTGAATAAAAATCTTTGACTTTAACTTCGATCATCATCATCATCATCACAGTTTTAGAGCCCGATGCATCTTAAGTTTGAAGTTTGGAGTCCGATGTCTCATATTAATATTATGTAACTTTTTCTGATTGTCATCCAGATGCCATTAAAAAAGGTAGGTATGCTATGCTAGGCATAGTTCGGGACATATATCTTGGACTAAAATGTACTTACTCGATACGCACAGTACACGTTTCTTCGGTTCTTTTGAGGATAGGGATGCTACGGCGGTGAAGGAGCTCAGATTTGCCGAGCGTAGATTATTACAAAACAATCTTCGAGTGTCAAGGCATTGTTTGTTGCTCGACTTAGGTCCAAGATATTCGTCCCGAGGTATCTATATATAGGTCAAAATTTATTACTTATCTAGTTTCACATTCCAAATTCAAAATGATCCAAAATCGCCGGCCTCACCCAGGAACGGTTACACGATTTTTGTTCTGGGCCCCAATTCTGCTAATTGTATGTCATAGGAAAACCACTATCACATCACTGACACTGCAAAGAATGCCTCTGGCACATGGCTTTTAGAAGTCGTTGATTTACCAAAGTTGGACAGAACAATGCAATATGTGACTAGGTTAGGTCTCCTGTCTGAAATAACGATAGGCGATCAAAATAATCGTGAGTTCAAATCTGTTGAACTGTCGACGTGAACGTCTAAGGATCGCTGTCGTTAACGTATAAGACTATTCTCCATCCGACAGTTAATATATCCATACTAATATTATAAATGCGAAAGTAACTCTGTCTGTCTGTCTGTCTGTCTGTATGTTACGCTTTCACGCCTAAACCACTGAACCGGTCTTGATGAAATTTGTTATAGGTGTAGATTAGACCTTGAGAAAGGACATAGGCTATATTTGGCCGCGATAACCGACATCCACGCGGGCGGAGCCGCGGGCAAAAGCTAGTAGCCTATAAAAAAGTGCCCACTAAATGGCAATAGACCCATCCCCTATGAAGTGTGTTAAGTGTGACTAAAACTAATGGTTGGCGAAAATGTAGGTATTAATACACTTCAACCTTCCCTTTCGGGGATTTATATGCATGATTATATGTATTTAAGCATTTATTGTATCTAGAAAGTGGTGTACATGTTGCAGCCAACTAGTTTAATCAGCCGTTAAATAAACTGCCCAGTCTGTTAACTAAACGGCACCATTTAATTAACGACAGGAATGATATTCAGCCATAACTTTTATTAGAACATTTAATAAACTGGCTGGCTAATGATTGGGCCATTCGTAAGATAGGACACCACGGACCATAGGGTAAGAAGAAGGGTGTTCACAGAAAATTTGTGATAGGTTTATTGGGAAAGCTGCGCATTCCGACTTGGTTAGGTTTTTTTTTTATAGTGCTTGAAATCCCCACGTATACCTCCTCCGCCGGAGCCGGAGGGGGAGGTTATGTCGGACTCGAACCGACTAAGCCACACGCCGTCTGTGGGTTGGAGTGCAAGGCCGAAGATAAGGTAGCATATCCCTCGCACCCCGACTGATCCCGACGCTTCGAAGGATAATCCGATTTGGATTGGTTAGATTGTTATTTTTTTATAACCATACAGAAATGAGTCATTTTCCTACCTGTTTGATTAAATGGCTAGGCGAATAATTAAACTCCATCGATTAAAGCCATTTGCCTGGCCGTTTAACCAAATGGCTGAACATCATTCAGGCAGCTTATTGAACGGCGTCGTTTAGTCACAAGCTTAGGCAGTTAATTGAACGGCTAATCCAGTTAGTTGGCTGCGACACCTACATACGGCCACGTATCTTTTCTGTTGGGGTAGGCAGAGACTATCATTTACATCTTGCTTGCTACGATTTTGGCATACCTTATTTTATTATTGTGCGCTAAATCCCCACGGATATCTCCACCGCCGGAGTCGATGAGAGAACTTATGTCGGACTCGAACCGACTAAAACGAACGCCGTCTGTAGTTCGTAGTCGTAGGTTACCGGAGGTAATATTTGTTGAGACATATCTCTTGCATCCCGGCCGACTCAGGGTCACCTTATCAATTTTGGTATACCATCGCTGACTTTCATTAACAAATTAGTCTAAAGGCTACTATTAGCTCTTGCGTAATTAGGTAGGTAACAGAGTAATTACAAGTCTCAGTTCAGCAGGTACCAATTGCAATTAAATATAGATAATTGGTACCAAGACGGATGCTTTGTTACCTGAAGCATATTTTTATAAAATTTAATATAATTCTTAGTAACATTACAATACGACTGTGAGTTTGTTTGTAACACAATGAAAAAGAATTTGACTGAAACTTCACACACAGATTTGACTTTATAGACAGACGGGTAAGCCATAGCGAGTTGCTCTGGCACTGGTTAAAAACATTTAAGGTCGGCGAGTGTGATTCCCCTGGTATTGCATACGTCCATAGGCCACGGTAACCACTTTAAATCAGGTGGGCCGTGTGCTTATCTGCTGTCAGATTGATATAAAACTGTCAGAGTGGTATAAAAAAGCAGCCGAGGTACAGAATTTATTACGCATTAGCTGTTGACAGCGGCTCCGCTATCCCGCGGTCCGAAATTTCATTCAAATCGTTTCAGCGGTTTAGGCTGAAAGCGTAAAATATAAACAGATAGAGTTACTTTCGCATTTATAATATTAGTACGAATATGGCAGAAGTAATCATGCCTTGATCTATTTCGAACTTAATGCAGACGAGGTAGCGGCAAAGTAGTATATTTATAAATAAATTAGATCGTTGTTGGTTTGTAAAGCTTATCCATTGAATCTCTACATCTGCCGTCTGCCGGAATTGACGGCAATGAGATTCATTAGCCAAAACGGCAACCTCGGTTAGTATCTGTTCATTCAAATCTACTATCACCTGGACAAGTCAAATTGGGATATTATAAATATGCTAGGTACACAAGCTATCTAGAACCAAATTAAGCATAGCTTGTAACACATACATAGGTACAGGAATAACTACGCCAATGCAAACATCCATACTAATATTATAAATGCGAAAGTAACTCTGTCTGTCTGTCTGTACTTATTTTGATGAAATTTGGTATAGGTGTAGATTAGACCTTGAGAAAGGACATAGGCTATGTTTGGTCGCGATAACCGACATCCACGCGGGCGGAGCCGCGGGCGAAGGCTAGTATATTATAATTGCGTATAGCGAAGCTTATGTTCAGATTCCTGAAGAAAATTCATGTAAAAGTTCAGCTAAATCCTCGAGTTTATTTGTCCAGACTGAAATATCGGTAATTAGTGTCTTTATGGTGTAAGCATCCGTTCAATAAGGAATATATCAATAATTATATATAATATATAATTATTGAAATATATTCCTTACCATGATTATTACCATGATACGTAAAATCAAATCAAACATCTACTTCTGACATTGACTCTTGTTTGATTCCAATCTATTCAAACAATAAAAAATGTAAATATAATTTGACCTTTATATTGTATGCAATTGTACAAAAAGGTCACGGTTAATTTATCCTATAGCACGATGCTGAGTATTCCTATTACGTAAGACCATAATTATTTGGCGAAATGTGGGCGCTACCTACACTTTTCTTGTTTTCTTATCATATCCGCCTGTGTTGTTGAGGGATCAGTCACAACTCTGTCCCGTTGGCGTAGACACGCCATTCCACTTGCCACGCTATCTAGGCATAGCAATGCCTTCGGTTTTACGTAGTAGATGATGTAGTGACCAAGATTGGGAAAGGTCACTAGTGAGGTTTTGTGCTGTCAGTGGGAAGACCAAAGGCAATTTCTGTTTTGTCTTCTACTCTGACGGCACAGAAACTCTCTGTGTTTACAGGGTTGTCAGCACGAGTGTGACTCCCTGGTGTTGCACACGTCCATAGGCCACAGTTACCACTTACCATCAGGTGGGCCGTGGGCTTGTCTGCCATATCAGTTGTGTAAAAAAAGGTCTGCTCAGAGAGTTCATATGTAGAGAGGTGGGACGAAATTTTCTAAGTCAAATAGGAAATCCGGAAAGGGTTAACCTAGGCGTAGGTATTTATGTTAATCATCGATGGCGTTTTAAAGAAAGGGCAGTTACACAGTACCCATAACTAACGTGCACGTATAATTATGAAAGAATAAGAAGCAGAAGGCTTGTGTGCTTATGTGCTTATCCGCCGCCTATGTCCGCCTAAGGTTCGTAGTAAGTGGAAAGATGGTTTTACTGCCTACTCCAATGTTGTGACATAGTGGAGCTGTGTGTTGAAAATTGTCCGCATTGTCTCGTCGTCTAATGTAAAGCGCCTTACAGAAGTCTTACGAGCCTAATGTCTCATTCGACATTGGGCGAATGGGCGTGTTGAACAATTTTCGCGCTACTTGTGCGTAAATTACTTAAATATAATATTCCATGCTGATTTGGTAAATACTAGATCCAGCTTACTGTTGTGTACTAACCAACGGTTATTATAATAATATATACGACTGTGACAATAATTGCTTTCAATTATATTATTATTTATGAGTATTGTAGGTAATTGAAATAGATAAATCTTTCGGAATATTTCGTTGGGGTTTTGTTCATAAAAGGAAATTAAAGCAATTTTAGCTTACATATACAGATTTTGCACTAGATAATGAGATTGAGAATTCTCAACTAAGTTATAACACTTATAATCGAGCGAGGTAACTCATTGCAAGGTTAAGCATTACTGACAAGGTCGGTCTTAGATGAGTGATATTCTTAAGACATTGAGACCCTTCTTTGTCTCTGAGGAGCGCGTTAAGCCGTCGGTCTCGGTTGCCATACAAACATCTATGGCAGTCGTTACGGGTAGTGGGAGCCCTCAAAAGTGCGAAACCAACGTAACGTTAGTTGGACCAACTATAGGATTTAGATCTTGCCAATGGGATGTGGAGCTCAGATCATAGTTGCTTCACGGAGAATTTCGAAGTTTAGCCGCGTCGCAGTCAGATTGAACAAAATTGACCCAGTCCCTCTAGACGAATTGCCACTTGTCTAGAGGGGCTGGATTCTGAGATGGAGGAGACTAGATAATGAGATGTTCAACTCAATGTGTGTCATCACTCGATGTATTCGTGAGTCACTGTTGAATCTGGTGTATGGGAGACGTTGCATATACTTACTGGGTGTCAAAGGCCTTATACCTACAACACGTATATACAGCAATTTCTGTGGTTTCTGTGGATTGCAGTGCAAGGCCGAAGGTGAAGTAGCTATCGTGCATATCCCTCGCACCCCGGCTGAGCCAAAAAGTGCCTAGGGCGCGGCAAACTTTAGACGCATCTGCGAAATCGCTATGATAAGACATTATGATAGTTTGAATGAAATTTTTTAAGCATTTTGCACGCTAAATATTCAAATCGATTAAGAAAGGGAAAATGTTGAAACGGTCTAGGAGGGTTTGAACCTGGGATCTTTGCCTTACAGGGGCAAGCCTGCCAGACCTCGCCGAACCAATCCAAATAACCCTTTAAGGGGAGTCAAGTCTTTGAGGCGACGGTGGAAGTGTCTACTGATATTCTCACGAACGACCGGAACCAATGAATGATTTTTTAAACATTGAATTTTGACATCTCTGCCCTAACAATTTAAATAAAAAAAAATTAAGCATTTTCTAGCTTAAATGGTTGACTTGCTGTCTTGGCACCTGCAGCCACTCCGTCACAAGTAAAACTACGAGCGCTAGTATAATTGATACCAGTTTCTTTACTGCAGCTACAAGATTGATTTATCCGTTCCTTCTACAGTGTGTTTATGTGTCCTGTTCTAGTTCATAAGAGGGAGCGTCGAGTAAATTTCTATGTTAATAATCAATTACTTTATAGACATTAACAGGCGTCTCCATTTTAGCCGATGCAATAGGCTAATTGATTAATTGATTGATTGCCGGTTCTTTATATAGCACCCGCGAGCATTTATGAAAACCATGATGAAATTACGGGAAGTGAAGGTATGTCAGAATCGTAGCAAGTGGAACAGAAACATGATGTGTTATTCTAGACCGGTAGACTATAGTCAATCTCTGTACCAAATTTCATTCAAATTAGTCAGAGGACACGTATCAATTTTAATTATTAATCATGATTATTATAAAGCTGAAGAATGAAGCTTCAGAATGCCGCGGCCATAATAAACTCGTGTTGTGTTTCTGGCGGTGAGTAGGGTAGCAAGAGCTCACTGGAGAGTTTTTGTGCTTTCAGTGGAAGGACCTGGCTATTCCTGCTTTGTCTTCTACACTCTCTGTGTTTGCAGGGTCGGCAGCATGAGTGTGACTCCCCTGGTGTTGCACACGTCTATAGACCACGGTAACCAGTTTCCATCACGTGGATCGTGTGCCGGTCTGCCACCTGAGTTGTATAAGAAGAAGAGCTTGGTAGACGCGCTAATTGAAAAAATATTTTTCTTTTAAATAGCCCGTTTATCGAGTACTACGACTCAAGGGAGCGGAGCAGTAACCATAAATGTCATCAAATCTTGCAGAATCCCATACATTATTGGAAAACTAGCTTTTGCCCGCGGCTCCGCCCGCGTGGTTGTCGGTTATTGCGACCAAACATAGCCTATGTCCTTTCTCAAGGTCTAATCTACCCCTACACCAAATTTCATAAAAAATTGTTCAGTGGTTAAGCCGTGAAGGACGGACAAACAGAGAGACACACACACGCGCAAACACTTTCATTTATAATATTAGTTAGAATGGATTAATAAGTTGCGGGCATTTTATGGCTTCGGCTTAAAGAGGTGATATGGAGTTCCAAAATATTACACTGGTGAATCTGGGGCGAATCTAAATAAATACACGTAAAGTATTTTTCAACACCTTTATAAAATTTTGTACAAATTTGTGATCTGTGGTGATTTCTCTCGCGTGCTATAGTGTTTGTCATTCCAGATTTATTAGATCTTGCGTGGGGACTGTCGTGACCGACAAGAATTTGAAATTTGATTATAATATAATTAGTTCCGTTGGCTTACATACTTGTTGTCTATAATTTAACTGTATCTAGAGAAAATATCACTACAAAGTTAGTTATAAAAACTATCTCTTCCGTTGGAATTTTAACTAAAGAGTTTGTTTGAAGGCGTTAATATCTGGATATATCTGTGCGATTTGAAAAATTTTACTCGCATTTGATAGCTCAGTTTTATTCGAAGTAAAAAGGTTATTTAACAACAAGTTCCGATTCATAGGAGCAATGATAAGAATAAATGTTTAAAAGGCGTGGTCGGGCGCGCATTATCTCGAGTGTGTTTTTGACATATTGCGGTTAGCATGTTTTGTTTTGAAGTGAAAACTTCTTTAGCGGCATTGGATGGGTAAAAATTGTTAAACTCGCGCGTCAGGATCACTTGACCTTTGAACCGTAACCGACGACTGACGTCATACAACATTATATAGACTGTTTATTTTGCACGATAAGGTAAGAAGCCTCATAGCTTAACAGTAAGCGTTTCGACTGTAACTACTTATGGTTTCAGATAGTACCGGGTTCGAAACTGGGCTTCTGACACTTTTAGTGATTATTTTTCTTTTTGTAATTTATTACCTTTTGTGATTATTTTTTTGTTTGTAGGTAATTTATTTCTGTTTGTAATTTATTAATTTCTTCTGACAGAAAATTAGCAGGAAATAATTCATAGGTTCTATGATTGGCGCTATATTATAGGTATGGTATGGTATGGTATGTTCTTTTTTATCTTTTTCTATGTATATAACGAAGAAAGAAAAAATGAAAATGTTTTCACTTCTGCCAGCACTCCCAGAGTGCAACCCGTCTTTTTTTTAATACAGTTAGGTCGTCAAATCGACTGCACCCCATCTGGTGGTATGCTGGGGTGCAGTACAAAGAATAGTGGCTACCATCATAAATACTTTAGCGGTGTCAAACCTTGACGGCCTCGACAGATGTATTTTCACGCTCCGCTGAAAAAGAGGCCGGGATTGTATTAAGAGGGAATACGTGTTTTGTTTTGTTACTTACAGTACACAATCTTAAAACACATTCTGAATATAAAAACATACGTTTTGAAAACATGGAGTTACTGAATCGGGTTCTAGAAGTACAGTAAGTATATAATTAGATATAGATAAGATCGAAAGAACCCCAAAAATTGTATGTAATCTAATTAAATGTTGCACCTCGTGTGACTTAATATCTATAAGATAATAAATTAATTATAATATTAAATAACGTTGATACAGTACAATACACAACTGTAACAGTGCTATTACCTCACCCACAGTCCTGGTCCTACTTTTATGAATACGGAGGTTAAAGCCAAGTTTGAAGGTCCAAACTGTACAATGAGGCCCAAAGGTTTATGTTTATTGATGAGGTCCAAATTTTGAGGTTTTTCAGGCACGTAGCCACAGATTGTATGGATGGATTGTAACTAAATCATGTCAGTAGATTAAGTTCGGCTTCTTACGCTGTAAAAAAGATTAGGACATTAACAGACGTGGATACGGCTAGAATAGTTTATTTCAGTTATTTTCATAGTATTTTAAGCTACGGAATTCTCCTTTGGGGTAATTCCGCGGATTTAAACACAATATTCATTTTACAAAAGCGGGCTGTGAGAGCTATTTATAATTTGGGCCCAAGAGTTTCCCTTCGAGAAAAGTTTAAAGAAATAGACATTCTAACCGTAGTGTCACAATACATCTTCGAGAACCTGATGTATGTAAGGAAAAATATCTCTAAATTTTCAAGAGTTTGTGACAGGCATAATATAAACACAAGACATAAAAACAATCTTGTAGCTTGTGATAGTAGACTCCATAAAATTAGTAATTCTTTCCGGGGCAACTGTATACGCTTTTTCAACAAGCTCCCTAATGAAATTAGAGATTTACCTGTAAATAAATTTAAAAATGTAATTAAGACTAAACTGTGCCAAAAAGGCTATTATAAAATCCAAGAATATTTAGATGATAAACAAGCTTGGAAATGAGCTGTTCGCTTAACTATGCTACTCAAGCAAACTATTGTATTTAGACTAAGTAGACTAAGCAAATGTTTGTAAATAGACCAAAAAAAAAATGCCCGCTGAGTTTCTTGCCGGAGTCTTCTCAGGTCGGGGCCGCGTTTCGAACCGGTGGTCCATTTGCTAAACTAGTCTAGATTTTTTTTTAAACTTGACGTTTTGTAAGTACCGTTTTAATGGTCTATACAGAATAAATGATTTTTGACTTTTGACTTTCAAATCAGCCAAACGGATGTGGATGAAAGGATTGTGCCAAAATCTAAGGGATAAGGCTGATGTCCATCGGAAAGTAAAATTACCCATGAGAAAGTGCCTGCTAGATGGCAATAAGCCCTTATTACGTGGTGAAATATGGGTGTTAATACACATCTGTTTACCCCTTCTAGGATTTAGAGGCGTGAATATATCTAAATACAATATGTAGAATGAAATAATTTACGGACCATGAAATTGATAAAACGTTTTCTAGAAAGACCACGGGAAGGTATACGAATTGTTAAACATAGATCAAATATCGTAGGCAACTCGGTAAATGTCGACCCAGGTGTAAGTATGCCAATCAAATCGGTGACGTTTTAAGAAAAGGCAGACATTCAGAGATGTATTATAAACTAAAGATACATCATGTAGGAACGGAACATGGCGGCTTTCAAAAATGGTGCGAATATTAAATATAAAAGAAAATTATAGCTACTTATTAATAAAACGACAATATTATTGTTTTATGGGAACTATACTATAATTTATATCAATAATGATTACTGACAATATCTTAAACTGTCCCGACTCGATTGGGATATCACAATACATGTAACCAGCGCGAAATAATGTTTGTAAGTAGAAGAAGTGAGAGATGGTTACGGGTGTGTACGGGTGAGTACGGGTTAGCCAAGACCGTAGCAAGTGGAAACCTGCCCACACCTATGAGAAAGAGGCGTGATTATAAAATAAACATGATTAATACTTGGCGATTTAATATAACGGATACATACTTAATTGACTGCTGTTAGTTCAAATTTTTATTCGGTTTAAATCAACTCAAGTATCTCCAAGGAGGTTGACATGTAAATATTTCGTAGACAGTCTGATTTCTTTATCTCAGATTTATTAATATGTAATCTAAATTCGTAATATTATTTCTTTCTCCACAATGTGAAGGTAATAATTACACAGCTATAAAGAGTGCGTAGGCGCAAGATATAAATGCGTCAGCATCGGGGCGCCTTCAAGCGAAGGCGCCCCGATGCGTTTCGTACCTACCTAAGGTACGACACTTCACTATGTACCCTGTTTATTGAGTAAATTATATTGAATTATACACACGACAGCCTCCGTGGCGTAGCGGTAGTGAACGTAGCCGCTGCGCAGGAGGCGCGGGTTCGATTCCCGCTCAATGCAAATCTTTGTATGCATGAATATGGGTATTTACATTGGTCTGGTCGTGCCTCGGAGAGCACGTTATCCCGTCGGTCCCAGTTGCAATACAAACATCTATTGCAGTCGTTACGGGTAGTTGGAGCCTTCAAAAGTCTAACAACTAGTCCAAGAGTCAGACGGCAGTCGCTTCACGGAAAATGTCGAAGTTTAGCCCAATCCGCAGTTAGACTGGTAAAAGCGGACCCCAGACCTCAAGTCAAATCTTCGGATGCGACTGGGATTAACGCTATGATGAAGAATTTGAATTATACCCGGCGCAGTAGCATAGGGCCAACCCAGTTCTTCCTGTGGGTGTTATAAAAGGCGATAGAGCGCTAGGGCTGTTCTTCATCCGACAATAAACTAAGCATACAGGCCATAACATAATGCCCACTTGACACCAATAGGGTCGCCCCCTATTACGTGAGACCGGAAATCGTAGTTGACGAAATGTGGATGTTATATAATACACGTCTGCCAACCCCTTCAGAGATCTATAGGCGTGAGTATATGTATGTTAATTATACCTTGATTTTTCATTTAAATATATTCATCTCCTGTCGGATCGCCGACTGTATACGCAAGGTCAGTACTTCCTAGAGTGCTACTCTGACTAAAGTGGCGAACCTTCTAGCGATTTCGGATCCGCTTATTAAGTTTGATCAGTTTGTTGATTTTAACGAGAGGGACTGTTTACACCTATGTAATTTACAATATCCGACGGTTTTACGGCAGGAAATTATTTTTGTTATCAAAAGTTATTTAAATATTCACACATTAACCAACAATTTGTACCTAAGTCTATTTGTGAAACTATAAAAATCTGTTGAAACTTGTTATATGTAAAACTGATTAATTACTATTTATTAAATAGAGCGAGAAATCAAAGCGTCACTACACGCATACAATAGCTTAGTACGGACAGACTGTCTTATAAACCAATCTACTGCCAGAACCTTACTGCTGTAAAAATAAAGTTTATTTTTTAACGTTTTTAGTATAAGCACATTAGTAGAACTGCGAGCTGTATAACTAACGTGACCATCTATTTGATTAAAACGGGACAATAGTATACGAAACTGATGAACTTCATCCCACGCACGCTCAAGCTGTAGAATGAACTCCCTGCTGTGGCTTTCCATATGGGGTATTTCAAGAAGGGCATTAGAAGGTTTCTTCAGGGTTAGCAGCACGAGTGTGACGCCCCTGGTGTTGCATACGTCCACAGGCCACGGTAACCACTTTCCATCAGGTGGACCGTGTGCTTGTCTGCCACCTAAATGGTATAATATATATGACTTAATCCAGTAATTCTAAAACTACAGGTTCCTTACTACTAAAATTGTAGAGAATTTAATAAGCAACAATAGTTTTGACAGCCTCCGTGGCGTGGCGGTAGTGAACGCGGCCGCTACGCAGGAGGCGCGGGTTCGATCCTCGCTCAGTGTAAATATTTGTATGCATGAATATGTATATTTGCATTGGTCTGGGTGTTTCTATGTATAATATGTGTGTATTTACAAAAAAAAAAACGTATCTAAGTATGTTTATCCGCATTCTAGATTTCATAACACAAGCTAGTTAAGCTATGCTTACCATGGATCTAGATAGCGTTGTGTGATATTTATTTATTTATTTAGTGTTTAATAAAATCTGTGTGTAAAAACCATCCCCTTTTAAAATGGCCGCCACGGGATCAGGGTTGCAATTCCATAAACTTGGATTTATTTAACTCTACATAACGTGACATTCTAAAAAAAGTAATATTTCAATGGATTAATACATCAATATCTTTTATTTTACCTGATTATCCTATATATTTCAACCTCGTTGGTAATAAAATGGCCCATTCTCCTGAAAAATGTATTTTCTCGAAAGATACACTATAAACGATGCACGATTTAATTTCGCCTCTTTTTATTGCTTTGTTCTAGCTTTCACGACAGCGATGCCCTTCTAACCTATCAATCCCAAGAGGGCGCGTCTCGAAGCTCTTTTAGAGGACATTGGAATAAAGAACCGACAAAAGGATCAGTCCCGTTTAAGACGAGATTTATGGTCACATTATGTATGTATGACGAACGCAATGGCAAAGTTGCTAAAGTGGATGTAATAAGTATGCAACTTGCATGGATACAATTATCGTTCTTTATAATTATCTAAGATTTTGACAGACGATTGGCTTTATTTGTTTAGTAATAAACCTATTAGCTTAGCAGTCTTATTAGTCTACTGTTAAAAATGCATTACAAAGGTACTAAAATGTTTGATATTAGACTAGTTGTAATTGTTAATAACCGAAACATTCAAGGCGGGGGCTTGTGACGGCCCTGGGGGTGAGAGTGCTCACGCTCTCCACCTTGCTCGCGGCGATGGTCCGCTGCGCGAATGCGTGGGCGGCCAGCGCCTCCTTCTGCGAGCAGGTCATGCTCGTGAAGGAGACAGCAGAGCGGGCGCGGCGCAGCGAGCGAGAAAGACTCGCGGAAATCGCTCCCCGCGTTCGAAGGCGGCTTGGGCGTCAGAGGGCGCAAACCGACTTCCGCCCCCCATGAGCGCGGGCCTGAGGGTGACGGGTGGAGCCGCTCGTCACCCTAGCAGAAGCAGGCCACGGCGGCGGCGCGCCTCGTAGGACGATGCGCGCCCCCCCCCCCATACCGGGGGCGACTCGGGGACCGCGCGGTCCCCCATCCCGAGGAGGGCCAGACCGAGAGGAATGGCTCTGGGTCAGCCAGGGTGCGAGGGATATGTCACGAGACAACCTCACCTTCGGCCTAGCACATCGACCCACAGACGGTGTGCGGTTTAGTCGGTGCGAGTCCGACATAACCTCCCCCTTCGGCTCCGAAGGGGGGGGGGGATTTCCCGTGGGGATTTCCCGCACGTAAAAAAAAAACCGAAACATTCAAACATTGCTCATTGTATTGAAGCAATAAATCAAACACGTAAATCGGTTCCATCGTAAAATATCGGTTTTTGGCGTAAATTTATATGTGCAGCACGACAACGGGGTGTTTGTTGTGATATAATTAATGAGGTTACCTACTGGATTGTATGGTAACTTTATGAATGTAGGTACTAATTCGGTAGGAGAATCTATCTCTTTCTAAGTCAAACTCACCTCTTCTCCATCTGTATTTTTCAACCCACATAAACAAATAGGTCATAAAGAACTGTATAGGAAGTAATAAGATTCTAAACATTATGTACTGTTCTATGGGACCTACTTACACAAAACCACAGAAACACACACGTGTTAAATTTACCGAATTCGTAAGTAACACTAAAACCGCGACCCAAGGAAGAAACCGCAGTTACCTACTCTAAATTGTTTCCATTGTGAAAGGAGAACTTCCTTTACTGATTTCAACTAGGAATGACATTTCAGTAAACGAATGAATGAATGAATAAAGAAAAGTCAATTTTAATTTTTACACTATTGGCAAGAGCGTGACACGTTTGGTGTTGTATATTATGCCAGCTTTTGCCCGCTGCAAATTTTATCAAAATCGGTACAGTGGTTTAGGCGTGAAAGCTTAACATACATACAGACAGAAAGAGTTACTTTCGCATTTATAATATTAGTATGGATGTCAAGGTGGCCCATAACCACTTCTTATAAGGTAAGACGTAGGTATTTTATCCAGGTACAAATATCTCACCGCCTTTTTAACTACAAGCATATGAGTCACGATTACATTACCTAGCATCAAATTGACAAACCAGAACATTATTTCTGATTTCAGACAATATTTCTCATTCATGTGACAAAATTTCTTCAAATGTAATGACTAATTGATCTTAATATTAGGTATCACCACTATGTATGGAATTTGCTACCGCTATAGTAATATTCTCCTATTGCGACCACGCAACATCCTAGCGCTACAGCCTTCCTCTAAGTAAGTAACTACAATCAATTAGTCATTGACATTTTACTCTAATATGGCATTTGCTTTCCTTTTTAACATCAAGACTGTAATTTTAGACGGTGAAACACACACACTAACACGCACGCACACACACGCGAACACACACACATACGCGCGCGCACACACATACACACTGCACATATTGGTAACAGTACCATATTTCTAGCATGAAGAGGTAAGTTCAATGGGGAAGTACCGCTTACTACCGACTTTTAGACGTGCGAAGTGGAGGAGGAAGAGTCGGAATACGGACCCTGAGCTCCGAGGGCATCTCGGCCTCGGATGCAATCAGGATAGCGTCTAAATGTCGATGATGACTACCGACTTTTAGGATCATTGTATTGCAAGCGTTATCAACGAGGTCAAGGGCAGTTTAAGGTTATACCAAGTAACTGAACTGAACTTAACTGAACGCTGTACCTGCGTCTGCTGATTGGCGTAAGAGGCTTTGGCGCAGGATTGCCTCTTAGCGCTAGGAGGTCAGATGGTAGTCCCTCCTCGAAAAGCCGTATTACCCAAATCTAGAGGAGGATAAAGTGTAAGCGGACTCCGCGCTCCTGGTGAATATCTCGGTCACAACGCTAAGAAGATTATGATCATAAGACTTCAGGCTTTCACGGCCGGCGTTGCATGTAGAATATACGGCTTCCGGGCTGATTGGCCGTGGTCGGGCGGCGAGGCAAGGTCTCCGAAGTTGTCGTCGCCCGGCCCTGCGCCACTGAAGATGTCGACCTAAGTGATCGACGAAACGTCTGGAACGCAAGTTTCACATGGACCACGGCCAATCAGCCCGGAAGCAGTATATTCTACAAGATTATGATCGTCTGTAGCTTAGTGATTAAGGAGGTTAGCCTTATGTTAAAGAGGTCCCGGGTTCGAATCCTGGCCATTACACTACCGACAAGAACCAACTCCTAAAACAAGCAATTTAGTCCCGCCAAGGTTAGACAAAATATATGTACAATGTTGATATTTAGTATTATTTTTAATAAAAAGTAATGGTTATGCGAGTGACGATTCTGAAATTTCTTTCCCTGTTAAGAATGACAATCACGTTTCTCTCATCATAGAATCTCAGGTACTTTTAGTTAAGTAATGACTAACATTTTAGAATCGTAATCTGGAATGTTGTCCTTTACTTTTGAACTCCACTCGGATTTACCATCAGACGGGGTGCAGATAAATTGACGTGTTGAATATTGAATGCGGCCACAACGACCTGTCAACTACAGGTTCAGTTAATATTAATGATTTTTATTGATTTCTTAAGGGTATAGAATTAATCCTGTAAGCTCGACAGTGACATGGAAATTATCGCAACGTTTTATTACGCCCTAGTGCCGTTATTATTATGTATCCATTTAGTCGTTATTACTAATACCAGGCTATAAACTTTAGTTATGAATATATTACTACTAGCTGATAGACGCGGCTTCAGCCGAGTGGAAACCTACCTACACAAGCGGCAATAAGTTTGTAGAATGGGGATGACGACACAAAACTAATTGTAGATGGCAGCAGCATATGACCAAAGGACAATAACCATCTGTTCTGTGACAATAACAAACTCATAGCTGTCAGATTTGAAGAGACAAACAATGAAATCTACGCAGATGGCAGCTAACATTGGCCATTACGAGGCGCCCTCTGTAGGGATAAAGGCGCAGTCAGCATCCCCATTGAATGATCAAAGCATGGGATTCACACACTTTAACAGCTGTCATAACGGGAATATTCACCATTCACATCAATCATTCTATGACGCTAACCTGGAGGGTTAACGGTTGCTCGTACTCATTTAATAAAAACATTTGTTAGCAATATGTACATTAGAATTATTTAGATAAACATATAAAAAATACATAATATATACAAACCTGCAGGTTCAGGCGTCAAAGAATTCTTCCCCATTGATGACAACTGGTAGGGTGGCCAGAAGGTTGGCGGCATTGACATGTTGAATGTCCTTTGCGCGAGTAACCGGCCTCCTGTAAGCGTCATTAGTTCTGATAATATAGAGTATTCTCGCTTTGTTCCTTTTAAAATGATTTTATGCCTAAACCATAGAATCCATTGAAAATACAGAAAACACTTAGGTAGTTTTATTTCAATGTAAACTTCCAACATTCTGTCTCGAGAGGATTTTATTAAGGCACTCGAAAATCAACTTTTAAATTATTGAAATAAAGTGCATTTATGTGCTTGAACCTGACTAAAAACGCTAGCGCGTCCTTGAAGATATGCTGGTAGCCCATGCTCAAGCATCCATCAGAAAATGTCTGAAACCGGATAAGGATCATTCCTCTCTCTCTCTACGCCGACCTTAAAACATTTTCTATGATCGCATTATATTTAATGCAACAATTTTTCAAGCGACCTTGACATCTGTACCGCTGCACGCATCCGTTTTCTGCTCTATAAAACTATAACAAGTTTTTTACATATTACCTACGTCATAGTTGCGTAAAAAACGTATGCGGTGAAGTCTAGTACGGTTCTAAACGACAATGAATGAGTGCTTCGTCTCAATAATAGGACATAGTGTGACTTAATATATCTACACAAGTAAATAAAATTGAAACGTCTGTTTGTAATATTGAAATAACAGCTTTTTAGTTTGTAGTTAATGCATAACAATGAAGTCTGGATTCCCCCTAAAAAAATGTTATATGAAAGCGTGATAAAATGTTGTTTGTGATATGAAATGTGATACCCCTAGTATTGCACACGTTCATAGACCATGGTAATCATTTTCCACCAGGCGGGTCGTGTGTTAGTCTGCCACCCAAGTATTGTAAAAACATTCGTTTTTTTTTGGCTGTATCGAGAACTGGGGAACAAAAACCCGTCTATGTTAAGGTTCTTCTAGGAGGTTGGGACATGTCAGTATTTCTGTCCAATTAAGCAGTTCCCCAACTGGGGAAGAACCTCTTGTGGTGTTCCCGGCGGTGAGTAGGGTAGCCAGAGCTGTCTGGAGAGTTTTTGTGCCGTCAGTGGGAAGACCAAAGCCTATTCCCGCTTTGTCTTCTACACTGACGGCACAGAAACTCTCTGTGTTTACAGGGTCGGCAGCACGAGTGTGACTTCCCTGGTGTTGCACAAGTCCATAGGCCACGGTAACCACTTTCCATCAAGTGGACCGTGAGCTTGGCTGCCACCTTAGTGGTAAAATGAAGGGGTTCATAAAACAACATTTTTTTAAGTTTTTCTATCTTTCTGTCTTTTTCTTCTGTATATATAGAAGCAGAAAATATGTATATAGGTTTATATTTTTAATTGCTTTAATATTTTTAATTGCAAATAAAATTTGCGGAACACTGCCGTGGTCGGGCTGATTTTATGCGATATTTTTTATCTGAGGTGCGCTAAAAATAAATCTTACTCCACGAATAAATCTAAGACGAAGTCGCGGGTACAACTAATAATTAATATAGTTAGATTACGTGTTCTACGTTAGATTAGAAATGTCCGTGTTTTTGTTTCCAATATAGCATTCACAAATTGTAACACTGCCGGCGTTAGTGATTTCTATTCAGGAACTGAGATTACATAATTCATATCGATATGATAACATACATCTTTTGTTAGACAATGGCTAATTGAAAGCGACTGTGGCGTAATTGGTAAGACATTGAATGTGAAAGTACTCAGGGCTTGAATTTACTCAATTCAATATATTTTTTGAATTAAATCTTCAAGCATTTTTTATGCTTAATATTTAAATCGAATAAAGAGAAAGAATTGATTAGGGCGAGGTCTGGTAGCTTAGTGGTAGAAGCATTGCCCTTGTAAGGCAAAAATTATCTATCCAGGCATTCATTCAACATAAATACTCTTTGATATTACTTATTGCATCTGTTATCTATGGTTTATTTTTGCCGCCAGAAAAAGACTACACACAGCCACCGGCTTTTGTTTTTTTTTTTCACGTTGAGTGAAATATTGTTAATATTTTATAATTGAATATAATAAATAAGAGGATTAAATATAATAATATAATGATTAATATAAGAGGATTGAATATAATATATGAGTAAGTAATTGTCATAACAATGTAAGTATCGATTGTTATTCCTAATATGAATAATAATACTAGATGGACTAGGAAAAGGAAATTATTAAAAGCAATAATTTGTTATATAATTCAAGACAAACTGGGTGAAATAGCCCCCGAAAAAGAGCAGATCACCTGTCCGGTCTACGGCGTCCCATGCCGGGGAAGTATTTTTTTAGATCCTTTTTTAAATTCTTTTAGATTTGAAAAAAAAAATCATTACCGACGAAAACTCATGAATAAAAGTATTATTGTGACATCAAGTTGTTTCAGTGAAAACAGAAATAAACCAAATCATGGATAGAAGTAGCAGGAGAGCGGCCTCTGGACTCCAAAATGCAAGCTTTGGAGGGAACCTAATTTGGTGCATACCTATATATCAACATAGCAGTGGCAAGGGCTCCAAAGCCCGATTCCTGTCGGCTTGCCAATGCCTCGTGCATGATAAACTTGATGGAGGTAAGTTTTGCTTCCACTAGCTTCTCTTTTGTCAATTTTTGCCCTTTGCCACTGCTAGGGGTAGAACACGACGGTATTCCTGTCCAATTGAGCAGTCTGACTGTGGAAGTACCTCCGCCTTACAGTATACCGCGGCCATAAAAACCTCGTGTTGTGTTCCCAGCGGTGACTAGGGTAGCCAAAGCCCACTGGAGAGTTTTTGTGCTGTCCATGAGAAGACCAAAGGCAATTCCTGCTTTGTCTTCTATATTAACGGCACAGAAACTCTCCGTGTTTACAGGATCGGCAGTACGAGTTTGACTCCCCTGGTGTTGCACACGTCCATAGGCCATGATAACCATTTACCAACAGGTCCATCAGGTTTTTGTAAGGAGTAGGTTCGAGTCGGTAGTGTAATGCCAGGAACCGAACCCGGAACCTCTTGATCGTAAAATCGATGCTTTCTGCCGTCCAACAAGTTTCTCAGTTACAATACAGTAACAGCTTAATCATATTGAGACAAGATCTCGACACGGGCGCTTAAATAAAATTAAATCATCATGAGACAATATTGATTTTGATCCCGATAAAGGATATGGGCAGTGGGCAGTGATGCATAGCGAACCTTCGGTCACTGGAGAGAATGCTGTTGCCATGACTGTTGACATTCAATTCCCCATCGTGGGATACCGCGACATGGAGACGTTGACTAAACGGTATAATGTTGAAAAATACATTCAAGTATGCTTACCTGCATTCTAAAACCTATAGAGTCTAGATAGCATTATTAGCGTAGTAACGTCTCATTTTTTTTCCTATCCTATAGGATTTACCAAGATCTTAGTTTTATGAATGCGACTGTTGTTTGATTCTTCGACCCCGATAGGTTTTGTCGCGTTAGCCTGCTTATCTGTTAACCAGCAGGTGAGACTGGGTTGGCCCCAAAGATCGTGGTGCCCCATCCAAGAGTATTCCTATAAGCATGAGTTCCTTACAAAATCGTGTCAGTAAATAAGCCAAACTTAATCGAACTCTGTGATTACAGAGTCGGTACCACGAGTGTGATCCCCCTGGTGTTGCACCTTTCCAACAGGTGGGCCGTGTGCTTGTCTGCCACCTCAGTTGTATAAAAAAAGAACAAACAAATCGAGTATAGTTTTTTGTAGTCGTAACGGTTATCCCAGGATCTAAGATCGGGAGATCCCAGTTCGAATCCTGGTCATAATACAACCAACCGATATGAATCTGCTTTTCGCACAAGCAATTTAGCTTAGCTGGAGGGGTTAGAGGGAATACCAGTTAGTTCGGTTACTAATACGTTTAAAATAAAATAAAAATTAAGATTATAAAATCATCAAAATTCATCAAGTTGAATCAAAGATATGACATTTAAATAAAAAAAGACGGGTTGTACTCTGGGAGTGCCGGCGGAAGTGAAAACTTTTTCTTTCTTTCTTTCTTCGTTTTATATACAGAGAAAAAGACAAAAATAACATACCATACCATACCATAACATACCTATTATTTACGGCCAATCATAGAACCTATCACTAATTTTCTGTCAGAAGAAATTAATGAATTATAATATATATAATAATTGAATTAGAAAGAGAAAAAATAATCATAAAAAGTGTCAGAAGCCCAGGTTCGAACCCGGTACTATCTGAAACCATAAGAACTTACAGTCGAAGTGCTTACCGCTAAGCTACGAAGCTTCTTAGCGTACCTAACAAAATAAACAATCTGTAGCTAATGTTGTATGACGTCAGTCGTCGGTTACGGTTCAAAGGTCAAGTGATCCTGACGTGAGTTTAATAATTTTTACCCATCCAACGCCGTTAAAGAAGTTTCACTTCAAAAATCCTATATCTTTAGAAGACTGTATTTCAGTAATATTTGGGTTACTTTTCCTTTACCGGACTATGAGTAATTCGATCTTTTTAGAATATATCTTTTATACAGTTTAAAGTACTAAGCAGGCTGGGGTCGTTAGACTTTCAGCCCTGCGCCAAAGGTCGAGTACGCAACTAACACCACCGCCGCGAAGTGAATGTGGTGTTTTAATTCGGTTTATCTAAACACATTTACCTACTTTAATAAATGTAGTAACACACTTTTGTAACGCCATTACAACGGATTAAATTAAGTAATTGTATTTATTCGAATAACTTAGCATAGTTTAGATTTTTTAGATTATCGCTTAGACAATCAGGTGTGTAGAAGTCACGATTGTAGGCCATAGATATGTTTTAGATAGAATAGGAGTCATAGGTAAGACCGTAGTCGACTTAATATTTAGGTATCATCGGCGTAGCCTGGTTTGGTTTCTTTTCATAAGCGTTATTACAAGAACTCAGTACAAATACAAAAAATGTGCGCCCGCGTGGATATCGGTTATCACTATAATATCAGTTACAGTTATAAATTGTAGCCTATGTGTTATTCTGATGTATAAGCTATCTTATTGTACAGTTTCATTAAAATCCATTCAGTAGTTTTTACGTGAAAGAGAAATAAGCATCCATCCATCCATCCATCCATCCAAACTTAAAAACTTTCGCGTTTATAATATTAGTAGGATGTAAAAATAAACAGAGTGAGAAACTTAACATAACAAACTGACTTTCTGATAAATAGGTTTAATGATATTCTTTTGGAAACATATGCACCGTTTTTTTATTTAGAAAATGCTACGTAGTACAGTCAGCATCAGATCGATATTGAAGAACAAAGTACAGTACTCAAAATGAGGTTTTCTTCATGGGCCCTGATTCTGCTTTTATTTTTTCCATAGCAAAACCACTGCGGTACCACAGACACTCTAACCAATACCATTTAAATTTAGACTTTACTATTATGCGTTAAAGTCTATAATTAAATGACAATCTTGGAGGGAGAATGAAAAATGTTATAAACTCTTTCTTTTTCATTTTGGACTTTAAAGCTCAGAAATAGAGTCGAAATTTTTGAAGTGAAAACTTCTTTAGCGGCGTTGAATGGGTGTAAAATGTTAAGGAAGCATCAGGATTAGTTGACCTTTGAACCGTAACCGACGACTGACGTCATACAAAATTAGCTACAGACTATGTATTTTGAAAATTACAATAGATATCGTCGTAGCTTAAACGGTAAGCACATCGACTGTAAGTCCTTATAGTTTCAGATAGTATCGGGTTCAAACCACCTGGCCTTCAGGGATTTTTTGTGATTGTTTTTTCTTATTATAATTTATTACTTTTGGTGATTACTTTTCTTTTTGTAATTTATTACTTTTTATGATAATTTTTTCTTTCTGTAATTTATTATTTTTTGTGATTATTTTTTCTTTTTATAATTTATTAATTTCTTCTGACAGAAAATTAGCAGAAAATAAGTGATAGGTTCTATGATTAGCGCTATATTATAGGTATGGTATGGTATGTTTTTTTATCTTTGTCTATGTATATAACGAAGAAAGAAAAAAAGAAAATGTTTTCACTTCTGCCGGCACTCCCGTCTTTTTTTAATATATCGGTACAATATATTAAGTTACGTATTAATATGGTCTAATTGATACCTAAATTTTGTTCTAAATCTTAATTACAATTGATACCTACTGCAGTAAAACCAAGTGGAGTGGAGTATAGTGGAGTAGTTGCACTCCCAGAGTGCAACCCGTCTTTTTTTATGACATGTGAAGCAATGTCAGCGGTATCACAGTGATTTTGTTATGTCATAATATTTTGTAAATGTTTGTATGTAGCTGTCGGCTGCATTCGATTGTTATTGAAGACTCGTTAGGGAACCTTGTCGATTCACTATCTAGATTCTGTAGTAATTTTATTTTTATATTAGGTAACATTTTTTCAGTAGACCATAACAGGATTTAACTTATTGTAAGTTAGCTGTTGCCCGCGGCTACACCCGCGTAGATGTCGGTTATTGTGACTAGTCATTAGCCTATGTCCTTTCTCTAAGTTTAATCCACTTCGTATACGAAATTTCAAGAAATTAAAAAAAAAAAGATGATTCAGGCGAGAAAGCGTAACAGACTGACAGACAGACAGACAGACGTATTTGTAATATTAGTATGGATTGTAGGTTAGTAGCACTCATTGTAATCCCAGTGTAAATCTCATGCAACCCATTCAAAGGCTTTATGAAGCTTTTTGGAAGCTTTACGGAGCTTAAGCCAACTTCACCTGCAAGCCAGTATACGAGTATCCCCTGGTTGACGGACGAAACTCAGGTACAGGCTCCCTCTAAGGTTTGGGAGGACAGATGACAGTAACTTCAATAAATCGAGATCAATAAAAATTATGAAAAGGAGGCGTAGGAGAGAGGATCCCGGCTACTTGGATGCAAGCACTTAGATTACTTTTACGCCACTCAGGTGGCAGACAAGCACACGGCTCAACTGATGGAAAGTACTAGTATACTTCACACCTCTGTCCCTCCGGCGTAAGCTGAGACAACAGGCCATCGCATCGCCTGCTTTTACTCTTACAGCATTTTGCATGACCTGGGAATCGACGTCATGCAAGTAATTCGCGTTACCTTGGAGGTACACATTAAACAAGTGTTATAGATGTGTTGCCCCGGGGCAAAGCGTTAAATGGAAATCTGTTGGATGATAGAATGCAATGTATGTACAATCAACGACAAAAGTTGTTAATAATAAAATATTTATAAACTCTTTTTCTTAACTTCAGAATACTTGTACCTTGGAGAGTCACATCAAACAAGTGTTATAGACGTGTTGCCCCGGGCAAGACGTTAAGTGGAAATCTGTCGAATGATAAGGATGCAATGTATGTACAATCAATGACAAAAGTTGTTGATATTAAAATATTTATAAACTTTTTTTTTTACTTTGGAATACTTGTATCAATATAATTGTTATACAGTCAGCATCAGGTCGATCTTGGTGAACAAAGTGTTCAAAATTATCTCAAGGACCTTGGTCCCCCCCCCCGCCTAAAGTTAAGGGATTGTTCTGATATTTGGTACCTACACACATTTAGTTCGAAAAATAATACAATTAAAATCAATAAAACAGTTTGATTTGCTCTTAATACCATTGTGTTAAGATCATTTTGAGAGTTTTTAGTCAAGATATTTCTGTCACTAACGGTACCTATAAGTAGTTTTGTAATGAAAATGTAAGTATGTTATAGGTATGTGCATTTTAGAATCTTTGTTATGAGCAAAGTGATAAATTGGGTATTATGATACAATGAGAGGTGGACTGCGCGTCTCGACATGGATAGATATAGGTTAGAAAGCTAAGGCGAAACCGTGACGGAGCTCCCGCTTTGACCTTAGCGGTTTTTTATAGCCACCCGCCCATACGTGAACCGTAGTTGAGTCATCATGAAATTAAGTCTGATTGTTTAAACTTTCATATTTATCATAATGCCTGGGTATTATGCATAATGCCCTATTTATCACTTGGGCCATGACATCTATATTACAAGCTAGTTTAGCTATATTTGCTTTGGGTCTGGTTCGCGCTGTGTACTATATTTTAAGAACAATTTTGGCAAGATACTTTTGTCGTTAACTGTACATAATTAACACTAATCAACCACAGCCATTAATTGTGATCAATTATTCATTAATAAAAAATTGCGTGATATCTGTCACATATTATTTAAAAAAACGTCTTGTTGACCTTTGGTGTTGGATTTAGTCAACATACCAATTAAACTAAATAATTAATCTATTTACCATAAAAAATCGTGCCTAGTAATCTAATGTTTCATTGGTGATAAGTAGGTACTTGACATTTGATTCGCAAGGAGCGTCATATGAAACCCGTTTCTATTATTTAGATTACACTTCGATGCGTATCTTCCGAGTTAGGCGGTTTCGGTCTTTTTGCGGAGATAATAGAATTTTTGGGGGAGTATGGTGTAACAGAACTAACGCTGTTGAGAAGCGTCCTAATTGAGACACAATCGTTACAAATAAGTCGGAACCTACTTAATCATATTCTGTCCTCCGTGGTCGGAGCCCTAAAAATTCCCACATCAGGCCCCCGATTCTGCAAATTTTATAACGTAACAAAACCAGTGTCATACCCGCTGACATTGCATAAAATGTCATTAAATGTTAGACTTTATGGCCGACATTTAAAGTCCAAAATGAAAACATAAAGAGTTTATAACATTTTTCATTCACTCTACAAGATTGTTATTAAATTTTAGACTTTATTATTTCGCTCATAAAGTCTAAAGTTTAATGGCATTGGTTACAGTGTCTGTGGTGCCGCAGTGGTTTTGCCATGAAAAAATAATAGCAGAATCAGGGCCCGTATAAGTGCAATACATCGATATCGCCAATGTGTTGTGGCGGAATATCCAAGTTCAGCTGCGACACGGGCTGCAAAACGCGGACCCCAGACTGGTGGTGAAAGCTCCGAAGGGGATTAACACAAGCATGATGACGATTTATACTTTTGGAGGACGTACGGTGTAACAGGACTTCCGTTGTTGGGAAGTATCCGACTGTAAACAGTGGAAACGTACACACAGCAAAAGTGAGTTATTTGATTTGGTAGCTTTAGTCGACGATTGTTAGCCGGATCACAGCCTGTGCAAGTCTCCGACCTTATCTACCTCTTGGTATGTTCCAGAGATAGACGCCATTAAAAAAATCTTTTATTTTTATTTAAGTATCGTACCTACCTTACACGAAGTCCTTTTTAGTCGGTACAATTCCGACATACTTACCCACCTCATGGACAGCTTCTTTTCCTAATTATTCGGTTAAATATATTTGGCTTTTTAATTTTTTACAACTTTAGGTCACCAACTGACGCATTTTCCACCGCGGTATGGGCAGCTGGCATTTTTTTTTTCTTCAAGACATTGGCATAACTGTAATTTAGACTGTTTATACTGAAGATTGATGTTGCTTGGTGGAATCTTCTTTGAATAATATATAATATTATGTGTAATTGTCCGCTATGTATAATTTAGCCAATTGTCGGCCGGGAGGAAATGCCTGATTTTTTTCTTTTTTTTTTCTCCTGGTTTCAGCGGTCACCGCTGCTTAACCCACCAACAAAGTCGCACACCACGAAAATTCATAATTCAACTTCTTTAACCATTGTACGACCTGTCGCTGGCTTGCGGACCATCTTCCAACAGCACTTTTAACAAAAAATCACTGATGTTTTGCAAAACAACATTTTACCGGTCTGCACAGATTATTTTTGTAAAATACGGTGTTTCATGATTATAATAGGGGTTAAAGTATGAAATTGCCGTTTCATTGTAATAGGTACTTCGAATTGACATAGAACCTACATGGTTTGAGATTTTTGAGTGAAACTTTTTCCACATGGTACCTATGTAGTTCTTCATTTAAAAATGTGCAACATTCGATTATCGACTTTCAGTTGTTTTTTTTATTCAGCTTAGACAAGAAAGATGGATACTTCGAAAATTCGAGTGATTTTTGAATACGAGTTCCGACGCGGAACTAACGCGGCAGAAACAGCTCGCAATATCAATGTTGCGTTTGGAGAGGGGACTGCTAATGAACGCACCGTGCGATTTTGGTTTAAACGCTTTCGTGATGGAAACTTTGATTTGAAGAACGAACCACGAGGAAGGCCGTCCACACAGGTGAATAACAATGAATTGAAAGACATGGTGGAAGCCGATCCGAGCCAAACTACCCAGGAATTAGCTGCATGGTTTAACGTTACCTTACCAACAATATTGACTCATTTGCGTCAAATCAATAAAATAAAAAAATGTGAAAAATGGGTACCTCATGATTTGACTGATCTGCAGAAAGAAATGCGTGTTGAAACTTGTGTTGCCTTGTTGAATCGATACAGAAATGAAGGAATATTGGATCGAATTGTGACATGTGATGAAAAGTGGATTCTTTACGATAACCGTAAGCGAAAAATGCAATGGCTGACCCCAGGTGAAACGCCACAACAGTGTCCTAAAGCAAAGCTTACCAATAAAAAGGTAATGGTAACTGTTTGGTGGTCTCAGCATGATGTTATTCACTATAGCTTTCTACGATCTGGTCAAGCAATAACGGCAGATATCTACTGTGCCGAACTCCGAACAATGATAGCAAAACTAGCAGTGAAACAGCCCCGACTCATGAATCGATCTTCACCATTATTGCTCCATGATAACGCGAGACCTCATACAGCACGAGAAACCGTTTTAACTCTACAGGAACTGCAATTAGAAACTATCCGTCACCCTCCGTATTCGCCAGACCTTGCTCCAACAGACTACCATTTTTTTCGTGATTTGGACAATTTTCTATGTGATAAAAAGTTTTCTTCTCAGGAGGCAGTACAAAATGCTTTCACACAGTTTGTCGAATCTAGATCACCAGAGTTCTATCGCAAAGGCATAAATGACCTTCCTACTAGATGGCAGCAATGTATAGATAATAATGGTAATTATTTTGATTAAATAAATACGTTAAGTTAAAAAAAAAACGAATTTCAATTTGTCAGTACAAATCGGCAATTTCATACTTTAACCCCTAACATTTTGTTTTTCTTAGCTGTAATAAAAAAATACGAAGTTATTGAAAAACAGCTCTTATTTATCAATAATGTAACAAATATTGCAGTGAACATTGAATAGGTAGGTACAACATAAGTAATTAAGCAGAGAATTTTGGTAATAAACAAGTCTACATTCTCTTCAAACACGGTTTATTTATGGTACAATTATCGTTAAAATTCAGTGCGTTTATTAACAACCTCTTTTGTTAGATTTAGTCGTTTTAAGCGGAATTATAAATACATTAAGTTATATTATAATATATTGGATTTAACCTGTCACTTCGTAAGTCACCCAACTTGTATGTTAATCAGCTAGAAAGACTCAAGAAATAATTGTCATTCATATGTAATTGGGTATTTGACTAGCTAGTTAAATTAGCTACTTTTTACTAAACGACAAAACGGCAAGTTATAAGGAAGCTGGTGATGTCATGTGGTTGGGTGGATGATTGAAAAAAAAAGAAACCATAAATTACGAACCAACAAAGCTTGAAGCCCAGTGAAATAATTTATTTTAATTACAGGAAAATACTCAATTCAAAACTCGAGTACACCATGGACAGGTGTGTGTGTGCGTGCTTTCACAACTATTCAATGAAGCCAATGACCTCGATCTAGATTTCCCAAAAACCTGGGCCCTAATTCAGCTATTATTTTTTCATGGCAAAACCACTGCGGTATCACAGACACTGTTACCATTGCCATTTAACTTTAGACTTTACAATTATAGTATAAAAGTCTAAAATTAAATGACAATCTTGTAGTGAGAATGAAAAATGTTATAAACTCTTTCCCTTTTCATTTTGGACTTTATAGCTCAGTCGTAAAGTCTAAAATGTAATGACATTTTATGCAATGTCAGCGGTATGACTGTGGTGTTGTTATGTCATAAAATTAGCAGAATCGGGGGCCTGACTGAAAATCCGCAATACGGGTTCACTTACCCCACAAATTTAAATTTAAGAAAATATATAAAATTAAACATAGCATTAGAAAAATCTTTGCAAACGTGCTTTTTGCTATTTTAGCGTGTGGACAACGTATCTTTAGTTTATATTACATTAATATAATTATCATTGATGCCAACTTCAAATTCCCCTAAATATAAATTGTACAGAGTTGTGCGTTTTTAAGAAAGAAAAAAATCAAGAATAATCTACCCCCTAAATAAATGTACGCCGCAAGAAACCTCCTGGACATCTTGAATACCCCTAAATTTGGAGGAAGACCCTCAAGTTAGCATCAATTTACAAGCGCTCGCGCCACGGCCACCCGAAATTAGAGTCTAGACACGAGCGTAGATACATGGTCGTACACGCTCATGTACGTATCTGCATCGACGAGTGAGAGGAAATGCGGAGTCAATGCGAGCGAATGCGAGTGTGGTCATGTGCAACGGGGCTTACATAGTTGCCCATTAATGATGTGCTAAGAAAAATCTCGATTCAAGCTTTGAGTTTTGAAGTCCACTACAGCTCAATTGATCTCTGCACAAAATGAAGCTGTGTAGTTATTCGTATTTTGTTATTAATGCATAAATAATATTTTTTTATGAAACTATTGCATAATTAATAAGGGTTCTTAAGAGTGCGAGTTAAAAAAATGAGCCGCAGGCGAGGTTTTTACGGTTCCGTACCCAAAGGGTAAAAACGGAACCCTATTACTAAGACTTCGCCATTCGTCCCTTCGTCCTTCTGTCACCAGGCTGTATCTCAAGAACCGTAATAGCTAAACAATTGAAATTTTCACAGATTGTGTATTTCTGTTCTCGCTATAACAACAAATACTAAAAACAAAATAATAATGATAATTAAGGGGGCTCCCATACAAAAAATGTGATATTTTAGCCCTTTTTCATGCCAATTTTCAGCCGCCGAGCTAGATCTCAAGAACCGTAATAGCTAGACAGTTGAAATTTGCACAGATTATGTATTTTTACTGTGGTTACAACAATAAATACTAAAAATAAAATAAAAATAATATTTAAGGGGGGCTTCCATACAAAAAAAGTATTTTTTTTTACCGTTTTTTGCTCGATATTAATAATGGCTACACGTAGACGCTAGAAATAATCACAAATTATTAAGGTTATATATGAAGAGGTGAGTGGATGAAGGAGGTAACCAACAATTTCTAAATATCGAGATAATCGGCTTCAAAGTTTGAACATTTCATTTGCAATGTTTTCTTATAATATATGTCGTAATATTATGGGGTCAAATGATAGTAATTGCCCATATTTATTATCGGAGATGCATAAACATACAAATAAGTTGATGGAAATTTATTTATTTGAAAAACTGTGCATATACATTCTTCTTCCATTGACAATGTAATAGAAATTACGAATATTAAGATTGGAAGAAGGCAGTATGTAACATTAAATAATGTAAAAACATGCATATATTGCAAATTTATCAACTTAATCTTGGGCAACGAGGTTATGTTATCAATATTGATATTCAGGTTTCCAGATTTTTATGATTTTTGAACATTAACTTACGTTTTCTCAGAAATAAACTAGTAAGTTGGTACTTTATTTTCTTCCAACTTTAATATCTACTGCTAAACCTTTTTAGCATATCATCACCATCTCAGAGTTGAATACCGGTCACACTACAAACTTTTTACACTTAGAACAGTCAAGACAGTCATTCATCATCGTCTTTACATTAGTCCCGGTCGCATCCAAGGCTTTCACCCCGGAGTCCGTGATCCGCTTTCCAGCTTTTACTTTTCAACTTTACACGGTTTTGGGCACCTATGGTGTGAGACTATTGGCCCGCATATCATCCTCCATGACGTAAAGTCAGCACTTTTTGGGTCTACCCTCTTACCGGGGCTCGGTGCAGGTGATATGGCTAAACGTAGCCAAGCCAACATGACAAGGCTGCCCCGGATGCGTGACTTCCTCACGCTATGCTTAGGTGTACTCAATCCATCCACCGCAGCATATTCATCTCCGTAACACGCAGCTCCTGCTTGTGTTGCCCTAGAAAAGGCCATGCTTCACAGCCGTGTAAGCGGGCAGGTTCTTGGGGTCACAAATTCCACTTGTTAACTCACGCCGCTTGACCCATATAGCAGCAATGCATGCGTTGACGCCAAGTCATCACCTGTGCGGTCGGGTGTAGGATCTGTGGAGTACGCCATATACTCGGTCGTCGCCACATTTAACTTCGGGCGGGGAGCAAGCGCCACCTTTAATCACAGATCTCATCAAACTACCCCTGACCAATCCACCAGTGCGAAACAAACAGCATAAATGAGCAGCCGCGGAGTCTCTGATGCTGTTCGACAGAACGTTTAATACCAGGTTTAACAGAAACAGACATCTTTTCCTTGGTGAGCACTTCGACAGTAATTTTTTTTTGTACATATATGTCATACGACACCCGAGTGGTTTAATTAGCCAGATAAGTTATGGAGCAACTCGGAGGGTTTCCGAGCGGAGTCGATTTCAATTTGGAGTGGAATCGGTTTGGAGTCGGTTCGGAGTTGCAGCAGGGCTAGCATGGCATGAAGACAAAAAGTCCCCGGGGAGTTTAGAAAATTTTGTCTTTCCCTCCGTTTTTGTCCCTTTAGCTAGCACGGCGTCGAGGAAAGACTAGTTTCTCACCGGGGACAACGTTTCTCCACTCAATGCTACCAATATACGAAAAAATATTCGACTCGTAATATTCGACAAAATTAACAAAACCTAGCAACGTGCATATTTTATAAGAGTAATAGTAACTTTTAAAATTATCAGTATTATGCTGCAGAATATTATTATTGACTAAAGACTGCGCCATATTGAAGAAAAAAGACAATCTGTCATGTAACGTTTTTTTTTTACATGTTTATTTTCTGTTTATTTATTCACCCCATTTACCCGGTACATAACTAATCGTATATCCTTTATTAATATTATCTTTATTGTAATATCAATAAAATGAGTGAAAAAATGTTGTAAGTATGTTATTGTGAATGAATGTGTGAATACTGTGAATTCGCTCTAAACAATTTGTTACAAAGAATCCAGCACAAGCGATTTAGCTTAGTTAGATGGGTTAGAGGGAATATTAGTAATTTCGATAATTTCGGTTGATAATATTTTAAAAAAAATGCGTTGTTCAATGCATTGCATACATAATATAGGGCAATATCTTTACAAATCCTATAAATTCATATGAATTCACTCTGGTAATTCGAACACGTTTATTTGATCCTGCAGCATACGCAGCTGCATTTGTTGTATTTGTAGTTCACTTCGAACGAATAAGCCGCGAGACATTTTAAATTGTGTATTAAGCAATCTTGTCCCCACCTCAATAGTTCGGAGACTAAATTTCTCTCTATCATCTGTCAAAAAGAGACAAATTATCTCCACTTTACGGCCGCCGTGCTAAGCAAGTGGAGAAATAGTCTCTTGTTTACGTCACAGCGAGGGACATAAGCTATCTCCTTTGACGCCATGCTAGCTACCGGGGAGAAACACCTTAGTCCCCCGTCTATTTGACATAAGCGGTGGAGAGAGATATTTGTCCCGCGCCCATGCTAGGCCCTCAGGTAGTGGAGTGGAGTAAGAAGGGAGTTGGAGTGGAGTCTTAGTGGAGTCGCTTTGGAACCGGAATGGAGTCGGTTCGGAGTTGAAGTAAAGTCGGTTTGGAGTTGGTATGAAGTCGGTGTGAAGTCTGAATTTCGAAGCGGCGGGAGTCGGTTTAGAGTTGGAGCGAAGTCGGTTTGTAACCTGTGTGGACTCGGATTAGAGCCGGAATTGTGTCCATTTGGAGTCTGTTTGAGTTGGAGTTGGAGGGAGGTGGATTAAAGTCGGTTTGGAGTCAAAATGGAGTCGCCTTGGTCGCCTTATTAAGTTTTTTGTTATATACAGCCAGTCTAGTAGAATACATAGAAGAGCAGCAAATAAAGCATCGTGGCAGTGCATTTTCCTGCACATAACCCCTTCTTCCATGGAAGAAATACATTTAATTGACCAATTTCAAATGGAAGAAGGTGTTAAGTCACATACCTCCTTCTTCCATGACACTTTTGCTTTTTTTGTTGCAGTTATGTCCTTCATCTTCTGGTATTTTTGAAACTGAGCTTAAATTGCGGGGTTTTTTGGTCTGATATAGTTTATATACACCTATAACCGCCATTTAATGCAAAAAATCAAAAATCTCAAAAATGTTAGTAACGCCCTTCATCCACTCACGTCTTTATATATACTTTTAGCCTTTTTTCTGGTACGGAACCATTCGCGCGCGAGTCCGACACGCACTTGGCTGGTTTTTGAAGTGAAAACTTCTTTAGCGGCGTTGGATGGGTAAAAAGTGTTAAACTCGCGTCAGGATCACTTGCCCTTTGAACCGTAACCGACGACTGACGTCATACAACATTAGCTACAGATTGTTTATTTTGTTAGGTACGCTAAGAAGCTTCGTAGCTTAGCGGTAAGCGCTTCGACTGTAAGTCTTTATGGTTTCAGATAGTACCGGGTTATTTATTCTTTTTGGAATTCATTGATTTCTTCTGCCAGAAAATTACTGATAGGTTGGTATGGCATGTTTTTTTTATTTTTTCTCTGTATATAACGAAGGAAGAAAGAAAGAAAAAGTTTTCACTTCTGCCGGCACCCCTCTTTTTTATAGTATTACACGAGTGTCTTAAGACTAAATAATCTGCAATTTCATACACTACTTTATCTAATCTCAAGAAATAATAAATATAATTTGCTTAAAATGACAGCAAAGTTGAGCGCGCACAAGCTGAGATCGCACATGCACGTTGCGCCGCGTCCACAGATTATGTAGAGAAAAATGCATTGACACCTCCTTGTGTCCAGCTGAAGCTTTATCGTTATAGAAATAAAAGTTAAATAAAAGTACAATTGAATCCCTTAGCCTATAGAAGACGTGTGCTAATGTCATTTTTAAAATTTATTCTGTGCGTAAAGACCGTAATTAATATTGTGTTTTTAATTTTTTAATATTAACATTTTAGTATGAGAGTAGGTAAAACTCTTTATAAAATATAGTTTATTGAGACTAGAAGAACACGCATACTACGGCCAAATAATAATAATTACGAATATAATACGCGATCTCGCTTTTTCGTTTGGTTTGCTCAGTCAATACGTACATACCAAAAAATATATGCAATATGACTCGAGTTTAGAACAATTCAACTCGAGTTAATTCTAGTTAAGTGTAGCTTGAAATTAATATCTACGCATACATAATAGTATATGTATAGATGACGTAGGTATGTTGGCCATCTGTCAACAGCCCATTGCGCATTGTAGAGCATGGCTCATCACTGGCGATTGTGGAGACGGGCGATGGTAAACAGTGGCGTACGATTGCGCACCGTGGCGCGTAATTGACATGTTTATGATCGTGATGTATCTATGAGAAATGGGCCATTGTGTGAACACCTACTGTATGATGGTCTACAGTTTCGCATTGCAGAGCATGGCGGACCATGGTGTATTAGGGCCTTAGATATTGTATGCCATCAAAATTTGTAGAGAGTAGAGACTACATAGTTTGAACCTTTTTTTATGTGGAATCCCAATACTGTTTCACTGGGCTTAACGATGTAATGGTCGACAAGAACCCTGACAGATCTATTATCTCTAGACCAGTGGTTAAACCCGTTGCTATTGCATCACTCAAGTTTTTTTGGATGCAACTGAAATAGAAAAGAACCCCGGCAGATCTATAAACTGTCTAAACAGCTTATCGAATTTGTTGTTACAGTTTCACTGAAGATTCTGTGGATGCAACTGAAACAGATAATAACCCCTTACTTACTTAGATTTAAACTATCTAGACACCTTATCGAACCCGTTAATACTGTATTACTGAAATTAGTGATGGAACTGAAATAGACAAGAACCCCAGCAAATCTAAACTGTCTAGACGCTTGTCAATCCCGTTGCTACTGTGTTACAGAAACTAGTGAAAAAACATAAACATACATAAACTCACGTCTTTATCCCCGAATGGGTAGGCAGAGGTGCTAGCACCCACATTTCGCCGGTTTATGTTTCGGTCCCAATGTAATAGGTGGCGAGCCTATTGCCATTAACTGGGCAGTTATAAACCTGCGATAAATACACACATAACTTCGAAAAGCATCGAAAAGTCATTAGTGTGTGCCATGGAAAACCTGGGATCGAACCCGAGACCTCGTCTCAGCAGTCCATTACCCATACCACTAGGCTACCATAGAATTAAATATTTGTTCAGCGAATACAACTTAAATCCACAAGAACCCTGCCAGACCTATCTACCGATCTGTCGAACACATTGCAAAACTAAACCGACTTGTTCAACGACTCGTGCTATTTTTATTCAAACATCCGCTTTGAATATTCTGAATGAACGATTTGAATGAAATAAATCAATCAATTCATCGTGCTTAAGTCAAGTGGTCACCCTAAAGCGGTATATATCGGTACCGCAAGGTGGTACAAGGCCACAGGAGCGGCCTCAGGGTGCGGCCAGCTGTCAGTCACTCCAATTGTTAACTCGGAAGACTTTTACGGTTTTTGTTAATTCAGAAAAGTTTCCGTCAAGTAGACATTGTGTGACCTTTGTCGAGAATTCGGCTTGATGGGTCGTAAATTAAATACTATTTTTGAGATGGCAGCATTTAAAATAAATGATGTTTTCTTCAGTGTGTTATATAACTATTGTTTTAACGAATGCTACTGCAAAAATTTAAAGTGTTATAGTTTGGAAAGCAAAAAAGTATGATGGTTTGTTGGTATAAGATTATCGTGGGGTCTTGGATTCAATATTTGCTATAAAATGTTCTAAATATGTAAAAGTAATAATTCATATATAAAGGTATACTTTATATTGATGTTAATTAAAACTGTATGTTAATTTATTCGTGTAGTAACTAATTCCTAGTGAGAAATAAGATCTTTGATCTGTATTGTAACTTTAACGAGAGTACCTATCATCTGAAGTCCCTATCCCTACCTCGAGTTCCGCCATTCGGTACAGTGTACGGGCTTGTAAATGAGTTTGACCTAGTCTTCAAAGATCTTGATGGGGCTCGTATATCTAATATTATAATAGCGGTACCGAAAACATTCAGGTCAGGCAGGGTTGAGTCAATTTATAACTTAGCTTTAGTACTACAAGGTTTCCAGACTATATATTACCTATTTCATTGTAAGTAAAGCAACAAAGTATTTTACGATGCTAAATAACTCTGATAGACACTTGCGTATACAATAATAATGTGCTTAATGTTAAACGAATTGTTATATAAAGGGCATTATATCTTTACTAGCTACGCGTTCCTGGAGCCGTGGAATTTCCAAAAAAAAAGCAATGTTGCAAAGAGATACTTCCTTTCTATTCATTTGCACCTATAGATACTATCCTTAATTAAATAAATCCAAAATTAAATATTAAGATAGGTAATTAACTATTTTAATTAAGTGCAATAAATTACAATGTCTAATGAACTGTCAAGGAAAAATCTGACTAAATTTTTATAATGACTTCTCGTTGAGAAATGCAAGTACTGAGTAATACTTGTACCTGTATCAATTGCTTAATTGAAAAGCTGTTACTCTGGATCCGACACGCATACTGAGTTGGAGTTCTAATCGCTGATGGCGTGGGCGGAGCACCTTGTAGACGGCTATTCTGTTTCGGGATATATAATTTTTAGAATTTAGTCTTGACTAGCTGTCGCCCGCGGCTTCGCCCGCGTGGATTTCGGTTATCGCTTAGTGTTTATCATTTTATTTTTTCTAAAACAAAAGGAAAAGTTCCGTCAAAATCGGTCCAGCTATTTCAGAGATTAGCCGGAACAAACAGACAGACAGACAAAAATCTTAAAATCTTTAAAATCTCTAAATCTTTTTTTTATACCACTGCGGTGACAGACAAGCACACGCTCCACCTGATGGAAAGTGGTTACTATGGGCCTATGGACGTGTGCAACACCAGGGGATTCAGACTCGTGCTGCCGACCCTGTAAACACAGAGAGTTTCTGTACCGTCAGCGTAGTGACAAAGCAGGAATAGCGTTTGGTCTTCCTACTGACAGCACAAAAACTCTCCAATGAGCTCTGGCTACCCTACTCACCGCCGGTACCACAACACGATCGTCCGTTAATCTCGATGTAGTCTTTTGTTACAAGGATACGGGTGTAACTCTTAGAGCCATTACTTTTACACTCCTAAATCCTACTGTATAGTATGAATCCTTCTGTGAGGAACCCCATTGGCGAGGGATTACTATTACCTGATTCCTACTGGCTTCCTTGTGGGTTGCGTGCTGCATGACACACTAGATTGAGGTAAGTTTTTTCCTACCGGATTCCCTTTGGACAATTTTTATTCTTCGCCATTGAGGAACCCTTTTCGCTAATTAATCACCAAATTCAATCAAAAACACCTTACTCATTACGCTGCTGGAATTTCAACCTACTCTTTTTGATACACACAGTCATGATGTTCATTGTTAAGTTTGAATTACACCCAATCTCCCAAACAAAAGTTATGACATGTTGAATAATTTATTAGCACCGTATCTAGTATAATGACTACGAAATAGGTATCCCGTCAGTCAATATTGGCATTCGAGAGCTGCGCAATGGAATGCACGAATCTATCTCACAATTAGACTAAATATTTGGGGCCACCCACTCATTGTTCAATATACCTACGTAGCAGTTGTTGGGATTGTGCTTAACAAATTAGAGGGCGTTCCTTGTTTTATTGAATAATGTTGATGTGAGGTTTGTAATTGTCTAAGTAAATGACTAAACGCCAATAATGACGGCAGAATTAAGAAAAATTAAAGAGAGCATTTATTTATTTCGAATTGTTTACTTTGTTATCAATAGTGGTTTGCTTAAGAACCGACAAAAAACCAAAGTTACCGACATAGCTCGCAGAATAAGCAAGCTGAAGTGGCAATGGGTTAAACACGTCTGTCGAAGGACCTTAGGCCGTTGGAGCAGACGAGTCCTAGAGTGGAGACCGCGAGAAGGCACGCCCTCACGCCCTGGTTAGACGCCCTCTAGCCAGATAGACAGATGACCTGAAAAAGGTGGCTAGGACGGACTGGATGCGGAAGGCGGAAGATCGTACGAAATGGCGCACATTGGGAGAGGTCTATGTCCAGCAGTAAACCGCAGTGGGCTTATTGATTGATTGATAAGAAACATGGGAAAAGCTGAAAAGCGGACTCAAGACTCTAAGTTACAGTTAGTTGGAAGTTTAAAATATTCGACTATGGACGTAACTACAGAAATTCGACCTCGCCAGTGGGTACTGAAAGCCGAAAGCAAAGGGTGAAAATATTCAGAAGGGAAGCTGGTGAATTTATTTACTTCGACTTAGTTTGTCACACTCCATGCGATTTAATGTAATGAATTATTTATTAGATTACAAATAAATTGTAACATCTTTACCATCTCTGTAAAGGAAGCCGGATGGAAAGGGCTCAATTGGACCCCTCGCCACTGGATGGTAGTCACTCCTCGGATAATATCTTAGTCACTTCGAAGTTAGACTGAAAAACAAACTCCAATGAAGTTGAGAAAACGTTCAGAAATAAATAAAACACTTTTAAACGGATTCTATCGCGATTTGTTTTATTTTTTTATTTTTAGACCGACGTTTCGGCTACTTTTCAGCAGCCATGTTCGCGGTTTGACTAAGGATGGTAGTTGTCATATAGTTTGAAGTGTAAGTTATCTCAAAGTACCCGAATCATGATGAATTGATGGTGTTACTATTTACGCAGACTAAACTCACTGTATGATATATTATATTATAGATACTATTACACATGCGTGGAATTGACAATGATTAAATCGTTAAATGCTGGCACTGTCTTCACACAACTAAACATACTGATTGCTATGTTTGCCAATTAGACATTGTGTTAACTAAAAGCTGCACTTTTGAGTATTTACTTATACAAATACTTGCATATTAATTGCAAATATATTGTATAATTCAATACTAATTATTGCAATTGCTTTTAATGTAATAAACCTAGGTTGAAACCGCAAAATACTTTCATCTTTTACATTCCTTGAATAGTTCGAGTTATTTGTATTCTAATTTCATAAATTATAGTACGTAACAGAATAATCGGCACGGAATGTGTACAGAATTCATACAGGACACGCACACATAGATATCGTTCACGGACGCGAATGTCGATACGCACGGGACGAATATGGGACCGAGGGCTATCCGTAATGAGAAGTGGGCGTTGAAATAACGAACTGTTTTTATTAACATGGTGTTCTAATGTTAATGAGCAATATAACAATGTTATTATTTTATATTATACAATATTGGAAAATAATGAGTTCATGAAATAAACTTACAATGGAACAAGGCCATTTATGAATCGTGACATAGTATAAAGTTTTATTTAAGTTCTTATACACATTACCACCATGATATCCGTCGCATTTTATCATGGCCCTAGAACACCAATTAAAATGTAGTACAAACACAAGCTTACCTTCTGTATATTTGTGTTCTGTGCATGAACATAGTTTTCATCAATAATATGATTTATGCATACTTTGCTAATTTTGTATTAAGTTAATTAGATAAGTAGAGTAGATAGTATCTTGTTGAAATATAATTGGATAGATACGAAACTGCACTGCAATATATTAAAATAATTTAAAAAAATGCTTTTATTGCGCATTGATTGCATTATAGGGCTAGATAAGGGTTGCCACCCAGTGATACCACATCTTATGATTGGTGGGCAAAATCTAAAAGGTTTATGTGTTCTATCGTGAAATAAGGTTGGTTAATATTATGTTAATCAACTTTTTTATTGACCTCACATAATATCATGTTCTAAACAGCATACGATATATCAAACAGCGCAATTAAAATTGTCGTGAATATAAAAAAACCAATATAAATTAAATTCATGCTCGTAGTTCACGCCACCATACACATTCAAAGAATTTAATGTCATACATAACATTGAAAATCCAAAATAGTGTCAAAAATTCAATAAAAGCTATGTCGTAATATTGTAAATATAATTTAATATTTTTTTTTATCAAAGCTATGTCGCAAGAAATTTAGTTTTATGTTGAAAATTTAGATAGTGGCCAGGTATTACAATAAAATATGCTAATATATGGGAAAGAAAGATATATATTTTTAGTTTTTATATTTATTAATGACTTTATTTACAATATGTACACTGGAAATATTTAAATTAAAATATAAAAACAATACATAATATATACAAACCTGCAGGTTCAGGCGTCAAGGAATACATCGACGTCAATTGGGAGGGTGGCCAGAAAGCCGGCGGCATTGCCACGTTGAATGGCAATACCGATCCTTTGCGCAAAGAATAATCCAGCCCTCTGGTCACGGGTAACGACTATTATCTAAGCGTTTGAAAATTTCTTTAAATAATAGACGGGCACTTGGACCCCATGATCCCAGCTTCTCGACCTCAAACAGCTCAAATATGTAATTACCACTTCAACTTCTATCTTTGCGCAGTTTGAGGGTCTCTGCCGAAACAGCAGCAGCGCAGGCAGTCTGCAGTCCCTGGAAGATGTCAAGGCGTAAGGGTGTCAGTACATGTTGCATTCAACACCAAATTCCTTCCCATCTTCCAAGGCACCAACGACATTCCATCTGGCCTCTGACCATCATCGCGCACCAGACCAGAAGTTCAAAAATGGCTGGAACGCCGGCAGTAGCAGGAACCCAACGGATATGAAAGCCGACCCGCACTCCTACTGTATGAGGGACCATGGTGTCCAAGGCTACCAACTTCCCCACAGTGACATCGATGCGGAGAAACGCAAGGAGCACCTACGGAGCCAAGCAGCGATACGGAAGGCGTTATAGGCTAGGGGTTAAGATTGTTCTAAATAATTCTTCCGTGTCATGCACCGAAGATAAAAAGCTGGTAGTCTTACGTCGGTAATTTTACGAATGAAGAGCCCGCCTAGACGAACAGGCATGGATGCCTGAAGCCAAACTCAGTCGTTCATATCCACATTTAGAATTTTGCAAAGTGTGTTTTGAATCACACTATACATTTTACCTAAAAGAGCCAAATACTTAAAAGTGAGTTGAACGAAGATAAAAATAATGTTAATGTCTAAACTTTGATACAGTTAATCATAATTATATCTTGCTATCATTAACGGTAATATTATAGAATTCTATATTATTTAAGGTTTTCGTCCAATTCAGGATTAGTCCAATAGTGAAAAACATGCCAACTTTGCGATAGTTCCAATTCGCGTTTAGTCCACGATTGGTCTGAGTACATTTCTTCCGTGACTTACCCAATTTGCGATTTGTTCAATTCACATTTCGTTTAATTCGCTATTGTTCCAAAATATTTATTTTCGTCAGAACCATACAATCCTTTTACTTTAGGTTTGGAACTGGCGTCGATGACGTTACAAAGACGTCAGGTCCAAAATTAAAGTACACGGACTATATATACGTACACACAGTCACATCTTTTTCCCAATAGTGTGTGCAGAGAACACGTATCTCCAAGTGCTTCGATTCTGTCATACGCGTTTCGCTTCGTCTCCTTTCATAATAGCTATCTCATACCAAAAAGAAACTCAACCCCATGACAATATCGATATCCTACTTACCATTTCAAACGCATATGGTGTAACTTTAAAAATGATCTATTGTATATCTCAATTTTTATCACATACTTCGTAATAAAGACATTAACACTATAATGTTTGCCTACTTACACATTTATATTAAAAACTAGAGCACAGTTAGGCAAGAAACAACAATGGAACAGCTTGCCTATAAAAAATAATAATGTTTCATGTTCACCAGGAAACATGTTAGGTAACTTAAATGTCGTTCCAATATTTTTGTTACATATTTTTTCACTTGTGGTATTTAGGGCCTCGCTAAGATCTTTGGGCCTTAGTCAGCTTCACTTGCAAGACAGTCGAATCTCTGGCTCAGGCCTCTAGGGGACTGGAGGTCCGTTGCTGTAATAAAAATCAAAATAAACCATAAAAGAGGAGTTGTAGAGCGGAACCCCGACTCTTAAGTATACAAAATTAGCGACTTGTCGATCGGCTGAAGAAGAGGAATGCTTTATTTTCAGTACCTAATACTGGTTGTTGGTCTACAAGAGGTTGCCTTAGGTACTTAAGATCTTGGATCAAATGAAAATGAAAACGATATTTTAATTGCCACTTTAACAGACGAGTATGGTGATACAATTAATTGGAACGAAATTATGTAAACTCATATTTCTCAAACCAAATGATTTAATCTGTAAATAAATCATTATATATATATATATATATATATATATATATATATATATATAAAGCTTAACTAGCTTGTGTTATGGAATCTTAGAAAGCAGATAAACACACTTATATACATTTTTTTGTAAATACATAGATATTATACATAGAAATACCTGTTCCTCTAATTCTATTCAATTTTACTACATTTAGGTATACACAATAATATGCCTTTAATTCATTTCAACATAAAGCCGATAACACTGATAGCGTGTCAACACCTTAAGTAGTTTAGCTTTGTTATCCAACATATATTATTAGAAAGTGTATTAATAACTACGTACAGTGTGCGCATAATGTGTCATTAAATATTGCGATCTTTGACAACAGAACGAAAGTAATTAAAATAGCTTCAAGGTGACTTGTATCAATATTTTTGCAGTTAATAGCCTTATGCCAAAGTAAATATAGATCAGTAGGTTTATAATAGGATCATATCAAATTTACGTTCCCTTGATAAATTAGCCTATATCGCTGGCAGCGTTTTACTATTGAACGACGAGAGAAACACCCGATCAGTAGTCCCAGTCGCATCCGAGACCTTCACCTCGGAGTTCAGAGTCCGTTTTTTTCTGTATGACTGCAACGCGGCTGATATAATATAGAATATTTTACTTAAAACGTCTGTCAATTCCAATTATGCAATTTGTAAGTTCATCATCATCATATCAGCACACATAGTCCACTGTTGGATATAGGCCTCTCCTAAGGACTTCCGGAATTATCGATCTAAAGCAGCCCGTATCCAGCACTTCTTCCTGATGAGGTCGTCCTTACACCTGACCGTTGGGCGTTCTACACCTGGCCCCCGATTCTACTAATTTTATGACATAACAACACCACTGTCATACTGCTGACATTGCATAAAATGTCATTAAATTTTGGACTGTATGTCTTAGTTTTAAAGTCCAAAATGAAAAAAGAAAGGATTTTTAACATTTTTCATTCACTCTACAAAATTGTCATTTGATTTTAGTCTTTAACAACATACCATTAAAGTCTAAAGTTAAATGGGATTTGTTACGGTGTTTGTGGTACAGCAGTGGTTTTGCTATGAAAAAAATTTAGCAGAATCAGTCGCTGTTCGAATTTGTAGGTTATCTTTGTACGAATAACACAAAAACCAAACCTAAAGGAGGATGATTAAGGTGGTCCCGGGCTCCAACCTGAAAGCCACAGATGAAACCGGGAATAAAACTGACTAACATAGAATGAAGTTAACTTACTGTTTTATGTCTGTAGTGTGGACATTAGCACCGAGTGATAGAGAAAGTTTAATTGAGAACTGAAATATTATTTGAATGCATATATTTGAATCAGTTACTATGCGAACGCCGGCAAAAGAGTCATTGAGTAGATTTTTTCAATTTAAATTGACAAAGACGAATCCTTTGTCAATTTAAATTGAAAAAATGTAGGACAAGATTTCAATCCGCAGCAGATTCTTTTTAGGAGGAATAGTCTATTAACTGACCTGTCTAGACAAGTCTGTATACTGAGATAATGCTGTGACCCAATTATTTTTAGTTCGTTCCTCTGTACCGGGTCGTGACCCATCATTTGGGTAACATTGGTCTAGACCCACTTAGGACACTTTTCTTTCCGATAGATAGGTGTATGTAGATATATGTATCCGCGTCCGCTTAGATGTCGGCTATCGCGACTAAACATAACCTATGTCCTCTCTCAAGATCTTATCTACCCTTATACCAAATTTCATCAAAACCGGTTCAGTGGTTTAGGCGTGAGAGCGTAACATACAGACTGAAAGACAAAGTTACTTACGCATTTATAATATTAGTATGAATGCATAGTTTTTTATATATGTATAGTCTATGCTTCAGTTCCCTTTTAAGATAAAGTGACTAGCGCACAAGTTTCTCTATAGAGTATGGGGGATTTGATTCCCACCAGATCGAACCTATATCCATTGAACCCGTGACCTCTACACACACTCATAAGTGAGGGGAGGATTTGAGTCCCAACAACACGTCAAAGTAGCCCACGTCGGAGTCTAGTCTAGTATCGAACCAGTGACCTCATACACAGCAACTGCTTTAGTTACTACTGCACCACTGAGGCATTTTGCGTTACCAAGAAATATACATTTATACCAAAATAAATGTTAATCGTGAACAAACTTTAATTAATTTCAATAAATTAATAACAAACGTAGGATGCAAATCTTGAACGAAACAAATATTATTGATCTAATTGATTGCTTGTAAAAAAGTAATTTAAATCACTTGTAGGATTGATCTAGTTAAGACTATGCACGTTTGGTCTTCCGTGTGGACAAAAAAGAAGTCAAACTGTAGAACAAAACAGATTAGGTATAGACGCTAAAACTGTTCTTACACAACTATCTGTTCTTATACAACTATATTTTAGTATTTCCGCGTGATTCCCGGCAGAGTAGAATTTGGGCCACCCCTTCTCTTCCCATGTGGTGTCGTACAAGGCGATTAAGGGATAGGGCTGATTAACTTTAACATCAGACAGATATGTACTGCCCAGATTCAGCCTCAGGTGCATGGCTCGAGTCAACAATAGTGCCCGGAATACGGCAATAGGCTCACCCCCTAATACGTGGGACTATATACAGATTGGTGAAATGTGGGTGTTAAATCACCTCTGCCTAAGTATGTATGTATTTTAGCACTAATAGTAAATAATTTAATTTAGCCCTCATTAGCTCAGTGGTCAGAGCTTTCGCCCTGTAAGGAGTGTGTCCCATCAGAGCATTTACTTATACCAATTAAAATGGAGGTAAAGTCATAATTCTTCACATTAATTGTTGTAAGGGGAGAGGAAAGAAGGTGGATGGACTGTGTGAAAGATGATATGGTTAAAAAGGGAGTAAATGTTGAGATGGCTGCAACTAGAGATGAGTGGAAGAAACATACATGTTGCACTGACTCCAAATAAGCTTGGGAAAAGGGCAGGGGAGGAGACGCTTACGGCAAAATGCGGCCAAGGCGATAGCGATCCTGTAAAGGGTCGTTATGGACATTCCTAGAGTGACACTGTTTTATTTTCCTGCAGCCCATAGTATAGGATCATGAGAGGTACCTTAAACAGGAATTCGAATTTTGTACAGGAAAGCGGGATAAGTATTTTATGCAGACGAAAAGATACTGTGGAACTGTTCGGTAATAAAGACATCAACGTGTTCCGTCGTTATCGTAGCACAATAGAAATCGGTTTCAGTTCAACACATTCCAAGTTATCAACCACCATTACTGCAAAACTTTCTTTTTATTTCTCTTTGATCGATTTTATATATATTTAATACATTTAATTTTTTTCGTTATATTTTTATGAATAATTTTGGCATCTTTTATTTCCCATTTTCATCTACATCAGTAGTAAGTAAAAGCTCCGGGGTTCAAACCCGCAACCGCTCAATCTCAAGCCTTACACTAGACTGCGACATTTCTACAGTCAGTTTCCACCGTCCACGCCGTTACACATAGACGCAATTACCTCAAATCTAAGGTATGAGTCGATTAGCGGTTACATTGTTACCGCGTTTACCTTGCCACTTCGATACAAGTGAAATGCTGGTATACCAGCTTATAGAATTTTACCCTAGATTTGGGGAAAAATATTAATTGACGGGAAATATATAAAATAAAATAATTTATGTATCTATGTAGGATAATCGGTTCTCACGTAGTAATCCTGGGGGGTGATTATGTCAATGGGATATTTTTTTAAATTTTATACGATGTCAATATGACTTTAGTCCCCTGGTCATATTGACAAATTTTTATTTTTTAGTCATAGTTATTTTTTATATTTAAGCCTTTTTCTTAAAGAATTTGGAGTTGCCGACGGTATGTAATTTTTCATTCGATCTATTGATGTAATTTTTCAATTAAATGAAGTTATATTATGGACTATACATTGACTTATGAAAAAAGTATCAGAATGACGTTATCACGTCATCTGGGAGGTAAAGTTGTATGGTTAGCTATAATAGAATTCTAATCAGGGCTCCAACTGCAAGCTTTGGAAGCTCGAACGGAATTTTCGATCGAAAGACTTTAGTTTCATTTACTTCGCGTATAGGGTAAAGTGAATTTATTACCAGACAACACTGGTAAAATGTCAAGATGTCGATTAAATCGAACGTTGAACACGTAAACCGAATATTACTAAATGACCTTGATATAGAATGTGAAACTAAATATTTACAAGAATTAACAAAATAGAGGAATAGAGGCCAAAGAATTTAGGGGTCGAAGAATTCCTTCCTATCGATGTCGACTTTTAACGTGCACAAAAGACTGACGGCATTGCCCCGTTGGATGGTAATGCCAATCCGTTGTGCAAATAACAGGCCAGCCCTTTGGTCACGTGAAGCATCGGCCAGTCGCTTTGCAATTTCTTTGTAAAGCGACCGCGCGCTCGGGCCCCACGAACCCAGCGTCTCGACCCCAAACGGCTCAAATAAATAATTTGCTGGTAATATTATCATATTTCGCCGTTAAATTAATTAATTACTTAACTTATAGTCTAGTGGTAATGGACTGCTGAGACAAGGTCTCGGGTTCGATCCTAGGTTTTACCATGGCACACACCAATGACTTCTCGATTGTTTCGAAGTTATGTGTGTATTTATCGCAGGTTTAAAGGTGCCCGGTTAATGGCAATAGGCTCGCCACCTATTACATTGGGACCTAAACACAAACTGGTGAAATGTGGGTACCCCTTCGGGGATATAGGTGTGAGTTTATGTTTATGTTATGTTATGCTTATTACTTAATTTATTCATTCGGTCATCATTATTCTCTAATCTTTTTCCTAACTCAGTTGGGAACTGTCCTTCCCACTTTCCAGTTTAACTGTGATACGGCTGAACTTGGATATTTCCTGTAAAGGGACTGTTATTAAACCTCTGTAAACCTCTGTAAAGTTCTGGGCCCTGAATCTGCTAATAATAGGGGTTAAAGTATGAAATTGCCGTTTCATTGTAATAGGTACTTCGAATTGACATAGAACCTTCATGGTTTGAGATTTTTGAGTGAAACTTTTTCCACATGGTACCTATGTAGTTCTTCATTTAAAAATGTGCAACATTCGATTATCGACTTTCAGTTGTTTTTTTTTATTCAGCTTAGACAAGAAAGATGGATACTTCGAAAATTCGAGTGATTTTTGAATACGAGTTCCGACGCGGAACTAACGCGGCAGAAACAGCTCGCAATATCAATGTTGCGTTTGGAGAGGGGACTGCTAATGAACGCACCGTGCGATTTTGGTTTAAACGCTTTCGTGATGGAAACTTTGATTTGAAGAACGAACCACGAGGAAGGCCGTCCACACAGGTGAATAACAATGAATTGAAAGACATGGTGGAAGCCGATCCGAGCCAAACTACCCAGGAATTAGCTGCATGGTTTAACGTTACCTTACCAACAATATTGACTCATTTGCGTCAAATCAATAAAATAAAAAAATGTGAAAAATGGGTACCTCATGATTTGACTCATCTGCAGAAAGAAATGCGTGTTGAAACTTGTGTTGCCTTGTTGAATCGATACAGAAATGAAGGAATATTGGATCGAATTGTGACATATGATGAAAAGTGGATTCTTTACGATAACCGTAAGCGAAAAATGCAATGGCTGACACCAGGTGAAACGCCACAACAGTGTCCTAAAGCAAAGCTTACCAATAAAAAGGTAATGGTAACTGTTTGGTGGTCTCAGCATGGTGTTATTCACTATAGCTTTCTACGATCTGGTCAAGCAATAACGGCAGATGTCTACTGTGCCGAACTCCGAACAATGATAGCAAAACTAGCAGTGAAACAGCCCCGACTCATGAATCGATCTTCACCATTATTGCTCCATGATAACGCGAGACCTCATACAGCACAAGAAACCGTTTTAACTCTACAGGAACTGCAATTAGAAACTATCCGTCACCCTCCGTATTCGCCAGACCTTGCTCCAACAGACTACCTTTTTTTTTCGTGATTTGGACAATTTTCTATGTGATAAAAAGTTTTCTTCTCAGGAGGCAGTACAAAATGCTTTCACACAGTTTGTCGAATCTAGATCACCAGAGTTCTATCGCAAAGGCATAAATGACCTTCCTACTAGATGGCAGCAATGTATAGATAATAATGGTAATTATTTTGATTAAATAAATACGTTAAATTAAAAAAAAAACTAATTTCAATTTGTCAGTACAAATCGGCAATTTCATACTTTAACCCCTAAATTGGCAACAGGGACAGGAAACTCAACGTAACTATTTTATTTGTTCGTCAGTTATTGATTGCGTCGGTAAGATCCATCACGGGGGAGTGGCTAGAGAGGCCACACGGTGGCCTTTCGTACCGTCAGACGCATGTCATTACCGTACACGGTAACTTCGGGCGGTACCTGCATCTGATGGGCATAGAGCCAACGCCCGAGTGCGATCACTGCACACGCTCACCGAGTGTCCGGCGTTCGAAACGGAGCTTGTGACGGCCCTGGGGGTGAAAGCGCTCACGCTCTACACCCTGCTCGCGGCGATGGTCCTCTGCGCGAATGCGTGGACGGCCAGCGCCTCCTTCTGCGAGCAGGTCATGCTCGTGAAGGAGACAGCAGAGCGGACACGGCGCAGTGAGCGAGAGAGACTCGCGGACATCGCTGCCCGCGTTCGAAGGCGGCTCGGGCGTCGGAGGGCGCAGACCGACCTCCGCCCCCCATGAGCGCGGGCTTGAGGGTGACGGATGGAGCCGCTCGTCACCCTAGCAGAAGCAGACGATGCGCGCCCCCCCCCCCATACCGGGGGCGAGTCGGGGACCACGTGGTCCCCCCTCCCGCGGAGGGCCAGACTGAGAGGAATGGCCCTGGGTCAGCCGGGGTGCGAGGGATATGTCGCGAGACAACCTCACTTTCGGCCTAGCACTACGACCCACAGACGGCGTGCGGTTTAGTCGGTTCGAGTCCGACATAACCTCCTCCTCCGGCTCCTGGGGTATCTGTGGGGATTTCCCGCACGTAAAAAAAAGAGTACTCTTAGATGAAACAAACAATTTGTCTGTATTGTTTTTGTTCCAACAAAGAGTATTATTATTAAAAAAAAAAGATTTTAGTGTCGATTTATGACCACAGCCTGACCACTGACAGTTTGTGACTTCTATACAAAACATAATTTTAACCAAAAGGCACACTATTTATAAATATACTAGCTGTTACCCCTGGCTCCGCCCGCGTGGATATCGGTTATCGCGAATAAAATGAAAAACAGATAGTAGCCGATTCTCAGACCTCCCCGATATGCACAGAAAATTCCATGAAAATAGGTCCAGTAGTTACTGAGGAGTATGGGAACGAACATTGTGACGCGAAAATTTTATATATTGAATACGTGTCAAAACTTATTGAACAGTTTTTGCATCCTGTTGTAACATTAGAAATTTAAAACTTGTTCCCGCTTCAGTCCCACAACCGTTACCTACGTACACTATATTTGGTCTATATACCTTGTCTGGTTATAACCACATAAATAATTACATTTAACTATGTAAATTTATTCTTTTAAATTCAAAAAAGAAGACCTAAGATGAATCTAGCGGAGAATTTTAACTGTTGAAATGCAGGGTGTTGACTTCTTTAATAAAGATACTCACGAGTTTAAATAAATAGTATCGATTAAATATTAAACCGTTATATAAACTCGTCATAATCTTAGCGTTGTTCCCGGTTGCGGTTTTTTCTATTGATTTGGCTTATGTGGCTTTTCTTCTCTATCTTTTCGCTTGCTCGCACAATATAAATATATTTAAAAAAAAATCAAATTGTTTTAAAAAAGAAACGATAATATTGTTCACTGAGTTTCTTGCTGGTAACTTCTCAGTAGAGCCAATTTACCGAACCAGCGAAAGAATCATTTTCAAATGATTTATTTACTTTATTTAATATTTATATTAGTAATTTCTTGACATGAGTGTAAAATTTTTGACGTTCATATATGCTTTTTATGTGCCTAAACTACCAAATGAGAAGGATTAAGTGAACCGTAGCTTCAGAAGCGAAGTCTTTGGATGCTGTAAGTATGATGTAACGCTTAGATTACGATGACAAATGTTCGCAATAAGGGGGATTCGAACATGTGACCTCCGACGAAGCAGTCGAACGCTTTACAACCGCTCAACATAGGTGCACTTATTCATACGTAGATATGAATGAAAGGTTGAGTAATAAATGAAGTGTCCCTTAAATAAAATCAAACCGTTCATGTATTCGATGTTCTGAGTATCTATTTCTATCAGAAATACCCACAATTTTACCTGATTTGGAAATCGAAACTTATTGGTCAGCTGTATATATTACTAGTTGTTGCCCGCGGCTTCGCTCGCATGGATATCGATTATCGTGACCAAACATAGCCTATGTCCTTTCTCAAGGTCTAATCTACTCCTATACCAAATTTCATTAAAATCGGTTTAGTGGTTTAGGCGTGAAAAACGGACAAACAGTTACACACACACACTTTCTCATTTATAATACTCGTATTAGTATAGATGCATCAGCTTTACCATCAAGGTAGTCTAAGTTTCTAGTTTAAATATCATTTAAATATATATTCATCATACATAGCTTCGTCAGAAGACCAGTTGATTAATTATTCACAGTTACTCAACACGAGTTAAACGAGAACGGTTATTATGATGAGGTGTCAAGAGGTACTTAAAATAATGTTAAGAAGTCAATAGGCTCTGAAACTTGGGGAAAAGATAAATTTAAGGCGTGTATACTCTGATCCTCACAAATAATCGCCTAGGTAATCGCTTGGTGTGTCCCGCGCAGTATTTTGATTCCGTTCCCACACGGGAATTTATTCCCGATTTAAAAAAAGGTGGAGCGTGATTCAATTACAAACATGCAAACTTCGTGAACACATATCAAGTAACTATCGAGTAAAAAAAACAAAACACAAAAGAACTACAATGCGAGTATAGCTATAGCACAGAATATTTAAATCACTACATAGTATAAAACAAAGTATCTTTCTCTGTCCCTGTATCCTTTTGTATGCTAATATTTAAAACTACGCAACGGATTTTAATGTGTTTTTTAGATAAAGTGATTCAAGAGTAAGTTTTGTATGTATAATACATGTTTAATATAGTAGATGGTGCAACGGGAACAGGATCTGACGCCACGCGGGCGGAAAAACATTGGCGGTACGAAGTTCGCCAGGTCAGCTAGTAATAAATATAAATAAATAGCAAAAAATATTTATTTCAGGCCATTTACAACCCTATTAATTTTACATACCTTATATTTTACAATCATTTTAAGACACTTAAACAGAAAAACTATTAATTTTGTTGTCTTATAATTTTATAGAGATCTCATGAAGAATTTTAATGTACATATAATCCGACATTATAATAACATAATTCATAAGTAACTATAGCTAATTAACCTCTAATAACGGGACTGCATACTAATATTTACATCGAGTGTGAAAAGAATCCGAGACTGCCGACTTAGCACTCCAATGCTCAACCGCTGCGCCATATTGGTATAAAATATTGAAATTGAATTGTTTATCTTATGGTTATTGTTTATGGTTTAAACCGAATCTTGCATCTCTGAGCCCAAGATCCGCTTACTCATTCTCCTTTTGATTTGGATAATACTGCTTTTATGAGAGCAAATGTCATCTAAACTCCCAGCTACAAGAGGAAAGCATACGCCAGAGCCTAGTCCGTGAATCACCAGGTACCAGCTTGTAGGTGTGAGCTTGGACGGTGAAAGTTATCGTGGGGCAAAAAAAAACACCCAAAGAATAAAATAGGTGGGTAACAAATGCCTGGCGAGGGTGCCATTGCCAGGCAGGCGAGGTAGGCCCAAAAAATCCTAGCTTATCTTCGTGGAGAGTGACATGCGTGCCAATGGTCTCTCTATCACGGACGCACACGATTGTGCAGAGTGAAAGAACAGCCGAAAGGCTCCGAGTTCACTTTGACCTCGCATGCAATCAGGATAATATGATATTGGTCTCCATGATGATGATGAATAAGAAGTAAGATATTATCTCATGAATATATGTGTCACATTAGTAGCGACAATGTTGCTGCCCACCTATTCCAAAATCAGTAGCGAGTAGGTAATCGATACCCTTGCGAATGTGAATTACGGCAATCGTTGGCAAATAGGCCGTATATGCATGATATCAATGCCATATAAAAAAAGAAAAGTAGCGCCTATATTTTTGAATTCTGAAATTGAAACTCAATCTTAATAAATTATCTCATTGATATAAAACAATTTTAAAGGGATTCTATTGCGATATATTTTAAATTATTTTATGTTTAAGTAAAATTATCGTTAGCCTATCAAACTTTTAATTATTTATTAGCCTGTTAGATACAGGCCTTCCAATGTAGCATCCGATCTTTGAATTCTTGCGGATCCTGTCTTTTTTCCCAGCTATATCTTCTTGCTTGGGAGGCATCCTAATTTCCGTCACTATATTAATTCAAAAAATTATGTACATCTTAATTCTGACTCTCTACAGGAAATGTTAGAAAATTAAAATATGTAGTCTTTTTTATTATAATACAATTTATATTTTCTTGATAAAGATCACTTATATCTATTATTTTACTTATATTTATTTTCAAAAAAGGCATGTAAATAACCATATTTAAATAAGTTTTTGAAAATAAATATTTAAACCTGTTAATTCTGTCCCTGACGATCTTGTCAAAGGGCATCTCCCTTTGACAACATCAATCAAGTTAAGTTCTAAGTGTCCCTCTGCCTTTCGAGATTTTTTTCAGTGCGTTAAGTTTTCATATTTTTTATTAAAGATAAGGAACGACAGTATGGTATTTGTCTTAACTTTATTTCCTCACCACAAAACGTATCGAAGTATGTAGAAACAGCAATATAAACACGACCAACAAATGGCAATATAATAGAACCCCATTATCTTACTCAACGGGTGCTTAAGTCATCCTTTATCACCATTATATATATTGACAGAAGAAATTGTGCAAAATGACCAACAATTTCAAACTTAAGAACATATTTTTTTTCTTAAAAATAAATTATTATTCGTGAATCTTCGTAGTCGTTCGTGAATCTCCCTGAGACATTTTTTTCAAAACGCGTTCCGTTCGGAAACATGCATGCACATCTTACAATTAAAAATTACGCCGTTGCACTTGCTCGAAACTTAATTGTTTCCAATTACGAACCGCTAAAGCGGGGTGTTTCATATATAAGGGGGCGTACTGTACCAAATCGACATTCCAACTCGGAAGGTGGTTGTGAGCACACGTCACTTAGGCGAAAATTTCTAGGCGAGTTCTGGCTAACAGCAGCGCCTTAGTTAGTTCGTTTGAGATCTCTGTACTTTAGTTTAAATACACAGTAATCATGCAGTCTATGGTGAGTGTCTTGTACTATTTTTTTTTACCGCACCTGCGGCTTTATTTTATATTCTCCCAATATTTACTTCGAACTACTAAACTAATAGATACGCATTTGAAATCAATTCAACTAAACTTAGTTTACTAATTTTTACTCAGTTCAACTAAAAACTTATAGTTAATTAACTCTAATTAAAGTTGTGTGGAAGGAGTGGGTGGGTTTACATAGGCAGAACATTAATTGGGAGTTGAATCCGTAGCATTTTAATCGCAAGTCCGTCGCTTTAACCATTACGCTAAAACCACCACTGTTGTTTAGTATCCTGCTTAATTTAAATATAAATTATCTCTTTTCTATTGATATTTAAAAATATAAATTGCCTGTATCATATCAAAAAAAAAAAAAAAAATCCTAAAATGAACAAGAACCAATAAATATGTACGAGGAAATCATTTCTTTCCAACTTTCACCCTTTTTCAAATGTAAATTAAACTCACGATGTAACTTCCCTGTAACTTTGTAGACCAATTAGTTTATTCAGTAGTTAAAAACAATGATGTGAATAATGTTTCGAATATATTAGAATAGAATAATATGAATATATTCTACTAATTTTATTATATTGGGGATGAAATATCACAAATTGTAAACATACTTATGTCAATCTCATACAGTTGGTATTCTTATCCTACTAATAATTATGCCACTTGTCTAGGCTAGCTGAATATTTACATTTTAAAAGAGCACAACAGGAGGATATCTGGTTCTTTCATGCCAATTAGTATTCCATTGTATTTGAATGCAACGGAAGGTATAAATCCAGTGTCAATGATATTTCCTACGTTGGGAACTTTGACGGATAAAATGGAAAGGTCATTATTGTCATTAAAAGTTTTCATTATGCATAATACAATAAAAAAGTAATTCAAATGTAAAAACATTGACCACGTGGTTTTAACAATTTATCTTACTGCAAGTGTATAAACAAAGTTATGTTTATTTGTTAGACAATTATATTAGGTAGATGAAGGGATATTAAAATATTACTTCTATACGATTTTGCTATCGAAACCGTGCCCAAAATCTTTTTTTCGAAACGACCATAAAATCAACGAGTATAAGCAATGCATAGAGTTACACTGTAATGATTAACTATTAAAAAACAAAATATCAATATTTAAAATTGTAAAAATATGCCCAAAAAGTAACATGCATTCCAGGGACAAAAAATATCTGTATTCTGCCCAAATCTTAAAATTGCAGATGCATGTTTAGCATCTGCTATTTCACATTCATATAATTTGCATTACATGATTGTCCTGCCCACAATATGTTCTATTAGTAACTAAACCTTACAGAATCTATTAAACATGTCAAGGACACAACAAGAACAATGTAAGAGATGATTAATACATAGTTCCGCCTACGTCGAACATTTGAATATTTTGTTAATTAGGCGGGAAACTGCAAGCGTGCAGCATGTGAATATGTTTAAAAAATATATAGGTTAATATGTTATCTATGAGTATATTCAAAGTATATATAGATGTATACTTTGAATATTCTTAATCAGTCTACTTTTTATGACTTAAAACAATGTTACTGACAACTGTTACCAAAACGTGTAGGGCGGGACGCAGTTTTTAATCTTGCGTTGACAATGTAGGCGTTGATGCTAGCTAGTTCCTTTATGTTGATTTTTTGAATGACAATGAATAAATAAATGTTGCCAATTTTTTGTCATTAAAATGGCAACTATTGCGATTGGTTGTGTTGTTTACCAATTTCAGTAATTAGTTTGGCACATAAACATGCGTAAGAAATAAGTTACAAAAACGAGTGTTACCGTTAGCCGGTGAAGTGAGACCAAATTTCTATTTTCAATGTCCCGCAATTTTCTGATGACCTTCGGCCATAGGCCACCATAACACTTCCTAACGCCCACAGCTTCCTCTTAAGCAACGCAAATTGCAGTGGTCGACTGGTTGTGCACCAGTTCGCCGAATGATAATTCCGATCTATTGCAAAATGGGGCTTTTGCAACAGAATGCAAAGGCGAGTCGATATGAGGTCCACGCCCACAAATTACGGTGCGCTCGCTTTGTCTGATGTCCTTAAATTTTCTTTAATAACACGGAATAGAAACTTGTGCAACTAACATTAATGTGCTTTAGTTCTGAATTACGCCTGCAGTTATTTCCATGAACCTAGAAAGTTGTATCGGTAAAATATGATAGAATAGAAATTCTTGTTGAAAAAATGTTTCGCAATCACTGATTGATCAATTGAAATATTTCTAGATACTTGGTATTACATATTTATTGTAAGACCTAATGTTTTATTTAAACTATGGTCGAAGCTTACGCAACGAACTTTGTTTATAACAGTTAAACTTTATCGGATCACCTGTCGAACAATCGAGTTTTGTTAACTGAATAATGATACTATGTTCAAATTTATCTTAATTTGGTTTGACTTTAGTTCATTGACAATAATGGCACGATTTCTTGTTTTATATGCATCTTGATACAAAGTGCCTTTACAATATTTTATTAACAAAAAAAAACATAATGAGCAGCAAATTCTCTTTTCAAATTTCTTCTTTCTAACAAATGGTTTTTTGGAACGATTGTAGTGTCTGATCAGAATTATTTTCAGACACAATTTTTGCTTTCAATTTCATTCGTTTGTAATTTCGCGAACGTAACATTTCATTAGGTGGTTTGCGGTTTTATATTTGTATCAATATCTAGTGTTGCGAAGTGGTTCATTGTTGGGCGTAACGCGATACAGCAATATAAAACGATATAAACCGCGTTTTGTGGTGCAATAACATTAAGAAGTTGCGGTTGAGATATAGATTTCCCACATTTCCTATTTACCTACTGAAAATTTGATATTTCTAATATAATGCCTTTAAAATTAGCAATATAATTTAAGGACTCAGTGTACACAGATACTACAGAATTAAAAATAAGAGTGTGAGACTATTTAAATTTGTAAGTAACGTGTCGGCATCTATTATATGACTCCTTAAATGGCCTAGGTGTACTTTACACGAAAGAAATCATTGCACCACTAATAAATTTTATAGAAAAAAATAACAGTTTGTCTAGTAACCCACAAAATAATTGTGCACTTATCTTATTATTAAAAAACTAAACCATCATAAACAATATGATTTTTCAAATCACAAACATTCGCGCGCTTTTCTTTGTTATGCTTTATCTGTGGTGTGATAATTAGCTTATAGTTTTGAACAATGCGTGTCTATAGCCACGGCTTATTAAAATACTGCTCTAGTTGTTTATCAGTCATCTGCATTGGTCGGTGCGTGCCTTTCCTCAATGGCCACGCCTTGAGACCGCGTAACTAAGCTTTTAGCTAACAGTTTCGCAAAATCGCACCATTTTGTTACCTACCTTATTACTTGAACTATTAATTTCAATTATATAATTGTAGTGACATGGTATCGAGAAATGACAGCATAATCTAGATTGGTATATTATAAGCAGATTATAATTCATATTACAGTAATAGATTTTGCTGTAATTACTGTAAGAAGTTTAATAATCAATGTGATCGAACCTAACATTAAGTGCCCACCATATGACATTCGTAACTTAGAGTATTTTTTTTTTAATTTGATTAATCCTTAAAAATAAAAAAATAAGAAAAGGTTACATTGTAGTTAAAATCTAAATAAAATTAAGGACATTATGATTGTAGGGCTTAGTCGTTTGTCGAACACAAATTCCCTTCGAGACATACGCTGATCCAGAATTCGGTTTAGTTATTTAAAAGATCTACACAAAACCAAAGTCTGCTAATTTACATAACGTCTAGGAATTTAAAATTTCCAAATTATTTTTAAGAACCGTTTTGAAATTACAGTCTTTATAAAATGGTATGCAAATTCATCACAGTACACTAAATAAAGACAATTGAGTATAAAAATGATTTGCTTAACTTTACCGTTATGAAACTAGGTCCACCATATTAAATTCTTTGACAATCATTGTAATTCAGTGATATATTAAGTGTAAGACCGTGAGAAATCTGATAAAGAACACAATACTATGCATTAGTTTTACTAGTGTTTTAATGAAATCTTGCTGAGTAATTACTCATTTAAGATTTTGTTTACGTAAAGTAGTTCATTCTGTTAAGTAATCCTATCATAAGTTTTACTTAAATGATAAATTACGTAGGCATACACACAGTTGTTGATACAAATTATATGTGTGTCATGCCATAAACGAGTTATGAATTATTCAAAAAGAAAAAAAATGTAATGAGATACGAATCAACATTTTCATAATTTGTCAAAGAAAACCCTGAAAAAACAATAAACAAATTATGATCAAGTTTTAAGTGTAAGTATCCGAATCTGCGAATACAAAATAAATGTTGACTTTTGTATAACGTACTTATTTTTATTCAAAAAACGTGACCTAGTCATACCATGATTTGGCTAAATAATTATAGATTCTAAAAGAAAAAACGTATAAAGACTACTTCTAGTAGGGTATTTTGATTCTTCTTCATCCTAGCATCAAGCTTTCAACTTGAGGTCTGGGGTCCGCTTTACCAGTCCTACTGCGGATATGGCTAAACTTCGATATTTTCCGTGAAGCGACTGTCATCTGACCACCACAACGTCCAAAATATTTCGATTGGCTCTACCTTAACTTTCGTACTCAGAGGTTTATTTTTTTCCGGTGAATATAGCCAAAACTTACAATGCCTAATAAGAAGCTTATTCAAATCACAATCATTAAAAAAAAAGTGCATAGCATATTAAGAAAAAAAAATCAGTATGTTTTCCTTTTGAAAATAGAATCGCTCATGTTCAAGGTCAGTCTAATAAATTTCGCATGACAAGTAGTCATGCTAGCTAGTTAAAAAAAATGCATCACGTGTCTTTGTTTATTACCTAAGCTGCAATAGTGTCCCCATCGGCGTAATATAGTTATGGACCACTTGTCCAAACTATTGCTCCGGTTCAGCCAGTTGTTACGCGACCTCCACTGGACCGTGCACTATGTATGCAACATAAGTCCTTAGAATTCTATTGGAAATCGTTGCAATATTAAATTATATATCCGCGTAAGTACCAATATCATGGCTTAAAATGTGGATATTTTTGAATAATAACCGGCTTATTCCGTATAGGTAACTATAATAAAGTTATCAGTCTGGAAATATTATAATTTGATTGTGTATATGCCAATAAATCTTTTTCTATGAATACAACTAAACAATACCGTATAAATTGCTTTAAAAAAATGTTACATTCGAATGCGAATGTAATTTTAAAAGTCAACGAATATTCATACTCTCTAATATAATAACGCTAGTAAAATTTAGAGTACAGGAATAATTATAGTTTACAGCTATTTAAATTACATACCGGATTCTAAGAAAAATACTGCTGTGCTTGTCTGCCACTTGCTATTATATATTAAAATTATAAAAGAGTAGCCATGATTGTGCAGACTTGACAATTCTCACTTCATTTTTTTACTCTATAGTCCATTTTTGCGTAAATACCGATAGACCATAAAAGTGTTGTTTCGATATTTGGCTCCTAATAACGACCTGTTTGTCACACTATTACTGTAAGCGTGTAGCTCACGGAATGTTGTCGAAACGTTTTCAACTGGACACTTACATTTATTCACGTATGAGTGAATTTACCTCGAGCTGTGTAAGAGTCGGACCGTTTAGGAACGTTGCCGGTGCCCGGTCGCCATGTAAACCGCGAAACCGGTGGTTACGCTCCAATAATTGCATACTAGTGCAAATGTGCCCCTGTATTTACGAATTTTGAATTTTAATTGTTACATTAAATTCATTCATGCTCGTCTATGATTTGAATGCATTTTATACTCGAATATGCTGACTCACTCATAGCTCTTCTAAAGTTTTCGTAGCTTCAATATTTTTCACAACATTACGTCTCCTAACCTAACCTAACCTTTTCCTAGCCGTACGAAACGAACTAAATATTAGATTACTAACAATAAAGCTTGTAGGAATGAAAACGTTCTAACTGGCGAGTCAAACGTTGGCCCCTAGTCCAACTTCAATTTATTACAAACTGAAAAATTCTGATCCAGCTCTTTCATAGTTATTCTTAACCCAAACTTCTTTTCTCTCCACAGATTATCTTAGCAGCCACCCTCTGCCTGGCTCAGGCTTCGTTCTACGCGGGCCCACCAGCGCACATCCAACTTAGCCACGATGGCAAATACGTATTGGACACACCGGAGGTAGCTCACGCGAAACAGGCACATCTAGCAGCTCACGCGCAGGCATCGAGCTCGCACGGTGCGTGGGCGCCCTCTGGTGGTTACGCCGCAGGCCCCGCTTACGCCGCAGGTCCCGCTTACGCCGCTGGAGCACACTACGGCGCCCCTGGTGCTGGTACGTATAGAATACTAGATTTTTGGTATCAAAGATAGTGTGTGATAGTGTACAGGCCCCTACCAAAAGGGTGGTGATGAGTTGATTTCAATGGGTGTTTAAAAGTGAAAGAGTGGAAGATTTCATGTTTGAAAGTCATTGAATTTTGAAATATGTATTTTCTCAGAAAAAAAAAATAGGAATGCGAGCTAGTAGAACCTTTAATATATGCGGCTCTATCAAGATATTTGGGGCACAAGCTAATCCCACTTGTAAACCCCGTAAATACTTGCTAGTAGAAGCGCCGTTGATTAACTCCAAAGTGGTTTTACACGCAACCGGGATTCCTGCTTTAGTCATGCACACCGAGTGGAGTGGCGAGTACGTCACACGTAACAAGTGGAGTGGCGAGTACGTCACACGTAACAAGTGGAGTGGCGAGTACGTCACACGTAACAAGTGGAGTGGCGAGTACGTCACACGTACCAAGTTTTCGACCGAGTGCAATGTCTCGCCTCTCCTCTGGGTGCTTATGATCAAGGCATTACGCTTGAATGACAGAGAAAGAGTGAGAGAGAGTGTGCCTTTTATAGACATATTGAGGAATATAACAAAACTAACCATTAATTCCCCCTCCCGCCCAGGTCTGTACAAATATGGCCCCGCCCCCCTAGCGCATGACGGCCGCGTGGTGGACACCCCTGAGGTGGCCCATGCTAAAGCTGCCCATATTGCCGCGCACGGTGCCGCGCACGCCAGCGCTGCGCACGCCGGCTACGGCGGAGACGCGTGGAGCGGCGCGTACGGCGGCGCCGGGCTCGCCCACGACGGAGGTTATGCCGCTGGTTACGGCAAATGGACTGGCCCTCAGGTGAGACGTGAGACTTATATAAATTTATATCTAAAGAAACGAAGATCAGCCGAATCCGTAGTTAGACTGAAAAGAGAGGAAAAGAGAGGACCCTAGAATCCGAGCGACTGAGACTGGGATTAATGCTAGGATGAAGATATCTAAGGACGGTTATTTAATCATCTGGCCCAATTTAAGGAAGTCAAAGCCCGGTATGAGAATTGAACGCCTGACCAGCCTCTTTCCAGAAGGAATACCCTTACCAACTTACTTACAGAGCTACTGAGCTCAATTCTTGTTTATATCAACGTGTTGGGGCATACGCATCTACATCCCTGGAGAGCAATTAGAAGATATGTTTGCAAGAAGTATTCTCTACCTAATTTATTTCTAGAATCCATGACTTCAAAAAACCTCATTTAACAGATACTGACTGTAACTAGTAAATGAAGTATAACATTTTGGCCTATAAGCCACTTTGCCCAACCCTAAATCACTGAAGCAGTCCACTTCTGTGTCTCACAAGTTCTTTAACAAATATTTGTCTCACAGGCCCACATCCAGCTCACCCATGACGGCCAATACGTGGTCGACACCCCTGAAGTACAACACGCTCGTGCCAACCACCTCCACCAATACGCAGCCGCCGCGCACGCCGCCGCTTCAGCACCCGAGGAACCCTGGGGCCAACACGGACACTCCGGCTGGCACTGAACACCCCTACCTCTGACCTCAAGCCTTAAACTGCCTGACAATTTATTTTTATACAAAATAAAGAAAAAACCAAAAAAAAAATGTTACTGTATAAAGTTAAATGAACTGTGTACTATACTGCAATTTCTTGTAGAACAGACTTGAAAATGTACTAATAAAAAAAGTTAATAATTTTTAAATTTTGTGATTTCATTGCCTCGATTTATGATGCCCTAAAACCGACCAAATAAGTTATCCAAGAAATAGGTACTACTAAGTACTTATATTCTGATTCCATCATCAGATCAGCATTATTTTACTTAACAATGAGTTTCCACCGCTATAATAACATGTTGATGATTTTCAACTGATAAAATTGGCCTAAAACCAAACCACGACCCTACGAACCTAGAAACGATCGCGAGTATTAACGTTACGTGGTTGGTCATCTTGATCAAGCTGATTTAATTTCGAATTTAGAACGGGACGAAGACTTGATAAATGTTTTAATTAATTTTGTTACCAATCTGCCGTGCTATTCCGAACAGTCATTTAACAAACTCGATTATGAATCCGTGGTGAGATTCAAGTTTCGTATTCCGAACACGTCGGTTAATGAGTGAGTTCGACACTAGCGCCACCGAGTGATGACTAAAGTGAGAAGAATTACTCCAAGTGAATATTTTGACGTTTTTCACTATTTGGTATGCCGAAATAAAATTAACGCGCCACTTCGAAAGTCATCTCGATCTCACACACGAATTTATCTGTCAAATCAAAAGTTACTAATCCGCGAGAGAACTCTACAGAAGACATCGTTGAAAATTGATTTTCCTGGAAAAAAAGTATTAGTACCTGTCCTATTTAAACTACAGGAAATTATTAAAGTACCGTTTTTACTCTAGGTGGGTATTCATGCAAGAATTGTTTATTTGGATACAACATTTTCTTGTTATTACAGATGTCTCGTTCTTTTTTGTTGTTAAGCTTGTTAAAAGAAGCTGATGTGCTGTGTGGTGCAGTGGTGCTATCTACGTAAATAGGTATCTAATAATCTCTAAATAAAAAAAAAAACTAATATTGAGAAAGACAACTTAAATTGATTTTTTTAATAAAAAATACAATGTTAGAGTAAGTAAGTAAGTATTGGAGATGCAGACATAGCAAAACGTGAGATCGTAATTATCAAATAAATTAACACTTCATCCTTTCAAAGTTTCTACGAAATTATGAAAAATTAACACACGGTTACCTACAGCAAAGCATACACACAACTTTACAAAAACCGCGCCTTGCGACGACCATAGACATAGTTAGGTTTTTTTTTGAGCGACCGACCGTCTACATAGACAAAAGCCACAGCTTTTCATTCAGCCAAATATTTTCATTTGACATTTCTGTCTAAAATTAAATATTTATGTAATAAAATGTATTCAACAATGCTTATACGGCTAAAATGAAATGAAATTTATTATTTTATAGGCCTAATTCAGCCAAAATAAGCGAGTCGATATAAATCGTACAATATCGATATTCAGGTGCAATGCCTAGTACCATAGAGCAATCTCACGTGTATTCTCGATAGTCACTTCACTTCACTTGGCCTTGGTTTTATCTTGAGAATACCAAAATAATCACAAGCGAGGTGAGTATCGAAGTGAGAGTGACTTGCGAGATGAGTTGCGAGATGACTTTCGAAGTGAGTTTACGTTTTTCGGAATAGCATGGCTGCATAATTATAGTGTGTCTTTTTAATGTCATCTGTGTGATAGCTACAAAAAATTGCGCATTGTAGCTGGTTAAGTGGTGGTCTTTGGACTGGTGGAAAATTTACCCGGTATCCAATCCGGTAAGGGTCAACCCCGGCATTCATATGACATTCATATTCCTAGATTATTGGAGGACATTTTAAAGGAAGGCCATAGGTTAAGTGCTACCATCGAGCATGTATCAAAGTTAGTTATGTATGTATGCCAGGATCGTAACATGTGGAAACATGTGATCTCTGCCTACTCCGAAGAATAAGAGGTTCTGTAGTATGATTTGGTTGTGGGGGATTTTAAGGGATCCAACTATCCTTAACAATTGGCAGTTTGAAAGGAAACCGGGACCAGCGACGACGGCTTCGCGAGAGACGACACTGAGTGAGGTCATGGTATCCGTTAGATTCTGACAAACCCTCTTTACAGCCAAGGTAAATGGAAACCTAAGTGGCGCACTTACCGTAAAAGGAAGTAGATACTTGGTGTAACAAACCCCACTAAAATCCAGACCCAAGTCAACTTCAAAAGGAGTTCCAACATTTTTTTTGAAGTGAAAACTTCTGTAGCGGCGTTGGATGGGTGTAAAATGTTAGGGAAGCGTCAGGATTAGTTGACCTTTGAACCGTAACCGACGACTGACGTCATACAAGATTGGTACAGACTATCTATTTTGCAATTTACAATAGATAGCGTCGTAGCTTAAACGGTAAGCACTTCGACTGTAAGTCCTTATAGTTTCAGATTGTATCAGGTTCAAACCACCAGGCCTTCAGGGATTTTTTTGTGATTGTTTTTGATTATTTTTTCTTTTTGTAATTTATTACTTTTTGTGATTATTTTTTCTTTTCATAATTTATAAATTTCTTCTGACAGAATATTTGCAGAAAATAAGTGATAGGTTCTATGATTAGCGTTATATTATAGGTATGGTATGGTATGTTCTTTTTTACCTTTTTTATGTATATAACGAAGAAAGAAAAAAAGAAAATGTTTTCACTTCTGCCGGCACTTCCAGAGTGCAACCCGTCTTTTTTTTTTAGATATAGGACACGTCAATTTGACTTTACCTCGCCTGATGGTAAGCTGAAGGTAAAGTCTCAGGAAAGTGGGCCACCATTATATACACGTGCCATGTTAACAATGGTGGCACTCAGCTTGACGGCCTCATCAGATGCTTTTTCACGCCCCGCTTAAAGGAGCCGGGACTGTAGGAAGAGGGAATCACGTGAGCTGGCAAGGAGGTGTTAATGGTGTGACAAAGGAAAGAGTCTAGAGACGGTAAAGTACTGCCAAGGAAGCAACACCTCTACGCATCTGCAGAGGCTCGAGGGTACTCGTGACCTCAGGATTTCCGATAATGCGGACCGCACGTCGCTGCAACCTGTCGAGAGCATCTAATAAGCACTTTGCGGATCCATCCCAGAGATGCGAGCAGTATTCCACGCAGGAACGAATTTTGTGTCTTGTATAGAAGACACCGTTGCTCCGGCTCCAACTGGGACCAAATGCGTTCCAACTTGAACTTCGCATACATTCGTCATTCTATTCCATCGAACGCCAGCTAGCGAATTGCCACTTGTCTAGAGGGGCTGTCCAGCTAGACAAGTGGCAATTCGCTAGCCGGCGTTCGCTGGAATAGAATGACGAATGTATAGGATTTGACGTATTTGACATGCGTTAACGACTGTCATATACGTCAAATCGCATGCATTCGTCATTCTATTCCATCAAACGCTTGTTAGCGAATTGCCACTTGTCTAGAGGGGCAGGTCGTCAGTTCACCTGGCTAAGGGGCGTCCCGTCCCACCTTCGGTTTACATTCTCGCGCCCTGACGTAAGTATCAATCAATCAGCCTCCAGGACCATCAGGGAGTACCGCACGATATCCTTTGAAGCGGCGAGTCTCCTGGCCGGATCGCCACCGTGGATCCTGGAAGCGAGGACCCTTTCGGCACTCTATCGGTTCCGAAAGGAGGCGCGGGAGCGGGGACTCGATCCCGAGCCCGAAGAAATTCGGGCCGAGAAGTCCCGGCTCCACATGGCAGGGCCATGGTGACCGAGTGGGAGCTACGACTTGAGCAACCACGCGCAGGGCACGCCGTGATTGCGGCGGTAAGACCCATCATGGGGGAGTGGCTAGAGAGGCCACACGGTGGCCTCTCGTACCGTCAGACGCAGGTCATTACCGGACACGGTAACTTCGGGCGGTACCTGCATCTGATGGGCATAGAGCCAACGCCCGAGTGCCATCAGTGCGACGCGAGCGTGGACTCGGGGCTGCACACGCTCACCGAGTGTCCGGCGTTTGAAGCGCCGAGGCGGGAGCTTGTGACGGCCCTGGGGGTGAGAGTGCTCACGCTCTCCACCCTGCTCGCGGCGATGGTCCGCTGCGCGGATGCGTGGGCGGCCAGCGCCTCCTTCTGCGAGCAGGTCATGCTCGTGAAGGAGACAGCAGAGCGGGCGCGGCGCAGCGAGCGAGAAAGACTCGCGGACATAGCTGCCCGCGTTCGAAGGCGGTTCGGGCGTCGGAGGGCGCAAACCGACCTCCGCCCCCCATGAGCGCGGGCCTGAGGGTGACGGGTGGAGCCGCTCGTCACCCAATGGAATGACCCTGGGTCAGCCGGGGTGCGAGGGATATGTCAAAAGACAACCTCACCTCCGGCCTAGCACATCGACCCACAGACGGCGTGCGGTTTAGTCGGTTCGAGTCCGACATAACCTATCCCTTCGGCTCCGGAGGGGTGGGTATCCGTGGGGATTTCCCGGACGTAAAAAAAAAAAAAAGTATCAATCAATCAATTAGCCCACTGCTGGACATAGGCCTCTCCCAATGTGCGCCATTTCGTACGATCCTCGTAAGTATTGTGATGACGGGGTCGTCTATCACCACAATCTTGATATATCGTGTGAATTCGAGCAACTGATTAGGCCCTGGCAATATGTATATTTGCATATCCTATTGATTTTAACAGTCTGTTTTATACAAACTATTTAATATCCAGTTGTTAAACATGAATAATAATGATAATTTGTGATTCAAGTAAGGCAAAACATAGGTCCTAAAGATTAGATCTAGCACTAGATTATGAAACGGTTCTCTAATTAACGTATTTACTTTATGGTTTGATTCAATCATAGATATCTCATTCTGGAGAGCTGCCACTGGCCATATCTAATAAGCATTGAAGTCCGCTCAAGCGTGTGATATTTTGATATTAGTACCTTGATTAGTATGCGGATAGTGACCTAGTTATTAATTTTAGAGGTCCGTACCTACCCAAAGGGAAAAAACAAATCCATATTACTAAGAGTCCACTGTCATTCTATCTGACACCCTGATGAACTGTAATTAAGTACTATTATCTATTCTGTGCTGTAATAAAAAATATATTATTTGATTTTTTTTAAGTGAAAACTTCTTTAGCGGCGTTGGATGGGTAAAAAGTGTTAAACTCGCGTCAGGATTACTTGATCTTTGAACCGTAACCGACAACTGACGTCATACAACATTACAACAGCTACAGAATGTTTATTTTGTTGGGTGCGTTAAGAAGCTTCGTGGCTTAACGGTAAGCGCTTCGACTGTAAGTCCTTATGGTTCAGATAGTACCGGGTTCGAACCTGGGCTTCCGACACTTTTTGTGATTATTTCTTCTTTTTGTAATTCATTAATTTCTTCTGACAGAAAATTAGTGATAGGTTCTATGATTGGCGCTATATTATAGGTATGGTATGGTATGGTATGGCGTGTTCCTTTTATCTTTTTCTCTGTATATAACGAAGAAAGAAAAAGTTTTCACTTCTGCCGGCACTCCCGGAGTGCAACCCGTCTTTTTATTTTGGATTTCTGTTGTTTCTGTACTAACAACAAATATTGAAAACGGATTACATGTAATGAAAATTTAAGGGGAGAAGCTCCCATTCAACAAACGTGAGTTTAAGGGGGCTAGATGACTATACGGAACGATTCGCATTTGGCAAGTTTTCTGGCTTTAAGTCTGACTCACGTGGCCTGGATGCATTCATCTATTACCTATATCTGTTGTGAGGATAATAACAAAAACATGTTTGACCAGAACACTCTAGTACAAATTCCTTTTGTGAGGGAACGAGGTGTCATACTGTGCAGTAAATAGCTTTTATTATATTATATTGATGGTAAAATTCAACAATAGCATACTGCCGCTATTCAAAATATATATTATTTTATCCGTCGTATAATTTCAACAGGCGCTGTGAAATTTTATTGGAATTCATTGGCAATAAATATTATGATCGTACAATGTTATCAGGCGTTAAGTCGTTCGATTCAAAGACTGAAAAGAAGATCATTTTTCGTAGAACATTTTTTGAGATAGGAAAAAGTCGAACTGGCTACGCCCTTACAAAACCTGTTGTGACAGAGTGTAGCAATTCATATGTGATACCTACCTCTTTTTATAGGAATTACATATATTGGCCAAGTTAGTACTTCTGTTTACTTCTGTTATCGCTACACTTGTATTTGTAACAGAGTCAGAAGCGAAATAACCCGTTATCTTTGAACAAGGGCAAGAGTGGCGCGTATCGGCGTCTGTGTGGCCCGTAGCGACCACAAGTAGCGTATCGCGACATTACTGTGGCGTGTGGTGGCCATTGGCCACACGTGAGCACTGCGTTACAACAAAATGTATGAAAACTCGTTTCAACTGCTTGCCACCGGCAGGCGTGGTTCACTCCGCGCAGTACATCCGTTATATACCTACAGCGAAGTATCCGGCCGACTGGATTAAAAATTAGTCGAGTGTCACGCGCGCGCTCGTGTGAACGCTTGAGGTGTTTTCTATGCTCGCGCTCGGCTGGGATTTTATAAAACATTATATTTTTTCTTTCTTGATCGTGCCTACTTAAAGTAGGTAGGTACCTACCTCAGAATGGAGAAGAAAATATGACAGACGATATTGTGTGGCGTTCGGCTGTTTGAATTCGAATAGAAATATACCGGATTTATCTTTTTTCTCGCTTACCAAAGATGCTGAAATGTAAGTATGCCAAATTAATAAATCCTAAAATTTTAAGGTACCTACCTACCCATAACCCAACCTATCAATACTACTGTTCGGACAGAATGCGTATTTAGACAAAAACTACTTATTTTATAGGTAGACCACAAAGTAGGTAGGTACCTAGCCAGCTAGATTTTTGAATTGGGAGGGTTATTGGATCGGACCCATCGGGGTCAACGTACTTCGCCGTCACTCGACCGACGTATTTTTCTGGTTTCGAGTGTCCTTGACGGGCATCGCGCGCTGACTATAGGTAGGTAGGTACCACTGACGATACCTACCCTACGTACTTTCTGCAGTTCCAAGTTCCTTCTTTTTAAACGACTTCAAAAAAGGAGGAGGGTCTCAATTCGATTTTTTAAATTTCTTATGTTTGTCCCTTCGTAACGCCGTCATTTATTAGTTCTTACCTAACAATATATGAACCTTCGCGCTCGAAAGCTACCTTATAGCTTATAGGTAATATTTAGTATTCTTTGTTGATAGTCCGAGAGCTGAAGTAATAAATTAAATAGGTATACAAATGAATAGCATAATATTTAATATTATTTACCTGAACATGATAATTAGATACTTTGGCGCATTTTGGCTAGGCTGACGGGTATACATATAGACCGAGAGATAAGGTTAAGTTTGACAATACAGGGTGGTCAGCTCTCCTGGCCAAAAAATTTGGCGCCCCATATTGAGGAGTATTTGAGCCACCCCCATGTATGTCCAAAGATTTTTACTAGCTTAGGAGATATGATTTTTGAAGTTATACCTACTACTTTTGGCGCACCTTACCTTTCTCGGCGTGGCGATTGTCATACACTTAGAAAAAATTTCATTGTATAGAGACTGGACTATGGCGACTGCAACGGGGACTGTTCCTGTGACGGCGACGAGCGACTACTACGGTGACTGTGCTCCTCAGTGCCCCGTTTGCTTCACTCTAACCAATGACCATAAGCACATGTGTGTTTGCTCCGTACTGACTACCATTTGTCTATTTTATTTTAGGCGCCGAGAGTGGCTGATTTTAATAGGACGAGAGGACTTACTAAGAAAGAAAATTTGAGAGCTAAAAGCTACGAAGTCTGCTCCCACCATTTTCAAGATTCTGCAATCAGGACAATCAAAATTCAAATATGAACTGCTTTCAAAGCGCAGCGAGTCACATTCGATTTAGCTGGCGCAAATCAGAATAATTTACCAACATGATTTTTGGGTGTCGGCTCTCGGACTAATTTAAGCCGTTTCGTGTTTGCGTCGTACGGCATGTAACTAAACACGTAAATGGTATGTTCAATTTAGCAAATACACTAAAGTGTAGTAGCAAAGAATACTAAATGTAGTAGTATGCTTATCGTCTTATGTTAAAATATGCGGACATTGTAATAAAATACTTTTTTCATCTAATATTAGGTAGGTATGTTTAAAGTTGTCATTTTCACATAAGTAGAAAAATAGTAACAGGTACATAACTGGACTGGTAATCAAATATTCATTTCTTCACAAGAAGGCAACCCTAACAGCGTAAGAAGAGATAAGAGGTACGCGATAGAAAGAGACGAAGTAGTAGGTGAATAAAATTATAGGTACCTAATGTTGTGCGAGCTGAATTCCACCGTATTGCGTCGGAGCAAGACAGGAATTAATTAAATCTTTTTGCGCAGTGATCCTTCTGTACGTTAGTACTATTAATTATTCTGTGCCACCGGCCACCGGAGGCGGCGGTCGGTGTCCCGATTGCGCCGAGCCAAATGATTTTTCATATCTCTATAATAGCCCTGCGCCTAAATGCAAATTATTAGTTTTTCAACAGGCACTATGGTAAGCGATTTATTACACTTTTAATCCATAGCGAACATATCTTACGTAGTACCTGCCTACGTTGCGGCCGTCGTACAATGTATACTTATAGTATTAACTTAGTTAACAAGGCCGTATAGGGCCTTATTAAAATCTTCAGAATCGAAGCTAACCTCATCTGCCAGCCTGAAAACCGGGCGAACAAGGGGTAAGGTTCTGATTGTGCCATCCAGTGTTGGAGAATCTAAGGACAGTTTTATAACAACAAATGGTTATGAACAGAAAAGTGCTTCGGGCTGCAAAATCTTTGAAGGTAACCTGGACAAACGCGATGGAAAATAAGCTCGTTAGTAAACACCAATACGGTCAACACATACCAATTGGAATTAGTTGGTGTGTACCTTATAGTCGGGGGTACCTGACAGAGAGAGCTGTCATCTATCCATGTGCGACCGGTCTCGGTCGGCGTGAGATGTCGTGCGGTGTTCCGGGAGAGCTTGCGGACGGTGCCGCCGTCACGTGCTATGCGGACGGCACTCTAGTGACGGCGAGTGAAGCTACACACCGCGAAGTGACCCTGAAGGACACGACCGCGTTTGCTCAAGTCGTGGAACGGATCCAGCGGCTGGGTCTCGAGGTGGCTCTGCACAAGGCCGAGAAGTCCCAGCTCCAGATGAACATAGTGGTGGAGTGGAAGCGTTGGCTTAAGCAAACACCCGCAAGGCGCGCCGTAATAGCGGCGGGAAGACGCATCGTAAGCACCGAAGTGTCCGGCGTGGGAGACGCCAAGACGGGAGCTGGTAGCTGCCCTGGAAGTGAGAGCTCTCACGCTTGCCACATTGCTCGCGACGATGGTTCGCTGCGCGGATGCGTGTGCGGCCGGCGCCGCTTTCTGCGAACAAGTAATGCTCGTGAAGAAGGCGGCTGGGCGAAGCGAAGGAGACTCGTGGCCCGCGCTGCCTGCCAACTGTGGCAAATCGAGCGTCGGAGGTCGATGAATAATTTCTGTACTCCGACCATATAAGCACAAATAATTTCTATTCCGTCAGTGTAGAATGCAAAGCATGACAAGCTTTTGGTCTTCCCACTGACAGCACAAGAACTCTCCAGTGAACTCTGGCTACCCTGCTCACCGCCGGGAACACAACAGGAGCTTATTATGGCCGCGGTATTCTGTAGGGCGGTGGTACTTACCCAGTCGCACTGCTCAATTAGACGGAAATATCGTCGTGTCCTACCTTCATTAGTAATGCTTAACTGTGTGCTTTTTTTTTTACCCCACGGATACCCCCCCCTTCGGAGCCGAAGGGGGAGGTTATGTCGGACTCGAACCGACTAAACTGCACGCCGTCTGTGGGTCGATGTGCAAGGCCGGAAATGGGGTTGTCTTTTGACATATTCCTCGCACCCCGGCTGACCCATGGCCATTCCTCTCGGTCTGGCCCTCCTCGGGAGGGAGGACCGCGCGGTCCCCGACTCGCCTCCGGTATGGGGGGATTAACTGTGTGCTAGCCTACTCGGTTCCCATTTAATTACGAGGGGCTGTTAAGTTAATACTTCTTACTTTTTATTCCTATTTCAGTTAAATGAAGCGAAAACTACAATTCCCACCCAATAACACCGGTCGCTGTACACAATTCGCGGCCGTTACTAATTTTATATTCCGTTTGTCATTGCAAATTGTGGCGGCCGGAATTCAACTGGTATTGAATGACTAATTTCACCTATGCATTGTGGAATTCCCTTATGCGATAACCTTCAAATTCTGTCTATTAATTCTATGCAATGTATCTAATTTTTTGAAACTAGGTATGTGGTGGTAACTTTTGGGCGCTGCCTACGTCAATGGAAAACAGTCATAACTGTTTGTGTGTATGAATATTTTAACGCTCATATGACTAGTTCTTGAATATCAATAAAGAGATAGCTATAGAATGACATAAAACTAAAACTGATTCTACTTATTACTATTTATTATGTACTATTTGAAACGAGGTCATCCGACAAAGAACCAAAGTTACCGAATAGCTCATAGAATAAGCAAGCTGAAGTGGCAATGGGCTGGCCACATTTGTCGAAGGACTGATGGCAGCTGGAGCAGACTAGTTCTTGAGTGGACACTGCGACTCGGCAAGCGTAGTGTAGGACGCCCTACGACCAGGTGGGATGACGATCTAAGAAATACTGCAGGCAGATGCTGGATGCGGCAAGCTGAATACAGGGCGCTATGGCGCTCATTGGGGGAGGGCTATGTCCAGCAGTGGACTAATATAGCCTGATGATGATGATGATGATGTCCAGCAGTGGACTGCAGTGGGCTGATTGATTAATTAATGTGTTATTTTATTATTTACACTGATCCCGACGATTAAGTAAAGGGAGTGACTGTCGAGCTACGAATAATGTATTTATTCGTAGCTGTCGAGTGATCCCCTACTCCGAGAGAAAAAGTGTTCATGAATCAGCAGAAGGCAGGTTGCAGGTAAAAAAAAAAAAATACAACCAGCTTCACGAGACAATAGATAAAACCTCTGATTGATGTATCTGACTATGAAATGTCCCGGCCATGGTCAATTTAATTTTATTTCATTTTAATAACAATGGTTTTCAGAAATAAATATTACAGAAGTACGACAAGGGATGCCTCCTTCCCCCGCCTGCTAGCCAGTATAGTTAAATGCTGATTAACGGAAGAGTCTGACAAAGCTTTTCCTCTTGGAGATTATGGTGTTTCGGAGAGAGCTAAATCAGTCATGGAGAGAAGATGAAAGGAAGCGGATCCCTGGTTCCAAGACGAAAGCCTCTAACGCTAAGATGATGCTGATAATGTCGATTTTAACTAGTATCAAGGAAACGTAGGACGCTTGAAAACGGAAGCAAAACGATCTTAGCCAAACTCTTGCTCTTCTTTCCGAATGTGCTAAATCTGAAACCGAGTATTTTCTAAATAGCAGTGTCAATGTCTTAGAGACCGTGACCTCTGGTAAAACAGGTCGAAGTGAAAGAATTCTTGAAAAATTTATATTTAAAACAAAATGATTTCATCAATATATCATTTTAGAGACAGTACGTACCGTCACAAAAGTCACCTTTTTAGCTGCTTTTCACTGCTTCATGCATGCATTGTTTTTATGAAGGGCTCGTTCCCTGGATGAGGACCAGGGGGCGGCAGTTATGGCTGCCTGTTATCCCAGGAACAATCTCCCCCATTTTTGAGGACATCGCAAAACTGCTGACGACCAGGTCTTGTAAAACGGCACCATATTTTTAAGTATAGCTTAAAAATATTAATTTTAGTTAAACGATAGAAAACCTTATAACTGATACATATTTGGACTAAACGGATATGCGCAAGGGCATATCCAGCGTTCCAGTCAGGAGGGTCATGTATTCGAGGTCTAGCAAAAATAGACTCCAATAAGATAAGAATAATGCATAATAATTAGATACTGCCCCAGATTGGACTGTCCTAATCGACACGTATGAAAAGCACTATACAATTCCGGAGGATGTTGGGGTTTCGTCATCTAGACCGGACATATTTCTATACTCGAAAACGACTAAATGTGTGGTCCTTGTGGAATTCACTGTACCGTGGGAAACAAATATACCGAAGGACCACACACTTCAGAAAAATAAATACAACGATCTCACAAACGAATTAATCAAAAACGGTTACGTGGTTAATTTGTATGCAGTAGAAGTGGGAGCTAGAGGTATACCAGCTAAATGTCTCTATAACCTACTTAAAGATCTAGGCCTATCGAGAGCTACAATAAGCTCATTACTAGGACAAATGTCTAAAGCGGCACTAGTAGGTTCGTATCAAATTTGGTTAGGCAGGGAGGGGAACTTGGGTAGTGAAGGTGAGTGTTGATGTACATCAACAAAAGGGGCCCCTTCTAAACCTACACTTGGGTCGCAAGTCCCAGGCACTGTCCCGAGTTCCCAACTCAGCAACGCGATGGACCCGGCACCCGCACGGAGAATCCATGGATTGCTAAGAAGATCGTCTCTAATTTAAAAGAATAGGTTTTTTTTATTATTACGTCAAAATAACTCAAGTCAAATAACAAAATCAACTTTCCGATAATTTTAAACATAGATTACGCGTTGCGTTCACCTCACCTCAGTACCCTGGGATACTATACGGTTGACCATTGTGTGTGACATTCGCATTTTCTACAGGAATTAAAAAATAAAAACTTAGATTACTAATTTGACAAGGTAGATACGCCTGAGTATAAGCTTGAATAATTAAAAGATAATGCTGTCGTTTCTTAAAATAGTGTTCATATATTTTTTCACGCTAGCCAGGCCAGCTAATCCAGCATAGTGTATAGTGCGACGGATGGAGAAACAGAAATTTGCACTCCACAAATTGAAGCTCCATTATTTTTTTACAACCTTTATCATCATCATCATCATCATTATAATCATCTTAGTGTTGTATCCTTATAGCATCTATGACATGCACCTCGGAGTCCGGGATCCTCATACCCGCTTTTCTTCTCCTCTTCGCACGATCTTGGGTTTCCATGGTAGTGTAACTCGTGACTTCAAAAACAGTAGCACGCAATATGGGCTTCTTCAAGAAGGGCATTAAATGTTTTTAATAAGGTTGATAGCACAAGTGTCAGTGGGCCATGGACTGATTTTGGACATGTCCATAAGCTAGGTAACTATCTGCTTACCTAATTGGTATATAAAAAAAAACAGAAGCTCTATATTATTTTTACATTTACCTCCTTTCTGTTATGTCCTAGAATACCACAATAATCAGTGCCATTAAAAATATACTTGCACTAATTACAATAATCATTAAAATCTGTAGCTGAGACTAAACACACTGTGGCGAATTAATTGACATAAGCGAACCTGCACAACATGACCACCTTATAAATGTAAATGTCAACAAATACCTACCAAATAAATAGCGATATCACCTGTTAAAAAGTATTTTTTTTAATTTAACATAGGCTATATTTTAATCATGACCTCTGAGAGCTCTGTGTCCCGGAGAGCACATTAAACCGACGTAGTATGTACCCAGGAGCTATACAAACATTTATGACATTTGTCATGGGTAGTCTAGTGGGAGCTCTAAAACTCTAACGACTTGGCCGATTCTGCTAATTTTATGACATGAAAAAACCACTGTCATACCGTTGATACTGCACTGTATAAAATGTCATATAATTTTATAGACTTTCGGCTGAGTTTTAAAGTCGAAAATGAAAAGCGAAAGATTCTATAAAAATTATCATTCACTCTACAGGATTGGCATAAAATTTTAGCCTTTTTCAGTATCCCAGTAAAGTCTAAAGTTAAAAGCAAGGCATTGGTTAGTGTCTGTCTGTGGTACCGCAGTGGTTTTGCTACGAAAAAAAGAATCAGGGCCCTGCCCCTCTAGATAAGTGGTAATTCGTTGGCCGGTGTTCGATGGAATAGAATGACGAATGTACGGGATTTGACGCATTTGACATGCGTTAACGACTGTCATATACGTCAAATCCCATACATTCGTCATTCTATTGCATCAAACGCTGAGAATGCATCCAGGGTCATGGTTAGGGTAATGAAAAATATCATCATACTCTTTGCGCCAATTGTTTCCCAATCCAGTTGGTGTTTTCAGCTTTCCAGTCTAACTGTGAGGCGGCTGAACTTCGATATTTTTCGTGAAGCGACCTCCACAACTAATTTGTGATGTCTGAAATCTGTAGTTAGATTATTTTATACTTATATATTAGACTAGCTGTTGCCCGCGGCTCCGCCCGCGTGGTTGTCGGTTATCGCTTAGTATTGAGTCAACATAGTAGCTTTATGCTTTAGTCTCAACCCGATCGGTTTAAAATTGACAAAGTTTCAAACAAACTTTTATCCCCTATTTTATCCCCTTCGGGGTAGAATTAATCAAAATCCTTTCTAAGCGGACGCTTACGCCATAACATCTACCTGCATGTCAAATTTCAGCCCGATCCGTCCAGTGGTTTGGGCTGTGCGTTGGTACATCACTATGTCAGTCAATCAGTCACCTTTGAATTATATATATTTAGATATATAGTTATAACAAAGAATAGAGAAATAATCTTTCTGAATAAAATTAAATACTGAGTAACGTCACAAACACGGATATTGTGCCTACTCGCACACAGTGTACAAAAACCCTATCATACAGGCTCATCGCCTTATAGGTGTAAACAAAACTTGCGCGGGCGCAGTCAGAGTTGTCGCGTGCGCGTCTCCACAAGAGATTTACATTTTATTCATGATATTTGTGATAGTGGCAGTGTACATTTAAGTGAATTAAAAACATAGAGGTAATTTTTTACATGTTCAGAGATTATTTATATTATTTTGTGAAGAAATAAAAAGTGAAAAAAATTACGCAATATCACATTCACACATGTGTAATGTCCCGGTGTCGCATAGGTGGACGACATTTTTTTAAATTAGTGGAGTTTAAGTAATAATCTCTATTTTTTCTAGTAATAAATACAGCTTGTAATACTCAGGTATAAAATAGAATTCTTATGGTTAATCAATCAATTATTTATTTGTGAATATCGGTAAAATACAGATGATAAACATGACATTAAATTACGACCAACCAGATTCCATGGTGGCACTTGTGAAAACGGTCCAGTAGTTTTTGACTTTATTCCAAAGTAAATAATATTTTATTAGTAAATTATTAAAAAACCTACTTATATAAGTGAAACATAATAAACGCCCTTCGCACAGTATAACCCCGAGAAAATTTATTGCCAGGGTCGTCAGAACATCAATATTAGAATCGCATTATGTTTTCATAATTATATTTAAATTTATTCATAATCCATACCAATATTATAAATGCGAAAGTAACTCTGTCTGTCTCTCTGTCTGTCTGTATGTTACGCTTTCACGCCTAAACCATTGAACCGATTTTGATGAAATTTGGCATAGGGGTAGATTATACCTCGAGAAAGGATATGAGCTTTGTTTGGTTGCGATAACCGACATCCACGCGGGCGAAGCCGCGGGCAAAAGCTAGTCATCCATAATTAGTGAATCAAATAAACCGACGAGGCAACTTGTCTCCCGAGTAAGCGGCCAAATCAGGAAGAGAATGCGTAGGAATACCCCGGCCACTTTAGAGCACGGGGTATTCCTACGCAAGCTTTGGATGCAACTAGGATATTCATTGAGATAATAAAGTTGATCCAATTTCAAAAGTTAAACCTATAAATAATAATTGTTAATAGTGGTTCGCCCGAGCGCCACGTTAGTCTCGTAAAAATAAAAAAAATGGTTTAAATTGGAACAGAAATAAAGAATTATTGGATTGGATTGTGACATGTGTCGAAAAGAGGATTCTTTACTTTGACCGTAACAAAAAATTGCAATGGGTGAACCCTGCATAACTGCCGCAACATGTATGCTGTAGAGCATAAAGGAAACTTAGCTGGGTAGGCAGAGACTAAATCAGCATACCGCATATCTATCTAACAAATTTACGGAACAAAATAAGCCGGAAACAGTAGTTTAGTAAATCAAGGTTGTTATTAACGTTAATTGAGAGAAAGTTAAGAAATATATCGTTCATCCCCACATAATAGTAGTTTGCTTCGATACTTTACTTTACGATTAATGGGTTATGGAGGTCAGATGGCAGTCGCTTCACAGAAAATATTGAATATCAGCCGCGTTGGAGTTGTACGGAATGAGTGGACTCCGGACTCCAAGCCGCAAGCGTGAATATGATGACGGATGACTATGAGAACAAGGTGAAAAGCTCTAAGGCGTAAATAAAACAGAAAAGGCATAAGGCGTAAGGCATAATCAAATAAAGATTTAATAGCAAAATCTATACATATAAATAAAATTAGAGTGTCTGTTTCTAATATTAAATAAACCATTTTTTACTACATGCATGAATATTATAGAGTACCATACGCCAAAATAACATTTTTCACAATTTTTATAAAAAGCAAAATCGCGTCTATACATAACATTGCTTTGTTGATACGTACCTTTGTACTTACCACTTTCGTTATTACTTCCCCATTCCTTATTTAATGATCTAAGTAACCGTTTTGGTGGACGTACTGTGGAGTTCGGGGGTTTATCACCACTTTACAAATTCGAATGAGAGAATCGCGAAATCAGCTCAAGTGAGTCATCAGCTCGAGTAAACGTCAAATCCCATATATTCGTCATTCTATTCCATCAAACGCCGACCAACGAATTGCCACTTATCTAGAAGGGCAGAACCGCACTGTTAGCAGAACCAGAGACGTAGGTAGCGTATATTCCCACTCATTCTCCGGTAAGTGTATACGCACCTTTAGACCGGCTGTTTGCTTATTAGATATTATTCTTAATTCTTAATTCTTTATTGTACACACATATAACATAGTACAGTAGAATGCATAATTACATTTTGATGTACAAAGGCGAGCTTAACTCAGTGTTGAGTTTTCTCCCAGCAAACCTTTGGGTGATACAGGAGAAACAGTGACAAAAGGGTAGAGAGACAAGTGTACAATTTTGCAAAGAACATACATAATTAATAGAATATATTAGTACTAGGAACATACGTACCATACATATTATACTACTTACATACAGATAAATTAAATATATATATACTTAAACATATACTTTATTACATATATACTTATCTACATAAATACAATAAATACAATAACTTATGGAAATTACATAAATAAGTAATACACAGTTATCTAGTTTGAGCGAGGAAAAGTTCTTTTACTTTGTTCTTGAATACGTTCAAAGAAGTGCTATCGCGTACAGAGTGAGGCAGCGAATTCCACAACCTTACCGCGCGAACAGTAAATGAGCCATCGTAACAGCTGGAGCAGTGAAGAGGAGTTCGAAGAAGAAGCGCAGAGGAAGTGCGACAGGGCTTACCCCTGGGGACAAGAAACTCAAAACGTTCTCTTAAGTAAGAAGGCGAATCAGGATTGAAAAGAATAGAGTACAGAAGAGAGAGAATATCGTGGGCATAATGGCAGAACTAAATAACTCAATATTTCAAGTTTCGAGATAATCGCGATTTACTGTTTTTTTGGCACTTTTTTTGACATCATTAACAAAGGGAGAACAATATTACTGTCGGCAATTTTATATGTTATAAGCATGTTTGCTGTCGATTCAATGCTTAATCAAACTAATTTCTTTCATGAACCAAAATAAAAATAAAAATCAAAAACCAAGTTATCCAATTTTGCCACACCAAGATGTTGCAAACATACCGTAGTTACCTAATTCTTTATGGTAGTTATTCAGTTTTCTCACACATAAGATGGATGTGAATACATGAAATTGGGTCAACAAGTTCACTTGTCGAGTTCTGAACCTAATGAAATATTTAAACATGAAAGTTAGGCATTCTTAGTGAAAGTTAATTCGGTTAATTTTATCACCTGATTATTGATCTCACATGAAATAAAAAACCTGAGTTGGAAGAAGAAACATCGTTTATTTAAAAATAAATAAACGTAAAAGTACAAAAATCAAAATCAACATAATTAGGTATGGCAATCTAATAAAATCAAATAAATTACTTATTATAAATCTTCTTCTCGTAAAATCAACTAGAACAAAAAATACTTTGCTTTACATTAAAACATAATTGTAATTTTAAACATAAAAAGCGACCATGGTTTATCAAACATACTTTTTGTAGGTAATAAACTATTATAAATTTTCTAAAATCAACTAAACGCAACACCAGGGGTGGACGTTTGCAACACTAGGGGCGTCACAATCGTGCTACCGACCTGTAGATACCTTCTAATACCCTTCTTGAAGAACCCCATATTGTAGTCGCTTGGGAAAACCACGGCAGGAAGTTCATTCCACAACCTGAGCGTGCGTGGGATGAAGTTCCTTTCAAAACGCACGGTGTGCAACATTTCCGGTCGCAGTGTGTGAGGATGAATTCCCTGCCTATGGCGAGTGGTGCGATGATAGAATGCAGCGGTGGGCATCATGTCAAACAATTCATCTGAGCACAAACCATTGTATAGGCGATAGAACCACACAGCGAGGCAAAGTCCCTTCTGAGGCTGAGAGGTTCCACATCGCCTGTGAGTATGGGATTGTCGACGAGCCTCAACGCCCGTCTCTGCAATGAGTCGAAGGGGCCAAGCTGGTATGCAGGCGCTCCGGAAAAAGGTGACAGCAGTACTCCATGTGGGGCCGAATTTGTGCCTTATAAAGCAGAAGTCGTTGCCCCGCAGTGAAGTACTGCTTCGCCCTGTTGCGCACTCCAAGTTTCTTTGAGGCCAGCTTGACCTTGTCCTCCAAATGGTTGCGGAACTGAACGTCGCTTGAGATGTCGACACCTAGGATCCCAATACTCGAAGAGATGGAAAGTGGTGTGCCCAGGAATTGCGGCGCTACAATAAATGGGGTTTTCTTAGCGGTGAATACACATACTTGTGTCTTAGTGGGGTTAAATTGGACTAGGTTAAGTCGACCCCAATCAGATACTCCCGAGAGAGTAGTCTCGATTTCAGACACAAGTTGTTCGCGTCTCTTCTCCACATCGAATTGAGGGATATTTGCACGACCCGTGTAAAACGTATCCCCGGTACTGTCGTCCGCATAGCAATGAATAGATCCATCAGACAGCATGTCATTGATATGCAGCAGAAACAGCGTCGGGGACAACACACGAGCCTTGTGGGTTGTAGAACACCAGTGTTTACGTCCATGCGGTCCGAGCAGCTGCCATCGACGACGGCTTGGATACTTCTGTTGGACAAAAAGCTGGCAATCCATTCGCAAAGTCCCTCGGGGAGTCCGTAGCGTGGCAACTTCGAAAGAAGACCTCTGTGCCAGACCTGATCAAAGGCCTTTGCTATATCGAGGCTGACCGCTAGTGCCTCGCCCCGACTCTCGATAGCTTGCGCCCATCGGTTTGTGAGATACAAAAGAAGGTCACCAGTGGAGCGACGGTGGCGAAAGCCATACTGTCGGTCGCTCAGTAGGTCGTTTCCCTCAAGGTATCCCAGGAGCTGTGCGTTAATCACACGCTCCATTACCTTCGAGAGAAGGGAGGTTATAGCAATAGGCCTGTAATTGGACGGGTCTGTCCTGTCGCCTTTCTTAGGCATAGGATGCACGAATGCAGTCTTCCACGAGGCTGTTACTTGTCTCGCGGAGTAAGAGAGCGCGAAAAGCCGTGTAAGTACTGGGCACAATTCGGGGGCACAGTGCCTGAGCACCATCGCCGGTATACCATGCGGCCCACTCGACTTCCGAACATCCAGGGACTTGAGTTCCCGCCGAACCACCCGTTGTGTGATTTTAATTTCAGATATGAAAGTACCACATTTGGGGACAATAGGTGGCTCGGCATTTCCGTCGTTCATCGTCGAGTTTGACGCAAAGAGATTACCTAAAAGATCGGCTTTCTCATTAGCGCCATGAGCTAGGCTACCGTCGGGTTTTTGCAGCGGCGGAAGGCAGGAATGGCAGAAGTTTCCCACGGCAGCTTTGGCGAGCGACCAAAATGCTCAACTACCGGATGGGTAACAAGTAATCCGCTCGCCAATTCCACCGATGAACTCAAACTTCGCCCTGGCAGTAGCTTTTTTACTGGACCTCGAGGCGGCATTCAATTTCCGCTTCACTTCAGCTATGTTAGGATCCTTATTGGCAAGTGCCGTGGTCCAAGCCTTATAAGATTGCTTGCGGTCTCTAGCTTCTCTGCAAGGCCTATTAAACCACGGCCGTTTGCTCGCTCCTGTTGCGATCCAACGGTTGGGAATATAGCATTCCATGCCTGATAGGATCGTTTCAGCGACTGCTGTTGCACAGGAGCTTGGATCCTTTGAAGTGAAGCAAAGCCGCCTCCACGGGTACGACGAGAAGAATTCTCGCCGTCCGTCCTAGTCTGCCGACTTGTAGTGCCAGACGTGCCGCCACTGAGGTGGCCGCGGTGGTTCTGGCCGCGCGAGAGTCACTTGCGCCCGGATGACGCTGTGGTCCGAAGTACCGAGAGGTGCTTCCACAGTTACGGAGTACTCATCCGGGCGCGTAGTCAGCAGAAGGTCCAATAAAGACTCTCTGTGGGTCCCGACATCTGGTTTTCTGGTGATGGAATGCACCAGTTGCGAGAACCCATAGGTCAGGGCAAAGTTGTGAGCAGCCCCTCCCGCAAAATCAGTCCTGTGAGACCCCAGCCACTCCACGTGGTGGGCATTGAAGTCACTCAAGAATACTAAGTCCGCGGCATGGTACTGCTCAATTACTCTGTCCACCGACCGCTGCAGGTGCTCAAACAGTTGAGCCGTGCCCAGGTCACCGCTATGAGACCTGTAGACGCACGCATAGATACGGGTGTGGCCACCGTAATCCATACGTACCCATAGTGTGGACTGGATGCACTAAAATGTGCTCAATCATGTCAGCACGCGTTCACCCTCTCCCGGACCCCAAACTCCACCTTACCGATAGCTCTCATTGATGTTTACATTATTTCGCCCCAATTTGTACAACTGAGTTGTACGATAACTTTGCTTACGTGCGAATACTATAAATAGAAATATTCAATAATTTCACCTACAGACATTTTTTGATTAGAATCTCTTATAAATGTATATTTTCTCGAAGGAGAAATACATAAAAATAATTATTTAAAAACGAAAGAATGCTCATAACTGCCCGAATTAAATAACTCAAATTGTTTAGTTTTCCTTCAACATGCCAGCTTTCATTAGAATATTTTCGTTCGTGGAAGAACTAAACAACTCAATTTAGCTAATTCATTTCATACTCAAGTGATCAGAAGTCACAGTTGTTCATTTATTTATAGAGTTAGTCATTTTTTCTAATAATATTTAGTGTTCAATTAAACATATCTATTTCTTCAATTGAAACACGAAAATGGATTTATTTTTGGATTGGATTGACATATAGGAATGTTTGTTAGACCAAAAGATGCGGCACATTTTAGGGTTCTCAAAAATGGTGAAAGGTCAATTTGGCCAAAATCGGAGTTATTTAATTCTGCCATTATGCCCACGATATGAGAGTCTCTTCGCTGACGAATAGGTAACCACTTCAACTTTGCCTGAAATACAGAAACATGGTCATACTTACGGAGACCAAAAATGAAGCGAACACCCAAATTTTGCAGTCTTTCAAGTTTATTAAGAAGTTCCTCCTTTGCATCAAGATAACAGACATCAGCGTAGTCTAAAAGTGGGAGCAGAAGAGATTGCGCAAGAGTAACTTTAGTTTGAAATGGTAGGAATTTCTGGAGACGCTTGAGGGACTGAAACGAACAGTAAACCCTTTTGCTAACATCCGCAATATGAACGTCCCAGACCAGATTAGAGTCTATATAGACACCTAAATTTTTCGCGTGTTTCGAAAAAGCAATTGTAGTCGCATCGTATAAAACTTTCGGAAGAGACTGGTGAACCAAAAGATTCGACATGTATCTGCTACCAACAATGACTGCTTGCGATTTCGTTGGATTAACCAGAAGCCCAAAAGATCTAGCCCATTGACTTATGTTAAGGAGATCATTGTTGATAGCTGCCACAGCCTCAGTCACTTCCTCGGCCTTGAAGTGTCGATACAGCTGCAGGTCGTCTGCATAAAGGTGATAATGAGAAGTAATGACTTTTGTGATAGCGTTTATAAAAACGGAGAAGAGAAGAGGAGATAGTACGCCACCTTGTGGGACTCCCGCAGTCAAATTGCACCATTCAGAGGAAGCCTCTTCATAGCGCACCGACTGCGAGCGCCCCTGAAGATATGATTTAAACCACGCAGTTACAGAGGATGAAACATTTAGAGAAGCTAGAACTCCTAAAAGGATATCAAAATCAACAGAATTAAAAGCACTGCTGAAATCCAACAGCACCAAAATTGTTAGCCGTTTGTTCTCCATAGCCAGTCGCATATCGTCAGTTATTTTGACCAGAGCAGTTACAGTGCTATGACCACGGCGGAAACCAGACTGGTATGGACTCAGCAGGCTGTTAGAGGAAAGGTAAGATGATAGTTGATTATGAACTACGTTTTCAAGGACTTTGGATAGTAAAGGAAGGATACATATAGGACGGAATTGAGATTGCATGGAAGGATTGGGTACTTTGGGTAGGGGTATTACGTACGCTTTCTTCCAAGATGAAGGAAACGTATTACTGTAAAGAGAGAAATTAATTATGTGAGTGATTATAGGAGTAATTAAGGTTAGGATAGGAAGAAGCATTTGAAGCTGTAGACCATCATAGCCTACAGCTTTTGTTGTGATTGAGTGTAAGCATTTTCCAATGTCCGCCTCTAAAACTGGATGAAATGAGAATGAAGTATTTATCGGCAAGGGAAGAGCAGATAGATAGTTCAACGTTGAAGTTTTAACATCATCGGGAATGGTAACTGGAGACCTCGAGAAGTGAGTATTAAGATCATTAAGATCTATATTGCAACCATTGTTGTCCGAGGCCTTACCAATTCCAAGAGACCGAAGAAATTGCCATACTTGTGATGTGTTGCGATTTTGTATTGAGTTGTGAATGTGGCGTCTTTTTGCATCCCTACACAAACGACCGCAGCAATTACGTAAGGCTTTGTATTGCTCCCAGTTATCACTTGTAGGTGATTTGTTATAGTTCCGTTTTGCCTTATCCCGCCTTGACATGAACATTTTTATTTCCGAAGTAAACCACGGCGCAGGCAAATGTTTGACCCTCACCTTTTTGAGGGGAGCGTGTTTATCAAATATGTCGAGTATCGTCTTGGTAAACAAAGAAACTTTATTATCCAAGTCATCGGTGTCATGCACCGAGGACCAGTCAACACTGCTAACATCAGCTCTCAAGCGCTCCAGATCCATGTTATTAAAACTACGAAGATTTAGAAATTTACTCTTACGCTTAGGAGGACGAATTTTATAAGAAAGATAGTCTTACATAAATCATCATAATATAAAGTTACTTTCTTTTAATATTATTTTTAAATTCATGCATATTTATATTTATAATGAAACAATATAATTAAATACATATTTACCGTATTAAAAAAGTTTTTCAAGCTTAATATTAGGAAGTGTAGGTAACTTGCATACAGTGTGTCATTTTACTGGAACAAAATCGGGTGATACAAAAACTGCTTCCAAATTTTACGCTACGTGTCCACACAATACAATGAAATAATCCGTACCCTATAAAAAAGTGAGTCGATTTGCATTAGAAATTCTTACTTAATTTTAGGGAGACTTCCTTATCTTAACTAACATGTTATAATAAAATGATCTTGAAAATGAGTCTTCTAACATAAAACTGAGTCGATCTGCATATTTTTTATTAGGTATATAGGTACTTACTCATTTTTATGCAGGGTTCACTCTTGACTAAAATTAATTAATGTCAAATTTGTTTTTACAAAAAGGACCTAAGGATTTTTCATACAGTTTACTTGTATTGCACCTATCTATTATGGTTTTGACTAATCAAAAAAGACGTACTGTATAGAATATTTAGCTTAAATGACTTTTTTATTTAATTTTAACGGAATCAGTCAAGATGACTGATAAGCTCAAAGTTAAATAGAACATTAATAATAGATTATGATACAAGTGTGTAAAGTTGGTGATATTGAGGCGATATTGAGTGATATTGAGGTCCAAAGAGAGCCGAAGACGGTAATCAATAATACACACGTGTATCATACGTCGTTCTTCAATACCTTTGTGAATAATATAATACTAAAATAGATATTTACCCTTGCAGTTTTCAGATAGTAAACATTCCATAACGTTAAGGACTTCACGAAACTATTTGGTACTGGCGGACTTTTTATGCGGACGCATGCTGCCATAGAGTAAAATATAGAGTTTTTATAATAATATCGCCTCAGCGGTAATCACCAACTTTACACACTTGTACCATAATCTGCTATTTCGCATCTCAAAATATGTCCTAAGATAAATAACCAACACACCTCAAGAATTTTTCATTTCAATAAAAGCGATGGCAAAAAGAATTTCAATACGAGACAAAGACAAAAATTCTTTGTCCTGTATTTTTCCGCGACTATCTTCAGGGATAAACTTGAAATCATGGTCTCATGACATTCTTCCGCACCTGTTGAACCCTTCTGGTGTAGGTACCTACTGAATTAAACGTGATTATATAAGTCTTAAGGGTTTCACAAACTATAAATTTACCAAAAATGACCATTCAATTATCTTATTTACATCCTTATCGCAGTCGGTAATATTTACTAATATCCTTCAATAAAATTACGGAATCGTATTTTATTTTATTAGTTTTTTACTGAACTACAGGAAGAACTAAGCAAGAAATGAAGACAGTACTCAGTGTGTAAAATTTGTATGTATGTAAAATTCAGGGATAAACTTGCAATCATGGTCTCATGACATTGTTCCGCATCTGTCGAACCCTTCTGGTGTAGGTACCTACTAAATTAAACGTAATTATATAAGTCTTAAGGGTTTCACGACCGGCGTTGCATGTAGAATATACTGCTTCCGGGCTATTTGGCCATGGTCCATTTCAAACTTGCGTCCATATGGACAACGGCTAAACAGCCCGGTATCAGTATATTCTATACAAACGTGATTATATTTGTAGGTCTTATTTAGTTTTAATTAATTCAAGGTTCATCCACTACATCTTTGAATAATTCAGAACTGGGTGGATTGAACATAAACAAAAGGTTGAATTTGACTTTGTAGCGACTGCTACATACACTCACCATGTTTTTGCAATTCTACGCTCCATGTTAGATTGTTCACATTCCATTTATACTTTATTCGCATCCATTGCATCATTATTTACTTACATAGTAAAACATAATTACACAATTACAATAATTACCTATAGGTTTGGTTAATAAATTGTTTATACAGCTGTTTGCATCTGACAATGTCAATCGGTCAGCGGTCTGCCACAGACAACAAAATGATAGCCAGCTTACGTATAAACTATTTAATGCATGATTACTGTTAAAATATAAATTTTAGTTAGTAATTATATTACTTTAGGATATATAAAAAAGCATATTTTACCAACCCGTTTGGATTAAATAATTATGTTTGGTCTCAACTAAGCCATAGTTTAGAGTCTATGATTCGAATAGGGTATGTATCATAGATATAGTATTTTTGGTATGTATCGACCATAGATATAGTATCCATAGATTGGTAATGTCAACTAGCGGACGAGACTAAAATTGAATTGTCTATATGTGCACGTAATGTCAATGTGTGCGTCAAAAATGTTGCTCCTGATCTTTTATCGATATCGATGAAATTTCTCGGCAGTGATATATTTTTAGAAAGTCCATCATCCTTTTTGCCTACCACTAAATTAGCGCCCAATAATCTAGCCATATTTATATTCGATGGGATCCCATCAAAAGTTATTGATATTACTCTCACATTCGTTTCTAGCAACGCACTTAAACATAATTTTAAAAGCGAGGCTCTAAAACCCCACCCAAAGAAAAAGGCAATTGGTAATTTTTCGTTTCTTTTGTGCACGTTCTTTTTTTAATTTTTTATCTTTGCCCGCTATTCTTTTCTTCAATGTACTAATTGCCTTCAACATTTTCTTCTCCCTGGGTGTTAATTCAGTGGGATTACTTACCATCGCACTAGTTGATGTACTAGGTACAGGTTCAATATCTCTGTTCAGATATGTTAGTGTTCTACGCAGTGGTTTAATTTTTACCTTGAATTCAAATGTAATAAGTTCTTTGTGTTAGCAGAAAGGTTTATACACTATTTAATAACTATTAAAATTTATGTTATATATCTTGTAGAGGAATGTAAGATCTACTTCTAATTTTATTATTGATTTTGGGTGTATACAGACTCTACTTAAGACTTTCGGGGCCCAAGCCAACCTTACCTGCTAGCTGGTACACCTGCTGAACAACGGACGCCATTCTGGTGCAGGCTATAAGGTCAGACGGTAGTCGCTTCCGTAATGGCCAAATAAGACACTTAATAAAAAATTCCCCGGCTTCAAAGCTGGGCTATTGGAAATAATTAAGCATAACTATTCCTTACTGGCATAGATATGGTTGGAACAGAACCATGTAGTAACCTCCTCCTCTTTTTACCAATTGCTGAAAAGCAGTTTTCATAGAAGTGTTTACTGCATATAGCAGAATATTTATGTGGAGACCAATTTGGTCTATTTAACATGCGAAGCCATTTGTCTCTGACATCAGGTTTTACAGGAAATCTGTATATAAATTATTTGTTACTAAGGGAACAGGATAAATAATAGTACTACGTACAGAAGTATTACATTAGTACCTAATGGCTTCAAGTAAATATAATCAATGAGACACAGAATCATGCATACAATCGATACTATTATAATATTCTAAATGGCGCAGTACTATTATATTGTTACGAACGTGGGGGTCGGTTTAAATAAAAAATGCGAGCACACCCGTTGAAAACAGATTTTATTGAGCTGCACTTAAATTAAAACATTTGACTATGACATTACACTAAGTTCACAAGAAACAAAATTTTCAACCTTCAGCCATCACAATCACATTCGATACAACGAAATAATGTCGCGATCACATCCCTACAAGGTGAGGTTTTAATTATCCTGATTTTCTGTATTAATTATATCTTAAAAAGGACACTTTCATTTATTCTAATTCATTTCAGTGATTTGCATATTGTTTTTTTTTATTATATATACACCAAAACTGCCACATTTATGTATTTTTTTTAAGAAACGATGATTGTAAACAAACATTTAACTTACTGATAAAATGAATAATTTTGGGGATTATTCTTCTTTGATGAATCACAACCTGGTACTGCACATAAACGCATCATAAAATGTTGTTGGTTTTACTGCTATGACTTTGAATTACTTATATAATCATAAAAAATGTTTAAGCGTTCACTCAATAGTCCCCTATTTCCCAATAACAAATACATGTTTGGTCTCGCTGACAGCATCGTTTACTCTCTCTTTCTAACACATAAAAGTACTATTAGATGCCGGAGCTCTCTTTCACTCCTAATGCCAATCTATGGAAAAGAAAAATACTACATCTATGGTATCGACATACCCTACATGACACCCTACGTTGACATGACGTTTTACGCAGTAAACTAGTTTCAATACACAATATAAGAACGGAAACTTGTTCCAAAACAGCGTAATATTTAGCCAATAAAGATATTCTTAATTCTGGTTAAGTATAGGAAAAGAAAATGTAGGGTGGTCGCTTCTAAATACGCGTTTCTATTTGTTTGATAAAACAAAGGTCCCACGAATGTTCTGGAACGTTGAATTTTGCGAAACGAAATAAACAGTAGCGACAATTCAATAGTTAGGCGGAAATACGTACTTTTGACTGTTGACATTCGAAGCCCGAGAGAGGAAGGAAAGATGAGCTCCGAATATCATTTCTTGTCATTTGGTGTATTGGAGGTGCTTATAAATGCTACAATAGGACTCGCGATAAAAGCGGGTCCACCCTGACACCCTGACACCGTCCACCCTGACACACTGACACCCGTGACGCTCACCGGAGTGGTGCTGACAGCACCCCCCTGAGCCCAAACGACCCTGGCATTGGACCAACGGATTTCGCTAGTAACCGATGTTACACATCGGCTCAATTCTTACCTACCTACCTTTTTATTTTCTATGTCGCCAACTACGTATGGCCCACAAATTCATTTTCTCTTCCTGAGTCAAGCAACCTTTTTATTCAAACATTAAACGCCGCACCAGTCGTTAACGACAAACGTCGAAGTCATGATGCACGTAGGGGCGGGCATCAGATAATATTAAATTTCGCTGGGTTGGTGGTAATTAGCTGATCCCAAGATTACAATTTAATCGTAGGGCTAACCTAGCAGGCTTCATATCTGTGTAACAACTACTTGTAATAAGTACATTTATTAATATTGGCGTAGTGCTGTTGCACAAAAATAGTATTGTATTAGTAATTGGATTGACTCCCCCACAGTCGACCCCGGCTGTTGGAAGTCCATCCCGAATTACCCGCTCATACTTTTCGTTTTTATAACACCCCAGGGTGGTGTTCAGGTATTGTAATAGTTTATAATTTCAAAACCATATTTACTGTGCTTCGCATGTAGTATTGTTAATTTACAATAATTAAATATTGTTGTAAGTATAGAACATTGTCTTCTTTTCTGAATCCAATGCAACAATGACCAAATAACCACGCGATACGGCCCTTAACCTAAAAGGTCCAATGTATCTGCTGGCTTCGCTTATCCAGGTAATTATATAAATTTTTCATAACACTTTTATTGTTAGCATGAACGTCATCGCCAAAGTTTTCTATGCAGATGGTTTTTCTAAAGTTAAATACACAGACCACTGCCATGCATTGGTGACAATACACTCTATAAGCCTATATTTCGCAAAATAAATGTCTTAATCTGAGAGAATTCGTCTACATTATATCCGCAATAGCTCTGTAGGATCTCTTTTTATGTACCTTGAGTCACTCTAGCTCACCACGAGCAAACCATCTCTCAGCAATAGATCTGATGCCATGTAGTCCATAGATTATATTATGTATTGTAGATGTAGTCGGTTTGACTGCGACATAACCGCTTTGTAGTAGCGAGTGAGCTTAGGTATATCCAGAGATTTTTAGAATGAAAAATATTCCTATGAAATTTCATAAGAAACTATAAATTTACAAAAAATGACCATTTAATTATCTTATTTAAATCCTTATCGCGGTCAATAACATTTACTAATATCCTTCAATAAAATTACGGAATCGTATTTTATTTTATTCGTTTTTTACTGAACTACAGGAAGAACTAAGCAAGAAACGTAGACAGTACGTGTGCGTTTAGCATTTTCAGTTACCAGTAAAACGATTCCATTATTCATTTAAAGATGTTGTCGAATATAGGTAGGTAACTTATATTCAACAACACCGTTTTACTATTTTTGAACTAACTGCTAAAACATGTAAAGTTTACACACACAAATATTTTGAAATACCATTTTCGATTTTGAACTAAATTCAAATTGTTTCAATTGGGTATTTGACTGACTAGTCAAATAAGTTACTTTTTACGAAACGGTTAGTTAAACGTGAGTTAAAAGGAAATTTGTATGAAAATATATTTGTGACGTCATAATATTTAATAGTCAAATCATTTACTGTTTATGGTTGGGTGGATGATTAAAAATAAAATAAATAAAAATGACAAAATAAGAACCGACGCAACTGTTTTTAATTTTTACTATTCTTAATTTAATTTTTAATGGTTTAATTTATTTTAATTACAGCAAAATACTCAATTCCAATACCCTTAGTTCAGTAATGTCACAAAATGGTAACCATTACCTACCTACTTATTATGTTTTTCTTTCATTTCAGGCCACTGACTGTGGGGCCTTACCAACATGTTAAGGTTACCAGAGGTAATTATTTAATGCTATTGTGTTATATAAACGAATGTTATATTATTGTATAATCGAAAGGACCCGGAGACGGATAACCCACTTACCTTCTCACTTATCAGTCAGAGGGACACGTGGTGAAACTCACTAGGTACGAGTATCACAATTTTAGCGTGGTACCTATCACTACCACATTATCCACAAAGACCGTATGTTGTTAAGGTGTACAAGTAAATTTTTTCGCAAATGACAAATAATTATGAAGTCGGTTAAAAATGAGACTGGCGAGTTAAAGCTTTTGATTGCGGCGCATTTTCGACTTAGTGGCGCAGACCGACCTCCACCCCCATGAGCGCGGGCCTGAGGGTGACGGGTGGAGCCGCCCGTCACCCTAGCAGAAGTAGACCACGGCGGCCGCGGGCCGGAGTGCGAGGGATATGTCGCACGACAACCTCACCTTCGGCCTAGCATTACGACCTACGGACGGCGTGCGGTTTAGTCGGTTTGAGTCCGACATAACCTCCCTCTACGGCTCCGGAGGGATCCGGAGGGAAATCCGTGGGGATTTCACGCACGTAAAAAAAAAGTTGCGCATTTTCGATATGGCAAATTTACCTACAAGAACCTTAGTGCTATACCCAGGTCTCATAAGCTTTATCTATTGCCTCACCGATCTCACTAAAAGTATACTATATTCATAACTGTTATTCATAACTACTGCCTATAAGAAGTCACGAGCCTATATATTTTCATTACTAAAAGTAAACTATCTCTGGGTCTCCGCAGTCATGCTCGTGTCCGATAGAGCAAGTGGGGCCGTCATGGATATCCGCTTGTCCGAACCAGTTTCTGTTGTTCATGACGCTTCTGGAGGGGTACATCTTCGGTAGATGTGATCTAGCCGATCCGTGCAACAGATTGAAAAGCATAGACACACCAGATGAGAGCTACGACTTCGTGGTAATAGGGGGCGGCACTGGAGGCGCTGTGGTGGCTGGAAGACTTTCTGAAAATCCTCAATGGAAGGTTAGTAATGTTTTTTACTACACGACAGAAGTAACAACGTATAGTGCTCAATGTAGTGTGCTCAATGTCCCTGCGTCAAGTGTCCTGTCCCTGTCCCAAGTGTCCCTGTGTGCTCAATGTAGGTACTATTTATATAGTTCAAAAGTAAATATCAGAATATTCAGGGATGGGTAAGTGAAGATAAATTTCTATTCGACTGCAAAAAAAGAGTAGGCTTAAATTGTGTTATATTTTTAGTCGGTCGTAAGCTTTCCTCTTGGGGATGGGAAAGTCTCGCTCCGGTAAAAGGCAATACAAACAGAAAGAAGGCGTAGTCGGCTCCAAAGATAGAAAGCTATATTCATGGAAATAAAGATTCAAGTTAGTCCTACATCATTAGCAACACCCGAGTAACAGTAAGTAGGTTGTTCTAACGACCGGTAGATACCAACGAGACCTAAATACCCAATAAACTCGATTTTTTATCTCTACGTCATTGGAAGGCCTCTACAACAATGGGTAGACATTCTCGTCGATTTCACGCTACAGCCCATCGAACATTTTGTGGGACACTAGGCTTTGTAATGCCGTCAATGCAAGGTCACCTTAGTCTCACGGACGAACGTCTTCTTTGATTCACTTGCTGGTACCGAATTTACGTATATCTGAACAAGCCTGAGAACTACATATAAGTTGTAAGCAGGGCTGGCGGTTCATAAAAGAAAAGCAGAGGAACTCGTTTGAGTTAGAGATGTACTTATTGCCATATCGTAAGTACTTTGATTGACTATACAATAGTAACCTTCTTACCCGCTTCGAATAGTTTGATCCCCACCCCCTATCCGCTCACGATTCTAACTGTGCCTAGTGCACCGTCGACGACGTAAATTCACATCAGACATAAGCAATTTTAGTTAAGCTGGAGAGATGGCATATATTTTTTTTTCTCTATGCAATTGAGGTGGCAACAAGCACACGGCCCACTTGATGGTAAGTGGTCACCGTGGCCTATGCACGTGTGCAACACCAGGGGAGTCACACTCGTGCTGCTGACCCTGTAAAAAGTGTAAACGCAGAGAGTTTCTGTGCGCTCATTGCAAATATTTTTATGCATGAATATGGATACTTGCATTGGTCTGCTCGTGCTTCAGAAAGCGCGTTAAGCCTTCGGTCCCGGTTGCCATGCGAACATCTATGGCAGTCGTTACGGGTAGTTGGAGCCCTCAAAAATCCAAAAACCGTTCTAACTACAGAGCTTCGATATCGCCTTTGGGTTCTGGAGACCAGATGGCAGTCGCTTTACGAAAAATGACGAAATTCAGGTAAATCCGCAGATAGACTGGTAAAAGCGGACCTCAGACTCCAAGTTAAAAGCTTTGGATTCGATTAGGATTAACGCTAGGATGAAGAAAGAGAAGAACCTACCTATTCTTAGATAAAATAAGTGCCCCGTGTGGGCGGACACCCTGGAGGCCAGATTCGTGCCTCTGCTCCGTACGGCGCAGAGCACGATGGCCTCCAGGGCCATCAGGGGATACCGCACGATATCCTTCGAAGCGGCGAGTCTCCTGGCCGGATCGCCACCGTGGATCCTGGAAGCGAGGGCCCTTTCGGCACTATATAAGTTCCGAAAGGAGGCGCGGGAGCGGGGATTCGATCCCGAGCCCGAGGATATTCGGGCCGAGAAATCCCGGCTCCACCAGGTCATGGTGGCCGAGTGGGAGCGACGAATTGGGCAACCACGCGCAGGGCACGCCGTGATTGCGGCGGTAAGGCCCATCATGGGGGAGTGGCTAGAGAGGCCACACGGTAGCCTCTCGTACCGTCAGACGCAGATTATCACCGGGCACGGTAGCTTTGGGCGGTATCTGCGTCTGACGGATATAGAGCCAACGCCCGAGTGCCATCACTGCGACGCGAGCGTGGACTCGGGGCTGCACACGCTCACCGAGTGCCCGGCGTTTGAGACGCCGAGGCGGGAGCTTGTGGCGGCCCTGGGGGTGAGACTGCTCACGCTCTTCACCCTGCTCGCGGCGATGGTCCGCTGCGCGGATGCGTGGGCGGCCAGCGCCTCCTTCTGCGAGCAGGTCATGCTCGCGAAGGAGACAGCAGAGCGGGCGCGGCGCGATGAGCGAGAAAGGCTCGCTGACATCGCTGCACGCGCTCGAAGGCGGCTCGGGCGTCGGAGGGCGCAAACTGACCTCCGCCCCCCATGAACGCGGGCCTGAGGGTGACGGGTGGAGCCGCCCTAGCAGAAGCAGGCCACGGCGGCGGCGCGCATCGTGGGACGATGCGCGCCTCCCCACACTGGGGTTGACTCGGGGACCGCGTGGTCCCCCCCTTCCCGAGGAGGGCCAGACCGAGAGGGATGGCCATGGGTCAGCCGGGGTGCGAGGGATATGTCGCATGACAACCTCACCTAAAAAAATTTTCTAAGAAAATGCGATAGATTGTATGGAGCGTAAGTACCTACAACCTCACTGGAGCTAGCAATGACGTGGCTATATCAAAATCGGAACGTCTTAACCGACTGGCTGTTCCGTCCCAGGTAGTTAGGTACTTATGTTTCGTAATCTAGGTTAACATCTTGTCATAGATACGTCATATATCCTAACAGACACGGCGCTTAGTAGGCAAGAAACTAATTTTTCTTTGAAATATCATCGACTTTAAGAGTCGTAAGATATAGTACCTACCTACGTGTGGAATGAATGACAGCCATCATCGTTATATTATAATTAAAAGCTCATTAACCAGTAGAAAAATTTCCACACTTGTACAAGGTTGTACGAATTGTGGCAGTGAAGGACAGCGGCTAGTGCGGTCACATTTTGCTACAAATCTCTTGCCATACCACTCTCCCGGGGTCCCGGTAGGAAGGTAAGTCCCAAGAAATAAGGGTTTAATGAAATGTATATCAATGGGAACTGCCAGGGATGCTGAAGACCGTACGAAGTTAAGGAGTTAAGATTTCGAGGTAAGAGTCTCGAATGTAACCAGGATGCAACGCTGAGACAATGATAAGGTGTCCACTTTTGAAAACGGAAAACAAAGTAGTCTTAGCTGTCTCCTCCATTGCTTTATATATTTTTTGATATACGGTCTCATACGTATTAAGCATGTGGGCGTCCGTCGTCCAAACCATATGTATTTTTGCACGACTTTTGTGCAAATATTTGTACGAAATTTGCTCTATTTTATTTGCACGTACCTAACAGGTGCTTGAATGGGTACACGCATGAAACTGCGGACAGCGTTGCTGTTTAAGTATAACCCTTTTTTAAATTAAGTTTTGTTATGGATTAAACTAGGAAAAGTTTGAATCGGTCTAGGCGGGGTTTGAACCCGCGATCTTTGCCTTACATGGGCAATGCTATGACCACTAAGCTACCAGACTTCACCCTAACCATTTCAAATGTCTCCTTCTAAATCTGTCTTTATGGCGACAGTGGACTTTGGGCGGAGTGGTCAAAAATCAATGTTTAATAATGATTGAAAAATCATTCATTGGTTCAGATAGTTCGTAAGAATATATCATTTCCTGTTTTAAACAATTGTTTTTTAAATATTTTTTTTAGAATATTTAGCATGCAACATGCTTCAAAATTTCATTCAAACAAGATTTTCTTTTCTAAAACTTGTTAACCTACTAAGCTTCTTATAATTAACTATAACCTATTACTTTCCAGGTGTTATTAATCGAAGCGGGTGGCGATGAGCCTACTCCATCGACAGTTCCTGCATGGGTGACGGCATACTGGTTCTCAGAGGAGACGGACTGGCTGTATTACACGGAGAAACAGGAGCGAGCTTGCTTGGCAAACGAAGGCAAATGCTACTGGCCTAGAGCAAAGATGTTAGGTAAGTAAATTTCTGAGGAATTTTCCAGCAAATGTTAGAACATTAACCATAAGAAAGTACTTTTGTGGTTAAGTAGTTGCTCTGACGATCAAAAGGTCCCGAGTTCGAATTGTCACCAATACACTACCAAGACGCAACGTTGGTGATTTGACTACTTATACAAACCATTTCCTTAGCTTTTTCTATTATGTACAGGAAATCCCCACGGACCCAACCATCCGGAGCAAGAGGGGGAGGTTACATCGGACTCGAACCTATTAAACCGTACGCCGTCTGTGGGTCGTTGTGCTAGGCCGAAGATGAGGTCGTTGACGACATATCCCTCACACCCCGGTTTACTAAGGGCCATCCCTATCGATCCGGCCCTCCTTAGGAGCGGGCACCACGCAGTCCCCGAATCGCCCCTGGAATGGGGGTTATACCGCCGCAATCACGGCGTGTCCTGCGCGCGTCCCTGTTTAGCCAGGATTTCTCGGGCCGAATATCTTCGGGCTCGGGTTCGTTTCCTTGTTCCTGCGCCTCCTTTCGGAACCGATATGGTGCCGAAAGGGTCCTCGCTTCCATGGATCCACGATGGCGATCCGGCCAGGAAACTCGCCGCTTCGAAGGATATCGTGCGGTACCCCCTGATGGCCCTGGGGACCATCATCCTCTGCGCCGTACGCAGCAGAGGCAAGAACCTGGCCCCCAGGATGTCCGCCCACACGGGGCACCATTGACCGCACGACACACACAGTCCACCTGGCCCCTCCCTCCCTCAAGTTGGGCAACAGCCGATCTAAAGCGTTAGCTGTAGTCACCAAATTGGGTAGCAAACTTCGGAAGTGGTCTCCGAAGTCTCATCGACCGTCGAGCACGAGCTCCAGGTATTTCAACCGGGGCTTGATGTCAATGAGAGTGTCTCCCACTTTAAGGCTGGCTCCCGAGCCTGGCCTGCGCCGAGGGCCATGAAGGAACATGGCCTTGGACTTGTACAGAGCCACTTCGATATCCGGCGGACCATTTCCTTAGCTGAAGTGATAAAGCGAAATACTGGTAAATATTTCGGTTGAAAATATTCTCTTAAAAAAATTAAGTAGCACATTACATTGTAATATCCTGGTCACGCGGGACCAAGTTGTAACTAATTCTATGTCATGACCATTGAATCTAGATGTATAAAGCTATCTCCGTACACCTCTCGTATTCAAACCTACAATTCCCAGCCGCGCTATCGTCTAATGACCTTCAGACCGCTTATCGTGATACGCAGTAATCCGTGATTCTATAGAAAAAATGGGTTGTGAAAGACCTATTCCTTATCGTACTTTATCTACAATAGAATTCATGTATATCCCAGTCCTAGTTTCCCAACCTAAAGTTCACATACTCTTATGATTGTAACTCGTATTTACTTTAACATACCTCTTAACAGATTTGTCGCTACTCCAACCTTACTTCGTAGTCAATCCACAGTTCGTCACCTTATTTATCATACTAAACTCACAATATAACATACAATTTCACTTATTTACTTAGTGGAATACGACCAGACAATCTTTTGACAACTACGTTCTTATGACGTTTGAAATTTGACAATTTTTACCGCCCTCATTCAACACTTAGTACAGAGACACCTACCACATTACGCTTGCACTACACGTAAAATTAGAATCTACAAAATTAACTGTCAATCATTCAATACTTCAAATTATAATTGTTTTCGAGGATACCAACAGAGGTCGTGTTATTCAAAATAATATAAACAAACAATTTATAGTTAAGATCAACTCATCGTTGAAACTTCTATAAATCTTTATTATTTCTGTAATTTAGTGTATTTCCCCCCCCCGTGTATAAGAAATGTGGCCCCGTGCTCGCCACATTCAGTAGGACTCGCCACTAGTACCAACATAGTCCTTCCTATGCCTAAGTAGGTATTTAGAAGACAATTTTAAAGTCTCCTGCCTACTGTATCGAGGCATCCAATACACAAGTCCCCAATTCTATTTTCAGAATAGCGTAACTCTAACGCAGGACTTCAGTCCTATTGCCGTAATTCCTTTAATATAAGGTATTAAGATAATAACACAGAATCATCGTTCTAAGCGTCATTTTAGGACAATTACATTAGTATCTATCGCAGTAACTTCTGCGCTGATTGTTAACGATAAGTTTAGTTAGGAAAAGCTCATTTATTAGCACAGACCTAAATAATTATAGTTAATACTTGAACCAATTCACTTCTGAATAATAATGTCTATATAGACACTTCAGAGAGAATATATTCTCACCGAACACTTGATCAAACTACAATAATTCAGCTCAGATATAGCTTTTGCTTCACCCTAGCGGATGACAAAGTTACTATAAGATAGCGATCGAGCGACCATGTGCATTCGATACAGTACATATAATAGCTGATTATGCAACAGTGATTAAAATGTCCAAACATCATTATTTGTGTGTTTGTAGCCATGGTAATCTCATGTGTAAGATCTTGCTCGTACACAAAGAACAATAGTAAAATAACTACCTCTGTAGCTAGTCTGTTTGGATACTTCCGACCCTTCAGACTTCGGTGGTCTTGCACATAATTCTGTAGTCAGAAAGGTTTCACTAGCGTGAATGTACAATATACCGTTGTGTTGTCGTTCAATAATGAACCAGCAAGGATTTATATGTAAATAATAAATATTATATCAAAGATGGTTAGGACAGATCAATCACTGTGTATTTACCTTTAACAATATCTGAATTCTGTAATGAATACACCAGTTCACTGTCTCCATTTCACTCACAATCACTCACTTCACTATTAAATCACTCGTCGTGGTGTTGCAGCATTCGCTTGTAGTTTTATTTTCACCATAATCTTAGCGTAATTATTACACATTACTGTCACTATAATCCCAGTAAATTCCAACAACGTAAATCGACATGAAAATTGGCTTGCAAAAATTAGCGGGAAAACTTTCATTCTTCGGTCACAAGATGGCGGTCATTTACAAATCTGCTTTGTTGTAATTGAACCAATTGTCTATCTAATTTCCCAATCAGTTTATCATGATTTACAATAATAACAACTTAGATCACCCCTTTACAAACGCAATACTACCTACCTAATATATATATTCATATGTTTGCTATTAGTGTGTACCTACTCACCTACCTGACTAAACTAACCATGTATCAACAAACATTCAACTACGTTAAACGTGAAATGTGTAAAGCTAATCTATCTGACTAGGGCGCAGGTAGTAAGCCTGACTTTGAACTATCACTAGTACCCCCTACGAGCAAGAGACCACGGCCGAAGCCAAGGATGTGTTCTCTCACAGGACAAGGACATAAAAGTGTGTATATATACATATATAAAGATAGACAGGACTGATCCGCTCTGGAGAGCGACAACCGCCTCCTCTCCAGTCACAAACCATCCTGGAAGCTCACGGATCCCTTTCAGGCAAAATCCGTGTGCTGAGCGCTTCAGACTATCCTCAGCATGCCTAGCTGAACAGAGGTCAAGAGCTTCGTTATCACCGATAGGTATCAACTCAGGGCAATCACGTCGATTGACTTCCTAAGCGGGGGAACCTAGCTAATACCTAAGGCCTCAACCGTCCCTAGCCCTACCAAAGTCCCACAAAGAATCCCTATATAAACATTTTATCTCATGTATGGCCCTGTACCGCAGACTCACAGTACAGCTGATATTCCGAATTGAACACGAGATTCAATTCTTAATCCCAGAGATAAAGGTGTCTTGTCTGGCTCATACGATAAAATGTTCATTTCGCGAATTATAAACTTCAATAAAGGCGAGCTACCTAATTCCTCTTTTCACTAATTTAAACACTATATATTTACTAATTAAACTCAATTATTCACAATCAAGGTAAAAAAAATCTTCACGACTTTAAATGTAAAATTCTCAAAATTCCCGCCAAAGTACAATGTACCGAATACCTTTCGCGAATCGACCAACCCCGAAGCCAGCTCCAAGAAAAAGTGTCCTTGAATTCCCACTCAAAATCCTACTTTCGCCGAATTAGGGCTCCAATAGTGTCCTCCACCAATCAGAAGCTTTTATTTTCCCGCCAAAAGTCACAATTTCTGAATAATTGACAACAGCGCTAGGTTTTCTATGGCGCCTGCGTTATAATTATGAACTAACTTAAATCTTCCGTGAACCAGTGGCCCTTTTTTAAATATTTATAAACTATTTACATACTTACACTCATTGATTCTAACTGTCAATATTTTCATAATAATATAAGATTAATTTTATGTTTAATAAACATCCATATAATACTCAATAATAGATATAGAAAATTATTCAATAATCATTTGACCTTTAAACAATAATAACCAATCAGAGCCACTTCCTGCATTTTCCATAGCTCTGAGGCACACAGATAATAAATAGTATTTATAATCTCTTTTCAACAGTACTTTATTGCATTAAATATTATAATTATTGTTCCTTGTAAATAATTAATAAGTTTTAACTTTATCTGTTTATTCTTTTCCTTATTAATTTTATTATAAACAATACACAAAACTATTATAATATTATTCTTGTGTAAATATCCATAGACTATTTTTCTTAAATTCTTTCAATCATAGTCCCATCTATAGGTACTGTATATATTAAACTACATTTTAAATTTATTTGTTCACAAAACAAATTTACTTGCCCTTTGCAATTTAACAGAATAATTTCTTTATGAATCAATTTTTTTCTTTGACCACATACCATAGTGTATATTTATTCATCATTTTATTTACGTATAAAAATTCCTTACTTAATCAACTAGATGGCGTTTTACGACATTGAATTATTTTCGTTTTATAAAAAACCAAGTGATATTCAATTTACTTGTAGAAATTCTTACTTAATTACTAGATGGCGTTTTACGACATTGAATTATTTTATTTATTTATGTTTTCTTGTTTTATAAGAACCTCGAAACGGTGTTTCAGTCCGTTACATCCGACCCCCTGAATCATTTACGCAGGCACAACCATTCCCCCTTTGTGCCCGAAGTAAAGATTCACTAACCTAGCTATAACTCTAGTCTAAATGACCTGCATGAAATTAAAATTTATTTTGGTAGTATACATATTGTTAGATTGGTTAAACCCAATTTAGGTCCAATTTCTATATGTGTGTGTGTGTGTTTCAAAATTGGGACACGATATCGCTTGCTCCCACATTCAAGTTTTAAGGCGAAAACTACGGGACCACGTTATTTCCTGCCAGCCTGACCAATTCAGCGGGAAAAAATGGTTGTGAATCATCTCAGCGCTGTCGCATAGAGTAGAAGATCATAGGGGACTTTGTAGCATGATCCATCTACGTCGCCCATGATCCGCCTACCCCATTCCCCAAAATTAGCCAAACCTTGTGGACAAACAAAAATAAAGGGGCCAATAGCCTCCACTCCACCCGAAGGAGATCCAAGGACACACATCCCATTTCTCAAACAAGCATGTAGAGTGTGCTTTCTTAATTGTTCCTAACGTGTATAGTTGAGACCCTGTGAAGGCCCATTAACGGCATGCTTAGACTTCTAGTCCTTCCTTAACCTAACACCTTGCATAACCTTCACAAAATCTATTGTAGTGTACATAGATAATTGAACCAAACTGGTATAATAATTTTAACACTTTAATTATAGTATTAATCGGGATGGCCCTCCATTCTGATTTTAACAATCCCATTCCATCATCTCATGCAATTCGCTAACATATACATCTCATATAACGAAGAAATTCATCATACACACTTTCAGAACCAACTTCCGCGGTTGTGCTCACTACCAACCGACCAATACTAATAAAGTAAAAGAGTTCTCATTATTTGTCTTCCTGCCACCCCCCCCTTTTTTCGTCTCCTTTAATATTGACATTATACGTAAACATATTATTTATTTATTTTATTATTATATATGTTTCCTTCATTTCCTTTTTTTTTTTTTATATTCAACTTTACTTAGTTATTATTATTTTATTTGGGTGGAGCCACCTCTACGCCCCACCATCTGACGAAATGAACAAGATATATATAAACATATCTGACCCTTTTAATATTTGACTACATGTATACAGAACTTAAGAAATTCTTAAACTGCCACGTTCTCCTTCATGTCCTCAGATGGGCTTCACCCCTTTCCTCCTTTTATTATCAATTATTAGTACAACAAAAATTACAATTCCAACAATTTTAACATTAATTCAAAATTTTACAATTCTTTGTTTAATTCATTTTTATTCATTTTATTTTGAATTTTTTACTTTACAATATTAATTTTACTCTACTCAATAATTATCAATCATGTTTAACAATTGTAAAACATTTCCTCCCCTTTTTAAGTGTTAATTAAATCTTACAATTTTCAATTTATTACTTTCTTTAATTTTTAAGAAAATTTTCAACCTTTAATCAAAATAAATAATATAACTTTCTGTTAACAACACATTAGTTACTTACAAACGTAAAATTATCGTAACAAATTGATCCCTTTCTGGAGAAGGAAAAGAGAAAGAAAAAAAAAAAACTTCCAATAACTTCACTAAATACATATAGTTAACCTTTCAACCAATCACCAATTTACTTTGGTGTGACTTTGAATCACCAATTCCTAACTCAGAAGTTATAACACAAATACGGTTCAATTTAATTTCGACAGATACAGTTAGCCATTCCCATTGTTCCCCAATCCAGTCTTATCCTAGCTTTAATAACATCTCCCCCTATCATCCTTTATGACTCCTAGGAATCAACCCATTGTGTAGCAATTCTTATCATGGTTCTTTATAATACCTCGATAAATGTATAGTATTAAACTTTCCTTTCACTTCGTCTGTTAATGGATTTACCAAAATATAAACATTCTTACAGGGACTCCCCGCTATGACATAAGGCCCTTCATATAAATTTTCAAATTTCTTAGTAATTTTTAACTCAGCATTAGATTTATTTAATTTCTTTATTTTGACAAAATCTCCCACTTGATACTCTATCAATCTATTTCTTTTATTGAATCCCAGCTTCCTTTTTTCTGCAGCTGATTTCAGGTTCTCCCTCACTGAATTCCTAATTTCCACTATATCTAACCTATCACTATCCTTCCCTATAGCTTGGTCAAATGATAGTTCAGTGCTAATCCCATATAGAATTTCACAAGGAGTATAGCCAGTACTTTCATGGTATGTATTATTATACAAGTTTTCTAATTTTGGCAATGTATTAACCCATCCCCTGTGATTACTACTATTATAAGTCCTAAACAGTCTTCCCAATTCTCTATTTACTCTCTCTACAGTATTAGGCCTGGGATTTCTAACTGTGGTATAAATTACTTTAATACCTAACAATTCCATCCCTTCCTTCCAAACTCGACCAGTGAATTGCGTTCCATTATCTGACATAATTGCCTTAGGTTTTATTATTTCTAAATATCTTTTCACCTTGCTAATTACCGCTCTGGCTGTTGCCTTCCTCAAATCATAAAACTTCACAAATTTACTAAAGGAATCCTGTAAAACTAATATGTATCTCATTCCAAACTTCCCCACAGGTAAAGGTCCATATAGATCTACCATCACTAAATCTCCTATATCTTTAGACACAATGGGGCAACATGGACCCACTTTATTATTATTATTATGTTTAGTTAACTGACATACATTACACCCCCTTACTTTGCGCTTTACATCCTTAGTCAAACCTTTCCAATAAAACCTCTCCTTTATATATTTTAACATCTTATAACTACCTTGATGTCCCATCTCCAAATGTACCTGTTTAATTACCTCATCTCTAAGCTTATCTGGCAAGTATATCGAATTTCTCTTTCCACCATCCCTCTCTATAACCAAAACCCCATCTTTTAATCTACACTTATTAATCAGCCTGGACGATTGTCTACCTACCTCACTAGGATTTTGTAATATGTTAAGTAATTTGCTAATCTCTTCATCTTCCCTTTGATATAATTTTATTTGTTCAAGTCTTTTTAACAATTCTTTATTTTGTTTTGACTCCATGTAAAGAATACTAGGCATTTTAATCTTTTCCTCTTGTAAAATCTTCCCCTCTGGCGGATAACGTGATAATATATCGGCTACTATATTATCCCTACCTTTAATATGTTGTATTTCATATTGGAAATTTTCCAAATAATTTATCCAGCGAGTTATTTTTGCATTATATAATTTCCAAGTCTTCACGAATAATAAAGCCTTATGGTCAGTCTGAATAATTACCCTTGCACCCCGTAAATATGATTCAAATTTCTCTAAACAACAAATCACTGAATAAAACTCTTGTTCTGTTGTAGTCCAATTTAATTGTGCACCCCTCAAAGCTCTACTATAGAACCCCAATATCTTCTGCTCATCATTACTATCTATCTGGTATAGAACCCCGGCCAGCCCTATTTGTGAACAATCAGTTTGTAAGTAATATGGCCTAGTAAAGTCTGGATGATGCAACATTATAGTTCCTAAAAACAATGATTTAAGTTGTTGAAAAGCTATTTGTTCCAAATCTCCCCAATTCCAAACCTTACCCTTTTTTAATAAATTATATAATGGTTGAGCCTGTCTATGATAATTTGGAATAAATTTCCTATAAAAATTACATAATCCTAAAAATGCTCTTAATTGTTTAATTTTTCTAGGTGCTGGAAAGTCTTGAATAGCTTTAACTTTCTCTGGGTCAGTGCGTAATCCCTTTGTAGAAATAATATAACCTAACATCTTCACTTCCTCACAACAAAACTCACACTTCTTGAAATTACAAGTAAGGCCTGCCTTTTGTAATTTCCCAAGTACTATGTCCAAATGCTCTAAATGTTGATTAAATGATCCTGTAGTAATAATAGCTAGGTCATCTAGGTAATTTACACAATACTCCCTAACCTCATGTCCCAATATAGTGTCCATAGCCCTACTAAAACTCCCAACAGATGTCTTTAACCCCTGCGGTAATACGTTATAAACATAAGACTTCCCATTAAAGGTGAACCCCGTATATTTCTTACTATCCTGAGATATTGGTATTTGAAAGTACGCATTGTTTAAATCTATTATACTAATAAATTTAGCCCCATGGAATGAGTTCATAACATCTAATTGTAAAGGCGGCTTCTCAGTCTCAGCTACCATAAACTTGTTAATTTCTCTAGCGTCTAATAACACTCTGATGGAATCATCCTTTTTGATTGTAAAGGTTAAGGGACTACAATATGGAGTTGAAGCTCTACTAATAATACCTAAATTTTCCATTTCGTTTAACTTTAATTCCATTCGCTCTCTGTAAGCATAAGGTACTGGATAACTCCTCTTAACAATGGGGACGTTCGATACCATAACTATTTTATGTTGATAACAATTAGCTCTACCCAACCGTGATGTAAATAAATTCTCAAACTTTTGTAACAATTTTAACAGTTTATCCCTTTGATTACTCTCTAATACAACCCCCGTTTCTAACTCTGACCAATTAACTTCATCTAATCTAGTCTCTATTAATAAGGAATCTTGAACTTCTTTAAAGCTACACCCGTTGTTACGTTTAACGAACGGAATTACGGATAACTGATCCCCCTGTTTTATCACTAAACCTCTATTTTCCCCACTGGTATTAAGAGTTACTCCATGTCCTTTCAGCCAATCAAACCCCAATATTAAAGGATTTATCAACCCCGGAACTACTATGAACCCCGTCTCCGCAACAAACTCTCCTAACTGTAACGGTAACAAAACTACCTTCTTTATTTCCAAACTTTTATGCCCTACAGCTGTTCTTATTTGAAAGGGTTTAATTGGTAACCAGGGTATCTCTACCTCCCGGCCTAACTTTAACTCGTTTAAAAACTCTTCTGACACACTAGTAATATCACAACCTGTGTCAATCAATGCCCTTACCTCACACCCGAAAACGTGTACATATACCTCCGAAGTAAAACTAATTTCTCCCTCTTTACCTTCCTATTCTTCAAATACTATCCCTTCTACCCTTGGACTTATACATTCTACTTGTTTAAAGTCAGCCTTCCACTTAATTAAATCTACTATTTGCTCGTCAATATATAACTGTTTTGGTTCAAAATGTCTATAACCTAATCCTTCTTTTGCCTTCCTATCTAATAATACCGGTGCCAATGGTGTCCTAATTCCCCTTAAATAATCCGCCGTCTCTATGATTGTGTTCAATTTAGAAGTATACCATCCTTGTTGTATGTACTTAGGATACTGTCTGACTATATCATTCACTAGTTGTCTCTCTGAGATCTTATAGGTAAGCATTTGCGCCTTCCCGGTTGAATTCAAAAAGTGCCCCAACATAGTTGAAGATTTATCTTTATCCCAAACGCCATTTACGATCGACCTCCGCAGCTCATTCTGCTTGCTCTCACTCCAAAAGGTGGATAGAAAATCCATCTTGAAATCCTCAAAATTAGTCCAACGCAACTTATAAACCCTCGCCCAATCCCTGGCCTCTCCTGACAGACATTCTTGTATTAATTCTAGTTGATTACCCCCTTGTCCAATCTTCTTAAGGTAAGTTTCTAAATCTTCTAAAAAGGTCACTGGGTGCAAACCCATATCATCTCCATACTTAGGCTTATCTAATGTGATATTCCGTATATGATAATTAATATTTCCTGGTAAACCTTGATTATTAAACTCCTTACGTTCTCCATTATCCAAACACACTCTGGTTTGTTCGTGTGAAGAATTCGAAAGCTCTGGTTCCACTGCAGAAGGATTCCCTACCTCGGATGACATTTCCTCATTTTGATTGACAGACGCCGATTTAACCTCTTTCACCTCGGCCCTCAATGCCTCTATCTGTGAAGTCAATATTCCCAATGCCTGATTTATCTTCTCTATCACTGAACAATCCATTGGCTCCACTACTTTATTAGAGTTCAAACCCCCACTATTTCCTTTATTTACTCGCCTAGAAACTGGGTGAACGTTGAACGACTCCTCAGAACTCAGATCTCCCATGCTATTTGCACATGTAAACCCAGTATTTGACTCCCTATATCGAGCAGGTGTCTTACGCACTCTACCTTTTGGCTTAACCATCTTCTCTTGGACAATTATCAAGGTAATATTCTAAATGTATTTAGTTCACTAGAAACCACACACAATTCCCCCCTTGTGGCTTCCAATATCAAATAGTATCACAACACAATAAAGTCACACCGTATTTAGTTATACTTCATCAAATTACAGTTTATCAATTACACTTCATTACACTTTAATAAATTTACACATTTTCAAGGTACACTTATCAAATTACACCTTCTTTTCTCTTCTCTTCCCTTTTTATTTATTAATAAATGACGACTTTTAGTTCTAAAAATTAATTCACAATTGCATTAACTTTGTATATTGTATACACTTATTCACTATTATACTATACTCCTGTCTCCCCCATTTACTTCCCTATCTATTATAAATTCCAAGGACGACCCCCCAACTATTAATATTTTATTTCATTCATCATGTTTTTTTTTTAATTAAAACACTATCTCGACCCCCCATTTTCTAATATTTTTAATTTTAATTATTACTATTAAACCCCCTCTAATATATTAATACAACCCATTTCCCTCTTACCTATATATATTCACGGCAACAAATTGTACGGTATAGCATAACCATACCGTACCTTAAGGAACTTATTAACTTATATTAACCTCAAATAATTTCACTCAATACTTACTTACTTTCTTCTTACAAACCACCCCATAAGACCCTCTTTTTTTCCTAACCTTATACCAATATATTTTTGCTTTAATGGCAATATTTCTCCCTCTTATTTCCAACTCATAATAATTCTTTAAATCCATTTTGTTATATTTTTTTTTCTTTATAAATACCTAAACTGTAAAGAAATCAATACATCAATCTAACTACTACTATATATAATTCTTGTTTTTATTTAATATAACCAATAATAATATTTTCTGGTCAATGGTATTTTTTGTTTACATCTCAATTATATTATAATTCACAGAGTGATTGCACCGATACCTAATATATTCTAATTAATGATACTAAATTATTAATACCATCTTGTGACCATAATACTACCATTCTATTCCACTCCATATTCTCCGCTTAATATAAATGCATTTACTTATTTAATACCAGACCCTACTGGATCCTGGTTTCAAGATATTAGTATTATACCTACTTCCGTGCATCCCTAGCTAGTCTTGGTCGCACAGTACCAAGTAGCACCGTGATATTGACCTTCCCGGGACAAACAAACGTTAACATCCTGGTTAACGACACAAAATTGTAGTGTCATCCTGTTTACCAGGCACTAAATTGTGGTGTTATCCTGGTCACCGAGCCCCAAATTGTAATGCTCAGTGCCATGGATCACGTCACCAAGTTGTAACGTCACTGCAATAACCATACTAATCCTGGTCACGGCACCAAATTGTAATATCCTGGTCACGCGGGACCAAGTTGTAACTAATTCTATGTCATGACCATTGAATCTAGATGTATAAAGCTATCTCCGTACACCTCTCGTATTCAAACCTACAATTCCCAGCCGCGCTATCGTCTAATGACCTTCAGACCGCTTATCGTGATACGCAGTAATCCGTGATTCTATAGAAAAAATGGGTTGTGAAAGACCTATTCCTTATCGTACTTTATCTACAATAGAATTCATGTATATCCCAGTCCTAGTTTCCCAACCTAAAGTTCACATACTCTTATGATTGTAACTCGTATTTACTTTAACATACCTCTTAACAGATTTGTCGCTACTCCAACCTTACTTCGTAGTCAATCCACAGTTCGTCACCTTATTTATCATACTAAACTCACAATATAACATACAATTTCACTTATTTACTTAGTGGAATACGACCAGACAATCTTTTGACAACTACGTTCTTATGACGTTTGAAATTTGACAATTTTTACCGCCCTCATTCAACACTTAGTACAGAGACACCTACCACATTACGCTTGCACTACACGTAAAATTAGAATCTACAAAATTAACTGTCAATCATTCAATACTTCAAATTATAATTGTTTTCGAGGATACCAACAGAGGTCGTGTTATTCAAAATAATATAAACAAACAATTTATAGTTAAGATCAACTCATCGTTGAAACTTCTATAAATCTTTATTATTTCTGTAATTTAGTGTATTTCCCCCCCCCCCGTGTATAAGAAATGTGGCCCCGTGCTCGCCACATTCAGTAGGACTCGCCACTAGTACCAACATAGTCCTTCCTATGCCTAAGTAGGTATTTAGAAGACAATTTTAAAGTCTCCTGCCTACTGTATCGAGGCATCCAATACACAAGTCCCCAATTCTATTTTCAGAATAGCGTAACTCTAACGCAGGACTTCAGTCCTATTGCCGTAATTCCTTTAATATAAGGTATTAAGATAATAACACAGAATCATCGTTCTAAGCGTCATTTTAGGACAATTACATTAGTATCTATCGCAGTAACTTCTGCGCTGATTGTTAACGATAAGTTTAGTTAGGAAAAGCTCATTTATTAGCACAGACCTAAATAATTATAGTTAATACTTGAACCAATTCACTTCTGAATAATAATGTCTATATAGACACTTCAGAGAGAATATATTCTCACCGAACACTTGATCAAACTACAATAATTCAGCTCAGATATAGCTTTTGCTTCACCCTAGCGGATGACAAAGTTACTATAAGATAGCGATCGAGCGACCATGTGCATTCGATACAGTACATATAATAGCTGATTATGCAACAGTGATTAAAATGTCCAAACATCATTATTTGTGTGTTTGTAGCCATGGTAATCTCATGTGTAAGATCTTGCTCGTACACAAAGAACAATAGTAAAATAACTACCTCTGTAGCTAGTCTGTTTGGATACTTCCGACCCTTCAGACTTCGGTGGTCTTGCACATAATTCTGTAGTCAGAAAGGTTTCACTAGCGTGAATGTACAATATACCGTTGTGTTGTCGTTCAATAATGAACCAGCAAGGATTTATATGTAAATAATAAATATTATATCAAAGATGGTTAGGACAGATCAATCACTGTGTATTTACCTTTAACAATATCTGAATTCTGTAATGAATACACCAGTTCACTGTCTCCATTTCACTCACAATCACTCACTTCACTATTAAATCACTCGTCGTGGTGTTGCAGCATTCGCTTGTAGTTTTATTTTCACCATAATCTTAGCGTAATTATTACACATTACTGTCACTATAATCCCAGTAAATTCCAACAACGTAAATCGACATGAAAATTGGCTTGCAAAAATTAGCGGGAAAACTTTCATTCTTCGGTCACAAGATGGCGGTCATTTACAAATCTGCTTTGTTGTAATTGAACCAATTGTCTATCTAATTTCCCAATCAGTTTATCATGATTTACAATAATAACAACTTAGATCACCCCTTTACAAACGCAATACTACCTACCTAATATATATATTCATATGTTTGCTATTAGTGTGTACCTACTCACCTACCTGACTAAACTAACCATGTATCAACAAACATTCAACTACGTTAAACGTGAAATGTGTAAAGCTAATCTATCTGACTAGGGCGCAGGTAGTAAGCCTGACTTTGAACTATCACTAGTACCCCCTACGAGCAAGAGACCACGGCCGAAGCCAAGGATGTGTTCTCTCACAGGACAAGGACATAAAAGTGTGTATATATACATATATAAAGATAGACAGGACTGATCCGCTCTGGAGAGCGACAACCGCCTCCTCTCCAGTCACAAACCATCCTGGAAGCTCACGGATCCCTTTCAGGCAAAATCCGTGTGCTGAGCGCTTCAGACTATCCTCAGCATGCCTAGCTGAACAGAGGTCAAGAGCTTCGTTATCACCGATAGGTATCAACTCAGGGCAATCACGTCGATTGACTTCCTAAGCGGGGGAACCTAGCTAATACCTAAGGCCTCAACCGTCCCTAGCCCTACCAAAGTCCCACAAAGAATCCCTATATAAACATTTTATCTCATGTATGGCCCTGTACCGCAGACTCACAGTACAGCTGATATTCCGAATTGAACACGAGATTCAATTCTTAATCCCAGAGATAAAGGTGTCTTGTCTGGCTCATACGATAAAATGTTCATTTCGCGAATTATAAACTTCAATAAAGGCGAGCTACCTAATTCCTCTTTTCACTAATTTAAACACTATATATTTACTAATTAAACTCAATTATTCACAATCAAGGTAAAAAAAATCTTCACGACTTTAAATGTAAAATTCTCAAAATTCCCGCCAAAGTACAATGTACCGAATACCTTTCGCGAATCGACCAACCCCGAAGCCAGCTCCAAGAAAAAGTGTCCTTGAATTCCCACTCAAAATCCTACTTTCGCCGAATTAGGGCTCCAATAGTGTCCTCCACCAATCAGAAGCTTTTATTTTCCCGCCAAAAGTCACAATTTCTGAATAATTGACAACAGCGCTAGGTTTTCTATGGCGCCTGCGTTATAATTATGAACTAACTTAAATCTTCCGTGAACCAGTGGCCCTTTTTTAAATATTTATAAACTATTTACATACTTACACTCATTGATTCTAACTGTCAATATTTTCATAATAATATAAGATTAATTTTATGTTTAATAAACATCCATATAATACTCAATAATAGATATAGAAAATTATTCAATAATCATTTGACCTTTAAACAATAATAACCAATCAGAGCCACTTCCTGCATTTTCCATAGCTCTGAGGCACACAGATAATAAATAGTATTTATAATCTCTTTTCAACAGTACTTTATTGCATTAAATATTATAATTATTGTTCCTTGTAAATAATTAATAAGTTTTAACTTTATCTGTTTATTCTTTTCCTTATTAATTTTATTATAAACAATACACAAAACTATTATAATATTATTCTTGTGTAAATATCCATAGACTATTTTTCTTAAATTCTTTCAATCATAGTCCCATCTATAGGTACTGTATATATTAAACTACATTTTAAATTTATTTGTTCACAAAACAAATTTACTTGCCCTTTGCAATTTAACAGAATAATTTCTTTATGAATCAATTTTTTTCTTTGACCACATACCATAGTGTATATTTATTCATCATTTTATTTACGTATAAAAATTCCTTACTTAATCAACTAGATGGCGTTTTACGACATTGAATTATTTTCGTTTTATAAAAAACCAAGTGATATTCAATTTACTTGTAGAAATTCTTACTTAATTACTAGATGGCGTTTTACGACATTGAATTATTTTATTTATTTATGTTTTCTTGTTTTATAAGAACCTCGAAACGGTGTTTCAGTCCGTTACAACATCGGTAGAGATACCTACCTACACTTCAGGTGTACCTAATATAAAAATTGTACTATATATTTCGTACATAGTCTTACTATATTTAAGTATACCCTTGACACTACCCGTAGTGCCATGGGGAAGTAATATTACCGTTGACACTACCCAGTAATCGTGTCATTGGGTACTGCCATGCGGCAGTCACCATGTATCATTAGGTACCTACATATTTTTTTTTTCAGGTGGCTGTACAACTATCAATGGTATGATGTACACGCGAGGTGTACCAGCTGACTTCGACAACTGGGCGGCTAACGGAGCGACAGGCTGGTCGTGGAGTGAGGTGCTACCCTACTTCTTAAAGAGTGAAGACAATAAAGAGGTCAACAATGGTGTATCTGGCCAGTACCATAGTGTTGGAGGGCCCATGCCGGTGCAAAAGGTAGGACAATGTTAGAATACACTTCAGCCTCAGCATGTAAACATATCGCTTCGACTTAGTTGATCGAATAGAAGCGTCCCATGGTGAGGCTGCAAAAAGCCATACAGTAGATGGAGCATAACGGAGAAATCGCGGCGAAACGTTTCGTTCAATAACTTGGCTGATGTTCTTCAGCCATTTGATTGGATGCCGGCGTCTACTGAACGAACGACCCTAGGCATATTTATCTAGCTGGTTTATACTAGGTGACTGACATTTTTACACAAATATAATTGTTTCTGTGCACCTTATATGTAGTATTTAGGAAGGAAAGAACACACTTAACCATTGTAGTTCCGGGAAAATGTTTTTAGGACACCTTCCCTAACGTTTGAGATATTTTTTGTCAGTAAGTAAAATGCTAAAGGTCCGAAATTTTTTTTTGCGCCAATTGATCAAAATACTTTAAAGGACCATTTTGACTTTGATGACGAGGAAAGACAAATCGCCAAAAACGTTTCCCATACATTTCACCAAGAGCATGAGCTTATATGTTAAAATGTATAAACGTGTAGTCAGTTTAAAAATAAACTGTAGAAAAGTACAAGTGTAATTGTTATTCAATATGTGTAGTAGATTCCATCAAGTGCCATCAATCTCCAGTATAAACAGTCTGTAGTCATAACCTCAGAAACCAATTTTCAGCCATCGTTTTCATTATATACTTATTCTCAATCATTTAAGTTGTACCTCGTATTAATTTATGTAAATTTTTTAGTTCCGGTACGCGCCTCAGTTGGCTCACGATGTGGTCTCGGCTGCCATTGAGCTCGGCTATGCGCCCACCAGCGACTTGAACGGAGACAATGTCACAGGGTTCACCATCGCACAGGCGTTCAATGAGTAAGTGAATATTTTAATGTTCCTCTCTAACGCAATCCGCATTCATTTTAAATTTTCTGAAAGTAAATAAAAATCAGCAACCTAAATGCGATTGGCTACTAATTGCTATTAATAGGTTTCATTTCTGTTTAAAATTACCGACTTATTATCATCAATCACGTCACGGTTTTGTACTAAACTCTGACCAAGGAAACTGTTTTAGTAAGTAGTAAGTAAGTAAGTTTGAGTAAATGACCACCCATCAATGAATCACCCTACTGCAGTCCACGGCTAGACATATAGCTAAGCCTCTCGTAATGTGCGCCATCGCTCATAATTCGGCGAAATTTTGGCAACACACTATTTTCAATACTTACTCATTAAGAATTTGCCACGTTTTTGGGCACTTTCCTGCTTCCAAAAGGATTTTACTATATTCCCTGGTAAAGAAGGTATATACTTATTTAGACAGGTAAAATGAATCCATTTCTCATATCCGTAGCGGTGGCAGTCGCCACAGCACAGCCCGTGGATTCTTACGACCGGCCAAACATCGACCCAACCTTCATGTGCTGTTGAACGCCCTAGGCTCGCGGGTTATAGTGAACCCTGTTACCAAACAAGTAACCGCTGTAGAATACGTCAAAGATGGGGTCACGAGCACCGTCGGGGTGAAGAAAGAGGTAATATTTATATTCTAACTACTAATTCTAACCTCACCTTCTGCCTAGCACTACGACCCACAGACGGCATGCGGTTTAGTCGGTTCGGGTCCGACATAGTATAGTTTCCAGCAAGTATAAAAAGAGACTAGAATACACTTTTCGGTTTAGAAATCGCGCGTTCGACGAAAAAAGGTATACACGTGATACCTTAACCCCCTGCCCTCTCGTGATTTTTGTCAAGCCTCATGTGATTAATGGATGTCTCTTTACGTACTTATTCGTTATTTTACGAGCAGACATTTAATCTAGTACTAAAAAACCCGAAGCATGCTCTAACTTTATAAAATGGAGTCTGTTCAGAGGAAATTTCGAAATTGATGCCTACGGTCTATCTCCATACATTCGCACCGCTGGCGCAGGCAGAGAAACAAACGTACGTTGCAACCAGGACTTTAATCCTATAAGCTTAAGGTCCAAAATTAAATGAAGAGTGTCACATTTCACTTTTTCATTCACTCTACAAAAAGCCATTTTATATTAGACTTTAATTCCATGACTTTAAAGTTTAAAATTAAATGGGTAATTTTTGCAGTGTCTGTGGTATGACAACGGTTTTACTTTAGTAGAATCGAGGCCCTGGTCCCCGATTCTGCTATTTTATGATATATTCTGCACCGTATGCGAGTAACATCTAAGCCCTACACCTGTTGTCCTGTATAACAACGATTAATAAACCCTGTAAAAAGATTTTTACTGGGTTAGAAGTACCTCAGTGTTACATAGGCAGTGGTAACCGCTTGCCATCGGTGTAGGTATACCTATGTGTCTGTTTCCTAAGCGGTATAAAAATTGTGGACAGCAAACTATAAAATACTTTTTTCCAGGCAATAGTTTCTGCAGGCACCTTGAATTCTCCACAAATACTGCTCCTCTCCGGAATCGGTCCTAAAGAAACACTTGATAAGTTCAACATCCCCACCATCATAGACTTGCCTGGAGTGGGACAGAACCTGCAGAACCATGTGGGAGTTAATTTGCAGTTCACGCTGACGAAGGAACCCATGGTTCCCGAGCTCAACTGGGATGTGGCAGTTCAGTATCTGCTAGAAAGACAAGGACCTTTATCGGGTACGGGTATGTCTCAGGTACGTAGGAGATTTATTTGTGTTTTTAAATGTAGTATGTAGGAGGGTAGGCACATAATGTAAAGAATTCTTCTGGCTGTTCCATTAAGAGCCAAGCAAAGACTAAAGCATATATTACTTGTGCCTACTTTGTGACAGTTGATACCTTATATAGAACGTTCCAATAAGTATATATATATAAAATAATAAGTATATATAAGTATAAGTATCCAATAAGGACGAATTTGCAAAAAATGGCCATTGAAATTGAGACTAATTCGCCTTAGTCACTGAACATAGGAGTGCAGCACGACATGCTCGTATCAATACTAAATTATTAGATACAAAGTTTATGATTCTAATATAAGATTTCATTGTAACTTAGGTAAACTGCGTTCTTATGTAAGGTAATTGTCTAGGAAAGTACTTATTAATTGAAATATTCGTCAATAGTTAACAGGGAGAGTGAATTCTCGTTTCGCGTCACCTGGCGGCAAGCACCCAGACGTGCAGTACTTCTTCCGAGGCTACAGTGCATCATGCAGTGATGCAACAATCGTCGATCCGAAAACTCTCGATGACAGCGCTGCCAGAAGAGAGATTGTGTAGGTTTTCACATTTTAACATTTCCTTTTAGCGATATCAAGTAATCATTTTGCCTATTGCAGTCCACTGCTGGTCCTATCTCCAATGTTGGTGGGAGGGTATGGCCTACTGTTTCCACGCTGGTCAGACGGGTTGGTACAGGGCTTCATTTCGATATTCTCTCGCAGTAATTTGCGTATTTTTCTGTTAATCGCTTCTTACGACACCCTTCGGATTAGGTAGGGTGGCGTGGTGATACTTGAATTCTTTAACCCGGTCATCCTGTTTGAGATACCAAAAAAATATTTTATTTTGGAAGTCTAGTCTGTATGTTCGTTCGCAATGGATGCAAAAAATATAGAACGGATTTTGATGTGGCTTTTTTGTTTGAGAAGAAAGTTTGATCGTAATCTGTCGAGTTTATGAGCAAAAGTCGTGTTAACCGACATCCGCGCAGGCGAAGCTGCAGGCATAGCCTAGTTTATAATATTAGTAGGATTTATAAAGTGACCTAAAAATGGGTATGTGTGTAGTATTTATAAACGATGAAAGAAATACTTATTAAACATAGCATTTCTGTACGATACAGAGTTTCAGTTATAGCCCTGCACCCACGCAGTTCCGGCTACTTAACGATCCAGTCGGTGGACCCGAAGCAACCGCCTCTCTTCGAGCCTAACTACTTCTCCGACGAGCAGGACCTCGCCGTGTTGGTAGACGCGGCCAGAATCATCTACAAGCTTGCTAATACTACGGTATGTACTTACATTTGCTTATACGTGTTGGTTATATCTCGGGCTAAAAGAAGGCGAGTAAGGGATATAAGGCTGTTCTTTATCCGACAGTAAACATACATACATATAATCACGCCTTTATCCCCGGAGGGTTAGGCAGAGGTGAATTAACATCCACATTTCACCAATCTGTATTCGGTCCCACGTAATAGGCCTATTGCCGTATTCCGGGCACTATTGTTGACTCTGGGCTGTACATATCTATCTGATGTTAAAGTAAATCAGCCCTATCCCTTAGTCGCCTTGTACGACACCATATGGGAAGAGAAGGGGTGGCCCAAATTCTACTCTGCCGGGAATGACGCGGTGTAAACATATAAGCCATGAATAAGTGCCCGTTTGACGATTTTTTTTACGTGCATGCAATCCCCACGGATACCCCCCTCCGGAGCCAGAGGGGGAGGTTATGTCGGACTCGAACCGACTACACTGCACGCCGTCTGTGGTTCGTTGTGCTAGGCCGAAGGTGAGGTTGTCAGGCAACATATCCCTCGCATCCCGGCTGACCCAGGGCCATCCCTCTCGGTCTGTCCCTCCTCGGGAGGGGGACCACGCGGTCCCCGGTCCGCTTGATGGTAGGAATAGGCTCGTCCCCTATTACGTGGCACAGAAAATCATAGTTGGCGATATGTGGGTGTTAATACACCTCGGCCTACCCCTTCGGGGATTTATAGGCGTGAGTATATGCACAAGAATAACATAGACGGAACGTATATAACTAGCGTGTGAAACCGCCTAATGCAAGACACCTATTGTAAACCAAAGAAATAAAGTACATGTACGGGCGCAACAAATGAAAAATGGGGTTAGTGGCATTATCACCCCGTTGCGTTTTCCCCCGAATAATAATACAAGTTTAAATAACAAAGGATTTGTTGCGTTTTTCCCCGAATATTGATAGGTGAGTATTTCGGTACAAAAAAAAAGCAAGTACAGGTGGAAAGAAAAAGTGTTTCAAAATTTATATCAGTCTTTATTAAGATTTTTTAATCTAAGTAGTTCTATTATTTGTTTCACAGTATACACCTATCTAAAAACATTACCCTTACTTTTCACAGCGGGATAAAAGATATCACAAATCCCAGCGTACTAGAACATTGAATCACAGTTTTCTTATCATCTAAAACGTAGGTAGGTACCTACTTAACGGATATAAAATCATCTACATAGGGTCGGAATAAGTTTTGTAGGAGTATTTGTAACAGACACAAATTCACCTAGAGAACTAACAAAGGGTAACTTTGATAAAGATTATTGAAACCGACCGCTAGACTTAGATACTTTATTACCGTTGTACTGTTCTTACATCATAATGCAATATATATTATATTTATAAAAAATCAATAAATTGCACTTATCCATATAAAAAAAATACAAAAACCATCAAAAAATAAATAATGAAAAATAATAGATGGTCTTTATAATAAGATAATATAATATATATAAAAGGTAAATTAGCAATAGTTTAGTCTTAATTCCTTTTTCAAATGTAACACAAACTTTTTCGATGCATTAGCCGCTGGCTTTTAATTAAATACAGTACTTATTTCGTGTTCTAAATTCAAAATATTAAGTATCACCGCTGTGCCGGTCGGAGTGGGGGTCTTAGGTTTTTGAAGTGAAAACTTCTTTAGCGGCGTTGGATGGGTGTAAAATGTTAAGGAAGCGTCAGGATTAGTTGAACTTTGAACCGTAACCGACGACTGACGTCATACAAGATTGGTACACACTATCTATTTTGCAATTGACAACAGATATCGTCGTAGCTTAAACGGTAAGTACTTCGACTGTAAGTCCTTATAGTTTCAGATAGTATCGGGTTCAAACCACCTGGCCTTCAAGGATTTTTTGTTATTGTTTTTTCTTATTATAATTTATTACTTTTGGCGATTATTTTTTCTTTTTGTAATTTATTACTTTTTATGATTATTTTTTCTTTCTGTAATTTATTATTTTTTGTGATTATTTTTTCTTTTCATAATTTATTAATTTCTTCTGACAGAAAATTAGCAGAAAATAAGTGATAGGTTCTATGATTATCGCTATATTATAGGTATGGTATGGTATGTTCTTTTTTATCTTTTTCTATGTATATAACGAAGAAAGAAAAAAAGAAAATGTTTTCACTTCTGCCGGCACTCCCAGAGTGCAACCCGTCTTTTTTCGTTACGAAATTTCTGGATTCGGTCTCCACGCTTAAGGCCCGCGATAGAAGCTATGCAATAGCTTAATAAAAGGGTAATAACTTAAAAAATTGAAAAAAAAAATGAATGTGTCAAAAGTGAATCCTAATTGTATTGCTAACTTGTAGTAGAAAATCGATAATGGATAATTGTTTACTTTAACCCCAAATGCCCAGAGTGCATGGAGGAGGAGGAAACCAGTCTCCACCCGCTGGCCAAATGCCCTATGTACTCAATGATAAGATGGGAAAACATGGGGACGGACACCCTAGAAGAACAAGACCTCGAGGATCTGAAGGTGGAACAGATCGTAAGATTCTGTAAAGAGACAGGTAGGTTCGACGGAACGCCGTGATTGCCGGACACTTCTTGGCCTCCAAATAGGAGGAATTGGGTGAAATGGCCCCCACAAAAGAGCAGATAACCCGTGACACAGTTTTCCTTTTATTTGTTGTCGCAACAGCGTCGGCAAAATCAAAAGTCGTATACTTTTTTCTTTTTCTTCAGCGCATGTTCTACTTGGTGATGAAATTCATCAGCAGACATAAAAGTATGCCCTGTTTCAAAATATTTTGATATGATAGTATTGCTAGACGTCTCGTCAGAATTTATGTAGTTGACAATGAATGAAAATAATGACCAATTCTTATTTTGCGCAGCGCAATTATCGAACCATAAAGTTATCTTATTTAAGTCTCTGAAGTGCATCAAAAAAGCTCTAAATGTACATATTATATCCTCGTTTTTCCTGCCTGATATGCCTTCATGCCATATAGCAGCAAAAGACATGATATCTGATGTTTTATAACCTAATGGTACAAAACTTTCATTGAACACCACCAAGCGAAGACAAAATATGACCAACTTAAACATATCAATTCTTGGCAACATTGTCACCTTTTGTAGTCAACTTTAACCACCCATCTTCTATATCCTCTTTTGGAAGAAAAGCTAAGCTAGCGCATAATTTTATGTGCTGTTTGCTTTCGTCATGTTCAATTAACCCCAAAGATGACGCCTTTCTATATAAACTTCTTGTGTATGAAGCATCCGTGCATCAGTGCATTTGGGAATACTGCTTTTGCTGCATTTATAGCAGCCATTTCAAAGTCCATGGTAAATTTTATCGGGCAAAACTCAGGTACAGCCACTTTTATTTCCCTAAACATAGCCTCATAGGTACCGCCCTGTTTATTTGTTAATATTGCATAAAATATCGGCACGATATTTGATTGTTGTAAGTCGCTACCGATATCGCCATGTATAGTGTACAGTTGAGTAAATGGCTTTACACACGACTTAAATGTCCCATCACAAAAATAATTAACAATGTTTTTCACATGATGGTGGACTTCTGATGAAGCAAATACAATTATTCGGGTCTCATTTTCTTTGTAATCAAGTAAAATGTACTTTCGAAACTTCTCCGGTATGACAACGGTATTTGGATTTGTGAATTTTGTCTTAGGCACTTGTAATGACTTGTTCCTATATCTGTAAAGTTGGTTTTTTACACTTCTAAACTCTGGAATATTTGAAACTAAATCAAAACCGTGGTCCTTTAAATCTTCTAAATTTTTTTCATATACTTTTTGTACAGTCTCTGAAAAGTGATTGCTTATGGTTTCTTTGGTCTTTTGTAACATCAATGTCAACTTCACCAAAATTAGGCACACATTGGGATGAATGTTTATTCTGCAATACAACATAATCAGTGTCATGGATTAATTTAATTACGCCACGGCACTCGAGTTTTGTTTTATTAACACATGTCCACACAGTAGAATCCTTATTTTTTCTATGACGGTAATATTTCTGACCTGCGTGTAATAATAAATTTCTGCAATTATCGTAATTTTTTGTAACACCCCGAGAATGACCTTCACCCGACATTGTTAATTAGCATACTAAGTAAGCTGAGTGCAATAAATAAAGAAAGACAAATTCAATTCCTCTCCATTACGTCAGAAAGAGATAGTACCACTTTGTTCACTGCATCCGTCTGGTTTCTTATACCAACTACCTACATAATTAAAAAAATATTTAACTCTAATGTAAAATTTATCTAAAGGCTCGTACACACGTTGGCCCGGTGATGGCCAACGCCAACGTGTGGACAGTCTATTTGCCTTGCCTGGTCACGGGCAATCGTCTACATTGGCTGCATGCCGCATGCATTGGCGTTCGGTGCACTTGTTCAACGTGTGGACAGTAAGCATTTGCCTTGCCGACGCTGACGTTGGCCTAAGCTGGGCCAATATGTGTACGAACCTTAAAAATATCATAACAACTACCTACATAATTATTGTTCAGCACATAACAATATAATTAACTTATTAACATTTCAATAATGAACATAAATATGAGCTTCTTGAATTATTTTCGTGCTATAATAATGGCTGACTGTACCTTGTAACAAATCGGGTGAAAACGCAACCAAATTTAATATTTAATTTTACGGGTGAAACCGCAACTGGGTGATAATGCCACTAACCCGAAAAATTTACTAAGTAATAGCGGCCTTATCGCTAAAAGCGACCTCTTCCGAGCAACCTTTGAATGGACTTATTTATTTTAACGATAATAACTTATGGGTAGTTATTACTGTAGTCATTAAGCTTAAACAATTTATAAGTATCTATATATGTGTGGACATATATTTACATATTATATACTTTGTATTTTACATATATATATCTAAGTATATATTTAATTTCAATTCCTATAATATTTACATAAACATACATACATAGGTATTAGATATACACATACATTTAATAAATACAAGATATACTTGCACACAGCGAGTCCATACCCATTCAAAACCACATGACAAAGTAACTATCAAGAGCTCAAATAGTAAAGTGAAATAATACCTACTTAATATAAAAATAGACTGGAAAGGTCACGTCTGATGAAGTCTACACTCAGACCGTCATATGCTGGTGTCCAAAACTCTGAGAACTTTCAACTTGAACTATCCAATCGCTTCCATTGTCTAAAGGATCGCGTGGACGAGGTAAACAACGTGCTGGTAGAAGCTGTCTAAACGGTAGGTCTTTAGGTCTCGCCCTAAACAAAAACCTCAAAAGATCTCGACCCAGACCCTTGATCTCATGGCCAAACGTCGATCTATGCCGCTACAGACCTTCAACGATCAGCAGGCATATACGCAGTTCAACAGACGCATACAGAAATCCTTGCGACACGACATTCGCTCCATACCAAAAATATTGAGTAGACGATAGAACGAAACAAAGGCTTCAAAGTGTTTGCGAGGAATATGTCCGTTGGACAAAGCCGGTTGACGAAGCTGAAGACGGAGGATGGCAGCATGGCAACGACAACGGCAGAGGTACTTAGGGAGGTCGAAAGGTTTTATGGGTAGATATATACATCTGTTACACAGCCCGTTGGCATGGCTAAAGATCCCGATATTATACCGAAAACATCCTGGACATCAGCCTGTACGAGACTAGGATGACCTTCAAACAGCTAAAGAGTACCAAAGTGGCGGGTGAGGAAGTCATATGTCCACGTTGCGCCTCTACCGGATCTTGTTGGGGTCTAAGAAGCTGTTGAAGAGTACATCTTCTAGGGTCAACTTCAAAGACGAGGTATTTCGACGAATCCGACCCGGCAGGGCAGCGTTCGGGAAGCTACGAGATGTCTTCTCGTCCGATATACCTCAGTGCCTGAAGACGAAAGGCTTTAATCAATATGTGTTACCAGTGACGACTTACGGATCTGAAACGTGGTCCCTGACTATATGGGTCTCTTAAAAAAGCTTAAAGTCGCTCAACGAACTATGGAGAGGGCTATGCTCAATATTTCCATACGTGATCGCATCAAAAATGATGATATCCGTAGGAAAACGAAAGTAACCGAAGTAGCCCAGCGGATTACCTCTTTGAAGTGGCAGTGGGTGGGACACACATAGCGCGCAGAACAGATGGCCGATGGAGCAAAAAAGTTCTGGAGTGGTGGCCGCGCACGGGCAAACGTAGTGTAGGACGCCTAACGGCCAGGTGAAAGGACGACCTTATCAAGGTTGCCGGGAAGCACTGGATGCGGGCTGCTTTAGATCGGTCGTTCTGGAAGTCTATAGGAGAGGCCTTCGTTCAGCAGTGGACTATGTGTGGCTGATATGATGATGATGATGATGAAAGTAGTACCATTTCGCTCGCACTCGTTTCAACTGAAAACGAGTGCAAGCGCGAGTTCTATCTAAATTAGTACGTTGTACCTACCTGAAGGAATGAATAACTTAGGTATTCAAGGTACCATTACCTTACTCGAACCAACCACAACTACACATGTTCTTCGATATGATATCACATTACAGGAATTATTTCTCATTCATATTCTTCATCACAGATTCTTCGTGAGAAGTACGGCATGGTCCCAACAGAGGGATACGGCCAGGAATGTGGAGAAGGTGGGCGGGATCCTACTGACGAGTTCTTCAAATGTTTGGCCCAATACCACACAGCGCCAGAGAACCATCAACTTGGCACGTGCAAAATGGGACCAAACAGCGACCCTATGGCGGTGGTTGATATGGAGCTGAAGGTACACGGGATTGAAGGTGAGGGATTTAGTTAGAAGTTCTGGAAATAAAGCGCGGAACTGATGTAATACATTGGTACTTGAACGTTCTAACGGATGTATTGCTATCTTAAGTTTTTTTTTTTACGATATTTTAAGGTACAGTCTACCGCTAAGGTTGAAGCCAAACAAACGTCATTTTGAGTTGTGAGTCGCGTAATTTCGGTCACTGCGTCGGATTCCATAGAAAATTATTTTTTGCAGACAACTCATTTTGCGTCACCGCCTTTGAATCAAACAGGACATTTCTATGAAACCGAATACAGCACATTACAAAACCGAAATTAGGCAACTTAAAATTCAAACAGTTACGCTCGTTTGGCTTCGCTTTTTTGGCACATATTATTTTATTTTATTTTTGTTGCACAGGTCTACGCGTCATCGATGCGTCAATTATGCCAACCGAACCTTCTGGTGAGACATTTTTTAAATACTAAAAATTAGGTATTATAGACCGCTCGCGACCGCTGGGCCGCGCCCTAGGTACGCGCGGTGTGGCGTTGGACGAGGTTATGTGAGAGTACCCATATATTGTGTCCAATTGAAAATCGCCATATTGGCGCTGATAGTTGAGGCACGCAGTAGTGATTGTACTTGGAACTAATACTAATGATGGACAACAACTGTCTTGGTATTGATAATTTAATATAAACGATGGGTCTTATGTATCAAATTAACAATATGGTCTTTTAGACATTTTTTGTGGCAAACGCATAAATAAAAACAACGAACAACGTCCATTTGCAAACTAATTAGTTATCAGTACGCACACAGTAGCGCATCAAATCAACACAAAAGTAAGATGTCATTTTTTATGAAATACCTACCCAGTCCAGCTAGTTATAGAGGTCAGTGTACAGCGGTTATAGTTAAACTACAGGATGAAGAATATGGCAAAATACAAGCTCCTTTAAACAGGTTGTACCTGAAGATACTAACAGGGAGGTTATGTTATTTTTAGGTAATACAGGAGCTCCTGTAATAATGGTAGCTGAACGTGGCGCTGAGTTTATAATGAAGCGACACCAGCAGTCAAAGAAAAGTCCTATTAGTCAAGAACAGGATGTCAAAATTGGTGCTAACTCTGAAGCTTCTAAGGAAACGCCCGGGAACCAAACTAGCAATGAAAGCGATGATGGGTGAGATGATATAATATTTCTAACATTATTTATCTTAATATATATAAATCTCGTGTCACAATGTTTGTCCTCAATGGACTCCTAAACCACTTAACCGATTATAATAAAATTCGCACACCATGTGCGGTTCGATCCAACTTGAGAGATAGGATAGTTTAAATCTCAAATTATAGTCCGATTCGCGATAACCGACATCCACGCGGGAGGAGCCGCGGGCGACAGCTAGTTATAATTATATCCTTATACATATATCGCCCTTAAGTATAAAATCAATGCGACAACGCTTAGATTTAGAAGGATAATGCAACCAAACATATTCACAGATGGTTGTACCACGCAGGCTACAACTACCCACGCCCTACATTCAAGGGGCCAGAGGACCAAAGATATAAAAACCGCCGCTGGGATTTCAGGTGGAAGCCGTGGAATAAGGACTGGCAGAACCAATGGAGAAAATCCTAACCACTAGAACTATTGCTATAACGGTTCCGAGAGCAAAATGGACTAGATTGTTATTTAAAATAAATTATACTTCCTCCTGACAATTTTGCTATCGAAACTGTGTCGATAATCTTTCGTTTAAGAACGACTATACAATCACCCGGTATAAATGAATTATCTAAACAAAATTAGCGATTTTTTTTATTTTATTTATTTGTTTCAGTTTACAATAATTTTATGCACTAGTAGTGTGACAACAGCCAGAAAGATGTGTTACGTTCGTCGCTTAGTCGTGTTTGTATATGATACTTACATACATTTTATATACATCTTTTATTATGCAATAAGTGTATAGAAGAAAGCCAATACAATTCGCAGGACAAAGTGTCTCAAGTCGGTAAGATGTAATAACACGAATTTAAATATGCGAAGAACGGAAGGGGAACCACACTTGATTGGACGAAGAAAAGTTGAAAATGTGGCCTACTATAAAAATGTGTGACGCACAATTTTTTTACTTTTAAATAAAAAAATGTGCTGCACTTACCTAGTTATTATCGATGAATCTACTATTACTGAATAATTACCAATTGTTATATAACGTCGGTTATAAATAACTACTTAATTTGCATAATTCAATGTTTGCACTCTAAATGCTTTGTGACGATACAATAATTTCTGCAATACCATTTTTCTAGATTAAATAAATAAGAAATAAATAAATATACAAACAAATATTTTACATTTTATAAAGCGTTATAGACCTATATCACATACTTATTTAGGGTCTAGAACCCTAAATAAGTATGTGATATAGGTCTATAACGCATGTAAACATAATTATTTTTTTTTTGTTAATACATATTTATAAGCCTTATATTCGAACGCAAAGATGCTGATGATGATACATATTACCATTATAAAGAGATAGAAGCCGCGTGGTTCCCGGCATAGTAAAATTTGGGCCGCCCCTTCTCTCTTCCCATGTGGTGTCGTACAAGGCGACTAAGGGATAGGGCTGCTTAACTTTAACATCAGACAGATATGTACTGCCTAGACTCAGCCTGATGCATGACACGAGTCAACAATAGTGCCCAGAATACGGCAATAGGCTCACCCCCTATTACGTGGGACCGAATGCAGATTGGTGGAATGTGGATATTAAAGTCTAAGATCCCAAGCGGTGCGATCGCACCGCGAGTCTATTGTTTACCTATTGTGTCTATTATTTACTCACTTGACAGGTTAATTCACCTCTGCCTAACCCTCCGGGGTTAAAGGCGTGATTATATGTGTGTATGTATGTAGAAACATCTAACTTGAGAATAGACGCACCGTGAGCGCTGTACCGCTTCCAAGGTGCGCTAAAGACAAAGAATAGTAGTTTATGATACTGTTGCATAATAAGGGTTCTTATAACACGAGTGTGTTATAAGACCAAGTTATGTACAGTGTCATACACTACTTTATCTACTCTCAATACATAAACTAATTTATTTTACAAACAAAACCAAACTTTGGCCTGTGCGTTATGTTTGTCATAAGAGTTTTGATTTCAATTTTATAATCTTTGTATTATAGTATCAGAGTAGATAAAGTACATTATATACCTACAATATACGGTATAGATACATCGCACCCAACTAGCTAAATCAGTCGTTCAATTAACTGCCAAAGCTCTTTGCTAAACGGCGCCGTTTAATTAGCGGCTTGAATGATGTTCAGCCAGTTCATTAAACGGCTAGACAAAAGGGCTTGGATCGATGACGTTTAACTATTCAATCAAACAGCTTATAAAATAAGCTATTTCTGCATGGTTATAAAAATAAATAACCACAAATGCTTAATGCGGGTGCTACGCTCCACTCCGCAGCCTTCTAACCTAACCTATCCAAGTCGGATAGCGCAGCTATCTCAATAAACCTATAACTAATTTTCTATGAATACACCTCTATTTACCCACTCGAGTATTTACAGGCGTTAGTAAATGTATGTATGTAATTTTCTATTTTATTTCGGGGTGGTGCCCCATCTTACGAATGATGCCGTTTAGTTACCAGCCTAGGCAGTTAATTGAACGGCTGATAAAGCTAGTTGGCTGCGACAGATACATACATACCTGATGTTTCGACCAACTTACACCGGCTGTAGTCATAGGCTGACTGGCTCAGCAGTGCACGCCCCAGTCTTCGAGTTCGTGATGCAGAAGGTTCTTCATCTACCCGCATATTCTCGATAGACATACTAATATTATAAATGGGGAAAGTGTGTCTGTTTGTTAGTCCGTCTTTCACTCCTAAACCACTTGAAATTTGGTATAGGGTACCCCTATACGACCTTGAGAAAAGACATAGGCTGTTTCGTTGTGATAACCAACATCAACGCGGGCGTAGCCGCGGGCAAAATCTAGTTTTTCATATTTTCTTTTCGCTATGTACCGTCACATATCATTGTATATCATGGAACACGATAGTGTAAAAGTTAAGAAAGTACATTAGCTGAGAGCGAGCTAGATACCACCGTAAGCGCTTGTGACGGTGTCTCGCTCACTCTCGTCTCATGTTCTTTCTTTCTCTTTCTTAACCTCGTCCCCCGCCACGCCGCGCGTTCTAAGGAGCAGCCTACAGCGGTCATAGTATAAATTAAATGTTCAATTAATCTTGTCTAACTTAATCACGAGCTTAAAGGGCGTGCGTGATTGTTTCATCACTTCTATTATTGTTTTTTTTTTGGTTGGTTCGTTACACGCGCGGACTTTTTGACGTTAGTTCACAAAGTTTGTCGGTATCTTTACTTTATTGTAAGAAATAAAAAACATATGTTAGAAAAAATGTGTTTTATTTAATTTTACTATGTATAATGCTATTCCTAACTATTTTTTCTTGGTATTCCGCTTGCCTTTTACTGCTATTTCCGGTTCGGATTCTGACCTAGAAAAGAAATAGGCAATAAGGTAAATGCTATTTTTTGTACCTTTCTTCTTCATCCTAGCGTTAATCCCAGTCGCATCCGAAGCTTTCGACTTGGAGTCTGGGGTCCGCTTTACCTGTTAAACTGCGGATTTGACTGAACTTCGATATTTTCCGTGAAGCGACTGCCATCTGATCTCCACAACCAAAAGGCGATATCGAAGCATTGCAATAGACCAGTTGTTGGATTTTTGAGGGCTCCAATTCGTATGGCAACCGAGACCGACGGCTTAATGTGCTCTGCGAGGTATGACCAAACCAATGCAAATACCCAAACCAAATATTTGTATGCAGGAAATACAAATATTTGTATAGCGGGGATCGAACTCGCGCCACCTGCTTCGCTGCTCGCGTTCACTACCGCTAAGCCATGGCGGCTGTAGTAAGATAGTAGCTATTTATAAAATATTAAAAAGTATATAAACCTTAAAATTATTAATATTTATTACTTTAATTTTTTTGGAATTTTCTTCGTTTTTTCTTTATGTATTTCATTTTAGATACATATCTTGTTTATCCACTTATTTGACCTTTCTAGAAAACTATGTACCACTTTGTCCATCCGCGATATTGACCGATTGAGCGAGCTATAGACGGTTTTTATCACTCGACCGACTGCGAATTTGACCATTCGCGATGAAACTGATATTTAAGATCACTTATGCTGCACCTAGTGCTATAAATACAATCACGCCTTTTTCCCAGTGGGGTAGGTAGAGAACACAGCTATACATCCATACATATAAATAAAATTGGAGTATCTGTTTGTAATATTGAAATAACCGTTTTTTACTACATGCATATGAATATAATACGGTACATACACCAACATAACATTTTTTATAATTTTTGTCTGTCTGTCTGTTTGTTCTGGCTAATTTCTGAAATGACGGTACCGATTTAGGCGGGAGTTCTATTGGCAGGTAGCTGATGTAATAAGGAGTAACTTAGGCTACTTTTATTCTAGAAAAATTTAATGCTCAATAGCGTTAACTCAACATTAAGAGGTAACCGGCATCCACGCGGGCGGAGCCGCGGGCAACAGCTAGTTACATATATATTTGCTACGATCCTGGCATTCACCTTTTGCTCTTTCTATTCACAATCGCTATACAGTATTATTCATAAGTGTTCAAAGTGACTTACTCTTCGCTAGCATCAGGTGTCTCTGGAATGGTGACGTTTGTTTTAGATTGCCGCCGGCTGTCGACGAGCTCGCTCGAGTCGTCCAACACTTCTTGAACCTGAAATATTTGATGTAACTTACAATTAATTGCAATGACAAGTTTAATCTATATGTCGCCATCAACTAGCTTAATCAGCCGTTCAATTAACTGCCTTAAGGCAGTTAACTAAACGGCCTGAATGGTGTTCAGCCATTTAATTAAACGGCTAGGCAAATAGCTTGGATCGATGACGTTTAACTACTTGCCTAGACATTTAATTAAACTGTTAGAAAAATGACTTATATCTGCATGGTTTAAAAAAAAATAACTACGAAGGTTCTAACCTAACCTAACCAAATCGGATTGCGCAGCTATCACAATAAACTTATCACTAATTTTTTATGATTACACCTGTCTACCCCCTCGGGGATTTAAAGGTGTAAGTATAGGTATGCATGTATGTATGTAATTTTCTATCTTATTTCGAGGTAGTACCACATTTTATGATTTATTCATTCAATAACCTGGCTGGCTAATGTCAGCCAGGTTATTAAATGATGTAACTAACGAGATATCTGAATATCATTCAGGCCGTTAATTGAATGGCACCGTTTAGTTAACTGCCTAGGCAGTTATTTGTCTGGCGGTTATGCTAGTTGGCGGCGACATATACATATAAATAAATTGGAGTGTCTGTATGTAATACTAATTAATCCGTGGTTGGATGTCACTTATCGCGACCAAACGCGAAAAGACTTTTTCTGACGTTAGAAAGAGACAAAATGTAGCCTATATCATCCATCCATACATCCCTTCAACTATCTTCACCATCTATAAAATCAAAGACGGACAAACAAACACACATACGTTCGCATTTATAATATTAGTATGGATTGTTAACATTTAATCCATAATGACGTATTTCAATGATCTTTATTTTTGGGCGAAAATCCCCTCGGGTGTCACCCGCAGCCGAGAAATGACCCCTATAGTAAATTCTGCAGGGGTCTGGGGGTGAAAAGGTAGTGAATTGTTGTAATAAAGTCGCGTATTACAATGTATTGTATTGTAATACTCACAAATTCCTTCTCGTAGACTATGGTGTGGAGCATGGTGTCGTCGGAATCGTCGAACTGAGACCGCGAGCTGCCCGCGCTACTGCGGCGAGATCCTGTCGACGATCTTGTCAAACGCTTCACTGGTTTGCTCACTAGAAAAACAAAATCACAGAAAATAGAGGAATGAGTTTGGTCTGAAGAAAATTTTGGCACCTATCTGGCGTATTGTTCTACTTGACAATGAAACTCAAATCTAGTCAGTAATATGGGTAGACAGTAAATTTCAATTGGTTAAGTTAGAAGATAGAACTGGCGTAAAACAAAATCAACCATCATGACTGCATGGCGTGCCGATACTAAGAAAATATCGTAAGTAATACTCAAAAATCAATAGATGGCACTAAGAGACCCATATAAAAGAAATAAAATGAGTTAAAACCGCTTATTTCCCTATTAAGAATCACGTAAATTATTTCAGAACTTAAAAACATGAGATTGTAAGCATATAAAACTCGTTGGTCATGTCAAAGGTAATGTAATAAATAAAGATTTCGTGACAATTGCGCTATTTTAGGAAGGTGCAATGAATTTATAACTTTTACAATTACTGCAGAATCTGCCTGTCTGCTTTTGGAAGTTACGAGTGTAACCATTTTTTGTTCCTGACTTTGCATCATCTGTATAACAATTATATTATATTATCTTGAATGACAGTAACCAAAAGTGACCTTGGTCCAGGAGTAAATCTGTCTTAAATCGATAAGATTTTTTTTCAGCACGGCAGTCTCGCAGCCCTCCTAGTAGTATACATATAGAAGTACTTAATCGATAACAATAAATATTATCATGTTATCTCGCTACGTTCAGAAGTGGCAAAGTGTCCGCTATATGCTCGCCCATTATAACGTGGGCGCGAAAATGTTAGTTTGCGAAATGTATCTGTTAAACACCTCTATCCCTTCGGAGATTTACAAGCGTAATTGTGTGTATATATTAACAGAATTAATTAGTTTGGCCTTTATTTTAAATCTTGTTATCAGAAAGACCTAAGTTCCTGGTGCAAAGGTTAGTCGTCGCAACCCAGTGTGGAAACGCGGCAAGCGTGAAGGGTACCTTTGCGCCGGGAACAGTCAGGGGGTTATTTAATAATTAATTAATTTATTGACAAAATTGTATTATGTACCTATAGTGACCTAATGTAATAGAATTATTAATAAAGTAGTATCAATCAATTTAATCAAAGTTTAATAAATTAATGAATTTAATAAGTAAATTACCCACCTTCTTTCTCTGTCACTTGCTTTGCCGCTTTCTTCGTTCCTTTAACGTTAACCTTCGGGGAACCACTAGATTCAGTACTGGATCCAGATTGTAAGCCTCTATTAGATCTTCGTATGGTTACATTTGAAACGTCTAAATCGGACAGCGGTGATGACAGTTCTTTTGGTGAAGGAGGCGCTTTCTTTTTGGATTTAGTTTCTTTTTTCGGTTTTTCTGGTTTGGTTTCGGTCTTGGTTTTAGCTTCTGCTGCTTTCGCCTTTGCAGATGCTTTTGCTTCAGCTTTAGCCTTTTGAGCTGGAAGTAAAGTTGATATTTTAACCGTACACACATCAAGTTACACATCTTTTCAGAGTTGCTCCGGTTGCACATCGGAGCAATACCTGGGGACCTAACATAACGTGCTATAAGGGATCCTTTTTAGTGCTGTGATCGAAAGGAAGATAGCCCTCCATTTACATTGCCGCAATCAAACAATCACCCGTCAATCAGCCGGGGTGTACTAGATCTTTTGAATTTTAAAAATAAAGAAGTGTTCTCAAGACTCGAACATCTATGGCAGTCATTACTGGTAGTTGGAGCCATAAAAAGTACAACAACAGCTTCAACAATGCTTCAGAGTCAGATTGGTTGGTTGCGGGCGCCGCGTAACTACGTAATACGCGTAACCGCGTAATCCTTTGTTTTGTGTATTTCGGTTACCTTTTTATTCTTTTTTCTTTATTTTCCTTTTTTTTGTTTGTATTGTTTTTATTTTAATTTTTTTTTTTTGATATTTCAGTGTGTAGTGTGTGTATAATAAACAGTTTTTCCTTCTTTCTTCTTTCTAGATGGCAGTCGCTTCCTCGCTTCATGGAAAATATCGAAATTCAGTCAAATTCGCAGTTGGACTGCTACTTTTGACACTTTGATAAACGCTAAGATGAAAAAGTGTTCACTGTTACCTCTCTCGACGTCTACCAGTGAGCGTTGTGACCTGCTTCGCTTCACACCGCCCTTATCTTCATCTTCTGGAGCCTCCTCTTTATTCTTGGCAGATTTCTCTTTGGGCTTGTCAGAGCCACTAGTTTGTCTGTTCATTGATAGTTTTTTCTTGGCTGTGAAAAAATTATTCAAACGATTAGGCAAACGTAATAGTTTATTTTTTGTCCAGTGCTTAATAAAAATTAGATATAAAAAAAAACATTTTTTATGTCATTAAGGTACGAAACAACCATACGCCTCACCTGTTGTGATATTCTGTTATAAACGAAGTCGGAGTCGAATATCACTCAGATGAGAAATCTCACTACAAGCATGTTCGGGAAGTTATTTCTATGTTGGGTTAGGAAGTGAAAGGTTGCGAACGTGTTTGAAAGTGTATTACATAAAAACGCTAAAAACGGCAAGAGGGATCTGGCCAAAACACAAAGAGATTATTATATTCTGGATTTTTTTTATCCAAATAAGTGTGTAGTATTTGTAGCGGACTCCGGTGTAAGTACACTCTTTGAATGCTACGAGGACTGCAAGAAGAACAGAAACATTGTACACATACCTTTAGTTACTCTAGCTCTCTTTACCGGTGAGACGCCACTGCTTGAGTCTGACGGCATGTCTGACGGGTCGGCTGACTGTGCCGTGTCAACTTCGGCGATCGTAGATTCTCTGACAGCGCGACTGCTCTCGGCTTGCGGCTGAGCTATATACATTATTATCATTGGTGGATAGTAGTGAGGTGCCGGTTTGCAGATACGGATCTGAATACGGCTATTCGGTACGGATCTTAACTTTTTTTACGCGTTCGGTGTCAGTACGCGTGACCTTGATTGATTTGACGCCACTTGATGCTTTATGTAACAGCAGGCACATACTGTAAGAACATTTTAAACGATCGAACGGACTTGACACCTGAATTCGCGAATTTCTATTGCGCATTTTAAACGTGACGTCAGCAAGTTTAAGTAGTTAAGTACAGGTTTATCATCTGTATGAAGGTGATATTTATTGTTATCTACGTAGGTAATTAGACCTACGTCCAGTATTTCATCTATGTATCGAAAATTAATAAGGTAACATATCCGCATTTTCTTGTCCCTCGGATATCCGTGGAGATTTTTAGGAGGTAGGACACGACGGTATTTCTGTCCAATTGAGCAGTCCGACTGGGGAAGTACCTCCGCCCTACAGAATACCGCGGCCATAATAACCTCGTGTTGTTCCCGGTGGTGAGTAGGGTAGCCAGAGCTCACTGGAGAGTTTTTGTGCTGTCAGTGGGAAGACCAAAGGCTTGTCCTGCTTTATCTTCTACACTGCCGGCACAAACTCTGTTCTAACAGGGTCGGCAGCGCGAATGTGACGCCCCTGGTGTTGCACACGTCCATAGGCCCGGTAAGCACTTTCCATCAGGTGAGCCGTGTGCTTGTTTGCCACATAAGTGGTGTTAAAAAAAAATGGAACGGATATCCGGCACTAATAGGGTAAATCCTGAAGGTCGACATATTCAGTTAATTCCTATAATGTATGCTAGTTTTAATCTTAAATGGTATACAAATTCTATAACAAAACTTTGTCTATACAATATAATAAATGCACAGTCAACAAAGGAGATACGGTCGCACTTTTTCATATAAAGTTGTATTTAAAGGTGGGATACTATCGATTTTGTCGAGTGTACCATAATATGATTCTAAGATTTATGAATACTAACAGAATGGACCATTGTCTGAGTAAATAAATATATTTTTAATATAATATTTTTAACTTTACAGAGTACTGGATAAAACTGCGAAGACTTATGATAACAAATATTAAATAATACCATGTGAAATCCTAGATAGCGCTGGGTCATCAGTGGGCGACGTCTCATCAATCTCCACTTCTTCTTCGACCGTTTCATTGACTACCACATGCGTACTGCGACCGATGGGTTGAGCTAAAACAATCCATAGTAACTTCATTTAAGTCAGTAGGAGAACTACTGGTGCTGTTTCGTTCAAATACATAGAGCAACGGTACGTTAGGTGGGTTGCCTGTCACACGGTTTGCTCGCGACTGGTGTCCGTGGCGGTTCGAGGTCAAGGCAGTGGACGGCCTTATAGATTTTTTTAATACTATTAGTACTTACGCAAAGATGTGGTAGCTCTTCCTAAAGGAGCTAATGAGTCTTCTTGCATGGTTCCTTCCGTTACACCTGTAAATGAAATGGTTTTAAAGTTTATCACGTGAGTGTACAATTTTATGTTTATTAGACATGCCTACATTTTCACTCGTGGTACTCTTCAAATTGATTAAGATTGGAAAAATTTAAATGATTCAGGCGGGATTCAAACCCGCGATCTTTCCCTTACAGGTTGAAAGCTCTGACCACTGAGCCACCGAACCACGCATGAGGCTATCTAATTTTTTCCTTTATATCCGTGTTGGAGTGACCGATCAAGTCGTACGAACTATCAGAATAAATGAATGATGTTACAATCATTTTTAAACATTGATTTTTGATTACTCCGCCTTTTCATATATTAATCGATTTGAATAGTTAGATACTACATGCTTTAAAATTTCATTCAATCGTATTACTCTGCTTTAGTTGCAAGTAAATACCTGAAGGAAAAATAATATAATGTAATTTGAAGATTATTTTTTGCACTGACCTGTATGAGACATTTTATTAAGACTGAGTCGCTCCGCCGCCTCTAAAGCGCCCAGGTATCTGGTCAGGTTGCGACATGACTGTTTGTCTGGTAATTTCTGTGTAATGAAAATAATTAATAAATATATGCATCAACATTCAATTACAAATAAGCTAAGTAGCCTGTAGATAACATAACATCGCCTTATCGTTGTGGCATCATAAACTTATTTCAACATTGGATAAGAACTTCCCGAAAACGAGATGAAAATGAACCGAGGAGTGAATAGAAATAAAAACAGATTTTTAAATAATGTGTTTGACAATACTTAACCAGTAATATTTTATGATTCTGATAATTATTTCGTTAAAAAAGTCCTTAGTATCACGTAAAAGAAAACAATTACAAAATTATTCAGATCATTTTATTCTTATTCACAGTTACACATCATATTATCTTTTAAAATATTATATTTAAAAAAAATAGTCTTACAAACGTTACAGTCAAACAAACACAAAACATATAAACAAAGTTGAAACTTTTCGTTTCTGCAGTCAGTAAAATAGTAAAAAAAATAAAATTCATCGAATTTGTGGCGGTATTATCAAAATAACAGTATGACATAAGACACGACTTCAACTCACCAAACAAAGATCCCTCAGCATATGCGCCAGCTCTGTAGCGAGGTGGGCATCTCTCGGCGGAGACAGCAAGGCTAACAGCCGACAGGCTAAACCGACTTCAGCAGACGTCGGGCGGCGGACTATGTATTGGCAAAGTACTGTAGCCATACCACCTTGGCTATCTGCGAGCTGTGGGATTGATTGATATATAAAATGTATAAAAAACCATTTTTTTTAATACTATACTCCGCACGCCGAATGATGATCCGTATGACGTTTCAACTGACAGTTGTATTAGTTATGCGAAACAATTTCGATAAAATACTGTTTTTTCAGGCAAATGTCATGTCATTCAGCCAGGTCATTCAACATAATAAGCAATATTTATTTATTTTGAAAAAAAGACTACGCGCATTGATGGACATAAAACACTAGATAAAAAAGTAACAGCCTTATTATATTTTATTTTACTATACTTTAATTTTTATTCAAATTGCATAATTTAAAGAATTTAAAATTCTTTTTGAATTGAATTTTAAAGAATTCATAATTAGCTTGCAATTATGGATTACATGGAAAAGTATTTAAAAGGAGGCCATAGACCTACCGTATTTTTTTAATTCAGTCATGTCATGTCTTGTCAGTCTGTTTTGTCTTCTTGTCACACCGCATCACATCGCGTCATACGACGCCTTGTATGCGCCACGTCTTTCTTTGTTAGCTGAGTTTTGTTTCTGTTTCGCTGTTTGTTGCGGCAAATAAAATGATGGTTTTATTGGAAGAAGCTTGCGCTCAAGTGACAGTTGACGATTGGCGAAAAGTGGTCGAAAGAACGAAGAAAATTTGCTTACAAGACTGGGATCGTGATGTACAATACGACAATATCATTGACCAACCGTTAATAATAAACGTCACGGATAGCTGCAGTTCAGACTCAGATTTTGAAGATCCGATTGACCCTGTATCAGATTCAGATTGATATAAATAAAATACAAACTCAATGCATTTGTTTTATATTTCCAACAAATTATCGATATTTTGTTTATCGATGTGTCCCTTCTTAGTCGATAACAGCTTGACGACGTAACTTTTGCAGCACGTACCATGTACATTTGCATTGAGTTTTTTTTCTATTATTTCCGAACATTACGTAATAATTTCTTAATATTCATTTTTATAATTTACAATTGTACACAATTATGATTTTTTCGTCTTTTTAATGGACCTCTAAAGGATTTGATGTGATAGGACGTCAGTACAATGTTAAGCGCCAACGAACTGTCATAGGGATCATGATTCAGCGTGCGGATTATAGCTGTCGCAGCTTGGATCGCGTCCTGAAATATTTGTTAAAGTTTTCTAAAGAGACAAATGTACATTCGTCCACATTTAGCCTTAAAGAACTACTTATTGTACATTGATATCTTAAAAAATGCTGCAGTGGCGTTCCTTGCGCCGATTATTCTCCACCAGCGTCTTGGGAGAGATGGTAAACTTAGCTTAAGAAGAATGAATTATCATTCATGTCAATAAGAAACAACCATGTTGTTCTACATTGAATGAAAATCTTTGAATATCTATTATTTTATTTTACACCAAAAAATCTTCCTCAAGAGCTTTATACAAAGTATTCGAAAACAGCAAAATATGGATGCACAAGTTATTGTATAGAAACAGTAACGAATTTTTATGGTAATGAGCGGTACGATACGGCATAAAATCAGACGATCAAAGTGAACATTGATTTCAATACATTCGACACTAGTTGTTGCCCATGGTTGTACCCGTGTGTAACACTTTTTCTGTGCAATTTTCTTAATTTCTTTTACCCAAGGACCTTCTAAAACGATAATTTTATATTATAACGATTTATTAATAGAATACTCAAAAAAGATGAATGATGTCGTCTTCAAGGAAAATAGAGAATCATTTTGAGATAGAATAGTATAACTTACTTCATGGTTTACCCTAGTGAGGGACACAATGAATCTGACGACCGCTTCCTGATCTATTTCTGCGAGAGGCGAACTGGAAGGTGCATTGACTAAAGCCCGGAGAGTCGGTAGCGTTGCTTTCTGTATAGGACAAAATATATGCTTAGTTTAATTTGTATATAATATAGTACTACTAGCCAAACAACACTATAACTTTTCTCACTGGTGTCACACACAGTGGTAGTAAATGTTTGATTAAAGGAAAGTCACAGACAAATAATCTAACTTTAAGTTAAATGACCGGAATTCAGAAGAAATTGAGAAATTTAAGTTGATTTGCCATTGAAATTATTTACAACAAAGAATTCAAACTTTCCTTCGCTCGAAGATAAATTACACTTCGCGTATAATCTTGAGTGTCAATATCATACCTGTATCTGTTCTTGCGCTCCATCCACCGTCGTAGGAAATGTTTGGAAGAACACGCCAATCGACTGTCGTAACATATCTTCATCGACTGCAATACAAAAACATTTCGTTTTATTTTTTGAAGTAACAACAGGTTACTTAAAATAAACGAGGTTATGGGCCCCATCAAAATCCTTGGGGCTAAGTCAGCTTCATCTGCAAGCCGGTACATACCTATTGAAGGACGAGACTGGTGGAGGCTTTCGTCTCAGGGTTAAAAGATCGGTCAGTGGTCACGGGAGAATATCGACGATTCATCGCGGCGGAATAGCACTGAGTACGGTCGGTGAAACCGGTACAGCTAGTTCAATATAAAGTTGCAGAACAGGAGGCAACCCCTGGACAAGAGGCAATTCGTTGGGCGGATTATTATAGAATAGAATGATGAATGTATGGGATTGATACATATTTTGACGTTTATATTCATCACTCGCTGTTGCTTCGCCCGCGTAGGTGTCGGTTGCTTAGTGTTAAGTCAACGCTACTTTTCTAAAATAAAAGTAGCCCAAGTTACTTCTTATTACATCAACTACCTGCCAATAAAAGTCCCGTCAAAATCGGTCCAGCCATTTCAGAGATTAGCCGGAAGAAACAGACAGACAAAAATTGTAAAAAATGTTATTTTGGTGTATGGTACCGTTTTATATTCATCTGCATGTAGTAAAAAACGGTAATTACAATATTACAAACAGACACTCCCAATTTTATTTATATGCATCTGGGCAGTATTAGCACTTTGGTAAATTACCTCATTTGTAATAAGAAATACAGTGTGTAGCAATAACATTACCTGTAGCCGGGTTGAACCAGAGTAAGAGTAGACGGCTGAGTATCGCTGGCGATTCGAGGTGCCCTAAGTGTAGTAGGCGACACAAGCCTTCTACTATGATCAACCTGTAGGCTGCACACTGTAACAATTTTGATTCTAGATTTTAGGACATTACACAGACCCAAACTAAGCAGAGCTTGTCATACGGGTTCTAGAATGCGGATAAAAATACTTAGATACTTTTTTCAAGAAATATACATATATTAAACAACACATACATAGACTAATGCAAGTATAGATACATGTATACAAATATTTGAAATAAGCGGGAATCGATCCTTTGTTCTCTGACTTAGCAGTCGAAATCTCTGCCGCTGCGCCAAAAAGCGCGTTGTGGCGTCATAAATATCAAACTGTTCGTATGAGATCCCACCAATATATTCTAAATTCTACATAATCTACAACATTTCAGACAACGCTATCTAGACCCATGGTAAGCATAGCTTAACTAGCTTGTGTTATGGAATCTAGAATGCGGATAAACCTACTTAGATACATTTTTCTTTGTAAATACTTACATATTATACAAAGAAACACCCAGACCAATGCAAATATACATATTCATGCATACAAATATTTGTACTGAGGGGCCCGAACTACCGTCACGCCCCAAAATATATGAGGCGCAAGTCGACCAAACCTGCAAATTAGTTCCGCTGATAGACGGACGAGTCTCTGGTGCAGGCTTTCTTCCTGTGGCGGACTACCGGACTAACTATATTTACAGATATCAACCCGTTTACCATGAAGCCGGCAGGGGCGACAGGGATTGGGTTAAAAGCACCCTTCCCACTGCTGCCTACCTCCCTATACAACTATTACAAAAATAAATATCGTCTATACTCACGGTACTATCCATTATCTTCAAGAGCAGTTCAATAACAGTGCTATGAGTCGGAGATAAGGACATAACAGACTCCGAAATACTACCTGCAAGAAAAACATTGATAAATATATATAAGTTATAGAATAAATAAGGAAACACTCAATTCGATGATATGCAAAAAGACAAGGAGAACATTTGAAACATTTTCAAAGACCCGCTTCGATCAGTACGAATGTCGAGTCTTTTTTTTCGTGCGGAAATCTTTTCGGATAAAAACCCCTTTTCCGCACTCCAACCACACGCCGTCTTGGGTTTTTAGATGCCTTCAGTAACCCTAGCACGGATAACTATCGTAATCGTATCGTAAACGTATTGAAAAAACGAAGCCATGCGATTGGCCACCTGCCTACTTTGAACCCGTGTGTATGTGAAGCCGGTCAAACGCAATACTCCGTTCTCACAATACGATTAAGATAGTTGTTCGTGCTAGGGGTAAAAATTTGAGATTGCCTAAGACATATCCCTCGCAGCAAGCTAACCTACAGTTTGGGATCTCGATCGGAAAACTACCATCATTTCCTATACGCGTGCCGCGGGTAACAACTAGTCTATCCATACATTCTCTACAAACTATTGCATTTATAATATTGATAAGATATATTCTGTTACTACTATTCCCCAAATCAGTTCCAGTTATGCTAAATTGCATGCATTAGGAGTGGGTTCACGTCGGTTGTGTAATGGCCAAGATGTGAACCTAGGATTCTCGATCGTAAAGCCCACTCTTTAATCACTAATCACCCGACAGGATCTTAGTAAAAAAAAAAGCTTTTGCGTACTTCTTCAAAGAAAAAAAATTAAAAAAAAATCTTACCATCGTCTTCAATAGTATTATTTGTGTTGTGAGTGGTATTCTGTTTCCGGGTACTGTTGGTGGTTGTGTCGTTTTGCGTGGATTCCTCTTCGAACAGTCGCGCTCCATGCACGCATAACAAGTCTACTATGCAGCGAAGGACGGTGGATACTGTACGCTCGTTTGAAGTGTCGATTAGCTACAAACATTGTACAAGAAAATTAAATTAAGAATTTAAAAAGCCCACGAGTAAAAAAATACATCTAAAACATATTTTCTGCAGCGCCCCCTGGAGAATTGTCTTCGTAACACCTATCTAAGAACGTTTGCTGTGTGGTGTCGGCCTAAAAGAATAGCACCAACCCAACTCTGCCCGCGGGTGTCGTAAAAGGCGACTAAGGGACACAACACCGGGGGGTGGGCAGCAGCGCCCCCTGCAGAGCAAACCCACAACCAAACTGCGATCCCCAACCCGCATGCCCAGCGTGGGGATTATGGGCACTACCCCTCTAAATTGGCAAAACTAAAAAGATGGCCCTCAGTTCCCGGCCGCCTCGCTATTCCTGGCCATGGCAGCGGCCATGGTAACGGCGGGGCAGGGGGTGCTAAGAATCACCGGGCTACGGTAGGCTGCCACAAAAATCTGACCCTGGCAACGTTTAACGGATGCACTCTGAGGCTTGACCACCATCTAGCGCAGTTGGAAGTGGAGTTAGAGAACATTAAATGGCATGTTCTAGGGTTATGTGAAGTCCGTAGAGAGGGGGAGGAGACCATAACCCTGGACTCGGGCCATCTTCTCTACTTTCGCGAGGGGGATAAGAAATCCCAGGGTGGCGTAGGTTTCCTCGTCAATAAGGCCCTCTCTAACAACGTTGAAGAAATCTCCAGTGTGTCGACCAGGGTAGCGTACCTGATCCTTCGGCTGTCCAAGCGCTACAGCATGAAGGTCATTCAGGTTTACGCACCGACCTCGACACACCCGGATGATGAAGTGGAGGATATGTATGAAGACATATCCAAAGCCTTACACCACACCACCAAGGCCCACTTCAATGTTGTTATGGGGGACTTTAACGGCAAGGTGGGAACACAGACTGGCAACGAATCCCGTATAGGCCCGCATGGTTATGGAGTTAGGAATCACAGGGGGCAAATGCTTGTCAACTTCCTTGAGAAGGAGGGACTGTTCTTAATGAACTCTTTCTTTAAGAAACAGCCTCAAAGAAAGTGGACATGGAAAAGCCCCGACACTGTGACAAAAAATGAGATCGACTTCATCATGACGGATAGCAAGCACATATTCAGAGATGTCTCAGTGATCAACAGGTTTAATACCGGATCTGATCACCGACTTCTCCGAGGCTCTCTGAATATCAACTTAAAGCTTGAAAGAAGCCTACTGATGAAGTCCACGCTCCGACCTAACCCAATCCATATCATGGCGGGCGGTGAGAAGTTCCAGCAGCTTCTCGGGAACAGATTTGTTGCCTTGGAACCCATCGACGACGTTGACGAGAGCTTACACAATCTGGTCGAAACTCTGAGGGATGAGGGCATCAAGTTCTGTAGAACGCAGCGGACTGGCAGAATATCCAAACTCTCGGCTGAGACTCTCGGGTTGATGACAAAAAGACGGGAAACCACCCAAGCGACTTCGTCGGAGAGGTCAGACCTGAACAAGCAAATTGCGAAGATGGTACGGCGCGACCTTCGGAGCTCCAACACACGCCTTATCGAAGAGGCGATAGAGCGAAACCGAGGGTCTAAAGTATTCACTCAGCAGCTTGGCAGGAGCCACCTGACGAAGCTAAAAACGCACGACGGGAGGACCGTTTTGTCAAAGCCAGGGATCTTCGCCGAGATAGAAGATTTCTACGGCCGATTATACGCTTCACATGCCTCTCTTTCTCGACGAGATGACCACGATTCCAGAGCCACCCTGACACGCCACTACACCGACGAACTGCCTGACATCAGTCAAGACGAGATCGTGTCAGCTCTGAGGCAGCTTAAAAATGGAAAAGCCCCCGGTGAGGACGGAATAACATCAGAGCTTTTGAAAGCTGGAGGAGCCCCTGTTATACAGGAACTACAGAACCTCTTCAACGCCGTCCTTCACAGTGGGAGAACTCCAAAGGCGTGGAGCGGGAGTTTGGTGGTGCTCTTTTTCAAGAAGGGTGATAAAACCCTTCTTAAGAATTACAGACCCATCTCGCTCCTGAGCCATGTCTATAAGCTGTTCTCACGAGTGGTCACGAATCGTCTCGCCAGGAGACTCGACGAGTTCCAGCCGCCGGAACAGGCCGGGTTTCGCGGAGGATATGGCACCATAGACCACATTCACACAGTGAGGCAGATTATACAGAAGTCCGAAGAGTATAATCAGCCCCTGTGTCTGGCCTTTGTGGACTATGAGAAGGCCTTTGACTCTGTCGAAACCTGGGCTGTTCTGGAATCCTTACAGCGATGCCAAGTAGACTATCGTTATATTGAGGTGCTGAGATGTCTGTACGAAGCCGCCACTATGAGTGTCCAAGTACAGGACCAGCAGTCTAAACCGATCCAGTTGCGCAGAGGAGTGAGACAGGGGGATGCTATATCCCCGAAACTGTTCACCAGCGCGTTGGAGGATATGTTTAAGACGCTGGACTGGAAAGGAAAGGGCATTAACATAAACGGCGACTACATCTCACACCTACGATTCGCAGATGACATAGTCTTAATGGCAGAGTCGCTAGAGGAGCTGAACCAGATGCTGGGCGGACTAGCTTCAGCCTCCCGACGTATCGGTCTTGGCATGAATTTGGACAAAACCAAAGTCATGATCAATGGCCACATTGATCCGATGCCGGTCGTCGTACATGGTCACCCTCTCGAAATCGTTTCTGAGTACACTTACCTCGGGCAGGTTCTGCAGTTAGGTAAAAACAATTTCGAGAGGGAGGCCAAGAGGAGGATCCAGCTGGGCTGGGCAGCGTTTGGGAAACTACGCCGAGTCTTCTCGTCATCTATACCGCAATGCTTGAAAACGAAAGTTTTCAATCAGTGCGTCCTACCCGTCATGACCTACGGAGCCGAGACATGGACACTCACGGCAGGGTTGGTCCATCAGTTCAAAGTCGCTCAGCGAGCTATGGAGAGAGCTATGCTCGGAGTTTCTCTGAAGGATAGAATCCGCAACGAATACATCCGACAGAGAACCAAAGTTATCGACATAGCTCAAAGAATCAGCAAGCTGAAGTGGCAATGGGCTGGCCATATCTCACGAAGAACCGACAACCGTTGGGGTAAACGTGTTCTTGAGTGGAGACCGCGACTCGGCAAGCGTAGTGTAGGACGTCCTCCGACCAGGTGGGATGACGATCTAAGAAAGACTGCAGGCAGATGCTGGATGCGGCAAGCTGAAGACAGGGCGCTATGGCGCTCATTGGGAGAGGGCTATGTCCAGCAGTGGACTAATATAGCCTGATGATGATGATGATCTAAGAACGTTTACCAATCAAACCCAAACCCATAACTGAAAACTGCATTAAAATCTGACTAGTAGTTTTGAAGACAAATGGCAACGTTGATTTACTTAAATAATGTTTGCTGCAGAGCCCCTTGGTGAGGTGTCACCATAATACCTATCTAAGAACATGCACCAATCAAACCCAAACCTATTACTGAAAACTACATCGAAAATAAAAAGAAAAAGAAAAACATTTATTAAGAAAACCGCAGCATAACGCTGCACGCATTTAATTAACCTATTTATTTAGAAGTTAGATACTTACATTAGCAAAGAAAAATGCTTTGTTTTCTTTAGCGAACTCTTTATCGAGCATTCCGTACAGAGCAACTGTCTCAAGTGCTGTTTCTATGATCTCTGGGTTCTGGAAAATCTCCATCTGAAAAATTTTACATGATAAAAATCATATGTCTTTAAATAACATGGTTAAAATTTCATTCGATATACTTATGTATAATTTAATGTCTCAAGTTAATTTGTACAATTAAATGATAACTATTTTTGTTAATTAAATGATCTTAAAATTGTGATATAAATTATTATCATGGGCAAAGGATGTTAATTTTTGAAGGAAATTCCTTCCTTCTTCAGAAGAATTTATGATATCAAACTAAGGTTACAGTAAAGTGGCAATCGCATTCAATTCGATTTACAACTCTATTCCAATTTGATAAGGACGATATTAAATAATTCAGTAAAGTTTATAGCCGAGGATGTCTAATTTTTTTTAGAATATTTCATATATACTATGTATACACATACTACATATATAGGACACGTCAATTTGACTTCATTTCGCCTGATGGTAAGCTGAAGGCAGTCTCAGGAAAAATGGTCACCATTACATACCTGTACCATGTTAACAAAGGTGGCACTCAGCTTGACGGCCTCATCAAAAGAGGATTGTCGTCGCAGCACCGTGTGACACCCACCGGTCCCACTAGTGCTGGGACCACAATCCCAACTGCTCGGCTATTCACTTATCATTAGAGATGGGCCGAGTACTCGGTTGCTACTCGGTACTCGGCGTACTCGGCGGGTTTTTTGATACTCGTACTCGGCCGAATAACTCGGTTTAAATACCGAGTATACTCGGTTTAGATAAAGCAATATATTTAGGTTGTTGACGTTAACGCAAATGGCTCACGATTTTCCGATATTTCCGGCATGTTGGCTTCTGCTGTTGTGTTTTTATTTTTTTGTTTTGTGTTCCTTCTCTTTTCCTATTTTGTCGATTTTTGTAAATTTAATATCTTTCTATTTATTATTCATGTCGCATCTCCTCCACATAGGAGCCAGTTGAAAACCAGTGTCAGGTACTTGTGCCTGATACCATGCTGAACTGACTCCTTTTTTGGTGAAGCGCGAAGAACAATTGTGCCTGATTAACTTGTTTGCGTGTGTTAGTACATAATTAATTGTGTAATCGATGCTACACTGAAATAAAAGGTTTTACTTTCTTCTTTCTTCTTCTTTCAAAGTTTCATTTTCCAAACCTTTAAACTCTTCTGTGTGTTTTATTTTAAAATGGTTTAACATTGCTGTCGTAGAAGCCTTTCGTCAAACACCACTACGTGAAATCAGAGAATTGCATAAGGTGCATTTCACTTTCGTTTTATCTTCTTCAATATAAAACGGCCAAATTCGGAATCTTTTACGTGAAGTCATCACAGTCAATTGTTAATTAACAAAAAATTTTCAATTATTTATCTACCATGACGTGCAACGTAACGTCAAGGAGTATATAATAGGTTGATGTATTTGTTTGTAAACTAGCAAGCGACAGATAGATGAAAGGCGGGGCGGGGTGAGGGGTGTATCAACGCGAGCCGGCCCCTCGTGCCGCAAGAACCTATTTGTACTTGTTTACGCGCCCGAAACGGGGATTTGATTGAACAGAGTTACTCGGCCGAGTACTCGGTTGGAAAAAAATTGAACCGAGTAAAATTCGGTACTCGTTACTCGGCAAAAGTGCTACTCGGCGCATCTCTACTTATCATCATCAAACATAAATACCTCAAGTTCGCTGAATATCATTCGCATCATGGGAGTGACAGTGGTCAGTTGTGGCGTGTCCAGCGCGCAGTTCATTATCGTCAGACATTTGATCAGGGTCGCGGAATCTGACACTTTCTCCTTTGTAGCCTGCCAATATCAAAGCTTATTTCAGTCCAGTAACACTAGTTGAGTAGATTTAGGCATTAAGGGGAGTTACGGAGTTTTGCCTAAGTCGGAATAACTTAAACATAATACGAAACTAGTTGACGAATTTTAAGAATAGAAAGGACATGAGGATAAGGAGATGTAATGTAATGTGCCACGATCACGAAAAATTACCGTAATGGAAACGTAAACGTATCGAGAAAACGGAGCATTGCGATTGGCCGTCTGCATTCTGTGAACCTGTGAATGTGTGAAGCCTGCCAGTTGCTATGCCCCGTTCTCTCGATAGGTACGCGGTCTTTGCCTCTTTGGACGTATGTAATACTAAATGTGACACTCGCACTGCCGACGCAGTAAGAATCTTCTTATGTTCCTCTTGAAGAACACCATATTGTAGAATGTAGTCTATAGGAAAAACCACAGTAGAGATCTTGCCACAGCCTAAGCGTGCGCAGAATGAAGGTTCTTTCATACTTCAAAGTGCATATTCAGTTGCAACGCGTAAGGGTGGCTTCTTTGTCTGTGGCGATTGCGAGTAAGGCTAGAGATAATCACAGTATATATGCATGTAGTAAATATTTTAGAAATGTGTTATACTCACAGGAGCAGGCGGAGGCGGTGCTACAGGTTGTATGTTCAGCTCGTCCAGCTTTTTTTGAATATTCGCCACCTAGTCGAAAATAAAAAAACGTTCTGTTAATTTTATTATTTATTTATATTATTATATATTTGTTATTATATTATAGTCTCTTAGTCTAGTTTGTAAGATATAAATGTGATATAGACGATAATAGGCAACTCTTAGGCCCATACTGTAGAATGACACTCAGCTGAATCGAGATTCATCTAAGGAAAAAATGTAAAGACAATCTGTCAGACAACCTGTCAAATTTGCCAATGTGTTTACAATCTTTTCCCAGCTAAATCGAGGTTCAGCTGAGTGGTATTCTAGAATATAATAAATTAATCAAACATGATAGTTGTTCTATTTCGAATTTTCGATTCTTCTAATATTCCGAATCTGAAAGTTTATCAACATGTATTAGGCTGACTATATTAACGCATTGAAGTATCTCCACAATAAGCAGCAAAATATTGACAATGATGAATTTAATTATGATAAAGAACATAATATTACCTTGGCCTTACATTCCGCAGCGAGTGCATAGTTTTGTTCCCTTACAGCTTCTTCTTGGGCTTCCATAGCAACATTCAATGAGACGCGAAGTCTGGCTCTCTGTGTGAACAAGAACCTACATATATCAAGTACCTAAATACAAGGGATATCTCAGCTCTTCCCCTGGGCTTGGCCCCGAGAGGACTAAGAGATAGGACTATGCAAAGTGCCCGTTAGCCACTAGCCGCACTTAAGTGTTGAGCCATTTAAAGGGTACTTTAGTAAGCCAATTGTTCACTGAGCAAAATGTTATAGAAACATTGTTGCACAACAAAGAGGCGCAACATTGAGCACAACAACGACTCGCAATTATGTTGAACAATGTTGTCCATGATCAATCGTCGAACAAATAACAAGCCGCACGTCATGTTGCGCGTCAGCTGGCAATGTTTCCGAACTTGTTGACCAACGCGTGTTAGAGCGTTTTCACATTGTCCGATAGCTGATATCCGATATCGGAGGAAGTCAAATATATGACATACTCTTTTCACATTATCCGGCCCGATATTGATTATCGGAGCCAACACCACTGTTTTGGACCGATATCGGATCACAAAGAGACTAAAACCGCAACTGCAAGCAATTTTCGACCTTAATGTCATTTTCTTGGTTACGTGTCTTTTCGCGGTAATTGATGACGCTGGCGCTGATCACGAATATAAGAAAGACAACTCGATACAATGTCATGTTAATAAGGTCGATAATTGCTTACACTTTTTTTTCATCCCTAGCATCCCTAACTAGTCTGTTTTTTCGGCAAATAGTCGTATCGGGCCGATTTTATCGGATGAATGTGAAAACGCTCTTACACGTCCAATGTCGCGTAATGAATACGATTCTGTATTTGAGTAGGCTCAGCCCCTTTTACGTAAAACTAAAAAAACATGGTAGGTGAAATATAAACCAACGCTTTAAGAACAACCGACCAAAATCAATCCTGTACAATAAATGTTGAGAGTACGATTTCTAACAGTTACCTACCTGCATTTTGACCTCTGTGCAGTCAACAGAGGGCGGTGGAGGCGCCTGCACCTCCGGCTCGGGAGGGTCGCGCAGCGCGTTCAGTACTCCGCCGATCACCTCCATGCGAGGAGTCACTTCAGGTAGTACCAGTTCTAATGCCGACACGAAGGCTCGAATCACATCGGCGTTTAGATGTCCGTAGTCACCTGGACAATACAAGAATATATATTGTTACTATAGTGCCCGGTTCACATTATTCCAGTCCAGCCATCCAGCGAATCCATCCAGTTCAGTCCAGGACTATACCTATAAATAATAAAAAAATAATTAAAATTTTATTTCTCACCAACAACCAAATTACATAAAGTGTTTACACAACTTAGGGTATACAGAATATGGCTGTGGATCGCTGGTGCCTGTTGTAGGTAAAATATTACGTGTATTACTGGTCACCAGGATTCCACTATAACACAATGAGTATGTAGTGCTCAAAAAAAAAGGAATAACAGGACAGTCGGTATTGGTACAGAATATGCTATCGATTAAAATATATAAAGCATGCATGCGTGCGTGCGTGCGTGCGTGCGTGCGTGCGTGTGCGCGTGCGCGTGTGCGTGTGCGTGTGTGTGTGTATATGCATTAGAATTAGATGATCCTACACTAGACCGATAGTTCGTAAGAATGTCGGTAGATACTCCATTGTCGTCTCGATATAGAAGGAGAAATTTGAATTGGTTCAGGTGAGGTCTAATAATTTAGTGGTCAAAGCATTGCCCATCTAAGGCAAAGATCGCGAGTTCAGACCCTAATTCTAATCAATTTGAATATTTAGCAATGAAAATGCTCTAAAAAAATTCATTCAAGCTGAAGTAGCTTTGCCTGGCCACATCTATCGAAGGACCAATGGCCGTTAGAGCAAACGAGTCCCGGAGTAGAGACTGCAAGAAAGCAAACGGAAGGTGGGTTTGCTCACTAGTTGGGTGAACTGACGACCTGAAAATATTTATATATGGTTATGGGTGCAATGGAGGGTTGGAAGTTCGAACGAAGCCGGGGAGGGTCAGCTGAATTCTTCGAGGGTAGAACCGCGGGCAATTGTTACTAAACATTCAAATCGATTCAGATAGGAAAAACTGAACCGGTTCGGGCGGGATTTGGACCCACGATCTTTCCCTTACAGGGTGAATGCTTTGAACATTGAGCCACCGAACCACGCCAGAAGGTATCCAAATTCTCCTATATATCATCCGTCTTGATCGAATCCCACCTGAACCGATTAAATTTTTCCTATCCTAATCGATAGTAGAATCTTACCAGTAAGTACATCGGTGACCAGCGTCTGCAAGGCAGTCCTGCCAGTGGGGTCGGTCGCGTCGTACACTCTTAGCATGGTGGCTAGCTCGTGTAGTACGTATTGTCGGGTACTAAACCCAACAGGATCCTCGCTTTCGTCTGGACACGGCGATTCTACGATACTGTTAGAAAGATAATAGTCTTAGTTTTCATAAGGGTCAATTCCATGCAGAAGGAAATGATGGAGACAATGGCGGAGTTGTTGACCACCATTTTAAGACCAATAGCATGAGATGTGGTGCTGGTGGTGGTGTGACCAGGATGAATGAAAATCATCTTATGAGCCTTGTTACTGGTTGCATTTGAGGTAGAGTCGGTAGAGATGTTTAAATTTGACAAACTATTATCATAAAATATAATATAGAGGCACACATAATATAATTCTTATACAGATGCACAATTAGGAACAAAAAATAGATACACTCGTAACTTCAAAAAACAGGCAGGCAGCTTTTTAGTTCAGGAGTTATAACTAGATGGCGACATTGTTTTGGCAAACTTCTTATAATTTTTAGTATAAAAATTAATTTATCAAAAATAAAGCTATAAATATTCTAATCTATATTGATTCTGCAAAATGCTGGAGTAATTGTAAAAGTGACAGACATAATGCAGCATGCCACTAGATGGCTTAAAAATAAATAAATAAATAGCATGATTGTCACGAAATCTTTATTTATTACATTATTAACGAGTATTATATGCTTACATTATCATGTGTTCTGAAATAATTTACGTGATTCTAAGTCAGCAAATAAGCATTTTAACTTTTTTATTTCTTTAAAAAGTCTACTAGTGCCATCTATTCATTTTTGAATATTACTAAAGATATTTTCTTAGTATCGGTACCCCATAATAGAGGTAGGAACGTTTTCCACCAGGTTCCCTTTAGAAATGTTCAACCCTTTGCCACTGGTCAATAAATTAAATGCCTTAGTTACTCACGCTCTAATATATCCAGTTAAGACAACTAGGTCGGGTAATATTGACTCCAGAGTCTCATCATCATCAATTTTCTGCAAATGTTCCGCCAGATGGCGCCAGTACCATGCCGTCTCTTTATTTAACTTCTCTGCAGGAATCAGACGGAGCTTCTTATCTGTTGGCAACCATTCTAGAAGTTCTGATATTGGTAAACGTCTGAAAAGAAAAAAAAAATGACATGACTTGAAACGGACGGAAGGTCTGTCTAAAGCTGCGTTTCCACGGCCCGCGAATTACGGATGAGTTCGTGTAATCGCGGACTACGCACCGTGGAATGGGTCTCTTCTGTGATAGTGCAGACAATTGTCATGGTACCTACATGCGTCCATGAAACCTGGTACTGTGAAAAGTCAGTGTAAAATATGATGAGAGTAGTGGCCAACATCACAATCTGTTTGACATGAAGTTTTTACGATTTTATTATCCTCTTAGCTTTATTCCCGGCTGCATCCAGGGCCTTCGCCTTGAAGCGGAGGCAGCTTGCGCAAGAGCCTCATCCGTCAATTAGCAGGATAGGTACAGCCGACAAAAGAGAAATGGTTGCACTTTTTCACATAACGTTGTATGTAAAGGCGCAACTGTGTCTCCTTTGTCGACTGTACCAACTAGCCGGTTAGGTTGCTTTCAGCCCTGGAGATTTATGTGGGGTACCAAAAACACGCATTTAAGGGTTTTAATTAATTAATACAAAAAGATTAAATACTCTTGGGTTAACTGAACATCTCATAAGTTCCAATCGTGGTTCGAATCAAATCATGAGATCCACCTACATATAGGTAAAACAGTGGTCAGTTACTCACTTGAACAGCGATTCGAGTAGTTTCCCAGCAACATATTGCGAGTCCTTCGCGTCATGTGCGTTGTCCAACCGAATGGCCTTCAGTAGATCCACTATGTTCCCCTGGAAGGTACTCAACCATCCCGGTATAAGAATTTCTTCAACTACGCGTCTTACGCGGGCACTACGCTCCGTTAATCCTACCTAAATATTGGAAAGAACATTTTACACATTTTAAACAATCATTTTTAATTTTCGAGCATTAATCCCAGTTGCATTCAACTTGACCAACTAGCGGGGGGCCATGAATACTTATTACGAATATGTAATACAATTGAGGCGTTACAAATATTTATTTGAACTTAAGGTAAAATTTCGAAGGTGACACATCCGGCATCTGCAGATGCACGTTGCAAATTGCGGCTTCTAATGGTTCCCTTTATCCGTTTTGAAATTTAATAAGTAATGCTGCAGTTTTCATATGCGATCGGCTTCAGAATCATACCTTAACCAACCAGTTGGACAGTGTAATGTATTCTTAACATTACATGGTTTTTTAGTGTTGATAACACTTTGCCACTGACTATTTTAGCATCTATGGTTTATTGTGTTCAGAAATTTCTCATTGGACGTGATTTGACGTTTGAGATTTTGACATATCATAGATGAGCTGTCAAGATTCTCGAGGCTTGTCCTACCAGCGACGCCAGCAATGGCTGACACAATTGAATTAGTTCCGCGCTTTTTATAATTGTTTCCGAAGGAAATATGCTGGTGATGGTGCCGCGGCGTTGTGGTTGAACCCTAGCCTCATTTATTTTGTCGTTTTGGTGAGTTTTGGTTCGCATTAGTACGTTTTCGTTTTACGACCGCGTGTTCGACCACACAGAGGCTAATTGATTTTTCAAATTGTTTTAGATTTTTTGTTGATCCTGAGGGGCGATGTTCTTCAGGTCGTTGAACTTTGGCGTTTCGGTGAGTAGAATAGCATATTTCTGTAAAAAGACACCCTTTTAGATAGAGTATTTTCATTAAGCTGACCATATTGTTCACAGGGTTGCGCTTTAGAGAACCCGATCTTTGACGAGATCTTTGACGAGATCTTTGACGAGCTTTTTGACGTGTTTTTCGTCGTGATTTTGGCGTGCTTTTTGGCCGGGTTTTGCCGATTTTGCCACGTTTTTGACATGATTCGTTCGCGGCCCCGGCGCCGCGTGTCATTATATAACCTAACCTAACCTAATAATAATGTTAATTTAACCTTAACTTGAACTAATTGACCTGGATGCAAGTGAGCAATATTAGATTTTCTATATTTTGATACCTGGCCATGAGTCAGGCATAATTTGAGCCTAGGTGGACTTTCCACTCCCGGTCTTGTGATTAAAAGCCATAGTTTTACCCTAGAGCTATCTGAATTGTATTTCCTGGGTTATCCCCCAGGTGGCGCCCGAATTAATTAGAAAATAAACTATCTATCTGGTAAAAACTTAAATTTTTATTGGGTTCATCCCGTTACAGACATAAAATCCTATTTTTAGCATGGCATTTGGTTTTCTTCAGAGGAAACAATTAAAAATATTACATTTGTCGCTCAGCGAACAGGGACATTGAATAGGCTTGTTTTTGTTTATATAACTTACCATTTTCATACTAACTGCACCTCACCTGATGGTATGCAGAACTGTAATAGTGCCTTAATTTATTGTTATTTGCTCACTAGGATTCTCACTGCATCCATGGTAATATTGTTTTGAAATCATTGTAGAAAATTTTGTTATTGGAATTGTATAAACTTAATTATAAGTTTAATTAGAAATATAATATAACCTGTTGTTTGTGTATTTGACTAGCATAACAATTGAGTTTGTGTTATATAATATCATTAAGTCTAGGATGATGTGTACAACTAGTGTATTAACCTTTTGAAGGAATTAATTGTGAATAATTACTGTAACTTTGAATTTAACTTTTGTCGTTAGCGAGTAATCTTCCTTTGTCAATTTAGTTGGTGTAAACACATTTAGTTTACAACCTTTATTCAACATTTATTACCTAATGTGCTATTATTGTCTTGCTGTATAACTTTAACAGTGTAATATTTATATCCATTTGCATCCTGGTACGGATAATTGAGTAAAAAAAAAACTCACATTTTAATTTCATAATTTAACATAACCTCATTTCTTGGGACTTAGAATATTTTCTTACATTCTTCAACTTAGAATAATTTTAGCATTCTGGGACTTAGAAAAATTTTGTAATTTTCACACTTAGAAATTTGACAACTTTTGAACTTAGAATAATTTTAGCGTTCTGGAACTTAGAAAAATTTCATAAACTTTGAACTTGGAATATTTTAGAATAATTTCATAAACTTTGAACTTGGAACATTTTTGAAGTCTTTCAACTTAAATCATTTTTTAACTTTTCATCGACTTAGAACCTTTTTGTCTTGGACAGTGAATTTACTTAGTTGAATTTTGGACAATTCTACTTTGAGAATTTTCTTGATCTGACACTTAAATTTCTTTTAAGATTTTTAGGGACTTTGAAGTTTTGACTTGGGACTTAAATTTTTTTCTTGATTGTTATTTCCTTTCATTTTGAATTTAGATTGGACTTTGGATTATCTTTATTTCAGTAATCTTGGGACTTTAGAAATTGTTTTCTTTTTGAAAATTTAGTTTGAGTTGCAACTATGTCTAGCGTAGGAGTGCAGTTTCCTGAATTGAGCGTGGAGCCGCATGCCCCTAATGAAGATACCAGTCGCACCACAATGGGTACTCAGGTTGTTCCTATTGTTTCAGATGTTCAGGATTTCTCTGCTATCCCGAATCCTTTCGTGCATTCTTCGACAATTGCTCCTCCGTTGACTTCAATTAATGCTTCGAATGAAGAAGTGAAGAAGAATATATCTTCGAATTATAAATTAACGAGAATCGAACGATTTAAGGAAAAGTAAAATTAGTTTATTCGGGTCATAAATACATTCTTTCAGTTGTTGACGTTTTCACTACATATTGCTGGGTTTTTCCCATGGTTAAAGCCAATACTTTAACTATTTGTAAACTTTTCGAAAAAGAAATATTTCTTAAATTTGGTTGTCCTAAAATTTTAGTTTGTGACAACGGTACTCAATTTACCTCTAGACACTTCGTCGATTTCATGAAGAGCTATAATATTACTAAAATATTTTATAACACTTTGTACACTCCACAGAATAATCCTGTTGAAAGATATAATAAAACCATCGAAACTTGCATATCTTGCTATGTTAATAACGATCAACGTACTTGGTCTAAACTTCTGCCTCATGTGCAGCTTGCCTTAAATAGTAGTGTAAATCTTTCTACTGATTTCACTCCTAATTTTCTTATGTTTGGTAGAGAGTTAGTTATTGATGCTGCTCTACATCATATTAGTGATTCCATTGAAAATTTGGATCAATTGGAACTTGGAAATAGAAATAGTTTTGCTACTTCACTTAAATGTTTAAGTGAAATTTTTGTTAGGGTTCAATCGCACTTAGTTAAAGCTTATAAGCGTAATGCGCGTAGCTACAATATAGGTAGGCGAGCCATTTCGTTTGGTATAGGTGATGTTGTTTGGAGAAGAAGTTTTGTTCAATCCAACGCTCCGGCTTATTTTTCGGCTAAACTTGCTCCTAAATTTGTTAAATGCGAAATAATAGATAAAATTTCTGATAATGTCTATATTTTGAAAGAAATAGGTAAAAATACTTCGGCTAAATATCACGTTAAAGACATTATTAAATATTAGTTAGGATTGCCGTATTAATTTTATAAAAAATTTAACCTTGCTATTTCTGCATTTACACTTTTTCTCGAATTCGATTTTCTTTAGGGAGGGGCGTTGAATGGTGATTGATGTGATGATGTATGAAAGGCTTCGCCCGTGTTTGTTGTATGTTAGGGAAATCCCATGAAGAGTTTCAAATCTTGAGTTAAAGGTTTCAATTTCCCCTTAATGGTTTGACGCTTTGAATTCATTCTCGTTTATACTTTACCAAACGATCTTATTTGTATAAATTGTATTATACTTGGTCTGTACTTTATGCAGAATTTGTTTCTTGTTTGAATTGTTTGTTCTTTGGTGTTGTTTTGTTTTTAGTGTTCGAACTTGTATGTTTAGATAATACGCTCGGACATGACCCTTCACACCTGGAATAGTTTTTATAAAACCTTTGCCATGGTTATTCTTTTGGATGAGCTTTTCCTCTCCTTTTGTTATGAATAGATCGTTCTCCCTTGGTGAGAAGGATTCTTATTTTCTCGGAAGTCGAATATTGTATTGGACTCTCCTCTTGGATTTTTGTTGTTGCCCATAGGTGTGCTTCAACTTAGGACTCGGTATTGTACCGTTTCATTGGTTTCGAACTGTTGCTAAGTGCTCGAAAAGTCGATGGTGTTGTGTCGGTCACTTACCCAGTTCATTTGGTTGGGCTGTTGTTCGTTATTGGTAACACAGTTCCTCTTTTTTTTTGAATTGTTGCTAAGTGCTCGAAAAGTCGATGGTGTTGTGTCGGTCACTTACCCAGTTCATTTGGTTGGGCTGTTGTTCATTATTGGTAACACAGTTCCTCTCTTTTTTGAATTGTTGTTTCGTGCTCGGGAAGTCGGTGGAGTTGTGCCGGTCACGTACACCTTTCTTTTTAGTGTTCACATTGTTGACACTATTTTGGGCTTGTAGTTTGTGTCGGCGACATGGGGTCGATCACAAATTACAAATTTTTGTTTTGATTCGGCGAATTTTCGTTCTAACCGAACTTAGAAAACTTTAGACTTGTGAGCTTTGACTCCAACCTTTATTGTAAGCTTGGATCTTTGTAGTACTTTTGAGTCGGAGACCATTGTGTCTATCCGCACTTTAGCTTCAAGATTCTTTGCAACTTGTTTTGTTTTGTCTTGTTTTTACCTTACCGTTAACTCGGATCTTTGTTGTTTTCAGGAGTCGGAGGTCTTCGTACCCATCCGTACTTTGACTTCAAGATTTCTTTTTGATGGAATGGTAGCAGTATTTTTTTTCCGATTTTTCTCTTGTATTTAGATTGTTAATAGGTGATGGGATAGAGTTGGTGATTTCTATGTTCCACTCTCACTCTTTTGGGTAATTGGATTTTTTTTGTCCTTTTCTTTCTTTTGAGCTTGTTATGGAGGAGGGTAGAGCCCTTGCATTAGTCGAGTCGGTGAAAATTATTTTCTAACCGCACTTCGCTGCAGGATTTTTCCTTTTTCTGTCATTAAGCTTCACCTTTTTGTTTTAAGGTTTGCTTTTTAACTTTTCTGTTCTTTCAGGAATTTTATTTTCCTTTGAGTTTGTTATTGGGGAAGTAGAGCCTTTGCATTTGGTCGAGTCGGTGAAAATCTTTTCCAACCGCACTTCGCTGCAGGACCTTTTCTTTTTCTTTAACCCCAAGCTTCATGTTTTCTTGTTTTTAACAGGTTTGGAATTTGTTTTGTACCTTTCTTTTCTGGGATTGGATTTTGCTCTAGAAAAAAGAGCTTCGCTTCTTTTTTATTTTGGTGGGGGTGTAATGTAATGTATTCTTAACATTACATGGTTTTTTAGTGTTGATAACACTTTGCCACTGACTATTTTAGCATCTATGGTTTATTGTGTTCAGAAATTTCTCATTGGACGTGATTTGACGTTTGAGATTTTGACATATCATAGATGAGCTGTCAAGATTCTCGAGGCTTGTCCTACCAGCGACGCCAGCAATGGCTGACACAATTGAATTAGTTCCGCGCTTTTTATAATTGTTTCCGAAGGAAATATGCTGGTGATGGTGCCGCGGCGTTGTGGTTGAACCCTAGCCTCATTTATTTTGTCGTTTTGGTGAGTTTTGGTTCGCATTAGTACGTTTTCGTTTTACGACCGCGTGTTCGACCACACAGAGGCTAATTGATTTTTCAAATTGTTTTAGATTTTTTGTTGATCCTGAGGGGCGATGTTCTTCAGGTCGTTGAACTTTGGCGTTTCGGTGAGTAGAATAGCATATTTCTGTAAAAAGACACCCTTTTAGATAGAGTATTTTCATTAAGCTGACCATATTGTTCACAGGGTTGCGCTTTAGAGAACCCGATCTTTGACGAGATCTTCGACGAGATCTTTGACGAGCTTTTTGACGTGTTTTTCGTCGTGATTTTGGCGTGCTTTTTGGCCGGGTTTTGCCGATTTTGCCACGTTTTTGACATGATTCGTTCGCGGCCCCGGCGCCGCGTGTCATTATATAACCTAACCTAACCTAATAATAATGTTAATTTAACCTTAACTTGAACTAATTGACCTGGATGCAAGTGAGCAATATTAGATTTTCTATATTTTGATACCTGGCCATGAGTCAGGCATAATTTGAGCCTAGGTGGACTTTCCACTCCCGGTCTTGTGATTAAAAGCCATAGTTTTACCCTAGAGCTATCTGAATTGTATTTCCTGGGTTATCCCCCAGGTGGCGCCCGAATTAATTAGAAAATAAACTATCTATCTGGTAAAAACTTAAATTTTTATTGGGTTCATCCCGTTACAGACATAAAATCCTATTTTTAGCATGGCATTTGGTTTTCTTAAGAGGAAACAATAAAAAATATTACAACAGTTTGGATGGTTCAGAAAAGGGGATATACATTACCTTAAGTGTCAATAATCTTTGCCGGACTCTGAGCTGTGTAACATTGATGGCTGCTATGTAAAGGAAGGCAGCGCGCCTAACAGCCTCGTCGACGTCACACAATCGCTCCAATACAAATGGAACATTGCGACTGCACTTCGCAATAGACATCACTATAGCTCTGTAATACAAACAGAAATGCGCCCCTATAGTTATTTGGCGCGGTATATTTCATGCAAGGGTGTCATCGGAGGCGGCGCGCAATGCGCACCTCCCCATACCCCGGGGGCTAGATGGGGACACTGTGGTCCCCCACACTTGAAGGGGCCATTCGCGATGGAGATGGAGTGCGAGATATATGTTACCCACTAACTGGCCACAGCAAACAACCCGTAGACAGTGTGTGTTTAAGTTGGTTTTAGTCCGACATAACCACTCTCACTGTGAACAGTGAGAGTGGTTATGTGGCCCCTGAAGGCAGGGGTGGTATCCGAGGGGAATTTCGCGCACGATATTAAAAATAATCTAAGACGTATATGAAATGGAGGCAAGAATACTTTTAACAATTGAAAGGTTAGTATGAATCATTTTATTTGTAGAGCTGTTAGAGTCATAGCTATCTAACAGTGAGGAAGGGTCCTTATGTCATGACATGATTTTTCCCCGCTTGACAGTGAGTCACATGGTGGTGAAGACAGGATAATGCTAGATAGAGGGAGAGGAGACCATATGTTAGTGGTCTACTTCTTTTTATCTAAAGACACAAACCTTCTTACTGAAGAACTAGGGTCGCAACTCATGTGGAAGCGATATGCGCGAGTCACTTCGTCATCTGGTTCCATAGGGTTCTGCAATCTCTGGAGAGCAAGTGCAGCTCTGCATCGCACTGCGCCACGAGTGTCTTGTAACCTTTGCATCTAGGACATAAATAAGTTACGGATTTAAAATAATAAAAAGAAAAGAAAAATTAAATTAAGAATCCCTTTTGAAGTTTTAGTTAAAAATAAAAATGCGGTCATAAACAGTCCCTACAGCCATGCTATTGAGTTGAAAGTGAAGGGAAAGGGAAAAGGGAAGCCAAAACTAGTGGGTAAATGCACAGCAGTTGTGCTGTCTTATGCAGTGCTGTCCAATCAATCACTAGCTATCTGCCTATAGACTCAATACTTCTTCTTCATCCTAGCATTAATCCCAGTCGCATCCGAATCTTTCAACTTGAGAGTTTGGGGTCTGCTTTACCAGTCCTCCACATCCAAAAGCGATAAAGAAGCATTGCAGTTAAACCAGGTAAGTCAGAGGGCTCCAACTACCCGTAAAACTGCGATAAATATTTGCATGGCAACCGGGACCGACGACTTAATGTGCTTCCCGAGGCACAACCAGACCAATGCAAATTGCATCCATGCATACTAATATTTGCATTGACTGGGGATCGAATCTGCGCCATCAAATCAATACTATTTCTGTGTAACAGTTATTTCCTCTAAGTAAATTATGGTGTTTAAACCTTAATGTTTGACATTGAATCAGTCTATTTGAAGGACAAATTGCTACACTTCATTGCCCTCATGTGAATTTCTAAGCCTAAACTTCTGTACCTTCATCAAGTCTACATACAGGTTAAAGGTGCTAGGTGCAGCATGGATTGGAATAATTTAAATCCACACCATGACCTGGAATATACAATTATACAATGAAATATACCTGGGATGCTAGCAGTTTGTCACACAGATCGTCATCTAGAGATGCATCTTCTCCGAGAGCTGACAACACAGCAGCCAGTAGTTGACTGGCACGATATCTTACTGACTGTCCAGATACACATTGACACTGAAATGATATCATAATAAAATTAGTTGTATTATTATACTATTATGATATTGAAAGCACATAAGGCTTTACTTGTATTTGGATTCTAGTACAGTTACAGAGCATGTGCGTGAAGCCATTAGTTTATACAAACATCTGTTCCATTTGCTAGTATTTGGAACTTAGATTATTGCCAGGGTTTGTAGAGGTCAAATGGCAATTGCTAAGTAGAAAATAATGAACTTGGACCTTGGATCTGTGACAGTTACAATTTTCAATTTACAACAATTATTATAGTTTACTCCTAAAATTACCCTTTTCTGGGTTTGTTGGAGATGTTTTTTGTATCTCATTAAAAGAAGTATTAAATTTTATTTTGTTTAAAATACTTCTACTACACACTCTAACTTAGAATGCTGTAATGGAAATAGGTGCTCAGAAAAATTCTAAAAAATTTTTTACACTTACATTAAATATTATATCAAATATGAATAACAGAAATTCCTCTTCATCATCCAGGGATGTGCAAAATGTGGCGACATATTGTATCACACGGTCCACATTGGCGCTGGTATCTCCAAATGTAAATAAATACATTAATGCATTCTTGAAGCTTTCTCGAAAACTGTCTTCATCAAGCTGAAAATTTTAAATAGTAAGTAATAATACTTTAACTTTATTCTCTAGTTATACGTACTAAGGCTTTTGTTCTATGGCAACCGTAGCACTGCAGTATCAATTATTTGGATATGATTATTGTGGTTGGCGAGAACCAACCTATTTCAAAGTTAAAAAGAAGCCTATGTGTTAAATTAACTGTAATGTATCCCTACATTAAATTTCAGCCCTTCAACAATTACTCTCAATCATACAAACATCATATACACACTTATAATATTAGTAGTTTGGTTCATTGCTTTGCACAGATACTTGACACATAACTTGTAAGGATGCCTACCTTTTTGTATAGCTTAGCCATTTCTTTAACATATTTCTTGTGTTGTACAACATTGTATTGCACGTTTTGGAATATTTTGAACATAGTTGGATTATTCTTGGGGTTTGGTTTAGTTGCCGCCAACGGTTGTGGCACTTCAGCTTCAGTCGGCGGCATTTTCATAATAAATTCACTGCTATATAACTATATCTATGAATCACTTTTGAAATATTATGCACATTACTTTTTTGCAGTTTTATGAAAGTAAATAATGCACGCGCAGTTATTAAAACAGAAATAAAATCTGAATTCTTGAAAAGCCAACAACCGTTTTGTTTTCAAACACATTTGACGTATTTCTTTTTTTATGTTTGCGACGGTCATGGATACTGAGCTTTTGTCTTTTTTGCATACAATGGAAAATATTGCCATATGCCAAGCACTTTTAGCATAATATTCTTCTGTTAAGGACGCTATTATATTGTCCACGACACGAAACGACATTAGTTATGCCGTGAATATTTATATAAAAGAGTCCAATGTAACAAAAACTGAAATAAATGTTTTATTTATATCAGTTTTTGAAACATTATCAGTAGAATGCAGAAAGCAGTTTACCGTGCTAATATATATTCGCATAATTCGACGAGCACTGTTTTCTTTAAGCCGTTGGTCCCGGTTGCCGAATATCTATGGCATTCGTTACTAGTAGTTGGAGTTCTAAAAAGTAAAATGACTGGTCTAGTGGTGGAGTTCAGGTGGCAGTCGCTTCACGGAAAATATCGAAGCCAAACCAAACCCGCAATTAGACTAGTAAAGTGAACCCCAGTGTCCAAGGTGAAAACGTCGGATGCGACTGGGATTAACACTAAAATGAAGAAGAAGAAGAAGAAAGTTACCACCAATACGACAATTCTCTCGCTATCCCCGTTGCCCGTAAAGGTTTCCAATCAAGCATCCTAAATTACTACATACTACCCTACCTACATACCTCGTGTAGTTACCCAATATAAAGTTACATTCTAAACCGGAAACAAAGTTAAGTCATTTAGTATCTACTCATTTTAATAATTAATTGGCTTCACAGACAACTTTATTGCTAAAAAAGTTTCTGATGACTCCTTAGGTAGGTAATAATGCTGTACCTATCTGTTGCTACTGAATTTATAAGTTAAGATTTTAAGGACTTCCTTTCATTTAAACTGACTTTTAAACTCTCGCGTTCGATGATAGATTATAAAGAGAACGGGAATTAATGTGATCATGGTATAGGTACTTACATACCTTTGATTGCCTGACGTTTCGACCAGGTTACACAGATTTGATCCTTAAAATTGACACTATCAATTAATGTCATAAAAATACAGGTGTGACTTTTTAGATTTTAGTCGGTTCGATTACCAGTCGTGGCAAGCGTGTTTTCAAAAATCTAATAATGGAGTTTTGCTTTTTTAAAATAAAGGAATGTTTCCTTTGAGTGAAATACGCTACCTCCAGTATTTAGAGTACCTACTTCCCCTAAGGTCAAATTCGGTCACCTGTATATAAATAAAATAAAAAAAGCCTGTATTTTCTACTACATGCAAATTCTTAAGATTCAATCCATACTAATATTATAAATTCGAAAGTAACTCTGTCTGTCTGTCTGTATGTTAGCTTTCACGCCTAAACCACTGAACCGATCTTTATGAAATTTGGTACAGAGGTGTATTAGAGCTTGAGAACGGACATAGGCTACCTTTTATCACGAGAAAGGGGGTTTAAGGGGGGGCAATAGGGGATGAAAGTTTATATGAAAGTTTGTCATTTTTGAAGATATCCAAATGAAATTTGGTACAGAAGTGGATTGGAGCTTGGGAATGGGAGAGCTTGGAAGAGGTGTAATAGGGGATGAAAGTTTATATGAAAGTTTCTCATTTTTGAAGATGTTCTGATGAAATTTGTTACAGAGATAGATTAATACTTGGGAACGAACATATGCTACCTTTTGTTGCGAAAAAGGTGGTTTAAAGAGGGGGAGGGTAGGAGATGAGAGTTTGTCATTTTGAAGATATCCTGATGAAATTGGGATAGGGATGGATTAGAGCTTGGAATGGACATAGGCTACCTTTTATAGCAAAAAGTGGGAAGAGAGGGGCATAGGGTTAAGGGATGTAAGTTTGCCAATTTTGAAGATATCCTGATGAAATTTGGCACAGAAATAGATTAGAACTTGGAAACGGATATCACTAACTTTTATAGCGAAATACGGGGTTAAAGGGGGGAGGGGTAATAGAGATGAAAGTATGTATGAAAGTTTGTTAGTTTTAAATATCCTTATGAAATTTGCTATAGAGATGGATTAGAGCTAGGGAGCGGCATGCTACATTTTATCGTGAAAAAGGGGTAGAAGGGGGGAATAGGGCTAAGGGATTGAAAATAGACATTTTTCAATCGCGCAAAATAGGGGGTCAATAGGGGATAAATAGTAAGAATTTTTTCATCGATTACTGGGGCGACTAGAGAAGCCAGTGGAGAGGCGAGTATAGAATCAAATAGAGTGCAGTAGAGAGTCAAGGAGAGAAGTGAATAGTAAGGCGTGTGTAGAGACGAATGTAGAGGCAAGTAGAGATCGAATAGAGAGTTGAGTAGAGATTCGAATAGAAAGACGAGTAGAGAGGCGAGTGGGGAGAGTCAAGTAGAGGCGAACACAGAATCGAGTGGATGGACGAGTAGAGAGGCCAATGGACAGGCGAGTATAGAGGAGAGTACTGAATCGAGTAGAGAGGGGAGCAGAGAAGTCAGTAGAGAGTTGAGGAGTCGAGTATAAAATCAAGTATAGAGGCGAGTAGAGAATTGTTGAGAACAGATGCGAGTAAATAGTCGAGGAGAAAGTTCAGCAAATGTAATGCTCAATAGCGTCGGCTCAACACTAAGCGATAACCGACATCCACGCGGACAGAGCCGCGGGCAAAAGCTAGGTAACTATAAAATTACATTTAATAAATGTAGTAGTCGCCTCTTCGGCATAGGCTTCCCCTAACCCTTTCCACGCTTCTCTGTCGCGACCCATTTGCATCCATTTGAACCCACATTTTTGGCTAATTATTATCTCTCCATCTTTCATATGTGTCTGTATTCAGTTAAGCGTTTAGTCCAACGATTGCTTCTCATTCTGCATAATAATATGTGTCCTGTATATAACACATATATTATTATTATCATCATCATTAGTCGTAGTAATTCATGTAATTTTGTTAGTAAGGGACCATGTTTCAGATCCGTAAATCATCACTGGTAACACGCACTGATTGAGGACCTTCCTCTTCAGTCAATGAGGTACCTATGTCGGACAAGAAGACAACTCGTAGCTTCCGAACGCTTCCCTAGCCGATTCAGATACGTCGATTGACCACGTCTTCGAAGCTGGAATTGCCTACCTGAATCAGTTGACCCAAGTAGAAGTACCTACCTACTCGTCAACAGCTTCTAAGACTGAGTCCCCAACCAGAATCGGTAGAGGCGCAACATGGACATTTGACATAACCTTTGTTTTGTCCATATTCATATTGAGGCCCACCTGTTGGGATACTCTATTGAGGTCATCGAGCATGGTGTTCAAGTCCTCCAGCGATTCTGCCACAATGTCAATATCATTGGCAAACCGAAGGTGAGTGATATTCTAACCGTTTATGTTCATGCTACGTCCTTTCCAGTGCAGTACCTTGAAGTACGTTTTCAAAACGTCATCCAAGTTAGTGGTAAAAAGTTTCGGAGAAATAATGTCTCACTGTCTACCGCCCCTTTTCAGTGGGATTGACCTCGTGCTCTGTTCCTGTACTCGGCCCGACATAATGGTGTTCTGGTATACCATAATTCGATGTACCGATGATCTATCCGGCAGTGCTGGAGAGACTGTAGCACGGCCCATATTTTCATATAATATATATATTATTATTTTTAGGTAGGTACTGTGATATCCGCCCTCCGTGGCAGATATTACTAGTTGTTTGCCTGGACATCATGTGTCAACGATTTAAAAATAAATCATACGAATATAAAAATTAATTCAAAAATATAGAAGATAGGTAAAAAAACTGAGAAGCGAGACAGTTCCAGAGAGTTGACGTGAGGGCTTCGGTGGAAGCCAGCAAGACACCGGAAACTCCAGATTTGAAGACAAGTGATATAGTTTCCGCGGTCCTCTGAAACGAGTATTATTTAAAATATAAAAAAACCTCGCGTAAATCCCATTTAAAAAAGCTCGCATAGGTTTTGAAGTGTTATTTTTAATAAATAACAATATTACGGCAAAATATTGTTTAATATAAAACATCTGCCGAGTCTCTTCCCCCGGACTCCACAGTACAATCGTAATCAAAATTAAAAATATATTCTTATGGGTCCACTAAGTAGGTAGTAGATACTATATAAATAGCATTTTTATGAAAATAAAACTTACTTTCACTCATAAACTAATTTTCGACATTTGACTGACTAAACGACTTAGGCAGACCAAGGCAGACAAGCACACGGTGCTGTCGACCCTGAAGAAAACTTCTAATGCCCTTCTTGAAGAACCCCATATTGTAGTCGCTTGGGTTTACGTGAAGAAAATAAAATAAAAATTGGATAATGTGTAAAAGTTTATTGTGCCATATTGATAATACAGTAATAGGTAGGTACTTTATAAATAATTATAAACCTAAAAATATTATGTACAAATCACATGGTAGCAAGATTAGAAAATTGTTGAAAATAAGTAGTATGTAACTAATAAATTAATACCTTTATAGGTAATAGATTAAATTAACGTTATTAAAAAGAAATAGGAAACATACCTAGTTATTATCTAGCTTTATTTGTATTCTGTAGGTTCATAAACTGTGCTTGGGAGCAAATTACTTTCTGTATTCTAAATACAATTTTACAGAAGTACCTAAATATTTATAAATTCGCACCCAATTTTTTTTCTTTTCAAACAGAAGGTATGCTTCATTCATTCTCTCATGAAATTGTCATTTGAAGAAGGTACCGGTCTCCATACACATTGCTTACCTTCAAGCAATGTTTTTGTGGTTTCATCTGAGATAGATCTACCTAGTATAGTCTTGTCAGTCCTTTATTTAGGATAGGTAAATCAGAGAGCTCCTAATAAGTTGATTCCTAAATGTTTTACATGGTTGATGCAATACTAGTACAGTCGATTTCGTTCGCTTAACACATTCTAAGTTATCAACCATGTCAGCTGTATAAGTTTACATAAAATATTCAAACGTTAAAAAATGTTAAATTTGTCCTGTGAAAGTTACACAAATAATTATAACTAAGTAAGTCAATTTATTAATTTCAATGTAAAGATCGTTTGTTAATGATGAGCCACTTCTGAGGATGACTGTACAAATCTGACAGGGCTAAACTAAGAATACTGTTAGCTCCTTTCTTTACAGACGTTAAAAAGTAATTAGATAAAAAAAGCAGACGCCATACTTTGGAATCATGAAACTTAAGAAACCTAAAGAAATTAATGAGTATGTAGGTATTTAAGTTTATATAAAGCCTCTGTTAATTTTCGCTCAAACTCATTCTCGAGTAAAACAATGCTTTGGAAGAGCTTCCTCTATCTACATAAATTATAGCAATGAAAATGTCAAATCATTGAACTATCTAAGTGAATAATAATTTTCTAAACAATATTTATAGATGGGTACTTAGGTAGATAAATAGCTGATATTCGAGTCGAAAATTACCTACATGATGTATAAGGGATGTAATGATGATTGAGTTTTATGCTTAAGTAGCTAGGTCATTAATTTATTATTTATACATATTTAATATTATAAGCATTTTCTTAGAATTTAAGAGAAGACATATCTAAAACTATAAGCTTTCTGTAGTATACACCATTTTATGATAGGTAATGTTAGAAAATAAAGAAATATATCCGAAATCCTACGACATGATTTCTCTGACATATTTTTGATTTCCACTAGGTAGACACACTTTGAAATTTTAATTTTACATTAAATTTTGAAATTACCAAGTTTTAAAAACACAATTTTTCGAATCGGGCTCTATATGTCCAATTATTACATAGGTAATTTTTTTTAGTTTTTACTTTTCTACCACTCTCTATTTCATATTTGTTCCAAAAATAGATAAAATAAATTAATGACAGTAAGAAATCATGTTGTAGGATTCGTGACGCAAAGTTTGAATATAGTTTATCATTCAAGGTCATCGATAAGAGAGTCCAGTTCTTTTTGTAGGCTAGAGGATTCTTCTCTCTGCTTCAGTACATCGTCCTTAAGTCGGTCGACGTTAGCCATGAGAAGTGCGTTACCCTTCTTCAAGGCATTAACCCTGCCTTCGTGTCGCTTCATCCTCTTAATGAGATTCTCCTTTTTGTTCGGTAGTGGTGCATCCTGGAAACCAATGAATAAATTGTTAGTATTCCCTTAAATTTACTCTACGATTAACTGCCATAGAAACGTCAAGAATACTTTTTTATCGTGTGACAAAATCCCCACGGAAATGTACCCGCTCGCCGGAGTCAACGAAGGTGGTTATGCTAACTAAAACGCACATGGTTTTTGGGTCCTTGGTTGCCGAAGGTGAAATTGCCGGACACATATTTCTCGCATTCCAGCCGACCCAGGACCATCTCTTTCAAGCAGGCCTTCCTTATCTAACCTCGGGTACATGGATTTGCGTATTACGCCACTGCCAAATAAAGCCTACTGCTAATGTCATTGACTTCAACAAAAATTGTATCACGGTTTCTGAGTGACTTGAATAAGGAACGGGACGCAGAAACATTTTTTACTTTTTTTTCCGCCACCGAAGCCTTCTCCAAAGAACTATATGGGGCCCACCGGGCTCCATAAAATACCTTTACAATAAATTTTCTTTTGCGATCATGAACTCAACTAGCGCTGTAATGTCGTGACGATTAGGAATTATGAATGATATCCAAAGACATGCCATACAATGTATGCCTACCATGACGTAATTATAAACGATGGGCAATAACAAGGGATGGAGGTTTACACCAATAGTTATATAGAAAAACGAAGACACATGGCACGTCATGTTAGGCTCGTATAATTCAAAAATAATGTTCCTCCTACCTCTGGTTCACTCTCGCTTTCGGTCTCACTCTCTGTATCCTGTTCAGTCTCGGTCTCGGATTCTTCTGATCCTGACTTCTTTTCCTCTTCAGATTCCTCTTCCTCCTCCTCTTCTTCATCATCTTCGTCCTCTGAACCGACTTCCTTCATCATTGCTGCCATCTTATCAACTTCTCGTTTCAGCTCCTTGTATTTTCGTTTCTCATCCCTGTTTTATTTGAAGGAATTAGGTAAAGTTTGTTGTTCCGGGCGAGGAAGAGAGATGGAGTTAAACATACTAACTAAATAGTTCCATCCCTCTCTTTCGCCAAGAACACGAACGCTTTAACACGTTAGAGTAGCAGCAAGGGTTTGAAGCCAAAGATATAACTATTAATAATACTTACACTGTATCAATTTTGGAAAAGATTAGAATAAAAGTAAAGAATAGTTAGGTTAAAAAGAAAAAATGAAAGTGATTTACGCCATGCATTAGAATTTAATTAACTACATTAGAAATATAATAATAAGCTAGTACGCGTATACATCTTCGACAGCTTAAAAAAATTAAAGATCAACAACACCTTCGCGGTACGAGGATTTGCCCGATTTGAAAATCACTTCATAATATTATATTTCGTGACTGTAATAATATAAACGAAAACTAACTAGTTATAAAATAACTATTAACACATGCAAAATACTATCATACTATTGATTACAATGACTACTTATTAATTTAAAAAGATATGACGGAAATCAAAAGCTTTTTTGATAATTAAAATTATTGTGAGGAGTGTGACTGACTTGAGAGCAGCTTGTTGGTTCTTGAGAGACATTTTGAATCCCATTCGTTCTCTTTTCATGTGGTCTTGTTTTTCTTTTAGATACCGTATTTTATTTCTCATGTTACGAATTTCCTTCTCCAATCTCTTCTGTTTCTTTTCTTCGCTTTCCTCCTGAAAGTAGTTTTAATTGGAACTTTATGTAATTATTTACTATTAAACTTTCATATTTCACGATATTCAATAAAGTTCATGAGTATAAATTATTACACGATTTTGGTAAAGTTTGGTTATTGATTCACATGAAATATAAAAAATAGCTTTTATAAGTTTATTTAGGTACCTACTCTTGAATTGTCTGACGTTTCAATTCAAAGGTATTTAGTATGTATCGATTTAGTAAGATCGCATTAATTTTTTTTATGTCACTTATGTGGCAGACAAGCACACGGCCCACCTGATGGTGGTTAATATCTATGATCATTATTGATAATATGTGCTTTTCTAATACATAGTATTTGATATTATGAAAATAATCGACGTTTACAGTCATCTTTTATTAGATATAAGTATCATTATGAACTTTACTATTATTATTCCTATATTTATAAAAGTATTTCTTTGCATCACTTACTTCTTCCTCTTCGGATTCTTCTTCTTCCTCAAAACTATCATCTTTAGTAACAGACAGTTGTTTGATAGCGTGACTTGAACGCCTCGAGCCCATACTTGTTGGCATAATACCCTGAAATGTGTAATATACATGATGTTACAACAAATTATTATAGTCTTCGTATACTTATAGTAAGTACGGAAAAAGTGTTAAGATTCCGAATAAATATTCATACCTCATCATAAGCCAGGTTAGTATAAGCGTTACTTTTAGCAATATTATTATTAGTATCAAGGTTTCTTTTTCTCAATTCTTCAGCTTCAGGCGAGTTTAGTTCAATATTCAATAACCTGCATTCTTTCTCGAAATCAAGTTGCCGTTTTTGATAAAATGATAACGGCTCCTCAGATAAATAAAGATCTTCTATGTTATTCTGCAAAAATGTTAGTCAAGCAAAAATTACTGTGACGCAAAGTTGAGTCAAAAGCATTAATAAATTCAAAATTGAGTATAATTACCGCCATAGCTTGTTCTAACTTCTTTTCTAATTCTGCATTTCTTCTTTTGACTTCTTCTAGTTCTGTTAGTGCTGTATCCCTGTCTTCAGCAGCTTGAAGGTACTGTTTCTCCAGATTGTCGGCATTTTCTTTAGTTTTTTCTACTTCCAATTTAAGACTGTTAACTAGCCTTTCATCATACGCATCGGTGACAGATATAACTGTTTTGTGCTGTTCTTGTTTGATGAAAGCCCTTTCTCTAGCTAATTCTGCTTCTAAGTTAGATATTCTTGTTAGGAGACGTTTATTTTCTCTCTCTTGGGCTTCTTTGTTCCTGTAAAACAAAAATTGAAAGATCATCGGTATTGCAAATACGCCTTTTTTTCCATTAAACATGTGTCGGAGAACTTTCTCGTAAGTAGAAAGAACCTAAATAGATGAATATTAATAATATATTATGTACTTTGTATGTTGCCTTGTTTGTTACATACCTAAGTTCAATTGCCAGTAACTGTTTAGTAGATTGAAGGTCATCTCTGACTTTGTCAATGTCATCCATCTCGTCAATTTCATCTTCCTCTGGGGCAGGCGGTATCTGAAATGTTTTCACAAATATTCAGAGCTAAAATGACCATTTGAAGATATTAAAAAAGTACAGTAGGTACACGTTTCAGTGTGCGTTGTGTTTTATGAAAACGTGAACTATGGTACAGAATACGTAACGGTTAGTTATAAAATTTCAAGTGAAAGAATGTGTGACGTCATAAGAAATACCATTTGTTCTTAAAGAACAAATAACATTTTGTTCTTGAAGAACAGATAATATTTTAATTATATAACGAAATTAGTTCGATAAGCGTAAATTCGCAAGTAACCAAAACAATGCAAACAAAAGTTTTTAGAGATCTCCAAGTGAAGCTTTTTTCTATATATCTAAACAACATTGCCAATAGTGAGTCATTTAGCAGCTAGGGTAGTAGTTGACTGGAAAGATAAACTCTGAAGCCCACTCATAAAATATGTGTTGTATGGTACATACGTGTGAGCTACTTGCCTCTTGAGTCAAATTTAATTTAACTCCAGAAGACGAAGCAGCAAGATTAGCCTGTGACATGGACTTTTGTACTTGTTCCTCAATTGTCATCTGTCTCCTAAACTTCCTCAGACCTTCAAGATTTGGTTTACTCCTATCATTTGTCCTAGTCTTCTTTAATCTTACACCCTTTGAGATTTCTTTAAGGAGCTCATTGTGTGAATTTGGTTTCTCTGACTCAAATATAAATTGGTCTTTTTCTTTGTTCTTCACTACAGCTGATCTGGTTATTATAGGACTCGATCTGGAATGGTAAGTTGAATTAAGTAAGTAAGTATGTTATCAACAATCAACAATAGTGATTCACGCAAAACGCAACTAAATACTGAATAAAGATCGGCATTTTACGTCCAAAAATATGCCGAAAGTTTTATATTTTTGATATCGGTTACAAAGACACACATTTTTTATTTATTTTAGATTATAAAATAGAAAAATTATATCTTTATTAAATATAGGTATAATTTGTATTAGAAATATTATTCTTGATTGGTATTATGAAAAAAGTCAGCCTGGGTGTAGAAATCACATTTCAAAGGCAAAACTGCAATAAGCACACTGTCTATTAGTTTCTACTTCTCTTAGAGTATTCTGTGATTATGCGTGTTATAGGTAAAAGAATATCTAGGGTTTCAGTTTTGTGTACTTTAAATGCTATTTGAAATGAATTTGTTATGTATACATCAAACATTAAATTAACATCTAAGTATAAAATAAACATACGCAAATCAGACGATGAGAAGTGGAAGAACTTACTAAGCAGCGTTTTCTCGGTGCACCATTTTATTTGATGGTCACCAGAAACATGAAAAACAATGACATTTCTCATACTGAACTTATTAATATTGAGATTTAAGAAGTCTAAAATCAAGAAGCAAACAGTTTTGCACGACTCAAATTAGCTAATAGTGTTTCAAATAATACAAAGTAAAACTAAGAATAAGCTAGCGTATAACTATGTTTCTAACATAGATGACCTAAATATAAAGTTTGACAGATATAAACGGATATAATAATAAAAAAAAATATGAATAAACTATTCTAGTTTTGCAGTAAAGAATAGAAATGGAGAAATAAGTCAATGGTATTCTTCAAGAGTGGACAAGAACAATACACTGTCTGCGATTATCTGCTCGATCGGTCTCGTAGCTTAGTGATCAAAGCATTGCCCCTGAAAGGCAAAGATTGCGGGTTCAAATCCCTCCTAGACCGATTCAATTTTTACTATTTAAATCGATTCTGCAATTATTTGGCATGCAAAATTCTTTAAAATTTAATAAAAAGAATCCACTGCCTTTAAAACCTTTAACTATAATTATGTAAAAAAAAATTGCTTGCTGTACTTAATGCAAAATACCGAGAGGGGATTTGCATACGTGTCTGAAAGCTATACGCAATGTTCTCGATCCCCACTTTCTAATATTATTGAAATTAATTTTAATAATATCTAATTTACCTGTCATTACAAACAACGTGTTTCAATTTCTTTCCTTCCTCGACCTCCTTCATCATGTCACTCCAGTCGGGTCGTCTCCGGGGCCGGCTACGCAGCGACTCAAGTTTTTTGATTTTCGTTGGATCTATTGGTGCCTTTTTGAAGTCAGGAGGTGGTGGCATCTTCGGTGGTAAAGGCGGTGGCATCGGTGGAGGTGTGGGTTTTAGAAGGCCTGAGCGATAGAAATCAATTTAGTTTCTCTATAACGGCGAGAATATTTTTTTTTTAGCAACAATATTTTTGCCATTGAGCCATATTGAATAATAATAACACTTGTACTTTTCCACACTTTATTTTTATTTTTAACCTGACCGGTTTCTCCTCACGGCATTATCAAGGGTATGATAATACCGTGAGGTGAAACCGATTTATTAAACCTTTGATAATACCGTGATGTGAAACCGGTCAGGTTAAAAATAAAAGTACCTAAACATAAAGTGTGGAAAAGTACAAATGTTATTATATTATTCAATATGTAGAGTAGATTGCACCAAGTGCCATCAATCTCCAGATAAACAACCATTGAGCCATATTCATACCTGAATATTAAGTTCTATGCATCTTGATTAGTAATGCAATGATAAACGACTGATATAATGATATAAAATGATTAAAAGAGTAAAACTGCTTCTGTGGCGTAGCGGTAGTTCGTTAGACTGCAACGCAGTGGACGCGGGCTCGATTCTCGCTCAGTGAAAATATGTATATTTGCAATGGTCGGGTACTTCTATGTAGGTATAATATGTGGGGAAAAGTCGAGTAAATTGTACCGCCTTTATTTCTTACTAAATGTCATTTTTTTTCTACACTGGTAACACCAAACTACATTTTAGTGTCGCCAACAACTACCCGCTAATTTAAGTTGACATCTAACGAGAATTATGCAAGTTAAGCAGTTTTCGGTGAAATTTACCCTTAATTTTGATAATGTTTTGCAAGGTCATAACATGTGATATAGGTAAACTAAACCTTCGCAGTCTATGTATAACTATGCATTTGCGTGGTGTGGCTAGATTTGAAGTTATTTCGTATATATAATATACAAATAAGCTTTTTAAGACCTCTGCAAAAACTACATTTTATCTAACCTAACGTAGAGGCAAAACATTGTTATTTTTTATATGATAATCAAGATATTAAACTTCATTTTACATGTCTATTGATCGTTATAAGTCTTTTTATAAATTAAATATCCGAATCCAACTCAAAAGTGGTCTAAAGAAATATAACAGACACTCCCATATGTATTCACAAAAAATATCCTTGTCCATGGATTTCCTCAGCAAAGGCTTTATGAAAAGCTATCGCTTAGCTGTGGGATTGAACATTAATCATAGACTAATCTCTTTTTCATCTAGTTTTATTAATCATAGACTAAGATACATTAATTTGATTGCTTAATTCCTAATTCCTCTCTCATCACCTCAGAACTTAATGTACCACTACTATTAGTACCTATATTTTCTTTGACTATTCTGGAAACAAAATGTTATTAAAACACTTTTTTAGGCCAGTTGTTATAATCAAATGCTGCTAATTTTGTATTATTATCCCTATTCAATCAATTATACATATATTCCATTCATTAGTACAGAATTAAGAGATCAATCGTTAATTAAAAGACAGTCATAAGTATAATTAATGCAGTAATGTACCTCTAAATATCGTCCCATGTATTTCTTCCGTCGCCGACTCAGCCATTGTTAAAGTAATAATCACTCTTTATTGAAATTCACTGAACTCAAACATTCACACCGAACATCCACTATTTTGTCTTTTCAATACCGGTTTTATTTTTAAATGAGAATTATATGTTTAGTTCGGAATAGACTTGAATTGCAGCAAGTTTGCATGTTAACTGAAGTATGGGTGCATTTACACCTGATCTGCGAACGCGACACACGCGGAACTGTCCGATACTATTTTAGATCGCATATAGACCACAAATTAGTCTGGCATACAAGAGATCAAAAGGTAACGACGGGACGCGAGCTCTACTTGAGCAGGCCAAATAGTTTTGCACTCCATTATTATTCTTGGGATAAATTCAACTCTAGATGAATATGAAATAAAATTCAACTAAAATACTAATATCAAAATAAGCATAGATTTTATAGGAGTAGTTTACATAGGAGATGTATAGAAAACTAAAATAGATTTAAAATCCGGAGCCGTAAATAGTTATAGGTTACTAGTTAGTAACAAGTAGCTCATTTTACTATATCGGTGAAAACCGAAAGTAAACTGATGATCAAGTCATCAATGTATAGATACATTTAAAAAAGAACCATTTTATAAGGTTAGGGATATTCAGCGAATCGCCGATTTTTAGATCATATGAATACCCTCGGCCTATTAATGACCCGTGGAATTTTAATTGCTTCGATTATTTAAAGAGGTCTCAATTCAATCAATTTTATAAATTAAATATAACTCATGTTTCCGTCTCATTTTTCGCAATTCTAGATTGAAATTAATATCTTTCTAACACGAGTATATTCGCAAGAATCGTATTGTCTTATGATTAAGCAAAAGAAAAGAAAAGTTGATAATAAATTAAGGGGCACTGAAATTAATTTATGTTCACGCAAAATATCTAAATCGACATATTAGCTGAGATATTCTTGAGAACTAAAAATCCAAACACAATAATCTCATTGCAATCAGACATTCAACAGTGCCAATATCGATCTATATTGATGTGGACTTCGCAAGCGATGGCCGAACCGATCCAACGAGCTCTAATTATAAGAACGAGAAAGTGCTAGTGTGTCAATGTTGATGTCACAACTAAGCAAATAGAAGAAGTCTTTGTCTATCTATTCTTGACTGAATTGATTCATCAGTTAGGTATTATTATAATGGAGACGATAATAGACAGAGATGATGATGTCTTTGTTAACAAATGTTCATATTAAAATTTCACCAAAGTAATTTATGTCATAAAAGTTATCTTTTTATAATTTAATGTTCACGATAGTAAGGATGATCAAGTAATGTATTTGATTTATTAAGTAGTGTAAGTAGTATAGTCGAAAGTAATAATAAAAAAGTCCAACTAGACAAGTAGCAATACGCTTAGAATAGAATAGAATAGATTGATCAATGTATGGGATTGACATATGTACTTTGACGAATATCTTAAGCTAAAACACACACAACGCACTAAGGCCTGTATTCTAGAATGCCACTCAGCTGAACGTCGATTTATCTGTGGAAAGATTGCATGTATACCACGGATGTATACACATTGACAAATTTGACAGGTTGTCAGGAGGATTGTCCATGCAATATTTCCTCAGATAAATTGCGATTCAACTGAGTGATATTCTAGAATATGGGCCTAAAAATACTTGTCAATTCGTCATTCTATTCTACAATACGCAGGTCAACAAATTACTACTTGTCTAGGGGCCTGTTGGTAGAATGTCCTTATTTTGGATAGCATTTAGTAATATAACGTAAAGGGTACTCACTTCTTAAGCTCTCATTTTTGGTGAGCGTGTGGCCCTTTGGAACTTCGTTGGCCAGGGTTTTATCGATGTTCTCTTTGACACGTTCATGTAGAGGGTCTCGCCATTTCTTGACTGGTACGTCGTCTTTTGACGGTTGCTTTTGAATTGATGGTTTACGTGGAGGGAGCTGCAAAATAAGATAATTAGTTTCAAGTTTAAAGAGAAGTGAATAGATTTTATCAATTTAGCTACAGGACCGAGATTGTTTGCTTATGTTATTTTTTAATGTAATTAAAATACGTGAATTTTTACCTTAGATGGAGTTTTATCAACCGGCATGGGTGGTTTGGTAGCCATCGTTTTATCTTCTGATTTTTCTGTAAGTTTTTCCAATTTTTCTGTAGACTTTTCAGACTTTGCTGGTGTTGAAGGCTTTGTTTCTGGTTTTGCTACGGGCTTGATTTCTTTATCTATAGGTTTTATCACTACTTCCTCGGGAATATTAAGTTTTGGTTTTTCTGCTGTAACAGATTTAGATGGTGCCTTCTCGTTGGCAACTTTCGTTACAGGTTTGTCTCTACTTGCTATAGAGTTCTTATCCCCGGATTTATTATTCAAGGTATTTTTGGTATCTGTCTTTATTGGACCATTTTTCTCTTGGCGCCTATCTACTATAGTAACTGACTTATCTTTAGCCTTATCATCTATTGTTCTAACTGTTCTTAATGCTGGTTTTTCTGGGACTTTTTCAGTGGTCTTTTCTTCCGATTTTGCAGATTTATCTGCTGCTTTTAGTGCAGATCTGGTGAATCTCGGTTTTTCATCTGGTGACTTTATTGCTTGATCTGCTTGCTTTGCCGCTGATGGCTTGACAAGTTTTTCTTCTACTGGAGCAGATACACCGTTCTCAGTTTTCTCTGCAGCTGGTTTGATTGTGGCCTGCTTCTTTAGGACAGCTGTAATTTTTATGGAATGTATTATTAGGTGTCTCATAATTGTTATATTGATATATAATGTTTAGTTATAATACTTAATTGTCTCTTTGTAAGAGCAGGTACTAGATAGTTAGTCTGTCTTTGAATGCAAATTGAATGAAAAGAGCCGTTTGGTCAAAATTACGTACCTAAGCTATATACGTTTCATCTATATTTAAAATGTAAACATAAAGTTTTGATTCTTCAGAGACGATATTCTTAGCAATCCATGGATTCTCCGTGCGGGTGCCGGTTGCTGAGTTGGGAACTCGGGACAGTGCCTGGGACTTGCGACCCAAGTGTAGGTTTAGAAGGGGCCCCTTTTGTTGATGTACATCAACACAGACCTTCACTACCCAAGTTCCCCTCCCTGCCTAACCAAATGTGATACGAACCTACTAGTGCCGCTTTAGACATAGCTTATTGTAGCTCTCGATAGGCCTAGATCTGTAAGTAGGATATAGAGAGATTTAGCTGGTATACCTCTCGCTCCCACTTCTACTGCATACAAATTAACCACATAACCGTTTTTGATTAATTCGTTTGTGAGATCATAGTATTTATTTTTCTTAAGTGTGTGGTCCTTCGGTATATTTGTTTCCCACGGTACAGTAAGTTCCACAAGGACCACATATTTAGTCGTTTTCGAGTAGAGAAATATGTCCGGTCTAGATGACGAAACCCCAACATCCTCCGGAATTTTATAGTGCTTTTCATACGTGTCGATTAGGAGAGTCCAATCTGGGGCAGTATCTAAGATTGAATAAGGTTTGTTCCTGGATTTTATGGATGAACCTTCAGACACAAAGTTGATATGACGTCTGTTAGTAGTCAATCCTTTTTGGGCTCTAGCTACTGCCAGACTCATTGCTTCGCGTATGATGAAAAGCACCATATCGTGGCGGCGTGAGTATTGGCCCCTATCAAGAAGCACCCTACATCCTACTAATATGTGCCTAGCCGTCCCTATTGCCTCACCACACGTATAACATTGTTTTTCTGTGGCCTTCCCCCACCTTACCAGATTACTCTGGTCTGGAAGGGTCATCTGAAAGCCGTTAAGATAGAATTTTAACAGGGCCGGCGACCACTCATAGATCAAGGTATATATATATATATATATAGTTTATATATATATATATATAAACTATATATATAGTTTATATATATTTCAAACGTAAGTATCTATGAAATAGAAACAACCAACATAAATTATTGTTTAAAAATATTGCGTAGATACTTTTTAAAGTAAAGCTTTTAAGTGTGTTTTCGTTTTCAATTTTATATGTTTTCGAAATATAAACATTGAGGAAAACAGAGAAATTGATTATAGCACGTGTTGCGGCCCCGACGCTGCAGTTTGATGGCATTCGTACGTAAATAAACATGGCGTTTGCCAAGATGGCCGACCTTCGCTATTTTAACACGATTACATGTCAAATTCCCTATGAGATGCCAAGCGAATACGGAAAATGTGTAACACCTACGAGAATACAAAATAAATATTGTCAAAGTTGTAAATCTTGCAACATGTAGATAATTAATGTTGGATGACATAAAGTAATTGCCCTAGGAATAGTTTCATGATGAATTTAATTCAATGCCGACTAAATCGAAAATAATAGATTCAGAACCAATTTTCAGTTATGCTTGTTTTGACAGTAGGTTTCGAAATTTAATTCAAACTACCCACCATATCGATGTAGAGTTTAAATATTAATTAAAATTTCTATTGCTGTCAAATGGTATCTTAACCTTAACATCACCCATAATTATGCATGTTTAGCAATCATACATTGACGAAGAGTTCATATAAATCAGCCGCTAACCCCAACATCTTCATTTATTTTGTAAAAAGTCTGTCCTCTCTAAAAATATCGTGGGTAGCCGGCGGCGGACCGAAATATCTCCTTAATAACGACGAAACAACACGTCACGACTCCAAGCGACCGCATTTTTTTTCATTATTTCTTTTTACTTTTTATATTCCTTAGATACTTATGAAAGCATTTATATTTTCCTTCAAAGAAGGTTACTTTGAAACGTTAAGGAAAAAAAGATTAAAATTGCACTGTTTCACATCGGCAGCAACTCGAAAGAACATAGACCATTGTTTATATTATGACGTCACTATATCTATCTAATCACGTTTCAAGCTCAAGACGTTTCGCAGCAGGAAATATCCGATCATTAAAACGTAATATCTGATTTTATGGGTTTGTCCCATACTGCTTTTTTCAATAACACACATCTTTATAGCACAGTCATGTAAACATATTTTTATATAGAATGTGGCGTAAATTGTATGATAACGCTATTACCAGGAGTCTGCTGAGCTTTCACTGAACACAAACAGAGAATTCACTGTGAGAGCACAATTTTCACAAGTCATCCACAAGTAATATTCGAACGAAATTCGGAAATATACTGTTGTACGAAACGCATAATCTTGAAGAACACACACGTCACTCGGTCCCAAACTCCAGACTAACAAACTTGCGAACGGTTTCGGAGAGTCAATTATTCAGATCTCGTGTCTCCTGCCAAACTTTCAGGCAGGTGGCTGACGTCATCATATATTTACACATATGTAACAAATACCTACAGTCAAACGTGTGTGATATATAACGAGCGGTAGCGTTAGTAGAAAACGTGGTAGCGGAAGCAAGATGTTTTATTTTCTTTAGACGTTATTGACGATTAAAGTCAACGATCTTGATTAGTGCTTCCGGTGGGCACTTGACGGAACAACCCGAATCCGACGTGATCAAAAACAAACAAAACTTTTTCATGAAAGTGTACTTAGAAATTGCTGTCCTAGAAGACTTCATATAGGTATGCGGTTTGAACACTTATTACACTTCTACCGATATAGGATATAGGTTATCTTTCAGGCCCTGCATCATCACATGTTGCAAAAATGCCACAGTGAGCAATTTCTCTGAGGTAGACAGATAACCGTCATTTGTTTACATTTCACTAGTTTCTCTACCCTAATTTAGTGAGTCTTTCATGTAAATTCACCAATCTAGAGTGCTTCTGGCAAGGTAGGTCATAAGCACTTATTCAATACATTATCAATTTAATTCGGTTACCGTAACCGTGCTTATATGTATTAAAGATATACATACTACAATTTCCCTTTTAAATTCCAATTTCAAATTTCCGAAAACTTTGATTTCTTAATACAATTTGAGCAATCTTTAAACCTTTCATTCTTTGAGCTTTACTTTTAATGTTTCAGGGAAGGAACCGCTCCGGCATGTAGACACATCAAGCAAACTGTCTCTTGCTGCTGTAAATAACAGCAAGGAATGAGACATTAGATGAACAATTAAAATGTGGCAAAGCTATACCTAGTTAATAATAATTTAAAACGTAATGCAACGATGGTAAGAAGGAGAAATTAAATTTCAATAAAAAATAATTTTGTTTTGCAGACGCTGTGCCACTTATACTAAATATATGATTTTAAAGGTGCTGTGTAAAGTTTTTATAAAATATATTGCATTGTTATTTTGTTGGTCCTTCGATTTTGAAACCGTCACTTTTATATCTTCGATTAAAAATGGTGCATCTTATTATATTTTATTTATTTGATAATAACTACCTTACCTTCTAGCCCTTGAGAGATATAATACATATATTATGTACAATTCTAAAGATTTTAATAGATAATTATGCGAATATATTCAAAAGACAAAAGTAGAGTAAAAATAAAAGCAAACAAGAAGACACGGTTCGAATGAAGTTAACAACAATTACAAACTAGCAAGAAAAGAAAGAGAAGCTCTACAACTCACTCAAAGTGTAACTTGATAGTACTTATGCAAAGATTGCTATGACAATCTGATGATGTCGACGACGTAGATATTGTATAAACAAAAATAGAAGTAATTCACGAGCAAGTTTTAGCACTGACATAAGAACATTATAATTGCGTGGGTTCACTACCTACGTAAGCGTAAGTCTGTAAATGTTTCAGCAACGCAAAATGTAAATAAATTGGTCAGCTGAATGTGCCACATTTGTATGACATTTTTTTTAAAGTTGCAGAAGTTTGCCAATTCACAACGATCTTGACTGGTACTTCCGGCGCTCTTGTTGAAACAACTAGTGTTGCGATAACAAAAATAAAGAAAACATTCTCTAAAAATCATAATCTCGCGATGTTAGTCCAATAGTATATTTATGCAGCTTGAAAGATGATCTATATTCATCCTACAAAAGTCCAAACCTTCTTATAGACTCAGCAGGGGTCAGCTTTTTAGATTTTTCAGTCGAAGTATTAAACGGCTGAATTTCGATATTTTCTGTCAAACGACTGCTATCTGCACCGTTGTCGGATTTCTTAGGGCTCTAACTACCCATAACGAATGCTATAAACTTTCTGGGCCTTAATTCTGCTAGGAATTATTTTTTTCATGGCAAAACCACTACAGTAGCGGCACATACACCCATCAGTACAGATACTATAACCAATGCCATTTAACTTTAGACTTTACTTTTATACTTTTAAAGTCTAAAATTTAATGACAATCTTGTAGAGTGAATGAAAAACGTTATAAACTCTTTCTCTTTTCATTTTGGACTTTAAAAACTCTGACAGTAAAGTTTTAAATTTAATGACATTTAATGCAATGTCAGCGGCATGATAGTGGTTTTGTTATGTCATAAAATTAGCAGAATCGGGGGCCTGCTGGCAATTGGAATCGCAATGTACTAAGAGGCTCACGCGGGGACATGGGTGATCAAGCAGATGCCCGTGAGGAATTCTTACTTGATATGGAATGGTGCAAACATTAGAGACAATCCGCATCAGTACAGTAATAGACGTTCCGTCGAGCTGATAGGAAGTGGCTTAAGAGGCACATAATGTTCAAGAAGTCAGAACTGATATTTCTTCACGCACATTCAATTCGCCATGAGATGCTTGACCAACCTTGTGTCACATAGTTTGTTGTTGGCAGCAGAAGATGGGTATAAATTATAAAGCACACGTACTAATAATGTCCTCTGAGTGTTATTGTTGCGTTGGCCTCACTAAGAGATAACGGTTCACCCCTATAATATAAATATTGTGAATGAAAGTGGTGTAAAAAAGTATTTGAAGAAAATTTTGAACAAAATTTAGAAGTAAAATTGAGTGTCACTTCTCATAATCTCATAATGAAATAGAATTAACAGCTACAGTCAGCAGTAGGCTTTCAAAAAAATTAAACAGCATTGTTTTCATCAATTTAAATGTTGGTAGCATAGTAGTTAAGGAGTCGGCCTTACGATCGAGAGGTTTCCGGTTCGAATACTGGCCATTACACTACCGACGTGAACCCACTTTCAACTCAACACAAGCAACAAAAAACAAAGTTGGAGGGGTTAGAGGGAATATTAATATTCATGGTTACCATTAGATACAATAAAAAAAATCTTCATTGACTACTTAATGCGACGTATATCCGTTAGCCAAGCCAGTTTTTTGTTCAATTAGCATGGCCAAGCCTCATTTACAACTGACAGTTTAATAGATATTTATTACATGTGTATATTAATGTACACTAATAATTGGCAATGGAAATAGGTAACTGTCTTATAAAAAGAATCAAAGCGGGGTTCACGTGTCTAATCTAAATTGATACTGTAGTAGGTATGTAGGTATTCTCCAGTACGGAGGATTAATAAAGGTGTTAAGACATTCGTGTTCTGGGCAAGGAAGAGAGATGGAGCCTACATAGCTCCATCCCTCGTTCTTGATCAGAATATGGGCATATTTTTAGATATCCAGACAAATAAAAAACACCTTTTTCTATTCACTTGCTCATAATGTGGCCCTAATCTCACCGTAATTAGGCATATAGGTAATGATATCAATTATCAAACAGTGGTTTTCTCTACCCCTCGTTATTTTACTCTATGGCCGCATGCGCGCGCATAGACAAAGTCCACCTGTGCCAAAAAGTTTCACAATTCATTTTTACTGTTAAAATTAAAGTTTTTTATTAATTAGAATGTCTACAAGTACCAGTTTATAGGAAACGATTTATGTATGTACCTAATTCACCGCCCGATATATACACATATACTGTTTTACGTCCGATATATGGTGTGATTGATGTGAAGTCCTTAACGTTATGGAATGTTTACTATATGAAAACTACAAGGGTAAATAAGTATTTAAGTATCTAACTGTGAATAACTGAATAGCAAAAAACGTCGTATGATACACGTGTGTATTGTTGATTACCGTCTCGGATTCAATATCGTCTCAGCGGTAATCACCAACTTTACGCACTTGTACCATAATGTACTATAAATTAGTATGGGTCTATGCGAACTCATCAACAAGCATACCTTACTTGTAAGCCAATACACCTACTTTTTCTTCTTCTTCTTCGTGTGGTTAGTGGCTAACCTGTGACAGAGTTGCTCAGGTCGCCCATTTAAGCCTGTCTTGACCTAACGACTGTTAACAGCTGAGACGGACTTTTAACGTGCCTTTCGAAGTAAAAAGCTGGCGTTTGATGGAATAGAATAGACGAATGTATGGGATTTGACACATTTGACATGCGTTAACGACTGTCAGAAACGTCAAATCCCATATATTCGTCATTCTATTCCATCAAACGCCGACCAACGAATTGCCACTTGTCTAGAGGGGCAGATGTAACACCACTAAACGGTCACCTATCTCAATGGTAAACTTCGTCTAAGTAACTTAACCCACTGACCGCTTACCGAACGGTGAGCGCACCTACCCACGAAAGTTCGATACACCTTGGTACTCACGACCAAATCAGTAGGATTCAGCTACTGATATTGGCGGATATATTTTCTTCTCCGAGTTAGGAGGTCGGACAGCAATCGTTTCCTTAACCTCAGTTGCTTCTAAGGTCCTCAAAAAGCAACTGAAGCTGATAATAATGACTCTAACAAGTACAGGAAATTACTTACGCTTTAAAGTCTTAGCATTTGTGGGTGCCGCTGACGTCGCTGGTTCACTTTCCACAGGTTTTGCTTCAGCCTTCGTTTCAACTGATTTCAACTTCTTCTGCATCCAAGCTGGTGGGGATTCCACATCTTTTTCTTTCACCCAAGGAGGCCTGAAGCTCTCCCGCCGAGGGGCAGAATTGTTACTCAAGTTACCGATCGGCATTGTCTGGAAAAATATTTAACTTCGTAGATATATTTTCGGTTTAATATCGATAAAATCAAAATATGTGTAGTAATGTATGGTGTTCTGGTGAAATGCTTAGTTTTAAGCAGTTTAGAGTTACTACGATGTTGAGATCAATCCTACTAATATGATTATAAGCTACAACAATATCTATTGAGCTTTAGACCCGGCAAGTTCTAGGGAAACATGAAATCACCGTTTTGTATTGTGCGGAAATCCGAGATCGTGTGCCATTCAATTGCCGTCAATAAGATTGTCACTGGCATTTCCCTAAGTCACTAGCTAACCCAGGGCCATCTTCCCCATCTTGTCCCCGGATAGGGGGAGGTGAGCATCGTGTCACCGCTTCGGCCTGCCACTGGTAACTTCTAAGGGGCAACATTAAATATTTTAACAAACATGACAGAACATTTTGAAAAATCCACAGGAACAGTCGATACAATGACGCTGCGCCTGCGATCAGCTAGTAAGTAGTTATATATAGTAGGTATACATATTATAAAGAAACTAAATTGTGTTAATGTTTTATATTCTACTCCCCCGCAGACGATTGCTCGCTGATGTTGTTATTTTAATACGGGTAATATGAAGACAGCCCTATCTACGAAGGGCGGTTATCGTATAGATAAATTATGTTATGATTTTTAATGTTTTATATTAGGAAATGTTCAGTCGCAGTATAGAATCAGGAAAATTAGGTACGTGGGTTCGTAAAACTGTACACTTCTGCCAAGTCTTTTGGAAATGTATTAGTGAGAATATCTAATTAGGTCAAATAATCAAGAATCAAATTCGTTTCTTCAGTTTAGTCACAAGAGCATATATGAACGTCAAAATTTTACAATTATGTCAAGAAATAATTAAAATAAAGTAAATAAATTTTTAGATAAAGGTTTTTCGCTGGTTTGTTAAGTTGGTTCTACTAAGAAGATCGGCCAGAGAAGAACCAGCAACAAACTCGGTGAACAAGATTATCCTCTTTTTTTAACCCTTAACTTGGCAACGGAAAAAGTAATCGATTATCTTTTTCTATCTTAGTTTATTTAGCTTCTAAGTGATAATTATACATGGAAAAAATAAAATAAAAAAAATATTATTTATATTTTTGGATTTATGACGTGTATCTTATAATATACATTGCCAAGAGTACCATATTTTAGTAGAAAATAATCGTGTATCTTTAAAGATACATTGCCTGCTGGTAAGAGAGAAAAAAACACAGTGTTTTGGTAAGGAAAATAATTTATATTACCTTAAGTCACAGCCATTAGTTAAAAATTAGTTGTAATAATAACGCTTCTTAAGATTACATCACATATTGAGATCATACAAGAAACGATTTGAGAATCCAATGTTTTCATACTCTATAAAACTCTATAAAAAATTAAACGAAACATAAATGTATAACCTTTTAACATTGCACGTATAAAAAAATACTCTTCTAAAACAACATTACCAAAAAATAAACATGTGTTCTCTAACATTGCACTTTAAAAAATCTAACACTTATACATATTGAAAGCAATAAATGTAGGAATCTAAGATGTAGTATGATACTCATAAAAACAATTGCGATCCTCAGTCAAGCACAGTCTTACATTGCATTTACTGCACAAAAATTTGGTCTGCCCTTTGATGCATTTTTTACAGCGGCCTTTTGTTGTAAATGTTGGCAAATGACCAACATGGTCGTAACGACTGTCAACTTGACATCCAGGAGTCAGAAATCTCTTATGGCCGCCTGAAGTTATTTTTATCGCCCTTTGTAACGTGACAAGACTTTTGCTTATGGCACATCGAAATTCTTTAAGTCTCATTGGCTTAGAATCTTTGGTCTCTCTTCTGTAAACCAGCCAAGCGTTGTTAACGCAAATGTCAAGGACCTGGGAGAAGAGTGGCAAGTACCATCTATGTGACTTCATCTCCTTGCGGTACAAGGCAATGAGCATGTCGGCGAGATCAACACCTCCCATGCGCGAGTTATAATGCCGAATCATGTTAGGACAAGTTACTTGTTGTCTGGACTTAGTCGTCTTATTATATCGTAAAATCGGTTGAGTCGGATAAGCATCCACGTAGGTACTTGCTGCGGTGACGCACTTGTTGTCGAACCATTTCACAACAACGATCTTGCTTTCGTTCGAGACAACTTGAGCAAAAGCGCCACGGCCCCTCTTCTTCAAAATTTTGTCAGTGGGTAGCTTTTTGTTTGCTTCACGTAGGCGATTCGACCTTATAGTGCCTAAACTGAAAATCCCGTACTCATTCCTCAAGTGGTCGAGCAACTCTAGTGAAGTGAAGAAGTTGTCGAAGTAAAGTACTTTACAGGCAGGCTGTTGAATCGTTTGTGATAGTACTATAACAACTTTTGCTCCTAAACCCATGCATTCTTCTTTATCAGTAAATATATGGTGACGAAAGGTATCTTCCCCTCCGTAAATCAAAAAATCATACACGAATCCGGTCATTCCTGCTCGCACAAATATTTTATACCCCCACTTCCGAGGTTTGCTTTTTATGTATTGTCTCCGTGAGCCTGCTCTGGTCCCTTTGTATGGAACCATCATTTCATCAATGCTGAAATGGTTTTCCTCTTCGACTTTCAAGCAATTAAGACGAACTCTTTCAAGGAATGGCCGGATTTTATAGTACCGATCTCCATCCTCCCTTAAATTATCTGCAAAATGCAGAAATCTTCGGATTTGTTGAAACCGTTTTAGGCTCATTACATCCGCTACTTTGTCAAACCTGAGAAAAAACGACCAATTGTCGGTGTAAGCTGGCATATCAACGACACCCATAAGAAGGTTGATGGCAATGAAATCTTTTATATCGTCGGTTGTTACATTCAGCGAAGTGCCCTTTAATTGAACATGATACAGATTCGTTTGGTCCACCAATAATTCTAGTATATCGTCAGAAAAGAACATGCGAAAATATTCTGAAGGTGACTTGGTATCAAAAGGTTTACTAAATGTTTTTTCTTCGATATTTGCAGTGCCACAAAAATGTTGAGTAGTCCATTTCACATCAATCTTCTTTTGTTTCGGTGGTTTTTTTTTAGGCGCCGTAGTTTTGTTCTTCTTGGACCGTGTTGCATTAGACGGTGAAGAAGCCACATAATTAAACGGGGTCACGGCAGCAGCAAATGGTGAATATAGATGTATGGCAGAAGTGGCCGAATTACGTTGTACCTGCAGATTTTCCGGGGTTGCAGTGTTGGGCTGAATCAACGGAGTCAGGGGTGAGTACAATGGAGCCAGAGGACTTTCTTCAGAACAAGACGTAGTTATGGATGTAACTTGGACGGCTATTTGGTTTGCATCTTTAATTTCGTTATTTGGGCTATCACTGTCTGAAAGTAAATGCAAATTTTCCAAAGACGAAGCTATAGACGGTGCTGACGAGCTTTTGGAATCATTTATACACCTGAGTAGATTCAGTTCATCTTCAGAGGAATCAGTCTTTTTTAGATCTGAGTCTGCACCTGGCTTAGGTACTAATGCTAAAATTCGCTGAGATCTTGTGATTGGCTGCAAACGTGAAATAATTGCACATTAAAGCAACGAAATAAAAACAATTTTTATTTAAACATGAATTTTATTTCAAATTATAACAGAAAAACTATTTAACGCATTTTGTCAAATCCTTGGCAATGTTGACAATAATGTACACGACTAACCGCAAGTAATAATATACGTAATCTGGCAATGTATCCTAAAATGCACACGATCAAATTAACCTTACTATTTGCATAACCTGGCAATGTGCATTTATAGATACACCAAGAAAAACGCTAACGATTGTCGAACAAAATAAGTTTTTTTCTGTCAAATTGAAATTAAAACCGTAAGTTCAAGTACTCAACTATAAGATGAAGTTACTAGCTTAGGGCCAAACCAGTAAATAAAGGAATTATTGCATGTTATTACCTTGAGTGTCGTAATCGCACGCGCACGGTCCACCATCTTGCGAGCTACTGGCGAATAGTGTTGCCAGAATGCTAAAATATATTTTTTGGTAGAAAGTTTAGACGTTATACTACCATTTCTAACAAAAGAGACAGTTGAAAACGAGCGATACTACTCGCAATATTTTTTTTTACAAAATGTGCATTATTAGATACGCTGCCAAGTTAAGGGTTAAATGTGGTTTTATTCCTAATACATTTATATTGCAATAAAATGCAAGAGATTAGGATGAACATGTATTTTTATCATTAAGATATTCGTCTACTTTATAATATCCTTTTTTCATCAAACAATTTCTCACTTTTGTTTTGAACTTAGTCAGTGGCAGTTCAACCAGCTCCTGAGGAATTTTATTAAACATTTTTATACTGTTGGGTACGGGTATAGACATAGATCAGATAATATTTGTTGAACTACATATGCCTAATCAACTTTAATTGCCATAGAAGATAGCGGGGTTTCCCAATCTAAGTGCTTCAGTATTATGTCAGGGAATTATGTACATCATTATAATTTTGACAATCTGATGATATGATGATAAAAATTAAAAATGATAAATAAATTTATTTTCATTAATCGGCTTTTATTAAGAAGAAGGTTTATTTCTTGGACACGTCTATAGGGTTTTCAAGCGAAGATGCATGTCCACACATTTCAACGAAACTTATGGATTGTGACCATGTTTGATGATCGCGATATTTTTTCAAACACAACGTAAAAAATATTCATGCACTTATCGAACCCAGGGATATATATATATATATATATATATTCAAGTAGCCCATGGGTTATGCCAGACTAATCTATCCCTGTACCATATTTCAGACCTATCTGTTCAGCTATTCAATATCATCATGATTCAAACATCTTCGCAAACTTTTAAATTTATAATAGCTAGATAACAAAGGGCCTCGGTGCAAAAAAAAACACGGGCTGGGGGTGGCTTTTTTTTTGGTTGCGATAACTTTGCTTATATTGGAATGGAACCAACTTAAACAGCACTTACTTAACTGCCAGGGTGCAACCCTGGTGTGACACTGTGCCATATAACTACTGCTTTGAGATGGTCCCCTCAAGTGTGGGTACCACAGTATCCCCATCGTGCCCAGAGCCAGCTCACCGCAGATTCCGGCGAAATGACCCATCATGGGGGAGGCCATACGGCAGCCTCTCGTACTGGCTGTCACAGATGATCACCAAGTACGAGTGCTTCGGGCGGTATCTGTGTCAGAAAGAGACAGAGCCAACGCCCGAGAACCATCACTGCGACGCAAGCTAGGGTTCGGGGCTGCACAGGCTCACTGTGTGTTCGGCGTGGGAGATGCCGAGACGGGACCTGATGGCGGCTCAGGGAATGAGAGCTCTCACGCCCGCCACCTTGCTCGCGGCGATGGTTTGCTGCGCGAATGCGTGGGTGGTCGGCGGCGGCCCGGTGTGTTTAGGGATATGCGCTGTCAACCTCACCTTCGACTTTGCACTACGTGCGTTTTAGTCGGTTCGAGTCCGACATAACCTCCCCCTTCGGCTTCGGCGGGGGGTATCCATGGGGATTTGCGCACTTAAAAAGGCATTCGTTTTCTGTGTGTGAAAGCAGAATGTAGCTATTTACCTATACCATACCTACATTACCACCCTTCCCTCCTATATAATCCCTCTTTCTTGAATTGATAATAGTATAATGACGAAGGTTATCTACAAAAATTATCTAATTCTTAAGTACCTAACTATGTTATAGTATTGTAGATAGGTATTAACTTGATTATAAATTGATTATCTATGATTTGGGCATTACTTATCTATAGATGAGTCGATATATTTAAATTTATTGTTAGGTATATCGGTAGCAATCAGATTTAGAGAGCTTATCCGCGAGGCGATTTGTGACGACTCTCGAGAACAACTTGTAGACATGGCTCAAGTGTGAGATGGGCCTTTAGTTCTTTAGCAAGGTCTTGTCACCTTTTTTTGAAGAACGATATCACCGCAGCCCCGCTCCATGCCCTAGGTTTTAGACCCTGTTGGATGACGGCATTTAAGAGACCTGCTTGCTCTTTCAGGATTGGAACCCCGCCTGCTTTCAGGAGTTCAGTAGTAATTCCGTCATGACCAACGCACTTGTTGTTGCCGGAGACCCGCCTTTATTTCGCACTGCTCTATGTCGGATATCTACTCAGTCGGTGTAATGACGCATAATTGGCTTCAATCAAATTCAATGGCACCTGACTCAAGGGTTGCCGTGTCCTCCCCCTGTCTTCGGATCTCAGACAACCCCAATATGTGCCAGTTCATGCACCTAGTTCTACCTCGAATTTCGCGAAGTGCCGTTCCAGTCAAAGTGTACTGCAGTTGTACGCCGGTCTTGTCAAAATCATTTTGAGTACTTTGCAGTTGAAGTTTGATCAGATTTGAACATCTTGGTGGTGCCTCATAACATCAAATTATATTATTGTTCTTAAAACGTAATATTGACAGATTACCTATATAGTGTTATACTCATAAATAAATAGCTACACCATGTAGTTAAATATAAATGTGTAATGTTAACATACATAACACATAATGTGGGAGCAGCTGGTACTAATTCGCCAATACGTGCGTCCATTCATTGAATGAAATATATATTTTTAACTCTCTCGTGGCATAAACATACAGCACAGCTTCATGTCATTTCTAGTTAACAGTTACCAATGTTACATTATCGTTATTTTGTTTTAATCACGGAGAGGGATAATCATATTCTGTCCTCCGTGGTTTTATTATAACATTCTGATATTAATTTGATTACCTATTTTGCTTTTAAAATTCCATAGTTGCTGTATGATTGTTATTTTGATAGCGTTATTGTTGAGTTTATTTTTCACCCGACGGTTGGTGGAGGTGATTATGTTGAACTTAAGGCTGAACTTAGTGGCGACAAAAATATTATTAGTTATTAGATAATTTAAATTAGGTGTGATAGTAAAGAAAAACATATTTTTTTGCAACAGTTTCTGTCAAACAAACCTGACAAGTAAAAGATCTTCACACTTCATCAACTTTATCTGCAATATTAGTTTTAAGAAGAGTGAAGACAATATCTTATCCAAAAAAACTGTCTCAGTTGTCATATAAATGAGTAAGATTTTTCAGAATGATAATAATCTGTGTTTAGTTTCACTAGTTTTGTCACGTGTTATTACAAATTACAAAGTGAATGTGCAAGATAATATGAGCACTGTCTTCATTAATTGATTCGTTAGCACCAACTAAACAGGGTGGAAGATTTCGACATTACCTGAAGGGAAAGTACTCTAAATACTGGAGATAGCGAATTTCACTCAAAGGAAATATTTGTTCATTTTTTTATAGAAATATAACTACACTCGAGAGCAATGAATCCGGGTCACTCAAAGAATCCAAAAAATCTCGGAAAGTAAGAATGCTAGGTTAATTCAATAAATTGTATTTAATAGACAATTTAATACTCCTTAAATGAAAGTTAAAAAAATATGAGTCACCATACATTTTATTTACACAAAATTACATAAAGAAAAAAAACTGCTGATCTCTCCTTAAAACAAAAATAGGAAACATGAAATTTTTGAACTTTATGACGATTTTCTTGAATTTCAATACTTCGTATTACCTCCTCGTGCTTCCATTACTGCGTTTACGCGGTTTGGCATGCTGTACACCAAGTTCCTTATACGATTTTGGGGAATATTCTCACATTCCTCTGTGAGAGCAATTTTGAGCTCAGGAAGCATGATTGGGGGAGGGTTTCGTTGTTTTACGCATCTCCCTAGCTCGTCCCAAGCATGCTCGATCGGGTTGATATCCGGGCTGCGCGCTGGCCACTCCATACAAGTAATGTTCATCTCTTGAAGGTAGTCATTCACAATCCTACCTGTATGAGGTCGGGCATTGTCATGCATAAATATAGCATCCTCACCCAAATTGACCATAAATGGACCAACGTGTTCGTTGAGGATTTCTTCCACATATCTTACGCTAGTTAAAGAGCCGTTTTCTATGATCACCAGCTCTGTGCGACTTTCAGAGGAAATTCCGGCCCACACAAGTACAGACCCACCACCGTAGGCTACTTTTTCTTCGATGCATGCTTGCTTGAATCTTTCCCCTGGTCTTCTATACACTCTGTGTCTTCCATCGTGCTTGTAGAGCATAAATTTTGATTCGTCGGAGAACATAACTTTCGACCAATCTTCAATACTCCAATTTACGTGGTTCTGGGCATATCTTAGTCTTGAAATACGATTGCCACGCTCCAGTTTAGGGCCGTTTGCAGGTCTAAGGGGTTTTAAGTTAGATTCAGCAAGCCGACGTCTTACTGTCCATGCACTTGGGTTACTTCCTCCGAGGCGTCGAAACTGATTTGTGAGTTCAGTTCCTGTGAGAAAGCGATTTCGAAGCATGGTGTTCACCAAGTATCGGTCTTCTCGTGCTGTGGTACACCTAGTTCTGCCCGTTCCTGGTCTGCGTAGGTTAGAACCAGTTTCTTCGTAACGTCGGAGAACTCTTTGTACTGTTGACAGCGACACACCGACAGTCCTGGCTGTATCGCGCTGACTCCGGCCGGTTTCCACCAATGTAAGTATTCTGGTGCATTCTTCAAGTGTAAGCGACATGATTTCAGCTTGAATAATGAATATTGAGCACTATCAACCTGGTTTATGTACCAACATAAATGACAGATTACAAACAAAAGCAAAAACAAATCCTGTAATTTCGTAGTTCCATCTTCGACAGTGTTCCCTTTTCAAATTTGATTTTTTTATGATATAACTTTACAATAACTAAGAAGTTTTAATACTTTAATTTAAGGAGTATTAAATTGTCTATTAAATACAATTTATTGCATTAACCTAGCATTCTTACTTTCCGAGATTTTTTGGATTCTTTGAGTGACCCGGATTCATTGCTCTCGAGTGTATATCACTTCAGCATCATCACATACAGCGGTAATTAAACCGACAAAAATTTTTTTGTCATTAATCGATAGTATAAATCATAAGGATCAAATCTTTCTAACAAACATAGTAAATTAAATGAAAAGAAATCCCTGAAAACTAAACATATAAATGCTTTATTATAATTAATATTAATTCTTTAAAATCACTGAATGCCGTTTTGTTTCTTTTTAAAAATAGGGAATGTTTTCTTTGTGTGAAACGAGCTATTTTCAGTATTTTGAGAACTTTCCCTCCAGGTAATGTCAAAATCTTCTACCATGCATATCGGATATGTTTTTTTTTTTTTTTTCTTTTTACGTGCGGGAAATCCCCACGGATACCCGCCCCTCCGGAGCCGGAGGGGTAGGTTTTGTCGGACTCGAACCGACTAAACCGCACGCCGTCTGTGGGTCGTGGTGCTAGGCCGAAGGTGAGGTTGTCTTGCGACATATCCCTCGCACCCCGGCTGACCCAGGGCCATCCCTTTCGGTCTGGCCCTCCTCGGGAGGTGGGGACCACGCCGTCCCCGACTCAACCCCGGTGTGGGGAGGCGCGCATCGTCCTACGACGGTGAGGGTGACGGGTGGCTCCACCCGTCACCCTCAGGCCCGCGCTCATGGGGGGCGGAGGTCTGTAAGCGCCCTCCGACGCCCGAGCCGCCTTCGGGCGCGAGCAGCGATGTCAGCGAGTCTTTCTCGCTCACCGCGCCGCGCCCGCTCTGCTGTCTCCTTCGCGAGCATGACCTGCTCGCAGAAAGAGGCGCTGGCCGCCCACGCATCCGCGCAGCGGACCATCGCCGCGAGCAGGGTGGAGAGCGTGAGCACTCTCACCCCCAGGGCCTGCACAAGCTCCCGCCTCGGCGTCTCAAACGCCGGACACTCGGTGAGCGTGTGCAGCCCCGAGTCCACGCTCGCGTCGCAGTGATGGCACTCGGGCGTTGGCTCAATACCCATCAGATGCAGATACCGCCCGAAGTAACCGTGCCCGGTTATCATCTGCGTCTGACGGTACGAGAGGCTCCCGTGTGGCCTCTCTAGCCACTCCCCCATGATGGGTCTTACCGCCGCAATCACGGCGTGCCCTGCGCGTGGTTGCCCAAGTCGTCGCTCCCACTCGGCCACCATGACCTGGTGGAGCCGGGATTTCTCGGCCCGAATGTCCTCGGGCTCGGGATCGAATCCCCGCTCCCGCGCCTCCTTTCGGAACTGGTATAGTGCCGAAAGGGCCCTCGCTTCCAGGATCCACGGTGGCGATCCGGCCAGGAGACTCGCCGCTTCGAAGGATATCGTGCGGTATCCCCTGATGGCCCTGGAGGCCATCGTCCTCTGCGCCGTACGGAGCAGAGGCAGGAATCTGGCCCCCAGGGTGTCCGCCCACACGGGCACCCATATAGGGCCATGGACCGCACGACACCCGCGTAGAGTCTCCTGCAGGAGGCCCCTGGGCCCTTCAAGTTGGGCAACAGCCGACTCAGGGCATTCGCCGTGGTGACCAACTTGGGGCGCAGGCTTCGGAGATGTTGGCCGAAGTCCCATCGACCGTCAAGCACGAGCCCCAGGTATTTCAGCTGGGGCTTGATGTCGATCATATCGGATATGTTAGCCAGTATCGGTGAGATATAGAGCGGGGGGATTCCCACACGTATAAAAAAAGACACCAATGTTAGATCGGACATGTTACCTTCGGAAACGTTATAACTAACCAAGGGTTTCCTGCACGTTGAAAAAAAGACACCGTGTACTTTTTAGTTCATTAGGTACCGAAATAGAGACGCGTACTGAGGTTTTAATAATATCACTTAAAATTGCAGTCGGTAGCTTTTTTAATTAGAACTTTATTTATTTCATAGTAAGTACCAAATCATTATTTTGATGGTAAATGCTGACCATGGTCTATGAACACTTGCAATCCACTGACGGCAAAGGAGAGGCAGAAGAAGAGAATTGGAAGAAGGAAAGACTCCTCCATACAACAATCTCATAAATAATAAGTCTGTCATAATATTGTTGACGTAGGTAATCGTTTCCTTTATTATAACTACAACAAAAGAATAGACCCAGCAACCCTCAGAAATTTATTCTCGGGGCTCAAAGTAGCTAATATCCTATAGGCTTCCAGACTATAATCTACCTTTGTTGCAGATTTCAACCAGATACGTTTAGCCGTTTTTACATGCAGAACTCCCAAAAATTCCTTCATTTATCCTCATAAATATACGAGTATTAGTAGAATAACACGATATTTAAACTTACCATATTTATTTACTAAAATCTGAAACATATCGCTATATAGTCCTGAAATAATTATACTTCCCTATTTATTTAATTTATTAGGCGAGCGGAAATTTGGCATGATGTCTTAACCTTTTAGTAGGTAGGTACTTAGTCATAAATAACAGACACTTTCGTGGCAAGAGACTATTAATTTAGTTGCATATTTACGACAGAGTATTTCATATGTAAACTTTAAACATTTTACAATTCATTTTATTGTAAATAACTAGATATATGCCAACCTCATTTACTACGAATGTTCTGTCAACTTTAATTCAGAATGAAAACATTTTTTTCCCGCCTAAACTTAATCTTAACTTATATTTAATAACATTATAAATGTTTGTTTATTTATGAATACAAAAAATACAATTTTGGTGATTTTTTTTTAAACTTTCATGACAGAAGTGTGAGGATGAAGAAAATAATATTAACATTAAAATAACAGAGTCAATCATTGGCGTTGACATTCTGGAGGGCTGTTCCAAAACATTAAGCATTAGCTCAATTCTAAATTTACAAAAGAATGTGTTGAAAATAACTTTTGTGATACGAATAAAGTGATAAAAGCTTCGTATCTTTCGCAAAAATGTAAAACTAGAAATTAAAATTTTTAGGAATGTGTCGACTGCTAATTGAATCTTTTGACTTTAAGAGTTTTCGACTGCTAATTGGGTTTGCAGACTTCAGGTATGTTTTGATTGCTAATTTTGCTTACTTTTGATAAGGAAATACTATACGCCATTAGGTGCAGATTTGTGCTCGCACTAAAATGGCCTGCAAATATACATACACCAGATCATTTTCGGACCAGGTTCTGGTGCATCCTTTCCTTTTAACCCTCATTCACTAAAAAATGCAAACAAATCAATAAAAGAAGGAACAAAACGGTGAACCCCGGGCGCTAAAGTTTTGGATGCAACTGAGATTTTTAACCTTTATTCATAAACGGCACGGCTGAAGAAAGATGTATTTGATTTACTTAGATTTAAAGAATAACAGTTTTTTTTGTAGGATAAGAATTCTGTTATGTAGGCACCTAGTTACATATACTTTAACATTCAATTAATATTTTTATTTTCGTATAAAGTTTTTCTTTTATCATAAAGTATAAGTCGCGTAACTTTAACCACCGTTGTGAATATAACCTACAATTATTTACCAAAAACCTATGTAAGTTATACTTATTTATGATTTTTTTTTTGAAAAATACTTTAATAAAACATATGCGGTACTTCATTTAAACTATTTTACCAAATCACTATGATTTGGTAAAATACAAATAAGTACATATATCAGTTGAAGATGCGAACATTGATTAACCTTATCAAATTTTAATTAAAAATGTGATAGACTCTAATTATTATCTATCTACGCAAACCCTATTTCTATCTGCTCTTCAAATAGCTCAAGCTTTCACCAGAAATGCTAACAAAATCTTACATTATCCAAACTGTATGTGTGTGTAGTGTTCTCAAAATTCACTAAAACGCACTTAATTTGATCACACCGAACAACACTGGACAAATTAACTGATCATAGTTTGTTTTATGAATATGGCGGGTATATTTCGGGAAGACACGGCACCGTGGGGACGGGAGCGCGTGTTGCCCGCGACTACCGTAGGAATTTCATGAACAATCCTCTGGAACTTATAAATAGGAGCGGCTTATGTGCCACGAAAATTTTAATACACGCGGTAGGTCTTGTCTCGAGATTGAGAATTGCACACGGGTTTTGATCACCCATTGATTACCGTATATCCGTGTACCGTATACCGTATATGTAGACACAATTATACCTCTATATTTTTTAAGGGTATACGGTGTAATAGTGATGTACCTATCGTGGGGCATTTTCTGTTTATTGGCGATTTGCTCATAGCTCTGCCTGCTTAGAATTTTTATCACGTTTCTTCAACCCATGGGGAGCTATTCTACAGATAAAATGTGACATAAGTGTAAGTCTATATTCCTATTTAGTATAATCTATCCCTATGCTAAAACTCAGCCAAATCCATAAAGCCGTTTTAGAGTGATTGAGTATCAAAGATACAAACATCTACCCAAACTCGACAACTGTTTTTCATGTTGGTAAGTGATAATGTGGTCGATGGTCGAGCACGATTGCTTAGCAGCAAATTATTTAATTTCGATTTGGAGAGTCCTAGGTAACAGCTCCGGCAAGGCATTTTACTCTAAGCAGTAGGTTCTTTTTATATACCACTTAGGTGGCAGACAAGCACACGGCCCACCTGATGGAAAGTAGTAACTTAGGCCTATGGAGGCGTCACATTCGCGCTGCCGACCCTGTTAGAACAGAGGGTTTCAGTGCCGTCAGTGTAGAAAATAAAGCAGGACAAGCCTTTGGTCTTCCCACTGACAGCACAAAAACTCTCCAGTGAGCTCTGGTTAACTTACTCATCGCCGGGAACACAACACGAGGAATATTTGTACACATAGTACATAATGAAGTCTTATTCCTAAGGGATGTGATTAGGTACGTATAGCATCGCATGCATCATAGTCTATGAAGACCAGGTTTCATAATATGTCTGGTTTAACATAAGCGGTATAAAAATATCTAAGTAGGTACCAAAATAGATAGGTAGGTACTGATAAGCCGATAAATTCACAGTCAAATTGAATAAGATTATCAAATCTTCAACAATCGAAGTGATAGTGATTACGATATGTCAGATTTTGATTTAGAACCAGAAAGCAATCATTTTCTAATCATACATCTGGTTATGTAGTTTGCAAAATGTAAGTGGACGTAAGTATAACATAATCTCTGAGATCCCAACCAGCCTTGCTTACCAACTTAGGCGACCCAAACTAAGTTACCTATTTATATTTAAATGCTTTCCATTGGTCCTTAAAAATACTTTTTTTCGTGCGGAAGTCTCAACGGATACCCCAAGCAACCGCCGTCGGTCGGACTTGAACCGACTAAAACAGTACGCGATGTCGGGTTTTAAAATAGCGGGGTGTACCTAAGGTGACATAGGGAATTTCCCTCGCTGACACGACTGGGGGTCTCTGGTCTCGAGATGGCCCCTTGGGCATTTAAAATATCGACACTAGAAGTATCAATTAATGTAAGGGACATTTTGGTGTAAATGAGTTATATTATATTGTTGGATACGGAAATTTGTGTTGTATCGTTTGGTATACTTAAAATGTCTCTATCATTAAAAACGGGTTCCTTATATATTTTTGAGGGAACTGAGACAGATTTTTGATTATGGAATGATTTATCGGACCCAATATTGTTTTCTCCTTATTCATGGTACTGACTTTAATACCAAATAGAAAAATCAAGTACCTACCGTAAGGTACAATTTCAATAAAGTTCAGTTTTCTTAGTAGTAGTTCTGTACTGTAACGGACAATTATTGTGATATTTTCTAAAGTTTACGTATCCGTATTTCCGTCCGTCAATAGAATCCGTAAAAAGTGATTTTCTTAGGACAATTATTGTTTCTAATTTAAGGTTAGGGACTTGTTATTTTTGAAACCAGTAAAATTACGTAAATCGTTCTCATATGACTTTAAAGAGGTTAAAATACTAAAAAACTTTGACATTGAGACCATTGAGATGAATTGTAAAATACAGATGAATAAAAAAAAATAGACGGTTTGCACTCGCCGGCAGAAGTGAAAACTTTTTCTTTCTTTCTTTCTTCGTTATATACATAGAAAAAAAAAGATAATAAAACATACCATACCATACCATACCTATAATACAGCGCCAATCATAGAACCTATCGCAAAAAGATAAAATAATCATAAAAAGAATCTAATAAATTACAAAAAGAAAAAATAATCACAAAAAGTGTCAGAAGGCCAGGTTTGAACCCGGTACTATCTGAAACCATAAGGACTTACAGTCAAAGCGTTTACCGCTATGCTGCGAAGCTATTTATCGTATACTGCAAAATAGACAGTCTATAGCTAATATTGTATGACGTCAGTCGTCGGTTACGGTCCAAAGGTCAAGCGATCCTGACGCGAGTTGAACACTTTTTACCCATCCAACGCCGCTAAAGAAGTTTTCACTTCAAAAAAGTTTTTTGGCTCTAAATCGCGTTTTGTCCCTTACCTTAACTTAATTCATACTTCTGGTGTCGATATGCATTGACTTAATCGAACAAAAGAATTGAGCGTGTAGGTAGGTACAACTGACATGAGTGATTGCGGCGGAATTGCCCGGTATCTAGATTGCGGTAGGCAAGAACCATCAATGATTGATACAATAATTATGCAAATGTAAGAAATAAGATAGATTACTAATATGTTTTATAATAATATACCTATCGACGGCGTAGGCGCCTTGCTTCCGGACGCGCCCGGTGACGTCACGTCATCGTCTCACTCCCAGATGTGCAAGGTTTACTGGAGTGTGAAACAGTAATATATTAGTAACAAGGATGTTAGTGAAGCGGCAAAGTGGCCGCAAGACGAGCCTGAAGACATTGAAGACTATAATTGACTGAATGACTGACTGAAACTGAAGACCACGGGTGAAAAAATAGATAGATAGAAAATAGATATTAAAAACAAATTAAATACAAACAAAGCACCTGGTATAGATAAAATAAGAGTTTCTGATACCAAGATGGCAGGACACATATCAGAAGCAATAGCTAATCTTATTAATAGTAGTGTAACAAGTGGTGTATACTCTAATAAACTGAAACTAGGAGTGAAAGACCAGTCTTTAAAAAAATTTAAGAGATACGATTATGCTTATTGAATTTTTGTATAGGTAACTGTGTACTACCTACCTTTTCATTTATATTGTGCAAGATAACAATCGAATATCCGTTGTTTTAAGTACATTATATACTTGTAGTATTAGCACAAACGGTGGTTTATTAATACTACTGTGCTGTTATTATATCCATGTTATGTAATTTGTTAAATAAATGAAAAAATCGGCTAAGACAAAAGAAGAAAGGATTTTATTTTTATGTAATTAAAGTCTCTATTTGAAAATGATTAGATACTTACATTTTCTTTAATAACCTACGTTAATGTTTTAGATATGACTGCACTGTGCAGTGGCAGGTTATGCCCATTAGCGTTATAAGAGGACCCCGCACTATCTACTTTCAGTAGAAATTTTGTGATAAATAATGGATTTTATTTCATACATCAATGTTTTTAATTACAGTGAGTAGTGATAGGGATAGGGATTGCTTCCACCCAGGAAATATAAGGCAATAGGAAATACTGTTTGTAGGTTGAAAACCCATTTTAATTTTAGTATCCTACTTTCCACTAAGTAATATTATAACGAGCCGATGCCCGCGGCTCCGCCAGCTTGGATGTCGACTATCACGACCTTTGCTGGTAATTCTGGCCATGCCTTTAAAAAAAATAAAGCCCAACCAAAATCCGTTCAGTACTGTTTGGTGGCGTGCCCGTCGCGCTTAAATAGATAAAAAATTGTGTTCCGTATTGGTAAAACAACATAACCCAAGTAAGTAAGTAATTTTTATGAAATTTCTACTTCTTCACAGCTTCACAGCTCAATTATATACTACAATCTTTTCTTAATCCTCTATAGAAATAATTCCTTTTTTATAAAACTTAAAGCGTTATTAACTAGCGACAAAAATACAAAAAAGAAAAATGATATCAGTTCATAATAACACGTAATTCTATCTTCGCATAATTCAACATACTTATTACCATTAAGTTGCAACCATGAACTTTAAAAATAATCACAGGAGCGGACATCCTCGGGATAACGTGTCTATTAAGTGCAGGAAGTGAGACCGAATGAAGCGTAGCCAATTACTAAATATACTATATTTAGTGTTCGTTAATGTCCTTTGTGAAGTATAATGAACATTGGTGTAACAACATACTTATTTACATAATATAAAGTGCATATTATGTAAAATTCTTAATTATTAATTTTGCAGTAATTCTGTGAGAGTATTTTCCCTTTGTCGTAACAGAAAAAAACAAGGTTTGAGGGAACTTTAGAATCTTAAAAGATATCCTTCCTTCTTATTTTTTATGTAAAGCACGTTAATTTAACTTCACCTCATTTTGGTCTTCTTCTGCTAGGGCAATGGCTTATAGCAAAATCAACAATTCCGGAAGCTAAAGGAGGCTACTTTCCCTTCAATAATGTCAAATCATGCTAAATTTTCTTAGATTTGCCAAAAAAAATAGTGTGCATTTGACAGTGACATCCACAGTTCCTATTGTCACCATTTCAGGGACACGGTGATTTTACTATTCCATCAAAACATAAACCCTTATTACTCATTAAATACCTTTATAATCTATTTTTACGATATGACGACAACTGATTTACCTACGTTGATAAAAACGTTCTTAATAACAATTTTATCCGCATTGGTTAAATTAATCCTCTTAATTATTTTTAGAATCCTTTCGTACACCGTCATATTTATGATCAAAACCCGTAACTTTTATATTTATTAATAACCTATACATACACACCATTGCAGTGTTGTAACTATAGGAGATGAGAATCTCTGTATTATTTCACTGCGGGACATTTTATCCATTTCCCCAACCATCCCCTTTCTTGCCCCAAGCCTGGGAAGATAACCATGATGCATTTTCTCTTCCGTGATCTATTTAAGGCGTACGATTGCATCCACCATGACACATTAATCAGGAAATTAGAACATTAAGGAACGAGGAACAAGGCTCTGGAGCTTCTGACTTCATATTTGAACAATAGAATTCAAAGGCAGAGAAGACATAAAAAATCCCGCCGGGTTTGTTGCCGGAGTCTTTTGAGGTCGGGGACACGTTTCGAACTGGTGGTCCATTTGCTTAACTAGTCTTTAATATTTCTTTTTATTTGAATGTTTTGTAAGTGCCGCTTTATTCGTTTATGCATTATAAATGATTTTTGACTTTGACTTTGACTTTCACTCTTGCTACTCTTAATAGTGTAGACCTCTACTTGCAAGACGCTGGCAAACTTCCCTAAAGATATTGATCTGTTTATATCCGATCCATCTTCGCACTTTGTTTACTCCGCGTCCGGAGAGCCTCGTTGATTTTTTTTTGAGTCTGGTATAACAGACTGTGCCACTAATGTCCACTCTCCAGTGGTCTCTCGGACCTATGTGTCTTCTTCTTCATCCTAGCGTAAATCTCAGTTGCAACCGAAGCTTTCAACTGGGAGTCTGGGGTCCACTTTTACCAGTCTAACTGCGGATTTGGCTGAATTTTGATATTTTCCCCTGAAGCAACTGCCATCCGACTTCCACAACCCAAAGGAGATATTGAAGCATTGCAGTTAGACCAGTTGTCGGACTTTTTTTAGGGCTCTAACAATCCGTAATGACTGCCATAGTTGTTCGTATGGCAATCAGTACCGATGGCTTAATGTGCTCTCCGAGGCAGGACCTGTACTTTTTGTCTAAGATTCTCTCCATCTTTATCAGGTCACTGTAGCAGAGAATCATCGACAGTTTTTCTTAGTAGTTTTTATGACCTTTGTCTCTAAAGGTTCCGATCTATTGGCCAGTGCTCCTGAGTTCATTCCATTGTTCGGTTGCTTTCATCTTTATTTCTAAGTCCAAGGGGTTGAGTCGCAATATGATTTTGAGCGCGGCTGTGTGTGTTGTTTTCATCGTGTCTGTAGTCTTCATGATCGCTTGTTTTTGGACGTTGTCTAGTTCTGCTTTGTTGCTTCCTATTGTGGTTCTGTGCCACTATACTAGACCACCATGTATTATAGGATTCTGGGCAGGATAATTGCTTTGTAAACCTAAAGCACAATCGCTGGTTTCATTCTCCAGGTTCTCCCTATTGCTCTTTCCCTGTAACAATGCACGGTACTGGGTGCATCAGCTCGTTCTAGTGCTAGAAGCTAGTAGCAGCTAGTATCAGCACATGTGAATTTTAATGCCGTTGCCGCTATCCATGAAAACATATTCCCGGAGTAAAATGTAGCCTATGTGTCCTTCAATACTGTAATGTAATCCTGTACCAAATTCTGTCAGAACCAAAAAATTGTTAGAATATGATTGAATAACACATATCCAAACATCTATTAAGTAGGATAGAAAAACGAAACCTTTGAATTTGTAATTAATTTATTTTGTACTTAGTTTCCAAGATCACGGTGCCAGTCTCAATAAATTTAAGGGTTAGCAACAAATCTGGGCCATGTCCTGATGTTGTTGAAGAATGTCGTACCAGGGCACGCTGTAGCGGTCACTTGACGATGACCCAAGAGCCTGTAGTTACTGGAGATGAAGCCAAGTTGCACACCCCGGGTAATGAGGTTCTGGGTTAGTGTCCGGATGTTTGCAGGTGGGAGAGCAGCTGAGTAAAAAATTAAAATTATTCAGCGAAGCTCTACGAAATGCTCGTATTCCAGAATAACGCTCAGTCTGAATCGAATCACATAATGACATTAGAACTATCATCTAGAATACAATCTGTCCTTAGATCTTGTTATAAATTGAGATTCAGGACTGAGTATGATATAATTATTTAATTCTGGTATACGGGCCTAAGAATCTATGCATCTATACAAATAACATTTTATATTTTGTTCAAGGAGTTTACTAACTTTGAAATCCACAGTTCTTAAAACATATAAAACATATAGCATAAAGCATCGCAAAAAGTTTAGTAATATGAAGTATTATATCATTGACCAGTCTCTGACAAAATTTAACTGTATTGGATCTTCAGAAATTAATAAAAGGACTGAAAAAGTTAGAGTATAATTTACTGTCCACTTACATTCGAAGTTGCCGATGACAGCAATACCAACACTCCTGGAGTTCCAGCCACCAGCGTGTGCTCCCAAGTTAGTCCAGCCACGGCCCTCGTATACTGAGCCGTCACCACCCACTACGAAGCTAAAACAAACATTGTACTGAATAAAATTCAATCATGAAAGACGCATGGCAAATATAGGAATAGTCCTAACGGTCGTACCGTGCTTCTCAGTCCATCTTGAGAGGGATTAATGATAAGTCGGTGCTCGAATAATCCGGTGGTCACTATGAGATCCTCGACTAACGATTAATTACCACCTCGGGACTATCTTGCCTACCCTCTATATCTTTGGGAGAGCCAAGCTATAAATCTATAAATTACCTTGTCTATTTTTGACAATTTTAGAAAGTTTTATTTTACTTTACTGTGTAACGTAGGCACGTTGTTTTTTGAAGAATCTACGTATGATCCTAGATTTTTACTTGCACCTTTTAAAAAAGCGACTGACGTCTGACTTCTCAAATATATTAACTAATATTATATAAATACATAAATCAAACATACTTGTAGCCAATATCTGCCCATCCGTTGGTGTTCATGTGATGGTTCTGCATGGACCTCATGCTGTTGATGCAGGCGGTCCTAGTGGTGCACTGGCCAGTGGCGGTGTGGTGGATGACCACATCAGGTGTCGGAGTTGCGAGTCTTGAGGAGCCAGTGGCGGCACGGGCGCCCCATCCTGCGCGGGTTACGAACGGGAACGGATATGCTGCGAAAAGAACACATGATTTTAGTCTTTTTTCGATGAGTAAGTATAAGTTGTTCTATATTTAAACACATACGTATACGCACAAAACATCTCGGGTTAAAACGAGGAGACTAAAATGATTCGAATCACTTATATAGAAAGAAACTAACTAATGCACGATCAGCATCAAAATATGATGATTGCACAGTCCTCAAACATAAAATCCTTTAGGAAATTTTATTACATTTAAATCAATACGTTTATTAAGCAGCTAAACTTCAAGAAATATAACTTACTTTGTTCAAAAACAAATTTCCAAACTAACTTAGGACTTGCCTTAGGATAAAGTTGCCATAGAATATTTAAAATGTACTTACTGTTCCTCGACGCATCGCTTTGAGGAGCAGGTACAGCGAGGGAACCCGCCAGACAGCACAGTAAGACACCCAAAAGTAAATTTGCCATTTCAGAACAGAATCGGTAGACTTATAATCGGCTACAATTAAATTCCTTGCGAAATATTCGGACTTTATATATGAAATTACTATCGTAGATCAAGATAATGAATAGCTTTTAAATGACAACAAATCTGATTGTGTGCTGTTAGGTACGTAATATTGTGATTGGAACCGACAAATATGCGGTAAGGTACCTTGTATGGGTTTTTACTTTTTAGTTGATTTAATCTATGATTATTGACTTTTAGCTCGTCCACCGCCGCGACATGACGCGAAAGACATGAAAAAAACCAGTATTGCATGTATATAGAGAGAGCTGGACAGTATTTTCGTCTTAATTGAGTAGTCCGACTGGTGAAATACCTCAGTCCTACAGAATACCGCTGGCATAACAACTTAGTATAGTGTTTCCGGCGGTGAGTAGGGCAGTCAGAGCTCACTGGAGAGTTTTTGTGCTGCCATTGGGAAGACCAAAGGCTTGTCCTATTTTTTCTTCTAAAGTGACGGCACAGAAACTCTGTGTTCTTATAGGGTCGGCGGCACGAGTGTGACTCCCCTGGCGTTGCAGACGTCCATAGGCCACGGTAGCTTATATGCATCAGATGGGCCGTATACTCTTGTCTGCCACATGAGTGGTATTAACCCGCCATCACTCGCGCGGGGTGCTGTAGGCACCCCATGCATTTTTAAATGTAAAAAATACTAATAATTTCTTTAGTTACGCATTTGCTCGTCTCAGTACCTTCAAGTGACCTTTGAACGCGTCGACACGGGGCGAAAGAGGAAGTGTGGCGCGAGCGCATGCAGCGTGAGGGCGTTTCAAAGTTTGTGTGGGGTGGTCACGACACCCCGCGAGAGCTGGTGTTATACTTTTGCGGAGGTTACTTTATCAGCAAGGTACGTGATTTTAATTATTTTGTAAATGCAAATTGTTTTATTGTGCCGGTATTTACTATAATTAATGTATATTGATATATTTATAAGCATATATGTAATGATATTTGTTTATACAAACTTTTATTTACCTTTCTGTGTTCGTATGTAACATATTCTCAATTTTTTTGTTTTCAGATGAGTTGGGAAGAGAAGCAAGTGAGATTAGCAGCTTTGATAGAAGAAACAATATCGGATTACGAAGACGATGTTGCAGTGGAAAGTGATGCCAGCTTGGATGAAGATTTTATTCAAGAATCTGATCATGATTCCTTGTCAGAACAAGATAATATTTCATCGGATGAAGAGTCTGGTTCTTGCAAAGAAAAATTAGAAATTTTTATTTAATTTTGTTAATTAATCGTTATAATTATGTTTTTAATGACAAAGATTAGGGTAAAAAAATTTAAAAAATTTTTTTTGGTTTTTCGAAGAAAGATCTCAATATTATGAATAAAAAAGTCTGATTATTATCATGTTTTGTAGAATAGTAAATAAATTTGATTATAAAATTTAGGTGTTTTATTTACACGCGTCATACAACACAAGATAATAAAATGCTGGCTTAATACCATTAACTGTTATTATATATACATAAATCCACTTTAAGTACGTGGGGTGGCCACAACACCCCGCGAGTGCTCACGAGGCTAAAAACCGCGCGAGTGATCGAGGGTTAAATAATAATATTTTGGCTTCAAGATATATGCCTGAGGTAATTTTGCCGGCAGGCAGAGATAATATCCCGCTATCTGCTTCTATCTTTCTTCTTCTTCTACACACTTCTTGATCACGAGCTTCCTCAACTATGCTGTGATACACATTTGATGCTAGCCTAACGGTTTCGATTGCATTTCTTCAAAACTTCATTATTTAATCAGTTTGTTCTGCGAGGTTGACCTAGGCTGGCCTGCCTAATTACCGGCGCCTTACAAACTTAAGTGTGTCATTCGCTCAGAGGGCCATAATAAGAATTTATTCAAAATTCGGTCACAATCTGTCAAAATGAAACGAAATGTCAAAAACGGTTTTCTAGTTACACGATTTAAAAAAAAAACATCGTGATTGTCTTTAAGTACATTTAGGAGATTGAGAGTACAGCGAGACTAAGTGCTGAGCATTTTTTAATAGGATATTTTTTTTTTTGCGTACAGTACTAATTTCTAGTAGGTATACTAGTATTTCTTACACATATTGTGCTATTCCGTAGTTTATATGATGATTAATTTTGTATGTATGATGGATGACTCAACCAGTCAACTTCATGTAAAAGTTAGCATCCCGTGGGGAATTATTCCAGGGATAGAAAGTACCCTTTATGTGTAATTCCAGTTTATAATAAGCTATCCCCATACCAAATTTCAGCAGCGTTAAACTGCGATTGAGTAACATCTTCACAACCTTTCACAGTTTAAAATACCAGCTATTGCCCGCCGTTTCGCCCTCATGGAATTTTGATTCCGTTTTCGCAACCCATGGTATCTGTTCTCGGGATAAATAGTAGCCTATATGTTATTCCAGACTACATAATAATCTATCCCTTAATTCCCGGTTCTCATTTTAACTTAAAAATCCACACCTTTCCCTGCAACCATAACCACCAAGCCTTCCCTCAGTGTCACTGTGACAACTTGGCTCGTGCTTCTACAGTCAAATACTTGGGAGTTGTAGTGGATGAGCACTTTCGATGGGATCAACACATTTCAAAACTGAGTAACAGGACCAGGAAGCTCATATATATATTTAAGGAACTGAGAACTGTTGCACCAAAGAAGCTCTTAATTCAAATCTACAGAGCACTCTGTGAGTGCATACTGGACTACTGCATCTGTTCCTGGGGTGGAGCCGGTAAGACAAGAATGAAACAGTTAGAACGAGCCCAACGAGCTGTCTTGAAAGTTCTTTTGTTTCTGCCTTTCCGTCACCCGACATCTGACCTTTACAAAATCACTCAGGTACTTACCGTTCGTAAACTGTTCATTTGTCGGGCCTTATATAAATACCACCGTGTATCAATCTCATATCTACCTAAAAACGTCAAAAGACGATTCCGATGTCCAGTGCCACTAGTAAATTCCAGCTATGCCCAAAGACACTATGACTACAAGGCACCGCGAATATACAATATTTTAACTAACTTACATACACATAAAATGAACAACAATACATTCAAAAATATATACGGACACAAATTATAGACATGGACTATGACCAAGTAGAAGCCATGGTTTCAAATCCGCTTACCTACACTTACACATACAAACAATCCCGATGATATGCATGCGCAATGCAATACACACACATGCACGCACACAAACATACGAACACACTCACACCCACCCACTTACACACACACACACACACACACACACACACACACACAAACACACACACAAACACACACACAAACACACACACAAACACACACACAAACACACACACAAACACACACACAAACACAGAACCATACTTAGCCTAGAGCCTATAAATTATATAAAATACTTAGTTAGCATTCTTTGTTTGCTGTTTTTTTTTTTTTTACTATTTGATGTGATTGTCATTGAAACTACATTTTGTAACATGTAAAGTGTGAAGGAATTGTCTCCTGAGATACAGGTTAACAACTTAGTTCAGGAGACAACGACTCTGTAAACTCTGTACACAATTTTTTTATAATGAATAAATGAAAAAATGCAAAACGATCGTTTTGATAACTTATTTAACAATCGTGATATAAATACTTTTGATAATTATTCATGCGCATTTAGTTATCTTAATATTTGATTTAACCTTTTAGTGTCTTTTCAGAGGATTTAAGATAATTTTCCAAGGGTGTATCTACGGGGGTCAAACCAACCACACTTGCAAGACTTCTAAGGTTCTGGCGGAGGTTTTTGTTTAGTGGATGGATTGTAATGTAAAATAC